>OY720632.1:149619003-152331785 GCA_963169105.1 Ceriagrion tenellum | reverse complement strand
GTAACAGATAAAAATGTTCTCTCTCATTTCTCTCGTCAAGTCAATGAATAAATAAAATACAATAAATCCTAGCTCAGAGTTAACTTCAAGATCATGGTGATCCCACGGTATTTTTTTATAATCAAATAAATTAAAATCATTCCATAGGTCTAATACAGGAAACTAGCCGATCAGAAATTATTTATCACTAGCTTGACTTTTTCAGGGGTGGATCACCGTTCTCGTGAAGAAACTTGGTTAGGGGTAATTTTTTCAGATTTATCGGCGGTGCAGTTACGACGCCGTAAAAGTATCCAAGGAAAACAACTTAACAGATACCCGAAGTTGAACAGGGAGCAAAAATCCTCGTCTGTCGACCGGGTGGCTCATCCACCCACCCATCCAATCGGTCTCAACGAAGCATGTTTTTTTCTACTCATCCAACGGTAAAGCATGAAGTGGGGTTAAAAATAAAATCTAAGACCATCATGCTCTACTTTGATGGGGGTAACTTTATACGCGAGTGAAGTGAAGAGTGAATGAATTTAAAGTCGGCATTAATAGACTTGTATGTAGCTCAGGATGAGAATTGAAATGAGTTTTAAATAAAAGGGAAATAAAGATGGTAAAGACAATCAAGTGACATTTAACTCAAACTAAGGCTCGGATGACAAATAGAATCAAGGGAATTCGGAGATATTTTAATATATACTTTTACTATACCCATAAACACTGTTTTTGCGAAATTATGATAAAATAGATAAATTATATTTGTAAAATCAATTGGATTGCACTGATAGTCCAGGCTAGTCATGAAAACAAAATTAGAGGAAAAATAAGGAAATTTGTTTAATTTTTTAAACTTGCGATGACATTATCTGGAGGAACTTCACGAAAAAGAAATATAATATAACTAGCGGATCCGACAGACGTTGTCCTGCCCAAACGTTGGCTTTACAGCTATTAGCGGGTTCAGCAAACGTTTTTTCGATAGTCGAAGTTTCGATAAACTACATACTAAGTGACATTTGACATTGAGTTTGACAATTCAATCTTTTCGTTTCGTCCAAACAACGCCAAGTTTTGAGGCAAGTGAGACGACTTGCGCATGTATTGATGTGTACGTCAAATAACACAGAATTCGACATCAGTGCCACCTATGGTACACAAACATAACTATAAATTAATCTCTGATGGTCAATTATTCATGAACTTCTCAGAAAGTTTAACGGTCAATTATTCAAACTTATGATTTTTTTCCTTTTAAAAATATTGGGTGAGAGATTGGGGGGGGGGAAATTTTGGGGTTATGATACCAACACAATCTACCACCTCGAGAGGGCGACGGGCTTCTCGATTTTGGCCATCGACGATCGCGCGACCGGGAAAGATGACATTGTGAAACTGACAGCTCCGCGACTTGTCTTGACAAACCTTCGATGGCTAGGTACAGCTTATCATCCGTCGATATGCTGTTGGGAGAAACGGCATGGACGGCCATATGAGGAGTTGACACCTCGATGATCTTGTCAGCGAGCTCTGACAGCTTGTCTAGGGGTAACTCCGCCTGGGCAGTCAGGATTCCTTGGACGTGCAGGGGCAATCGCCTTAGCCAGAGTTGCCGGAAGAGGTTATCCGGAGGGGCGGTTGTTCCAGTGAGGGAGCGAAGATACCGCAAGAATTGGGAAGGCTTGAGATCGCCGAGGTCCTCGTCTGACAGTAACTGGTGAACGCGCTGCTCCTCAGAGGCTGATAGACGTTCTATAAGCTTCGATCGTAAAGTCGAATAAGGATTCTGAGACGGAGGATTCGTGATTATGTCCTCGACCTCACAGGCCACGCGAGAGTCTAATGTGAGGCAACGTAATGGAACTTTACGTTACCTTGCTTGTGATCTCCGACAGCGCGGACTGAGATTTCGCCAGTAAAAATCAAAGACTCGGTTTCTCGGGCCAAAATGGTGTTAGTTTCACGGCGACGCGACGAACCGCAGGCAGGTTCTACTCGGTGTATGTGTGGCTGCGTCTTGAATCAGAATCAATTAGTTGCTGATGATGCTGGGCGTTATCATCACGTAAGCGTTGAAGCTCGTTGTCGCGCGGCAAAACTATTTTCACCAAATGTTGACTATTTATTCCCCTTGTCGGGGTCACCATTGTGGAGATGGGTAAGTGAGGAGATCTCCACGTTTATCAAATCAATTTATTAATTAGAGCCTTTATCAATATCCACTACAATCTCTGTCCTCTGACTTAGTTACATAAACATCAACAAATTAGCAAGGCCTCCTTGGCATTAATATGGAAGATGATTCGTTTACGGTCGCCACAAAAATGTCGTCAAAAGAAATTACCTAGAACCCGATCGCAGCGCCACCTACTGGGTCCATTTGTAAATCTAAACCATCCAGAGACCTACTCAAATATATACAAAAAATTTCATCAAAATCGGTCCAGTCGTTTAGGAGGAGTTCAGTGACATACACACGTACAGAAGAATTATATATATAAAAATAACATTGATGGATGTTTAGCTCAAAAGTGAGAGTGATCCATCCGTATTAACATGATATAAATAATACATCTATCGTTAAAAGAAAGACAGAAAATATGATATTCTACTGTATACAAGCCGGGAGATATTGATACTTTCAATATTAAAATGTCTAGCCGACGTATTTATGAATTATTATGAACATTCTCTGCATTTCTGACAGTTCTTTCTCTAGTGGGTTACCTTTGAAGTGAACGACGAGGAATAAAGTATAACGGGTTCCCGCGATGTAAGCATTCCTGTGAAACAATGTCGAGGGATAATGCACGATGTCTTCGCATCGCGAGTAAAAAATGTCTGCCCTTGACGGGAATCCGCAGCCGAAGGGAATTACGTGCGGAAGGTGAAGCATAAGAACAGAGATGCGAGGACGTGGGGCCGTGCATGAGCGCACATAACGTTCTAACTGGAGCACAACTTGCGTAGAAAACGTTGATCGCTTGAATAGAAAGAAAGGCTTTTGACAGCATCATCGAGAGTATGGAAATGAGAGTCAAATAAGATGAAATGCTCTCTTAAAACCTAAACATTCGTATAACGTATTGCTATGATCTTAACTTTCAACGCAATTGCAAAATGTCTCCCCGTTTTTATAATTGTCCAATGAGTCCAGTACAACAAATCTTATCCCATTCTACAAACTCCTACTTTTAAAAATATATATATTGCTTTGTTAACATGTCACATAAACTGTAGAACTGATTATTTAAAACTTTATACAGAATTAGTTTTGAATCACGTGCCAGGATATAGTATATATTCGATAAATACTATAATCATTAGTGCCTCAGGCAAAAGAGCGTTCCAGGGGTAGTAAACATTTTCTGTTCTTGCATTTCACAAACTTTTTGAGAGTTTCGCGGTCAACCATAAGGGGTAAGAATGTCCAAGAACTCAGTTATTAGGGAGTACCCGCGGTACTGCCCGGGAGCCAAAGGCCGGATCATGATGGGCTATGATTTATTCAATAAAAAGTTCTACGGTAGAAATGTAGAATATACATTTGCATGTACTGCGAAGTCACCTGAGCATAACCTAGAGTTACAATGAATCGAATGCAATTTAGCGATGTCATTTAGACATTAGACATACTCTTACATTAATAGCCCGGGAAAAATTGTATTTTTCATAAAGATATTTCGAATAAATAATTTTCCAATCGCACGGAGGATTTCGCTCGAAAAAGGGATGGATCTCAATCATTCATGTGGAATCGAGGTAGAGGTGCAAAAATAAGCACACATTCGAATAATTCCAAAGCAAACCGCCCAAATGCAAACGCGATGTGCAATTTGAAATGCGATATTGCCTATTTACATTGAGATTTCGACTCGTCAACTCTCACCGTACGCAAAGAGCACTCTTTACATTGCATTACGATGGTTTAATTTCAACACCGCACAGCCCGAGGGGAGAGGAGGGAGGGACGGGTTTTAGAGGTGATGTGTGGAAGAGGAGAGAGGGATGGTCCCAGGATGCGGGGGAAGTGTCACCGCGTGGGGCGTCGCGAGGGGATTGGGGCATTTTGCAAAAGTAGCCCCGTTTTTCACAGCTGCTGCTACTGGTGCCTCTCCTCCCAACCGGAGGTCACGCCCGACTCTCTCAATGCGTCATTATTCGACCCAGGGGCGGGCGGGGGTGTGGTATGGGAAGAGGGGGGTTGGTATGGGAAGGAGGGGTGTGGAGGTAAGCGAGTGTTCCATCAGCGACCTCGTCCATCCCCCTCACCCAATTCCACCTATCACCCTTTCGTAGTCGAGCGCCTGCATACGTCGACAAACAAGATGGATGAACGGGATGCAAATGCAATAAATTACCGCTCGTTCATTAACTTTAGGGTGAAAGGGTGAAACGAATTTCAACTCCGACGGTCCCGTTATCAGGCCTACGGCCTAATGCTGATCGCTCGACTCTGCATTAAATCTATATATATTCCGCAGAGGGTCGTTCCTCAAACTAAGTGACGGTTCTCTCTTTTTTCACGTCCTTCAATATAGAAATTTTGGAATTATAACCAAATCAGTCGATATATGAATAATTTTCATCAAATAAGCATCAAGCTCGCTGGTCTTGATTAACCATTCACTCGAAAGAGGGGTCTCTTTTTCGTGTACTGTCTTTCGGTAGGGTTTGCAGCGGCGCAGATAATTTTACTGCAAAATAAAATAAATTGATCGGTAGAGAAAGCTGTTAAGAAAAACGTGACGATACCTATGGATTAAATGAAACTAAAGTTGCAATTAAGTGACTCTTAAAAGTTGTAACGAGAGCGTCTGATGGATGTGGACAAATGCATATTCAGGAGAGAAAACATAGTTGTATTACAGGTGATGAATATAAGTGAAGGTAAAAGAAAGGGAAAAGTCCCCAGACGAAGACTCAGGAATATTTTCATGTACCAAATGAAGAGGAATTCACATAGGAAGAGATACCAGGAGGCAAGGGAACTAGCATTTGGTAGAAAAGGGTGGAGGTCAGCACTCAACCAATCATAGGATTGAACGAACCGTCAAATAATGACAGAAAACACGTTTCAAGAACGTATGACTCTTAAAGAGTGATGAGACACACGTTTTCCATTCCAGTTTCAAAATATCTCAAATTGCTTAAAATAGAAGTACTCCTAATATGAAGTCAACCGAAGTTTCATAAAATTGTAAATATGGGTAAGTTGGAGGCGATACATCAACATTCTGTAGACAATGTTGTCACAACATTTATACATAACAATGTAGATCGTCTTAACTTTTTTCATTTGTACTAAACAAACATGCCTGTGTATTGGCAAGTCAGTGAGTAGTACCTAAAGTCAGCAACCAGACAATATTCAGAAATTGATTTAATTATGAGCGATGATCTTCTTCATCAATGATTTTCTTAATCAGAATTATGTTTTAGAGTATTTATTTCGCGGATAATGATGAACTCCTCACTTTTGGTGATAATCATGTTTTTTTGTCACAAGGATCCTATAATTGTCATGACCTTTGAAAAGAATTAAAACAAATTGTATTTCCACACATGGCGCATAATGACGCATCTGCATTGAAACCTTGATGAACAATTTGTGAAATTCAGAGTGAAAATACGGTGTTTTAGTTATTTTCAACGTGCTGAAGTCTCACTTAGTGGAACCGGAAACCGTCAACTTTAAAATTTATTGTTCAACCTAAAACGGAAATCCAACAATTGGTTGAAAATACGTAGTATTTTACTTTCACCCAATACTTTAATGATTAGCGTACATAGTACTTCATTTTAACTATATACTAAACACTATACTACGCGAGAAATAACTTGTCAACATAATAGGCAAATTGCAGTCTTTTTTGATTTTCCTCTACCACTATTGGAGACTCAAATCACCGATAGCGGCGCTGTTGTCGGTGACGTAATTGTCCAAGATGGCCGTCAAAACGATGATAACTTAGAATCAAGCTGCCTGTGATTCATAGCGGAAAAAGCTCCAGCTTAGTTTCATTGCTACTTGCAAGCCTTGGAAGTAAATTTCAGACGTTGATAATTACTTCCTTCCTTCTTTTCGGGACTCCATCTTAGAAATACATGGCTTTAAGGTAAATATCTCGATGCACAAGAATGATGTCCCATAGTATCCAGTAAAGTGCCAGGAGAACTCATCCTCGAATGCAGGCAACCAAATGTGAAGAATGGGTTGCATAGACCGCAGGAGACGTCGACATGGTTCAAAGATCTACTCGGTATCAGGGAATCGGGAAACCACTGCATCTCTTCAGCGAAGCGCAAATGACGTTCAAACAAAACAAAAAAAAATAACCGTCTCTTCTAGGCAACCACTGCGGCTGTAGTATGAGGAACATTAACGAGGAATGCAGGCAACTCGGCTCTCTCCCTCTCTCTCCCCGATCGACGATCTGGCTTTAAAGAGAAAACAAATTCGAAAAAAGAAAAATATACACGCAAATTAAATGGAAAAATTTCGGAGCGCGGGAACAACGTGCGGAGGGGAATCGTAAAAAAGATAAGTATAATGGGATCAGTAGTGTGTCCCCCATTCTCTGCTCTCCTTCCTCATTCTCCCCACCCAGTCCCTAGGAGCTCGAAAACCCTTCTTCCCAACCCGTCGGCCCCCTTAGCATGCATCCCACCCCGTGCACTTACACGCACGTCCTTCCCTCGTCGCCCTTTTGTCCGACTCCTCGCTAACTCCGTGCCCCCAGCATCTCCTTTTGCATGCCTCGTCCCTCGATTCCTCTACCTCTGTCTCTCTGCCTCTTCCAACAGCCCAGCTTCCCAACTCCTCCCTCCCCTCCCATATATATCCCACATCGCCTTCGCCAGTTCCTCTCCCTCCCTTTCTCCCTCCCATTACCACCTCCTCCCCTCTGCTCACATGCTCAACAGATTTCAAAGGCCTTCGCCGAAGTCCCGCAGTACCCTGTTCCACGTCGTAAAAGAATAAAAAATATACAAAAAAATTAGAACTCACAATTCTTGCTTGCCGCGCCCACATTTTAATCCAACATTCCGACCGCTGCAGTAAACTCCGTGCATCTTTCTTCGACGTTTAAATCCTTTCGTCCTTTTTCTATGTCTCTCTTTCTCTCCCTCCATCTTACAAAGTCGTGCCCTCTTTATTTCTCCCCTGGCTCATCGTCGCTAATCACTTCCAATCCCCACGGATTCCTATCTTTGCCTCTCTGCCCATGTAGAGCTTCCGTCCGCATCGCCCGTATTTCCATTATTCCGCTCTTTCTTTAATGAACTGCATCCGATCAAAATATTATTCTCGTCATCATCAATACTTCAGATGAAATAAAGATGCAGATTTTGCTTAGAACTGAATTGCAGATTTCATATGAGAGATAACTTAAAAAGGGATAAATACATTCTCCTAAATAATAGAAATAAATACAGGCAATCGTTGCCATTGAAGGATAGCACATGAGTTTTACCCTGATTTTGGATTTTTTCTCCAGAAAGAAATAAATATAACGAGTTTTTTGATTGTGGTAACGTATACTGAGCCACATCAATTGCCTGTTACGTTTTAAATGATGATATGTCCTGTAAGTACAGGTCAGTACCCGTCTATCGCCTATCTTTCCATTAAGGGCTTTTTTGAGACTTAATAGGCTATCAGTTAATATCTGGTTAGCTCTGTTCCTATAATTTAGGCACTAATAATGCTATTACAGGCCTTTAAGTAAGAAACTCCTTAACAGTTTACGCATATGTAACACTCTTTCAAGTTCTCATAAACTTCCATACTATTTTGGTTAAGATTGATTGCGTCATATCTAGATTAATGTGTTGCTTACATCTGACGCTATCATTTGCAGGTCTCTATGTCATTACTATCCTTACAGTACTACTGCACAATGCAACAAAAACACTTCCACTTAAGTTTTGTAACATTCCAATATCTACTCTCCAAAACTTTCCCACCTTCATGGCAGATATGTACACATTTCCGTGACTTGCACTTATGTTCATGTATATATAATTTCTCAATTTTCATTCTTGAGATCATACTTGTATTTAGTTAGTAAAACTATCCTTCCATCCAGCCGTATCGCTCAGATTTAGACATTTTTGTAATCATATAATGCTACGCCATGTGACAAGCATTTTCCCCTGATCATCTTCGGTCGTTCAGTTTTCCCAATGAAAAAGGGCATATTGAGATAATTAATTAATGCACTTCCTTTGCCTGTCATATAATTTCGTGTCAAGTGAGCCTATTTTCTTTGGATCAAGCATCGATTGGCGCAACAGTACACTCCACTCACATGTTTGATATCTACATTGACGGATTCTTCACTGAAAATCAGTGAGGCCCACTGCAATTGGGAGTTCTGCTCTATGTACATTCTATTCTATGTAATCATACTATTGAAACAAAAATGGAATACTCACTTATAGTTTAGTTTTATTTGATTATCATTTGAAGAAAAGCGAAAATAAAGATGTATACCATTAAGGAACCAAGGTTATTACGATACTATGAGCAATTCATCTTATTATTTATAAAAATATACTTCGGCAGGTTCAGGATAAGAAGATTATTTGTTCATATGGTCATTTATTTAGTTTATCATGACAAAGAGTTCTATTTAGTTAACCCATTTCATATGATGGTGATGATATAAAGGTTACATTTGGGAAAATAAACACACTTATTAAGAATACTTAGCGACCTCAAAATTTCTACAAGTGATTACATTGCTTACAAATTAATAATCTCATAACAAAGTAACGAAAACAACATGAATTCCATCAGTAAATATTGCATTAAATTTTCACGGAAATTTTTTCTCTGCAAATAATATGAAATATGAGTCTCAAAGGAAAGAATTAATTTCGTTCAATATATTTCCTTTAGACATGACCAGATGCACATGTCTGAAGCCTAAGACAACCAAGCCACATGCAAGCATGAAGACGCAACTTTCAAGCAAATACAGAGCGTTTAGTATATCGATTGCAAGAATTTAATACTTCATTATTTTTGTTTACCAGACTGGAAATACACTTTCTGAATGGTGATTTCAAATATTTAAGGAAAAGGAACCTCTGTACCGATCCAAAGTCTTTGATGATGGGAGAAATATAGATATATGGCCCTCTGGTGCAATTAGGCCTTTTTAAAAATTGTAATAGTCAATGATACACTGTTATTATTTTTCGACAAAAACAATTCTTCAGTCCTTTTAGTTCTTACGTTAAAACTATAAGAACAAGTTTGAAATAATAAATGAGAATTGTATTTTCATTTATATATACTGCATAGTAAATATTTGATTCAGGTTTTTTAGGAAAGTACCCTTGCATACTGCTTTAATTACTGATATTTGAGAAAAATAAAACTGACTTCATGAATAAAAATAAAATGACAAGTGTACATATTCCCTACAAGTCTACCCTTCTCTTTTTCATCAATTTCAATTGGAACTTAGGACTTGTTTTTCAAGTTCATTCAATTCAGTAATAACCACATGAATATAAATTGAAATTCGTGTAGTTCTCAAATCCCATTGGAGCACATATAGGCACACGTGAATTACTGCAGCCGTGTGCGTATATCCGAAGCATTTTTTAGCTCATACGCCCGCCAATTCTGGAGTGGTAGCCTCCTATTTTATAGATTCCAGAGATGTATGACGATCCATGAAAGAGGAAATTTCAAAATCATCCATTCACATCGTGATGCACTCATATCCGCAGGACGGCAGAAAAAAGATAGCGCGCACTCGTCGGGAATTATATGGCTTCGACTGATTCGGTAAATGGGCGCGAGAGCCGATATGGCCAGCGTATCACCGCATGAGTGAGTTATTATTATGCAAGTGCCGCAGGCAGCGACGCCAATGAATGTTAAATTCGGCGATCGGAAGAGCAATAATATCAGCGCATTCTACGGTCGCTCATAGTTATCGTCCAGGCGCTACGCCAGAGGGATTCGGAGGACGCACGCATGATTCGCAAGTCGGATTTTGAAGGAGCCACGCTTTTAGCGACCTGTCCACCGCTGGCTGACACTCCTGGCAGTGAGGGCAGAAGTCAAGTATCGGAGGGGGTTCGACGCACATTGTTTGATACGTAGGGCAAACCGATGTTGCGGTAGGGGAAGGCCGAAGAATTTTACCTACCGGTGGCAGAGGTTTAGGGAAATGCAGCGAAGTGGAAAGAAGTGGGTTTATAGTACACAAAAAATGAAGTACATATCTAATGCCCGGTGTAAATACCCCGGATATGAATAAGAATTGCTGTGTCCTATTCCTCTTCCCTTGGAAATCTACTTTCACTCGGTAACAACACACACCAGGCAAAAATAAAACAAACTAATGATGAGAAACATTGATAATTTGAATTCATATTCAGCCGTATTCTATAACAGTTCAATTAATTAATTTCTGAAAAACTCTGTTCCTATACGTCAGGAAATTATGATGCTATAATAGGCCGTTAGGTAAGAAAGTCCTTAATAGATAAAGAGGGATGCAAATTTTAAATTCTCTCAAGTTATTATACATTTGCATACTATTTTACAAAGAATGTTTATATTATATCTAGATGAATGCGTTGATTTTATGCGATTCTATATTTTACACGTCTCTATTTAATTACCATCCTTAAAATAATTCTGCGAAATGCAATAAAAGTACTTCTCCAGAATCATTTAACATTCTAATAACTACTCTTTAATACTATTCCGTCTTCATAGTAGAAATGTGCACATTTCCGAAGTTCTATCTTCAACAAGCGACTGTTTCTACAAGTGGATACCATTGTTTATTCACGAAAAAACAAATACATTTGCGTGTGCTTGTTGAAATATAATGCAGTGTATAATTTCAAGAGAGGCAATGGGTTAGTTAGAAATATAATTTTTTCAGTTTGCACTTCGATCCAAAATGAAATAATCTGAGCTTAAAAAAAACAATTAAAATAGAAACATGGCAAGAAAAAAATGTACACAATGGTGACTTGTGTATATATGCATATTAACAATTAAATTTAGTGCAAAATACAAAACAAATAAATTATCTAAAACGTTTCCTTTAACTGATGACGTTAATGACATATATGAGTAGCTTGGGAGGTTAAAATAAACTTCAAACCATTGTTTGTATGAATACCTTTTTGGGATTGAAAGCTTTTTTCTCAGGCGGAATTGAATAACAAGAATACTCATTCCGTTACTCTGTTTTCAGTTTGTTTGTGCAATGATGGTTACAAAGCGGGTAATTATAAGTATTGTGATGATTAAGACGGTATAAAAGTAACTAACAAGTAAGGAGGAACGAAAAGAAATAACAATCCAAAATAAATAAATGAATTTTGATTCAATGCTGATCTTGACATAAAATGCTCAACTTTTTTGAAGTTGATCCAAAACAAAAATGTATTGCTGTAAAATGTGAGGAAATTACAGCATATGAATAATTTCTGCAAACGTCATATTTGATTGGGGTAGATACCGCTTAATTTTGTACGACAGCTGTAAACGCAGATAGTACAACACATAGCTTCTAACTCAAGCCTATATATACAAAGTTTACTACGCGAACAAAACGGACTTATAACTTATTTTCTATCACCATGACATAAGTGAGATGACAAAACAAAGAGCAATTACACGGGCATATAATATTGTGCAAGATATAATAACCACGCTAATTTTGCTACCAAGTCATGTACGTGTGCACGCAACGCTTCTGTATTAGATTCCGACCGCCTATTTGTTTGCTTTCTGCGAAGAACAGGAGTAGCACTCATGACCCAAATTCCAGGTGGTAGGTAAATCGATGGCATAGGCAGTTTACGGTGAAATCACGTCAGAGCAGATGATAGCTACGTATTCTGAATAATTGCGGTCGTTGGAGATACGAAATAGTGTGAAAAGTTACGCTCATAGGTGTGTGACTGAAGCTCACTTACAGGAGAATTAATTTCACAGCTATTTATTTATAAATGTGAGCGGAGAGTTATGAAGCACTATTTTTTTGATTTTGCCTAACGTTGATTAACCTACACCACGAATAAATTAAAATAATGCTGCGTATCTTATCGATGTATAACTAATATGGAGAAAAATTAACTCAGAGCCGAGAGTACTTCTGCTGAAGCTCCCTGATGAGGAAATATAAAATTGATACAAAAAACTTGCATCATTATATGTTCCCAAAAAGACTGATATCGTATTTTGAATGATAGCGCTGGGATTTTTTGCATTTTTTAAATAATAAATTCAAAATATTTGAAAATTGGCTCATCGGAAAGGGTTTTAAATGATATGCATTATTTGATGGCATTTCCAAAGGATTTTTCATGATTTATCTTGGCTTTTAAATAAAATCAGATCGTAAAATTTGTCATTAGATAGAAAAAGGATCATAAGCAAATGTTTTGGAAGTCACAGAATCTCCTATAGACCTGATAATCACGAAAAGAAATCATAAGCAAATTTGATCTTTTCATGTTCAGCAAAATGTGGGAATATTATCAAGGATACACATATTTTGCACTCTAGCACACAAAGTAGAGGCTCTCTTGAAATGATTTTTCAGCAAATGATGTGACTGAAGTCTTATCGGGTGAGGCCAGAGTTAGGCTTCCCATAGCCTACATTTCGGCAAATCTTTCTCAGTGATTGTTCAGAGGAGATTGAGGGAATTAACCGTAGAAACTTCGTGTATAAAAAGCCTAAACCCGGTGCAATATTGGAGGAAAATTTATTCATTCATTAAGCTTTCTTATTTCGCACCCTTACATATATTCTTATATATTCGCAGTTTGTCATTACTTGACAACACTGATTAAAAAAATTAGGAAAATCAGAAATTTAATATGATATTTAGTGATTTCAATATCCTTATTTTTCAGACGGTGAAATACTTTACATTTAACGTCATGTGCTTTAATAGATAATTGAATTCTTGATATAATGCAGTAATACAGAGGAATCTTTAATTTGGGTAGGAAATTTCTGTAAAACATGATCATAATTTAGCTAATTATTTCGAAAGTTTAGCTCTTAAATGTATGTCTATATTCTTAGAAAAGTGGGCGCGCAACACAATCATACGAAATCAGAAGAAAAATCAAACTTAATCAATCTGTTGAATGCAAGATAGATACTCCGTACGAGTTGGGAGAATCATTTTTATTTTTTGTTAATTTGATTGAGATTGCAATGCCTTAATTCGATGAATAAGCCTACTCTAGCCTTTTTTTTTACTAATCCTTAGAAACCAGAAGAAAATACACTTAAAATCAACTTTGCTGCTACTTGCTATTGTAACAAATGTCTCTTTATATTTTGTACGCCCATTTTACGCCCCCCGTACGCCCGATTTCATTCTTCGGCCATGAATCCATAAAAGATAGAGGTGCTTTAAAATCTTTTTAGAGGACAAAATAGCGAGGCTATCTTTCTGACTGAGAGAGGAGCGCTCAGCAACCATTTATACCACCCGTCCATGTAGGACGTGGGCGCGAAGATATTGTGAGAAGGAGAGCGAGCACATCAAATGTGTACCTATCCGGCGGTCGCCATGGCGTGAGTGTGTGTGCATATATAAGGCTCACGGAATCCGAGCAGCGGGAAGAATTTAGCGGCGGCGTGGCGGACGTAAATCTTCGTTGAAAGTGCGCCATCTGCGGGTGAGGCCGGGGAAAAAACACGCGTGCTCTGTCGGTAGGCTCATTCCCGGAGCCGCCGCATTATCACTCGCTCCCTCGGTTTCCCTCTCACGCCGAGGGTCTAAGAGTCGGAACGGGGTCAAGTGCTAGGCATGAGCATGGGATGGCTGACCCCACGCCGGCCGGCGATTGGGTGCCCTCTACCCCGGGTACGGATAACCACTCACCGCACGGCCGAATGCGAAAACAGAGAGAGGATAAGCGCACTCCACACTCAACCTACGCATCTACCGAACTTATTCGGTGCAAAACGATTTCTCCGTCAGCTCCAGTTTTCACTTGCCCACCCCGTTCGGGAAATGCAGTGGAGATCCAGATAAAATGCAAGTGGCAGGCAACTGTGTAGCACACAATTGAATAATCTTCAGGCATACGTTTCCAAGTTAACTCCCGTTGCTGAAATAGGTTGGCTGGTCATTATATCCATCAGGAGTTCAGCTAAATGCCATAATTGCTTATAAGCACTATATTGATGTTTACTCTTATTTCAATATATATTCAAAGAGTGCATAGTGTTTTGCGGCTAACCCTAGAAGGGCACACTTCCTTGGAGTAACGTAAAAGGCACACTGGGATCCAACAGACCCCATGAAAGTTATTACATATTATATTTCACCAATTTACTTTTTTAGTAATCGTGGTAAACATCATTAATCTAGAGCCTTTTGCAATATTAATTCATTGCAATATTTTTATTTAACGATATTTAACTTTAATTGAAAAATACTTTTTTGCAATGGATTAATAGAAAACATCGTCGAAATTGATGAAATCGAATTTTATTTACTGACGATAATTTTTTAAACATACAGAGATGTAATTTTTACAGGTTTTTTAATGTATTTTACAGGATGTATTTTTTACAGGATTACGTAAAACATTAGAAGGTTTAGTCAAAAATGCAAAAATTCATTTTTTTAAATACTTATATTACAACATGTGAAATGAGCGATAAATTTAAGTCCAAATTTTCTATGATTTTATGGATATATTCATTAAAATTCTTGTGCTCCAGTTGATATGGTTTATAATACAAATGTTATTTAGTGAAATTTATGTACAGAAAAACTATTTTCAAATAACAAATCTGTTTTATATTGAGTGAATTGCAGTTGTCAACCCGGAACGCCGATTGCGTATATGATGGTCTATATACATCAAGATTTGTAGGATAAATGCAAAGGAGGTTTCTTTGACGAAATGTATAAACGATTCTATAAATTACACTGACGTTGGATACCGTGATCATGAGAACATCATCCCCTATGAAAGAAGCACTAAGTGCGTGAGATGACTGTTTAAGTTAATTCAAATTATAAAACAGCCGTGTCTTTCGTATATTTTCTTTAGCTAAAAGCAAATAGTTTTAATGTTACGCGTCATTTGCTATTTAAATTCGTTAGCATTCAATGTCTGATATCATTTAATTCATCAATTATTTGTAATGCACAAGATGGTTTAAGGTGCTATAGATAACATTCGTTAAACAAGCATTCCTGATGCGTTAGATTTGTTACTCAGCTAGTTTATGACAGGAAGACAGCTTCAAAAAATTATATTCAATTTACTATAAGGTGGTAATGCTTTTCGCATGTTTATATGGTCTCACTTTGCTTGAGGGAACACTAATTTCATGATCGTGGGAGTAATTAAAGTCTCAGAAGCCGGGTATCAATTCTCTTTAACATTCCATGCACCCACTGTGGAACGAACGTCATCGTCATTGTCTTAACTGAATCACTTAAACTACCCTCTATAGGAAGATATTCTTGTGACACGTCTCATTACGGAGCCACCGCCCACCAGCTTGCCTACCCAAGTATAAATATACATCTGCCACCAGTGCCCCGTGCTTGTGCCGTATTCTCATAACCTTTTCTGACACCCACATCCCCATCTTGCCCCCTTAAATCCAACGAGCTCTCGTGCCAAGAGCCCGACGACATGGAAGCTCGACTGCTGGTCGCACACGCCTTTAAGCGCAAGACGCTAAACAGTCCACTTGTTCTCTCGATTCTTTTCTTCCCGAGCCCCCGCCGTACGCATATAAACATGCCCGTCTCAAGCGCCGTCCTATTGTATCCATCCTGGAGTGTGAGAGGGCACCTTTGATCCGAGAAGATATCACCGAATACCCACCTCTCGCGTCTCCATCTGAGAAAGATTCCCATCACGGAGGAGCTTGATATTTTGGCTTTTATTCGACTCACATTCCAAGCTGTGAGGACGACGTAACTGTTATACCGTAGCATTTTTCCAGATTCTCGGGGAAGGACTCCGAGTGAATATTGATGGGAGGTGACATTCATTCAGTAAAAGGTGTCGAGACTTGGAAGTATTCTGACGATTGCACAACTCGAGCTCCAAGCTGGGGCATTTTACAATTTATCGCAGATTTTTCGGCTTCTTGGGAATCGAAAACTATTGAAGCTTTAAAAATACGAGTATTCTGATAAGTTAATTAACGATTACAGCAGGATGTACAGCCTTGGAACCCTTTTATACCTAAATGGCATAAAATTTCAAACGATAATTTTAAAGCAAAATACAAATGAGATTTTGATGAATAATGAGTCGGCTACATAAATCACAGTACTAGAAATTCAGCGATGGAAATGTTAAAAAAATTTCAAATGGCCTCCACTAATTCAATTTAACATGTTTGCCATTACAATTTAAGAACAATTTTGTGAGGCGCTATTACAATCTTAGGAATTTACTGTATTACTGCTAAAAATAAAGCTATTTGTCAATAATTAATCACTTTTAAAGGTTTTCAAAATTTTATCCTTGCTTAATCATCATTTTGACATTCTTTATTGCCACCTAAGTCAATGCCTATCAAGAATAGGTTCCTTCTTCAAAAAAACTAGTGCATTTAATCAAATAAAAAGATGGCCATAGGCAAGAGTTTCTGTTTTCATTTGAAAGAACCGTTCTTTCTTTTCGAGCGCATTTAACATTTTTCGTGCTGGGCTTTAAATTGAAGGTTCTCTCAGAAAAACCGAGGATGTTACTCACTTAACTGAATTGTGAAAGAAGACTCTTAATTATAGGTAAATGAATCTTTATTCACTATTGAAATTTATTCCATCCCCGTGTGGTCCTATGCATGTCTACCAGAAAGACTACAGTCATACATTACGTCCAGCTGCCGTTCAAGAATGATATTCCATGGACGTCCCAGTACGTCCATTGTCCTTCTTATACAATATAGGAGGACGTACAATTACTTCCATAGTACTCAAAGTGTTAACTGTAGTATAGTAGTTAGATATTTACCTCAGATTATTAACTCCTAGCTTCCTTTTACTCTTTCCTCAAGAGCCCTTTATATTCACCGTCACTCTTTCCTGCATTGTCGAATCACGTTTCTACTGATGTTTCACAGTCCGTTTTCGATCACAATGAAAGTGGTATTCATGTCCTTTTAAATGTCTCACTGTCACTCACCTCCGCTTAAATGTCTGTGGAAAACGTTGCTATTAAACCGTACGTACTATTGATCTACGTTCGTTCAAATTACTGCCAGCATAGAATGCTATTCCTGATCCTAATGAGAGATTTCTTTCATGACTGCTCATCTTAGATCTTTCATTTACCTAATAGCTTATTACCTATGACTTTTAAACTAAGCTTCAACTCACACACATCACTAATTGGTTACGGCTAATTACTTTCCGTAGTCTCTTCCTAAATGGTTCGTGAAATATTTAATTACCCACTAATCTCACTTACTTAGCTTTCCATAGATTGCCTTTCATAATCCAACAGATTATCATCAAATCTTACATGCCATTCTTATTCCTGGATAATACCTATTACCCACTTAAAGCTGTTTCTAATAGTGATAATGGTCACCATTATTAGGTCGCATTCAATAAATAATTTTACAATTAATACATCCTAACGTATATGTGATGGCGAGAAATACTGCCTTTTTCATCCCTGTTGTTAACTTTTTTCAATAATTTCGCTAATACTGATTAATTCGGTTTCTTGTACACATTATTTTCAACCATTTTGCAACAAAAATGTTCTACACAGGCCATAAGTTTTCCTCCGTCAGTGTTTTCATCTCTGCTTTTCAAATTGCATTCCTTGTTAATTAGTTTGCCTCTGATAATTAATACAGTATGTTGATATTTGAAAACACGAATGCTCAGGCCAACAGGGAAAATTTCGTACTTGCTTATGGATCCAGCAAGATAACGTCCAGACACTTCTTTGATAAATTATATCTTACGATCATTCATAATGCTGCACACACGCAATGTAAAATAGATAGTACAGCATGTAAAAGAGTGCGAGTGATATAGGTGGTTATGTCACGGGAAAGGACTCAAAACGCAGGGGAAACATTAATACGTACTGACCATATGGATGACAATATAATCATGAGAACAATAGGATGCAATCATTGCGGTTAATGAGACAACGTATTCGGAAGAGGAATACCAAATAACACGATGGTCGATTGTCACGAGACTATCCATCGTCCGCCTTATAATACGAGCTCGACGTACTGCGCAGTTTTGCAGTCCGGGCACAGCCTCGTCATTAGATCAGCACTCATTGCAATCACGAGGTTGGATTGGATTCTAGCGAGTCCCGCGTAGGGCGATAGCGTTTGAAAACACTTTAGCAATTTCATTCATAGATGTATACTAGGCCTCGCGAATTTTTCGCTCTTCCTGTCCCAATAACATATTGAATAGAATTCTTCGGTAGTGTATGTGGCGGTCTTAAAAAATGGACGCATCATATTATAATCAGTGCACACTCAAGGTACCTTGAGAGAGATATTTCCCTAGCTATAATGGAGGCCATATTTGAATTTTACGTTTAAATTTCAGCAATTGTCGTGAATAAATCGTTGAATTAATGCTGCAATTCTATACTTTAAAAAGACTGGGAATCTAAGTAATTAAATAAAATTATCTACATAAGTCTTCCATTTGCCTCATTTTTCTCTCGCGGTACGTTTAAATTTCCTTCTCAACAGAAGATTTTTTGCGATCCTGAAAAAATTATTCCGGTGACTAAATGATTTATTTTCAAATATAGTCGATAAAACATACAAACTACTTACTGTGAATTTTTTAACGAGATTTAAGTGTTCTAAATTACTTATTTTTTAAAAATAATGTCTCTCTGAAGTGCCTACACATATCAATTCCCATGTAAAAGGGCAAGTATTTATTTGGAAAATACCTCGGAAAATAGTTTGGTAAGGGGCTGATATTGTAGTATCTTTGGAAGGGTGCCATATTTTTATTTAAAATGAGACCAAAATCACTGATCTCTAGGTAAAATAATACTTCGCTCAGATTTCCTAAAGCGGTCAATACGGTATCAAAAGACGACTTCTAACCGATGGCTATCCGAATGGTTTGATCAACCATCACACTCCCGGCCTTGAGCCATGTTTTCATGTATACGAGTCGCTGCGCGTAGTATGACAGAACAGGATTGCACGCCTGCGGCAGCGCAGTGTGAAAGCGACGGATGGAGATCCGTGCGCTTTGATTTCTAGATGTGATGAGCGTTTGACTGATGGAGGGACGTTAATGAGCAGATGACGTAACCGCCGTGACTCAGTCCACGGTAAAAGTTGAGAGCTGGACAACTCCCACAGTTGGGTACCCTGCGATAACGTTCCAGGTACTGATTGGCCACGCAGCCTGTAGAAGCGCACAGCGCAGCTAATAGTCTGTATCAGAAGGCAGCATTTCAAATTTTGCAATATTATTTCTCAAGTTGAAAATTTCACGAAGGATAAGATGAGTCTGTTTATCGTTGGTGCTCCACTTTGTTGGGGGGTTTATCGTTTCCGTTTCAAATCTTGAAACCTAATTCTCGCTCTCCACCATCCCGCTCCATTTAAAACGTCGCTTCATCGCAGGGAGATGGGGAAGTAAGAAAAAAAATCCCTACAATTCTCCAGGCCAACGCGGCCCCCTGGGTCGGTATTTATTTATTTCTTATTTCCACCGTTCGGAGGCGGTGAAAAATCATATCTCCGGCTGACGAGATAATCGAATGAGATTTGATTTTTCTCCCACCGAGGACAGTTTGGAAAAAGGAGGAAAAGAGAGTGGGATAAAGGAAGAGATTTGAGGAAAAGGGACTAGAGAGTGGAATTGAATCCCGAGGACATGAATTCCAGCTGTTGGTGAAATTACCTAAGTATTGGATTCCCAACAAGTGGGCCGAGCTTTGAGTCCCAGCAATGGGAAAGTTTTTTAGCAAAACCTCGATCCCTATTTGACTGTCATATGAAGGACATTTTATATACTGTACTCTGTCCGTCAGATGGGACGTTAGACTTCGGTTGACTAGACGCCTTTTGTTAAAAAGTAGGATAATGTCGACGCCAGGTTTTCTTCTAGCCTCCATTCATTCACTAATAGGCGTACTCTTACCAACCTATCCAAAAAGGCTGCTTTACACTGTACATTTTATTGTACAAGCAAATTCATGAACTCTTTCATGAGGAAAATTGTTTCGTGTGAAGGGGAAAATTATATGGTTGTCTGAATGACTGAACAGGAAATGGAACCTGTTCTAATTCCATTCATATTCTCATATATTTTATGGTACATTCCTTGGTACAGTAAAATGTGCCATGTAAAGCGGTCTTGATATTGAAAATGATTTTCGCAGTCGGTCGCTACCAAAAATCATTAAGTTGGGAACTTAATGATGGAGACTACAACTGCTGAAGATAAAGGGAAGCGATATAAGAAGTGAGAAAGTATACTGAGGAGTGGAGGAAAATGGAGCTATGCTGAATAACATGCAGAAAAAAAGAAGAAAATTGATCAGACATATTCTTGGGGAGAACAGGTTCGTAACAATACAGGGCTAATTATAAGAGGAGGCTCGATGGATAGCGGGCCAAATTAGGAAAGCTGTAGAATGAGAACACCCTAGCAACAGCTTTTTTGTAAGAGTATATGGCGCTACAGGTTTTTTTTTAAACTTCTATGAGCGCGGTGAAAAATCTTTTGCAGCCGATGAACGAATTGGTTGGGAGACAATGAAGACTAGGAAGGTTGAACGTTCGACTAAGTTTCCATGAAAAATTGATAGCAGGCTTTTCTCAGGATTTCACTAAATAAATATAACTTTAACCCGGCCGAGCACCCCAATAACTGATTCAAGCGCAAAAACTTGAGATTGACACTAAGAATGGTCTCTTAAATTACTGAAAGAAAACAGTCTCATATGAAGCATAAGGAAAGTGATTCAGATCAAATATATATCACTTTTTATTTGGACTATTTAAAATGCAAAATAAATGAAGCGAAAAGAAAAATCGTAAGTTCAATAAAACCGGCTGAAAATGAGCAGGGAGTGTAATAAACATAATGGAGTGACTAGGTATGTAGTCACGAGATAGTCGTTGACTCGGCTTTGCGCTAGATTAACGTTACATTAAAAATCCAGATCATGCGAGTTTCAGGGTGACGTGAAGGACATTACTTATACTTGCTCTTTGCCTCTGAAACTGATAGACGTAACAAAATAAGAGAGAGACACTGCCGAAGTGATACGTAAAAAAGTTCCAAATGTCTTATCTCTACTGACTTCAACATAGTTCCTTTATTCTTGAGCGCCATTTAACATAGATTGAAACTGAAACACTCATTTACGTAATGCATATATATTACTAAGTATTTCAAGATTTCTTCCTCCAAATTTCTTTCTTTGTAGTGTCTGATATCCTAACAGTGATAAGGAATTGCTATAGAAGGTATATATTGCTCTCTTGGAAGCTAACAGGTTATTATATAGATATTGAAGATTGTTTGCTCTTAATAAGATATAAATGTATAGTAGGGTGCTGCGTTCCAATCTTTTGAGTGTAATATTGGAAAAGAAGGAAGAAGAGGAGATGGGAGAGATGATGGGAAGGAGCGAATGAAGAGGTGAGGGAAGTTGTACGAGTCGGTAATTTCAGCTTCACCGCCGAGGGATTAGTTATCGTGGGGGACTGGGTAGCGCTGGTTGTGGGGTAGAGACGTGGAATGGGCCTGGCTCTCTTGCGGGAAACGGGATGATTGGAGAGTCGGGAATAGGAAAAGGGATTGGTCGGGCAGAGAGCGGGCGGGCAGCCGACTGGTGTGAGACGAGGGCCCCCCCACTAACGTCCCTCGGGATAATTTCATTTTTGGGGAAAACGTTCCCGTGACCATAAAAGACTTGAATTTTGGTATCGGACAATGAATGGCGCACATTGCGGAGCCTAAGTACGCGCGAATTTTTTTGGTGAGTGCGCCGCTTACAAGTTAAACTCGCGGACAACGAATCAATTAGCGGCTGATGAAAAAGTGCTCCGAACGATTCTCTCCACACAAAATGCTTTCACCGTAATTAACGCCCAACAACACCGCGTGGTTTTGCTCAACTTTTTGGGTTCCGTTGAAATACCGAACAGCCATATGCGAAACATAGCAACGTCGGGTGCAGATGAAAACTCGGATGGCGTTATCTATCGAGCGCATTTTATACAGCATTTTTCCCCAGAGCATTTTAATCACACCTCGCCGTACCGAGCTGTCGACGCATGACGCCGATGATGGGTAATTGTTTATTTTGAAAAAAATATATAGCACAATTTGCTGAAATATTAGTTATAGGCCCCGAGATAGAGGTCATTTAGAACCTTTTTAATGGAAATTCGATAAATATTAACTGATATTAATTACAAAATTATTCTCCATGAAAATACAGTTAAATCTCACTCACCGTGGTCCTCATAGCTCGAATTTTTCCTGTGGCCCAGTATTTCTCTCAGGTTTACGTCATCACATGTTTACATTGTGATGTAAAGCAAAATAAATGGTAATCAAAACTTTTAAGTAATGGTCTACTAATATTTTTATTGTTTACGACCCGGGTTTCGTAACGTAATGACATCTTCACCTGAAGATGTCATTACGTGACGAAACTCGGGTCGTAAACAATAAAAATATTAGTGGACCATTACTTAAAAGTTTTTGATTTCCGATATGAAGAGGTTCCACAAAGTAAAGCCTGAATTTATTAGTTATAAGAAATGGTGTTTTGTATGGAGACAACCAATAATATATAGCCTAAAAAAATATAATTCCCCTTACACTATGTTTGATGCTACCTCGCCTTAAATTCAGAAGCAATATATTCTATTTTACGTCAACTAACTAAAAGGTTCAACTAAATTTCCATATAAAATGTTTGAAGACTTCATCACCCCACCAATCCTTACGTAATTTTTGTGTACCTCTGCTTGATAGTTTTATATGCATATTTTTCGTGTACTCCATTATTAAAGACTCACGACTTTATCAAAAATCTTTAATTTAAGCTAATATTTAGAACAAATGGTATAGTCCATTGTAAATATAGGCGTCTCTTTGACTAATCACAGGTTATTGGACAGTATAATACTTAAATGTCAGTGTTAAAAGATTAAGGTCTCTAATTTCTTTGTTTAAATATTATTTTATTCATCTATATCGTCCTCTTTTAAGTCTAGTTTGAGCGTGTTAATGATAACGGAGTGAAACGAGAAACATGATTGAGAAAAGGAATACCGACGGCTATTAATGCTGATATTATCACCTTTTATTATTAGATGATTACAATGCTTCACCGGTAAGTAAATCAAGCAACAGTTTTTTCCTCCAAACTCCAGCTTAATATTGAAAGCTATGCTTTTCACTTGACCTTTGCTCATTTTTTACCGATAAATATTCCCCCAGCCCAATGATTATAGCCATGCGATGGTATGCTGTGTTTATATTACAGTAAAAATGTTGGCATGATACCGTCTAGAGATTGACATTATTCGACCAGAAGTGCTTAGTGATGAATTTTAAACGCAAATCAAACTGAAATTTTTATAATTTTCCATATTTAATGAAAAATGTTTTTCCTCTGTCTGCTAAACACTTTTAGATACAGTTGTGTTTTCCAGTTGATAAAGAAAATGATGATGCCGAGATGAAAAACACGGAAATATTTAAGACAGCGTAATTTTAACGAATCGATGTCCACTTATCCTTTAATATGCGTGCCTTTTCGTGGAAAATTAATGAAATATCAAAAAAGATCTCTTCTTTAATTGAAACGACAATATAATTTTTCAGGTGCCTTTATGCTCCAAGAATAAATATTATAAAGAAAGTATAGCTACCAAAATTTGTAGAGCATCATATCTATAGAAATTCGGAGAAAGTATTCGGCGTATCCTCGTTTTCATTTCTTAAGGACGAAAACGAGGAGAACATACTCCCAGGAAAATCAATCTGTAAATATTGCTTATCTCATCATTCCTTCTATCGAGTTAGTGAAAGATCCCCTTTGGAATACATTTCTCAGGGCCGCCGATATCTCTTGAATCTCAAAAGTTGTTTCGCAAATGCTCAGCCCACTTTGCCGAAGACAAAAGTTGATTCAACTGCCAATGCGAGATAAAATACTTCCAGGCACACTCCTCCCAACTCATCATTTTCCTCTCTCTCTCCCTTTCACGGCGCTGGAAGCAAATCGATTTTCGATTGTTATTTAAACACGAATCAGTGAGTCTCTTTCCCCACCCAACTCCCATCATCCCCCCCCAAATCCTTACCCTCCACCCGCATCACTTCCCCATGTCTCGAATCATCAACCTCTTCACAGATCAAGACGTCATCAAGAGAGAATCGTATTTTTTTCTACCCGTCTTCAGATCCATTTTTTTATCTTTCCCACGTCTCACTCTTACTTTTCACAATCCAAAACTACTCCACTCCCAGATCGAAACGAACACTTGGGCTGCTGTATTTCATTGACCCCCGAGGACGTAAACTCCTGAGCCTCATTGAAAACCAAACTTTGATCGTGTGCCATTCAACTAGTTCACTTCCACCTTAATAAAAGGGAGTGAATGTAGTTGCCATCATCTTCTAACAAATTGTTACTCCTGGATATGTTTTGTCGATACTTTTTTGGCAATTCTGAAATTCGGAAAGTAGACGCATGAAACGCTCTTTGAACAAAAAATGAATATTTAAGGAATGATGAAATCATTGGAAGAAGAGGAATTGCCCTGAAAACGATGGCGGAGGTAGCCATCGAAACTTCGGCCAACAACTACCTAAACTGGTGGAAAACCCAAGAAGCCTTTATTAGTACCATATGCCGGAAAAAACCAAATCATATTTGAGGAATAATTAACACAATTATTATCATGGATGATATTATCAGGTAAAACTAGTAAGATTGACTCAGAGATTACCAACTTATGCTCAACGAAAATCCAGATGAATTGACTTGCATGAACTGGATTATAAATTGCACTCCATGAATCGATTAACATGTTTTTGCGGCCAAAATTATTAGCATATTGAGCATAACCCGGCAGAATTCTCTTGGTTGATGGAAAATCCACTAAACCTCGAGACTAAGACGGCTTCTGGTTTTGGCTTATGAATGGAGCAGGTGATGACAAAGACAACTCTTGCATCGCAACCGAGTATCGTCTAGAGTTGAGACGAATTTAAGGAAAAGTGCTAGTGATTAAAATAAATGTCATGACATTAAATATCACGTGGCTGGATTTTTCCACTATTCTGTTAAATAAAATCGATAGTCAACGGAGATAACAGATAACAAGAACGCTCGCATATCCTCTGGCTGCCAAATTAACTGGCAAATCTTCAGAAATTGTAGAATGTTTTCAACAAATATAGAGTGCCATATAGCAAAAATTAATATAGGGATCAAAACGGATTCACAAATGTAAAATTGATTTCTTTTAAACGTATATGCAAATATACAATCTTTGGGGCTGTCATCAGTGTTTGCCCATTATACTGAGATACCATGATGTTCTCGGGCGACAATGTCGAGCATTATGAGTAAGCGCAGAGGACAGCGCGGGAGATCTGTATCTCCAAACCGCATCACACCGCGGAAGCCTTCACAAGGATGGGATAAATAAGACTGAGGTACAAAACACCCTGCTACTCTCCCTATGGCCGGCTTCAATGTTTATCGCAAAATGGTTGAAAAGTATTAACTCATTATACTCCGCAATCGGGCTGGTAAATCTCCTCAAAGTCACCCGGAATATTTTCACTTCTGACTGATAATTATTGTTGCTTCGATGGCAGCTTGCGATAAAATGATGACATAAACAAATTGTAGTTGATGTATACTGTATATTCTGATAATACTGTATCCACTGCGGGCAAAGGCATCAATTTGTCTGTCTCTAATACAATGTATTTTATTCCACCTAATCATGCTAAGAGAATAGTTTGGATAAGTTGTAAATATATTTCCAAATCTGAACAAATTTCATTCACTTACTGTTGTTAAATGCTGACAATAACTGCTAGCTTTGATTGAGATATGAAATTGGGGTAATAAATTGCGAATATTGGTATTTATTTGCACATAATAAAAGTTTTTATGTCAAAAAGTTGTAACAACACCTTCATGTATGATATAAGAGTATTTAAACAAATCTTTTATTCGAGTATTATACCCGTTTTTATACTACCAAATTCTGCTTTAAAGTAGTAAGCTATTCCCTAAACACTTGTTTACTACATTTAAGATATCACTTCTGGAAATCTTATTTAGAAAAATATTCCTAATTATGCTGAGTACTGATGAATGACGAATCTGTTCCCAGTGACTACAGATTAATGATGGGCAGCATTAAGAGGAAAAATTTAACCTCAGGCACCATATGCCATCACTTATTCAATTAAAGTACCATTATTAACTCAAGGAAACATTAACATGCGTTTATTACTATGGGTATACAAGATCTATTCCGCTTTAAACTATCGCCAAACTCTCAAAACGACAAGAAAGTTGCCACCCACACACCTTACAGCTGGAGAGCGAGGGAATGAAATAAAACATAATGCTTTCGTCACTCGAGTAATCAACCCACATGACAGCTTATCCGATAATCAAGACGAAATGTTACGATGATGCCGACGACTCGGGACTTGCCCGGTTAGTCCCTCACTTTATGGCCTTCATTAACCAGACTAGACCTTCCCGAGTTTTCGGAACAGGGAGAAGAGAAAGAGGATTTCTCCCGAGCTAGCAGAATATTTCGCCGGTTAACGCGGTTTTACCCCTCCTTCCTCCCATTCTCACACCCATACAACCCCTATTCATTACCTCCACCACCACCACGGCATCCAGCAAGGCACACCTCCCCCGAGAGAGAAAAAGAGGAGTCCCACAAGGCCCCATCCTCCCTCCGCTCAGTCTTCGACCGCCGCCCAGCCGGAATTCTCTCTTCCCCTCTCACATCAGCCCTTTCCTACGTCCCCCACTCATTTCCCTCGGCTCCTCATCCCCCCCAATAACCCTTATCCCATCCTCCTCCGACCGTTATCAAGGGAACGGAGGAAAGAGAAGTGAAGAGCGGGAGGCCGTCGGTCTGTCCTCGGGGTTGGTTTGGCGTTCGCTCTTTGTCGTCCTCGAGGGTAGTCACGGCGCTGACGGCGCCCCGAAATCCCCTGGCGCCTTCGTCCGCGCCTCTTCGAAATGAGAATGTCCCGACGGCTAAGCAATTCTCGAGGCGCTCGTATATCCCGTGGCGCGGCCGGATTGTGGCGTGACTCCGCCGCTGATCGGCTCTCGCAAGAGTGTTCGAGCACTGTTATAATCTTCAATTACCATAATAGGACCGTTTCGATTCACGCGGACCGGGGTCCTTGATATGTGTAATAAAGCGGAATTACATATTCCGAGGGGTGCATTATGAGTGGTACGTCTCTCGTATCCATACTTTTTTTGTAACTCTATCTTACCTCAGTTCTTATTTATTCTGGTGTTATGTCATTCATTTACAGCGGGCTCATCTGATTTATTTTATCTACCACGGGAGAAAAAGTCATTCTTGTATCATTTCGGCATGGTAAAAGTATCCAAAATCAGCTAACATGCAAGGATCACAATGGTATCTCCATTTTAATATATCCACTCGAACGAGAAGAGATAAAGAACTTCCACGTTGGGAGAAATACGCTTGAACAATAGACCGAAAAATGATAATCCCCGCTTCAAAAAGCTCACCTGCATTGACTGAGACAGTAGAAAAAATTCTAAAATGAGAAGTAGGATTGTTGAAATTAACCTAACAATAAGCGCTTCATATTACTCCTCGTTTCTTGTTTTACGTTACAGAGTTAACCGAGAATCACTCATCAACGAAACTCAATGCATAATTTTCAATCATTATTGGGACATTTTTTGACTGATGAATGATTGGCCATATTTATATTTCATACTTGAGGAATAATGTATACCAAAAAGATGTTTGCTTCACTTGCGCTTTTAAGCCTTGATATTCAATCAAAATTTGCGAAGTAAAACGTGTTGATAATGAAATAAATAAATGCAGTCCTTATTCTTGAGCTTTTGTTCTTCGTATCGAGATGCATGCTCGAATTAGTTTTTCAAAAGAAAGGTTTCCACCATGGTGTCATCATTTATGCATGTATTTTAATTTTTTAGGGAACAATATGATTTTTTGACATGTGAATTTTTACAGTGCAGGAAATTGCGTTTCTAAAACTTAGCAATTAAATCGGCAAGTATGTGATTTCCATTACTTTCTTCGAAAACTCCATTCAGCGGAAATTGAGATAGCTCTCTGCTAACCCTATGTGTATAACTTTTTGAGGTCATAGTGAATCATCTCTCATTATAAATGCATTTGAATACTTGAATATATCATTCAAGTATTTTAATTTTGAAAATTGACATTTTTTTCCAACCTAATGACAGAAAAAAAGTTTGAAAAGCGATTCAAGTTTTGGAAATAACCAAATATTATTTGCTACGAAAGTTTCTCTAACACTGTAGAACTGAAAAGAACTATGAGAACGTAAAGAAAATTGGAGTCCACGATATATCATAAAGATTGAACTATCTTGTTGTGACTTGCTGGTGAGAAATACAATTCAAGCTTTCTGAGACTTAATCGTTCTTTCTTTGATCCAATTTACATGTCTCCTATGTTTCCCTATCGCTATGGTGGAAGGCAAGTGCGAAGGGATAGGAAGCCCGGTAGTGCAACAAGCCCTTCACGAATCAAGGAAGGATTTAATGTAATACCCAACATTATTTCTGAGTTGGAAAAATAATCACTAACCTAGGAATCCGAGACAGAAGACCGTAAAGCGGGTCATTAACACTCCGCTGACACTTTCCTCCGTCCATCGACACGAGAGTGGATGGGGAAATCCCGCAAGCAAAGCCCTCTGGGGCCATCAGGTGGCTCCAAGCAATACGAGAGCGGAAAGGGATTCGGTAGATTATGCCATCCTTCACTCCCCGAATGAATGTGACACGCAGGAAAACTACTAAGCTCAGACTGAGGGTTAAAAACTGGAGGCGTCACAGCGTATTATTCTGAATTGTATCGCACTGATACCCTCTCGTTGGATTGAAAGAGAATGACTTAGTAGTGTTCCACACATTTTATTAAAATACCTGATTGATTGATGTTACATCATCTTCAGAGATCCCCTCTTTTCACTGTGCCTCTCCCTCTAACTTGAATATTAGACACTTGTTTTTACGCTTTTCTATGGTAGTGTCCTTCCCAATGATCCTTCTTCGTCCCCTCCAACCTCTCCCCATATGTTCCCCTTACATGTATAAAGCCATCGCACATGTACTTAACACACGACCTCTGAAGGTTATGTTGTAACATCGAAACCGGTTAGGAATTTCAATGAAAAGTGTGGAAAATTACTAAGTCGTATTTCTCTTACTATGTCTAAATACCACAAAGTAGAATCGTCTACAATCAAGTACCCTTTCGTCATTGGCCAAGAACTGTTACAACCTTGACCAACGTCATAGTTAGAACTACGCCGACATTGTTCGTAATCTGGTGGCACAGACGATTTGCTGCTCAGCGAGGTCTTGCAATTGCGCCTTCATCATGAAAAGCAAAGGTACCAACAACGAAACGTAATATGATTTATCCTTAATACGAGTGAAAAATATGTGATTTCAATATAACCGATGTGGCTTGAAAACCAGTTACGGGCGAAGAACATTGGATTTAAAATTCGAATTTTTGAGACTCTTTACCATTCATTCGCTTATAAATTTCTCCAGCAATATCAGACCTAAGATTAGACACACGTCAATAAAAATACATTCAAAGGAATACAAAGAGCATGTTTCTCTTGTGCAATTTAACAACTCAAATCAACTACATTATTAGAAAAACGGAGTACGGTTTAGAGTCACATTTCATAAACAACTTTTGTAACGGCAAGCGATTGACCAGTAAATGATTCCCGCTCCCCTCTTTAAGCATACCGAACATTTATAATTGGTAAGAATATTGGTTCTTAGGCAAAATATTCGGAATTTATTGTTTTAAAATACAATATGTTTCTTTAAATTTTGCGTAGTTTTTATAGGAAAAATTATAGCAATTTTTTCGTAAGCCATGGTGTTTTTTTTGGAATGCATGAACTAAGTATTGACTCGAGTCCAATTTGATTTACCGCTAAAGAAAAAGGTTATAATTCTACGAATGGTTAAGATTTTCCAAATCTTATTGAAGGTTACATGGCCATATGTTGTTAATTCATATGGATGTGATGGAACGGTAAAAGTTCTGGGTTACCTCTAGTAATATGAAATTCCTGCTCGAATCAATAGAACAAACACAATTGTATGTTGTATCACAATAGATGTATCTACCGCATAAGATGCCGGAAGTACATCCACCATATTCCTTGTTTTTTTCTCCTCGACCACTCATGGGAAGCCTACAATCTGATAACCTGTGAGGATAATTATGATGGAATATAATAGGGAAGGGTTCAACGCAGAGATAACCGTATGTAGGGACATATTCGTGACTCCCGCCTGAAATCGAGGGCCCGGCTTAGTGCCCCGTAGAGTGAAAGGGAGGGTTAGGGGGCAGGGAGAGAGAGGGAGGGAGGAGGAGCGGGGGGGAGATTCATTCTGCAGAGGGGGAGGAAAGCGACGGGTGAACGCCCTCATCAATGGCCAATCCCAGTCACATAGCCGCTGTGTCCCCTGAAGAACCGCGCCTCGTCAGATTCCACCGCTAGATAATCGAGAACCATATTCCACCGCATTTGTGCCCTCCCTACCCACCCTCTGCTTGCACAACCGCAATCTCCTTGGTAAGGGACTCCAAGTGATAATATTGGGATAATTCTACGATTCACGTAGGGCGCGATGGTAGATTTCACGCACGACCTCCACCTGATAAGAGTCTGCGGGCATTCTGGACACCACCTCGCCTATCATCGTTACATTTCAAGAAGAGTACCCGTACTAAGTGATACGTGGGAATCATATCATCATTAAAATTAACCAAATCTAATATCTTAAGTTAATTTCTCGTAAACACATGAATGATAATTAGAATTTTTGGAAACTAATAAAGTCTGTCATACTATTAAAGTAATTCAAACATGGTGGATGAAATTTCACCCGCCATGTTTGAATTTCAAATGGCTAAGCACGGCATATGTGCTGGTGAAGGATACTGACTCTTGGTAGTGGCTTCTTTGAAGTCCTCTTCTCCCTTGCGTTGCCATCTTTGATGGACCGCAAGGGCCTAAGATCTAGTTGCCTTGTATCCACCAAAATTGCCATGTGAATGAGGAAGCCTGGATAGCGTAGTGGTCTGCGCATTGGCAAACCAAAGGTCCGTGGTTCGATTCCCGGTCCAGGCCGAATTTTTCTCATGGCAATTTCTTCAATACTATTAAAGTGTCAACAATTTGATCCTAAATGTTTTTCGGAAGGCTTTCGTCCAGACACAAAAAACACGATAATATTTGCATCGCGGTTATCTAGTTATGAGAGTTCAAAGCGGCAGGGAGGAAAACTTTTCACCAGCAAAACCCGTGATTGCTGTTAACTAAAGTCCACAAAAATATTTAAATAATGCTTAAGAAGTTTTTATACCCACTACGGAGAGTAAAATTAAACTATATCTTATGTTAAGCTCATTTCGTTGCAATAGGGACAAAGCTCATTGAAATATAACGTCTCAAACTCGAATGTTTCGCTTTTTTGGATGGACAACAGGACAAAAGGTTTTCTTTAGCTTTGAAAAAAACTTACGGGTACTTCTACTTCTAAGAAATCCATTTTCCATCCAATGCTCAATTATTACTGTTATTATACTCTTTCTCAGATTACATATCAGCGAGGTTTTCCTTCAAACGGTTTGCTGGATGATATCACAAATTCCTGATGTCCTTCGCCTTGCCTCATTAAAAATCTCTCAATGTGTGTACGGTTTTAAACGATATTGTAACTCTCCTACTCCAACATGCTTGTTGAGTTCATTAACGAAAACATATAATTTGCAACGCATAGAAGAAGAATAACATTCACTGCTCCCCCCGGTTCGAAATCTACTGACGACAATAAAAACACCTTATTGACTTCTCAGTCCTGATTCATACCCATTCGGTTTCATAATTATCCGTCTTGTTTATGCTAATTCAAGACATAACTTAAAAGTTTAAAGGCTAGAGGGTTAGAAAAACATTAAGTAACACAAAAATCATCATTTTCCCGAAAAGAAAATAGATAGCGTCGCAAATTTCTGCGTTTGCTTCGTCTCATTGGAATAACATCGATTGAAACTTACTTTCAGTTCAATATTAACATAACATCTAATAATGAGCCAAGTGTTACTATATTTTTTAACATAAATAGAGGAAATAAGAAAATTTTTTTGCAATACCATTAGGAAATGCCTAGATAGCAAGGGTGGCATTTTCATTTAACCTGTTGCTCTTATTGAAATCGATACAAAATCAATTATGCATATCAATAATTAAATCACATTTAACATTATCAGCGTACATAATATTATATACTAGCTTGATCTAGATTGAAAAGCTGCGATGGAGATTTTCCAAATGCTTACATAATTACTGAGGGAACGTATTGTGCTATCCCCAGAGCTCAATATTTACAAATAGATAAGTACGTCTGATTAGATTCATCAATGGACACATTTCATCTCATTCCTTCTGGTGAGGAAATACCTATATATTTATAGTTTGTGGCGTTGGAAAACCTACCAGACATGGATTCCAAACATTTCCTCTCAGTCGATGTGCTGAAGGAGGTGACCGAACTATATCTTCCCGGCTAGACTGCTCAGCGAGGTACTCATGCGATAGGTTGAGCAAAGCCTCTTCTCATTTAGCCTTAGAAATATAGAAACTTGACTTGTCGGATGGACACCCATGGGCTAATGGGGATATGCACGATAGAGGCAATAATCGACCTACGAAAGAAAATGTTATCAAGATGGGTAGATTGTGGGGTGAAATTCATTGTTCCGTATTTCTTACTTGAAATTTATACCGCAAGCCATTGGTTTATTACCCAAGTACACCTCCTTAAGAATCAATAAGTAACCTTTTGAAAACTCCATGACCCTAATTTATATAATATTAGAAAAATTTTTGCTATCAAAAATGCAGGATAAAATAAATAAATTCGCAGTGAAAAATTTACGTTAATAAAAAATAGAAGTTGAGGGTAAAAATCAGCACACTACGATGTGAATTTTTAATCACTTATAATGGAGGTATTAGTATTATAGATTAGACTATAGGGACTGTTATATTTTACGCATTTAATAAAGAATAGACTAAATAATCGATTGAGAGGAGATATGTAACTCCTACTTTTGTCAGAGTAGAAAACAGTGGAGATCATGGTAGGAAAACTTTTTTCCAATATATATTTTTATTACCTAATGATTCTTAGGTGTGTGCCCTGATGAAAAAAAAATTATCATTAATCACAGACAGAGCAACGAAAATTTCTTAACCTTGCTCTGGGTGGTTATGTTAAAATAGTCAATGACTCTTGTAACGTCTACTGCAGCTATTTTCTGTCAAATCACGAACACTAGATATTTAATGCACTACAATTGCATAGTTACCGGTGCTTAATAATACATGTGGAAACTCACTCTCCTCTAAAATGGAGGATATATTAGTTTTAACCATGGAAATCTCAACTTTGGTCGTCCGTAATTTGCCAATACCCGCTTCTTTTGCACATAACTATACTTTATCGGTTTCACTCATAAAAATTAAATGCCCTGGATCTCAAGCTTGTCCATTATCACCAGCAGCTGTCTAGATAGAAATTCATTCGTAACGTCCGAACTAGAGGTTTCTCACTCCTGAGAGTACTCACAGATATTTCACTGAAGTGGTGCAATATAATTGGTGGGCATGTTCTTTCTCCAAAACTGGAACCGACGAAGACATTCTTAATCGGGCTAATGGCAAACTGCCAAGGATGACGCCCACAAATGCCAACGGCGTAACAAAAAGGTCGGTGAGCATCAGAGCAGAGACGGACGAAGGAGAGGAGGGAGAAAGAGAAGGAGGGTTAGCGAGGCGATGGCAACCCTCTTGCCTCGATCCGTCCGTGCCGGATGGGTCAGCGGAGGAGTGACGGGGCGGACTTCCACTTCGCCCACGAGCGCCAATCACCGCTCCACCGCCCACAAACGAACTCCTCACCCTCCGAAGGGTTTCACCTTTCAAGCGATTATTGAATAAAATCGATCGCCCCCGCACAAACGGAGTGAATCCAGAGCGAGGAAAAGGAAAAAAAATAATCGGGTGCCCAAGACTTAAGGGCAATCATCGCTTATTAATCATAATCAAGAATCATTCACACCGATCATTGTCAATCTACTTTGATATTTATGCTCATTGCTGGAGTAGAAGTGTCTGGTCGACAAATACCGCACTTAAACGACCTCTGATAAATATTCCGTGAGACGACGATTTTGAAGAATCTTGGACTCGATTCGAGACTTAGCGAGAAATGCAAAAAAATCAAAATATGTTCGAACAAAATTGTCATAAATTGCTGCATGCACGATGATAATTTCAATTTCTGCAACTTTGACAAGGTTATGGCGGATTTGCGCAACATTAATCTCAGAAATTGCCATGAAGATAAAACGATTTGGCCGATGTATACACTTCTGTGTCGGCGCACCGTTTGCCTAGCCACCGCAGTCAGCCAAAATAATCTTGTTCTGAGAAATGCACATAGTTCGGGTGTACGTGTAAAATTTTTTCAGGATCAGAACGCAGAATACGCTCTCTCCTCAATACTCAATCTCTCCTTGCTCAGCTCGAGGGCTAGTACTCATTTACCGGAGATTGGTGAATACAACGCTATTGAAGTTCAGTGAAGGTCCAGTTCATGTTACAATACAATACTATTAGAAATGATCAGTTAAGGTAGAAACAAATAATAGAATTAATAAACGTGGATTTACAGTAGCTTCTGGACACTACCAAATTTATAGGACACTTCTTAACCTCAGGTATCTATCTTTGGACAAACATAAGAAATCTCATAAGCTTGAGAGCAATCTCACATCACCTAAAATTCAATGAATTTAATCTCATTTTAGAGAAAAATAGCTCACCCTTCTAAATATGCAAAAATATTTACCCCTTACCGCACTACTTTACGCTATTTTTGACGAAAAAATACCAGCCCTTTTACTTGGGAAATGGTACAAGTATGTACTCCACAGATACCTTATCTACAAAAATTAAGAGTTTCTAACTACTAGGACTCGTAAAAAATTAACATAATGTAGCCTATACGTTTTCTCAACTATTTTTGAAAATTTCTCATAATGCCACCACAGTAATTTTCGGGATAACAAAAAACCATCCGATATCGAAGGAATTTTAAATGTACCACGCGGAAAAAATAAATCACGTTCAAGACTTCTTTAGACAGTTTAATTTATTGACTTAGAATTACAGTCATATAAAACTATATTATTGTACCATAATTGACGGAATATTCAATTCATGTGTCCTACAGCTGGTTAAATGAGAGCGTATAATTCGAATATGGTCTCTATTATGACTATGACTAGCGAACTATCTCCCTCAAACTACCTTAAGGTAATTTGATCCAGATTTTTCATAGTCATAAAAGAGACCATATCCAAACGTTATTTTTTATTTCAACAGCTATTATTCATATGAAGCAAATATTTTAATATAAAAAACACAATTACATTTTTTTGCATGATTGGAACTTTAAGAATCTAATTAACTGTATACGCAAGCATATATTTTTAACTTACACTTTTTTTTCACGCCGTATATGCACAGGAAACACTCGCACCATCAAAGATTATTTTTTGCAACTCTATAAAAAATACTTCGATGTGTAAAGAAAGATATAAGACCGTCCCGCTGTAAGGTGATATAGAAGGTTTTTCAGGCACGATACCCTGATGACGATGGACGAATCGTATATAGAAACGTCGGCAAAGATGGAGAGTTCGACCCGGCAGGGAACTTGAGCAACCTTGAATAGAGCGGTGGATAATAAATTATTTAAACAGTTGAATTTTAAGGCAAACTGAACTATCATGTGTCTAATGAGGTGTTACTTCGCAGATTTCCGCGGCGTTGATCAAATAATATCAACATTGTTCGGGTTGACGCGGATGCAACCCGAACAATGTTGATATCATTTGTCTAATCAGGTCTTTGTGTTATAAATTCCACATGTTTATGTTTTAATGCAGTCTCTCTGGTGCACATACCCCTAACATTTCCCACGGAGAATACCAGGTATTTTTTGGTAAATATTTTGAAAATTAGTTCGGAAAGCTGCTGATATTTTGGTATCTTTGGCATTTTGAGATGTTTTTCATGACGACTAAGAAAAATTCATATGATTTAATCAGAAATGATATTTCGCTAAAATTCATTTACTTCTACCTTAAAACTCCAAGCAACTTCAATGCACTTGTCACAAATTGATCTTCCTCTCCCAGGCACGCCTCCGTCTCCCACGTATGGGACAAACAGCGCTCTCTACCCAATGTATATCCTTCCTCTTTGATTCTATTGTCCCGAGTCTTCCCCTTATAAGAACCCCTCCCAATTCTTGGGCGTATCTTCCGTCTCTTTCTCTCCCATTGGGGACTCGTGCCGTTCGATTAACCGTTGGCAGAGGGTTTGAGGTGAGGGACCGGGAAGGGTAGGTAATGGATGGGGGGGGGAAGGGGAAGGTTCACTTCAAGTCGCAAGAGGTTTTGTGTTAGTGTGTGCGTTCTTACGAGGGTGGTTTAGAGCTAAAGGGCAGGGAGGAGGTCGTCGGTCATCAGGTTTCCCACAGGGCTACAGGACAAAGCGTTCCTTCCCTCTCCCACTTCTATCCTTCCCATCATCCTCTCCTTCCCTCTCTTTCTCTACCGACTTGCCTCTTTTTCCTCACCCAACCACACCCCTAACCCATACTCCCCCTTCGGTCCTGAATTTTCCAAGACCTTTATCCCTGCGACCACCATGCCTTTAATCCACTATACTCTCTTCACAAACTTGCTTCCCTTTCCTTTTAGTGAGCGGCGAGAAAGGTAGAAAAAAAAACATTTATATACAGTAGTTAAAAATGACATTTGAAAGGCATTGAATGTGGCCAGAATTCATAAACCAGAGTTTCACACAAATCCCGGTAAAAAGCTTTAGAGTACGACACAACCAACGTCATATATCAGTACTGTTGTTTGTTTAATCCTCAGATTGGTAGTCTGGTGCCCTCTATCCTTCTTTATCTAATCCTTTCTCCCTTACTTCCCGGTAGTTATTATTTATATACTTTCCCCATAATTCGGTCATTGAATTATTAACCCTTGGCTTTCCCCTCAATTTTTCATATAATTACTTTCTAAATAAATACTTAGTGCCTCAAAGTGTAATTATGCCACCTACTTCTTCTTTTCTGCATAGTGTACGTCTTATAAATGTAACAATTATAATTATGACTAAGAAACTCGGCAATCTAATTGCATTTCACATGTTTCGCCACCGGAAGAAATATATTTATATTTTCACGTAAGGTTTTCACGAAAACCTTAAGTAGCACTAAACACATTCAAACTCAATGCTCTGAAAGCCTATCTATTACGATCAGAAGAGAAGGCACAGTAAAAGCAGTAGAACCGATTTTCTTCATAAGACTATGAGATGAAACAGGAAGAGATTTGGGTTGAACACAAATAACCCGGAAAAACTCCTGCAAGGGTCCGTTTAGGACGAAAACAGAGATAAGTTAAATAATATGGCGGGGACATTTCAATGAAATCAGCCAAAATAGATACCCCAGGAAAGTATAGGAATTAAATTAAGTGGAAAAAGTATTATAAGTGGACCAAGAGAGTGGGAAAGAGAGAAAATTTTCGTGAAAGAAGAGGGGAGACTGAAAATGAGATGAAAAAAATCATATGTGACAGATGAGGAGAATGAATCAATACCTCACTGTCAATAGGGAAAGGAAAAAAATATGACTTAAAGTGAAATTCAAGCAATAAAGCTAATTTAAGTAATTTAATGTGCTTGGAGTGCGAGTGAAAGCAGAACAAATGAGGATTAGTGGTACTTAGGTAGAGATTGGAATCAAAATTCCCCTTCTTCGCACCAACAGTGATCATAATAACGACGGTGTGACACTAATAGCATTGGACACATCGTTAGCTTACAGCTCATCTCTGTACTTCCAACTTGTTGTTGATGAGGTCGCACTTGCTAGTTTTAAATTCGTGGATGTACACTTCGAATAGCCCGATTACCAAGTAAAAATGCCATGTTTTCTGTCAGGAAAAGCGGAATAGTAAAATCTCTCTGATTAGAACTTTGCACATGATACAGTGAATGCAATCACTATGTATAAAAAATTTGAACTGAAAAAAACACAATTAGCCAATTATAAATTAAAGTCTCCTGGTCATCACTTAAAGCCCACTTCACACGACGTATGATCAACCACAAGACCCAGAACAGCCGATGTCAGATATTGTGGACGGAATAAAGTAAGACTGGTACCTTTCAAGAAGGTTTCACACAATCATTGGACTCTTAACTGGCGAGGAGGCAGTATTTTCATCCAAATCTTAATTCATTTAAGCCCACATATGTAAAATATCACTATAAAAGCTTCGGCACCATTCTTATTCTAACGGTTTACCCACAATTAGATCCTCAATTGTCTCCGAGCACCTCCGAGCAAGTTGCAGGTAAATATTTCTGGATTAAGAACCGCAAAGACTTAAAAGTTTGTTTTTTCGGTATAATGAGTTCAAACAAGGTAAATTAAGCAAATAAAAGCCTAGTTTTCAAAAATAATCATTGGGGCACTAATGGGGTAATCAATTTTAGCTTAAATGTAAAATTAAGCAATAAATGATAACGAGTGACCAAAAAAGCAGTTGGGGCATGGTTAAATATTGTCGATTTGGTAATCAGAAAACTAAGGGAAGCCAAAAAGAAGTGGATGATTTCAGTAATTGAGGATCGTACAGCATCGGCAAAAACTCACGTGATTGGTGGAACGGTGTTAGATCATACTGAGAGCCAGTAGCAAGCTGGTGCCCCATCAGTTATGATATCAAGTAGCTCAGGCAGAACGATAGCTATCATGCTTGTTAGCCAGCATGTCTATGTCACTCGATGCTAGAAAGCTATCGTGCTAGGGATTATTCTCATACTTGTGCAGGGTCATGAAAAATTTGAAACGGGCTTAAGGTAGTTTGTCCGAGATAGAACCCGAATCATAAAGTAGACCATATTCGAATTATACGTTTTAATATATGCAGCTTCAGTAAGTAAAATAACACATTAAAATGGCGCAATCACATATATAAATATTGCTGAAATTCTAATGAATTAAATAAAAATAACCACATTAGTATTTAGCTTGACTCATTTTTTTTGCGCGGTATGTTTGAAACTCCTCCACAATGGAAGCTTTCATGTGACTTTGAAAATGTTACGGCAGTGACAATATTATTAATTTCCAAAAATAGATTAGGAAATAAACAAATTGCACACTCAGTTTTTTGACGAAATCGAAGTGTGAGAAATTCCTTATTTTTTCAATAAGGTCTCTGTGTAGTACATACACGTATCATTTCCCATGAAAAAGGCCTGGTATTTTTCGTCAAATATCTCGGAAAGTAGTTCGGTAAGGGGCTGATATTTTTTTATCTTCGGACTGATGAGGTATTTTTCTTTAAAACGAGCCCAACTTAATTGATTTATGAATAAAATGATATATCGCTCAATATACCTTAAAATAAATATTATAAAGAAAATATTTCGCGTAAAAAATAAGTTAATTATGAAAGCTACGGTGTAGAGCAAAATAATTGGTTTAAAACTTGTAAGTCATCAGAAAATCTTTACATAATTCTACTGAATTTCACGCATCTTTTACGTAGAACACCTTGGAAACACCACCAAAGGTTAAATATACGAAGAAACAAATTATCTACAATTATTCGTTCTCATTGGCATTGATATTTTTATGGGGTTTAATGAAAATGTAGTGTATTAACATTTCACGCTTAATCAAGTGGACTAGAAGTTAGTGAAGCCCTCTATTTCGAAATCAAGGAGATCGATGAAGAGAGCTTGCTTGCCAGAACACTATAAAGTTCATTTATTAGGCTGAATCAAGTTTCTGGCTCACAGGATGGAAATAATTTGGAAATGGCTGAAATTTGAATCCCATCCACACACTCGAGTTTGCGCTGTCTGAAGAGTTATTTTTCAACGCGCGTTAGAGGTAAACTTTATCCAGTTCATCAAAATTAACAATGATATATTGCCTCAGTATGCACGAGTGCTTTACTCCACCGCTTGGCTTAGGAAAATCAATGTATGAAAATTAAAGCACAAAATTTTCTTAATGACTGCAAATTTAAAATAAGATCAAATGGAAAAGATAGAGACATTTTTTAAATTTAGTCTTACTCTTCAACCAAGAACTAACCATTCATGCCACCAAAAAAGACAACATTAAACCTTTTTAATGTTTAAAAGGAAGGTCTGGTAGTATTTTTTAGGGTAGTCATCGATCCTTTTATCGTCTTAATGTCTTTTTCGTTCATGAAATAGACTATAGAGTACTTCAAATCCAGTAGCTAAAGAGACGTTAGGTGTCTCTAGTGGAAATTTCGAGGAATTTTTTGGCCAATGGGACCGATCTGATGCTTCGATCAATTCATTTAAATATTGCCTGCCTCACTCCGCGGAAAATGAGCCACATGCACGGTTTTTGAGCGTGAGTGATATCAGAACATTATCTTTTTTCCATACTCTATATCATCTTCTGCATTTAAAAAAAATTTCTTCCTTTCCGCTGAAAACCTTGACGTGAAATCATAATTTTATCTCAACCTATATACCTGTGAGTGAGTATATAAGTGAGTTAGCCGCATCAAAAACATCCTCGAGACTCAGACTTTAAAGAGAGAATTGATTTCGTTGACATTCCTAATATTTTTTGAACTAAAGTATTGCGAAATGTTTGAACCTGAATAGTCACATCTGCCCAAAGTATATATGTGATTAGGTCAGTCCATATTGGTACAAATGAAATAACTCGATAGTAATTCCCATACTGTTTTAATGGACACCGAACATGTTTCCACTCTTTATGTCATTATCAAGGTGACATTAATAATGACATAAATTGTAGAAACCATAGTAATTGTTGATTAAAACAGTGTGGAAATGGATTCCATGAACGAAAAAAGATTAATGACTTTCTTAAGAAAACTACTAGGTCTTTACATTACCCTATATTTCAAGCATTAAAAAAAAGGTTGATATAGGTGACCAAGATAATGACATAAAGTGTGAAAACCATGGTCGGTGCTCATTAAAACAGTATGGAAATTACTGTCGAGTTATTTTGTTTTTACCGATATGGATATACAATATTTCCACAAAGTTACGCCTGAAACTCTTTCATAACGTGATTAGGTCAGCATTCTATTTTTCCAATCGTTCTACTCATCCAAAGAACGTATCTAAAGGCCGCTTTACACGGTACATTTTATTGTACAAACGAATGTATCATAGAATGTACAAGAAACTGAATGCAATTAGAGAAGGTTCTATTTCTCGGTAAGTCATTCAGACAATCATACAATTTGCCACTTTACACGATACAATTTCCTCCATGAAGGAATTTGTACAATAAAATGTACCGTGTAAATCGGCCTTAAGCCGGCGTAAATCCAATTGTCATGGATTACGAGATTGTCGCTCCCCGTTACTATACTAGTCTGATTGGATCACGGGCTCGCAAGTCTGCTTCCGGCTTCGGTCGAGAGTACAACATTTCATCGCCGGGAGTCCTTTTTGGTCGCGATCGCCAGACTTCCGCCCTCGTGGTCTTCTTCACATTTCTTCCTAGGCCACGGTCCGGAGAGCCCGGCTTTTGACAGCGGCCCACTTCATGGAAAAGATCCTTGGAGTCACGACTCCCCAAGCAGCTTGGAAAATGGTGTTCGTCCCAGAGAGAGAGAGAGAGAGAGGAAATCTTGCGACTTGGTTTCCTGAGATGGGCGACCCCGATGTGGGACATCACCCGCGGGCCTGGGCTAAAAATGGTCTCCCCGTCCCAATCTTCCTCTCGACTTCCCCTTCATCTTCCTCCCTCTCTTCATTTCCACCAACCCGAATCCTGTCCGAAAGGATGATCAGGGTTGAGAATCGGCCGCACATGTTGGGGTTAGCCAAAGAAAGAACATTTTCCAATACACGTGTGAATGTATATAAGTTCTCTAACTGCCTACTTTCATAAAAAATAATTAGAGAAAGAGACGTTGCGCAATCATAGTAAATTTAATAGGTCGTTTTTTTAACTTGAATAATATCATCAGACAACAGTTCGAGTAGCGGGCGCAATGCTATACATCTGAGAATTTATCTGGGGGAAATCGTCTTATAAGAAATCCCCCTTGAAACCATTTCACGTGTTTGAGCTTTCCTAGCCGTTGAAGGCCCTAAAAGTTGATAAGGAAAACACCTGGAATTATTTTTATCCGCAATTCATTCAATTTAAGTATTGAAACAGGGGAATAAATACACATTAAAATTATTTACGATGCCTAGGAAACCAATGAAAGGAAAAAACAAAGCGGTCAGAGGACACATATTTGTTGCAAATAAGGCACGGTATACAAATTAAATACGGCATTCATAATTTAAATTACTTGTCCTTATCTAAACTTTTTACTTAAATAATAAAATTCGATCCCCTTGATATTCTAAAGACTATTTTTGATGACATGATTTCTTGAAGGCAATTTCGCTGCTCCCATCCAGCTTGGGCTCATCCTTCATTGAAAGAACAATTTTTAAATTTTAGAAAATATTATAGTTTGCAACCACATTTTCTGAATACTGATGCTCCAACAAATGTACTCACTACTGGTAAGAAATGAGACGGTAAAAGATACCGAGCGTGTAATCTCAAACCTTGAGACATAATTATTTTAATGAATGTAACCATTGGTAAAAATCGCTCCTTTGAGCTTTGTCCAACGAGAAGCAGTTATTGCAATTACGGGAGACCGCCTTTATTGCCTCTTTTGGCGCAAAATGGTTTCTTAAGTACTAGGCCTCGATGGAAGGGCCATATTATCCTTTTTTTCATCGTCCAAGGGCTTACGTGACCAGGAGAGACACTTGGCTCCCGCTAATGATTTTGCGTTTCTTAGCGGGCATTATTAGGGCTCGGGTGGCAGCGCCGGCGGCAATGGGGTGAAAATTACCGGCTCTCGCCACCCCCCCCACCCCATTGCCCCCTCTCTTCCACAGCCGCCCCACTTTTCCACCCCATTTCATCGCCATTTCTCCGTCCAAACACGCCCTCTCTCGCCTTTGGGTCACTCGTTGCCCCACCTTCCCCTCCTCCTCCGCCCCCCCCCCCCCGAAACAACCCTCCCTCCCCACTAGCTTCCCCGCTCCTCTGAACAGCGACAACTCTTCTCAGCTCATCGTCTTCTTTAAAGATTGCCACCGCACTCTCTCCTGGACTAACGCACCCACGGAGGCTCTATTGCCCCCATGTTCGAAACCACAAACACTTAATTTTCGTATGCATAGTTTAAAAATCATAATTTTCACTGATGGTATGGTGTCTGGATTGGATTGGATATTTGAGGAGGCGAATGACAGCTAAGCTCATTGGTGCCATAGGGGACAGGTCAGGGAGGAAGGGTGGCAAAAACCCGGCATCAGTATTAACCTACTTTTTGCGAAAGGCGCTAAGAGGACCATGGTTCAACGTCTGATCCGACAGACGGAGTACTGAACTTGAAGTGCCCTCCGCAAGACACTCCAAGTAGGGATCGGGTTTCCTCTGAAAAACATCCTCCTCTGCAGGATTTCGAATCCTGGCCGCCCATATGGTTAGCCAGTACTCACCCGCTGCCACACCAACCCAATCCCCTGTAATGCTGTCTATTTAAAACACACTTGTTATCACACTCTTAAACTATTAAATGTTGCACAAATGTGAGTGAAATTCATCCCAAAAATGGCACTGACAACGATTTTAATGAGTTATCATATCTCTTGACGATTTTTGGAATGAGAAATTCCTAGGGGTCAATCATTTCAGGAAAATTCGTTAATGCGCTAATGATAATTTCGGATTAGGCTGTGATTGAGCAATTTGTGGCTCAACATTTCACTCATATTGCTACGTTTGTCTTCATTAGCGAAGTGATTTCTACTGTTATACGATCGCCTTGCCTTGAGTTGCGGAGGTTTGATACTTGTTACTCTTTTGTCATTGGTTGTGTTGACTAGTTTTGCTTCCCACTACTCCCTTTGTCTTCGGCACGACTGGTCTCTTTAAAGTCTGCAGCATAAAGTTGTCCGTCCAAGAGGTGTTTCCAGGATGGGGTAAGGTTAGCCATCGTCACGATTCTAAATATTAGCCCGTATTGCGATACCTATGGACTCGCAAACAAAGGTGGGAAGGTACAGTTTTTTTACCTTCCCTACAACTTTGCTTTCTCGAGTTCATGTCCAGATTCCGGTGTAAAGTATTCGAGGATTCAGATGAGGATTCAAGAACATAAGAGACGCGAGAGATGCAGGCAATGGCAAAATCAGCCGCTGTGCAAATCTTAGAAAAATAACAATTTGCAGTCTGAAAAGAGTGTCTTCAGGTGGCAACAATGCCTCCCATCATCATTCCGAATCACTTCCTGTCTCTTCTCACCCGCCAATCCTCTTCCCGCTTTCATCGTCTTCCATAGTCTTCTGAATCCAAAGGCCAGCACTCCCCGATTCTTTGGCTCAAACTCAACGGGGAGAAGTCACGGAACTAAGCCATTCAGACCCTAATTACATATTTTCATTCAATAAAAAATATTTTTCAGTTCGTAGATTTTACATATTAACTGAATTGGGATTTTGTTGAGTTTAAAAAACTCAAGTATTCGTATTTACTTAAATAATTTCACGTCAACTGTAATGGACATTTGGCCAATAAGGTTGTATATCCCGGTTATTCTTAAAATTTTAGTCCCCATATACCACTAGTGGACCCGCTGTCTTCGTCATCTGGCAGCATATATCTTATTATTTTTATTAGCATATATCTATATATCAGAAACACCAAAGTAGCAGACATATGAATCCCAAGGTGGAAATTGGACCGTCAATCATAGGTGGGCAAATGTATTACCCACTCAGATAATATGGATGGCAAGGAATTACATAATTTCGGTTTTATTTGCATACCTCGCACGACATGATATTTGATAAAACAGATAAAGGATCGATTTCACCGCGACCGCAGAATCGACTACGGCCAGATCAGCTTCTCACGCGTAAGGCAATGCAGAGGTGGGAAAGTGATTGAGTGATAAGGGTGAAGGATTTTAATAATAGAGAGATAGAGACAGCTTGTTCATCCACATACTACCTTGAGAGACGCCACATGGGCGTGTGGCAGGGGATGTTAGGACACCAGCCGTGTAAAGGTGTTTTGAAGAAGGTGATAGGAAGGTGAAAAAGTAAATTGTATATTGGGAGTGTTTTGAGCTGAGCATTTTTAATTTTGCCACTTTATGCGCGAGGAAAAAGAAAATTTTTGTGCCTATCTGTTTCGCTATGTATCTCTCTTGCTTTATCGCTTTCGTCGGACCTAGAGATGTAGGGCGACTTCAAAGCCACATTCTCTTGCCCCACTGGATCTCTCCTATTCTGAATTTCTCAAACAAACTAAGCCCAGTGCGCACCCTCCGAGTCTAGCGGCTCCCAACCTAACCCCTCTACAAGATTACAAACACTTTTTTGCTCTCGAAGTATTTTTTAACGAACCGCACAGCTTTCCTATGTATTTTATTTATTTTTTGGGTTAACTCTTTCTGTCGTCGGGTCGTAAATACTCCCATGAAAGAGTCTCAGGCGTAACTTAGTGGAAATATTCAATATCCATGCTGGTAAGAATGAAAAGACAATAGTAAATTTCCACAATGTTTTAATAAGCATCGATCATATTTCGACACTTTTCGACATGGTTTCGACAAGGCTCAGACCTTGAGAATAACAAAGTGTCGAAACCATGGTCGGTGCTAATTAAAACTGTGGAAATTTACTATCGTCTTTTCATTCTTGTCAGTATGTCAATACTCGCGGCGTATTCGAGGTTTTGCCTTACCAGAGGGAAGTAGCACCTCTCATTCTGTTTCACTTGAGGACCTTCCTACTATATGCTTGATAAAAACTTAGCTTCTTTAAGACTGTGCCGTGTATGTTTTGTTTATATGTCTTCCACCATAAGTAGCTTGAAGAAAAGAAGAGGGTTGGAAAACACGAATAAATGAAACGATCTTCCGGGGGATAAGAGGAAAAACTGAATGCACATCTATAGACCGTGTGGGGAATGAAGGTCTAGGAAGAGAGGAGGGGAGACGGGTGGTGGTTGAAAACGTTTCAAGCTCCTGCTCGCAATTCTATTTTTTTTTCAAACGTACGTATCGGAAAACGCCCGTTGGTTCGTTTGTGCAGCTGCAGTTTGTGCGGAGCCGCGTGTGCGGGAAGTGGAATGGCTTGAGGGAGATGGATTAGTAGATTGGAAAGGGGGAGAAGGTCGCCGTCTTCGTGTCATCGTCTCCTCTCCATGATGAAAAGAAAGGGGAGGGGCGGGAGGAAGATATTTATGACGCAACGGAGAATGACGGGTGGAATGGGAGACACCGCGTTCTTTACTTTTCAGAAATGAATCGAGAATGTTGAGGGATGGGAGAATCACCATCGCATGGCCTCGAGAGGAATAGAAGCAGTAAGCAATACGGTCGGGACGCCATTTACTCTGGAAAATCCTTCGCTAAAACAGAAAAATATCCAACGTGTATTTAACCACTGGTCATTTTAATAATGTTTCCCATTTGTATAATGTTTTATTGGATAAAGATAATTTAACGTTTCATTTACTGGTTGCTTGAGTTCTTAATTGTAAAATGTTATGAGTGGAATTGATTCGTAAACTACATCAAACTTTATTGAAAAGCTCAAGACTTCCCTGAGATAGTGATAGCAATCCAAAAAAGTTAACTCAAAATAAAAGTTTCGAAGTGTGGGAATGTTACAAAAATTAGTTGAGAAACAGCTGATATAAATGCAATAGGTACATCATGATTTATATCTACACCTAATTAGTAATAGGAGTTATGTGCATTTATAGTGCTAAGTTCCACAGAGAATTATTTCCTTAGGCCAGGACTCGAACCTGCATCGCTCGATAGAGCCCCGATTTCTGAAGAAGGTGAATTCCGTTTGGTGCCGATATCAGCAAAATTAGCGATAACAGTAAATTTATATCATTTGACAAAAAATGAGTGAATATAGATTGAATATAGAATATAGATGGCCTGGTATTGTTTGCATCCTGGTACTGCTTTCCATACACACTATATTCACTCTTCACCACGGGCTTTGCTATGGAAAATATATCTTCATAAAGATGTTGAAATCAGTAGAATATTCACTACGTATTTTTAAATGTATCAAAACTTCTCACTGTTCCACCTGAGAAAGTCACTATTTTCTCCTAACGTCAGCTTTGACACAATTTAAGCTCCCAAAATATTATGAGGAGCTAGTTGGGTGTACGTCTTTTCTTGCATATTCCTTACGGTGGTATCTTCATTTATATATACATATTACCCTGCAAACCATCTAAAGGATGTTTGGCGGCGGTGAGTTATCACCAGCATGCACCATAAGGCACATATAACGTTCTCCAACATGTACTACACAGTAGATATGCTACCAATGCTACAGAAACTATTGAATTAATATATAGTGATACTACGTAAACGGGATGAAAGAATCGTGAAGGAAGCATGTGAAACGCGATGTTAGTCCAAGGTGGCAGATTAAAAAACAAGCGTCATGAAATTAGCAAAAGAATAAACAAAAAACAAAAGTATAAACAAAAAACAAGCTTTGGTAAGAACAAGCATGCACTCTTTAGAATAGATGCGAGGCAAAATTTGTATCTTCACTCGACTATTCATCATTGAAGCGAAATAAGAATGAACCAAACAACTTTTATTCAGCTCTAGGGAGGGGAAAACTTTGAGATAATACTAGGTAAAAATGTGATGAAGAAATGGTTTAACCTTGAATAGTATTTGGCTAAGTCCAAATGCCCAAGGTATTATTAGATATGTATTTACTGCGTAAATTCGTAAATTTAATGCCAGTTTACGAGTACTCCATCACATTCCATGGTTTTTGAGACTAATATGTCTCCATGTCACCTCTTCGAAGAATTGATTGGCCATGAACGCGGTGAAACTAAATGTCCACTGATGAGATTGTTTATCTGACGATGCTGTCTGCATGGCTTTAATCAGTATGCAAAGATTTTATCGAAATAAAAGGATAAGTCCTTAAATTCAACACCGTGAGTGTTGAGTGAGGGATCTTTGCATTTCAATCGCCGAGCGAAATGTGACAAATGCCCTTCGAGTCACCGTGGAGTGTCGCTTCGTAATTGGAACAACTACGCAGTGGCTTTGTGGGTAGTCATCTTAAGAATCCATCGGTGAAGCAATTAAATTCAACATTCAAGGAAAATCGACTACAAAAGAAATGAACATAGTGCAGGAACTCAACGGACGTAGTCTTCCATTCAAATATTTATAACACGTCTTAATTAATAAATCATCAAAATCAAAGTCTTTCGCAGTGGGACACTTGCTTTGTTTTTTTTTAAATTTTACTATCAATCTAATTGTAGTCACCTGTCAGTGAAATAAAGTCCAAACAAAAGTGGGAACATATCCTCCGGAATTATCCTAGCGTGGAACTATTTCTACCAACAGCATTTCTTTTTTCCTTCCTATCATCATTCCGTCATAAAGCCTATTCTCTTTTGTTCCATGGTTTCAGGCTCAAGTACGTGGAAGTTGATTTTCACTCATGAAAAAATAACTTGGTTTTCTTCCATTGATTTATTTTCATAGTACAATATGTTTCGATACAACGATGTCATATTACCTATTTTCTAATAAGTACCTATTCTCTTTGTCCATTTATTTTCTTCTTCAGGGTCAATTCTTCAGTAACCCTTCGTCCCTGATTACCTCTTCTTGCCATCTGCTCTACCCAACCCCCAGATCTCTAATCTTCTATCTGAAGTTGGTGGTTTCTGGCGATAATTTGTGGAATTTGCTAAATATTTTAAATGCATAGGGTAAACTTTGTTTTTCCACAATGCATTTCATGACTTACGATCATGTTTTCGACGATTAACATCATCATCAGGTAAAGATACATTTTGGTGCAACAACTTATATACTAGAGAGAGTGGGGACGGGACTGTAGAGGTATGGGGGAAGAAGGTAGAGGGTAAAAGGGAGTGAAGGGAATAACTTATAATTTAAATTATTTTAATTGGTTTTATTCTACTTCCCGCAGCTTACCTAAACCTTACCACAAGTTATCTAAAAGTTTACCAAAAAAATACTATAATTTCAGACACGTTTTTTAGACTTTGTACGGATAAATACTTAAAGGGAAAATATTTCAATGAAGACTGCTGATTTGCTAAAAAGTTAGGTATTGCGGACGCATCTTACCTAAATAGTTTGAGAGAGGTTAAGTGCAAATGAAAAGTTAACTCACAAAATTACAGCACTCGCATAAAGCCACTACTGACGCGAGAGTCCGCAAAATATTTGCTGAGGACATTAGGAAATTCTCAACGTGAATTTTGCATCATCGAGTCTCCTTGCTCTCTCACACATAAATTGCCACTCGCGTTCGAAAATGTGTCATCCCGACACCATCGAGAGCGTTTACGAACTACCTGTGGCATACGATGAAAAAAATAACGGGTAACAAGCCACAACGGAACGGAATAATCGCTAGTGATTCACCTACCGCCGACGATGCCGCCGCATTCCCTCTCATTAGCATTTCTAATTACGCGACCTTCAGGGGTCTCTCGCTGTCGGCCATGTTCCTCGGGTGAAAATTGCCGATCACAACCCACACACACACACTCGTGGCGCCCCCGCCAGGGGGAAACACGAGCGGGGCTCAAGAGAGCTCTCGCACTCACACCTCTCCCAACCCAATTCCCTCTCTCATTCATTTCCAACCCCGCTCCCTCAATTAGCATTCTATCCCCACACTACAAAACCTCTCCTCCTCTTCTATATCTTCCCATCCTTTCCTCGCTTCCCTCCACTTTCCCGGCCCTTTCTCGCTTCCCGACCCTTCGCCACTTGCCATGTTGCCCGATCCCCTCCCGGCTTAATCACCGGACCCATCCCACCCTCTCATTTATCTTAAACGTAGCCTCGTCTCACGTGCGAACCTTCACTTCGCGCCGATCCGAAATCTACCCCCCCCCCCGTCCTCTTCACTGTTATCCCTAGTGGTAGGTCACATTCTTATAGGGTTTGTGATATGGTTTGAGATCCGGCTTCCCATTCTGGTATCCCGGGTTCTAATCTCGGCAGTGTTAGAGACTTTTCATTGGAATCTCGATTTCCCTCCTTGGGAGCTACCTGGAGGTCTCATCAAGTTCAGTATACCGAAGGAAATGAGAAATTACGCTGCGGAAATTATTAGAGCATAATGATATTTTTCCAACCACCGGAAATTAGATGACTCATGCTCTGTGGATAATCATCAGTCGTTCAATACTAAGATTGGTTGACTGCAGGCCTCCACCCTTCCCTATCGAATGCTAGGTCACTTATTGCAGGTATCTTCCTTTCTATACTTTCCTTTTTATTTGGTCCAGGAACTTATCCCTGGGTCTTCATCATGAGACTTTTCCCTCAATTTTTCATAGAATTATGTCTTCCACAAACCGATTGGGCCTCAGGGTGTGCTCAATCAATCTGTTTTTTTTCTAAATAGAGTTCCACATAGTCCTTTCCTCTTATATTCTTTTCTAAACTTCATCATCTATCTGTTGTCCTCCCATTTTGTCTTCAACATCCTCCTCCAGCACCAGGTTTTGACAGCTTCTAGTCAATTCTGGTCTGCTTTTCCAATAATTCTTGCTTCCGATCCATGAAGTAACACTCCGAGTATAAATTTAGTGCATGGTACCTTTTACAGCGACTTTATTCTTTTATTTGCACAACACATTTTTGCTTGGTTCTAATTTTAAAATAGCTTGAATCATCCAGTTTTAAGGTTTATTTTCGGCCCGTGAAGTTAAGCAAAAGTTTACTAACAGAACATCTCTTTACATAGTGCTCTACTTGAAAATAATTGTTTGAAATAGAGCATCAAGGACTAGAACTCAAGGTTTTACTGATAATTCAACCTTGAAACGGTATCTATTTTGGTGGAGGTTTAGTCCGTCTGAGGAATACCAATATCTTTCATAGCTCAATAGACTCTGCGTTAAGTACAGCCGTTGGAGCCCTTGTGTCGGACCAATCAAACCAATCATTTTTCTCACTGTGCTCACGACGTTTGCAATGGCAGAGATCAGATCTAGTGCCACAAAAGAAACTGGGGGAACTCATTCTCTCTCGGACGGGGAAAGGGATGGGGAGCTCGGAAGGAGACGTCACTCGCGCGAATCGGGCGAACGAAAACGTTGGCGCTCGAATTCGCTCGTGGGAGCTAACGTGGGCGACTCGCGGATTCAATGAGCGAGGCAACGCATCATCTGGAAAATCATTTGACGAGTGCCCTTTTGAAACAATACCGCGCAATCCTCACATCACCCGCCCGTCGCATTTCTCTCACCGCCCGAAATCACCCACGCGCGCTCCACCTTTGAAGCCATCGGACGCCCAATTCATTCAAACCGCTGGATTTCGGGGGTCTTTCGGGAGATGTAATAACTGCTGAACGTTCTCCGTCCCTCCTCGCGTATTCCGTCTTCTTTTATTTCAATTATTTTTATTATTATTTTGATCGATAGGTCGGTGGGTACACCTACCAATGTGTCACCGAAGATAGCGAGGGTTGTAAGTGGTGCTGTATGGGGGCGTTGAGGTCCAATTCATTTTGCGATGAAAGGCATCGAGTGGCGCGGCGGGCAAAGAGCTCAGGGACCCATTGTTCGCCGGGAGTGCATCCCCGGAATAAAAATTTACAACGGCGACATCCCGTCCGAGGCCCATCAAGCGGCTGCCAATGAGGGGATGAGGAAAATGGGTATGAGTGTCTCGCTCTGGAGGTTTGCTTTCTATTCTGGACGGGGAAATTACATGCACGCCCGGGTAAACTCGGAAGATTTGATCTCTCTCGACCAACACAATACAATGTCAACGTTTTGAAAGAATGAATATACCTACAATATAGAACTCGTGCTTTTTTCTAAACAAAAGGGCTCGGAAGATCGTTTTTTAACAATAGAATTTGATGTAAAAATAAATCGAAGCGTGTAGCCAGAAAATGGTTTTGATTTTTTGTAATATACAGCTAATTAATGCATGAAAAATTCGGAAAAATTATTATTATCTCTGCTATTTAATCAAAAGAGTAATAATGCTCGTGTTTCAGATTATCCTTTTGAAATTGATTGCGCTCCTGAATGGGCCTGTAATTCTTAGCATCGAGTGGCTGAAAGGACAAAGTTTCTAATTCTTGTGTTCGGTTTACATATTTGCTTTGCTTATGCCAATACATTTACATTTTTAGCTACAGATAATATTTGCGCCATTACAACAGTAAAAATGACTAGGGATAACATTGAAATAACCATCATCCAAAATTATTCCTTTCTGGTATTAGATTATTGGGGATTCTACGTGAAATAAAACATCCTTTCGAGTTATTTTTAAGCCTCTAATGCTAGCATGCAACAATCATTTTGAATACCTGATGGTTACAGAATTTTGAAAATGTAGAGACCACTCACGCTAATACATATTGGGCGTCTCTCTCATGGGTGAGAAATTCCAGAGAGGAAAAATCATCCGCCTTGGCCTGGACAAAAACCCGTATCTTTTAATCATCCTCGATCATGATGTTTCAATGCATTCGGCGCAATGTTAAGAGATCCGGGTTCAAGCCCTGGTCAAGGCGACTGATATTTTCTTCTGCAAAATTTCACACCTTAAAAGTTTAACGAGCAATGAGGATAAAGCAGTTCAATGCATCGCGACTCAGATGTAGAGAATGACATCAAAATATGCAGAGTGGATAGAAGTGTTTTGCTGTAGCGTAATAAGTTTATTTTACTTAAAGTGCAGGCTTTAAAGTTTGCTGAAAAAACGTTATCCGCTGCAGAAACAGCTTCTTTAGTCAACATATCTTTTATTTTTGGCTTAATTATGGTTTTGGACTGATATCTTGGAAGAGAAAAAAAATCCTGTTCGCATTCTTCTCCGAGTCATCTGCAAAATAATTTCAAAGAATAAGTATGGGCAACTTTCAAATCTATGGGTCAAAATTTATTTCAGTTTTATCATTTGTTTATTCAGATCTAATATTCCTCCGGTGTGTGAAATAACACCAACGGTTTAGTACATTCAATCCCTACATTTTAGTAACTCAATGCCGCAACCCGCCTTATTATTTTTATGGAATATCCAATCATCCGAACAAAATTTTCTTAACCTGGCATCATTCGAATTATTAAAAGATCCTCGTATATTTACTCACTTATTCCAATATGTTAGCATTTAAGATTTAAGAAGAGTGCATAAATTATTTAAAAAAACATTTGATGGGTCTAAAATGATCCTTCAAGCATCCCAAAAGATGAGAGAATTAGATTAACAAAGAATTGGCCTTGTACAACCGAGCACAGTCCCAGAAAATCTTCCAAGAAAACCACGACCACGTAATCTTGTTTAACTTTGGATCCTCATACCCTGTTCCGATAAGCGGCATGAAGATTCACTCTACCATTTCTTCGGGAAGAACGAATCGTCATGGAAGAAAAAAAATGCGATGCGACACTGGAAAATTTCGTTAGCTACCGGGCCCCGAACGCCATCGTGAAGCTGAACATTCGCACCGTTACCATCATCACTAAGGATAGCCGTTTGCCTCTCTGTCTCGTGGCAGGAAGGGAAGGTGGTTTGGCGGAGGAAATGAAGAGACGGTTTGCCACTGCGGGGAAGCCGAGGTTGTCGAGAGGGCGTGCACTGGGTGGGGAACGAGAATTCTGGCTGAGGAGAAAGAAGGAAATAACCAATGAAGACTCGGGAGAAATTTACTTAGGGTTGCACGTAGAACTGCGGTGGATTGGCTTGGCGTGGATGGGAGAGTCGGAGGGGAGTTTGCTGGGTTAGAACTGGGGGTTTTGAGGAGGAGGTTGAAGGGATGGCAAGGGAAGACGTCGAGCACGGAATGTAAGGACCGCCCTCCGATTGGGAATTCCATTTCGTCCTTCGAATCTCTGCCTCTCTCCACATCCCCCTACTTCGACATCTTTTCCTCCCTCTTTGATTCTCCACCACCACCATCTCCTCCAGTACCATTTCCAAATCTTCCACCCACCCTATCCCCCCTCCACGTCCCCTACCCCCTACAGATCCTTTGTCGGGAAATCACTCGTCCCTTGCCCTTCCGAAGCAGTGCTATGCGCGATGGCTCCGCTCCGCTCCCATCACTATTTCGGTAATATCCTTCGAGGCTTCGTTCGTTCTGAGAGGGCCAGTCGTTAGAGACTCCAGGCCCGTTCCAATAACCGCAAATAGCCATCTGATGCCTTCATTACCGTGCCAGAAGAACCGAGATTCGAAAGGCTCATTACGTGAGGGGAAAAATGTTTGATTCCGAGGACGCCAAGTTCTTCTCGTGGAACATTAAAAATCAATCGAATCAGGATGATTTTTTTGTGAGCCGAGTATGTAAATACTCCCTTCAGCGGCAAAAGTACCGGTTATTGAAAGAATTACTGATCAATTTTAGAGCCTCTTAGGCATTAAAAGAAGGTGAATTCTGCCAAGTAGGGCCAAAAAAACGTAATTGAGAGGCATTTGGGAGTACACTTTCTGTGAATTTATAGCTTTTAACGTAAAAAAGGATGATCCTGCTTGTTATTTTAGTAACACACCGATCATGTGTCCAAGCGACATATATGTCCTACACACTAATCGCAATCGGCAAAGCATACTCAGCACAGTGAAAGGAGTAATCATCCCTTCAATTCAGCTTAGCACTAATTAAAGTTACACATAGTATTACTGACAAATAAATTAACTAATTTAAAAATATTTCAGTCAACTCATGGCTTTTACCCCATAGTACTATGTGACTACTCATCGTAAAAAATAGCTTTTACGACTATTTCAAGAATGAGGAGATGAATATGATACCGGATTTCGATTATTGCAATCACGTGGATTAAAAATATTTATCATAAAAGCGCAACCATTCGGTAACCGTAATAATGAACGTGTTTATGAAATACTATTAATAAGCATATTAATCTGCAATCGTATATTTAAATGTTGACCATGGATACCAAAATAAATTTTAAAAAGGGAACAAGAAATGTAACTTAATGCAGATTATATTTCGATTCATTGTTGTAATAGTAACCGAAACTTATGTAAAACCAAAGAGCACAGTAAAAGCGTTTATCTAAATCTGCGCCTGACTCCTAAATTTCCATAATATCTACAAAATTTCGAACAGAAGAAATCGCTATTGCCTCACATTGTGAGCTACAAAGCAAGTGAATACCGATTACGCACTAATTATTCTTTCGTCGCATACCACCTGAGTTTGTTTTTACTTTTTAATCCGATTTTTTTTGTCAAGAAGGAAAGTATGGTCAATGCAGAGAGTTTTGGAGAAAGATAAAAGAGAGGGAAACGGGTTTTAATGAGAGTTCTTTTTTACCGTGTCGCAGTGACGCGGCCAGGAAGCGGTTATGACAGAGAGTGAGGGAAATGAGCGCAATTAGGAAAAGTAATGCGGACAAAAGAGATAAGTCATTCTCGATAAAGAGTGGGAGCTTGGTGGTAAAGGCTTGGGGATTGAGGAAGAGGTTTCGAGACGATGGCCTCTGGAGTGAGAGGAATCGGCTCGACCTTGAGTAACACGAACGAGTGTCTCCGACCAGTAATTCTCCATTTCCGAACTCCCCCTCCACCTGACGCCTTGCGCTCACCCAACCCCTTCTAACCCCTATCGGTTGGCCCCATTTCTCACCCCCTAACCTTTCCCTCCCTCCTTTATGATTCACAGCAACCCCAGCTCTTGTTAGCAAAAGTGCTTACCAAGCGTACACGCCGTCTGGAAGTATCGCTGGAAAATTGCTTCCAATATCACTGCGAAAGATGCAAACAAATGACTTGGTGCATAGTCAAGGTCACGGGTTCAAGGGTAGCCACCAAAGTGCGTAATTCGCTTTGGAAAAATTATTTGTATCGACTGAGATCCTAATTCATTTCTTTTGATCGCCGTTCAGGTGTGTTCTAAATTTTTATATCGCCTAAAAGACTCTTGAAAAATTATTGGTTCCAGTCCCAGTCAAGAAAAATATTTTTCAAGGCAAATTCGATTCCTTGGGTAAATTTGTCGACACCTCACTCCCTCACGACGGCTTCAAAACGCTAATGAAAAAAATCACGTTTTTGCAAATTCCGTGCGAAATAAATATAAGATCTCGGGTAACCTGTCTCGCACATGGAAAAGTACGAGGTGTGCTAAAATAAATGGTATTAGTTAGAATTTTTTCCAAACTGACACCCTATCAATCCCGTAGAGCCGAATTTCCTATCGAACCAGCTCATTTATTTTACTCCATAATACAATCATTCAAAAATTAACCGGACGGGGCTTCAATCTATGTACCACTAAATTTAAGAGACTATTTGTGAAGCACCTACAAACACTTAAACTTTAAATTCCGACCAAGGTTACGGCAAAAAATCGCCATTTTTTTAGTACTGCAGAAAATAAAGTATAATTATGTGGCTTCGGGTTAAGGTGATTGGAGAGATTTTTGTTTACGTTCAGATTTTCGTTGTACTTTTCATTAATGTATTCTTTTTTAATATGTACAGATGGAAGTGAAAAAATGCACGTTCCTTGGCAATTTGATGCCATTTCAACACGTAGCTATGTGGCACTTGAAATTATTCGAAATATTGGTATTTTTCGGGTTCTCCCCGCCTTGCACCATTTTTGTAAGCGATCGTTCCAAAAAAAATACCAATAAATAAGAAAACTGTGGAGGCCTTCGTAACAGTATTATTCGAAATAACTCGATTTAACATGAACTGATTTTCATCTAAATGCGAAAACAAACATTTCACATTATTATGCCCAATAAATATCTAGGTTTCATACAAAATAAAAACATGCGTTACCGTACGATTATCGTTTAAATTCCGAATCATTCCGTGCCGTTAACCCAAGTCATAGCAATGCTTTAACTGGGACGAAAACTATAAAATATTTATTCTTGCCTCCCTTATTCACAACATGAATGGCTATTTCAAATGTACAAATTGATGCACTTAACTCTTTGAGTGCCAACCGATTTTTTATGTACTATGCTAAAATTGCCGTAGCATTTTTGCTTTAAGCTTCATAAGTAATCTGCATTTAGGTGCCATCTGTGAACAAACAGTGAAATACCAGCATCTAATAGTGACATTGCAGGAGGAGCGCTATCGCGCTCCTTGCAGCTTTCGCGAGAGACAGGAGGAGTGCGATAGCGCTCCCCGGCACTCAAGGGTTTAGTGAGGTGTGGTCCAAGAATTTTTTCCTGGCGCACTTGACAAGTTATGAAAATGTGCAGTCAATGCCTAACGAAATGAACTCCAAAAATCTTGAGGAGGCTTGCAGATGTAACTGGCTAACACGCCTGACCGCCAAATGGGAAATCCCGAGTTCAAATTCAAGTCGTATCAGATGACTTTTCATGGTAAATTTCGCTCTCATTCGTGTACGTCCGTTCACCCGTGCGCGTGACTGCGTGGAGTATCGTTTGGGCGCTTTGCGGTGATTGGAGAAGTGCAGTGAATTCTAAGCTATATGGAAACAGTTTCAATGCTTTATATGCTGTCGGATTCAGAGTCATTTTTCAGTGGTAATTACATTTCAAATGGCAATAATTACTATTTTTCTTACGTTTCGCCAATTAAGGATTTTAATTGTATTTTAACTTATATAAAATTCATGAAAAAATGGTGTGAAAACGCATTATTGGTTTGAAAATGTCTTAGTGGCTAGAGGTTTCTGTCTCTCTTTAGGTAGATTTATGGTGCATTTAATAAGCTCTCCAAGTTATTAAATATTTTCAGGCGTAACCTAGTGGAAGTCCATTATTGAATAAATAATGACCACACCAACTATGTTTAAATCAATATGAATAAGTAGTGACCAAATCGACTAAGTTTCAACGCTACTACGTCATATTCAGGTATCTAAAGATGACTCAGAAGCGTTGTAACTAGTTGTACCAATACAAAACTCTGTGGAGTTGAACATAGTTGGTATTGTCATTATTAATTCTCAACAGTTTACTTGGAATTATTGACACGAAGATGAATAAAGTGACAATTTTTTAATTTTATGTCGTTACCTCAGCCCAGCAATCTTAGGTAATAATTGGCACACTCTCTCCGCTCAGGTACTTATATATGGAGGGGAAAGATCGGGCCACACTTCCCGTTCCTCCTACCTCAACAATGTCCACCAACCACTCCGTCAATTCACTCGTCCTTGACCGAATGCAAAGGAGTGAGAGAAAGAAAACGAGAAAGGAATACAGAGCGAGAGAAGTGGACAATTGGAGGAGGAGGTCGGAGGAGGTGGCGGATTAGCATCGCGCGCGCCCGGGCGTACCGGAGACGGCCGTTCATTCCTCGCAAGGGCCCCAGCAGACGACTTGCAGCTGCGGTACTTAAAAAAAAAAGGCGATACAAACACGAAAAAAATGAGGAAACATGTACGAGGAAAAAACCAGCGGTAGGAGAGAGAAAATAAAAAAAAAACAGAGACCGTTCGACGATCGCGTCGTTTCCCCCCTTCGAGTGTCGGCGATAACACTGCGCCGCCGAAATGTTGTCTTTGCATGTGAGACTGCTGCAGTGCTCCGATGCGGGGGGCGGGGGGTAGGGAGAGGGGGCGGAGAAGAGGAAGTTTGTGAAGGAGCCTTGAGGTGAAAACGGGGTTTGAGGGCGGGGGGAGGGTAGGGGAGATAAATATGTGAGTTTCTCCGTTTTGCCGCAAGCTATTTGCTATCGGCTCACTCACTTCTCTCGAAGTTAACGCCGCGGTCAAAGTATGGAAATTTATGGACGAGAACAACACGTCTGCGAAATTTAATTTTTGACAATTGCATCAAATTTCCTCGAAAAGAAACTCTAGAGCGAGAGTGAATAGGTCTTTCTCACTGACATGGATTCTGTGAGAGTTGGTGTAAATGTTTTGCTCCTTTTCGAGCGGAGGATTTCATCACGATAAAACTTTAATGATTCCCAAAGTAAAATCTACAATTGTATTAAGCAGGCGGGTAGCAAAATAAGCTATTGGCTTTTAATGTAACTATTTAGTGAAATGGAAATACCAAAGAGGCAATGAGAGATAAATAAAATTATATTCAAGAGACAATGTGACAAATGAATTTTCATTAGATCATCAGTATACAGCAGAAGTAGGATCTATCATCTCACCAATGCCCAGATCTCGAGTTAAGTGGAATAACTAGTCATCTTTTACAACCCCGCTTACTTCTGAAGAACTATTCTTTTCAAAGAGAAAATACTCAGGGTTGGCACATAAATTTGTAAAATCATATTACGAAGTTTTTAAAAAGAGAAACGTAGTTGATATTAATATATACTATACAGATATATACACATGCAAAGTTGAAAATTTTAGAGTGAATTATGAAGCAAGTGAAATAAATATTAACGAAGTTGTAAATTTCGATGAAGTTCATTTGGATAAAATATGGTGGACAGAATTATGATAAAATTTCACCGTCACATTGAAAAATGTTGATTTGCGGTAGAAAGATATTCTGGCAGATCGAAATGAAGCCAAGGTCTCTGCCGTAAATAGCTAATACAGCTAAGTGAAATAATGACCTCTTAAAACCTCGTCAATTTTCACGTATTCAGAGGGCTGGCTATATTGCGGATCTTGCTGACCGCTCTGGATAAATGCTGAATCAATTCTGTGACAGTTGTTTGGCGTTATAATCCAGCGTTATACCATTCAAAAGAAATTTATTTCGCTGATAATCTACTAACACCATGCATGGCGTAATCGGTTCGGTGCGTTTCCATCCTTCACTTAATGAATACCCCATCGTGGCGTTGACAACATACCCTATTGATTACATTTGGTTTGGGTACATACAAAGGTACCGAGTGATTTGTTGAGATGGCATAAAGAATTTCTGATGAAATGAAAACTTAATACATGACATTGGAAACTCTAATCGAACAATATGTTTCAAAATGGTTAAATTTTCATTAAAAAGAAAAGACAAAAAATGTATCAAAATTGTTGAAATTATTTTAAAATTAGATGGCCAAGTCATCTATGGGATATTTGCAACAAAAATACGATGAAATAGAACTGCTTCACAGTGGAAACATCGAGGAATAAGTTAGAGAACTATTGATTGAGGTAAATAAGATAAAAACGGCTTGACTATACCATCTAAAAGAATAAGTATTTAAGCCATGTATAATGATATCAAGCTTAAACTTCCTCAGCACTGAATGTTTTCAAGCTCAAATTTGTGAAAGTTCATTATGAATAACGAAAAAGAAAACTTGGTTTGATTCCAACTAATTGTTTTAATGTACTTCGAATTTCAACGCAGCGGCGTCATCTTTAGGTTCCGAGGACCTGATTGTTTGGTTTGTTTGTATTGTTTGATTTCACTAATTTATTTTAAGGTACTGCTAGGTTCGATGCAGCAGCGTTATATTCAGGTGCTAGGCACCTGCATAGAAACTAGTAGTACCTTTAAATAAATTGGTATAATCAAACAAAATTTTCTTTTTCAATATTTAACTCAGTATTTTGGAGACTAAATTGTTTCATTTTGTATTTCATATAATGCAGGTATATTTTCAATGAGCTTTCGTTTCCACTGGGTGCATCAATCGTTTTTATCATTATCAAACATATCCCATTAGTAATTATAGGGATAATGGAAGAATCATCCTTTCGTTGAAACAAAATACACCGAGCTCCAAACAGAATACCAATCTCGACTACCTACGATGAAGGGACTAATGAAATGCCACTGTTTTTGGACAATACGACTGAGGAAGCAGATGAAACGTCCAGGCATGCGTGTACTACCATGACGAATGAAAATCGACTCCGACACCGGGCTCAATAGTGGGAATGTTTATTGCCAGTAGGATGCAGCAAGATTAGTAGTCCTCGCGAGTGTACGCTCAACCTTCTTCCTGGGCCGGACATGCTACTCGGTCCGCGCGGCCACATCGCTGAATTAGAATTAAGCTGAAGTGCCGGCGCACAGCCATGAAACGAGGCACGACCCGAAGCAATTAGGGAGAGATGACCATGCTGCCACCGTGTTCTCAGCAACATTACCCATAACCCGCGATTCGGACGAAAGTGAGAGAGAGAGATAGCTAAACCTCACTTGGGTCCACATACGCGAAATCACGCCGACAGCTAAAAAAACGCATAAAAACACTACAGCATGGTGCGAGCGGTAGTTTTTTCAATCCAGTAATGAGCTCACTTTAGACGAACACACTTATGACAAGACGGGGTTAAAATGGAGATGATCTACGGTTTTAACCAGACCAAACATGATCAATGGCAATTAAATCGCGCCACGCTCCTGGAACAAAGCCTAGTCTTCTGGAGCTAAATTAAATGTTCCCCGCTACAAACCTCCACCCCCCGCACACCTCTCCGTATATACACGCACCGAGCCATCTGCACGCCATGGCACGTATGGAATGAAACGCACATAGGAACAGACTTGATCGCGTGTGTAGCGTGTAACACGGGAGAAGATCTTAAACTTCTTGATTGGGTTGGTAATGTGATAATCAAGATCTTCGTTAGCATAACAATAAATGAAGCGCTCTCGAAAGGTTACCGCGAAAATCATCACGTTAATGAGTGAAAGCGGACGATGCGATATAGAAGTGGGGGGGGGGGCGCGGAAGTAGGCGGGTGGGGGGGGCTCGCAGTATTTGGAGAGATGGAGAGAGGGGAGGCATAGAGAGGGAGGGGGAAAGGAGGGGTAGGGAGGGTCCTGAAGTTGTTTCCGAGTGGTGGAGAGGGGGGATGGGAGGTAAGCGATGGGAAGGTAGTGTGGTGGGGAAAGGCTTTCAAGATTCTTCCGATACGATATTTAATCAAGATTGTCGCATGGCTCTTCCCCGCACTCCTATCGCCGTTTTCCGAGACCCGCCCTACAGAGCCCAAGCGGCCTAGCGAACGCTTCTAAAACGTTCAACCCTACTCACCCCAACACAACCCTCTCAAAATAGCCTTTTTTTCGACTGACTGGGAGTGTTCCTTTCTCATATTTCACAGCAAAACTCCCCTAAAGAACCCTTTAATCCCCTTAATTACGATATATAAAAATTTTAATCACAATCAATTGAGAAAATTTCAATCAAACTCTATCAAGCATCTCAGGAGGAAGGAGTGTGCGCTGTATAAAACTATGGTTTTTATTCTTGGTACATGTTAATTACTTCAACAAAAAGTACTCAAAAAAATTGTGAAATCTTCCTTTTCTACATTTTTTGGACTTCTAGAAGAGATTTTAGGAACCGGTTTTTCTTTCTCAATCTTGCTCTTTTTTTACAATTTTGAATAAATATACCATTTAATTCCACTAAGATTTCTAAATCAGTGAGTTCTACTGTCATATTTTTAATAAACTTTTTATAAGACGAAAGATCTTAGATTTTCCCTGCGCATCTGCTGGATAAATGTTCCTCGGGTATTCCAAAGGGTAAGCTGGTCCATGAATCTCAACGTTTCGGAGAACTACTTTCTCTCCATCTTCAGGGGTTTTAAACAGCCATTATTTTAACCATAGTGGATTTCATATTGCGTAAGTTGCCAGCTCATCTCTCCTAAAGCTTTTCTCGTTACGGATCTGAACGCAATGTAAGTATAGTCATTAAAAAATGTAAGCCTCTACACTTCCGGCACTAAATAAAAAACCACGCTTAAAATCGCCCCATGGCAGAAGCGATAATTGTTAATTATTAAAGTTATAAAATAACTAATAAAATTATAATTATTTTGAAGAACCCCTGAAGATGGAGAGCAATTGTTCTCCGAAACGTCGGGATTCATGGACCTGCTTACCCGGTGGAATACCCGAGAAACATTTATCCTATTTACGTAACTTCATACTCATTTGGGTCACCTCAAAAGGTAGAAACTGGACAATTATCGCTTTTGATATGAGACGATTTTAAGCGTGGTTTTTTAGTGAGTGCTGGACGTGAAGAGGCTTATAATTTTTAAACGCTCCAACTTGCAGTGGCGTTCAGGTCCGTTCCGGGAAAAGCTTTAGGAGAGATGGGCTGGTAACTCACGCAATATGGAAAGCATCTGGGTTAAATTAATGGCTCGTGACGATTGTTATCCGGGTGTACAGACGCAGTAACACAGGTCGTCTAAATTTACTGCGGCTGCCTTTATTGGTGGTCGTAAAGCTAAGCTTTCAAAGTGCCATGCAAACTGTCTAGGCGACGCAGGCTGGTTTAATGTGGATCCGAATTGAATGGGGAGCTCCCTGTCCCCATTCGATACCCCCACAGATTGCAGTGCTACGTGCGGGACCATATCGGAATTTCCATTACTAACATGAATTCGAGCTCTATAGGCTAGGCCATATTCACCCTGGTAACATGGCGAGGGGAATCTATGCCTTTAGCTGATTGCCTCAGGGAGACATTGAGAGAGACAATTGCCGAATGATAACCAACCTACAAAAGCCTATTTGGAAACATGAAGTCGGTATATATTTATTTGTTTAAATACAGTAGGTGTCGCGCTTGTTTAGGTTGCACAAGCAAAGTCGTACCTAAAGGTAACCTCCTCCCAGAGCGTGTAAGAACTATTTTATTTTAGGTTTAATGAGAAAAAAGAGAAATTTAAAAAAATATTGTCATGCGTAATTATCCAACTTCATGGAGACATTGAGTTTGCAGATGAATTCTATTCGGTGAAAAGTCATCCCAATGCCGTATGAATCATCTTCATCTATGAGATACTGTGCAAGCCACCACTAAGGTGCGTTGCATGGGGGTGATTCCACACCAGGCATGCTGCACTCATCCCAGTTCAAATCACAACCGCGCACTTTCTCCTGACCGCTAGGCGCAGGCCAAAAGCAGTCAGGATAACAATTCGCGGTCAGGTCAGGTTCCTGGTCGGACTACATTGGCTATGGTGATGAAACGCAACAATATATTTCCTTACACTCCAGTCCCGGCTGAGGGAGAGATTTTCTTTAACAGAATCTCGATGTATAATGCTTCAAGTGTAGCACACTCTCATCTCTAGCGTTTCATGGGACGTTAACTCTGGGGCCGTGTTGGGGCCAATTATTTATTAGGAGTGGGCTATTGCTGACTCCAGGTTTCTTTATATCTATCCTTCATTTCTTACATTAGCCTTCTCTCATCACCCCCAACCTTGTACTTAATGTCACAAATAATAATCTATTCCTTTTGATAAATTGGTATTTTGTTGAAATTTTCGTGTATCCAAGACACTCCACTGCTTGAACCTTTGTACCATTCAGCTTGATGCGAATTAACAACCAAAGATTATCTTGCCTTTGTTCTGGAAAGAGAACGTCCAGATGACGATTCTGAGTCCTAATGGATGCTGTGTGTTCACAAAATAGATGAAATGTCCTTATCTTAATTGCACCATCTGCAGCTCAATGTACTTTTATCTTCAACTTCCGTGCGATGGAAGATCTTCTTCACTCAATATCTGCCAGTTAACTGCCCTATCCATTCTTTTATTTCACCAAACGATATTAGTTTATACGCTTAGATAGATTTGGGTCCACGAAAACCATTCTAGCCTATCCCTGGTCTTGGGATCTTTAAGCCGTATGCCCTAATGACCGGCATACTGAAGTCATGAGTTGTAACCAGCGTCTCAGGTCTGCCTGGCACCTTATTGTCATATCTTAGGGTATTTGAACCACCCATTCATCTCAGAAATCATTACTCAAAGCTTTTAACTGCAGACGGCTGACTCGTTAGAGTGAACCAATGTTTAGGCATTTTTCCTCTGACTAAACTCAATTCAGTCATGATTACGCACGGCATTGACATGGAAAAATCAATCGTAATTATCAATTTTCGGTTGCAGATGCAGTTTTAAAACCACTTCATCGATATCCACCAACATGGAATTGCATTTTTTCAATATATACGCTGCAGATCGCCATCCCATTCCATTGTTTATTAACTTTCCAGCTATTTATGATCTGAATTCTAGCAACCATTTCTACAATACCACATATTTGACCTTTAGTTTTCATTGCGGAGATTCCCTTCTGTCTGGCACTGCAACATATAACTTAGTGAATTATTTAACCTCAGATTGCTCATTATTCATAAGTTTCCTCAGCTCGGCATAATGGTGCATATAGTGATATAATTTTACTCACTGGCTCCTATTCTCTCTCATATTTCTGCCTGCAGAAAAAATTATACCGGTCTTATGATTTATTTAAATGTGGCGTGGTGTGAGAAAACAATTTTCAACCAGATTGCCAATAAATTAACTTTACAGAAACAGCGAAGAAAAAATTGCAGGGTCATCCATTTCGACAATATCAATTCGTGGGGGACATCACGATTAGAAAGACTGTGGTCCCATTTGGTCGCGAAAACTACTTTAAACCGAGCATTACATTGTCGCACATCCGCCGCTCTGGCCCTCGACGAGTGGCGAGTATTTTGGGCGTCGGCGAAATGTTTGACGCGATACATCTAGCGACTTTTGAATTGCGTTAGTGCACCAACTATAGCGTCAAATTAAAATCTATATATTTTGTCGCCATAAAATAGAATAGCTTAATATAGTGGTAATAGAATAATAGTTAACATAGCATTTTTTAATTATAGAAAAGAATGCTTGTTCAAATTTTAACTCTCCCTCACAAAAATTGTGGGATTAAATCAATATTTAAGTTGAACGTGTACGACAAATTCTTAAAAAGAGGGAGGATATTGAAAACGATTTGAGAGAGCTGAATGACCTTATACTTTGATTGTGATATAAGTATGCTTTTAACTTGAGTGACGATCGTTGTGTCACAATATTGTAAAACTGATCAGGTTGCCAAGTCAGACGATTATGCGGTGTTTTAATTTTATTTAAAATGACTCTCATCAAGCAAGTGGATGACATCGATCGAAGATGTATATCATTTTGAACTATAATGCAAGTATATTTTAACTACTGTTTTTATATATACTCTTGTTTTGGTGAATCGCCTTGGTTGTATGAATGAATTAAATAACGTCTTTCCGCCAACGTTTCGCAGATTTATTTCTACATCCTCAGCGTTTGAGATTGACAGCAGGCTAAGTACAATATAATAGATCGATAAGTAGCCATTAAATTTGTTACTTTCTCTTGCTCTCCTAAGAAGCCGACGTCGAAGTTCAGTGGAATTGAGTACGGCTGCGAATGAGTGACAGGAGTTTGAATGGCGAAGTTCGACGAATTTATATATATATAATTTTAAAGGCGAATAATTTCTCTTTCCAACATGCCCTACCAACAGTGCTCAGTGCTGTTATCGAACGTGTCAAATTTCAACTCTATACAATTTTTACGGTGACAACAGTTTATTCCAGCCAATCATAAAGAACTGACTTTTAAAACATTTATTGGTGATAAATCAAGATTTACTAATGGAGTTCCAAGTAAAAAATCAGACTCCAGCCCATAACCACGACAGCTCCTTGAGAAAATTCAAACAGACGCATCTCTGTTGAAGGTGTATCTAATTAACCTGTGTTGATTGCCATTCTGCTCTAGGCGGAATAGCTAAGACGGCTTGTGGATGGTCATAAATCTGACGAGGCCGCTACATACGTCAGCGCCAAGCACCGAAATGGTCGCTGAATAGATTGACCCCCAGCGTGGGAGTATTTACGTTAAAGCCTGTGTCATGCTTCATACATAGTAACACGCGGATTTCTCTTAATTCTCACAACTGTTTTAATGGACAAAGTCGTTCAACTATTTTGAAGACTTTTGGAGACCTTTGTTCACACTCCTCTCACCCCCATCCACTCATGTGGAGCCGTAGTACTGAATCCCTATTCTCTTACTTTCCCTTTACTAGGCGGAATGTCTAAAACGGATTATGGATGGTCATAAATCTGACGAGGCCGCCACATACGTCAGCGCCAAGCACCGAAATGGTCGCTGAATAGATTGATCCCCAGCGTGGGAGTATTTGCGTTAAAGCCTGTGTCATGCCTCATACATAGTAACACGCGGATTTCTCATATTTCAATTCACAACTCTTTTTTACAGACAAAGTCGTTTAAATATTTTCAAGACTTTGGGAGACCTTCGTTCACACTCCTCTCACCCCCATCCACTCATGTGGAGCCGTAGTACTGAATCCCTATTCCCTTACTTTCGGCCTCGCCCTCTTAGGATAGCCAGAGAGAGAAGGTACCGGAAGGGGAAGGCGGTGGCGAAGGAGGTTGGGGCGTATTCTACCGCCGCCTCGCAACCAATTCGCTTCCCTCTCCCCTCCTTTCCCTCCCAACCGCCCCAACCTTACGTTGCACGGGGCACATCCCGCCCCTTCGCCTTCCTCCACGCGCCTCCAAAACACGATTAGGGAACGGCGGGAAATTGAAGTCGGTGGGAGAGAAGACGGGGGGGGGTGGGGCGAGTGGGTGGGTCGGAGGGGAACGGAGCGGATGTCGGGGAAGGGGAGGGAATAAAAAGGAATTGGAAGGAGAGGAGCAGGAGAGAGAGAGAGAAGGGAGAGAGTTAAGGAAGAGTCCGTGCTCGAATGTGCGAAAAAAGCGGGAGAGGGCGTGAAATAAATAAAAGAAGGGACGGGGAAGGGAGCCAGCGACAATGAAACCTATTACAAGATTTGTTTCAGGAAGAACAATGGTATACGTTTCAATTGAATTCTTCTTTTGTCGTCATCGTCACGGTAATGGATTTGGACGCCAGAGTGAAGCACTGTTAAAAACACTATTTAACAAAAATATAGGCTTAAGATTCGTTCAACGTTTGTGACTCACTCGCTTAACTTCGAATCTTCCTTAATCCGACGATCACTTACTCTTTTAAGATCCGTTGATAAAATCTCTCCACTCTAACATTCAAAGAAATGAAGAGAAAGAAAGCAAAAATCATAAATATTTCACGGGGCAAAACCTGACTGCTCCTCTTGCTGTAATATTCGTGAATCGGCAGCTTACAGTTTTAAGAAGCTGTGGTCATGAATTTTACTTTGATGTCCCCGGTACAATGGGATCAATAAAGCTTGAGTTCCATAAAATAACTTTTATCTATTAAAATATAAAAAGGCCTAAGTCAATCGAGCAACTGAAAATGAGAGAACTTCAAATGATACATTGGCCAATTATTGTTATTGTTGTTGATAGCAATGAATTTCCTTTATTTTACTAAAATTCACTAAATATAATGCTTCATTACTATTATATTTTAATTTCTTCACTTGGTTTCGCTACACTGTAGCATTCTGCTCTAAAACCATAGCTGTGATATTATTTCCTGAAGATTCTACAGCTTAGCGAAACTAACGGAAGCAATAAAAAATTATGTTCAGGGTATTTGCGAAGCTGTTATTAGAAGCGCCCCTTATTTCTCAGTGAAATTCACCTGAGAATTGGCCTCAACTATCTCCCTCCTATTGCCGTGAACCGGAGCTGATATCGAGATATTTGTTTCAATACTTATGTAGCATCGATAATTTCTTTCGATATTCATTGTGAGTACATTTTAGACACTTTTGTTTTCATACCACATTTGTAGTCTACAGGGTTGGCAATCATGGTCATAACTCAATTCAATAAAATAAAAAATAAAATTAAATATTCAATTTTGTAAATTGTCAGCTCAAAGTCCAAGAACAGGTATGCGAAATTTCATAGAGAAATAGATACGTAAACTTTTATAACAAAGCAGAAGGAAAAGGGAAGATATATTTCATATAAAATTTACTAAGTGCAAATTCATAACTCTTAAAATTCAGCTCATGCTTACTTATGCTCGGGGATTACAAAATAAAGAGTAAAAATATGAATGTGTTTGAATGATTAATTGCCTTTAAATGATAATGGTCTTGACATCTTTGGAAAATTCTAAATTAAGCCATGGGTGACATCTTTGATCTGTATATAGAATGGATGAGTCATAGATCATAATTGACAGTGAAGAAGTTGAACTACAACGAAAACATTTTTGCTATAAAATATCAATTTTGCAGCAATATTTACTGTAAAGGTAAAATTAGCCAGATGCCTTTTCGTTTCCAATAATGATATATGTTTTTCATCTATATTTTTCATACTTAATCTGCGAGTCCATTGAAATGTGGAGAATTATTTGCTTTGCTGAGGAGCAAACTGCACAAACTCATCATGGAAGAAAATGAGAAGAATTCAGTTGCTAAATAAAAGGTAACAGCCAAGTGAAAGATTTTGAAATATGAAAGAACTGCTTATGAAAGGAATTTCAAGTATTAGGTACACAGATAAGCAGAGAAAGGCGATTTATAACTCACTTTATTGAATACGAATGCCTTTAATTACGCAAATATCTCAGAAAGCGAGTATTACATGGAGGTCAAGCATTTGGAGAACGAAAATTGACATGAAAACTCGGGAAAAAAGAAAATCCTTTCTTTTCAGAGCTGTTTGAGCTGGTTGAAAAGGAAGAGGTAACTGTTGAGAAGAAGTGGAAAGAGCTAACTGGCTACTCGGTGTTGATGATGAACAAGAGGTGGTCGAGGTTAGAAAGGATGAGTGAAAAATAGGAAAAAGGTAGGAATGCGATGAAGAAAGACGTAGAAAAAGCGGAAAAGACTATGCAAGTGACAAGAGAGAGAAGGTTATTCGGAATGAAATGGCTGTCAGGGTCACCGCGAGGATTAGGAAGTGGGATGAAGGTGCTCTTGGAACGTGTCGCTTATCTCTCTGGTCACGGCGGAATTATGTTTCCCATACCGCATAACATCAGGTTACGCTGGCCCAATCAAGAAAAAAATCTCATTTTAATGGTTGGTACATCTCTCTTCCGGTCGACCGTTGTGTAAAATCAGATATGAATCAGGTCAAAAAGACCTTCACAGTGTGGCGAGATCTTAAAAAAGGTCCAAACTAAAATATGTTAATAACTGTTTAAGAGCAATTAAAAATTAGGCAAAGCCAATGGATTAACACTATTGTTTCCTTATTTAAAACTCTAAATGATCTTTGTTGCTTCTAAGTTTTTCAAATTCATTATCAATTACCAATTTAAGAACGTACCCATAGTGGATCACAATGCAGGTGGCCATTAATACAATGGAGGTGGCCACTGCCATTAATCATTCCACAAATTGCTACTTCCTATCGCTAACTCGTAAAAAAATTAAATTAAAAAAAAGTTATTATTGTATATTAAAAATATTTAATTTTTACTGTAATTTGCTATATTTGCCATCAATAGTAGATATTTGGTAATTTAAGGCATTGGACTCATTTATATTGTCAAGAAAATACCAAAAAAGGCTTTTTTGTCGATGTAGTATTTGAATTAGCGTATTTTATTCTACTGCAAATTTCCAACATTTATTGGCAACATAATATAGAGTATCTATTTTCTGAGACTGAAAAACTCTACGTTTCATGTGACTGCATGAATAGGTCTATTTACAAATACAGACTCTCCATTAATACTGTCTACAAATTTTGTTGTCGAAAATGATTTCCTAAATGGAGGGTGTGAGAAACTCTTATTTCATAAATTCTCAACCATAGTCAACTTCTAATTCAATAGTCTGTAAGATTCACGTAGCTGCTCGTGCCACGCTTAAAAATAAGGTTGGCCGGTCAAATTTTATTTCTTCTTGTATTTTATTAGTTGCGAGCAGACCTGGAAGGAGATGTAACTTTCAAAACGTTTTCACTCGCATTCAATACTGATTTAAATCTCTACTAATTAAGATGATGCATGTAGCTATGAGGTAGACGAGTTGAAATTTGTTCCGCGAAAGATTTTCCGTTCCTCAATTGATATTAACGGTTGTCGAAGATGCTATCGTTCCACTTCCACGGACGACAGACATTTTATCCCCCCATCTCAATCGACCGTGACCATCCCAACGCAATTCCACCTATGTAACCTTCCTTCCGAAAGACGTGAGCCCTGGGAGCCCATTAAGGAAGATATCCCAGAGAGGATAAAAGAGGAGTTGAATGAGGGGGCGAATAGAGGTGGAGGAAGCTGCAGATATTGAGACCAAAGTGGAACACATGGAGGAGGCTGAACTGGGGTTTAGTAAGAAATATCGAGTTTTTCGGGGGTGTGAGGGTTACTTGTTAACACAATGCCGTTGAATATTAACGAGAAACCTACGCATACTCATGGCTACTATGCTTTATAATTGTTTCCCAAGTATTGATCATTTACTTCGTAATCGTCTGCGTAATTTGGAGAAACATATTAATACTACAAATCAAACTATCAAACATGGTGATTTCACAGTTTATGAACATAATTATTTTGCACAATATTTCATAAATATAATTAATGTGCGAAATTCAACTGAGGAAAAATCATCGACCTTGATCGAGACTCAAAGCCAGATACTTAAATTTCCGACCGAGTTATTTAGCCAGTTAAGCTACCGAGACATCCTATTTCCCCGTGAACGTTTGTGGACTTAACGGGACAAAATGGAATAGACTGCCGGGCATACTATACAACTTACAGTGCTTGTCGTTTACTAATATTAACAACTAATTTCGCATTTAAATTGACGGGAAAATTTTTAGTACTCCCAAAACGGTGTAGAAAGGCTCTTTCTAAGTCTTGATCGACTTCCCAAAAAACATTTCAATTCTCTTTGTATCCCGCTCCAATGATTCACTTTTACACCAACCCACAACTTGCACCGTTTGCAGAAAAAGGTCCGAAAAATTCAGCATCTAATACCTCTTATTCAGAAGAGAAAAATGCCATTCGTTTTAATTACTGCATTGGGAAATAGTTAAGTCTGTTGTATTCAGTAAATACCGTGAAATATCTGCTATACGGTATATCCCAGGAGAACAGAATTTGTGATGGGCATACGAGTGAAACATTTGAAATATATGCATGAAATAGTTGAGAGTTGGAATGAGTGCTAAAATTACAGCAATTTTACAAATTACAACAGCAGTTTTACCAAAGGAATACTTGAAATATGGATCCCCCAAGACATACATAAATTGGGATTGCTTCAACCAAGATATAAGAAATTACGAGTTTAAGTAGATGCTAAATTATCAATAAATTGTAAACGAGAACACTTTTCACCATTCATTTCATTCACAATTCGCTCGTAGGAAGTAGGTAATACTGAATTGGCCTCCGCAGAACATCCTGATACGTCGTCTAGGAATGATGATTGAAGATGAAACTCAATCACTTTCAGCGTTTATTTATTTATCTCCAGATAAAACCATATTTATCTTTCTTCCTTCAAAGAGGTTGAAATAACTCAATACAATCATGTCCCCAACACAATTAACTCACAAACAACTGGATGGGATTTTGAGTTCTCTCTGCTTCTAAATTCAATAGAGGACATGACCTTGAAAAATCAACAGTATGCGTCGAGAATTTTCTATAAGATAAGGAATTTATCCACAAATTCTCTATCACAATTCACTTAAAAATCAGAAAAAGTAATAATTGATTCGATGGTATTTGCAATAAATCCGTCACAATAAAAAATCAGAAAAAATTATTTGAGTTATTCATTATTAATCGTTAACGCATTGCCTTGGGATGCTCAACATAAACAGTTTACCAATTAAGAGCGTCGCTGTTCTCCCAATATTTTGATGACATGGAGATAATCGCATGGCTCGGAGATAATATGTGAGTACCGAGAGACGAGAAGGAGTTGGGATTAGAGCGAGTGGTGGGGATGGAGAGGAGGAGGAAGAGGACGAGAGGCGTGAGGACGGGACGAGAGTGTTTGAGATGGGAGAGATAATGTGTTCGATCGACGATGATGAGATTCGAACGAAAGGCCCTCTCTTCCCATCTCCACCCACCACCTCACGCCCTCCAAATCCTCGTCCTCCTCCACCCCCCGCTCCCCTCATTTCGCTTAGGCACCCTTGGGGTGAATGGTGGGGGGTGAGGAGAAGGGGGGAGGAAAGGGCTCTGAGGTCAGGGACAGCCAAGGAGGGAAGCTAGCAGGGTTGGGAGAAGTGTTGGGGATGGCCTTAGAGAGTCCCATCTCGTTTCCCCCCTCCCTCCCTTCCTTGTAAAACGCTTTACGTAAATGCGCCGGAAAACTTCGTTCTGTGGCGATGAATGGAATTGAATATAGTCTTCATTGCTTGCGAGATTGAGACTAAATCTGAGCACTCGCTTCCTCCCCCCGTCCACAAACCGCGTCGTTTAAATATAGTGCATGCATTGAGGGGATGAGGGGGGAAGGAAGGAGGAAATAAGGAACGAAAAGGAGAGAGAGTAGGGTTAGAGGGGGTGGGGGAAGTGGTGATGTTCACGCATCGAAGCCATCTTCCTCTAGATGATGAGATGTTCCTATCCTCCAGATTGACGATAAATTGGAAAAAATACTGCCTCGTATTCGAAGCTGCTAGAGAGGAGAGCAGGTTCCCGGTTGCGATAACACCCCACCATTGAAAATTGGTTGATCTTTCGCGTGCACCTCAGCGAAATTACACCCTACCATTACTTTTTATCAACTACGCTAAAATTATGTCGGATGAATGCCTGTATTGCTCGGAAAAAGTTGATGATGCAAATCATACCTTCTTCTCATATGATAAGTGAGGAATTTAAGATACACTACAAATAACTCCTAAAAAAACGTGCAAATAATGGTAAAAGGAGAAAAAAATGGAACATGATGACAAGATACGGATAAAGATTTTCACAGCAAAGAAGGCAGGCCTCGACCCTCTTGTCCAAATGGGTTATACACGGTGAAATATTGAACATGGCCTAGTTTGATGAAATGAGACAAACAGTTTCGTGTTAGTGCCCAAGGGGAATGGGGTGGGGGGTGTTTCAGTCAGTAGTCCGGTAACGGGAGTCCGACACCCAGTACGTAAATGGATTTCACCCATCCGAAAAAAACGCTAAAATTATGGGGCATAGAAAAAAATTTTATTACGAAATCCTTTACACATAACACTAAACGTAACAAGTGAAAGTTGATGCAAAGTGCAAAACCAACTTTCTTTAAGCTCGGTCTTGATTAAAGGAAACAAAGATCATTCGAAGAAGCAATTAATACTTTGGGATCTTTCATCGACTAAACGGAGGAACAGTTATAAAAGTGTTTTAGTTAAGCCTTCAAGAAAGATAGCGATGAGAAGAGCACTATGGATTTACATAAACACAAGAGCAATAAAAATTGGGCTGAAGATCGTCTCTAAGTTCTTTCAAAATGTTGAATGAGTTTTTGAACATCCCATTTTCTTTAATGTTGTGAATTTGGTCTTAATTTCCCTATAAAATTATTAGTAAAGGCTATCACTGTGTAAGTATATGTATTACTGGTATTACAACTATTGTTAGGGGATATTCAGGCTAATGTATCCAAGTACAAACAAGATTTTCCATAATTTTCACATGATATTTCATTTTGTTCCTTCCGATCGATCAAAATGCAGCCAATTAGGACAAAATTTCTGAGAAAATTATAAACGAGATATTTGAGTATAATTTCCAATTTCCAAGATAATGCTGGGAAGACCTCTTATGGCCAGTTGCAAGAACATTAAATAATGGAATTAATAGTTATGAGATCCATAAATTTTGATCTCATAAAAGTATTCGGATTACAGAAACACATCTACTAGTAACATAACTTAGCTACCAATAGTTAATAGCTTCGAATATTCGATATAATCTTTCTTCGCCGGATAAAATTTATGAAAGTTTAGAATAGTCAGTAAGAATAAATTAACTGGTCATTTGTCTCAAAACAACTCATTTATCTAGTAATAACTTCTTTAAGCGGTTAATTGCACATCCGCCATCTTGGCTACTTATGGAACTCATAACTTCATGGCATAAGTTATGAAACCAATAAATTTATCGAATGTTTTTGACACACTTATTGAATGGTTGCCTTGGCTAAAGCGTCCCATAACGTCGTCTTCGACTTCGTTTGAGTTCGGAATGAAACATGAGAAGGTCATGCGTACACCGACCTTCAGAAATTGGGTCATTTTCTGTGGTCCACACAAATGTTGTGCGTCGAGAACAGAGAAATACAGACTTTTTTAAAGTGGGTATTAATGATGAATACAATTCATATCATAAGCATAATCATTAATTATGGGTACTTCCAGATACCTTTAGACAACTAGATAGTACTACCAGATAGGTACCTTTAGTGGTGCATAAGTATCCACCATTTGTTCATTAGAGCTTCGGTCACCGCTTGAAATAGACACGATAAATACATTTCCTGCATTCATCAACTCATTTTCACCATGCATCGCTAGGCTTTCCTTCCCTCATTCACTCTCCCCTCAATTTCTTATCACTTTCCCATTTAACAACCATTCATACTTATTCCCTAACTCACTTTTTCTTTTGCAAATGTGGTGCACGACTTCCATTTTGTTTCTTGATCACTCATTTCCCATCTTCTCTTACTTTATGTCGCCTAACGGAGAGTTTAGTGAATCCAGCAGTTTACAAAGGGTGGACGTGTAATTACATGGGAACGTGGAATGTTCCGGGGTAGGTGCTAAAAAGTCGTGTAAGGGAAGACAGAAGAAGAGCGAATTCGAGTTTTTCAAAAGGTACAACTATTAGGAGTAAGATTAAGGGAAAAATGTCGCTCTACACTGTCGTCATACAACAAACGTGAAGTTAGATACCCTGCTTTAAAAGGAAGAAATTCGTTTACTTATGCATGTAAAAATATTTCTTCCCCTTCAAGTAAGGAATAAATGGGAAATATAGGTGTATGTCGATCTGGTTTCCTTTAAAGCCACTGCTAAGTCTCCATTTATATCCTGAAATAATGTTATAGCTTTCGAAAACAGAACAGCTCGATAGTAGAACGCAACAATCAAAGGTTTTGTTCTATCAGTCTCCCCAATTATGTATCTTCGCGCATGGAAAATCCTCGGATAACCCTTCAATATTCTTCCCAACTAGTAGACATAATGATTCAGGGAGCCAAACTCCGACTCGTTAGGGTCTATTTTAGAATTTTAAAATACTTTACCAAGTGATGCAAAGTTCTCAAAAAAATTTTAAGGCAGTAAATTTGAAATTACTACCCATTATTACTTATTACCCTAACAGTAGTATATCGTATTTAAGGAGTTATTTTGTTACACCATGTATATTTTACTCATGTGATTTTACAGGCTCATCTGTGAGGATTTTTCAAATGGTCAATAGAATCTACCATGGAAAGTTTCGGTTGCCTCGTGGGTGAGAAAGCGTGCAGAAAACCTGTTTTACTTTTACACTTACTTTCTTTTCGTACTTTTACACTAACTTCCACGCAAACTTTACACTTTCACTCTTACGTATGCAAGCATAAAAGTTTTATATATTATCAGTAAAATAATAATCCTCGATTTGCTGGTGAATCTCCTTCTCTGGGCTGTTTCGATGAAGCCAAATTTAAAACTACACGGTTGGAGCATCGATTGAATTTGAACAAAATCACTTGCGAATAGATGTGCAGTGTACAAAAGCCATAACTCCGACGAGGAAATCACGTTTGCGCCGACGAGGCGGGATTCGCCGCTCAGGGCATTTTTTTTCTCCCGCGGTCTCACGGAGGGGCGGGCAAATCCAATTCCCACGCCTCAACCTTTGTCCGAACCACTACTCGGCCTTCAAAACCCGCCCCACGCAATAATCCATCATCCATCATTATTGCTCCGACTCGGTGAGGTTTTTCTCGATTCCTCTCCCTCACCCCTCTTACAACTTCCCGCCCTCCTATGCGACCACTGTCTCCCTCTCCCGGTCTTCTCCAGACTCGCCTGCATTTGCCATGTCCACCTGCAAAGAGCGTGAGCCGAGAGTGACGTCAACACCGAGGTGCCATAAAAAACAATAATGTATTGAGGGTGCGAAGGAAACCGGTGGAGGCCAGAGAGTTCGAAGGGAAAGGTCCTCTCATCTTACATTGAGGTGTTCTTGCCTTCCGATCCAAGGAATTAAAATCATTGCAAAATCTCACCCTTGTTTTTAAACACCACTTCTAGGGTGATAATAGTCCTTGACGAAAAAATTTCTTAGTGAATTCCGCACTTAAACCTTAACCACCTTCACTTTCCCCCCCCCCCCCCTAGGTCTCGTCTCTATATATTGACTCGTATGTAATTTAAATGTACCTAGAATATGATTGCTGTTGCTGCAGTCAAAACCTAGGTCGGAAATGAGGTTTTAAGTATGGAATTTTTTAAGAAATTTTTTCGTCATGTCTGCAAAAATTTTCCATAAAGTTACGCCTTCAGCCATAAATTTTATAATAGTTCTTGTTTATATGAAAATGAGTTGGACACTAATGACTAAGATTATTCCGACAATATGTTTTCAATTTATAACTTTTTCCCCTGTTATGCGCCGATTGCACGGCTTTCGCCATTAATTTATTATAGATACGTGAATATATCGGCTGATTTATTTGCAGTAATCCGCTAGGGATATAAAATATTTGGTTAAATTGAAGACGAAATTTTATTTGCTATTTTATCTCGCGGATTAACATGCTAATGGTATCATAATATTTTAATAATTACTCACTTGTTTGGTAATAAGAATAGAATGTTTACATATGTCTCCCATTATTCTCTAGAATAACTGAATTATAGAATAATGTGCATATTAAGGTAATTTGAGCTAAGCATTACTTCACTTCACAGAAATTAATAAATTTCATCTCATTTCAAAGATAAATATCTCACCCATCCAAAAATACCAAAATATCAGTCCCTTATTGAACTACTTTCCGAGATTTTGACAAAATATACCAGCCCTTTTACATGGAAAATGATATCTGTGTTCACTCCAGAGAGATCTTATTTTTAAAATGAGGAATTGTTAAATACTATATCTTGTCATAAATAACAGGCTGGTATTTTTTATGTTTTCTCAACTTTTTTTGAAAATAAATCGTATTGTCACCTCGGTATTCATTTCAAAATCTTCCCTTGTGACGGAGTTTTACACGTACCGCGTGAAAAAATGAGTCAAATTGGAGAATTACACAGATGTTTTTATTTAATTGCTTAGAATTTAAGTAACATAAAAGTGTTCAATTTCACCATTAACAATGCAGTATTTAATTCATGTTTCCCACAGCTGCTAACATTAAAACGTACAATTTGAATAAGGTATCAATTATGACTCTGGAACTATCTCGCTTAAATTACCTTAAGTATGATCTGAGGCTTTCTTGGCTTGTGATGTTAAGTAGTTACCTTCGAGAGGTCCACCGGGCATACCATCCTAACGAAGCCATCAAAATGTCGAAATATCTTACCCGGCAGACTTCGCGATTAGAACTATCTAACTGTCCATATAACACAACCGATTTCCACAATAATTACTGCAGCGATGTAAGAAGTTTGTTTATTTCCATGTGGTGTTGGCTCTTTTCTCTCCTTTAAACTGAAACTTGTAGTTGATGTGATAGGGATTGGTAAAATTGAACGAGCTTAGATGAAGAATACGTTATCCAGCAATTATAATGGAACGGAAAACGTGATATGACATTCATTTCAAGATCCCAAATCTCTCTGTGGACAGGGGATGGAGAGGAAGAAGCGTGGGCGGAGGGATTGTATTGGGGGTGCAGTGGGCGGGGCAGGCGGTGATTATCTCACACGTGCGTTCGATTGATTTCTACCAGTGAAAAAATGGGTGTGGGCGCGAGGGATCGGGACACCCTCCCCATCGAAACCCCCCTTCGTCCTCCAGTGGGAGAGCCGCGGAGACGTATACAAATGAGTGACTGGGAGGAGGGAGGGAATGTGAGTTAGTGTCTGACGAAGCGTTGCCTGAGTGCTGACAGGGAGTGTGGGCTTCGGTATGTTTATGAACGCAATCGAATCGCCCGTAGTCAAATCCCAAAGCCTACGGACAAGCACGTGTTACATTGAGTTTCATGACTAATGTCAAGCGGATAATTTCACATCACCAATTTCTCTATTCGTCCACCTGGGATGTGTAATTGTGAAGGTCTTTCTATTGCCACTTCATGCATACAGAGATTATTCTACGTGAGACATAGCCATAGTAGATGTTTTCCCGCACGAGGCACATTTTACATCGTTCTTCATCTACATTCTACATCTAAAGAATTCAAATGAGATATGGTACTTTATTCACAGATTTTTTTATTTCAGGTCGACCGGTTTCGTCACATAGGCGGCATCATCAGGTACATAAGTTTAGAATGCTGCAGAATTTATACAAAAATTTGGAAGGGGGGGAAGAGGCAGGAAAAGGGGTGAGGGGAAGGGGGGGAAGAAGGTATGTGAGAGGACGCGGGAACAAGCATTACTTTGGGATAATATGGGATCCCCCAAAATAATGCTTGTTCCCGCGTCCTCTCACATATCTTCTTCCCCCCCCTTCCACTCACCCCTTTCCCTGCCTCTTCCCCCCTTCTAAATTTTTGTATAAATTCTGCAGCATTCTCAACTTATGTCCATGATGATGTCGCCTATGTGACGAAACCGGTCGACCTGAAATTTAAAAAAACTGTGAAAAAAGTACCATATCTCATTTGAATTCTTTAGAATGGATTTTCACAAAGTTAAGCCAGAATTAATCGAGTTTACATTCTACATCTACCACCTTCCTTTGCTCCTCTTTTATCAGTCTTCTTTCTTCTTTTATTTCCCTCAGCACCTCTTCATTGCTCTTTCTGTCAGTCCATCTTGTTTTTGTCATCCTCCTCCATATCCACATTTCCATAGATTCCAACCGCGACTTTTCCATCTTTCTCAATGTCCAGCTTTCACAGCCATATAATAATTTGTTCCGTGTAATAATGTAAGGAATAAGATTTTGTGAGGTGAAAAGGTGACGTGCATTATGGAAGTGTATTAAGAGGAGCTCAGCTTTAATTGTGGTCGCTTATTGTGTGTGGAAAGAACGAGTTTTTGTACCAATCTGTTTGGCAATGTATCTCTCTTATTTTTTCGCTTCTGTCAGACTTTGAGATGTAGTTGTAGCCTCCGATTTTCTTCAATTTCCCGCTTAAATCATTCTAAAAGTTGTGAAACACTCTATGTTCGCTTGTAGCAGATTTTAACGAAGCGTACAGCTTTTCTTTGTATTTTATTAATTTTTTTGTTAAATTTATGACCAGGATCCCAAATACTCGCGGCAAATTCGAGGTGTGGCCTAACCAGAGCAAAGTAGCATCTCTCTTTTACTTTTTCATCCGTGAACCTTTCTAATATATACTTAACAAAACCTAGTTTCTTACTGATGTGCCGTATATGTTTTGCATGTGTGTTCTCAACTATACATCAGAATGTAAGGTATTTCAAGATATTTAACTGTATCTAAAGATTTTATGTTTACTACACCCACAGTGTAGGTACGGCATTTGTGTGATGACTTTTTCGCAAATTGCTAGAAACCCTTGATATGCTCCCCCCTTTCTCCTCAATTCGCGAGCCATACTAATCCCACGTCTACTCACGAGAACAGACCGAGAAACGACCGACCCGGTAGGGATGCTACATCGACATCGATGTATTGGACTACTCGTTGTTTTTTGGCCGAGACATCGAAAAAATCGAGTGTTAAAATAATCCAATGAAAATTGAGTGAGTGGTGAGTACTTTTATGGACATCGGAAAATCGACTACTCGATGTTTTTAAGTGGATGTGGCATCCCTACGGCCCGGTATTGAAAAAGTTGCGATTGCAATTATTACGCCTTGATGTTAGAAATAACCATGAACAAATCCTTTTTTAATATGAAGATCATCCTAGCGTGTTTTTCGAAGTCATGAATCAGTCTCTAATGGTTGAATACTTTCCAGTTATGGTAAGCAAAGAGACTCCGTGTATGCGTGAAGAAAGAAGAAGCATTTATTGTTATAAAACGCTTTTAAGGAACCAGAGGAGTCAGTACAGTTTAGATATGGATTTAATTGGAATTTGAGCATATTTTATTAGAACAAAGTCTGAAGATTCAGGGAAATAATGTGCTATATAATACTAGAAATAGTGTGTTTTACTAGACCCTAATATTAAGTTAATAAGACTCCAGCTCAGTAACATTGCTCTCTATGTATATGTCACTCAATATACCCGCGGAATAAGGTCACAATGAAGAGCAGTTCATAAAACGATAGAAAACATAGCATTTATATGAAACTTAACACGTATATCCATATTGGTCATCGTGTCAACTACCTCGTCCCATTGGCTTTATGTACTTAAGCATCATTTTATGTGAATAGTTTTACAAATATCAATTTCCAGGATTAATTTTTTTTATGTTCTCTACAATCCATCTTTCAGATGTGATTCAAATTTTCTTTTATCATCCCAATCCGGGGTAATGATGTGTGCGTAGATCAAGTGGGTGATGGACAAACGATGACTAATTTTTCGAATTGTTTTCTTAACAAATGCCAAAAATGGCTGGCTAAAAGAGTTCTAATGCTTTAATAAATGTATATTTATTATATATAAAAGCTGAGTGGCCCTTAAATGCAATCTATATCCCGTTTCTCAATTTGAAAAATCATGAGGTAATCACCAGAGATGAGGAAAATTTTATGGATTAATTATAAGTTTCGTAAAGCTTCACCCTCTCAACAATATCAAACGCCCGTAATTTGACCCTTAAAAGTTACCATGGATATCTTATCGGTACTTCAAATCTGCTACTTCAAAATTATCGCCTTTCTGCTCATTAAACTGTAGTCTTGTATTGACCCTTAACACTGGTAGTGTAAATCCGAATCGAGGATAACTCGATGAAGCCCCACACTAGAATACATGATCCGGTGTTGGCAAAATTAGATATAGCTTAGGTAATCTAGAGTGTGGTCTTTCGCAGCTATCGATAGATGCCAATGTGACTTTTCAATTTTTTTTTCAATTAAAACTCCAATGGAACCAGATCAGCATTGCTTACGTATTTTTACATAAGCTTCACATATACTCACCTTAATCCTATCTCGTGATCTTATTCCTCCGATGAACTTCAATGAGTGAAGGGCCCCTCATTAAATTAATTGGCAAAAAACGCGCGAGTCCAAAATGACGTCGAGGAGAAAATAATTACATTGTTTCTCCTTTTTTATCCCTTTGCCACCATTTGAACCTTTGATCCTTATATATTCATCACTGAAATTGGGTATATACTGTTGACCCCGTTTCATCCCAAAATGGCATTTATTTATCCCAAAAGCAATCATAATTGTTGATTTGAAGAGAAAACTTCGCCGAGAACAAGGAAGTAGGCGCGGAGCATGTAATAAGATTCGTCGGAGAGGAAACTTGAGAGGGAATCGTTGGTGGACAAGGGAAGGTTTTAAGAAATAAAAGCCGAAAATGAGAGGGGTGATTCTGAGACTACAGATTGAAAGAGGCAGCAGCAACAGCAGAAGTACTAATACCGGAAGGAGAAAAGAGCACGGCTAACGAAGGAGCTTATGCCGCGACCTTCCAATTATGATCAGGCACAAGAGGATTTTCAGGAAAAGGCAGACTTGGAGGAGGTTGTAAAGAGAAAGGCCGAAAAATAGGAGGACGGCAATGTCTTTGATGGCTTTCCATCTCTCTTTGATGGAAGATAAACCCCACCACTCTTATATCTTTTGAACCCTACAAGAGAAATGGCGCAGAGGAAACTGAATGTGTACGGTGGTTGGTTCAAATATGGGCACTGTATGAAAGGGCAAAGCAGTGGAGGAAAGTTAGAAGAGAACGGTTAGCAGCTGATCAAAACGAATGGAAGAGAGTGAAATTCAAAGGACAGGAGTAAATTATGAGAGCCTAAATTCAGTTATAAGATCGGCTGAATGCAAAAGATTCTCTGTACGAGTACTGTTATTATTATTATTAATTTTGAATTTTACACTTCATGGCCTAAAGGCTGGGAAATATTCACCTATCCTGGGTAAAAAACATTAAAGGGATGAGGCTCATCTACTGTTTTTTAAATGTTCATTTAGAAATCTTTACCATGGAGAAAGTATCGATTATTGTGGTCTTTTTGAATATACATGTAAATATGATTATTTAATCCTATTTTTTCCAAACATTTGTGCATATTGGGTATTACACCTACTACTGATATTATTATTGGTACAATTTTAACGGAATTTAGGTTCCACATTTCTTTAATTAATTTCGTTAGCTTCAACTAAAGATACATATTTCTGTATTTTTTCCTTGTATTTAGCCTCTAAATTTCTGTGTCCGGGATGAAGATATCTATTAGATATATTATCCTTTCTTGTTATGATTGAAGAGTTCTATCCGGACAATTGTTTGGGTGAGAACGGTCTGTTATGATACTTCTATTTTGGTACATTTTGACAGCTTCATTTTCTATTATTAATATTAATTAAAAGAATTACAATTAGGCTTTTTGTCAGGTGGTAACAGTAAAATAATGTAAATCAGGCGTTTAATCAATTATCAGAAATAAAACAAAATCAGACGCCAATATAAAAAACTTAAATTAACGACTTATCAATCGTCCAAAATAAATTTTATGCGCCTATTCTTAAAAAAATTAAAATTTCCAGGATTGGGCTCAAAAAGTTCTGCAAAAGACTATTCCAATATACAGTCATCTTGCTGAGGAATGAGACCTTTTTTACATTGGTCCTTTGATACCGACGTTTCACCTTGTATTGGTGATCATTCCTACGAATTTAGTTCGGGTTTTCAACCTTATGTCGCAGTTTCCCCAATGCTTTCCCCCTCTCTAGTGTGTGGAACAATGCACAAAGTCTATTTATTTTCTTCTCCATCATAGAGAGTGCCATCCAAGCGCTTGCAGCATTTTTGTGACACTCTCCGTCCTCTTATGCTTCTCCATAACATACCTTACTGCCTTTCATTAAACCTTATCAATGGATTTCTTTTGTCCCCCTCCATGTGGATCCCACACTTGTGACGCATAATCTAAAATTGGTCTGATCAGGATCTCATGTCATTTCCTTGGAGATTTTTACAGCTCTCCTTTAGGTTTGTCGTTGCCCAGTGTAAGGTTATAAATGCTTTTTTTTTACGTGTTCCACGTTATATATATATATATATATATATATATATATATATATATATATATATATATATATATATATATATATATATATATATATATATATATATATATATATATATATATATTGTAAAACGATGCACATTGCATGAAATTAAAGGGATCGATGCGGTTCAAGGTTAGAATATTATACTCTCAATCTTGTTCCGAAGCGAGGTTCAGTTTGCAATATTTTCCAATTTTGAAAAATTTATAAGTAAAAAAAATTGCTGGTTTTTCTGAAGAGACGCAAGATATTTTAGAATGGAAATTTTTCAGCATAGAATTTTCGTCACAACTTACACAAAAAAACCACATAGCTTCACTATTGAGAGCAACAGGCATAGATCAATATGGTAACAATTCCCTAATTTCTAACACCTGTAAGAGAGAGTGAAGTTCATAGAATCAGTTAGAGTATTGGTAGGCAACGGGAAATTACCGCATTAGCCTCCATATAGCTACCAGCAGGCAGGAATGTAAGTACAAGAATGCTGAATTTTGAAGTCAATCTTTCGTCATAGAACCCAATTACCACGTTTGTGCAGAATCTTTTATTCTTAAAACGTACCAGGCCATAGTTTGCATATATAGTTATGCTTTACGTACGAAAAAATAGAAGTAAACAATGGCAAAAGGACCAAAAGAAAGATTTTATTCTAGAAACTGGCGGCTTAAAATATATTCAGGAATAAAGTAGATTAAAATGTTAACATGTGCGAAGCATGCTTTTCCTCCATCGCTCGATCCATAGATTGGTTGACCGCAATCCTCCATCCAACCATATCTAATGCTAGCTCACTTAAATCCTGGTAGTTTTTGTATACTTATGTCATGATTCGGTAATAGAATTCACTCTCGCCTTTCCTCTAGCGACTTTCCCCTCTTTGTTTTCTTTAACCATATACTCCAAAAACCCATTCTGCCTCGGAGTGAGCCCAAAAAAGCTGGTTCTTCTTTTCAGTATAGTGTTCCATATGATCTTTTCCTCTTCTGTATACTTCTCCATTTCTTATTTTCCCATCAGTTTGATTTTCATCATCCGCCTTCAAAACTCCGCTGAAAATGATCTGGTCTACCTTAGAATAGTCCACGTGTCCGATTCCAAGTGGCTCGCTCTGCGCGAATGTTTTCACATGTTGTTCTCTCGTTTGTAGTCATTATTTCTTTGAACATAACTGTTGTCTTTTTTATCATGAACACTCTTTTATCTTGTAATATTCACCCTCGATGTCCATTTTACTTCTTTTGCTTCAAAAGACAGTGTTTCCGGGGTAGGTGGTGGAGTCCACTTGCCCTAACTTCTCTCCTCATATTTTGAATTCTGCCTCCTTTAGCATACTAGGATTTCAGTCCATTTCTTATTTATTTACAGAGTCAAATATGCTACTCCGAGGTCATACTAGCCCCACAACAATAAGATATATAGTATGAAAAATTTTCAAAGGACTTATAATCACAAAATTCTCGGTGATATGTTGCTAAATATACTTGGAATACAAAGCATTCTTTTGCACACAACTAATGACCAGGGCATTTTTTCCATTTACATAAAATAATAAAATATAATAAAATAAATTAGTTGACCCGGGAATTTATTAAATCACGACTAAATATGTTAGATAAACAAAATTGATGTAGTCGTCAAACTGAAATTCAAATTGCTGACGTACGGTATCTCAAAGAAATCATTGCGTTCTCTCATATAATTGTATAGTGTCCAAGAATTAATGATAACTACAAATACCAAATTATGGCGGTGCATCGAGAAATTTATCCAAAATATTTGCTTTGCTGCACCTTTTTCTGTCACTTCCAGAAAATTACATGACAGAAAAATATTTTTGTAACCCGATTCTGCAACCAACCACGAGCATTTACACAAAGGTCCACATTTTTTGAGAGAAAAATCAAAAAATACATGGCCATGATATGGAAAGTGACCGTATCTGTAAAGGATACGTCGATAAAGCTATTTATCACATCGAACCCGTGAAACCGCACACAAACACCAAAAACGTCATCATTCAACGACCTATTGGCACCAAAATCCATCGCCGCTCTGGCTGAGGCAACCAGCCTCCCGCCTCACCATCCCACTCACTCTCCCCCAGCACCACGATCTGCTCTGGGCTTTGATACAAGTCTACCAAGGATTTTTTTCCTCTCTTTTCCTGAGGCATGAAACCTCTGCCTAAGCCATCAACGTCCGTCTGCGCAGTGCAAAGTGTATACACGGGCATATATCATATTGGTTACTTGTTTACCTTCAGACAGCTCTGTGTAAATTGCTTCGGCAATTTCGCTGTTTTCCTCTTCCACGAGGGGAAACTAATGGGAAGGCAGAATGATGCTCGCGCGGTCCATCATTCTACGGGTTCGTACAGAAAAAAGCGGATGAATATGATGTAGCATAAATGCTCCTGGCCTAGTTTCTAAAAAAAACTCAGGCGCTATTTCCCAAATATTATTCTTTTCCGAAGTGCAGCAAAATCGCCCATGTATTTTTATTTTACCATAAATATGTCATATTCAAAATTATACGATAGGATAACGAGGGTAACGGATAAGAAGAGGCTATTGCACGGTGTATAATACTCTTTTTCCCTGCTTCATATTGTCAGATCCAAAATTAACATCAGTCGTTACAAAGTATTTGAAAAGAATTTTGATTCCTAGCAATCTGGATCAGGAAAACTAACATTAGGTATAAAGTTGCTGATTGAATTCCTGGCAAGTAGTGAGCGCCATCGCAGGGATGTCATGAAGATCTTGTAAATAATTTTACAATTTCAATTCTTTATATGAGTTGATGAATAGACACATCTTTCTTGTGATAGTCAAATATCTAATCGTAATCTAAAACTGTTTCAACAGAAGCAAAGCTGTTCAAATTGGTCTAGCTAATACGATAGAATTGGGAATAGGTTTTTGTGAGTAATATTGATACTCATATTTTGATAACATTGCGCCGAGTATTCTTAAGATTAACTTTGTGAATTAAAGAGCGAAGAAGAGCCGCTGTCATAATATATTAACATGATGATACAAAACTTTTATGACATCTCACTATTTACCTAAAAATACAGATAAATATAAACTCATTGAATACAAACAATTGTATTGGTTCAAATGAGGCAGAGAGAAGTGATGACTTGCTAAAAAGTAAGCAATAGGCAAACTACAGATATTTCAAAAATACGGTCTTCCAAACTATGCTCAGCTTCATGAAATATCAGTCCATTAGTATAAATGCATTTCCTATTTCTGGAACTCCTGCAGCTACGATAGTCTTCCCTAAAAGACAAACAATTTGCATACTGGTCTACCGCGATGCTGAAATTAAGTGACATCTGAAAAGCAAATTTAACTGCTTCAATGCCCTATCACTTTTTCCTCAGCCAGAGAGGTCGATTACTGGAATTGTACCCGCCATGAATTAGTAATGCCTTGCGTGCGACCGCATGCCTTTCGACTGTTTTTGTCGCAGAGAAGGTCGTCATTAGCAAATCCAGGTCGCCATTTGCCGAGAGTCAAGGGCAGCCAGAGCTCAAAGGCAGGACCCTTTTATTTGCTCGCAGTCATTAATTTAGCAATCAACTATGACATGTAGCTACGTCGACTGGTTAGCTGTTGAAGCGATTCCCCAAGGATGCAATTATTTGAACAGCTCAACTGAAGATCGAATGGAATATCAATGTTTTGAGAAAGCTTAAACAAAGCGGCGCTATTGGTAGTTTGGCATGCCAATAAAAAAATTTGATTCTTAACTGCCGGCAGAATCTAAAAATATAATGATCGCTGTCTGATTTTAAATCCCTCAGAGATATTCTCGTTTTTTATATATGGATATGATAAATCTTTGCCTTTATTTATTAGTAGGAGTTATATGCAGGATTAATGAGGGCCGACGGTAGAAGTGGCAATTGAGTCGAATTTATCCGTGCGGAAACACTCGTCTTTCCCTCTTGATACTACAATAAAAGACCGATGTCGAAAACAAGTTGATGATAAAATAAAACTCGAGATCAGTGAAATGGATATGAAAATGAAAAAATCGTCACAAAGAGATTCTGGCAGCTCTTGTTTCCACCACCAGGGCGGACTGGACTATGCCTGTACGACTCGTCCGTAGCTGCGCCTTGTCTCTCACAGCACGGCTTGGTGAACCTTTATTTCCCTGGAAACTTGAGTCAATCTAAAGAATCACGGTACACGGCATTCCGATAATTTATTTGCTTTCGGGATTTTTGGAGGAATTCCTTGTTGAGCGTAACAACGGTGACCAGGTGACTGGGTCAGAATAAAACGCTCCCTTGGGCAGAAGAAAACCGCTATAGGATTTTCCATTGCCTGGAGGGATAATGAAACGAATGCCATTCGATGTCATCCCTAGTCACTCTTCATGAAATACCCCTTCTATTTTTGTTAAAAATGTCTAAAAAGAAAAAATTCTGCGATTTTCCAGATACAAAGCTACTGGGGAAATTATTTTCTACGGTCAGATGAAATTTTAGCAATTGATAAAAATTCGTAAATAAAGTTTTGAATGCGTATTCTATCGTTTAAAAATTATAAGACCAAGCTCACAGCTTAATTTAGAACAATTAATGAGTTGTTAATTCATGCGTAACCAGTTTCGACATGCTTTTCATTCTAAATTGCCTCACTTTTTACGTGATGGTACATGCCTGGCTTAAATTTTATGAAAGCTTTTCACTATGAAATTAAACTGTTAGTTTTTCTGCACTGTAAGCATATTATCTGCAAATAAATGAATGAAACTTTTCCTTTCACTTTCAGTAATGCAGAGTTTTAGGGTTTTCTTATCTCAAAGCAATGAATAAAGTGTAATGTGGCGTGTCCAATTAGAAATTACTCCCTGAATGCGACTGGGACATTGTTACCAGACTATTGAAGATGATTCATCATACACTCGCTTGGCAAAACTATCGCATAGCAACAACTTAATATTTAGTGTTCATTATAGTGTGTTCTTCTAGCATGTGCCTGTTTTATTATCAGAAGAAAATTGACTTTATCAGGAGAGACACATTATTTAAATTCGGGAAATGAAATATGAGAAAGACTTCTTCGTTAAACCTTTCAATGACATAGACTATGGAATAATTCTACAAATCTTTGACTACAGTTTAACAACATAAGTCAGATAGAATGAAAGTCATTGGTTTACGTCTTATATAACGCACTGATGTGGGTTCTCCATGCCTTGAAATGACCGATAACTTTGAAGTCTCCATCCTCATTCCAGATGTCCCATGATCTTATTACATAGGATTTTAAAATATGATAAGATATAATCTGAAACCCATATGAATGAAAAGCCATAAAACTTTTTCCAGAGATGGATGAAAATTAACAAAATCGGATTTAACAATAGCACCAACTATTACCAATGCGTACCGAAAATACGTCATCGCCAATAGACGGCAGAATCGTCCTTTCGTGGCATTTAGTTGACTCTGTCCTCAAGTCTATTATATCTGTTCGCTCAAGGCAATTTTCACCAACACCCTAACCACCACTAAGATATTGTGTTTTACATTCACGCAATGTTATTATTTTTAAATCATTCCTACGGGTTTCTATTGAAATTCCATCATATTTCACTTCTAGTTTTATCAGTCAATTTCCGATGTAGTTTTATATCCTGCAGCAATGATATTGTATTAGAGCATATTTGGGAAACTAAAATTGGAATGCCTTTCAAATACCAGTGGTGTGATATCGCTCACCATACTTTGGAAGATAGGCACTACAGGGTGATCCGTGAAAATTACTCCTTGATTGCCTTGTCACTCCCGTCTTCGCTTGTACTTTCCAGCACGCCCTCGCTCCGGACGACCTCATCGCTAGAGTGATTTCCTCACTCGCAGCCAATCACTGTCGCGATGGGAAAACCAATCTTATGGTGGCGTGCCTGCGAGCCAAATGGGAGAGGGAGGGAAGAAGATGCCGACACGCGAAAAATCATGACGCCACTTCGCCATTTTACGACCATAAGAGTTTTGTTACTGCTTTACATCGGGCTCATTTGGATGTGACATTTAAGAAATACATACTTTCTCTTTAGTCAACGAAACGGCTTGGTTAGGGCGCATGGTTATGGCTGGGTGGTTTCAAATTTCAACGAGAGCGTCACCCTCTCCTGCGAGGTTAAGAAAGAAAGCTTACTGAGTAAAAAAATAGAAAATTTGCGTCAGCACGCAAAATATGTAATGATCCCCTTTGCACAAGCGGTTTGAACTTCACTTGCATCATATTTTTGTTCGTAAAACAACGAATGCCTTTCACTTTATAATCATTTCGATAAAATTTTAGGGAGAACGTAAATTTCTCTGTGGAACAACTGCAAGACAGTTGCCCTCTCATTTCAAAAGTTGATTTGTTTTTGTACTCATTCTTTGAATCTCTCTTTCCTATAAAAGTGAAATCAGCTACACTCATAGGTGACTGTACGTACAATTAACGCGATGCGATCCGGAAAGGCTGTCTGCGGGTAACGAAGTGAGCAGTATCAAAAATGACTCCAGCAACTATGAAACATACTCAGACTCTTTACACATCACTGAACAAGCTATAAGGCTTTTACAATTTGATGATTTTTTAAAATTAAAGCATTGTTTGGCCACTGCAGGTATAAATCTTCGTCCCATCGTCTGATACTTTTAAAAACTATGCTTTCAAATGCATCATTGTCTCTTGTAAATGGCATGCAATACACCTAAAGATGACGCAAATACGTTGGAAATAATACTCAGAGCATTAAGAAGCTTCAGTGGGTAGAGCGACGGTTGTGCTCGATTCCATTCCACGCTCTACAGACCAGATATTATCTAACATAGTTTATGGTAACTCTGATTAACTATAGTCTTAGAGATATTATCTAATAAACAACAAGCTTCAATCATCAGTGTTTATAACTGCTATTGTCGAGGCAAAAACATTTCAAGGAAATATAATCATTCACTCAGAATTTTATTGCATGCCAATGAAAACTAGAATACAGTGAATAAAACATAGTTACAGCTGGAATTACACAATGAAGAATAATATGGAAGATATCTGGAAACTTTACTTTTAGAACGGAAAGCTTGAGCTTGTACTATTCATAGCATGAATGCTTGCTGTCTATGAAGAATATTGAAAAATTTCTAGCTTTTGGCTACCAAAATAACTTATATTTAAGATTAGTGAATGCCTAGCCAACTAAAAAATTGTTTATTCCCCAATGACCGCTAATGAGTCAAGGAAATCAATTTATGTGGACACATATTTTAGCCCCCTGTAAACCTCACACACCAAAAATATGATTTGAATGATGAAATAGCCTGAATTAGGCTTTGGGGAATAAAATTAAAATCCCGTAAAATTAGATGACTGATTCGGGATAGAGCTATCAGGTGTGTGTGGCTTCATTAGGTTTGAGAAGTAAAATTTTTAATTGAGATAGCAGATAATTGAGAGATGGTTGAGCATAAGCAGTCTCTGATATTCTTATGAATCTATTTTCTCGGGACAGATATTATATTTTCTCATAAGTTTTGAAGGCAACTATGATGAGATCTTTTGAGTTTTTAGACAAGGTTGGAAATATTTTCACTATTACGTGTACAGGCAAAAATGTAGTCGGACAAGAGAAAAAACTAGGGAGGAAGACAATTACTGGCAAAACAATAAAATCAACTTGATTAAATGAGATTTGAAACGAATGACATATTCCAAGCGTAAAGGCAACCTCATCAATTTTATTTTAAGTATATGGAAAACTATCATATTTTTACCGCAATGATGATCAATTAACCAGGGCTTTCGAGTTTCTGGCCATGTATCGCTATCAGGCACTTACATCAAATGGTAATTTGGAAAGTCATGGATATACATATGTACCAATTTTGATATTTTACCAAAAATATTTTGCTAAGCGTATTATTTTATAACTCCCTCATTTATTTAAACAAGCGTTCAAATGTGCCATGTTACCTGGTGAGAAAAGATTCCTACACAATACTCTCACGTGAATGGAAAATACTCAATATCTTATGAAACATCTATGGGCAAAGAAATATCTATTAAAACGCTTGCTCACCGAATATAATCCTTAATAAGTTTATGCGCTGTTCCTCTGAATATTTAATATTACTTTGGATTAGACTTCGGCTCCCATATCGACCCTTGCCCATCAAAGGAAAAGCGTCGAACCTAAATATCCGCCGAACAAAGACAGTTAAAATCAGAACTTTTTTGGAAGTGTATTATATCAAGCTTGCCAGAAATGTGTATCAAATGCAGAAATCAACGTCCGTTTTGGTATATTTTTTACAAATCTTCTCCATATGTGGGAAAAAATAGTGAAAGCATTGCTTACCGTGTACTTTCATCACACCTTACCTCCGGCAAACGGTTGCATTTATATCTCATACTCCCAGATGTTATTACGCCCTCTTTCAAATTCCTCTCTTTCTTCGAACACTCTCAATATTCGATATTCTCTTTCCATTCGCATATTTGTGAAGTATTATGGACCCTTTGAGACCCAGGGAGGGCGCTCAATCGTAAAAGTTTTATTATCCCCGTTGTAAAAGGTTTGAAAAGAGTCGTCGCACTCACATCTCGCTGTATTCCATTCACTCATATTTTTCATAACAGAAGGACGATGGGCATAATTTTCTTCATTCATTTTTTTATACCTATATTCTCGGCGATTTCTGTCATAAACCTCAGCATGGATTTAAATACGCTTTCAAATAATTTTCTAGAATTTGGAATACTTTCCTTTATTCTCTCGCGTCACAAACAATAAAATGCAATCGAAGTTAGAAGCTCTCTCTCTCTGTAGAAAAATGCTAACTAACACAGGCAGTATAGACGAGCTAAAAATAGATGGTATGATAGCACTACATGGTCGCAGGTATTATGTGGAACACACTAGAGAACGGCTGTCGAAAGAAGCAGGATTCCCAAAAGTGAGAGCTCACCCTATGTTATTTTGTGAACAAGGGAAAAATTTGGCATGCGAGAGTGAGCGCAAATATTGGCCGAATGAGGGGGATGTAACGTATTTGCTTTCAGCAGGATTGGGAAGGATTGAGCGTGGAATGAGTGGGCGATAAAATGAAATGGACGCGTTGAAATAATGAACACAGCCCTGAAAAGTGTGTTTTTACGTCACTGGTGTCCTCGCGCCGAGAGATAAGATAAGATTTTAGTAATCAAACTGACGAAACTAGTTGGCATCATTCACTCCTCGATCACCTTGTTTATGATAAAGAAAAGAGTGAAAGGAAGTCATGAACGAAAAAAAGATGAAGGTATTATAGGATATTGTGAAGCATCAGGAGCCTTCAAAATGCTAGAGAAACAAGATATGGATATTACAGACTGATAAATAAGAATAAACCAAGGATGAGGAGGAGTGTATGATGTAGATAAATTTATGAATACGATAAATGAATTGGAAAAGGAAAATTATTTTTTTACGTGAAAGATAAGTGAGAAGTAGAACGACGTTCAACAGAGGGAAAAATTGCGGTTCACTTTATACAGAAAACACCGCGGGGCTAGTCACGGTACTATCAATACTCATCAGTAAGAATAAGCTTGAGGTCGTTTTTGGAGCCCAATAGCAGGTCATTGGTCTCCTAATTATTCCTTAGTCTCATAAAAAACTTAAAGTACCACTATAAGTATGAATTTTCTGTATTTTACCAGCCTCAAACTCATCATTCTGTCAGTCTTGTAACTGATTGAGGCAGGTACAAATGAAAGCTGATACAAAATGAACAAACATCTTAGAACCAATAGTTTTCTAGATAGTAACTATATTTCTAAATAAATTGAAAATACGGCATTATTTCTCTTAAAAATTTTTAAGCTTATTTATAGCTTTTTAAATGACAGTTCTCTATATATATAGTTTATATTTGTGTATTTAATAATATGGTCTCTTACCCAAACGGTAATAAAAGGAAAATATTGAATATTGTACAAACACACGTTTGCTAAGAATTGATATGTTATACTCATGCATAATTCATAGCGTTTATGTTCTTTTTGGAGGCAACAGCCGAGTGAAAGTTAATTGATGGCAACCCTAAATCAGGTTATTGTCTCAGGAATGCCTCATATGTTCCTCAAATTACTTGATTTATTTGTTAAAATGTGAACATAAGTACCTTTGTGAGGAATAAACTATTTTGTAATCAAAAAGCTCGTAGCGCACTTTCTTAATGTTCTCCATATACATATTTAATACTATTAACTAAATGCTTGCTAAAACTTCAACGAGTGGTATTTAATTTGTACTAGGCTTGAAGTATTACAATATAAGATCTTTTCTCAATTTTTAAATTTATATGAATATAAATGAAATTTTGAGGATTGGAAGCCCACGTCTATATTGTGACAGCTGGCAGACCACGATTGAGGTATTTTGAGTAAGGAAAAATCTCCTAGATAGCTCCCGCAGTAAACTACGACCCTTTTGATCAACTTCCGCCAGTGGTTTGTGCAGGAGGTCAGGGGTTGAGTGCGCATGGTGGAAAAAGCTTGCAGAGACGCGAGGAAGAGTGGGGAAAAGCGATAGGGAGATGAAGGGATGGCGATGGAGAAAGAATGTGCGTAGGGTTGAAAGGTAGACCCACCACAAGCGGACTTACGCACGCGGTGGGTTAAATTCAATTTGCACCTCGTTTCCCTCAGAGGTCGATGAGGCTACGCCGTCAAATGGACGCTTTAAAGTGCTCAAAGAGAGAGCGGAGAGGGCAGAGGGGTGGGCGGAGGAGGAGGGGGGCGTGAGGAGGAGGGAGTCTCCGGCGGGGTCTCGCCTCACCTGAAGGGCAACCTTTATCATCCGCACCTCATCATCATCCCTGCGGCTATTTTCGGAACTCGCATCAGCTCGCGAGCTTATTTTAGACGGTTGGAAAGGTTTTTGGACATGTCCTCACTCCCTACCCTGCGAATTTCCCTCTTACCCTGCATCACTCGGTGACCGTCGCATGCGGCCTCAAGAGCGAGGCGAATATCTTCCCGACTGCGACCCTAAAATCCTTCAATGCGACTTATTCCCAGTTGGCAGCGGTTTGTTTTACCCTCAATTCCGAGAAATTCATTAGTTCCCGCATTCCCTTCCATTAATTTCACCCCCTAGCGTGCACGTCTAATCGTGCATCTACATCCACATAATAGCCCGCATGCCACCTCAAGAATGTATGGCGGAAGGTGAGTTTTCACTAACATGCACTACACAATAAGTTACTAAATATAGTGAAACGACAGAGCGCATGAACGGCAGAAATGCATTAGTATAATCGTGAATATATCAGTCGTAATGGGAAATTCGACCAATATTCAAAGCACAAAGTATTATCATAATTTTATGATAACTGCGTATTACGTTTATGAACAACTGCAAAAATGCACAAAATACAAGTGTGATTCGGGAACACTTGCATACAATGCGTTCGGTTATGATTTCATAAATATTATCTTCAGGTATAATCATATTGCAAAACATGAGGCATTAACAATAATTATGGTGATCATAATTTGTAGTCATCAATCATAAGATGGGTTTGCAGTTGTCCTCCTGTGCACTCTTCCCCTCTCTGTCTCCGGCTCCATTTCGACATGGCTACTTGAAATTCGGTTTTCATCGGAAATTATGAACTCTATTTTGAAATTTCATGAAAATTATTAATATTTTTTTCACTCCTTATTGAAAGTAGTACACTCATACTCTTAAACAAACCTTGTGTGAGCGCTAACTAAAAAACATACCGACGTTGAGTTCGTGAATGTCCGATGAGTTCTATTTAAATAGACTAAAAGCATGAGAATTTCTTATCCACTTAACCCATTACCGGCCGAGTTGATAAATGCAGAAAAATTTCTATTTTTTTCTTTTGATTTTACATAAGTACATGCTAAATAAGACGGCCTGCAAAAATTGGCCTGTAGAAAAATTTGAATACGGTAAAAAATTAATGTTCCGTTTTCGCAACTTTGGCGGAATTCGATTTTCTATGGATAGTTATGCAACCAGCATTGGCCTATATTGTCATCTCTGACAGCTGAGCCGTTTTTAGAGTCAGATGTTTTCCTTCGATTCTTTGTGTTACGTGAAACTTATTTCCTCATATTTTTAATGGTTATAACCTCCTTAAAAATTTACAGTCAATCAAAGTATGTTGTTATCTTCACTTTAAATTCTAATTCCTAATATATCATATCGTTTGAAATAAATTAGTCATTAAAATATGAGTGTTTTCCCAAGAGAATATTTTTTATAACAATATGAAAATGTATTTATGATAATTACAGTTTTAAGTACAATAATCTTTGACTGTTGAAATAAATTAAAGCATTTTAAAGCAATAAAGGGAACACAACATTTCATACATTGGAATATAGTCTGGCTTTTACCCTGCTGGCACCTCCTTCTAGACCTACTTTTTTCTACAATATGGCCTACCTTGTCCTTTCTAACTTCACAGGGCAATGATGAATGAGATTTATTACCCTTTACCCTTTCTGGATATTAGGATGCAAAGCGCATTGTGGTTCCAAATAATTTCCTCGTGCATTCACATCATCTTTCAGAAGCGCGACGGCAAGGTATGATTTGAAATCTACAAGCGGCATAGGACTTTCGTTGCATATTCTGTAAGATTTCCACGAGTTAGTGCAAACATTGTCCAATAAATTATCAAACAAGGTCCACCACCATTTTTTTCCTCGAATTCTAGTTCGTTTATTAGCATTTGCACTGTCATGTAGGTCCACACCTCCCATATACTTATTATACTCCCCAATCACACGAGGCTGCGTAAAGGATATATCTTTTTAGTCTTCCCGGCTAAAATTTTTCGCTGTACCCAGCGGAAGCGCGGAATATGTGTTGCTGGCTACTGTGCCTACCGAGTTATTCCATCGAACAATAGAAAGACCCAAAGCATCATCAAATGTCTGATCCCAGGATCCTCTGGGCTTTTTCCCGATTGTTTTACTGTCTTCCAATGGAAATTTTTCAGTCCTGTTTTCTTGTATGGTACCTGTGGCAAAGAGACCCTTTTTTTAAAACACTAAATAACCTGTATGATGAAAAAAAATATCAAAAAAATGACGATGATGAGAGGGTTCATTGACAACCTTGAGTAACTCCAAAATAAAAATTTGCAACCCAAGCCTGATTTCGTGTCCAAGTCATTTCCCTTCGCCCCACCAAATGGTAAAATCTTAAATAAATATCAATCGGATGAACATAAGCACCATATTTTAAAGCCAACTCTGATAGGCTTGTTGTGAACAGTTTTGCACTGTGGCACCCAAAGTAACCAACCATTTGTTCTTCAATAGATAATTTACGGGAAAATACACCAAATTGCATAAATTTCTCATTCAAATCGTCGAACAGAGGCCTTAACTTTGCAAATTTGTCATTTTTGTCGAGGCAAGAATTATGAGACAAGTGTAGATTTTCATTTTTAGCTCAAAATTTGTTTCGACTGATTGAATTGCGAACAAACTCCACACCTTTATCTTCGTCTTTTGACCAATACATATCTTGTTGAGGAAGTCGGTGGTAACCTGAGAGAATCAAAAAACCCAGGAATCAAAGCTGATAATAGTAAATACTTTCAAGATAACTGAAAATAAAAACGTCTTTTTGTGCCCTTTAAACTATCACAGAATTAGAGAAATAGTACCGCGCTGCCGGCCAAGTTCCGACTTGGAGCTCATTTAGTCTGAGTGGATTTTGGAAGTGAATGATACCGAAGGTAACATGAAACACAATGTAGTATACAAAAAAATTTTATTTTGCACCCCAAAAATGCATATATTGATACAATGTTTTGACTAGACGTCGTCAGAAAGGACCAAACACGCAGCAAGGTTGAACCATGCCGAAGTGCCCCAAGCCGCCAAAGTTGCGAAAACGCAACGTATATTCTAGATGCGAATTCCGCATCATGTTGGATTTCTGACGCAAAATAAGAGTGCAGTGTTATTAACCAAGCGCTTGACATACTTCAGGATGAATCAAGTATTTAATAAAGGGATTGGTTCTACTCATGAAAACACCATCTTGAAAACACGAGGCTTTAAAAATTCAGAGATTTTAAATATTTTTAAAAAATCGAAACGGTTATGAAAAACTAATATTATCCCACTTAAAATCGGTTTTTGCCTTTAGTTGTGGAATAAAGAGAAAAGAGTGTGCATAAAATTGATATAATACAATTTTTTTGGGGTTAAAAATAATGTTGCGTTTTCGCAACTTTGGCCGAAAATGGGTTAATACAGACCGTGATCTGGACATGAGTCCTTCTGTTAATTCAAGCTGATGTAAATTACACAGGGTGAGGTGACTCCGTTGGTAGGCTGTTGGGCGTCTGAGCTCGTCCAGTTGAACCCCAGCTTAGTGATTTACATGACACCCCATATTTCTGGTAAACCACAGGTGGCACGCGGAAAGGAGCTCTCCTCCCACCCAAACAGTTGCGCTGAACGTATGAATTCCGCACGATATTTAGCTTAGGGCCAATTTCTTAAGCCATCCCCTCAGGTCAGAGTTCAATGATTATTGTTTAACTCAAATGGCTTTGTGTTTAGTGCCCCGTTTACATTACTAGAGTTGAATAATGATTAGTATGGCAGCTGTAACTTACCAGCGTTCAAACCAAGGAGAATAGAGAGTATCGTCCTTGGTTCACACGATTACCAGTTTATTAGAGTACAAATGCTGGTGACTTCTAGTGAAGAGTAAAGAATTATTGATAAAAAACGAAGCAATCTACACACATAAGCAGTATTCACATTTCGTACATGTCTACAGTATGAATTAAACCTTCTCATTTTCTTTGGATGGACTTGCTGGCGTATTTCCTTAGGAGAACTTCAATTTCAGAGTAATGTTGAAGTCTTATTGCTTGACCTTTTATTTGATGAATTCGTATTTCAACCTCAATGTTAACTCCTTACCATTCACACACATCACAAATGTCGGTAACCACCAATAGTGCTAACAACTCAAGCGCGATAAACAATTTTCTAGGGTTGGGGCTTACTTGTGTTCACACAGCAAAACTCATGCTAGCATTCTAGTAACTAATGTGGACAGCTAGTGATGTCAATAGGATATTGAATTTGGAGGTGAATCCCAATTTTAGGCTTTTGAATATTTTTCACGGTATTACTTCTTACGATATGTATTAAAGATACAATTCCGTAAAAAATTCCAATATCGTTGAATCATCAAAATTAAGTCACAAACAAATCTTTTCATAGCTAGCTGATACGAAGTTTAAGTTATCAAACTGAATGGCAATTTCTCTCGAGAAACTCATTATCACGACGTGTGTAGCTTAGCTATCCTTAGGTGACAGTGACAGGACGGTTACCTAAGCCTGAGTAACTATGATGAAACGTTTCGTGACATTTTGTTGCTGACAGTTTCTTGAAGAAGAGCACGATTTCATTGTTATAGCACAGAGACTTTCCACTAAATCTCACTTGAGAATTCATTGATATGTAACCTTAGCCATCAGTTTCGCCGAAGAAAGTTATCTATTAACTACATTATTACAAGAATATGTACAGTGCTGGAAGTCCTTTTACCCTCACGCGTACGGAAACCAAGATACCAATTTCTTAGATTGAGGTTATAGCGGGATACTGGTCTTGGCTAAATTTTGCCAAATTATCTTCCAGTCACTCAGGACCTTTTAATTGAAAGATCCAAAGTACAGCCAGAATGGCAAGATATTCCTGCATTAGCTTTCTCATTTCCCATACGCGCTGAAGTTTTGGCATCTCCATTTGAGTCGTACAAGGCAAAATAAACTATTCCAAGAACCCGTTACTGCCTCTCTCTTTGCTTGATCGATAAAAGCTGTTTCTATACACCCCAAGAAACTCAATTTACTTTTTTCTAGAGACGCGTGCAAAATATTTACAAGAAGCGAGCAAGGATATACTTAATAGAGCAATGCTAAAGGGTAAGCGTGATTCATGAAGTAGAGGGATCGTTTCCCCGTAGAGCATTTCGCCCAACGGGCACATTTCTCTCTTAATTAGTGCTCGGGGTGATGAGAGCCTATCTAGTGCTAAAGGGCATCGAGCGGCCCTGAATCCGGGATTGAATCGCTGGGATGGGACGAGGGTTCGTGGCCCAAGGGCCCATTGAATCCAACGCGGGCTCAACCGGATTTGTATCCCATCAGTGTGCATTATTCCGCACAAGGAATCACTGTCGCCCGCAGCAAATGTCATCGCCCATTCTCCGTCACGCGCCCTAATCAAATGGCAACACGCCGAACACGAGAAAACGAGTCACGCACGCGTCCCCATTCCCGTTAATTGGAAAGCAACGCACTCGCAGCCTCTCTCAAAAATGCATTGCCCCCGCAATGGTTGGATCCACGGAATACCGATATCATCGCAGCCACTGAGTGGCAGTTTGCGATGGGCGAGTTTCGTGCGGTGTCCGTCAGAGGGAACGAGTATTTTCGGAAAGAAGAAAAAAATGAAAAGGTTTGGAAGGTTTTCATTTGCGCGTTGGCTGCCTGGGAGAATTGACAACTAACTTGCAAAACCGATGCGCAATCGAAAAACAGATTGGTTCAGATTTTTTTAAGGGGATATTATCAGAGCTCCCCGAGCGTCACGAACATCGACGGAAGTGACCACTGAGCGTTACGAATTCGGGATACACCAATTGGTAGGAATATCAGGATTCAGATAAAAATAACGAAAAATTGTAAATGTGCGAATAGGTTTTTCAGTGACTAATAATAAATAATATACAAAACAAAATGCTTAAAATAATGAACACACTCATTTTTTAGACTAAAAGCAACATAAAAAGTTAGCAGGCACAAGGGTTCAAGTTTAAGTTTCGAGCGTCATCGGAAAATTGGTAGTTACATTATTTTCTTTCGACGATTTCTATTCATTTCTTAAAACAAGAGAAAAATTGGTGCAGAATAAAATTCGAAACATTTACAGTTCACAAATAAATAAATGGAAAATGTAGAAATTTGACGCATTTAAAATAGACATCATTGAAAACTCAAGGTCACCTTGCGTGACCTGTATTTCCAAAGTTGAGGTAGTTTGAGCGAAATATCATTTCACCTAGAAATCAATGAATATAGTCTCATTTTAACGAAAAATATCTTACTCTTCCAAAGATACCCAAACTTCAATCCCTTACCTCATTACTTTCCAAGATATTTGACAAAAAATATCAGATCTTTTACATGGGAAATGGTACGCACTCCAGAGAGACCATATTTAAAAAATGAGGAATTTAAAACACCTAGATCTTGTCAAAAAATTAACAGGGTGTAGTTCGTACGTTTTCTGGATTATTTTTCTACATTAACCAAATTGGAACCGCAGTAATTTTTTCAGAATTGCAAAACAACCTTCCGTTGTGACATTTTGAATGAATAGAATTAAATTTTTTTTTCCACAATGAATTTAATAACTTAAGGCCATGGTTTCGACGATTAACGTCATCGTCAGGAACACCTGAACAACCTGATGATGACGTTAATCGTCGAAACCATGGTCGTAAGTTATTAAATTTATTGTGGAAAAACAAAGTTTACTCTATTCATTCAAAATCTTTAGTAAATTCCATAAAATATTGCCAGAAACCACTAACTTTATTCTTCTGTAACGCTTTGAACGTTCCGCGTAAAAAAATTAGTCAAATCAAAGACTTATGTGGATATTTTTACTTGATTACCTTGAAAATAAGTCACATTCAAGTAAATTATTCAACTATTAATAATGCAGTATTTGACTCATACTTCCTACAGCTGCTTAAATTTAAATTTGTAAATCGAATATGGTCTCCGTAATAACTAGTGAACTATTTTGCTTAAACTACCTTAAGGCGCTGTCTCAGAGATCATTTCTTATTATAGAAGGCTCGTAATGTTCCGCATACCGTAGTTTTCTTCAACGTAAAAATGGTCGCATAATTTTCCCCACGATCTACTTCAATCAAAGCCCTGTAGTTCCTTTGAAATCCAACATAGTGCTTGTATGTGCTACCGTAAACTCTCCTCAACCCGATCTGGGCACATTCAATGGGTCATTAGTTCTCGTAGAATTGCAGAAGAAGGCTGGCTTGGTCGCCGCTCTCGCGGGATCCAAGGACGGAGGAGGCCAGAGGTCAGAAGATAAGATCTATAAAGACGCCCAGCGGAGAGCCCGAGTGGGAGAAAGGACAAATGGCCCGATAAATAATGACCCCACTCATGGAAGAGGCATTCCCCCAATTTGTACACGCAAAAGCCGGGGTACCAACGCCATATAGAAGACGAATGATAGCAAAAGGATCAGATTTTAAAAATTTCACACGTTAGCTATGCAACAGTAATATATATCACGCCCATTTCATAGATAATGCACACACATGGTAACCCATGGTCTCAGGTTCGAACTCCATCTATTAAGTTGCGTCCACACCCACTTAAATTTGGGCCGAACAAGACAAACAGCATATTTTCTTGTGCATGCGTGGGTCTTCGCGTGAATGTGAACGTGGAAACGCACGCAAGAATTTATTCCACGTTAAACGCACACGCTCCGGATCGAGTCGGTTTACCGATGAACAAAAATGGATTTACGTTGCATTGAGGTTCTCGATGTGGTAGCTCGTGCCGCACGAATGCTCATCTGTCTACTCTTCCAACCCCGACCTGAGCACAGAGACGGCGAACGAAAGGCGAAAAGGCGTACGGCGAAAATGTTTGCGTGAGAATAATTTTCCATTTACGCCGCAATCATTCGCGATGAACGCATTTGAAAAAATTTTTTACAGGTGTAACCGCAGAAAAACACACTTTTTGTATGTACTTTAGGACAAAGTTCCAAGCATAGACGTAGCAATATCAGATTTGGAGTAAGATCGTTCTCAAAGTCTACCTGCTATACGGTCCAATTACAATTCGGCTTGTGCTCATTCTTGTGCTTTAAGGTGCATTACATTAGCTCTAGTGCGCTGTTCATTCCGTATCCCAACTGCGTATTCCTTTCGTACCCTACATGTATTACAGCATTCTTCAAAACAAATCGGGGGCAGAATTAATGAAGCTAGACAATAAAATGACATTGATAATAGCATTCCTGATTTTTGTTATGGTGTTCGATGCTCATTTTAGGTTGTAAATATGAATAATTTCAAGTTTTTAATCACACTTGGTAAAATTCTTTCATTTTTCTATGTTTTTGAATGAATTAGGTAAAAATTAACTAAATTTTAAAACGTAACATTTTTAAACCTATAAATTATTACCAACAGGCAGGATGTGGAACGTTTCGCCTCCGCTCGTCGTCCGTGTCCGCTTAAGGCAGTTTGAGCGAGATAGTTCCCTAGTAATAATGGAGACCATATTCGAATGTTACCATTTAATTTCCGCAGCCGTAGGGAGCATGAATTAAAGATTGCATTATTAGTGGTGCAATAATATACAATGATATAACTGAAATTATAAACAATCAAAGTAAAATATCTGCATAAGTCATAAGTTTGACTTATTTTTTCATGCGGTACTTTAAAAACTCCTTCACAATGGAAGTTGTTTTTTGCGGTTCTGAAAAATTACCCCGGCGATCGAGTGATTTCTTTTCAAAACTAGTCGAGAAAACGTACGAACTATACACCAAATTTTTATCGAGATCTAGGCGTTGGAATCTCTTCATTTTCTAAATTAAGTCTCTGGGGTGCCCCCTAGTACCATTTCTCATATAAATGGGCTGGCATTTTCCTTCAAAAATCTCGGAAAGTAGTTCGGTCAGCGGCTAATATCTTGGTTTCTTTGGAAGGGAGAGATTTTTTTTTCTTTGAAATGAGATTAAATTGATTGATCTCTAGGTTAAATGATATTTCGCTCAAACTACCTTAAGGTAGAACGAGCGAGAGTTCTTAGTTATTAGTTCCCTAATCACAATGGAAACTCTATTCCATATGCACGTTTTAATTTCACCAATTGTGAGACACACGAATTAAATATTGCATGATTAATAGTGCAATAAAGTAGTTTTACATGATATAAATTGTTAGTAGTCAAATGAAAATATCTAAATAAGTCTTAAACTTGACTCATTTTTTTCACACGGTACGTTTGATACTCCATCAAAACGGAAGGTTTACTGTAATCCTGAAGAATTTACTGCGGTGACAATATGATTAATTTTCAAAAATAGTTGAAAAAACACAAACTACACTGTTGATTTTTTGACGATATCTAATTGTAGGAAACGCATCATTTTTAATATAAGGTCTCTCTGGAGTGCATACACGTACCATTTCCCATATAAAAGGACTGGTATTTTTTGTAAGTATCTCGGGAAGCAATGTGATAAGGGGTTAAATTTTTTATGTCAATGGTAAGGTGATATATTTTTCTTAAAAATGAGACCAAATTCATTGATTTCTAGGTAAAATGACATTTCGCTCAAACTACCTTAAGCGTGCTGATGTACTCCCATCTGCGTCAACCTGAAGCGCATTGATTGAACAGCTTCCTATTTTTAACATTTAAATAAGATTTCACGAAAGCGTGAGAAGTAGTGAAATCCGCATTTTTTCAGCTACGTCAATTTGAACTAAAGTAAATGAGTATGTATATTTAAAACATTTTCTTTGAAAAACCTGGCCAAAGTCGTCTAACCCCTAGAGAAATAGGCAAAACAAAATAAAATTAAATAGACTCGTAAAGCATTTATTTTTCAGAGCAAAGTCTCGGGACGAACCCTGCAAACATAATGGGTCACGCAGGGACGCTACCCTCGTAGGAGGAGAGGTATGGGGGGCGAAGTTAAAAGATTAATGCGGACCAATCAATTCATTGGGAAGACAGAATCTGCGTGGGCGCCAATGGGGAGGAGAAGTTTTCGCTCCTTCCCTCTTAAACATCGGATGACAAGGGAACGGTAGAAGAAAGGGCGTGGGAAGCTAGGGGGAGCGGGGGGTGAATCACGATGTGTGAGCAGTAGTGATAGTCGAGGGGTTGAGGGATTGGGGGGAATGGAGTATTGAAGAAAGCGCGGGGGCGTTATAGGAGTGGATAAGGATGAGGGAGAGAAGACAAGAGGTCAGAGGGATGGTGGTGGCCCCTTTTTCCTTTAAAATACGCCCTCTCCCTCCGGCCTTGACCTTCCTCCTTCCTTGGGCTTCGTTTTTGATGTCCACGAAGGTCAGCGCGAGGGTTGGGTGGATATCCAACGAATCGTTGCCCATACCCTGCCCTCTCCCACGCCACTCGACATAGGTCGACTCGCCTTTATACCTACCTCTCTCACATTCGGAGAAAAGAACAGTGCAAAATCACCTTGGGCGAGCCGAATGCCTTGCGAGCGAAACTACTCCTTCTCTCGTATGTTTCGAAGGCCAAACGCCACTTTTCTCACGACCCACAAACCTACACCCCCAAAAACCTCTTGCTCTCCACTCACACCTGTCCACCCCTCGTCCTTTCCACGTTCATGTGTCTATGTTTTATTCCTAACATTGGCCCGGTTTTACAAGGCGTGGTTCATGTTAACGGCATGATGACTTCGTTTCGTTAAATTGACTACGTTAACTGAGAGCTCGGGTTTTTTTTATATAACACCAGACTATTTATTTGCAGACGTGAGCGTGTTAGAAGACAGGGTAAATTCTCGAAGCGTCGAGTATAGGTACTGAAGGTAAAAAACCGGTATTTCGGGAAACTAGTATATTTAAGAGAATATAGTAAAAGCGCCTGATCACACGTTCCCCGTGTCAATGCGGGCCGTCTGCTGTGGCGATATCGCGAGTAGGGGCGGCATCACATGAACAGGCATCAAATAGTCCTTCACAATTCAGACGTCCAAGGCGGACGAACACTACAGAAAACGATTGGTTAGGTATTCTTTCGCTCGTTATTGCGCATGGAACTCCATTCAAGTAAAAGAGCTCCCTCCAACAAGCGTAAGCGTTAGAAGGAAGAATTATCTTCGTTGTTAATACCGAGAAAATATTTGACCTGAAGATATAAAAGTAGGCCTTGAAATCAGTTCATGCTGTAGATAAAAGAAATAACTCAAGAACATTATATAAGGCAGCTGATTTCCGCATCTTAAAGCCGGCCATTGAAAGTAAATACGTACTTCTTTTTCTTCCTGAGTGTCCAATAGGATCGCCGTCCAATGACTTAGAATGATTTTAATTCCACACCATTAATCGACTTTTACATTGAAATCCGGGATCGATTTTGTCGAGCAAAGGTGAAACCTTCTTAAATCTCAATGAGAATTGACTCCATCTTAAATGGAATGGCTACTTCTGTATTTCACCTTCATATCTCGTGGCTGTTGGTGTATGTGCGAGCATCCGTCAAGATAGTCTCCAATTCATTAACGTGAGAAACCACTCTTCTTCGTGATTGGACAGCTTCACTTCCTCATTTAAGATATAAGCGAGAGCCAACTTCTATGTTTGTGCCCTTAAAGCACTATCCACCTTAATCACAAGTCCAACCGTCTTACGTAATGTAATGCTGAATATGAGGCTATATCACATTGAAAGCTACTTGGTTTTAACGATTATGTATCTGTTTTTATAACGAATGGTGAATAATGAGAATTTTTCATTAAAAATATTAGATTTAAAAGATTAGGTTCCCGTTTTTAGAACTAATGGTCAATTAAAGTAGTGTAATAATATTTGATGTTCACTATAAGTAAAGATACTCCAGGTTAAAAATAGGACTTTCCTGGTAGTTGAATATTTTATTCCCTTATACAGCACGATGTAATTTAAAAGTGAAACATAAAAAATGAAGAGGATTCTGCAAAGTTTCTGAAAATTGTCAACTCATGATCCATCATTATGGAAAAGTTCCAGAATATTCGACAATATTTCTTTCAGTATTAAGTTCAATTCTTAAATTATGACCTTACGTTCAATTTAAACTTAGCTTAACTCACTCCCTTCTTATCAAAATCCCTGCTTTCGTTGCCCACTTGCCTTGAATGTCGTTCCTTTACGCTCCCTATGTAAGCAACGCGGTCTACCTTTAAATAAAAATAAAATGGCCTCACGAAATGCGAGTGCCTCTTGTGTTTCGTTTTTTAAAATTATTTTATAGTATTTCTCTTCCTTTTTCCTCCCTTACGCCTTTTATAACCCTTTTCCCACCGTGTGTGTTTTATTACCGCAGAAATAAATCGGGCGGAGCGCGGGGTGAAGTAGGTCAACCAAGACTGACGGCGCGGGACACGACGATTCTTTCAAGCCATTCCTCTGCATCGACGCCAGTTTCGGGATTTTCATTAAAACTTTGCGTCAGCTTATTTCCATTGGGGCAGATATGAGACCGTTTGCAAAGCCCGTCTGCTCTGGGAATGCCGAATTTTTGGGAGAGTAGGATTTACGTGGGTGGTTGAAAAACGATTATGAAACATAAAAAGAGCCTTGCTGTTGGCTCATGAAAATGAATAAATACGATAGTGTACCCTAATAAATAGGGTATAAATGGAACGCAAAAGAAAACGAGTTTTTGTGGTAAGTTTTTTTAGAGTAAATACGTAAGAATATCCTTTGAAAATAGCAAAGGAAAACAGAAAAGTGAAGACTAAATCATTTGAAGAAATACAGAATTACTTATGCATTACTCTCTCTTTAAACGTTTCTTGGGGTCTACTTGTACTCGAAATTCATCCGAAAAGCCTATGAGTGCATTAGTCAATGCTCTGAGTTTACAAAAGTTTCAATAGATTTTGGCTAGTGGATTAACTGGCATGGAGGAGGAGAGAAAAGCAACATAAAGACGATGCATGGGACCTAAGTTTAATTCTGACAAAAACGAGATCAAATGGCTCCTTCACGGTATAGGTTGATTCGATCGAACAGGTGAAATAAGAGAAAGATGAACATTATAATTAATAGCTAATGCGCTAAATTAAAATTCCATTTCATAAATGAGCATGACAATAGAACGTTCAGAAAATATTTTTATCAGTTTACAAAACACACAAAATAGCCTGTATACCAGCCGTCTCCAGCTCACAGGATACGAGGTAAATGTAGTTGTATCTTTTCCTCACATGAGAAATGTTAGTAAAGCTGTGAGAAACGGAGGTAAATCTTCAATCTTGGTCGGAATTCGACTCCACAATCTATGTATACTACCAACTCAATGGGCACGCCCTTAAATTATCCCCGCGCGCAGGGGGTGGATTAATCGAATGGTGGATTAATCGCTTATCCACATTCCCCGGGAGAGGTTTGCCCTTAAAATTGCACCCATGGGAGCAATAGCACACGACCGGGGCAACCCTTCTTGTTCCCTATTAGGAGGGTATCTTTCCCGACATCTTCTCCCTATACTCTCGTAAAAGGGCCCCTACTTACTGAAAACCTGTTGTTCCTTACTAATAGGTGGGAGGATGTTTTTACCAACACAGAAGGAAACAGGTAATTACTCATCCACTATTTGAAAGTTCCACCAGTGACAGCTCTCTGGACAATTAATTGCAAAAAACTATCCATTTGGTTTCTTCGGGGAGGCAACCAATACACTGAGGTCATTTGAGCCACCAATGAGAGGTTGTGAGACCGGTACGGAAAGACTTATACTAGCCTATGACGAAGGTTTGAGAGAAACTAGGCGTCGGTATCAAACTGAAATAAAAAAAGAGCCAAATGAAGCGCAATTATACGTTCCATCTGACGGACAGAGCACAACGCTTTAAGAGCTCTCCATACAACACCCTGATGAATACCTGCAGTCCTCGAAAAAATTGCTAACTTTTCCATGATTTGACCTAGGGCCCTCAAGTTCGGAGGCCGGCGCAGAAGCCAACACTCTGAACAGATATCCGAAAATGAGTTAGGACAACTGGAGAGATGAACATGCCAGTTAGGAATGAGTAATTGTTACTATTAGAGGTTCTCGTGGCCCAAATGGAAGTCTTAAACTCCTCTCAAAGTTTGACGATCCCTCAACAGTGCAGTCAATATTTCGGTTCGCCCCGGGAGATAGCCTTGGCGTTAAAAAATTTACTACGCTTATTAAGTAATAAATGTGTACAGGTATAAAAAGTTTTAAATAACCACCATTGCGAGAGTCAACAATATTGCAATATGGCTATGATTGCAAAATGCTGACCTAAGTCCCAAATCCGATCGTGTGAAATACATTTCGTTTCAAGCTTTAATGATAGCCATGGAGTAATTAACAGACCACGCCCATCGGCCCAATCTGTAGCTTCGACACATCTATCCCATGCGTAGACTAGGCGCTGCGGGAGAGGCGATTCTAGTAAGCATAACCCGCAACCCGCGGGAGTTCTCGTGAAAGGACACCCGAGGGACGAGGCGATAGGAGAACCAGAGTTCCTCCCCCCGAGGGAGCAGGACAGTTCCTCTTTCATTCATCCCGTGCCGCGATTCCAATGCCCTCTCTCGTTTGCGCGACACGGAGAATGTTTAATGCCGGGAAAAATTACGGAAGCGGGAACGCGTGGGATGGGAACGTCAAAATGTTTGATTTAACGGGAGAGGCTCTCTCTAATTAACAGAGTCACGAACGCATCCGGAAATGGCAGTCGACGAATTCCCACAGGCTTTCTTTCCCCTCCCCCCTCGCTGCCATACGGCCTTCGTCGGGGCCACCCACCGATTCCTTCTGACCCCCCCCCCCATTCCACGGTGCCATGCTCTTTTCTTACGATTCTCAGAACTCCTGAACTCTTGGCCTCCGCCACCTACCGCTTCTCTCCATTTCCCCGGAGGGCAACCCACCCCCCCCCCTCCATCCAACCTCATCTCTGGTAAATGTGATTTACGGTCAAACGGTGTTCGCCATTTGTTTCCTTCCTCCACCTTATTCAAAAATTCCCTCGCCTACCTCCTCCTCCTCATTTCCAGTCCTGACCCTTTTGCCCTCCTACTCCCTATTCCCTTTCACACTCTCAGCAAACCCTCAAAACGACCCCTCCTTCTCTCTCCCCCCCCCCCCAGCCAGCCCCCGCTCCCCCTACTCGCCCGAATCGGCGTGAGAGACGACCGAGGAGTGATTACGGAGTTTCCCCGCGAAAAGGATTTTCGTCCGCTGGAATCAAGCTCCCTGCTCGCTCGCCGCTTCCTCCCCATGTCGTGATTTGAGCTTGACACGCAAGAGAGCATATCGCTTGTCTTCTTCAGCTCCCTTTACATGAAGCGGGTATTTCGATAAAAACTTCGAGCAGATGCTTTTTCGGGTGCCTCTTAGTACTGGAAGGGTCCATGTTCTAGGTTCGTTCTCGTTTCCTTGATTTCGCTGACCTCCTTCGCACACTCTTAAACGCCTACAGCGATCTTTTATTCACAGCAAGCATTTCTGGTTCTAAATTGCCCCAATCTGTCAAATTTACAAATTACTGCTTTTGCAACAAATTGCCAATTTATTTTTCCATCTCAAAGCCGAAATATTTGGTCAATTCAATCATATTTTACCACGTTTTTATTAAGCCGCTTTCTTGTTTGTTTGTTTGTTTGTCCTTCCGGGCAAAATATTGCAACTCAAATTTAACCCACTTCCCGATTAGCTATCGACTTAATATTTTCAGTACAGATCAAATCTAGATGACAATGCATTCTTACGCTATATTTGGCTCTTCAGAGGCAATATGAGCCGCTATTTTCGACAATTTACATTTTTATTAATCGCTCAGCTGTTTGATTTGACAGCCATTTCCTCGCGTTGCGAGGTGGCCCAGGGAAAGGAACTGGCCCCCCTACCCTGAATGTGTGAAACTCACACGCCTTTGGATTAGTCTTGAGGTGAGCTCTACTCTCACCTACCCCAACCAACCTTCGGGTTGAAGCACTGAGTGAGTGAGTGAACCATTTTACCACGTTTTTATTAAGTCGCTTTCTTGTTTGTTTGTCCTTCCGACTTGCCACCCGACAAAAAAATCGCGAGCGGAAGGAGTCTGCTGCTCGAAATTGAAATGAAAGCGATCAAATTTCTCGCCTTGCTAAAGATCGAAAGCGAAAGCTCTTAGCTCGAGTGAATGAGTCTCCGGATGCCTATGTTTCTCGCCTTACCTCTTACCGAGAATAAACTGCTGAATACGCTGCAATAATCCTTTGTACAAGGACTTGACTATCAACAACTTTGCGCGCATGGACGAAGCGTCCATTGTATTCCTCCGGAAACACCGGAGCAGCCATAGCGAGAAGAATCGGCAGAAATAAGAAAAGTGATAGTAATATAGTAGCATATAGGACATCAGGACAAGGTTGGTTGGCAAGATGAAGAGTTGAATTTCTAATTAGGGGTTGTATACAAGCTCCGAGCTTCCTCTGCAAACACGTTTTTATTTAAACTAAAAAGAAGAAAAATATAAAATACAATAGATTGAAGAATTAATCTAAAAAAACCACATTTTTATTTAAACTAAAAAGAAGAAAAATATATAATACAATAGATTGAAAAATTAATCTAAAAAACCACGTTTTTATTTAAACTAAAAAGAAGAAAATAAACCACCCTGCCTTGGCCCAAGGTCCCACGATTAAATTTTACAGATAAAAGACTACATGTTCAAAACCAAAAACGTGGTGCGCATCAATTTCAATATCTTGAATCAAATTATTTCTCTGTAAATATTAATGACAATAGTACAACTAAAATCTCAAATATATGATGATGAATTTATATCACTCCACTGTCAAATGTAAAGCGTTGCTTCAGAGTTGAAGCATAATTCTAATACCTATGACATTTCGTATACCTTTACGACAATACGATTTTAATAGAGACAGGAGATGATCATGAGAGAAAAAACTCGATTCCTTAAAGCTACTTCTGGGGAAGTCACTTAATCATCAAGGCAGCTCAGGGCTCCATAATAAATAGATATTGAAATTGATGCGCACCACGTTTTTAGTTTTGAACATGTAGTCTTTTATCTGTTAAATTTAACCGTGGGACCTTGGGCCAAGGCAGGGTGGTTTATTTTCTTCTTTTTAGTTTAAATAAAAACGTGTTTTTTTAGATTAATTTTTTAATCTATTGTATTATATATTTTTTTAATATATCACTTTACCTAAATGATATTGTGATATGAAATTCCGGCGGACATGGGTTTAGAACTGTGATCAGGTTTGACAATGTAATCGGAAGGACTTGATTGGAATCCGCTAAAGATTCGAAGGATAAAAACAACAGTAATATTTCACTGAAAATGAAATAGATAACTGATGACCCTAAGGATTTCGTGATTGTTTACAGATACCCTCGGTGAATTCTACGACAGGAAATCATTGAGGTATTCGGAGTTTCGGTGTCATTGGCAGTAAGTGATAAGGGAGTGCTCACAAAGACTGAGCAGTAGAAATCATTTCTTGATGACGGTTTTATGTGATAATCGCGGAGGAAATAGACCATGCAGTAAGGAATGATGGCAAAGACTAGCTGGAAGCGAAAGAGAACAAGGGGAATGGGAAAACAGAGTGGTCGATGGATGTAGCCGACTCTGAGTGGAACTCATATTTATTTTCAAAGAGGAATATGATAATTAAAAACTTAGCATACCACTATTTAAGGTAGGTATTTATTTAGACTAAAAGAGTGATGAAGTTTAGAAATTATCATGAAAATTTCTAAATTGACTTACTCAAGAAGATGCCACAGAACAGAGAACCCGACCGACTTACGTTTATCTAAAGCAGTGGATTTCAGAACTTCAGGTATCGCATCTATGCTCAAAAGAAAAAAAAGGGAAAACTGAGGTTGACTGGACTATCGAGTGTGGGGCAGGTCTTTGACTAAATATGTAATTATGGCTGGAGAACAAACTTTAGGCTCATCATTCTGGATACTGCATCCTTAATTACTTTATTCCCTTAGATATTTGGCTGAAACCTCGATGAACCCATGAGCTTGACCCTTGACTTATTCAGATAGCATAGTCGCTAATATTCTCGTGGAGGCAAAGAGATAAAGCGCCGCAATGGTTTATGATGATGCGCAACATTGAAGTCCTTTACGGGAAAGATTAAATATAAAACATAAATTTTAACGCCCTACAGTGTTCTCTCTACTCTATAGCGTGTGCAAGAAATTAACGCACATTTTCAGAATGTGGTTTAACTCATAATATACCATTTCTTAGATAAATAAGTGATTGAAATCAACTTAAATTTTTATTTAAATATAAAAATCATTTCATAAAAAATACGTATGTCACAATTATAAAATTATGATGTATTTACTAATGTCTTGAATTATAACTCCGTATTATGGCAAGCCTATCCTTTGCGTCTGGAGTAAACTTAAGTCTCCCACACCTTTCTTAGTCTAATGTAACCACTCCTACTATGAAAGAATATCCTTCCCTCTTTTTGGTCTGGGTGTATGAAATTAAACAGAAAATAATTAGAACTAATGAAGCAAGAACCCCAAAATTTTCCTTTCCTCCAGAGAGAGAGACACACGCGAGGCACACTCGCGGAGAAAAGTTGAAACCCGCGGTTCATCCCATGACGAGAGTAATGGGGCATTTATCCAGCATTCCAGAATTTCGTGGAAATTGCACTTTCAATCACCACCAGAGGCGGTAGGTACACTGAATGCAAATGCGATCGCTCGGATTGGGATCTGGACGTGGAGATGAGAATTTCGGCCAAATATACCTGCTACTGGCGAAATTAATTTCGCCCATAAAACTGGAGCATTATTCATTTCCTCTGGGATTTCGATTTGAATGACTGATAAATTGGTATGCATTCATTTTCCACCCTTTCAGTTTTAACATCGAGATTAATTTAAAAACCTCTTCAGATGATGGCCTAAACCACGCCGAGATTAATCCTTCACAACTCCTGTTTACTGATGCCACTTTTCTCCATAAATGCCCCATATCATTGAATCGTCATTCTCATGTGTACCATTGGATCAACAATTAATTAAATGATGAGTTGGATATATAATTGATGGAATTAATGAATTAATTCTAGATTCCCAAAAAATGTATTTTTTAAATATGTACAAGAAATCGACCATTATAGAGAGCCAGTTTTATACACCCAACAGCAATTACTAAAATGAAAACTTGAAGCTTTCACGTGGTGGAAGAACGTAAGACTAAATTTGTGACAATTTATTTTTTTTCACATTTATTGATTTCACAATTTATTGATTATTTTCTACCAGTTTTGGCAGTCACGCCATTGTCAGCATTTACTAAGTTCCTTGACTTTATCTAGCCCAAAAAGTGAATGGTGTTACGGGTGTGTATTCAATACATTTTTTTAAACTTCAGTATTCAATTTTCGAGGAAAATACTGAGGAGTACTCCCACCATAAATGAACTTATGTAATGCAACAATTGACCTAAATTTTCTCGATCAATTTCATGGTGTCCCAAATTTTTAAAAGTTGATTTTGCATAAAATTAAAAATGATATCGAAATTTTAAACTATAGGAAAACTGTTTACTATACATAGTGACCATTCACAACTTCATATTATGATGCTACCGAAATTCCAAATTAATGCAATGGTATTTTAGCTGTTATAAGTGTAGTCATCATTGTAAAAATAGCAATATCAAGGTCTCTTGACTTGAGTGTGTGGAAAGTACCTCTGCTGGTGGAAAAACTCACATTTAGAAAGTGCACTACTACCGCAAGAGTGGCAGAAAAATATAATGTATCAGAAATGCTGTTTTTTATGGCTTCGTTTTCTCACCTGAAAGGGTATTCTGACATCCCTGACCTCTAATGATGGTTAAATAATTCACATGGACGCGGTTACGCGGTGAGCAAAAGCCCTTCCCTGCTTGCTGCTGCCCTAAGCGAAAGCGCTCTGAAAACCGCGACCTAACCGGCGCGAACGCACCACAAAATACTTGAATAACTCAGCAATTTTCGGTAAACGTCAACGAGTTCGCAACGAAGTTCCAGGCATTGCTAATGTGGTGACGTGCGAGCTGAACCGCATTTACGTTTTGCAGGGGGAAGAAGAGTTGTTTTAAATACACACGCACACCCGCGATGAGGAAGGCAGAAAGGTAAACGGGATGGACGTTAACTTGGCCCGTTTTCGGCCGCACAAATGCAAGCTATCACGGCGAGATGAGGGAGGACTGGTCGGAATGGGAGGAGAGTTTGGGAAACCATCTGGGAGAGGGTGGAATGGCGTGGGCGACCTCGGGGCCTCAGATTTATGCGAGTCGTTTGGATTCCGGCTGTCCTGTTCGCCAACTTTCCCCGCCTCCATATCCCCTCGTCCGGCTTACGCTGCCATGGCCATTCGCCATTTTTCAGCGGTCTAAGTATGCGACGGAGGAGGGCGACCCACTGTTTGGGTCATTTACGCATTTATGGATGGGTAAAAAGCTCTGCGTAGGTAGGTTTATAGAGGGATTTGTTGTCTTTTTTCACCTGATTAGGTCGCTCACCAAATAAACCTAGGAAGTATTAAATCCTGTTACAGTGGAATAAACTGGGATTTTCATTTCAATTGTGAAACTATCTCATTTAGTTATGTCTGAAGCATCATCGTTAGGAATTATTTAATAATGTATGTTTCAATGAATATTTTTTCTATGAGATCTGGCGTTATCATTGAGATGTCCCTTAATTACGCTTTCCACATTCATGCATGCATTTATGGTCGGCTTAAAGGCTCTGTAGGTTTTAAAAGGGATAAATGTATTATTAACTTTTAGTGAACAAGTGTAAAATGAAATCAGGCGTTGACATTGAGTTATTCCTAATCACTTTATTGCGCAGTTTGTATTCTACCACAACTCACTTAGAAAGTCCTTTGTACTCTAACAATATTATAAACTATTATTGTACAATGCATTCAACAAGTCGACTCGTTCGGTGTTTTTTCTTGGCCTACCAGGTCGCACCGCATTTCCAATAATTTGTATCAAAGTGAAATTTCCAGTCGATTATCGTGAGAACCCAAGACTTTTTTTCGAGCCATGAAAGTCAGTTCGCTCGCTGATGCGTGCTTAATATTACTTTTCCCAGCGGTAGTCAACTTTAGAAGCGCAAGGGTCAAGAGAAGGTGAAAAAAAGGTACTGATCATACGAACAATACCATTCAGCGAGACTCTCGACACAAGTGACGGTGAAAGAAGGGTCAGTTTTACGAAAAAAACGAAAATTGATGAACGAATCGCTACGCATATATATTCCAACAAAATCCTTAACCTGATCAGCGTTTCTTTAATTCTGCTTTTTATAGGAAGTAGGTTTGGCTCTATGATGTTCTGAGAGATTTCTCGTGGCCATTCTCGCCTTTGCGAAGAAATAAAGACAATCCTCTCGATTCTTGTGCCACGGTTCATATGGAAAAATATTTTTATGCTTAAAGAATTTACATAAAGCATGCAATAAAATTGGAAAGAATTTGAGCCTGGAAGAAAAAAGTAAAATATTTACTCATTACGGTACTGGAAAGGAGATGGAATGGAAATAGCGTGAAAAAAATAAGCCTTTATGTTGTAAAATTATAGTGACAACTTTTTTGATATGTGTGTGGGTATATCGGTAATGTCTTTGATCAATGACCAGTGGACTGAGTTAAAATCCTGGTTTAGCCTCTTTGGAAGCTCTCTACAACCTCTTCGTGTTAATACAAAAACATGGTCTTTTGATTTTCTCTACGAGTACATGGAAGAGATGTATTAAAAATGAGATATATTAAAAATTTCTGCGTTTTAGATGATGAAAAATCTATTCTTATCTTCTTTAAAGCTTAAGCTAATGAGATTTTGAGTGAATGAAAGTGTCCGACCTTGCCGTAAGAGAGAGATGATCCTAAACCAACAATCCAAGGTTTGCTAATGATACCTAAGAACTGTAGACTTCAACGCGAAGGTTGATTTGATCATCTACGTTAGCAGATATCTCAAGACACTAAGCTCAACGAATAGCGAATCCGTTTCGTGTCTCGGGCAGTTATATTTCGCGGAAATTCCTGGCGCAGACCGGCACGGCAAGGAACGGAGGAAGACGTAATTAGAGTGAAGGGAAAGGGCAGAGGAAGAGAGAGAAACATCAAGCGGAGAAACAAACTATGTACTTCGCGAAAAGGCAAGAGACATGCATACTCAATGCAAACGGTTTAAATCATCATCCTCATGATTAAACCAGGCGCTCTAACTTGAAGTCTCGCTGTGAGACGATGAGAAGGCAGGTTGTTATGATCCATTCCTCATCTTGAAGCGCCTGTTTCGACGGCAGTTGGGGAGGTTTTTCGACTTACACACCACCTTAAACTACCTTCCTCCGTTTTAAAGGATGTTAAAAGCTCAGACGCTATTTTCCTCAAGTCGTTCACTACGCAGGGCCAGGAATTTCGGCGAGTGCAATCTTTAGAAAAACCAGTTTACCGGAAAAATCACCTGGCCTGGATTTACTAGGACATCCCTTGATGTTTGAATTAAGTTCATCCAATGACGTGTGCATTATAACCATCGCTGAAATCACTGGGCTAGAAAGACGCTTTTCGTTCAGTATAATATGAGGTTGTTCCACACAACAATGGGAACTCGAGACTTCGTAAATACAACTGTGGAAGGATTGGAAGGCAGGATAGTAGGGAAGAAAGTAACCAACCAACGAAATCTGCATCCTATCAAAAATAATCTAGGGAATCGGCTTTACATCCCATTTAACGAGCGGAGTCTTGCACTTGAAGAGCTACCGAAATCACCCAAGTAGAATTCTGCATATGAATCCAAAATTAACGGCATCACTGGACCATGAAACCAAAACCTTGGCGTGGGATTCCTTGATATATTATTCAATATAGTGGGTGAGGAGAGGTAACTCATGGAAGAGATAAGAGGAAGGCAGAGTAGGTTACCTCATCCTCATCTCCTCCTCCTCCATGAGATAGTAGGAATGGGCGACGACGGGGGAGGAGTTTCTGAAGTCCGTGATGGAGGAGAAGCAAGGAGGAAGGGAAAGAAAAAGCTTACGTGGACGGAATGAGGAGATTAGGACATATACCTTAGGATATATTAAGAAGCAAGGGGTTGGGTCGGTAGGGAAGTATATACCTACGGATGTTAAAATCCTGAGGGGCTTTACTCACTTCAATTAAAATCTTACATGATTTACCATAATAATTGAAAAAGGGATAAATCATTTCTTACCGTGCTTGAGTGCCGCCCTCGGATGGCCGCGCCCGACTCCGACGAGGGCCCAGTTGGGCGGCTTCTACTACAGCTCGAAGACGGCTGAGGGTTTTCTCTGCAGTCCGCTGCATGTGTGATTCCCCGGGTATTAGTTCTAGAACTAACTTTAGCTTTCGACAGAGTCCTTTCACTAGGCGAAGTCCTTGGATGAGGCTTTGAGGAAAGTGAAAACCGTCCTGCGTCGACTGCCGTTCTCCAAGTCAAGGGAAAGGTCGCTGGCGAACATCGCCCCGACGCATCCACAATTCCCTCTTCCGTCTGCATCATGCATTTTTTTCTTCTGTAGTGCGCCTCATCGCCTTTGAACAAATGGAGTGCTTACCTAGAAGGGAGAAAAGACCTTTCGAACAAATGCCTTTGCCTTGGCGGGACACATCATAAAATCGACCGTTTCGAGGGCATTGATTATCTCAAATTTTTTTGTTCAACTTTCTCTGGAAGTCATTCAGATTACTTCCTGAAGAGTGCTAAATTCTGTAGATTAAGGTTTTTTGCCAGGTAAAAACTATTGGTCAGTTAAAAATTAAAAATATGATGTTTTACAATGTTTCAAATGTCTCATTCACTTGAATTACGAAGGTGGATCTCTGGTCTACCAAGAGTGACGGTGATTTATCACTGGCATTCCTCGGGAAAAATTTGGATATTACCCACCACTTTTAATGCGAATTAAACTTTTAAGGTAATTTCATATTGTGGCATACATATAACTTACCACACAAAACAAAAATGGCAAAAACACTGAAACACGAAAGTTGCAACGGATGCTTCCTCACTGAGGTGAAGTCGCTGCCCAACTGCGGTAGGGTGGAAACGTAGCGGTCGACGCGCTTGTTGGGTAGTCTCGAAGCGTCGGGTAAAATGAAGATATATCTCAGCCATTTAGGCAAGAATGTGTATTTAACACAATATAGCGGAAACGTCAGAACACACGCTTCCTGTCAATGTGATCCAACGTCTGCTGTGATTACGCAAGTAGAAGTATACATTTGAGGTAGTGGGAGCGAGATAGTTCCCTAATCGTAATACAGACCATATTCGAATTACACGTTTAAATAGTTTTGCGTGACAGAAATTGTAAGAAATTAAATGAAAATATCTAAATAAGTCTTTAACTTGACTCATTTTTTTCACACGGTACGTTTGAAACTCCATCAAAACGGAAAGTTTATTGTGATTCCGAATATTTTACTGCGGTGACAATATGATTAATTTTCAAAAATAGTTGATAAAACACACAAACTACACACTGTTGATTTTTTTACTCTTTGGATATTTTTTCTCTCTGGAGTGCATACACTACCATTTCCCATGTAAAAGGGCTGGTATTTTCTGGCAAATATCTCGGAAAGTAGTGTGGTAAGGGGTTAAATTTTTAAGTAAATGGAAGAGTGATAAATTTTTCTTTAAAATGAGACAAAATTCATTGATTACTATGTAAAATGATATTTCGCTCAAACTACCTTAAGAACGGGTATCAAATAGTCCTTTGCAATTATACATCTAAGGCGGACGAACGTAGCAGTTGACGATTAAACAGGTATCCCTTCGCTCAGTATCACAAGTGGAACCCTCTGTTACTTATATGACTCCATTTAGCTAGCTGGAGCAACCAAGCGAGGTACTCAGTGACAATAGAGCTATGATGCATACATATATAATCCGCCGCAGTAGAATGGCTCTCATGACTTGCTCATATCAATTTATTATCCTCACCGAGTGTGGTAATGAGAATAACTTCAGATTGGTCGTAGAACTGTGGTTGCTTGTATTCTAGTTGGATAGGATGATTCAAACTTCCTCCTTTATTATTCATGGTATGTTTAGGGAGGTGAGTTTAAGCTTTTCAGGCTCGTGCTCATTTCGGAATTCACAGATTCACATAGACCAAATTCATTGATTTCTCGGTAAAATGATATTTCGCTGAAACTACCTTTAGCGGCCAGCGTTGCCCCAATGAACGTATTCTACGTCGCCGCTGACCCGAGGTGAATTTCATATTCCTCGGTATTTTTCACATCCAGTTGGGAGGTTTCTTACGGTTCACCCTACTCTATCACCGAAATACTCTTTGCCCCATAAGCGTATGACCTTGGTTGCCTCTCCCGCGATTACTATTTTTGCATTCGAATCCATATTGAATAACTGTGAAAAAGAACAATATGGATTCGATTGTAAAATTCCTCCGCGAAGTGAAGCCTGAAGGCGTAAATTTTACTATTTTTGCAAATTACTTATTCCATCCCAAACCTTCTATCTGTCTGTCTTACTCTCTTTAAACGCTTCCTTTTTAGTTTCTGTATTTACAGCCGGTCTATTCCCATTCATAATAATAATTCGAAATGCTGGAACTTGGGCACCAGCAACTGCAATGGATACTTTTTTCTCACCAATAAAATATCCCTCACTTAAAAACTCAGTTAAATTGCTTATCTCAAGGAGTGGACCGTGCGGAGAAAAGTTTGCATAATAAGGCGAAAATTTGTAACAAATGAATCGCAAATGGCTATTAAAATGCGCATTTTTTCCAAATTTCATTGCCGTTTGCATTGAAATCATCCTATAATTCAACACCTACCTCGTATATTTCAGAGGGAAATATTTAGAAATGCAATATTGAGGATGAAATGATGGGGCAGTGAATAATAAATAACCTTAAAATATACCCGAAAGGAAATATGAAACGAGGAGTAGTCATATCGCTTAAATGTATACAGTATGTGGTCATAAATGGTCTCACTTGAACTTGAATTTCTCTTAATACTCTCCAGTCCCCTCTGAAATGGTCTCTGAATGGGAGCTGTTCGTGTCGAATGCGCGACAGATGTTGGAGCACGTTGGGCAGAGAGCTCTTCCTTAACCCTCTTTCGCATGGCCAATATTGTGCCGAGGGCGCGGTTTCTCAACCCGGATATTCGCTCCAAGCGGTATCCTACAGAGCGTGTATATGGGAATCCCTTTCGTCGCTCTCCGTAGCGTACTCCCAAGGATGTTTGAGAGTGAGACACCGCCTTTTAACCCCAGCCTCCCCCCAGAACGGGAAGCGGTGAGGAGCAGTTGTTGTGGGGGGAGGGAGAGAGTCCATGATTGGTCCCGAGGGGTTTGGTCGCGTGGATCGTCCGGAAATTCAAGCTGAAAACCGCCCGGAGTTCCGGAAACTCTGTTCTCCCGACCACTACTAGCTCACCCCTCCCATGTCCTCCCCGTTAGGTCGCCCCGTCCACCCTTGGGCGAATTCTTTGAAGCTCCCAAAACTGCCCCTTCTAAGTTGCAATTCCTGGAAGCGCTCTCCACCGTATACTTCCCACTCCGCCGCGCCTCCCACCGCATACCTGTCCGGTATCTCTCCACGTCCTTTACCCTCCCCCCACCCGAAGTCCCCCGCACCGAGGGCGACTCGGAAGAAAAATGTGCCCGCCCTCGTCCCCAAATATCCACCCATTCCTCCTTTTTTTCTCCTTCCTCCTTGTAGACCCCGGAAACCTCTTCATCTTCCCCTCCCTCCCTTCCCATCATGCCTTTCTCTCCCTCACATATACCCTTTTTCTCCCACCACCCCTCCTCCTGAAACTTTTTTCCTTTCCTCGTGGAAGGGTCCACTATCTCCTTGCCTGTGAGGGGTTTGGGGGAGAGGAGTCTCCTCTCTGCCCAAAAAAGAATGCCCTTACCTGCCCCCCTCTACCTCTCACTCCCATTTCGATCCTCCCCCTCCCGACCACCCCTTTTCTTGCGCATTCAACTTGATTGCAGGGAACGGAAACGATCGTTCGGGGATCTCGCGGGGCTAATCAAAACACTAGTAAAATCGGACGGATCTGAGAGAGAGAGAGAGGGAGACGGAGGTAAACATTCCGCGGAATTTGTTTGGCCAAGCTTCCCTTTCCCTCCCTCCGGCCAGCGCGGAATGGCACTATAGTCGGCTCGAAAAGCCTCCGAGTGGGAACGAGAGCTTGGCAAAATAAATCGTCAAACAGCGTACGATAGAAAAATGAGAGGCATATTCATGCGTCGGCATCGGATATGCCTGGTGTGTGCTAGTAAGCATTTTCCGTTGATATATAAACATTTAAGTTTTGAGGCAAAAGGAGAGAGTAAAAGAACCAAAGGGGACGATGCAATGCATTGAATTATGAAGAGAGGAAATATTGGTACGTTCCGCGGTTCGTTTTATGATGGATATGAGCCAGTATTATCATAAAGCCATCCATTCGTATTCGAGTGGATGATGATTACTACGGAAATATTTGTATGCTTTTCTGAATGTTCTCTCTCGTATCAAAACATATAATATGTTGCATTCTCCCAGATACCGATTATTTTATTATAAACCCAATCCTTGAGATGAAAAATTTGCATTTCTTTAAGGAAATAAACTAACGTTAGAGAATCTCTTTGGGCTTCACTTGGTGGAAACCTACCACTTCCAACACGTTCAATAAAAAATTTGTTTTAATCATCACATTTAATTTCTAAACACCGTCCATAGTTTCGGAACAAGTCTGACATTGTCAAGGAATTCGCATACGTCACCAGGGTTTTTCATTTAACCTGTTGGAATTACCACTCTCAACTGTTGGCACGACCGTTTGGCGTCAGCGCGTAGCGCGGTCCCGATGTTTTCAAAACTTCTTCCACTTCGCCAGAGCGGAGGGAAAGTCGACTGCTTAGGTTAGAGGAGGGAGCTACGAGTGTGTCACGAGAAGTGGGACAGAGGGAGGGGGTGGAAGAGGAGCGAGCATAGGATCAGGGAAGGGGTAGGGGCAGTACACACGCGAGGGCACCGTCTCTTCTCCTTCACCACGGTCAGCGTGGCGACCTTCGCCCCCTGCCCTCACTCCTCCTCACCCTGCCCTCCTCTCCACCCTCCTCCGGCGTCCACCTCGTCGGCCCAATAACACCGCTCCATTTCACTGTGCGGACATTTATCTGTCTATCCCTGCCTTCATTCCGTTTCCACGGCTCACTAGTTCTCCACGCGAGACCCATTTCTTTCCCAGGTCGTTAATGCTTATTTTATCGCCGATTTGGACGAATACCGCAGGTAACTTCGATTAGGGGTAGTTTCTCCATGAATAACTGTAACTCGAGTAGATGGATCGAAGACTGTGAAGATATATTCTCTTAGATATCTTGTCACTCGATTGCAAAGCGTGAAGTGACAATAAGTATGACGTTATAACGCGTTGTGAATTAGGTTTAAATGATGACTGTTGGGATAATACCACACCGTCAAAATGTCAGACCTCATTCCTCTCCCAACACAACACTAAGGCCTGAGGTGAGATTCAAACCCGTTTCCTTTAGATTCCCAAGCTGGTATTTGGCTACCGAGACCAGGACGTATGTACAACTTCCAAAATAAAACGAACTTGTAAGTCAATTATTATAAGTAAAGTCTCTCATGTGAATTAATGGCAATAGAGATTTCCAGTATTCTTCGCTTATCTCTAGAGGTGATTCTCCTTATCTCCATATCCTTTTAGTTTACCAGTCAAACTGAGGACCACATTTTGACTGTAAAATTTAATTTCGCAGCTGTAGGAAGCATTAATTTAACATTGCATATATAATGGCGCACTAATATACTTTTATATGACTGTAATTGTAATTGATCAAATGAAAATATCTACATAAGTCTTTAATTTGGCTCGTTATTTGACGCGATACGCATAAAACTTTCACAGCGGCAGTCATTTGCGATTCTGAAAAGATTACTGCCGTAGCAGTATGATTTATTTTCACAAATAGAAAAGCAAACATAAAAACTACTCACTTTTAATTGTTTGACAAGATCTAGATGCTATAAATTCCCCATTTTTTAAATGGAGTCACTATGGAGTGCATGCACGTACCATTTCTCATGGAAAATGGCCGGTATTTTTCGTCCAAAATCTCGGAAAGTAGTTCGGTCAGCGGCTGAGGCCTTGGTTTCTTTAGAAGGGTGAGATGTTATTCTTTTAATTAGAGACAAAATTCATTGGTTTCTAACCGAAACGATATTTCACTCAAACTAGCTTAATCATAAAAAATAATGGAAAAAGGTTGGACATGCTAATTTTAATAGATATTTTACAATCAACGTCCTTAATTAAAGGCCACTCCATTGAAACATTGGAAATACGACAGCTAACGCTAAAGAAGGATTTAAAGTACTTTTCAAAATAGGTACTTGGTGTTTCAAAATGAATATCGGGGTTTTAGCACGTTGTAGTGTTTATACCATTTGACTTATAATTATAAATTATACATCAAATAAAAAATCGATTCAAACTGTTTTTAGTAAAGATGACGCCCACTAAACAGAAAGCTTTAGTTTTTTACAGTTTTCAAGGAATGAATCTGTAGTTATGGTTCTACGTGTATTCTATATTTAGTTCAGTTGCTATCCTCTAAGTGATAACAGTATTCGTAGACGGTATCATAAATTTGAAGGCACTGGATGTCTTTGTAAAGGGAAGAGTACGGGATGACCAAGGCTGACTGAAGAACGTGTCGAACGAGTGAGAGATTCATTTGCGCGTAGCCCCTAGAAATCTATTCGGAAGGCTAATCGTGAATTAGATATGCCAGTGTCTGTGTGGAGTGTTTTATGGAAACGCTTGCAACTACTTCCTTATTGTTTACAGCTTTTACAAGCTCTACATTATGTTATATGGCCATTTGACTGATTTGACAGTCAAGGATGGACTCCGAACGAACAAGTTCTTATTTATCCCAGGGTTTTATTTTCTTGGGCTTTTAAATGTACTTGCCAAACTCCATTAGTTCACCTTTCCTTTTCCAAAGAGTTCTTCTTCCCAGCCGTCTTTTGGATTCACCAGATATCTTGGAGGTCGCCTCCGTCTGTCTCAACGCTACCGTCTTCTCTCTCCTGCCCCCCTGACTCTCACAACCCCCTCGCAGGGATAACTCCTCCTCCCCAAGCTGGCTGACACATCCCTTCCACCCCCCGCCACACCCACATCCATTCACCCTTAAAAAATACTCCCTCTACTTGCTTGGCCTCCGCCGACCCGAGGAGGAATAACGGGTTAAAAGTTCGCGTGGGCAGTCACCGGAAAGAGAGAGAGAGTAAGAGGTGGGAGTCTCTGATGCCCACGAGCGATTCTGCTGCGGGGCGAGGTCGGATCTTACAGAAGTGTTTGTGTTCACGGAGGGACGGCGATGGAGACGAGGAGTATTTAAAGACCACTTTTTAAGGTGATTAGAACGATCTTTGCTTAGGCGCAGATTGGCGTGAAACTTTGCAATCGTGCTCTCATCTGTGATAAATATGTGTAAAAGTATTATAAAGTGCACCATATCCATTAGTTTTTTGGACATTTGATACTATTTTATCACATAGCCATATAAATAATCTACATCTACATACTACCCCGCCGCCTCATGGGTATGTGACAGGGGGTCCTCGGACACCAGCCGTGTAAAGATGAAAGGGATAAGGTTTTGGGAGGTGAAATGGTGACGTGTATTATGGGAGTGTATTTAGTGGAGCTCAGTTTTTATTTTGGTCGCTAATTGTGCGCGGAAAGAACAATTTTTTGTACCTATCTGTTTGGCAATGTATCTTTCTTATTTATCGCTTCTGTCAGACCTAGATATGTGGTGAGGTGTCATGATAATATTTTGTGTCACTCTGAAACACACCAGTTCTGAATTTCTCAAACAACCTAAGCCTAGCGTCTAGTCTCCGAGTAAAATAGTATATATGCATATTTCGTAATAATTTCATTACACAATTTCAGATTTTCTTGTAAACGCTAAATCACTCATGTTACATATTTATTTTTGTTTCTCACAGATACTAGGGAGCCAAGTCAATACGGAAAAACATATTTACATAGAATTAACGCCAAAGTTTCAAAAACCTAATCGAAAATCAATGTCTTAACCTTATTTAATTAAAGTGAAAAAATGTAAACTATGCTTCAAGAATAATTTCTGTCTATTCATGTATGGTGAGTTCCCACGTAAAAACAGATGTACTGAAATAAATGTGGTCGAAGGATTTTTTTCGACGTTCTTGAAATATTGTTAAAATTATGCAGTCAATGGCTTGTGATTACCGCTCCAGCCACCTCAAGAGGTATCTCATTGCAGAGAGTAAAAATGTTGCGCATTGTTGCGTGAGCGAATGCAAACGCTTTCCCTAGGAATGTGATACCATGAAAAAGCGCAAAAAAGTCCACCATTTAACAACTTTAGACCTCATAATTCGAGAGATTTGAATCCCAAAAAAGCAAGTGTTAAACAAAAGTGGACTCATATTATCGAATTCGGCTCTTTATCGGTATATGCTTTCATTGAAGTCTTTTCGACTATTCCAAAAGAATAAGTATTTGATTTTAGCTTTAGCCTTGAAGACGATGGCCGAAAAAGTAATCGAAACGTCGGCTGACAAATACCTGACCGGGTGGAAGACCCGAAAAGATTTGACTAAATAATAAAGGATAACATTATTGATGAGACGTTTCCCGTCATGTAAAATTGATTTCTTTTCGAGAATGAAGTGCGTTCACGAGGTCTAAAGACTAATACTGCAGAAGAAGCAGAAGGTGCAATGATTACCTGGGCAGAAAATATAATAGCGAAAGAGGCAAAGTTAGGAGGACGCTTAATTTTGCGAGGATGAATCCACCGAAATAGACCATGGGTTGTTTTCTATGCAGCTACTAGAGCATTCGGGCCGTTTTACACGAAGCATTTACTGGACACGTCCGATGTCTGGATGAATGTGCGAAGAAAATTGCCTCGTGTAAAGCGGGAACTTTCAAGAACGATTGCGCCAATCCAGGAACTAAAGAGGAAAATAGATCCCTGCTCTATATCCGTACCCTCATCCTCGCAATTTCTGAACAACTAACTTTGAAATTAAGAGTCTCGTGCAAAACAGCCCCTGTCGCAGTCGATGATTCATTTGCGAGATCATCCGAGAAATTTTCTGCTTCATTCTGTTTGAATCTGACTTCATTTCTACCTCGCGCATCAGACAGGCTTTGAAGAACGGTGTTATAAAGGTTGGTCGGGTCTTTTTCTAGTGGAGAGTTTAACAGGGGCAGCATGGTATGCGTCCATTCCACTGCGCCTCTTCTCAACGCCCACCCTTACCGTGCACACACAAACATACACGCGATCAAAAGCGGCCACCAAGTCGCCCGGACGAGACTTACGAACTCACGTTCTATTCTCCCTCTGTTTTTCACTTCCCCACTCAACCTCAAGTTGAACTTTTGACGGGGTCGGGTAAAAAAAATGACGTGCGGAATTTGAGGCCACATCTTTCCCTTCTTTGCGGCGAGCGGCAAGAGGAACGCTATTTTCCTCCTCTTTCATTTTTCCCGTTCGCCCCACCTCTCGTGTGTGGTCCAAAAGTAGACGGCAAACTTCATCAGAGTTTTGTTCGTCTCGGCAGCGGAAAGGAGGATGGAAGGAAATTTTTGTTATCATTTGAAACAAACGAGTTTATTCCTGTCTCTCTCGCCGGGCGACCACACTTGAGGGCCTCATCAGCTAAAAGGCGTCGTCGCAAAGACGACGGACGAATGTGACGCCCTACGCCTTTGAATGAAGGAGTGCGGGAGAAGGAATGGGAGTGGTTTAAAGTGTAAATGCTCTAATTGTATCTTAGGATGGGCGGAACGGTAATCGTGGGTCATTGAGTGCACAATTCATTAGTGATTTTTCAAGTATGCCAAAAAGAAAGTCAAGGATCACATTTAATTAAGTGATTCTAATTACTCGGTGGAACTCGTGAAACTAGTAGTCATTCATTTCATTCATTGGTTGTTCAATCTTAAGATTGGTTGACTACTGCCCTCCACCCTTTCCGATCTACTGCTAGTTAGCTTACCTCTTGGTATCTCTTCCTATGGACTTTCCTCTTTATTTGGTCCGTGAACTTATTCCTGGGTCTTCCTCTGGGGATTTTTTCCTCTAATTTACCTTCAATTATGTTCTTCACCAACCTATTATCTCTCAGGATATATCCAATTCATCTTGTTTTCCTTACCTCTATGGTTTTCCATATGGCCCTTTCCTTTTCTACTCTTCTGTACTCTTCATCATTTCTTATTTTGTCCATCCATTTTATCTCCAGAATCCTCCTCCAGCACCAGGTTTCGAAGGCTTCTATTCTTTTCTGGTCAGCTTTTCCAATGGTCCATACTTACGATCCATAGAGTGCTACACTCAACACGAATGTTTTCACATACTGTTTCCTGGTTTGTAGCCCTATCTTCTTTGAGCACAGCAGCTGTCTTTTTCCAATGAACGCCATTTTTGCTTGGGCTATTCTTCGCTTGATGTCCTTTGTACTTTTTCCGTCTCACGTGACGGTACTTGCGAGATATGTGAAGGATCCATTTTCTCTAATTTCTCTCCTCTCAGGGTGAACATTTTTACAGTCGCATAAATGATATAATTATTTATTGTTTTGGGCTAATGTGAACCATCTTGTGATGAGATTTTGTGGCAGTACTCGAGATTTAGGGGAAATCTATGTTTAAAAATGTTTTTTGGATCTATGACTCCAGGTGACGCCTTGACATTTGTTATCGGCCATCAAGGTGAATATCATACATTTATTTTTGCTTTCCAGAGGAAAATATGCACATATATACACGAATTGTTACTAAATATATCTTATGAGTCATCTGGTTACGTGTTAAACAAGCCTTGAGTTCTCGTAAAAATTAATCGGTAAAACTGTTACGTTTTCATGTCTTGTTTTAGATTGCACCAATAAGAATATTAATGAATATATTTCACGAAAATCAGTGCAGAGAAATAAAGCTCTTTGACCGCATAAAGATACGTTAAATATGAATGACACAGAAATCCTAAGATATGGAGATTAGAATCAAAATACCTGGCCCAAGGAATTCAGTCTCATATAGCCTGAATTGCTTCGCGCAATTCCACACATTAAAGTGTAAATAGTTGGGATCCCACATTGAGAAAAATTGTCAGGGAACCGAGCGCATAAAATTTGAAACCTTTAATTTATCAACTTTGCTGCATTGATGCATACATAAAGGCTCAAGTCTGCATATAATTTCCAAGTTTAATTGGGTTTTGTAAGTGTTGTCCTGACTTAAAATTCTATATTGCTTGGAGTAGTTTCTTTGCTGATCACGTGAGATGTTCCAAATGTATCATTTGTTTATTTAAAATGATTCAGATTAATTCATTTATCAACTCAGCTGTGTAAATGATGGGACTGTCAAAATTTTATTCATACCATTAATATGTAAATCACTTAGTTTAAAAATTGAAAGAAGTCACATCGTCATTTTTGCAAACTATGTTGCACGATGTTTACCGACATTGGCCATATAAGTGGTCAAGTTCAGCGATATTTCTCAAGTGATTTCTCGATTATCGCTATCAAATTTCAAAACGTGGTCATATCTGTATTTATGAGCTCAATATTTTTACCACGCGCGGAGATAAATATTGGGTATTGTTGATGCGTGGGAAATTGGAAAATACCCAAATCGAACAGGGTGAGATATTAGTGTCCATACACTCCCACTTAATTTGTAAAGAGGCGATCCCGCGATCAGAAAAAAAATATGAAACATCATCCATAGAAGTACTAGTGGACATACTTTGAACGGCCCAAATATGGAAATGTGAAGTGTAAGGTTGCAGAGAAGGATACACTTCGTAATTTAAAGGTTTGAGAGCGCAACCAAATGCTACGATGGTAACAGAGGTTCCCGCTTGGTCGCCAATGTTAAACATCGTTGGGCTTGACTTGTATTCTGAGGGATGGCCTTCTCATTCGACCGAGCGCTGTTGCCCTTGACTGTAAAAGGCAAAGAGAGAGTTCGAATTGACCTCCACCCTTCTAAGAAGATCAAACAAAAGTACAGGGTGATTCAAAACTCTTGTTATGATTACGGAAAATCAGAACTTTTGTACTACGCTTATAAATTGGGTATTCCAATTGATAATGTTGTATTAAACTGCTCGCTCAAAATCATAATCTTTTTGCCAGTACAATATACAAATTTGATCAAGATTAAAACCTAAGAAGTACAAAAATGCACCTGAGGAAACCCAATAACTGAATTGATGGAGATAAGATGAATGCCGATTGGTGATATGATCGGGAACGTGTGATACGCGCAAAGAAAGCAAGTCGAAGAAGGCATGCATCGGCGATCGAGCTAATGCGGTGGCTTGATCATAGGTTTCCCATCCCGATAGTCTGGGTGTGATTCCCGACATGGATAAATTTGTTCACGAAATACTTACCCCTATTTAAATGTTATTTGGACAACAATTAATAACCAGTGCGCCGTCCGTCGGATATGATATTAAATTGTAGACTTTGGCGCCTATCCTTAAGATTAGATTAGCGCTGACGCTTGGTTTCTCTCCTCCCTTCTTTCACACATCGTCCAACATTTTTCTTTCCTTATCAGTCAACACGCCGATCCTTAGCGGCAAAAATGATCTCCATTGCCGACCTACTCCCCAAAGGCCAAAGGGAGCGTCTATGGTTCGCGACTGGGCGATGACAGAATAAAATCCATGAGATAGGAATAAAATGGATAAGCGTCCACTCCTCTTTCACCACAGCGAACCTGCACACCCTTTTCTCCCACGAATGGATGGACTGCAGGAAATAATAATAATAATAATAATAAAAAAAGAAGAGCACTCGGATGACACCGTGCCGCGCGGCAGCGATCGAAGCTCATCCGATCGATTCCGCATTAGAATCGATCCTCGTGTCCTTGAAGGGAATCGTCCGCGATGGGGCGATGATCGATGCCGGAGGGTCTTTCTCTTCGTCGCCTTCCTTCTTATCCATGAGGGACGAGGGAACCGCCCACGCAACACGGGCGATCGTCCCCTTAGAACGGCGGGGTCGGAGGTAGAGGAGGGAGGGAATTAGGAGGACGGCAATAGGGACAGGACGAAGATAAAACGAGGGGGGTGAATGAGTGAAAGCGAATATTGGGCAGTGCCGCAAAGGAAGGTGCTCAAATGATCACGGTGAGTTTCCCTTTTGAGTGCAAACAAAACAGTCGAAACACGGATGTGTAAAGAAATCATTCACCAGTACTGCGATTCCCAGAATTCGCAACGGAAGTTTTAAGTGATTAAGCCACCAATTCTCCCGCTTCTCTGTGAATATCAAATATCTTACCGGAATTGATTTCACACATTTGTGAGTCTCCTAGCGGTTTATACAGATTCGAGTTTAACTACAAGGTACAAAAACAAACATACACCAGAAACACAGTAGAAATAAAATTTTTGCGGAAAATAGAAATTTTTCTGGACTGGACTTCCAACCCAGATACCCTGATTTCTCGCCAAGCACTTTAGCGTGTTGATACCATCCGAGCTAACAGAAAGAAGTTCTGACGTGTATTCAGGGAATTCACGATCGAATTCCTCCAATGGATGAGAATTTTTCTGACCTGTGAGTTTCACATGTTTGTGTATCTCTTCAGAGGTTGACTTCACTAGCAATGCTTTGAAAACACTTAGCCAAGTTTAATAATGTCTGGTCAAATATTTTCTCACAATAACTGATGAAATCTTTCTAAATAGCAACCCTCATGCTCAACCAGCTGTTATTATATAGTTCTTTACCAAACACAGTGTCATTTAACATCAAGGTTACGCAAAGGTTTATTCAAGTGTCGGTTAGCGCTAAGGCTCATTCTATTTTAAAGAAATACTTTGCGGCAATCGGCACTCGATAAGTATTCAAACTGTATTGGGCAATTCAAATATCTACGATCAATATCGCATATCCCTAGTTACTAAAGTTGGGGATTGGATTAGTCTATTAAAGAGGAGACCTGAGATGACATGAAATGAACTACTGCTGGCGTAATAGCCTGAAAAATTCCCCTTGATGATTTAATCACTGGGGCGATAATTTATAATAGTCCTGCGTTTCTTTAACGTATTCCAAGATGCCTCTGAAAGTTTTGACATGCAAACAAAAAGGTTAAAAGAAAATATCACTTCCTTCGTTCACATTACGTACACAAAACTCATGGCTTATTATTTACATTACGCTTTATAAATCACATTTAATATTTAAAAATAGGTAACTTTTCAACGAAATATGTACTTATTGAAGAGGTTAAAATTTTTCCCACAAATAATATAATGGGCAGAATCCTGACCGCCTCCTAAAGTCAACAATTTTCAGAGAAATTATGCTCAAAATGGTAAAAACATTCATAAAATCGTACTTGTTTTATAGCTAAAGTGAATGCCACATGGTAATATCTTGACGAGCAAAAAATATTAGCCGCGCATCTAAAAGATTTGTACTTTGAGCACATAACATGATATGTCTCGTGACTCAACGATTGACTCTTGTATTTCTCTTAGGCTACAAGCCAAGGCAGATAAGGCGAGGGACATAAAAAGAGTAAACGTCTCAATGCTCTCCAGAATGACGTTCGTCAGTTGAAATCTTTAAAATTTCTACGCCGAGTTTTTACGCTATTGCAAGACAAGTTGACCTGAAGAGACATGCACAATGAGAGAAAAGAGTCAATAATCACGGAATACGACCGACTACTTGAATCATTTGATGCATACCCGTGTCAGCTTGAGGAATTTGTGAGGTTTGTTAAGTTTTTTTTAGAAGTAAGAGAAGAGTGGAGAGAAATCCAGTGGCTGCCTGCCAACAATATCCAACAAAGGGGTTTACGATTTTACATCCCAATATGACGAACTTTTTGCAGCTCTATAGATGATATAATCAAACTGACAACTGATCTCACTACGGGGTATTTCTCATCGCAAGGATTAATATTTATCTCGGAAATGGCCACTTCATACAAAGAGACGATAATTTAATAAATAAATATATATTCCATGCTTAAAGCATTATTTTTATCAGGAATTATAGATGTTTACGTGAGTGTAAATGAAAAAAATTCTCCGTATTTTTACACGTGAAGGATTCTACCTTCTTCTATCTTTCTATATATCATCTAAGGGCTTCTTCTTATATCTTTCTATATATCAGCGTACGTCCTACCCTTCGAAATACGTCGGTAAAGCCTACTCTCTTCGCTTTGGAATAGTAACGGTAAAGTATTGCGATCACTAGTGTTCATCTTCTTGAATAATTTTAACGTAGGACCACTTTCAATATATTCTTATATCTAATATTCAGCGATTTTCTAATTTTATTTACAATGCCAAACACCTTTTCTACGGTAGTCTACAGCACATACTATTTCATAGCAGACCATCCCGAGAACCACCTCTCATCTCTCCTGTGAATAAACGCTTCGCAACCAAACAGCCGACAATAGTACATTGCGATACTAGTGACTTTAGTGGCTCATTATTACACGGATACTCAAGAGCCACGTGTAATAATGAGCCACTTAAGTCACTAGTATCGAATACTACTATATAGCTAGTGTTACTTAAATTCGCCGTCTTCAGTGGTAAAACATTGTAATGAGTGAGTATAGTAATTCAAAATTTTCAATCAGCCCTGTTTAATTATCGTTGCTTACTTTTCATTTTAAGGGTATTTTCAAAGTCTTTCAAGTACTATTCTATACATGTAATAATTAGAACTAAGAATTAATTTTTGTGCTAGAAGATTGTCGCACTTTCGATGGGAAATTTGAGCTGTATGTTGTAAGACGATCTTCTAAAAAGTTCCGGAATTATATGGAATAAACCAGCTAAAATTACAAATGTTGTTTATGAATTGGTAGAAGATACAGTTAACCCAGTGTCATCACTTTTTCTAAATTTAATAAAATTCATCCAGTCCAATCACACGAACCGAACGAATATGTCGCCATTATTAGGAATTCCATCTTGAAAAACTTCATTTAAATCTAGTCAAATTCAACAAGCTATGTCATCCAAACCAAGAATACCAGTTTTTTATCATCCAGATATTAGTTTATACGTACAATATTCAAATATATAAATTCAAATTACAGTCTTAGGTTCAATCATTATAATGCTCCAATAGATGGTGGCTTATATAAGTGAATACTTAATTGTTCTAATACTGCTAATTAAGCTGAAGGTAAGGATTGAGTCTAAGGAAAAGAAGTTAGCAGATTCAGTTTTAGTAACCTGCTGTAATTATAGTTCCTAAAGATTTGATTAGTATTCAAATGCATTGATATAACATGCACTATGCACTTAGCTGTGATTTTAATAAATTATACTCTTGGAAATCAATAATTGTCAATTACTCATGCGTGACTTAAGTCTCGTGTAATTATGAAATTATCGTCAACTTAGTATAATATTGAGCTACATATACTACGAAAAAGTGTGACTTATTAGAGAATTTTAGTCACGCAGTGTTATAAAAATATTGCAACAATTACAAAAATAATTGCTCTTCTACGGCAAAAAAATTAATAAAAATAATTCCAATAACATAACTTCAAAGCTTCAAACGTTAAAGGGTGGCCAATGTTGCAATCCGAGTCTTCCTTCAACGCCGCGGACGGCGGCATTCCCAAGAGGGGGGGGGGGCAGAGGGTCGCTTCTTCCTCACATATGGGGTTGTGGAGTGAACGCAGGCGTGGGGAGGGTGCCTTCATCCCCGTCCGGTCATTACTTGGACCACCTTCTGCTTCGCTTCTCCTCGAATGTATCGCCGGGGTAGCATCTGGTTTTCGTTACTATTTATTAGCCCTCCGTCCTGCTTCGATATATTAAATGGAAATGGCCCCAAATCGAATATTGATCGCCAATCGTAATCACTGAGAAAAGTGAAAGGGTGCTGCGTAAAACGCAAGAACATGATCTAATTTTAATAAATGAATCATGAGGAGTCTGTAAAATTTCATGGAAATGCACTATCGTGCGGAGAGAAATTGATGAGAGTTGGGGAAATATTTTGGAGAAAATTTCATGAGCTAACATATCATGCAAAGGCCGCTTTACACGGTACATTTTATTGTACAAACGAATATATGAACTCTTTCATGAGGAAAATCGTACCGTGTAAAGCGGCATATTATACGATTGTCTGAATGATAAATAGAATCTGCTCTAGTTCCATTTCTTGTACTACCTATGATACATTCTTTTATACAATAAAATGCATCGTGTTAAGCGACCTGAACGATGTGCGAATAAAATAAGACCTACATCACTTACAGAATTCACCTTCCAGGAATGATAGGTTCTTATAGCTAGGGGATCTATAGTAAAGTCCATCGATCAACAATGAATGATACGTTTCTAAACTTCGTCGAAGGACAGTTTTTTGACTGATTTTTGACATCCGTCATTTTTGTCCTGACAATAAAATTACGCCAAAATGTATTCATCTCCTCATATCAATCCGCATTTACGAGCAGTTTAAGGTGCACAACCTCACTTGTCTCATGACAGTAGATAATGTAGTAGTATTCCAGTATATAGAGCTTCGACGGCAAAGGTCGTTTCGCTCTGTCTGCCAATTTTAGACAGGGACAGCAGCAGAATAGGTGGATCCCCGCTAAAAATTAGATCCAAATCCTTGGAATCGGTATTTCCATATGGGCAAGTTATTGACACATTGCATCATGAAAAGGAGGAAAGTTCAGTATTCCATATTTCTACGAATAAAAATTATAAAAAATTTTAAATGATAACAGCTCCCCACAAATTCAGTGGTGCGGTGACCTGTGAAATCAGATATACAAATATGAGTCATCATTGGTCGTTCAATCCTAAGATTAGTTGACCGCAGCCCTCCGCCCTGCCCTATATAATGCTAGTTCCATTACCTCCTGGTATCTCTTCCTATGAACTTTCCTCTTTATTTGGTCCATGAACTTATTCCTCTGGGGTCTTTTCCCTCCATTTTACCTTCGGTTATGTTCTTCAAAAACCCATTGTCTCTCAGGGGGTGTCCAATTTATCTGGTTCTTCTCTTCTGTATGTTGTTTCATTTGGCCCTATCTTCTTCTACTCTGGTGTACACTTCATTATTTCTTATTTTTTCCTTCCATTTCATCTTCAGCATCCTCCTCCAACACCAGGTTTCCAAGGCTTCTAGCCTTTTTGGTGGGAGTATGAGTGTAAAAACGTGAGTGTGTAAAAGGAAAGTGCTCAAGAGAAGCTATTAACGTACCAGAGAACCTGCAGTTGAATTAGTTTAAGGACAAAGAAATCGACGGCGCTTGGACGAACAAAAACGATGAAGTTTAGAGAAAAAGTAAGAGTCGAAGGGAGCATTTTGGTGGACGACCACTTAAAATATACTTATGGGAAATAACGGCTGATAGTATGCATAGTGGAGCGAGAAGCTATCGGAAGCCACACGAAAATGATTAATGGATGAAAATGCGGAGAAGCAAGAATAACGGATACCGAAAATTATGGGTAAGCCCTCGGGAATAAGTCGTTACACGGAGACTGAATATATTTTGACATTTCTTTGCATTTTTCCTACAGACTGGGGGACGTATGGAAAACTGTTCTCAATCTTTGTCATTCGTCTCATAATTTTAGGCTCATATGAAGGGAGTGAGCGAAAATGAAACTTGACCTCCCTTAACGATCAAAGCTTCTTCAGGTGAATCAAACTGTAGTGGTTATGTGGCACGCGATGTTTCGTTAATTACTGACAGATATTCTGTAAATGAATACGGGGCAGAGATAAGGGTCAAAAATCAAAATAAGCAGTCTTTTTCCACACTTGTATCACAAAATATAATCAATATAAGAATGCATTCAATCACTACGTCTTCTTTAAAATAATACCTTCTAAAAAGTATGCTTTACGTGGCGAAAATAACTTACTTAACTTAACTTACTTAACTTAAAAGGTAACTTACGAAATTCATTGTATAAAAGATGCTTAAGAAATGGTACGCAGTCACTCACAGGGCTTCAAGATATGATTCTTGAGTTAATTCACCGAGACTGTATTAATTCGACTAATTTCGAACCTGTGGCTCCTTATTTTTGGTGAGGTGGGTGAAGTAGCAATACCGCAGGGCCTTTTAGCAAACCGTCCACTTTCCCAAAATTTTATTTCACACAATCCTCCATATAGATACGACTTAAATTAAAATGGCTTTGCTATCCAGCTCCCTAACACACCCCCATTTAAAACATTCTGAAGATCCTACTTTGAATAAAGTTTATGAAAATATATTTATGCCAAAATTTCACCCTTTGGTGTTTTCACTGTATTCAACCTCAGGCATGGTTGTGAACTTCAGATGAGTGTCGTGCTCCATAAGGCGCCGCTGCGTTCGGAAGAGGATAGAACTTCCATGACGACAGCTCATCTCGACATTCTACGTATAGTCCCGTATTAACTCCAGAGCCGTTAAGATAATTGATGAGCCACTAGTGAGCTTTTCGGGGAGGATTACTTATGAATCCAGTGTAACAACAATGTAGTCATTCCAAGGATAGAACGACCAAGGCGATTTCTGCCTCACCAAAAAAATGCTAGATTATTACTGGATCTTTAATAAAGCGTAAAGTGGAAACTAGTTTATCGAAAATCTATTTAGCTGAAATTTGTCTGAAGCACTTACAACTTTCTTGAGATGAATGCACACATATATGCAAATACACGTGGGAGAAAATGCAAGCAAGAGGATGATATTAATATCCATCCAATTCCTTACGCTCTAACAACGTTAAAAAAGCTACCCCGACTAAAACAAAAACAACCAACATAATACCCCCTTAAAATTTAATAAGATATCATTAATAAACAAGTCAATCAACTTTCCCAGTCCATGCATGAGACTGAAAGAGGCAATGACTTGTAAATGTCCGAAAGAAATAACTGGAGATGGAGAACAAGTGGACACCTGTCAATGTTTAAGACCTCTTGGAAAATGCAGGAATAAGCCCTGTCGCTCTCCATGTGAAACACGGATTACTGGTATGAAGATATGTGGATATTTTAGCTTTATACATTCGGATTTGCGTCCTCCATTCTCAACACACTTTTTAAACTGGAGAAGAGCAGGATTTTGCCGTTGCACATGGTCCGCATTGCGAGGATTTTTGGCAGTTACCGAATTCTGGATCGATCTGGACCGATGAAGTTCGTGGCGCGAATGAAACATCTGGACCCACCAAACTCAAGCGAGACCTGACCATTCTTCCAAGTGAATAGTTCCCATCTCCTTTAGGTAATTTTCATTCCAGATTTTAAAAAGGGGACGGCGGTCACATTGACAAAAGTTTTTGAAAAGGACAATTGGCACCCAAAAGGAGGGCCCCGGGATCCATTCTGGCTAATTTACTTTCACTACCGCCAAGCAAAATTAAATTAAAGACTTAATTGACTTTTGAACTTCGAGTGGTATTTTTCGGAAGACGCAGGCAGAAGAGAAACTTCTCAGAATTAGTTTGTTTCACGAACCTTTGGAAATTTTGGTAGGTGGCTACTTAAACATTTGCGTTGTCTCAAAAGAATTTAATTGACAATGCCTTTTCGTTCTATCCAATTTACTTTGTGTCTAAGTCCTTTAAATCACAGAAGCAATTTTTTTCCGTAAGGCAAATACGACCGGGTTATTTTCACGCCAGTCTATAGAAGATGGTAGTGATGTAATATTTTGGCACCTGGTGTCCGTGATTTATTGCATTTATGATTTAGACGATTGTTAGTTACTCATTTAACCAATAGGCTATTTGTATTTAAAAATGCAACACACTCTCAGGTCAGCAGGCTTTACTTGCATATTACGATGCCCTTTGTAGATTTGTTTTTGGATGAATTTTTATTCTTTATAGTTATTCAGGAAGATTGGCGTTAAAAACACTCCCAATAAGAAAATGAGATGTAATTATGCATAAATTATTATGTAATGGCCTTGCCTTACGATTACTTTTGCACACATTTATTTAATTTTTATTATATACTCTATGTAAACGATATATTTTCGATGCCTTTGGACAATGCATAAAAATGTATTATACGGAAGGCACTCAATCCTCTATTTTGCTCCGCAGTCATCTGAATGTGCTCACTCTACAAAATCAGGTTTCAAAATCTTCTCCTGAGGGCCGATAGACTATCCAGCCACCGCCCAACTCGAAATTGCACTCGAAAAAACATCCCAATAAGCCTGAGCTTGAAAAATACAAATTAGCACACCTAATCTAAATTCATAGAGCGGGGCCGAGTGGATAAAAAAATTGTGCGCCCCCGAGTACTTGAATATTTTTAAAAAATCTGCATCCCGTGCCGTCACGAAATTTTCAAAAAATCGTCGAAATCACTTTCCCCGCAATGTTAACGAGATATCCACAGGATTAACAAGCTGCAGCGCCGCCATCAATGAACGGCTTGCCGCCGAAATAAAAAAACAAATAAACTCGATTCGGCGTTTGCGACTCGATTATACGCTCTGGGTCGTCTTATTAAGCCACCGGGGGCTACATTCGTTGATTCGATTCGGCGAAACAAGGAGGCGCAGAGGCGGGGGGAGAAGTGACGGGGAAGAGAGGGGGGAGGAAGGAGTGGACTGGTGGGTGAGGGGCGGTAGGTTAATGGGTGGCGATAGAGAGAAAAAAAGGAAATGGGCGGACCGTGAAGGGTTTGTGGGAGTAGAGAGAGGGAGGTTGCAAGAGAGGGTAAAGGTGGGAGGGAGAGTCTGTTAAGGCTATATCCGATTACAAGGGATTAGGTTGCTCGCGCACACATAAACCATTACAGTGCCCTCAGCTTAGCCTTCCGCAGCCGGCGCGCGCTCTGGCGGCCGAAAACGGCCATATCGGCCCACGTTGAGTGATGTCGCTTTGTCGGTCTTGTGTTCGGCGGCGAGGGAAATGGCTTTCTCCGCGCGGCGTTCCACCGCCGCCATCTCCCAGCTCCCCCGGCCACCACACCATCTATTCCGTCAGATCTATCGCGAGATCCATCGACGAGAGACTTGATAAATGTTTGGTTTTTGAGATCGATCTCGTCTCTTTTCTGACTCGTTTGCGTTTACCAGCTGTGCGCGAATGTGGAAAATTCGTAATAAGAAGACTCGTCAGGTCTGTGATCCGAATCGTTAGAATGCGCATGGAGTTCCTTATACGACTATTTTACCAGGCTGTGTGAACTTTGCTGATAAAAATGCTAGCATGCAGTACACAAGTTAAGATACTATTGCTGCTTAATGTCCTGATGATGATAATTCATGGATACCACAAGATTGTAATTCATACACAAAACGAAATAATCGGGAAATTTTTAAAATGAGATGATATGTTAGTGATGATTAGTGTTGTAACAAAAATTAAAAGATAGGTCATCGTCGCAATATTCAGTCTCGTCTTTTTGTCTCGACAACTTTGTTGGTAGGTACACAAAAATTATAATTTGACATAAAAATGGAAAAAATAAGTAAAAATTAAAAACAAGACAGTAAAAAATTAAATTTATTTGCATTCCCGGTATATATATATATATATATATATATATATATATATATATATATATATATATATATATAATTTAAACACGTAAAATAAATGAAATAAATTTAAGGTATAAAATTAAATGAAAAAGAACATAAAACAGCGCCACTTATAGTCACCAGCAACATGATTGGAGGCATCAATCTAGAGTTACATATAAAACATCAATCAAGTTTTTACATCAATCTAGAGGTCTTGCGGTCTCTTGTCTTGCGTGGAAAACGATTAAATTTCAAACTTATCAGTCCCACAATCCATCTCCATAATTTGATGCCTGAGTTCCATCCTACCTTAATAGCACAGACTTGTTAAAATGCTCGAAGTAATACTTAGGTTTAGTGTGCGTTGACAACCGACGAAATTTACCTTTTGAAAGCTCAATTGATATGTCTAACTTAGATAGTAGGATAAGGCTGCAGAGAAATGTGAAAAGTTAGTGCATGAATATGCCTCACTTCGTTTTGTTCACCTGAATTTTACTAACTCCCTCGAAAAACAAATATTGTCAGAAAAGTGCTTTTGTGAAAGTCATGTAATGCAATCAGTGCCTTCGTCACTATTTATGATAGCCAGTACACACGATATGTTATTTAATTTTGAAGTAAAAAAAATAAACCTATTTGATTTTAAAATTGCCAAAATATCCTTGAAGCATTGTTAACTTTCTTCATCTGAACCGCCTGATTATTTTTCTTTTCAGGAGACTCGGCCGCAACGTAGTAAAAGAGGTGGTGGGTGCGGTGACTGTACCCGGCACGCCGAGGATTGCCTTCGCCCCGAAGGCCGTCTTTTTCTTCGCCTTTGCCTTCGGCCACCAGGCAACGAACTCTCCGGCACCGCAAAAGGACTCGGCCCATTCCCCCCCATGGCCGCTTAAATGCTCAACGAGGGCACTCCCGCATTCCTTAATTGCGGCTGGGCATCGTTGCCCATCTGACTGCCACCGAGAGAATCCGGTTAGATTGCTGCCAGCGATCCTCCGCGGAGCTATTCGTTCGCACAAAGTAAGTGGAAACAGGAATGACCATTGTGCCCCGGAGAGATTTGACGGGGGGCATCAATGATCCGTTTTACTGCCTTGACTCTTGCTATTTCTCTTGCTTTCTTATCGCGATGCTAAACATTTCTATGAAGTGTGTGTGCTTCTGAGGCATTTTCCGCGATTTTACTGGCTACTTCGTAAAAATTTATGATTAACCTAGTGAAAATTGTCGTCATACGTCATATTCTAACAGCAAATTATTTTAACCCTTTCTCCGTGTTAAATTCTAACTGGTTTTACGCATAATAAAAGTTTTCACTGTTTTACGTGGAAATTACGAATTTATCTTTAAGCCTTTTAACACCATTGTAATAAATTTCCACTTTAGATACAGGAATACATTTGGGGATTTTCTACTCGATCCCAACAGTAGATGAAATATATTTTTTGAGCGAGTGAAGTTAAGACAAATTCCTAGCCAGCGGATGGAAATTTACATTCGGATGTATACGAGTTCAATCGTATTCGTGCAATCTTTACATGCCAAGGATTAAGACATTAATAAGGAACTTGATCCACTAAAACTCGTTACGAAGGAGCACAACATGTTGGATCTGATTCACCCCTGCCTGTACATCTGCCCCATCAGCCATAGAGTTCGGCATTCCATCAGAACGGCGCATGGTGGCGTCCATTAAATAGTAACGAGAATTTTATGTTACATTCCAATATTACTAATTTTTTAATATTTATGGGGTGCTAAAATTCATCATAGAAGAAAATAAAGATCCTTTAGAATGCATCATCTCAAGTTGGTGGTACTGTGATTGTTTTTCATGACTTATATTCGTACTTACATTCGACAGATAATTTCGAGGGAAATATTGCGGTAGAAAGAGGTACTTACAATTGAAGGAGCACTTAGAGTACTTCTCGAGCTTCTAGAAAATTGATTACCAGTCGTGAAAAATGACTTAAGTCTCAGTATAACTTGAACTAGATTTGACTGTAGCAATTTTTTTATTATTATAAAACCATCCTTTTAATTTATGCGGGGAGTGTATTTGTAGCGCCATCTTGGATATTCAGCTCTGGAATTATTAAAACCGCTCATAAGCTAATCCGAATGCACTGCATGCAGTCATATTTTAACACGAACGGGGTGTAAAAATACGGGAAATGCTTCGATGGACTCGAAAATGAAATTGGAGCTATCATTTCTCTGAATAGAATTATCCATTCTTTTGCTCCAACTCCAGAGCTGGACTAGCATTATTAGCGAGCAGATTCGAATGCTCAGTGTTGCGGATCGAGACGTGTATTCTTTCGCTGCCGCACTTGCTCACTCTCCATAAGCCAATTTTTTTTAAACCACGAAATATTGAAATGAGAAAACGAAAATTTGTCAGTGGGATATAATGTTCGATTAAAAAAGAACGCAATCGAGTGTACGGTGAACCGATATTCGTTCGGGATGCACGAGGCCACTCGTAAAGGTATTATGGCCAAAGAGTGCGTGGTCGGGTGGCGAATGTATCACGCGCGCACTCAGCCGGGAGCGTAAACGAGGCATTGATTGCCGAGTGTGCCCACCCCTCTCTATTGGGAGCAGAAAACTGCTTCCCTCTCCATTGGCTATCAGTGGGTTCATTACTCCTGTACGCAGTAATTTTAGACGAAAAACTGTTTTTTTCGCAATAAATACCACTTTTCAAAGGGAAATTCCCTAACATTAATACAATGATTCCTAGGGATGGAAAAAGCCTTTCCCCTATTTGGAATCAGTGAATGAGAGAAAAGAGCGAATCCTAGTTCAAGTTTTTTTACACTGCATTAGTGATTCACATTATCGAGGTTATCAGAAGAAAATATTAATTTTGGTGAAAGTTTAACTTAAATGGTTATTTTAAAATCGCTTTTTGACGATAGCTCCTGAGAATTGATTAATATTTTGTGGTTAATGACACATTGGGAATGGTTTTGTTGCACCAATTGCTACCCTTGAATCGAAGACTGCTTTTCAGTTGCTTTTCTGAATTCTTTTCAGTTCTATCAGGGATGCTCATGAGGGTCCACAAAAAGCTATTTATCTTGTATCCAGTTCTGTGAATACATGTTGTATGACAAATATGATGCCATTGGTTTAACTGTCACTAAATCAGTGCATAAAGTGAAAGAAATATATTAATAAAGAGATGAAATTACGCATTCTGATCATTCCTTGTATTCACTAACTTTCGTTTAATACCTAGTCTTCAGTTCATAGAAAATCAACTTCCAAATTGATAATTTAAAGCTTATATACTCATGTAAATGAAGAACCTCTATCATTTTAATTTTATTTAAGATGACCCAAGTTTCGACGTGGCACGTCATCAATGGGTACTCATAACACAGTCGTCTTAAGTAAAATTTATGTGGAATAACAAGGTTACTTCATTTACAATCTATAGTACATTCCATGAAATGACGTCTGAGATAACTGAGCTAAAATACCCTACTCGAGTAGGAGGAAACATTTTCACCCCGCTACTTTATCATCTGAAAGTGAAGGGAACATGAAAACATAGATATGCACCAACTCTGTATTGTAAGACGGAGAGCTGCAGTTGTATTCCGGCGATTTCAACCGACTGATCAAGCATGTTAAAGAAATAAATAAGGAAGTCCTTACTCCCTTACGTGCTCTCTAAAGCTCCCTTACGTGCATCTCTAATTTAGTCAGTAATAAAAATGTATAAAATATCAGGGGCGTTATGCGAGTAACGTTTAAATAAAATGTCATTTTTATCATGAATTTACATAAAAAACAGCTTGCAAAAGAACTTAAGGCATTCAGTTCTACCGCTATGGGATGAATTACTTTCATTCTATTCATTGAAATGCGACTTACACCTTAGCGGAAAAAACTGAAGAATTCTCCCCTGAGTCACAAAACATAATTATTTATGATCACATAAGAATATTGTGACAGCCATAGCTTACACCTGACTTGGATCATATGGAATACAAAGAACAACTAAACCTTAAGTAATGTTCTGAATGCAGGGTTCGTTATGCAAAGAAAAATGCAAATCAGACTATTTTGGGAATATAGGTTATCTTGTTGAGCGCAAAATTCTCTAAGAAATAAAAGTGGTGGTCATAATCAGGAACTTCATGATAGTGTTGCAGAATTCAAATTGTCGAGCATATGTTTCGAGAGTTTCTCATGAAGGCCCCATGAACGAATAAAGGCAGCAATATAAGAAAAATCAAATGGGTGAATAACAAATGATAAGACTTTCCTTATGTAAAATTTACGAATCATGAAATCTCATAAATTATGCCGTTTATAAGTGGATGGTATAAACATTTGATGATGATCCATTACTTTTTTAATCCAGGTCATACAGCGGCATGAATAGGCCCTTAACCGGAGACCCGGTCATTGACAATCAATGGTGGGATCCTGGACTTCCTTATTTATTTCTTTAACATGAAACGAAGTAGTTAAACAGAGATACTCCTCATCTAAATCTGGAGTTAACCTCTCTACGTGGAGTAGGCGTATTCGTTCATAGCTTGTGCATTCGACCTGATTATCTACAATGAATGTTGCGGAGTTTTCCAAGGGGAGCCTAATGGAAAGCATTAGTGACCACGTAGAAAAGAGACCACGGGATCTTTATTTCTCCGTAATCCACGATCCAAGAGCATTTGATGAGGCATTATTAGAATAATTGGCCGAGGAAATGGGCCACAAGGGACCGGACATACGGCCGGCCGCCCACAGGTAACGCAACCCACGCGAGCAAGCCTTCTCCCACCGAAACGAGAAGGGAAGAGGGAAAAGGGATTTAGAGGTCCCTAGGGAGCAATAAAAAGGGGGAGAGGTCAGAATGGGGAGAGAGTATGGCGTAAGGGTTATAGGGGGGAATGGTAGTTCAAGAGAAAGCCAAGGAAGCGAGGGCATACTGAGAGTGATAGACTACGCGCAGCAAGTGCAGAGTGGGACGGGCTGATCGGCACTTATCTTACAATCCGACGGAATTTCCAGTGAAAAGGGAGAGCACGCCGATTTTTGACGCATGTGAAGACAGTTTCCCATGGCTTGATTAAGATTCAACCGCTCAATTGTTTTCCAAGTGTTATGACACCAACTACCTTCCGACCTTCTACGTGATCCGACCGATCGATATATGATGTCACAGGTACTATTCCACTGTTTCAATGCTCATAGCACAAAATGCCGATTAAATAACAACAGGTATGCGTTAGCGTTACATATAAGTCTATGTCTCCATTCAATACTTTACTTATGAAGGTCTCATTAGAAATTACAAATCACCAGTCAAATTTCAAATCGCTCCAGGGAAATCCAATCCACGAATTTCCTGCCGGCCTGAGATCATTTTCAACAGCAGAGGAGAGAATCAACCAAGGGTCGGTGATTGGTAGGTATCTGTCCAAAAGTAGAAACGTTTTAAGGTCATGCAACATTTCTAAGAACAATACTTGGAGATATAAGGGAAGCAGGCTCCACATAATTCGCACGAATATATATATAAGAATTTTTACGCATTCCTCTGAAACCTAGGCTTACATTTACGTTTACTAATGAACTTATTCCTCAAATTTTGCAAAGCTTAAGCAAGAAAAATTTTATCGTGATAGATAGTCAAAAATAAAGGACGTTATGGTGATATTATGAGATTTAGAAAGCTGTTTTTAAAAAGTGGTTCAAAGAGCTGAGATGGTTCTAAAAGTATCCTTGCAACCGCAAGTCAATAATTTTATAAACACCTTAACCAATAGTGATAAACTATTCAAGTAATCCCACCGTTCTTATGTATCTGCGTCTTATTTTTAAATCCGAGAAAAACTTAAGGTAAAAAATATTTTCCTCATACTCAGAGAGGCTCATACGCTGCAGTTACGCGTCCTCCCCAAATGGAGTGTTTTTACATTACGGCATATATCCAGGGTCCCAGAATATATTATTTGTTCAGAGATTCATCGCTACGATTTTAAAATGTTTACCTTAGATAGGAAGAGGGCAAACGTATACCTTTCGTAAGGAAGAGAATTTTCATAAAAATCCTCCCAAGTGAAAAAAGTAGCTCATTAATCGGCAAATGGTGATGCATTAATAACCGGAAGAGTGGATCTCTCCCCAATGCAATGTCACTTGAGCAGCCAGGGTCGATTTTTTAAATGTTTTTCTCTGGAAGTAATGCATATAAAGTTTTAAAGAATAAATGCATTACTGGATGGCACATATCCAAATGATATCTTGAGTAGGTAATGTTGGGATATCATTACCGCCAGTTGAACAAATAAATTTAAACTAATTTGTATAAATGGAAACTTCTTGGTCAAATGATAGAGTGCTTGTTGATAGTTCGTAAAAATGAGGCTTTTATCAGCCAAACGAAAGTATTTAAATACGTCTTTATTCAACATTATCGAAAAGCGACTTTGTTCTATCAAATCTAACAGGATTCAAGTAAAAAAGAGCGTCAAATCATGGTCGAAAACAACCGCATTCCCCGGGCGCTAGCCCGTAAAATATGCGTGTATGGATTTTTCTGGCACTATACGCGTCGTAGGCTGCAGTTACGCGTCCTCCTCAAACCCTCATCATGATGATGATTATTTCCTTTCACCCATTCAGGCGCTTACCCCAGCGAGATAAAATCTGGACCCGATTGCTTCCATTAGGCGTAAGGGAGAGGGTGGTCATTTGGAAGGCGCCACCCCCACGAACATCAGTGTTAACCCTTCCCCAGTCGATTGGCTGCTAAACGGGCATTTCCAGCTACAACACCTAATTTTCTCCCACCCGAATATTTTCTTCCATTTAAATCTCGACCCCGAAAAGTGTTGACTTGCATAGTTTGTTTCATACTTTGGGAAATAAAGGCGTGACAACCGATGAAGATATAAATAGAATGTAGAATGAGAAGTAAGGAGGCATGGTAGCAGTGGCATCGAAGGCCCAATTTAGTGGAAGAGTTCATTTCTTACGAACTGGCTCCTCGAGGGGATTTACTAGGTTGTCTTTGCGTTTGACCACCAGCGTTCCTTTTATTGCTAACTTCGTTAACAAATTTTCTACGCTACAGATGTTATTTACATCTAAATTCTTGTTCCCTAAAGCTCTTCATTCATTTGTCAAGATGGACTTCTCCAATGGATTCCAAGCAACCATACTGTTTATTCAACTACATGTATTTGGATTGATATATAGATTAATTGTGCCCCTAGACAATTCCCTTCAAGGAAAAAATATCAAAAATCACAAAATAAGAACTCGTTTTCCTTAAAAGGAAACAAATAGACAAAAATAAGGAATTGGTTATATTTGACCTATCTCACTTTTTTATGACCTAATCGAAATAGGGGTGTGAACATATTTGACAGCATTTAATAGTGTGGCCACACATTTATCACACAAATTAGGCTTCAGACAATTTATTCACATTTTCAAATAAAATACTTGAGCAAGTTAATTTTAAATGAGTTTATAGTTTTGAAAATATTCATGTCTTTTGGTGATGAGTCCTAGAAGGAGGAGGCTTAAATAAGGAAGACTAAATGTCTCTTGTAGTCCGGGGTATTTGACGGCAAACACAAATTGAATCCCTTCTTGTAACAAGGGATGCGGCAACTGGCTTTTGAGTGAATGACTTTTAAAGATTGAGAAGAGATGTACTGTTAATGCATCTGCAACTGATTTGACGAATTGACATGGAATAGAGTCATTTCCTTGAAAGACTAATACGACAGAGTCAGAACGTCACATGAATGTGGCATTATTAAATTCTTTCAAAAATAGCTGCTGGCTCTTCTTTTGTTTGTTGCAAATCCTGGGGCCTAACTCAGTAAGGATTTGGAATACCCGAGGATCGATAGTGACGAAATTTTGACGACATAACCTCAAAAACTTCAAACAGGGCCATCCCAAAGTTGAGATTTGCTGGGGATTATGTCGTCACATCCACGGATTTTCCAAGGTTCGGCCATTTACAGTCCTAACTGAACAAGACCCTAGGTGACACGATACAGAGTTTACGATCGAGTTGAGTGTGAATGCGTGCCAGCAAGCAACTTTGGCGTACGAGCGACAGCTGTCTGAACCGGGCTTAGCCCTCAAATCTGGAGACAATTCGTTAGTATGGTTTGCGTGAACGGTCCTAAACGCTCGAAAAATCTCTACATTTGCCGGCTGAAGATCGTTATATGCATGAAAAAAGCATGAGGGACGAAGATGTGTCCCGCATTCGTGGAGTATAAACAGCCCATTTAACAGCCTGGACCCGAAGCGGAGGTGGGCCGGGGAACGGGATACGAGGAGGTCCCCTTCATTTGGACCGTCGTGTCGCCCCTTTCTATTGGCGGTGAGAGCGTCACGGGGCCCTCTCTAAACCCGGCCTCTGCTTTTAAAACGCGCAGGGTGTGGCGCGAGATAAGAGCAGGCAGGCACCAGGAGGAGGAGCAGGAGAACGGCGAAAGCGAGATGGGAAGGGAGCCCGCTCACCTTCCGGGGACTCCCTCCTCCTCCACTCGCTTGTTTCGTCCCTAGTTTTTTATTCACATATATTACATACGTACGCATTCTCCCGCGTGTAATTAAGCGTCCCGTTGACGCCGTTTCGTCGAGCCGCCCGTCCGTGTCGGCGCGGCCATTCTGGTGCATCTGCTCGGGTTCCATCCGCGCCTCTTTTCCCCGTTCTCTTAACCCTTTCGCTCTTCACCCTTTCCGCCCGGATGCCCGCTTGTCTCCTCCTCCTACACTCCCTCTCCCGCCACTTTCCTCCTCAAACTCCTTCCCTCCACTCTCCTCCTCCCTCTCCCCCATCACCTGTGCCTCTCCGCCGCCTCCCCTCCCTCAAACATTCCACCCTCTCTTTCTCTCTCCCTGCCTCTTTTTTACAAAGCCGGCACGTATCCGACGGTGTCACGGGAAAAAATCCGCAGACTTCCGAAAATTTACGGTATGGCTTGCGCCAATAGCTGTGTTTAGTCCCCGTTATGCCATTCTTCGCTTCACAAATTGCCTTAAAGGCTTCTGTTTGTTTGTTTGCGTGCGCGTGTTTCCCCCTGTTCTTAGTTTTTCTCTCTCTCCAGGACCAGATCAATGGACAACATGAAGTGTGGTAGCAGCACGAGAATGGGGAAAAAATGAATGATCGTGTCAGTTAATTTAACCCATTAGTCAGTTGGGAATGCTCAAGAGATATATCCATTCAAGTGGATACATTAGTGACGGAAAAATATGCTGGTGGAACCGTACAATGATTACTATTCATTTTAATGCTATGCAACGACTTTTCTTATTCATGGAATGAATGTATCAGTACAATTTATCTCTCTTTAATAATTATATGCTACGGATGGCCAATGGTATTGTCATAATGTAATTGTTATAAATCTATCTTCTAAAATAATACCCGCGGTTTCCCAATCCACGCAGTGAGGTAAATAGATATTTATTTATCTGACTTGAAATTTTCGATAAGTAGAACTAATTTCGTTACAGTTATACTTTCATGAAGGGATGTAATGAACTCATTTTAAATGTAATCCTTTCTCAAGTCTATGAAGTATCCCCTCGACATGAAAGGGTTTATAATTTTCATTAGAGGTTATCTAACAGTTGACGAAGGCTTTAATGGAGGTAATAAAGTCTAAACTATCGTTTAAAGTCACATACCTCATTTGAATGCGCAATACCTTGTATCAACTTAAGGTTTTAGCTCAAGAGTTAATGAAACTTTTTTTTGTCATTACCTGGTCACATTCCTGGTCCCGTCCATTCAATTTCTATCTACTGAACTTAAGTAAGTGTGAAATTTGAGTAAAAAAGCACGAGTCACTTCCTTTGAACTTAGTTACATGTTTAAATTATGTGTATTAATTGTGTACTCCATATAATTTTAAGTAGTTGGACTAATTTAAAATATTACCTTGACTACATCTCCTAGGTTTTTTAAAGCGACCCAGCTTTAAATTTTCTTGTTTGAAGCTGATTTCCTTTTAATATTTTCTATTCTACATTACAAAATAAAACATTCGGGTACAAAATGTTTTAATTAATTATAGAGAAATGAAAGGTAACAACTGTTTCTTCTCACTTCTTAGTGAATTACTATGTGATACCACCAAATCATGACTAGATGAGTAAAGAGGAAGCAAGAGAATGCGTAATAAAAATTTCTGATATTTTATGATAAGTATTTGCTTAGGAAGATTGTTTTCAATATATTCACTGGCTAATTCAAGACTTTATTTGTGTAAAAACAGCAACTGTTTAGATGCTCGCTTAGAGTCTTAAATGAAAAAGTCTACTCCTTCCGTATATTCAAGAACTACTGTTCCTAATCTCAACTCTTTCAGGCAATTTCTGAATTAATAAAATCAAATTACTTTACCATTAAAATTAAAACATAAGGTCAAATTTAGATGAGAATTCCCGCAAAAAGGTTTCAAACTTTGAGATATATGAATAATTAACATACAAGATGGTGCTTAAAAAATAACAAATTATAACCCTTACAAATTTAATTACAGAAAAAATTTCTCTCGCAGCCCCCAACTCATTGCCTATATTATTTCTTACCATCTGAGTTCTAGCATTTCATTGTCTTAACAGCGGAAAAAGATACTGAGTAGAAGTAAGAAAATAAGAAGTATTTATCTTTTAAGAATGCCAAAACTATTGCTAGGCCACGTATGTTGGTTAGGCTGCATATAGTAGAAAGATACCCACTGAAACAGAAACAGAAGAAGTTGACGGTTGTGACTGCTAGCTTAATTTTCATGATGACAGAATGTTTGTAGCTTTCCAGGAGCATTTACTATAGATGATCACTTCAGTAATAAATGATATGCTGAGGATCACCTTCCGACTTCTGCATTGGTCCGTCAACCTCGCCCCATTCCTGACAACATACTCACCACTTCCGAGTCTAGAGACCGGTCCAAGCACTTTATCCCACATATTCATTGAAGTGAGAGAGGGGTTAAGAGTATTATGGGAGCAGGAAAATATACGATGCGAGAGTGGAGAGATGGAAATGGAGGTTTGGAGCCGAAATCCTCATCCACGGAAGCTCTCGCGGATGCGAGCTCCGTGGTGCATCCCATAGCTCGGAAGGCCTCCGGGGTTGGTGGGTTGGGGAGAGAGGGAGACAGAGGCTCAGCGCAGTCAGCCGGGCGTTAGACAAATTGTGTTCCTCCCCCTCCACATTCTGCCCGACATGTACTACAGGGACGACTGAGACGAAATTAATGAATTTCCCCGCGAGGTGTTTGAATGGCTTTAAAATTTGACGCTCCCGCCGACAACAGATTGCCAGTGAGTAGTGCAGTACATCGTGTCTCGCTCTCTCTATTCATCCATTCCTTTCTCTCCATCTCTCTGCTCGTGAAAGAGGCGGAAGATCGACTGGACCATCGCTTGAGCAACCCTTTTTATCCCTACCGCATCCCGGAATACGAGTGTGCCGAAGAATGGAGCAGATGACAGGCCGAGCAGAAGCAGCAGCCGCCGGGCCACGAAACGTCTGCAAACCGCTAGGGTCCGAGACGATGGGGTGTACTTAAATGCCGGAACACACACGCTACCATGAACAAACTCCATATCTCCATCCATCTCTTCTCATTAATTTATCCAATGCCAAATCTTCATTCATGAACTGTATTTCACTCTCTTGGATCTAGCAGAGATCGATAGTATAGGTTTATAGCTAGACTTTTTTTCCTTTCTCTGGGGAGGAAAGTGGTTCCCTTTTGGCTAACCATTTAGCACCTCACTACCAAATGTTATTCTGCTAAGGAGCCAAGTTTCTTCGTAAAAAAGCACTCCTTTTCATCAGAATAATGAGACATGTTGAGTTTAGTTCTAAATTACTTATTTGCTTGAGTCAGTAAATATATACTACGTTTATATTCCACTTAAAATGCTCTTTGTTGCTTTATATCTGAATTGTTTTTAAGAAAAGATATGTTTTAAGGTTAGCGGCGTAAAATGCTCGTAAACTCGTTGAAAAGTGTTTACTGCTCTAGAATAATACACATTTATCAGCAGTAATTGCATAGGTAAAAATATGACCATTCCCTTCAGGAGGGAGCTTTCTAATTGAATTTAAAAGTTTTCACATCAATTTTGGACATTAAACATTTTTAGGTAAACAAGTACTTTACTATTTTTTCGTTGATGTCCAACTTCTGATATAGAATTTGTCTATCTATTATTTTTTCAATGGTAGTACCCATTCAAATGGCCTAAATTTTCCGTGATAATTTCCCCAGCAAGATGAAATTCGAATTATATCCAGTATTTAGATAGAAATAATGGTTATGTGCCAGTATTAATCGATTCCCGTGGGTATATTAATACTATAAATAAATAAAAATCTGCTTCTAGTTGAGGCCCCTCCCTTCCAGAATCTAAATCAAATAAATGGTCCAGATGTGATCGCCAAATAAACGAGGTCTTATTTGCCCTGAGGAGGCTATCCAACATCCTGACGCGGCAGTCCATTTAAATGACGAATCGATTAGTCCTAATCAAAGTCCCTCCGTGGCAGAAAATAACAGTTTCTTTTCAATGCATCACTTGATAAGTGCCAAAAAATTAATAATTGTCACGCAGTATATTTCAATAAATATATTAATTTTGGCGTTATATTACGTGATTTATCGTGATGGATTAGCGTCACGATAAAGGCGAGCGATTAAAATATTGGCTTTTGCGCAGAATGCTGATTTTTTTTCCATTAATTCTTCAACTGATTCCAGTTGTAACCATCTATCGCATTCTATTTTTGATTCGAGGTCACTGGTACCCCAGTATAAAGGCTAATATTTAATATGTATACCAACGTACAGAGTGTAAGATTTCAGTCGAATTTACCAGAGGGTTCTTCGGTGGAATTTTACATGAAGGATTTATTTTCTGAATTGTACCTTCATTATGGCCAATAGTCACTGAAGATAGCCGTTGTGAAATGATTATTTGAACTTATGCGTTCTCGTTCCCCTAAGTGATTTAAATTAGGTAGGTTGAACCAATCTAATATGGATGGAGAAATTTGCAATTCGGTTCAATGGGATAGCCGATACTTTGGCATTGGTGGCTACCCCTCGAAACTGCATCACCATAAAACGGTTTTAACTAGCATGCCTATGTTGGATCGGGAGAGATGGTGGCAAAAGATAATTATGCAAATCTGGTACGAACTTGTAGCAATGGATATGAAACATGAATTTGTTGCTCTAGAACTATGCCCTAAGTAATGTATATCCTATACATACTTTGAGACTAAGTGGCGTGGGAAAAAATCTTTCCGACTTAAATAGAATCAAGAATAAGTAACAAAGAAAAAATTTGCTGACCACTATGCTCCCTACTTATCTAAGACCATTATGCTCCCTACTTTATTAAAAAATAATCTAAAACAATATTTAATGAGCGTATTGCGTCTAACAACAATCCAAAACACAATTACAGTGACTTACAGTAGAAGGTAAAACGAAATTTTTTACCCGTGCAATATCTTCGAAAAGGAAGAATTTTTAGTTGAAATTGATTTGAAGAGTTTGAGCTTGTTATGTGGTCCGGAATATTAATCAATACCCTTATATACACAATTAAGAATGGAAAAATGATTCATTACTATTCTTCGGAATATAAAACCGCCCTCCGTCTCATACCGTTTTATAAAAAAACGTTAGTCTTAACGTTAAACTTTTGTAAAGATATTCAGATGCTTTTCATGATAATGTTATGTATAAAAGCGATAGAACTCTCAATAGTTGATAGCAACAGGAACTCAATTCAGGGCAAAAATGGCTTATTTTAATAGAAACAAAATTCTTACACAGATTCAAAACCTCTTTATCCAATCGCGGTAATGTTTAAAACGCTGATGCACCCACAACTTAGATCGAAAGTAAAACTTTTGTCTGAATTTTTAGATCATTCCTTAAAATCCTTTGAAATCACATACAAACAATGAGACAATGCATAGAATTGCGCACTTCAACATGAATCTGTGACTCAAAATGACAAGTCAGGGAATATATCGCCGCTAGGAACAGTAAAAATCCAGCATTGATCAAGTTGTGGAAGGCTTTTTATTCGCAAACCAATGTACCCATGACTTGAAATCGATCATTTGAGTATCATTTCACGGGCATATCACAGAAACATCGGCCCTAAGAATCTTTCATGCATGCCTTGCACTACGACTCACTGCACAGAAACGCGTGTCTTCGCGCGATTCCTCTCAGAGGTCACTGAATGCAACGCCAGGGGCAATGAATTATTCATGCGTACTGGTGTCACCCTTAGCGTTGACAGGGATGGTGCCCCCTCACTTACAAGAAAGCGTCGAACATTAACGCAAGTCTGGCGATGCGTAGATCGGGCATCATTCTACCGCGGAACAGAGAAAATAAGAGGAGAGAATGTGAGTGTTCACAGAGAGATATCCACGGGAGTGGAGTGGAAGAACAACCCTTTAATCTATTGACGCAAACATGCAAAGAGCTGCTTATTCACCATTTAAAGGCGCGTGGTGTGAAAACGCATAAGGAGTGAACCCACCGCGCAGTCATTTTGTTTTTTGTTCCAGATTTTAAGCTCTCTTGAACAAACGGGCGCGATGAGGAGGTTACCCTTCATTAAGCCCGAGCATCTTTCTTTCTCCCCATGCGGTGGCACTGTTTGAGGGAGGACAGCGGGTGTAGACAAGCAGAGAGAGAGAAAGAATGAAAGAACAGAAGAGAGAGAAAGGGTGCGGGAGAAAGCAGGAAGTGAAAAAGAAGATTGAGAGATAGAGGAAGAGAGAAAGCCGAGGAGTAAGATGGAGAGGTCGACTGGGATGCCTTGGGAGGATAAGCAGAACGGGAGAAAGAACACTATTTCACGCGGAGGATTTCAGCAGCAAGAGGCTTGCTTTGCGATGTGGGAGGATGAAGAGAGGTTGAAGAGGGGGGGATGAGGGGTGGGGGAAAGAGGAATAAGGGGAGGGAATCTCGTAGAGAGATATATGCGCCCGCCCGAGGCTGAACTCGAGACTGCGGAACGAGCGAAGCAGGAACGCCGGGATTGTAATGGGGGGAGGAGGGGAGGAAATGGGGGGTGGGTGGTGGGGATGGGGATTCAAGAGGACTGAGGAGGCGTGGAGGGAGAGATGAGCAAAGCAACCGGGTAAGGACGAGGGAGGCAAATGCGAGAAATAGTACTTAATTATGCCCTCTCATGTGTAAGTACCTACTGAGTGTGCCAACGTGAGCCATTTCAAAACGATGATAAGTGCAACGCGACAGCGTGGATTCGACGCGATTAATTAAGCATGCAACATAAACGATTTTAAACGTTACTTCAAACAGAGAAAATGAGTAAGTTTATTAAATTAAAAATAAGTGGATTGAACTAAAACTCATAGAGTATTTGAAAGTTACTAGTACTCTACTGTAAAAAGGTCATTTCCTTTGACCCAATTCATTAGCAATTCTCCGGAGTTTCGATCGTAACTCACGGTGACTTACTCACACTTATGTTCTCCTATTCGTGTGACTCCACTAAAATTACCGTGATTAGTATTTTCACAGTCGTTTTATTTGACCATTCACTGGACCCTTTAAAGTATTAAGGTACAAGACAATTGATAACCACTCGAAAGGCTAGGTTATCTAAAAAATACTAAGAAATGGTGTTAGAGAACAGAAAAATGATTTCCTTCTTTCGAACCTTGAATTAAGGCAATAATTACTAACTTAATATATAGGTAAATTATAAGGAAAGCCATATTTCCCAATAGTCATAAGTACCTAAATTGTATATAAAAATTGTCTAAACAAAGAAAACCAATAATGAAAACATAAAAATCAAGTCCAGAACTATGAAAATGAGGGAATGGTCAAGTAAAGAGATATATCCTCACAGATATTACCTAGATAATTGAAGGAAATTCGTACGATTGGAATGAAAGAGTGTGTAAGATTACTGCAATTTATTTTATCTAAAAATCATCACAGGCCTTAGAACGAAATGATCGAATCAACAGAGAAGTTGGATAAATAGCGTTGGAGTAGCCTAAAAAAGCTCCTTTCCAACATGCACTTGTTTAACATGCACTTGGGGGAGATAAGAGAGAAAAAAGAAAATGGACTGAGTGAAATATGGATAAACGGAGAAGAAATAAACATGCTTTGTTTCGCAGATATCACCACCGATGCTGGAAATCGCGATGATCTGCAAAGGTCACTAAACTTAATGAACCAATCTCCAAGAATACAATATAAAAATATATAAGACGTAAACCAAAATCAAAGGTATACGGGAGAAAAATGTTATATGCAGAATTCACACAGTGAGGAGAGAAATTAGAGCAAATGGATTCCTTCACCTTTCCCGGAAATACCATCACAGTGACGGAAAAGGTATACACAAAGGGCATCAAGGGAAGAATAACCCAAGCTAAGAAGGCGTTTATGGGAAAAAGACAACTGCTGTGCTCATAGAAGATAGGACTACAAATTAGGAAACAGCATATAAAAATAGTCACGTGGAGCGTGGCACTATATAGATCGGAGACATGGACCATTGGAAAATCTGACCAGAGCAGTCTATAAGCCTTCGAAACCTAGTACTGGAGGAGGATACTGAAGATAAAATGGACGGGCAAATTAAGAAATGATGGAGTATACAGAAGAATAGGAGAGGAAAGGACCACATGGAACACCATACACAAAAGAAGAACAGATGGATTTGACACACTATGAGGCAAAATGGGTTAGTAAAGAAAATACTGGAGGGTAAAATAGGGAAAATGGAGGGAATGGTTCTCTCAAGAAAACCCAGGAACAAGTTCATGGCTCTAATAAAGAAGAAAGTGAGCTACTATGGAGTGAGGGACTTAGTATTAGATAGAGAAGGTTGGAGGGCAGCTGTAAAACTATCTTAGAATTGAACGACCAATGATGGGCAGGGAGAACTAGGGCTAAAAGTGAGAACATCCCAGCAAAATTGCAATTCATTAAAAAAAAATTATTTTGGCTAGCACAATGACTAGTTTAACTTTTATCAAATGCACTTATAGTGCGTACGCCTTCGACAAAACTGGCTAAATTACATTTAAATATGCCAAACCTAAGAGGTTTTACCTAAGAGACGAGGAAAATACCCTATATCACTGTAACCTATCAGCTAACACTCAGAAGCTTTCACGGGGGGCCAGAAATCAATTTATCCGGAGAGAATGCGGAGGGATGAAGTGCTTTGTTCGCGCCACCCTATGCAATGTGTGCCGGTACAATTTGTGAGTCCCGTGTTGAGCGTATCACTGATTTGTTTATGTCCATCCTGAAAGAAATGTAAATGGACGGAGGGTTGAGGGGATTTAACGAAAGAAAAGTGAACGAATATGTAGGGGAGCAGAGTGAAAAGATGGCTAAAGAAGAAAAGGACGAAAACAGATTGATTGAATAGATACATAAACAAGTCAATATATTTGTTACATCGGGAGGGATTGAAAGTTTTTAGCCATATATTTTACCTAAACCCTTCTCTAGTAAAATAGGAACTTGCTTAAAATAGAATTCATAAAATGCAAAGACAATAAGGACGCAATATCAATGAATAAGTATTTGAGAACATAAACTTAACCTTGTTCAACTGCGAGAAGAAAAAAAAAACTTTCAAGGGGTACCTTGTTCATGTAGCAGCGTTCCACTTCGAGAACATTACTCCGTTGAATGGGACGTTAAACCCTAACCCCTTTGGTGTTTTCTGTTGAGATTAGGCTAATACCGACGCTGTTTTTTTCCTCTACTTCTTTTCTCCAATTCCCAAACAGCTCTCCCCCTACCAATGTCATCAATCAGGCAAAAAATATCTCATTTGTCGAACAGCTTCAAAAATTACGAAGTAATAGAAATAAAAAATAAACCCAAGATCTCGGAAGTGCTCTTCAAGTGTAGTACTCCGTCCGTCAGATGAGACGTCAAACCGAGATGCCCTTGTTGCCCCGATTAAAATCAAATACCGATACCTGGTAGGCCTTTTCTCCAATCCTCAAGTAATCCTTTCCACACCATCTATTTTGGATGGCAAAAACGGATAGAGGCCGCCGATAAAAATAACAAACCGACATATGCATATACAAGGTAGTAGGGTGGTGCGAAAGAGAAAGGAGGACATAAACACGGATACAAGATAACAGGGGTAAGAAAAGGAAATGGAGAGGGATGTTGGGCTGGTTTGAGTGTGTTGGCTTAGGAGGAATGGATGAGCCGCGGTGCGGAAAGAAGGTCAGGAAGGAAAAGTACGGGATGGGCGGAACGTTGCCTCGGAAGGGCGAGGGAAAACACTGGAGAGAGCGAGGAGGAACGAACGATGCTGAAGAGGGACGATCGGCAGGGATCGCGCAGAGACATAAAAAAACGAGGGGGCGGAGTGGGCGAAGGAGGAGGAGGAGGGGTGTTTTGGGCCGAGGGAGGGGGCGCGGCGGGTGCGCGCCTTTCTCTCATGTGTTTGGCTCGCAGGCGGCGCGGAAGACGGATCCCTGCAGCGATGAAGCGATGGATTCGGCGTGCTCTTCGATCCCGAGATTTCGGATATCAGGGAAAGGGAATCTTGAAGAGCCCGCAGGCAGGATGTATCAAAAATATTTTTACTAAAGGAATAAAAGTCAATCAATAATATTTCCAGTCGAAATTGATGAATGATATTGTGACAAAATTTATGTTTTTGCAAAATTTATTCGCCATCACGATAGACTTCAGCTCGTTTAGAAAACAATGACATATATTTGGGTAAAATTCATTATTTCCAAGCTATATACTATTTGACATTAGGAGCTCCGTTCTGTGTATTAAAATTAGCGTATATCGCAGCATATTAACACGATTTAATGCTCACGAATAACGATGAATCAAACGAAATGAGCTGTCAAAACGTTGGATTACTTGCCAAAAGATAATATTCTTCAGGTGTACAACACCAATTGACTTAATATTTAGTAAAAAGATCAAAAATTCGCTCAAAGTACATACTTGTAAAGATTAGATTATTGACTACCTAGTAATTGAGTGATGGAGTACGCAATTAAGGGAAGAAAACACAGTTTTTCTTCTTTATCTTTTACAGCTTAACCTTCTTTACTGTCTTTTTACTCCAAGCCTCAGAACAACAACAATGACAACAACTATATAAATAAAAGCTGTTACTAACTCCAACACCCCCACTTAACAGCTTACATCGTAGGTCCCATTCCATTTATTAATATTTTAAATTTAAATTTTGGGAGTGGCTTTGTTAGTGAATCAGCAAGCATGTTCTCACTCCTGCAATTTAGGGTATTCAGGTTCCATGGGCATAGATACACATTTTGCATCTTCCATTCCAAACTTTTTCAATATCCCATCCATTTTCATTCTTTGATTTAATTGAAAACTTCCATCCTTATTTCTCTGAATTTGTATCCCTAAGTAGTTGGTTGCATTCCTCAAATCCTTTACTTCAAAGTGAAGTAACATTTTTCTAAGTTCCTTAATTTTATCTTCATTGTCATGTATTATAATCAGGTCATCTAAATATATGAGAATATACATTGTTTCGTCCTTTTCATTCTTCGTGTTTAGACATTCTTCGTGTATAGACATCTGCCTTGCTTCGTTGAAATACTTTTTCAAGTAAAACTTCATTTATTTTTATATTCCAAGCCCTTGCTGACAGTTTCAGTCCATATATTGATTTTTGAAGCATACAGACTAACTTTTCTTCAGTTTTCTTGATGTAGCCTGACGGTTGTAGCATGTATAATTCTTCTTCAATGTCGCCGTTAAGAAATGCTGTTTTAACATCTAAGTGTCGGACAAACATCCTCCCGAATGTTGCTATGCTCATAAGGACTCTAAAAGTGCTCTGTCTTATAACTGGTGCAAAAGTTGAATCATAATCTTCTCCATATTTTTTAGAGTAACCTTTTGCAACAAGTCTTCCCTTTCGTCGAAAAATATTTCCATTTGAATAATATTTTGTTTTAAACACCCGTTTGCATCCAATGGCATGTTTTCCTTCGTCCTTCGGACTTTCCAAGTCTTTTATTCTTTTCTTCGCGAATATATTTCTGACACTGCGTTATTCTTCCTTTGCGTTATATTCTGGGCCCATAACCTGATGGAGTGCGCAATTAAGGGAACAAAACAGTTTTTCTTCTTTATCTTTTACAGCTTATCCTTTTTTAATGTCTTTTTACTCCAAGCCTCAAAACAACAACAATGGCAACTTCATAAATAAACAACTACATAAATAAAAGCTGTTACTAACTCCAACAATTATAACCTTAAATCCATGTAAAATGACTCTGATGAAAATCAACTCAAAAATAATCGCGGATGCCATTGTCGTTGTCATTTTTTGGTCCAGCGTACATTCACTCCATTCCCGATCCGTTTTCAAGTGCGCTGCTCTGTGGGCAAGGTCTGGAACAAATTAAAGGCAAGGGAGCTGTTATTTCGCAAAATGAAGCACAGCTCAAGGAAAGTTCACATCATCATCGACCGTAACCTGCAATCCGTGGGTTGGTTTTTGACAGCTCTCCATTTCACCTGCCTGTCAGCCAACTGCCTAATTCCTTTACGTTTTCATTCCTCGTCACTTCAAATTTTTGTTTGTGCTATGGTGAAGTTCTTTTGTTGATTGGAGCAATACTACAATCAAGTTCATTGGGTGGAAGCAAGGAGGGTGCTTGATGTTGATTTGACGATGACACGTGTACCTCTTTCGATGAGTTTAATACAGAGAAGAACAACGCGTGGAAAATTGTTGTATAATTAGATGGTTGATTTAGGGACTCTTTCTTATCTTTCGAGTTTGAAGACTTTTACTCCTCCCAATCGAGAATTTCCTCGATTTTGTCTCATTTCAAGCACACATTTATGTTAATGAGGATTCTGGGACCGCCATCATTGAGCCTGAGGAATGCCCAAAATCATGGAACCCCTTGGTGACTGCAGCACTTCAATTCATTTTCGGCTGCACTAATACATCTCAGCCATTGAGACTGAGCTTTTGAATGCCTCAATGAGAATGTCCTGATATTGCAATGTGGAGTCAATGGAAATCCCCGAGGGAGAAAATGTACCAAAACCTGTAAAATATCTTCAGATTAGCGATCTCACAGAACGCTTACTCTCCCCCTTAAGGGAACTTGAGGATTCGGACAGTGGGGAAGGCATGGGACAAAAGAGAGAGGAGGACGGAAAACGGGGGTGGTTTCATTGGAGGGATGGTGGAAAATCAAAGACCGCGAAGACAGAGAAGTTGAGCACGAGAGGGAGAGAATGTATTTGGGTCGTCGGAGATGGGAGGAGACGTATTTTTTTCTTGGACGATGGGGAGAGGATGGAGGAGAGGGTGGGGTGGGTGGGAAACTGGAAGAGGAGTGGGGGGATGATGAAAGGGGGGGGGAGAAATTATTCGGAAGAGGACAAAAGAGGAAGTCCGTCAGCTCGGAAATTTTAAAACAAACGTCAAAAGGACGTTGAACGCGGGAAGGGATGCGAGAGGGAGGGGAGAGGCTGAAGAGGGAGAGTGGGGGAAGATCCAAAGGCGGATTGGAGGTGGAGGGGGAGCTGAGGGGGGGAGAGCGAGAGCAGACTCTCAAGTGAGTAGCTGTTCCCCCCTCTGTCTCGCCAAAGGGAGCACCGCCGTCTCAAAGAATCCTCTCTTTCACCATCCACCAGTCCTACTCCCTCTACCCTCCTTCCTCCTTCCCTTTCTTCCTCCTTCGGCATGTACTACAAGTGCCCATCACCTCCTCTCCTTAATGTCCTTGTTTGCGCTTCCTTCCTTCCCCATGCCAATCTTCGGAAATATCGCCAAAATCACCCACCGCATTGCAACCCACCTGACACACATAGGTGCTTGTTAACAAGAGGGTCGGCGTGGTGACAGGAAGCTTTGGCTTTCCATCCCAAGGGAATATTCAAAGTTTGAATGCCGATAACGGTGAAGATTTTTCAGCAGAGTCTCGGTCCCTACTTCTCCCTGATGGGGAGAGGACTAAAAAGTAAGTAGTTACTCCATCCTTCGGTTGCGACGTTTTCCCGAGGCCTCTTGTGTCCCTTGAGGATCGGGTTGGTGTGGTGGCCAGAGTACTTGCTAATCATACGGAAGGTCATGGTTCAAATCCCTGCGGAGGAGGATGTTTTTCAGAGGAAACTTGATCCCTATTGGAGTGTCTTGTTGAGGACACTTCAAATGCAGTACTCTTCTGTCGGATGAGACGTTACACCTTGGTCCCCTTGGAGCCTTTCATAAAGAGGAGGCTAATTCCGACGCTGTGTTTCTCTCCACCTTCCCTTACCTTCCTCTATGGCGCAAATGACTTTAGTTGTTGATTGTCTCTCCAAATATCCAATCCATTAGTGCCTTTCAAGGAGTAAGCAAATTCCAATGCCGTTTTCTCTCCACCCCGCCTCCAATCCCAGATAATCCATCAGTCCATCTTTTCCATGTGACATGAATGACCTCAGCTGTTAGCCGCCACCAATGAGGTTAAAATAAAATTGATAGCATGGCTAGTAAAGATCATGAGCAAAGGTTGAGCTAGAATAATGGTATATACGAAGGGTTTTGTAGCGAGCAGGCTCAACCTGAAATGCACAAAATATCAAGTTACCTGTGGATTTTACCCACTTGACGAAAATAAATAACGATCAAAATGTAACGTAAATGTAAGTAGAGTGTAAACCGTACGGACTGTGATGGCAGAATGTACTTCCACTTCTTTCCAAACTTCGTTCATCACACAAAATAGCCAACCGTATTTGTTACGAATCATTGGTCCATCTACGAGAAACGCGAGAATTTTACTGAAAACTGACGAAATTAACAAACGTTTAGACTAGCTTAGTAATTTCACTGAGCAAGCAGTCCAATAATATCTCTGATAATTACAGCTTCATCAGTCGAGCGAGGGATTCAAGCGTATATTTCTAATTTGCTACCTCCGCTCTTGCACCGTGACAGGACAAGTTCTGTCAAGCATTCACGTCTCTCTACAAAAGTGCCAAATTGCGCTCGATACATTTCTAATCTATAGGATGCCTCTTTCATCCTTTGTTTGTTCGAAGTAAAAATATGTATCCAACTTCTATTTTGAAAAATAAGGAGTATATTTTTATCCTCAAAGCATTGCATCTTAATAATATTCTCTCAATACATTAACATAATCCTTAAACATGAGTATTTACAGCAGACTGTAAGTACCAAAATGAACAAGCAATACTTTCAATGATCAATTGTCTGAGGGTTTCAACAAATGTTAACAAGAAGCAGAAAAATTTTCAGTTTTTTCCTACAAACTATAAGTTATTTAGGAGTATATAAGTTTATGAGCCATTCGTATGCCGCATATAAATTAATAATAAAAAGTCAAATTGAAATCTTCTTTCATCGTAAGAAACGAAAAGCTGAACTTTTTATTTACGGTCCATTCTTCTTCACTCTCAATGCGTAAACTTAAAACTAATATTAAAAAATTAGCCCAGTATAAACATAGCAGTGTTTTGTTCTCCTTAGTGAAACAACTATCAGCCACCGCTTTCATTTTTAAAATGTCTTGCGGAAACTAGGAGGAAGCTGAAGCCTTATCGCCACATGGTGTTGCTCATAAAAACTTTAATAGTTTCAACAAAGGCTCTCAGAGATTTAATCTTAAATGAAATCCGCGACGAAGTACGGCATAAATAAAATGCAAGTAGTGGATTACGGGATGTGGTTTGCCCCCAGTTTCCTGGTAAATTATTTTAGATATCACTGCACCCGTCTTTCGCAACGGTTATCTTAATTAAAATCAGTTCCACAGTCTTCTAGAAGCATTGAAAAAAATGAGCAAGGACGGAAGAGAAAACTCTTGGATGAGACTTGACCAAGTTCTTATGGTCGTATCTTTTTATCCGTCGATGAATAAACTTCGTGACTGGCTCGAAGAAGCCTATTTTTCAAGCTCTACTGATATTTTGGAATTCATTATTCCTCAAAGGCTAATTATTAACTTCGTATTACTTAATTTTTCATAAGATGGCTGTTTTTCACCCAGCGTGTTGGAAATAATCGTACGGAAAGTTTTTAGTTTCATTTTAATGAAAAATATCTCACCTTACCAAAGATACCAAATTAAAAGCCCCTTACCACAGTCACATGTAACCTGGACCTGCAGTCATATGGAAATATGAAGAAAATAGCAATGAAGAGAGGGATGTGGCTACAGCGACAAGGCAGCGCCTTTAGAGAATGATGGTCACCACAGTACTTTTCGAGATATTTGCCAAAAAATGCCAGCTATTTAAATGGGAAGTGCGAGTAGTTTTTATGTTTTCTTAACTTTTTTTTAAAATCAACCATATCGTAACCGCTGTAATTGTTTTCTGAATCAGAAAAGCCTTCCTTTGGGAAGGAGTTTTGAACATACCGCTCGAAAAAATGAGTCCAATTGAAGACTTACACAGATATTTTCATTTAATTTACTAGAACTTCAGTCGTAAAAAAGTATAATATTGCACCATTAATAATGAAATATTTATTTCAACGTTCCTATAGCTGGTGAAATCAAAACGTATAATTCGAATTCAGCCTCTATTATGACTAGAGGACTATCTCACTCAAACTACCTTAATTGCATTTAAAAATATTAGAGGCATTCAATTTTGTGTTGTATCTTATTACTGTGATAACTCCATTAAAATAGTGAGATGATGATCGTGAAGTGGGAATTTATGACAATATTTTAATCACTTTCATGCTCGTATTTTAATGAATCATATTAAAATTAGATATCAATCTAATTCTAACTATCTAAAAAAAGTATATTCAGCAATGAGAACGAATTTTTCACAATGCACATGCACACTTAATTGCTGAAATGGATGAAAGTGAGTTCAGAATTAAGTTTCGCAGGTCTAAAATTAGATACCGAAGCGAATGAAAATCTTACAAGTTTGCCACAAATCCAAGATTATTGATTCTCAAGTGATGTATGCACGCCAAATTGGTGCCATCGCCCATCTGTTGAGCATTCCCTCTGGATGCTGGTGCATAATTTTGGGAGAAATTCCAGGCATTCCACTTGGATACCAGTTGAACTTAGGAGACGTGAGATTTTAAACGACCGGAAGCACTTTCCATTCCCTCGGAATTTCCACCGCTCGCCGCAGAGCGCCTTTTTTGCACCTCCTCGATCGCCTCGCGGAAAGTTTCGAGTGAATAGCGGAGCATATTCCATTCAAGCAATCAATACCCCGTCTAAACACGCCCATTGAGATGAGATAGAGGCATGGAACGCCGATGGCTGTGCCCAAGTTTATATTTTTTTATACAGATGGCCGTTGTTCTCTCGCTTCGGCGATGGGAGATGACGTTCAATGGCATTCGGTACTTGCTCTTTTTCCCACCGATTTTCGTCAATTTCCCTTATCCCTCCTTCCGCGCTTCATCTTTCCTCTTTCCGATCCCCTGAACCTTCTTACACCCATTCATCCTAAGAGATAAAAAATAGAATCAATAGACACATACGGCACGTTGGCTAAGGGAAAGTTGAAGCGTTGGCCATGTTGAGCGATTCATTAGGCGGCTAATTCTTCGACAACATGGCATTACTTGATGAAAGGTAGAGATCTCATCATACCTTAAATTTATTTGGTTCATTTGGTTAAGTGACTTATGCATAACAAAGTCAACAAACTATTCCCATACTCATCGTCCGCTTGGTAACCTCAAAATATTTATTGATTTTTTTTCCTTAGACCTACAGGCAACCGTAAATGAAAGATAAAATTGTCTCTTGCAACTAAAGTCTGAGTTGAAAGGACTGTAAGAACGATTTTAAGGCATAGTTAAAAGCGAGAGACTTTATATTACAAGAGCGCAATTTTATATCCCACAGGAGGGCATAATTTTCCTTACATCATAGTAAAGTACAGGAAGTAGAACCCGGAGCAGTCCGTTTCTTTGATGGAAAAAGTGTCGCTAGGTTGTCTAAGAGGAAGGATAATTTTTCGCCAAGAAAGCAGAAATTAATTTGCGCGCAGAGGCTATTCATCAAAATATCCCTGCACCCTTGGAACAATCCGCACACTCTCTCCCCTCAGTATACGACCTCACCTCCCTTCCAACAGCAGTGCACTCCTAATTCCACCTGACCACCCCGTCATCACAAGAGACCACATGGTAACCGACGACCTACTTGTGACGCAATGACCTTCCCCAACCCCCCTACCACCACAGCCATCCTCTTCCTCTCATCACACCCCTTCCGAGGGAACCACTCCTGCCTCCCGCACTCCTCTTGCCTCTCTCCACTCTAACTCACCCCCTCCCCCTTTGGTCTCTCCCTTCGGCTCCACAAACGGAAATATTTCCTCGTTTCATTTCAAAGCCTCGCTATTCATTACTCACCAGAGACGCCATGGTTTACTGGATCACTCATGCTCCTCCTCTCCCTTCGCCTTAAATAACTTACACTTCTTCTCCCTCCCCCAAGGTGGGTGGCACAGCTGATGAAAGGACTAGGCCGGGAGCCGCTAAAGAGTCGGAGACACCACGCTAGGCTTAAATTATTTGAAAAATGCAGATTTATCGGGCTAAAGATGAGCGCGTGGTAACATGAATCTAAAGAATATTTTTTAGCGTATCCCACACTTTAAATTATTAATTTTTTGCATTCATCATCAATGGTTGTTCAAACTTAAGATTGGTTTACTGCAATCCTCCACCTTCCCCAATCTGATGCTAGTTGCCTTACCTCCTGTCATCTTTTCCTATGTATTCTCATCTTTATTTGCGCCAATAACTTATTCTTGGGTCTTCCTCTGGGGAATTCTCCCTCTTATTTACCTTCAATTATGCCCTTCGCAAACCCATTGTCTCTCAGGGTGTGTCCAATCCATCTGATTCTTCTTTTCTCTATGGTATCCCATATGGTCCTTTCCTCTTCTATTCTTCTGTACACTCCATCATTTCTTATTTTTTCCGTCCATTTTCTTCAGCATCCTCCTCCAGCACCTGGTTTTGAAGGATTCTCGTCTTTTCTGGTCGGCTTTTCCAATGGTCCGTGCTTCCAATCCATAGAATGCCACGCTCCAAACGAATGTTTTCACATACTGTTTCCCGGTTTGCAGTCTAATCTTCTTTGAGCACAGCAATATCTTTATCATTTGGACTATGATTGCGTAATTCCACAGTGAGCACACCCTCTTTAATGATGGGGAGTATGTTAGAGACCGCTCTATGTCTACATCTAACACTGACAGATGTGACCAAATAAGAGATATGAACGGTCAAACTGAACCACCCTCATCTCGTCGCAGAACATTAATTAATATAATACAGCCACAAGAGTGCGATACGGTGAGACACTTCGTAAACCCAGAATGAAATTCAAGAAGAAAGCTCTTGACAAGCAAATTCACATTAAAAGTTGGCCCAAATTTTCAATGAAAGCATTATAATGTTTTACTTCTCTGCAATCATTGGGATCAGTCAGGTTACGATCGACCAGGAGAGACAAAATATCGAAAATATGTGTGTGTTGTCCGGGGTCAAATTACGCAAAAACGAACCCTCGAACTTTGAACCTCGGACGAAACGCATATGTTTTCGAAATTTTGACCCTTCGTTGGTTGATTGTCCCTAGAATATCCGCAACGCATGCAGAGGAGTCAGAAAGAAGTGCAGAAAGTTCCTATTGCTCTCAGAGACAATTTGGATTAATTCAATTTAATCATACAATTCACTTTTGTCCTCTCCCTCATTCTATGCCTTTTCTCTATTCACTCCTAAGGAAGGATGGGAACCTCTATCCAATCAAAGTGAAAAATATAGATTAAACTTTTACAAAAGTTTGATGTAGAATATTTTTTGCCGTACTTTCAACATATTTTATAAGAACTAAACTACTATGGTAGAACTATTCACAGGCACAAAATCAAGGAAATAGTCAATTTAACCAATATATTTAAAATGTCATTATTTCTACGTACAATAAGGGACCATAATAGTGACGATATATCAGTTCTGGGAAACTTTGACCCTCACTGGGTAAAGTAGGTTTTGCACTTGTGCTAAATATAAGCTACTAATCCCGCATGAAATATCCATCGAGATATACCTCCTGCATGATTTAGTACCTTTTATCACTATCCATGAGTCGCAATTATAATACTTACCAGTAGTTGTATCTAACCAGTAGTTGTAAATAGTATACTGCATGGTAGCATGTTCGTGTACGTAGCACTCTCCAAGTTTAAGGTATGACCGCGTATTGTCATCCTGACTGCTTTTGGTCTGCTCCTGGCATCCGCGCGGACGTGCGCGGTTCTGATTTCGGCTGGGATGAATGTTGCAGGTCTGGGATGGAATCACCCCGTGCCACAATAAAGTATTCTCAATTACCCTAGTGGTGGTTTTCACGGTATTTTGTGGATGTAGATGTATTTTTGTGGCTGTTCAACACCCAGCTACATGACCCCACGGTGGATCGTAGAATGGAAAGCATATTTATCTTCAAATGAGAAACTCGGGGCTCTGGGTATGTGAGAATCGCTGGGGACGATAATTCAGCGGTGACGAAGATATTCGAGGGGATCGAAGTTCGAAGGATTTTAAAACGTGAACAGGTGAACAAGAGACAGAAATAAATGTGAAAGGGCTAAGAGAAAGGTAGATGGCGCTGGAAAGGACAAGAGTGAAGAGGGCGCTCAAAGAGGAGAGGTGCGAGGGGGGGAGGGGTTGAGAGGGAGGAGAAGAGTGAGTTGGAGATGGGGAAGGCAGTGAGAGAGGGTGGGTGGGTAATGAATTTTGAGTAAAGATGATATCGCTGCGTTAAGAGTGCATGAGGAATTGTTGCGTGGATGGTGAGAGAAGCAAAGGGATCAGAATATGATCTTCATAGCTCGGGTTTCCACCCCAAACACTTGTAAGTCATTTCCACTCACGGCTCAAATATCGCTCTTTTGTTGTCCGCGGCACACGTGGTATTAGGAATCCCAACTACATTGGAATGCAGTCAATGATCTCAAAAGTTTCCATCGTTATATTGCCTGCTTTTATTGATCGCATAATGATTGACGAGACATTTTTTAAAAGTGTCCAAAAATGATATGGGTTACCTACGACCTTCGAAATGGGTCCTGATGTAGACAAGTACGCTTTCGCATAATTATATCATTAGTTGTAGATGATAGTTTCGGACCTAACTTACTGGAATTCTTTGACATCAGGGATAGAGGAATGAACACTGCAATTCCACATGGTAATAGATTTATTAACACGACCGGTTTCGCCGACGAGAAGCATCATCAGCTGATGATGGTTGGGCAATTAAATCTATTACCATATGGAATTGCAGTGTTAATTCTTCTGTTATTGATACCATTAGTTATACTTCCCAATCATCACTGTAGCGATTTCTAATGTCCACCCAGACATGCGCGTATCTTGAGCATGGAATTAACTTTCATCCCACCATATTGAAACGAAAGAGCAAGAGGAAGTAATATTTTAGAATATAGTTGCCTCGCCAAGCGTTACAGCAAATGCATTACTGAAACCTGAGTGTTTTAGAGACTTATTGGTGATTAGCTGTATTTACAGAAAAATATATTGGACTTCAGCCTTTGATTTTAACAAGAGTTTGTATTTCCGCCTGTGAATATCAAAAGATGACAATGATTTTAATTTAGTGGCATACTGTCAAGTATCTACTCGCATAGTTTGAGCGAGGACTTAGGCTTACATTTATTTAACCTGGACCACATGAGGCCACAATCCGGCCCTCTTTCCGCGGTCCAGGGCTCTTTTTACAGAGTGTAATTCGGATATTGGTATCATGCAGAGACTTTTTGGTTTCTTAAATACGTATTTCGGATATTAGGTTATTTCCTCCACCTCTGCAATCCCCTTTCAGAGTCATTCGAAGTTTTCTGGAGTTTGTGTTCTTATACGGTTCTCCGGATTTAGCTGACCCCAATATCCTCTGTTATCAGATAAAACTATCAGAAATTAATATAAAATTCCGGTAAAGCATATAAAGGGGTATAACTTTGCAGTGTTAAAAATTCTAATAAAAGTTGTAAGTCCGGCTTCATTTGATAAAATCATATAAAACTAGCAGGTAGGGTAGAAGTTAAAAGATATGCAAAGGATAGTAATTAGATAAAAAGAGGAGGCATTATTTCAAAGAGTTCATAAATATATGACACGGCAATGACCCCTTTTATCCTGACTTGAAACTATTAAACGAGGTCATTTTAGATGCATGAAATTCCAAATAATGTGTCACGAACATCGAAGGGAGTGTGATTTCGAAGCGGGGAAGCAATAGCGTGATTTCAAGCGGCGGGACTATGCAAGTGGATGAAAAAGTGGTCGAAATTTTTTCCATGAGTATGGACGGTGGTTAATTCATCATTTAATGGTGTAGTACACTCACCTGCATAGAAAGCTTGACAATGGCCATGGCAAATGGGGAGTAGACAATGCCGGGAGAGATGCATTTTTTGGAGGCTCGAAGGGAATGTGGGATCTATATGGACGGATTGCTAGAGAAAGCGAATGGACGGTAAATGGGCCATGTATTTGAATCTGGAATTTTGGTGGCATTTGCAGCCCGAGGCAATGAACGTGGAGAGAAAAAAATAGGCAGATGGCTACAGATTGCCTGGGCCGAGGATAGATTCTGCGTCCGAATATTTGCCTCGCATTTCCGTATTCTCTTCCTAATCTTTTCTGAGTATTCAAACGTTGTGCTCAATTCAAAAATAATCAGTGACTAATTTAACATGATACGGTTGGATTGAAATCTAATGAACTATTAAGAATGACATTTTTTACAGTAAACTAAAGTTTATTTCAACCCAGGTTTAAATGAATGTACATAATCATAAGCAATGATGATTTATGATGAACCGTAAGACGTTCGAGTGTCATTTAAATCTTCGTCGAAATTACGTCGATTTTTATAACCTTCAATCGTGGATACTTGCTGATCTAAGGGGTTAATTTCTAAACAATACTGAATTGGCACATTACTAATGCATGCATGTATCTGAGCTATAACATTAATATACTGAGTAATACGCTACAACCATAGGATCTGGTGGACGTGCAGCACATTAAATGAAATGACCCAAATCGTACAATCGGGAGACATTATTTTTACGGTAGATACTACTTATCCAAAACGCATGTAACTAGTAGATATTTCCAAGGAATATAAAACCAGGTAGATTTTGCTCTTGGTGTAGCAAAATAACTACTTTGCACAAAGCACATCCTAATGCACGTTTACTTACTTAATTTAGTGAATGAGAGTCACACGTTTGTGCTCGAAAGCCTGTACGTGTGTGCATCATCTAAATCTACATACCCCGAGAACCGCTGCATGGGCGTGTGGCAGGGGGTGGTAGGTCACCAGCCGTGTAAAGATTTTGTTTTTGGATATGAAACGGTGACATGTACTATGGGAGTGTATTTGGAGGAGCTCAGTTTTTATTTTGGTCCCTTATTGTATGCGGAAAGAACGAGTTTTTGTACCTATCTGCATCTCTGTTGTTTTATCGCATTTGTCAGGCCTAGAAATGTAGTGAGGCGTCATGATAACATTCTCTGTGTCGCTCCGAAACAGACCAGTTTTGAATATCTCAAGCAGCCTAAGTCTAGCGTGCAGCCTCCGAGTCTCTAGGGGCTCCCACCTAAATTCCTCTAACAGTTGTGTAACACTATATGTTCGTTCATAGCAGTTTTTAACAAAGCATGCTACATTTCTTTGAGTTGTATTAATTGTTTTGGTTAAATCTTTATGACCAGGGTCCCAAATGCTCGCGGCGTATTCAAGGTGTGGCCTAACCAGAGCGAAGTACCATCTCTCATTTACTTACTCATCCGAGGAGCTTCCAATTATACGCTTAAAAAAACCTAGTTTCTTTAATACTGTGCCACATATGTTTTGTATGTGTGTTCCCCACGATATATCTTAAGTTAAGGTAACTCCAAGATATTTTACTGTATTTGAAGATTTTATGCTTACTCCACCCACGGTGTAGGCATGGCTTTTGTGTGATGACTGTCGCAATTATGAGAGCATCCGTCCTTACTCGCGTATATTTTTTCGCATATAGTGTGTTTGTGCGGTTAAAACTCGTGCAATCCACATGTAAATATAAACTGGCCAGCCGCCGCATGGGTGGGTGGCAGGTGGTGTTCAGTCACAGGTGGAGAGAACATGGGAGGGAGAAAAAGCATTAGGATTCTTAAAACACGAAATTAGAAAAATTATTTATTTATAGGCGTTTCGTTTAGATAGCGTAGTGGTAATGAATGATCTTAGGAGGAAACTGAGCCATTGTAAATTTTATTAATTTATGCATTTGTCTTCAGTAATCTTTCCACCACATTATGTCTTTAGTTCCTGATCTCCTCGTTGTTAAACTTGATTGTGTTGTTGAAGGGGACTAAAAATTGATATAATTTGCGCCCTTGAGGCTCAGAGGGTAGAACTGCAAGATACTTAAAGCATGAAGGAAAAGTTAGGAGAAATTCGGAGTCGACATCAGTCTATTATTAACGAAAGGGGGGTCAGAGTCTACAGTGCATAGGAATCGCTTTCAGGTCATTGATTGAAAATTAGCCTCAATTTTTCATGTTCATTTAAACCAATTTATTTTCCAACTAAGTTATCTATATCTTACTAACTCCAACATACTATGGTTGATCAGATCATGAGAATGAAATAAGGGAAATATTTTGTAGAACAGAATGGTTAAAAGTGTCGTTTTTTCCGCGATCGACAAGATACCATTATGGCTGCGTTAAGACTTTGAGGTAGATTATTGGAGAGATAGTGTAGCTGGTTTATTCACATCCCCTAATTGCATGTTTCTAAACCTGCAGAGTAGTGCTAAAACCATGTTTGGCATGTTCCCTGCATCACTGTTGTATCATGTTTACGTAGTTACATTATAGATAATTTTAGAAGTTTCAGTAGCATTTGTAGAATACCGATAGTGTGTTGCTTGTTGGTGAAAGTATATTTCTTCACTGTGGTTCATGTTGGTGATAAGTCACCCTCCGCCAAACGCCCTTGTGATGGCTTGCAGGGTAATAAGTAGATGTTTCACATTCCAGTGGACGGACGAAGTTCAGTGCTTAGTGGGCTTCCGACATGGTATCAAAGTACAGATCAGGATTCGAATAAAAATATCTTCTACAGCCACGATTTTAATGATAATATACCCGAGAATTCAAACCTCAAGAAGAGAGGAAGTATGGAAACCTGAAGAGGGTAGACGAGACTTTCACTCTGATAGTGATTAGGTCAATGGAATAAACTCACGGTAAATGGATGAGGGGAAAAATTCCTTAACATTTTTCATCGTCAGATATTTAAGTAATATCTTGTGACATTTTTCCTGATCTTCCTCTCTGAAGCAGAGCCTGAATTACATTCTGAATTGAGTTTGATATGAAAGTTAGTCGAGGAGCTTCTTGATTGGTAGCTCTACCCTAAGATTGGTTGACTACGACTCTCCACCCTTCCCTGTCTAATGTACGTAGTTCCCATACCTCCTGGTATCTATTTCTATATACTTTCCACTTTATTTGGTCCATGGAATTATTCCTGAATCTTTCTGAATTCCTGAATGAGACTTTCCCTTTTACCTTCAATTATGTTCTTCACAAACCCATGGTGTCTCAGGTTGTGCCCAATCTATCTGGTTCTTCTTTTCTGTTTGGTGTTCCACATGGTTCTTTCCTCTTCTACTCAACTATAAACTTCATCGTTTCTTATTTTGTCCGTCCATTTTGTCTTCAGCATCCTCCTCCAGCACCAGGTTTCGAAGGATTCTAGTCTGTTCTGGTCAGCTTTTCCAATGAAGGCGAGGAGCATGGAGCATTAGCTAAGAAATATGAATGCACAGAAAATCGGAATATTTAGCGAGGTACTCACGGCAAAATGGTGGTAAGAGTCGAGAGATAGGGGGGGAGGGGAAGTGAGCGAACGCGATAGTCAAGTAGAAGCATGAGGGCGGGGAAGGGTTTCCGCGTCCGCTCTTTAGAAGAGAGCCCCGACCCCTCATCTCTTTCCTTCTTTTCAGTCCCTCTCCCTATCACTTTGAAGGGAAACGGAGGGAGAGAGAGGAGAGCTCACGGCAGGCAGTCCCAGGGGGACCCTTGTGCCCTTACTTCCACGCGCCACCGAGGACCGTCCACGCGCTATACGGAAACATAAAGAGGCGCCCGTTGATGCCTACGGTCGAGCCGGACGAGAGGGAGAGAGAAAAGAAAACAACGTAAAAAGGGCGCTAAGACGGAGAAGACAAATATAATCGAGAATAGACGCGGCGTGGGATTGGTTCGCGATGGCGAGGGGTGTTTTTTCTCTTCAAGGGTCTTCCGAGGATGAAAGGGACCGAGACTACAAAAGTCGTCGCTGCCGCCGCTCCCGGTGATAAAAATAAGAGCCTCAAAAAGTCTAGCGGAGCGGCAAAAGGGCTGCCCGCGGCAAATGGGTCGCGTCGCGAGGAAAACGCAGCAAATTATCTCCGACGCCTCCTCGGATTGAACGTCTCAGTCGAGTAGAAAAGTGCGATGCCCGTCGCTCAAAAGACGGAAATAACACCCTTTTTTTAGCCAACTGAGATATTATCTCCTTTCTTCAAGTAACCACCATGGGTTTTATGAAATATTTTTTTGCTGTACTCTTCAGCCTCACAAGTGGTTTACTAAATATCAACTACATATTAAGAAAAATTGAAACCCAAAGTTACACGTTCCACAGAAAATAATTCTTACCTCAAGCTGTTTCCATATAATGTAGCATCTTCATGGACATCGTAATAATGTGATAAATATATTTAGCGGGACGCAGAGTTCTGACCTTTGAGTATCCTTATATCACAATGGAATTCTCATTTTGCTTCTATCACACGAGTGAGCTTAAGTTCACGTTTGGGGGCGTTTCCAGTCACTTTTATACAGTTTGTTCTGTTACTTTCTTCGTTAACCCTTCTAAGGTGTCTAATGTCTCTTTAAGCTATATTTGGATGGTTTTTGTATTATTTCTCCACATTTTCAAAAGTATAATTCAGGATAAAAAAATGCGCTCAATTTTTATCTATTTCCTCCATATATTTCCTCCATAGATAATAAACAAAGCAAAAAACATATTTTTGGTATACTCCCCTGCGTTGACCGATCTCCACTACTCCGCCTAAGAACGACAGCGTTTTTAAAATTAGTCCAATCCAATCAGATTACGTCTCGTGCAAGTTATTGAGTAGTCACGAATTGCTATTTACCTGATGTGATCCAAAAGAAAAACATCGTAGAAATTTCTGTTGAAGTATATTTTTTGTATTTAATGATGAGGTATGGCAGCTTCAAAACCAGCGACAGTTTTATGTAAACTGATCTCTACCGTCTTATACACTTGCTAAATGTAGATAACTAAGCATTATTTCACCGATCTTAATGGCAGAGGGTTGAAGTCCTAATCTGAAAATTTATAATATTTATAACTTTTACAGACCACAGAATATTTCGCACTTCAACATGACAGATAGATATAAATATTTTTTGAACATATTTACTGCATCCCACAATGGCACAGAAATATTGGCAACAACATGAATTGGGATGCTTAGGTAACCATAAAAGGTTATTACCTGTTTAAAGATTACCTTCTTAAACAAATTGAAAACACAAATTGCTCTCGAAAAGAGTAAAACTAAAAATATACATTGGTAAAGAAATTAACCTTGAAACCCCGACTTACAAACTAGTGAAGTCAACAATAACCTTGAAAGTGTGATATAAGGATTTACAAAAACAATCCATGCCATAAAAAATTAATACGAGTACATGTACGGCATCCTTTCATACATCGTTTTTAAAGAAGTTTTCAATATTGTGCTGAGTGAATAGCCATTATTTCACAGAACACAGAAATTTTCGGGAATTACTCTTCATTTTATATTTTCTGGCAAAGCAGTGATTGATGAAAACAGCAGCTTTGCCAAAAATCTTTTATCCTGTAATCACGGCAGTGATTTTAAAGTGAATTTGCTGCATTTAACAGATAATCGACGTGAGGTAAATGCTTTAGAAAAGCTCGAAATTATAAAATGATGTGGTGTCTCAGATTCTAATCTTGTGAATAAGTGTTTATTTACTGCCGATTCCTCTATCCTTTCAGCCATTGAATAACCTTCCCCTTCTCACAAATTTATACTCTCACTCAAATCCTCCCCCCCCCCCCATTTACCTTTTACTGGTGATAATAAGGGAATGAGATACCTCTCTAATCACCTGATGATGATGCTGAGCCGTCAAAATGCGGATCATGCTAAATTTTGAAATATTCTATTGTCAATAAAGGCTACAAAGTTAATAAATTTGTGATGGAGTACCATCAAGTTAACGAATATCAAGTTTTAATCATAATCTGCAAACCCCAGCGCCGTGGATTCAAGTTTCACCCCGAAAGTTTTTCCCCCTCACAGGTCATTGGTATTTGTGCAATACGTAAACAAACATCTATAATTTTCCGTTCAACCCACGAGGAAGGCGTAGTATGGAGGATATTTAAACCCATGACATGTAAAATTTAGGGAATAGTAAAAACGATAGGTAATTAGGAAAGGGTGAAAATGAGTAGTGTTTTCTTCTCGCTGTTTTTGTCATAGCCATAAATAGGGTGTTGTAAGAAGATTTTTATAACTATGAGTTCGGCTAAGTATCTCACTTATTTTGCCTCTTCTATTATTTATGGATGTATATCGTGGGGTCAAATACCTAAGATCCTCCGCGTAATCCTGAGACTCGAGTAATATACATTTTTCAAGCAATCTACGCTTATTGCTTCACTCAAATATCGGTTGCGATTGGCATTTACTGCTGCGTAGTAAGCGTTTCACTCTCATTTAAGAGATGTTTTCACTTTGACCTGAGAGCACCTCCAGATGAAAGGTGAAACGTCTACGAAGCAGCAAAATGTGATGGAACTCTATAAATAAACGAAACAATTGGACAGACGACGATGACACCTAAGGACTAATCTTAACCTATTTCGTAGTCTTCGAGTACCTATTCCTTACATCAGCTCATCATTTGATGACTAGGAGAAGAAGAAGAGAGAATGCTTAAGTAATGGAGATCGCCGAGTGGGTGGTGGGAGAGAACTTCCAGCATAGTCAAGTACTTCGCACGTCGCTTGATATCTTAAACTGTAATCTCCATGATCCTTTTCGTTCAGAGTAGGACAATGCCGGTGCCGGGCGTATCTCCACCTTTCCACTTTATTCGCCATTCTGTTTTCATTCATAACTTAGCAAATTACGTCAGAGGCTGTTTGTCAATTTTAACTACTGGCCTACGCAAAAATATGATCGGTGATTTGCAAATGAAAGGAAAACATAAGCAGGGATACAAGACAACAGAGAAAGTAAAAAACAAGGAAGGATGTTTGGCTGACTTGAGTGTGTCGGTTTGCGAGGAATAGAATATCTGGTGGTGGTTAAGTTTTCGATTTCGGTTGCGTATGGAGAATTTTCAGCCCAAAGGTTTTCAGCATTGCATCGAGCATCTTCGGGGGCGAGGAGCGAAGAAGTCTTCGCTCCTGAAAACGCTCGCGGCAATACGGGCGAAGCGTTGGACCCAAAATTTTCCAAATGGAGCCAATATTGAAAACTACACCACCACCAATCAACAGCAGCGAAAACCTATACTCCATAATAGAAGATCTGTGTTACACTAAGTTTACCTGCAACAGTTATGAACGATGTGAGCAGCTTTCATTCGTGGAGTAAAGATGCAGTCGTAAAGTAAATTTTGTTCAAATTGTGTTCCCAATAGAGGGGACATTATTTTAAATTATTTATATGGTGCTGGCGTTATTAATTTCCTAATTAAACTCTACCTAATAGTATCCTCGGTGGTATCCCTGATCATAAAAATATAAATTCTTCTGGCGGAAGTCAATTCTATAAAGCGGATAAATTTGAGACTACAAAGAAATAGTTGCTCAAAAGTTCATGGCCTCATGTGTGAAAGGATTGAGCAGTTGATGTATCTTCCATTATTGCCCAGAGTTTGGGATCATATCGAAATTCAAAGAAAAATAAAAAAGCGTACGTGGACTGTTACAGCATGGCTTTTGATTTTTTGAAGAGAATCAATGCACCCCTCGGTCACATTGAGGCAATGTCGTGGGTTCAGCTTCGAGTAGAGAGCGGAAGTATATCCGCGCTTGAAACGTTGACGGTGCGGTGCAGTCGCGGGGCAGAGCGGTCGATTGGGTTCCCCTCTTGGCCTCCTCCTCTCGTATTACGCCCACCGCACCCTCCCACTCCTCCCCCTCTTCCTCCACCCTGCCTCCCACCCCCGCTCGCGAATGGGCTGGCTGTCCGGCCTCACTGCTGGGCACACACAAGTCACTGCCCATTTGCATTGATGGTATGCGGCGACACGTTCTGCTGATTTAGCTGACCGACAATATCACCGTCATATGTGCGCCACTACATCAAATTACAGCACTAAACCCGGCTGAGTTACACACTCCGCTGGACTCGCAACGTCAAGAGTTGACATGGGATGGAGATTTCCTCAGCCAATAGATCAAGTGAAGTCATTCGTTAATTGGGAAACGGTAAACTCGAGAAAAGTTATAGGACGGCTATTTTGATTTTTTTCCACCTTGCCATAGTGAAGCAAAATTCGAGTTTCGTTGATGCTTCCGTGATTTATCAGCTATGAAATATTTTATCCATCGTGGTTCCATCCTTTAACGTTAACTTCTAAATATCGGCACCTTACCACCTGACTGGAATGATTATTGTGGGGATGTTGAGTTAAAAAAATAAGTAGAGATGAAACATGGATGAAAATGGTGCATATATAGGTTATATGAGCTCAATGGAAAATAATGTCTCAACAAAAATGAAATTTAGCATAAAAAGACAAAATATAATGTGGAATTGAGGAGAAGAAAGTCTTCGCAAAGACATCCGTAAAAAATTAGAGCAATGATTTTATTGATGAGGGAAGGGCTACTGATTTACTAAGCCGAATGAATGGTAAAATTTACGAATCAGCCATTTAAATTATATGAAATTGATCTTCTACTCAGTGTAATGGTTATGCACCGCACTCCAATGCACTTTCTCCACAGGCATGTACTCCAACGTGAGTTTCACTCACGTAATTTGGTTTTAGATTCCTAACTTATTACTCTCAGGAGCCTTGACGCCATTAGTCAAATTGTGAAATCAATAAGCTATACCTTCAAAGAATCGTGGAAATTTTATAAATTTAGCTTTAAATTGACGTTTTATTGAGTTTTCATTTTTAATACCTTATTTTTAACACACTTAATTATAACCATTTCACTAATAATTGTATGTATGTCTTAAGAAACAGCGGCTTGACAGGAACCTGAGAAGCACTATAGTAACTAAAGAGGAATCTAAAACAAAGGTTTATAATGTATTCTACGTATGAAATATAATTGTAACCTTAGTACTGAGATACATATTTCATCAATTCCATTGAAAAATACTAGGAAGTGGAAGGAAAAAAAACTTTGCCTTTTTTGGGGGAAAAACTAAATGTTTTAGCTTTTCTAAAGCCCACATGATTTCCAAAACGGTCGTTTTTTTTACAACAAAAAAAAAACAAAAGTTCGGAAAAGAAATAGTTTGCCACATTGTAGGTAAAAGATGGCTCCTTTCTGATGTAATGTTACAAAGAATTTCAACGTTAATATGGCCCTGGAAAAATATTCCTGCATACCTAACTCACATGCGAAAAGAGATATAATACAGTCAATTGCATTTTTGCCCTCTTTCCCTCATCCACAGAAGAAATTTGAATGTAAGGAGAGAGCGTAGTGATAACGGTTTAGCGGTATAGCATAATTAAAGTATACCTATTCAATGATTTTTGATGGATCTTCCACAGTATTGAATAGCATGCGGGATGGTATCGTCGAACAAAAAGGCAGCAAACGACGCGATTCGTAATTTTTTTCACATTCAAACCGAGCACAATGCCGTCCGATAACGATTTCACATACATCTCCTATCAAAGCTCGTGCACACACAAAACACAAACGCACATTTACACACACCAACAAACACACACACACACTCATACCAACGCAAAATTTTACAAATTCAACACACGGCCAGTACCCACTGCCACACACAAGCCAACCGCGCCCCTCGCGGTCTGTTGTGGAATGCGGTAGCAAATTCACGATGCGCGAGAGAAGGGGGTAAAAAAAGATTGAATTTTAATTTATTTTTTTTTATATTTTGGAAACAAAATAATTGTAATTTCTCCCGATGGTATTTTGCGCCACGTGATCCAGTTGCGCGTGCATTTCTCGTTCCTGCTGCCATCTACCCTCCCTTCCCGTCCCCTCTCCTTCCTCCCCTCCCCGCCTAAAAACCCTTTCCCCTCGCCCACCTTTCTCCGCTCCCACCCGCGCTCCCCCTCCTAGTCCTTCTCCATCCAACACCCCTACCCTCGTCCACCCCACGATCTGCCTTTGGGCGCAATGTGCTCCACTACACAACAACGAAAGCATGGAAATACGTACGGCCATTATATTTTTGGCCGGGGAGAGGAGGAAGGAGAGATGGAAAAATATAAAAACAGACAAAAATTTTCCCTGTCCTTTCGTTGTATTCCTGTATTGTAACACGCAGGGAAGAGGGAGAGGGGGGGTCGAGAAGGGAGGGGAAATGCGAGTCCGCCGTGCGCGCCCTCCCGCTTTCTTTTGTTTTTATTTTTCATTTCCTTTTCCCGAAGCGCCCTCGGGGGGGCAGCACATGAACGAATAACGCACGGCGAGCAGCGCATCAACATCCTCCCCCTCCACCCACTCCATCTTCCCATCCATTCCCCTCTCTCCCTCCATCTCCCCCTCCCCCTTTTCGCATTCTTCCACAGAGCCAGGGCTCAGCGATACTCGCATCTTATTGTGATGATGTATTGCAAACCATCGATACCTAGTATTGTATTGCATCGGATTACATCGAATTCATTTTCATTATAGTCATTCTCATTGCCTTACCTTGTACCGCAAGTAGCATGATATTACACGTGTAAAATGCGTCACATTTCTCATCGTGTCGCGTTGAATATCATGCATTGCGTTGAATTGCATATGTCGTACTCCATCATCGCATTAGGGTTCTTTCGACTCAGTACGCCCATGGCTCGCAATAGACGCCAGCGATTGGCGATCGCTCAGAGGCCAAATCAAATAAAACATCTCCAAGCAGTCATTCACGCATAAGCAGTCCGTGTCGCGTACACATAAGCCGTATCCGCCGTATCAGATAGAAGAAGTGCGCAAGTTGTTCTTCAATTGTTTGACTCACCTCGGAGAGGAAAACCACCAATTGCCAGCGGTAACTGACTAATGGCCGGTTTCAAGAACATCAGTCAACAAGTTATGGAATCAGTAGTTATGAGATCCATAAAGTTATTAATCTCATAAATATATTCAGGTTTCTAAAATTATTCACCAATAGTGAATAGCTTCGAATATTTGTTCTTATCTTCCGCCGCCGGAAACATTTATGAAAGTTTAGCCTATTAATAATTGCTAATGCACATAATAATTACTCCGTAAGAGTATGCAAACTGGTCATTTGTCTAAAACAACTCCTTTTATCAAGCAATTAAGTCTCCAAGCGGTACATTGCGTATCCGCCATCTTGGCTTCTTATAGAACTCGTTACTCCATGCCATAAGTAATGAAACCAATATATTTATCGAATGTTTCTTCACCACTTATTAATGGTTACCATGGCTTTCAGGTCCCATAACTTTATGGAATACATATTACGTTCCTGCAACAGGAAATAAAGAGAAATATCGAAATCAAGAGGGGGAGGAAATTGCCGTCCATCGCAAAATATCGCCGCAGATTGAAAACACCCTTGGTATATCACACTGTGATTAACCGCGAAACAGAAACGATTAAATCTAGTTCTGGTAATTGATGATTCCTACAAACGATTTTTACCACAATAGTTGAGATAAATCCGGAAACAATATTCGTGGTAATGAGTGATAGCGGTGTTTTTTTCATTCTTTACTTCGTTTTTTTATTTCTGCTGGGGATGCCTATTTAATTATTTATGTTTCATGTCCTAGCGGTTACTCATATGTTTGCTTCTCTTCACTTGGACTAATCATTCTCATGATTTAAGAGCAAATGTTTCATATCACATGAGTAGAATAGCACAGATGCCGTATTGCATGAAAATCTCCTCGCACCAACGTAAGTGGAGAGTAGTTTATTTAGCAAAATTGGTAAAAATAGTGTGATCGTGTGTTTGAAGGTTGGCGTATGTCTAGAGAGAAGTCACCCCTGATATGTCTTAAATTGTCTTACAAGGTCCATACCACGTAGATGTGGATGAAGATGTAGGATATCCTATACTGAATCCTACCAATCGGAGCTAACGGTGTCTGCTGAAGCGAATCCTGCTTCACGCGAAGTATTAAAGCCAGCACAAGCTGCCATACGCATAAAAACCTATGGAATAGTGAGGGGAAGATTAGGTAAAATGATAAAGCTACTTATAACTTTAATTGTGTTTTACCTGAATAATTTCTGATTATTTGGTGCATTGTAGTTCTTTGTAGCAATTAGGAGCATGACTGCTGATACATTTAGTATTAATCTTTTGAAATGTAATATGATATATTGTGGAGGTTTAAATCATATTATTTGGATGGAGCACAAATTTGCACATTTCAAATATTTATTTTGTTTGAAGTTCCTCAGTTACTATACTAACTATTTTAGGCCGGCGTTGTAGGCTAATATCTCTATTCAACGTGATGATCTCCAGAGATACAAGATGCATGTGCACATGTATACCACACGTATGTCTGCATGTATTGAGTATTTAGCAATGGTTTCTGGAGCAATAAACAGGCAAGAATATCGCACGTAACAGCCGATGCGTCCGAATATCGCACCACATCTCCTTCCCTTTCCACCCTCTTAATGTCGTCCTCCTTCCGTCCTCTTCCTCCATTTCTCCACCCTCCCTTGCTCCTCATCACCCTCCCCTCCCCAAAACGTCTAATGTGCGTGTGATGACTTCAACAAAGACGGCGAAAAGAGTGTGCGACATTGAAAATGGAAGAGAGGCTGAGAGCGGGAGGAGGCGAGTCGGAAGAAGAAAAGGAAAGAGCAGGGGGTGGCGTGAGAGGGGGAAGAGGGGTCAGTGGGAGCAGCGTGGCCTCAATAGCGGGCAGAGAGGAGTGTTTCAGTGTGGATGTGCATCGAATTTTACGCGTTGAGGAGAAATGCGACAGAGATAACAAGACAAGAGAGAGCGTGGGAAGGATGAAGGGAGGATGTGCGGGAAAGGAGATGGACAGAGGAGTGGAATATGAATCTAGTGAGACCGGCGAGGAACGCACAGCTTAATTTTCATAGCACCAAGTCACCTCTTAACTCTCAACAGACAAGCGTGTCAAATTTGTTACATTTCAAAATCATTAAAAGATATGCTTTCTAAGATTCTTTTGCATTTAGTTGTTGCGCTAGATAGAATTGTAACGCTTTGGATTAAGTGTGTGGAAAGTAGTGTCTCTTTGGGCGGATTGTCAAACAATTTGAATAGAAGAATGTGTGACGCTATTCACTGACGATAGCGTGCCTGGTGGAACTCTTAAATAAATAGTTACAGCTTTCATATGAAGAATTTTGGGAAAGTTAAAAAAAAGATACGTTGGAAAGGTAATGTTGAAGTATACTTTGTGTAAATATTATTATGTAGAGTATTATTTTAAATTAATTAAATACAATACAAATAAGTCACATTTCAAAATAAGTGTTACTATGAAATGGATTGTAAAAAGCACTTCTAAAAAACTTATATAGAAGCAGTATTTTTTCATGCTGATGCTTCATAATACTGTCCATAGAGGGTTAAAATGTAAGCTATCCTAGACTAAGAATAAAGATAAATCACTGGAAAATAACAGTAATGAGATTCTTTTGGACAAAGGAAGTGAGGCGGGTCATTTAAGTTGGGGAACACTTAGCATAGACGTAAGGAGAAACATAGCGTTGGCGTAAGAATCGTAAGTATAGAAGGGAGCTGATGTCGGGGACCTTGGGTAAGGATATAAAGAGGAGACTGGTAAAGAGCTTGACATAGAATGTAGCGTTGTACAGGGCAGAAATGTGGACTTCGAGAAAGGAGGACGAGAATCCGCTGCAGGCTTTCGAGATGTGGATTTGGAGTAGGATGGATCAGGTGCGGTGGACGGGAGGGAAGACAAACGAGGAGGTACGTGGTATGGTGGGTGAGGTAGGGAAGCTTTCGGATGGGATCAGAAAAAGGCAAGAGTACATCCTAGAGAGGCTGGAAGTGAGAAGAGGGACAGTGGTTTGCTCATGGCCATGATGGAGGGAATGATGTTGTGAAAACGTCAAAGGGAGATAATGGGTTTATTGACGGGATGAAGAAGGTTCGGACGCACGCGAAGATTAAGAAAGAAATAATTGAAGTATGTAGATCCCTTCTTGTGTAAAAATCTTGAGAATTTTCTCTAACAATTAAATCAATCTCTAATCGATAGTGTACTTAAATGTAATAAAAAAGTCACCTTAAAAGTGTGTTGCAGGGACCACCACCAACCTCTTCACCAGCGTGCACTACAATGTCAATTAAAATTTTTGAAAACTACGAGAATTAGTGCACATTAAAATACTTAAGATTGAGTCGGTGTGGAGCTCAGCAGCACTCACTTCCAATCTGAGGTTCGGGGTTTGAATCCATGCGGCGGTGGCCATAATATTTTAAAGGAATGCCGATCCCTTCCTGGAGGCTCTGCGCGATCTCTTTCGAGGTATGAAAACGTGACACAAGAGTCATGCAGGAAACATGCAAAGCATGGTATTAACACTACTCGGTAGATTTAGAAACATGCATTAGGGGGTATCTGAACTAATCAGCTACACTCAGGTATCTGAGAGACAAGATGGGGAAAGGGTGTGATAAATCCAGTCAGCCAAAATCTGTACATACCAAATAGACTCAATATTATTGGGCTAATGGCCATGCCAAGATTCTGCCCAATCCTTCTTTATTTGTCAATTTATCCTCCCACCACCAAACAGCCAATCTCATATTCTCGGTGATATAAATGATGGTGTAGATTGCTTCCTGAGACACCAACTACAATTTCTAGTTTTTCAGCAATACAGTCGAAATTAAAGGTCTTTTAAGCCATTAAAGATTGCTGAATTGATTAGTTCACGACAGGTTACACAGAAGATGGAGGAAGGGTACTAAGAAACCCAGGAGTCAGTATAACCATATTCTCAAGGAAAAGCGTCATGTTACACCGACACTCTAGAATGTATTACACAGAAAAGCTCGATCACTGCCGGGGTCCGAACTCGGGCGCCCTGGTATCAAATACTGCAACCACCAAACCATACAGATTGCTCTGTTGGTACAGGGAGGAAACAAAACTGAGGACGAAGAAGAGAGCGGCAGGCACGAAGGGGGAAAAGTTGGAGGGGGTTAGCTTTAGTGCTCGGCTCAAGGAAGATTACTGCGTATTAAACTCGATTAGTTTGGCAGCAAGAGGAAAATATTCTCGTATTTCTAATGGTATCAAAATAAAGACCACAAAATGGTCTCATTTTTTAACCATATGCCAACAAAGAATAAAATACTTTTTTAAATAAATGTGGCACGGCTGTGCGCTCTGTTGACGCATTCGGGAAACAAATGTTAAGTATTTACGCACCGATAGCATCAAAAATATGACTGGATATAGTTTGCAAGTTTCTCAAATATTGTAAAAGTAGTTTTATCACTTTCCGTGGTGTAGTTTTCATAACATCGCATATGTAACCCTCGGTTATGAAGATGTTTCCCACTTGCGGCGTGAGACAGGCAATTCTTTGATTTATATATTTAGAAAGTTACAGAGGAGTTAAATCGAATTAAGTGATATTTTTATTTTCTATTTATAATTCTGTACGGCTGCTTAAAGTTTCATGCAAAATCTTAACATAATCCCCACTATGACTTGAAAAAATCTTACGCTAATTACATAAAATTTTGATTCGAGCTCGTATGCGGGAAGAATTCCTCTTTTGTTAAGGAGATGGTGACGTCAGTCGACTTGCCATTACGGATTTAGCCGCTTACCGCTTGGCTTTTCACACTGGAATCCTCATACACCCTTCATTTCTGCATCACAACCACACCCGAACCCGCGAATATACGAATTGCGCTCACTCCGTGCGTCACCAGCGCAATGTCCTCTCTTTCGCTGGTCTCTCGCTCTTCTTTCTCAGCCCCGCTCCGCGAGAACCACCGATGAATCGCGCCTCCCAATCGTCAGCGTCGTCTTAATTGTTCTCGCGAGCGAGCGAATTGGGAAGGCTCTCCAGGGACTCTCTGACGCCGCCATTCTCCCATGAGAGTTTGTCTCCCACGTCCTTATTACTGCATGGTTGTAAACGGCGACGAAACTTAAGCCACGATTACCCGAAATCAGAGGAGGAAATGCGATGCATTCTTCCTTGCTGTTGTTACCGCCATCCGTTAATGGTAATATATATTCAGAAGGTAATTCTCACAGGTACTGACCCAAGAACACACTAAAATTAAAACTGGAGAAGAAAAAACGCTGTGAAAATGTTTAAATAATGACCAGCGAATATCGAAATTATGACTATTGAGTTTCATCTCACAAGTGCAATTGTAATATAGCGATAACGAGATCGCATGTATTATGGAGATGCATGATCGAGCATAAGGTTATGAATTATTTCAGTGCTATTGTCTCACATTTTGATAGTTCAAGATGCAGCATGCCACGTATTTAGGGGGGTGTCTTCTACATCTACATACTAACCTGCGAGCCGCTGAACGGGCATGTGGCAGGGGGTGTTAGGACACCAGCCGTGTAAAGGTGTAAATGACGAGGTTATGGAAGGTGTAATGGTGAAGTGTACTATGGGAGTGTTTTAAGCGGAGCTCCGGTTTGCTTATGGCCACCTTTAATGCATGGAAAGAACGAAATTTTGTACCTATCTCTTTTGTATCTATCAACAATTGAAAAAAACATATCCCAATACCATATTTTACCATGATTAAACAATTAATCCGATCTTATACAGAGCTAAAGTTCCTATGAGCTGTTTAAAAAATATAATTTCTTAATTTGTAAAATAGAATACTTTGATTTTATAAATACATCTAAATTAAGAAAAACTCACATTAAAAAAAAAAAAACGTAATACTAGTACCATTATATTTATTCACCTAACAAATATTGAAACGTATATTTTAGTGCGTTCGGATTAACAATGAAAATATATTTAAAGTCTTTCAAGGTTAAATCTTTGATTATTTTTCTGCATGGAGGTATTATTTATTTGATTGCAAAATATGTTTACGCGGCTAAAATTTGGTCAAGCGGTACGTCTAAGAATAAAGTTTTAAATTCATCAGATAAAAATTTAGAATTTCTCCAACTCTTAGTCTTGGCAGATTTTTTCAATGAAATTATGCTAAATAAATCTTCAAATACATGACTTGGAGGATAAACTTTAACTTCTAGCGCACGGGAGTACACCTCGTCTTCATTAACGTCAGGTACGTAGAAAGAACAAGCTGAAGCATAAGGAGAGGGAAGATTTCTGCGGGGAGAATTCTAGTGTTTCAGCCTTGAGACCGTGGTAAGCCTTCCAAAAACGATCGGAGAGGCTTTATACTCTTCATCTCCTTAAACACGAGAAGGAGTTAAAGCGTCGACAAATCTTCGCCGAAGTGAAGTGTGTCAGGATAAGACGCGCTTCCCGAACGGAAGGAGCGAGAGATTTTCATGAAGGGGGCTTCGAATCATCACTCCGTGATTCCCCGAAAGAGAACATCTTCTCTGCCTTGTATCGAGACTCATTCTCCACCTTATATCGAGGGGAGCGTAATTCAGATGGTAGAGCACTTGCTTGGCAACGAGAGAGGTACCGGGATCGATACCCGGCGCCCTCATAATTTTTTTCACCGCAATGTGACTTACATTCCAATTCATCTTGATATTATTATCTCGTTTTCCACGATGCCGGAGCAATGTTTTCATTGATAGGCAATTTTTCTCATCAATACATTCACAATTTACTCGTTGGAATCTTTTCATTGAATACCATTATCTACCCCAATGATGGTCCGGTGGGGAAAAGATGAAACTAAGACTTAAATGCACGAAGTTGACGTCTCACAACGAAGGAATTATTGATAATACCCGACTACTGTATTTTAACATCATTTAAACTGCTTTAAACAAGGGAAACATATGTCCAACATGAAACGAATTTACATTTTTTATATACCTCAGTCAATTCGATATCGGCATAATTATTGGAAAATGAGTAAATTATAATCCGTGACTTTAGGCCTGATTGAGTGGAAATGGAACACAACTGAACTTTGAAAAGAATGAGCAACTTTCACTATGATAGGATTTATTATGAACGATTTCGCTTTTTACAGTATCTTCGGGTAACAGATGTCATGTGTGCACAAGCTTATCACAAGTGCACCCGTGATATTTGTTGCCAGAAGATGCTATAAATCCCAAACCGTCCGTAATAAACCCTATCATAATAATAATAATAATAATAATAATAATAATAATTTATCTTTTTATTTCGAGCGAATTTAGGCCAGTACAGTCCTCTCTTACAATTAACTCATATATGACGAACACTGCCCAGGGAGGTGTAAATATCCTACCCCGGCCGGACTCGAACCCGCGACCTTCGGTTTGGCAGGCGAGAATTTGTATCCGAGGACTTTACCCCGCCGCCACCGAGGCCGGCAGTGAAAATGAAAATTGCTAATAGTGAAAGTTGCTAATTTTTTTCAAAGTGTAGATAAGTAAATCGCTTCTACACGAAGACTTTATATATTTGTGAAAACATAGTATTCTACTCATCACTTACTACAACTACACGAATGTATTGCTTAGCTTACCTTACATTGTACAATTCCATGAATACCAAGATCGTTTTGATCATCGTGCCACGTAGCAAGTCTACATGGTGGTTGATCATCTGGTATATACATTCGTATGAAGAACCATGGGCGTAGCCAGAATTTATGCTAGGGGGGGCAGGACACCATCCTGAACGGGTCTATATAGCAGATTTGGTATGAAATGTCTCGTCCAGGGGAGGGCTACTGCTTCCCCCTGCCTCCTCGTGGCTACGCTCATGTGAAGAACACAAAAATGTAAATTTTACTCATGATGCGGCCAATACGAAGAGAAGAATGCGTACACATACAAAGACAAACTAATAGTACAGTCTTGCAGCTATCAAACTATAAAACTACTGAGCAGCTACTGTGTTTTCCTCTCCTCTATATTTCACATTTTTAAACAAGATTTGGTGCCTCCCAGTTGACCCTGATGAATTTTGTAATTTATTTAGAGCCTGGTTTGAGATATGTTTCCAAATTCAAGCTCTATTCCTCTTCGGATTCCATACTTTTGAGAATTTTTCTCCTCAGTTTTTTGTTACTCAATCTGACTTCGATAATAGCTGAGTATTTGTGCTCATTGAAAATCTGTGGTCTAGGGTTCGAATCCTGGTTGGGCTGCTCTGTCACTGACCAGGTTTTATTGCGGGGGCTAGCCTCAGTATATCAAAACCTGCCTGGATAGAGAAATTAGGGGCAAATATATTAGTTTTATTGTAACATATCTCTTAATACCAGCATCTGAACGCAAATGTTAAGATTGCACATCAAAATGGCGAAAATACTGCAATCAAGGTCAAACGCAATCGGTTAAAAACTCTCCTCAAACAGACTTCGTCAGTTGGAATCTGCACGCAAGAACCAAGACGAAGAGGAGTTAAAGAATACAGGCTCACTGAACCAGTCATTACCGTCAACATGAACTTCGAGGTTATTATATTCACGTCAAAGGATTCGCATCATCGAATGTAGGGCTCGGGTCGCCGACGACTAGGGGTATGGGGACGGCTTCTCCGTAATGTGGCCAAACCCTTATCTCAGGGTCTTATCAATGGGTGCAGACGACGAGGATGCCTGGTCCCCATTTTCCGATGGCAGCGGAGACATGGACTGAACACGGGGTGATAATTAAAGGGAGGTCTGGGGGGTGGGTGTTGGAACAAGCGATGGGATGACGGCGTGAGTGAGGGGGGGTGGGAGGGGAGGGAGGACCAGGGGCGGAGGGAAGAAGGAGGAGGGCGGAGGGGGGGAGGGTAGGCACGCAGTGGGCGAAGAATGGAATCACGAGACGCGATGATATGGCCTCACTCCGCGTCGACTTTTTTTGTTGCTCGGCGGGCAAGTCGGTCGAAACTGAGCACGGGCGGCTGGAGTAGATAAATAATTAACGAAGTTGTGGAGCCCTTGGTGACGAGGGGAATCGACTAGGGCGGCGGCGAAGGGCAGAACAATGCGACCTCCTCCCTCCCTTCGAATGAACTATTGGGACGGGAGCTGGAGCCCTTTGAACGCGCATGCTTATGTTTTAATTAGAAGAAAACGAGAGCCGAAATTTCTCGCCAAAGTGAAGTCTTCTTTCATTATTTTTATTCATTTTGATTTCTATTTTAGTTCACGGGGTAGTGGGTGCCCGAAAGACAACATTTCAGTTTCGAGACTGCAGTTGCTAAAACCATCCTATCCGTTGCTGGGTCTATCACCGATCTCTAGCAGCGAAAACCTGGATGTCGATTCTAAAATTCATAGCGTGGGAGGAATACGTCCGCGTTGCCTGAGGGAATGTCCTGAAAGGAAGGAGTAATTAAACAAGTGAATTCCGTAATTTGAAGCTGGGAGGCAAGAAAAGTCATCATGGATGGGTGGTGGTCGAACTTAAGTCATAAATTAATCAATAAGCTGCCAATAACGGCTTTAAAAGCCACTGTCATTAGTGGTTCGGAATTATCCGAAGGTTAAATTAGCATAGCAAAAAGAGGACAAAGAGCCATTTTGCAATAGAAGTAGCTATTACTTAAGATGACATACTGATTTCGAGGATCCTAGAATAAGTTTCACCTATTCCTCGGTTTTTGTCATATCTTACCGCAGAAGAAAATGTACCTCATTTGGTTAACAAATGAACCGATGGATCTTTATTTAAACATAAATGGTTTCTTCATCAGCAACCACTTACTTAATGATTTCCTTAGGACATAGAGGCGATTTAAAGCTATTTTATCGCTTGAAACATAATTTGGATAGTTGAATCTCGTGCTTTGGTTCCTACTCTAATAAATCACTTTATTCTTACAGTTTAAAACGCATTCTTTACCGTTCATATACATGGATATAATACTTTGTAGTATGTGGAACGCAAAATGATTTAACGGTAACGTCAAAAGTCCATATCATTCTTACTTTTTGGTAAGGAATCCAAATTTCTAGCGATTTTATCCATCCTCTAATGATGGTATGAATGTAAAAACTACTATACAAACTATATGTCTTATTAATCGAAGACTTTAGCATTGTTACCATTTGATTAGCCGCTCGACTGAAATTTAGACGCCTTGATCTCTTTTATAGCAAATATCTTCGCATAAATTGGCTTATGCTTTACATGCAGAATATTGTACATTTTCTATCATTATGGGTGTCTTTTTAGTCACTTTAGCCGCTGTGTACATTTCGTCATTTGTTTACTCTGTTATAACTTATACGCTCATTAAATATTATCAATTGAGTAGTCCTTTCCTTAGTCTCATTAGCACTGATTTCGAGGATCCCAGAGTAAGTTTTAGCTTTTCCTCAGTTTTTGTCACGCCTTGCCGCTGAAGAAAATGTACCTCAGGAAACTTTCGAGAAATTTCTAGACCTTAATACTCGAATAAAATGTAACACCCACAATATTTTGAAGAATAGTAGAACTATGAGGATATGGAATGGATTGATAAGGGGCAGGCTAAGTATATTTTTTCAATAAAGGGCCACAGGACAAAACTTTCCAAGCTAAAAATGAAAAAAAGCCAATGAAAAAGTTTTTAAAAAAAGGAGTCAAGTCAAAATATGTTTATTCCATACAAAACAACAACACATCATAGCAATTAACACAATAAAAGCTTATTGAGGTCAGAGTGTGGAAAAACTGAGAAAATTAATCTCAGGACAAGTGACTCATAGAGAAAAAGAATTGCTTTTAGGACCTTCGTTGCGTATCTTATTTCAAGTTAAACTTAGTTCTGGACTACTTGGACCGAGTTATTTCCCAACACCGAGGAATAGTTGTTCAATACCGCGTCTCTGGGAGGGCTTGATTTATTTACCAACAGATGCTGTCGACACCAACGTGTCTAAGAATTCGGGTAAGTAATACAACTTGGACGTGACAGTTTATGTTCGACTTTTTTTCTCCAAAATTGAATCAAAACTCCAAAAAAGTTTTCACGCTAACCGAAGACCTGAACCTTCTAGAAACACATTATTAGAGCAAAGAGCATCGAAACTTTACCGATGGATGCCATTCTTCGGCGAAGCAAATATACACTGAAAATGGGTCGTTCGGGTAACTCTCGGGTGACATTTGTGACAGTTTAAAGGGAGCAACGCCACCAAATAACTGTTACTTCATTACTTCCAATTACAAGGACGAGGGCACATGCAGTAGTCTGAAGCAACACGCCAGTCTGGCAACCTGAGAGTCGCCGGTTCGAATCCGGCTTGAGGGAATTGATGCTGTGCTTGCCTTGGGATTATAGTCATAATTTTGATGATCGATTTCTTAAACCAAGGTCTGCTATTTTAAAATGATAGAACCATTCGTAGCCATTAGAAAAGCTATTCTTAAGGAGCAAATTTTCCTAAATAATTTAACGATAATATATTTTATTCCCATTTTTATGTCATTGTTTGAACAATTATTAAGAAACACCAATAATGAAGTTAAAAAGCGTAAATAAATGGAATAAACGCAGCGAACGTGGACTGTGCGTGGAAAAAGCGTCCATTGTGTCGTAAATATGCCTAAGTGTTACATTCTCTTGTAAATAATATAATTATTGCCTTGATTTGTCTATAATGGCTAAATGTAAATCATTAGAGGAAGCACGAGTTTTTGAATGGCCAAAAGAAAAGGTGGGATTTAGTTTTCACTTTTCTCTATCACTGTTACGATGCGACCTCTTTATGATGGCGCAAAGTTATTACATACCCTTCATCGCAGAACTTCCAAATGCACGAATGGTTAGGCCGACTCATCAGCCAGTAATGAAGGATGAACTCGCCCTCTTACTGATTTGAAACGCTTACAATCCAAATAAATCATTAACATTTATGCAAAGATGCACCAATTGCAGTTTCCCTTGCATTGCAGGACCACGGCCAGTCGTCCCAAGACTTCAAGAGGATCTGCTTTTTACTTTTATAACAATGAAAGCCAACGTCGAAATTCGCAACTATTGATTCTCCGAGAGCTTCCTTCACTCGTGGAAGGTAACGCGCATTGGAGTTCACGCCGTCTATATGTATTTCGACATACACGGCTAAATGACGAGGCTGCACTTTATTCCCCGCCGTCAGGCAATTCCGGCACATTTAACCCCAATCTCTCTCTTCTCTTCCCTCACCCCCCCCCCCCCACGTATTATCTCCATTTTCTTCCAATTCTCCTCTCTCCCGACTCTCCCCGTCCATTTCCTCAACCTTCCTACCTTTTCGGGGACCACTAATGACCGTGGCCCGTTTCCCACTCCCACCCACCACCACACCTGCCCCGCCCTCCCGCACCCCCGCCGCGGCCGTATAGCGTTTTCCACAGAACTCGGGTGTGTTCCCCCAGAACAGATCGCCATCGACGACAAGGCGGCCCCCGATGCGACGACCCCCGTCATTAGAGGCGCGCGGGACCACCCCCTCGCAGCATCAACCCTCTCTTTTTCCCGTTCCGACCCTCCCGTTTCCATCTGGTGCTTCCTCTTCCCTCCTCTCGCGGACACAGTGCGCTACACCGTCTCTATTTTTTTTCTACCTACCTCTATCTTTACTGAGGAATATACAAGGCAAGGCCGTTATCGGTCAAAAAGTAGAGTGAGGAAGCGGATAGCGGAGGTATTGGGGGCAGGGCAGATGATATGGAATGGGAATGGTGGGAGCCGGCTGGGTCAGATGGGATGCTGACGCGCATTCGTAAATTTTCAGCTTCATTCCGGCAGGAGGGGTGGTAAGGGGGGGGGGGGGCCCACTCACCACAATCGCTCCTTCCCCAACTACTCCTGCGTTATTTGCTTGCCCTCATCTACCGCAAAATTTTTGTTTACCGTTCGGTCATATTGCAGTTTTTTCATCCCTCTTTCTCTCTGAATGTGCGGATCCAAGGGTTTCCTTGTCGATATTTCGGGAATTGGAATGAGAAGGGAAATCCACGGACACGCCAATATCTCTCTATCTTTTCTTCCCTCTTCATTTTTTCATATTTTTCGTTCCGGGAAACGCGAGCGCTCTTCGCTTTTTCCCTCGGCCGTCGTTCCGCATCGCCGAGCACCGAAATGGTCGAATGTAACTCACCCTCCGCACGGAAGCACCAGATTGATCCTTCAAGAAGAATGAATCAAGGTTTTTACAAATTTATGGCGTATATTTTTACGCAGAGATATTTCTCACATTACAATACCTTCGCGATACCTTACAAGAGCCTCGTATCGAGCTTCGCCATTCGTGGTTATCATTCTGAACGATTGTTAAGTGAATCCCTTTCCCAAATTCTCACTTGAGTTTCATTCCATCATGATGGCGTGCTTAAACTACCATCATCATTTTGCTAATACACACCAACACTGGTCATTCTCTTCAGTGTTGACCATCTTCTCCTTCAATAACTTTTTAGTAGGATAAGATGTCTCACAATTTTCCATAAACGTATCTCTTAATTCGTGAAGTTTTCGCTTATTTCCCTTTCTCTCTAGATATCCACCAGGGGCTCTTAGCATCCAATTTCTTCCGGCAATTAGAGATTCGTCATTCATAACGGTGCTTTTCCTATTGTTTCCAATCTCATTTGTTCCGCCTCTGACATGATTTATAGCCACAAAATAACTTACCATCTATTTGAAAGAAATGTTTTCCTATTCCCAAGCACTTGTCAGTAGCAGTAAACACACTCTTCTTCCGGTAGGATGCCTTCTTTATCTAAAATATTCTTCTAAATCTACATATTATCCTGCAAACTGTTGCATGGGTGTGTGGCAGGTGATTTTAGGATACCAGTCGTGTAAAATGGGAATGAAAAGGATAGCAGAAGGTGAAATGGTGACGTGTATCATGGGAGTGTATTTAGTGCATCTCCAGTTTTATCATTTTTACTTATTCTACGTGGAAAAAATTAAATACTGCACATATATGTTTGTCAATGCATTTCCCTTATTTTATCACTTTTTCCAAACCTAGAAATATAATGTGGCGTCAAAATGATATTCGCTTTGAAACACCTGTTCTGAATTTCTCAAGCAACCTAAGCCCAGCGTGCAGCCTCCAAGTCTCTAGGGGCGCCAATCCTAATTCCTCGAAAAGTTAAGACGCACTATATGTTCACCCATAGCAGTTTTTAAAGAAACACGTAGCTTTCTTTTGTAATTTATTTGTTTTTGGTAAAATCTTTCTGTCCAGAGTCCCAAATTCTCGCAGCGTATTCGAAGTGTGGCCTAACCAGAGCGAAATAGCACCTCTCTTTTACTATTTCATCCACAGAACTTCCTATTATGCGCTTGATAAATCCTAGTTTCTTTAGTGCTTTGTAGCTTTGTGTATGTTTTGTATGTGTGTTCCACGCGATATGTCAGAAGTTAAGGTAATTTCAAGATATTTGACTTCATCTGATGACTTTAGGTTTATTCCATCCACAGTGTAGACATGGCGTTGGTGAGATGATTTCCACAAGAGGTGAACTGTTGTGCATTTACTAATATTTAGTTCTAGCCCCCGCTCCTGAAACCACGAATGAACGTTGTTTAGGTCCGATGACAGAACTTCTAAGTCCGCGTCTTCGTTAATTTCGCGTTAGATGACTGTATCGTCTCCAAATAACATTAGTTCCTCTTCTCCTAACGTGATAATTTAGGAAATATATAGATAGAAAGACCTAAATTATCAAGAGCCAATCATGCTTTCTTGGGAATAATCGGATGTTACGTGACTCTAACTATATCAGAGCTAATGCCATCAATATTTCTTTTATGTCTACGATCATTGAGAAAGTCCCGTGTACAGTTCACTATTTTTTCATTTACTCCACTTGATTGCAATTTGTACACAAGTGTATCGTGAGGAACCTTGCCTTCTTAAAATCAAGAAAAATTGCGTCAACTTGCTTTTTGCATTCACCTGATTTTATTATGGTATTAAGGAAGTGCACAAGCTGTGTTTCGTAGGATCTACTCTTTTGGAAGCTGTTCTTACAGCCATATAAGAGGTTTTGATTATCCAAGGATGCCATAATATTGCTAAAAAAATATGTTTGACAATCTTGCATAAAAGCGATTTTAGCGATGTTGATCGGTAATTTTCTGGGTTACATCTGTATCCTTTGTCAAATATTGTTGCAACGTTGGCTATTTTTCAGGCCTGGGGTACCTTGCCTTCGAATAATGATTCGAAAAATAAGATTTCTAGGAATAGTGCAATCTTTGTCGCAACCTCCTTGAGCATGCGTGCAGGTATTTTTCCTGGCCCTGAGGACTTGTTACTTTCAATCAAACGCAGTTGTTTAGTTATTCCAATACGTGGAATAGTTATGTCAGCCATTGGCTCATTAATGTCAGGATTGTCTGTATTATGTTATGTATCATCTTTAGCCATGGACCAAATAAAGAGGAAAGTACATAGGAAGAGATACTCGGAGGTAAGGGATCTAGCATTTGATAGGGAGGGTGAAGGGTCAAACAATCTTAGGATTGAACAACCAATGAATGAATCATCCTTAGTGAATACTTTTTCGAAGTGGTGGTTTAATAAATTGGCAATGTCGATACTCTTGGTGACTGCTTCATCATTTTCTCCGATAAAGGCGCTATTGCTGAAGAATTGACCTGGAGCTTACCCACGTTTGACCAGCATGACTTGGGATTATCAACTAGTGATTCACCTAGGAATTTTTTCTAGAAGTTTCGTGGAGTATCTTGCTTTACTTTCTCCGTTATTGAGCGTTATGCAACATAAATTTACATTGCCGCAAGTTCCATTTCTTTGTCACCCAACATCATAGAATTTGTATGCAAATTGTGTGATTGCTTCGGCCTCCTGAGCTCTCGTCTTACTTGGTGATCGTATCAGCGATATTCTTTACTCTCACGTTTGCATTGGTGTGGACTATGCTCATCTCTTAATTTACATAGAACTTCCAAAGAAGGATCATCAGGATACCTCGGTGCACTTGTCTTTTATTGTGGCTACTAATTTCATGAATGAAGCTTCAATCGTCTCTCCATTTTTATAAAATGCCATTTTTCAGATAAGCAGACTTTACTTTTAAACATTTCAGTCCACTCTGCTATTGTTTTTAAGGTCGAAAAAAATTACACTGAGGTAATAAAAGCCTCCGAAGATACCAACCTCTTTAATAGTGGCAGGGTGACACTTCTTACTGAAACTTAACACCAAAAGATCCTGGTTTCAAAGGTTATTTTTGAAGAGTTTTCACAATATCACTTTCAACTCCGTTGCAAAACACAATACTTTTTTCTCATCTCAGTTTCCCACCTCGGCTTCTCATCTCATTTCTCAGTGAGAAGGAGGAATGAATCACTCAAGCCACGAATGTAACAAAATACATTTATTTGCTTGAAATTCCATACTATATGAAAACTCTACCACTATATCCAAGAAATCAATATTCCTATATCCAGGTAGAAGCAAATCAGACGGAGTTATAGAAAAATCTTAGGCTCACTTTTATACTCCATTACTAACTGAGATACTAAGACTTTCGTCTGCGATACTCAGCCTGTAACTGCCTCTAAAGAAAATTTGTAGGTTTGAGTTTAAATAAGGCATCTCGGGTGCCTCCCGGGTCAGGTTTGTGTCCCCAAACACATTCACTTGTTAAAATTTTCTTTTACGATTGAAGTCTTCTTAGGTCTTCCACAAGGTCAGGATCGAGATGGCGAATTCCATTCAAATACATGATTTGATGATAAATAACGGTGCCATTTTCACATTTGGACAAACTTATCGCTAAACAAAAGCTGTTTACATATCAAGAAAGAGGAAGTTCCTCGTTTTTGAGTATAAAAATGAGCACCAAGGTTTTAGTCATCACATGGATGAAAGTACCTTTGTAACTCCAAAACATCGATTCGTCATGAAAAACTCATATTGTACACTCTTAGCTAGGCAAGATCTACATAGTATGTTGAAAAATTTTCCCTTTCCGTTGTGAGCAATATTTGTTCATCGGTAAAACAATTTTAGCATTTATAATCGCAGACGTTAATTTGCGCATGCAATCCGCGACTCGCAAAACGGCAATTAGCGGAAAAAATTTTTAACTCGACCAAATTTAAAAGATCCTCCTAGGTAGAAAATTCCATACGAGCGCAAATGGTGAGCGCCATACTGTAAGAGAATTTTTAGGTCTCCTCTCGACCCCAATCGTCTTTACACCCCATTTCCCTTTTCCACGGGTTGCCCCAAGTTACCTGCGTCTCAGCTCCCACCCCATTTACCTCCTCTAAGAACCTTCCGTCCCCCACTTTGACCCTGCATCCGCCCGCGTAATCTCCCGTACCTAAACCATAACCTACCCGCCGAAACCCAAGTCGTCGTAATTCTCGCACCTCTCTCTCGCCTCCGACCCGCTCATCGTGTGTGTGTGTGTGTGCTTACGGATGCCTCCACGCGTTCCCAACGGACCCCAAAATAAGATAAAACAGAAAAAAGGAGAGGGGTAAAGTGGCCTTCGCGGGGGAAGAAGGCGTTGTGTTCCGAGGAAATTCCGCGAACCCTCTCGTGAGAGTTGAGCATAAACACCTCCTTTATCCGGAGATGAGATATTTTCGTCTTTAATCTGCCCCGACCACCGCTATCAGATTGGAATTATCATGGCATTTTTGAGCATTGTATAAATGCCAAAAGTACTTAAGTCCATGTAAGTGACTGCATGGTAAGCAAGGCTGAACGTAAAAGGAAATAGCTGGAGTTTTATTTCCAACCCCTTATCGCTGTAGCAAAGAAGCATATCATCAGGATTTTTCAACAATTCAGTTTTAGTAGCAGAAGTTTGACTACGGTGTCAATAAAAGGAAATTTAAGCATTCCTAGGTTAAGGTATGGATCCAATAGCGAAATAATTCGATTTGAAATCGATAAAGGTGAATTAAGTTTATCGTTGACTCAATTCTGCCTCTTTTTTCGAGATGTTTCTCGATTTTTCTGTGCTTTTATGCGTTATTTTTGTGCGTTATATTATTTCTGTGCGTTATGAAAGGTGAAGACACTAACTTTCATGGCTAATGATGACTATGCTTCGGCTGTATAGTGACTATATTTGGGCACCGCATTAAAGGACCGTGAAAGACAATTGAAACAAACGAGCGAAATAACAAAGTTTTAATATATTTCCCTTCCCAGATATTTCCTTGAAATGAAGGAACCGACAGATTTTATATACTTCTAATGTGGTCAATATTTGTAAATAAATTGAGAGGACGTCAAGCTTTTACGCAGATGACAATGAAAACGTATTTAATTGAATTCAGAATTCACATCTCAAAATTTACCCAGAGAAATTAACACAACTGTTTCAGTATTCTAGTGCGAGTCATACCATCAGTACAGTGTAGATTTGCTACAACATTATAATAGAACATACGAAACTCGTTGAGCCCCGGTAAACTAGACTGGCTGGCGAAAAGGATATTTTTATATGACATGCTGGCTCATTTATAATCTTTAAGATGATTCAAGTCATATTAAACAATAGAAGATTCATGTTAACACACCCCAAGAAATAAAATTCATAGGGCTAGTGGCAGAGATCCATGATATCCCAATGAGTTTAGCATTTATAATAAATGTTTGGAGGAGACAATCAAGGTCAAATTTTCTTTCCGTTAAAACTTATTTTGTTTCTTTTGCTGTCTCATTAACAAGAAATTCAATCGGATGTGAAAGCTATAAATTCAATCTGGTTTACCAATTGACGAATAATCTTCAGAAACTTTGAGAATAATATTATAACCAAATATTCAACTTTAAATGTAAATATTATCTTTAGAAAATCATACTTGTCGTTTAAATAAGAAAAATCAGCAGAAAAATGAACTCTGCTATTGATACGCAAGTTTACTCGAAAGGAAAATTCTTTGTTTGTCACATAATAACTTCCGGCGACTTGGTGGAAATGTTTATCGTCAAAGGTGTTGAGAAGGAAAAGACTAAATAACTTCTGCACTCTTTCATTTTATAGTAACCAACCATAGTTTTAGGGCAGCAAACCATGGTTGACGCTATGTGCCATTTACATGGCAAATTGTGCCAAAATCATGCTCGCTTGTATATGCAAAATTATCGGAAATAACATCATATTCCTGCTCAAAATGCCGATTATTAGCAGTCAGTTAAAAAAAGTGAAAGTAAAGAATCATATCGTTTTTTGCCCGTTCAAGTTCTATCTAAGGAAGTAAAAGTAAGGAAATAAAAAAAAGAAGGAAGTAAGGAAGAAAAAAAACAGAAGGCTGACTTTTCAGACACCGCACTGCTTACAGATTACGAAAAATATATGACATTTAGGCATTTCTCTCTCTGATATTGTGATTTCACCAACTTTCCAGAAAAAATTACCGTGCGATGAGACACGAGCTGAGTATGCCTTGAGAAAAACATTTTTACCGCGTTCTTGTGTGTTCCCAACAATATTTCGGAATCCCATTCATGGCAAACTTTTCAAATAATCCTGCCACTGGCACATGCAAACGTGTGTATGTGTGTTCGTGGAACTAAAAATACTTGGCAGAATGTATGCGAGATATATCTCAGCCGTTGCGCCCGAAGATAAGATACCCTTTTGTGCGACAACGAGCATCTGAAAAAATACCGGATGATGTGCTTTGAGAAAGAAAGCACCCGTCGCTCACATCTAAAGCTGTCCGATGTTCTCGCCTGGAGGGTATGGTGATGGGGATTTAGGCGTTCGCGAGGTTTTGCACATGTGCGCGGATAAAAATCAGGAGACATATGTTCATCCGAGGCGAGTAGTATGACGGAAAGATAAATGGAAAGATGCGGACAGGGATATAATGGAAAGCGACAAGAACTCAGGTCGTCTTCTGGATGAAATTTCCAACGACTAACATTCATAAGAATACATTCTAACCTCCCCCACCCCCCACATGTCAGAGTCGTGAAATACCGCTGGCTGAAATAACTGGAAAGTAAATATAATATTGAAAGATTCATACGGTGGAAACAGAGCATGATTTCGCTTTCGTTAAATGTTCCCGAATGTGGAAATCACTTCTTATTAAACATAACAAGAACCAACATTCTCCGTCCACTTGTTGTGCTTTGAAATAATGTTTGAAGTAGAGGTTCTTTCCGTGTTATCAAGACCAAACCAGCCGCAGGCCGTACACCAGAAGCCCTTAAAAACCTTCGTAATCAATGTAATCTTTTTGAGCAGAATTTTCACGGATCCTAATATTTAAATAAATTCGCCTAATTAGTTTCTATCATAAATACTCGTATGTTGATGTCATATCTATAAAAGTCTTCATATTAGGAAAACATTTTATAGACGACGCAAAAAGTCTAAAAGATACGCAAACGTGTATCATTTCAACAACATGCCGTTATTTGTTTTTGATATTCTAAAATTTATCTATTTCATGACCAAGGATAAGCTTCAAAGGCTAATAAAATCATTGCTGTGAACGAATAGGATCTCTATAATAATGTTTTTAGAAAGTTCATCTTTGAAGATTGATCATTTGTTGTATTCATGGAAGTAACAACTGCATAAATACTGAAATGTGTATAATGTGGGGCCCTGGAAAAGAGATTTAAAACTTTCCATCAATTCGCCATAAGAAAGAACTCTAAAACATAAGAATATTGATTCTTCAGCACGCTTACTGGTCAAAATCCATGCCAAGTAGATGGACTAGCAAATCCGCATTCTACACGTGATTTCTAGGAAAAGGTTCACTTCATGTCAAACAAAACAGAATAAGAAGAAAAGTCATGTTTCGGCATGACTTGAGTCCGTGAGACATGGAACTATCCGCGGAGCTCCACGAGACCTGTGGCTACGGGGCGACTTGTAATTTTCCTCCCCAAAGTGGAATATAGCGTGCTCGGGCAGCTCCGATGGTCGGGTTTCACGTGGGCTAATGACTGCTCGAGGAAGCAAATATCTTAGCATGGCCACTGTATTTCGACAGCAGAGGAATAATTTGTAGTACAAAAGGAAAGGAAAACATGAATAGAAATAGAGATGAAGATGGAGGGACAAACACATGAATGTAAGAGGGATTGGACGAGAGAGCAATCAGAAATTATATGCTTATATACCCTTCCCACCATTCCCTTTCTGGAGAGGCACAGCCAAAGAATTCGGAGAATACGGGAACTAACCACGGTATTTGCTATGCGAAGTCACCTATAAGATCATATCAGCGTGGCATTCCACAGAGGAAAAAAATCATTCACCTAGTACGGGACATTAACCCGGATCCATCGATATTGCGCCGAATGCTATATCGGAAAGGAATCAACGTCATGATGAATATCTAGTATTATGAAGCGGTAAATTCTTTTTCTCTCTTTCGGATGAAATATCTACCAATCCCAGAATAATAAGTTAACTACTCTACTTAACTGATTCTTCAAATATATATGAAAAATAGGAGAATAAACGCATCAATAAACGAAGCAAGGTACTCTATAATTTGTGGACGTTTCCTCGACTGCTCAAAAAATCATAGTTTATCTGAAGCATTAATTTATGCAGTTCATTCGTTTCCCATCTGAACACAATAACGAATATATAATGGTGAACTTTGATTTGTTATTGAGGATAACACTTTATATAAGCATTAAATAGATGGTGAATCCACCTATTGAAAAGTTCATAGTCCCTCTCTACAGTAATGATCGCGTTTTATATTGCTTGGCTTTTGAGTAATTGGAGATGGTCATGTATTTTTTTATATGTTATATAATTTCATTTTATTATAACCATATTAAACCACAATGGTTCCTGATTTTTTAGAACATAGTGCTATAGGAGAAAATATTACCAATTTGCTAATATCTAATCGTTCTCTATATCCGGAATCAAAGTTCCGCCTGGAGCAGGAAAGGCAATAATTAGACTATGGTTTCGGAAATTGAGAGAAATTCCTTATATAATTGGAAAAACTGGATTTAGATGCTTAGAGCAATATTTGAAAATCTGTATGATGATACCTTGATTCACGATGTATTAAAGAAGGATTAGGAAATCTGGATTTCGATATCTAGATATACAATGATTAAAGAAGGATTTGGAAATACAAATGTGATGTACCTTAAAATTCTAAAACATTCTAGATTTGATTCTTTCCTGGGTTTTAGGATAGTGTCACAATAAGTAACGGACCTCCTTGTTACTTCTGATTATAAAAAATATTTCTACTCGCTTAAATCAAGTGTAGATGAGATACTGAGGAAATAGAAAAGAATTTAGGTATCTAATCCATTCAAATGGAAATAGTATGCTGTGAAGGGAATTTGGCCTACGGAAAAGGGTTGACAGGATAGCACAGGGAATATGCAAAGGATTGTGGGACATAGGATGAAAGAGAGGGAGAGTGAAGAAGTAACTATGCTATGGAAAGAGAGGGAATGACGAGATTTCAGGAGGGTCTAAGGTGAGATATGAAGAAGTGGAGAGCAAGGCCCGTGATGTTTTTGTTTTTAAATGGTTCAGTTGTGAGCGGTTAGAGGGGGGGCATGAAGGGGAAGGTGCGGAGGGGGTACGAGGGAATAGAAGACTGAGAGGAAACTTTTACGTGCACCTTATGCGCGCAGAAAAATGAGACGAGATGACCGAGTTGAAGGGACGCTTGAGAGAAATCTTTCTCCATTTCATAACCGATTTTTTCAGCTCCTCTCGTCGCCTCTTTTCTCTAGCAGGCTCGAAAGTGGGGATAAAATTGTCTGACCATTGCACAAAAAAACCTATTCGTGATTGCTACCATCTAATTAACTCCTACCGGTAGCTGGGAATAATAGCGATATCATATACGTCCACATATGGCCCTGCATGCCACCTCAAAGGTGATTGGCAAGATGTGACTTATCACCAACAGCATTGCCCGAGCAATGAGCAATATCAGCAATGCCCGAGAGTGAAAATCGCTTATTTTGGATATCTCGAGATGCCTGTCAGCCAACACTGGTGATGATTATTCAACTACGGGCTACCCGATATGCAATAAGATCTGATTTGTGTGAATACAAGTTAAATGACTTCCAATCAAAATACCTTATTTGATTCGTTCTTCTATTGATCGTTACAAGCAGCAAGAGGTGTTTTTCAACAAGCGGAAATAACATATAAGTTAATAAAATGCATGTGTGAACAACAAAAAACTACTATTACGAAAGAACATCACATAAACAATCACACGAACCAAAAAAGAAGATAAGCATGTCCCCTGAAAGATCGCACTAGAAGGAAAGGATGGATTCGCACAATTCTATAGAAAAGGGATCTCTCGACTAAGGAAAGCCGAAATTTAACAGTTACAGAGCTCATGTCAGAGGATTATCGAGATAAGCATGAGAAAAAAATGACAGGAGATATTAATTTCGGAATCCTAAATCAGTAATATTGTTTAACATTTTTGGGCGAATATACCATGGCAGTTATGTTGATCCTGAATTCCATGAGTGGAAAGAATTTGCTGACGGTATTAGTTTCACGAAAAGCCAACTTCAAATGAAGGCAATGCAGATGGATATTATCGCGAAGAATAGTAAACACATGAGTTAAACTATGTAGAGGGAGTGTACTATAGAAGTCAGGGATGAATGTATTTCTACGTGAGAGTTCCAGCAGAGGGATATCTGTCCAGCAGAGAGATATCCTTCGTCAAACGTTTTGTTTCTCCTTCACTGACTTCTAATCTTGAAATACTATTTCTTGTCTCCTTGTGCGCGTCCTCTATTTGCGGCATTGTCACAGGAGATGTCTCGGATTAACACGGGTAACCCGTAGCCGGGAAATTTTGGAATACTCCGTTACTATCAGGAGAAAACCTGACATAGATCAATCCTGTCCTCATTAAACTCTACGCCAAAACAACTCCTCTTTCAACCTTTTAAGCGTTTCCTGATATGTATTTTACACCTGTCTGTCCAATGGGACTAGAAACAAATACCAAAAATGGCTTTTTCTCCATCCTTCCTCTACTCCCATATCTTTTTACTCCTTACCGATCTACAAACTTGTCCTGCTGGGCACAAATGACTCCAGCTGTCGGTCGCATCATCAAATGAACAACCAACTACACCAAAGGTTCCGCACAGCGGGGATCTAGTCAACAACCACCGCTCGCTCCTCGGGGAGCCTGACCGTTTAATGCCCGCCCACCCAGGCCCATTCACCCTGCTCTCCCAGTCCTAATTCCCCATTTGACGCCGGCCCCACTCCACCGGGCCCCCCACATCCCTACCATTCTCTCCGGCGTCCGAAAAACTCGCACTCTGGAGACTCCCTCGTCGAATTAGCGAAAGTGTAGCGGGGAATCATCATCCTCCTCTTCCCAGCAAACGGCACTCTCGCTTTCTCTTCCTCTTTCCGACTTCCTCCCATCCCTCCTTTGCTCCTCCTCCTCTTCCCGGCGTCCCTCTCTTTCGTGGACATTGCAACATATTCCCCGATACCCCCCTTGATCGAAATGAAGAAATCCATTGCTCATCTGCTTCGTTCATAGCCATTTTAGTCATCATCAATGCCATCCGCAAAGGGGTTTACTGCCAGCCCCTTCATACGCGAGCGCTTTGCGTCTTTTCAGAGAACGAGTTTCCAATAATTTATAAAAGTACATAGCTACCTCCGATGTACGCCCCAGTACAAATGTTTGTTTAACGATAATTTACCCCTAGACTCCAAAATCCGCTCACAGCGCATCTTCCGAGAGATGTTCTGAGGACTGTACTCAAAGCGTTACCAATAAGGAATACATAAGGACCCTGAGTATCCAGACCTGAACATATACATATTTGTTGGGCGTGTAAAGTATTTTCTAAAAACTTCAACCAGTTTTTTCTCATTCGGTCTTCACAGTTTTTGCAATGGTTTATTTCAGCAGTTCATTATAAGTTCAACACACTAATGACATCACTGAGAGTATTTCTGAGCTATATGAAGATAGTGTATTTATAAACCTCACTTGCATTGAATTTTAAAAATCGATACGTCCGATTGTAATGCCGAGTGGCGTTCCAGTTTGCTATACGAGATCATGTAATACTACCGATTTTTACGTCATCCCGAAAATAAAAATGGGCGCAGTTGGATACACAGTTGTATTTCACTATTCGCAACGCAGCAACATCCTACGGCGCCGTGTTTCTAGAGACTTTCTTTTGTTTTGAACCACTACTAGTACGCACGCCTACTTTATCTTCCCCCGGGCTTCCTCCCTCTCTGCGTCGGCGACTTTCGTTAACTCATCCCCAGGAAAAAAAAGAAACACTCCCTCCCTCGACTCCGTGAATCTACCCCGACCCTGGCGAAGGCGACCATTCGGGACCATGTGGGACGCCCCGTGTATTCCATGCGCGAACGGAATAACAATAATGAGGACGCAGGCAGCGACTACTATACGCTGTGCATTCTTTGATCCAATGCCCTGGCTCCCGCATTAACCTGGGCTAGCCTCTTGTGGGAGAGGCGGGAAGCGATGAGTTTCCGAGACAAAGGTAGAGAGAAGAAGACACGCAAAGGAATGGTTGGTTGTAATGACGAGGTTTTTGGAAAGAGGTGCGTGATTGTGTAAGAATGAAATAGGAGGAGCAAATGGGCGTTTGATGTAGGAAATAATGGACCATGGAGATGAGAATAAGGTAGGTAAAGAGCTAGAGGGAATGCGCGCTCGTCTTACTAACAAACACAAAGATGAGTGGATCCTGAGACAGATGGCGAGGGAAATTCTGAGCTGGAGTTTTACTTGGAAATTATGCCCGAAAAAAACACGATTTTATAGAAAAGGGCATAGAAGATCATCCTCTGGGTGCATAATCTTAATTTTTTACTAACGCATAAAAATGCCCATCTTACGATAAAATAACTATCAGATATTGGCTGAAGAACCCGTGGGAAACATTTTACTGCTCGTATATCCATAAGATTATGGCCAGCCCAAAAGAATGATATGTTTATCTTAACCTTAAAAAATGCAATATAGCTTAGATAAAACTGGCAAGGGTCGATCGTAAAGACAATTGTAAAAATGAGGTGAATGAGTTGACCGAAAGACTGTGATGACTTCGGAATCGCAAATGCATGAGGTTTAGTTTGAATTTGCATAAGATTCAAGCTTAAGTCCTTTCCAGAAAAGTCTTAACTTTAATGCGTCCAGCTATATAACTCTTCCTAACATGACGAAAGCTGTAACATTACATATTTCTCGACGAGATTACATACATGCTTTAAGAGGAATAATTTTCGTGGCTACCAAAACTTGTTTCAAGTCTATTACCTTGATTTAAATTTCTCATTCCATTAATTATAATATTTTTTTAATTCTCGAACGTGCAGTGATGCAACAAACACCCTTAAGTGCTGTGCTATACTTATTTCATCCGTAGCGTACTTTTATAGCATTACATATCCTCAAGTATGCTGAAACGCTGACGTATATACAATTGAAGAACAACCAAACTGCGACTCATCGCTCGTCGATGATCTTCAATATACTCCTAAATATTTCAACATGAAAACTCAACGCTCCAATAGCGTCCGTATCCATATCTCTTTGTAGCACTCATATAAATACTTTCATTCTTTCATTCATCACTCTAATTGTTGAATTAACATTCAACGGGATAGAGTAGTTCGCCGGAAGAATTAAACTGGACAATCTTAGTAAATTATAGAATAAGTATTCTTGATCAGTGAAACAGAATTTCTTCAATGCATCTGGAGCCCCAATTCATGACCAATGGGCTAAAAGTATTTAAAAACATGACCCAGCCAGGCTTTTATAATTTTCTGGTCAATTATTTTCTCGTAAAGCGTTCCTATCATTAACGCTTACATCAGCCCACAGCCACAATCTGACGCAATGTAGTCAGCCCAAGCCATCAGCTAATATCAAGCTAATGAAGAAGTTACATAATCTTTTGTTTCACGTAAGCAGGGCTTCCAGTGCCTAGGTTTCAGCAATGGAGAAAAGCTTTGCTCAAATATCCGATAAAAAAGCATGTTTTAGAAGAAACTACTTATCTTGAAGAAGTTCGAAACCGAATAATCTCCTGGAAATGTACTCTCCTTACACGAGAAGACAGAATAGAACCAAAACCAACAGAGAACAAATAGATTCCCGCTATCTCTTTAATGAGGGTGGGATGGGGTTGGTGTGGTGGCTTGAGTACTGAATAACCATACGGGCGGCCAGGGTTCAAATCCCTGCGGAGGAGGATGTTTTTCAGAGGTAACCCGATCCCTACTTGAGTGCCTTGCGAAGGGCGCATAAGTGCAGTACTCAGTCTGTCGGATGAGACGTTAAACCGTGATCCCCTTGGCGCCTTTCGTTAAGAGCAGTCTAATGCCGATGCCGGGTTTCTATCCACCCTTCCTACCTTACCTATCCCCTATGGCGCAAATGACCTTAGCTGTAGGTCGCCTTTTCAAATATCCAATGTTTAATTAGGGTTATTGGTAGAAACGCGGCAATTTGAGCACCTGACTGGTGCACTAGCGACAAATTTTGAGCACCTTCAGAGACCCTTGCTTAAGCACGCATATATGGGGTAAAAAATGAGTGCAGCACCAAAGAGTTCGAAAAAAATAACTAAATGAAACGTCATCAGACTTGAGAAAATAATTTCCGTTTTGCTAGTTAGATATTCGAGGGAATACTGCGGGAGAATTAGACAATGCATTTCATCCGTGACGCTGGAAGGCGAGAGGGAAAGTGGGGCAACAGCGGTGAGATGAGGTGACGTGGGGGTGAGCGGGTGGGTGGTTGGGATAGGGTGAATTTAGATAAAGGGAGCGGGAAGGCTGCTGCATGCAAAAGGGGGCGCCACAAAGAGTAACTGACGTGTAGCGACATTAAAGAGCAGTGGGATCTGGCTAGAGGCCATTCACGGAGTAGTTTTCCCATTGTTCTCCCCAATCCATGAACATGCGTTCCAAAGTATGGCATTTACCATCGCCCTCCTGCGTAGGTATCATTAAACCCGACCTATCCAACATTGAAATTTTTTCTAAGACTCCAGAATTAAATCCTAATATTATGTGTCTTTTTGCGGAGTTTCAATGTACATGTAGATGCATTACCACTGTTTCAATTATTATCAAAAAATAAAATCCGAAGATTCCTTGCAATATTAAGTGGAATTTATGCATGATCCAGAAATGAAAAATTTGCAATCATCCACAGAAAAGAATTTTACTGCGTTGATGATGATGTTAAAAACATCCAAACTTAGGACGCAGTAAACTTTATTTCTGTGGATAATTGCAAATTTTTCACGTCTGTATTATCTAATACTCCGAGTTTATCTCTCACTCTCTCTCTTCCTTGACGATACGACGTCTGTGGGAGTGGAAATGGGCCTAATAGTAACACTGCTTTTTTTCTCTTGATGCAGTGAATACAATAATGTGAGAAACAAGATTTCTAGCTCGGTGGAGTAAATTGTTGCATACGACAATATTTATTTACTTAAAAGGAAAAATATGACTTTTACTGAGTACTGGAAGAAATAAACTTGCACCTATGTTTTCATCAACTTGCCCGCCTACCAAAACAAATAAACGGTAGTATGCATAACTTTGTTGGACTCATTTCATGGGGAGAAAAAATGGCCATCCTAAACCAGCGCTTATACCGTCGTTCCTGCGATGGTTGGTGTTAGCTTCAGTCTCTTTTTTGCGGCAAAAGATAAAAAAATATGGTGTTTCGGTAGTTTTTCTCGCGTAAATTCATTGCAAACCCCGAATTAATTTTTGCCACCTTATAATCCTTGATTAAACTAGGGCTAAACATAACCTCCGAGACCTTCCTTTCCTCGAAAGCTAAGAATACGGCCGAATTCATCCAAAATTAATGACCGGTTAGTTGATCATCCTAAGGAAAAGAAAATTTCACATTCACATCCATCGATTTGGAGATGTATGACTCCTAATCAAAGTTCTGAAGAAATGTTTTGAAAATACTCATTTTATAATGATAGAATTAGAACTGGAGATAGGAGGACACAATTGTGGATAATATTTACTACCCGACTAATTTCATGAACTTAGTGAAAGACTCAATAAAAGTTGGTTTCGTTGATTCAACGCAAAAATCATTGTATGACATTTGCCAAGCGCTAGGATGCTATGCACAGTTTTCATTTCTTTTTTATATTTATTTTAATAATTAATTTAATGTGCACAGATAGATTTTTCTTAAGCCTTTCTGCATAAGTCGAGAAAATGATCATCTTCGAAGTATTTTCGTTGACTCATTCCATGAGTAAGCTATCCGAAAGGTAGGAATGGCTAAGCCTTCTATCATAAAGTATGTTGATGTTTATTACGGTAGAGTTTACCTAAACTGACTAAATTTTCAATTTAAAAGAAGCTGCTGGCGATAAAGCTACTCGACAGGCGAGACCGTCTCGTGTCTTTACCCAATTAATACTTGAATGTGAGTCAACAAAATCTCTGATCAATGGTCGGAATATATATCACGGCGATGGTGTCTTTTATGCAAGGTAGCATTTCCATTCACCTCGGGGTATCTATTCACGGGCCCTCCTCGCAATATCCTTTCCCGAAGATTACTCTCTTGCTTTCGACCAGAGTCTCTCTCACAACCTCCCTCCTCGTTGCCCTGAGCAACGCGAGATAATTTATGGAAGAAAAGGCTCAGACAATACAAGACTGTTCCACCATTCCGACTCCGCATTCCATCCTCCAGCTCATACTCCTCGCTGCCTTTCCCGCGACTATTTCCAACACCAACTAGGGAGAACGGGAGAAGGCAAGGAGAGGGATGGGAGGACAATATATCCTTTCTTTCCAGGGCAAGAGGGCCGGATGAGAAGACGCGGGAGTCAGATGGGGAGCTCAGAATATCTTCATCCCTCCGCTATCCACTTCCTCGTACGAGTCTAAGTCCGAGGGAGTTTTGGGAGGAAAACTTGAATTCTCAAAACCGAGGAATAATGAGAACTACACGAGCGATTCTCCACCTCACTTTATGAGTTATTTCCTTTATCAACACCGAGAAGCACATGACTGATTGATGCGCGCTAACAAATTTCCCATTCTTCGGGACGGAGCAGAGAGAAAACTGGGTTTTGAAAGAAATGCTAGGCTGAAGTTGTAAGCACTGGAAGCGCTTCCTCGAACGATTTTACATTGAATTCTCTGCACTCGGGAGAGGAGAGGCAGTTCAGAAACCTCTTCCAAGAAGCGCGTAATCCATTCACGCGAATAAACATACCGTAAGATTTTAGTCCTACGGTAATCCGTGATAGTATGAGAAGCAGGGGGAGTTAAATGAAGCTAAATCTTCTGGGCCATTGATTGTCCTAAGAAATATATACTTGAAATACTCACACGGTGTTGACATCACTCAGCATATCATGAAATATAAAAATTTGAAAATTAAAGATCTTTCTAACAGTAGCGACTCCTAAATTAGCTAGTAAGGTCCTCCATAATATTAGCTGGAGAAATTCTCTTTCTAGTGAGTATATTCCCATTTTTCAGAACAACAACCATCTTCTTTAATTGGGTGTGTCTTTTATACTCTTGAAAATTAACAATTCCATTTACGGAAGAGAAAATATTGGCCGTCATTTGTAAATTATGGTTGCCGGGAAATATCTGTTATATCACAAGGAAAACAAAATAAATATGGCTCATATCCAGAAATTTGATTTTACCCATCGAGCATAATTTTTTCTCATCCTGAGATGTAATGAAGATATCTATAAAATATATTCTCAAACTGACTTGAAAAATGTATTTTACAAAATTATTTTCCTTTTTTTAATTTGGTAACGCTCTCTACAAGGTAAAAACACAGAAAAAATAATGCCGTGCCAGAATATCACAGTGGTGACTGGCACTTAAAAATACTCAACATATTTAATATAATGTACTTAACTTAACTAATGGTACTAATATTAATAATTAATTACTAATAAATACTTAAAAAATAACAGTTAATGCCGATTATTTATTATTTCATCATTAAATAAATGCAGGTTTCAAATCATTCCTTTGAATTGATTTCTTTTTTCTCAAGAGTGCTTCATAAAACAAAATTCACCTCTTAATAGTTCGTGCAATTTTAAAAAGCATAAAAAAATTATTCAGGGCAACATTTTTATGGCCATCAATACTAATAGCACAGCCGCCCGACTATCTATAGGAAACTCGTTATGCAAACCTATATTATAAGAGTGGATACTTTCGTCGAATTGAACACGAGTAGCAGCGCTATCGAGCGGTATTTTTCATAAGTCTAAACGCCCCGAGCATCTGCAAGTGGATGTCAATCAACCCTTCGTGCGGTTTTGAGCTTACAGAGTCATGCATGTCACCAATATTACTCATGACAACGTCAAGTGTCCCTTTATAATGGCGCCCAACGTTGGGTTCCTTTCCCCTGCAGGAGGAAAATAATTCTTTTCATCGCTAAGGCTAGATTGCCGATGGGTTAGAATCCTAGCGGGAGGACATTGATGGAGAGTAGTAGGGGGCCGCCGATATCACGAGAGAATTGGAGCATAAAGAAAAGTCCTTGACTACCACATGGTGAAGGAAAGGTGAAAATGGAGTGTAGCATACTATTAATGCTACTGAGGAATGTAATGCTGATGTGGCATTGAAAATCACTGCAGAGATGAACTTACAACGGTATTGCGCGCAGTCAAGCGCGCGGATCTAAATATATACACCAAAGAGGTTAAAATTGCTGAGAAAAGCTTTTTGACTTATCTGGGATTCAAAACGGATCTCCCAGTTGCCGGTCTTGTGTGATAGCCAGCTACCTGACCAATTTATAATAATTAAAGGCGAGTTACTGAAAATCGGTAGACTTTTTCCAGAGCTATAGCCATCCTCTTTGATGGACATAATTAAATAGTAAAAACTCAATTCCATTCGTATGCATAATAGGGTAAAATATTTGGTAATTTATTATACAATCGAATATTTTACACTTCTTGGTAATGAAGGCTGCCACTGTCAAGTTCTTGAATACTTCATTCTGTGCTATAAAATTATTACTCGCTGTATAAATTTAACCTTGCTGACAGAAAGGAAGGTACATAAAATATATCGAAGCTCAGAAATAATACTTGGAAGGTGTTTAAAATTATTGATATTCCCTCCCATCAAGGAGGAAAATTATGAGTTTATTCTAAATTGTAAGCCCATAAAAAATTATTATGGAACCTTCAAAGAAATTGTTAAAAATCCATTAAAATCTATCATAATATTATCTATCTATAATCATTTACTTTTTGTACATGGTACGCATTACTAGACAAGTTTTTCAGTACCAACTACCCTCAGCGGTTACCAGCTGCATAAATAATTTTAATAAAAAAATGTGCGCTTTTCTCCATGGTATGCCAATCGAGTGCTCAAAGTGAAAATGGTTAAATTTTTAAGGAGGAAATGGTTGTGTAAAAGTTTAAGTATGAAGCCTTGTCAGTGCTCTCCTTCTAATGACAATTTATTCAAACATTTCTTTCAAGATAAGCCTTAAGCAATTTTTATTCATAATGCAATTTGTTAACGAAATTGGATGAATCCACAGTGTCGACAAATTTGTTTGTGTGTTTGTCTGTGTGCAGCTAAATTTGCTTGGGTGGCATTAAAATTTGCCATTTTTGTCCCGTGAATGTTTCCTCAATCATCGCTGCCATAAAAGTATCCGTCGGAATTGAAATTAATTTGGATTTTACGAGAGGTACACGTTTACGAGAGGACTTCCAAAGTACACGCTATAGATCGCAAAAACTTTTGTGAAACCCACCAATTTCCCAGAAAACATTGTTCTACAGATTATCAGCAATGGTACCAGCATATCCAAGGAGTGACATCAGTGCCACATTTTTTGTAGTACATTCTTCGCGTAACTTAATGTTCTATTTTGACCGAAATTCATAAGAGGCATTCATTTTCACGACTACAAAAAGCTGCCGAGGAAGCACAGGAACGGGCACGTAAAAGACCGAAGCGCCACGCTGGTGTGTTCTTGCCAGCGTGCGTGCATGTTGAGGGGGGGGACTACGCCTCTCAGACACCCCCTTAACAATCGATGACCCCATTCAGTGCATTTTCAGAGCGCATTAATGGACACTACATATTTTCGGATTATCTGCGCTTGGGGCGAGGGAGTGAAAAGGCAAGGCTTTCAACTCAACGATTGAAAAGGGAGAGAAAGAATAGAGGGACAGGTGAATAGATATCCACGAACGCTTCACACAATTTCGATCTTCTTTCTTCCCTCAAGTCCTCGTCGGCCCTTATTTCCCCATGAAGACTCTTCCTATTAAGCCTCTATTCAAGTTAAAAGCGCGAGATTAATCATTCACTCGATTCTCTTAGTCGGAGTTCAATTTCACGTTACTTCCACAAATGAGAGTATTTTATCTCCGTGAAAAAGTTCCTCAATAGAAGTACATATGGAAGATGATAACTCATTAATGGAAGAAGACGTAGAAACTTGCAAAGTAATAGAATTTTTCTTGCTTGCGTGGCACTATAATAGAGCTTAGTAACGAATGACAGAAGGGCAATTTTCCACATAGATAATTTTTATTATTCAACCTTGTTCACAGTGTACTATATCATCATCAGGCATAAATTACAATGGGTATGATGTAGTACATCGAAACCTAGGTCGAATCAAAAAAATTTATCTAAGTGGAAAATTACCTTACTCTCATTCATTAAGATGAATTCTCTCCACCACATCAAACCTGATACTTCTCTTTCGCTTCGCTTTCCGAGTAACGGCCCACCTAATTGTTGTTGGACGAACTTAGCAGATACTGTGTAAATGAAAATAAATTTGCAGGAAACCTGAATATAATAATACTTCTCTTTTAATTGAGCTTTGCTTCCCGAGTAACGGCCCAACTAAATATTCTAGCATGGCCTAAGCAGATAATATGTACTTCAAAATTCATGTGCAGGAAATCTAACTAAAATGCCTATCAGATCCACAGCGAGTCCAATTTTGATGTATTTTTTTCATACACAGTTAAGTCTCTTTAAATTTTTGGTCAATTTTATAATTTAGGGTTGTCCTTTCCATTACACTTCTACTCGCAAAGTGTGATGCTGAATAGCATGGAGTTAGTCCCAGATTGAGTTAAACTTTGTTATCCCGGATATTATGATCTCAAGTTTCTCATTTTTATTTCACACAGGAAGAAAAAAAACCAACGTTTGGAAGTTTTTAAAGCGTAGTGTATTGTTTATCAACAAAGAGAGTATTGGTAATTTTTTTCACTTAAACTTGAAAGGAACTGCATTTCACCCTAAAGGAAGAAAAATACTGCATGATGGTTTTCCGATAGCTGTTTTTCTGTTGCACCTAGGTGCCCATGTTTTTTTCCTTTTCTATTGTGCTCAACATCCTTCTTGAAAAGTAAAAATATAAATCTGTCGAGCTTCTCAGATTCACCTTTTCGTGTTTTCAAAGTTACCAATTCCTCTTTACAGAAAAGCAGCAAAGACAGTTTTCCATTTTATGTCTCTTTTTCCTGATGAAACAGAGGGTTTTCACAGCGATGAAACTTATGATACTGACAAACTTAAACTTTTTCCTTTGAATGACTAACTCCTACGATATAAAAAAACTCTGGCTCCATTTTGAAAGTACTTAAGCGTTGCCAGGACTTTATTTCGGAGATATTTATATCAGTTTGAGGCCCATGGCTTTATTCCGGCTTCTTGAATGATATGCGTACTACACCGGTACGTTACATATTGAATAAAATAGATTCTTGGTGCATAAATTCTTCGTCTTAAGAATGTTTATTCAGTATTCAGTGTTCTTCAGAAGTATTGTGAAGATGTATGGCTGGCTGGAGAGATAATAGCATGTTACTAGGGATTAACTGATAATGCCTTTGGTCTCGATCTTACAACCCATACCTCCTATAAAAAATGCACGACTCAATCCACATTTTGATCCCAAATACCATGTAAACAAGAAACGTGATGAGCTAGACTTATAGTAGTTTTTGAACATAATGTTAAGTTGGCGATTCAACACGCTTGTCGTGGCACTTCAAAGTCCTTTCTTCCCCGCTTGCATAGCTTCATATCATGAATCGCTTTTTTCCATGGCATCAACGTTTACAGTATTCGAAATTCAGTATTCTACAAAATTATTATGAAGATATATGGTTGGCTGGGCAGATAATAGCATGGTTCTTGCGGGATGACTGATAATGCTTTTGGACTCGATCTTACAACCCATACCTCCCCTAATATACGCAATATTATTTTCATGGCTGATGTTTTTACTTTATTACACTTTACACATAATTACACTTTTTGATCCCAAATACCATGTAAACACAAGACTTGATTATCTGGAATTTTAGTAATTTTTAAACTTAATATTAGGTCGGCGATTCAACACGCATGCTTGTTGTGGCACTCCAAAGTCCTTCCTCCCCCCCCTCTTGCATAGCATACGCTTTTTCCCATGGCATAAAAATTTATCCGTTTTGTCTTTGCGATTTTAATGCAGCTAAGTTTGGCAAAATTCATGTGTATCCTCCCATATATGAGAAACTTTCCTAAGGGATCCTTTCCAGTGAAGAACCTTCGGATTATGCTCCACGTATCGCACTGGTGAACTAAAATTGACATTATTCCCTTATATAAGTGGTATCGATAACCCCTCCTAACGGAGCACTCTTGTGTTTAGACACATTTCTTGTACTGTAGCTTTGACATTCTCATAATGTGAACCTTGTGTGCTCGTAATAATACTATGTGAAAGTGGTTTCCATTGTTTTTTTGTAAAAAATGAATTGAAGTGTTCTTCGTGACATTCTGTTTTCTCTTGAAACTTTCACGCATGTTTCGTTCTCTTATAAGGATAAAAGCTCCGCGCTCTAAATCTTTTGAAGAAAAAATATTGAATCACTAGGTCAACACTCTATAGTGTCAACACATGCTTTAGAAATTCAACACTAGCGTGTTTCAGAGCAGCACAGAGAATATTATAATGAAGCTTCACAACATCTCTGTGTCTGACAGAAGCGATCAAATAAGATAGATGTATTGCCGAATAGATAGGTACAATAATTCGTTCTTCCCACGCACAATAAGTGAACACAGCAAAAAATGAGCTCCACACTCGCATAATACACCATTTGACTTCCCAAAACCTTACACCTTTACCCGGCTGGTGTCCTAACACCCCCTGCGACACGCCCATAGGCGGCTCGTAGGGTAGTATGTGGATGTTGATGTAGACATATTTTATACGGTTATACCAATGATTATGAAATAAACTGTTTTTATGAATTTTGAATGTGGGAAAAAATTCTTTCTGAGGAGAAAAAATAATTAGTTTAAAAAGTAATTAGGCAAGCCTTATAGATGTGATTCCCAAAAGTTCCTAAATTCTCAGACACATTTTCCACAACTAGTTACGGAAGAAGATGAGGAGCTACTTCTTTGACAAACATAAAGTGATACCTATAATATATTCGTTGTCAGCGTGGTCTGAAAAAGAGAAGAAAATTCCAGTGCCTGGGTAGCAGCAATAAATCCTTCTAGAGAATTAGACGATAAGCAAGCATTTTAATGACCCTCTCAAATTTTTGAACATAAAAAGTTCCCAAAAGGCAATGATCTTAACTCTTGCGAACACGAACAAGACTTATTATGACCATCTCTTGGTTCCTTAAACAGATATTTATAATAATTTTCCTGCGGGGAAAAATATCTTTTTCCCCGCAGTGCATTGAATTAATTTCTTTCGCTTTGACTATGCTTTGTGGGTCATATATTTTAAATGATTGATGTGGCATCGGTCATTTCATATACATTTCTGATGGCGGTATAATCCCTCCGAATAAGCCGATATTCCACCATCCTAATATTTTTGCTCATATTTTCTCAGCATAAGGTACTTCCCCCGTGAGATAGCAAATCTAATGAATTATCCTGCGTCCATTTGAAGTGGGCCATTTCGCCCCGCTCTGTGGCACACAGCCGCTCTCTTCCGATTGTTTATCGCAAATATCCATGGTGACAGCCCCTGAATCACAATCATGGACCATCGTCAAAACTTTGAATGCAAAACTCTCGATGTGGAGTATAATCCAAATGACGGCACATCCCGACCACAGCGTTGCACCCAGCCGAAGCAAATCAATGATCCCTTTTTTATTACCGCCCACCATCGAGGTGAACCCCCGCCCTTTCGCTGAAATGACGCCCTCAAAGCCAATGAGTGCAAAATGTATGAATGCCATTTTCCTATATTTACAATCTAGTGAGTGATGTCTGTAATTCGGCACTGTAAGTCGGCCTCGGTGGCGGCTGGGTAAAGTCCTCGCCTGCTAACCTGAGGGTCGCGGGTTCGAGTCCCGCCTGGGAACAATATCATCTGCCCAGGACATGGGTGTCTGTGTATGTAAAATGGGTTGGGGGAAGAGTGGACGGTTCTGTCCCATCCAACCCAGGATAAATAAAATACAAAATACAAAAAATACAAGTAATTCCTTGATAATTAATGCACCCACTCAATTTCCGGGGCCTTCAATGCGACCCAAATTCTGTCCCCCATTCGCCACAGATATACTCCTCACCTTGGGAATTAGTATCATAGGCTTCTCAAGCTAGGCATCGCCTACTTGCCTCCCAGCGAGGTCACTATACAACCAAAGGAGACATTCAAAATCTTTTTAGGGTCCAGGATCATTTCAACAGACCACCAAAGAGTCGTGTGTGATCAATTTCTAACTCTATCGACCTTTGATAAGAGGTCATTGAGATGTTTTACTGAAATGAAAAATCTTTGATGCAAAGTTATAATACTGTGATTTATATGAAAAGAAATTGGGAGTAGAGGCAAAAGTAACACCAAGGGTTGAAATTTTCCATGAAAAGATCATTTGACTTGACCGGGATTTGAACCCGGATTTACCAATTGCTGGTAGGTGTGTTTTTTTTTAGTGTAACTAATTGTAACTGGATAACACGCCTGGCCGGCAATTGGGAGATCCAGGTTAGGATCCCGGTCTAGTCAAATGGTTTAAATCATAGCGCATTTCAACCCTTGTAGTTATTGCACCCCAGCCAGTGACTTCGTATCATATCATTTGCAAATGCAATGATTGGATAAAGAGGAAAAAGTCTAAGAGCTTGGAAACAAAACAGTCAGCGTGGGTAGAGGTTTTGATGGAGGAGCATTGTCTCTGTAGTTTATCCGACGAACCTCCATCACTTTTATTATGCCTTGTGCGTCGTATTCCTTAAATGTCCTTGGTAGTACTAAAAATTGCGATGACACCTACTTGTTAGCAAACTAAAAAATGAAATATGATTCTGATATTTGCTTAATATCTCTTCCTACTTAAATCTGTGCATTTGAGCGTCTTGGATTTCTATTGCACGCAATTTACCCTCCTGCGACCGCATACACAAGCTGCTGACTTGGGTCGTTAATTCCTTCACCAATTTCTTTGGAATGCTTTGTTTGAGTAGCTAAACATCAGGAGTACCGCCTGCTTTCTGCTCCAATTTCCAAAACGAGAGAGTTCAAATAGTGAGATGGGGTGGCTCTCCTTCTCCTGCGCGAGTACTCTTTTCGCAGAGGGCCGAGTGCTTCCGCATTCTGATTCCTCGGCGCAGCGAAGGAACAAAGATCTTTGCCAAGGGTTGTGAAGGAGAATGGGGTGGTGAGGGAAATAGAGATGGAGCGATAGAGAGGAGCAGAAGTCCGCGTAGGGCGCAAACATATCCGAGTGATGCCACCGTGGCGGCGGCAGCTCCTTCGCCGAGTCCTTGGAACGCTTGCTTGCACCATCTAAACACCAACTCCTTACTCCCTCTCCACCCATCTTCCCTCTAAACTATCGCGCCACCCCTGTCTATGTCGAAAGCATCCTGCAGTCTCTCTCTCTTCCCACTCCGCCCAACACAGAGCAATCGGAGACAGGGTCGGTGCGTCAAATGCAGAGACAGCCGTTGCAAGCAGGTACAAAGCAGGGCCAGTAGTTTTATAGGCTCACGATTATACTGCTTTTGAGTCATTTCATTCTTAAAGCAAGATCTGCCACAGAAGATATGCATATGAGATTTAAATTTAAATAGTAATGAGGATAGGTAAAACTTAAGGAAAATAAATAATAGAAAAAGAAACGATATTTCTAGAACTTGACGTATTAAGAGGATGTATACCCAGTAGAAATTCATGCTAATAATCCAGTGGTTATTATTTTCCAAACATTTATTCAACAAAATACATCGCATTTCTTTTTCATTACCTTTTGGCTCTCTTTCTTCATTTTTTTGTTTTATCGCGCAGTCTTGTATTTTAATTCGAAACAAAAATTGAAGAGTGAAAGATCTATGCGCAATTCAAAACAGCCTTCTTTTGTTTACCATGATTAGTTACCTAGCAACTGTGCCTGAGTAACCTGGGCACCGCAGCCGGTTGGTTTAGTCGTTGATACTTCTTTCTTCGCCAGTAATCATAAAATTTGCTACAGAAAAAAAATCAAATAAGCATTTTTTTAATTATCACATTCGGCAGTAGCACGCAGGTTGGAAGGTTTTTCGATACCTTATACCTCACACTGCTGGCTGGCTGCGATACACTTGCAAGTTCAGATTTTTCATTTATTCACTACTTTATTTTGGTTTGTCCACTCAATATTTCTAGAACTTTACGTTTTCAGAGGATGTGCACTTGGTAGAAATTGATGATAATTATCAAGTAGTCTGTGCAGTAATTTTTCAAAGGATTAATTTAACGAATTACAGCGCATTTAAACGTTCAAGTCAAAATCAGGTAGATAACTGGTAGTGAAATGGTATAGTCAAAACGCATGCAATTGAATAAATTATATCTTATGGAAAATTTCTACTTACTGGAGAGCTTTGGTAAACATTACCAGAGCTGTTTAATTTTTCAGGCTCGAGTCATTTCATTCTGAACGTAAGACCTACCACAGAAGATATGCCAATGGGATGGAAATTTAAGAAAGAAAGAGGATAGGGCAAAAGTGAGTAAAATAAATTTGAAGACAGAAAATATTGGCTTTGTTCAGAGATAAGTATAAATAAATATAGCAATGTGACCAAATTCGTATTGTTATACTTGGAAATCTTAAGCTTTTTATTTCTAAACAAATGATGGGCTTTTTGTAAGAGCAAAATACTTCTGTAATCCATATTAGAATCAGCACACCCATATTTATCCATTCCTTAGCACTAATAACAGATAGTGATTGAGTAGGCCAATGCAACTATTTTGATATCGCTAAATCAAAGAAACACTGTCAAAACTGTGATTTATGAATGAAACTAAAAACGGAAGAAGAAAAGTGTGTAAACAGGTTCAAGAAAAATGTAGAAAGGCAGGAGAAAATCCGGTAGTATTTGAAATATTTCACTGCATGGGAAAGAGCGATAGACAACAACAACGCCTCTTAGAATGTGTTTTAATATTGACTAAGAACGCATCCAACAAAAAAAAACAATGCTAACATACAGAAAATTTGTTAAGGGTACCCATATGATTAATGTGCAAGAAGGGACAGAGGTTGCATATGAACGCACAATGTCTCCAAAACTTTACCGTGTTTCAAAAACAAGAAAACTCTTTAATTTAATGCATTTAAATTTACGAAAATTGTCATTCACAAATAAAGTCCAAACAAAAACATCAAATGAAGAAGGAGAGTGATCCGAGGAGAAGTTATTCATTGAGGGGTTCTAAGGAAATAAAAAACCCTTAAATCCATTAGAGTAATATATGATAGGGACATGATGTTCCCAGCTGGACTGCGCGAAACAGGCAATTGATGGTATAACTGGAAGAATAAGAAAACATGGGCTGATAGAGACGATTGATTCGAGCGTTACACTGACAGATCCAAGGGGGAACCATGACTCTTTTTGAGTAGTTTTAACTCCGAAACAAAATTAGAATAACTCACATTGCATATGCGGGCACAAACGAGCCGGAAGTATAAATAGACATAAATAGCACCCTCTCCACTCCGTCCCTTTCTGAATTTGCTAGAGGTTAACGAAAAAAACTAATTTGGTGTCGAGGTAGATCTCTCTGTCCACACTGCCCTGCTCTTGTAAGCTTTTTTTCACCACAATAAATATTTCAGCCTTCACCCAGCTGACTTCTTTGTCTGATACCATTAAAATTTCATTCGCATTTCTATTCTGTTCTTCAACTTCCATTCGCGCTCTTAACGGCCAGGGAAACGGTACACGTTTCTTCAGTAAAAAAAACAGCGGAACCTTGTACCCACGTTACTAAACTACTCACATATCCACCAATTTATTCAACTTTTACTTGTAGAACAGGCCATTTCTTCCGCATTTTTAAATATTAACGGTTATTCTGGCATGGATTTAATTCTAAAGTCGGAATATGAATTAGCTAAATACCCCAACAACCTTACATCAATCCTTTCGGTATGTATGAGCAGTCATTTTGTCCTCACGGGTAATGAAACGAACAGCGAAAAGAAAAAAATAGGAACGATTGAGGCATATTCATTGGTTTAGAGAATGAAGAAAGGAAAGGCGAGGACGAAGAAAAGTAAAGGTGGAAAGGAGGGCAGAGGGATCAATGAAGTTGCCGGGGGGGCCAGGACTGTCCCCGCACCATATTTTTAATTTATTTTTAAGAAAGAGCACTGAAGGAGAAAGTCATCTTTTAAAAAGTGAAGGAATTAAGATTTTCCATGTTCTTCAGTCAGAGCAATTTTTAAATACTTTGTTTATATTTTTGAAACAAAATGTCTCTCCTGATTTTCAAAACTTTTTTAATCTCCCTCCCTCACAAAATAAATATTTGGTACATCACAAGGAGGAAGTGTAAGAAAAAAATAATAAGTAGCGGCGAAAGGGATAGAAAAAAAGGCGAACGTACCTACTCTAGTACACATCTACGTACTACCTGAATCGTTCTGTAAGGAGCGCGGGGAAAACGGTATTTTGCCGTTGCTATATTACCAGTTACCATGTGACAGGCATGAAAAAGAGGGAGTATCGGGAAAATAAAGTGTTAGACCGTTATGTGAAATGCACATTGAAGGAGAGTCTTTTTGGATCGATATGTTTTCTTAAGGCGTTCAAGGTAAGGAATTCCACATCTGATTGCCTTTCAAGGAGATTTACTGCCGGGGTAAGTCTTCAGAAGACCGGAGGGGTAATGTTACTGAAAAGAGCGGGGAAAATAAACACCGTGCAGTACACTACCTGCATATCTAGTAGTCTTTCAATGCGCAAATATTATTTCTGACGTAACTTACTAATGCCCAGCTGGGCATGGGAAAGGTTTGGTATGTGACCTTGAGGTGATCACCAGGCGAGTCGGTTTGGCAAAGTTCTTCATGACGCCCATCCTATCAGCTATATGTGGAACGCACAATAGTCGATAATAGTGCGTGAGAAGAAGAAACCCCTTTATCTCTCTGTTACACAGTGTTTCTCTCTTGTTTTGCCACTCCATTGGCTGCTCTTGAGACCTAAGGATCGTGCTAAACTATATTACGAACATAGGGTGGGACGGGGTCTCCTAAAAATCCTTCGGTGGGTAATGAGGGGGGGGGGAAATTCACTCAAAGTAACGTAGCTGTTACAATTCCCCTGTTTCCGAGTCTTACTCGTTCACATCGCATTGACAATACTTCAGAGTTTAACACGAGGAAGGATGCGAGATATTGGCTCATGGACGGATAAGGAAACATTGTTCATTGTGGTTCGTTAGAAATTCTAGTTTTTTTTAAACTTCATGTGATTTATGGTTGATTTTTAGAATTCAAAAATGAATATTACTTGTTCCAAATCAGATTAGATAGTTCTATTATATCTAGTTTGGCTACTTAATTTGTCTTATTTCCACCTATGCCTAAAAATAAAATCACTCAAAAATAGAGAAAATATTTTTGAACTGAAAGTTTCATTTGTAGAGACAATGATATACGTCGGGGGCGGAAGGTTTGGGAAAAATACGACGGTTGCCAACAAAGGGGGAGAGAGGGGGTAAAAAATTCACCAAAAACGGTAACTTCTTTTATTTGCGGCCTCTTACTGCTAGGTAAAGACAATACCCTGCCAAGATATCCGGGCCGAACGGAGAGAGAAGTTACGGAAAAGTAAGGACGAGGAGAAAGGAAGGTTAGAAGGAAGAGATGTGAGGAAAGAGGGAGAAGTGGCGGCAGGTAAAGGAAAGGGAAGGGAAGATAGCGAAGGACAGTTTTGTGTGTTGGAGGAGGAGGGGAGATCCGCCACGCGCCACGACAGTCACACACCGAGAATCCCTCCGTGAAGAGATAAACGTGGAGAGGGAGCTTATGGGAAGGAGGCGAAGGAAGAGGATAGGCACCATGGAAGGGGGGAGGAGGAAGACAAACAGTTTGTATATAGGGCGAGCGGGAGAGTTCAAGGGAGGAAAAGGAGGTGTTGTGTGTGGAGTATACAGCTGGGCCAAGCGAGGAGGGAATGGGGGAAGGCAACTACCGACGCTCCTGACAACCTCTGGTGGAGGATTATGGGACAGCCTTTGGTAGGGGGTCTGTGTGCTGGCGGAAGATCACAGGGTGAAGAGACAGAGAAGAGTGGGCAACCTTGAAGGAGGACAGGCCGGAAGGTGAGGAGGGTCAAGGGGGAAGAGATATCTGTGGAAGTAGAGACATGGGGAACTCGGGGAGAGTTAAGATAACAGACGTATTGCATTCGGGCACGCTACTAGAAAGTGGCTCACACCGTTTTCTCGGATGCATGCGCTATCGGAATACAAAAACAAGAAAAATACTTTCCATTTTTACTCTCGCATTTGGAGCCGTTTCCGTTTGAAGAAAAAAATAAAAATGCACCCTTACATTTTCCAGAAAGCGGACGCTCCCATAATAATGTCTAAAACATTCGACTGAGCAATTTAGGCTGTGATGCCAACTTCCTCGCTTTTTGGAAATGCACTGCGATGTTCCATCGATTTTTTTCCAGAGCGCTGCGGTGATTGTGATTTGCGCGCAGGCATTTATTTTTTCTCGGGACTCCCCCGAGAGCGGAAAAGTGGCAGTCCGAGGAGAAAATGCATAAGAATTAGGCTTAGCGATGACGATTTCCATCTTCAAAATGTCCAGTCTGGCAGAGACGATGTATTTAGACGTCATGGAAGACAACGATGATTTCCAATAAACGATTTCTTGGGTAGGTAGCATGTGTGCCTTCAACTGCTATGGTGAATTTCGGACTTTGAAGGAATCAAAAATATTTACAAGTGTATAGTTTTTCAATCACTTTTCCCTTTCCCCCAACACCTCGTCACAAATGATTGAAACATAGAAAACCAGAGTATTTCCGTAGGAGTAGAATGTAATTTACATTTGCAAAGCTAGCAATTATAACACTAAGGTGAAGGGATAGTTGAATATTTCATGAATACTGTGCGCTATATAACTGCTTACATGAAAAAAAGAATCAAATTATATAGCGAAGCAGCTTATTTAGATATCGTGGAACAGAGGTGCTGTATTTGTCATTGAAAAGTTTGATATAATCCACCGCTTGAGTAGAAAACTATTAATATGCCTTATTGACTGGCAGCGAAAAAATTGCGGCCCTCACCACCAAACTGATGAAAACATTCTGCGAAAGGTCGAAGCCAATGAGACGGCTAGAATAGAGTTAGCTGTTTTATTTTATTTTGCTAATTATCAACTAGGGCTGGAAAAATTGCGTTAAAACTTGTGCTAACATTAAATATCTATAGACAAAACATAAATCTTTGAAGCGGCAATGCCACTCAGTATAGAGCCACTCGTTAAGGTAGAAGGAGCATTTACGGCACAGAAGGAGTTAGCACGACTGAGATAAATTAGTTACCTAAGGCATCCACATCATAAATTCAATACCTGCCATACCCATCTCTATTCGTCCACTCGTCCGACGCGCCAGCCGAAGCTCGGCTAAAGGAGGGCTAGCCTACACTCCCGTGGCCACGCTCTCTACCCATGCATAGGAAGACGGCACTGCACGCGAGCCCTCGTATCACATCCAGTTCGTGCACAAGGTTGTGAAGGACTCAAACGAGGCAGGGACTTACGTTGCTCCCCGTGTAGGTAGTTGAAGTGAACGGCAAATGTCCTTAATCCTATTTGGTTGAACTTCGCTGGGTCATGACTTATTCCTCTTCGAATTGGAGGTCAAACAATACAGAACCATCTTAAATACACGGACAACGATACTTAAGGTAGTTTAAGCGAGATAGTTCCCTAGTCATAATAAAGAATATAGTCGAATTATACGTTTTAATTTCATTAGCTGTGGGAGGCATGAATTAAATATTGCATTATTAATGGTGAAATAATATACTTTAATATAACTGAAATTATAAGTAATTAAATAAAAATAAATAAAATGAATGTCTTTCATTTGAATCATGTATTTCACGCAGCACGTTTAAAACTCCTTCACAACGGAAGGATTTTTGCGATTCTAAAGACATTACTGCGGTGACAATATTATTTGTTCATTAAAATATTTGAGGAAACATACAAACTACCCACTGTTAATTTTTTGACGATATCTAAGAGTTATAAATGCCTCATTTTTCAAACTAGGCCTCTCTGGAGTGCACACGTACAATTTTCCATGTTAAAGGACTAGTATTTCTTGACAAATATCTCGGAAAGTAGTTCGGTTAGGGGCTGATATGTTGATATTTTTGGGAGAGTAAGATAAAATGAGACCAAACTCATCGATTCCTAGGTGAAATGACAATCCGCTCAAACTGCCTTAAGCTACTACTCAAGAAGAAACTGGTCAGCACCAATTTTTTTCTATTTCATAGAGTGACAGTCCACTGACAAATTATCTTTGCCAAATGTCATCCTCTCTATACGCTTTGTCAAATGCATCTTCTAATTCAAAATTTTCTCCTGTTCAATAGCGCAGGATGCATGGCCTAATTTCATATCCGATTGACCATATCATTTGATTATAACAAACCTCTAGCTATTCAAATAGTTTCATTCAAGGCAATTAACCTATCAGGCGTTTTCAAATCAATGCATTTAGATCATTAAGGTGAAAAAATTGTGTAGTATGCAAAGTAACCCGTATTAAAATTATTTCATAATCGACCATATGTCCTAATGATCCCATTACATATCCTAGAATAATTAATTAAAAAACATGCTTAACAACGAATTTTTAATCTCATAAATCACTTTTGAAACTTACTTGTAAACTATTAACACATAATATTGCATTAATCTCTCATTTGTAACCTGTCATCTCCATGAAACTTTTCCATGACTAATTATGACTGGTGATCAATCAGGACTAATTATTGCATCATTTTTTCATCAGCGTTTGCAATAATTTTTTCACCGAATAGTTTCTTTAATTTAACTAAGCAATTGGCTCACATTGCAGATACTGCAGATATTTAAAACGGATAACTTAAGTGGCATTAGATGCCTTTGGGTCTCAATATTCTAGCGATGTTGAAGGGTATGGTTGCTATACCTCCTAAAAAAGCGGGATTGTGGCGAACTTAGTCTTATTGAAAAGCGTGTACAAAAAAATACGGCATCTTTTTTATTCCATATATTCATTCAACCCTTGGGTAAAAATGTGAAGAATAGGCTGGTGATGAGCATGATTTTGAGCGTAGCGTTGTATGAGAGAGGAACGTGGACCCTTAGAAAGGAGAACAAGAATAGGCTGCAGGCATTTGAGATGTGGGTGTGGAGAAGGATGGAGAAAGTGAAGTGGACGGAAAGGAAGACTGACGAGGAAGTGCTGGAGATGGTGGGCGAGGAAAGGAGACTTCTGAATGAAATCCAGGATAGGCAAGGTAGATGGCTGAAGGATGTAATAAGAGGCGATGGGTTGTTCTAGAGTGTGATAGAAGGAAGAATATTGGGCCAACGGGGAAGGGAAAGAAAGAGAATAGGTTTTATGGACAGGATGAAGAAGGGTAGATCGTTTTCTGAGGCGAAAAGGGATATACTAGTGGGAGATTAAAATTAGATTTAATTATTCTACCCGTTAAGGTTGGCTTTGTTGAATGTCAGAGAATCTCCCACTAATTGACAAAATAAGGTGAGAATATTTCTCCAATGGCCCTATCTATTGGAACCACTCGTCAAAAGGTAGAATAGAAAATATTTACAGTGTTGGTTTGACGGTAGCGTCAGTGACCAACCACAGCCTCTCAACCAGAATACCCTTGTGAAGGTTTACGGGAACGTTAATTCCTCGCCAGTGACCATTCACAGACACACACACTCAACCCAATTGGGATCCTTCACAGGGCTTTAAAGACCTCGTTAAGGAAGCCTGAGTTATGATCACAAACACACAGAGCAATCACTCGCACAAGCACTCAAAAATCACTTACCCACACATTCAACAGGGCCCAACTTCTGGGAGAATCAGGCTCGAGGTGAGCTTGGTCAAAGGAATGAAACAGGAAAAGACGAGGGTGTGCGTCGGCCCTGTGAAGGATCCCAATTGGGTTGAGTGTGCATGTCTGTGAATGGTCACTGGCGAGGAATTAACGTTCCCGTAAACCTTCACAAGGGTATTCCGGTTGAGAGGCTGTGGTTGGTCACTGACGCTACCGTCAAACCAACACAGTAAATATTTTCTGTTCTACCTTTTGACGAGTGGTGCCAATAGATACGGCCATTGGAGAAATATTCTCACCCTATTTTGTCAATTAGTGGGAGATTCTCTGACATTCAACAAAGCCAACCTTAAATGGTAGAATACGTAAATAAAAATTCATTCAAAATGTTTTCACATGTGGAATGCTAAGTTCAATTTAATTTGTATTTGAGTGTACATGTAATTAATATTCTAAAACATATACGCCATTACTCTGGATTTTTACCTAACCCTTATGGCAAACATTGTTCATGAGAGAGATTGAAAGCAAAAATATGAACCACGGACTCAATTATGTCGCGAGTCGAGGTTTCACACACTTAGAACCCCCGCATATCTATAATTGATGATGGGAATGATACCCACAGAAGCGCATTTTTCACCCAACACGCACATTGCAGAGGGACTTTTGAGAATTGAGGGTTTAATTTTCTCCATGTCCAAAGAGTAAACTGAATGGTGGCCAATTCGAGCTGGTACAAGGAGGACAGTTGGCGTGCGTGACAGTAATGCGCGATCACGCGTGGATAAAGATCATGATTGGTCTTGGCAGTTGCAGGGATGGGCTGAGAGTTTCACGCAAGTCATTGCCTTGATTATATTGAGGGATAGAGTTGAGGATTTCAATGGAGACACTGATGCAGAATTAGAACCAAATGAGACAAAATTCATGATGAGATTATTTCCGGATTGATTTTTTTCTCATCGGGGTTGTAATTTAGGAAAGGAAAATACCCACTCCTTTGACCTAAATTATTTTCACAAAAACTGGATTTAGGAGAGCTACTAGTTGTGATTAAAATTATATAAATGCTTGTTTGAAATAATTCTACATTAATGTGCAATATACATACATAATGTTCAAATAGTTATGAGAGAACTTAAGGGAAAATATCTGTTAGAAACTCATGCGGCTAATGAGCCAGGAAAATATTCACCTACCCTAAAAATATAGTGAATTATGACCCAACATAGAGTTTACAATAGTGAAATGATTTATCCTGGGAATTGGAATCAAGTGGTTATTTTGTTGGATTTGGGTACGTTGTAAGTAAGAAGAAAGAAATTTAATTGAATTTTTCAATCAACCACTATCGTGTCTATCGATCATTCCCTCATAACACTTTCGACGCATCACATTTACACATTTAACGCATAATAACACTCTTTTTAGTCCTCCGTTCCTCCCATTTAACTTCCATCTGCCAATTTACCACACGGCTGGTATCCATCCTAACGGTTTATTACACGGCGTTCTTTGTAAATGAACATTTATAAACAATCCTTTCAAATATATATTGGAAATTTTAAGGTCGTTTTGGTGAAAAGTGGAATGTGAAACGGAAGGTGGTGGTACTCCATGGAAAAATTCTCAGACTTTGGTCTGTTTTCACTTCAATAATAGAGGTCAAATGGCCAGAATCCAATTTATACGCGGAAAATATTCTCTTAGATTGAAGTTCTTAATTTTTAGGTGCAAAACGAAAATCACTTTTAGCAAAACTTTTTAAGAGTCCTCCTCGGATTTGAAATACCCAGTTTTTTTCTGGGTCCACGTTTACTTCACATACATATTGGTACATAAAACCTGAAGTGCATGCCAGACTAATTAAGTTAAACAACCTTAAGGAATTTTTGCCGTCCAATAAAAAATACTCGTGCTGGTTTGATCAAAGGGGAATTGAGTGGCTTTCCGTGTATTTCGAAATGTTCGTCGAAGCCATTCGTCAAGAGTGGACATTCGTAAGGGAAATTTCCAATTGATTTCGAAGCACGGAGCAAAATATTAATGAAATCTAAAATACATCATATTAAAACTTGGTAATGAACCGCAGTCGGTGAGACAGAAGTGGGGGGTCCCGAAGTTCACTTCCAAGGTTCCAGGGGGTGGAATGAGGAGACATGTGGCGGATGGAAAATGCTTCTTCCTTACTCTACCCCTCTTTCAAGCAGCGGTAATCGACGGAGCGTGTATTGGTGGATAGGATGAAATGGAAGAAAAGGGAATGTGGATGCAATCAGAGCCGAAAGAGAGGGCGAAGAGAGAAAGAAAGTTTGGAAGCAAGAGGGAGAGAGAGGAGACGAATGGGGAAGAAGAGGAAAGAAAGAGATAAATCAGAGCGCAATCCTGAGCTCGAATGAGGAAAGAGGAAAGAGAATGCTTGGAGTAAATGGAAGAAAGGAAAGAGAGAAGGCCGGAAATGAGTAGTGTGGCGTACACTTGACACACGATCCTCCTTTAATTACATGCGGAAGCTTTATGAAAATTGCGGATAAAAGACTCGCAATGAATTATCAACATCGGGATAATCTAAGAGTTTGGTATCACTAAGGTACACAGTCAATAATATCTGTATCAATTACTTTATCTTACATTTTCAAGTATATTATTTATAATTGGTGATTCATTAGTTCTCATCATAGAATAAAATCGAGGTAACGTCTTGAAGCCACCTGCATATACTTTGTTGCATCCAGCAAACTCGCTTCTATGCTGCTCAGTACTTAAATACTGCCATGAAAATGTAAGATCATATGTTAAAACAAATATTGTCTCTTCAACAGTTTACTGTGAACATTCAATACCACCGTTTTAGGCCGACTGAGGAATATGCTTGAATGTAGCTAGTTTAACGGCTCCAAAATGCACCTAAAGATGGCTCAATGCCAGAAGCAAATTGTACCTTCATAAAAGCAATTCAAGTGCATTTTAAATTCGTTACGTCCATCCACCATGCTAGGGTAGTTTGAGCGAGATAATTTCCTAGTCATGATGGAAACCATATACGAGTCATGCGTTTTAATTTAAGCAGCTATAGAAAGCATAATCAGATACAATGTTATCAATAGTGCAATAATATAAATTTATTTGACTGAAATTCTAGGTAATCAAATAAAAATATCCTCATGAGTCTTTGATTTGACTCATTTTTTGCGCGGTACGTTCAAAACTCCCTCAAAGCGGAAGGTTTTTTTTCGATTCCGAAAAAACTACTGTGGTCTTAGCATGATTTATTTACGAAATTAGTCAAGAAAACACAAACTACACCTTTGTTAAGTTTTTGACGAGATCTAGGTATTGGAAATGCCTGATATTTTTAGATAAGGTCTCTCTGGAGTGCGTACACTAACCATATCACAGTTAGAAGTGCTAGTACTATTTGTCAAAAATCTCGGAAAGTATTTCCGTAAGGGTCTGGTATTTTAGGTATCTCTGGAAGAGTAAAATATTTTTTGTTAAAATGAGACCAAATTCATTGATTTCTAGGTGAAATGATATTTCGCTCAAACTTCCTTTAGAATTCTAAATTAGATTTTATTCTAAGCACAAATAAAAAACAAAATGCTGTGGAACTTTTAAAGGAGATAAAAAGAGAACACCAAAATGAATGACTTACAAAAACTTATGAAGACGTACATAAGTGAATTCACCCCAGCGGGGAAAAAGTATGAAGGACGCCAAAATCTATAATACAAAGGGACTGGTAATCGTCCACGCCAAGAGGAGCCCAATAATATCCGAAGATGCTATTTCCAGAGTTAATAGTTCAGCACATAAACATCAATCACGCCTGACAGAGTGTGAGTGCAATAAAATTAATTGCATAATGACACTCGGAATGAGTGACAGCAACGATAGGCCCACCAATTTCAGGAATAACTACTGTAATCCAACGAGTTACTTTCGCATCCCTGCTGGTTATACCCATGGCGTAATTGATTGCGGTGACAGTTTCAGGCTTCATTATTGAACGAAAACGAAACGCGGAAAAAACGAGCTTTTGTACCTATCTGTTCGGCAATGTATCTCTAAATTTTATCGCTTCTGTCAGAACTAGAGATGTAGACAGGTGTCATGATAATATTCTCTGCGTCGCTATGAAACACACCAATTCTGAATTTCTCAAGCAAGCTAAGCCTAGAGTGTAGTCTCAGAGTCTTCAGGGGCTCCCACCTTAATCCCTTAATTGTAAGGCTTGACATATGGAATCTTTTCATCGTAGAGCGAGATGAAAACATTTTGCTTTTTCACATGAAAACCAGTTATTTCACGTCCCAGGTTTCGTTTATTTCAATAAGTTTTGACAAAAATTCAGAACAGTACAATAAATTTAAATAAAAAAAATTAGTAAACTTTGTTAATTCATTTCACCAAGATAAATTAATGACACTGATTTTCTATGGAATGTTTTTATTATACTATCAGAAATGTAACACGCAGGGTTGGATTCTCGTAGTGTGTCGGATGAAATGTCGAGCAACCTCTTGCGGGTGACTTCCTCGTTCAAAACGGTACTTAGAAACCTTCAAAAAATAGTCCAAGAACTAGCTACATGCGCCAATTGAACATATTACATTATATAATTTTTACAACCCACTTTTTGGAATTTTACCTACGTTGCAGTCCACACCTACTTTTTGATTCTTGCAAAAAACAATTCAATAAGTCACTTTGTCCATCAAAATTAAACATTCAAAGAAAATACCATGAACTGGGTGAAAGAGAGAAATAAAAAACTCTTTTTCTTTAAGACTAACGTAAAAGGCAAGTATCATCGTCTTCAAACTTGATTTTTTAAAGAGATACGTACGAAATATTTTAAGAGAGAACATTTCGGGATCGAAATCTCCGACAAAACCGTTTAATAAATTTGAAAAAAGCAGCGAGATTACTAAGTTCTAGGATACAGTAATTGCCATAAATTATTTTCTAAAGAATTTAAAAGGGAATTTATTATTTTTTCCCAGAACCAGAGTAGTGTATCCAAGCAATGAGGAGGCAAGTGATGCTATTCACTCAATTTAATCCTAGACACTTCAACAGTATTTTTTACTAACATTTGACACTTGAATATTTTGTCCTGTGCATTCATAATAATGACATCTTATTTAGAAACACAATATAATATGTATCAAGTTAACTTTTACTCATAACTACGAATAATTTCCTCCGTATCCACACCGTCTGAATTCACAATTTGGATACACAAAAAGCAGAAGAGTGGATGTGTTAGATAGTGGCTGATGCTATAGAGCTTAAGTCAGCAAGAGACTGTCTCTGGCAGAGAAAATACAAGAGAACAGTAGGAGTAGAAGTGGATAGATCCCTGGTAAAGTGCTAGGAAATAATGGAAGAGCGAGGTAGATGGCGTGTGGCAGGAGCCGAAGATGAGGTGAGGAAGGTGAGGAAGGGGAATGACTGGAAGGAAATGCAAGAGAGAGAAAGGAGCGATGGAGAGGGCAGAAGTGCGCTCAATCACGCACGACCCTCCTTAATAGATTGGGGAGGGATTCGAAAAAGTGACGCGGAGGTTAGCGGGTTGAAATGTGGAGGTCGGCGACGCCATGCACCACGAAGAGAAAGGCCGTAAGTACAGAAAGGAGGTGGCTTCTGGCGGAGTGGGCTGAGTCCACGAGCCGAGTAGTAATGGTAGGCTTGGTTTATGAGAGACATCATTTATGTAGCGTTGAGGGCAAAGTGTGCAAGTTAAAATGTTATCTTTAAAAAAAAGGAGCCTCAAATAGTAAAATAAAAAAAACTTATACTTCCTGCAGCCATATTTCATTGGTAAAATAAAACGCAAGTGTCTCACTACTTATGTACGAAACGAAAAGGATCTAGAGAAATGCCACAGTTCACCTAGCTAAAATATGGCAGAAAACTTACCCTCTTTGGGTTCTCAACGGCTTATATTAGGCAATTGGTCGTGCCAATGTAACAAAATTGTCTATGACAAACATTACATTATAACTTGAAAAGTATAAATGATATCCGAACATGCAATAAGATATTCAAAAGAAGAAAGCTGAAAGAGTCAAATAAACAGGCATGTTGGGAAAACAAAGTCACCATACAAAAAGAGGTGGCCACCAAGCATGGGTATGAAATCACATAACGATACCGGCATAAGATTTAAGATAGCACAAATCAGTCTAGGAGTAGTTCACAAATAGATTTATGCGAAAAAGTTTTGATAGTGTTCTGGGAGAACACCGCCAAATCAAATGGACTCAATGAATTTGCAAAAAGTATCAAGTATTTTAGCAATGAAACATGAAAACGTTTAAGGGAAAAATGTATACACGTCTCCAAAATAAGAATGTAAATGACTGAAGAAAGAGAATAAGAAAGAAAAAGCGACGACTTCTGAATCTACTTACGTCATCCACTGAACATTCCTTCTAATTTCAAGAATCACAGAAACTCAAAGTAACATCAGAGTAAGCATGCACCACTAATGTCACTAATATTAGCTATCACAAGGATAATAATCTACCACCACCAGCAAGTAGTACGTAACATGGACATCATTGATCTTTTTTCTGATATCGCTCTAACATTTTAAGAAATCTAAATATTGCAGTGGATTAGGTCATAAAAATTAAGTTAGGGAAATAGACTGCAGAACGGACAGGTTTATAATGTCAACTTTCACATGAACAAAAATATACCATAATAGCTTGCAGTGAGACCTATACTAAGTTTTTAGATACCGAGTGAAGCCGATTAGTTTATTTCCCCAAATGCTTGTTTCTAAATCTGATGCGTAGTACTAACAAATCAGCTATAATATATTTTCATTAACTATCACATTTCTGTGTATTCGTGTAGGTGCTACGAACATTACACCCAGTAGTTCTGTAAAATTGGTAGCTTATCTATGATACAAGGCGGTCATGGGAAGAAGACAACTATAGTGCTCAAAGACGATGGGACTACAAACTAGAAAACAGTATGTGAAAGAATTCGTGTAGGGCGTGGCACTCTATGGATATAAAGCATGGATCATTGGAAAAGCTGACCGGAACAGATTTGAAGCCTTTGAAACCTTGTGCTGAGGATGCTGAAGATAAAAGGGATGGACCAAAATGAAAAGTGAAGTGTACCGAAGAGTAGAAGAGGAAAGGACCATAAGGAGCACCATAGAGAAAAGAGGAGCAAGATGAATAGGACTCACCCTGAGACACAATAGGTGTGTGAAGAACATAACTGAAGGTAAAATAGAGGGAAAAGTCCGCAGAAGAAGAATAAGTTTGTGGGTCAAATAAAGAGGAAAGTACATAGGAAGATATACCAGGAGGTAAAAAAAACCTAGCATTATATAGGGAAGGGTGGATGTCTGCAGTCAACCAATCTTAGGATTAAACGACCAATGAATGATCTATATTGCAGTGCAATGTCACTTCCTCACAATAGTTTTCAGTTTTTTTAAATGCATTATAATCGCCTTTCATTGACTTGATTAAGGTATAATGCAGTTTATGATGGTGATATCATTTTTAACTCACATCCTTGAGGTAGCTTGTGGGGTATAATTTAGATGTAGATGTACTGTTGTGGTTTCGGTGCTTCAAAAGCTCAAATAAAGTCGATTCATCAAACCAAAGACCAAATTTAAAAGTAAACTCAACATTTGTGAGTGACAAAGAATTCGAGTCTGTGACCTTGGGAAGAGTTCTTTGATATTTTTCCGCTAAGTGGGCTAAAAAGTGATACTTGTTATAAAGTTTCCACTACTAGTTTACTGGTTGATTTCTTACTGGTTGACTGGAAAAATGAAGCACTGCCATATTCATGAAAATTGAAATTAACATTTCAGTGATTAGGTATCAAAATAGGGAAATAGATACATACCTAACTAGTTGCAGATTCTGTTTTGCACTGATTTTCACAAATTGAAACACCAAAATATTCATAATTTGAACTTCATGAATGCCATTCACGTCAAGAAAGAGATGTGTTGGCTCTGGGATACCCCTCAAGAAAGGCCGATGGAACGTAATTAACTTCATATTTAATGTCCAAACTTTATAAGATTACCAAGTATTCAGAATTCTTTTTACACAAAAGTCTCCATTTTCCTTAGTTTCCCGAAAATTGATATTATTCCTTAAAAAATCAGCGCAAGCAATTTTTATTAATATCCAATCAAGGGTTTCATTCTCAATTAAAAAACATTAAAAGAGGGAACGCGTTTATGGCACCTGCCATCGCCGTAGCAGAATGAAGCGGAGAGTCTCCCTCAAAATATTCATGGGAAACAAAGGCCTCCATTCATTGTGAAGTCACAGGATATCAAATTTTGGAAGCACGGACCAAAATTAAAGTAGATAATACCTTAAAATGAAGGCAAAATCTGATTTTACTAATTCCCCAATGAGGAAAGACATAATTCCACACGAGCCGAGACGTTAATTATGTTTCATGCGATGCTGCGTGAGATTTTTGACAGCGCAAAAAACGTCGAGGGTCACTTAAATGAAAAGCGCAAAGAAGAGGAAGATAAAACAGTAAAATAAAATTTAGATGACGTAATTTTTAACCGAAAAAAGAGGAATCTTTATAGAAAGAACATGAGGAAAGGAATAGTGGAAAGAGAAGGAGAAAGCGAAAAAGGCCAGAGAGAAAATTCGAAGTGCCATGAAGGTTTCGTCAAAAAGACTATCGCAGACGTCTCTTGGTTTCCTCGTTATCCCACTTAAAAAACACTCGTTTTCTCCGCTAGCCTCGTCCAGGAAGGATTTTAAATGAATGGACGAGAAAATGGAAGAGTAAATGAATAGTTGCCAATTACCTTAGTGGGCAGGGAAGTCATTATGGTATCATAACGAAGGTGAATGAGGTGTGCAGTGAAAAACTTCCATCCTTGACAAGACATCCGTCACAGCAGCAAACATTTATATATTCTTGAAAAGCATGGCTACCGGTGGCTTTCGTCTGCCAAAATTATCTTCATTGCACACTGAAATTCACTTTTTCGTGCTTAGCTGAAGTAAGCTAAACATGTGATTAACTTTGAATCTGTATTAGAATATCTAAAAACTGGTTATTACCTGCATCGATGACTTCCTTTCCGCCATTTTTCCGGAACTCATTAAAATTTCAGAATTAAAATTTTCAGGAGATCTTTCATGGAATCGGTCTTTAGCTTATGGAAGACCATTTGCATTACAATAAGTCATTTTTAATAAGTCATTACATGCATTTGCATTACAATAAGTCAATTAGTCATTTTGCATTGCAATAAGTCATAAGGCATTTTTAAGAGTCAACAGTGTATAATGTCTTATGTATGTTATGTTAATAAAAATGAATAAGATAAATAAATACCCGTTATGCCATTTACATACAAAATTGGCAAAGTCATAGAACTTAGTCATTTTTGTTAGGACTGATAAATTCGCTTTCTTTTAAAAATGTACTCCGTTTGGGAGGATTCCAATTCCAATTCCAAATTTAAAAATATGTTTGTTTGAAATCCAAAAATGACTAAGCATTCTCATCAGTTAAGCCTAAATTAACAATTTACATATTTGATATCTAATGGTGTATGTACATAAATGTAATGGATAAATGATACGGGTCATTCATATTTATGGAGCAAAGTGAAGGTTAAACGTCGGTAAGATTGGGGAAATAATCACCTGAAGTGGTTTTACAATTTACTCTCTCTTGATCAAAACTAAAAGAAAGGAAAATGGATGCGCATCTATTTATCAGCCTCCCATGTCAAATGGCAACCCAGAATTGTCGAATGGCACTACTAAAAATTTTTCTCTCGGCGAATGGCTTGTTAATCTGAGATCTAACAACTTCCTTCAAAATGCTAAACCCTTACCTCCACTTTCATCTACAGATGTACACGTGTGAATGCAATACAAACCTTTGTTTGTATTATATTCACTTATTGCTCCAGTCACAATTTCTGATTTATTTGGACTCGTAATATTCCTCTTAAAGACTTTACACTGCATTCACCCATAAATTGTTTACACCACACTCCTATCGTCCGTTATTCCATTTGGATTTTTGAAAGAAATTGTTATTTACACTTTCCATTTTTTAAATTCATTAGAAGTTTTAACTATTGAAAACCCATCTTTAACGCTGCGCTGGACCAAGATTCCCCGTTTCTCGCTCCATGAGACTTTATGCTCCCTTCGCCTCAGAAACGTTAACGTTTTTACCAAAAAAATCTTGAGCTCTCTTTCTCGAGCATCTGTGTGATTCATATCCAGTTAAATATCTTTTTTAATTTTTTCCGTAAAAGGAGAAAAAAAGTAATAAACGATATCACAAGAGGATACAATACCCTTCCCTAGGATTTTTTGAAAGTCAACGGAGGAATTAATGAATTCTCCGGCTTCAATTACTTTCCAGATAGTAGTCCTAAGAACGTGAATCGACGGAAATCCGATGTCCCAGGGAATTTCCAACAGAGCGTTGTCTTATGTGAGCAATTTGTTTCTGGGACAAGTGACTCAAAGGCTCCCTTTCCTTCCTCACATTATCAAGCTCTCCTCTCGTCATTTGAAGACCTTGAAGGTCATTTTTTACGCTCAAGTTCTCATTCCCGTGACGGTTCCTTTTCCTCTAAAACTTTTTCAAGCTACTGTTCGCCGTTAATTAGCTTGATCGGATTTCTTTCTCCTAATTACTCTTTCACGGCTCCTTAGTCAACTTCCTTTTTGTTTTATAGTCAAATTTCTGCGCTAACAAATAGTAGAATGTCTTTCTATACTGAGAATATCCTATAGCTGAAGAAAATCACCGCTCGAGGTCCGAACATGCTCCATTTTATGGGCCATTCTACCAACAAAATCATTAATTTTGTCTATACCGTCGATAACACGACTCGTTGCAGTGTTTCCACTGAATATAAAGTATGCCATGCCCTTGTTTCATACTTGCTCATCCTACACCTAATTCGCCAACCAACAGATTAAAGATTTTTATGTTGAGTATTGATCTTTAGGCATTGAGAATTCTTTACTTGAGCATGATAGTGGCATTTTACTGCCATGTAAAATAGTCTCGTGCAATAGCATTATAATGGTAAAAAAATAGCGGAAATTCATACTTGCTCACCCTACACCTAATTTTCCAACCAACAGATAAAAGATTTTTATGTTACGAATTTATATTAGACATTAAGAAATATTTACTAGTTCATGATAATGGCATTTTTGCCGTCACGAAAAATAGCCCCATGAAATAGCAATATTGTGGCAGGAAAAAAATGGCGGCAGAGCATGTGGGAAGCCTGACATCAAGGAGATGAATGTTTATGTGAAAGTGGTACGCTAAGGAACGGAAAGCGGATAAGAGCACATGGTTGGCAGCGGTACGAACATAAATAAGTTAAACTTAAGGGAACGCTATAATTGTTCACAATGCGTTTCACGGCAGTGTTTGCGTAGCAAGCAAAGCTGGGTCAAATTACGCAAATGTTGTAGACAACCCATCGGAAAAGCCAATGTAAAAGATTGTAGTACGAGCCAAGGAAAAGGGTCATATAACTTCCATGCATTCAATTTACATACTTGAAATATATTACAATACCTACTTCAATAATTCAATTTTTTATTTGCATTGAGTTGACGGCAATTGAAAGTTTAAGCATCATGAAATCAGCAAATAATATTCTGCGACATTGGGAACTCGAATAATTAAACAGGGATAGAAGCTCATTCCCTCGCACAAATGTAATACATAGAGAATTCTTCCACTAAAAAACCAGGCAATATGCCCAGGTGTCAACACGTGTCGCTAACACTATGCCACTAGTTTTTCCTCCTACGACCACTGATTTTTTGCAGTTGGTTTAATCCTGACCATAAGAATAAGTAATGGAAAACTAAACCAATAGTAGCTTTAAAGATATCACTCACCCTTTTCAAGTATGGTTTCTTTTTCACCCCCGGTGGGATAGAAAGTGAAATGCAATTAAAAATAGCAAGCATCAGGCAGCTAAGAATAGTGCAAATGAAGTGAAACTGCCTACATGTACGTGCGTGTGTTGATAAATGTTATCTCATACCCCGTGGTTTTTAAGCAATAAATATCGAGCACATGAGGCTCTCAGGGTTTCGGGGGAAAGGATGCAAAAAAGTGCGCAATGACAATGTCTAAGCCGTAATGTCTGCTTTTCTCTTGACTGCGCCCGTGCCGCAGTGCACGCGTGCTAACGCTGACGTCGCTGAGTCGCGATGTCACGAACTGAATCGCTCGAGGACACTGCAGAAAGCGAAGAGAAAGTCAAAAACCAACGCACGTTCATGCGATCACTCGTCACGTGAGGCAAGCACGAGTGAGGGAAAGGCACAGGGCACTGCATCCCTCATCAAGACACGCGTGCCACTTCCCCGTTTCTCGCTCCATGAGACTTTATGTTCCCTTCGCCTCAGAAAACACGCGGTTTAATTACTCAACTACGGAGGCCGTAAGATACGTTTTCAGAAAGAGCTGGAAATTTTTTCCATGCATCTATGCGTTTTAGCGAGGGTCCGCGTGTTGATTTATATCTCTCATCTTCTCGATTTTAAGCAGCAAAACGCACGACTTTTGCCATTGTAGTGGGTTTCCTACTAACCGATTGCTTTAACACTTCCAGGTCTAACTTTCAAGTATGTGTCTAAGGAAATGTCTCTGTGTAACAATGGGTGAAAATATGACATAGAACATCAATGCTATTACATATACAAAACTATAATTAAAAGAATGGGGCATACTATCGCCAATAAATTAAATTAAACGCTTAACTAAGCTGTGTGCTATTTCATGACAATTGAGACATATGCATATCAAACAAAAAGTTTACTACCACATACACTTCCCAGTCTGAATTTTGAAAAATAATCAAAACAAATTACGGTTGCAAATAATCCATGATCTTCAATTTAAAGTAAAAAATAGAAAAATGCGAAATAAAGCTAATAAAAACTCCTTCCTAAATAGAAAAATTATAGAATGGAATGAGTTATCTGAAAAATCTTCCACTCTTTACCATATTCTGTATATAAATTTACAAGAATATGCAAACCTTACTTAAAACGATTGGCTGATATATACTTATGTGCGAGCGTTTGTACCAAGCACAGATTATATATGCTTGTATGTATTAAGGTTAACTCTAAGTCATGATTACTGCCATCAGGCCAGCACCTGCTTTTTTTAATGTCTGTTTCACTTGAAAAATAAATAAATTGATAAATTTATTCTCGCAGTAGGAACGAAAACTCCCAGAAAATATGTTTACGCCATTTCATGAATGGGAAAAACTCATACCGAATGGGTTAAACCTGTGAACTGCTATTTTTTGCGATAGGAGAAGATGTTGATCTCTAGTTAATGACGAATCGACGAATCGTGCTGCGTGAAACGAAACGCGCTACACATTTCCGCAATTTCTAGGCCCCTACCACGGTTCACTCCGTTCAACCACGTTCATCACGTTTATCGATGTCATAACTCATGCGGTGGTCACGAGCGATTTCCTGTGACCCTCCTTCAAGTCTTCCATTGTAAAATTATCCCATATTGCTTAGTATTCCTCATTTCTTCGAACGCGTAGATGTTATCCACTAAAGTAGCTTATTTAAAATTAGTTCGGGATTGGAAATCGTGGCATACGTTGCTCAGGAATCAGTAAATGGATCCTAAGTTTTGCAACTGCGCTCTCCATTAGCAACATGCTGTTAACTAAACTTAGAACGCTCTATAGTTCACATTAAATGATCAGCTCTCTCAACCCTGCTACATGAAGGAATTAACAATATAGTTGTCCTAATTAGAAACCTTTTAAAAATTTCCCTTGCCTAAATTTATAGTTTTACGATGGGTCAAATTACAGGTATTGCCGGCAAAAGTAGTGTTTAACTTTTAAGTGATACTGTGTAAACAAATTAATTAGAGCGGCAACTCATTTTCCACAAAGTGAAATGATTAAACATTTTACAGGAGGGTTTTTAGTTGAAAAAAATTCGCGGAAATTTTTATCGGAAATTTTCACGGGATTAGAGCTTCCTCTGTCACGTTTGAAAGCTCGTAGAGTGTTCCCCTTCCTCCAACCTCTCCTTCTGTAGCTTAGCCTCATAATAAAATTCTTTCTCTTACACCTGAGAAATCGACTACAGCTTTTTACTTCACACTTTCGACGAATACAACCCTATAATTAGTACCTTTGGGAATGAGACCCCGTCCTTGACTTCTATAGTATAACATATACATAACGGAATATGAAAAAAATATTAACGGGTCCTTCTCCTCACAGTGAGACAAAGATTCCTCGTTATCATTTTTAATTAATGAAGGAAAAAGAAATAACAGTTTGGCGATGAAAGTTTTACCTTTCTGTCTATGCACTGCACGTGCGCTTCCAAACCACTCTTAAATTTATATTTTAAGAGAGTTTCGACACGTTGTAATCACTTCCTTCCTATTCCTGTGACATTTCATCCAGAAAAAGGATACCAGAACTTTATCCAAAGTTTAAAAAAATTAGGCATTAGTTCGCCCTTGATTCTCCATTAGTTTTTTTGCCATTTTCACTGCAGTTCTTCATCTTTTCAAACTCACTGCTAATTCTTTAGAGTCAAAAGTCTTCTTCTTTGCAATTCACCAGTATTTTTTGTCCGTCTTATAAGTTCACCGTACTTATGACGGAATAACTATTAACTAAGACTCATAAACTTTTGGCAAATATAAAATATTGTCGATTTCCTCTGTAACAAGCTTGGAATTATATTTTCTTCCCTATTCCCTTTTTTGAATACGATAGTTTTTTGTACTTCATTGGAGGATAATTATGCAGCAATAAGTACCCGAATCCACCATTCCGACAATTGTATACTGTGCAGAGTTGCATGAGCTTTGAAGAGCAGTGTATGATGACGAAATTCTAACTTCTCCGTGACCATGTATCTTCTTTTTAAGCGCAATGATTGCCTCTCTGTCTTGAAGACCTTCTCCGCACTTACCATTCTACAGTTAAAGTCAACATGACTTAATCCTGGGCAATATTTCTCCTGAGAAAAAATATTTGTTTTGCACGATTTTATTTCACCATGCCATACCAAGTGCTACTTTCCCTTTTATAATTCCATTATTAACTTATCAGTATATTTGACTAATAATTTCCGAGGAATTAAACAGTGAAGTAATTCTAAGACCGCCTATAAGATACCAATCGCTGCTTTAATATTCTCTATGCTCAGAGACCTGGAGATACTTAATTCATCCCTTTTCCCACGGTATTCAACAAGAATACTCATAACGATCCTATATATTTAGTTCCTTCATATATGCTGAAGATGGCTTTAAATACACAAAGCAATGTAGAAATAAAAATCATCAAAAATATTTTTAATGCAAAATAAATACTTACAGGGTCCCACATCCTTTTTTAATTTCCACAAAGCGAAGAACTCTATTCAAAAGTTTGCTCTAAATGCACAATTTCCCTATAGTTAAGAAAAAAAGTAAATTGGTGAGCTCTTTGAAAGGCATTGGCTAAAATAAACGCTGAAAAACTATGATGAAGGCCTATGAAGAGGTACATTGTGGATTAAGGTAATGTCCCGTGGCTATGAACGATCGCAAAGCGCCCGGAAGGCAGCTGGTATCAATCTGTATAGGGAATAATAGCCAGGCTCATAAAAATTATTTTTAACTAATCTAAGGCTCATTTTGTATATACACCACGAGAATGACGCAATATATAAAGTCGTACCCAATTCTCCGAAACGCTTGATCACATCAAACTTATTGTCACCTGAATCGGGTGGAGGTGAGGCTATTAAGAGGAGCAACAAAGTATCAAGCTTTTTGCAGTACAGCGGGCTCGAATTATTGATCGCAGAAAATATTTTGAAAATTTAAGAGGGAAGCTAAAGAATGAGTCGAAGATATAGGACTATGGCAGTGGAGAATTAGGTAAAAACCTAGCATCAAAAGAATATGAGTATAATTGGTTGTCTTCTCAGACCTGTGAATCCGCTAGAAGAGAAAGAGATAGCGAGATAATTGCTGAATTTTCTCTCTTAAAGTACATACAAGTCTTTCGGGTTTCTTCGTTATTTATTACACTGGGGCGAGAGTTTTGCAAGAGTTGCAATCGGCATCTCCATTTCACTGATCTGATCCCGCATAATCCGCGAGACCTGTGTTTTCACATCGAACACGCCACGAAGCCTCCACAAGGCCTTTTCATTCGAATCGTATCCCATTTGATAAAAGCAATTTCACTCTTGAGAAGGCGATATTTTTCACTCTCATATAAACTAGAAAACAAACAATGTTTCTGAAAAGCCATTTTCGATACGGACGGTAATTGCATCTGGAGTCGAATCTCAGACCTAAATGCACAGGCTACCACTACATTCGAAATTCCCAAGGCGTCACGTGTTACTTTTCTAGAAACTCTCGCGCCTCTGAGCAAAATGTAAGGTCATCCTTAACTTCCGTTGAAATACTTACTGGTGTATATGAGGAAACGTTTTGGGTTAAGTCAAGAGCAATTTTCCATAATAGCAGACGAGTTTTGGAGAGAAGAGGCGGGAAGACGGAGAGTGAGGGCGGGGAAGAGGAGAGCGCGGAGCCGGTGAGAAACGGAAGCTGAGCACACAATCTGCGGGGAAAGTTTGAAACTAAATGAACCCCAGATGATCCTCCTACGAATGGCCAGGCCGCTATTAAACTCCGCGGTAAAAATACTCTCCCTTGTTTGAGGAGCGAAGTCTTGCTAGTTCCACATTGGACGTGTTCCCACGTAATGGGCGTTCGTTGGTTTGTGCCGAGAGGAGAGAACCAACGCACCCACTCATTAGCCGTGAGACTCCTTTTAACACCAGGCTCTGGGATTCCAATACATTTAATAGCCGTCTGAAGTGAATATGGCGCCAACCGACGGTTTAACTACCGTGCCATGCATTGTCCTTGCAGGCGATCAAGTCTAATCTCCACTTCTCATGCAAAGGCTAGACGTTTTGAGAGGCGAGGACCACTTGGCAATAATTTGAGCCCCTGCTTCGGCCGTAAAGTTGGGAGGATCTTGGTATTCAGCTTTGCCAGCCTTCAGCCATTTGATGCTCGCTGCCTAATCGTGCTAGCTTCAAACGGCAGAATAATTTTTTCAATTGTTTTGTTTTTCACAGTTATTTTTTATAATTACTAGAGTCATCTTAAATTAATATAATTATTTTACAGAAATTTAGAAAGGATATACCACATTACAATTTTAATTCAACCATTAATGTTAACGCTCAGGTTTCCGGATGAATCTTTTAATCCAATGCAGCATCGAAACATTTCTGAGAATTAAAGTCTTTGAAGATTCCCTTAATCTAATTAACCAATATCTATATATGGTTAAAGTTGAATACGTTGCAATATATAGTATTTCTGACCATGTTTTGGAACTAATTCATCAAGTGACATGATAAACAGACAAATCAGGCAATCAGTCCATATTAAACAAGATTTCTCGCTTTTCCTGGTGGAAATCGTTTACTTTTCCATGAAAACGTTAATACGATAAGATGCTTGCCTTCAATAGTTGCGGATATTATTCAATATTTGGTTTTTCCGCCAAGAGATAGGTATTTACCTAAAAATTTCACTCTGTTAGCGATCGATAGTAAATATGCGAAGTCAAATTAAATAGGGAAATGAAAATTCCATTTAATGAACAAGTAACTATTATTAAATAACTGTTATAAGCTAACTTAATTATCATGAACTAAATCGGTTTTATTCTTCATGGAACTATTTCCCCATATATCTTCATATATACTGCGCTTTCTCTATCTAAAAAAATTATACCATAAGCCATTCTCCCTATTACCTGTTTTAGAAATCACAGACAAAATTGAAAAAGTCAAAAATTGAAAAGGTCCACGCAGGAAAAGAGATTTTTTGGCAATCGAGGATATTCAACTACGGCAATGAGGGGCTTGTACAAGTTTGCTAAGATAGAGTATACTCAGGTACTATAAATTCTGTACAAAAGAGAGACCCCTGGAGTGTGTAATTAGACGCTGGTGTTTGCAAGAAACTGACGGATATAAATAGCTTTTTCACGTACTCCAATATTTTGTTGGTCTTGTCAAATCATTCCGCTCAAGTGTAGTCTTTCAAGACGATTTCAGCGCTCATCTCGAGAATGGCTGTCCATCATTATGTCTCACTTCCTGTCTTTACGATTACACAGGTACTCAGTTCTATCTGCCTTTCGCTTTAAAGCCTCTCCGCCCCCAAGTTGAAATGGACTCCTTAAAGCTTGCCCAGCGTTCCCACCGCTCGAAAACTTCACGATGGGATCTTTTTCCAGGCTATCTCACTCTGGATATCTCTCTGGACGTTTGGGTAGGCACTCCTCAGGGGTTCGGCCTCTACTCTACTGTTGAGCCAAGGAAAACGTTACCCAGGCGATATCCAAGGGTCGGCAGGGGGAACACGAAACTTGGCGCACTACAATCCCTCTCTTCTTCCCGTTCTTCTTTTTGCCCCTTCACTCATTCTACCCTGAAGCTTCCTTTCCTCTTCTTCTCTTCAAAACACGCCTCCTCTCTAAACGGTCCGTAAGTAGCCATAAACATGGCGCGTCACAACCGTCGGACCGTGGCGATCGTCGAAACCAGTACTTTGGCGAGAATACTCGCGATGCATATATCGATTGCGTATTTCTGAGAAGCGGATCCACTCGGCCGGTTCTTATTTGATTTTTTTGATTTCGAATGAAATATTTTTTTACATTCAGACAGTTCAGCAAACCGTCCATTTCACATGAGTATGGAAGAAATATTTTTCGCTAACGCCTCAGAGGCTTCAGACTTTCGGCCTGCACGCCAGACTGCATCCATTTCAGGAATCGCAATTTCGATACAGATATTTGAAGTTTGGGGAAGTTTGATATTTAAGCCTGACACAATAATAATAATAAATTTATGATATTTTACGAACTGTTTAATGCTCAGGAATGGCTCATGATAGTTGTCTTTTTATCAAAAGTCAAAGTTATATTGAAACCGCAGTCAGATTGCGGTCTGTTCAGCCGTGAAATACTTAAAACAGCACGGACGTATGAATTTCCACAACGAACATTACATGTGGTCGGAAAAACTCCTTTTATGCACACGGTATGCATTTAATGTGCATTTTTGACGGTTATTGCAATTAACGATTTTGCAATATTGCAATTAACGATAACGATTTTGTGGTATCGAAATTCATTGCCATAAAAAGGCTATCTAAGATAATGGAAGAGCAGTACTATTGGTTCATACTCGATCACCAACTTAAGCCTGGTCGGATTCTACTCAGTTTCGGAGAAGCGATCCTAATATCCAGTCCCCGTGGCTGTTTTCCCAGTCTGCAACTGGCAGATAGTAAAACCGAAATGGCCGTAGCCCTCGAAGCACGTGAACACTTAAGTACCAGACTATTACTTAGTGATGTCCCTCTCTTCTCTTCCTTTCTTTTCATTGAACTGCCTCGTCTTAACCACCTTGCCCCACTCTCCACTCTCCCTCTGCTCACCTCGACCAGTTTTTTTTTCATTTTCCGCGATTCGAACCGCTTACCCCTCAACGACTCCCGCAAACCCCTCTCCTCTTGCCCCTCCCGAACCATTCACTCCCCGACCAACCCCTTTCTTCTTCTTTTTCATAGTCCCACATCACTCCCTCCCTCACCTGATAATTTTCTTTAATCTTCTCCCGCCTCACCCCTTCCCTCTTCTTTTGATTCTCATTGCCCTTCCGTCTCCCCTTTTCCCCTCCCTCTACCTCTCTTTTGAAGCCTCCTCTTCCACTTCGTTGCATTCTCTTCCTTACCAGAGCATCCACTTTTCGCTCCCGCCCTGTCCCCATGCCTTCCGCTCTCTCCCACTCCCCTTCACTTCCATCCTCCCCTCCCCTCCTCCGCACATCGCTCCCTTTCCCGGCAATTTGACATCTTTTCGTGTCATTCAAACTTCGCCCTTCACCTTCCGTCTCCTTTCCCGCTCGCCATCCTCCCCCCCTCTCTCTCTCTCGTCTATCATTCACAAAAATCTGTACACCCAACTATCCGAGTTTTGGAATACTTTGCCCCTTGTTCTCTTTCCGCCAGAGGCCTTGTCGTCTTAGATGATTGGTTACTTGCGATACGGATCTCTGCTTCATTCTGCCCTCCTTGTGCATCTATTTCACGAAGTTTAAAGCACAGATAGGCTCGGTCTGCTATCACTGGTTTTTCTTAGGGGTAAAGAAATGTTTAGTTTTTCTTGTAGATAATGTCTAAGCTAAACTCATCCTCGTCTCTTTGATTTCGAAGACAAGAATCATAAAAATGAAATATCGAGGAAGTAACTGAAGAACTGACAGTTGTCAGCAGAACACACTTGTACTGATTTTCATTTTATCGCTTCCAATCCATAACTGAATCACCTGCATTTGGATGAAGGAAGAATGTTGGTCAAGCTTCCTTGAGATAAATTATTTTTAGATATCACTTTCTATGCCACTCACCTTTCATTTATCTACTATTTCACCATTTTTAGTTAAAAATATATATTTAAAATTTTTTACGGTAAATTTTGTTTGCTCCAATTGTTGTGCACCACAATGCCTTCTTGGCAATATGGTGCACAACAATTGGAACAATTCAGGGCCATTAGAAGCTCCAGATGAGGCATGAAGTTCTTCAGATGGAAGTTTCACAATGTAAGTTCAATTGACCTTCTTGGCAATGTGGTGCACAACAATTGGCTTTAGGAAGCTAGTTGTGGCCCGGAGCTTTTTTGAGTAGGTATTGAGGAATTACGTTATTTTTTTCATAAAAATACTAGATATGCTTTCCTTCTTTCTATTCCGCCTTATATTAAACCTTAAAAATGCTTTAATTCCTTCGGTTGCCTTTTTGATGATTAAATTTAATACCGAATGCAAAAGCGACCTACTTGTGGGGAGTGATTATTCGAAATTACTTCATACGTTGTGCCAGTGCTTAATTTTTTACAAACATTCACCCGATTATGATGATTATGCGTTAGAACATTATTCAAATTGTCGATCGCATAAGCCAATCTATTTTGTATTTGCGTTTTAAGTTTTTGGAATAAGTAAAAAAGTCTTTCGAAAAGAAAGAACTTCTTAATTCTAATGCCATCAGGAAAAGAAAAACGACCGGATTCGAATCATGAAAGCAAAAATGTCCAACTCCCTTACAAGTCTTCCATTTTCATTCCTTCTCTTCCGACGCCTTTCCTTTAGGGCGCCGTGTTTTATCGGCCGCTTTATTTTCCTTAATTAGAATTAACCTCCGAACTTTAAAATTATTCCCCCAATGCCGTTCTCCTCTCTCCCTCCCTCCCTCTCTTTCCTCCCTTTTCACTTCGTTCGTTCGAAGGGCACATTTACGCATTCCACCCTCTCTCTCTCTCTTTCTCCACTCCAATTCGTCGAAATCCCGACACTTCCATTCCCCCCCCCCTTCCTCCTTTTTACCCCCAAGCACTCCGAAGCTTTGGATCCGCTCTATCACTGTTATTCTTCCCCCTTTTTTTATTTCATTCCTTCCCTCGTCACTCGAATTTCCATCACGTCACCCCCTTTCATTATCGAATTCTTGCGATACCGACGAGCAATTCTAATTTACTGTGATTCGAGCGGGGGGAACAATGCTTTAGATAAAAATTGCCCATTACCACTCCTCGAAGTAAAAACCCTTCCCCATTTGATTTGGCCGTCCATTGTCTTCTCTTTCGTTTTTATCAGTGCCGAGCTCTCAAAAGCTAAGAATTTTTTCCGCACATACTCATTTAAACAGTACTTCTCAAATGTTAGCATTGTACACACACATCTAAAGAATCTTAAGTGCAAACAAAAATTAATCGCTTTCATCGTGTCAAGTATTTAAAATTTTGACGAATGTTTTACCGATTGAAATAACTTATTTGACATCCTTCAACGAAATTAATCATGGCTCGAGTGATTAAAGAAAATTTCCCCTTGAAACATCAATATATCACTATTTTAAAATCGTAATTTGGGACCCTTAGAAGCTCAAGATGAGGCCTGAAGTTCTTCCAAGAGAAGTTCCACAATGTAAGGTAGACAAGCCATTCTCACACGCCTGGCTCAATCGGGACGTAAAAGAAGCAAATCGTTCTTTGGTAAATGTTGGAATCGAATTTAAGCCTTGTAAATCAGCTGTTCTTAAATGCATACGTGGTTTTGCATACACGTACCACTTCCCATGTAAAAGGGATGTATTTTTTGGCAATTATCTCCGAAAGTAAGGTAAGGGGTTGAATTTTTGGTGTCTTTAGAAGGGTGAGATATTTTTATTTAAAGTGAGATCAAATTCATTGATACATAGGTAAAATGATATTTCGCTCATGTTACCTTAAGAATTAAAAATCCCTGTAAAATACTCGACATCACCAAATTCATTTCAAAATATAAAATTAAGTTTGTACTAACGGGTTAGCTGACGAGCGTGAAATTTAACTTACGACCAGTCTCTGTGCAAGCTTGGTTAACCTCTAATCGCGCTGCTAAAAAGGCTGAATCGATGACAACATTCACGTGAAGCAGATTACAAGCGTCGTATATATCACCCAAGGTCGAAATTACGATGAACGCCAATTGGCATGACGGAAACGGATTGTGGCGCTTGCAAAGCATGGTGACTGAGATGTGGTCAAATCTACTACGATGACAGACCATTGACATAGCTGAAGCCAGTGAGCAAACGTTGTCAAAGTCTAACTTATTCAGCACGCTACGACAACGACAGCCAATCAGGGAAGAACTAAATCACAAAACGTTAAGTGCTTTCTTTGCAAAAACGGTCGACTATTGGTTCACACATTTGCGTCAATCGTAATGCGCTCCTCCTTCACAGGAAAACGACGAGAAACTTAACTTCACCGTCCATCTCCGTTCCACGAGGTAGCGTTGATTGTGATTCCATCCTAAATTAATAACTTTCTACTATCTTTTACAGTCTTTACTGACTTGATGTACCCTCCCAGTAGTCCCAACCCGAAGATTCGATTGGGGAACTATTTATCTCGGGAATATTTTACAGGGAGGAGTGCCATTACGTGATACATCTATAGTTATGCAGGGCTGTATTTTCTAGAGAGACTAATGTGGTAATGTTTCCCCGTTGCCTTCCACATCGTAGTACCCCGGGCGATTCCGTGAACTTTAACTCTCGCCCGAAGCTGCGGCTGTTGATACCGGACCAAAGCATTGTGAAGCTGACTTCTGCTGACACTGCTACTCTCTGCTGTTACCTCTCAGTAGTGGGGTCGGGTAGCGTGCAAAAGTTGGTTGGCGAGACAGGGAAATTTTTCCGTCGCTTGATCGCGAATCTGCGACCCTCGAAATGGAAGTCGAACACGCTGGTCTGAATTCCTTGCTTGATATTTGCCGTCATACTTATAAAGTGTATTCTCCTTTCCATGGAAAGTTTGAAAACTCCTTTTACCTTCCTATTTGGAGCGTTTTCTCAGAGAAAGGCATCTTTACCGAAAAGGATCCCGCATCTTAGAGCGGCTCTTAGCATGAAACTGAGTTGAGATAGATTTTTAGTTCACCACTAACAATACCGTATCAATAATGCGCAACACCTAGCACCATACCTCTAGGAACAATTTAAATTATGTCTGTGTGTTACCGTGCCTTTTTTTAACTGACTAATTTTTTAGTGACTAAAAAGGAAGCTCTTCATTAGAAACAGGAAAATCAGGAAAAACCTTAATCTGATCTGAACGCTTAACACGAGGATCAATCAGTCTCAATAAGTTTTTGTTGTTGATCACATTTTGTGAAACATCCGTTTAAAAAAATCGGCAAAAGAAATGAAATGGAAAAAAATTTCGTGGAAGCACATGAATGGAATGCATTGTGAAGGGTGCAAAAAGGAATTAGTAAAAAGAAATGTTGGAATCATCATAAAGGAGTGGAAAGCCGTGGCTAACCAACCTTCGGAATGATGACTGAAGAGGAATACATTATCCAGTTCCCATACCAGATTTTCATTGTTGTGATGACACTGCTGGTTTCAGTTGATTCATTCAATTCCAGATAATTGGTAATGTTTTAACAACTTCTTGTAAGCAACACCAATTAGTCTAACGAGAGGGTGGTCATATAATTTCCCTCTCATCTCGATCCGATTCTTTTCTGTACTCACCTCACCTATGACAACGGTTCCACCCGCTGTATCATCCCTCAACCAAACATGGAATGCTCCAGAAATCATGGCGGTGAACCATCTTCTGACATTCTACCCCCAATTCCACCCTCTCAGCTGGTTTCAATAAAGACCCAGACAATGTTTTCCAGTCCTCTTCCTCAAGTGATTTCCTCCTCCACTTTGGCGTTCCCGAATTATTGAAATGTTAGCTGCTCAGATTGCGAACACTCCCGAAACTCATCGATCGTTTTCGCAAATCGTATTTTTTCGGCGTTACAGAGAGAGGGAGGTAGCGGGGAAGAGAGAGGGTTGGAAACCTGCGCCATTATCTCTTGTGGAAATCGATCGAAGAAAGTTTTTTTTATTTACGGAGCAGCGAATAAAAAAACAAAAGACTAAGACTCGGCGCACATCCGCACGACAAGATAGGCGGTCCTCCCCCTTATCTTGTTTCTTTCTTGTTTTAATTTATTTTTTCATTCTTTCCGCCAAACTTTTCCGAGGGTAAATACAAGGGAGAGAGAGAGGGGGGGAGATGGGGAGGGTGAAAGACTACTTTCCTTCGAAGTTCTACACAAAGAAAAAAATAAGTGTATTACGGATTCCTGAGGTTTCAAGGCAGTATGTTCTTTTTCTTATTTTCTTCCCGATGGCGAGCCACGGAGGGATCGGAAAAAGAAGAAAAAATTCACGGGAGAGTTTCTCGAAAAAATTAAAATCTGCGCCCGGGAATAATTTTTGAAAGACGATCACGTCTTGATGTAGTCCATTGCATCACGTTTCGGCGAAAATAAGTTAAAGAGTAGGCTATTTAGTCACATTTAAAGCTTCAAATAGCTCAAGCCATTTATCAATAGAGGATTACTTAAGGAAGCCATTTAAATATGGAAGCGATGAATCTACAATTTTACAGTGAAATATTCTTTATAGCACAAGGTTTTATTTGTATTGCTCCATGAGTTTTTACTATACATGCATAGAGCAAATTAGCCTAAATCGGCTAATCACCAAGGTACCATACCAGCTGTACCAACAGAATTCACTCACCTATAAATGCCAAGGGAGTCAAACCAGAAAACTCAGGATTATTCTCAGGATTTCACCGGTTTAGTACTCATAAATAAGGCTGAGACTCAAATCCTTGAATGTGGAAGAGAGAATCTGAAGGCAGAAGTCACACAGTGATGAGATGAATTAGAGAAAGTGGATTCCTTCAACTATCTCGAAAGTACCATCCTGTGGGACGGAAGAAGTACGACGAACATCAAGCAAAGAATATCATAAGCTAATAAAGCGTTCGTGGTCAAAAGACCATAGCTGTGTTTAAAGAAGATTGAGCTATAAACGAAGAAAAAGTGCGTGAAAATATTCGTGTGGAACGTGGCACTCCATGGAGCGGAAGCATGGACCATTGGAAAAGCCGAATAGAACGGACTAGAAGCCTCCAAAACCTGGTGCTTGAGAAGGTTGCTGAAGAAAATGGACAGAAAAAGTAAAAAAAGATGAAGTGTACGGAATAGGAGAAGAGGAAAGGACCATAAGGACCACACGATAGAGAAAAGAAGAGCAACATGGATTGGATATACCCTGAGACACATTGAGGTTGTGTAGAGCATAAATGAAGGAAAAATAGAGGGAAGACTCAAAAGGAAGACCAAGAGTTAATAAATAGGACATATGAAGAAGAAATTAATTAAGAAGACTTACCAGGAAGTAAGCACACAAGCATTAGACAGGGAAGGACGGATGGCTGTTGTCAGCTAGTGCTAAGGTTAAGAAAGATCTAAGGCTTTACCGGCGAATTGTGATGTTGAAGGTTACTTGAGTTTTCCACTGGGTTAAAATCTCCATCTTGACCGAAGTTAAAAAGACCGAAGACCGAAGATAAACGAGTCGTCCATAGTCATCAGCGCATGATCTCAATTTATATCTGCTATGTCCTAATGACGATGGACGACTGGTTCATCGAAACGTTGACTAAGACGGAGATTTTGACCCATTGGAAAACCTTAGTAACTTTCAACAATATTAAGGTTGCACGACCAATGAATGAGAGTTTGTAAATGAATCAAAGATCCGGTTTATTTTATAACAACTATGCATTCTGCAACGGATGTTATTTTTAAAAACTTTTCAAGATGTAATTATAAACCTAAAGATGATCAATTGCTAAGGAAAAACTGAGGATGTTAATGACTGAATGAAAATCACATCACATCTTGCGGTACAAACAGATTGCTTAGTAATACTACATATTTATGCCAAATTAAAACCAGATTGGCAAAGAATATGTTTAAGAATTATCACAAAAGCTGTTCTCAGTGCTTAGGACATGACGTTCCCATAGTTTAGACATTTTTGCTGGAATGCTTAAAAATATGATAGAATAAAGTCCATAAGAAGTACAAATGAATAATAATTAGCGGGAATATCGGTCGTTTTTGCATACGCGTACACTTTTGTACGAAAACCTATTTTCCGCTGCCAAAAGATTTAAGGACGAACAAATCTTTCTTAGTACTCATAACAAAACAGTAAAGAGTATAATATTTTTTTCTGAATTTTAATCAGAATATCAAGGAAATTCCTGAGAGAAAATTTCTGGAATTTTTAATACCGCTGAAGCGCATTCCAAAAGCTCCACTTCCTCTGGCCCAAGTAGAATGGCACAAAGCAGATCCTTAGTGATAACCAAGAATCATGTCTCTGTACGTCTGTCTTCCACGACTTTACCACCTTTTTCCTCCCTTCACTCTATGAGTTAATTGTTAATAAACCTTTACACCATTTCTAATGATTAACTTTTAAAGGTCATTTGGGAATTTCATTGCAATGATTAACTTTCAAGAGTTTCCAATCACGAAAAGCAACCACATTCCAATCATTCACCTCGCCTTTTCGGCAATGAAAATATATTTTATGTTTCCTGCAAACAAAATTAAATTCTCACCTCCATCCTCTAGCTTCCGTATTTTTATCCTCAATTCATGAGAAAATTCCTTTACCCACACATATATTACAATAAATAAAATGAACGGAATTTTTAATTATTTCATGTAATTTCCTTGATCAAGTACTAAGTCAGAATTATCTATTTTATCCAATAAGTTTTAGCATAATGAAACAAGGAAATTATTTCAATTGAGATATCTTCAATTTTAATCATTGGTTTCCCCAAAACTTGTCTTGGAAACAGAAGAAATAGAAGTCAGCAAAGTGTATATTTTATTTTTAGAGAAATTGCTAAGCAATTAGTGTTTCGGAAATGATCTGAAGCCGCGTTAGTTAGAAGACGAGGTATATTCTCTGAGCGTCGAGTAAAATGAAGATAAAACACAGGAATTACGTGAAACTAGTATATTTAACATAGTATAGTGAAAGCGCCTGATCACACGTTCCCCATGTCAATGCGGGCCAACGTCTGCTGTAGCGATATCACAGGTAGAGGTATATAAACATGAACAGGCATCAAATAGTCCTTCACAACTAAGACGTCCAAGGCGGACGAACACTTGAGTCAATGATTTGGAAAGGTATCCTTCTGCTCGTCGCAACACATGAAACTCGATTAAACTTAAATAGCTCTTTCCAACCCGTGCGCGTAAAACTAAGCAGAAAAGGTCGAAAACAATACCTCAGGACAATGCAACTCTCTAAACGACTTCACACATGTGGTTTCAAGTTCTCTTTGGTTCGCTCACAATGCACACAACGCTCAAGATAATGTCCGCACAATCCTCCCAAGATAAAAGGGCATTTCGATCGCGAGCGAAATTCACTTGCCAACCTTCGCGCTCCGTGGATGGAAAGGGAAGGCTCCTCAGCGTGTTTTCCATTATTGAGTGATTGCTCGCGTGAGCCAAGCCACACACACGCAAGGGTGCACAGTCTGTGGGGAGCGAGACATTTCGTCTGACAGGACTTCCCTAACCTACCCTCACCCACCCGTCGACGCTCCAACATCCTCTACGCACTATCATCCTCTACGCCTTACATCCTTCAGGTCGCCACCATATCCCTGATATTCCTCCCCTTACATCAACAAACGGATTTAGGCCAAAAATATAGTTATTTTTACAATTCAATTTTTTTAAATGTTATCGTATATCATTCACGCCGTGGTTCATGTACATGTGGTGCCTTGAGTTCTGGCTCCCATCCCGAAGGATCCGGGTCGAATCCCTTAATTGGCCAAATATTTTATCAGAATAATGATTCATATTCAGGTGTTTTGTTTCCAATCCAGCGCTTCCAGTACAGTAGGCCATTTAGCTGAGGGCTCATTGGTATTTTTTTTATTAATAGTTGAGAATCGTCGGCGCCATGTTTCTATTCAACCCTCTAGCATTTCCCAACCCAAATCTTAGCTTAATTCTCCCGTCATAATATCGTAATTGATCTCAGTTTTGGTTCATTTTCCTAAATAACTAACCATCCTATTCTCCTGTATCATCACCATAACGCCTAATACGGCATTCTCAAGTGGTTTTACGCACGATGTACCAGCCAGATCAATGTTGCGATGCAGTATATTGATTTTACGCAACAAGTTCGAGCACATCAACGAAAAATTACAAAAGAAATCATGCAGGCTCGTCTCCATTGATTCTCTGAGCAAAAGTATGATGTGTGAAATTGTTTCCGACATGGCTAGGATTATATCCATCGTTTCATACGATATTTATTTCCTTTATTTACAATTATGGTAACCTTAGCACAAAATCATGCTTGTTGAATAATAAAATAAATGCTAATTTGTAGAGTACATTTCCGTAGCGATGTGAATCTCCTTTGAAAAAGTATTCCATTAACTACTGCATCTTTATTTCTTTGCGTGGAATTTTCACCACTATTATAGGTAGAAACTGAAGGAACAATGAACTAATTATTTACAATTTTGCGAAGATTTATTGTTCTTCATGATGCTCTTTCAGGGCGAAAAAGTACAGTGTAAAGAAATTATTACACAGTAGAAACTGGAACCCCTTGAAAAAGTAGATAAAATGCTGACGATACGGTTATCTACCAAAAATGCACACCAAATTGAATTTAGAGACCTAGGATGTACGTACGTACTCACAATGTATCTTAGCAACGTTAAATCCTGATATCTCAAAGGAGGGCTCGAATCTTTTCTCATGGACAGCTGACTTAGCTCATGTTTTTGTGAAAGAAATCACATCAATGCCAGTGCAATGGTAGGAATAATAATATAAGCTGTAGTCAAATATATCACGAAAACACCTTAACTTTAGGCATAAAGTTTGGATAAAGGCAAAAAAAAATGTTAGGCATAGCATTTCAAAGAAATATCAAATAAGCCGTAGGAAGGTCCTCAGATGAAATGTTAATGATACGCTTTTGGTCCCTCAAGTTGGGCCACATTTAAAATGCACCTTCAGCATCCAGGACCCTGAACAGCAAGACTGAACCAAATGTAAGAAAAGTTTGTACGCTTCGTTAATAACTGCTGCAAGGAACATACATGATAATACAGCTTATGAAAGAGCAAAGTTGGGTACAGCTAGAGATTTTCTGGCTTAACTACACGCTAACATAACTATAAAATTTCAAGTAACGTGGGTTTCAGTGTGACTCGACATTATTATTTCGAGCATAAAAAACCTCTATAAGCCATCTTGAAAAAATATGAAACTCTACCAAACTGATAGGTAAAAATCTTTCGCAAAGATCGCAACATATAGGCTCTCCACCAGAGCACATCTCACATCTCATCTTTCATCCCGTTAATTCTTTTTTCCTCTTCTATCCATTATTCATACTTGAGATCCAAACAACACCTGCCTCACGTCATCAGAGCTCTATGTGGATGATAAAAAAACCAAAAGCTAATCATTCGAGGTGAATGGCGGGTAGAACGCAAATACAATGAGCATATGAAACTTACGACAGGGAGTTTCTGCGGAGGACAAACTTTACCTCCATAACAACTAGGTTTAAGCGTGACTGATGAGAAACAAGGCAGTCCCAAACCTTAAGGAACGAATTGCCCAGCACCGTTCAGCTATTTAGAGAATAAGTATCCTCTCCTCTGTGCTCGTTTTCTATTTTCATCAAACATTATAACGTGCTTGTGTCGTGAAAGATCCTGGCTTCAATTCCACCAGATTTAAGGCTCTGCCCTCTTCTTCCCTCCCAGCACATACTCGTCCAAAACCGGGAACCCTTTTCTCTTTTTCACTTTCATCCGGTAAACAGCCTTATTCCTCATCCCTTCTCCATCGCCTCCTCCTCGCCCTCCCTTCACCCCCTCAACTGTTGTTTAGAAAACAAAAATGACCCATCCCCTCCACTTCGTTCCCCGGCAACGTGTAGGTACCGTCACATCGGCCTCATCCCTCCCATCGTTCGCCACTTCGTTGAAGGCGAAACAGCCCCTGCCCCACTCCCTCCCACAGAACTTCGCATCTCCACCCTCGACTGTGTTGCCCGTGCCGGCCGAGTGGACGCGCAAGAGGTGGCGGGCGAGAGGGTGGGGGCAGTGGGTGCCCGGCGAGGCGTTCGTGGCTCGGGGTCGGCCGTATGATACACGCTCGGACGAGCTCACACACAAACACACTCAGGCGCATGTCCGCGCGGTGTATATTCACCCCCGTACACAGGCGAGTCACACGGGAGGGAGAGGCCGGCACGTGGGCGAGCGGCGCGCCCCGTAGAGGGGGATTAGGTCCGGAGGCGGGGATTTAGGGTAGAAGGGCCGGCAAGAAGGGGGATCGCGCTCGGAGGTTGAGGGTTTTAAGAGCCGAGGGGACAATAAAAGTGAGAGGAAAGTAAAAGAGGGATGAGAATTGGCAAAATTCGAGATTTCCGTTTTGAAAAATTTTTTTTGGGGGGATTTCAAAGAGATTACCCTCCACGAAGTAGTGTTGACCCCCAAAAAAATACAAGCTCATGAGCATATCATGTAGGCATTGAGATTTTTCGATGCTGATTCCGAGGATTAGAATCTTCTATCTTGCCAAGGAAAACAATCGAGTTGGAAGTTGAACGACGCAGGGAAATGTAGAAATCACAATATTAAGGAAAATCACTTGGCAATTTTAGCATTTACGACGATGAAATTTTCGATCAGTATTTATTAGTGTAGTATATACATTCTCATAGGTTTTGCCCGTTTTTAATCTTTTACATTTTAAGACTTACCAGATGGTATATTTTTAATTTTAATCTTTTAATCTAAATTTTTTAAAACTTGTACATTTAAAAGACTTACCGGGATGGCATATTTTGCTTAAATATATTTGAAACTATTGCAGACGTTGTATTTCGAACTCAGTTTTAATCCACTTTATGTAAATTGATTAACAAATTTCAATTCAACCCAGTAAAAGATGGACACCTTGGTCATTAAAAAAATCAACATTTATGTAGAATTTATAGTTCCTAGATAGACTTCGCTTCGGAACACAATGCTCTGCAAGTTGCTTTCAGCCGAATATCCAACATTTTGCTTATAATCTCATGTAACTCTCATGTAACCTCATGTAAAATATTTTCGTGTAACTATAATGATGAGTTTGAGAGCTATTAGAGGTGCAATTCGTTTATCGTGTAGAAATGTAGTTTGGTATTCTCGGGTCATAATGCACCTGCAACATTATGGCATGGTCACTAATCCACGCATGAGGAGAAGACACAAATTTAGCTGGCTTGTTAGTCCAAACGTGGTAGGAAGAAAAATCCGACCTCTCACTCGCCTTCTAAAATTAGACCATGGACTTCCCGCTTGCATGATTCTGAGGCAACAACTTTAACGACACGACCTGCGTGTGTGAAGGGGAATAAAGGGACTCTACTCGTCACCCTCTATCCGAGCCGAGCTGGGTCGCCCGGGGGTGGAAAGTGCTCCAATGTTCCGCAGGGAGACAGGAATTCGAACGCTTCCCAAGAGGCAATACCCAGATGCACACTATCCTAGGTTGTTGCCGATAATAAGTTTAGGCATGAATGAATTCTATGGTAATTTGTTGCTGGGCTCACTGTGGAGGCAGCGACTGGCAACTGCGTCTAATAGCGCCGTTCACGCTGGGTGGATCTGTTGGCAAAGGTTAACATTGTTTTGTAAGCCGTTATTTCCACAAAAAGCGACAAAAAAGAAAAGACATTTGTCGAGCCGATTTTTCCAAAAATAACAAAAATTAACTATTTCCAACGGAACTCACAAACGGATATTTGATGGGCGTCTTTGCTTAGTTCTGTGCGCTTGACGAAAGTACTAAAAATTCTTTGTTTTAGTTGACTCAAACTTTATTTCCAAGTTATTTATGCTAGTCTACTTGTTGTCAACCTGGAAACACGACAAGGTGACGTTATATGTAAACTGGATGTAGCATGGAAGAAAAATCTGCAATATGAGCTACTTTCAACTAAATGTGCCATACGGATCACAGTAAAACGACGTTCGAAAAGCTCTAGTTGTTGTATTCTACTCATAGTATCAGTTCAGAAATCGGGCCTCCACCCGGCGGTTGGCGGACTGGACAGCTGCCCACAGCCCACGAACCCGCACGAATCACAGAATCCCTAGCCAAGATACTAATAGTTATAGTGCCCGCAATAAATTCACATTAAACAAATCTTAACTTTTATCGTCTCTCCCGCGATAATTTTGCGCGCAGAATCGTAATTGGCGCTTGTAAATTCGTAAATGCGATTTTACAACTTTATTTTTATTTTTATAATTATAATTTTTGTATGAGTTTAAACAAATCATTGTTACATAAAACTGCTGTTATTATATAACCACTGTTTTTTCATTAAAAATCGAGTTGAGTTGGATATGTACAACTTTAAAAATATTCATATTATATATAACGTACCTACTTTCTACTATAAGCATCTTGGGAAAAAGGGTCGAAAATACAAATTATTTAACTAAATTATAAATAGAATCTCTTACTTTTTAAAGAAAGAAATCCAAATACATAAAAGTTTTTAAGTTTTGTCATTTTGAAGTTTCATATTTATTTATGTTGTCGGTGGTATGACTAAATTTATTAAGTAAATATAGAATCAAATGTTATTCTTTATTAGAACATCTATGTTTCATCCGCTAGATACCCCCAAACACTGACCTCCACTACTGATACTAATGAAAACTCCCCATCTCTGTCGAGATTTGATTCCGGATCTGCGGAATGATAAGACAGAATTCTAACCACCACGTCAACCCGATCCTCACGGTAATACGTTAACTTCAAGTTTCTGCGAGAGACGCGAGACCGATGACTCGGTTGATGGCTGTGGAGTTTCGGACAGCGGAGTGTGAGGTTTCAAAAATAACCCACCAGGGGCGGGGGTGATGCGACGCGGTGGGTTTGAAGGCGAGGGAGAGGATGGAATTGGACGGCGGCAGCGGAGGAAGGGGAGGACGAACCTCCGCATCCTCCGCCCTCGGGGGCACCTGCTAATTGAAAACATAATTACTCTGCTGATTGCTGTGAACATTGAGTGCACCGTGGCCCATGTCTCGCCCTATCCAAAACCTCTTTATCTCTCCCTTTCTCTCTTACACTCTCTCGCTGCCCATTCCTTTTCAAAGGCTTTTTCACGCTGCGCCCGATTCAATGATTCATGACCGTTACTTGTTCGCGGGAGACACCGGTTTCTTTTTTTTCTCTTCATTTGAGTGAGGTTGCAGTGAAGAAATGCACCAACCATCGGACGTACGTGGAGGCCGCCTTAAAAATAAGTTGACCCAAATCGAGAGCCTCGCCAATTTGGATTAATTTGACGGGGATCACTCTGCCATAATGAGAAGCATTCGCAATCAGGGGTGTGGAGTGTTGTGCAATTTTATGTGATTAAAGACCGTGCACCATTGACGCACGAGTGAATTTTTCCCCCATCAGCTCTTCGGTTTTCTTCCTTTGTGTACGTAAGCATCATACTTCATTATAATTAGAAAGGTGCCTTCTAATTTTAGCAGAAAAACTCGCTCACTACCTCAAAGCATCAGTGGTATCCAATTTCGATTCAATTTCCTGCCATAATAAAAACATTCGAGGAGGCTTCAGTTTATGCATTTCACAGAGCAAACTTCATGGTTTTAACTAACTTCCAAAACGGTAATGGTTTGATTTTTATAATTAGCAGAAGAAAGGCGCTATGGGATAGAAATTAGTCTAAATGACATAGCAATTTTGATTTGTGAATGAATGCCAAATAAATAGGTGTTCACACAATAATCACGTATGTTCACATGATCAGGTTAATAAAATATTCAAGCAAAAAAATACGAAACAGGTTTTACAATAATGAGCACGGGATGAACTAGAAGTAAAAGGTCTACATCTATCTACACCTACATACTACCCTGCGAGCCGCCGCATGGGCGAGTGGTAGGGGGAGTTAGGACACCAGCCGTGTAAATATAAGAGGGTAAGGTTTTGGGAGGTTAAACGTTAACTTGTACTATGGGAGTGTATTTAGATGAGTTCATTTTTTATTGTGATTGCTTATTGTGCACGTAAAAAACGAGTTTTTGTACCTATTTGTTTGACAGTGTATCTATCTTATTTAATTGCTTCTGTCAGACGTAGAGATGTAGTGAGGCGTCATGATACTATTTGTGTCGCTCTGAAAAAGACCAGTTTTGAATTTCTCAAGCAATCTAAGCCTAGTGTGTAGCCTCCGAGTCTCTAGGGGGTCCCACGTTAATCCCTCGAAAAGTTGTGAAACACTTTTACTGTAGCTACTACTAAAAGTAGCACTTTTTAACGAAGCGTGCAGCATTTCTTTGTATTTTATTAACTTTGTTGTCTCTCAACTCTTCACGTCAGATCTCTTGCATTCGACTAATCACAAATTAAATGCCAACTATACCTGGATTTGTGAAATATATTATTTATACTCTCACATCAAGTATATCCCATACTGGGTAGGCAGTGTCAAAAAGATAACCATTCGACGATAGGTCTGTAAAGATTTAATAGCACTAATTTAATTACACTCTACTGCTTCTCCATTATCCCTTACACTTGCAAGCCATTTTGGGTTCAGTTACACTCACATATGCTTCATACACACCCCGGTATTCTTAAAATTCCTCCCATTTAGAGTTTATTTCACAATATTCACCCACGACGTTTTCGATCTACCTCGTCCTGTCAAATCGCTCACGCCGCTCTTATCCATCTATTCCGTTCTTCGCATAATAATATTATTTTTAGTACAACAAAAAATACAGCTTATTCGACCTTTAAGTTTCAATATCAACACAAAGCTGAAGCCTTAAACAAGTTTTAAGCATGTAACGTAACGGATTATCGGTAAATGTAAAATCGCTAACAAAAAGAAATGTTGTCCCTTACGAGGATACGGGCGAAGAGAATCATCTGGAAGCTATGGACACTTTAAAAAAAATCCTATGAGAGCCGAGGCGAAGGAGGAAATTGCAAGATGCTTGAAGACCCTCCGTGTCATAAACGGGGAGGGATTCCGTCTCGGCTCAAGTGATAATGTCTCACGAGGAGTTGGAGGTTAATTTCAACCGCTCGAGCAGCAACAGCAATAATGGTCCCCAGCTTCAAGAAATCCCTCCCTCCACTAAGCGTGGCATGACTCCGGAGACCTACCCCCTTCGATCCATCCCCCTTCTCCCAAAGGAGAGAAAATCCACGCCCCTCCACAGCGGCCATCCGTCGGTGGTGCGGAGAGTGAGGAAGTGATGCCGTATCTCGGAAGGAGGCCTCCGAGGCACATGAAGATGCGACAGAGAATGGAAGGAAGATGGGAGGGAGAAGAGATGGCTTGTCCGTCTGACCCCTCATATCTGTTTGCCAGGGTGCAGGGGTGGGGGGAGGGGGTTGGGCGGCGTGGAGGCAGGATTGTCGTCGTAAGGGGTGGGGTGGGGTGGGGGGGAGGTGTTTCGGAAACGAGTCGCCCCCTGGGGGCGGACCGCGATAAGCCAGCTCTCTCACACTCGGAGGGAGGGAGAGCAATGGGGAGAGGGGGGAGATTTCCGCGACGGCCATCGCGCCCGACCCTTCCCCATTTACTGCCGCGCGTTAATATATTTATGCGTCCATCTTCACCTCACTCCTCCATATCCTCCACATAGGCCTCGCCACTCCCACCTCCTCCCCTCCTATCCCACTCCGGCCACCCTCTAACCCCCCCCCCCCACTCATCCCCTTCCGCCGCCCGGCCCGGACTGCACGAGACACTTCCGGATAAGGACGCCTCGTGGCCCCCGGGCCATCAGAGAGAGGGCGCCCTCCGCTTGATTCAGCTTCTGCATCATCATTGTGCCCCGAAAATCATTCGCGACGGAGTCGTGAGCTCTGAGGGGCTTCCAGCGCAGCAGTCATTTTGCTCCGCGACTCAGTGGGAAGTCAGGTATTATCTTCCGAAGTGTCGGTATCGTAACATGATTCATGAAGCACCACGCATGCATCCACTGCGGATCAATTTTCTCTGATTTCACTGATTACCTTCATGAATTTTAGAGGAAACATCGAGGAGCACAGATAGATTTTAAATTTGGTGTTTCAAGTTTCCAGAATCATTCTAAATATCTCACCATTCCTCCTCTAGGAGATCGCTTCACACCCAAGGAGCTCCACGTAGACTCTCCATGGTAATCCGTTACATCCTAACTTCTTTTTTGCCAGAAGTTCAATTTATATATTACCTCCAATTTAAATATATTTTTTTAAATTTAAGCTGGGAACTACCGCATATCATCGAACTATTTAAATAATGCGTTTGATTGAGTATTTAAGGAAATCATGAAAATCTCTCCTCAAACATTAATTACAAGGGCATGAAAAGAGTTAAAATTGCTCAATAGTATATTTTTGGGGCGCTCATCGGATTAAATGGGCAAAATAATTCTATTCAAAAGTTCAAATAAGCCGTCACGCGCCGTTACTATAAACCTGATCTTACTTAGGCGAATTTAATCCAGTGAAAGAATGTTCGGTCGTTTAAAGTTTCAGTAGCATCGTTTTCTAATTTAATTGTATTAATTAAACGGAAGTCCGTCCGAAAACGTGTATGCATATTTACCCCTTCCCTGACAAATGCCTTCAAATGTTGCGCAAAAAAAGGTGACTTAAAGAGTAAAATAATTAGCTCTAGTCACCATTTACTTAAAATTTAAGGAGAGTATTGTCACTGTAACAATTATTTTTCATGTCATAATTATATATTCTACCGTACAAGTTTATGTATTATTTTCAGATTCATTTTCTAAATTCATTCACCCATATGGCTTCAGTTATTTTATTCAGGCTATTTTAGGTCGTAGTTGTGTTCCCAAATCATTTCTTATGAACTTTTATGCTATGATAAATACCAATAGATAATTATATGCGTTTGCTTAACATTGACACCCAGTTAAACCTCGCGATAGAATCTCTACTCTTCAGCAACTATTGGAAATTTGGTAATAAAGACATGATTATAATAACGACGAATATGAGAGAAGCCCTTTAAACATCCTGTGTCTACTTCGACTCAAATTCGTACTCGATCATGAAAACGCGATGTCAAGGGAAGATAATTTAAAGATACAGTGCAATCCAAGCCAAGGAGAGCTCTAAAATGACAACAAACCTGAGATAACGATACATTTCCGACAGTCAACGCCTTGCTTCCGTGGGGTCTCTCTCCTGAACGTCTTAGATTACTTTTATTGAAGTTCAAACGATATTGTAAGATGAGCTGGCAAGAACCACAGGAGATGATTCAATTAGAGATCGAAACCCAAACCAAGTGAAATGAGTACATCTTTCGCGAATATTTTCTTCCTCTCTGTCCCCATCGTTCATCCTACTGATCACTGCCGCCTGAAAAAGTCGAAAAATATCCGCGGCTAGCTTTTCCGGCGCAGGACAACAACTGAGAGCCCAATCACGTGGAAGTGGGTGAATGGCACAAATTTACTAATCCGTGCACTTTCCCCCGCCCCCTCTCCCCTGTGGTTTTTTTCGCCGCAGAACGCCATCGCATCCTCCCTCTACCTTCTCCTCCGTTCGTCCACCTTTCATCTGCCTCCCCTTCCTCCCTTCCATCCCCCCCGGCCTCCCTCCACCCCTCTCCAACCCTCCCCCCTCTCTCTCTCTCCTTCTCTCTCTCTCTCTCTCGCCTCGCTCGTTTTCCGTCCGACCGACTTTTTCCTTCCCGCCCCCCTCCCCTGCCTCCCAAACACCCCCTCCTTCTCACACTTCCCCTCCATCATTCATTCCCCTCCTCCTCCTCCCATCCATCCCTTTCCTTCGCCATTCTCTCCTTCCTCCCTCCTCCTCCACTCTCTTCATTGGGCTCGGTTCACTAAACATACATTTTTTTTCGAGATTTAAAACGAACGCTGTGGTTTGGAATCGGTTTTGTTAAATCACCCTCCACCCATGTGACCCTCCGCCGTGTGGGTGTATGGCCGCCGTGAAAGCAGTCGGGGGAAAAAATCGGGTTTTGATGAAAGAGGAAATGCGGCGTTAGGGAAGCATTGATAAGGCCTTGCAGACAGGGAGCTTTGAGTGATTTACATGGGGAAAAATAATCGTAAGCAGCTAGTTATTTCACATTGCGTATGCTTACAAATACACTGTTAAGGCGTTCATTTATAGATCAATTTCTATTCGCAATTTGCAGTTGTGGACGTTCGCCTTAACGAAATTGAGGACCTATTTGATGAAAAAAAATCCTTAATTACTGCTTATATTTCGAGTCGATATTTTACTCTTCAGGTATCTTCACTTTTGCTGAAAGTTTGCAGCTTTCAAATGTATCTCGACTTGTTGGATATAATTATGCATTCTTAAACGGAAGTTTAATGAGATATTTTACGCCCCTTAATCTTCGTTAAATTACATTTACGTGACTCAAATCTGCATCCATCGAGAATAAACAAACAGTCAAATTGTTAGCTACTCCTCATGTGTCAAGCAATTAGTTGAAATGATGATCTATTTGCTACAGACATCTATGATGAAGTGGATGTAACTTTTTTTTAAGTTGTCGTTTGAAGATATATGGATAATTTTTAAAGATAAAATAGTCACCAATAGTTTTTAAGATGACCTTTAATTTACTGATTCTAATTTATTCACTTTTTAGTTATTTTTTAAAAATGTAGTCCACCTTCACCATGAAGTCATGAGTCGTTATGAAAGTCTTGTTAGTGTGACTGACCTCTTGCAACAAATTAGATGGGAATCGCTTTCAGACCGTCGATTGAAAACAAGACTCAATTTTTTATGTAAATTCAAAACTGACTTATTTTCTGACGAGTTTATCAATATCTTACGAACTTCAACATATTACGATAGATAAGATCATAAAAATGAAATAGGGGAAATAGATTGTAGAACAGAAAGGTTTAAAATGTAGCTTTTCCGCGATCGATAAGACACCATAATGGCTGCGTTGAGACTTTGAAGTAGGTTAGTTGACAGGTAGCGTAGCTGATTAATATATATGGACCCTAATGCATGTTTCTAAATCTGCCGAATAATGTGAACACCATGTTTTGCATGTTCCCTGCATGACTCTTGCGTTACGTTTACATTATTACGTTGTGGATTATTTCAGTAGTTTCTGTGGCATTTATAGCATACCGATAGTGTGGTGCTTGTTGGTGAAAGTAAAGTTCTTGGCCGTAGTTCATGTTGGTACTAGCTCACCCTTGTGGTGGCTTGCAGGGTAATAATTACATGTAGATAAGTCCGTGATACAGTTCATGATATCCGTGATATAGTTCATGATATAGTCCGTGGTATTATCTTAGAGCTGGTTCAACCTGTACTCCGTCAAGGGTCTCTCTCCCAAGGGTGAGTCTTCAGCGCGGCGCGTGTCAATGAGAGTCGCCATTGGCCACACAGCCTCAGCGCCCCTCGGCCACCTCTCCCTACCACCGCCGACACTCCCTATACCCTATCCATCCTCCCGTGGCGCCTCTCACCCCCATCTCCTCCACCCTGCCTCCGACCTCCAGCCCCGTTTCCTCCCCCCTTCCCTTTCCCTCCGCAGTCCCCTTTTTCTGCAAGGAACAACGACTCCTCATTATCACGATTGGATCTCCTCCCTTCCACCTCCTCCTTGCCTTGTGCGCGCACTCATTTCGCTCTCCCGACTGACTCTTTTTCATTCCCTGACCGGTCGATGCGTAGAGGACGTTTTTTTCCATTAATTTCCTACGCTTTTCGAAAACTGGTTTGAAGTCAAGAGTGAACAATATCAAAATACCACGCATAGTGTCTAGTATATTTTTCTGTGAGAGTGCTAGATTTAATTTTCTCTATCCGCCTCTGTATAACGTGATATAATTTAATATGGCGATTGGCATCTCATCTGATGACCTAAAGCCTATTTTAGGGGTTGGTTGTGCGTAAAAACTATTTGAAAACTCGGTGGGGCTAATTTTTAATCCAAAATAATTTTCCCATTTCTGAGCAAAATATTTTTAAAGCGTCAGCAGGGTAACTGGAAAAGAAGCATTCTTTGAACTGATAACGGATTTCTTCACCGTAATATATTTTGAGAGATAAGCGGCGACCGGCTAGATTTTTAGTGTCATGATTACAGCAAAAGTCAAATGAAATTTACGGATTGCGACGAAAACAGCTGGTTTCTCAAAACTAATCGTGATGAAAAAATATATATCGGTTCTTAGAATATTAGGATTTTAATAGAATAAAAGTTTGCTCTATTTTTTCAAGTTTCCTATATTTTTTTCAAGTTTCCTACCTTCGTTTTTGATCCCTGTTTGAAATCCTAGATTCCACTTTACTATGTTAAGAGATTCGAACATTTTGAAAAATTTCGAATTTATCACAAAAGTTAACCGCCAGTAATGTAATTTATATGATACCGTCACGCTTGCTGGTGGTCCACTCTGAAAAACTACCCCTGAACTGATACGCAACATTTCAGAAACTTTTAGCAGACTTCTTTTTCCTTAATAACGTTTAACTTCTGCCAACTGTACTAATTAGTGTATCATTTGTTTACATCGAAGAGTAATCATCACTCAAAGGGTTTTATGTTATAGGAAAAATACTAATGATTTCTTCCGAAGATAATACCCCAATTATTATTATTATTATTATTCTTTGTTACTTCTGTAACTTACCCCTCCGAGTCCCCGGCTAACATCGGGTTTCGTTGCCGTCATAATGGCCGACAACTCGAGAGGGGCGGTGCAGAGTTCGTAGCTGCTTCCGATTAACCCATCGGATCAGTGGCTACGCTGCGTTCGGGTCGTGCGCATGGAGCAGACGGAGCGACCCCAAGAGGACGGCCTTCTGCATGCGGGCTGCAAGTGATTCCGCCTGTGCCACGCAAGCAGGAATACACTTGATGCTCTGTATCAGCGAGCCCTTGATTCCACCAAGCACACCTATGACTAGGACTACTAGTTTTACAGAGTGTCCCGGGTACATCTGCCGAAGTTCGAACAGCAGGTCTTGATATTTCGTCCGTTTTTCCGCCTCTTTCGCGTCCAAGTTCGTATTGGCCGGAGCCGAAAACTCGATTACGAACATGGAACGAGATTGGCGGTCGAGGAGAACGATGTCAGGCTTGTTCGCCTCCAACTGCCTGGTGGTGGGGAATGAGTAATTCCACCAAATTTTTGTTTTGTCGTTCTCCACGACGGACTCAATATCTCCAGGGGCATAGGGCAGCACATAAACTTCGTCGATGCCGTAATGATGTCGAAGGTGGAAATACAACACTCGCAGAGCTGCATTGTGCCTAGTTAAATACGCTGATTGCGCGTAATAACTGCAGCCGGAGAGAAGGTGACTCAAAGTCTCCGGCTTGGCTCGGCACGCTCTGCATCTCGTGTCCGCCACCTCCGCCTTGAATATCTTTCGGCGGTATACGAGAGTGTTGATGACACCATCCTGGCACGCGAGTACGAAACCCTCTGTTTCGGACCTGAGACCCGCGGAGCGAAGGAAGGCAAACGTCAGCTCCTTCGATAGCCCATGTTTTTCCATGTTTCGGTAGAAACCTCCATGCATGGGCTTATCGGTGTGTGTCTTGAGCAAGGTCTTCTGCTCAGCCTTTTTGACCTCGAGCTTTAAGACGTCTGCCCTCAGTGACACGATTGACGTGCCACTGTCGTTACCGTCGGATGACAGGTCAAAGTCCAGACCGATTTCGTCCGCTGCCCTCTTCGCCGCCTGGAAGAGGAACCCCGGCACCCCGGCACCTTCGTGTTCCCTTACGAAAGTGAGCAGGGGGTCCGTGCTGTTGAACACACGGCAAACTGTACCCAAAACAACTCTGTTATGTAGACACTCCAGGCTCAACAGACCTCTACCGCCTACACTGCGAGGGAGATACAATCTGGCGACGGAAGATTTCGGATGAAGACTTCTATAGATGGTCAGCATCTTCCTCGTTCCCCGGTCGAGGTTTTGCAACTCGTTGACATTCCATTTCATGCATCCGAAGGTGTACAGCAGTGTCGGAACCGCAAACATGTTCGTGGCAAGAAGCTTGTTCTTGCTAGACAGCTCAGAACTCCAGATTTTTCTGAGAGTCTGTCTGTACTTGGCGGTGAATCTTTCCTTCACTGCTGCTACCTCCTGCATTCGACGTTGGGGGACGCTGAGGTATTCGTAGCATTCGTCATCTTGCAGATGACGAACGACGTTCCCGTCAACGAGTTGCGAGTCTTCCTTGTCCTCCGATATTCTTCCTTTCGCCAGGTGGATGGATGCACACTTGTCCAATCCGAATTCCATCCCTATATCCTCACTGTATTGATGTACGGTGTCCAGTACAACGCGCAGTTCTTTGGCGTTTGAAGCATAAAGTTTAAGGTCATCCATGTAAAACAAATGGGTGACCTTGTGCTTCCTGTCACCAGGAACGCCGCACATGTATCCTCGGCCTCGCCTCGGCTTAAAGGAGAGGGGGAGGAGGGAAATACAGAACAGGAGGGGGCTCAAGCTGTCGCCTTGAAAAACGCCACGGTGGTATGTTACCAACTCAGTGGAGACGGTCCGTTTGCCCGATGTCAAGACGAAGCGCGTTCTCCAGAGTGGTAACAGGCGTTGGATGCAGGACACAAGCTCTGGGTGGACTTTCATCAACTTCAGCAGGGCGATGAGAAGCTCATGCGAAGTGGTGTCGAAAGCCTTTCGGTAGTCCACCCAGGCCATTGATAGGTTTCGCTTATGTCGGGCGGCATCCTGACATATGCACCTGTCAATGAGCAGGTTGTCCTTGCATCCCGCGATTCCTCGTTTGCACCCCCTTTGCTCGTACACCTCCTCCCACACAGGCTGGATATGCCGGAGGATAAGGTCGCTCAAGATCGTGGTGAACGCCTTGTATACAGTGTTTAGACAGGTTATAAGGCGATAGTTCTTCGGATTGGACAAGTCTCCCTTTTTCGGAATGAGAACCGTGCGTCCCTCAGTCAGCCAAGGTGGAAATGGTTCTCTACCTGTGATGAGGGACGTGAAGATTCTGGCCAGATGTTTGTGGGTAGAAGTGAACTTCTTCCACCAGAAGCTATTCATGGCATCCATTCCTGGAGCCGCGAAATTTTTCTTGCCAGAGAAAGCGTGCTTCACGTCACTTTTCGTGACTGAAAGGGGTCCATCCACACTGTGTAGGTGGCGGTCGCAGAACTCTTTAAAGAGTGCGATGGCCGGAGTGTCTCCATTGAATGGCCTCGACGTTTCGTAGATATCCTTCCAGAAACGCTCGACCTCATGAACGGGTGGCGGGAATGGCGGGAAATTATTATTATTATTATTATTATTATTGTTATTAAGAAATTGCAACAAGTAGACCATATGGTCCGGTGGTAACACAGGTCGGCATGCACCGAGCAAATACCAATATACATACATGTAAAAATTAAAACAAAGACATTGCCAAAATACAAAAAAAGCAAAGTTATTACCTGAGAAAAATATAGGGGGAAAACCCTCACAGTACAACTCCCCTCAATCTCGTCATCAACAACGGTGTTCTACTTGGGAAGGGCTCTAGCACTTTCTTGGGCAACTCATTCCAATCCTTTATCCCCCGATGCAGGAAGGAATATTTCAATAAATTTGAAAGCTGCCTTGGAGGCTCTATCTTATATTTATGGTCCCTTCTCTCCAGATACCTAGACTTATTTAACCTTTTGGATATATCCCTCCACGCAGGATCACCAATATAAGCCTTATGCATGCACTTGAGACGTGCTTTCCTCCTCCTCGATTCTAGTGATGTCCAGCCCAATACCCTTATCATCTCCGTTACACTAGCCTTCCTTTTAAAATTTCGCATTACAAATCTTGCGGCTAAACGCTGAACTTTTTCTAACTGCTTTATCTCCCCTCCCAAATAAGGGTCCCAGACTGACGCTCCATACTCTAAAATGGGCCTAACAAATGTCTTATAGGCGAAATCCTTGGTTTTCTTACCACTTTTTCCAAGGGTCCTCATCAAAAAGGATAACACTCTAAAAGCTTTCGTTGTAATTTTTTCAATATGCGGCCCCCATTGCAAATCCTGCCTGGTTGGAATTGGAGAAGATGCTGGAACCACAAGATTTGGTGGGGGAAAATGACCACCCGCTGAAAATTCAAATTTAAAGTCACTCCAAGATAATTACAGAGATAGGCTTCCATCAATAATTCACCCATAATGTAATAATTATTTGAGATAGCTATTTTTCCTTTCCTGAATCTTATAAGTTTTGTTTTACTTGCATTTATGACCATGCCGTTTTCATCCGCCCATTTCTCCAAATTATTTAGATCGTTTTGTAAGATATCGCCATCATCGACTTTTTCCATTACTCTGTAAATAATGCAATCGTCTGCAAACATCCTAACAGAGCTCTTAATATTTCAACCAATATCGTTCACATAGATTATGAATAGTAAAGGTCCCAGTACACTTCCTTGCGGCACACCTGAATTGGCATCGAATTCCTCTGAGTAAGTATCGCCGATCTTAACCCTTTGTGACCTGCCAGAGATAAAATAATTTATCCAGTTTACCACCCTCCCAAATGTGGCCTGCGATGACTAAATGATTAACTTCCTTATCAGTACATAGGTTGTTGGGAATGTTTAAATGCTATTCAAAACATCCAGCCTGGTTGGAATTGGAGAAGATGCTGGAACCACAAGATTTGGTGGGGGAAAATGACCACCCGCTGAAAATTCAAATTAAGGAGGCAAAAAACAAACGCTGCCAAATACTCTTTCTTGTACACCAGGGTTGAAATTCGCTATGAAAAAATCATTTGACTTGACCGGAATTCGAACCCAGATCTCCCAATTGCCAGTATTGTCTTGAATGGAATAAATTAACAGGAGAAATAAAAAAACCTATACCAAGAAATGTAAATATTTTTTGAAAAATGTGACACATAAAAACGAGGAGTGATTGATGTTTCACGCGGGTATTATTATATTATTTTAAATTTTACTATTATTATTTCCACCTAATCTAATGTCATATTGCCACCAAATAATGTCTAATTGGAATATCAATGTAATAAATGGCTAAGAAAACCCAATTTAGTGAATATTTATTTTAGGTCGTTCTTCACGCTGTAGAACGAGGATAATTCAGCATCCTCTTCACTTTACTCCGAGGAATTCCATTGAATCAGTTCCCCTACACATATTCGGTAATGTATAAGCCACTCACTGTAGTCTTTGTGCCGCCATTTTATCGTGCTATTCCATGTTCAACCCATGCAGAAAACTTCCAAAACCCGACAACCCTTCCGCGGTGGAAGAAAGCTAGGCATTTCACAAACTACTTCTGCCACTTTGCGAATAAATTGTTATACTCACGGTGAGGCCAAACAAAAACAACTCAAAGCAATTTTGATCCACAAAAGTTTTATGGCATTTTATGGCAAGTTAAACAGCGATCATCTATATGAAGTCAACATTATTACAGTCAGTTTAGCGTTCGCGCGTTGCAAGTGAAGCGTAGATTTCATATCTGGCGAAATTTTGAGCAACTTTGTACACAAATTCTTGCGGAAACATTCGTCATTCGCCCCTACGATCTGTTTATCTCTCATTTTAGAATAGAAGAGTGCGCTAATTGGTATGCGTTTAATGAATTGTAACATAAGAATGCCATAGTAGCCTTTTTGAATCCATTTGATTTATTATTTTCTCTTACATACGCAGTTTATCTTCCTCAACGCATAATCCGATATATTACGATGGAGTCATTCCATATCAAATTATCCAATAAAAAATTAATAGATTAATTTGTATTTCTTCTGGAACTTCGGGACTTGTCACTTTTAATCGAACGCAGTTGTTTGATTATTCCATTACGCTTAATTGTTGTGTCCGCCATCGGCTCATTAACGTCCGGAATGTCTAAATGGTGTATTTTGTCGTCCTTAGTGAATACACTTTCGAAGTAGTGGTTTAATATGTTGTCTTTATTGATGCTATTGGTGACCATTTTGCCGTTTGTATCCAATAAGGACTCTACTGTCGAAGATTCACCCTGGAGCTCTCTCGCGTAAGACAAGATTGACTTGGGGATTCCATATAGTAATCCACCTTAGATGTTTTTCTTGAAGTTTCGTAACCTAGTGCACATGATTTTCTTCGTTTTTGAGCGTTGGGCAACGTAAATTTTTCTCGCTGTAAGTTCAATTATTTTGTCGGCTAGATTTTTTACAGTTATGGTGGTATTAAAGTTTAAAGATGGTAGTAATATTACGCTTGCAAAGTAACTCGGAAGGCAAAATAAGACTGTGCTTCTTTCTAGCTCCTAGGAAAGGAAGTATACTGTCCTGGCAGGTACTACGCGGTGGCCAGTTCATTATTTTCATGATAAATTAACAACAATATGTATAAATGCAAGGGTTGTCTACAAAAATATATCCTTTATGAAAAATAACGGATGGATTTCATAGAGAAATAAACAGAAGAGCTTGTAGTGTCTTATACTGCCTCATCTGATGTTTTTCTTAAGGCAATCTACGCATGACCCTACAGACTGATGCTATTCAATTATCAATCAAGTTTTACCAAATTAAGGAACCATGTAAAAGAAAAAGAGTTGAGACATTTTCGATGCATAAATTTATATAAACTGTCCAATTCCATCCAAATGCTCATTTACAATACTATTTCTCCTGATGCTCTTCAATATGCATAATAAATCTTGTCTGTATTTTATTACTCTTGATGCTCTTCAGTAAGCGTAATAAACTTGTCTATACTTTCAAGGTTTCCACCAATTTATGGCAATGAAGTATATATTTGGCTATATTTTTTTTATCACTGAATGCAAGCGACTCAGTTAGCTTTTCAATTATGCTAAACGTCGCAACTGGCCATGTTTAGTCATCAGTTCATCGTCCAGTCAGTAAGTGTTAAAATACTATGGGTAAGAAGTACTGACTAGATTTCTCCTCTTACACAATTGACATCTTAGTTCATAATTTCTGCAAAGATGGAGGAATCTAGAAATTGGATGTGTCGTGGTTACTATAATGTCACGAATGAGCATGCATTATCTTAATACAAACTTTCGAATTTTCTTGTCACATACCTCTTCTTATTAGCATGATTTTTCCGGGACACGCTATGAATTATACGAAATGCTATCAAATTAATTAAGCTATGATATAGTCAAGAATTGAGACTCACTTTCAAGTAAAAATTGATGATAGAAAACCCTTCATTTACTTTGAAAATAGATTGTAGATTTTTCTATGATGACAAACGCAACTTTTCCTTTTGTGCATATTTTTGACGTTCTTTGACTACGACAATGCATCATTATTGGCCACTTTCCAGATAATTTATCTTTATGGTCCCCGTAATGCTATTCTCTAGACCCTTCCACTACAAGAAAATTCCTTCTCACTCCCATCTTTTTCTCCTTTCTTTCACCCCCATCTATTCCTTCACTTCCTTCCGTGAATCCTTCTCATCTTTTTCCTTCCCACCTACTATCTACATCTACACCTACGTCATACCCTGCAGCTAACTCAAAATGTACACGTTCCTGAATGCAACCGGATCAGTTGGCTCTTCAATGATGCTAAACTTTGCAACTGGTTGCACGAAACATTTATCAGTAGGAAATGGCATAGACTTTTTTTGTCTTTTACTCGTTCCACCATACCAGTCAAAGCTCAATACTATTGATAAGTAAATTTTAGTAATTAAATACGCAAAATATCATTGCGTGAGTACCTTCATGAAATAGTTGCTCACATGCTGCCGATTCGACACTAACAAAAATCATTTTCTTCCACAGGTAATCGACTGCGGTGATTTTAGTGCCAGAAGAAGCTCTCGGAAATCACTCAACTGAAGAACCAAGGACTTAGTGGGGACTGAATAACTTATAGAATACCTAGAAACTAAGTAGTGAACAGTGAAGTAAACGAGGAGTTTGAAGTGGGAGCAGGGCTGGGAGTGTGGTGGGTGGGAGTGGAGGAGACGCCGCAAAAGGGGGGGATTATGAAGTCAAGGAGCGTGCGAGGAGCGGCCGACTGAACGCCGAGGATGGATATGGATGTCCCTCGGCCGTTGAAGTCTCCGCGGAGAGAAGCGCCGACAGCGTCCCCTCCTCGCCCACGGCGCTTCTCCCGCCGCTGGTTAAATTAGCCCATCCACTGAGAAGACACTCACGAAAACTCGTAGTCAAACAAAAAAAACGAGCCTTGGTTACATAATTATACAACTGATCAGTGGTGTGAGCGGAGAATTAGGCCGACTGCACCTCGACCACTCGGAGGATTGCTTAGCCTTGAGAGATTAGACGTTCCAACGAGAGAAAGAAAATCACAAGGGTTAAACCGTTAACGGAGCCGCCTCGCAGGTGGTGGAACGGATTCACCGAGTGATCTAGTTTACCCTCGGATCCGTCGGTCCTACCGGCGACGACGGCCACCGTAACCTCCACCGGACTCGGCGCACCACAAACATTCCACCAGGAGCAAGGAGACAATATTATAAGGGGCAAGGATGACGCCGGATCGACGGAAAAGCTGAGGAGGGAGGTGGAGACGGTGGTGGTGAGGTCATCCTAGGAGTAGAGGCAAAGAGGCTCATCCTCTGGGCAGTCGGTGCTTCGAGAGGGCGGAGGAGGCGGGTGGGCTAAGCAGAGGAAAGCGGGAGGGACAGGGTTTCTCAGCGTGAGAGGAAGTGACGCTGAGGCGGCGAGATATCATGGGCTCGGCTCCGGATGGTGACGTGGTGGTGGAGGCGATGGATTTCTGGGAGGAGGACGAGGACGACGACGAGGACGAGTCGGCGGAGGGCGAGGACGGCGGTCGGGCGGCGGCCGTTTCCGTCGACTTCGGCATGGAGGGCGAGTCGGCGGGCAGCCAGGAGGGCAACGAGACGGATTCGGCCAACCGGACAGCACCCATCTACTCCATCGGTCCCGACTTCATCTCCCAGTGGTAAGTTTGCATTTTTCTACGCATCATAACGCAGCTGAGCTCGAAGTCAAGACGGAAAGGTGATGACTTTGCACTGGGTCTTCAACATAAATAGTGGTAATACGTAAAAACCAGAGCAGCTATTGCTGGTATGATGTCTAGATACTGTCAAAATTTGGAGATTATAGCTTACTGCGACACCCAAACATTGCAGTCGCAAATTTGTAGTGCGCCGTCACTCTTACGGGAGCAAGTATATTATTCGCAACCGAGGCACGACCACGTCTCCTGTGCTACCATGTGGACTCGAGACGAGAACATCTTGTTCTTGTATAGTGCCGCTAAAATTCGCCGAGAACTATGACAGCTTGGTGATTCAACTGGCTAACCAATATTAACGGCATTAAGGAGATCCTAATTCAAAAGTCCAAATCTGGAAGAAATATTATGATTGTTACTCAGTGAGTTTCACCCACTCCGTTGTGTATTATTGCGATATATTGATGGATTGTGGTTAAATTTACCAGCATAAATACCACTTACATTTGCACAAAAATTACTTGGTAATCTATGCGAACTTAGCCCTTTTTATACCTGTAAAAGCGGTTTAACCCTCACTTATACCATTAAGATCTCAAAAATTAAGTTTACCTCTCAGTAAAATTTATAAAATACGATAATCGTCTCATTCAGAAGTGACCTTTATTCCACATTTAAACATCAATCGTTAAGTATTTCCCCCGCGAATACATATAGAGTCAAAGTAAAGGGTAGAAATGAGTAGCAAGCTATCTGAACGGTAGATTTATGGATATCCCTGGTTCAACCACCAAATTACCTTCGATCAAAGCATTTAAAGTATCACAATCCAAAAATTTAAGGCGCAAATATATATTCACCCATGGATTATCAATTTCCAATCCAGCTTCTTCACTCATTTTTGGGCGTAATCATGTTTACCTACCCATGGTCCTGTAGATGACACAATGTGATATCGAACGAAAGAGCAACTGAAACCCATTAAAGATAGTTTTGCTACAGTTAGCAACGGCAGAAGCAATCAGTCACACGTTTTCTACAATCTAGTGATATTCTTGCGCCCTGCAATTATCCTGAAAAGCATTTAAAAATATTTAGAGTCACAGAGAATATTTTACCTTTGTTATCCATCCCCTCTACCCTTTTTTGCTTTTCCCACTTTCTCACGGCGGAAAAAATTATATACCCCGGTTAACATGCAAGAGCATTATGATAATAGTGTTTTATCAGGTTTAGTTGCCGAAATTCACGTGAATGTACATTTGATTTAAAAATTAGAATCATACGCGGCTTGTTCTCAGAATAACCAGTAACTTTGCACATGACCGCTAGCGCTGTAGACCAAATCCCCTCTATAGCCCATTAATATAATGCATCCAAAAGGGATTGAATTCGGTCCTGGTGGGTTTCGATTTTTTGCTCACACTCTGCCTACAGAAGTTCATTCTTCTGCAGCTTATGTAGCCCCAAGATATATTCTTCTCGACCTGGAACTTTTCATGGAAGTCACATTTCTTATTTTTCATATGAAAATAGAATATATTCTTATTGCTTAACTCTAGCTTTTGATAAAAAAAGCTCACCTATTTATTCACAGTGATCCCTAAAGTCAAACGTATGAAAAAAACATACAACGCACGCCTTCCTGGGCCAACAAGAAATGTGAAGCGCCACCAGAACACATATAATTCCTTGTCTTATATATTTTACTTTAGAATAATATGAACAATCTTTCGTAGCCTTTTCAATGTATTTATATTTATAAATCTATTTTCAAGATTTATAAAACAATTTCCGGGGCTCTTCAAAAACCTCAAAAAATCTTATAGGTACCTATGTCGCCTTACCCTAAATGCATGTTGATTTTCTTATCACTAAAGTTTATCTCAAGCATATCGACGCAACGCCCTTCTGATGCTATGAGCGAATCCTCAACGTAGATGGTTGAAATCAATATGAAACCTCTTTTGCCCATTCAACAAAATTTTGTTGCTAATTTAGGCAGAAAATTCTTCCTTGAAACTTGAATTGGACAGAGACTGTTGTGCGAACTTCAATTGCAGTTTCTAAGGTATATTTTTGTTATGTTATACATCGATGGACTCCGACCTTGCTAGGGAAATGTTCCTCTGGTTTAAAGCCTTAGGTTCCTAGTTTTTATTTATTACTAATGCTTCTTACAGTTTCAGTCTGACTAAACCTCTTGGTGCTTTCTCTAAAACGAATGTTTAGGTTCTTAAAATAGTCGATTTTTAAGGTCAACGTTATTAGTAGTCAATCATGAGAAATAATTGCTTCATCGTGTATGCCGTATCCATGTTGTTTTCAGAGGGTATTCATGGATATCGGACATTGAGGTATCAATATTGTATCCATAATTTCAAAAATGTACTCCTAATATAATATCATGTTTTGAAACTGTGGCTGGGAATGTTACGGTCACATCAGGAAAGATAATAGGTCATTGATTGGAATAATTCAGATATTCAATATTTTCCAATTTTCATTAAACCTCACTCTCAAACTTGCACGATCACGATCGAAGATATATATATCGGTGATATTAACTTAGCGCTTGGGCCTCGTCCACCTAAGATTATCATTCAGCACCGGTATTTATTTCCCTAATTCAATCTTCATGGTAATGAGCGCTGGCTTCGGGACTTAAAATGAAATTAAAAGCGTATACCGTAGGAAGGACGTGACTTCGTCAAGGCTTTCCTCTCATGAAGCATCCCTTAGACATCCCGAGGAGACCCAAAGTTCGACCCTTTTCATTTTAACCATCACCAATTACCCTTTCCCCCCTCTCTCCTTCCACCTTTCCATCCTGCGTCTACCTTCCTACCCACCGCGTTTTTTTTAAGCGTTCGCGATCCATGACTTTGTGAAGAGGCACCCTCCCTCACGCTCTCTTGATATCTTCCTTTCCCTCTTCCTCTTTTGCGTCCTCACACAGGTCTAACGAATTCATATTTTCCTCGTCTCCCGAATTTCCTAACTTCTTCTTCTTCTTCGCCTCCTGCCGACTCAAAAAGGGTTGGTACTTTCCAAACCAATCCCTTCGGTCCTTTCTTCTCCTCTTCCTCTCCGTCTTTCTCCTCCCTTCCTCACGTCGCTCACCCCGCTTTTCGACCGTTTTATTCCCTTTATCCACTCCCCATCCCGACTCCCGCATCTTCTTGGAGCCACTCGAACCCTTCCCCACTTGAGTCGGACCCGACCCGGAATCTTCCTCCACACGAACTGCCACTTCCCCTCACCCCCGTCATTTCCCTCTCTCTCCCTTCCCTGCCCTCCCATCCAACCTATATCCCCCTTTCCCCATTCCCCGCTCACGGTTCACTCCTACCCCTTCTCCATCTCTCAATTTACCGCGACAATATTCCACATCTCCGCTTTCGGATCCATAATAATTCATCAAAGAGGATGAAAATTGGAGTGAGGCGATGCTTTAGGCCGACCCCCTCCGCCTCTTTACTTTTTCCCCGTCCTCCTCCTTCTCCCCCTCTCCCCCTCTCTCCCTCCCTCCCGCGCTTCGATGAAAAATGGAAGAGGAGGCAAATTGGGAGGTCGGATAGGAGAGGAAGGCCCTGCGAGATGGGGGAACTGAAGAGGTTGACGGGCGCGTCCTTGCGATTTTAAGCGAGGAGGTCTAGGAAGGAAGAGGAAGAGAGGGAGAGAAACCGCCTTTTTCCAAAGGGTTCTCTTCAGTGGGGTTTTGAGAGATAGATTGCGAGGTTATAAGGGGTTGGGCTAGGGAATAGGTCGAGGGTAAGGCGAATGAAGGGTTTGCGAGGGGTTTGAGTGTCCGTGTGGAGGGGGTGGAATAAAATGTGATACGGCCATTTTGATGAAGCAATCGCAGAAGAGTGTTGAGGTTGGAGGTTTTCGGGAGATTACCTGACCCTCATCACCAACTTTCAACCCCATCCTGTCTCCCGTTGAAACTATTCCCTGTAATGAGATCCGTATTATCTTTTGCCGTTCTACCGGGCCCCAGACACATCCAGGGAAAGTTACTAATTTTGTCCCCGTCTATGTTAACGCCATTTGCTCATTACGTTAGCTGGAGACTTTTTTCTTCCTTAGGCAATTTTTGCCAGTTATTTCCATCCAGCCATACCCCTCTCTGAGGACAGTGCAGGACAATTAAATTTTTTTACTGAGGTTGGATTCCAAGTGTCTATCAAATAAGATATTTCACCACCTTATTCACATGATTCAAAAATACAGTTTCAAATGCAGTCGTTTCTGAGCAATCGGAGAACATAAATAGGCCACTTAACAAACTAGCTAATGAACGAATAAGTATTTATCAATCGTATTACCCACCTTACGGATATTCAGTAATGGCATTTTCCTCAAATATACGTGTTTTGGCTGCAGCACTACTGTGATTTGGTGACGGCTGAGATGAAAGAGTACTTAATAACAGTGCATTTTGTGTTTTATTTGTCCTCCACTGATTTTTGAGAACTGATAAAGAGGTGATCCGCAGTGACCAAGGAAAAGATTGAGGAAGTATTTTTGATGAAATGCGACAATGTGTGATCCTTGAAATTGAACATCAAAGAGGAGGCGCTCTCGGTAACACTCAACTGCTTATTTCAACTTAAAACACAAGCCAGTCTAAAGGGTTTAACACTGGTTCAATTCACATCTCCGAAACAAATCTTAGACATTTATACTTCCGCATTCAAGCAAGAGAAACATCCGAGGTCTATCTTTCATTTGGTAGCAAAAAGCAATTCATTAAGCCGGCATCCACGAAATAAGGCAAACCAAATGCTAACTATACTTCAGCCACTTTTAATGTTTTCCATATTCACTTATTATTCCTTTTGAAGCACCTTCCACACTCTAAAGGGTGATCACAATCTAATTAATACCTAATTGGCATTCATCTTTGGCTAATTAAGCTTCCTTTCCGGTTACAAGCGTTTTCTTCTTTCGTCTGGTTTCTCCATGAGTGTGGGCTAACCTCTTATATTTAACCAAAAATTTCAATGCTTATTTTATGTTACAATAATTGATGTCGTGCTTAGCCATATTTTATGGCATGGCTAGAGAGAGATGGAGGAGATCTTTCAATTGGCTCCAAAACAGCTGGTATGGCGGAGAAGACAACGCTGAAACTTTTGACCACGCTCAAAGTTATCGCCAATTATCGCGGGCCCCAAATCCATCCTTCGTGTTACAACAGTGAACTGCCAATATGTGGTGAAAAATCAAGTTCGTGTGTTGGAAAGAGTTGTTTAAGTTAAATGGAGCTCCATGTGTAATAGCGAGCGAAAGGATACCTATCCGATCGTTTACTGAAGTGTTCATCCGCCTTGGACATCTAATTGTGAAGGACTATTTGATGCACGTTCATGGATATTCACTTCTACTCGCGATATCGCCACAGCAGATGTTGGCCCGCATTGACACGAGGAATATATGATCAGGCGCTTTCGCTATATTCTATTAAAATTACTAGTTTCCCGAAATGCCCGTGTTATATCTTCATTATACTCGACGCTCCGAGAATTTCCCCTATCCTCTAACACGTGCACTTATTGTAGGTATTTGTTTAACCCATCGAAATTTGTCTTGTATATGACAGTCTTATAGTTCGTTCCTAATCTACAGCGCCCTACTATATCACCCTTTAAATGTTACATTGCAGTTTTTGCACTGGTATCCCTTAATGGACTGGTTTTAAAGACTCATCCAAGTCAAAATCAACCAATTCTTTTCTTTCCTATTTCTTTTCAACTCATCTTAATTTTCCCGACGCTCTTTCGTAGCAGCCCTCAATTTTTCCCAGCCAGCTTCACTCCAGTTCAAATAGCCACCCAGAATAATGGGGCCAGGTGATCGCGTAAGGACCTTCCCGTTTCAGAAGTTCACATCTCCTGTCTCATACTCCCCTTCCCTGCCCTACCAACTGGAGTAACCCACTTCTCGCGAAAACCATTTCGTGTCTCCTCCCGTCAAAGCCATCTCTAAGCGGATGGAGGCGGGGAGGGAGGAAACGGGATTCGGCGCAAGAGCAGAGAGAAATGAAACTTTCCGCCGTCGCGTCCGAAGAATTGAGTTTTTTCATCTCCTGAAGGAGCGGAGACATATAAGACCCCGAAAGACTGCACGTCCCCATGTCGTGATGAACTAGGGAATTCCATCGGTGGGAGCAAATAGTAAGCCATACTCACTCTTTTCATGTTCAAACATCGAGAAAGACGGCATTCTACAAAGCGACATGTGAATCGCTAATCGTTCAAAAACTGTTGCTATTTAGTTAATCCTAGAGAAATTGTGTTCTTGAGTTTCTTCATTATTACCACTCAGAGTCAACCCAACCTGCTTACTAGGGAACTGATAAAAAATAACTGTTATGGAACTTACTGATGGCTGAAAATGCAAAAAAATAATCCAATATTGGGTATTATTATATCAGTTTTACTTTTACCGGAAGGTACGGTAACAATTCGGTAAAGTTAACTGAAAGTTTGGATTTTACCTATTCCAGGTAGCATACGCAATATCCAATACGGAGATGCATACAATATAAAATCAAAGTTGAAACATTCTCCTAAGCTAAGCTTTACAGATACGAGTTATAGGCACCGCTAGCATTGGAGAACATATTAGCAACGGTTTCCGTACCGAAACCTTTCTCTAATGGAAATGATACGAGGAATAAGTAACCACCCTAAAAACAACGGCGAGAAGAACAGGGAAAATGGATTATATAATTTAGAACAAAAGATTTCAAAGTGCTAAAAGCCAAAGGTGAATCTAAAAATAAAACCATGCATAATCACTGGTAAATGACTTTTTTATTCTTTTAACTGTTAATCGAAAGAGTTTTCCTGCGCCATGCGATAACATATTATTAGATAAGAATATATCGCGGTGGATCGGAATCTCTTCGAGAGAGACAAGTGCTAGAGCAAGATTAATTAAAACTTTACGAGAGATATTTTCTCCTCTTTTTTCCTATCATCAGATTGAACAGGATTAAATTCCTCCCTCGGATACAAATTGCAATCGTTTTCCGGGGAAAAAAGAGCGGTGGTATATAAAGCAAATTTAATTTTTTTAACGATGCTCGCAAACCATGCATTTGGAGCCAATTAGACGAGTGTAAAGCACTCCTTGCACACACTCACCCCCGGAGAACCAGAGCCGGAGATGCTTTTGGCGAGCAGGTTTCCCTCAGCTCCATCCGTCAAAACGAGTGGGGAAGGGGGGAGGCTCCCGAACGCTTCAGGTTCCTTCAAAAAAGACGCTCGCCGTTAACATGAATCCCAAAGAGGTAATTGAGAGGGAGGGGCGGTGATGTGGGCGGAGATAGTAGAATCGAGGGGTAGAGATAAGAGTTGAAGGGAAAGTTGAAGATCGGAGCTGGGAGCAAAAGGGATGCATCATGTAGAGAGAGGGGAAAATAAGGGAGGACAGCACGTGGGTAGCACGGAGAAAGAAAGAGAGAGAAAGAACTCTTGGACAGAAGAAAGAAGGCTTCGGAATGACTGACGCACGTAAGGAGAAAAAAAGAGAAAAAACGCAAATCGAAGCTTCAAGTCTATCCAAAATTCAATATTTTTTATCGTTCCCAAAAGGGGTGGAGTTTAAAGAGTTTCTTCATTACCCTGAATCATTTCTTGTTCGCGTCTCCGTGCTCCTTTGCCGGGTTGATATCCATGGCTCCTCACGCGGGTTTTTTCATGGCAAAATTATTAAAATTCCCTCCGTTAGGATGCTCAGTCATAACATTGCCTGATATTAAAAATTACTTCCTCCGTCCCTGATGCCATGCGACTCGTTTTAATATTACCCAACAAACGTCTTATTGGCTCAAGGGAGTCCTTATATCACCAACGTTTTTCATTATTATTTCCTGGAAGATATTAATTAACATGTTTTAATAGCTGTGTGTTCACTGAAGTTGGGCATTTACAATTTATCATCCCATTTCATTAGACACAAGCAAATACTGCTATTGATTAACTTTCCACAACTAGATAACGCTGGAGAAAAATTAATATTATACCTTCATTCAGGTTACTTTGATTATGATTCGTGCTCAGTGTTTTGAATTAATTTTCTGCAAACCAATTTTTACTTTTATATCGAATTTTCACGCATGCAAATAAACTATAGTTTACATTTTCCTTCGAGAGAAACAAAGTGCTTATCAGTAATTGGCAAGCTCATAAAGTCAATGCAATGGAATTAGTTATTGGTAAACTAAATAGATATGTGTAACCATTTACAAAATTACTTCGTTTTTTTGTATTAAAAAAATGTATACCAACTAGCTGGGGCAAGAGGCCTTTTGTAAATTAGAAGTTCAGAAATACAGCATTCTTTCCTTCTACCCTTGAGTACTCCTACTCTACTACTCTTTAAGTCAAGCTAAATGGTTTGCAGTTCATGACTGAATCAACTCAGTCTAGTAATATGTGTAACAAATATATTGAAGTTATTCCAGGTCTTCGAAGAGGTGGGGTATCTGGTTGCATAAGTTACCAAAGACCAGACCTAGTAGAAGACCTATTAAGACTTCAATATTGCTATTGCCATGAAATAACCAAATTCTACACATATACTTAAATGAACACTTCGGTGTATATTGCAATATACAGATGAAAAACTTTATCTTAACAATACGAAACAGTATGATAATGCACGATTCCTTCAAGTTAATATTTTGTAACTTGCTAGAGTTGGGAATGTTGAATGGGGTCAAAACAGTCGTGAGCTATTGAAATTTTAAAGTTTCTTAAAAAAATAAATAAAACATTTAGTCAGTTGGTTCTCATGTCTGCTTACAAACGCCCTCGCATAATAAGTCCTTCATCAAAACCCTTAATTCAAGTACCTAACCATAAACCTCAGGGAAGAATAATACTTTATTGATGATGAAGTAGCTAAATACGAACTCACAATACACGCCAGAAGAAAAATATAGCAAAAAAATTTTAATGAAAGAGAAAAGCAATACTCAATTCGTAATCACAACAGAGCATAGCGGAATAGATACAAGTAAATCAATTTACTGAGCGTCCCACGAGCATGCCTTAGGGTGGTCATGATGTGTGTGCATAAAGCAGCAGTGAAAATCACTTTTATATTTCAGATTGAGTTTTTTTCATGCTTTCATGTTAGATTTCAAAGCTGCTGAGCATCACCAAAATAGCTTTAAGCTTTTCCAATAAGTTTTCTGCTGGCGTTATGTAGCAAATAATTAGTTTGTCTGCCTGAGGGATGAGGATGAAACCGATCAAGAAAAAAATTGAAAACTTCTGGACGATACGGTATACACGTCATGTGTGGAAAAAAAATATTTGTAACGTAATGAAAGTGTGTCCCAGAATAGTGGCTTAGAGAATATCCATTTAATTACGCAAAATTGGATCACACGAGCAATTGATGAACTGGAATCAGCTAAGTACATGCTCCTCCTCAATGGCTAGCCTTATTAAGGTTCTGGATGCATCAAAGGGTAGGTGTTATATGTTCGTGTACATACTTTGGGATTGCAGTACAACGATGACTAATTCAGAATTTACCGAGGTCATTCCGCGCATCCTTTTCACTGGAGTCCTATTTGGTCCAATTTTCGCGTGAGATTCATGAGATTCACGGCTACCCAAACAAGCAAGATTGGAGTTGCAAATAGTCTCGGTAGTAGAAAATACCCTTGGTCCTAAATCGCCCTTCGCTTCTATCGCGACCACCGCACGAAATACCAATTCCACGCGCAAAAAGGGGATTAGAAGTGCTTGCCTCCATTGGGCAGAATGAAATGGGACCTACGGTATGATGCCAGTGATGAATAGAGCCTCCCTTGGTGGCATGCGCCTGGTGGATTAATTACCTTCTCCATGAAAGTTAGCGCATCCCTTCTGCCCATCATAAAAATCTTATTCCCCACAGTCATCTCATCGCAAGCTTCAACATAAATTACGTCATATATCAAGTAGGTGGGGATTAAAAATATGCAAACTACTGCATCTTCTTTGTAAATTGAACAAGACTTTAGCGTGCTTTTTTGAGACATTCTGAAAAAAACCTGAACCTTTATTTTCTTGAACTATAAATGTCAACCTTCAAGTCTTTCTGATAGTGAATGCAGCAGCAGTAATGTTTAAAAGTACCTCGCTTTACGTTCTAAATAACTTCAGGACCATATTTTTTTGCTTCACTTCTTTCTCCAGTTCTGTGTTTCTCTCTCTCCCTTCTTCTTATCCATCTTACCCTCTATCAAGATCTTCAACATCTACATCTACATACCACTATGCGAGAAGAAATTGTGACGTGTATTGTGAGAGTATTTAGAGGAGCTCACTAATTATTGTAATCGCATATTGTGCGCGGAAAGAACAATTGTTGGTACCTATCTGTTCGGCAATGTATCTCTCATATTTTATAGCTTCTGTCAGTTCTAGAGATGTAGTGAGGCGTCATGATAAAATTCTCTGTGTTGCTATGAAACACATCAGTTATGAATTTCTCAAGCAACCTAAATCTAGCGTGCAGCCTCCGAGTCTCTAGGGTGTCCGACCTTAATCCCTGTAAAAGTTGTGAAATACTATATGTTAAGTCGTAGCAGTTTTTAAGAAGCGCGCAGCTTTTCTTCATAATACATTAATTTTTTGTGAAATCTTCATGACCAGGATCCCAATCTGGTCATCCCATAATTCGCGGACTATCCTCTTCTTAATTTTCTCTCCTCACTCATCACTCAATGTTCTCAACGTGATTCATTAATTGCTCATTTACACCGATGTTCACTACATGAAACTGCAAGAACAGCATAGTGCGTCGCAAAAAGAAGTAAAATTTCAATTTAGCCTCCGACAATCGTCCCTATAGCCAACTTTAGGCAGACCTTTCAATATCTACCCGCTAGATTTTTAACTGTAACAATTTCTCGTCACGTTAGCAGCCTACTCGAGTCTGACGGACTTCTATGAGTTGTTTATCACTAACAGCCATCATTCCGTGTACTGGTATGCTGCAGCTCTCCGTTCCATTCTCGTATCAGATGACGGTCTTCATTTCTAAACGGGTCTTTGCAGTGACATTCTTCATGATTTGCCAAGTTTATTCCATCTGGGGTATTCCTAGAGAAATCTTCACATTCATTTCTCCTTCCACTATTGTTCTCAAGATGCTGTACGTTACAAAACGTTTAAATTTTTTCTTCTTCTATGAGCTTTCATTACACGCAAATATTTTCTCTCCAACATTTCTTTGTGATTCTCCAGTTGATTCTTTTCGTCCAATTCATTAAAAATTCTAAGGTCTTACACCACGTTCCTATTTCGTCCATTCTTCTTTGTTCGGCAAACGTTTTGTCCAGGTTTTACAAACTACAATGTGGGAGTGTGGTCCAATTATTTACTTTTACCAAGTGCTTCCTTACTTCAGAGCTGACTGTTAGGAAAATTTTCTTCAGATGGTATGTTTTTTTTTTATTCAAGAGTTAATTTATATATGGATAAATTACGTTGATTGAACGTGTTATTCGCTGCAATTAAATTAGTTTTATGGTGGAAATTTTATTGCCAGCTAGACCATTTAAGCGAGGTTGGTCACATCACCGAGGTTACGGGTCACCATCCCACATAAGCTCCCGGCGACCCGGAGAACAGTGGCGTCATTGCGAAGGGAGATGCTGGAAGAACGGTGGGCCGTCGGAGTGACGGAAGGGGTCTTTCTTGAGCGGCGACGTTTAATTTGGGCGCCTCTTGGTAGTTTGGCGACGAGATAGCGCCACCAGGAGAGCGAAACTGAAGAAGGGTGTCGTATGTGAAGTGGATAAATGCGGCGGAACGCAGGCTGGTTGTAGGGAGGAGAGGAGGATCGTAGGGGCGACGGAGGAATCGGGGAAGGAGAGAGGGGGAGGCGAGAGGGAGGGGGTGGGGGTTCGATGAGTCGCAAGTGATTGAAGCGAGGGGGGAAGGCGAGGGGGATTGGCGGAGAATGAGGTGACGGAGACGCGGAAGACGGGCGAAGGATTTTCGCGCGGCGACGGAGACGGGGGGATCAACGCCTTCTCCTCCGTCAAATATTCGGCTCATTGACGTTCCGGCGGCGTTAAATCGACGGAGTTTCCAGATTCTCCCGACAATTTGTCCCGGGGTGAGCACCGATCCGAAACTCGTCCGTTCCATTTTCACTGCTGTTGCATCCCGAGGCCCCGACAGCGGGGGCGAAAATCGTTTTCCATCCAAAGTCCTCGTTTTCTAATGGGCATCACATACAGAAAGTACCTCACCCTCAATATTCCAACGGTAATGAAAATTCATGGATTACTGGATTCAATTACCGCTGTACGTAAAAAATATCTCACTTGGTAGATGAAGGTATTTTTATCAATCATTCGTTGCAGAGTGAACCTCAGCTGGCTCGCCTTTTGCAATTCATAACTTTTTAACATCAAAACTTAAGAAACTTTTTTCTTTCTTTTAGCGTGTAAATTATTTGTCTAAATACCAGTATAATTATACATAGAAGATAAGGTCCATATTGGCCTTTATCTGTAATACAATTCCTCAGTGCTATATCTTTGAATTGAGTTCCTCAACTCTACCTGAACTCTTGCGTTCAGAGCACAGCACAGAATGCTACAAGTACAAGCAAATGATTCACTCTTGTATAAATCTGACAGACATAATATATAAATGTTTTCAAAGAATGGTAAGATAGTGGGTCAAGTAACTCTTTTTAGAGCTTATTTTTATCAAGAAAGAAAACATAATTCGTGTTCTTATGCCTACTACAAGGTATAAATTATCCAAGCCGTTTCGTAAAACGGAACTTCATGAACCTTAAAAAAAATATTACTCTCCGCTGCAATTGGTTCAAATTTCAAGTCATCTCAAGTTTGGATTCTATAGAGTTACCTAGTGTCCATTAAAAAAATATTCCTAAATTTGTGCATAGAATGATTACGCCCCCAAAAATCATGTAGGATATGCAAAAATGAAAATTTTCTCGAAATCATATGACCGCCAGCAGTTTCTTAGAGAACAAAATGCTGCGAGAAGCAAACCATCGCATTCAAGTGACGAGACCACGCTTTTAATCACTCGATCCACCCCAAACAAACTTCTCTCTCAATTGAAAATTCACATTGGCTTCAGACTCCTTCATTACGACGCCCGTATACTCGAAATGGAAGTAAGACGAACGCCTCTCTCTCGACCGACACGAAGAGTCCTCCCGGGCAGCATTCAGGGGATCACGTCGAGGTCGAGCCCAGCCGCAGATCCACCGACGCGGAGCACGAGAAACGCGCGGGCATGTTTTGGCTTGGCGGGCGAGGATGGAGAAGGTACTCCGGCAGTAGTATTTGAGATGAGGATAAAAGGAAGAGACCGAGGGAGATGGAGAAAGGAGAACGGTGGTGGAGTGGAACCGGGCCCACTAGGGAGGTTAACCCCCACCCCCCCAACCCTCGAGGGCGTCAGATATAGGGAGGAATGGGTGGTGGTTTCAGGGGTTTGAAAGATACGAGGGAGCATTAAGGCGGCAAGATCCCAAAGATGGATTCCTGATCCCCATGGAAACGGAAATGGAGCCGCCAATGGGAGGTGAGGAGCGTGGAGATGGAGGGCGCCTGGCTCCCACCTATCCCCAAGGGGGTGAGGGGATGTGGGATGGAAGGAGGAAAGTGTCAAAGGGAGGGAGGAGAAGGGCATTTAGGGCGATGGATGGGGACGTGGATTGGGGGGTGGGGTGGACGAGTGACGCATTCACGGGGGGGTTGTTAAGGGGGAGAGGGAGTGAGGACATGGGAGGGGCTTGCGGTGATTTCGTGGAACGGTGATCGGAGCCGCAAGAGGTGGCGGTGTGTAAAGGGAGGACGCGTGTTGAGTTGTGGGAAGGGTTAGCAAGGGTCGAAATGTTCGTTAGTAGCTTTCCGAGACGCTGGGACGATCCGAGCACATTTTGAACTTCTGCTTGTAGGTTATATGTGAAGACGGCCGACAACTGAGGTCATTTAAACCAATGGGGATTATTAGGTCGGTTTAAAAAAAAAATTATTTGGAGGCAGAGAGGAAGGGTGGAAGAAAACCTGGCGTCAAAACTAGTCCAATTTTAACAAAAAGCGCTAAAGACACCACTGTTTAACGTCCATCTGACGGACGAGGGTGACTTGCTCTCCATAGACCTTCCGATTAGGGATTGGAACTCCAATTTTGACGAAGGCATCCGCTGATTGGTGTATCTGTAGCAGCAGAATTGGTGGGTTATTGGTGGGTTGTCTTTCGTGATGGTTCATTTTGTGCTAAGACATCTTAGCCAGCGTTGCAGTATTTCTTAAGAGCTAATGCCAATCTTCCAGAATTCGAATGAAAAGTGTTCTCCACTGTCAGCGCTCGATTACAGGCCTGTGCTACATAGCCCCTTCAACCCGGTCCACTAAGGTTTCATTCCGCTGAAGTTCAGTTCGGTTTAATTTACAACTACCTGCTCTCCATCCAGTATATTTAAAAGGAAGTTGTAGTGAAGTAATTTTACCATGTCTATGCTGCCTTAATTTTGTGTTTGCCTCATACCCAGCTCTGACCTGTTGAGTTGCACACAACTCCAGGTTCCGCATAGAAGGTACCTCTCCTATCTAGTGATATTCATGGTTGATTTATGATTCCGATATCTCCTCCAATTTATTTAGAGACAAATTGCACATCTTTACTTAAAACTTTGGCCTATATGTTGCTGTCTCACAGGTCAATTCGGACTGAAATCCGGAAAAGAAAGAAAGTGTCTAGTAACGGTATGTTTAGGCTTTTTTGGATCCGTTTCCGACCGTTATAGCATATTAATATACCTGATGAAAGCCGTTTTTCATTTAAAACGTCAGGAAAGCAACATAGAAATGGTAGATCATGTAGGTGATGTAGTTAGACTACTGAACTTCCATTTCGGTGATCCGGAAATGAGTCCCAACAATGACAGAATTTTTTCAGTTGGTCACTAATTCAGACTCAGGTACCAGGTGAAGAGTGTAACACACAATCCGCCTGGGACATTAAACAATGGTTTCCTGGGTACTTTTATTTATTTGGAAGGCAATAACGACTCCAGGATTGTGTACGGGACCTGCCAGCAGGCAGAACACCAGATGATGATGATGATTGTCTCTACCCTTCCATCATACACCATGCAACCCTTTTCTCATTAACCTTTCCGTAATGGCACAAATTATCTTGGAAGCAACCAACCAAGCACCACGAAATTCAATATAGACACAGATATAACTTAGATACGACTAGTTTTCAAGGCCCGTAGTTTTCCCCTTGTAATAAAACCGCAGTGGGACCACTCGCTCTCTGAATTAAACATGTACTATTTTCTAATGAATGAATCCTGAGGCATTATTCCTCGTTCGAATTATTTGAAAAATTTCAACTCCACTAAGGAGAAAAATTCATGATTTGAATTGTAGGCATAAAATGGACGACTCAGTTCACTGATATTGACCTTAGCCAACTCAATCGTCTCACAGCAGTCTCATGAATCTTTACTACAGAGAAAACGATCATATGCATATTGGTTTGGTATAGGTGTTGGTGGTTTTTGTTTGAGCCAGCATGGCGAGTTTTCTAGCTCCATCGCCCTTGAAGCAACCCAAACCGAAATCCACCCTCACCTGCCATCCGTGGAGGTGGCGATAGGAACTCCGGACGAGGGATGGGAGAGGCGGGCACGGGGAAGTTGAAAGGTGGTTGGGAGGGGGGAGCCTTGCAAAAAGTGGAAAGTGGAGTGTGGAGTGGGGATGGAAAGGGGTGGAAGAGCGGCGGAGATATTGGATGACGGGAAGGGGAGCTTGAAAGGGTCGAGTGGGGAGTGGGAAAGGATATCAGCCGTGGGTTGGTCGATGGTGGGTCAAGTGTGGGGTTCATCATACTTCGGTAGGTTAGAGTTTGACTGGGAGAAAAGGGTATGAAAGACGGGTAAGCGAGTAGAGGGAACCCTTGAGACGGCAAGGGATTTGGAGGGAATTGCTTTTTACTCGTCCTGCGAGTACACTTGTGTCTGGAACTCTCTTACGCAGGAATATCTGATCTTATTACTGTTACTGTTATATTTCAGAAACATAAAGTGTAGCAGTATTTTCTATAGAATGACTGATCTGTTTCAAAGGTTAAAAGACAATATTTTAATTCCAAAATATAGGAGTAAGTATTCCTTTTTTCTTACGTTGGCACATATTCACCCATTTCCTCTTGATTTGTTCATGCCAAAACGGAAGTCTCAAAAATTGCGGGTACCAGGGGTGCCTACACGGGGGTTGCATGGCGCAAGTTGCGTCATTGAAATTTTAGGGTGGAAAATTTTGAAAAAATAATTTTAAATACACAGTTGGAAAAAAATAAAATAAAATTTAAAAATCTGGACAACGAGAGCGAAAAATGAATCTGAGGTTTCCTAAACATATTATTTTTGGGGCGGGGGGTAAGATTTGGAAAATAATTTCCATGAAAGAAGGAAATAAAAGAAATATTATACAAAAAAAGATATATCGTTATCTTGACGAGTGAGAAAAAACAGTTTATCAGAACTTTAATAATACTTTTACAAATTTTAATTTAAAAATAACAAAAATGAACGTGAGAGAATGTCGGATAAGTAGATGAAGAAAGGTTTTATTCGTCCTTATCGATGTCTAATTCACATTTACGGATTCCCTAATATAACTGTTGTATACCAAATCCTTCTTTCGCTCGCTGTTAAAAGTTGCTCCGCTGAACGAACCATTAGTAGACTAAAGATTGTAAAAAAATCGGCTGCGAGGTAGCATGAGTGATCATTGGCTAGCAAATTTATTAATTTTAACATCTGAAAAAAGATATTTTCACAAAAGCCAAATGAGGAAAGAGCTAAAACATTTGCGTTAACAAATTGAGAAACGAACTTTTATTAAACTCCTAAGTACCCCTGAGTAGTTTTTATATAAAATTATATTAATTTTAGGAAAAAATAAAGATGTTTTTTGTTCTGAGTTATATTCCTTTTCTTTTTTTTTATCTTTGATTGATACCAATATTTACATTTATTTATTATTCAAATTTAAAACAAGGAAACCAGATGGAAAAACCGAAGTTTATGGGGGAGAAAAGGAATTTGGGATAGGGGATAGCACTATAGCTTTTGAGGGGGATCGGCACTCCTGACGGGTACAATTCAGATCCTTGATGTAAGAATCCAGTTTCACCGACGGTGAGGTTAATTAATTGAGTACTCCTAACGATCTCAATGAAAGCTAATCATGCCACTTTCTATCTAAATGTATCTACAAAGGAGCATAGTTTAATATGATTGCCTCCAATTGCCCTCTTGTAATTAGGATGAATAGGCTGTATTTATGGCGTAGAATTGGGTTGTAAATGGGCGTTCTGATTCCTTCATGATTATAGTTGATGCCATAGAGATCGTGATTGATAGCAACAATGATGTCACCGTGAAGTTTATACTAATTCGAACTAGCGGGTTCAAGTCCCACCAGGAAGGAAACTTCAACACATGTCATGTATTTACTTACTAGATACCTGGACTGTTTGCGAGGTTAATAAAACGACAACTCAGTCACATCTAATACATACGAATTAATAAAGCCTTCACGGGTTTTCCACCAGATTAAGTAATTGTTGGTAACCGTTTCGATGGCTACCTCTGCCATCAACCTCATGGCAAAACTATGGCGGAGGTAGCCATAAACGCGTCGGCCAACAAATACCCAACCTAGTAGAAAGCGCGCAAAGACTTCGTTAATATTGTACATTAGAAAGGGACCAAACAATACCAACATATATTTTATATTGAATATTCGTCTCATATTCTTCCCCCACGAAACTTGGGGACTTCAAGGCGGCTCGAGTGGAAATCGAGTACCATTAAGTGCGCATACTAAAATTTCTCAAGTCAATCAAAATAAAAACCTTCGACCAAATTTCATTTAAACGCATGCGCTGGAGCTCAAAACGGGCAGGAATGGAAATGATCCAAGATCGGTATTTGAATTTTTTCCTTAAAATGTTTAGCATTTTAGGTCCAGAATTTATTTAATTGTTCGAAATTGAGAAATAATTACATTGAAATATTTTTCTATTAATGTTACACCTCGAGTGTCACCTACATACTCATTTCAGAAGCATTTATAGTACCAATAAATATTTTTGTGTTGTGAAAAATCTGCACATATGTAATCACATTAATATGAAGTTGCGACTTCTTATGAATGTCATCTCACAAATGCCATAATTACACTGTGGGTGGAGTAAACATATAATCTTCTGATTCAGTTAAATACCTTGGAATTACCCTTGCTTCCGATATATCGTAGCGAACACTCATACAAAACATATGCGGCACAGCATTAAAGAAACTAGGTTTTGTTAAGCGCATAATAGGAAGCTCCTCCGATAAATAAGTAAAAGAGGGATGCTACTTAGCTCTGGTTAGGCCACACTTCGAATACGCCGCGAGAATTTGGGACTCCTGTCATAAAGATTTAACCAAATAATTAACATAATACAAAGAAAAGCTGCACGCTTCGGTAAAAACAGCTAAAAGCGAACATATAGTGTTTCACAGCTTTTATATGGATAAAAGCGGGAGCCCCTAGTGGCTCGGAGGCTATATGCTAGGCTTAGCTTGCTTGAGGTATTCAGAACTGATGTATTTCGGAGCGACTTAGAGAATATAATATCGACGCTACACAACATTTCTAGGTCCGACAGAAGCAATAAAAGAGAAGAGATACATTGTCAAACAGATAGGTACAAAAATTCGATCTTTCCTCACTCAATAAGTGACACCAATGAAAACTAAGCTTCACTAAATACACTCCCATAATACACGTCACCACTTCACCTCCCAAAACATTATCCTTTACATCTTTACACGGCTGGTGTCTTAACATCCCCTGCAACACGCCCTTGCGGCGGTTCGAAGGGTAGTATATAGACGTAGATGTAGAAGTATGAGCCACAAGGTTACGGTTACAATGAAGTCGAAATTTTTTTAAAAATTATTGCTGCAATGAAATTATTTTCTCACCTAGTCGGGTATACATAACACAAGGCAGAATATGTACGCAAAGTTTCACGGAAATCTGTACATAAACAAAATATACTCCGGCCACCCCTTACATAACCCCACCAATCACATCTAAGCAAGGAGCAAATACGGCAGATGGATGCACGCTTGTAATAAATGGTGTGGCGGGGAAGAGAGGATATAATGGTGGGAGAAAGATTCGTGAGAAGGAGACTCGGGTTGACTCCGTTTCAATGGGTTTCCTTTATGGCCGACGAAAAGAGTAAAAAACAGCGAGGGTCATGAATGGCTGATGCGATGGAGCCGGAGAGGGAGAAAGGAGGGCATTTACGGAGAGTGAGGGGGAGACGAGTGAAAGAGAGGGCCGCGGGGGAAGGTGCGGGGATCAGGCGGGGGATTCGCCGGGGACGCCGGCGGAGGTGACGCAGTTGCCGCCGCGTGCATGCATGCGCATGAGAAAGGGTGAACGAGGCTGGCGATGGATGAAGGTTTAGTGCGGGGGTGAGGAATTCGACCGTAGATGGGCAGCTTTGAAAATAAATTATTTTTGAAACGTTGTAAAAAATATGATTTTCTTGATAAACTGAGAAATGTATAATTTTTTTACCGTAATGTTGAGAGAGTATATTTACCCTTTGCTCATGATTCATTACAAATAAGTACAACATGGTATTTCTAGCAACCCACAGTGGTGCGGTAGCGTCCTTGCTGGATCTATCCAAGACTGAGAGTCTGATTTTAATGCTGGAGAACCTGGTAGAAGTTAATGTATGCCTTATGGGAACAACAGGTTGAACGAGGCTGGCGATGGATGGTTTAGCGCGGGGGTGAGGAATTTGACTTTGGATGAACAACCTTGAAATGACAATATTTTTGAAATGTAAAAAATAAAATTTTTCTTGATAAACTGAGAAATGTATAAAAATATTTTATCGTTGTATTGAGAGAGTAAATTCACCCTTTTCCTCACGGTTTAATACAAATAATTACAACAGAGTATTTTTAGCACCCCGTGGTGGTACGGTAACGTCCTTGTAGGTTGTATCCAAGACAGAGAGTCTGATTCTAATTCTGGAAAACCTAGTAGCAGTTAATGTATGTCTTATGGGAATAAATGTCTGTACTTCCCGGATATACTGGCCACTTGAATAGTCCTTAAAGCAAAATAATATTCACTTACACAATTTACCTCGTATTGCAACTTATTTTTTGCACTACACCCAAACTATTCAAGTGAATGAAAACGGTGCTTTGCGCCCGAAACAATACTCTACCAATTAGATCTTGTGAATGTTGTGTCAATAGGAATTCAGATTAGGGTGAGTCGAAAGTTTTAATTTTTCGATTATCAAGTTCTAGTAAGACTCAATATTTGTGTATTTGCATGCAGATCAGCAGAAAAATACTTATAAAAATCATAGTTTAATCTTAAAGTCGCGAAAACGGCCTAAAGTTTAGGGAAAAAAGGTTAAAAATATTCCCAAATATTTTCTTCACGCTGAATTTTTTCAGATTACATTTTTCTGTTTTCTCATCATTATTGGTCGTTCAATCCTAAGATTGGTTTACTACTGCCCTCCACCCTTCCCTATATAATGCTAGTCCTCTTACCTCCTGGTATCTCCCTCTATATACTTTTTGCATTCTCTGGTCCATGAACTTATTCCTGGGTCTTCCTCTGGGGACCTTTCCCTCTATTTTACCGTCAATTATGTTCTTCACAAACCCATTGTGTCTCAGGGTGTGTCCAATTCATCTTGTTCTTCTTTTCTGTATCGTTTTCCATAGGGTCTTTTCCTCTTCTATTCTTCTGTAAACTTCGCCATTTCGCATTTTGTCCGTCCTTTTGTTTTCTAATAGCGTCTAAATACATCTTTCTCGATGCGTGATAATGTAAATAATATTTTACTCGTAATTACAAGTTTTGAATTCAGTTGTATGTGGGGAAAAAGGCAAGTGTCTGTGGCTTCCCCATAGCTGTAGGTTGTAATTGTGAGAAAGACAAAAAGATTCCTCCAATCGAGAGCAAATATAAACATGAACAGCAAATAACACGGATTGCCTGCATTCGCAGTCCAGATAGATAGATTTGGTGTTTCTGATAGGGCTCTGATAGAGTTGATTTCTGTCATACGGCTTAACTGGCCCCCAGCTTGTAACTGTAAAGGCTGAGTAGCGGCTTTGCTATTTTTCCGAAGACTTCTGTCCGCTACCATACTGCGGAGTGATAACCAATTAAATCCGACTCAGTGTATTTCCATAGAAACTACCTAATACCCTGCTTATTTTGCACTATCAAAAAAACTTGAAACTCTGGCGTCAACCATTTAGTTATCTAAAGATGCTGGGTAATATTGACTGCCGTGAAATATCTCAGAAATTTTACGAAAATGATTGCACATCAACATGAATAAAAAAATTTCGTAGTATATTCCACACTTTCAATGTTTATTGCCGACCCATGTTTCGACTGCACAACAATCATTATCAAGGTAAGATGATAATGATAATAATTGCTCTGCAGCCGAAACCTGGATCGGCAATAGACATTTAAAGTGTGAAATATACTAAGATATTTTTTCGACGTGTCTGTGACTATGTTTCACAAAGTTACGCCCTTAACCATTAATACTACTAGCAAAAAAATCGAATTTGAATCATAAAAGGTGTGAAAATTTGGGAAGAATTGCAAAATTAATTTGTAAAGGAGTTTACTGTGAGAACAGCACTTTTGTCTCCTAAGAAACACTTCCTTTCAACCGTTGAACAAAATTTAATCTAGATGTTTCTTAATATTTGTGGAGTTAGAGACATTTTCTACTCAACACCGAAACTACGTATGACATTTTCACAATAGCGTCCTACTTACTCTCCTAAAATGCGTCCAAAACAAACTTTCCGTCCACCCCATCCCTTATTACTACGACACTCTACCCTCCATAGCTCTCTTTGATATTCCCTAACCCCCCTCCATTTCACCCTCCATACTCCTTAGAATCTCCCTTGCCTGTGCTCTTCCCTCCTCTCCACGATATTTAACTCACATCCCTCGTCTGCCTCTTTTCCCATCTTACCCTCTCCACAGCTGAATCTCGACAGTCTCCAATCTCCCCAAAACCTCTTCTCTCAGAGACCGTGTTTCGAAACCATTAAAAGCTATACTTCATATGAGAGTCTTCACCAACCTTCCCATCGAGCTCCCACTTAAGACCCTCATCAATTATGCAGCTCGGCTTTCGAGATTCCCTTCGCGTTGCGTTGTCTTTTGTTAACGACAGTTTCTCCAGCCATCCCATTCGTGTCTTCAGGTGAGAAGTGTGGAAAATATAATTCGATACAGTGTCGAAATCTTAAATTCGATGGTGACAGGCTTTACTTTGTGAAAATCCGTTCTGAATTAATTTCAAAATTACTTGGTACTTTTTTTAGAGTGTTTTATTCTCAGTCGACCGGTTTGGTCGCTTAGGCGATATCATCAAATACATGGATTCAATTTGTTGCAGAATATATACAATTCAGGATAGGAGGGATGCATGGATTCCGGAATGACGTCCCCATCCCCCGCAGTGAACGTGGTACCTGACCTAACGTCCACCTGAAGCTCCCCCCCTCCGCCCCACGCTCCTTAACCTCCAAAACTTCCATCCCCTCATCCCACCTTTTTGTTAATTCCTACCCTCCACCGTTCCTTCACATCCAATCCCTCCACCCCATTATCCCTGCCTTCCCCCCTTTCCTGAATTGTATGCATTCTGCAACAAACTGAATCCATGTACCTGATGATTTCGCCTATGCGACGAAACCAGTTAAATAAGAATAAATCAATGTGAAAAAGTATCAAGTAATTTTGAAATTTATACTGATGAAATCTGAGAACTTACCCCTTCACAATTTCCTTATATTATATCCATACAAAGAGGAAAACATATGCGTTCATTCCTCAAATTATTTAAACAGCCTCAGATTTGAACGTACATATACCATGGGAGTTTTACATCTTTTACCGTATGATGCCATGAGTTGACCAACACGTAGTATCTAATAAGTAAAATCATGAGAAAGTACACTTATTTACTTTCTAGGTACACATACTAGGTAATTTCCACGAAGTGAAGCCTGAAGTCGTAAAGTTTATGCCCATCTCTCAGTAAGAATAAGTTTATTTCAAAGCTTTAGGTACAAAACCCCTAAAAGCAACAGAGTAGTTCATTGTGACGAACATGAAGTTTGCATATAGTTTGATCATGAAGTTTGTTGTTTGTATCCTTCATAAAAAACAGCTTTGTCACAAAAATATTACTATAATTTTAAAATTCAAACATGGAAACTGACATGTTACCATTTTTAGTGCGAACATTTACATAATTGTGTTACAAAAATAATACAATAATTTAAACATTTAAACAAGAAAACAGATATGTTGCCATTTTTAGTGTATCTGCATAACTTATTGGTGGAACAGGAAATTATAATATTTATTCTAAAAAGATCACAAATTTTTACATTTTTTTAACTCACTAGGCATAGCGTTCCATATAACAGTAGACCTGACGACGATAGATTTGTGAAACATTCGGTAAACGCTAGTTTGCGCAAAGGTTGACATATTTTCTTCACCGCTCAGCACTGAAGTCGACCCGATGTGAGGAGAGCGGATGGGCGAGTGAGGCCGACCCGATATGGTGACAGAGCGGGTAAGAGACCTCTCCACTCGAGCTTGAATCGATATCACTGTCGACCGGGGAGAGTCAACCAGTCGGATTCACGGTGACCTGCGACGCCGAACCGCCACCACCGTCGATCCCATCCCCATCACCGAACTCATTCCACCCCCGTTACTGGAGACTGGGGGCGGAGGAAGGCGGGGGGAGCAGGGTGTTGGGGGGGATGATGGCTCATGAGCGGCGGCGGACATATATTCCGGCCCGCGGGTGACAAATTTGGAGCCGTGGGACGTCGAACGGACGTCGAATGAAAGGTTGGCAAACCCATTCTCGTCGTCTTCGTCGTTCGGTGAAAGTGAAGGCGGAGGTGGATTCCTTCCATTTCCTTTTACGACGCCACCCAAGGTGGCATTTCCCTTCCTCGTTAATGAAATCCTATTCCATCTGACTACTGTCAGCGTCTGATTTCGAGAGCTTTGATGATGGCGAAAAGAAAGGCAGGACAGAACATTTGAGACCGTTTTCACTAACTACAAGTTTAAATGTGTACATCGCTGGCACTGACACCAATTGGAACATCTCAAGAAAAAGAAGTAAACACTAACTTATCGCCTGTCTCGAGATTCGTGAACACATTGTAGTCCGGTAAATTTATTCTCGCCGTGTATTATCTTTCTTTATTATTAATGACATTACTGTGCACCTGACTCAGTTTCGAAAACAAGCTTAACTGACTAATTAACCGTTAAGCCTTTTTTGCGACCGACTGAGGATGAATTCACCATCATGAAATTTGTTCGCGTATGGCATAGTACCTCAGTTCTAGGTCATAGGAGGATCAGACGGGCGATCATAAAAGCTTTACATCATGAAAACCTCAAAAAGTTTATATGAAAGAGAGTTTTTGCGGTGAAATGTTAGTACTAAACAAGGTACAATGAACGCCGGAAATATTTCGTCGGTTCTAGCCGCACCATTGCAAAGGAGTAAGTGAAAAAAAACACTGAAATGGTTAATGAATTTGGTAGGTTTTTCGATGAAATATTTAAAAAAAATTTCAATAAATATCTGAGCATTTTAAAAACCAAAGTACAAATCTTGCTTCGTATTATCGTTGACAGAGATATCTCTCAAGTCATTTCATTGCGTGGGAATTTCTTACAACTAATCAGGGCCAAATAATAATAAAGATTTCATCACATTACCAATTTTATTCATCTTGGTAAACTCAGTAAGTATAATCTTTTTTATTAAGTGCTTTGAGGCGTCAAATACCATCCTCCGTGCTACAGACCCAACGATGCCACCCCTTAAGTATTTGAAATAATGCACGTCATCTTTCTGCGGTTTCATATTCACCTAGGTTTACAATTGACATTTCTATCCAGTTTTACATCAGAAATGAAAAGGAAATACTAGAGGTAGCCTCTCTCGACAAGAGAATCTCACACATGATCGCTACCATCCCAGGGTAACCGACCGCCGTAAAAAGAGGCGACTTTTATCACCCCATTCCCGTAAGCAGGCATCCACGAAATGTGAGAATTCGACGGGAGGACAGAGAGCTAAAGGGCAAGAGAGTGGATGAAGGGAATCGGTGGATTGGGAGCTTTAAACCGTAAAACGCATCGTGTAAGTTCTCCGCACCTTCCCGGGAATCGAGGAAGAACTGGAAGAGATGAGAGAGAGGGAGAGATGAGAGACCTCGTGACACTTAAAGCTGCTGACTCCCCCGCATGGAGGATGAGGAAGAGAGGAAGCTGACAGTGGAAAGGCAGAAGTGGAAACAATATCGTGTGGGTCGGGTTGGTGTAATGGCTATAGCGTTAGCTACATTGTCTCCATTAAGAGGGTCCCGTCCGTGAAAGGTATTTTTCAGTAGTATCCCGATTCCACACCAGGTTACAATATTGGGAACACTACAGTTGAAGTATTCCGCCATTAAGATAAAACGCTTAACTGTTGACCTGTCGGCAAATTTTATTACGAGGAGGTTTATTTTGCAAAGAGGTGGGAGAGTTTAATCTTGTATATTAGTCCTTACCCGTCCGCCACGCTGTGCTCGTGGCTGTCTTCGTTTGAGCAAATAAATGATATTTATTTGGCAACCCTAAGTTGATGTCATTAATTCTCAAATGGTGACGCTGAAAGTATTTGCACATTATAGTTGGAATTACTTTTGCATGTTGTTTTTCGGGATGCTCTTTTTCATTATATAACTATGCAGTCATCTAGTTTTACCGCAATAGATATTTTTTACGTTGCCTATACCATGGTTAGATGGAAAGAAAAAGGTTAACTATAATGATGTTACTAAAGTATCATCAACATGTTCAGGGAATTTTATTTGAATCGACCGATTTAAAAGTATCTCCCGCAGCTGACGGTAATGAAGGTAACAAAGACCTAATGGGATCAGCAATCTTATGAGCGACTTCACTTTAGCAATAATCCTTATGATCTTAATAAAAGACTGGCAATACCGATCAATACAGCTGGGTCATCAAAACGATTCCAAAAAGAAAATGAAGGTGTAGAAACATATAGAGATTTCGCTACCCGAATTGAATGTTATTTCCCATGGGAAAAAAAGAATCAAACGGCAAAATATAAATGTAATAATTAGGTATAACAACAATATTTACTGAGACCATTCTGAAAAGTTTGCATTCGCTTTGAAAACAAAACATGTTAAACGCATTTAGATGCTAGAAATACACCGTTTTTGCAAAAGTAAGATGCATCAATCTCAAAAGAATGTAAAACTCTAAATTGAAATTATGCATTACCCTGTACCCCATATACATGTACAATATGTGACTACATAGTGAATAAATGACATCCAATAAAAATAATCTGTCAATTCCTGTGCATTTTATAAAACTAGTTCTAAATAGCGTCTGACAGACGTCGTGCTACCATTTGCGTCTTAAAATGTGACGCGACCAACGAAGTGGCCCTCATGACCTAGATAGTTTTTGTCTCCCTTAAGTAACTGACCAGGAAAAGAATAAGCAATCTAAGAAGACGATGGAGGAATAAGAAACGGTAGTGAACTGAAGGAATAAAGCGATGGAGGGAAAAAGGGATCATCTCTCCGAGTAGGAAGGGGCGTTAAACGGAAAGAGGAAGGATAGCGGCCGAGCCAATGGCTCAATATCGGAGTCGACGGGACGATAACCATTGTGGGTGGCTTGGAGGGGGGGGCGGGAAGAGAGGGAATAGGGAAACAGGAGTCAACTCCTTCCAGGAGAGTGGGGTGGGTGCGGTGCAAGGGATCGGTTGAGGAGAGAATCGGGGTGCGGAAATGGCAGGAGAGGTGCAGTTTCCGAAAGACATGGAATGGCGGTCGATGCAATGGAGCGTGCGAGCAGCAAGGAAGGAGAAATAGGGAAAGGAGGGGTTCCGCGCCCCCCTCTCCCCCTTTGGTCTGAGGCGATCGGGGGCGGTAGTGGAGGCCCCCTGGGGCGCCGTGGCGTAGGTCACGAGCCGAAATGGAAGAGGTGTAGGGGGAACGCAATGCTCGAGGAATTCCCGTTGAGGGAGATCGGAAGAGGTTTGGAGGGAACGGGGGTCCATTTCCCGACTCAACTTCCGAAACTTTCTCAATTCGCTACATTTGGGTGGAAATAAGAAAAATCTGAGTTGCACTGCAGCAGACAGAGAGTGGTAATCGAGCTCTTTTCGCGCGATCCGGGATAGGTTTGCATTAAATGTCGACCCGTAGATAAGAAATTCCAATGGTGAAAATTACTTGATATATTTATTATTGCCACCTGAAGGATATTCATGTTTCTCATACAACATTTATTATATAACTCTGGGAAATGCCTCGCACGAGAGGCCGAGTTGTTCTTGACTTCATGCCATACAAAAGAGTTTTACAGGTATAGTCTACCAATCAAATAGTAATTAATTTTTTCAGTCGCATGAATGATGGCCTCATTTTTAATTTCGTGGGATGATAATTTACCACCCTCAAAAATTACTGCATTTCTCTCAATTAATCCATTCTTCATAATCTCCATCCCCAGTTACTACCCCTCACTCTTGCAAATCATATTTGACAGTCTCTTTAAATTTCCATTAATTGATGAAATACGCCACAAAACTTTCCTAGATTTACCAAGAAAGAGACCTCATTGATGCTTCAAAGTAATGCTGTTTTTTCTAGTTTAATAACTGTAGCATCATCCAAGGATGACAGAGACATTTAAAGTAGACCTGAAGGCAAGGGCAGATTCTGGTCGTTGTTCGGTGGGAGGAGGCAGTTGGCTTGCTTCTTTCCTATGGCCTGTGGGGCATGAGATAACTTAGAATTGCCATTTTTATTTACTTAGGAATCATGAACTGCAAACTTCTCCATTGTGACCCATACATATTCCTGGCTCCCCTGTTTGTAGGGCAAATAGGTAGTATGCAACTTCCCTGATGGATATACATTCTCACAAAGCTCATCTTGATTTGAATCATAGTTATCACTCATTTGTAAAACTTTAGCCCAGAATACTGAAGAATAACTGTTTTACATTGTTCCGAATTGATTCTTAAGAATGACCACCGCAGAATGTATCTACCAATATGACAACTAAAATGATTTATTCTAAGAATTAATCCACAAAAACTCAAGGCAACGCTATTCCCGCATAGATTTCATGTGCCTTTCCTCTAAGTGTCCCCTCGGATCTTGAATGCTCATGGAAGAGAGGGCACCAAAGGTTGATAAGACCTTCGTCACCTTCATGAATTACTCGCGTTGTATGAACGCTGCTTGGATAGTACTCCATCGATTAGAGGAAATTCAGAGGTTGTGCGGAGAAGCTACTAAAAAACTTGAGATGTTAGTGTAATTTCGTTTAGTACGCGTCTTTTGAGGTGGAGATAAAATAGCAATTGGAACATAAATTTAAAAGGGAAGCGAGTCATTGACTTTTATGAGTTCCCTTAGCGTATAAAATTGAATCATAAAAAAAGGGTTCTCTTCATAAATAAACCAAATAATTTACTTATAGTACAGTAATCATAAAGTGTAACAAGTCCAAAGAAGGAACAGATAACCAATTGACAAGGTAATAAAATTATCAACAAATAACTCACTGTGATACTTACAACTCTAATATTTTTGCCTGCAAGCTAAACTAAATCTTTAGTGTTTAAATTGCTACCAATGATTGTATATTTGATTCGTTTGATTACATTAAGCTCCCGATCCTAATGCCTGCGTACAATGTTTCGTTTGAAAAATTTTCCGCCTCCTCCTGGGATGTAGTCGAAAGCCTTGAGGCCATCAAGTGTTTTCGCCACTCTAAACGTTTACTCACGCTATGCGGAATGAGGTACAAAAAATCAACCTTATCCACGATCCTACTATGGCCGTATTTTGAAACTCTGATTATTATGAGTTTATAATCGGAAAACGATATTTTATACGTTAAAGTAAGCACTAATATTAAAACGTGGTGTTAAATGCCAAATATGTTGGAGAAAATTAAAAACAAGTAATTTTTTTCGTTAAATGACATAACACTAGTGAGAAAAAATCATTTACCCAAACGACTTTTCTCTGTGAATTTAAAAAATTAGTGTATCATCCTAAAGGGTGTCGCGATTAATCTTATCTTAAAGCAATTGCATGAAAGGGTAAGGGCTTTAAGATATACGTTAATTGTGCTAAATTCCGCCAACCTGAAGACTTTTGTACGCTATCAGTGATTCTCACAAATCCAAACTTCCCGCGGGACTGGACTTGCAAAAATGCGTTAGAAAGAGCCCCACGAACGTGATTTTGCCCTTTTCTAACTAGTCTCTTTCCCATGGAAGCAAAACCTATCACAAAGGAATCAAGTCGTGACCTCGAAAATCATGAGAAAAAACCAGAGTAAGACTGTAAGACATCAACATTCTGAAAAAAGAAAAGCGGCACTTCATACGAAGGAAGATATTTCACTTTGCCGAATCCGGCGGTGAAAGGATTTTTTAGACATTGCCAATGGAAAATATCCGCCTGATCCGTGAATCGTATCAATATGACCCATTTCAGGGCCAATAAGTTGATCACAATGCTACCCGATGCCCAAGGGCTTCCTGATTCCCGAGGCAACTTTGGAAAAATTTGAGGGATCTAGATTCTCACCCCCTACTGTCGATCAAGGATCACTCTTAAAAGGGAATATAGACTAAACTTAATGGTTGAAGGCTTAACTTTGTGGAATGTATCTACTGACATCACTAAAAAGAGAGAACTCTTAGTATTTTCCACACTTAAGACTTTAATTTCCGACCCAGGTTTCGACTGCCTTGCAATCATTTTCAAGGTTGAAAATGATTGCAAGGCAGTCGAAACCTGGGTCGGAAATTAAAGTCTTAAGTGTGGAAAATACTAAGAGTTCTCTCTTTCTAGTGATGTCAGGAATATAGACTATTAAGAAGCCACTAACCGTGAGAATGAATACTGTAATACCAATTATGCTGTGATTGTCTGAGTGTGAAAATGTCTTCTCCCGAAAACAGCGATGAAAACACGTAGAAACTGCCTTATCCCGGCTCAGGTGAATGATTTTCCGAAGGCAATTTCTACGCATTTTCATCAGCGGTAATTTATACTAGCGGGAGGTAGTGATAAGCCTTGGAACGGTCATTTCTTGCAGTTAGATTTGATACAAGAAACTTCCCGCCCTAACTGAGGTCCCACTAAGAGTTGTAGCAACGTCCTGGGGACTATTTCCAAAGCTCGAGGGGATGGAAAATAATATCACCGAGGCAGGGGTGTCAGTTTGTTACGGACACAATTCGGGGCTTGTGTGCTCACGTAGTCTCAGGCGAGGTTTCCGCTTCAAAGGGTGCCGGGACTGGAGAGAGAGAGAAGGCATTTAAAGTGGATGCGGAGAAAGAGAAGGTGGGCGAGGAGATGGAAGGAATCCACAGACACATATTTCGCATGGTGGTATATTGGATTCCGAGCCTTGAATAAGAAAATGATGGCTTTTGTAGCAATGCGCTTAGGACACAGCTCACACCTGTAAAAGGAGGAAATTCCCAGCGATGGAAAACGGAATTCTCCATGGGAACGAGCAGATAGAAATTCACTGAGATGAAATGGGGATTTTGTATGGGGAAGGCGCTCTTATTTGTCACAGTACGACGGATTTCAAAGAATAGATGTTTTGATGATATATAAATATATTTTGAAATAAATTCACGATTCATCATGTCTTCCAATGCAAAATATCTAAGCAGGAAATGTATATGAACCGTCAACTGTTCACCGATGGAGTATTTTCTATCTACTGTAATAAGGGCGCGAGCACCTCCCTGAAAACATTTATACGCGAGCTCCGTTTACTCCATAAATATTTTATTGATCTGCTTCATCCCTCCCGACATCATGAATTTTATTACCAAAATTTCGAAACAGACGATAAACTGGAAAATACTTTACAATCATAAAATTTTACTCTTTACACCTACAAATCGTATTCATTGCGCTAATAAAATCTGGCCATTCATTCTATTTTTGTAAAATACACTACGAAATTGGATTTCATCCACATAGGAAGGTACCCGATCCGTTTTTCCATTGTTTCATCACAGCCTGCCTATTTTCGAGCTGACAATTTTTATATTTGAAATTCCGTGTTCGAAAGGTAAAGGAAAATAAAAAGCATCAAGTAATCATGCGCACTGATAGCATGAAAATATTTGCAATTAGTAGCATTATACATCCACCATTTCAACATTTCTTAAAGACTGCGCACAAAAAAAACTCCTCCATTCAGCAGTATGAAAAGTATAAATGATCCATACACTATTCAATGGCACTCCAGTTTACCGAGGAACTCAGCATGCACTAGGAATAAAGCGCCCCTTTTCCAATAGTTCGACGAGAGACACTAAGTCACAATTGATGGTTTTCCATCAAACGAGAGTGGGGAGAAATACATATGTAACGGGCACACAGATAGGGAAGCACTCCCGATGCCCCTTCAGTTGACGATTATGTCTTTAAGTCGCCTCCCCTCGTCCTTCCTCCGACCGCCCTATCGCACCTAAAGATGCGGCCTCAGGCAATCAAAGTGGGATCAGGAAGAGAAGAGACGGGAACGGTTCTCGAAAAAAAACCGAAGAGGGGTGGAACGATTCCGGTTGAGAATCCAATCGTACACTCGGGAAGTCCAGGAGAAGCCAGACCGGTGTGATGCAGGGCGAACGAATCTCAATCTAACCCCTCAACCATTGGCCAAAGGAAAGAGAGGACTTGTAGATTCAGGGGTAAGTTGAGATTCTGGGTGGATAGCGAAACAAAAACCCCGGCTTCAATAAAGACGTGGTCTTTTCACGTGCCCTGTTGCGAAACTCCCCTTCCCTCATTCCCTTCCCCCTCGACCTCAGCACTTCTGAACCCCCAGCTCCACGGGGACCAGGCTGTGTCGCAAGCCTTCGAGACTGCTGGCAGTTGGTGTCGCTTACCGTACATCATGAAGAGACTAGATATGCTGAACGGCAGACCAGAGGCGCAACTAAACTATGCAATAGGTTACATTGAGTGAATAATAATTCACCAAACAAGCATGACATTTTCTGATCTCAAAGGTTTCAGGCTCAACTTTGTGGAAGTTTATTATAAATAATGAGGTACCTGAGGATGACGCCGCTGCGTCAAAAATGGTAGAATTGGTACCGTAAAAATAAATTGGTGGAACCTAGCAAAATTTTCTTTTTCATTATTCATAACATTTTTCTATTAGGAAACTGGTCAATTTTCACGTGCGGTGGCCATGTAGGGTGGGCCATTTTCCACAAAATACAAGTTTCGTTTCCATGTGCCAAGATGATATCTCTTCTCATCCTTGCCCTCGACTCCCTTTACCAGACTTATGGGATGTCCTCAACACCCATTGCCAAAATTGTTTGAGAACTCATCTCTAAACGTGAAAAAGAGAATGCCTTTCTTTTTTTGTAAAATCCTCAAATTTTACTTTCCCCACGCGGAATGAATTCAGTTTGCTGAGATGTGTTTAGGAGAAAATTTAAAGATTTCCAACAGCTCTCAATAGCATAGTGTAGCAGTGTAACAGTAGAGAAATTGGGAAAATATAATATCTCTATGTGAAGAAAACATTATTGCCATTACTTACATACCCAGGGTACTTGTTTGCATACATGAATGCAATTCTATTTCTCATTTTCAGGATTACGCTATTTTATCTCAACAATTCTCTCTTCAAGTTAGCTTACCTACTGCCTTTCTATACTTCTTCCTACCTCTACCAAAGTGCCTATCCTTCTCCTTCCTCTTACCCTCTGTCTTTGAACCCTGACTTCGGGAACAGTCCTATTTATCCCATTTACCTTTAATATCAGCGCTCTTGATCCTATTAAATCTCCTACTTTATTCCTATTTCCACTACCTACGGCACCAATTTGTTTCTATTTCTCTCTGTGAATATTGCCTTTTCAATAGTTCCACACACCCACACCTGAAGTGCCTCCGACTAAAAATATAACAAACATATAACACCCGTTAGAAGCGATGGGGACATTACAAATATATGCCTCGGATATCTCATCGAATCGAAATACCTTAGTCCGGGTTTGAATCCACCACGGTAATATTCTTTGCCACGTCAGGCATACTTGGATGTCCCAGTCTAATTATATGTATACTATATGTATCATAATTCGCGATAACTTTGAAAAATTAAAAAAAATTATTACTATCAGAATAGAGATGTTTTGTGTCACAAGTATAAATTTATCAATTATTTGGCATATTGCAAGGAAAAACAAAAAAATTGGCGATTTGAACAATGGTCTGGTCTCATATGTCTGATATTTATTAATCCGAAGAAAATACCATGGAAAAGGTGATATGAGATATAACTATGGAGTTGTGGTAAACCTGAATAGCCTTTGTTAATCATGACACATCAATGATAGAAATTAATATTAGTTTGCTACTTGCCGGCCCTGGCGGCAGCGGCTTAGGGTCCTCACCTGTTAATCCTGGGGTCTTACCGATATCTGCCTGTTTTGGATCCTCTCCTCTTCGATAACGGATGTTTCTGTCACTTTCTCTTGGCTCGACCCCTGTCCAATGTAATGGGATGTAAAGAGCGGCTTGTTGTTATTGCCAGGGCAAATGGACCACCATAATCATCTGCAAATAAAAATAAATCTATAGAGAGGCCAAATTCCACAAAAAGAATATAATAAGAGTTTAATGCGATATTTTTGCCGTATTTTTCTCTAACTAAAGGAAATGATTAGGTGATTGTCGCTGAAAATTGTACATTAATTCTCGCATTACTATCTAAAATTCACGCTCTCACCGGCATCAATCTCGCTGCGTGTCGTTTGAAACATGGGGAAAGCGTTTGCTGATTAGCAAAGGAAACAGAAAATTACAATGTCAGCAATAAGAATATATGATAATGTACGGATAATATTCTGCAATGCAAATTCTCGATTTATAGATATATTTCAGTAATAGTTACACTCCAGTGTCTTTTCTGGGCCCGTAAGAAGCATTCCCCTTTTGTGGGCACCGCATTTTTGTCGCAAAGCTACGCAGAGATTGAACTTTTTTTCCGTTTAAAGCAAAAAAAAGTATTCTTGGCAAGTCCAAGACATGAGTCGGAGGATGTAGAGAACTTTCATTGATCACCTGCTCCAATAAATCGACAAGGAACTCTTTCTCCAGTCCAAGGTTGGACCTCTCTTTTGAAGACTCTGAGCAAACGGATGGAAAAAAATATGTGATCCGGGGCGAAAGTAGGGGAGGGAGTGAAAGAGAGAGGAGAGTCCCTGTCTATTAGTGGTGAGTGAGCGCTCCGAGGGAAAGGTACGGACGAAAGGGCAATAGAGAGACGAAAGGGAGAAGGAAAGTTGCGTAACGAGGAGAAGGGACCGCCATTCGAGCCAGTTGAACTGCACGGTACCTGTCGATATTCTTTTCTTCTATCCGTAAAGCCTATTTGAAATGGCTAAGCACACAATACTAGAGATAAATCCAAGGAGTATTTTAATGAGAGTATGTCTACTGCCCAATTCATACTTATAGCGATCACCTATTGGTACATATTCCCACAGCAATGGAAACCTTAAAAAAAAACCTCTTTGCGTTGTTCCCCAGGTACATGTTTAATTCGGCCATTTTTAAATATTTTACATCATAGATGTAGAAGTCACAAGGAGGAGAAAAATTAGAGCCAGGGGATTCCTTCACCTATCTCGGAAGTGCCATCACGTGGGACGGAAGATGTATGACGGACGTCAAGCGAAGAATAGCCCAAGCTAAGAAGGTTTTCGCATGAAAAAGGCAATTGCAGTCCTCAAAAAAGATAGGACTACAAACCAGAAAACTGCATGGGAAAACGTTCATATGGATCATTGCACTCTATGAATCGGAAGCATGGACATGAAGCATTGGAAAATCCAACCATAAAAGTCTAGAAGTCATCAAAACCTGGTGGTGGAGGAGGATGCTGAAGATAAAATGGACGGACAAGATAAGAAATGATGAAGTGTACCGAAGAGTAGAAGAGGAAAGGATCATATGGAAAACCTTACAGAAAAGAAGAACAAGATGGATTGGACACACTCTGAGACAAAATGGGTTGGTGAATGACATAATTGACGGTAAAATAGAGGGAAAAGTCCCCAGAGGAAGACCCAGGAATAAGTTCATGGACCAAATAAAGAGGAAAGTACTTAGGAAGAGATACCAGGAGGTAAAAGGAACTAGCATTAGATAGGGAAGGTTGGAGAGCAGCAGTCAACCAATTTTAGGATTGAACAACCAATGAGTGAATGAATCAAGCTCGACCATGATGTTTAGCAGGGAATTAATTTTTGTAGAAATTGCAAAGATGTCAAGCGTTATGCATAAGTTGCACCACATCAGTACTGATGCAAAATTATTTAACTATATTAATTTAGTACTTCGAAATCACTTTACGAATAGCTATCTCCATCACTAGCGAAATCTCTCCCCATTATCTCATTTTGGATTGCAAATATGACCCTTATGCTTGCAAAGGGGTAATTTCTTTTGTGGGTAGGTTATGGAACTGTTTACTTGTGTTATATTCATTTTTAGTTTGTTTACCAATGCCGTTATTCGTAGACATTTTCAGTAGAATCCAGTTCCTCAGATACCTTGAGCTAAGCACGTCATATGTACCCCCTCGTCGTTCTGATCGGTCGGAAACCTGTGGAGCCACCAACAATTTCTTTTTATGAATAGGCTAAGACCAGTTTTCTATACGTTTTTCTCAATCTTCTCCCTCCATGACCAATGTAATATTTTCTTTATTGGCCGACATACGAGCAACTTACTATTTATCCGATGGAAATCCTAAATATTAAAAGCAAATCTCTTTAATTTCCACGAAACATGCAACGAATACCGAAATGAAAGTACGAAATCCTGCTCGAAATATTTAATTGGCACCTCTGCACGCGGGTGAAACAACGCGAAAATAAAAACAGGACAAATACCCAGCGGCATGTTCCCAACGTACTCGCCCGGTCGTTTTATCGCCCTTTGAAACGGGGCATTCAGAATGTTTCATCTCGATTTCCCGAGAATGCAATTGGCTGCAGGGAAGGCATTGCGCACTCTGCTTTTGTGCCCCCTTGAATGCGAATTAACCCCCCCCACTCCTCTATCCCTTCCTCTCTCGAAAGGGAAGGGCTCAACTCAAATGGGCGGGAAATTGGGAGACCAAAGGGAAAGGGATTGGCGAAGGGCAAATGAGGGATTTGATGGAGGAAGATTTCCAGGGGACGCCGAGGATCCCAGGGGAGAGAGAGGACAAAAAAGGAGCGGGGGTGAGTGGGCGGGGTTACCTCCGTCAACTCTTACCCGAAGGACAAGTCGTGGAAAGGGAAGGAACTAATGACGTAGAATATGGATAAGTGACCGCATGGACCCGAGCGAAGAGTGGGAGAGGATTCAGGTTGGTCCACCCCAGAGCTCAGGAGGCACCCCACACATCTGACTGACCACGTAGGCCCTGTGCCACTCTGAGGATTTCTAAGCGGTAAAGAGATCCGCAATGCAGAATCACAGCAATTAAAGCATGAGGTGAAACGCGTTCAATGGGCACACAATTTTTATATTTCCACTAATGACTACGTCATGTATGAATGATCGCCTTCCCCCAGCAGTTCACTTTGACGATTTGCAAAACGACCATTAGAAGAGTAATGGGTCCTGCCCTATTCTCGTGCAGGCAATTACTGTAAACGGATACGTGTTATGAGAACAGTCATATTTAAAATTAACTTTGTTTTTATACTCACCAAAAAGGAATGCTATTATTTAAAAATGAATTTGGATATCAAAATTTTGCTTCCTAGGAATCGAAACAAAGAGTCTGCTGGGAATAAAAGATAAAGTGTGTCTCGTTAATTAAACTGTTAAATCTCAATTATATTCATCAGAGGAGCTCAGAGAGCACCGACATAACGTTCTCGCAATTTTTTTCAAATTAATTCAATGGAAAAACTGAGATTTGAGTATAAAGAGTTTTGAACATTTATTTTTTCCCGCTGACTCGTACATCAAATTTCACCATCAAAAAGTCCATTATGGTTTCAGTTTAATAAAGGTTTTAAGTCACCCACATCGTGTTCAAAAATAAAGTCAGGAAATATTTCATATCATACGTTGCACGAGGATGTAAGTCACTGCATGCCGAAGTTTTTGTACCCCTATTTTATATAAAAATCAGTGCCTACCTTAAAAACATATTAATTGCTTTATATTCAACAGGAAAACTTCTGTAATAAATAATGATAGGGTAGTCACATGCTCTATTATCCAGTTTTCTCATGATTGTGACAAGCATGTATATAACAACGAGGCAGGATATTGAATTACTGGTATTGGACGCCACTATTCCAGATGAAATGACGAATTACTACGTAAGAAAGTAATAAATCTTTTGTGGAAAACATAGTAATTAATCACATCATTATGAAGGAATTCCACCAATTCACCATAAATTCACTATTCCTGATTCACGTCTCACGTTCGAGCTCGAAAATAATTTGAAAAAAACGCTGCGTTTTGCTTAATAAAGGTACTTGCGATATTTCACAACACTCGTTGTACTATGGCTCTCACGAATACCACCAATTACTCTTATAATCGAGGTCCTTTCGGACTTCACCGTTCGTCTCGTCTGCGAAGCGCCATCAAGAGGCGCCGGTGATGGACTGCATCCTTCCGTCTCCCAACACACTCCTTTCCCACACACTACTCGCCCAAATCTCGCGGCCGTTCGTTTCGCTGCTCATCTCATCGTCGAGGCCTCCTCATCCCCTTTGCATTCAACCATAGCTCACCCAGGAATATTAGCCAATCCCTCTCCCTTTCTATGTCATCTGTCATTGAGGGGGAGGAGGAACCTTCGGGGAGCAATGGGACTCAAGTCTAGGTTGGGGTGGAGAAAGGAGGTGGTCCTCACATAACTAACGTAGAGGTCAGAAGTCGGATGGATTGCGCTGCCTTCTGGCGGCGGAGTCCCGACTGCACCGAGTGAGGCAGCCGTGGATCGACGCTGAGAGTGAAATATGAAACAGTAAAAAAAAGGCTAAAAAGTTCTGTGGGATGGGGGAATTCGAGCTAGCCACTCCATTAACCTGTACTCCGTGCGACATGCGCACGCCGGAACATGAGCCCTTGCGATGACGAATCAAACGCAGCAGATGAGAGGATTTTTGCCCGAGGCAGGCAGGCACACGCGCTAGGGTTCCTTCCTTTTTTTCCAGTGCACTGGGAAAAAGGGTCTGTCTTTCCCTCTCTCACACAAAATTTCCGCATACCCGCACATGAGCACAAGGGTGTATACGTCCGCATCCCGGCTCAAGTTCACAGGTTCCGACCTCCCATTACTGTTACGAATACTGCGCAATTTACCGTGATAATTCAGAATCCCCTGATGCACGCGTCGAAAAATCAAACACATTTAGACTATCGGTAGTTTCCGGTACACTTTAAAAAATAAAAATGTCGGTGCACCGGCTTTTTGCGGAAGGTAACGTTCTGAAAATGGAGTCGGGCGGCATTTTCTGACGTTCCTTAATTATCGTGTCTAGGTTGAATGATTGATCTTTTTGAGAGAGCACGCGTTTCATGCCATTGCGTCCATCAATTCTGTCCAATTAACAGTTAGCATACAAAAGTTTTTATTTTTAGGAATTGTAACATTTTACTATTGCTGGAATGCTTTATATGTAACCAGATGCCTTAAAATACCGACAAAAATCCACAAAACATAAGTAATATCAATAGCTGGTCATGGGTTACAGGTTTCAACTCCAAGACATGCCAATTATCCAAATGAGCATGTATTCGAAAGGAAACGAACATAAAGAACTCCTCCGGGTACATTAATACCAAAAACTGTTTCCGGTTAATCTTAACGCAGGAATTATTCTAAAAGGTCATATTTTTCAACTGCTCAGCGTATTTTCATTTCCCATGGTGTTTTCAACATCCTTGTCACAAGTGACCTTCTTGACGGAAAACATGAAAAAAATCTTTTCTTACATATTCTTCACTTGATGGACAATAAATAATATCTCCAAGATAATCCATTAGCTATTTTATAATCGACCTGAATCTCACTAGATTTTTTTATGTTGTACTAGATTTATATATGTTGAGGTACAGTGGACCTTGTACTTGAACCTGTAGTGGAGCTCATATGATGGCATCATAAAATCTAAATCTGTGAGCTGTGCTAAAAACAGTGTTATATATTAACAGGAGTATATTTAACACTCGAGATTTTCAGCAGTTAACTTTTTGGCCAAAGTATTTCACGGAATGTATCCGTAAAGAAATTTGTAGTACTCATACCCGTGGAGATATGATATAATACTCTGTTTCTGCTTATATATTTCCCACAATATTCCACCTTGGCATTTAAAGTTCTTGTCCATAGCTCTAAAAACCTCACTTGGCATTCACTCATTAATTTATGAACACTATTCAAATTTTCAAGTTCATAAAATTTTCTAAGTAAATTCTTGATTCCAAGAGATCCTTAGAGTGACTTATCGCGTAGTTTTCGTTGATCTCCATAATATTGTAAAAATCGCACCGAATGGTTAAACTAAGTTATTCGTTAAAAATATTTAATTGCTTTATTGGAATTGGAATGCGGGTACATGAAAAAGCTCCTTTCTCATCAAACTTATAGATTTTTTTAGATATAAACGTTACGTGAAAATTTTCAGACTGCTAGACACTGTGATTAATGGGTACTGTTGGCTTTTTTTGCATGAAACGTTGCATAAAAACAAATGAAATGTGATCATAAGCAGGTGTATGACATTCTACCAACTCATCAGTCACTTTTAAATATAAAGAGAGCAGCTACCGCCATCCATTTAACGCGCTTTTGCGACTCCACGAGGAGAACAGGCGGCTCTAGCTCTCGTAGCCACGTGTGGAAGAGCGCTCAGTCTTCCGGGGATCATTCACGCCCAATTTATATATTGGAACAAGTAAGCCGCGATATAACCCAGTGACCTTAATCCGTCTCCGTGTGCTCGTAGTATATCATCCATATTTTCCTCCTCCTATCATCGCAGTACAGCAACTGAAAGCATAACCATTCTATGTACATAATGCAGACCTGGTGCATTGAAACTATTTTTAGAGCTCTTTAATCAGTAGGATTCTTCAAATTTAATTATCAAGTTGACTAAGGTGCAACGCTACGAGATCATTTAAGAATTTTTTTATCCTTGAGCCAGTCGTAAAAGTCCGTGGAATGTAATTGCCTTAACATTCGCGTCATCATTGGGTTTTAAGGAAAAATGGAACGTCCTGAAGGCAATAGCTTCTTCTTCCCAAAAAAAAGACGACAAAATACGTACGAAGAGATGCAAAAAAATGCGGCTGGACCGGGACTTGAATAAAAATAAGAATCTAATTTTTATTCCAAACATTCTGAAATTCGTTTCAGATCAGTACAAAAATTTTACTGGCAAAGAAAAATGCATTCATCATGAATACTTATGAGGCAACGTATTATAGAGCTCTAATCATTGCATCCCCCGGTAACTCTGCGTTTAGCTCAAGAGCCCAAAGGAATTTTAGCGGAACACAAAGTATAAGTCCTTTTATGAATGAATAATTGAGTAAGTGGAGTGTACAGTAGTAAATGAGGATGAAATTAAATCGCCGCGTTCCCAGAAATTACAAAATCCCGCGGCATGGCAATCAAAAGGTGGCTTGGTCATTAGCCAAGAGATCTTTGCGGATAACACCGCATTTCCGCCGATCGCAGGCACACGATGAGGCGCCAAACACATATAGTGGACTTGCGAACTCATCCATGAGCCCTGCACTGTCATTAACTTGGGTATCTGTATGGTAATTGATATAGAAGAGGGTTGATATGAGTTTGAATCACAACCGAGCTCTAATCCGGTCATAATACTCTCTCATGTATTCATCCCATTTATAAATGAATAAGGGAGCTCCAGTGTGCTTTTTCGGAGGCTTTTGGTTTCAGAGATCTCATATTCATGCCATTTGCAAGCAACACGGAACGTATTACGGTGAGTGTATGGATTAGTAGGATTTCAATGCCATTTTCAAATTTCTATTGCAACGCCCCCTTCTCATTAAAATGTGAAACATGGTCCAAAATATGATGCGAAGAGTATTTGTAAGGTATTTTAAAATAATACTATACTTTGGGGTAAATTAAAAGAAGTAGCAAACCTTCGAATAGGATAGAGAAAATATTTTAGTCGCATATTTTCAATCCGACGATTAGGTATAGGAAACTTCCAACTCATTTCTTTCAAGGTCGATATCTTCATTCCCTTTTTTCTTTAAACCATGTAATTCATCATCTCCCGTCCTATTGCGTGAAATATAATAAATGTTAAATCTAAGATGTGATGACAAAGTAAATATTTGGCGTCAATAAGGAGAATCTCCATGTGTAGTTTTTCTAAGACTTTCAGTTACGATATTTCCTCATTCAATCCATTCATTCGCATGCGAAGTTTTTAACAGAACGTATCACATGATCCGCTTTGGGTATTTGGTGTTCTCAAAAACATTAACTAGCCTTTCGCCGCAAAAATTGGATAAAGGATACTATGGGACCATCACGAAGTACCGTGCTCGTTTTTAATTCCTAGGATGGTGTCAATAAGTAATTAAGCAAAGGTTATCATTCCACATCTGCACGAAAATACATTTCCCCAAAATATATTCACGTCATTTTGGCCGTTTTCTTTCAAATTGATTGAGATACAATTTTTGTCATTTTAATAAAAAATCATTCACAATGATATAGTCCATCGTCGAAATAAAAGTTGAAGTCGAACTCCTGAGATGACGAGACTTCTCGACCCTCCAAATTCTTGTTTACCTGTTGCAGACAAAATATCAATGCCTGCGATAGATGCACATGCGTTCGAATATAAAGTTCAATTCTTTAGGTCATTTTATGAAGCGAAAACTTAAATATAAGATATGATTTTTAAGCATGCTCTCCATCCATTTTTTCTCTTCAAAGTATCATCGACTATTCGGTTAAAAAAAACCATTTCAAGTCGCGAGACAGCTATCCTAAGGCAATATTTGAAGTTTTGTGAAAAAAAGAAGACGAGAGTATAGAGGGGGAAAAGTGAAGTGTTTGCTTAAAGGGAGAGGGAGTCTTCGACCTTTCACCAGCCACCTTCAGCCGCCCGCCTACGCCACATTCAAATCCCTCCTTAATGCTCCTCCTCCAACCTCAGATGATCACTATTTCTTCACTTCCCCTTCAAGATGTCTCCCCTCTACCCAACTCACCACTCCACCCGCCGACTCCACAATGCCCTCCCCCGACTCGTCCTCCACTCTTCGCGGAAGGAACGGGGGAGGGATTTCAAAATAAAGGCAGCCTAACCGAGTGGATGGCGTTGCCGGCGGGTGAGAGAGGGAGAGGGGCAAAGAACGCATTTCGATCCAGGTTAAGTCTTACTTAGCCGTAGTTGAGAGAGATAATTTTTCCAGTCAAAGCAGAGAATACATTCGAATTATATTTGTAAACTTAAGCAGTTGTGAGATACAAGGATCATGTATAACAATATTAACGACGAAAAGTGTTTTATTAGTGTGAGCGAACTTTAAATTGGATAACTAAACGTGCATTTTTGAGGCTTGTACTTGACTTATTTCTTTTCATGACATATAATGAAAATCTTTCAACAAAACAGGAGGATTTTTAAGGTATTTTTGAATCATTATGAAGATATATATCAATGATTGAGAAACACGAACATTTACACTTTTTACGCTCTGTATGTCATTTCAATGGTGCCTCAATGGCTGTGTCATTGAGGCGTCATTGAAATCGTGAAGAAGCCATTTGCCATTGGCTCAGCCGTTGAGGCATCATTGTAATCGTGAGAAAGCCATTTGCCATTGGCACAGCCATTGGCTCAGCCGTTGAGGCATCATTGAAAATCACAAAAAAAAAGCTCCTTTGTTCCATTAGAAGTACCTCGTAATGTAGCGATTAGGTGGCTGGCATTTTGGCACCATAAAAAATATGGGATCTTGAGCATTATGGGAAGGTCAAATTCATTGAGTTCTACCCGTAGTCGTATTTCAATTAAGCTATTTTAATTTCTTTCCGATTCAGGAAGTGATGTAACAATCTTAGCCTTTAGACCAGCTTCAAGTGGATGAAAGGGCAGATACCAGCAAAGATTTCTACTAGTCGTACTTCCTGATGACGTCTAGAATGGCTAGATGGCAAAGGTAATGAACATCGTGAGTTATCAGATGGGTAATAATGAATGCATATGTTATTAACTCACAATTTTTTGTTAACAAACTGTTACAATACATCTAAGTTATCAAAAAAACTTCTCTTTGGATGAAAAACCATCGGTCAATTCCGTTTTCACCAGATAATCTAATGTCACGGCCAATGTTTCTCATTTATTTAGCATCTATATTACCACCTTTTACGACCAATTGTTCGAAAAACACTAGCGACTACTTTTGCTCAGCAAGGATGGCTCAGACTCATATTAACTAACTGTAGCATAAGGAGTATTCTTGACTGTAATTGTAAAGAATATGGTTCCAGCACCCACAACTCGTATACCAAGTTGCTAGCGCTTCAATTTAATTTTTAAATACAGATTAGGGCTTTGATTAACACATAAATGTATCCATATTTATAAACACAAATAAAGATAATGCAGAGTTGCTCTTAGGAAACAAGTAAAAATAAAAATAAAAAAGAAGATGAAACCATATTTTTTTTTCAAGATATTAATTGGTTACCAATTGGTTACGAGATATTTAATCATGCATTTGACTTATTCACCTCTGTACGCACAGTGTCGAATGCATTGCCAGCTTTATGAAAAGCCCTTAAAACGATTTCCAAGCATAACCAAAATGATAACAACTTGGCATGTGGATTGGGCCATTTTGGACCAAATCCTTGAAAACAGCGACAGGAACATGGTGTATTCCGAGGTGATAGACCTGAATTGGATCACGGCCAAAAGAGAACAGGTTACGGTGATAGGAGAAAGACTGAGTAGAGTGCTGGAGGGACGGACTTTAAAGTTTTCCTGTACTGAAAGAAGAGTTCAAGAGAAGAGAGAGTGATAAGGACCATCCTCATCGGATGAGAAGCGAGGAAGAAGCAAGGTGGGTTGAGACGCGGGGAGTAAAGCGTGGAGCGCAGAGAGTAAGAGAGAGATGACGAGGGGGGGATGAAGGAGCTGGATAATTAGATGAACGCATTTAATTGGTGAGGCAAGTACGAAGCTTTTAAGTCTCCTCCAGAGCCCAACCTCATCCTGCCATCTCCAGCTCATAATGCTCAGTATTAATAAAACACAACGGCGAGTTTTAATATTCAAACGGTGAATATTAAAAATATTACGGAAAATGAGGTAATGAGTGGTGTTACTGTGTAACTTTTTTAAGCTTATCGACCGTCTTTCGAGTAATGTGAATAGTATCAATGTCATAGTTGGTCGAAAATCCCATTTCGTGCTTTTACGGGGCTCTAAAACAATAAATTTACATGGTGTCCACCAGATTTTCGAAATTCAAACAGTCATCTCACGAACCTATTTTTCAATAGCATCCCGAAAAGTTAAATAAAAGACAAAGGTAACATAACTGTATAGGGGGTGAAAACTGCAAAGTAATGACGCTTATAGTAAATTCGGAATCAGGCAATTGGAAACGTGGAAAAGATAGTATACATTCTACTACACCATTATCAAGGAGATGATTCATGAATCCAGGACATTGTTTGTGAATTAGTAACTGCTTAAATGTCTCATTAGTCATGCTTCTCCCGGCATGTTACGTCCAACTTCCGAGAAGCCAATGATGGGATACGTATTGATATCCATGAAGATATAAATGAAGCAATTTAAAATCTTGTGAACAATATTATGAGCTTTTTTAGAACTTATTACAATTGCTTTTGCAAGGATATTCCAAGCAATTCAGGTACCTGGGTATAAATCATGGGATGAAATGATTAGAGCAAGAAGAAAGACGACTAAAGAATTGCGAAGGCAAAGGATATGCTTACTTATAGGAGAGAACTGACGACAAAACCCGTGCGCAAGGATGTAATTTAAAGGCCGGTTTAGAGTTTTGTTTAGGGTGTAGCGTTGCGGGGCGTAAAAACACGTACTCCTGAGCAAGGAGGATGAGAGTGGACTGAGAGTAAAGACAAAAGCGAGATGAAAATAGGAAATTCATCGTATTTTACCCGCAGGAAAAGAAGGCAGTGCGGGGAAACATAATTGTGTGGGCGTGGCGGAAACACAGCGAGACTGTTCAATGGTCCAGCTAGCCACGTAAGCGAGCGCCTAAAAACAAGTTGCATTAATTAAGGCGCATAACGCATTTTCAGGTAATGCGAGGAGAGCCAATGGTGAGGAAGCGAACGAAGCAAATAAGAATGAAAGGGGGGGAGTGGAAGTGTAGGAAACTCTGGAGGCATAATGTAGGTGTACCTCGGAAGGGGGCAGGAGGTTCGAGAGATTGAGGAAAAGAGGTAGAACGGGGTTTCGTCCAGAAGGACTGAGGTAGGAAAGAGAGAGGAGGAGGAGAGAGGAAAACGGTTCTGGGGTTTTGTAATCAGGCTCGGGCGAACATGGGAGGAGGGAGGAAAAGAAGATCAAGGGCCTGGAAACGAAGGGGTTGGGTGGGGGAGGGGCGGTAGGGTGGTAGGAGGGAGGGGTGGGTTACTCGGTTGTGCGGAAAAATTTTTCATTCAGCCCGAATTTCGAGGGAATAGTAACTTTTCTTCCGGTAAGCGAACCACCTTCTCTCTCGCCGCTGCTCCGTGGCAGTTCATCTTACCCTTTTCTCGGCTCTCTAATTTTGAAAGGAAGAAGAAAGGGAAATTCTTGGGAGACCCTTTTCCTTTTCTACTCTCTCTCTCTCTTTCTCTCCCTTTCTTAAGAAAACAGTCCCCAATGCAGTGTTTTACTGAACTCTTTCTTAAAAAGTTAGATAAATAAGATCCCTGTAGGGCTGGTCTACTATTTTTTGTACACACGACATTATTACACACATTTTAGATGAGTTCTTCTTTTAATACCTCGTTTAAATAGATTGCTATTATTTCCATTTAAACATTTAAACTGTAGCATTCGTCCTTTTCCAAGGGCATCACAAGTATCCTCTATTTTCAATTATCCCATTGATCCTGGTGTAATTGGTGCTAAACGGAATATTTAGTCTTGATATGTCAACTTAGATTAAAGTTTGGAATTTTACTTTACAGTTTGAGTCAAATCAAAAATACCTAGTGAGATAGGTTAAATTTCCAATTTTTATCAATAATTGCCAATAACCGGAGGAAATACAGGATAACACTTACCACCTATATGTCTTTCACTGTTCATCAGTGGCTGGAAGGGTTCTATATATCTTTGGAACATCAGAAATTTGATGAGGTGTGCACCATAAATAACGATGTAAGAACCACGACAGTCACTTAATTTCATCCGCTATAGCAGAGGCTGTACCACAGACGTATTCAGGTATCCTTAGCCGTGTATTCGATATAGCCACACCCGATTATTTTTTTCTATTTATGCACTTATATTTCAATGTATAGTTTAATATTTAATCCAGTTTGAACTTATAATTAACTCATAGTCATGAAAGGAAAATTATTTTGTACCAAAAATATGCGCAGATTTTCTCATTTGAAAATGGCTATGCAATGAACAAATCGTATAAAAAGATTAGATGAAATCAAGAAGATTTGACTTTTGATGGATTGACATCTCTGGCCTGGCCATTACCGGTGATCTAAGACACGTAATACGGTCTAGGCCACACTTTTCACCTAAAAATGGGAAAGACTTTGTACAACGCACTTTTAAAAAATAATTCACACAATCTCTGTGGATATACGAAATTTGCATCAGTTTCATTCCTTAGATGATTTACCATATTTTGAACCATATTTTTATGCAAGGAACAGGGTATACTCTAAACTCTGGAAAACAACCTAGATGGTTGGAGCGCACATTCCGATCATTTAAACAAATCTTCGCGTCTAGAAAACATTTCGACCAACGGAATCGATTCACATATTTTGCCGCTCGGGTACACGCGGAGGAAACACGTTTCGATGATGAAAAGAAAGATTTTCCCCGGCACGGAAAGTGGCCAACCTCAGCGGGGAGCTCGAAAATAAAGAAAGAGAAGAAGATTTTTCGGGAGGACGGCTGGCCGAAAGAACGAGGGAACGGACGGAGGAAAAGGAAACAGAGGCACGGAGATTGAAAGGGAGTGTGAGAGAGGGATTTAAGCAAGTGTTTTCGGGGCTTAAGAAGCGAGAGGAGGAGGATTCCCCCTTTTACCCCTTCTCCTCCTCCTTCTCTTCCCGGCGACGAAATTGAGGAGAAGGAAATGGCGTGAGGGGGATGAGGGGGTATGGGGGTGACAGAAAGAGAAGGAGAGAAGACGTTGAAGGGCGGAAGACGTCGCTGCTTACCTCTCGTGTGCTCTAAACTCGCCCTCTCTCCACTCCTCTACCTCTTCCTCCCCTACCTGCAACCGCTCGATGTTAGCCGCGCCTCCGGACTGCCGCACTCGAGAAAGACGACCACCAGGGCTCATCCCTCGAATAGTCCGCACTCAGTAAGGGAACCGGCCAACCCCCCACTCTGCCCCGCTCTTCCCCCACCCCACATCCCCCCACTCCTCCTCCTTCTTCGCTCATGACAGCCGAGACACGAAGTGACACGAGAGAAATCCTTTTCAGATGGACATTTAATGAATCCGGTCCTTGAAAATCATTAGAGTTTTTCATTAATTTAAGAGTCGCAATTGTTTGGAGTGGGCGTTGTTATATTTTCCACCTGCCAATGGAGTTGAGGCAATGAAAGGTCCCTTTTAAATAATAAAAAATGTATTTAAAAAAACTATTACGAAATGCGAATTTTTATTATCAACATAATTACATTTTAAGCCGTGGAGATGTCCCCCCTCCTCCTGCCACGGTTGATCCATTTCAAGAAGAAAATATAAATGGGTTAAAATGCCCTCTTGGAAGTTTTATTGCGCAAAGAATATTAATTACGCGATGAGCCTTGGGCCATTACGGGTGTTGTTAGAGGAACATCTATTCGTTTATGACGACCAATAGAATTGATGAAAGCTTTAAATTTGAGTTTTATTAAGCTGAATGAATAAAATGTATGAAATGAATAATGAAATAATGAATGTATAAAAAATACTTGAAAACGGCTTCCCGCAATAAATACACCAACAGTACTACTATATTTTGTATAGTACATTTACTAGTGAATGGCGCTTGGATAAAAAGGTGAAATTTATATTATACACAAATTTCATTCGTAGCGCCGTTTAAACTTCAAAGCAATAAAAAATTTCTGTTTTTTGTCACAGTCGTATGCATTATTATTCAATCAAATAAAATCCATAATCCAAATCCAAATAATCCAAAAAAACAAATAAAGATAATGAATTTTCTTTGAAGGCTTCCGCGACTCTTATAATTATTAATGTTGCTCTTTTCAGGTATTTCCGTCGCGTGTTTGGTTTTTTCGACAACAGTTTCTCCCCTCTTCCTGGGGGCGTCTTCAGGTCCGTTGGACATTTTTGTAATTGTTATTATTTATTTTCGTTGTTATGTATTGCGTTGCTAGTACATCTAGGACCATAGGGTGTCTCGATTGCCCGCTCCTCGTTGTGGTTTCACCACTCTCTCCCAGGTTGAGGCAAGTGGGTATCCATCCTCCCGATTGAAATTCGATGGATATTTCACCAGCTCTACCGCTTCTCTGATCAACCTGGGAAAATAACGATTTTCCCTTGAGAGTACTCTCACTTGGTCAAAGGCAATCTGATGTCCTGGCTCGAACCACGCATGCTCTGCAACTGCGGAGAGGCTGAATCTCTTCTTTTCGGTGGCCCTCTGGTGCTCTTTAATTCGGCACTGAATTGCTCTCCCCGTTTGGCCGATGTAGGATTTACCACATGTACATTTGATTTCATAGACTCCCTCATACATTGCAGCGGGAATTTTGTCCTTGGGTTTTGGGATGATATCTCCAATTTTCTTCGAGTTTGAGAATCTCGTCACTATACCATACTTCCGAAGGAGCCTACTAATCTTTTGTGCCGTCCCTGCGATGTATGGAATTGTGGCATATGCAGCTGGCTTTTCTTTAGGTCTTTCTTCGGTTCTGTTTATCATTAGATCATTTGCTTCCGCCAATTCCTTTTCTTTCCTTGCGGTCCTTAAAAGGACTATATGCCTAGGGTATCCATTCTTCTCTAGCGCTGAGATTAAATGTTGCTTCTCTGAGGGAAGAGATTCGGTGTCTGAAATACTGTAGGCACGATGAACTAAGGTGTTGATTAGAGAGTTCTTATGGGCGGGATGATGGTGCGATTTTGCATCCAAATACCGATCTGTGTGGGTTTTCTTTCTATATACTGCATGACCAAGGCTTCCATCTGGTTTCTTACTCACCAAAACATCTAAGAATGGTAGGCAGCCGTTCTCTTCAATCTCCATCGTGAATTTTATGGCGGGATTCTGCTGATTAAGGTGTTCCAGAAAAAGCACGAGTTCTTCTTTCCCGTGTGGCCATACGACGAATGTGTCATCAACATATCGGATCCAAAGTGATGGTTTCTTGTGATAGGACTCTAATGCCTTCTGCTCAAAATTCTCCATGAAAATGTTTGCTACCACTGGGGAGAGGGGTGATCCCATGGCGGCACCTTCGTTTTGTTGGTACCAGATTCCATTCCAAAGGAAATATGAATTTTTGTCAAATGTCCAACGGACCTGAAGACGCCCCCAGGAAGAGGGGAGAAACTGTTGTCGAAAAAACCAAACACGCGACGGAAATACCTGAAAAGAGCAACATTAATAAAGATAATGAATATTTGTTCAACAGCTACAAACTGGGATTGATCTCGAAGGAATTTCCTTTGAAGGGATACTGAGGCACAAAAATCAGTGACACCAGTGTCCCAAGGAATATATCAATGATCCCTTGATTAAGAGCTGATCTAGAACGGCAAATGCACGGCCGTATAATTATTGCATACAATCAACTGCAGATAGTAGAATTGGATAGTACAGTACAGTATTAGACAGTGGAATTGGATGCCGGAAAGAGTTCTGGTTAATAAAATCAGGGATAATGAACTGCGATAGTGGTGGATGGACGTTTTTTTCCTCGCTGAAAAGTTTGACACGAAATTTTAAAGCTTAGTTTTTGATTGTGTGGATATGTTGTTTAACTGGAACGTTGGAGTAGTATTCCATGAATTTTAAGAAAATCCTTTGGCTAGAACTCATTTATATTTCTCTGAAGATTAAGTGGTTCCAGTTTTGTCATTAACTGTCTGTGGACGAGCGAGTCAGCTTTCTAAGAGGCGTTTCCATTTAGTTGCTGCGTTAGACAGAATTAAAACGTTTCGGATAAAGAGTGTGGGAAGTTGCGTCTCTTTCGGCAGTTTGTCAGACAACTTTAATGGATGAATGTCTGACGCAATTCTCTGACGACGATGTGCCTGGTGGAGCTGTGAAATAAATAGTTTCATCTGTCATATGAAGAAAAAATTGGGAAAGTTTAAAAAGGTACGTTATGAAGGTTATCTTGAAGTGTTCCTTGTGTAAATATTATTATGAAAAGTATTATTTCAAATTAAATGTATACAATACAAATACATCACATTTCAAAATAAATGCTATTATCAAATAAATTGCTATTTTTAAAATAATGCTTAAATAACACTGATAAAAAATTAATATTTTAGCTGATAAAATTTAATATTTCCGTCTATAGAGGGTTAAGCATCTACATATTCCCTTGCAAGTCACGTCATTGGTTATTGTCAGAGGGTAATTTATCACCAACATGTACTATGAAGTAAAAGTAACTTTCTCCAGTCTGTACTACAGTCTACGTTAGCCAAAAAATCTACAAAAACAATCAAATTAACGTATAATGCAAATACCTGAATGAGATAAAAGAGTCATGCAGGGATCTTGCAAAACATGATGTTAGTGCGACGTACAAGATTAGTAAACAAGGAATTGGGAGAAAATCAACTAATCAGCTACACAACCTGTCAACTGACCATCCTGGGCATCACAATCGTACATCCCGGGTCAATAGTAGGGTCTTACGTCATAATAAAATAGTAGCCATTCAACGGAATACACAGTACCCATAAATCGATTCCGGCGCAGTGAATTCCACTTCCTTTTCGTCAAAACCTTTCATTTCATTCTTCATGCAAAGCCGCGCGAGGTGATCCCGAGCGCTAATTTCCCGACCGAACAATATAATAGCTAAGCCACCCGCCGCCGAAGAAAATCCGACTCATTCCGGGGAGCGTGAGACTCGAAAAAATATCCGCGCGAAATTTTCCACCCTCTTCCCGGAAATGGGATCTTTGGGGCGAGCGGGAAAGAGAGGGAGGCGACGTGCGGTTTTGTGTCCGGGGCGAACGAAATAGAATGGATTTCGGGAATCGGTCGACGGGACCACCTCGACGCGCCCGCGGAAAATCCGCAAGCTTTTTCGCCTTAACGAAAAAAAAACGCGCGGGTGCAATTTCCTCGCACGCGGATATTTCATCCGGGCTCGTTGATTGATGGGGTTTCAAATTACTTCAAAATGCGATGACGCGCCACAATGACCCGTGCACGAAACTTAGCCCACCATCAACCACACGAGGGTTCCACGTTTGTTTTGGACCTCAAGGTATCCTTGCATCCTCTGAGTGTCTCCAAAAGACCAAAGGCCTTAGACTGTTGTTGCCTATTATTATAATTAAGGTGATCTGCTTGTAGTTGAAAGCGAAAACAAATCCTCAAGTTTTTTTTTTATTTAGCAGGTCTCCTCAAGTTTTTTTTCTACCCATTTCATTCTTTCTTTATCTCTCAGCTGAAAAAATTTTCGGAACGCAAAAATAATAAATTACAAAGGAAAGCTACGCGCTTCGTTAAAAACCTCCAAGGGCGAGCATATGTTGTTTATCAGCTTTTTGCGGGATTTAGTAGGAAGCTGCTATAGACTTAGAGGCTGCACGCTAGGCTTAGCTTCCCAGAGAAATTCAGAACGGGTGTGTTTCAGAGCAACACAGAGAATAGCATTTTGACACCACGATACATTTTTAGGTCCGAAAAAAAGCGAAAAAATAAGAGACACATTGCCAAACAGATAGGTGCAACCACTCGTACTTTTCACGCACAGTAAGGGATTGTGATAAAAACTAAACTTTACTCATGACATATCCATAATATCTTCACCAATACACATCCCATAACTTAATCCTTTACTAGCTTGGTATCCTAACAACCTCTGCCACACGCCCATGAGGCAGCTCGCCGGGTAGTATGTATATGTACGTCTTAGCGTACGTCTTACCTGTCTGAGTACGTCTTACCTGTCTTATGCCGTCAATTAATTTCATATTATTACTTCATCTTCCCTATTTTATATTTGACTTCAGAAGGCTTGCGAGTCAAAAAAAGTAGCTCTTCTTACCCAGCAGTTGTTAGGTCATAAACAAGAACCTTTGTACATATTTCCTAGAGGATCATAATTTAGAACAAAGGAAAACGAATTCGTTTATAAATATTGCATGTCCAACGCATGCACAGTTTTATTCCATGTTGCCACAAAGTGTACAAATACACCTTCATAAAAATTTCCCAAAAACATCTCATGCAAGTCTTAGTGGTTGGCTAATATTCTCTGGTAATGTAATGGTTGACTCATATTCACTTGCAGGGATCCTCAAAATTCTTTGTCAAAACAGACTGACGCTAAGCACGTTTTATGTATAATGCTTAAAATATACGGTTTAAAAAGCATATTAAAATTAATTTACTACTGCAAGGCTGCTTCATGTAATTATCAGGTGCTGCATCACTCGAAATTCAGGCATAGATCCACGCACCACCGTACCTTAAAAAAATCCACGTAAATCTTTCTCCATATGACTCTCCTCACCCGGCACGTGATCATGTGTGCATATCATTTTCGCTCCGATAGCAAACAAAATGTGGATTATGCCGAGGGGAATGCTGAGGTACTGTAGAGATGAAAACAGTTTTTAAGTCACGCATAAGTTAACCCCGGTTCCGGAAAGACTTCGCGGAGTTTTCACACTCGCTGAGTCGAGGAATGCACCACAAGGCACTTCGAGCGGGGAAGATACTGCACAGCGTGCTCAACCAACTTGAGACGCGTGGTTCGCTTTAAAAAAATTTCCCCGCACGAGCGGATGACGGGGGTGAGAGAGTATGTAGGCTGCCATACACTGAGCGGGCGCGCATATATACCTATATATTCCAGGCAACAATCCGCGAAGCAGAACGCCAGGACTTCAATTGGGGAGGCGGGGGGTATCACTATAATAGTTATCACCAGCCCGAACGTCGTCATCGCTGGCACTTCTTTTTTAATTTTCAGCCATGTACATGTGTAAAATGTACATGTATGTGTTTGAAATGCGTGCGAGGGACATTATTCACCGAAATACAAGCCCCAAATGTCTTTCCAGATAAAAGAGGAGGAATAGCATTTCGCAGGCCTCCTCTCCGTCGCAATAATCCTCCTACTTGCCGCCTCCCACCCCTCCCTTGCCTCCGCCTCTCTCGTCCCGGCGGCACCCTGCCTCATATACGGGCGCCCCGCGCTGCTGCGTTGTGCGGCCCATCGCCGCGGCCGCGTCCCGCGCGGACAAAACGAGCGCGGAATACCATAAATGGATGTCCGGGAGAGGGAAAGAGGAAGAACAATTGAAGAGCGCTATCGTGCCAGAAACAGTCGCGTCACCGAGGAAAACCCTGGGAGTTGGCTCGCACGGGTGGGGGGGGGGAAGAGACACAGAAAAGGGAACGGGGTGTGCGATAAGGGGAGGCAGGCAAGCGAGAGAGTGAGAGACCCAGGGCCGTCCGAACCCCTCCCTATCCCTCCCCCCCCCCCCGGTACGGGTTTTAGAAGGGAGAGGAGAGAAGAGATGGTTGAGTGTTTAGAGTTTGGAAGAGTAGGAGGAAGGGCTGGGTGGGTGGGTGTAAAAGGGTCCAGATTGTCGTCCTTCTCGCCGCCATTGTGTGGGAAAGCGGAGTTTTGCAGCGTTCCGGTTTGGGGTGAAGGGGAGGGGGAGCAACGATGTTTCAGACTTTTGCGCCAGGGGATGATGGGTGGGGAGGGGAGAGCGGAAACAAAAGCTAAATGGAAAAATAGAGGGATGTATATAGAGTGGGTGGCGAGAGAAAGAGAGGAAGGCAAAGAGGGTTGCAAGCAGGCAGTTTGGGAAAGGGAGTGCACGGGTGCGGGAGTGAGCGATGTTTGGTGTACGAGGTGCACGGAGCACGCGCTCGCGGATCAAATAACGCATTGTCTCGCGTCAATGCTCCACTGAGAGATCCACAAGTTCCTCTCCCACCCTGGAGCACCGCCATGACTCGAATGGGTCCGTGTGTTCACCGTCTGTGTGTGTGTTCTCTCGAAACGGCCGCGTATTTTGAGCGAGGCGGGAAGCAGGTGGTGTGATGGGGATATTGTGGACAAATTAGCGACATTTCGTCGCCCCCCTCCTCCGAAACCCTTCCTCTCTCCATCCATCTCATTGGCTTTTTCCTCCTGAAGCCGGCGGCTCCGCGTTCAGTTTCCAGAGACAAGCGACGAGAGAGAGAGAATCGTGGGCAGATGCGATTTGCGTGTCGGCAGTCGCCGAAATAATGGAGTATAGATTATCATTGTCAACTCGCATGCCCAATGTGTGATTGCGGTCAGCTCATTCACAAGACGGGCTTTATCTATTTATGCCGTTTTCCCTCTTGTGATACCCTCGTGCTCTATTAATTCCCGCGAAGAGCTTCTCTACGAGTTAAACCTCTATGGACGAGCGAGACAAATTTGTAACGATTCAAATCATTAAAATATCTGCTTTCTAAGAGGCTTTTCCATTTAGTTGATGCAATAGACAGAATTTTAACGCTTTGGATTAAGTGTGTGGAAAGCTGCGCCTCTTTCGGCGGTTTGTCAAACAATTTGAATAGATGAATGTGTGACGCTGTTCACTAACGATGGCGTGCCAGGTGGAGCTCTGAAATAAATAGTTTCAGTGGTCATATGACGAAAAAATTGGGAAAGTTAAAAAAGATACGTTATGAAGGTAATGTTGAAGTATACCTTGTGTAAATATTTTATGTAAAGTGTCATTTAAATTAAATATATACAATACAAATACGTCACATTTCAAAATAAATGTTATTATCAAATAAACTGCTATTATAAAATAATGCTTGATTAGCACTTTAAAAAAAATTAATATTGTAGCTATATTATTTTCATACTGATGGTTTAGAATTCGGTCCATAGAGGGTTAAATGATAAACGCTTGGTAGTGCATGCTTGAGTTCCCTGTTATCCGATTACCTCACATCAAATGAAAAGGTTATTTCCCGATCAAAAACCGAAGGGTTGCTTTTAGAAATGATGGCAAAAAATCTAATGCTGGTCGGCTAGTTTCGGGGAAAATATTCATACTAAGTAAAGGTTAAACTAGGTATGATGCTTTCTCAGTTTTATTTTTATTTCCAACCGGAATTTGTCGAAGAGTCAACATCATCAGGTTCTGAGGGAGAGTGAAAAACGTGTCACCTGTTGATGTCGGTTAACTGAAGAAACCTGGTTGTAAATCAATAAAAATCAGTGTAAATCATTAAAGTATGTTTTTTATTTCATCATAAAAATCCACCAAGTTAAGTCGGTGAGTTTAATAGATATAATGAATTGAACTAAAGTTTTGGTACATGCGTCTCAGATTAGTGACGCTATTTTTTATTGAAAAACTATGAACTATTGGCTCGTGGACTGGAATCATCAATTTCTTCGCATTATCTCAGTAAAAGTTTGAGGCAATAACATTTACGAGTTTAAATGCAGCTTTACGTCATTAACGACAACTTTGCATTCCGCTATTCTCCCTAATACACATTTTAAAAATGATACAATGATTAGATAAATTCCATGACGGATCCAGTTAACTAGAGAAATATTGATGCTTCAAATAAAAATTAATTCGGATCAATATCATAGCTACGAGGGTAATCCCAAAAATTAGGTCTGCAATTTTATATAAATTTAAATATCCAATTAATTTCTATACAATTTACATCATTTTAAAGGTTAAACATTTGTCTATTTTTCTACATAATTTTACATTTCGGTCGATGCATTAATGTAGACGCTGTGATCGGTTTTGCATGACCATGTCACACCAGTTCGCCGCCGCTCGCCGCCAGGAGCAAGGGCGTAGTATTCTCCGTGACAACGCTCGCCTACACGCTCACTCGTCAAACTATCGCTCTTTTATGGAACATCATCACCCATTTACCCTAAAGTCCGGAATTGGCAACTCCTGTTCCCTAAGTTGAAAGAGTATTTGGCCAGGAGGCGATTCAGCTCCGACGACAAGGTGAAAGATGATGTTCAACGCTTTCTCAAGGACAAGGCGGCGAGCTGGTGTGACATGGGCGTACAAACACTGTCATAGCAACTACAAAACTGCATCGATATAAATGGCGGTTCTGTAGAGAAATAGACAAATTTTTAACTTTTAAAATGTTGTAAATATCATAATAGTAAAGGGATATTTAAATTTATAAAAAATTGGAGACCTTAATATTGGGATTACCCTCGTATATGCATTATCTTTCACTTAAACACGACGAAAGATTTCTGAGAATGTATACTCTATACATATAAACCAATGAAAGACATATCGTTTCATCATGTTTAGACATGCTGAGAGGTTTGCCGTTTCATTGGCATGTGCTAATTAGGCGTGCTTAAAGAAAGTGAGCAAATTTTACTTCTTTCGAGCACCCTTGCTCTCTTGCATGGAAACACCTGGGAAGAAATTCACTGCAATCAGAAAGATGAAGCTTTGAAATAGGATTTTTGGCTATATCGGCTGCCTTTCCATGTCTAGAGTTATGCACTAAGGGAATAATACGGAGACCACTTTCTCTTAGGGCGTCTTTCGCCTGCATATAATTTATGATAGATATGGATAGAAAATGCATAGATAATATATAATATAAACATTAGGTTTGCAAAGAACATAATTATTAAAGGCAAAATAGTGGGAAAAGTCCCCAGAGGAAGACCTAAGAATAAGTGCATGGACCAAATAAAGAGGAAAGTATATATGAAGAGATACCAGGAAGTAAGAGAACTAGCATTAGATATGGAATGGTGGAGGGCTGCAGTTAATCAATCACAAGATTGAACAATCAATGTTTGAGGTAGTATATTTCGAGGGTTGGTGAGCTTAGCTGCGTGGTATATAATTCAATAAAAAGTAGACTGCCTGCACTAGTGTCTTAACAGGATTCGCGATATTTTTCTCTATCGAACATTAGTTCCAAAACTAGTTAGCGTGAGAGCGCAATCTTGAAAATGTTCTCAACATTAAAATAAGGCATCGGGAATATTTATATTCTTACAAAATATTTATATATCAATGGAATTATTCTTCTACGTATTCATTTGCAACTACAGGCAAATACGTTGACATCTCACGACTCATTTTATTTTATGTGTACTGGCTTCATAACGAGTAAAAGTATCATCCTTTCATGGAAAGTGAAAAGCGGCATTTTATTGCATACCATTGTTTAGTAACTCGGATCAATACGTAATTATTTGGATAAGGGGTCATATTATATCTCACAGACTAGTGTGCATATCTTACTCTTGGTCAAACCAAGTCCCAAAATTAGTAGCAAGAAAAACAAGAGAGAAATTTGTCGCGCACAGAATACTATTCAATCCGCCAAGTGTTTGGATGATGACCTAGTGGTAGTAAATTTGGCGAAATCAAAAGATACCGGCAACATTGCGGCACGATTCCAGTCATTTTTTCCACATCATATAAATCAGCCAGTGGAACAAAATAATTTAAACGTATATACAAATGCAATTGGTTGGAAATAACATTTAATACCGATCAAAGGCCGCGCTTTTAAAATGAAATGGTGGCTCGATAAATAAACACAGCAAATACTCAGCATTTTAATGGAGGTGTTATATCGGTTGGTGGAAAATCGTTTCCTTTCCATGAAATTCCACCCAAACCATTTGTTTTATTTCGGCGGGCAGCACAAAAGGGCAAAACGCAATTGGTTTGAATCATAAATACTTTTTTAATTGTGGATAGATACATTTTACTAGGGATTATAGCTCTGGGAATAACTATTTCGTAACTACATCGAGTTTTCCGTGGTCCCTCGTCCCTATGTCCCCTTAGATTGAAAAACGCACATAAAAAGAATGACGGGCGAAATGGATTTGAGCATAGTTTATTGTTCCCGTAAAACGCTCCTTGACGGTGGAAAAAATTCTCGTCCAATTCGGCAATCTCTTTAAATATCTTATAAAGATTAGCGGGTTCCTGGAAACTTTATATGACCTCAGCCATCAATAGGATACAGGTATACAAACCTGCTGACTCTTTCAGTTGTTTATCGAGTGTCAATATATTACTCCGAATTTGGTTCAATGCACGCATTTTTTTTGTTAATTTCCCATCGCTATATATATTACGTTCGTATTTCACATAGCGGACATACGATAGGTGAGGGCATGAGTTTAAGTAAAACTTTATTAGTATCTTATTGATTATAATGTTTCTCAGTCTCCACACAGCACTTATGCTTACGTTCAAAATCATTTGCTTTACAAGTAGTCTGACAATAAATATATTCATCTACTTCCAGATGTAACTGCACTCAATAAACTGCAACTCTTCGGTTAAAACTAAATAGTAAGAAAAATACGATATTTCAATATCGGTACATATGTCGCATAAAAATAATTAAATATATTTAAAATCCTGGTTAAAGATACATAAAAATGTTTCATGATTATCCTTGAAAATGGAAGTATATCAGTGCACTGGCCCAACAGTTGCATACTAAATATAAAGGATGACTTCAATGCTAAATGTTTAGCGATAACATAAGTAACCGCATGAATATTCAATCGTAACCTTGAAGAAATAAAAATCTGTGTGACAAACGAAACCACTTACCAATGGATGGATTAGGAGCGACTGATGGGAAACGGGGAAATTTCCTTTGGAGTTAAATCAGAGCTTCGCGGAAAATACTTCCTTCAATAAACATTGAAAACAATATTAAATGGAAATTGAACCATGTGGTTCTAAAAAATCACCAGGTGACTTCGTCAAACGCATAAAATTCGAATAAGTCAATCAATTCAATATTTATTACTTTTCAATGACAATGAATGTATATTTTAAAAATATACCGATCATTCTAGGATCGCAGGAGAGTTTTGGTAATGATTGATCGAAATTCAGTTTAAGGTGACTCCCTTCTGATTAACCATTTAGGATAAAGAATAGGATTAGGAAAGTGAAGTATTGTACTGGCGCGGAATAAATTTCTTATAGTATAAATATCAACGAAAAAAATGATAGTTATGACCGCGTTCATGAAAATTTATTAATGAAAAAACTTCTAAATTAACTAAATTAATCCATAAAACCACAACCACAATGTATCCCAACGCCCAGGGATTTTTCACGTTTTTTTATTCGCTTGGTAGTGGATCACGAACGGTTTAACGACTCATTTGTACATGGTTGGGCAATAAATAGCGCATAATAACGATGGGTGATGATGAGAATCGATATCTTTCTTATATGGTACTTATTACGCGATGCAAGAAAAAGACATGCTATTCGTGCTTCATAACGATGCGAGAAATTTCGCCGTAGTGGCATGTGGTGAATGACCCCGTTCCAAATACAAATGCGTAGTAATGAAGTTCATAGGCCAGATTAAAAATAAACAGTTGATCCAAGCACTTCCAAAGAAGATCAGGATCTCATATTTTTAATCAGCGATATACTCCGCAATCTACAGAGGAAAATTATGGTATAGACAGAGAAAAAAATGTCTTTGAATTTAAAAAGTGCAAAAATTTGTCATGGAGACTTAAAACACACCGATAAATACTGATATCACAGCAACGGCTTCAGACCTATCGTTAGTATTCAATTTGTTTCATGGAAATCCCAATCGTCAGGGTGGATTGAGCGTGATGGCTGTGTTTGTTTAAAAGAAAATCTCAGGGGTTGAGCGATACAATTCTTGGACTTTGATGCATTTTCACTTTTCTCAATTTAGTGTATTATATTTTCAACTCTTCAGTCAAAATCGACTATTCCCATGAATTTTCACGTCAATTCACCGCCTCCCTCAAAGTTCCCGCGATTTAAAATGCATCGCTCCCGCATCTGCAGGGAGAACGACGTTGATTCTCTCTATCCCTACCTCTATTATTCAAACGGCGAGAGATCTGAGAACAATCAGCTTCCTCCTGCCACCTTGCCAGAGTCTCCCTCACCTCCTTTATGAGTCGAAGTCGTGAAGAGACGAAATCCTTGTTCCAGGAAAATTCTCGCGGTGAGAAACTCCCCCGGTGAGGTGTTTCCGAGGCGACGCCCGATTCAGCGAAATGACGGCGAAGGGGAAGGGACAAGTAGATAAAAGGACAGAGGGAGAGGAATGGGAGAAGAAGAAGGGCTAACTCATCGCTCTTTCAATTTAAAAATGATCAGCAGAGTGAGGATGGAGAGGGAGAGAAATTGGGAAACGCTGTCGAGGGAGGGAGGGGGAAGGGTGCGGCAAGGTGAGCGGGAGGAGGATTGGGTGCGGGAGGAGAGCGTTAATCCGCGAGGCGCGGGATGATTTGGCCGCAGGATAAGATGAGGAGGGATTAGATGCGATTAAAGGCAATCGAGAGCGAGGGGAGAGTAGGGGGAGGAAATTGAGACGGGTCGGGAAGGGACGGCGTTGGCGGGGGAAGCTATAGGGAGGAGCGGTAAGGAAAGCAGAGGGGGGAGGTAGTGGGGTAGGTTAGATAGGGAGTTGGGGAGAGCAGGGGCGGGGAGGCGGGATGAAGGCGGGAGGGCGGCCATAGGGGTGGTGAGGGGGTGAAAAGGAGGAGGGAAAGAGGAAACGCTGATAATGGCGCGGCAGATTTAATGATTGACTGATTGATTATCGCCAAAACTGAAATGGGGTGAGTTGGAGCGACCATGGGATCTCCTGCGTTGAATATAAAAAAGACTCGATGGGCAGATTGGAAGGGAAGAGTACAGGTGATGGGAGACTGCGGCTTTGGGAGACATTCTGGGAGAGAAAGTAGGTTGCCATGGCGACGGACAAAATCCGGCTCGACGCATTGGGAGAAGTTCATTTTTACTGCTGCGTCAGTAATTTTTTATGATTGTGAGAAGGAAAACAGAAGCTCCTGAAATAGCAACCTCCAACGCTTTCTTAGTTTTTTATGGTAAAAATAGTGAAGAGGGAAAATATTTCGCATCGCTTGCGTGATTTCGTGGCAAGGGGAGGGAGACCAATAATCTCCAATTAACTGCGGGTGCGAATCGTTTCCTGATTACATTTTTTGCCCCTCAAACCAAAAAGTATTTGTAAAAGATAAGGAAAAAAATTATCCTACATAATTAAGGATATAACACGGTCAGAAAGAAAATATTGAGGTTCGTTCAATAGCATGAGAGAATTTAGTGACAATGACAAACGTGCTAGGAGTAGAATCATTCGGCATAAGGTTGCTGCACAACCAACAGCGAGAAATTTGATCGGAAGGAAAAATATCATAAAACCATTTAAAAAGAAGGAAGACCTGCCATAGAAAACTAGAAATTCTCTGGGCTACAAAATCTAGTTCCTGTTAAAAGAATGAAATAGACAAAGTGACATGCGGTGGGTTGAGGCGGATTTCGGATGCGAACAGTGATTCCCGCTAAACGTCGCCCAACAGAATGATTAACAATCTCGGCTAGTATCCTATTCTGAGTACACATCACGGAACGGCAATATTCTCCCAAACATGTTTTACCTCAAGACCAGCGAAATTACCTCGCGGTCGGAGCCTTGTATTTCGCTCCACGAAAAATGCGTCAGCCAATTGACACCGCGGGGCGATAGCAGAATGAGGTCAGACGTTGAGCAATGGAAAATCCAAAGTATTAATGCGCCTCAGACTCATATGTGTGAATCCACTTTGCTGATGAAATTGCACCAGCATTCTGTTACCTACATGCACGATAAATTGCGACGAAAAAACATATCAAAGGATAGACGAATTTGCATTTTAAATGAACAACAATAAGACAGAGATCCATCGCATATGGAATCGACTGATTGGTAGAGAATATACCCAGAATATGCACTGCTAAACTCATGCATGACCTCCAAGACCACACAGAATATAAAGCCAAAGTTATAGCACAAATTCTTGGAAAGTCTATATTATTAATTATTATACGAAGATTTTACGAGTTCCCAGAGCAAACAATATCTAAATATGCATAAAATATGCCGCCATTCACGACTTGATCAAAACATTGGATAACGTTCCTTGGATGTCATTCAAAACGTTGCAGTTAAAATATATAAATTCAATTTTGTATCAGAATTTCAGCACTGTGTTTCATTCAAAAATGGAAAAAAGGTACTATTTTGATACCTTAGAAGTAATACATATTTTTATGGAACAAAATAAAGATAGATCAAGAGAATCTTTCAATTATGATAGCTAAATATCCTAATTGTTTCGCTTTGTTTGGAAATACTTTCCAAAGCCAAAAATTTCATATACAGCGTATAATAAAAACTAGCAAATGTTAACAGGATCAAAAGTTGTTATCAGCGTTTACACATATTCGTGAAATATTACTATACTACTTTCTGTTCTCATCGATAGAAAAAAAAAATTAGCGACGTGAATAAATGATAATTGCAGGTGGTATCGCTCCATTTGAGGTAAAATTGCAAGTAAATTGCTGGATTTCAAAATTATTGACACGAATTCTGGGGCCTTAAATCTGTGCGGCACTCCTCGGATGCCAATAGGCTTCAAATATTCGGATGACATTCGGCAGTGACAATATGTGTTCGGAGTGAGATAGACCCTAGGAGTTAATAACAGTGGTTGAGTAATGGTTTTAAACTCCATTGCTTCGAGGCGCAGAGATAATATTTAGTAACAGTGGACTTGCTTCCGAATGCAGATAAAAAATCATAGGGATGAATAGATGGATTCCTGACCTTTCACGAAGGAAAACCAAAATCGATTGCAGGCGCCGAGACAGAGTCCCCATGCAACGGTGATACGACTAGGTTTGAAGGATTCTGCGAAGCATCGATTGAAGTGCACAATATGACGGAGAGATCACGGTAAGGTGAGCTTTAGGCGGCTTTAAAAGGGTAAGTCGCTTGAAGGTAGTACTTTCATTTATGGTATGTCGACACGGACGCCTAAGGTAGTAGCTGCCAATAGCGGTGGTAATCAACCGAAGTTTACCCTTTCAAGGTAGATTCTATTTTCTAAGACTTCTATTCTGCCAGCAAGTAGCAATGCGATTTCACGGATAAACATCGCATTTGGTAGAATCCTGGTGACATGGCTCCGAGTAGGCATCAAACATATAAAAAATAAGATTATATTCCAGAGGAATCATTTCAACACAGGTACGTATGTATATTCTTACCAGGATATTTTTGTAGTCCGAGTGTTTATCCAAAAATACTACTTATTACTATGTTGGAATTGAATAATTAATATAACAATTCTCATTCTTATTTCGCTTCATAAATGCAAACGTATATTAAATAAATCTTGTCAAAATTTATCAGTCACCAATTCCTGTGGAAATCAAAGAGTGTGACATGAAAACGTATTCATTACCGAAATTATGGGATTTTCGAAAGTGCCATATTCATTATTTTCTTTTGTCAGCCATTTCTTTAAAACCATACTAATACAATCTTACCATTTTCAGTAGAATTTTACTTTAACTCGGAACTGCGCGTTTCATCTACTTGCGGCAATATCGGGTACAAAATACAGAGACATTCAATACAGGTCTACACAGTTCCGAGTGGGTGTGGTTATGGTCGGAGGGATGGTGGTTGGTAAAGTATGGTAGAAGATAATTATTTGGGGAGGGTGGTCACGTAAGAAAAGAGACTCGACATATAATAGAGGGACAGAGACTCAACATGGAATAAAATCACCATTCGGTTGGCGGAAGGGGTGAAAGGAATAGCGGACGCGGTTAGGTGGCGAGAAAGATATTTTCAAGGTTAGGTTCTCGCAGAGAAGAGGGGAAGGCTTCATTTCCTTTCGTTTTATGAGGTCTGCCAAAGGCCTTCCTATTTCAATTTTCTCGAGAGACTCCATTTTTTAATCCTTTCGGGGAGGGTGGCCAAACATTTTGGGAAAAAATCATTATCGTGGATGCACTTCGAACAGTTCTAGAGAAATAGGGATAAGAGATCCTTATTTTGTGTCTGGTGATGCCGCTATTCGGTTAAAACGTATTTTTCTGTTTGAAAAACTAAAGTCTGTGGACGTGAGTGATACCTAAAGCGGTAGACTGTATTTATTTGAGAAAACCTGAAATGATGAGTATGCAGAAAGTAGCGGTAGTAATCGACACCACGCAACACAAGCTTCTTCCAAAGAAGTCATGCGTTACACGTAACCGTTGTCTGTTATATCAGTCGTTTAATACGCGATAAATAGCTATAGTCTACCTGTGAAGTGTGCGCCCTGACAAAATATATCGCTTAGTTCTACCGCTGCTGACTGCTGACTAACCCATTGTGGTCAAACAGCACAAAAAAGGCTAAAAATTCAAATGAGGAAAGGCTTCTACGGTGGGTGGTTATGAGATAAAGTCGTGTTAGGGTCGACGGTAATTTTTCAGCATTAAAATTTGATACAAACAAGCGAATACTCCCATCAATGTTTATGGAATTTATTGCTTGAATTTAAAATTTCGCTCGTGAATACCTTTTGGAACCTGTTTTATTAGGTCTTCGAGCGACATAAAAAGTTGCGAACCAGATATATATTTTCTGTGATTAAAATGCCAATTTCAATCATTTCATATGATTTCTCACCTATCATCATAGCTTCACTTTCAAGATCTATATGTATTGATTTTGTATCGTGTCAGTCATTCTGTATCCGTTTTGTTTCTTTCTCTGTCAATTTTTGAGCTAGAAGAGTGAGGTTTGGTGCGTTGAATGTGGGATCTCTGCTTTCATGATTTGGTAGTAGTTTTGGATTTTTATCGGGGTCTTAGGTCACCAGCCGTGCAAAGGTGTAAGACATTTGGAGATGAAATGGAGACATGAATTAAATGGAGTGTATTTAGTTAGTTTATATAAGATCCAAAAGAGCGGCTGATTGGGCGTGTGGCAGGGGGTGTTTGGTTCCCAGCCGTGCAAAGGTGTAAGTTATTTGGAGATGAAATGGATCATTTTTGTGTTGTGGTTGCAACAACCAGATGTTGGGAAACACAGTGACAAAGGAGAAAGGCCAAAAGGGAGAGTGGACGAGTTTAAAGGTTGAAACAAAAGAAACCACAGCGCTCTCCTATTCAAATGGCTTTAAAAATAACAAAGGCGAACAGCTAATAGCTCTGGGGTGGGTACACACCCCTGCTCACGGAGTGAGCAGGCTAGCTGCCTGCTAGTCATAGATAGATGATGTTTCACTCAATCTAGTCCCAGCGACATGTTATTTCAAATTTATTTACGAGAAAAAGAGCGTGGAAAGGAGGGGTACTGTCATTCACATCAGAGGATACACTGTTGGTACACATAACTAGAATATGAATGGAATGAGGCGTAAATAATTCTACGTTGCAGCTACGTTGACAAGCATCAAAACTAAAAGCAAATGCTAGATTTATTTAATTTTTTCTTAATGACTGGAAATACTACGATATTTACCGACCGGGTTTAGCTCGGGTTGTGAGTTAAGGAAGACGGGGGAGGTGGAGGTTGGGCGCCAGTGCGAGTAAAATGGCGAGGAATTTCCTTAACCTCTTCCGCCCGCACTAGGAAGAAGCTAAGGAAAAGTATAATGGGAGAAGTCCAAAGGAAGAACCTTTGAATAGGTTTTGTAGTTCTCTTAGAATTAGTATCGACCATTAACTCGATAGTTCAAACACACTATCATCACAGAGAACAGTAAGGGGGAGGAATAAAGGAAGAGGAGCAGAGGAAGGACGGAATACAAATAGGTAAATAACGAAGTGACTTCACCTAACTGAACAAAACCCAAAAACAACAAATTAACCTAAGCCTAATCTTAGTAAGTGATAGAGAGAGCCCTTCTCCTACATCGAAGACTAAGCCAACTGCCCGCTCTCTCCGCTCTGCCGGCCGAAGAAAAGTTTTACCCCACCTTACCCCACCTTACCCCACATTCCCTTCCGCAACAGCAGCGAACTCTACGGCTGTCTTTGGTATTTTAAAAATTATAACGACGGGCGCACTCCTGCGAAAGCATGAGAATGTAATAATACCCCTAAAATTCCTTTACTTGCAGGGGATTGGGTTGGTATGTTGGCTAGAGTACCTACTAACCATACGGGTGGCCAGAGTTCAAACCCCTGCAGAGAAAACCTGATTCCTACTTGAGTCTCTTGTGGAGGGCACTTCAAGTACAGTGATACGTCTATCGGATGAGAAAATATACTGTGGCCCCTAGGCGCCTTTAGTTAAGAGCAGGCTAATGCCGACGCCGAGTTTCTATCCACCCTTACTCCCTTATAGCAGTCGCAAAAGAACCTGGCCCAGCGCCGTGGACGATTTCGGGACATGGACCTCAGAACTTTTAAAACCCTGTCTGACGGGGGAGGAGGGTTGAAAATTGTGGAGCGCCAGTGAGCGAACCTTTTCTAGTTGCTGCTAAATTTAGCGCCTCGGTAAATTCCATGAGCCACAGCTATCGGTCACCCGGTTTGCTGCATTTTATTCGTACTACCACTCGCACGTGACAGGTAAGTGCACGGGTAAAGCATGGCATTGATGAAGTAAAACCACTCGCCTATTAGCCTGTTTTTGTGTGTGCCTGGCAAAGTAATTTGGCTCCCCTGCCTCGTTCTCAGCCCTCCCCTTCTCTACCTTCCCCTCCGTCCGTTCACTTCACTCCCTCCATTTTACTTTTCCCCTCCGCTTGGCAGAAGTGCGCCAGGTTCTTTTGCTTTTGCTATACCTGTCCACTATGGCAAAAATGTCCTTAAATGTCGGTCGCCTCCCCAAAATCTAGTCGAGCCTTTACTTGCATTTTGTCTACACTATGGAAAAAGTGGGGTTGGCTATTTGCAACACAACTGTTCATCTGATTCTATGAACATCTTCATTCAACATGAACATTGTATGAACATTCAGCTTAGTTCCCTTTCAATTCGCCTCCCAAGCACCGCTTCTTCACATAACCATTCCTGATATCACGTTTCAATTAACCCTCCCCTCTCCACCTATCCCCCACCCAAATAAGTCGCCCCCTCCCTTTCTCCCTTCTCCTCCGCCAAATCCTCCCTCTCCCCCAACCATCCCCCCCGCACAGCATTTGGACACGGCCGCCCGCATCTAAAATTAACTCGCCCCGAGTTTTGTTCATGTGCACTCATTATACAGCGACTCTCGTGCACTTGAGCAGAATCGGGGGCGAGGGGGGAGGGGATATAAACCAAAAGGCTCCCTGCCAACCCTTTCCGACCTCTCCTTCCCTTCCTCTCCCACCATTATCCTCACCATTTCACTTTCCCCGGCCGCAAAAATTCACACTCCCATCGTTGTTTCTACCTCATCTCCATCACCTCTCACTTCTTGCGTGGGCGTTTCCTGCAATGGGTTCTATAGTTTAGGCTCGTAGACAAACCCTGAGCATTTTCCCATCAAAGGACTTTAATCTTTCTTATTTGTAAATAGATAGCACACACTAAAATTAATTCAGAGAGGAAACATGACAGTTAAATTCTCACCATCTTTTAATGATTATTGACGATGGTTTCGACACATAGTTTCACTTTCACCAATATTCACATTACAGTGGGAATTTATGTTTATGATTGATTTTGAACTATCGGAGGAGAGTATAGATTTTATTCCTATGATTTCTCTCAGAATTATGGTGGCTGAAGTCTTCTATAAAGTTTGAGACTCTTTCACAGCAATTAATAAGCCAACATCAAATTACATTTTATATCAATTTACGTTAGTTCATAACGTGTAAACCTTGTGCTATGTGGAACAGGGGTTGTGCAAATTGACAAATCTCCTGATTGTAAATATTTATGACCGGGAGATTCTCCTTAAAAATTGATTGCGTTCTTTTCTTTCGTCTCAACATTAAATCGTCGTTTTTTACGATTAAAATGAATATTTGTACACTTTTCTCTCATGTAAAATGGGGTTAGGCGGAAGAGGGGAGTCCGAGGTCCGATTCAACAATGTTTGGTAACCATATACTGGGGGAAGAGTTAATCTTTCCGTTGACTCGATGCTAACTGAGCGCTCGGATTTTGTATATTGCACCAGATGTTTGATTAGATGACGAGAGCCTTTTTGATGGGAGAACGTACAAATGTTAGTTTTCATACCGAGAAAACATTTAACCAGAGAGTATAACAACGAGTCTCAGAGACTCAATGTCACCTACCCATCACTTTCGCTTTCCCTCCTCCTCCATCTCATTCTCACTTTCCCATCAACCACCACTCCTCCTCCACCCACTCTTTTACACACGTTTTCGGTAAACCCCCTCCTCATCCCTCCCACCCCTGAGTTCTCACCACACACCACTTCTGTCCCACTCTCTCTCCCTGCATTTTCTCCATATTTCTCCGTTCCGTCTTCCTCCGACCGTTCATCTTCTCCTCCGCCTCTCACCCTCATTCTCCATTATTATCGAGAAGAAATGCACGAGTTGACAATGTGGCGGAGTGATTGTGGTATGACCAATTACCAAACGCTTGTTCTGTCCTCTTGTGGGAAACTATTCCCGTAAGTTACTGTTGAAATGACGGAAACCATTTATGATATCACAGGACACGAAGTCAAAAAAATGACCAATCTCAATATAACATTAGATATAAAAATTAACTATCAAGTTTCAATTTTCCAAGGACATTCACTATTCTTCAGTATAAATAAAAGAATTGCACTGTTTGTATATCACTTTTTATTTAAGTGCCTCAATCGGTTTCGAAGATATGTCATCTCTAATCATTATCACGAGTACTACAAATATCTTTCTGGCAAAGCATATTATACTCTTGTCGGTTCCAATGTTGGTTCAACAGAATATTTTTCATTTAGTCATTTCATTAATTGTTTGGATTTACTGTAGATTAGGAAAATATTGCATATTCAACTCGTTTTAGCGGGTAGATTATCTTAAAGAAAAGAATCCAATTGCGAAAATTACCGTAGATATGCTATGAAGTGACCTCAAGAAGTTGAATTTTCATACAATTTATATCATAAAACTACCCCATAGCTATTGGCGAACATGCGCACAAAATAAATTGCCTCTCCACAAGTCTCAAGAGGTTTTAGATATTTCAAACTCCCAGAACAGAAACCTTTTAACAAATAGGCTAAGTTTGAAATAGCTGTGAGTGATAAAGCGTGGTTTAAAAGACGATTTGTTAGTAGTGACCGGCTACAATTGAGGAATGGCCAAATTTTCCTCGATCACCGATACTTAAAGTCATCAGGATTCGCTTGAATTCGGATAGGTGATGGTAAAATTTGCCTCGGCTACTTTTACCCCTGTCGACAAGCGGGTGCAGGAAAGTACGAAAGGACTTCAGTTGCCGAAAAAAGTTAAACTGAGAAAATATTGAAGCGGTTACCAACCTTTTCCGAGTTTTGAACCTGGTTCGTGGTACCCTTCGCGAGTGGCGGTTTTTTTCGCGTACTCACTCATGCCCAATCGAGCCCGCACTCCTCTATGCCTGCCCCAGGTAGGGAAATGCTCATTACTGCAATGGATCCTTACGCTAAAACTGAATCTTCCGTTACGTCAACCCTGTAAACATAACAGTCCCCCTCTCATTTCTTCTCGTTTAAAACTCCTCTCTCTTCGATACGCTTAGTCAATAGCTTACACTCATTCAGTCATCCTGTCTCAAGGCAAGTCCATCCTCAAATGGTAGTTCGACTCCTTCCCGATGGGATGAAGTCAAACTAAACTCCCACTTCATGTCTCCCACACGTGCATCTACCATTCCTTTCCAAATCCCACCCCTACTCTCCCGCCAATACGAGCGGCCTCAAAAAGCTTTTTCTTCCACCCCCTCAGGGAACAGCTCCCATCTCTCCCCTCCTCTCTCCTCCATCCCCCCTCTTCCCCGAGATACACATCTCCAAAAAAATCCACACGCCACCCACCCTTCATCACAAATCTCCCTTCGCTCTCTCCTACCAGGCTCTCTTACGTCTCCGTCAATCTCCCACCCCTCCCGTCTAAAACCGTTCACAAAGTGCGCGACTCAAAACACAAACAAATCCAACCGAGACTTGAGAGAGTCCCTAAACGCCTGCCCCGCCTCCTCTTTCACCGTCTTTTTTATTTTGTTCACCATGAACCCACTCCCTTACCCTGCCTCCACTTCTCGCCCTCTTTCTCGCCATGACTCTATTTCCTGTACTCCTCTCTCCCTTTTCTTCACTTCCTATATTTCTCATTCCCTCACTCCCTTTCTCTTCTTCACCTTCATTCTTTCTTCCCCTCTACAATTTATTGAAGGATCATATGTATTGCAAGGCTAAGGAATTATAAAATTTCGTTTCATAATTAATAATATAATAACAATAATAATTTTCCAAGTTTAGAATACTTCAGGGGAATACAATTATGCATTTTACAAGTAATTTCAAACGGCTTTACCACCCATTTGTCAACAAAATTAAATCGGAGTGGAAAATAGCGTTTACATATACATTGATTTCATTAGTTGTTTGGTTTTATTGTTTAATAGTTTACTTACCACCACAGTTGACTTACGAGATCCTTGAGCTGGGGATGTAGAACTATGTCATCTCATTCAACACGAAGAGAGTTAAAAATCAATATCAATATCTCCCAAACCCCTGTTTCTCTCCCTTCGCCTTTATGTTTTTCGCTGTATTTCACTCTCTCCCTCTTTCTCGCTCTGAATTTATCTATACGCTATTGTTCCTCCCTTTCTTTTCTGAATTCTCTTTTCTCTTCCTCATTCCCTATCTTTCTCTCCACCTAACTTTGCCATTACTCAAACTCTTCATCTTCCACTCCCTCTCCCTCTCTCTCTCTCTCTCTCTCTACCAATTGCTTCAATCCTTTCTCTCCCTTCCCCAAACCTCCACTCCACACACGCACGAGGTCTCCTTCCCTCTCCGCCCCCCCACGCAGGGGGAATTTTCGAGCATCGTTCACGCGATTGCAGATTAGGTCGACGTGCGTCGCTCGAGGATTGCCAAGTGGGGAAGGAGCACCGATCTCTCCCCTCCCTCACCGTTCCCTCCCGACATCCTCACCCGCCGAACGAGCCAGGCGCACACTTCATCCCCTCGCTACCGTGGTCGAGCACACCAACATTTACCCACAAGCTCCCAAGCACCGCGGTTCCCTCTTCCGCAACTAAAAATGCGCGCTCCGGATTGGGCTGCGCACGGCTCTGCACCTCGCGGCCCCACCGCCCGCTGATTTTTTTTTCATTTATTCACCTTCATTTATAGTTTCACATTGAACACTCAATTTTTTTACTACATACATATTAATTCAAACCACATATCCATTTCGGCCCCGATAAGTCCCAAGGACTTGTCGGTGGGTTCCACGACAGCAAGAATATGGCAACTACATTTTTACCAAGATTACAAACACTATTTATATATGTATACGCCAATTAATATTCATAAAATAGTTGTAAAAATCCGTATTTTTTGTAAATTTTTACCTGAAGTTAAATATTACAATAGATTAATTTGGTCTCTGTTTACATCATATAACAGTGCTAAAGTTATTGCGTTAGGTTAAAAAAAATTTAAAACTTGGTATCTTTATCTAATCGAGTTAATCCACACGTGATGTCCCAATTTTTTTAAAATGCTGTGTGAGTGCATAAATGTGCTTTTTTAGATGTGCATTGGTTTAGCTCTACTTTTCGTATTGATACTGGATATTGGAGACGGGTCTCCATTCCAGAATATGAAATTAATTTGTTAGCCATGATTAAAGCAGCAATACCTTGGTATAAAAGTTGCAAATATCACTTTAGTATTACGACAGTCTGTTGTACTACTGTAGACTCAGAGTCAGATGTAGCTAATACCTCGTGGCAGATATAACTTTTCTTACGGAAATCTAATAATTCATGTCAGTGGACGAAAAGTATTCAAGCTCGGAATAAAATTCAAAGCTGTGAAGCGGCGTCCGTGCCGCGAGAAATTAGTTATCCCTCCCCTATCGCGGGTAAATTCGAGAGTGAAAGGGAGAACAAGGTGCGGTACAGACCCGAAATATATGCCGACCGTCTCATTTGTCGAATGCTGCGCGAACGATTTCGCTGGTGCTGTAGGGTGCGTTGTGGCACAAATTTTTATTCGTAGTACTAAAGCGACATTTACAAATTAATACCATAGCATTGCTTCTTCAATTATGGTCAAAAGAGTATTTTCATGTTCTGGAATCCGGATCCATATCCATTATCCAGTACCAATTACATATAAAAGTAGAGCTAATCCGATGTTCATATAAAAAAGAACATCTAAGCAGTATTTTAAAAAATTGGGACAAAAAAGGTAACATTTTTTAATGGTTCTTACCTAACGCATATATTTTGCGCTGTGGTATGATGTAAACAGTGACCAAATTCTGTATTCTCTAATTTAACATATAATTTCAGGTAAAAATTTTCAAAAAATATGGATTTTTTCAAATCAATGCATTACGCTATACTAATTGAAAGCATTAAATAAATACAACATATAGATATTTCACCGCAAATTTCATATGTTCAGCGTTTATAACTCGTGTTGCCAGGAGTTGGCTTGAGCTACATCTTAGTTAATGCACTGTACTGCACTTTTTGCGAAAGTCATTGCATCACCGACATATCCACACTCTGAATGGAGAAAATAAAGCCGTCAGATGCAGTCAAATAGCTGGGAGTAAGCTATGACACCTTCGTGGACCACAAGCATACAAAACAATGCACAAACAAAGCATATGAAAGAATCAGGATTTATCTAGTGTATTAAAGGAAGTTCCTCGTAAAAAAACGAAAGAGATCTGCCATTCCGCTCTGATTAAGCCACACCTTGAATACGTGCGAGCACTTGGGACTCTACTCTTGCAGATTGAATCCGAAAAATTAATGGAATACAAAGGAAATCCGCACGTTCAGTTCAAAACTGCTAGGAGCGACTACAGTTTCACAGCTTTCAGAGTGATTAGATGGGAAGCCCCTTAAAAACATGTAGGCTACACGCTAGGCTAAGATTGCTTGAGAAATTCAGAACAGATGTGTTTCAGCGTGACAAGGAGAGCATCATTTTGACGCCGCACAGCATCTCTAGGGTCGACAGGAGCGATAAAATTACTGAGAAAAATTGCCAAAAACATAGGCACAAAAATTGTTCTTTTTACGCACATTAAGCGATCATAAAAAATAATTAAGCTCCATTTCAAATACTCATCACTCCTAAAATAAAATTCACGATTTCACTTTCCTTAAGGCTGCTATCCTAACAGCCCCGGCCAAAAGTGGCTCGTAAGATAGTATTTAAATGTAGATTGCGTCACTTTTGAAGCAATGGCGCATCAGTGCTTCCAAATATTTTTAAAAGTATTGAAAGATATCGAGCGTGGCTTCGTTCAACATCGCATGAAATGGCTTAAATAAACACTCAAAGGAACTCCAAACTGATTTAGACAAATAGATGAAAGCCCAAAAATTCTATCTCAAATAATACTTTTCATGGAGCCGCTTCTGCTTTGATTGAATAATGTAGACCGGAACTTCCCTTCAGAAATAGATTGAATTAACGAGTATGTTTGAGAGTGAAGGGCCAAATAACCGTTTGAATAAAGTGATCAAATAAACTGAAAGTTTACCAGGGGAAATATAACTCTTTCTTTTGGACCTCTGAAGTTACAAATCCATAAACCTGTGACTAGGTTCCTAAACTCACCAAACAGGAAGCAGAACGGTCAGAGGAAAATGAAATTTGTATCAATAAACCATGGAAAGGAAGAGTTGAAAACAGTTATCGCGTAGCTTTGGGGCGTGGAAAGTTGTTTTCCAAGGTGGATACATATTGGAACGATCACTTTTGCAACACTCTCTTCGCTCTTCCGAGGTGGTTGAGCCCGCATGTATGTATACATAGATAGCATACTTTCATTCCACACCTTCTCTTTGGGGGTGGCGGTGTGGGGGATGGGGCGAAGGGAGGAAAGGGTGGGTGCCGACCTGAATTCCCTTGATGCAGCGGCACCGGCCGATCCGCGAATCACTCTCCGGGATATATTTCATAAGGCGTGCCGGGAGGATGTAAAGTTGGCCCGAGCCAATATTTGGACACGGAGTTTCCCTCCTCTGATGAGTAAACAAGTAGTGAGCCTCGTGGAAGGTGCCGATGGAGAGCAGACGGTGAGGTGGGAGGCGAGAAAAAAGGGACTTTTCGGGCCGGAATACTTGGAAAACTCAAAAACTTGACGGGGCTATAAGGTCAGTCAACTTCACAGCTCGGGTTTTTTTTTAAGATAGGGGAGAGAACTTTTTTTCGCACTGGAGTTTGATCTTCGAGGTAAAATTCATTTTCCTTTAATTTTCGACCCATTTGTGTTAAATATAAATGTAAAATAATGACGGAAATATGCAAAACCTGCTTTTATCAGAAACTCCGTTAAAGTTCCACTCACCCCGAAACTTTTTACAGGAACACTAAAAGATAAGGAGATCCATCAATAAATTAATTTCAAAAATGTTTAGTTTCAGAAAGGAGGACCAACGATCCTCAATCTTATGTTGACCATACCTCATCTCGCTTCAAACTCTTACAAGCACTGATGGAATTTAATAAGCCGTCTAACCTCGTCACTTAGTCGCATTACACAACGACTTGAGAGTTGAGTCCTGCAGTAATTACCTCTTGATTAAGCCAGGTGGGTAAGTTAATTTTACGTACGGGGTAGTAAAGGTATATGCTCTCATTTTTGTTTCAAATTTTTGTACGCCATTTCATTAATTTTAAAATTCCACTAAGTAGGATGTCAAGACCCGTGCTTCAAAAAAGTATTGAGGTAGTGCAAGTCAATTTTATGTCAAAGTTTATGGCAATATCTAACCTGGCGATACCGGTTAGACCCATTCAAGGAGATTTTATTCAAGTACACTGACCTGTTCCTTCAGTATTCCTCTTCATACCACAAAAAATATGGAGTGCCTGTCATTTTTGATCTGGAGATGAATTTAATATTTAATGTCAATGGTTTCAGGCTCAACTTTGTGGAAATTCTTTCTAAATAATGAAAAAAGAAAATTTTGTTTTATTCCACCTACTCATTTTCTGGTACTGCTAGTTTCGACGCAGTGGCACCATCTTCAGGTACAAGGTTTAGCAACAACAATCATGATCGTACCCTAAAACCTTATACACGAAGATGACGCCGCTGCGTCAAAACTAGCAGTACCTGAAAATAAATTGGTAGCATTAAACAAAGTTTTCTTTTTTTATTAATTAAAATTTTATTTATAACGCCATGAAATTTGCACCTTTTTGATAAAGAAAGACACTCATTAACCTGAAGAGTCTTTCCACCCTCAAGATGGCTCGAATGAAATCAAATGAGTTTTGAGTACATCTGTTTATTAACTCGTCTTAATATTTTGAAAATAAAATTCTTTCAGTGAAATTATATATTTTAATTACATTTATTTAGAATAAATAATTCATTAATAACGTTTGCTTCTCTAATAAAATGTGCAAAAAGACAAATACAGCAAAAGAAGGGTTTTCCTAATTTATGGTAATATATTCTTCACAATAGACACATTTCCTGGGTAATGAAAGACTTTGTACTCTTCCTCAAGTTAATTTTTTTTGTGGCACAAGGCGTAACACCATATTTTTCCACTGACTCACATCTACCCGAGGGCCCAATCAAAAGGTGTTACATAAAAATACGCTTCAATTGCTGCACAAGGTCTCACAGCTGTTATCTAGAAAGGTATTTCTACAAAGGAAATAAAGAACAGGTGTCGGTATAGGTAGGCCTAAAAGTCAACGAAATACAAATAACTACAAATATCTAAATAATAATAATGGCGGTGGAATTCAATCGGATAGCTTGGGATAAGCTGGCCTTTGAATAACCTCTTAACTGTTCGTCTGTTTATCGTTGTCCTCGACCACTTCTCCTGTTCTCCTACTTCACCCGTATTTGTAAATGCCTCCCTCTCTCGCATGTACCCTCAGTCTCCTTTGCTCCCCTCGAATCCAAACTTCAGCCCAACCCCTCTTGAACCCGTAAACCAGCCCTTTCGGTCCTCTAACCCTCTCCCACACCCTTCGGAACACATCCCACGGCTATGATCCGGCCATCTTCCAATTTCAACCTCCATTGATCACCGCCGTGGATCAACCCACCGGCTACGCCCTAATCTACCCACACGCGAATTAGCGGCAGAATACCACCCACCCACATCCTCACGACCCCACTGCCACTAAACACTCTCCCATCCTCCCATAATCCACCACCTTGCACCCGTCCTTATTTTCTCAATCCCTCCCTCCCCCTCACCACAACCACCCTGCCCGCACCTAATTCCACGCTTTGGGCCCACACCTGCCCTTTGCCCTCTCTCTCTTCCTCTAAAGCGGCCCAGGGTCTTTGGGGGTTTTGGGGTGGAAGGCAAAGGGCTAAAAGCATTATTTGCTCTAGTCAGAGGGGTATCGCGCAGTGTGGAGTACCCAAACGTTTCGGTCAATCAATATGCCCACGGTTTTGCTAATCGTGCACACTGCGAATCGAAAATTCCAGCGGATTTGAGGCGGCTGGCGTCGACGAAGGACGAGGTGAAAGGAAGACGAGGGTCGCGCTGTGGCGATAGTGTTGGATTCCCACTCCGAAGTTTAAGTTTCGAATACAAGCTGATCGAAATTTTTTCAGTGAAAAATCGATCGCTTTTTTTTTTGGAGTTCCTATCAATGCGAAATGAAATTCGAGATTGGCAGAGTAGGTGACTGGAGGATGTAATAAGGGGCGCTGGGTTGCTCAATAATATGATATAGGGAAGGAGGTTTGGCAAGAGGGGAAGAGGATGAAAGAGAATAAGTTTTATGGACAGGATGAAAAAGGGTAAATCGTATGCTGAGACGAAAAAATGAAAAAGATTATACTAGAGTGAGATAGGCTCCTGAATGTGTAGAAAACCGGGAGGAGATTCTCTGAGATCTAAATAAACCTACCTTTACCGGCAGAATACTATTTTTTTAAATCAATGCGATTACAGTGTTCTCCAAATCGGGCACGCTGAAACTCGATTCCAGCGAATTTGAGATGGATCCGAGTCAAGGAATGACGTGGTAAAAGGAAGAGGATTCCTCTTCCCCTTGCTTCCCCTTGTATGGAAAAAACCCTGTAATTTATCTGTGATGTTTGTTTTTTTGGGAAGTAATAAACTTATTATTATTATTATTATGTAGGCATGGTGGCTAGAGTACTGACTTTCTTGACTAGGATCCGAGTTTCAGTTCTGAAAGTGGAGAATTGAATTGAAATTGAAAGTGGTGAATGGCGAATCAATCAGCAGAATCTCCATCTTACCCTGGGTGCAATGTGGAGAGAACTTTATGTGCAGAATCATTAATTGGTCCGTCACTTTGAATGGTTCTTCATCGAACCACTTTAAATAAATTCAGCCATCCATTATGCAGCAGTTCTTTAGCAGCCTTGCAGCAGATCGCAGTACATCCATTGTTTCATCCCAAACTTCAAACAATTTTTCCTCTCTTCTTCGCCAACAAACCCCTCACAGTAAAACAGGCAAACAAAATTTATGCATCATTTAACTAATCAACTAGTTTAAAGTAACAGACTGGTAAAATATTGGCAGTAAATTATATTTCCAAACAATGCTTTCCTGTATACAAAGCATTAGGTAATAATATATTGGGAAAAGAATACCTTGGTGGCCAGTTGTCTATTACATCATGCTTTCCCAGTCCATATGAACACAGGAAAAAATAACACCAAGCCCAAAAAAACATGACTCTTGAGAATCAAGCATTTGAGATGTTCATTGCATCTTAGAGACTTACATTACAACCATTTCAACCATCATGCCTTTGGTTCAAGGTAATTTTAACTTTACTTTTATGAGCTTCAACGGCTAATATCAATTCACACGGTTACTGTATGATTCTCGCAGGTGGAGGCGTCAACACTAGGAACAAATAGGAGCAAACTCGCCCGCGTGAGCAATGATCCCAAACTTCGACGAATGAGCGGGTACTAGTATTTCTATTATAGCCGGTATTTGCCCTCTTTGTTTTGGATTGGACTGATCTCAAAGTCGGATTTCTCTCCATACTTTCTCCAAGCAATCCTTCCACTCGAAGTAGAGCAGCATTCGAGCGTTCCTCCGCGTGGTGTCCATGGTTGACAATTGTTTCTCCAGCCATCTTGCTGGCGTCGTCAGGTATGAAGTGGCGATGCATTGTTCTGGTTTGTCTTATATAGCCGGGTCTGATTTGAGGAAATTTCTCTGACTGCTGGTTTTCCGTATTTATTTTGTGAACATCCTCTTCCAGACGCTAGAAAGGTTGTAACCGTCCTCCCGGTTGAAGGATTTTAGGATGCATTTCGATTTCGATTGCTTCCCGGGAGGAAGAGGATGTTCAAAAAGATATACGGGAAACCAGCAATCAGACAACTTTCCACCAATCAGACTCGGCTGTATAAGATGGACCAGAACAAGCATCGCCACATCAGACCTGAAGACGCCAGGTGTTTCGGATCACTCCGCGGGCTAAAAAACCTACCTCCTCCGGTCGGAAGCCTTCGCTTATCACCGGGAAGGGTAAGTGGTGGGAAAGGGTAAAGGGATGGGATGGTAAGGTTAGCGAAGCACAACCACTAGGAGGCCGACACCATGAGGTGGATTAACGTCCAAAGGACGTCAACGGGCCCCTGCCTCCCCCTAATTCTCGTAGCTGTTGGGTTATCCCAACAACATTGGACGAGTCACCACCAGTCTCGCTTACGCGATAACTTACCGCACATCTGTTGAGAACCGGCGATGCCCATTGCCCAAATTCTTGGGATAAGGTGTTCGCTGACTCCCTTTAACGGTGGACGTAGAGCGGTCTGTCGGAGTTCGTCATCGGATCGGGGTCCTATCGGACCAGTGGATGGTGTATTTGGACCAATTATGGTCAAATGTGAGACCCTTCACATTTTATGCCAGCAGAATGGCTGGAGAAACAATTGTCAACCATGGACATCACGCGGAGGAATGTCCGAAAGCTGCTCCACTTTGAATCAAACCCCGCGGAAACCTTCGAATCAACTTAAATCCTTCCATTATCAACCAACACATACATACCAAACCCTCCATTTCCTTTCGTGGTGGGTAAAGTCAATAAACTTAGTTACTACAATTATGTCTGAGAAATTGGCATTCTTTAATAATTTCCTTCGAAATGTCCTATCCTTGAATGACTGTTTCTCTTCTTTTACACTCATGTGCGGATATTTGCTTGCTGTTTCATTCTTAAGACTTCCAATAAAGATGAAAATCTCGTTCGCCCAGGGCTTTCCTGGTTTCGCTACGGCTTGCCTCCTCTCACTTCATTCATTTCATTATCGGATTGGATTGGATTTTGGGGAGGCGACTGACAGCTAAGGTCATTTGCGCCATAGGGGATAGTTAAGAGAGGAAGGGTGGATAGAAACTCAGCGTCGGCATTAGTCTGCTCTTAACGATAGGCGCCAAGGGGAGCACGGTTTAACGTCTCATCCGACAGAGTACTGTACTTGAAGTGCTCTCCACAAGACACACATATAGGGATCGGGTTTCCTCTGAAAAACATCCTCTTCTGCAGGGATATGAACCCTGGCCGTCCGTCTGGTTAGCCAGTACTCTTGCCACCACACCAACCCGGATCCCCTCATTTCATTAACTTATGTCTGTTTTTTTATAGGATTCTCATCCATTCTCTTGGCATTTCAAAACCATCTCAGCACAATCCTTTCATACTAGAACATCCAACCTAAATTCTTACTCATCTCACTCATTCCTTATTTTATTCCCTATCCATTCAACTTTTGACGCTATCACTTCTCAAAAACACCATTTTCACTACATTTACCCTAATGTTATATTTACCTAGGAATTCCCAGGTTTCGATGCCTTTCAATGAGCCGCTTTTCTTGACAAACACAGCTTCCTTTAGATGCTCCACCAACTACACACCACCTTCCCTCCATAATCAAACCACCCAACTATACTAAATGCCGCGGCGGACCTCAGTTGCCGGTCGCTTCCCCACATAGTCTAAAAGGAACACGTAAAGCATAGCGTTTGCATGCACAAGCAGAGGAACAACTCGTTTTTGTCTAAGCTTCCCCCTGTCTCTTTTTCTCCTTGTCAGGCTCCGATATCGAATTCAATTTACGCCGTCGGCCGCTTCGCTCGTGAATTCCATCGAACACGCTTGTCCCCTGCTCGTCCTCGTCGCGTGCAAAACCCGCTCGGTGTGCAGCGTACGCTTGTAAGGCTCACGTGATTAATTCGTGCATAATGCACGCGCGTTGGGAATTCAAGCTTATCTCCGCCATTTCGAGTTCACAGCAAAATGAGCATTTCAGCCAACTATAACGAGTTCATCCGATTTATCAGACAATGAATTTTTTGCGATGCTGCTCCTGCCATTTTTTCCGTCATTAAAAGTCAATTTGGTCAAAAAGAGTCTTTATGGTTGTAGTGCAACTAAGTAATAAACTTAAATTCAAATTATTTTCGGAAATCTATTTCCAACAATAATTAATTTTGTATGTATCAAAAGGTTTTTTATATAAATAGTCAATTTCTTCCATGAGCATACATTTAGAGATGTTAAATCTAAGAAATTATGGACTAAAAATGCGCACGTAAAACATTATACGAATTTCAAAATATTAATATTAGGGGTCAAAGGAATAACAATGTATGCAGAAAATTTTCTTTAATCTCAGCTAATGGTCAGTTGCAGGAATGACACATATGTATTCTATAAAGTTACGGGACCCATCAGCCATGGCAACTATTCTATTAGTGTTGCAGAAACGTTCGATAAATTTATTGGTTTCATAACATATGGCATGTAGTTAGGTGTTCCATTAGCAGCCAATAAGGCGGATGTGCAGTGAACCGCTTGGACATTAAATTACTAAATAAAAGGGTTGCTTGGAGACAAATGACCAGTTTATTTGCTCTTACTTACTAATTACTACTTACATTAGTAATTATTCATGAGCTACTGGTAGATAGTTATGTAACAAGTAGGTGTGTTCCTGCAACCCGAATATATTTATGAGATCTATAACTTCATGTGTCTCATAACTGTTGATTGTGATAACAAAATGTTCTTGCAACCAGCCATAACAAAGATTTATTACATATTAAGAGGTTACTGTAAGGGGTTAATAACTCAATATTTTCAAAATGACCAAGAATTCTATTTTGAGTGGCTATTTACTAGTTTTAGGTTTCACTCAAGTTTTTTTAAAACAGTACAAAAATGACTTAATATCGAGCGAATGGTTATAAGTCAGAAAGTAGCCAAACTGGTTTTCTTGGCTACAACACTTTTACTGCAGAGGTTTTAGGCGAAGATCAGTTCAATTTCTGACGGTATATTAGATCAGACAGAAAGGACTGAGCACATGCTCTTCATATACTATCGTGGAGGGATGGGGGATATTGGTTTATCCTATGATACTAACATTATTCCAGAAAATTTGGGCTACCAAGAAAATAACAGAGTGCAGATCTACAGAGACCTCTCCCGTAAGTGATCCCAGGACTGTCAGTCAGTGACTCTACATTTGGAGTCGTCTCACGTTAGAGGTTGAAGAGTAATTTTTTCGATGTTAAGTTTTTTGAAAGAAAATATTCACGAGTTGAAGTTTCAGGCTAAACTTTGTGGATAAGTGATTCATGAAATAAAACGTTGTTTTGTACTTTTCGTATTGTTTAATTACTACCGACCATGGTTTAAACAAATGTATGTCCTTATCAAAATGATGACCTTAATAATGACATAATTTTGTCATGTGGTAATAAAACAGTGAGGAAAATACAAAGGAACATTATATTTATGGAAAAATTTACACCTAGCAAAAGGAAAACGAATCCGGAATAAATTCCTCTACCATTTAGAAAATACAAGTTAGTTGGGAATAATTTTTCAAATCACTATATTCATGACTAGGCACTTTATGGCCAAACTTCAAAGCAGAAATGTAGTTTCCTATAATATTTCTATGGTACTCCATATTTATTTTAATCATACATTCTCATTATGGTAAAATTCATTTTTACTTGTAATATTGCCAAAATGAACACACCATTGTCAAAACAATCACCAACAGTAATTTTTCAATGTATATCTCTCACTTTCACCTGCCATCACCCTTCACTAGCACTCATGAACTGAATCCTATACTGCCCATGTTTAGTAGGGCGGAAAGTCTATGTAAACGCACACAATACTCAGTCATTCTGAGCCCATCCAGCTCCCGTAAGAATAATCGAGGGGCGCGAGATGTACTCTTCCGGCAGTTAGTTCTTCGTAAGCCTACGTACCTAGATCCACAACGAACCGCAGGAATTTTTGGTCAAAGTTTCAGAGAATGAATGATTGATCCAGGAGTAATATCACCTCATCCATTTCTTAAAATATCGCGCTAATTATGTTTAATTAAGAGGGAGTTTGCGGGAAGGTGTTCACGTACCTTCCTTTCAACGTTTTTCTTCGGTTCTTTGGTACGAAAAAAAGGGTCGTTGATTCTGGAGTCTGGAGAGTTGGGTGGAGTGAAAAAGTGGAGACGCAATGCTAGCAAGGGGAAGTGGAGGGAAAGGGGGGTAAGGCGGAACAAGAGAGCGCTTTCACCTTTCTCCTCCCAAGGGACGACTTTGTCGGAGGAAGTTGTAAATTAAAACGGGAGGGGAGAGAGGTAGAGAGAAAGATAAAGAGTGGGAGAAAAAGGGAAAGGAGAAGAATGAAGGGTTTGGAGGGGAGAGACGGGGAGAAGGGGTGTGGAGGAGGGAGGGAGGAGAGAGGATGATGATGGGGTGGGGGGGAAAGTGAAGAGAAAGAAAGCAAACGAAAGTTAAGGAAGGCCAACGCCGTCGCCCGATCTAAAAATTAATGTGATAGCGTTGTTCTCTCGTGCACACAAGGAGGGAGTGGTGGGGAGGGAAGTCCCACCCCCTCCCCTCCACCCCAACAACCCACTCTTCATCCTCCCCCCCCCGCCCCTCCGGCAGATCAATAAGTCAGCGGATTAATAATTCCCCGTTCCTTGACAAGAACTTTGAAGCGCTCGCCTCGGAACTCGTGTCTCTCTCCCAACATTCAAACGGCCGAACGAACTCTTTCCTATCCCACCCTCCCCCACACTCCCTCCCTTATTTTCCTCACCCCCCCTCCCCCCCGCATGGCTAACACCCCTTTCTCCGACTCAAACGTCCTCCCCCTTCCTTCCCTCCATCCCCCCTTTTTACACCCAAAGCGATCCACCCGGTAGTGCGCCCACCGGAAATGTACAAACCTTCACATCGTTTTTATTTCCCTCATTTTTTTCCGTCGTCGTGTTCCAGACGAAAGTTGACCCCCGTAGCCCGCCAATATGTGAGATCAATATGTTCGACCCAAGGGAAAAAGGGACTCGTGTACATGTCTACATAACAAACCGGCAAGCGAGAGGAAAACGCGCGCAAAACGACGATTGGAACAGGACGCGTGGTCACTTGTTCGACTCGGCCAGACGCCCAACCTATCCCTCCGCCCTGTTTTCCCGCGCTTCGTTCGGGACCTTTCTCATATCTAGATGAACATCACCTCCCTTCTACCTCCCAAACTGAAGGCTGTGGTTTGTTCTTATGATTTTTTTTGTATCTTTCACAAGGAAGGATCATGACACCCGCGCGGCTGAGAGAGTTAAATGTGAAAAACGTCAATTCCAGCGAATCGTGTCAACAACCAAATTATTCAGACGTGCTTGATGCATATGGTAATTATACTAGCAAAAGGATTATGATAGGGCATATCACTCCTATTTTAAGAAGTGCCGCCTACACAATTGCCTTTGGCTGGATCGATCCCACCCAAGCAGGAGTTGATTAGTGGAATAGTCCTAAGGGCAATTTAACGTCACCAAAGTTATCGGGGACAGAAGTAGATTTATTGAAAGGGTGCAGACTACGGAAGTAAATAAAATCACTCAATATTTGGATGGAAGGCGTGGAAGCATAGGGAATAAGACCACAAAGGGTTCAGTTATTGGGAAAGTTTGACTCAAGTGGAGAGAGCAAATCAAAGGCACGCGATATCAGACGGTGCATCAGTCACATGAAAAAGAGAGCAAGAGCTGAGGTTGCTTCTTTCACTAAGCCAGGGTTCAATTCACTCTATGTTGAAAGTTAAACATTTGGCATAAGCCTTCCACTCTTCCATCTTCGTGGCATTCGTCGCAAGTGAAATAATAGGGTTTCCCCTAAAAGTAATGCCTCACAATTATTTTTTAACTCCCTAACAACAAAAATCATTACGTTTGAAACAGTAATTGAGAGACGCATCTCCTTTGGTCGTCAGTTTACCACGACGCTATCGTATCTTACATCTGAGCACTCTAGTGGAATTGAAGTGCTTATGTGTACTATGCAAGGGACAGACTTCAAGATTAGGGCCGCAAATACCAGTATGGAACCAAATAAAGTCGCAAAAGAATGTAAATAACTTTGTAATTTCTCATCCTTTATGACTCATTTTGAATAATGACACTAAGCACTTTTCCATACTACTAATTTGAACGACGAAGAGGTGATTAGTGCAGTACAAATCTGGATCTTTGACCAGAGCGAGTACTGGTTTCGACAGGACATAACACGCCCTAGTGAATCACCGGAGAAAGGCAATAGAACTTGAAGGAGATTATGTAGGAAAATAGAGTGAGCAGATAAATAAACCATTCTTTCATATTTGAAAATTTCATTTTAGTAGAATAATTGGATTTTGAAAAAAATGGGGCATTATATTTCTAGCAACATTCTTATGTTTGGTGCGGAATATTAATAATAAGGAATTTATTCTACGACAACAAGTTATTACATAGGTTATTGCATAAAAAATAAACAACATCAAATTTGTCGTGAATATAGGTACCCCTTTGGGAATACCCGCTTAGGGGTTACCGACTCGATCATCTTTTGAACAGTCGTCATCTCTGCGATGGCGTGATGACACATTAAAAAAAATGTTTTTGTATATTGACTCCCCGGCTGATATTACTACATAATTACTCATATGTTGTAAAGTAAAAAAAACTTACATTTTGACAAACAAATTGGCATTACTTAACTTAGGAATTTTTAGATTATATCTCTGCCGCATTTTCGTCTTAGTATATGATGGAATCATAGGCATTGCCATATTTTCATATTTATTGCAGAAGGAGATCAGTTGCATAGTCGTGAAAGAGAATATGTGACAATAGTCGAATTGAAGACTTATTACATGAGCTTTCCTGAGAATCATTTTTAAGCCATTGCACAGCAGTATTATCACAGCTCAGTGTCTGCAAAGTGTCTTTTTCAAAGAGTGTCCTTTTCAAAGTGTTCATTTTCAAGAAAAGTGTGTTTTTCAAAGTTCTTAATTATTTTCCTTCCACCAGATGCCCTCAGAATATTCTCTTAGGAGGAAAATGATGAATTACAAAAGATTTTTTACGAAAACTAACGTAAATTTTGTCCAAAAGGAAACAATAATATGCCATTTCTTATATTTAAGATAGAAAAAATTTTAAATGCAATATTTTGGTTTGAGCATGACTTTTAACAGCAATTTTCCCAGCCTGGTGTTTAATAAAATCTAATTTCTGAACGTTTTTGCGATATTTTTTCTAAGCGGAAATGTTTTTTTTTTAAAGGAAGTTTAGCATTTATTACACATAATTATCATCCAAAAGAAAAATGAAGATGACATCACTCCGGAATTTGTAAAAAATTTTTAAAAAGTTCACATAATGTGGAGAATCTACTCAAAACAGGCTACGTTGACAACTAATTACAGAATAAATGACAAATTGTCAAATATTTCCGTTTAAACAAGACCTAGGAGCAGAGCAATCCACAGGTCTTTATTAACAGAGAATATAAAAATGCCTAGTTATTGTCCAGAGAGCAGGAAGTTCATTGAGCACCGTATTGAAAATTTTCCGCCTCAAAAAATATGAATATAAATAAATAAATAAGTGGTACGCCTTCAACAAAATGCTAATGCTAATACCTTAAAAACGCTAATATGTTTATTGGCCTTCTTAGAAGCAACATTTCAAAACCCTTCACCTAAGTAAAGACGGATTTAATAGAGTTTTAAAAAAAGGTTATCTAATCCTTTGAAAAGAAGTAAATTTGATATCCATTTTATTTCGGAACTTGTTACATATTACGTGGCAAAAAATTATGAACAATAATGGTTGTGCAAAAATATCCTTATTTTACATACTTTTATTATAAATACGAGACACTTTGCCTCCCAAAATTTATACAAACTGAAGGTAAAAGGCTTTATAACTCACTGGATGGATCATGAACCTAATTAAATATAACATGGTTTATGGTGGCGTATACTAATTAATTACTGATCTGAAAAATGAAATATACATGAGGGTAATGGCTGAAATATCAAACACGTCCGGCTTTTAAATAAGCATGAGGTGGGATCACACCAATTCTGATAGCCTGCTTACACAGTGTGTGCACTCCTGCGAGGAGATACACGAATACTTGTAAAATCGAGCTCAGAATTAAATCAGGGGATTTTTTATCTAATATATGTGGAAGCAATTTTGCAAGTTAATGCGTTTCCGCGATGCAGTTTAGAAGGGACATTAGTTCAAACCTCCTCACACAAGGAGAGGCGCCGCACCGTGTTTAGAGGCCCATTAGGTGTTAAACTGCTGGCACATTCCACCATCTTGAAACGCACTTCGATCAATCCCAATGATCCAACTTCACCATTCCGATAGACCTGCGTCGGTTCACACTCTCACGACCCGCTGGGCGGAATAAACTTGATGAAATTACGAGGAGAAAGGAGGGGGAAAGGCATGATGACGGGGAGGGATAAATGAACTTTACTCGAGTGAAATTGAGGCCATAAGGTCTTCTCCGCGCATCTCGTCCTTAATTTTTTCCCTCCTTCCTCTCCTGAGGAGAGGGTGTTTCTGAGGAAAGGAAACGGGAGAGGTGAAAATAGGAGTGGCCGGGCGGGGGATTAGCGAGAATTTACTCACTCCAGCCTCGCTAGAATGAGGTAGAGAGAGTGAAAGGGAGAGAGGGAGAGTGAGAGAGGACTGAGAATGAGAAGGAACGCCAGTAAAACGGTGGTACTTCAAGAGCTTTCCATTCACTCTAGTACGCTGCTCACTTCCTTACACATCATCCCAGTTGCTTCCCGAATTATTTCAAACTTTCCCGAACTTTCCCACAGGATATTTTAACGAGTCCGAAGCGATTCAGTTCACAGAGCCAACATGCCTTGTTCCTGTTGATGGATAAATGAGTATTAACTCGTCGTACTCATTAAATTATCCTGTGGATAAGTGCAATTGTTGCTTATAATTATAATAATGTTATAATTATAATACAGTTGCTCTCCATCTGTTTCTGATCATCGCAAAAACGGATCTGAGGCAGAGTGAATGTGCGTTGGACGATTGAAGTACTTTGGATTTCCGCATACGAGATTATTATTTTTTTGCTGATTTTCAGCAATGGCGTCGAGCAAGAATACTAATCCATTAATTTTAGACCCTGCGCACTAGTTAATGCACTTCAAAACAGATCGTAAGACTTTTTTATTTGCGCTTGATTGTAATGAGACGTTTGACATCTGTATCCGCGATTGCTGTTTTTCCGCTCATTTTTAACAAAGACATCAAGCATTTATAGAGCAACATATTTAATAACCACTCGAAAAAAAGTTAGTCGAAAAAAAAAGTTCCGAAAAAATAACCGAAAAAAAAAGTTTAATTATGTAGATAAAAAGAACACTCCACATACTCCCCATATACTCGGAGGTGACTGTTGAGTGCCAAAATGACAGCACTTTGGCACGTCACCGAGTGTTTCACTGAAGCACATCAATCCATTCATCGCCGTTGGTACGCCTGTGAAGTAGGCTGATGAGGTCCGATCTGTGCCTACTTCAACACCTCGCATAGAGAGCCCCAATAGGGGGGGTTTTTCCTTACCCCTTACTTACGATCCGCTCGGTGTAGAGGCAGGGTTGATTTCCACTAGGCTAAGGAGCCTCGAGGAATCTAAATTCAAATGGAAGAGGGTTGTTCTCCCGACTTTCAACTCGCCTCCTCCGCCACAATCGAGAATCCCGTCGGCAGGTGAAGTGCACATCATGATAATCATTAATAAGTTCGGGAAGAACGACGGCTGTCGTGAGAATGATGGGAGAGAGGCGGGCTCGACGCGGTAATGCGAATGGGGCGATGGTAGGAGGAGTGGGACGGAATTGAAGGAAGAAGAGGAGTTAAGCAGGAGCGGCTTCCAGGTGAGGAGGGTGCAGCAAAAAGGGGAGGTGCAGGGTGTGTGGCGCGCGGAGCTTAAGGAGGGGATGAAGAAGAGGAGAGTGAGAGGTGTAAAGAATGAAAGAGAGAGAGACGGAGGAACGAGAGAGAAAGATGGAGAGACAGGAAGAGACTCGAGTGTCGCGCCGCGGAATCCCCTTAATTTTCCTCGCAATGAGTAAGCCGTGGAAATGGGAATTGAGAATGGAGGGAGAAAAAAAAGCGGAGAACGCTGAGTCGACAAGGAGTTACAAGGGGCAGAAAGAGAGCCGAGGGTGGGGTTGAGGAGAGGGAGAGTTCTCGAGGACGAAAATGAGCGTTGGAAAGACGGCTGAGGGATGTGAGGGGGATAAGGAAAAGGCGTTGAGACAGCGGCTGTGGCTTAAGCAAGGCGGAGAGAGCATCGTCGTTTTAACTCACAATCACGCATAGATGAGAGATAAGGGACGAAATAGAAGAGCGAGTTGAAGGGAGTGAAGGATAGTCCACCCCTCGTCATGGGTGTAGTGAACGGAATGAGAATTACGCTCGCATGCGATTACGATCATACGCACCTCCGTAAGAGCTTCCGATGGAAACGGCTGGCTCCAAGTTTTAATCGCCTTCATCTAGGCTGAAGGAGAGCGTTTTGAAAGACACTTGAATTTTAAACACGCCTTTAAGGGAGTGATGGCTGCATACGAGTGCAAAATTTCCATGAGGTTAAAGCTCTCCCGCATGTAGGACACAGAGCGTTTTAGTCCCCCGAAATAAAGATGGAGAGGTGATTAGTTAACTTAAGCTGGTGACTAGAGGAGGAACTATAGCTTACCAACCTGAAGGAAATTCTGCTTCACCCGTTAGCACCTTTGCAAATATGCGGTTTTTTTCTGCCGGATTCGTATATTTACTCGAGTTATATGCGACCAAGTAGCACGCCATAGCGCGCTACCCGTTTGATGGAATGAGCTAATGTGAATACCTTCGCACCTGGCGCTAAATAATTGACGAATGGAGTAAGAAAGAGAAAAGAAATGATTGCTAGGATTAATACCAAATACTAATCAACGAGGGATGAGCAATCATTGCGGCCACTGGTAAATATTTTGCAGAACAGCATGTGATTAGAGCCAACTATGCGTGCAAGTAATCATAAAATTACTAATTATTAACAAAGAAAAAATGTAAAATCTTCCGTAAAAATGAGTCGAAGGAACTAAAGTTCTTACGAAGAGTTCACACATCTGGAAGGATTAATTGTAACTCGAGATTTTTTTAAATAAAGATATAAATCAATAATTACGTTAAATATTTCAGTAATGGTTACATCTACGTCGAAGTAGTATATCTGTCGGGAAAAAAATCGCATTGCCGAAGATAATCATTTTGAAAAGCGTTTATATCCGTACGGACACCTTAATGAATCGTGAACCACAAAAGTCGTGGTTTGGAAAGTTTCTTACTGTCGCTGGAAAAGCATCACAGAAAGCGGCGACGTCATAAAGGGTGATTGAGCAGGACAGAGAGACACTTGGCAGCGCAGCTGCGACCATTCACATAAATAAAACAACGGTCCGTCAATTTCGAAGCCATTAAAACTTTCATGTCTGCAAAACTTTTCTCCACAATAAAGGGTAAATGAAAGATTTTATGAGCAATGTGACAGTCACGTATTTCACTTCTGTAACTGCGCACTCGCTAAAAGTATGGCTCGTAAAGTTATACTTCACACGAGTATTTTAACCAGTCAAAGAATCGTCTGACGAAACAGAGAAATGAAATAAAATAAAATTAATAGCCACGCCTTTTGCGGTGAACAAGACTTTATCAAGCACTTATTACCACGGACAACATATTAAAACAAGCTTAATCGTCTCGAGGACGCTCTTCGAAATTCAATGATGCAATAATTTTCATTACCGAAACATAGAAAGTAGGCTTCAAATAGAATATTTCTGCTTAAATTTCAACTCTATCAATTTCTGCCAAAAAATGTTCACCGGTAAGATATCATTAAACTATTTCACTTGCATCCTTCTGCACTGGATATAAACGAGAGTTGCCGCAGCAACTATGACAAAGCCAGCAGTAGCAAAGAATCTACGCTCCCGGCGCAGGATTTGACTTCACTAACGACGATGAGATTGCCACTTATTTGGAGAACCATGGTGTCACGCAACAAACATCACTAAAATGCAGATTGGTGCAATTGTAATCAAACAATGTTCCAGGTAATACTATCGACCCAAAAGTTTTTGATCAGCTAAACGCTGATTCGATTCTGAAACTGACCGTGTACCTTGAAATTTCTCTGTTGGCCGTTTTTAGATGCACATGAATACGATACTTCCTTTTCATAACTTCGCAAATAATTCTCCAATCGTAATCCTCTAACTGCACCTTTTGGACCTTTTAGAAGATAAAAAAGTTGTAAACCAGACATAAATGTCTTCTCAACGAATTTTTACCCACAAATATTTCCTAAAGCAAAAGAGAACAAAATAATTACTAGGCGACATAACTCACCAGGACGGTAAAATTAAGGTTCGGCGATATTGTAGTTATAAAGTAATAACACTGAAGGCGAAGATAATGTGACTAACTGGAGAAGAAACACAAAGTCGTAGTTTAAGCAGAGTCTGGTCTTGCCAACTAGTGTCAAGTACATGAATCAAGCACCGTCGTCTACCTCCTTCTTCCATTATTCCGCCAATCCCTTCCAGATTCGAAATTTTCCTGCGTGTACCATCATCACCTCGCTATCCGTCTTCCCCCAGTATTCAGCACAGTAAAAAATGAGCATAAAATTTGAGCACAAACGGCAAAGAGAGATTTGTTCAAGATGAAAAGTTCTTGATCATGGTAAAATAATACCCACTTGTGACGTCATTTTTTTTTCATTTACCGCTGAAATGAGCTTCAAAACTGAAGACAGGCAAAATGTTTTATGCAGCAATAAGTTTTCGTGTTGAAATGTGTTACTCATATGGTAAATACGTCTCGCATTAAGCAACAGAATAGAAATTTCCGAGACCGATGTTATATATGTTTGGGTGGCAGAAAACAAATTGTGAAAAATAACGTCACTCATATTGGACAAAATTTGAAAGGAAACCATGATTTATGCTGCTCATTAGTTGCACCGCGGATAAATCAAGCGTACATGACAAGGTGTCTCATGAGCAACGTGAGAAATGTGATATACAGAGGGCAGCGATAACGATTCAAGAAAAGCTCGGAATACGAAACGCCAAGGAAGTGAAATGGATGACGACGGCGGAAGGAGGTCAGGGTCGGAAATAAGGAGGTTAGTGAAAGGAAGATGAAGATAGAAAGGGGGCATATAAATCCAATGAAAGAAATTTTCTGTAACTTTTTCATCATCAAAAAGCACCATGAGGGTTTCGAGCCCAATAATTATACATATATCACATTGCTTGCGTATTCATATGCACATATTTATATGTATTTTCCTCAACAGTTTTTGTGAACAAATGTTGTTCAATTGTACTCAAGTATATAACTTAAATTATAACTCAAACGATACTTATACAACGATATAACTTACATTTACCTTAACGTATGCAATTAAATTATAACTTAAACGATACTTATACAACGATATAACTTAAATTTACCTTAACGTATGCAATATTTGAAGGATTCTTCACTTCACCATAACGTTTCTGTTCCCCTTGCTACCCTTATTGTAATTTTATCGATATGCCCTCCTGCACTCAAGTTTATTAAGAACACTAACTATTTCTCTGGCCAACTCATTTTTCAACTATTTCAATGATATTACACTACTCTCACAAAATCATGTATTGTTTTTCAAGCGATAAGCAATCCTTATCCTTTTGGTGTCATTTATAGGAGGCAATCCCAACAGAAAAATAATTTTTTTAAGTACTATGACATTTCAACGGCTTTTCTGAAATGTTTAACGAGTGCCGCAATGGTTCCTGTCCAAATCTTATCTTAGAGTTTGTTTCATGATACCACAACCAATAAACACAAAAAAGGACTGTACATTCAAAATCCAGATACATGATTTCTCACCTCACGTTCAAAACAGATATGTCTAGAGAATCGAGTACCATCCAGCAGACCTACAATACGACATCCATTCGTGACAGTTCCGCACTTTCCACCAGATTGACAAGGGCGCAATTGGTACTGACCATTTTTAATGAGCATCGAAGGAAAAAGGAAAATATTCTAATATAAAAGTCTTCATACAACGCATACATTCAAAAAATAATCAATGAGAATTTTGGAGTATGACTCACATAATGGTAAATTCTGTTTCCAGTAGTTTTATAAACAAAACAGAGAGATATTGCTACCTCGTCAAACTCTTGTAACTTTATAAGATAGTTTAGCAGCTTATAACGGTAATGACAAAAGCAAAACATAGGCAGTTTCCAACTAATATAAGATTTAATATCGACTAGTTTTGATGTATCTACACTATCTTCAAATGAGGATTGAAGATAATGTGGTAACATCGATTAACCTTTTTCGAGTATCACCTCTATCATTCAAAGGTATTGACTCATTTATTAAAGGGTAAGTAAAGTGCTTTGTTTCCGTCACTATGGAAAGGTACCACCGCATCGCACCTAAATTTATGTTTTACGAAGGGATAAACTGATTGGTCACAACTTTGCCGAAAATGGATTGAAAATAGCAAGCATATATTAATGTCTTTTTTACCAACTGCAGGAAGCGTGGCTGTTTGAATGACCTCATACATGTCTCTTATGAAAACATAATGGAAGGGTGGAGGACTGCAGTCAACCAATCTTAGAATTGAAAGACCAATTATGATGATGACTTCCAAAATATTTGAAATTGAAAAAATATGATTATAATGAATAGAAATATTATTTGCATTGCATCTATATTTAAATACAAATGAGAAGTACTAGTTTCACAAATTAGAAAAATAATATTAAATGCTGACTGTAACCTTAAATGTAGAGAAATATAGCGGATATTTATGATGCTGACTGAAAAACCCATAGGTCAACTACACTGAGCGAAACGATAGGAGCAAAAATATATATGTCACCAGAAAGAAATGTGATGTAATTCATAGTGATGTTGCTGAAATAAAAAAATTACAATTATCTACAGTAATTAATTTTACTGTGACATAGGTTTCACTGCTTTTACATCCTCATCTGGCCTGGTGTACAACCTGACCTGACAATGTTGACCGAAACATGACCTGATGATGATGTGAAAATATCAAACCTAGGTCGCAGAAAAATTTATTTCTATCGATAATTGACAATTTATTATTCCTGCATCATGCACAAATTCAACTCAATATCGCAAGAATTTTCGGTTTTCATATCATAGTGATGATATTATCACGGTTTGAAGATGTCACAATGGAGCTATTTAATCGATGCCAGTCGCAGAAAAATTGAAGTAAAAATTACAAAACCATACATACACTAAGTAACTGTTTTTTGTTTACCTAATACTCAAATGGGTGCATTGTTCTTGAAATGATTTATGGAGAAGGAAGGCAGGGACGGAGAGAGATATGGAAAGCGGGAATGAGTCGGGATGGGGAGAGTTGGTGGAAAGAGGTAGGGGGAGAGTGTTTGTTTTGAGGGAGGGTTATCGGGGAGGAGAGAGAAGAAAACGGTTGAAAGTGGTTGTGGCGGGGGTGGAATGGAATGGATGGAGGGGGGTGAGCGCGGTGGAGGGAGGGATGGAAAAGCGGAGGACGAGCGAGTGTATTAGCGTCGACGGCACGGGAGTATGGGGGGGGGGGGATCGTGACGAAGTGTGTGTTCGTAACGTCGATACGAAGAACAAAGGGGGTGGAAACTGGGCGTAGATCGGCCGAGGGAGAGGAGGGGAGAGGGAAGGTGAAGAAGAAGAGGGGAGGAGGAAAACAGAAAAAGAGAGAGGCGCGAGGGAGAGACAAAGGTTCGATAATCGGCTTTTTCCGACAAGCAGAAGAGCCAGGGCTCCGGATGGCGGCATCTACATTTTTCAAACGGTTAACCGCCGCTCTGGAAAACGACGACCACGTCGAATGATCACAGTCCCCCTTTTCCATCTTAATATCCCTTTCCCCGCCTTCCGCTCCCATCGATGGTTGGGAGGGAAGGGGGGGCGGAAGGAGAGGGGGAGAGGGGAATAAGGCGAGAGGAGGAGGGAGGGAGATAGAGCGGACGAAGAGGAGGCAAGAGGGACGCCGCACCTTTGGGGACAAATGTGGACGCGGGGTATGGTGTGCATGGGGGCGGGGAAAAGGGCCAAGAGAGGGTGTGGGTCGGGACGGGCGAAGGACATCAAGTGGTGGACAGGAATAGAACGGGGTGGGGTGGTGGTCGAGGAGAGAGAGAGAGAGAGAGAGTAAAGAATGAGGAATGTGAACGAACAGCGATGCATTACGCGATGTAAAACATGACACTCAAATCGACAATAATGCTGTGAATGAATTTCTTTTCGCGAAATTATAAAAATGTATAATAATGGCCTGTACGTTCTCCTCCTTCAGCCCTGGTCCAATGCTCAATTCCGTTAAAGAAAGTAATCCCAAGTTCCTTTTATTGATTACAAACTCATTCGCTGAAGCAAGAATTAAAATTAAAAATTATCGGGTAAGAGAATGTTTCTGAAGTTTTTATGCAGGTTTAAAATAGCCAAAAGGAAAGTACTTAGTTTCATACACAGATCTCTGATATTTGTAATCTAGCAAATGCCGAACCTGGGATTAGGTTCGCTACTTGATTGAAAGCACAACACAAGGAACTTATAGAATCGTGTTCACTCGAAAAAAATGATTAGTGAATGAGAGCGTAGGTTTTGAAGCTCTACTACTCCACACCTCAGTTCTGCATTTTCCTCCTTGTTAAATAAATCTAACTAATTAACTAACTAACTAATAATCTAACTAACTAACTAATAAACATTGACCCTATTTTCTAGTATGTCTACCTTATATATCCTACTTGCATGGCAATAGTGCATGTTTGGTGATCTTCACCCCCTGCCACACACCCTCCTGGTGGCTCGCAGGGTATTACGTAGATGTAGATGAATCGTAGATCATAAAAGCATCGGGTAGGATAAGTTACTCACAAAAGAATGCCAATAATATGAGAGAAAAACTGACAAAAGGAGGAGAATGGAAGTAATAAAGACGAACAGATAAGGAGTGTCAAAGTGAATGCGCATCATGTGGAACATATCATCGGTTAAGGTCATGCCAAGTCGCCAGCAGCATCATATGAAACAGTGCAGTTGGGGTTGGATATAAATACAATGATTAGAATATTACATTGAATTATGAGGGTGAAAGGTAAAACAAGCTTAGTGATTTCATGCATTAAGGGAGTACATGCAGTGTGATAGTAAATGCTGCAGAAGCCTTTCTGATGATGGCGACAAAATAACAGATGATGAATGGCAGTAGCAGATAATGACAGTGATACTGCAAGACATTTAACAAGAAGGGTAAGGAGACAGCAGAAGGGAGGTGGAAAGAGATCCGGAAAAGGCATTTCACCTTCGGAAGATGAGTCGAAACTTTCCGAGGACTCTGGCCCTATTCCCAGGTTTTACACGTGACTGAGTTAATTTCCCGAAACACTATGGTAGCAAAGAAAAGAGAAATATTTTAAAAAGGTCTAAAACCTATTGAAAAACTAAAAATTGAATAAAACGAAGACGTTCCTTCCTGAAGAACGATCTCACTGCAAGGCGATATATTCTACAGAAATCAATACCTGAGTCTACTTAAGCCCAAAGGTACCTAATATCTGGGAATAGCATTCACATTCAATGATCGTTAGTTTTTCCGAAGAGCCTCTCTCTAATTAGGTTGCAAGGCGTCCATTACCAAGGAAGATAGCTCTGTCTACTTTACTCTGCAAGCTATGATATCAGTACACGTCTGTCTAGATAATACTTCCCATAATTTCCGAGCTACATCATGAATATAAAGATATGACGAGAACTTCGATGACCTTGTGAAAGACGTAAAAGAAATACCCCGATATCGAGGGATAAACCAGGAATAACGGGACAGGATGGAGTTAATTCGTATGACCACAAAAATCCTCGGAGCAAAGTTGGATGGAGAAAAGCCTCCAAAAACCTTGCTACGGAAAATTACGCGAGGAACGTGGAATAAATAAGAAGAGTTGTAGTCGGCGATGGGTGAAGGGGTAGGGTGGGGCGGCGAGGGAGGGAGTGAGGCAAGGATACCACGTGGAGTAAATCGGAGGCAGGCGGGGGCGCTCTTCACAGACTGAGCCCCGGCTGAGCACATTGTTTTGAAGCCATGGGTTTTCTCGTGGTGTGCCTGGAAATCCGCGCGAGCATGACTCCGTCGATACTTGCTTTTCCGAAGGATTATCTTTTCACTTTTCTGTAAGTCCAAGCCCTGCGCTCTCGTTTTGTTTATCGATCCAACCTCATAAGAGAATTCCCAACATAAGGAAGGAATATATAGACAAGGCGCGTGTGCACGAGTCCTCCCGATTCCTATCCTGTTACTTCCTTATTTGCATTGCACGCTCTTTCTTCCGCTCAAGCTTTTAGTATGTATACTCGTACGTATAGGTATGTATACTCGTGCCATAGGATGAGAAGATTCTTTTATAGGAACGTAATTCTAAGACAATTTCAAAACTATTTTCTTAGTAAATATCAACTGATATTGAAAACATACAAAAGATAACATAAAAACATAAAAAAGAAAACATACGTAACGTGTGCTTTCAACACAAAGACCTAATATGGATTTGCAAGGGAAAAATTCATACATTCATAACTTTTTACGCATGGAAATATTTTATTTGTTGGAATTGTATTTATTAAACAAATAATTTTACGAAAATATACGTGTATCAATTACAAGAATAAAGAAACACAAGACTTTAATAAAATACAGCACAAAAATTCTTGAAACTAGAAAAAAAATTTCACATTGCGGCAGTGAAATTATGAATTTGTTATTCAATTTTTATACCAAATAGATTCGATATTCATCTAAATTATGTATACCAAAACGATACAATACAAACTGTAAAACATTTTAACAATCTCTTCAGTTCAACTACTAAGACTAATAATTAATAGTATGGTATATACAATAAGAAAAAGCATTTCGTTTCTCATAAAAATTCTTGCTGTCTCTTGATTGGTTTTTCTAAAAATCTCGAATGGAAATTCTCAAAAAAGACAATACTTATTTCCAATGTGCGACGAACAACATTCCTCCCATCATGGCTCTTCCACCATAACTCCACATAGGTACCTCCTTTCATACTTAATGATTTACTATGCATTGAGTATTGAGTTTACTTCTTTAAGGCGATATTATAAGCGCATTTCTCGTTTCATCGGATGTATTCAGCGAAAGGTAGATTTATTCAGTTTATTTGCATCCTATCTCCAACACGGTATGTGAAATTCAATTGAATATATTCCGTGCCGTATTACGGAAATCAACATTAAGACGGGAGGAAAAAAATAAGAGGACGCTCATTGAGTTGCAAGACGTTTTCGGAGAGAATTACTTCTTCGCTGACTAAGACCTTCTGCGGACCATATGCACGATGGATGTCAGCTTTAAAAATTTACTCATCGCAGTGTTTTATTCCCTCATCCTCGTTTTTTTTTGGAACTGTGTTTTTTGGTCCATGGATATAAAAAACGCGCTCCGGTTAAAAAGAAGACCCCTTTGTGGAATAATCGATGACTCAACCCACCACATACGCCACATACACACATACAACCACCCCCACATCCTCTCCCCTCCCATTAACCACTGTCCCGCCGCACATTCCCCCTCTAACTCATCTTCTTGTCCTCTTTCCTCCTCCTCTTCCTTCAGAACACACAAACGCACCGCAAACTATACACACACACACACACACACACATACTAATACGCTCTGACATTTCGGATTGACTGGGAACGCGGGCGGGGTGGCCATCTGAGAACCAACCGAGCGATCAATAATCATTTGAATGGAAAGCTTTTTCATAATGCGAGAGGATCGATGGGTGGAAAGCAAAATAATGGCTTTTTGAGATTTTCAGAGGAGGGGAGGGGCGCAGGGAATGGATGGGAAGTTGTGGGAAGGTGGGAGTGGGTGGAAAGAAGTGAGAGGAAGTGGTGAAGGGGCCGCCAATGGTGGGTGCGTGGGAGGGGAGAGGAAGCGGGTGATGATAGGAGTTTTGGTTGGGGATGAAGTGGGTGGATTAATGAGGGTGGAGGCGCGAGGGGTAAGGTTTGGGTGAAAGAAAGAGAGAGGTGTCAGCAAGACGAAAGACTCCGCCAGACCGAATGTCTTCGAGGAAAAAAAAGTTTTATTCTCCCCTCCCCAAGAGGGAGAGAATCATCCTCCGCCAAAAATGCAAATTTTGAGCCTTCTTCGGCTGATTTTTCCGCCATGGATAGTAATGGTCCAGGTTAATCTTGAAAATTTTTAGAACCCTCCAGGCAATCAAAATAAAATGCACACGTAAGCATCAGAGTCTAAGGATTAAAGAGCCTCTCTCTCTTCTCCATGATATAATCTAATTATAAGCCATAATCCATCTCCTACCGAAGTATGCCCTTCTCCTTTACATTTAATAGATTCCACGATTAATAGCTTACAGAGTTCTAAAAACTGAACCAGGTAATAATGCTTATGCTCTGCTAATATTCTCTTGCACTAACATCCAGAGTGATCTCAATGAAGTCCGGAAATATTTGTTTCTACCTATGAAACACTTAAGCCCGTCAATGAAATGATATGAAAAAGACTCAGGCCAATTGTATTCAGACCTTTTTTTAATTCATAGAGATGAAACTGGCTAGTTAATAAGTTATTTCGATGAAACCTGAGCCATCTCTCATTGAGTGAGTACTAAAATAATATTTTTGTAAATGGCCCAATTTTACCTTTTACTGCGATAAAAATTGTCTGTATATACCGGCTATAAGAAGAATTACAATAAACTAACTATCGAGTATCATCACGAAAAGTGCCCAGTTAATATTCCTCACGAGTCATTTAAGTCACGCCAAAACTTTCTTCCTGTTCTCACTTTTAAGGGATCACTATAATTAATAAGATAATTAGTGTAATTTTATAGACGATAAGATTCTAAAAGATTCTTTTTACTGCCGTACTTAATGGGGAAGGCAAAAAAGCTTCTAATTTAATGGCTAAAAGGAGAGCATTATCATCATTTGAAAGGGTAAAATAAGGTCAAATATTAATAAACGTCATTACCTAAGCATAAACATGAGAATTTGGACTCCAATTGGGTGTAGTTAATGTATTCCAGGTAACTCAATCTCTGCATTTCTGACATTTCCTAATACATTTGGCTTCTCCTACACCCGAATTCGGTCACTATCAAGACTTCAATCAGTATTCCGCAGAAGAATCAATTTTAAAACCCAATAAGTGTTGATGTTCGTGAAATTAGAGAGAAAAATCCTTCTAAATAACAAATAGATTCATATGATGAACGGCAGTATGAAAACATGAGCAACTTCAACTGTGATAATATTTATTACCAAGTAATAAATACTATCACTGTGATAATATTTGTTACGTGGTAATAAATATTATCACGCGGAAGTTGCTCATTTTTTCATGCTGCAGATATGTTCCATTTCCACTATACCAGGCCTAAAACTACAGAGTATGTGCATATAACTAACATTACTGTTTATTGTGGATGAGGTTTAACACTTAACTTTCATTTTCAAATAAAGGAAAGCATTTTCGGACAGGCTTTAAAAAATACATGTCATGAATCACTTCAAACATATATTGTGTAACAAATGGTGGTTTATTCTTTTGAATTGTGAGTTGAAGGTTTTGCATACGTTGACTACAAAAATTCAGTCTCTTCTTGCGTCTACATCGGGAAAAATTCCTTATCTCTGGTATCACATAATCCGAATATTGAACTTAGAAGCGTCGCTGTTTAAAGGAGCACCTACTCCTCATCTCTGAGCTCGCATAGTCATTTGATTTTTTTCCAGCGTATTCCACGTTTCCTCATCGGGGGGTGGGGTTTGTTTATTTTTCGCAAGAGTACGCCTTCCCGCACTCGCGAAATCAAGATATCCCTGCCGTTTAATTTTTCGCGTCGCTTGTAATTCCAGTCTAGGGTCCTTCACCCTCATTAGGCTCAGCGGGCGGATGGGTCGGGGGAGGAGGAGAAGGGAATAGAGGCAAGCAGAAAATAGGGTCTCGCTCGCTCACCACCCTATTCCCAGGGACTACTCGCACGGAATATGAAAAATGAATGTTTCTCTCGAACATCCCCGCCCTCCTTCGGATGTGCCTCGCCAGATTGCATTACATAAAAAAAGGGGGATGCTCCACAAACGCCCTCATTACCCCTCTACGTCCCCCTCAGCTCCCTCCCTTCGCCTCTCTACCACCCAACGCACGCCCACACCCCAACTTCCATTCCTATTTCCACCCCCTCTCAGTAAAAAGGGGTGGACCCTCCCTCCCCCGGATGATTCTGCTCCCGAACGCTCCTTCCCGTCAAAGCCCCCTCCCAAAGCCCCTACCCCTGTCACCTCGAATTTTCCGTCCCCCACGGCTTAACTAATTGATTTTCGATTGTATTTTGTAATTTTCCTAATTTTTCAGTCATTCTCGTCTCCATGGTGTTGTTGTGACACGAGGAGCTGATGCTCTTCGAAACGACGTCGGGCATGTGATGGCGGGATCTTTTCCCACCCCACTCTCCGACAGCCGTCGTCGATTCGCTCTCCATTAAATCTCTCTTCGTCTCCCGCATGTTTCTTTTATAAATGACATTTATTTCCATCTGCTTCCATCTACAGACATATTTTTGCCGTCCGATCATGAATCTTTTGACTACTGTCAGTTCTGTAACTTTCATTCCCATCTCATTCATCTTGATCATGATGTATTCTCCGACCCTCTTCGTTTCCGAAGCAATTTTTTTCAACATTCTCAAAACGCTTAAATCAGTTTTTTTCTTTTCAATTGATACATATTCCCAAATACTCAGAATGATCGAGGAGGAAGTTTACTTGATCTCAAAATCTCATGAATGCAGATTATAACCTCTAGACTGAAACCTCATGTTGTGTGGCTGTGAAAAAAGTAATTCGAGATATTTTTCAATTGAAAAACTACATATTAATGCTTTATCTAAGGAATACATAACATCTATGAAGGTATATCTTCACCTATATGGACGATGCTGGAAAGTCGTCCATTCACCTCTACTCGAAACTTTAAATTCCGCAATGTATTGGAGATATTCCATCTATATATAAATACGCTGGCTCAAATCATTATTATGTAATGTGAGTGTGTGCGCGGAATATTGACTAACTAAAATTTTAAAAATTAAGTAATTTCCATGCAACACAAAACCTAACAAGACTAAGGAGTATTGGTATAAAATAAAAAAGAGGCACTCCGGGAGTGCCGACAGAAGTGAAAACTTGAAATAACGTGAGCATTTTTGAATATAGGGAATAATTTCTAATGAAGTGTTTTATTAATCAGTAGAAAGTAGTTTCATGTATATAATAAATTAAATATTCATTTATTGCGCTATTGTACACAATTATTTTACATAAAAATTGTACACTTCAGAATAATCAACTTTCATCCATTATTTCAACAACTCTTTCATCATCACCGCCATCATCATCAGCAATATCTAAAACTGATACAATAGGCTTATGGTAACTAAAGTAAGAAACGAATAATTTTGATTCGAATTTGCTTAAATGTCTTGTAAATACTGCATCAATAGTAGTTTAATATTTCGTTGTGCCAAGATTATTAAATAAAAATCTAAAATTGAAAGTATACATTATTTAAAAGCTATACGTATAAAATAAGCCTATGTACAATTACCCTATGTACAATTAAAGATATTAAAAACAATTTTTCTGCGCGTATAATTTGAAAATTTCACTTTATTTTATAACATTATAATAAAATCATTTTTGAATTTACCGCGTAAATTTAAAAAAAAATTAACAAATGTATTTTTTTAATATTTCAAATTTACCGCATAATACAAATTTTTCTATATATCGTAATACAAAATTAACAATTTTAAAAAATTCCAATAAAAACATACATTTTGAATTTACCGCGCATAATTTGTTCTGTGTTTCTGGATTTGAAAGCACAGAAGACGCGCATGCGCTACATAACAGTTCACGAGACAGCTGTCTATATGTATATGTATACACTAGCGATAAAAAATTTTTCTCCACGTGTTTCCTTTTTTTATATTTCTACAATATATAACTGTAAACACTTCACATTTATAAATTAATTTTATGGCACAACATTCGAATAAGCTACTCAAATTGAACGTATTAAAAGAAATTGAGTTATATTGTACCTACTAACCTTCACTATTCTTGTATCGAGTACACTCTCCTGCACGAGTATGGACTATTATATTATCCGGCACAATATTTGTAGCAACCCAAATTGAATGAACTAAACCGTATATTAGATATATATATAATGTAATATGAATAAAATTATAATATAGTTTATTTGACGGTGACGGTGACGCGAGTCCAATGGTTTTTACCCATCCACAAGTACAGTGTATATAGCGAGTATACTGTGTATATACAGAATATACAATTATACATATATTTAGCAGCAGTGACGGTGACGGTGACGCGAGTCCAATGGCTTTTACCCATCCACAAAAGTGTATATACAGAATATACAATTACACATATATTTAGTAGCGGTGATGGTAATGGTGACGGTGATGCGAGTCCAATGGTTTGTACCCATCCACAAGTACTGTGTATATAGCGAGTATACTGTGTATATACAGAATATACATAATTATACATATATGTAGTAGCGGTGACGGTGACGGTGATGCGGGTCCAATGTGTTTTACCCATCTACAAAAGTGCTCAACGCGACATAAGAAGTTTTCACTTCAAAAACTTGCCACAGAAAAATGTAACCGTCTTGAAAATGACGTGGAAGCCGCTGAAACCTCTGAGGGTGTTCCGCAAATAAATAGATTGGCATAAACCGATTTCATTCAATAAAGTTTAATTTTTTGCTAGATGCATGAATTGGTTCTTCAAATGGTTTTGTCCTGATCTAAGTAGCTCACTTATGTATGAGAGTATTTACGAATTCTACTTTCAATGCAACGCTCTTTTTTCCCGTTTAGTCCCTCTGCGAATCTCCGCACACGTTTCTGCAACCGACTCCTTCCCGGACCTTCTTCCACTCCCCCCTCCCCCACAGACCCTCGGATGGCGGGACTCATCGCGCTTCTTACTCATCCAATCTCGTTGTCGCCGAGTCGGGGTGCGTTGTCTGCAGGTGCCGAGGATGAGTGGGGGGGGGTGGTGATTGGTGCGGAACGAGGAGAACAGAAGAGGGCGATAAAATGAAGTGCGGCACTTTTCAGGGGGGTAGGCTCATGTCCCACGGGGGAAGGGAGAGGAGACCGTGGAAAGGGAGGTGGGAACACTCCTTGAGTGTGTGTGAGAATGTGGACGTAGAAAGACCGAGAGGGCGGCAAACGGAGGCTCCTTGAAGAAGTCCTCCCTTAAAAAATAAAGACTCAGGAGGACTGGAAAGATGTGTCGAGCGTTGCGAGAGTGAGTGAGAAAGGCGATAATGAGGAGCATGGACGGACTTCATCCAAGGGTGGAGCGATATTACAGGAAATTGTATTAATTGTTAATGATAGAAATAATGACATGATTACAAAATCAAGGAAATATAATTTCGCAGATCTGCACAGGGTATAGGAAGTACAACAGATCTGCGCAGAATAGAGGAAATACAATACAGAGTAGGTGCCGAACTTTTTTTCATTCATGAGGAATGTAGGAAGGCCTTTACTCGAGACCGTCCGCAAAGAAACCAAAATATGTGCCTCACCTACTCCTGAAACCAGTGAAATCAAGGCTGTACAATCGAGCACGAAGTTAATTACCTGATTGATTATAGACACACGACATAATACACAAATTAGAGAAAAAAATAAAAGCTCTTTAAGCATTGATCATTATCCTTTATTATGGGTTATCCACCTTTTTAGGAAAGTTTAAATGAAAGAAGAAATATAGATGCTAACTTTTACATTACTTGCAAGTTCTTGTCTTATTGAACAATTTTATTCTTCACTGATGAAGTCTTCTCGGGCTATTAGCCGGGTCAGGATGGCTATTACTGTCAACGTTTCAATGGCCTTTTCTGCCATCGTCATCAGGGCTAATGATGACGTTTACATCTGGCTCAGTCAGAAACTGGCAAAATAATTGAAATCAGGATTTCCGAGCACAAGCGCTGCATTAGGCTTGGATATCCGGAAATATCTGCCATAGCCGACCACAGCATCCAAAAAGAACATGGGATTCACTTTGATGAAGCTTAATTCCTCTGTAGGGAAAATGGATACTGGAATCGGCTGACCAAAGAGGCAATTGAAGTACCAATCACGAACAACACAATGAATAGAGACATGGGTCATAATCTGAGCAGAACATGAAATCCCATCCTCAAACGAATGGGAAGATGGATACGAAAAAAGGCGCCAAAAAATTGACCAAACAGGGGATACTTGGGCTCCAAATCGGAGCTATATAAACTCGGCACGACGCTAGGTCTACCATTAGCCCTGATGATGATGGCAGAAAAGGCCATCGAAACGTTGGCAGTAATGGCCATGCTGACCTGGATGATAAAACAAGAAGACTTCATCAGTAATGTTCGCCGGGAAAAAACGAATTCCTTCATCAATTTCAATCTTCAGCTCGGAACGTGAGCCACACACCCCCTGCCCATAAAGTCTTTTCTCTTTAATCTTCTTATTTACAAAGTACCATGTGATCGAGGGCAATCTCCGCAACGCCCTAGATCACAGCCTCTATCATCTCTTCGGCTCTAATTACTTCTTCCAACCACCTGCTCTACTAGCGAGCATATTAAACAAATTTTATCTTGTACAAGCTATAGCGAGTAGCAGGTGTATTCCCGAAAATCGAATTTGTATTTTTTAAGCCAACCATCAAAAAGGCAGCAAAGGCTTGAATATTATGTATCAATTGAAGTGGGGGCTGCGTCATTATCAGCAGCCATGAGTTCGAAGATTTGTCTATCGCACATCTCCAGTCAACTCCTCTCTCAGATAAACAAACTAAAAACGTTTAACTTCTCCGAAATTCGTCATTTAGACATACTCTTAGTGATTTTTTCATGCTTTCCACCTGTAGTTATAATCGAAAAGTCATCTCATTCGTCGTACCTTGCATTGTGCTTTTCAGGAGGCTCATTTACCACAGAATGTGTCCACTATTTGTTCAGGATCGTGATTCCACGGAATAATCCAAACCGTGATAAGCATACTAGCCTCTACACACTTCCTCTCTTTGTTCCTATTACGTCATCATACTTCAATGCCCCAAAAATCTATTAATGCAACGATATACATTCAAAATTTCATGCTTGATAACAACAAATCCCAAAAATAAAAAATAAGGTATTCATGTTTTTCTTTAATTGCGCATGCCTCATATAAAGGGATTAATTAGGTACTTGTTTCAATTAGGTACCGTCATGCCCAAGCCAGGAAGAGTTCCGGGACGATAGAGATCCTATGAGATGAAACCTTGATGGTACACTTAGAGAGAACATAAAGTGGTCCGTGGGTTGATGGAATATAAACAGTTTACTGTAAAGAGGGGAGACACACCATCCTGCGTTATATGAGGCGAGGATGGTTTAATTTTTAAAGTGGAAAAATGGGGGTGGATTTTGAAGGTCATGCAATAGGACAAAGCGTGGGGAGGGGTTGGAGATGGCTTTGGAGTCGGGAGAGTGGTTCGCCCAGTAAGCGGTGTTTTGGGCGTGTCGGCGGCGCGGATGATGTGCCCCGAGTTCTCACACTCCGTCCTGGGATGTTCGGCCTTCCTTCAATGTAAGATTTTTCCCGGCCTTGGGGAGGGGGACAGGACGGGAGAGGGGTCGCGCCACCCCAATGTCCCCAAGAGGAGCGGATTTTCCTCACGCTTAACTTTCATCATTTTCCTTCGCTCCTCTCCCGCGACCATTCCATCCCTACGAAGAAGACTCCACACAAAATGCTTGGTCGACTCCGCTTCCCCTCCACTCCTTTCTTCCGTCAAGAAGGGATGAAACGGGGTGTTCCAGGGACGGTTATGCCAGGGAGCGAAAAAAATCCCCCATACTTCCTCTAATCACCCGAGGAGGGAGAATCGGAAGATAAATGAGAGTACAGAAGAGTGTGTCTGTATGTCCTAGTAGGCACTCTTAAAGCTTCATAAGTCGTCAAGTAGAAATGACAAGAGCCAGTTGGGGAACGAAATACTGAGTTTCCTTTACTTTCTCGTTTGGGGAATCTTTGCTCTAGAAAATAGTTTTGCGAGAAAATAGTCACCTAATTATCTACAAGTCAGTCACTTAATTTGATAAAGAGAGAATACACGGCTCATTATCAGGCTGAAAAATCGTCGGAAGAAGGATAAAAGATACTCTAAGAACAAATCGAATATATGAAATAGCTATCAGTAATTTGACCCCTAACTGAAATGTGGTTGTGGACAAAATTTCAAAACCATAGATAGAGAAGGAAGAAAATTATTTCTGACACCTTTGTACTGGAGAGAATTCCAGAGTCAAAACATTTTAACCAACTCAATGAAAATACATGAATGGTAAAATTTATGTATTTATTAATCTTAATAAATCTATAACCCTTCCATTAAACCCTTATGTTAACCCTTCTAAGGGTTTTATTAGATTGTTCAAACTTGATTTAAAGTTTCCAGGTAAAATATGGGAACAAATCTAACATGAATATTTTATTGGTGAATATGACAACTTTCCTGTGACTTGAGTATCCAAGGCAATCATTTTGATGAGTCATAGTGAACAACAAAGTAATAAACTCTGTATTTATTCCAGACTTAACAAGGCCGATAAATTACCTGCTGTTGTCACTGTATCAGAGAAATGTTACTCGAAATGTGAATGAACAAATTAGAGCCAATGAGATGCGTTGCTGAAATCTTCATGATAAAAGAGGCTGCTTAGGGTAAAATTCTCCATCGCGAAAACTTAACTGCTAGCATAAATTATGTCATCGTGAGGTATCACCCACTAGAGCGTAGTTATTTGAAACAACCTCGCGGAGATATATCCTTTTACTTAAGTAGTAAATAAGATAATTTTCTAAAAAAAAACGTATGATGCTTTAGAAATTCTGAATACTCTGATTATGCTAATAGAAATTGCTCCCGCATAGCGTGCCTGTTCATACCCACTCCAATAGCGTTGTGAAAACGAGAACGCAGTTATTCAGAGCGTGCCACCGAAGCAGAATCAACAACTCCACGTGTTCCATGCGAGATCCAGTAGATGATACCCCGCCGTTCACTAACGGCGCCACCGACCCATGAGTACGGAAACGCTGATGTGAAAATTGGAGAACCCGAGAAGAAATCCCAAGTGGAGAGTAAATACAAATCACGAGCCACATTATGAAACCCAGTGAGGTACTGTCGACCGGAAAGATATACCTAGACTGTCGATTCAATTTTGTATCTGGATATACGTATTTTTTATGGTTATGGGAGGTTAATTTAGCCCAGATGACTAGCATCCCGAATGAGAACCGCATCTGAAGGATGTGAAATCACACGACAGTATCTCAAATACAAGTTACTCTTTTATTGTACTTCCCGTGATAATAGTCTGGAATATATGCAGAGGAATGCAAATTATTCATGCATTCCCAATAACGACCGCAAAAATTTACTTTCATTTTACAATTACTGCCCAACGATTGATATACAAAACGTATCTAGTAGATACTGACTTCCGATACTGTGAGAACCAAATTCTATACATCCAATTGGTATCTATTCGCACTTTTCCGAGTAATTTCATTGTTTTCACCCGATGATGATGGAATGAAATATAAAAAATATTTACATCAAAATTTGCATTTTAAAATAAATGAACCACCCAGCCATATATGTTTCAGTACGTTTCTTACTTGACTAAAATTATTTTTTCGACAACGTCCATCCTAACGTCAAAGCACTCTTCACCTAATACATCATGTATACAGTTTACTTTTAAATCCACGTCAGATAATATCAAAATACCAAACTAACAATATTACATGTATTGACTTCATGTATTTGTTACATGACTTTAATGACACTATCAGATAAACTTCAGCGCGATGACAAATGACTTCGTAAAATGTCTACAAAATATTTCCACCGTCCCCCATTACTCTCCGAGGACTCACTTCTGATAACTAATTGGACCACTGTTCCCTTAAAGAGATAAAAGAGTATCGGCTAAGGGTACCAATTACGTGCCGTAATGTGTTTAGTTTGTATTTATTTTCCTTTGATAATTTATAGCCAATTATTAATACTTCCAACTTTTTGAGTTTGCTTAATTATGTTACGTGCCTAAAAACCCAGTTCTCATGAGTTTTTGATCTTAAGTATCTAAGTTTCACCCTAAATACGAGTAAGAGTATCATGAGTGTTTGTTCTCATAATTTAACCCTACGACTTTTATGGAATATATCGATATATTTTCATCAATATGGTCGCACACGGTAGATTGAAGTTTCTATTGCACATATCATTGGAGTTTATCAATTTGGTATATTCTATCCCTAGAGTCAAGATAACAGAAAAAGAAAAAGACCTGTTATGTGACTAAAGGCATCACTTTTAAAATTTTTAACGAAAAGATAGCTTAGCTATTCCATATAATTTAAATAATTTATAAAATATGGAATACTGTTATGTAAATTCCATCGAGCCACACCTGAGACAACTGAGTTTAAAGGCATCACCTTCTGGAGCTTCGAGCAGTCACTAAACAGATTCGCCAGCTAAGTTGAAATCATCTCTCAAATGATTACAAACACATTATAGAGTCAACACAAGAATGGCCAAGTTAGTCTTTTTGACTAATCATAATTTGACCGTGATTCGGTGATACCGGTGAAACAGATGAACTGAATAACTAGTTGAGTGAATTGGTAAAATACAGAAATGCATCATACTGAAAGGATTAATGTATAGCTAAACTGATTGAAAGAGCTATTATAAAAAATTTACAGATAAATGTCCTTATCACAGCAAAAAAGTACGAAAAAACAAGAAAATTTAAATATTTTCTCGATTACGTTGTTATCTAATGGAAATTTTAGACAGTGCAATTACGATAAAGTATCGCGTCATAATAATAAATAATATATATAATAATAAGTAATAAAATGAAAGGGAATGAAACGTCATTTGGCAACATGAAATTTAGTCAGCAATAAAGTTGCAAAATACTCATTAAATCGCAAGAAAAAACCTATGGTAGTCAAAGTGACTGCCGAGGGCATTTTAGGTAGGCGAGAAGGCTGGGCATTCTAGTGTTAAGGAAATATACCAATTATCCTTCGGTCGACTGATCCCAATTGGAGATAAAAGAACAATCTTTAGAAAAAGGTTATGCCACAGCAGCGCACGAATGGTGACCTAATATCCATTCGAGCTGAGAAACATCAGAACCATTTGCAGACCGAAAGGATCGAAACTTCTCTTCGCCAAAACTTGAATACGAGCAGATTAGATACGAAATTTTATGGCGTAACCGTATATGACACATGAACTGGATGCTTGAGATATCACACACTCCGGTCACCCGGGCGAGGGAAGGGCTCCGAAAGGGTTTTAGTAGCGGATTCCCTTGGGGAATTGGAATTCTGGTGGAGATTCCCTTCTGGGATATATGGAAGACGAGGGGGATGGAGATGGAGTGGGAGGGGAGAGAGAAAGTGGTGTGGGGGGTCGGGTAACGTGAGGGACAAGAGGTCTGTGGAGGAGTGCGGCGGGGGTTTGGGGGAGATTTACAAGAAGGCGGTGGTGAATGCAGGGAATGATAATGGGACGAAACATGATGGCTTGCGATCCTCCCGAGTACAATGTCATCCTTCAAGTCTCCATCGAATGAAGACAGACCGTCACCGTTGTCCCACAGATTGCGTACGAAGATAAGAAGAGGCATATGAAGGCGAATTAAGTTACACCGCATGGGACTTTTGCATTTTCTCATTAAATGGATTATTTTCAGCGTAAAAATTACCAATACCCTTTGATTTAGAAATATAGCTCCTCTTTACTGTGTAGGAGGAAACAATTACATTAAATCTCTAAAGTAATCACATTTTTCCATCGGGCTTTGTAGGTATTTCAGTCGATATTTATTTTCGATTTGATATTTATTCAGCCGAGATTTAGATTTTCTTGACGGCCGGCAGTCTTGGAAGGCATGTGGAAAGAAAGTTTGGCAGGAGAAGAATGCGTCTTTTATCCAGCGCCCTGTTTAAGAGCTTTAATCTCTTCAGTCCTGCCGCTCTGTCTCCATTAAGTTTTACATGACTGATTAAGATAGATATTTTTGGGTATAAATAAGATGTATATTGCACAAATAAAATATATTGCCGAAAAATCACACAGAATGAATTTAACCGAGTGCACAGAATTATATACACTATCCGAATAAAAATATTATGTGTATTTGGTGTTGATAAAGTAATAACACGATGTAAAATACATACTGTACGAGGACTAAAGAAGTTAATGAGTAAGCATTGGTTTCCCGAACAATGATACTCAAATGATATCGTACTGTCTACCAAATTTATTTCAAACTCTTTCTTTTCAAAATTTCAAAACAAAATTTCTTACCTGATGATGACTGCTAGACAGTTGAAACACGTGTTCTTAGAGTTTGAAATAAATTTGGTAAACAGTTCGATATCGTTTGAGTATCATTGTTCAATATGCTGTTCTACAACATCTCGCCGGAGAAAGTGGAGTTTATTGGTTTTCCGGGCTTGGTAGTACTTCTCCAAAAGCTAATAAGTCACAATTCATTATGTTTTAGATTCTTAGCGAAGTTTCTAAGGATCCTGGCAATAATTCAAAGTCCGAAAAACCTTAACTGCTGTAGGCTCTCTCCGTACAATATCTGGACATTATCACCTATTCATAATTACATTAAATATTTAGTGCTTTACTAAAGTTTTAACAATAGAAAGGTGTTAAGTTATTTAATAATGAATACCATCCTAAGTCTGTGCTAAGGGTTTATTAAACACCCTTAGAATAAACATATATGCACCAGTAAAAATGCTCCATTTGACTTTATCCATACAGAAGCTAAAGTTATCATTCTTATCATGAGCGTAAATACGAAATTTCCAGTCATGTCCACGGATGTACATATACAACATTAACAACGAAATAAATCACGACAAATGATGACTGAAGAGAGAAGGAAAATATTGAACGAGTATAACGTGAAGGCTTTAACTTTTAACGTATCAAACAAGATCTTCTCTTCACAAAATAAAAAAATTTCTCTACATCAAAATTAACAAAAAATTATTAAATTCAAGGGGGGTCAATAGAGTATTCAATGACATTATTCCGCTTCAAAAGCTCCGCAGGACTATTTTATCAACAAGAAAAGGAAGTTATCAACAGTTTCTCTTGATATTTTGAGACTGGGGAAGAAGAAAACATCTTTTTTTCAATGAAATATTCATGACTGACCCACTCCCTCTTTGATATCAGTATTCCGGGACCGAAGCCAGATCGTTCACAATCCTTCCTCAAAATTTCAATTTTCAACCTCTTATGCAAAATAACTTTTCGAGAAAAGTCCCCCAATTTGAAACAATAAATGCTAAAAAGTATGTTGCACACATGCATCAAGTATTTTGCTTTTTAAAGGAGATTGCCGAGGAAAAAACGAGGTTTTTAAAACTCGAGAAATTGTATGAAATCACTTCCTAAGAGCTAGTTCCTCAATGCTTGAAATTACACTCACAAGCTCTATATCCTCATTTCTATCTTTTGAAACAATATTTAGCATATGCACTTTCGCTGTTTATCACTGAAGGTGATTTTTACCCAAAAACTGGCGAAATCATTTTTCTAAATCTTGCACTCTTTAATCTTCAACACCTTTGAGCCGTCTTCTTTTAGAGCCCATCTTTTAGAGCCCATGCATCGCTACAAGTCATGTATTTTTGGTCCAAATTCACCATATTTTCCCGATATTATTGCTATTTACTTTCTATCAGAGCCAAAATTGGAAATGGAATGTCGTATTTTTTCCATGAATTTATCTTTCGCCACTACGTTACCTTTCCTCCGATGAAAATAGCTCATATACATTTACGCGAACGCTCATGAGTCATTTGATTTCTACTCATAACTTTATGCTTCCCAAACTTCGTGAACGGAAACTACGCAAGGCGAGATTGACGCCGGTTATCGGAAAATCCGTCCGAGATGATGACTGGGAGGGAAAACCAAAATACTCTCGATTAGATGACGCAGAAGGAGAGGGGAGGAATGGTGAAGGTACGCTCGGAACGGTGGAGAAATGCAGACCCAGAGGGAAAGAGTGAAGCAAGTGAGGATGAGAGGGTAAAGCAAATAGAGGGGGGGAGAGGGTCGAATCCTTCGGCTGAGTGGATGAGACAAGACAGATGATCGGAGTATCGACCAAGGAAGCCACTAGTTGTGAAATAAAGTGTCGCTGAAGCATAACGCCTGCAGCTTGCAACGGTTTCGGTCGACGAGAGAAATAGATACAAATTTTTCAAGGAGGTTGGGTCGATGGATCGAAAATTTATGAGTTGATATTGCTTATCTCATTGGGGCATAAAAAATTTTTTTCAAACTATTGCGGGAAATGGGTGAAGTTATCTTCTAGAATATTGTATGTTAAAAGCCCATATGTCATTTGGATTCAAGTACCTTAATTGACCATACTTGTTGAGCTAATGAGGTTAATTCCTACGAAAAATGCCGAATTATTATCGGTTCTACATTACCTGTAGGCAAAATGAAAAGCTGTAGCCAAAGGGGACAATCGACCTTCTTCCCGTACCCACCCTCTATGGTCAAACAACTCAATCAGCTGTATATAGCAGTTGGATCAAACAACTTAATCAGTTATAACGAACAGTTGTAAAAGACAACTTAAAAAGTTGTAGCATAGCTGTTGTAAACAATAGGCTAGTTTGGTGACCACGACGTTACGTTGATGAGCTGTGCAGCTGATAGCTGAATATGACAGTTTTGTCTTCTGTTTCATATGCATTTGCGCGTCTGTCTGCGCTGCGGTGGCTGCCGGTCGTGTCGTTGTCAGACTTTGGACCTTCCAGCAATATTCCATCAGCGACAATTGAACAGCTGTTTGCTTCAGGGTGTTTCACAGACCTTCTTTCAAGAGAAACACTAGCAATGAAATGTAGTATTGACACTGTTGTATTGTCCTAATGACACCACTGCAATGAAGGGTTCGTGAAATTGTTGAGGAATTAGATTTTTATACTCAAATCTTTTAATTATCAACCCAGAATTATATTTAAACTCGCATTATCCTCGAAGGGGATCGCAAAAAAAAACATTTAAAAATAATATTCGAGAATTATTATCATTATAAAATATACTTTGTCGATAAAAATTGTGGATTAAATGAAGAAAATTGCCAATTTTCTTTGTAGTCTATGAATAAATTTGCCAAATTCCTTGTAATCCATAAAGAAGCAAGCCAAAACGTTAAGTTGAAGATACAGAAAAATTCATTCCTGGTGAAATAAAGACCAGTTACCTCGGTCATTAAGTGATGCTAATCACGATAAATTCCATTTATGCTTATGCATTTTCTTTCAGTGTCAGGTTTAAATGCTTTAATATTCGTTCGCTTACGGTACTTGACCATTATATTGATGAAAATAGGATGGTTGTCAGGGATTACTGAGGGAATTGTGGTTGATGAAGACAATTGTGGCCGGAATAAGCCTTAGTTGGGGTGAGAGATATTGCATCAGCTGGGATTTAATTAGATAATCGTCGTGAGAAGTTCATTTTTAAGTGCGTTTCGTTTGTTTGCAGAATTAAAAGCATCTTATAATACAAAATTCATTCATTGAAGCAATATTTTGAAAGCGTTTTGTAAATTATTGTAATTTTACACTCAGACAACTAGAGAAGCAGAATAAATAAAGAACAAAATGAATCGTCAATGATAACCATTAACATTACAGACGGTATCTACTTCTGTAAACAATCATTTTAACACGAAAATGAAAGCATTCGAATTTTACACCAAGTTACTTAATACGAAGGTTATGTTTGGTGCATATAAACTCAAATACTCTCGAGGAATTCTCAGGCCTAAAACTTAAGTATGTGCCCACCTAGCATCAGTTCTTTCTAAAAATTCCTAAGGTGGCTGGAGGGGTAATGATGGGTCATTGAATGCACATTTGAATTCTTATTTAAGTAAGTTAAATTTAAAACATGCACCGCATTACATTTTCTATGAATCTGTTAAGGCATTAGGACTCCCTTACAGGAAGTGATGGAATCTCAATCCACATGTGGAATGGAAATTATAGGAAGAAAGTATGGCGAGAAATGGAAAAGTAGTGGTTGGGGACGCAATGAGCCAAAATACATTCCTTCCGTAATAAAAAAGGATGGATCTCAAACAGTTTCAAAGCATAATCAAGAAAGGGTGTGTGGAAAAACTACGGTTCTTAACGTTGATCAATGCTGAAATAAGTAAAAATATGGAAAAAACGGAAAAATTATCCTTTTAAAGCACTGAGTCGAGAAATCAACTGCAACCGTGAACTCAAAGTTCGAAAGCATGTAAACGTTATTTATTCGAGTTTGTTTCGCCGGAAAATAGATGTCAGGAATTATCGGCAAACAAATAAAAAGAAAAGAGTCTTGAATTAATATTGATTCGGCACTGAAGAGGAGGAGTGAAGATCGATTCGACGGATATATATTTATAAATGGTGTAGTAAAGAAAGAAATCTGAGAGAATACTTGAATTTAGGATAAGTAAACTCACAAAGCACCGACCCAAGGCAATCTTCAGAGCACAAAATTTAAGAGAAGGTACAAATGGAACAGAACAAAGTAGAACTACATCTATATACTACCCTGCTAGCCGCCGCATGGACGTTGGCAGGGGATGTCCCAACACCCCCCTGCCACACGTCCTTGCGGCGGCTAGCAGTTAGCTAGCGGCTGCTGTTTTTGTATTATGGTATTAGAGAAAGAGTAAAAAAATGTACGGAAGAGAGAGAAGACAAAAAAACAATCCTAGAACTAATATGACCTCTGGCGATCGTAATATAAATATATGAATGAATCAGGGGTATTTAGAGAGTAAAATGAATGTGGCGTGTCTCTTCTCTACTACCGCCTCTGGTGACTGAAAGAGGAGTCAAAGGAGGTGTTTGGGGGAAGGCGAGGGAAGGGGTGGCGGATAGGGGTCGAAATGAGACGCCGTGGGCGAGGTGATGGCGGGGGTGAGGAGCGGATTGGGTGGAGGAGGCGGCGGCATCGGGGAGCGGTTTTTCAGGACCTCCCAGAGTGAGGCAGGAGGCCGACTGAGGGGCCGAAGGGGCGGAGGATGGTGGTAAGATTCCCTACTTTTCCCTATTCCATATGGTGTGGCAGAGAAGCGGTGGCTGAGGGGAAGGCGGGGGTTGTTTCCAAAGGCGGAGTCGTCGCGAGAGGCTTCTTGTGGACGGAGGTTTGGGACGGAGGATGGGTCGCTGCGTTCGTTCTAATGCTGATGAAAACGTGGCCCGCCTCGGGGGAAGGGAAGAGAGGAAAAGGGGGGGATTCATCTCTCTCAGACGTGGGGGGGGGGACCGAGATGTGGGGTGCGAAGCGAGGAGGGAGTGTGTCCACGCCGACGTGTCGGGACAGTCAGTGGTGGGGCAGGCGATAGAGTTTGTGGAATTTCAGGGCAGAGTGGTGTAGGAAGTGGGGAAGGCTGAAGCTGCGTCTTAACGGGACGCTTGTGTCCCGGCATTTGTGTCGCGACACCGGACACTAGCGTCTCAACGGAGGCGCTCTAGGGGTGTCCGACACTCGCTTTCGAGTGTCGGGAGGGCAGCTCTTGCGAGAGCAGAGTCTCGCACCGTCTCTGTCTGACACTTCTCTCCCGAGAGCTGAGGTACGGCGCTCGTACGACTGTACGCGCGATTGCACGGCGCTTACTGGCAATCAAATGCCCTCCAGTTTGGAGGCTGCCATATTGGCTTCAATTTTAGCACTGAAAGAGGAAATAGCTATATAGAGACAAAGATATACAAGTGAGTGGCTATTAAAAAGAAGTGAATTCGATGCCTATGAAACCTTGATTTTCGAGTGTAGTTTACTTACTCGACAGTTTCCCAAAGAAAAATGAAATGTCATTTTATAATCCCACTACTCTGGGTAGAATCCTTTGCCATAACAAAGATGAATTATACCCCCTCCTTCAATATGGTAATAAGTGAAGCGCAACCCTTGTGAAAAAGGTACACAGGCCAGACTGGTAGTAGAGTCTGCACAATAGTAAAAGAACAAGAAAGATGCTGGAAAACCGATGACGAAACGTCGCTGCTGGCATAACAACTGCCACAAACTTCTCATTCTTGTCAATTCAGTCCCAATATTCTCCATCTGGGAAGCAAGAGCATAAGAATGGACATTGTTGTATAATTTGAAGTTACAATCTAACGTGAATGTTCCATAAATGAACAACTGTTTTTAAACCGCTCTCCTCTCCTTGATATTCCCTTCCCTAAAGCAAACGGTCGTACTCCTACTTAACCTTCTCCAGTCGACTCCACCCTACGCACGCTTCCTTTCCACCCTCAATCTTTTGTTCCACTTTCCTTTCTGATTTACTCTACGCCGGTAATCCCTTCTAAGAATCCATCTAGTGTCCTCCCTCATCTTTCTTTCTGTGATCACAATCCCTTTCCCTCTTGACCCTCACTCCGCTGACTTCCCAATTTTTTCCCTTTCCCTACCTCCTTATACCGGCTACCTGCTACCTTTCCCTTGCTAATGACCTCGCTTACTTATATCTTTTTCTGCCCCCACCCCCTTCTCTCCTTACATATCTTTCTTCACTTATTTTCCGTTTTCCTTGGTCTCTCACGTTTTCTTGTTCTCTCCTTGTTTCCGATGTTCTTGGTTTTCCCGGGATAACCTTCTACATCTCTCTCCCTCTACCTTCTCTCCTATACCTACCCATCCATTTAACCATATATATGTGATGCCTCCTTTTTCTCAATTTATAGAACCTCTTGGTGACTTTGTGTGTTAAAACGCATACTATTACTATCAAAACATGTGGAAAAGTGCGACAGTTGTGTTCATTATATCTAAGCAGCAGTAGGTTTCACCATGAATGTGAATGAGCTAGCTCCTGATCCAATCATGGAAATTAGCTGTGGACCAAGGTAGAAACCCTATCATAAATCGATGGTGTGTAAGGGTTGCCAATATTGTGGGATGTGACAAATAAGGAATATAAATATGTATCGTGTTAAAAAGAGTACCTACTGTGTTCAAAAATATTTCCAGCAATTTTTCAAAGTCGGCAGAGGAGCATTCAGCGGAAATGGCACAATCTCCGGTACCAGTTCAACGATGAGTTCCGAAAAATACAACAGAAAAAGTCCGGATCTAAAACAGGAGATAAAATTCGAACAATAACATGCAGGAATATATATCGTGTGCATAGAAATGGTTTCATTATTCTTGAGGTGAACTTCACCCGTGAAATAAAACAACTATGTATAATTGAGATAAGAAAATTACTCGAAGAAAATCAACCTCTATAGTTTGACGAGAGTCCACTAGCGCTTTTGATTGTCAAAATTAGGATAAAATTTCATACCGAAAAAAGATAATTCCCACCACCGCCCCATTATCACGTGAAGCGATAATAAAAAAAGGTCAAGGGTTATTTTGGTTCTTTATTCTGCTAAAGATGATTAGTAGAATAAAATGTGGAAAGAAACCGAAGTGCGATGGCCAATCACCTCAGGTTAAACCGCTGCATATTCGTAGCAGTCATCGCTATTGCTCGCAATACCTTGTCAAGAAGATGGTTGAAATCCTCTGTGCACATCCGAAGAATGTTTTTACAGTTCTTTCCATCTTTTACAGCCCACTTTCAAATCAAGGTTTCGTAGGTACCGATGTCACTTTTTTTAATAGCCCCTCACTTGTGGGTATTCGTTTCCTTTTTAGCTGTTCCTCTTACTTTTATGGGAGCAAATTGAAGCAACTACAGCAGTCGTCAAACGAGAGAGAAATATATGTGATGTATCCTTTTCCTACAGAGCACGTGTTCATAGATATTAGTGGATATTAAAACACTTAACCATATTTCTATGCTTTTCGAGGTAGAAGCGAATCTGTGGCCGTGCCCTTCGAACCTAACGTGCCCCTGAAACACCGCCGGCTACCGCGACACTCCGACACGATTCCGGACTGCCGGAAATCCGTAGAGCAGTGCCGGAGTGTCGCGACCGGTCGGATCGGGACCGTCTTAACAAGACACAGTGACCAGAGACACTAGTGTCGCGACACTTCCGGGCGAGTGTCGCGACACAGCTCTCGGAGCCGTCTTAACGGCGACACTCGGTGTCTGACACCGAGTGTCGGACACTTTAGTGTCCCCTTAAGACGCAGCTTAAGGGAGCGGCGTTTCCCCTTTATATCCTGCGGGAGAGAGAGGGGAGAGAATCTTGCGAGCGAGGTGGCGACGTTTCTAGAAGGGAGAAACGCAGGAAGATGGGAATATCTGAAAAGAGGGAAGCACGTGGAAAGAGAGGAAGGTGTGAGAAGGGAGCGATACAAGAGGTTAGTGGTCACCCGGCGACCCTTTTTCGTCCCCGGTACAGTGGATGCTGTCAGCAAACTGCCAGGCGTCAAGCGCGAAGTTATCTTGGCCGTCGAAGAACGTTGAATGTATGCACTGCCGCCATGGTTTCAAGACGTGCACACGATTTAAAAATGTCTGGTTTACGTTAATCATAAGAATACGTTGCCTAAACGTTACTTTGTTGCTAAGGGGAAGTCTATATTTTGTGTATTACATCGAATTATCAGTTTGTCAACTTATTGGCGTTATCGACGACAGAAAGTATTGACTTCGGAGTACCCAGAAAATATGATTCGGGTGATTAAAACACGGGGTCGTAGTGTGTTAAATGTAGGGATGCACGTTACAGTCTTGACTGTTCTCCCAAATGCTGGTTCTCCTCGATTTCAAACTTAATGACGGCATACCCTCCAGGTTGATTGTATCTGTATCATCATTGACAGATATTTGATTTAATGAGAACAATAAGAGGAGATCCCATTGATTTAATCCCATTTAAAAACAAAATTCTTTCTCACTCATTATCTATTGAGCGATTGGTTCAATTCAGTTTCCACAACAGAAAGGTAAAACAAGTTTATGGTAAATCTGAAGATACCAAGACTAGGCACACGGTCAATGCCTTTACAGATACCTCTCTAATAACTTACTTAAGGGCAAAACTCCACAGATGAAAAAGCATTCGCCTTGTCCGGGACTCGAACACAGAACCGTCGATTTCGCACCGTGTACTTAAGCCAGTTAAACAACCGTGGCGTCCTCCTTCCCTGAGGATCTTTTTGGGCTTTGAAGGAACAAGGTTTTTAATATTGCCGGGCCAACAATGCATAAAACAGTCCAAAGCGTCCGCCAGGTGCCAGGGCCGGCGAGGTTTTACCTTGACATACATGTAAGATAAAGTGTACCAACAGCAATAATATTAACATCCAGGGAGAGCTAGCACTTGCTTCAGTTAATTGAATTTGTGGTTTTGTACAGACTTTTAAACTTTGCACGCCTCCCACAATAGCTGAAGAAACGACTTCACCACTCATTTTTAATGGTGAAATGATGCATAAAATGTTTTCTTTTTGGAATTTCATCAGAAAATTCGTGGTTCAACATGGCATACTACAAAACGTCGGCTACGTTGCTCTCCCACTAAGCTTTCGATGTTACCGAATGAACCACGAAACGTATACGAAATACGAAATAGAAAAATACGAAAAGGAAATAAGAAGAGAGAGCTCATGAAGACAGAAACGGTATAAAGACATCATTCCAGATGGACGACGGCCGCGTAATGCCTCCTTTGTACAGATCACAGTAGAAACCGCCATCGGAAGAGGATTTAATGTGGTCTCGCCAGGGATTCAAGATCGAAATCACCGCAAAAAACAGTTTTTCGCCATGAAATAAAAATATGAATGGAGGAAACAACACTTAATGCGCTTATGCCCAGGCCAATTTAAGTGTACAAGAGTGTTTTTCAAGTATTAGTACGTGGTTAATTTTAGATAAATCCTGCTCCCCTCAGATAATGCTAGCTAATATTTTTTCTAGTAATCCCACCAACGTTGGTTTGAAATTATGAAGGGTATTTTTGCCTCTTTTAAGTACCTACTTAAAATTTTAAGGGCAACTGTAATAATCCTGGCTTCAATTTGTGTCGCGAAACTGTATGCGCTTGCAGTGAGAGACATTAAGAATAAAGAGTATATGTACTCACGACGAAAGTGATGAAAAATAATTGAAAATGACTTAGAAAGAAGCGAATACCTTTTATAGGACAAAATGCTTTGTCTAGAGAGCTACCCTTTGCAGATCTTTATTTTAATTTCTATTGGAATGAGTAACTTGATATGGTTCCACAATTTTTGCCCTAACCCACTTAAGTTTCGGCATGTTATGCCAATTTTAAAGAAAAAATAGCGTAATTTGCTGAAGACTGGATTGGTAAGTATGATAAATTGTAAAATCATGCTAAATTACTTATGGTAATCTGAAGAAAATCCTAAAAAAGATACATTAACATTCTATTACTTTCGCGAAAACAGGAGATGAGATGGATAAATAAGTAGGCACATGTAGTACCAAATTAGATGACGGTAATCATCATGTTTTAGGAGAAAAGTGGGCTAGTATTCAATCATCTCAAAACCCCAACGATTTCTTCACCGCGGAGTACTTTTTTTTCACCCTTTTTCAAATACCAATTTAATAAAAAACTTCGAGGGAACATAATTATGAACACGCTCTGCGTTTCCAACGCTTCTCCCTCTCCCGCGGAGCAGAGCCCGAAACGAAGAAATAAAACCCCAAATGGGAGACAGAGAGGGAGAGTGAGCAGTACTCTTCCACGGTTCCGAGAAATGTGGAATAAAAAAGAGAAAAAGAACGAACCGAGAGAGAGGGATAGAAATGGAACGGTGAACGGAGAGAGAGAGGGAGAGGGAGAAAGAAAAGGAACGAGAGAAAGAGGGAGGAAAAAAATAAAGTCTTGGGGGACAAAAATCACCTGTCGGGGTATTAAATAATGGAGCAGGGGTGGGAGAGGAGAGGGAGGCCGAATGAGGGAGGAGGACTGCGGAAGAAAGATGAGGGGAGAGATACGGGGGTTGGTGCAGAGTGGTGGAGAGAAGAGAGAGGAAAAAGAGTGTGTGCAGGATCCAAGAAGAATACGGAAGCACAAGACGGAGTGAAGGGGAGGAGAGAGGGGTATTTAGGGGGACGAAGCCGGACGCGCTCCTTGTACCACCTGGGGGGTGGGGAGGGAGGGGTTGGTTTGGGTCCGCAGTGAGGGTGTCGAGAGAGAGAGAGAGAGGGTGGCGGTGAGAGAAGAAGAAGATTCGAGGGAGGACGAGGAGACGGGCCGTGGGAGAGGGAGGCATCGACTCCCGGGATTTTCTCCGGTGGGGGGGGGGAGGACTGAGGCTGGGAAGTATGAGAGCCGTCCGTGTGGAACTGCGCGGCGGAGGCAAGAGGAGTTGGGGAGTCGTGACTCACTCGCGGGCGGCGGGAAATGAGAGCGCAAGGTAGGGTAGGGGGGAGGAGCGGAATGATGGGGAGGAGGGAGGGGCTAACTCCCGAGGAAAAGGGAAAGCAGATCCGCCGTCCTTGCGAGATGAAAGGCCCCCAGCCGCAAGAATCGGGAAAAAAAATGAAGATAGGCTCCTCCACAAGTTTGGTTAAAGGTATCCGACAAGGGAAGCAAGGTTTCTCAAGGCGACGTTCTAGTTTTTGCTTTCGGCTTTGGGCAATACGCCACAACTGTTTGTGTACCCACAGTGAGTAGATAAAAACTCAAAAGGGCTAGGAAAAATGCACCGTTTCACTTTACTGAGGGTTCGGCTCCAGTAAGTAGGAAATATTTAACCAATTAATCGATTATTACCTGTTTTCATATATAGGTAATTGAAGAATTAATTTGAAAGAAAACATTCATCAAAGAGTTCTCGCTCATCGCCATTGCCTATAGAATTACGGAGGGGTGTTCAAGTAAAATTTATGATTAATTTTTACGCAGGTTCTAACTATTTCAATATTTTTAAACTTTTGTCTGAATTATTTATTCACTTCATCATGTGCTTCCAATTTAGTCAACCATGATTCAGTCTAGAAGGCGTTTTGGTGAAATGTTACCATTAATACAAAAAAGTCCTCACAAAAAAATTCAAAATACACAACTATGCCTTCACGAGTTCATTGAAAATCATCACAAACATGGGAGAAAGACTGAATAAAATCATTGAACAATCAACCAGCGCTTTCTATAAAACATTCCTCAGTGAACAGTTGGATTCCCATCACACATGTCGAAAGCTAACTGGCATTTGATTGCATTTAGACATTTTTGAGAGGATGGTTCTCACGGAACAACTCGGACGTAAAATCTCGAGTTGCCAAACGTAACTCTTTTACACACTCAAGTCTAAACTGCCACCGTCTCCTTCCCGAAGTCTTAAGACATTGCGGGGCGGCGAAGTTTAGTGAGAGCCGTCCCATGTTTGCAGCCACATCCACCACTTTCGCATTAAATGGGAAATAGGCTGAAGGGAGAGGGGAGGGGCTGCCTTCTCCGTTGAAGTGTCTCCTCATCCATCGTGGGCACTCTCCATCTCTCTCTATCTCTCTCTCCCTCTCTCTCTCTCTCTCGAGTGCCCTCTTAGAAAGTTCACTGATTTCCCCGTCGATGGCACTCGCGTCCTCGTAAAATGAAGACGACGCCCGAGAAATCGTTTGGGCCTTTATGACTGAACCGAACACCCTTCCGGTAGTACGTACGCGAGTATATCGACCATTTTACTAGAACGATCAATAGAATATTTCACGTCCACTAACTACCCTCCTCCGATGACGTGGCCGCCGATCCAAGCCGTATCGCTCCTCGGAGGATCGTACCATGAAATGCTCCTTTCAGATGCCTCGCTATAGGTACAAGCACTACTTTTGGGATCGGTGAATTGAAGAAATAGGATGGTAGGAATAAATATACAGTCCAAATTGACCAAAGGTAAAATTCATCAGTGTACTTGAAAATTTAATGGTATGCATGCATAAAATAAAATCCAATTGATAAAATAAGGCTGTATTCCATTTAAAAATTAAATTGGAGCAATAATTGTCTAACTTAATATTTTTGTCATGATTGGTTCTTTCCAGTCCTCACAACTGAAATGCAAGACATATACGCGCAATCTATCTTAGCTGAGAAGGAAGAGAGAAAATATACCATCAGCAAAAAATTGAGTTCTTGAATATAGGCCGTAAGGGGGGTTTGAAGGAAATAAGTTTCCGCACTTCTTAGTAAGGAAGTAATACATGTGGAAATTGGATAATAGGAATCGCTTCGGTTGGGTTACCCTTTTTATTGAATATAAAATACAACTGCATAACGTTGAAAAATTTGTATAGGAGTTGATGTTAGGAAGTTGCTAGTTTCATCATGAAGATAAGGTGACAATTAGTTTATGCAGAAATTGCATTTCATAGCCAATCTCTTTTTATATTGAATAGTTATTGCTGTACTCCTACATAAGGTTATCGTCTCTATGACTACATTTATTCATGTAAGAAAAGATACTTTTTTCGCTAATCCACTCAGTAGCAAAAATATTCAGTAAAACGGGGTGTTTTATATACTCTCACCACTATTCACTGGATTTTTTGAAAGTTTAACTCAAATCTTCTATGGAGAAAAAGTACCTGATTTATAAACTAACGTTCCATCTACACAAATGTCAATACCACCTCTAAAACTTTGACACACACTTAAACTGATAAAACGCCGCAATTTTCCTTCATCATTTCACTGAGTTAGCTAGCACGAAGGTTTAACTCGCTTAATGTTGATCCAAACACTCGCTTCTGTCACCGAAACATTATTCACCTCAGAATTCGGCCTCATCAGCATTCTTTTCCTCGAGAGATGAAGTCTCCGCACCCGCATGTTTTTTAAACGCTCCCGTAATAAAAAATCCAAGTTACTCAAGTCTCCTCACGGCAAGAGGAAACCTTTGCTTAATCCTCGCCATTAGCCCATATTTAACTAAGAGACAGAATGGGATAATTAATGCCTTCCATTCCCTTCTCTCCTCTCCAACCGAGTAAAACTTTAGAGAACCACAATTCCATCTGCCTTGCAAACAACCATCTCTCCTGTTTGCCCACTCCTTCCGAAGATACTCGCCCCCCCTCTCCCTAATTCATCTCATCCCCCGCTCAACACTTGCCCCTTGTAAACCCCCTTCTCCTCCCTCTCGTCCTTTTCTCACCCCTTGATCCCCTTTCTCTGTATCCACTCTCCCTTCCCTTTTCCCCATCCTCCTCAAACTCTCTCTCCGCCCCTTTAAGCGTTCCTTATCTCTCTCTCAGGAACGCACCAACACGCCCTCCGTGTCCTTCACCGCACCCCACTCATTCCTGTGTTAATGGTTCTCCAACTAAACACGCTCTCCCCGAGTGACAAAGAAAATGAAGACTCAATGGTCTCAAAACGGTTTCCACCGCTCGAGACGGATCTTCGCCGAGAAATGGCATCCAATAAGTTTAACAGCGTCGAGTTCTTCGAGGACGCATTTAATTTTCTCACAGAACAATCCATTTCAACTGGAGGAGAGCGGCCGAGTCCACTTACAAATGAGCTCATTCTCGAGCGATGCGTATTCATTCTATCTGCAGAGAGTTTGTGCGTATACGAGCTGTCCAGTAATTATTTCACCGCGTCGCCAGCAATACAGATCCAACGAATGGCCATTTAAAAACTGCGAGCGTAGAGAAAATGAAATTTCATTTCTTCCTAAGTGCCTAAACCAAAAGAGATTTCAGATTTTACAGAATAGAAGATTTTACTTGGCCTCGTAATCACTGAAATTTCTGCGAGCTATATGACCGCCGTGGATAATGACTGACCGTTATATACCGTGGATAATAGCTGTCAAGTCACCTATTTTTTATGAGTAGTAATGGATACAATGTTACACCCAATAAAAGGACTTTATCGACTCCACTTGAGGTTTATTAGCACGACTTTTTACGCCGTTTCACTCTTTGTGTCATCTTCAGGTGTAAGTACAAAATCGCAGTATATAGGTATACCAGTTCGTGGTAGGGGAGAGGAAGGGATTTGGGAGAGTGGGGTGAGGTGGGAGTAGGGTGGGGTAAGGAAGGCGGGCGTGGGTAGGTTAAGGCCTTCAATGGAGGAAAAGGGCAATGTGGTGTTGGAGGGGGGGAAAGGAGTCATAGTTTAGTCATAGAAGAAGTCATAATTTGTTTCATAACGGATAACTCCTACAAAGTAAAGCCTGCAACCATTTCCCTTGTACAATGTTACGCTTTCTACATTTGCAAGGAAATGCTGACAGTTGTACAATAATTGATTAACACTAATTACCAACGGGTTAACTTGCGGATATTGTCCATAGTAATAAAACGAATTACTTTCTTATTTTCGAACCACTTTCTCCTCAACCGGTTTCAACGTTAACACGTAGTTTACTGACTGAAAGTTATAACTAGGAACATGAAAAAAATTAAATTTCCACAAATTTTTCAACATGTGTTTCCTCTTTTTCCACATTCAATGGAGAGTGGTTTCTAGCCTGCTTGGAGTAAAAACTTGTCGGGACCATCCGAACAGAATGTCATGATTCTTGACCTATAAATTTAAGATCCTCCGTTGGGACCGCACTTGAAGAATTCACCAATACCTATGGTCTTCTCTGACCTCTTCTTCATCCCAATAAAAATTGAATTCGTCATTCAAATCCGTGGACAATGGCACTCAAGAAAAGCAACTACGTTAGCGATGAACGTAATGTACACGGCATTGGTATGTGTAAAAGAAGTTTATCCCAAAAATTTCACATAGTCACTAAAGTTATTATGAACCTTGTACCTTGTTATGCACCTTAATGAGAGAGACGGTGATTTGTTTAAATAAGTAAGTAGCCTATATACGATGATATCATCTCTCAGAATAATGCTCTTTACGGGTCACAGATAATGCATCATTATGATCGCGATATTAGCACGTTCCAATTGCTCTATTCCCTTTTTTCTCGATAACATCCTGAAAAACCTGGTTGGCTGGCATTCAGGAAGTGACCACACCTTAGATGTCAACAAGTTCGAATACTTACCACTAATATTTTCTCCTATATTTTTTCTACGGAGTAAAACAACCAATCATCAAGGAAAAACACATATTTCCTGAATATCATTGAATTTAAGGTACACGATTCAACCTATCCCCAACGGTAAGCGAAAAATATTGATGGCAAAAAACAATTTCACGAATGGAGAAATCTGGACATAATACAGATTTATTTACTGGTTCTTTGGATTTCCCATTCGAAGACGAGGAGTGGAAGTGCGATAAGGCCTGTCGAGGATTTGAGGGATGAGAAACGGAAGCGAAAATGGGAGGGGAGGGGAGGGATAGGCGGGGTGGGTTTGGGAGAAGCTCTGGGGCGGAGGAGCGGTGACCGGGTGCCGGAGTGACGGACGATTTACCGCACGCGGGAGGAGAGGGGGGTTAGGAATGGGTGAGTAAGAGGTTATCCGACAGCTAGCAGTTCGCCAACTCCATCTTTTGACGTCCCTCCTCACTACGGGGGCGCCAATTTTTTGTCAAATTCATGCCATTTGGCCATACATATTTCACACGGAGAACTCAACGCCCCGCCGCCGAACGTTCCCAGTCCGAGCGAATGACTCGCACTTCCTTCCACCGTGTTGTCGTCGATGCGTGAGGAATGATGAGCCAAAGGTCGAAATAGGCGTCTGTCTCCATCCGCGGCGCAAATCCGCTCGAGCGACTACATCGGGAGTCTATCCGACGGCAAATGAAAAATTCCGCCAGCACCGATATTAAACTTTTTCGGGTGTCGGATCTATTCCCATAAATTTATGCGCGATTGGAAAACAGGAAAATTATATTCGGACGATGCAGAAAGACATTCACGCCAAAGTAGTAAGTCAGTTCATAAACTTTTCTTCCATGCACAAGAAAAAGAAATGGTCACACAATTTATTTTTAAGGGTAGATATATTTAGGCATCCCTATTATTACCGAACCAAGGAAATATGATAAACTTCAAAGAAGTTTAATCTTTGACTTAACTTTAACCAACTGAATATGTGACAAAGAGAGTATAATTAGTTATCACATAAATTACAAATATTGTACCATATTTCATTAGCCATCATGAGAAAAAGAAATTCCGAACGTGGCATGACCAAAATGACTGCTACGTCATTGTGGAGAATTTGTAGGTTTGAAGACATAATCCAACGCTTTATTCGCAATGCAAATTGACAATCTGAAAGGCAAAATTTATATTATGAAAATGAATTCCTTACGATTTATCTGCACGTTTTTAGTGAAAAACATTATTAAAGTTATCTATTTATCTTTTGCCACAGTCCCAAAAAGAGCACCGTTGACCTTTTGCATCGGATATGCAAATACCGTCAACGGACGAACATGATTAGCTTTTTCATGATTTGTTGTCGTATTTTCAATTCTTGAATACGTGGCATAATGCTGTTTTTTACATCTCATTTTTAGCATTGATGTAACAAATGCTAATTCTCTACATAGTCACAAGTGCTTCCATATTGTCCCAATTAACACATAACTACGATTCTTATGGTGCCATAAAATGGCAGCAGCAGATGTTTAGTAAACATACAGCCTTTTTTATAATATTTCTCTAAGCCAATTCATAATAGAAAAAATCGTATACTACAAAACCCTTAAAGTTATGCTTTACAGGCCTATCTTTCCGGGAATGAGAGCGGTAAGAATGCCATTTCGAGTGGATCAAAGATTAAAAGGAGTAGAACAGCGGTCGTGAAAAAAGAGAGTCCGCCAACTTTTCCTGGATTATACATTCGGACTCATGTACCGTGCCCGTGTAACTTAGCCCTGCTTTTCCATTTCCCAATTAGCACCTCTCCGACACCGCACCCCTTACTTTGCTCTTGGCCCTCGCCGCTTTTCATCATCCCTTCCGCCCTTTCCCCGACCTCTTATCCGTCAAATCCCAGCACCCCATCCACTCGTCGCCCCACTTACTCCTCACGCCTCTCCCTCCCCCACACCACACGCACCCTCTCGACGGGTTAAACCTCATGCCGCAGAACTCCGATGCCCAATCTCACTCCATCCGGAAGGATTTCTCACATTCACCTCTTTCATAAAATATGAAAAATATCGCAGCAGAGGAAAAGGTCGCGCTCGTTTGGCGCCGAATGGTACAGAAATATAGTCCATAACTACCACTCATTTTAAATTGATTTCCGCTTTACAATGGCCTGCTTCTTTAAAAGTGGACCGTAAAGTGTGCCAATTCAATTTTACTTTTACTGCATAGGAGGTATTTTACAACTTCCTCGAGAGAACTGTAATTATAGCATTAATCTAACACATATAGTGATAATGTGTCAGAATACAATCCAAAAAAATAAAAGAGCTCGCATTTATATTTTTTTATTTATCTTCGAGGATTAGTGTTTAACCTCGCAGACTAGAGCAAAGGGAATCAAAATTGTCAAATTTTAACATGTGAGAGAGGTGTATCTTTAAATAATTACGGAACTTGCCGTGCAGTAATTATAACGAAGTCACCCAAGAGTGTTTACAAAATTGTGAGAAATTCAGATTGTAAAAACCATTTTCCTGGTCTGTGAATCGAACCCAGATCCCTCGATTTCGTGCCAAATGCTATAACCAATTAAGCTACCAGGAGTTATCTTCCACTATGAATCTCATGGGGTCTCTAAGGAACAAGTTGTCCTCATAGGTATCATTTCATAATACTTTTGCCTCATTTACATTCAATCACTGCTTAATATAAACCTTTCTGTTTTTAAGTCTCAGAAAATTTCTTTATTTAATAACATCTTCCTTAATATTAACATATGTATTTCTCTTTTTATCCCTACATCTCACTCTAATAGTTCTCATTTCACACAAATCAATTACCGAAGCACCGATTCAACATTATTTTAATACTTACCCTTTCGTAACTCTATCTCTTCTGCTGTAACCGGAAATGTTTTTTAGATATTCCATATCAATTGCGTTAAGCCTAACCTTATGCTTATATACCCAAGTGTTATCATCATGCGATAATTGATCAGTTTAATTTCCTTTCGGACGTCCAAAGCTCTTAAGTGAGGTAAAACAGAAAAAGCGGCGATTGTGGAAAAGTATGAAAAAGCCCTGCGTGCATTAGCGTATCTTTCATTGTCTCTTTCGTATTATTAAGTGAAAAAAATAGGTGTATCGAAAAATTTTGGAAAACAACATCTATATAAAATTTGGATTTATAATTTGGAATACTATTGTATGTATATTTTTTTAAGTCACTGAATAAGGATCTACAACTGACTCCTCATACCTTGTGTAAGTACAGCTGCTTGATGTTTGATTGCCTTAGTATTAATATTGCTTGCATGTTTTACTTTGTATAACCGCAAGGCGCTTAGTAATAGACGGGGACCTTGGGTAAGGATGTAAAGAAGAGGCTGGTGAAGAGCTAGATGGATGGAGGGTAGCATCGTATAGTTCAGAAACGTGGACCCTCTGAAAGGAGGACGAGAATAGGCTGCATAAATTTGAGATTTTGGTGTGGAGAAGGATGGAGAAGGTGAGGTGGACGGAGAGGAAGACTAACGAGGAAGTGCTTGAGATAGTAGGCGAGGAAAGGAAACTTCTGAATAAAATCCGGAATAGGTAGGCTAGGTGACTGAAGGATGTAATAAAGGGCCATAGGTTGCTCAAGAATGCCATAGAGAGAAGGATGCTGGGCAGGTGGGGAAGGGAAAGAAAGAAAACAGGTTTCATGGACATGTAGAATGGCAGATTGTAAGGTGAGGCGTGAAAGGATATACTAGTGGGAGATAGCCCCCTGGAAGTGTAGGAAACCGGAAGGAGATTCTCTGACATTCAACAAAACCTATCTTTACCGGTAGAATACTTAAAATAAAAAATAAAACCGCTTTCACGCAACGCCATAACAAAGGCTAGGAATTGTACGATTGGCCCACAGTCTTAAGTCAGTAAGTAAGCGGTAACACCCGCAGCATGAGTGCTACTCGGAGAGGCATACCTATTAGGAATCGAAGATGAATCTACCAGTGGTCCATTAGATCGGAAGCTTTTCTACTGAGTAGCCAGTGAACGTGGATATATCACCAGGATGTGGCAAGATGACACCTGGTGAGTCATATTTATAAAACCTTACATTTTTAATGCCGTGGGAAAATGGTAAACTCGCTCAATGAATTGAGTGTCATAATTTCTCGGGGAAACCACAATGATAAGAGTATGAGGGAGAGAGAAACAAAGAGTTAGCGGTACGATGTGAGAAAGGAGGTTAGATGAATGGGGAGACTTAATAGAATAGAGAAGGAAGAAAAAACCGATTTGAATTCATGAAGGTCATGAATAACGGTAATTATTGAGAGCAGTGATAAAAAATGGCACGTTTAAAAGATCTCGTAACATTTTTACTTTTATCTTTCCACGGAGATAAGAATTTTTTCATTAATACCACCGCGGCGTGCACAGTTCCGTTTGTTATCCCAAAGCGGTGATGACGCAGTTGCTTACATTTTTGCGTTTATTTTCCTCGGGGGGGAAAAAACGGAACGAAAACCTCGTGTGTCAGAAGTCAATTTTTTCGAATGATCCTCGCGCATCAGTCGCGCGAGTCATTTCCAATTTCCAAAGGAGAGCAATTGCTTCGAGAACTTACGCTCCTGTTCAGCGATGTGTAAGGAGTAGGAGAAATTCTCTGATTCATCCAATTACGAGACAGCTCCACCCCTCACCCTGTCTCGCAATAAACTTTACATCCTCGGAACTTTATAACCGGGGCCACAACGTCATCACCGCTCGCGGAAATGGATGCCGCAGCATCACGTTCTTCAAATGCTCCTCATTATTTACGCCTGGTTCTTTCGCTTCCACGGGATAGAGGCAATTTGATGGGATTGTGGAAGAAGAGAGGGAGAGAGGAAATAAAATGAAAACATTCGCCGCCTGAGACTGATTTTTTTACGTGTTCATCACCGGGGTTGAAATGCGTCCAGATGTATTGAAAGGCCTTTTTGACTTCACTTTGAATGAAAATGAACGAGCAAAGTATTCGAGTGGGTCTACGAAGTTAAAACTTCTGCAAATAAAGTTCATCCCTGGCTTTATTTTCAACTTCTCTTCGGAAGGATAAGATTTCTTTCCTCTCGAAAACTCCTTGTGCAAGTTAACTGACACGCACACTCTTTGGCGGGAACTATTCCGGGGCAACTGTTGCTTCTTTCCGAATTCCCCGTTCGCCTCACTCTTCCCTCAAGAGACGTAGCTGCAAGAGGGCGAAGGGGTCGGTTCGCCTCTGGCGGTACTTTTTCCGGGACGGCGTTTTCCAGCGGAAAGGATATTTTCCAAATTAAAACTTTCCATCAATACAGATCGGCGGATTTACGGAGGAAATCTGTCCACATTTTCTATTGAACGCTATATTTCGGCTGGAGTGGCAAAGAAACGTGTAGCAATACTCCAATTTCTTATCATGCTACGCATGCAATTTTTCGCTATATTTGAATGGCGAACATTTCTAATGATATACTTAAAAGTCTGGGAACACAATTATATATAGTATACTCACTTTCACAGCCAAATAGATAGCATCGTCAGATTCATTCAAGAACTGCGTTGTTTTATCAAAATAAAAACTTTCTTTTTTTAGTTTTATGTCCTAAGGATTTGTTTTTATTATGTTTTCATTTTTGCTATGCTTTCATTTTTTTTAAGGATAGGATAAGATTATTGATTCAGGGTGCGTCGACCACAGCGGTCATTTTGCACCACTCTCGTCCATAAGTAAAACAAAATAATTTAAATGGTCAAAGCAAAATCACGTATGATCCGTAAAATGTGTATGCGGTGTCTAAAATTAAATTATAATTTATTAAAAACATTGATTTCTTTTAAAAAGGCTTTTAATCGGGTGAGGCAATCGGGAGAGTCACCTAGGATATGACCTAGGGCACCGTTGACCTTGTATTTATTTCTATAAGACCGGTATTTATCACACTCCGTCAGGAGGTGTCGCACACTCAGAGGGGAGTTGCATTCATCATACCAAGGTTGTGTCTTCTCTTCTGTGAAGAGGTATGAGTGGGTCAGGGCAGTGTGCCCTATCCTCAGACGTGTGACTGCGACTTCTTCCCTCCGGGTACTCCTGACGGAAGAGGGCCACGCTGATACTACCGGTTTCACAGCTCGGAGCTTGTTGCTATTACTTCCATGCCACGATTCTTGCCATTGGTCCATTATTACGCTTCGATCCATAGTCTTTAGGTCTTCCGCAGTCACCATTTTCCATGCAATTTCTGGCATCTGCTGTGCCTCCTTTGCAGCCTTGTCCACGCGATCATTGTCAGCTATTCCCATATGTCCAGGTACCCACATTATGGAGATATTTTTTTAATCATGTATATGTTTTCAGGTCATGGAAGTTATTGATATTAACGCCAATATTCATATTTATTAACATTTTCTAGCGGCTCCATAAAGTAGATGGTTTCAATTTTGTTGATAACGTTAAGGCTGTTTTCAATTCCAAGGTAAATTAAGTCGCTAACTGCCACTAGGTGGTTGAAATTTGCCTCTGCGCATCTCGCACGCAACGGCTCACTCGGCTCTGGCTGCCCATCTCGCTCGCTCTCGCTCTCACTGGAAAGCGGCTTTAAAGGTCGACTCGCCATCGTCTTGCCCTCATACTGTCCATTGCTGTCCATACATTTGCTTTCTTGCAATAAAATAATTTCAAGGAGATATCCTGCCTTTATCTTTAAATGCAAGGACAGATATTATAATATGATAAACTAAAAGAAATTCCTATTGAAATTAATTGGTATTTTATTTTCTCTCCATTAAAAATTACTCATTCCAGTACTTATTGTACCAAATGATTTTACAGGCAACCAACCACCTGCAATAAATCAAGCTTACAAACCAAAATCTCAGAATCCTCCATCTAATTCTAACCGCCATTTCTAGGGTCTTACAATGAACACATGTTAAGTTTAAGTTGATGTTACTCATAATACTAATTTTAAGTTTCAGTTATATGTTTTGTAACTCGTTTATTATGTATTGAGCAACGATTGCTTTACCCGAGTCACATATAATACAAATGTGTACATATCAACCACGTTATTGTTTATATTGAACGACGTTTTCTATAACCCGTGTCACATATAATACAAATCTTTTCACATCACCCACGGTTCAGTTTATACGGAACAACTTTTTCTATTACTCGCGTCACCTGTAATAAAATATTTACACATCAACCTTCCTGATTCCTCAACTCCGTCCATATAATCTCCCACTTCTGTATCCTTATGGGTGTAGTCCTGGCCCTCCTTGAATTGTCCACCTTCTCTACTTCCCGACACTCCTACTTATTTTCTTGATTTGTCCATACTCCTTCTCCACACACCACTTGCACTTACACTTTCTTACACCACTCCCTTTCAACACGTTCTGACCCTCTCCCAACAAAACTCTCCTCTTATTCCCTGCAATTTCCCTCAACAATCCTATCCCCCAACAATATCCTCCCGGTTCGGACATTCCACAGAATACCTCTTCATTTATTGTAATGATTTTACAGGTTGGCAGAACTGCCAACCTGCAAAATATTTACAATAATTGCGAGCTGTTACGCCACAATTTCTATAGGTTAAACTTTCAGTACTGCAGGTAATGGTCACTAGAATTTCCAAACAATATCCACCGTGAACAAAAAAGTAAACAAAAGCGCCCCTTTCGTCCCACGGCAGAAAAACGATCTTTCCCTCCATATGTGGCGGAAAAGTTAAATTCTTGATTATAGGCCTAACAATCTGACTGCCTAATTCATTACCGCCGTGCTACCATATTCTTGCATATCTGTCATATTTCAGTGACATTGGTACAATGCTTCAAAAACGCCATCCTGTTTAAAGACTCCAAATTTTCCTCCTCTGAAGAATCTCTTTTGCTGCAATAATCCACGCCTTCCTCGTTCAATCCTTTCCTAAATTTATAAATCATTGAAATAAAATAAACATTTTCTCCAAATTAATTGTAAATTTTCCGTTATCTCACGTGTATAATATATTTGCCAAAAGAAGGGTGGAAATTGACACACCACCGCTTAATGGCTCAAATTTTATCTGTGCCATAGCATATCAATCTTTCCTTTGAATTGTGAAATGATAGCTACAATTTAATAATTTCACATAAACTTCATAAACGACCCAGGTTTTGCCTGACCCAACTAGTCCTTTCCTTTGTAGGTGCACCTAGCCGTCCCAGGCAAATTTCTTCTTCTGGCCTTATTTCGGTCGCCCTCTCTTCTTTTTCTACTCACATTCCTCTTCATTTTCATACTCATTCTTTTTATGACCGTTCCTTACTCCACTTTCATTGCCGTCCATATCAACGGTTATGCGTCATCTGTCGACGTTCGACTCCTCCCACCTCGCCTCCGCTTCCCCCGCATTGAAAATCCAGCATGAATCATTGAATGAATTTCACACTAATTCGATATTTCTTTGTTGATTTACTGGGCCTCGATGCGTGACCCTTCGTGCTGCTCCGTCAAATGGGCGTTCCCTCTGGTTTGTCTCGACTCTGAGTAGTGCCACGGTAATGCACTTTTAAGATGATGAAAGGTATTGTCTATTGTATTAAAGCTTTTCTTCGATCAAAAGTTAATACTGGAGCCAATATACCTACTGTCACATTTGTTGCCAGTAATGAATTTAGCCGTTTTATTTTTTGTTACTTCGACTGGTTTGGTAATACAATTATGCCATATTACACTAGTTCAAGATAAATCATTCTTCGTTATAGTATTTCTTAGAGAATGAAGATAAATGTTTTAATACATGTTTATATAACGGTAACATCAGGCCAATACTACTATTCTTTTAAATAATTTGTGCATTAGACTAGCTTTTATATGTTTCATTATGTTTACTTTTTTCGGATTCTGGATTAACCTTGCAACCTCTAATTGCTTACGTTACACATATCCCTATAAATGTGTATGTTGCCGAATGACTAGGCCCGCTGAAACTACCAACCATTTTCCTTTCCTAGTAAAACTATCATCTTTCCCGCCATCCTTCCCATTTTAGGCCCTTATTCCATTTTTTATAGCATTATATTCATATCTCTGATATATTTTCACAATAACGACGAAATGAAAAATACAAAGACTATTGAATGCATTTGTAAGGGTAGCTTCATGTAACATATCTTGCTGATAGGAATCCTTCTAAATGTGCCAGAAGAGAAGAGGATCTCTCTGTCTCTTCTGGTCTCCATCTCGATGACTTTTGGACGCCATCGTTGCCACGTTCTCGGGTGAGTGAGTGAACGCCGCTGGTGTTGTCACCGCATGCACATTAATAAAACATGCCCCGAATCTCACGTCCCCTCTCTTATCCGGAGCGTTGCGACAGGTCTCCTCAAGTGCGGCGGCCCTCGCTCAGAATTCTGCTCTTGGCTGCGGATGGACTTCAAATTTCCAGCGCATCTTTTCAAGACAAGTTCGAGCGGCTTCATTCATCACTGCTATGAAAAAACATGTTGGTCAACCTTCCCCCTGTACATACTCTCCAAGAGACCCTGGGTACCGTTTTCTTCAAGTAAATTCTTATAAAATTCTTTCATCGCCAAATACTCTAATTGTTATTATACCGGTAATCTCCAAACGACCACACCTCTCAACGATCATTTTTCATCGGAACCGTAAGTGGTCACTTAATTCAGGTTTCACGTTGTGCGTACATCAAATTAATATGCATTGAAATTTCCCAGTAGCACCTAACTTATGAGGAAATAAATGCCATCTGTATAGGTTTTAATATAACATTTGCTTCAAGAGTTTTTACATTTTTTTCGAATCAACCTCCCGTACATTTGGATAATATGTGCTCCTAGAAACTGAACCCCTGTCAATCGATAACCCCTTTTAACGACCGTTTTTCAGCGAAACCATCGGTGGTCGCTTCATACAGGTTCCACTGTAGGTATATTGATACCAGCGTTTCTTTACCTAACATCGTACCCCATCAAACGTTTCTCTATACATCACCATCAAGCAGTCATATCTCATAAGCTCTCCACAAGAGAAGATAGGAAACTTCAGCTGAAAAATTTATGTTGATGCTCATTAGGATATCATGCTGTGAAGGCATCAATTTAGATATCGAGCGCGCGGAAAGGGCGGCTTGGATGAAATCATTCCTTGAGAATCAGCTTAAAACCATTAAAGTCAGCCTTTCACTGTGAGTAGAATTTTTCTGACTTTTCCTACTCCTAAAGGGAGCGGCGCGGCGTTATTCTATAAGTTCATCAATGAAATCACTCTAGCTTTGTTTCTTCCGGTACATTAAGATAACTCACAAGATAGCGTTGGGCCCCAAAATACTCGACAAGAGCACAAATATCGGATAGCATCCATAGTCTGTATATGATATACTTTCTTTTCCATACCTGGTACTTATGAAATTCTGCTCGTTTACTTTTCCTCCGATCAATTAAAATTGCGTATCATGCATTTTTTGGCATAGAAAATATCGGCAGAACACATGCACATTGGATTAAGTTCACCGATGTCGTAGAACCTACGATGATGGCATTTTATGGGGTAGTTCGCAAAGTTGTAGTGGAAAAGAGTTGAAGTTAGACGTGGAGTATCAGCGGGAGGAAGAAGAGGAGGCGATCGAGGGTGAGAGGCGCGCGAACCGCCCGAGACAGGCCAACGACGACGAACACAACGCTGAAAGAAGGATTGTTGCGACTCCCACGCTCTTCAGGGAGCGTAACGGAGGGAGTGTGATTGTGAGAAATAGAAGAGAAGATGAGAGAGAGGGGGAGAGACCATTTTTTCGCGAGTTGAGAGGAGAGAGAGAGATAGAGAGCAGGAGTAGAAAGAGAATGCGGACGTGAGGAGGTTCCGGAATGAGCAGCGGCGGAATCACGAGACGACGGATGGCACGGTACCGGCGTCACGTGGCACGGGAGGGGAAGAGGGAGGGTGACATGTAACAAAAGGTGGTTGGAGGGGTGTGAAGAGGAGAGGGGCACGAGGGGATTGGTCATGGTTAGCGCAAGGGGGAGTGGGAATGTGGCAGATTTACAAGAGTGGAGGAGAGGGTGCAGGCTGAGAGATGGTCCTGAGAAAGGGACGCAGAGCCCGCAGAGAGGAGCTGGGTTCGAGTGTCGATTCGTGGGTGAGTGGTAAGAGAAGATGGGTGGATGGGTGGTGGGTGAGCAATGGGGGTTGGCGCGCGCGATGTTCCCGCTCTGGCTCCAGGGCGCCGCTAACGAATCCTCATTCATCTCCCTCGTTGTTCGCTCCCTGCTCAGAAGCGGCGACTTGGAAGGGTAGTTGGAGGGGGAGGGGGACTGGAGGGCCGGGGGAGGAGAGGGCGGGTGACGGAGTCACGCGTGAGGAAGGAGAAAAGGCGAGGCAGACGGTGTCGGGAGATTTTTTTTCGCGAGAGCCTACTTTAACAAAGAAACACTAAGGGGGCAGAAAGACTTCTAGCAACTAAATCACAGTTAAACGGGCAAACTCCTCGAAATTTTTAAAGCCCCAAGCGTTCATTCCCCAGGATCTTTCAAAAACACGAATCAGAAGAAAAAAATGTGAGAGTTTACGAAATGCACTGAAAGAGAGGTCAGGCTCGGCTTCAAGATGCTAATATGATCACGCAGGAATGTTAAAATAGCTCCAAGAAGTACATATTTTTCCTGGAGAAACTAATTGACATACTACCCACGAAAAAACTTGTAACAGAAAAAAACGATATAAAATATCATAATTTAATTTAAAAAATTAAGAAAAAGATGAAAAACAATATCACAATACAAAAAATTACGATCTGAGATGAGTAGATAGTCATTAAGTTAATGTAGCCGAAATTTCCTGTCAAAATCAAAACAACAATGCATTTTTTCACAAACGAAGTTGTAGCAGACATTTTATTTGTCAGACTTCATGAGAAATGAATTAAAGTTTTGTTGTAAACAAGCCTTTAGGAATCTAGCAATCGGTATTTTCCATACCGCTACTTCTGATGAAAGTGACGATGATGTTAAAAGCTATTTTCGCACCTAAACAATGTCATAACAAAACTTATACGACGCATGAATCCCGGAATTTGTCTTATTTTATGAAACTATGGTCAATAATAAATTATTTTACGTATAAATATTATGTAAATTTGTTCATTATTAAAACTACTAAGTATTATAAAATATCACTGTACTTGCGTTTCAAAAGAGACACTTGAATATCTCAGTTATAATGGCGTGAGGAGATAGCAAAAAAATCTAGATTGATAATTAGTATTTATCATTGGTATCAATATTTGGGGATTTTATAATCAAATCATAATACTTAATAAAAATATTGCCGAGCATACGAACTCATTCTTAAATATTTTACCAGATCTCGAAAGATGAAGGAAAGTGTAAAACTTTCAAATTTGAATCTACTATAATTTTTTGTCTTTAGAATACCGGGAGTAGCTACTATAACATGGTATCACCTCGCTGTCACGGTAATAAAGCTCATAAAAACCCACAAGGGAGGAGATCATATCGGCAGCTTAACTGGCTTGAGCACTCGGTGCAAAATCTATGTATCCGGGTTTGAGTTCCAATCAAGCTAAATATTATTCCTCAATAGAATTTCGCACTAAAATTTAAAAGTTAAGCATTTTATAGGTATGGCTTGAGATATTTTGAAAGAATGTGATAATTTCAACGATGGGCATTCAGAATTCAGAAAGAAAAGTAAAATTTAGGCAACGAAAAAAGAGGAAATGTGTTCTTTCGGAGAGCACTTTCATGGGTTGAGGACTATATATAAACTGGTAGTAATAACGAAAAGTAAAAACACCAAGCTTTACGTAGACTGAAACGTATTTTTTGCTAAAAAAAGTACCTTTATGATAAAAAGATCGCGCATCAACTCCTATTTCGCAGTGGATACTCAAAATTAAAAGTTTTCTCAATCAGTCACCAAAAAGACCCGATTCTTACGGTAGTGCGAGCGAGATAGTTCCCTAATCATAGTAGAGACCATGTTCGAATTATACGTTTAAGTTTCACCAGCTGTGAGACACGTGAATTAAATATTGCATTATTAATGGTGCAATAATAATAGTTTTACACGACAAAAATTGTAAGTAATGAAATGAAAATATCTAAATAAGTCTTTAACTTGACTTATTTTTTTCACGCGGTAGGTTTGAAACTCCATAAAAACGGAAGGTTTATTAATATTACATAGAATTTAATGCGATGAAAATATGATTAATTTTCAAAAGTAGTTGAGAAAACACACAAACTACTCACAGTTGATTTTTTGACGAGATCTAAGTGTAAGGAATGCCTCATTTTTTAATGTAAGGTCTCTCTAAGGTGCATACACGTACCAATTCCCATTCAAAATAGTTGGTATTTTCTTGAAAATATCTCGAAAAATAGTATGGCAAGGGGTTAAATATTTGGTGTTTAAAAAAAGGTGATACATTTTTCTTTAAAATGACACCAAACTTATTGATTTATAGGTAAAATGATATCTTGCTCAAACTACCTTAAACAAGCGCTTCAAAAACCGTCTCGAATCCTCCGCGAAGATTTCTGAGAGATTTATTAAAATAGCCATTTGAGGGACACAGATTACCTCTCTCTCTTCTTCGATACGCTTTAAAGCTCCTCTTGAATTGTACTTTTAAAAAGGTACCACTTTTTTGCGGAAGAGAACTTTTATTCCGCAATTTTTTGCATACACGTGGCATACAACTTAGTCACGAACTGGCTAGGAATGGTAATCACGTCGGTGAAGAAGAGTCCATCATCTCGGAATCAAGCATTAATAGTGACCCAAAGAGACGTGCCTTTCACTAGGTAACAACCATTGTAGGACTGTGTCAGTAAACCACGAGGCGGACGCAAATAAAAAGCGGCAAAGAAGAAGAAGAAGTGCATCATAAATGTCTTTATTTTATGGGGCAGAACTAAGACTCCCGAGCTTTCTCTTGCTCTTAACCACCTGATATATAGCATGAATAATAGTAAATTAATACATTTTCTTACGGGTAATGACATTCATTTGCATAAGGACAGAAAAGGAAAATGGTAAATATACTCATTGTATATCAAATTTATAACATAGTAGATACAAGTTGTTTTATAACTGAACTAAATAAAGAAAGTACACTATATATCAAACCTAAACATGTTTATGAGAGAGAGATAATGGTAATTTGAATACAAGAGTACAATAACATACAGATAAAAATGTTTAAGATTTAATATCTAAAAATGTCAAACTTGACATTTTTATGGTAGAGAGATACTAGTGATTATAATACAATACTACATATTCATACAGATCAAGATGTTTCAGATTCACATAGGCCAAGTGATTTACACTAAAAACCTGCAAATGAACCAAGATATGGAGGGATATTTAAATATATGTATTCAATTAGGTCATTAAAGTACTAACTATTACAAAGATTCATCACTCAAACAAGTATAATACCATTCACACAGTTTTTCCTGTCTGGTACAGAATTAGTAGTCATTTACGCTTACTAATCTTGGGTGGGCAACTATGCTAGTTTGATCCAGCAGAGTTAAAGAATTAATGCGTTGTTTAGTTGCTTGTAAATGGAGATAAAAATAATATAAATAGCATTTCCGACAATACTTCGACCAGAAAAATGATGTGATTTCAATATGAAGAAGGTCATCAGACTTGCAAAAATAGGGAATTGAGTCCAGTAGTCCTTTGACAGCGGAATTGTTTACTATCCGGAAAAAAATCGATTCGGTTTTTTTAAACGGAAGTCACAAAACCTACGCAGCGTAAATCACATATGCAAGCAAGCACAGCTTTAAATAAATTGCAAACATACAATATTCGGAGGGTTAAATTAAATGGTTATAATCCTGAATTAATGAAAGCTAATGCTCCTGCTGGAAAAAAAACTTCCGCTCTGGAAGGATAGTGGGAAAATAGGAAGGGTCGCGAGTTCTTCAGCGTAAAGGTAAGAGCTATGAGCCTGTGACCGGAGTTTTTATTGCGGATGGGGTGGAGTGAAGGGGTGAAGTAAAAGGGGAAGATTCGTTCAGTCGCTTCGCTGCCTTCCTTCGCTCAAAGACACCCCCCCTTCCCTCCCCTCCCCCGCCTCCATGGGATCGGAGGGAAGAGTGAAAGGTTTGACGAACCGCCCCCAATTGTCCGCGATGGCAATCACGGTAATTGGATTGAGAGGACGAATGAAACGCCTGGAAATAGATTCGGAATAAGTGGAAAGGGGGAGGGAGAGGTGGTGGTAAAAATATCGTGACAAACATTGAAACGATTCGCTTTAATGTTGAATTCGCAATTCTTAAAGCCCCAAAAACCCCCTCTCGCTTCGACTGATGTGACAACTCCACCGCCCACCCCCTCCCCCTTACCCATCGACCTCAATGCAATTTTTTTACCCTTTTTTCTCACTCTCTTTCCCACTTTCATCCATGCGTCTCTTTCATTCCACTCCATTCTCTATCTCCTCCTTTACTGTATACGTGAGGGGGTATAACCCCCCTTATGGCCGCCATACGACCCTCGTAACTAAGTCTCTTCGCCTCTTATTCCTTCTTTTGTGCAACATACTCATTTACACTCAACTGGGGATTCCTTTGCCCCCCCACGCACCCTTACGGCCTTCTCTACAGGAATAATGCCGTGTTATACCAACAATCGATCACAAGGTTATTTTAGGAATGAATCCCGCTATCTCTAAGGACTCCAATATTAACGATTCAGTTAATTAATTCAATTTAAACACAAGTATTTTAGATTTTATTTGCTCTCAAACTAGGCTCACAGGTTTTATAAGGAGAAAATAGTTTCAGATTTTTTAAAGCATGTTTCCATATGAAAGAACAATCTATCTCTTATGTATATTCACAAAAAGGAAACCCATTTCACGTGCAGTCCAAGGTAAAAATCAGGTGTAGTATTTGTCCTAGTAATAGTTAAAGTAAAGATTAGGATCAGTCATTTAGGAACATATACAGTTAAATTACTGAATGTTTTGCCGAATATATATAAGAATGTCACTAGTGGCACTGTTAAGAAAAAAATATTTTGGTTAAACATCCTAAACACGCATACTGCCAAGTTTTTAGTAATATAATGACCGGTACTTTCTTTGGCCTTTTGTCTCCACAGTGAGTACAATATTCCCTTTTTTTTCGTTTTTTATTTTTTCAGTACCAATAGTAACTTATAAGCACAGGTATTGGTACATATGGAAAAATATTCCGTACTTAAAGTGCTGGCCAAATTGATTTCACATATTATTATCATGACTACGATTTATTAAATACTTCTACATTATGCTAGTACAGTTAGTTAGTTCATTTATGCTAAGTTGTTTGCGTATTTGATGAGGAAAACGATATTATACTTTTTTACATTTATAATCTTTTTACATTTTAAAATCCAGGAATTATTGCTTTCAGATTTATGTAGTTATTTTTAAATTGAAAAAAATCGAAGTATTTCACCTGTGAAATATTTCGCTTCCACCATTTATGCTTTCAGATATAACATTACAAATATTATTACTAGTAGACTCCTACCAATATCACTCACATCACTTGATACCCCATTTTGCTTTCTACAACTATTTTTGAAAATTTCAGGGCTGTAGAATCAACTGAGAATGATCTACTAGTCCTGAAACTCAAGAAAAATTCACAATTTTGTAAAATCTACTGCGTGTAAACTCTATCAAGAGCCAGTTAATGCATTCAATTGAAATACTCGACTTCTAGTCAAGAACATCCACAAGGTTGCTGAGAGGTAATGCTAACGTCCGATATTGCTTACACTAAAGGCCTAGTTTATTTTATCAGTACCAATGGTAACTTATAAGCACAGATAATTTGTATACATTGTATATATTTGTATATATACAGTATATTTTGGGATATAATTTCAGTGGTGTAACTCAATGAACTGTTGGCGAATGGGCTGTTAACTTCGGAGCAAGACTTAAATTAGTAGCTTTCGGATAAAAAAGCTATTTTTGTTTTTCTAGGAGTCTTTATTGGAATAAGGAGTATTGTTATCACTAGAAATACTCGAATACCGGTCAAAACTATCAACAGACATTTTGAGTCGTTTTGAGTACCCAAATAATATCATCTAAAATTTCTTAACTCGTTAATTCCCGTCGGACACCTTACATCAATGGTTTTATTCCCAGAAAAAAATTCGACGAATGAACGAAAAGGTCGAATTTCTTTATTAGGCATGGAACTTAATCCAATTCGATGGCAAAGTGGTGACTTTTGGAGAGCCTTGTCGAGTCCATCCACCAGGTGGATTAGCCCCACCGGATCAAATGTTGCTCTGTTGACCGTGGGCAACGCCAGCCGTGTGCCCAATCAAGGAGAGTGGTTTCCGCATTGTACCTGCGAGCGGGAAACGTGATTTTCCGTCCAAATTAGCTCGAAAGCAATCAGCAATCTCCACAACCTGCCCTCTTCTCTTTTCATTAAGGTATAAGCCTCTGTTAAGGGTTGGGAATATTTACTCAACAGGCATTAAATAAAAGTTTAACTCGGAAAAAAGTAAATTCCCAGTTACGCGGCCATTTTATCCAGGTGAAGGTCGGTGGTCATCCTCTGTTCATGGTTGGTCCTGCCAAAGCCATTGGTAGTCTTTGATTCTCTTCTCCCTTTGCAAACGCAGTCGGGCTCCGTCGAAAATCTGCGGAACGCAAGTGTAGAGACTGCATCGCAGAGAGAAATTTTTACTCCTACTCATAAAGGACGTAAAAGTAATAGCATTTAAAAGAATGACAGTGGGATAGCACCATTTTTTGTACTCACTCTGAGTTTTCAATGGGCAACATATGGTGAATAAAGCAAAAAATATGACCATTAGGCCACTCAAGTCCAGCAAAGAAGCTCAATATAGGTCTGAGAGTGATCTAGATGTCTATTCTGGTCTCGTTTTCAACGATTACATCTTCATCAAAGTTAGTTCAATGTACACTCTTTCCTCAGTGCGAGCTATCTTTGGTTCAGGGCCGCAATAACACGCATAAAAATTAAAATATCGAATAAAGTATGCTAGGAAATATCAAATAAGGAAAGAGTTCCTCATTTCTGGCAACCTACGCCATCAGAAAGGAACTTTATTCCTTTGATGCATCGGGCGCAAAGTTCTTAACATGTTATCAACAGAGAAAAAGAAATATATATATATGAAAGAAATATATAAAAGAAATATATATGCCATTTTTCCTTAGAGAGATTCAAGCTTTAATACTCATGTAGGACATAATTCCTTCAAAATAGCATACCTATTCCAAATTATGTGTACCCCAATATTATAGAGATGGATATTTCTCTAACCGTGCAATTAGATGTAGAAATAACAAAAATATTAGTGAAAGCACACTGGAGCAGACTGTAGATAGAAGAAGATCATTATCCAGGTCTTCAAACAAAATAGAAGCGGGGAGTTACTATTGCTTTACCGCCAAGCGACAAGAGCATCATGGCTCTTGTTGGAAAACGTTTTTTCGTACTGAGTTCACAGACACTGTGGCTACAGGCTGCAGTGATATAGTTAACCGTCTTTAATCATGCTAAGCCGATTGCCCATTAATTAAATTCCTAAAGTTCACTTGCAAATTACCTCTCTGGGATAACTCCTAAACGATATTTGCTTTCCCTCTCGTCAACCCTGAGAAATTGAAGGGCCGAGAGTAAAGGGCGCTCAGGGGTTTTTCCTCTAATTGACGCAAGGGTTGTTTCATAATTACAAAAAACAGGTATCACATTGGAGAATACTCCAGTGAAAAACAAGTTTTTTACGATGTGTCGGCTGGAAAGTAAATAGTTTTCTCCGCCGAGTCGTCAGCAACCTGGATTCGAATGCAGGTCAAAGTAACCGCATCTACTTGATGAAGCCCCGACACTTATCGCATTAATCCCTCTACTCTCTTTGATGCCCCTCAATTCAACCAGTTGCCATCCCGTATTCTCATCTGGCATTCCAATTCCTCCTGTCAACATCCCTCCTATTGCCATCTAATCTTCTTCCCTCTCTGATTAGACATGGCCAGAATTTCCCGGAGAAGGATATCTGAAATCCAAATCTGATCTACGATATTTTTTTCATAAATTCCACAGCTGGTTTTTCTTCCACGCGTCCACTGTTTTATCGCAATAAATCATCCATTATTCATTCTCATTCCAAAATCCGGTCGGTTATAATAAAAAATGACTGTAGTGCAATTTTCTGTTTTCCATTACTCTATAACTCAAATCGTTACAATCATATTTACGGCAAAACTGGACTTCGTAATAAATAAGCTACCAACTTAAAATTATGAATTTGATTCCACATTGCTGTCTTCTTAAAAAGAGGTCATACTGCAACCAAACCTTCTCTTTTTCACGTCAATTAACAAACAATGATTGTGTCAAGCCTTTACATGAACAACGACTCACCTTAACTGTTAATCAATTTCGTTCATCCAACATTTCTACTGTATGGCAGCTCCTTATTCGTGCCCTGAACATTAATTCCTTAATATAAAAAATATACAGATGCAGCAGTTCGAACGTTAATAGAAGAGATAAGAGTCAGATCTTATGTTCCATGAAAGGAAGACGTCTTTAATTCAGTATTCACACACAAGTGGACTCACTTTTGTCGTGATGCAGAATTTCATCTGGTTTCTGTACACAGCCTTCAACCTCCGTGCCTCAGTCCGTGTCCTCTGATTAGGGGTGCCGCTTTTCCAATGATGCTAAGGGTTAAATAAAATTAAGACCATAGATTATAATAGATAGTGATTCTAAAGGGTCTTGGAGAGAATGATGGAAATGATCATTTATAATTCAACGAAAACTAATATAATTTGTTACTTTACACCATGTTTACAAATGGTCGCACAAATTTCAATGGTTGAATCAAAATTATTAAACTTATAATGATTCCTAGATTTTTGCTGACAAAATTAGGATGGTTTTGATAGGTTAAAATTGCAAGGCAATGACTAACATATTCTACGATAAGCCATTTGAGGGATGAGATGGGGATGGGGGAATTATATTTCACGTTCTTGTACTCTGGTGATAGCGCAAAGCACAAGAGGTTTTCTTCAAATATGCTTAATTCAGAAGCAACCACAAACGACAAACTGCGCGATGTATCCGGATTGAATTTCTTACTCCTTCCCCGTTGGTGCATAGTCTGCGAAGCAAAAAGGCGTAATCTAAAGTGTGTGTAAACCACGAAAAGGTGAAAGAGTCCTGAGTGCATTTCTTCCAGGCCACGTTAAGCTCGCTACGGAAGGCGGACGGTATCACCACGTCATCGTTAAATTTTCAATGTGAGATCTCGGGGAGTATTCGTTGACATCCGTAAACTCTCACTCTCGCTTTCCGTAATGGTGGTGCCATCCGCTGACAGTTGCCACGCTATGAAGTGAAGTGTTCCGGTGAATGAGGGTGCAGTGTTTTGTCAGTCGAATCGTCCGTTAAGGTTGTGGCGCTAATCGTGAGCAATGATAATAATAATAGCAAATATTTTTAATATAATAATAACAATAACTTTATTTTGAGCCTGGGATCTCATATCCTCTAGGTTCAAGTGGGCAATACAAAAAATATGTAAATAGTGACTGATAAAATACATTGTGGATTCCATAATTTAGGCCTCGAGGGACACCTTAATAAGTAATAACATCAAAAAGCAAAAATAGAAAAAACGAAATAAAATACAGACCTGGATTAACTGAACACTGCCCTTCTCTAAAATTAAATAAACATCAACCAAACAATTTAACATGGAATGTAACACATGTGACAATATCAGAACTTGAATATAATGTAGATCGGTTTACATATTATGATACAATTTCAAACTTTCATTAGGACCAAATATTATCAATTTGAGCATATGAAGTTGAGGAGATATTGAAATAATTTTGACGGGAACAAATTTATGGATGATGCTTAACGAATATGTTGAGGGAAGGCATTCCATAGTTTTACTGCTTCAACCGAGGAGTTATAGTAGGGCACATTTTTAAATACTTATCATGTGAGTCAAAAAAAATGATGGACCGCTCTTCACTTATGTGCGTTCATTTATTCGGTGGAAATAGTTATTCATGTCATGATATAAATGACGCAAGAAATTTTTTAAAATTTTGTCTCAATTAAGGTATAATCATAATATCAGTTTACGGTGAGGAATTCAAAACTAAAGCAAAAGCGGTTGACAAATACATGAGTTTTTATTTGTAATGACAGCTTATTATTTAATATGAACCACTATAATAATTAAACGTTATATTTTCACGTTTAGGAGAAAATCTGTATATATGTCCTCAAATTATATGCTAAGTGCCATAAGGCAACGTGCTTAAACAGCTTTAAATTGCCAACTAACCAAATCGGTAATAAGCAATTGGTTTACTTTTATATTTACTAATAAGCAAATTTCATTGGTCGTTCAATCCTAAGGTTGGTTGACTACAGCCCTCCACCCTTCCCTCTCTAATGCTAGTTCCCTTACCTCCTGGTATTTCTTCCTATGTGATTTCCTCTTTATTTGGTCCATTGGATTATTCCTGAATCTTCCTCTGGGGACTTTTTCCTCTATTTTATATGCAATGATGTTCTTCAGAAACTCATTGTGTCTCAGGGTGTCTCCAATTCGTCTAGTTCTTCCTGTTCTGTATGGTGATCAATATGATCCTTCCCTCTTCTACTCTTCTGTACGCTTCATCATTTCTTATTTTGTACACTTCCTCATTTCTCATCATCACTAATATGTATACGTATGCTTAGTCTCACATAAATCTGTACCTAAATGAAAATCGCTCTTAATACCTTAAACAAAGGACCAATAGGTACCTTCCTTAAGTAGTGGGAGGATGCCGACGCCGAGTTTCATTTCATCCATTTTCCCTTCGCTAACTATCCCTATCCTAACCATTCTACCCGCCAATCCTTTGTAATGCAAATGAAATAAGCTCTCAGTTGCCTACGCTAATCAACAACCAACCATTTCACCACCAATTAGCGGTCATCACGATGCATGTTGCATTTTGATGCCGTGCTAGAGTTTAGTTGAAAGTTTCCGGCACTAACGCAGAACCCCATATTTGTTCTTGATCAGTTTTATTTTGATTAATGACAGCCATTAAGGGTGGGTTAATGACAAAAAGTCCCTTTCATGGCTTTGATAAGACTGCTAGAGATCGCTGCCTATCTCATAGTTTTTCCTCCATTTCAGGGCGAGAAAACAGTTTGTTCCACTTCTTTAAATCTGATCTAAATGCAAGGAACTTTTAACCGAGCTTTACTATAGTACACTGCCACTTTATCACTAAAACTACCCACTCAACATTTAATCACTCCTGCAACTTTAACCATAGCCTTCATCTCCGACAGTTGAAGTGGAGGGACGGATTTTTAAAATCATTATTAACTTCGTAAAAATTCCATTCCGTTGAAAGTATCGCTTTAATTCCATGCTCAAAACCACCAAATGCCTCCGTTAATGGATTTCCTTGAGGAGAGAAGTGAGAAAACAATTCCACTTCCCCGGGAGCGAAGGTTAAATTTTAATGGGTACAAGACGGGGCGACGTAAACGAATGGGCGGAGAGAGAGCCGGTGTCCCCGACACGAGGCAAAGTCATTGCCACAAATCTTGGTGCGTTTCGCATCCTCTTGAGGTCAAAGATGCCGCATTCTTGTACCCTCTACTGTTTCACGTATTTCCGAGCAGACCCCTGCTACTCGCGTGAAAAAAGTGGCTTCCTCAGTGTGGCCGTGGCAAAGACGTGAACTAGTGGCACTAGGAACTCCACCTAAGTGGAAGTATAAGTATACGCGATGGCTGTATAAATCAACAAATACATACTTCAGGATTTTTACGGTATTCTACAACCGTTACTTGATACTACGCATTTTTACCGGTAAATATCTAAGTTTTAGTAAAGCTCTATGAGTAAATAGCCTTTAATCGAGGAAAATCATTAATGAGTTTTTCCAAGCCATTACATTTTTTTGTCCAAGCCCAAGACATTTTTTGTGCCTCCATTGCCTCGCATTACCGAATTCACAGACATTGGTTGGCATTGGTTTCCGAGGATATATCGAAGAGTTATAGAAGCAGTGATCAGGGTCAGTGTGTCCAAACGGGAAGTGATTCCCACCCGTCCCCGGGAATTTTCACCTTTTCTAGCATCAGACTCTTGAGAAAATTTTGTTCAAGAAACTGGAAAAATGATTACAAAATATAAAGTAATTTTAAAAACTATAATACCTCATGTAAAACACAAATACAGCCACTGATAATCTGCTAATGAGAGCGAAAGAGACCCTGTTCTACATCTTCGGCGGTATATGCAGTACTTATAGAATTCCGGTTGACATCTTTCCCAGCGGACTTCTGAATCTTTAAATTTCATTATCTATTCACCGGTTAAAGGAACATTTTTGCATATCTGTCAGTTGGCGCCCACCCTATCCGCAAGTTCATTTTACACAATCTAATTACTGCTTTTGCTTAAACTAACGGATGCCACTTATTTTATTAACTCTAATAATTAGGAAAATTATATGAAAACATTGGGAATCTCATACGAATTTTGGTAAATCCCGCATAAAATGTATTAATTAAAAACGCCCAAATCCTCCATCAAATAATTCAGAGCATAGACGATCGTGGCATAGTAAAAGGCTATCACGTTATTGCAAACAAAGGGATTTTATCACATACTTGACTGACGTGCATCCTAGGACGACACATCATGCATTATTTAAGAAAGTGCATAAGAAATGTTTATCATTTGCTATTAGAATTCAATGTAACAAATCTAAGATGGTTTTTCATTCATTAACGACATTTTTCTCCATCGACATTACGACAACATCTGACAAGAATATGACCATGGGGTCCATTAACTCACAAACCAGTATAATGATTAAGGAAGCATTGTGAATAGTTTTATCCACATGTGTTAGACAAAATAAACATGCTTTTTCAGAATATGATGAGAAAACAATGAAACCCTTGAAAAAAAGAGAATCTTCGCATTATTAGTGTCTGGCGTGTATTAGGGTCGATTTACCAAACACTCGAATTTATCTGGGATATTTTTAGAGAACATAATAATAAACTTCCTTTTGTGCCGCGTACTGAGTTTCTCTCTCTTTCTCTCGGCATATAAGAAAATGCGTTGGAGCGATGCAAGAGTGGTGCTGGGCCAAATTGACGAAAATTCTACGTAAAGGTACAATAACTCTTGGAAGAAGACCTGGAGAGAGAGGCAAAGAAACGATGCCTTTGAGAGGATGATGAGTTCATCGAGACTTGTAGCAATAGCTATTCACAAGAGCTAAGAAAGAGAGATGAAAGGAGGTGATTGCCTTTACTAAGGAGGAGTGACTTGTTTTTACCTGTTTGATGACAAATTGGAAGACAAGGAAAAAATGACAAGGAAGCAAAATGCCCGTAAAAGATTGACATCCGCCTGAGTTTCTTAAAATTCTTAGAAATTTACACGCCAAATAAATATTAAATGTAGGTTCAATTGACTATGATCTTCATAAGTTTCACCTGGAAACAGTGGAAGTATTCACAATCTATGAGAATGCTAAAATAAGTGGATAAATAACATTAAAATAAAAACTTAGTTCAGGTCTCAGTATTTTTGTTGGTTGAAAACTGACAAAAAACCAACAATTTTCCCTCATTATCGTGATGTATTCTCAACTGTTCTTAACCTTACTATCATATTTCATTAATTCATTATTCGATTCCAATGTTTTATGATCGTTTGAGGAAGCCCAGAGAATTGAAATAATTGATTCGCGTTTCTTTAAACAAGTGTTAAATATAAATACTTAAAATTAGTATATCCACATGGATCTCATAAGTGTTAAAAATGCAAGAAGTACAATTTCATGTCTCAGTTAAATTTCTTAATACTATACCTCAGTACCTACACATTTTTACGTTTCCTTTTAAATGAAGCTACGTGAAAAAAATGAGAGGGGTGAAAAATGAAGAAGAATATTCGAATGTCGATCATTATCATTTTCTTGAAACAAATTTAGTGGCATATTTAACCGATATGAGTCATACGTGATTATATGAAGGTCAGTGTATTGATGTCTTATCAGCTTTATTTCAAAGTCTCCAAACCGAATTGCAAATCATTGAAATCTAGAAATATGACGCTAACAAAGGTTTAACGAATGAAAGCAAACATTCATGTTTCAGGAAAATTTGAACTAGTCAAAGAGAAGAGTTGTATCATATCATTTACCATAAAATCTTATTTAAAAGAATTTCACGCTCCAAACTTTTTTCATGTAACCGACCCATGACTTTGGTAACTTCAGGTTTCTCCCAAGTTTACTAAACTTATCTCAGTGTCGTTAATCTCAGTTGGTCATGCACAGAAACCAAAAGTGTGGTTAAAAAAGCATTTTTTTTCTCTTAGATGAATGTATTACATTATCAAAAATTCATTCCCTTAGTCTCTTGTACATATTTTTACCTCATTCCTTCCTCAAAAACATTGACGTGCTTGGCGAGCATGTTTTGTCCCTAAAACTAACCTCAAACGTGAAGTGTGGAAATTTGCACGCGCTCACCAGCCACTCCGAAAATTCTCCACTTCCCCCAAAAACCTTTCACCATCCAGGCACTCCCTCCGAGGAGGAGTAACTACTTCCTCCGATCTCGGCCGGAGAGCCCTTCGCTCTCTCTGCCCCGTTCAATGAAAGGCGTCAACGACATCAGTCGGAGCGATGCGGCGTCCCCGGGCAACCAATAAGCGAGCGACCGGAGACGACATCTTCTCCACAAAAAAATAGAGGCGCTGCCGTCGGGGGGAGAGAAGGAAGGGGGAGATATCGCGGGGGGAAAGGAGGAAGATCTTGGGAGCTGTGCGGGAGAGAACAGAATCGTAAACTAGATTTTATAAGGGAAACTCAAATGAAAATATATATAGTGTACAATCGTGATGGAGACAAGGTGGAAAAAGGAGAGGAAATTGAACGTTTTTCACTGTCTACGCGCTCGCAAGACCATTTCTGTTGAGAGGAGGAGGGAATAAGGGGTTCATGTTGGTAAAGTTCTCAAAAGAAAGACCCGGTGGTTTGAGCGATACGGATGAGAGGGGAAATAAAAGCGATTGTTCGCTTAAAAAAAAAAGAGAGCGAGTGGAGAGGAAAAGAGGAGAAATATCTATATAAGGGCTTTGAAGGAAGGTTTGGAGGGGGGTGTGTCTGCTCTATAAGATGAGGAGAAAAGGATTGAGAGGAGGAGAGGGGGCGAAGGGCAACCGAGCGTGGTAGATTTGAAAGCGGCGGAACACAAATGGTGAAGGGTCGAATGGAAGAGAGCGAGAGTAAGAGAGAAGAATAAAGCACGGGGAGAAAGGAATTGGAAGGAAGGGTTTGGAAAAAAGGGGGGGACACTTAGGGTGGGAGAAGGAAATTGTGATGAGGGGGAGAATGAAGGGGAAGCGAGCGCAAGGGAAGTATTCCGAGAGTCGATTTGAGGAAATGGGAAGAAGATTAAATGAGAAGTGACGCAAGGAAGAAAAGAGGCATTCCAATGCATACTGGCGGTCATTCATGTTCCATTTGCTCATTCATGCCATTCGGAATATCGAAAAAAATGACTTGATCATCATGCCTCATTTCAATCAATAGTATTTGACCAACAGGTCGGGTGTCTCCCATATCCTGGCATTCAAGGACGAACTTGAGCGGAAGAAATTTCCTGATAGCGTACGACGAAGTAGAAAAGAACAAGGAACCGGAGACAAAAGGAAGGGAATTCGATAGTATTTCGGAACGAGATATGTCCAACCATCACCAAGCTTCTATTGAAGCTCGAGGAAATTCACAAAATGAAGTTACGACATTTAATCGATATTTATGAAATGAAATCATCATACAATTGGTATGCTAGATTATTACAGCAAAAACACTTAATATAAACCACATTTAATGAGACATTTTTCTCCTAAGGTTATTCAATTCAAGGGAAAAACGGACACTTGTTATATCAGTAATCAATGAGGTGAATGGAGCATTCAGTTTTCCCGAGGGAATTTAAGAAATATGAACCCATCATTCTGATTTTCTCAAAAGCTATATTTGTGTTAACTTTAAAGTTTAGAATTCGTTAGCTGAGTTTAAAAGCATTTTGAAAGCAATCGAATCCATAGCCGATCACTGATTTGAGAATGATCCATAGCACATAAGGTTGATTAATTTTCTCCAAAACATCATCCCTAACTATGCTATCTCATTCCTCGCTATTTGACTAGTACCATAACACTACAAAATAAAAAACCCCGAGGCGTACTTGAATGCACCAAATAAATCAAAAAGAGTAATGTTGATCTAAAATATGTTTATGAAAAGAGTTTACGTTGTTTACCCTTCGTGATAAATAAGTACTATCCACTCGTAGATTGCTAGAGAACTTTTGAAGATAGAACTCACTCATGGCACACAATGGTCATTTTCTGAGTACGTCCTAATAGAGAACAAGATCAAAGGAATGACGAGGATTTGTAAGAGACAGCCAACAAAATCGATTGATACTAATAAGCATTATTCAGAAGACATTCGAGCAGAGAAGGCAGTACTAAGGGAACTCCGGTCATTAAGGGATTTATAAACCTGACCAGACCAGCTTCGGGTCTCTAACTAAAACATCCCTCTGAAGATCATTCAAGTATCCCTAGTAAGCCACCATAAAACAAATCAAAGAGATAGGGAAAACAAGACAATTAGCATTACCAAAGGAAGTGTTATGGAAGTAATCATAAAGGATATGCATTCTGGATTGAATAGTGTAAAAGCTAAAACAAATTTAAAAACACCATACATCAATTAAAAAGTCAATAAGGCAAGGGATATGAGACTTATAAACAATACCACACGATTTCACGGTAACCAAAGGGATATTTTTCGCTGGATGCCATTTTCTAAGTTTAGGTGCCTGTCTTTACTGCGGAGCAATTTGAGGATGATATTATGTAGAGCATGAACGAATGTAGCCAACATTGTGCTCTGCTTTTGAATGAGACAATTTTGAGAACGACTTACGAAGTATGGTAGCAAAAAAGTAAGTTCACCTTTTTAACAAAACAAACGTAGACTCATGAAATAGAAGATTCGATTTGGAATAAGAGGTCCGGCCATTTGAGGCCACGGCTATTATTCCGTAGTGGAGGTTGCTACTTTGGTTGCATAGGTCGGCAATCAGTCGTTGGAGGAGGCCTGAATGGTCCCTTACGCCGAGTGGACTCTAAATCGTAAGGATGAATGCACTCTATTAGAGCTTTGCTTATTTTCCTTCCAGTCGTTTGTCCCTTCGAGGCTTTTGAGGCTTCATCAAAGCAATTTATGACTTTACACACCACTATTTCAAGCATTGAGCAAGTGCAATTTTGTTTGATTATACATTTATACCTTTTTAGGTGATCCTTATTTTCGAAGGTTTTAAATGTGATGTTCCTGCCCCTGATTATTTTCCTCTCTACATAAAAAATACAGAAAAATATTTTAGGTCCGCAAACTAATATGTGGCGCAACGAAACTTAAATTTGAAGTTTTAAGAACTTCTTTTGATTTAATGAGCCATGAAAATAGAATCTCTAGTGTCTAACGACAAAATTATTTCTATTTATTTCATTTTCACAGCAATATTACATCCTATTTATGTTGAAAACAAGAAAAAATAACTTTTTCCATGCAAGTGATAGCATTTTTCACCACGTTTACTTGCATCATCTTAAAATAGTTCTGGATCCCGAGGAAAATTTATTGGACACCAGACGATGTTGCCCGATGAATTTCAATAGGAAATAGAAAAAATAAAACTGTTAAATTGGCTTGAATCAATCATCCAAAAATGACGGACAAAATGTATTTACCATACAGCAGTCACTAACCTAACAAGGAGAGGTTGGAATGAAAAACACCCTAGGTTATATATCGCAGTCATAATTTTAGAATGGTTATCTTGCCAAAGCCATAAATGCCTCTGGAAATAGATCCCTTTCTAACCTATTCTACGCTTTCTAATTAAATAAAATTTAATTAACTATTGTTAAATTAATGAAAGCATTGAAAATTCAATCGGAAAACTATTTTTTGGAAAAATAAGAGAATACAAAAATAAAATGCAAGAATTTAAAAAATCTGTTCTTTCAGTCATCCACAACCAAAACTTTTAAGCTTATATCATGATTGAAAGAAATTGAATAAGGTGGATAAATGTGTCCTCAGCACCAAATAATTGATTTCTTATTGTGAGTAAAATTTGTATTAAAATATGACCTCAATAGGGACTTCTGGGGTCCATAAAACATTGATGTAGAGGCTATTAATCATTTTGAGTCCAAGGGAACATGTGAGGTAAATTTTTTCGATCCATCGATGGGTTTGGAAGACTATAGCGTTCAAAAATACGTGATTTCAGTTTTATAGCTATAGATATAAAGCTGTACACAAAAATTGTATGGTATAAGAATAATAGAATAGGAAAATGTTTTTCTCATACTTTAAGTTTCTCCTTATTATCCATACCAAATACTGCCAAGGGTCAAAAGTTTTTATCCCGCTCTGTTTTTTACGTGTAAATAGTGAACCGATTTTGGAGGACAGCCCTCTGTAAAGCTCTATAGAATGGATAAGAGGGTACTAGAAAAGGATTTTCGTTTGAATAAATTGGAAGTTTGGAAAATTGAGGAAGAGACACGTCCCTTTCTAAATATCCTCCAGCAGACTCAGACGAGTCCACACAAGGAGCCACATAGCGTGGGAGTGAAAGCTTTGGCTTTTTGCCTTGGATTTTTGACCGCTCACCAATTTAATACCCAGACTATGAAAGAAAATACCATGCCTACAATGGTTTTAACTTCCAGATTTTTTCAAGTGACGTAGAATACCAATTTTATAGAACTGCAATTATGAATATTCTGTAAAAAGAGTATGACCCAGGATAAGACCTTTTGTATGAATAATTTTGGGGAGTAGTGCAGGGTGAATAACTTGAACTCAGCTATGGATACCTCGAGAATAAGCCTTCACGCAATAAAATATACCAAATGCCATGATTATGCTCTTTTTTCATCTGCGACAACAATTTTTTCAAAGGAAACTTTTATGAACATTAATGACTCCGAAGGACAAGTCCTCTTCTGGATATGTTCCTGCAGACTCCGACTAGAGAAGACTCTCTGGCCGACACGAAAGGTTGGGAAAGGGGTTCTGCCTTTCAACTCCGAAATTTTGATGTCACATACATATATACATGCCAAATAGTAAATAAACCAATCCCTGAATTTAAACATTTATAATCTATCCGTACAACAGACGACGAGTAGTCACCGTGTCGTGTCATCGGAGCATCTGTACCAAATTCAATGTTTTTCTTAAAGAAGTAAAATTAACAATAATGGGGTACAACATCCCCATAAAATTGGTTCTCTTGGAAATCCTCACATTTTGCGACCTTAAAAGATGATAGAAATATGCCTCAAAATTCTACGTTATTGTCAACAGCAACTTAGGAGTTTGAGATGATACGTGATAGAATCAGCCGGTTGCTCAGGAATTTAAAAGGTTTATGAAATATTTAATTTCATAATTTAAATTATATTTCTAGCAAACAATTGGATAGAAATACTTTTTCTTAAGCATAACTTCTGATTTATTTGATGCAACCGCAAAGGTATTGTAAACATTTCCGGCGATTGTTTAATATATTGGCATCTGTTATGGGCTCTGCCCGACTGGGCGACGCCAAGAAGTTCTCGTGAAAAACGGCCTTCATTTTGCACCGAATTATAAATCAAGTTGATGTACCGATATTTAAGACCCTATTTTCAGGAAATTTGCCAAAAATTAGAAAAAACTATGGGGAAATTACACCCCAAAAGAAAAAATTCGCAGCATGGAGCAAAATGAATGACAAGTCCTTTTTCTGAATATCTTCAGCTACAAAGAGACTAGAAAGTCCTCCGCGAAACCTCCCCATGGTAATATGCAGACCTCCGGGCCTAAACGACCTGGCTCTTTCCGCATTTAAGACTAGCAGGGAAGAAAGACCACGGCACGGCCCAATCTCTCTCTCCCTCGCCTATCTTCGCCCATTTTTCCCTCGGCCCGCCCGCGGTTGAAAGGCCTGGGACCGGCCACGAGACCCACTCCTCCAGGGCCCCCAACCACATCCACCCTCTCCAGGACACACAAACCATCCCGTCGGCGACACACACTCCTTTTCAACGAGCCAGAAAAGGAGGGCGAAGATACGGGAAGAGGGCTGACTCTTTAAGGGGAAGAGTAGGAGACATCCCCACTTTTTCTTCTAAAAAAATCCTACTGGGCCTCCCAACTACGAAGTCGAGGCGAAGGCGAAAGAGATGACGGGGAAAAGGAGTAGGGAGACCTGTCGAGGTAATGCTCGGGGATAGTCGTGAAAAAGGAGATAGAGGGAGTTGGGCTTTGGGATACCCTGGAGCAGACCCGAGGAAAGAAGGATACGTTTTTTTGAGTCGCTCTTGTGTGGATGGACGTGGAAGGGAGCGGCGAGGGAGGGGTGCGGGCATGAGGGGAGCGGATGGGTCTCCGCGTCGAGGTCCACCTTGCTCTTGTTTGCTCTCTTTGGCCCGCGCGAAAAAGGGGATACGGGGTGAGAGAGAGAGGGAGAGGAGAGGGCGAGGTCATGATAAGGTTTAGGAAGGGACCACGAGGAGCGTGAATGGAGAGTCAGATTGCTTTTTTCGCGACACTGCCGTCGCCTCTCCTTTAAACCACCCAGCGTCCTCCTTCCCCCCGCTATCCAGTGGACCGTGCAGGAGGAAGAAGAGGAAAGAGTCGACGGCGTTTGTGTAATGCCTCTCCTCCCTCGCGGCCCGGGCTCAACGAGATAACCATTAATGCGAGCGCTGCCCTTAAAGCCCTTTCCTGCACAACGCGCAGGGATTTAAGGGGGGGGTAAAGATGAAGGCTCGATTATTACGGGAGTAAATGCGCCCTGACACTCGATGCACGGAATCGATCACTATATTTTTAAAGAGAAAGTATTTGAAGCCGAGGAATAATTTGAGCGAAGGGATCCTACGTTCAACGGCAACGGTTCTCCAAATAATGAGAACTAAAACGCGAATTTTAAGAGCAAAATGCAGGAACACATTTGTAAACCAATGCTTACACGATATCTCTTGGTTTAAAATATTACCTCTTGTTTTTAAACTCAGTTTTATAATACTTTGGTCATAATGATGAACTTTAACCACAACATGACCTAGCATCTCCGTTATGTTAGTGTTAACATAAAATTTTGAGTAAAAATCATAGATGAAAAAACAATCGCCTGGAATGAGATTTAAAGCTAGGCCTCTCGATTTTTCCACTGAGAATTTAAACAAATATGTGACCACCAGCGGTTGACACTATTAAAGTTACTGTGCGGCCAGTTCCGTAGTTCTTTGAATTAACATAAAGCATGAATTATGCAATTTGCATTTTATTCTCGGTTAGTGGACGTAATCGTCATCAAGGGAGAACGTATTAGCCTTAAGACACAGAAAATATTGAACAAGAAATAATAATATCAAAAATTAATGGCTGCCATTTTAGTACTAATAATCCACTTAATTACAGCAGATGAATAGCATAGCAAAATTATAAACAACTAAAACATTATAGCGAAAATAAAATATATCTGCACGGATTTTGTCAACAGTTATCAGCATCAAGTAATAACAATAATAATAAATTTGTTACTCCACAAATTTAAGTACAAAAAATTTTAACAATTTTTCTAGGAGCTTTAGTTAGCCTCAAAGGTCTCAGACCTGTGGGAGGCCGCCTTCGGTTAATTGCATGCATTGCCGTTTGCTAAGTTGATAACAAAACCTTGTAATGCATATATATCTTACAGCATAATAGCATTTCAATTTCGCCGCAAAGAACAATAAAAACCTATCAGAATTTTTTCTCATCGAGCTTACATTGCAATCGCGTACATCGATATAAATCAATAATAACGTAATACACCATATGATAGCCTAGCTGCGGATTCATTAGAAGGCAAAAATATTTTAATGCCAGAATTCAATATTTTCGTGGGACACACCCATATTTTTTTAGATAAATTAAGTATTAGTAAAGTAAATATTCATGATTCGAGTAAATAAATAATATTATTGAGGCTCGGATACAATGGTCAAGAGTGCGAAAAATGAATGTAATTCTCAGAATCAAGTCTGGTATTATTGAATACGAGGTTCTAACGATGGATTACGTTCTTCAGACAGTAACCGTGATATTGGATCATTCGTGTGTGCTGATGTGATTGAGTGTACTTATCTGATAGATTTCCAGCTCATCTGTCATCGAATCTGTTGCTAGGTGTTAAGTATCATATTTTAACTCAGTTCACTTCTAAACATGAGAAATAATTTATTCCAGCCTAAATGGTTTAGTGTTTCTTTTGCGCTGTATATTAACACAGTTTTCTGACAGCATTTCAAAAGCTAATAAAGTTTGCGGGTGTCATAACCCTCACTCAACGCTTTCACTGAACGATAGCAAGCATTATAAGGACCAATTTTTCGAGTTAAAATTGAAGAGTATAAGACACAAAGGGTCTAAGTGCAATTTTTTTTCATTCACGGGAAAACAAGAAAAACACTTGGTGCAATCCAAAACACGGTTTTTAATGTTAAATATTATTACATTATGAACATGCATGTAAACTGAATAGAACTGAATAGTGATTAGACCCCTTCTCACATCATTAGGCTTGGCACATATTACCTTATTCTGCATAAAAGTTTTTTGGGTTTTGTCAAATAGACTCTTTGTAACTTATTCTCTTCAATTTAGTAAAACCTATTTCTTCGGCAGCTTTGTCGGAGATTCAACAATATTCCATAATTAGATGTGATTCTCTCTGTACACCGGGGTGTTTTGCTTTATATTTTATCAGGAACACGTTAACAAACAAAGCATGAAATAGCCATGAAACCATTCCAAAATATTTCTTTCTTCCTTAATCTGGATACCAATTTCGTTCTTAATTTCCTTTCATGAAGTTCAGTCCACGTAATAACTACCACCTCAAATTTTAAATACCAAAGGACTTCTCCAAACAGGAAATTAGAAATCCTCCCGGAAAACTCGAAAATGAAAATTTGGCAGAATTAAATGACGGGATTCTAGGATTCTCATTTCCTCAGCAATTACTTATTCAACTCGATTACATTACAAGCCAGAATATTTACTGGCAATGGGAGATGGTGAACTTCATAAAATACCAACCACGAATACCTAAGGTGCAAGTTAAGATAAACAATGAATATATATTGAATTGTGTTCACTTGTTGACCGACATGTTGACGGATCACAAAAGAGTTTTCGTTTCACGGTCGAGCGGAACCGTGGCGTGAAGGGAAGCGTGAAATCGATTGCTCGAATATTTGACTATTTCCATCCGATGGCCGGAATTAATAAAACCGATATTTCGGATCTGATTAATTGGATTAACTGATTACTTGAACTCAAACAACGGATGAATTAATCACGTATTTAAGCCCTCTAAAAGTTTATAGGAGCGGCCTCCTCTCATGAATTTTGAAAAAATATCACCCGATATATAAGGCGTTGCCACAAGAAAATTTGAAAGTAATTTGGAGAAATTAGTAAACATTAATGATATGGCGGTTTTGGAGTTACGCGGTAAAAATATAATACATTTCTCTCTTTTACATATGAGTCTTCCACATAATTGCTAATAATAACAAAGTGGCACCTTCTATACAGCAAAACTCTAAAGGAGCAAGATACCAGTTATATTAAAATAATGAAAGACTGTTAATTATGCATATCTAAATATTTCCCAAATTTCAAGCATTTGCACTTCAAATTAACCAATTCATCTATTAGTTTACGATAATATAGAGACTACAGTTAAAATGAAACGTACAACAACATGGATTAATGAATCAGTCACTAATTTTTATTTGAACTTATTCCTCTGACCAAGATATACAACGATATTGCAGTGATAAGAATTAGCTAAGCATTATGAAGTATTATCCCCGTAACTAGAGTAGTTACCACATTTTCTACAAGCAATGAGGGCTAAACAATTATAACTATTATGATGAAGATTTGATGCAATTATAAGAATGATAAATTAATAAGTATTAAAAACTTTATTATTCATCAACATTCTCGCTGCTTATCATACTTTCCAGGAATGTTTCATTTCAGAGTTACTAATAAATTCAAAATTAACATTTGCAAGATTGTGCTTTAAAGAAAGTGAAGTATGGAACTCGGTTTATTTTGTTGCTTGAAATTGCTTAAATTCTGGAATAGAATCAGAAAATGGTCCCTGCATAGTTGCTTGAGCAAAGAAAATCTTGCTCAAAGCACCTTAAAGGAAAATGAGATAGTTTTACGTGGAGAACGCGTTTGCGTTTCATCATACACACCATTTCTTTCAAACTATATTTAAAAAAGGTTTCGAAGGCGTGTTCATAATGTGGCGTGCAAATAAAGCAAGCCATATCAAAGATTTACATGAGTGTATAAATTTAATTCACTGAGAACTTTAACAATAAGAAATAACTTTTGCGTCGTTATATTGACTATATTTACTCCGGAGTTCCTATAACTGCCAAACATCTTTAAGTAACGGAAATTAAAATATTTTAGTAATGGTCCACTAAATAGATTTATTCTTTACGACCCAGGATTCGTCACATAATGACATCTTTAGGTAACAAATATTATTCCATATTCGTATATATATATATATATATATATATATATATATATATATATATATATATATATATATATATATAATATATATATATAAAAGTTTGCCAGAGGAAGGCAGACGACAAACACAGAAAACAAAAAAATGAACACACAAAGTTACTTGATATTTCGGTGCCACTAGCACCTTGGTCGCAAGCCAAGGTGCTAGTGGCACCGAAATATCAAGAAACTTTGTGTGTTCATTTTTTTGTTTTCTGTGTTTGTCGTCTGCCTTCCTCTGGCAAACTTTTATATATTCGTCACTTAAGTGATCCTAAGTGCAGTTATATGTATATATATATATATATATATATATATATATATATATATATATATATATATATATATATATAAATTTGGTGCAGAGGAAGGAGGAGAAGGGAGGGGAGGGAGAGGGGAAAGGCGTTGGAGTGTGGTGTTATGGGTAAGGGGCGGGTAGGAAGGGATGGGGGAGGGGGAAGCGTTGGGCTTCCCCTCTTCAGATTCTCTCCCTCCCCTCCCTCCCCCTCCTTCCTCTTCACCTGATTTTGTATATATACGCATGTGGAATAATATTTGTTACCTGCCATTATGTGACGAAACCCGGGTCGTAAAGAATAAATCTATTTAGTGGACCATTACTAGAATATTTTAATTTCCGATTTGGAGAGGTTCCACAAATTCAAGCCTGAATTTATTAGTTATATCTTTAAGTAAAATTCCAGTATAGTGTCTACTATGAATAGGAAAATATACCGCTCATCAAACTGCCAAAAGCCGCACAAATCCGGTGGAAAACAAAGTGGTGGCGAACCAACGACGTTAGCGCTTGACGGATACGAATTGAGCACCGGCAGACGGGCAGAGGGAAGGTGAGTGAAAAGGATGTAAAGGGATATTCGAAACGGGAGGGAGTGGAAATAGGCAAAGGAGAGAATGTCAAAAAAGAGAGGTGGCACAAGGTGGGGGGGTGAAGGCGAAACAGACGCTCTATGGGGAAACAAACGAAGCGGAGACCCCGCACGGGTCTCCCGAACACGAGGCTCCGGGCCGGAATGCGAGAGAGAGGAGGCGTGCAAAGACCACGCCTCCTCCCTCGGCTCTGTGTGCGCGAGATTCGATGCGGCCCGCCGGCTCCACCCCGTCGACAAAGCGGACTTCGGCTGATCCGCGCGGGCAGAGAGGAGGAGTAAGCGGATGGACAGAGGGGGGAGGCGGTGGGGGAGGGGCCGCGTGATTGCCCTTCGGATTTAGAGGGGAGTTTGTCCGGGTAGTTAAGAGTGAAGAACAGGAGGGGTAAACGAGTCAGGGAACGAGAAAGGAGTCCAAACAAACACAACCCCCCACGCTTAACCCCTTCATATCTCGCCATTCTGTTACTCGCCAGAGACAGTTGACGTTTTGCCTTCTTTGGTGACGACTTGTAAGCAAAAATTGCCATTCTGAGACTTGCTAAATTGGTAATCAGTTTCCCCCCGCTCTATTACCTCCAATCAACGTCAGGACTTTCAATATAATCAACAATGGTATTGATAATGGAATTAAATTTCTAAATCATTCTAGGATGTATGATTGCATGGAAATCTTTATGTGAAGACTATTTAGTGACGCGTATCAGTCCCACAAACTTTATCCGGAAACCATGTCTTTTGCATCATATTTTTTGTCAATTACAAGGATATCCAGCGGTAAAATCGTCGGAAGTAAGCAATAGCCTTCGATGAGGCGTGGGAAACGCTGCTTGGCTTCTTCCAACCATACTTTAGCTTCAACTGGCAAAATAAAGAGGTTAACTGGTACAGAATGCATACGATTTAGGAAGGGGGAAGAATGGAAAAAAGGGAGGGAAGGTGGAAGGTAGAAGTGGGTGGAAAGGTGAGAGGGGATAAAGTGAGGGGTGGGAAGTTGTGGAGGTGGAGGATCGCGGGGGAGGGAAATGGCAGGGATAACTTAAGGTGGACGTAGAGGCAGAATGGGGGCTCACGGCAAGTGATGGGGGAATGTCGTTCAAGAAGGGTATTTTGTCAAGATAAGGGTCTGTAGGAAAGGGTCTGGATTAAACACAATGGGGAAATAGTTTTCAAAGATGGTTTCCTTCAATATGCATCCCTCTTACATGCGTTTCCTCATATGCCTTCAAAGCGAATTTCACCAGAAGTTTTATCCACCTTCGTCGAAATTAGGCTCAAGGAAAGATGGCTTGGAAGTGTAAATGGCTAACACACCTGGCCGGCAATTGTTTCCTCATCTCTAATGGGTCCATCCTTCATCATTTTTTCCATTATTGCGTTCTACATATTTCCATAGGTGTTTCAATTTCCATAGGTAGTTTGATTTAATTGAAAGAGAAATTTTTTTGCCGTTGATCATTTTGGAAAAGATTAATTTATTGAAACCAATTTCAAAGTAAAACACCATAGCCAAGCCACTTTCATGCATCCATCGATTCAAAAAAACATCGAAACCGTTCGTATTAAAGTAAAAATTTCATGTGTTGATCTACAAAAAACGTTCTCCATTCGTCATGGCTGAGGCTCGCCACATCAGTCGAGAAATAATATTTCAAGTACAAGTTTTTAGAGGTTAAAATGTCACACACTACGTTTACCTATCAATCTCACATCATTTGGACCGGTTCAGATCGGTATGATAAACGCAACGGGCTTGTTGGATCGATCTGAGAAGCGGACCGGTCGACTTGACCCACTTCCTCAGCCAGTCTGATATTTTAGCTCGATCTGAACTATCTGAACCAGCGGGTCTGTGGTGCTCCTGGTTATTCTTTTGGCTGTCAGGAACGAGAGTGCAGTAATAGAATAGAAAATCATTAATTTTACTCTGGGACATGTCCCTTAGAGCAAGAATACAAAAATAATATAATAATATAGCAGCAAGGCAATAAACAAATTAACATATTGTTTAGTTCAAATCAAAAAATAAATAAGCTTAGTAATATCCAAGATAAAGTATAACACAATAATAGTAATATCCACACTTTAATATATTACTTCAACACCGACCATGGGTCGACATACTATGTCATTTTCAAGGTGATGGGACAGACACTCTCACATGTATTTATACCAGAGAGACCAGAGCCAAGGTAGGAGGAGGGGGTATATGGAAGAGGCGTTGGGGGGGGGGGGGTTCCTGCAAGCTCAGTAACATACAATGTAAAAAAAAAGACAAAAACAGCTATTCTCATTGAAAAACAACAATTTTACATGTTAAACAGCTGAACTCGGAGATAGGTAAAAATACGATCAAAATATAGATATATGGTACAAGATAAAAAACATAAACAGACCATGAGGAAAAAAAACAACTTTTGTGTAATAAAAAAAATTTAATGGCGAATGAAGTGACGTTGATGATATTGCAGCACATCTCAATCTACCTCCATTGGGCAACTATCACTACGTCTACCAATCGAACTCAGATTGATAGGAACTCGGACCGATCTGAACATCCTAAGCCAGCCGAATCGAATCGCGTGGTTTATCAATGCGAAATCGATTGAAATATTGATTTGAATCGGTTCTTTTCTATTTGAAATCTCAGACTGGCAGGGAAAGTAGGCCGAGGTAACTCGCTTCTCATATCGATCCCACTAGCGCGTTGCAATTACCATACCGAGATAAACCGGCCAAATCGATCTGAGTACGATTGGTAAACGTGGTGTATGTTCACTTGGAATGCGATTAAAGATTTCCAACACTGCACTTGTTTGCACACCGAGTCAATCGTGCTTCAACTGATAGATTCGATTTTTCCCTATCGACATTTTCAGTTCGTGTTGGTAAACCAGGCAATCTGGGTCGGTTCGATTGGAATTTGCGGATCGGTCGGGTTTCAGATCGATCTGAAATCGATTGGTAAACGTAGTGAGAGAGGCGCAAATACTTTGTTTGTGAAATTCCAAGAATCGTCCATCCTACACCACAAAACTAACACATCTATCAAAAGAATTACTATAAACATTGGCTCATTCGCTACATTTCAAGTCTGCGCACACCCAACGCCCAAATTCTATCATATGTATAAATGCATAGAAAATGAAGGGAAAATCAATAGGGGAAAATCGAGAGCGTGGAGGGGAAAGGGTTTGAACAAATTTCCCCTCACAATTCAACCCCTCGTCTGACGAGAAAAACCAACAACGGGCGGATGGAATTTGGACACGCGGGCGTCCCGTCGGAAAAAGGACCTTTTCACCCGCTTAACCCTACGAGCCGTAAAGAGGGAAAAGACACCGATCTGTTTCATTTGCACAGTCAACAGACCATTAATTAATCCTCGCGCGTCGGAATGCTCGTCCTCTCGGCTTGTCGCTCTTTCTTCCGGCCGATTGGAGGGCCGTGCTATCTCCAAAACCCTCCTCCCGCCCCCCAAACCGTCCCTTGTCCTTGGCCAAAGCAAGTGGGCGTGCGTCCCGGTTGGACATTATCCGACACACGCGCGTGCACGAGACTCACCTATTTTAAAACGTGTGTCCCGTCCCACGCGCATGGGACACACGACCCGACCCAATTCCCGCCTCTTCCCTTTTCGGCTCGTCGCGAGCGTTTGTTTCAACTGGTCTGATTTCCGAGCGCCGCGGAGTCTCCGGCCCGCGCTCGCTCGTTTACCCTCCTCTTTGTCGCCGCGATTCCCCGTCGACCCTCTTCCTCCCCTCCCCCCCATTCCCTCCTTCACACGGTCCAGTTGACAAATTTCGTCCTCGGGGAAAATAAACACGCCCGATCCTCTGTTGGGCCGGCGTTGCGCAAAAATTATTGCGTTCCGATTTGCGTGGCTCGCCCAATACGACACGCATAGGGTGGGACACTGTGTGCTTTGCGAAAAAATACAATCCAAATATGCGTAATTTTCCGCCGACTTGGATCTAAAACTAAACGCTTGCAATATTTACTAAAATGTTCTTGGTAGAAAACTGCTCACGCCAATTGCTGTCTAGTTACTACATGGAGGAGCACATACAACCGTGTACTAAGAGGCCAAAATCGTATCCAGGCGGAACTCGAACCCGCGGCCCTTGGGTTGGAATGCTAGGAATTTACCAGCCAAGGCCGCGCGGCTACAATAGCTCAAGCAATGGGACGTTTACCATATATTTTTGCGGCGCATACTTAGAATTATTTTCTACCAGTTCAAGTCCTAATTAAAATAGCTGAGGGCACGAAATTCAATCGGAAAAGAAGGGAAAAAGAAATAGTGAAATTTACCGCATTAAATCGGAATTTAACAGCTTTATAAATAAATCACTTGAATTCCCGAGTAATATGGAGGCAATTTCTAAGTCATCAACGACTTATTGGAAACCGGGGATAGTTGGGTCCAGGAGCATGTTCCCACACTGAGAATAACTTGACATTTAAGACAACGAGCGCGTTGAAACTTGGTCGTTGTGTGACGCCCACTACCCCCCCTCCGCTCAAAACACTGTCTGTTGGCCCCTTGTCACCGTTTGGGAAAAGGCATGTAATGTTTGCTTTTTGAGCCGAATAGTAATATTCTTCTATCTTAATTCCATGTTTACCTAGAGTTTACTAACTTAACTAGGGTATACAATGTAGTACAATTGGATGAGACTCAGTCTATCGGCGACAATTTGATATATTCAAATTCATTAGCAATTTAAAATGGACCACTTTAGGCCAGGTTAGATGAAAAATGTGGTGACAAGGTTAGTGTGTACATTGCACATTTTGTTAGCATCTAGCCCCATCGTAGGATACACTATGGTCTAAATCGTATTCCTTATTACAAATAGATAATTAGCTAGCAACTATGCTGAAGAAAGGTTTTTATTTGTATTCATTCAATTGAGTAAATTGGATTAGATGTATGAAATAAAAAACAATGGGCTCATAAATGATGCATTTAAGGAAAATAATTGTTCTTTCGGTAAAATAAATGTGGCAGTGACGACAATGATAAATACGGAGTTCTTTTTACATAATTTTATTTAAATAAATTAAATTTTTATTCATTTTAAATACATATATATTCATTACTTTATACCATGATGAACGTTTTTCTTTGCGTTTCTTTCATCCTAAGAGCCTTCGCATATTTGTACGAGCGTATACTGCTTGTATACTTGCTCCGCATAGGGGGCATGTTGGTACATGTACTGATTTAGGAAACATTTTTCAAAACTTTATTTATTCGGATTTTCCAACAAACATTGCTATTTATAATAGCGAAATAACTTTCTATAAGATAAATGAGATTTTTCATTGCAAACTGTTACAATTGAAAATTCAAAAGACAAAAGTGTGCCCAACTAGCTCTGGTCTCCCCTATACATTTTAAAGATACATAAGTGAAGAATGTTTTAAATATTTAAATATCATGCAAGAAAATGAAGAGGAATTGAAAGATAAATACGAGTTATTATACGGCGAGTACAAGTTAAAAGAATCCTGTGGCCAGAGACAGACCTAGTAGGACACTGAATATCACATCGTAGCATATTCGACACTCAAAAGTACCACTGGCGGCCCTGGTGTCGCTGACGTCATTTTTCAAAATGGCGGGCTATTGAGGGATAGTTCAGCGGTGAGAACACGGTGAAGGGTAGGAGTCTTGAGTTATCAGTGGTCTTAGAAGGTATTTGATCGTGTGAAAGATATCCGGAAGGCTCTACGTCAAATACCAGGAGATGATAAAATATTTAGGAAGAAATGTGGGATCGCGGAGTGTGATGTAAGGAGAATGTATTTTAAATGCTGGCCTTGTTATGTTGGTTGGCACTCGAGGTTAGAGCGCCGATGCCGAAATTAAAAGTGTCCTTGGTGCTACAGACCAGCGCTTTAAGTAAGGAGCCACTTCAAGTCTCGGGAGTGCTAAGCATCAACGAAGAGGGAGAAGTGTTGGTGAAGGAAATGAGTTGCTCTTGCTTGAAGTCCATTTAGTTTGTCATTATTGATATTGTAGACCTTGGTCTGGTGCTTAGTATAGAAATATGGAATTTTTTTGCGTAAGGGCTACTGGTTATGAGCTGCCTTCATTCTAAAATCCATAGTTTAATAAGAAATAACATGTTGAAGTCCATTACTGTACTAGCAACTTCGCCTCTGACCTACGAGAAACGACCTGAATTCCTGCTCACTGAATTAGCGGGGGTAAATCTCTCAAAACTTTCATTATTCATTATCTACCGACCACCAAAAGTTGGGGAAATGTCAGATATTGAAAATGTATTTACGAAATTTAGCCCGACGTTTAAAAATATTGTAATTGTTGGAGATTTAAACGCAGACTTGTTTCGAGATCATTATTATAGCACATTCTTATATAATTTTATATATGCCAATAACCTTTACCTTCTTCCTTTGAATGCAACTCATCATACTGAGAATAGCCATACGCTCCTTGATTTCTGCATTGTTGATTCGCAAGAAAAAGTTTGTTTTTTCATCAATCTCCAGCTACATTTCTTTCAGCCCATGATAAAATTGTATTAACTTATAAATTTAATGTAACCAAAACATCTTTGCCTCCCATAATTGTAAGATGTAATAAGTGTTTTAACGTCGAAGGCTTTCAGGATTAGTTGTTGAGATTTGATTGAAAAAAATGTGTTAAATTTCCTGAATGTTGATACAATGCTGCAAAGCTTCAACTCTGTTTTCCTTGACTGCCTTGACCGCTATGCTCCTAAACGACTTATACAGCCTAAGCGTCCTCCAGCTTCAAGGTTTACCTCAGCCATCGAGGAGCAAATCAAAGAAAGAGACGTGCATTTGTTCGGAAGAACAGTCCAGCCTTTCACAAATTGTTTGTGAGACAACGTAACCTCGTTAAACGGTCAGTTATGAACTCTAAACGACTGTACTGTACAAATGTTCTCTCTAAACCTGCCAATCCTCACGACCTTTTGAAAAAACTAAAAAATCTGGGTCATATTAGACAGTTGGACGAATCAATCGTAAATAGGCTCTCACTAAATGAATTAAATAATTATTTTTCAATGAGTGGTATTCCTTCTTTCAGTCCAACCGATGGCCAACTGATAAATATTCCTTTTGTTGATGCTATCGTGCCGTATAATGATAAAAAATTTCACTTTCATTACGTCACGCCAGATGCTCTGCGTAAGGTACTCGTTGGGTTGAAATCAAATTCAGTTGGAATACATGACATCTCTGCTAGATACTTGAAAGTGGTGTCTGAAGCTGTGACTCCTGCTTTACTTGATATATTGAACTCCTCTCTGATGTCCAGAATTTATCCAACACTTTTTAAATCGTCCCTAATTCTCCCTATTATGAAAGTAAAAAATCCCTCCTCTCCCGGCGATTATCGTCTTATATCTATACTTTGTGCCACTTCTTAATTTCTACAAAAGATAGTTTTCCAATCAACTGTAGATTATTTCACAGTAAATAAATTATTTGACCCATTTTAGTCAAGCAACTTTTATGTGAAATGAGATGATGGAGTCTTTTCGAATGAATAAGGGAGTCGAATCGACTCCGAAACAGTTACATCAAGAATTGATGTGCAACATTCTATGCTAAGAACTCTTTCCCTTTCTTGCAAAGCTCATTGGAAGCGATGGCAGGAGGTTTAAAGCGATGGCGAGGATTATCATACCAAAATACTATAAATTTATGAGGAATGTATCATAAATAAATAAAAATAAATTGTTTTATCGGTACTACTGGAACTCATACCTAGCAGAACACTATATAATGCATCAAATTGGTAAAAATAATGACAGGTGATAGTCACTTTCAATTGAAGTACGAGAGAATTTTGTTTACAAATCTTGACACATGAATTTAACAAAATATTTCCTCAAAGCCAGTCGATAGGTCATCATAAAACAAATTTACAAGAATAAATTAATAGTTTTCTTTTTAATTTGTGATAATTTTAGTGAAATATCATTTTGAAATAATAATAGAAATATTGTTGTTAAAGTTTACATTTTTGCAATTTTTGCAATAATTTACTTAAATATTATCTCTAGAAAGAATAAAAATACAAGTATTTAGTTAACTATATGATTGATAATATGTAAATTTTTTTGCTGACCACACAATTATCCTCTGAGGTTATTATTATTATTCAATACAAAAATTTTGATGAAATACATCGTAAAACTGGGTAAGGAAATCACATAAAAAATAACAAGCCAAAACAAAAAACAATAGATAATGGGTTAACTCATTAATACCGAAATAAAATTCTCACGATATGCCGATCTTGGGTTATCTCAAGCCATTTCAAGTTGCTTCAGCTCCAGATCCGACGATTACTCGAATGCATTACGGATAAGGCGCACTACCAAATGATTTAAGAAGCCCATGCCCTCCACGCCGACCTCTTTTGCAGTCAGCGTCGTCAAAAAGCCTAATCGTTGAGCCCAGAGACCTTGGTTGGTTTTCAAAATTTCTGCCACTCCTTCCTTCATCCTCTTTCGGAATTTTCATTTCCACATGCATTTTTTATACGCTTCAAGCAATATCTCAAGTTTCTAGGCCTAATTGCAAAATATTTTCCTATACCGTCACACAAAACATATTTGATATTACCTTTGTTCATTCTTTTAAGTTGAAGTAAAATGATTTTTTAAATTGTTTTCTAGAGATAGATGTCCAAATGTAATTATTTACTTCAATTTTCTTTCGGCGATTTATAGTTTCTTTTGTCACAACTCCGTTTCGTGACAAGGAACCATCAGAATGAATATTGGCAGTCTAAAGCTTAATTGTGTAAGAAGAAAGAGTAAGGGCATAAAGGTAAATGACAAACTCATCCATAATATCCGGTTTGCCGACGACATAGTTGTTCTTACAGACTCAGAAAAGGATATGAATCGCGCACTGGAGACTCTTGGAAAAGAACTGAATAAATTAACATCAAATATTAACATTAAAAAGACGAAAATTATGGTGGTGGACAAGTTAAATAACAATATAAAAGCTCAAATTAAGTTAGGAAACAGCCATTGACATTCACCCTCGACAATCAACCAAGACGAGAATGCCATCTGCTCTCGATAATCAACTAAGTAAAAGAGTTCTGCTACTTGGGAATTCTAATAAAAAATGAAAATACAAGCTTAAAAGATGTTAAGAGAAGGATCACCCTGGCCAAACAAGGTCTCCAAAGGAAGCGTAACCTCTTGGTAAACAACCACCTCTAAATTGATACGAGGAAGAGATTCGTAAAGACGTTCGTGTGGAGTATACTTACCTATGGTTGTAAAACATGGACATTAAATAGGCAAGAAAAATACAGGCTCCAGGCAGCCGAAATGTTGTTTTGGAGGAGAATGACTAAAACAAGTTGGGTCATGAGGAAAACAAATGATCAAGTCTTGAAAGAAGAAGGTGAAAAAAAGAACGCTTCTCCAAGCAATTCACTCCAGGAAAAGTAAACTTGTTGGTCACTTAGTAAGACATAACGAGTTCATCAAGAACATAATTGAAGGAAAAGTGTCGGGGAAGAAAAGGAGAAGACGACCTAGAATATCCTTACTTCACAGAGTGATGTCAATTATGAACAGCAACTCCTTAGGGGAAACGAATAAAACAGCCTTCAGAGACAATTGGCTACAAAGTCAGCGAAAAGGCCTGACCTTTTGACGACGACGATAGAGTAAATCTCTTTACAAGGAACATGTGTTAGAATAGCATCGTGAAAAATAAGTAACTAGTCAAGAATCAAAGAGGCCTACTTTAAAATATGAGAAACCGTTAGCGTTATAAGACAATTGAAATCGACGTTTTTATGTAAATTAATTAAGGGATTCACCTTCAAACAGGCATACCATTTTTATTTTCGATGAGTAACTTAAAGAGGACTCGAAAATTCAAACTTTGAAACCCAGTGTTATACATACTGTTTTGTAACTACCACACTGAAATATGTGTTTTGACAAGTTTTGCTACTCTGAAGCATCGTCAAAAGTAGGTAGGATAATTAGGAATGATTTTCTTTCTAAAGATGAAACAATGTCAAGAGTCAAAATAATACATCTAAAATGGTGAAACTTAAAATTTCATTTCATCCACATGAAAGATTGCCTCTAAGAAATACCTGTGCTGAGGCAACCCTCATAAAAAACAATTACATTGCCAACATATAATATGCTAATGTACATAATATTTTACATAATCATCTGATACATCATGAAAAAGTCATAGAATTAATACAATTATGATAGTGTCTTTAACTTTTCAAAGTAGCACTAAGTTTAAGAAAAGAACGATATATATATTTCAGAAAAATCAAATAATATCTTCCTCATTCAGATCCAAAACTTGGCCAAATGTAGAAATAATTAACAAAGTTTCGTATTTTTTATCGTATAAGCCAACATATTATAAACTTTTGGACCCATATAAACAAAGTATCACTGGAAAATGTTTAAATTTGGCTTGACTAATTGAAAATTTCCCCATCTCAAACTAAGGTTAAGTGTGCTGCCAGATATAGTTGGCATATTAACACTCATAATATGAAATAAAACACCGTGTTTGTTCAATGCCTTGAATAAATACAAGTGCTGTAATGGGAGCAATCTCAAATCTACAAATAAAGTGTACGACAGCTTTATTCTATTTTTCAGAGTCATACTTCGAACGATCCTTTTTTGAAGGATTAAAACAGGCTTTGATCTATTGATATATGCGCCTCCTCAAAACTCGAGTCAATAATTCAGTTTAGATTTGACTAGAGCATGGTAAATGACTTTTTTGAAAGGCAACGTAAATTTATTACGAATGAAGTAGAATTTGGATAAACAATTCCTTAAGACTGAAGAAACTGATGAGTTTTGCTGGTCCCACTTTAGCGATTGGTCAAAAATTACCCCCAGATATTTTAAATAACTGACTCCACCAATTCTACAAATCCTTCAAATCTACCTATCTTCCTCTTTCTACCTTGCCGTAATGTATATACCTTATTACTCGAAGATTTATTAAGAAGGGTAAATAGCCCAGATAAATCTGTCTCTCCTAGAGTTTTTCCCAGTCACATTCTCCATCACCAGCAGTAATAACACTTCGCCAAGTCAACAAATATCCACTTTTGGCTCCCTAGCCTTCTCTATCTCAGCGAGGGTGTGTCAAAATAACTTGAAACAGTTGACGCACCCTTTCGAAAGCACTACAACATTCCCTGTCTCCTCCTTTTTCTGTGTTGATTAGAGTGAGCGCGTCCCTTCCCTAGACATTGGAGTCATCTCTCTCCTCAAGATACACACATGGTCTTGTTCACCCCTTTCACTCTTCTCCATCAGTCCACCTCCGAACCAAGCAGCCCTTACCAAGCTGTCTGTCCATTCGGCCATCGTTCCGTCCTTGCAAGCGCACACACAAGTCTTCTTTCTATACCTCTCAATTTCTCTCGCTCACTAATTCTCTCCGCCTTTGTCTCCATTACGTACCTTTCCAACGCCCTGTCAGCCACCGCCTTCACCATTCCCTCCTATTGGCGAAAGGAGGATCATTTCTCTTCCCACCAACTCCATTCTCTCCGTCTCCATCTCCTCCTTTCAGAAACCTCACCCGCGGTGCTCCCTTCTCCATTTTGAGGGGCGCGGCACACAGCGCCCCAGACGAACGAGCAGAAACAGACGCAAGCAACAAAACCGCACCCTCCACGACCTGTCACATTAGTTCGGGTACCGCTGACTTGTCTCTCGCAATGTCAACGCGAAACTCTTTTCTCTCATTCCCTTCCCCTCTTAATCCTTTCCGTTCATTGTTAAAAGTGAAGGGACAAGGTGGGATATCCGCGTATGGTTGTGAAGTCATTTTTCTTTGGAGCAATCACAAAAGCAACATTTACTTCAAAGCCTTAGGTCCATTCCGACAGATAGTTACTCAACTGGTTCCTGTTCCCTTCTCTCAGACCAGTACAGTTTACGGCAAATACGGATTTATAAATGGCAAAAAGACAGAAATATAAGTTCTCTAGCATAAAATAATTGTGATACGCAATTTTTAAAGACGACATGTGATGAATGAGGTGCGGATACGCATTCTTATTTAGTACGTCTGCGTAGAGTGCGAATGTAAGGAAACATTCTTCAACTGAACGTGAATCACCATCTTTGTAATTTCGCCATAGCTAATGGTCCTTTTCAATGAAAACCCGATAAAATAAATGTTAAGTGTCAGATATTTACAACAAAGGTTAGTTGAAAAATAACAATCCTTCCGCCAAACTGCTAGAAACACTCTGCAATGCCAATATTACAGTTATTTTTGTTGGAATTTTTATTTTTCCCTCAATCCAGGGTGTTTTACTGGACGGAACATTATGTTGTACGGGGAAGTTAACGCATAGACCGTAATCAAATCTCACCTAATTGTTTGGTGTGGGAGCTGGATCATATTCTGAATAGCTGTCTTGATCTCACTCCATAGATTACTCGTTAATAAGTTCAATCTGGAGTCGAGTCGTCACGTATCTGTTGTGCCAGTGGGACGTATAACTCAATTCGATCTCTCGTTCTCTGCTCAGTTAATCCTTGCATTATCTGCTGAGTTTACGCCGACAAACTTCCAATTCTCGGTATCGTACCACTTAACTCATCCTGACTTTGCTCGCGCCTTCCATTGTGAACTAGAACTTTATACAACCATCGCGGTATGGACTGGTAACGGGAGTTCTTCCCACAGGGGGCCCCTTAAAAAATCCCACTCACCCACGCACCTCACACACGTCTAGCAACCCCTCCGAAAGCCCTGAACAGCCTCCCACACTGTAACTCCGCCCACCCTCCACACCTCAACCCCCGACACATCTTCTCCATTCCCATCCGGATCCGTATCATCTCTCGTTCGCGCACTCTGTATTCATTCCTCGCGCGCTCACCTCCCGCCGCCCCTTTCTTCTCACATCTTCTTCCCACCTCTATCTCTCCCTCATCTCCTTATTTCTATCTCCACCTTAACCCTCTCTCGCGAGAAATCCTTCCCCGGCACACCTCTGCCAAGATTCCATCTCCCCACAACGCGGTTAGCTCTCCTTACAACCTCCCTTCCCGCCCGCAGCACGTGGGAGGGACGGAATTTGTTTTCAAGAGCGTGTGCGGGAGATTCGTCGCCGGGGAAACTTGCTCCTTACTGTTTTGCGTCTCCCACTCCACTCAGCCTCGGGACGCGACGCCACCGCGACAATGCCTCGCTTGCCTCTTCGCCTCCTCTCCACTATACATATAGTCCTCCTCTCTATGTTTACTCGTACACCACGCCACGCTTGTCTGTCACGTTCTTCACGCGAGGCATATCAGCCCGTATATAGTGCCAAAATATTCTCTCCATTCAAGTTTCCGAGAGCTTACGTCCGAGACGGGACGACTGCTCGAGACATTTGGAACTAAATATTTGCGTCAATCCGCCTATTTCCTCAGATCCACAGACGAGTCGGTTTCGAACTTTGACGACGTAACTAAGTGTCATATTCACCACTTACAGATTTTCTTGACAGTTGTTAACCGACTTTTTTATTTTAACATCTACGTATCTCATGTCTATTCAATATAGTTTTCATTTATCCCAACGCTTAAGTTATTGCCACAAAGCACAACTTTCTCTGATATCATCTCTCTCATGACAATTTTTTCCATGAATTACATCTCATAACTTAGACATCTCAAAATTTCAACGACACAATCCCTTTACACTCGTACTTTGATATCCAAGACCTTTGTCGAAGCCACATAAAGCTCATGTCGGATTTTTATTCATTCCTATTACGCGTTTAGAGCTATAAATGGGCTCAAAGCATCCTAACTATCCTTCTGTTAATTTCCTCAGAGTCGAATGTTGAAATTGGTGGAGTTTTTTCTCGAGAAATTTTTATTTACCACCAATAACAAATAAAGGAGACCCATCACAGTCCCGTGGAAGGAGTATAACCAACTGAGTACCGCCATTTTTATTCATTTCACATATCTTCCTCATAAATCTGGTTTTGTATAAATAACTCTTCTGTATTTGCGCTTATAAATCTTTCTATACAGCGCCTTTCCGAAGGCGTGTGTCAGTGCTTTAAAGACCTTGGCTGAAATGCTTCCAGCCGCCCGGTTTCGCTCTCTTCTAAAATAAGTTTTGCCATGGTAGGACGATACCTCCCTCCTTTCCTGTGTTTTCTCCGAATGGTATAACAATCTATTTACTATAAATAACCATAAACTTTGTTGCATTACATGTTTACAAAATTTTTTCACTAACGTTTACTGAAGCTTCAGATAATTTTACGAACATAAACACGATCCGGGTTTCGATTGACAAGTGCTAAAATGATTGGGACACAAAATCATTATCAGGTGATGATGATAAATCACCGGAATTCGGATCCTAGGAACTTCAAAATTTTGCGCAATGTTCTGTAAAATAAAAAAATTATGGGCATTCCTCGGAAGAGAATATTTGCGTCAATAAGCGTCGCCGAAATAGAATTTTCAATGGCGCAGTGGACTCGGCGATGCCCGCCGGGGGCTGGGGGCCGCAGGGACGCGGCTAGTGAGCCATACGCAACTGGCTCCAACCACCAATGTGGTTGGAGTTGGTTGGAGAGTTATTCGTTTGAGCACAGACTTGGTTGAGACTTTTCACACGCGTGATAGTCAATAGTAAGTATCGGTAAAAGCTGAAAATCGCTTATTACCGATTTAGTTTCTTGTCAATTTAATGCTAATTGAACACTAGCCTTATGGCGCTTGACATATATTTCGAAATAATTCGATGATATTGGTATAGATATTCTCCTAAACGCGAACATATTAGTTTCAAATAATTATTATGGCTCCTATTAAATGTCAAGGTATCATACCGGCTTCATACCATATAAAAGCTTGCATTAATACACGGTTTCCGCATAAATCTCAAATACCGCACTGTTAACCCTAGTCTTAACAATGCATTTAATGAGACGAAATTTTTAAATTATTATTCTTATATCAATTATATCACAACATTTATAGTAATTTTCAACATATGCGTTCATGTACCAAAGTGAATTGTGGTCCAAGAATTTTTTTCAACTTACTTGAGAAGTCATTAAAATGCGCATTCAATGACTCACGATTCACGCTCCAACCTCTTTGAAAAGAACCTCCACAGATATTTTTACGAAGGTATAAAGGCTGCTTTACACGGTGCACTTTATGGCACAAACAAATGTATCATAGTTTGTACAGGAAAATGAATTGAATTAGAGCAGGCATACAATTAGCAGCTACAATTTTACTCATGTACATGTTCGATACAATTTGACTCATGAAAGAATTCATACATTTGTTTGTACAATTAAATGTACCTAGTAAAGTGGTCTTAACGGAGAAACCCACACCCATTTACGCAAACGGGTAGCTGCAAGCTTTGGTGGCAAGCATGAAGGTGTTTCTTCGCACGTAATGTAGATGCTCCTCCTCACTTTCAAGGCCACATTTCTACACTCTCCAAATGTTTTAGCCGTTTTGAGAGACCCTTACGGCTTTTTTCAATGCGCAGCAAATTCCAAACAGATGCCTCTACTAACTGGGTATCAAATGAAAATATCTAAATATGTCTTAAACTTGACTCATTTTTTCCACGCGGTACGTTTGACACTCCGTAAAAACAGAAAGTTTATTGTGATTCCGAAGAATTTACTGCGGTTACAATATGATTAATTTTTAAAAAATAGTTGAGAAACCACACAAACTACACACTTAAAATTTTGACGAGATCTAAGTGTATAAAATGCCTCATTTTTAATATAAGGTCTCTCTGGAGTGCGTACACGTACCATTTCCCATATGAAAGGGATGGTATTTTTTGGCAAATATCTCGAAAAGGTATGGTAAGGGGTTGAATTTTTGGTGTCAATGGAGGGGTGATATATATTTCTCTATAAAAAGAGACCAAATTCATTGATTTATAGGTAAATTGATATTTCGCTCAAACTACGTTAAGCTTATTAGGTCCTGCAACAACGGGTTCTCGGGAACACAGTCCCTACGAAAAGGGCCGTTTCATGGAACTGTGGTACCTCTTGTTCTGCCTAGGAGGATTATTTACAGGAGAATAAAATAGTGCCTGGCTCGGAAATTCCGCGGGAATTGAGTTTTGGTTCGTTCGTAGAGACAGACACTCGAGTACGTGTCGTCGTGGCCGTGTGGTTCAAGGAATGTTTTGCTTATGAAGGATTTCTTTGCTAAGTGTGGTAACCTTCTGATTTAGGAGAATTATATATTTTTGTCAGTATCCACATTTTTATAGGTATGTACGTCTTAAAAATTGCAAATATTGCCTTTATTTGTGCTCTCTTCTTTGGTTTTTAGGCGAAAATTAGTGATGTTGCAATATTTGATACTCTACGGAAATTTTGTAAATGAAGTTATATTTCAGGCACTCCATCTTTAATACTTCCAGTCAGATTCCCAGGCGTCATTGCAAAGTCAGCTAATAAGTAGATAACTTTTTCCCATTGTGGAATCGAATTTTGTGAGTAATCTTGTAGTAAATTATCTCTAAAATAATGGCACTCACCGAGCATAGTCAGATTTTCCTGCGGAACGGGCTTGCGAAGGAGTGGCTTTTAATTTCAGGTCGGAGGATCTAACCATCATCACCGCCACCGCGAATATGCCCTGCTAACCACGCCTCCTCCTTGCTTCCTCATCCGCACGCTTCCGCTCTGTTCTTCTCGTTCACCCTCCACCCGACGTGCGAGTCTCAACCGTGTACTCTCTAAAATAGTCCCCAGGGCTTATAGGTTGGGAGGGGTACCCGGGAATAACAATGACGGACAATCAAAAAAGCAAAATCCAAATATAAGCAGTACATTTTGATTAGACAAAGTAACATCATGCGGCATTAATTGCAAAAGGTATGAAAAGCGATCATTCTACACCAAATCCAGTGGTAGTTGGCAATAAAGTCGACGACTGGAATGATTTTGAAAGATGAAAAGTTATTACATCTTTAGAGAACTCGTAAACATGGGACCTTGTTCGTCATTTTCTTAAGTCCTTCATTTTTTATCTTTTGACTCAATCTGTCAAGTTTTGCAGGCAGAAACTTACTGAATCATCGAAATAAAAGTCTCCGAAAAACGAATAACTGTTTTAAGGGAGGCTAAATAAAACAGAGGTCTTTGGTGCCATTAAATTTAAGGGCATTGTTATCATAATATATAAGTGAAACCATTCTGTTAAAGGAGAAAGAGAGGAGACAAATCCAGTGTCGGCATCGGTCTGATCTCATCTACAAGCGCTGCGGGTTGTATGGATCGCCAAGTTCTATGCGACATATGGACTGCTACTTCTGTATAGTTCTCTGGGTAGCTCATATGTCGAGAACGGGAGTCATTTCAATCCATGATGGGATTTAAAATCAAGATCCAAGGTATGATAAGCCAGTAGTCAAGCCATCACATTTACTGAGAAGAGTAAGTATAGTATTTTTCCCGAAGGGAAATGAGGTTAAAAAAAACTGTGTACACATCTTTTTGAAACTTAGGTAGGTAGTAATACCGGCGCACTCTTCACCTCTTCCGTTTCCCCAGCCAGCACAAACCTTCGCCGTCTCTCCCACGCCAAACATCCTTCTTCCCTTGAACGCAGCGATCCTCAAAAGCCCTTTCTCTCCCTTTTCCCCAACACCACCACCAAAGCCGCGCGCCACTCCGACCCCCTCGCCGACACAAACCTCCCGTCCCTTTGCCGCAAATGCGGAAGCGAACACTTCACACGGCGAAGGTGAGCTGCTTCCACTCTCTCGTACACATAACATGGCGATCCTCTCTTTCTCTATATCCCACTCTCGTCTTTCCGGAGCGTCTCCTCCCACCGACCCGCCCCCAACACCACCGCCACCCGTCGCCCTATGGCATGTGTCTCGTGCCGCACCGCAGCGTATTGGGCCCCAGAGCCGGCGATGGAGCGAATACACCGCCGCCGTCGGGTGCGGTCGTACCGGCTTTGCGGCGCCGCCCGGCAGGTAGGTATGCGAGGTGAGATGACTGAGGAAAGGTGCGGTGGCGTTGAGGGTGTGGGAATTGCGCCTAATCCTCCGCCACGAGAGCCTGAGCCGGTCTCTTACGCGTGGCTGAAAGTTCCACGGGCACGTTGTAAACGACTCTTTTCTGATGTCGACTAAAATGCAAATGTGGAAAGGTCAGGTAGCTTTTCAAACACTCAGAGATGTCAAAAATCATAATATGTTTGAAAGGTGGATAATTTGGGTTATGTATTTCGTCCATGCCGTCACAGTTTTCCGGCTGCGAACCCACCTGCATAACTTAGCGTAAAGCCTAGAGCCTATAGATATAAATGTTATACCTCGTGAAAGGAAGGAATATTATAAATACTGACCACGTTTATAAGCGAAACCTGTCAGAATCGTCGAAAAAATACCCGTATATGAGACAGATGAGACAATTATTATTATAATAGTTAGTGAATTGATTATCCTTATATTTTTATTCAGTGCTCTCGCACAGCGGCTACTGCCTAGTAATTATGCAATTGCATGACTTTTCTAGGTGACATCCGTTCATTAATGTTTATTTTAAATGAGGAACGAGAGTATGAGGGCAAAAAGTAAAACACGTGCAACCTGGGGGAATAATGATTCCCAACAAATGGAGCGCCGCCGTTGTTGCTTCCTGGAAATTGGCTTCCTTTCCCATGGAATATAATTCTTTGGTCTCTCCCACGATTAGGAAAATTCAAACACAATAAGCCAATGTACTCACTGTCGAAGCCAGTAATCGTTTACCTGCCCCGAGCGGCATTCGCGCAGGCCGTCAAACTGAGGCACACTAGGTGACCTTGCATGCATTTGAACAGTTCTATTTGCCTCTCTCTTCCTCGTCATACCTTGAGGCCAAATTAATTAATTGGCAACAGTTGAGTGCATTACTGCATAGTTCAGTCAACGTACCAAAAAATCTGTCCACACACCAACAGTCAGTGCTGAAAATGGCACTCCTCACTAATAGTAAACTATCAGATTTTGACTTGGACACACAAATTTTCATGCTAATACCTCATTTCCCAAGCATCTTCCAGATCTTCCAGACCCAGTTCAATATCACTGACTTTTCATGGCATTCCAGATTTTCTTGGTCTGAAGTCATCTTGTACCTTTCCTATTTGAACATGGATAAACTTTGAGGATGCGACAAGCAGTTGGACGTGGAATCATCTCTATATACTGCCTTTTGGAGGAAAAGAATAATGTAACATAAGCAAACCGTGAATATTTCATTCAATCAAAATTATTATTTTCATTTTTATTATATTGTATTGCCTGTATTTCCGCCTAAAATCAATGCAATAGTCTTATTCCATTTAGTCTGTATTTTCGTGAATCAATTGCGTGATGTGCCTAGCATAAACTAATCACGAATTGCCCTGAACTGCTGCCTCGTTGCTGAACTCTGGAACAAAATAAACTAAAACATTCAATTTATATCGTAAATAACGTTCAGAAAGCAGTCAAAAGGAATCTCAAAAGAAGAGAAGTACATGGGGAAGAATGAAAATACATTAAAGGACCTTATAAAATGGTCATCGCCGTCGTAACAACAACGAAGGGGGAGAAATTTTAGATATTTGAACACGAACCTTATTGCAAAATTTGAGATATTTGAACACAAACCTTATTGCAAAATTTTAGATACTTGAACACAAACCTCATATCAATCTTTAAAATGATCCGCAGCCAAATATTAAAAACCTCTTGAAAATATGAATGACAATGTTTTGGCCGTTTTTTCAGTCAAAAACCTAATTGTGTTCTTAGTAGATATTCCTACTCATTGATAGAAGCAGAAACACATTCGGAGCAGTATGTGAGATGTGGACTTATAGAGTGGATATAGTGGTACTGAAGGATCAGACCTACAGATGATCCTATCCAACTGGATTAGGTTTTACTATAAGATTCGAAATACTATGCCATGTCGTTCTATTGAAGAAGAAAGTTTTTTGTTGCAAGGTGTTTTTGTTGCACCAAATTTAACAAAATGGACAGTAGGAGGGCATAAAATTCTCATGAGAGTATTTGTTTTTTCTTATAAGGCTCACCCCAAATACGCAGCGAGCATTTGCGACCCTGGTCATAAAGATTTAACCAAAAAAATAATAAAATACAAAGAAAATCATCACGCTTCGTTAAAAACTGCTACGATTGAATGTATAGTATCTCACAACTTTTTAGAGGGATAAGGGTGGGAGCCCCTAGAGACTCGGAGGCTGCATGCTAGGCTTATGTTGCTTGATGAATTCAGAACTGATATTTTTCAGAGCGACACAGAGACTATTATCATGAATCCTGACTACATCTCTAGATCTAAAAGATGCGACAAAATAAGAGAGATAAACTTCCGAACATATAGGTACAAAAAATCGTTCTTTCCGCGCACAATTAGCGACCACAATAAAAATTGAGCTCCACCCAATACACTCCCAAAATCGCGTCACCATTTCACCTACCAAAACCAAACAGTTTTACACGACTGGTGACCCAACACCCCCTGCCACTGGCCCATGCGACAGCTCGGAGGGTTGTAGGTAGATCTAGATTTAATTACTATTTTTGCTCATTTTTAATCGACTGCAAGAAAATGTGTCAACATTAGGCGGCAGAAAATTGGTCAAAGGATACGGCATGAAATATGACCCCGTATCAGAGAGTTAGGAGATCTTATGTCCGCGTTCGAGTTAACCCCCGAAGAAAGAACTGTAGGAGGGAAAACGATGGAAGAGACAGCAAGCGAGGCGAGAGGGAGAGAGAGAGGTTTGCGGGGGTGAACGAGGTTTTTCGGAAGGAGAGTGCCCGGGGAGGAAGGGATAATGGTCCACAGGGAAAGGAAGAAGGGGGGGGAGAGTAGACAGGAGAGAAGAAAAGACGAAAGAGAGGATGAAGCCTGCGAAGGAGAAGAGGTAACAGGCGTGAAAGAGCGTGAGAAAGAGAGAGAGAGAGGCAGCGTGAATGATTGGAGCGAAAGGGAAGGAAAAAGGAGACAGCGGGGGGACGTCTCAGGGTGGAGGAACATTTTTTCGGGAAAAGGGAGTGGGGTTTCCCTCAATGGGATTCGGGGAAGAGGGATGGGATGTGGAGGAGGCAAAGGGGACTGGAGTCAAGAGGGGGACGAATAAGGGGATTGCTTGGTGGGCGCGGACGACAAACCGCTTTGTCGGATCGGATTCGGGCGAGATTTCCGATCCCACCTTGCGCCCGCTCGCTCCTTGAAGGCGTCCGGGCCATAAACTACGACCCACGTACTACTTCAGGGGAAAAGCCCACGTAGGAATGTAATGCGTCCGTTGTCCGCCCGACAGATTCGAAGGTGGGTTATTGATCTTCAAATCGGATCCCAAAACCCTATGGTCGCCTAGCGGCACGCACGGCATGTGGATAAGTCAATTCTCATTGGATGGATTGCAACAATACTAATATGAATGCTTTTTCTTTGAAAGTACCCTTAATTCCCAAGTATAACACGCACTCATGCATAACGCGCAGGTCAACCTTTGGCTGTTATCCGCATGTCTCCAAAATTTAAAGTTTAACGCGCATCCATATATTACGCGCAGGACACCCGTAGAACCTTGACTACTGGAATTCATATTCTCGGAACCATTGAAATTCGCATTTTTTCAATAAGGCAGAGGAAAATCCAAATCAATTACGCAAGGGACAACAAAGTAACATATTGTAGTAGCTATTGTATTAATTTCACTTTCAGTAAAGAAAAAAATCAAATCCGAGAAATAATTACATTATTGACATAGGTTGACAGTGCGAGCGCTTACTTCTACCGGACAAAAGTTACCAGAAAATTGGCAAGTGAAAGTGAAAGAGTTCAACTTATTTGTTGGCCAGGCAAAGAATGGCGTTGAATCAAGCCAGATTGGAAACATGGATGAGGTACCCATGAGTTTTGGCATGCCGACAAAGTTTACAGTTGATGTTATAGGCACTCAAGACATAAAGATATGCACCACTGGATCTGAAAAATGTTGCTTTACTTTTGTGCTAGCTGTGATGGCTGATGGAGAAAAGCTTTCCCCCATGGTGATATTAGGCGAAAAACAATTCCCAAAGGGTAATTTCCGAAAGGAATTATTGTGTGTGTAAATCCAAAAGGCTGGATGAACTGCGATATGCTGAGAACATGGTTAACTGAGGTGTGGGGAAAAAGGAAGGGCTCATTTTTTAATCCAAAATCGCTGCTTGTATTGAATTCAGCAAGGCCACACATAGCATACGATTCCAAAGGTTTACTGTAAAAACATTCCAAGGTTGCAGTCATTCTTGGAGGTCTAACAAAAAAGCTGCAGGCATTGGACATCTCCGTTAACAGATCTTTTCAATCGTAAATACGGAGGAAATGGGAAATTGAATGGTAGATAGTTTCCACACCTATACGAAATCTGGAAGGATGCAGCGAGCTTTTTATGCTGAAATCTGTGGGTGGATTGTAGAAAGTTGGGCCGATTTAACCCGTGAATAAATATTCAATTGTTTCAGGGTATCAGGAATTTATTCCCGTTATATTGATGGGGTAGATGGAGGGTTATACGAATCATCACCTGATGAAAGTATGTTTTGCTACAAGAAAATTTACCAGACTCACTGTTCAAAAACTTGGATGATTACAATATTTAATGTGATAGTGAATCAGAATACTTTGATGAATTTGTTAGTTCATAATCGAGCAGGAATAATTTTTTTTGAAGAATTTGAGATATTTTATTTCTTATATGAATGTTTTGAAATTCGTTATCGCATTTAAAAATAAGGGAGGTCGGTAACTGCGTATACATTTGTAAACTATTAACTTCGAATATGGCCTTCGATATGAATTAGTTTAAATTTGAATAATGGTGACCAAAAATTAGGTTTACATTTAATTTTTTAATTGCATTTTACCTAGTTCATACCAGAAAATATGAATAAAGTTAGGCTTGGAACAAAAGAAAAGGACATTTTAATAGGTTTCAGCAACATCATAATTTCACTGATTTAATATTTGAATGCTTAAAGATATTTTTTATAAAGTACCTACCTAGTAATTCTTATGGATAACGCGCACTCGTTCATCTTTTGTATAACGCGCATCAAATAACTTCGAAAATTTTGCAAAAATACCATGTTTAACGCGCGCGTTACACTTGAGAATTTAGTGTATTACCAATAGCCAACTATATTAGGAATTAGTTGGACCCTAGGAAAACTATTCTCTTTTCCTCCTACAGACAAGCCTGCCCCTTACATCACCACCACTGTTGATGATATTATCATCGTGTCAGTGCGCGCCTACATAAGTCCGTGTGTTACACGGGGCGCGTATTGGCACAATCTGATGTACCTATGTACGCACGTGCAATCCAAAAAATGCCTCTCAATTGCAAGAACGCATGCGAGAATGCATGAACACGAGATGGAAAAATAGCCTTTGCTCTAATTCAGTAGCTATCGCACGCTTAAATGAGAAAAATAAGCAGAGTTAAATTGCGGAATTTCATGTCCCTTGTGAAAAGAGCTTTATTCGGTCAATAGAGAAAATTGTTCATACACTGATGCGTCAATGAATATCAATACTGAAGGTAGCTAAGCTAAGAAACTTTCTATTTCCACGGGGCAATTTAATAAATCAAGCGCAGCCTCAATACAAGAGCGTTATTACTACTGTTAATTGCTAATGGCACTCTTATGATGAAATAGCAGTAAAATCTACCGTGTGTAATATTGTTTTTATTATTTTCAATGTGTTGAGTTTCCACAAGGTATAGTGCAAAACCTTTGAATGCATACCGATGTTTTTCTCCGCCAAATTCCCCATTAAGACCTATAATCTTATTAACACTAACACCAGCTGCATAGACCTTTCAAATGTTTCGGAGAGTTTAACGTCGGACTGTAAAATGTTTATGAAACCAAAATCACAACCAATTTCGGAAATCCCTTTCAGAATGTCCCCGGCATTGTCGGGTCTTGGCAACGACGTAAATTTTGCTTCATAGCTTCGGCAATTCCCGCATTGCGTTACTCAAAAATTGAGGTTAACCGGGGTTCTGACGTCATAAGCTCGGTTCTCGATTTTCTGCATCTTATTCAATGCACGACGAAGAACTGCAGAGCAAAAGAATGCAGTCTGACGCGATTAACTCTGAGCAAAGGGCCGATAGGACTCACCTTTCCTTCGCCCGTAAGCCATACATTTGACACACCTTCCTCCTCTCCGTTATGATCCAAAAACCGAGGAATGTGCCACTGGCATAATGCTTGGAAAAATCACTCTCGTGACTCTTCTGGTAAAAAAACATCTTCTCGATGGAGTCACGTTTGCTTCGTCTTCCACGGAGCCACTTAAGCCAGTTTGGGTAAAGAATTTTTTTTATTCAATAAATGATAGTTTGACGATTTATTCTTTTCCAAATCTCCCACGCTCTCCCCTTCACGTTCGTCAAATTCCTCCTGTAAACTGGATTCTAATCTCTTCGCCTACATCAAGGCCATCCTTCCTCCCTATTCACTCACTTGTCCGCCAATGTGACGAACATATTTGAAGAACCACAGAGTTATGTTCACATCCTCCTAGCTATTCGCAATTTCCAATAGAACCAAATTTCATCCCGTAAATACTTCTTGTCTAGGTAATTAGTACTAGGGGACCAATCTTTACTCGGAACAATGAATGTAATGATTATTAAAATAATAAATCAAATGGGAATTTATTTAGTTTCATATTTCAACCTTTTCTATAGGTACTTGATCATGAATCAAAAATCTCATTATAAGTGGCTGAAATTGGTTTCTCTCGAAAATTTTAATTCCAGGACTGCATGAATCATAATCCCATAATATATTATGTTTTTATATAATATATTTTTTAACAGTCTGGCCGTGTATAAACTTAAGTTTCATTTTGTTTTTAATACATGGAAAGTGTTTTTGTAATCAAATCCACAGATAATCTATCAAAAGTTAATACTAATGTTGTTTCCGACTCCAAAATGGATTCAGAGATGAGTTTCATTCCGTTAAAATCAACAAAATATTTCATTTTTCCTCCATACTCAGCTAGTAATATGGCTTATGTGCCGCATAATTTTATTTAAAAATAATATGGTTGTTTGAGAGTGTAATAACTTCAACAAACATCTCCCTCTATAGAATATCGACCGCTCTTATCGTTTCTTATCGTCAAGTAGTGGAATGAAGAGGGTCTGAGTCATTATCCATAACATACTACTTTAAGCGATAGAGTTCGTTTAAAAAAATTACTTCAAAGCAAAAGCTCCTTCTTTGCTGAGAAACCATCGCAACAGCGATAGAAAACTCTATCAAGGCAATCTTTTGTAACCAGAAAAATGAACATGTAACTGCATTAAAATCCCAAGGAAGAAAAGCTTACTATCAGAGCCTCGGTGGCCTCAAAAAGAAAGTTCATCTGTGTTGTATATCCTTAGTGTAAGTACTAGTTATTTAAGCTACAGCGCACATCAAAGGTTAACTCATTTTATGGCGCGACCCGAGATGCATAGATAAGGTATGGACCTGAAATAGAGGATTGAATAGACTATTTTCACACTTACACATTACTCTGAGCTTTAATTGCCTTAAAAATTCTTTCCCTGGATGGGTACTTTGAAGGTCAGAAATGCAATTGGAGGTTTTCTATTTGTCGAGTCGTTGTCAAGGACAAACGTTAACGAAAGAGGGCCAAAATGAATGGCTGTCATTAACTTACTCATTCTGAATAGAATTTTGTGTGAAAGAGTAATAACCTATAAAAATAAAGAATTAGCAAATAAATATTAGCGTTAAACTATTGATTCGCAGAAATAAAAGTTTCGAAATGAGTTCTCAAGCATGGTGAGCTAATGATCTTTCCAATAAGGTAGTACGTATTTCAGCTTCTCCTCAAACTTAAACACCAGCACTATCCATCAACTACTTTGGGTGCGTAATATTTTCTCTTACATCAAAGTAAGTGTATATTCATCACAATAAATTTTAATTGCCAGGGATAAAATCCAGCGCTACTTTGATGCCGGCAGTCCATTTCACTCCGTCCTTGTTTCGGGGATGGACAGAGAACTCGAGCGCTCTCCACGTTCACCCGCAAGCCTCTAACTCACGCCGGCCGATTTTTTAATTTTTAAAAAAACCTCACATCTGTCAGCTCCACCGAGGTCGAAGATGGAAGTAGGTCACTCATTTTTTTAGCCAGCTTTTCACTCACTAGAGCGCACTTAAGCTATTGAGGTGAGCGTATGAATAGGCTAGCACTTGCTCATATCACCGTTTGCTCATAACACCTATTAAAATAAATATGTCTCTCAAAATTTCATTCCCGAGCTCGGAATTAATCCAATATGCCATCTAACTTGCATGCTCTTCTTCGCAAACTCCAAAAGTAAAGTTTTCTCTCTCATCTCAGTCTTCAACCACACTCTTCATACCTAATATTTCATTTGCTTTTTTTTCCTTTTTTTTAATGTTAAATCAGACAAAGAAAGGACTTTTGCTCTTCTAAATCTGTTTTTTAATAACTTAGCTTCTTCTTTATTTATTTTAACTTTATCTTCGCTATCCAGAATACAGCACAATGGGCCAATTTACGTCGGGTGAATAACAGTAACAACAGGCGAGAGACAAACACCCATGTCCTGGGTAGATAATATTCTACCCAGGTGGGACTCGAATCCGCGATCCTCGGGTTAGCAGACGAGGACCGCTGCCACCGGGGGCTACTAATTTTAATAGATCTTAATAAATTAAATAATTTCTTCTTTTAATTTTAATAGATCTTGGATCTTTTTTTCCGAAAATACAATCTCCTATACCAGGTCCATTGGTGGCGAGGTCCAGCTGTCTCTCCATCTCTTAGCTGGTCCTCCTAGGAAAACAATGACCCTATGGAATTACACGCAACACAATCTTAGGAATTATCAAGTCATCCATTCTTTCCACATAATCTCTCCAAAATCACCTTTTCTCTCTGCCCCAGCATGCTATATCTTCCACGATGCAGGTTTTATGGATCTCTTCATTCCGTAATCTGTCCTGTAGTGCATTTCCTACCATTGGTAGCAGTGTCTCCATCTTAGTGGTTCTGAGAAGGTTCATCGTTGTGGTGGTCTCTGCTTTGGTTTGTATTCCGTGAGTCATGATGGGTCGAATGCATGTTTTATAAATTCTAACTTTGCTTTCCACCAGCTTATTTTTAGGGGCCATTTAAGTATTAAGTAAGACGTTTTTTGGTCTCAGGGGGTTGGGATCATCTTACTTTGTCTTATGAAGAGGGGGGCAGGTGATCTGGAGCCAATTTACGTAAGATTTTTGTCCGTCTTGAAACTTAGTATTGTTTCCACATATCCTGTGATTGTTCACAACTTCATCAGCTGTGGTACTGTTTCGCTCTTAATGTTAATGAATGTGGTACTCCAACACATTATAATTATACGATATACAGTGCTCAAAGCTGTAAGATGGCTTCTATGGAAATATGAAACAACAGAAAGGGAGCATTTAACGAAGAGTAGATACCAATATCCAACGTCTTAAGTAAAACTGGTAGGGAGGGTAGGGTTTTTGGGAAAATTTTACATTGTCTTACTTAGGGGGAGGTCAAAAAGGGCATAAATCGTCCAACGTAATACTTGAACAGCCCCTTATTACTCTAGAAAGTATCTCTAAGGCATTCAGAGATAGCTGCCGATCAAGTGATAACGCATCTAAACTTATAAATTTACTTTTATGAGCAAGCTGATTAACTTAAAATGTAAAAATGAAAATCCTGACTGAAGACTGGTAATAGAGGCAGACTCATTAATACCTTACGGCCTTCTGACACCGAAATAAACTTGTCACAATTGTTTTCCATCAAATGCATTCATTCACTACAGTAAAAATTTTATGTTAAAAAAATGAACCACTCTATTCCACCCTCACCGAATATTTTCGTTCGATTCGACCTTCATGTACTTCTGAGGTCTTTCAAGCCTCTTCAGCCCGGTTCGCTCAAGGGTCTGTACTCTCGGAGTCCCATTCATCGCGTGCCGCACTGCCTGAGTCTCCGTCCGATCGCGATACTCCTTTCATAAGCCCCTGCAGGCCATTCGCCCACTTCTCTGCCCCCAAGATCAAGCCCAGTCGATTCGGTCTAAGTTTATCTAAATTTCCGCTTCATTCCACACTGAGTATATTTGACCGATATACCGCATTTCACATCAGTTCTTCGAGGACTAAAATGCATGCTCCATTAGAGGGAAAAATATCTTTGCTCATGATTCTAGCTTATTTCCATTTTAAGAAATGAGGATAACTTTATCCAATCAGAAGTTTTTGCCAGCAAATTGGAAAACAAGTCCCCGAATTACAACCACAGCGATCATATAAATGAATTTTTAAAAACTACATTGATTGACTATTAGGACCGTATTCCGCTAATGTTTCTTAACCGAGATCACATAGATACATTTTCGCCCGATTTCGTCCGTTTTGCCACATGTACGGTAATAAATGCGGAAGCTACCATATTATATAAATTCGAAATTTTCATTGCAAAACTAACTCCAGGAGAAAATAATCAATTCGTCTCTTTAGGCAAATTAAAAATAATAGTTTGTGCAACTAGAAGACGATAGGGATTTCATCACTGAATGAATTATCTCTCAAACGTATTATTAATAAAACAATCAGAGTGGAGTTTTTTCTCATTTTATTAAGTAAATGTTGACTGTTAAAGTGTTCTTCACCTAAAGAGGATATTTAAGCATCGAAACCCACATCGTATAGATTGGGATGTTTTGAGTAAAAGTTTCCATCTGAAAATATATTTTGTTTTGGAACAACACAACATTTCTATAGAACGAGTCTAGAAATACCGTATCCATCATGATTCAAATTCAAGCCAACAGTGGCAGATGGTGTAAAAGGTGAGAATGGTGTATTTAGTACTATTTAGCCACGAAATCAAACATCCGCGAAATAAATATCAACCAGCGATGCCCATCCATAATTCCTTCACTTTTGAACTTAGACTCGAAAACGACGAAATAGGATGCAATACTTTGAAGAGGGAGAGTAAGAGAGGGAATGGAAAGAAAAAGAATAAGTCGCGTAGCGGAAATAGGAAACGTAAGCGACGCGGAGGAGTGAGAGGGTAGGAGGCGTCGAAAGAGGTGAGATGAATGGGATGGAGGTGGCCGGAGGAGAATTGAAGCGGGTGGAGATGAGAGAATGGAATGATTTGGGAAATGAAAGAAAGGAAAATAGCGAAAAAAATCGAGGAAAGAATTACTTGGCAGGTTAGAAAAAAATGGAGACGAGAATTCCGCTCAATTCTTGAAGCCAATTTGCCATAGGTGGCATAGCTTGAGCCTTGCTCCGTTTTGGGTTTTCCGTGGTCGCAATTGATTTTCGTAAATCCTGAAATATACACTCCTCATAACAAGTTTTACCGGAGAAAATTATGAAAACAAACTTAATTGTATCGGAGATATGATGACACAATGTCATTCGGTAACTCATTTTATTAATAAGGTACGGGAATTCTCAAATAATGGACATGTGGTAGTCACTTGCAGCCATGAAATCCAAGGATATAATGAAGTATCTACTAGAGAAGCGTAAAATGATTTCATCAGTCAAATTACTCTATTAATTGAACTACTACATTGAAACTAATTCTTTAAAATAGAAATTCATACTAGGTTTTGCACTCGAGTAAAAACACGAGTCGGTTGGAGAGGCACAAATATTCCACTTATGCTTGATACTGTAACCTCCTCGCCGTCCGCAACGAAAGCACGGTCGACTCCTACCGTAATAAGCAAAAGAACAGCAAATGCCACTCCAGCGGGTACATGGGGACGGAAAGGGTGGGGAAGAAAATAGGAAACTCATATGAGTAAAGGGAGTGAAAGGGGACAGGTGAGCATTGAAGTTTAATCACAGTCAGAAAACTAAAGGTCAGGGTATGCCCGCATTATTAACTGAAAAATAGGAGGGGCTTAATATGCATCCTGCTTGGCCATAACTTAATTTATCTGACACAATTACGATACTATCGAAATTCCCATATCATAACATCGCAAGTATTATAATTAGCTGTTTCTGTGGCGATGTTGGATTATTTCTTATGTCTAATTCTTCTTCTTAGTTTTGAATACTTTCTGGAACGATAATGAAACTTGGATTTGGATAATCGGAAGTTGAATCTATTTCATATTTCCATCGTATGAATCTACTCTGGCGGGCATATTTTTGGCTCTCAAGCTCGTCTCTCTTCCTTCGTCACGCGATAAAATGAATTTTGCCACATTGTTTGATTCTCTATTCGATTGCCAAAGATATACGATCAATTTGAGTGATGATTTTGATCGTCGACAGATGACCACCCCTGATTGTTGGTAAAGCACAGAAGTCGGTTAAATCAAGAATTGATTGATTTTCAAGCATTGATTGCTTTTTGTGCATCCGGATTTTAAGAGGAGAGAGCCTTAAACATTGTTAACCATGAGCTCAAAACCATACCCGAACATACAGAGGAGACTGGTGAACGATAGGTACCTACCCTATACCTTTCTCTATACCACCATCAATGTTAAATTTTCATTAGCTTCGATCCAATATAAGTATTTCCTTCTATCATTTAAATAACGTCTTAAAGTCAATTTGAAGGTCCAGTGATATCCTTTAACAGCATAAAAACAAAGAATAATGGAACAGAAAAATACTCGATCCCAAGAGGATATCTAGACTTAAGTATATCAAGAGAAATCGAGCGTGAATAGATAACAACCTGAATGGGTTATCACATTATGGTTGTAATCTCAATTAGGCGCAGTAAGTAGACATAATTCAAAGAAACGGATTTCGAGGAAAATTATGTTGCCATTTTTCACACCATGATTACTTCTCGAAATTAAATATTCAAAGAATGAATCCATACTGGAGGAGGAGGCCTCTTACAGGAAATTTTGAGAATAGGTGGAGGACTTGAGGAAACCGTCCAAACCACAAGAAACAGAACAAACCTTATGCTTCTATTTTCATATCTCTTTATTACCTCTAGCATTCATTAAGGCCCCTGTTCAAATGAAAAACTATGCTCAATCAATCTCACTAACTACTGATTAAAAAGAGGGCAATAAATTTAGGTACTAAAGTGTTTAAGAAATATTATGCCGTGTACTAAATGACAAAACATTCCTTAAAACTTGATTTTCATGAGTTAACAATGATCAAGGCTCTCTCCTCTTAAATTCCGGTCTCACAAAATGCAATCAATGTTTGAACATGGATCAATCCTTCATTTAACCGACTACTGTGCTTCACCAACAATCGGGGATTGTCATATGTCAACGATCAAAATCATCACTGAAATTGATCGTATATTTTTAGCACTCGAATAGAGAATCAACCAACTAGGTAAAATTTATTTCATCGCAAGGCAAAGTAAGAGAGACAATGCTGGAACTTGAGAGTCAAAAATATGCCCGCCAAAGTAAATCCATACGATACATACAATAAAAATGTAAAGTAAATTAGGCTTTCGATTATCCAAATCTAAGTTTCATTATAATTCCAGGAAGTATTCAAAACTGAGAAGAAGAATAAAACATGAGGAATAATCTAATATCGCCACATAAACAGTTAATAACGATACTTACGATATTATGATACTGGAAGTTTGATAGTATCGTAAACGTCTCAGATAAATTACATTATGGCAAGCAGGATGCGTTTAAATTAGGCAGATTCGAAAGATTGAAAATGTTATGACCAGACCCAGTCGAAGGTTGAGCCCATTCCACCCAGCATGGACTCATGTGATATTGCCCAACGTCCTTTCTAGGTCACCAACGTGGTTATCCCAGCCCCTGGAAGGGATTCAACGTCATTCATAGGAAGCATCCGGATTTGGCAGCAGATCTCTAGCATCAAAAGATCGGAAACTGGGCTATTGACATTTTCCACCGAACAGATATATCTTGAGGATCTGGAGCATTTTTCTCCCACGCATCAAAAGCATTTAGCCAATATTAACTGTCTTTCTAGAGTGAGGAGGAAACACTCAAAGGGACGATTGGGTCAAGGGGGATGAGCTCTGGGAGTGAGCGAAGAGGCAAGTTGGGATGAGAAAGAGCAGAGGAGGCAGAGTGGAGATGTGGGGACGTGGGGGCGGGATTGAATCAAGTGGTAAGTGGAGAAAATTGACTCGAGGAAGAGAAGTGGATGACCAGTTTCATCGAGAAAGCTAGGGTGTTTTTAGATCCACTATATTGATTACTGATTCATCCGATAGCACACCTCCTGATGCCCTCTGGAAGAAATCAGGAGTTCTCTGTACTCATATAACACTAACGGATGGTAAAGATGCGATAAAGTCAATACGCAGAATTGGATATGGAAGATCTAGTCCAAGTACAATCTATTTACATTAATAGCTTTCAAATACCCCCTGGAACATATTTATTGAATTCAAAGCAAGAATTACAGATAAAGCAGTGGACAAGCGCATTAGGTGTTCTACATCTACACTTGGCTATGTAAGCCACTAAAAAGGCGCGTTTCTGCGGTGTTAGGACACGCAAGTAAATGAAAAATCGATAAAAAATTCTGGCAAAAAAAGGAAAAAATATATATGCTTTCTCATTAGTATATACTTTGTTCTTATAGTGCTCCAGCCATGAACTGTTCCTGGGAGAACAGATTACTTGTGCGTGATTCTACATGTCAAAAAGGCCTACGATGCTCTCGCCTCTTCTACAGATGCATTCTGCAGCCGTAATTAAGCTCTATAAGTCATCCTCCAATTTTAGCTTTCTTGAATTTTCACGGTCACTTAAGTTCTGCACATCATCTACCTACTGAGTGTCCCACGGCTCCCATTCCAGACCATTCAATAGCCGTGCAGCACACTCTGTTCACTTGCAGGCGTTCTTGACGAAACGAGCAATTTTCATTACATTTATTGGAATGCACGAATAACTTTCCTGGGCTTGCTCCAAAGCGCTCGTGATGACAATGAGTGAGAAATAATTTCTCCTTCAACTTTTCGTGCGAGAGCTTTCCCGAGAAATAGTCGGCTTCAAAGATGCAAAAATCAGGAACTCATGGGAAACTGGCTAAAGTGCAGAAGAAAAAGAAGCTTTCAGAGGCCTCTTAAATATTCGTCAGGCCACTAACGGTTATGAAGTTATACAAGGAGTCCACGAAGAATCTTCTCCTCGAAAAAAGAGCTCAGTACATTCCACAAAGATACATCGCCGACAACTGGTTCTACTTTCTCAGGCTTTAGATTATTTCCGACGACTTACGTCATTTGTGGAGTCTTACTGCACATGGGGTGGAGGACAGAATACTCCGTTAGACCCGACACTCAAGATAAACACAATCAACTGCATTATGCAGCGAGAAATATTAAACGTATGAATGATGGGGGATAGGAATTTAATGAAATTGTCATAAAATTCGGGAGGTAAAACGCAATGTATTGAGGATGCAAAAGCAACAAGAATGTGATGAATATTAGTAGGGGAGGGCTCGAAAAACTCGTTCATTCACAGCTCATTTCCGTTCTTTTTATAGCTAATGTGGCCATTTATGATACCACTGACCAGACGAGCACAAAGTAGCCTGTCGCGGGTAAGGCTCGGAGTGGCGGCAATCGTCGGTTTTTTTCTTCGGGGTGCGTAAGGGAGATTGAGATTTTTGAGACGGTGGCTGGGGGGGGGGGGGTAAGAGGACGTGAGGGAGGAAGAGAGGGAAAGTGGTTGGGTTGGGCGAGAGAGAGAAAGGGGGGGAATGAGATCCTTAAATGGAACCCCTAATTGCACCTGGAAAGGCCATTAGAGGCGACACTAGAGTTGGAGCCAGCGCGTTTTTGCTGGCTCCCACTGGCATTACAGGAGAGAGAAGAGGGACGAAATCCTTTTTTGTTTTTTTATATACCTTTGCGTTCGAATGTTCCATATGGCCACCAACTGTGCAGCTTCACAATCGTTATTGGGAGATTCTTTAGTATAATTGCGTCTCAGAGTGTCTTTCTAAAACTCCGTGACAAAACTACTCTTTTTGTCAGTCAAATTGCTACTTCTCCACCACAAAGCTCTCCAGAGTAGACAATGCGTGTTTTCACACGCGTGACATAAGCGGGTGTTCGCGTGATTTAAAAAATTACCTCTTAAAATCTTTTTAAATTTGAATTATTTTAAATCTAAAAACTTTTAAATCTTTACTGTATCCTGCCTGTAATGGGAACCACAACACTCAGCACAAACCAGGCTATTCTGAATTTCGCTAGCTATTTCACCAACTGCTCCACCAAATAGAATATACCAGAGCACCTAACATATAAAACAGATCAGATATAGTTACTTTACAGAGTATCATCACCAATTTTGAGGATACTGATACTAGTCACGGTTATTATCTTAATGGAGCCAACCGCAAGTGTAGATAAGGGAAAACTTCTGCAGAGGAAAAAATCATTCGCCTTGATCTAAATTTGAATCCAGATCCTTCAATTTCATTCAGCCCTCGGCGCGAAGTCGAAGGTTCCGGGTTCCCGGTCAAGGTGAAACATTTGTCCTCCAAGGAATTGGGCAGGGAAAGCAACATTTTTATGAATGGCAAAAGATAATAGCAGTCGCGATATTTTGTCATCGAGTAAAATATGAGATGCTATAGGACAATTCGTACGGATCCGTTACCTCTAGTGGTGGACTGCCCATGTCCCCGTAGCGAGTGCGACTTTCTTCATCATTTTATCACCATTTCTCAGACAGTAATGATTCCCACATTTTTCTGACTGTGAGAATAAAGTCTCTAGTTATCCGTTATAAATATGGTTACCAAGAAAATTTACATTTTCTGGCCATACACTGGAAGTAATGTTCTTACCAAAATCGAAACGATGCTTCCACCATCTCATATTGATACCAAAAGGAGCGTAATATGATTCATCATGGATGGATGGGCGGAAACAGCGCAAGTGGCCGTACTTAATGCGTTGAATAGGGAATTGTAGTCCACTTAGTATCTTTCGTTATGATTGACCTTAAACCGAGGTCAGCTCCACCCTTTCTCCGTTACCCAAAATTACCTGCCTCACCGACCAACCGATACTGTCTTCAATTGCGCTAATTACCTTATTGTTAATCATCGGATCTCTCCATTAATGACCAATTGACAAACCGGAAAAACCCAAGGAGTCTATGGTTGGTACTATTAACATTCAATGGTGAAAATATGACAGCAAAAGTTGACGATCTTGAGGTAAGTTCCATCAAATATTTTTAAAATTATTCAACGGAGGAATAAATACGCAAATATTTACGTTTTCTCATGGTAAAGTTCCCCACAGAACAATTTTTAATGTGAGCGTTCCCAGATACCTTGCGTAACTAGAGTACAAAGGAAGATTTGGAGATTCTATGACAAAATTTCGTCATTGAATCACTGCAGCAAGACTGCCGAATCAAGAACTGATATTTTATCACGTGCCAGTACATCACTTGAACGGATTTTTAAAAAAATTTCCAAAACTTCAGAATCAAACTACTAACTTCTTACTCAGTTTTTTCTTTCCATGGAATTGCCAATTAAAATTTCTGTTGCATTTAATTCGGGAAAAGTACTAGTTGTTAACAGAATTCCAAGAAGGGATGATAAATACTCAAAACAACGTTTTAATGAATGAGTCCTCAGATATTTCTGTAGGAATGACATCACTAGCCTGATTTTAAAACCTGTTCAAAGCCTAAGTAAAAAATAGCAGGCCATTTATACAGTGTTGTTCTGTATTTGAATCAAACTTTCATATAAGACCTCACTCGGACTCAAAAATTGTAATTTTTGTGGAAGGCGAGAGAACATGGGACCACTTGCGGAATTTAAGTAAGAGAAAGGTGATGAGAAATTAAAAACACCTTTGAATTGGTTTAAAGATGACCGAAGAGGAAGATGAATGTACAGAATTAGCGTTTAGGCCAAAGCAGAAGACTGTGGTACCCAAAGTGTCCATATCTTCAAAGTAACATCCATTTCTAACAGCTACCAATCAATATTCTGAGAAGGGAAACAGTATATTCATTATCCTCACCAATACCATTGACTTTACGTCAACTTAGACATTACTATTCAAGAATGAGCTAAGGGTTAAGTCGCAAATGCCTAGGATGCTCCGTATTTTCTCCAATAGATTTAATTTGAGGAAGAACTGTGGTAAACCCTCATATCGAATTATGGATTGGGATTTAGAAGAACAATCTAAGCCACTCCTCGGATCCGAACCCGGACCGTAGAGAAAGGATGTCAGTACCCCATCAGTCCTTATCCCAAGGGGTCGGGAGGTTGGGATGGAGAAAAGGAGAGGCATCAGAGGAGATGGAATAGGACGCGAAGAAATTGAGTGATGGAAGAGAGAGGCCTCTGCTCTTGCTTCACCATCTGCTCGGGGCGTCCCATCCAAACAGCCGCGTAAAATATATTTTTACGACCACGCGACCCCCCCCACCCCTTGGGGAGGGGTGGAGGAAAAGAAGATTGGCCGGGAGGATAGCGATGGGGGGGGATGGGGATGGGGAGGAGAGACAGAGGCGAGCACACAATCCTTGAGCAAAGACAGCGAGGAGGGCACTCTGCGACGCGGCGCCTGCCGCAGGAGTACTCGGAAAACACTCGACTCACCGGACGATAAGAGATTTAATTCACTTCTCTCCGCCAGCTCACAACAGCGCGCGGGAAAATAAATGGCAGCAGATAACATCAGCGTGTTCGTTCGTGTCCCGCGAATCAGCCTCCGACGATATATCACCCGCAACCCGCCGGGGTGACTGTCGAGAAAACCCACGAAATTCCAAAAACAAACGAGGAGAAAAAAATTGCATTATTTCGTTCCCCAGTTGGCTCACTCGATCGAGATGTTTTTATAGGGGAAGTCAAGTGCATTCAGTATAACTCGGATCGAAATTTAGAGTATGAATACCATGCGATAAAGCGTGCTACATGAATGCTTGAATATATGAGTCCAAGCATTTATATTTAGTTCACCGGGAGAAATTACTTTTTTTTAAAGGAATCAGACCGACCTCTATCATCGTTAAGTTTCATCAAAAACATGCCTCTAAAAAGCCCTTCACATAAGGATTCTAGATTTTCAATTCATTTGTTCGTTTCTTACAACCACGCAACTCTCTGATTGTACTTAGCGACTAACCAGAACCTACCAACTCAGAAAAAGTTATGCGAAGAGACTAACATTAGATACTCACTCGGTATAAGGCTCTCACAGTAGGCTTTGTGCGCTACTTACTTCGAAAAACAACAACCCGCTTGATTTATATTGTTTCCATTTCCCGTGTATAAAGCAGCGCAGTTCAAAACAGACCGAAAGCAGAGTTTATGTCCGTTGAGCGATGAAAGAACTTCGACGTTCACATCCGAGGTTTTATTATCGATTTACAGTAAAGGCATCAAATATCGTACATGTTAAGTTTTTTTATCACCCTACAGTAAAAATTTGGCGTTTATCAACAAGTATTTTGAATGAATTCGATAGCTATACACAAAAAAATAACATTCGGGTGGCGTGAACTCATAGAGTGGCAGGTATTGGCATGTTTCCGGACATTTATATGGCGTATCCTTTCAGTATCATTCGTTCTTTTTCGATATAAGAGCGCCGATACGCCCCGCCCTGCGCCAAATTCAATGCACTGGAAGGAAAGTTTCTATCATCATACTCTATAATGCTGAGCTCTTCCTTCGTCCTCATGCACTATCGAGACACAGAGGTGCATAATTAGACGTTACCTGTAACAAACATCCCTATAAAATTAATTCATAGACTCTACTATTCTCATTTTACCCTTAAGAAAGGCGTATTTCTAAGTGTACAGCTTCCACAAAATATCAACCAATTTTTCACAGCGACAAAAACTTGCTGATGTCATCCAGCCAGTTTTACAATACCACACCACCAGAAGCAATAATCTCATAGGTATGCATTTCTAGACTCGCAAATAGTAATCTCCCATGATATAAATAGTAGAACTTCATCGAATTTCTGCTGCAAATCATACTCAAAAACATTTTTGGCAGAAATACTTCATTTAGCGATGGATGGAATAGCCGAACATTGCTGCTTTCACCATATATTTGTACATTCTTTAGCAAGCTTGAGTAGTATCTAATTAAAACATTTTTTTTAAAGATATTACAAATGGACTAGAGGCGTCTTACACATAAGCATGATGGACCATAAGCGGGAAGAGGGAGAGAGAAACCCGGTTAGTGTTCGTCAGTTACGATTACCCCAATTAAAGGTATTAAGAACTATCCCCGTTCGTAGACGTCATCATCGCGTGGGGAAGTGACCCAAGGCACCTAGTTACAGGGAAGACGCAGAGAAATGTGCCGGGTCTCCGGCACAAAAGAAGTTTGAATCATGGCAAGATTTCTCCGACTCAAAATCCAGTCATTTCTGCACTTCACCCTTTAAATTAAGATAGTTTTGTATCATTGAGTAACATGCTCCCTCCGTACCCAATTGATTAAAAATTTGCAATCAGCGTACCAAAAATTATAGTTTCCGATTTGGGTACGCATGCTCGTGAGAGCCGAACTTGATGAACTCCGCATGAACACTAAGGTCGACTGCAGAAGCTTGGAAAAAAGAGTCGATTGCATGGCGAACGACGGATTGTTTCTGACGACTCAGAGCAGTCAAAACGACCACTCTCGTCGTGGTGGCTTCGACGGCAGTACATTAGGATGGGGTACGGCAATCGAATGGGGAGGGACGGGGCTTGTCGGGTTACACCCCAATGAAAGAGGGATGAAAATCTATCTCTAGGAAGATGAACCCGGCGGGCGAAGCGGAGAAGACTGGAAGCAGTGGTGGAAGGAGGAAGAGGGAGCCTAAACCGACAGCAGAATATCTCCCACCCCCAATAGAGATAGCGACGTGCAAGCAAGCAAGGCTGGAAACCCCAGAGGGTGGTTTGAGGAAAAAAAATCAAGACAATCCGGCCATTTTTAGTCTCATTCTTAATGCAAAGCTTATCGATCTCGGCGCTAGAGAAGTAAGAGCAAGGCAACGAAGGAGAGGAAAAAAAAGTTAAAAAGACCAAAAAACGGTGTTCTTTCATCCCGTCCATGACACTCTTCCCTCTCCCCGGAGCCGTTGAGTCAACAGCCTGTGTACCGTCTCTTGTGACCCGAGGGTCGCGGCGCGGTCGCTGGTCCACCCATGCGATGCTGCGACCGAGAGATAGGTCCCGGCTCCTCTTCACCTCTCCTCACCTGCACCTTTCCTTCCCCTCCACCAAATTCCCTCAAAATCTATTCCGTAAAGGCCATTCTTTGCACTCCACGATTTCCCTATTCACCTCATCCCTCGCGCTAGACCCCTCCGGCTGTATTCATAACTTGCTCAGGCCAAGTCAACGGAAGTTCGTCGGTCACTTCCAATAAACCGGCATTCGCCGTTTTTTTCCGGTAGTATTGGTCTGGAGAAAGTTAAACCTGCAACGTACTGAGTTGACTTCACAAGTTTGTACTCACTGAAAGGCCAAATACAGAATTTAATTCCATTTAAGTCCTCCTTCAGACCAGGATTAAGTCAAACCTCCTTCATGATCAGTAACCATTACTTCAATGATAGGTTTTCTGCTGCTCTCCATCCCACTATATGTCGTAAACTAACCGTTTTACTTCACATAAGCCTTCACTTTGGCGTCCTTCATATTATGCCAAATGCATTCCATCCTCTTTTAACTTTCCCATTCATTTTACCTATAAGTATAATTTTCAAGGAGTTGCATATGCAAATGTATGCAGTACGTTTGTCTCATCTTCATCCAAGCTTTCTTTACTAAATTTCTTAGACCTTTTTGTTGGATTTCATTGGTTATTCTCTCTGCCTAGCTCATACTCATGACTCTTCGATAAAACCACATTTCCCTTTCTTTTACTCTCATTGCAGGCAGCTGATATCCTCTCCTGGCTTTACAGCCATATGAGAGATTTTTGACAAAATGTTTCTTTACATAAATGCTTGTGATGTAGGCGGTTCATAGACTGTTCAGGACCTGATGATGTCGACTATTTGACGAAACCGGTCGTCCAATAAATATTCTACGTAAAACTTACAAAGTTTTTGTTAATTCCTGAACATTATGGAAAAGTTTTACAAAGCAAAGACTGAACCTATTGAGTCCACTCTTTTGGTAGGAAGTTACATTTTCTTGGGATACTCTCCTTAAAGTTAACCTCGATTTGACCGGAAATCTATTAATACAGCTGCTAAGTTTATACCACCTCTTCCCGCAATGCCTTCCGTATAGTTCCCCCCTGTAAACTCCGCATTCACTACTGCGTATCCTTTCATCCCCTAACGTACCCTGCCTCTCCCACTCCATTCGCATTCTCCCTTTCTCACCCTCTCACTTCCTTCTACCCCCCCCCTCCGGTCCCCACACCCGCCGCATACTTTCTACGTCCCCAACACCCTTGTACTTCCTTTCAGCCGCTCCTCTCCGCGGGAGCTCTTTCAAGACTTTCTCACACTCCACATTCGGATTTAAGGCTCGCCTCACAACCTCCACAGCGCTCTCCCTTTATCTCCTCTTCCTCCCCCCTCCCTTCCACTCATTCGGTAAATTCAGTCCTCGATGGTTCGTCACGAGGCAGTTTTTAGTTTTTCCGTTATTTTTCTTTAACTATACTACTATAACTCTATAACACGACTACAACTCTAGAGATGATATCGGACTTTTCCTTCCTATTTTTATTATATTTCATTCCTATTGTTATCCTAAATTATCCTTCGAACTTTTACTCGTGCAAGGCTCTATCTAACTCTAGTATTTCTTTCTTCATCTCGACTAAAGTCCTACCCTTCTTATCCCATCCAAATGGCTAATACTCTTCCTTCCTCTCACCCACTTGCCCAACATGCTTTCATCCATCACGGCCTTCAGCAACTCATCGTCCCTCAACACCTCTTCCAGCCAACTCCCTAGCTTTCCCCTTCATTTCATCTACAAGTTTTCTCTTTTCGCCAACCATGTCAAGCACTTCCTCATTTGTCTTACTGTAAAAATTCCGCCTTAAAACACACAGTTAAAACTTTTGCAAAACTTTACCCTTTCCCAGTCTTTTTTCCTTATTCTCTTCCTCTTTTCTTGGCTGCCGTCCTTGGCTTATAATTCTTTTGACTCGATAACGATAGCATCTTAGCCCAAATACTTGCCTCAGCTGGATTTAATTAATTAAGATGTTATCTAAATCAGATTCCAAACACGAGTATCATATGCCTTCTTTCTTATGCACGATTGGTTTTAGCATTTGCCTTTAGCATTTTTTTTTTGCCTAAGCTGCTCTTTGTTTTTCGCTACATTGCTCTTTTACAGAGGAGTGATATTGACATCCAATACGGCTCTCTCTTTATAATAATAATAAATAATGAGGCTATAAGGATGGAATTCGGATTGGACAAGTGTGCATCCATCCACCTGGCGAAAGGAAGAATATCGGAGGTCAATGAAGACTCGCAACTCGTTGACGGGAACGTCGTTCGTCATCTGCAAGATGACGAATGCTACGGATACCTCGGCGTCCTCCAGCGTCGAATGCAGGAGGAAGAAGCAGTGAAGGAAAGATTCACCGCCAAGTACAGACAGACTATCAGAAAAATTTGGAGTTCTGAGCTGTCTAGCAAGAACAAGGTTCTTGCCACGAACATGTTTGCGGTTCCGACACTGCTGTACACCTTCGGATGCATGAAATGGAATGTCAATGAGTTGCAAAACCTAGACCGGGGAAAGACGAAGATGCTGACCATCTATAGAAGTCTTCATCCGAAATCTTCCGTCGCCAGATTGTATCTCCCGCGCAGTGTAGGCGGTAGAGGTCTGTTGAGCCTGAAGTGTCTACATAACAGAGTTGTTTTGGGTACAGTTTGCCGTGTGTTCAACAGCACGGACCCCATGCTCACTCTCGTAAGGGAGCACGAAGGTGCCGGGGTGCCGGGGTTCCTCTTCCAGGCGGCGAAGAGGGCAGCGGACGAAATCGGTCTGGACTTTGACCTGTCATCCGACGGTAACGACAGTAGCACGTCAATCGTGTCACTGAGGGCAGACGTCTTAAAGCTCGAGGTCAAAAAGACTGAGCAGAAGACCTTGCTCAAGACACATACCGATAAGCCCATGCATGTTTCTACCGAAACATGGAAAAACATGGGCTATCGAAGGAGCTGACGTTTGCTTTCCTTCGTTCCACGGGTTTCAGGTCCAAAACAGAGGGTTTCGTTCTCGCGTGCCAGGATGGTGTCATCAACACTCTCGTGTACCGCCGAATGATATTCAAGGCGGAGGTGGCGGACACGAGGTGCAGAGCGTGCCGAGCCAAGCCGGAAACTTTGAGTCACCTTCTCTCCGGCTGCAATTATTACGCGCTGTCAGCGTATTTAGCTCGGCACCACGCAGCTCTGCGGGTGTTGTATTTCCACCTCCGACATCATTACGGCATCGACGAAGTACATGTACTGCCCTATGCCCCTGGAGATATTGAGTCCGTCGTGGAGAGCGACAAAATAAAAATCTGGTGGAATTACTCATCCCCCACCTCCAGGCAGTTGGAGGCGAACAAGCCTGACATCGTTCTCCTCGACCGCCTATCGCGTTCCATGTTCGTAATTGAGTTTTCGGCTCCGGCCGATACGAACTTGGACTCGAAAGAGGCGGAAAAACGGACGAAATATCAAGACCTGCTGTTCGAACTTCGGCGGATGTACTCGGGACACTCTGTAAAACTAGTAGTCCTAGTCATAGGTGTGCTCGGTGGAATCAAGGGCTCGCTGATACAGAGCATCAAGTGTATTCCTGCTTGCGTGGCACAGGCGGAATCACTTGCAGCCCGCATGCAGAAGGCCGTCCTCTTGGGGCCGCTCCGTCTGCTTCGTGCGAACGACCCGAAGGCAGCGTAGCCACTGATCCGATGGGTGAATCGGAAGTGGCTACGAACTCTGCACCCCTGCCCCTCTCGAGTTCTCGGCCATTATGACGGCAACGAAACCCGATGTTAGCCGGGGACTCGGAGGGAAAAGTTACAGAAGTAATAATAACAATAATAATAATAATAACTTGGAACGGGAAAGTTACCAAAGTAAAAAAAAATAATAATAGTAATTTCTTTATACCTAACAGCCGAAGCCAATTACTAGGTATTTATGGACGCACACACACAACCATGCCCAGGGAGGTGTCCTACCCAGCCGGGATTCGAACACGCGACCTTCGGTTTGGCAGGCGAGGACTTATCCGAGGACTTTACCCCGCCGCCACCTAGGCCGGCAAAATATCTTACTAGATACTACTACATCCGCATTACTTAACGAGCGATTACGCTTTACTTTATCCATTGACCTTACTAATAGGTGAAAATGAAAGGCTATTCGTGAGACGGTGCCGATTCTCATTTTAGCGAAATTGATCGAGCCTATAGTATCTACTCTCATGCTTAAGAAATTTTGATGACCAGAATAAAATCGATTTCATCATTCCGCGTCCAATAGACGTAAAAATACACAGTATTATGATATATATTCTTAAAGGTTAGGTGGTTAAAACACTTCGCATTATATTCTACGAAGTCAGTATTATACGCACATCAGAGATTTTCATAGACCAGGCCTCCAGCATACATTGACCAGGATCCAAATTCATCGCAAAATGTATAAGGACACAAGTTGACTAATTAAAAATTTATTTTTACGATTTGAAAATTATTCGATCATTAAATTGAATATGAGATGCTATATTACACGTCAGAAGTAAATCATTTTCTCTTGTTTATTATGGTAGGCCATTTACAATCCTGCACATATTAGTATTGGAGAATTAATATTGGGAATACTGGAGAATAAAGATTACCTTTTAGGGATGTTTGGACTAATGTGATAAAAATTATTGTATCTACTTTAGGGGTGATAATTTTCTCAAGTAATTCACCTCTCCTCCGCTCGGTTACAGTGCCCCTTACAATAAGCGCATACAAATGGAGTTTGTGAAATTTGATGCACGATTAATTATATTGCAGTAAAAACCACTGAAAATGAATTTAGATACACCATACCGAAACGTTTTCACATCCTTATTAAAATTTCATCATTACTTCCCGAGTATATTAATGAATTATATCTTATCAGTAAGTTAATTACTGAATGACATGTAAACGTCTTAAAGAAGAATATTCAGCCATCGTTATAATTTAGTTTTAGATGTCATCTATTAATAAGTTTTTACTTGGTGACGCATTGAATATATTGGTTATAAATGTGAGTAACCACTCTTCTGGCACACTAATTCACTCGACGGTCACAAATATCCAGCAGCAAACACGTGTCACGATGAAAATAAAAAGCTCTCCTTTCGAAAGCAAGAATAAATATATACTCAAATCCCTACGCAGCATGAAAGCGGTAAAGCTCCTGCGTAAATCGAATCCTCGCGAAGGTTTGCCGTCCCAACGAGATAACTCCCGGGCTTCGGCAGCACCCATCCCGCCCGGCACGCCATTCCGAGGGACACGCCCAAACTTGGAACTACCGTAATCCACCAGCCTCATCGGCACCTGCGCCGCCGCCGCAAACTGTCCGCGGCGCCATTTGGGCTCCACTGTTTGCAGCCCAGCAGTCTATCCACGTATCTCGCACCTTTATTACGGAATTATTCACGCAGACATTTGCACTTTATATTTGACGATTTCTCAGCGGCGAGGCGGGTCCACATGGGTCGTTCGACTAGGAGGTGGAGTTTTGTAAGGGTAAGGATTCAAGTTTCCCCGAGGTGGAATGGATATTAAAAAAGGTGTAACCCATGGTCCCTATTCCGTCATGATAAAATCATTCGCGACCGAAGTCGCTTGTGTCTTCTCCTTCCTCCTTAACCTGATCCCTCCTTTTCTCTCTCAGTGCACATTCAAGGCCTCTTCCCCGAGGATTTCATATGCCCCGTTTTCACTACTGACATACGCACTGGAGCACCTACGCCCGTGAGATAAATAAGCAGTTGGAATGCACGAGTGGTAGAGAAACATAGTGACAGATGGAAGTGGCGTGTCCTCGGCGCGTTTCACAATTCTTACGATCCAGAATCCACAAAAAGATGGATCAAACTATGCTGATATGGTTCACAACACACTATGAAAGCCCATGTGAACATTAAGAATCATGGAGAGCTAAAGGTGATATGGATGACAGATTAAGCATTTTGAAATTGCCAAGGATGATTTGCGACCTTGGTTATCATGCGCAGAGACTAGCGAACGCCATTCCACGGATTCAGTTCGTAGACAATGTACTCTTCCATTAAATATGGGCGTACGCATTAATGCCATCATGTTTCGCTTCTATTTTTTACCACACGCAGTTACTAGTGCTGCCAACTAACAGCAGTTGGAACAGGCATCATGGGAGGGAATCGGAAAGATAAAGCGCGTTATAACAAAATCGCAAACAAAATGATGAAGGGTAGACATGATGCTCAGTAAAATATTCACTCCCGCGTGATCGGATGCAATTATGGATTACGCCTCCTTTTCCTCTTTCTTGTATCCGAGGCATGTTAATGGATAAAAACGTAAAAATAGATTGAATTAGCACAGTTTTCAATCTTATCACTTGTCACATTAACCCTCTTTCTCTGAAGATATCCAGTATTCAACACATTTTTAACTTTTCAAATTCTGCTGTATCAAATACTTAAAGTTCTCGTACAGGAGCTGCCGCAGACCATTTTCGGATTGATATGAACTATAGATAAACTTATGGTGAATTATATTTCATGTCAATATACTTCCTCATTTCGGCTGTCAATTGAATTATATCCATTGCGATCAATTTGAATTTATTTTCTCGAAAGCGACTAAGTTTCGTGTCCCATTTCATTAACAATTGAAACCAGTGAGCACTGGACGGAATATGAAGGCATATAAATAATTTTGCCTACGTCGGCAATTTTTGCCAGGTTCCTTTTTTCTGATAATCATTGTATATAATCAAGCAGAAAGTTTTATAACCATATATCTTCTCAGATTTTCCCGGCGTATCTGATGGATAAAGGTTTCTCGGGTCTTCCACCGGGTGAGCAGGTCCATGGGGCCCAACGTTTCGGAAAACGACTTGTCCTCCATCATCAGGGGGGGGGTTCAGCTTCCGAAACAGAATAACAGGGTTTCGGAAGCTTAAACCCCCCCCTGATGATGGAGGACAAGTCGTTCTCCGAATCGTTTGGCCCCATGGACCTGTTCACCCGGTGGAAGACCCGAGAAACCTTTATCCATATATCTACTTTTTACATATTAATTTCTTTTATGTATGATTTAACACTTTCCCGGCGAATAACATTATTGTACATTTCTCGGGCTCGCCACCGGGTAAGATAGTCATAGGCATCCGACGTTTCGGGTTCCGACTCGTTACCCATTCTCAAGGCTACTGAGAATGGGTAACGAGTCGGAACCCGAAACGTCGCTGCCTATGACTATCTTACCCGGTGGCGAGCCCGAGAAATGTACAACTAATTTCTTTTATGTAAGACGAGATAATTTGATCAAAAAAATAGCTTTGCCATTTATGTCCCCCACGGTTCTTTCAACGCAGGAGTCGCCAAACTGCCGAAATATTTCAGAAAATAAATTAAAGGGAAAAGAAAATAAAAGTGGCAAAACTGCCAAAACAAAAATAATTTCATCATCAGCAATGGTTGCACAATTCTAAGATTGGTTGACTACAGTCTTTCATCCTTCCCTTTCTAATGTTAGGGCCCTTACTTACTGGTAGCTCTTTCTATGTACTTTCCTCTTTATTTGGTCCATTAACTTATTCCTGGGTCATCCTCTGGGGACCTTTCCCTCCATTTTACCTTCATCTATGTTCTTCACAAACCCGATGTACCTCAGCGTATGTCCTATCCATCTACATAGGACGATCCATAGAGTGCTACGCTCCATAGAAATGTTTCCATATGCTGTTTTCCAGTTTATAGTCCTTCTTTGAGCACAGCAGTTGTTTTTCACCCACGAACGCTTTTTTAGCCTGTCCCAATCACTGAAGAATACGGAAATAATTAAATAAGATAAAATTATTAAGTTCCATCCAGCAATATTGCTCAACTACCTGAAGCTTCCACCGCGCCAAATTCAATAAAATACCGTAGAAAATAGATAAATTGGTTTTGATCCAAAATGGTAAAATAAATGATAAATGTTTAAATAACACTTCCTCTTACCAGTGAAATGCTCAAAATAGCTTTAACTAAACCATTAAGGCCGAATGAATTTCCGAATTCAGCTAAGGTTATTTCATGAAGTTACCTTAGCAGCACATACCTTGGATACAATCTCCAGGTAATGTGACGCAAGAAATAGATGACATGATCTCAATTAAAGAACTTTGTTATATTTTCACATGGTTCATTTTCACGCACCGACATAGATTTCGACCACACTTATATTATTATCAAGGTCGTAATAAAAGGTCAAGTATTGCCGAAACCTTGGAAGGTGTGTGAGAATAAATTGTATGGAAATATAAGTCCTTCTATTGAACTCATGCTTTCTTTTACCAATTTCCACAAGATATCGCCTCATTCATTTAACTTTATCCAAGATGCAGGAAATGCTACCACGTTACGTACCACTGTTATAACTGATATTAGAGAGGAGGTCCATCAAGTACCCGAGTGCCGCCTTTCCAGAGAGGATCCGAAACGCAATCACTCAAATCCGTTCACGGAGAACATAACATACGATTTAGCCCGCATCCATCTGGCTTACTGGAGAACTCATTCTGCTCGTAATTTAAAAAATACCAAGATTTTCGTGATCAGTTACCCGTTATCCGCACATAAAAAATCTTTCCCATTTGGAGCTCAACGCCAAAATAGGTTCCATTTTCCTCTCGCCATCCATCCATCCCGCCCTACTTAACCTTCTCTCTTTCTATATATATCACCACAATAGTACCTCTCCTTTCACCTCTTAGCCTTCACCTCACCTCCCGCTACCGTGTTTGTGCACCTCCCTTATCTTCTGAGGCACCGCCCCTCGCTCTCTGCTCCTTAATTCACTCCGCACATTCCCGTTCGCCCCTCTTCGCCATCGCACCTCATCTCGTCCTCTCTCTCTCCCTCCCATCCTCCCTGAATGACTGTCCCACCCCCACTCCCTCCCCCTACAAGACAAATCCATTTACTTATCTCCTAATTCGGGATAAAATGTGATGTGCCTCAGCGAGGAAATGAATCTCCTTAAGGACCTCTTCTCGTTGGCTCAAGGGCGTCAGTTGGGGTGCTTTCCCGAGTTTAACATCAGGAGGGATAATGTTACGCGTTAATACGGGTGATTTTTGCCTTTGGCTTTATGTTATCAGCATGTCTCCGACAGCTTTCTTGCCACAGAATACAATACAGGAGCGAAACACGCTCTATACAAAGCAGTGCAGGTAAAAAGAGAGGATAAGAAAGTAATAGTTGCTAATGATATTTTGCTGAAAATAAATCTTTTAGTCATTTTTATTTGATTTTTTACGTCAAGAGCGTTGTTAAAGTGCCAATATAATTAATGTATTTGTGATTTTTGCGAGCGTATTATATTATTTTCCTTTGATACTGGCTATATCATTTTGGATGTTGGTACTTTTTTAAGTTGATGACGTTCGAAAAAATTTCTAATAATTATCTTTTCGGTAGAACACAGCCATCGAAAGAACGCTAGAATAGGGTGACAATGAGTTTCCCTCAGCATATAGGCCTCTTACAAAGAGCATCAACACGTATTTGACGAAAGTGATAAAATAAAATTCTTTCAACTGATTTCGACCATACAACGTGCATTTATTTATTGGTTTTTTAATGAAGCATCATGGAATCGATAGGAGGCGCAGTATAAAAATGCACATGAAATAATAAAATGTCATGTATGACGATCCGATTGTTGAATATACATGGTAATATAAAATAGTCTTATGAAGGTCAAGAGTCACTACTTTACAAAAGTCTTACTTGAAAAAGAAAACAATCACAAAAAACACCGTGCTGAAAATAAAATATTCATTAATGTAGATAATAAAAAACCATAGCAACAATAGGCTCGTTGAGCGAGCCTGAATGGCCAAAAAATCGATTTTAGTTTCCTTCTAAATGGCAGAGCAGAACTAACGAAGAATAGACATGGTTACCTGACAAATTGTTAAGGTATATTCCAAATGAAGATAACTGTGGAGCCCTGATGTATTTAGCTGTTTGATTAGCATTGAAATTCACTATCCCATTTACAGATCAACTTTGACAGAGTTTAGCGAACGAGTTACGAAGGAAAATCGGTAGATGCTGTCGGACGAAAAATTACCAATTAATAAAAGTGTTTTGCACAAGCCGAATTATCGGTTCGCCACTCGTGGTATTGAAATGGTTAGCAAGATGAGACGAATCCCCCTCCCTTTCCCTGTCAAGTGCACGAGGCTGTGGAGATTTGGCGCTGGTATAACTGGGGCATTGCCGCACAGGGATTACGCAATACAATTTGGTCACAGACGCGCATCTTGGATACTCAGCTCCGCGGACGTGCCCAAGCCCGTGTTCAATGACCAAAGACACAGGGCTCGCGAGTCGATCGCCGGCGCCTCTTCCACCACGACACTCTCTGCCTTCCCCCGAACTCTCTGGCCGTCATTTCACGCCACGACACACCCATTCCCGTCCGTCCTACCACAGCACCGCCCCAGGCTCCCACTTGTGGCCGATCACCCACCGCAAAAACCGAGCACCGATCACTAAAATGACGAGAGGCCGGAAGCGATATTTGCGGTTGCCACGTGAACAGGGAGACCCATTGCGACGGCTAGCCGACCGACTTTGGGCTCTTATTTTCCAGTGCCGGAGCAATTTTGCAGTGTTACCCTCGCAGAGGTACCTCCAGCGTCGGCTCCGCTGCGATGTTGTTGCTTGTTTTTCCCCAAAAAACTCATTGACTCGAGTGCTGCCGTCGCGAGAGCAAATTCATACCATATCTCGAGGTCATGCTGCCAGAGTCCGAAAAAACGAGATCAAGTCAAAATTCACGGGAGCGAAACGATTCTCTGGAGGCTAAATTTCCCACTTCATACCGTGGAGATAACGACAGAAGTGACAAAAAGGATCGTTTCTCTAGGTAGCGATGAAAAAATTTGGCCCTCGAATTGACAACAATTAATTCTGAAATAGCTTTTAGAAAACTGTCCTTCTTAGACACTTCTTCATATTGTAAAAGACAAATTGCAGTGCAATTCTAAGAACAGTGTCTCTCAATCATAAATGTCAAATTAAGCTAAATAAAAAATCTTTCAAACAAAATATAACGCACATGGAGTGATATTTTCGTATTTTAATGATCAAAATTAATAATGCGACTCTGAATTGAAAACATTTATGAAAACAGTGCGGTATATTTTAATTTAACCAAAGCAACTGATGTCCCATGCTAGAGCCCCATTTCTCTCGAACCTTAGTATAAGTGAGTCATTCTTGGCTCAAAATTTTGTTTGCTTACTAAAGTCAATGATTGATTCGGAATTCTATTTTCCTTGGCAGGAAACTGCGACGCCAGCAGCAGAAACTCTGCCGCTACGCCTACCAGCGAATATTCTCACCCGAGTGCCGCACCCTATTGGCCAACGCTTCTTCGCTGCCTCCGTGGGACCCTTCCGCACCCGGGGGAGACCTCGAGTGGTACACCGCTCGGGGCAACGCGTCTTCCGTCGCCAATGGCACTCTGTTTTGCTACTCGCCCAGGAACTGTACGGGCGGAGGCCCATACAGCAACTCGTCCCTCGGGGGCACGTGGGGAGTGTCCACGGAGACCGAAACTGAAAGCCCGCCTCCTGTGCTACCCCCTTTCGCCCTCTGGCAAACCATTCTCATTGCCATATGCCTCGGCATCTGCATCGTCCTCACGGTCGCGGGTAACATCCTAGTATTGCTGGCCTTCCTGGTGGACCGCGCCATCAGGCAGCCCAGCAACTACTTCATTGCATCCCTGGCGGCCACGGACATGCTCATCGGCACGGTGTCCATGCCCTTCTATACGGTTTACGTCCTCATGGGTTCCTGGGATCTAGGTCCTATTCTCTGTGATCTCTGGCTCTCCGTCGACTACACCGTATGTCTAGTCTCCCAGTACACCGTGCTTTTAATCACCATCGACCGCTTCTGCTCGGTTAAGATTGCAGCCAAGTATCGCAACTGGAGAACCAAACGAAGGGTTATATGGATGGTTACCATCACGTGGATCATTCCAGCACTGCTCTTTTTCATCAGCATATTCGGCTGGGAGCATTTCGTGGGTTACCGTGACCTGTTGCCCGGGCAGTGCGCAGTTCAGTTCCTCAAGGATCCCGTCTTCAACACCGCGCTGATTATAGCGTACTACTGGACCACCCTAGTTGTCCTCTTCGTCCTCTACGGCGGGATATACAAAACGGCCTACGACATGCAGAAGAAGAGCGAAGCGAAGCAGCGGAAGATGCAGTCAATGGTCGCCATGAGCGCGGGTGCGATGACCGGGATGGCGGGGAGGACTGCGGGAATCGGGATGTCAAAAACTCAGTCCACCTTGCTCAGCCAGGATAAGCCCAAGGGTGTGGCTGGATTAGTGGCTACGGGAGGGAGCGGTATTGCTCCCAGTGGCGGAGGAACCGGAGGACAGGCACCGGCAAATCAGAGTGGAGGCACTACAAATGTAGGAGACGGCACCACTGGAGCGGGTGGCCTCACCGTGGCCAGCGCCGCACCTGGGGGCGTTGGATCTGGAGATTCAACTTCCAGTCAGAAAACATCGTCCAAAGGCACCACGGAAACCACGAGCTTCTCGGACCGGAAGAACATGGGCGAGGTGGAGAAGTCGGAGAGGTCGAGCAGTCCAGCGTTCGATTCCGACGACGACAGCGTCGCTCCTCCGAAGAAGAAGCCTCCCACGGGGAAGGGAAACTGCGGAGGGCCCGAAGGGTGTAAGACGCCCCAGAACCCTCAAGCAAACGGAGGTCCGTCCCAGCAGCCCCCGGCCCAAGCACCGCCAGCTCAGTCTCCCCAGCCTCCAACACCTGTCCCACCCCCTCCACCGCCGGCTACTCCATCTGCCCTGCCCCAGATACCAGAGCAGCAGAGCCTCCTGGACACTGATAATCCCGATTCCTTTGAAGCAGTGGCCGGAGACGGCGACTCTTCGGCCACTCTGACACCGCTCATGTCTATGTTCTCCGCGACTCCGCATCAGCAGCAGCAGGTGTATTCCTCCTCCGCATCCTCGCCTCAACCGGGGATCATTATACCGCCTCCCACTCAATTCGCCTCGCCTGCGACAAACAGTCCCACTCCTTCTCACATTCCGCCACCTCCCCCGAGACAGGCTATCTCTCCCCCGCTTTCTTCCGAGGAGGAAGCCTCGGCTTCCTTCGCTTCCTCCACCGACCGGCCGAGGAGTCTTTTGATCAACGGCGTGTACACAATGACCTACGACATCCTGGTTGGACTGGACACGGCCGACCTGCGCTACATGGACGAGAGCTCCGTCGTAGTACCATCGCCCAGCTTCGAGAGCCCGCCGTCCTCCCTCAGCGCGGCCGGCAGTTCGAGCGCGGCTGCCGGCGGAGGTTCTTCCACACCCGGTGGTGCGGCGCACACATCCTGCCAACCCCCGAGCTCTCTCCTACAGGCTGCTTTGCTGAAAGCGGCTGCACAGCAGGCCCAACAACAGCAACAACAACAGCAGCAACATCAGCAGCAACATCAGCAGCAACAGCAACATTCCACGACACAGCCGCAACAGAGTACCATTTCTCCCCCTCCTTCTGTCAATACCACAGCAGTCTCCTCAACAACCCCGGCGCCATCTTCATCTTCGATCGCGCCAGTCAACAAGGTCAATACGACTGTGAGCTTGGCAGACCAGCGTCCAGTCACGAGCGTCGTGGCGGACGCCAAGGAGAAACCCGAGGATCGTCCATCCAACTCGACGACCGCTGCAGCGGATGCTCCGACGGCGGGCAGTAGTTCTCAGGCGGGAGCTCGCGGCTTGGGTGGTTCTCACGTCGCTCCGGCTACTGCAACGGCCGCCAAGAGGGACTCAACCACAACTACGACTACGACGGAAGGTGTCGGTGGTTCTGGGGTCGGTGGAGGCACGTCTGCCGCGGGCGGCACGGGCGCATCCAAGAAGGCCTTCGTGAAGACTATAGGGAAGAGGCTCAAAGTTAGGAAGGGGAAAGGAAGCGGGTCTGTAGGACTGGGCGGCGCGCCTTTTATCGGCCGCCAGAAATCCAAGTCGGAGAACCGGGCACGGAAGGCTTTCAGGACCATATCTTTCATTCTCGGGGCGTTCGTGGCGTGCTGGACCCCTTATCACGTTCTAGCTCTGGTGGAAGGGTTCTGCGCCGATCCTCCGTGCACTAATGAGCACCTCTACATGTTCTCTTATTTCCTTTGCTACGCCAACAGTCCGATGAACCCGTTTTGTTACGCTCTTGCCAATCAACAGTTCAAAAAGACTTTCACCCGTATCTTGAAAGGGGACCTACACATGACGTGAGGTGGGGAACACTTCCCTATCCCTCCATCTTATCCCCAAACCTTTCTTCATTAACCAACGCGCAATCCCTTCTCCCTCCTCTTCTCTTTGAATTTGTCCCTTCCTCATCCTTGCGTGTAACCCACAAACTCGAATTTATTTGAAAACCTTTCCGATGGTCGGACGGCCTTTTCGAGTCCTCATCCAATCTCCGAGTTGTGTTCCAGGCCAATCGCGGTTGACGAGGCCCATTTTCATTCGTATCTCCGCATATCTATACTCACATTATAAAGACTTCCGTTATTTTTATTAAACGCGCTTCCCCGTTTCAGAACGTCCTAATCTGCCAATAGGTAAGTAAATCTCAAGCGCATGCTTTCATGGCCTGCGTGAAAAACAACGGACAATAATTATAACAATACGTGTGTATGAGTGTGTGTGTTTGAGTGCTTGCATGTGAGTGAGTGAGAGGAGATTTTTTTTCTATCACAGCGAGGATCGAAGATGTTGTATAGCGGAACGTCGCGATGATATTAGCACGCAATTAAAAAAATATTTTCTTGTATTTTAATGATGAACGCATCGACGCACAGTCCTCAGAGGCCAAAAAAAATTTGCGCAGTCTGAAGGAAGTCCCTCGCAATTGTGCAGTCCTATATGATACCTTACAGGGAATTAATCTTCCTCTAGGTATTTGTGCAAGTGCGTTCCGGGCGGGGGAATACCTACTTGATCAGCTGCTATGTCCAAAACAATCCAGAGAGTAGTTGAGAATGCATGACCATGTGTGTCTGTGAAGCGTATCTGAAAATATTACGGAAATGCGTGTTTTTGGGAAATATCACGTTTGCATGAATGTGCAGGCATTGGGGTGTGTGGGAAGTTTGGGCGCCTTCGCGCGCAGCGGACGGCACGAACCAGCCAATCGAACCGTGGGAGGCGTGAAAGGTCATGCATGATTGGTTTGAATGACTGAGCGATGAGTGATTGAGTCGTGCGGTTCGTTCGTTAGAACTTAAAAAGAAAATTTTGGGAAAAAAAACATTGCAAGGGCTGTACACCTTTGTTTGAGGTGATCAAATTAAAATGTGACTTTCTTGGTCGCATTTTAAAAAAAATGCTCGTTCTATTCAATGCGCACATTTGGAATTTTATGAAAAAAATATTAACTAATTTTGACGAAACATTCGTTCTTTGCATATGTAAAAAATTCTTCTATTCGCATCCTCATAGATATAAACATATACTTTAATGTATTTTAAAACTTAACAGAAAATCATTTTTTTTCAAACGCAATCAAATCTACTTAACACTGCGTTGATAATCACGGAGATTTTTTCTACTGCTGTTCTCGCCGTAAAATACATTTCCCTGCGGCGCAATCATTATGAAAGTTACCAATGTTCGTCCTTGTACATAAATTACTTGGGAAGGAGGTAGAAATGAATAGTCATGTAGGAAGGTATGTGTAATTAGAGTATAATCGTCCGAGAATAAAAATCGGGTCAAAGTCGTTAATCTTTTCCATAAATAGGACGTAGGGGGATGCAGGCTCCTGCTGGTGAGGGAGTTCTCAGACTCATGAGCCCTGCTGAGAATCCCTTATCACTCGAGTCTGCTATTCGGGTAGACAGTTTTCCTGTAGCTTAAGTCAATTAAGATCAGCCAATGAATGTGCTTAGGATATTGTAGAATATAAATTTTACTTGCATTGGTGAGGGCTTTAGAAATATAAAACTTGCAAATGCCTTCGGTACATTATTTCAATGGTGATTGCGTTGGAAACAGATGCCACTTGTATATATATCATATACATATATGTAAATTCGTTGTTGTCACTGTTGTTAATGTTGCTGTTATTAAATGAACATTTTAGGCTTTCTTTTTTTTTGAACAGGGTTATTTCTTTTAGTTAAGCATTTAGTATTTTGTTCATAGGATTGCGAATAATTAAGCCCCATTTGCTTTGAAAAAATATTTCATCTCGTCCCTATATGTGATATAATGCCGGTTAATTCAAAACTCCTGCTTCAATGTCGAGGATTACAACTGAAAGCTGATACACAGATGCGTCCGTCATCACAAGAGTGGATGAAGTTGTTTCTTTTTTTTTAATTTTGGCTAGTCTCTTTTCCAAATTCCTCGCTTGGAGCTTTTCAATTGGACATCCGATTAAGAATCAGATTTTTGACGTCAATCAAAAACAAAACGGTATCGTCAACGCTCCAACTGCTCTGGGTCATTTTTCGGATCTTTTAAAGAACCAATTTCATTTATCTGATTACCAAAACTCGTTCCATCGAGAGACTGAAACTTCAGATGAAAACTACCAGAGGGGAAATTCATTATTATTTCACGTCAAGGTCACCAAACATTCAGCATTTTAGAACGGAAAATATAATATATTTGCAGCTAAATGCTATATTCCACCGATCATAACAGGCACTGGGAAAAGACTGATCAATAGTGTAAAAAATATCGTTCCCGTTGGTGACAGCAACTCTTATTATTATTCTTGGACCGAGATAACGATAACCTGATGGGAATAACACTCCCGAGGCTTCGCATCTATCGAGCAACATGTATCCTTAAATAAGTGAAAACATTAAGCAGGACTTCTGGACAGGCCGGAATATAATCTCGGTATTGCATACGCTCAAGTCTCCATTTCATTAATGAGTCGCTTTTTGTGCTGAGGAGTGTGTGAGACACTCGCTAGATGGTTTTTAATTAAACCATTCTTACGAAAGATACAAAGCTGTCGTCAACAATAATCGCTTGAGAAAAAACACGAGTTTGAACTCGTTCGCAAGACAAAATGCACAGTTAAGGCCTTTTCTTAGGCACAACAATAAAAATATACAATAATGTTAATACAGTCGCTTAAAATATTACGGACTTCTAAAAAAATGAGACGAGTGATATATTTATTTGGGTGATATCCATGGTAACCGTAAATGATAACTGTGCCGTGAAACAGACAATAGTAATTATATTATAAAAAGAGCTTCATATCTGCACTGCATTAAGATTAGATTTCTTACCTGTGTATTTGGAGATGTATGAATGTGTCGAATCGATTTCATTTTTTTTAATTTCAAACCAATTATTTAAGTCGGTCGTCTATTAAAGCCAACATATCATCACGTCAACGGGTTCCAAACAAACAAACATAAATATCATCTCTTGACTCAACAGTCGCCATTCCAAAGAACAAAATAACCAAAGAGACTACCTGACACGAATTTCACGAGCCTATGAGCTGATTGGCGGAGTATATGGAAAATATATTATTCCCCCAATTCTATCAGAAAGAGAAAATAAAGACTTTCCACATGAACATTTGACAGCAGCCACTTTTATTTTCAACTTTAAACAATGATGTAACTTCCGCCTGATAAGGGTAGAAAAGAAATTTTGGTCCCACCACCAAGAAAGCGAGTGAGCAGGAAGGAAAATGGAGGATGGGAGAGAAATGGACTTTGTGTTCCTTGTGCGGAGAGCTAACGTGGATGTGCCGGACTCTTAAATTGGGACAAGGAGATGGGAGGTTGGGCGGGCGGAGAGTGTTAGTGGATCTTGGAAGAGAAGAAGAAATCGACAAGGAGTGCTGTCGTGGACAGAGAGGAAGAGACAGACAGACAGAATGAGATAAAGAAAGGGAAAATTGGATAGGCACGTGAGCGCTCCAAAACAATAGTGTTTCCAGGAGTCGTACGGACAAACGAAGTCATCGGCAGCCGGAAGGAGGGAGAAAACGAAAAGATTCCTCGAAATGAACAGTGTGCCACAGATTGACCAGCGTGTGAACAAAATAAAATAAAAAGAGGATACTGCTCATTGGCAATTTTATGTTCCACCTCAAAATAATAAAAGCAGAGAAATAAAAATTGACCCGTGGCTTTGATTTCACAGAACAGTCCGCTTGATTCGATGTCCGTAAGTATCCACCAGAAGACGGCGCACCGCGACGTGAAGTCGCAAACGGAATGAAGGTAAGTCTCATTTTCTCCTACTAAGGTAATCCATCGTGCAATCAAACAAGCTAAGTGTTCAACCAAATCAATAAATTCAATAGAAATTGTGGGCCCAACAGTTGCAGGTTTGAAAGAATGGCTTCGAGTCGAATGCGTAAATTATGGATTATTTGCGTATGACGTTTTTATTTATTTACTTTTTATATTTCCTGTTACCACTGAAAACAGCACAATTGGACTTTTAAATTGGGCAATTAAGATTAAATAGCAGAAGAACACACAACCAGCTTGGACAGTCCAGCCGGCGCCCACCCAGCGAGACTCAAACCCGCGGCCCGGTGACGAGAAGGCAAGGGCTTTACCTCGCCACCTCCGAGCGCAGTGATATTAAACAATTTATTTCACGTGGCAAATACTTTTTCGCCCTAAGTCAAGCACCCTTAATTTTGTTATAGTTAAAGAAGTTAAATTCAGAAGATTTTATATGTATGTAAAAGTTACACGTGGACTTAATCTAAGAAAGAACTCGCTACTATTCCGCTAAGATAACACATAACTCCAGTAAACAAATTAACCCGACTTAAGAAAATTTACATCTCCTTCTAAAGTAATTTCCGATTTGACAAACTGCGATGAGATAGGAAAAAGATGTTGTTGCCTTTCATCTCAAATGCAACCCATCAAATAACCCGCTCGCTGCTTACTACGTTGCGATACGAAAGAAGAACATAATGAGCTCCACTAATTGCAATCCATATAGGTAAAGTTTCACCGTATCTCTTCAGTCCAAGGCACTCAAAAATGTTAATATCGTTCCCTCTTCTAAATTACGCTATCATCTATTCTTCCCACGACAACGTCCTTCAACAAGTATTTTTGCCTCACATGACATCTCCGTAGAAAAAAGAAAAGCACCTCAAGGGTTTTTGGACTGAGGTCAGCACAAAGGAGATAGCAAAAAAAGTTCCGCGCCCTATAGACTCCTATTTGTACAGTACACATTATACAAGATAAGAGGCATTGCCGAACTGATATTACTTTTTACCGTATTCTCCTTTGGATCTTAGAAACTAAAGCGTTTTTATATTTTAGCATTACCAACTTCCTTATCACCTCGATAAAATGATTGCTTCTGAAAGCAATCGGTTTTACCTAAAATACTCCTTTCCTTCCTTTCATGATCATAAAAAAGGTGTGAATCGTGAATTACTAAGACTCCTTCGATAATTATTTTGTCCATCAAACATGGCCTGTTCAATGGTATTTTCACCTGTTTTTAGTGCAATATAAGTTGTAACATGACAATAGTGTTTGTGGATTTGATTTCCTGGTTACATTTTTGCTGTCTAATTTCCATTGATTTACACAAAATTCACTACTTGGGAATATTTATTCTCCGAGAAGAAACTACTTCTCTCTACATGGATGAGACATTTTTCGGAAGGGGTATCGTAACCCACCCCAGCGTAAGCCGTTTCTCATTGCATGTATTAGAATATCAGAATTCGGCTTCACTGGAATTTCTCAAAGTCATCGTCAGTCAATAATATGAGCATTATGCATGTGAAGAGACGTTAAATGATTAAATTAAATAAAATTTAGTAACTAACCATTGAGCTTGTCAAGTATTCCAATTACCTGAGGTGGTTGACCTTCCATAGGACAAGAAAACATGAGTTGCAAAAACAACGTCCAAGTGATGAGCAAGCAAGGCATAGCCATCAGAATGGCGACGAGGACAGTTCTCTCCCCGGGCAATCTAGATGCCCTCCCCCAACCCTTAAAGTGACTAAATGGGGTGGAAGCAATGACCATCTATTAACAATGATTGTCAAAACTTTGCATACGTGTTTAAATAATTAATATTTATAAACAAAAGTGAAAGAATAGCTTGTTATCGAATTGGTTTCTGAGTAATTTAGTGCCCTTTAAACACGTACACTAAAAACAATTGGCATATATTTGGAAATATTTCAATGGCATATGCACAGATTGTCTCCTAAAAGCAAAAATATACATTTCTAATGATTATAATAGTGGCTAGCAAGCATCGAAGTATCATACCAAGTAAAAAATATGTATCTTCATATGATTTTCGCTTAAATTTGGAATTTCTTAGTAAATTCAACCCATTGCTAGGTATTTATTGGAAAATTTATAAAATATATCTATTGCTTCATTTAAATTAACACACATATTGATATTTCACCGCATAAAAAGATGTACATGAATGGTGTGTTCCAAAAGTTTTTTTTTCGACGTTCTTGAGAAGTTATAAAAAGATACTGAATAGAGCGCAGCTTAATTAAAACTGTTGACTCAATAACGTTCCAATGTTCTCCGTTGAAAATACGAGTTCGACGAAGTTTACGTAGGGGTGTTGAAGAAAAAAACCATCCACCGAAATTAGAATGTTTCATCAGCACATTGATAACGAAAATATTAGACGATCGGAGGGTTTGGAATCTCAACTCTCATAAACTGTACACAAAATTCATATCACCTCTCGACAGCATATCAACGCCAGAATTTGATATACTTATTGCATATTTCGAAGGTATTGAATGATTTCCCTGTGATCCGTATTATTTTTAAGGTAGGTATCTCTAGCCAGACTATGTGAGTAAAAAAAGAATAAATTAGGTTTTTATTTTTTGTTAAAAAAATTCCTGCCATCACTGATGAAATTTTTTACCCTTTGAAAACGAAAATGATGGCACAAAATATGCAGATTATCCCAGAAATATATTTTAAATTGCCTCATATGTCCAAACAGAGGAGCCGACAGCAGCGCCATTTACATGGAACTACCGCATTTTTACTTCAATTACAGCACTAATTCACTTATATCATAAATAAACAGAGGTAAAATAGCTATAGTTTATTCCTATTCGATTTTACGGGACTTATTGCTTTGTATAAACGGTTTTAATTTAAAGCTCGATATTCTTTCTCGTTCAAACAGACATTTTTCTTCTGTAAGCCAAGCAATTTCCATAAAATCACATGTTGAAATCTTCACTTTCGAGCTGAATTGTGATAAAACTAGCCAGGATACCGTATTTTTTGTTTCAATTTATAAAATGTACGAAAAAAATGGTATATTTATGCTTTCAGAATTTCCGGAATAAGTGATCATGAAGCCAGAGCCACCTCAATTAATCAATGGTTGTTGTGCGGTCCAAACACCGCGCACACGTTCTCTATAGTGTTGATACCTCTTTACTCGGTGCATTTAACTGTCCAAACAAATTTATCATAGAATCGACAAGCAAATGAATGGAATTAGAGCAGGTTCTATTTCCCGTTCAGTCATTCAGACAGTCCTACAATTTGCCGCTTTACACGGTACAATTATTGACACGCATGAGTTCATACATTCGTTTGTACAATATAATGTACCGTGTAAAGCGGCCTTTAAACCTCTGCATTCGTCAAGGTAGTATGATAACGACTTCATGATACTGTGCAAGATGGAATCAACGGAGAATATCCACAAAATGGTGCAGTAATACCCTGTTTTGGGCAATTAATCCACTTCTGCCTACAAGGACCAAAGGAAGGACGAGAAAAACTGGGAGGAAACAAGAGAACGACTTACAGAAAAAGGTAAGCTCTCCTTCAGATGATTCGTTTCATCGCCAGCGTTCGAGTGATAAAAACACTAAAGGAAGCCTGCCATCAATAAATTGAATCGTCCAATTATACGTATTAAAGAGGCACGATCCATAGCACAGTAGAACTTTATACATACATAACTTCCTGTGGCATCGCTCGAGGCCAAAAAAATACTCTAAGGGCGAGAATAACAGATAAGTAAGATAGCAATTAATTATTTCATAGTTATTTATTGATTTAGGATTTATTATATTTTATATAGTTTATGTGAAAATTAAGACGTTATGAATTCCACAAAATTTTACGAGAGATAGTCGCCGAAAGAATTCACGACGTTCTCTCTCACCCCGAAAGACTAATTAAACTTATTCTGCAGTCATTCTGAGCATCACTAGGGCCAAAACTATTTTCCCCCGTATCCAATGAATGGAAGTATTTTATGTCTAAGGACTTTGTCTGTGGAGGTTGTACTGCGCATGAGTCACTTTCTTAAAGGACTATGCTGCATCCGTCCTCATCTCGTTAGGCTGGTAAAATACTCCCCTTTTTGAACAAAATCCCGCAACAAAGCGCCGTGCTCGAGAAAGGCAATAATTATATGCTTATTTACTTCTTTCCTGTCCGGCCTTTCTAAGGGCAAAGGATCACAATAAGTATGGAAAATGCTTCGTCAACTATCAATACACGATGCCTTCTCCCCTCTTTCCCCGGCAGAGTTAGTCATTTGGAAAATTTAATGTCCCGGATTAATTTCTCCTTCTCATATCAGAAACCTCGTAGGTTTTACCGCAACTGCTTTCCCCTTGCCCACCCATATCAACACATATGTATCTATAGTAAGGCCCAACGTAAGCCATTACAACTATATGATTATTTATTCAATTATCAGTAGAAGCTGGGGCCTATTTTTTGGGGAAATTAAATGATGACGAGTTTCCTGTCAACACTATGTAGCTAGGCAGCATCTTACCAAATTTCTACAATGGTGCGCGACGAATACACCGGTATCATCCTTCCTTCAAAATTACTTCGCACATTTTCTCCACTATAGACGTCATGTGGAAAAACCCATTCGATAGCTGTCCAATATTTTTTTAGCTGGACCCAAAAGTTTCGTAACTGTCCCCAGTAGTTAAGGAATTTGATAGGAACAATTTTATCATATTCTCAACAGATCAATATTGGAACTCGCAAGAGTACTAGTTTCCTTTATCTATTATACTGAGCTCCCTGTCTAACCTAATGGTGGCGCTAAATTAAATTTTCAGCTTTGGGAATCATCCTCCGACATTTTTACATAAATTTCGGCAAATCACAGGAAATATGCTTAATGCTTGGAAAAATAAATGTTTTAAGGTGGTCGGAGCAATTTTTTATGAACATATTTGAGTGAAAATTTGTGGGTATGTTCTCATTAGTGATACCTAGAGGTGAAATTTAAAAAAAAATGCATCGCACCTATTTGGTTTCTTAGCCATTCAAAGCTATATTAAAACATAGCATTAAGGTACTACATGACACGTATGAACGAGTTCTCCGAATGGACGTAACTCCCAAAGAAAAATTAAGGCTGGCTGAATGAATTATTTAAAGTCATCTAGAGATTATACAAAAAGAGATAATGGCAGAGATAAACAATAGCTTCATGCTGAATCAAATACTTTTTACAATCGCAATAATACTGGTGAACTACCCATTAAGTTAAAATTATCAAAAAAAATCGCAGTTTACCGTAAAGCTCTCCACCCGACGCTTTGATATGACAACGAAACCCAGGTATGTCAGGAAAATCATAAGAGAAGGTTAAATTCAGTGAGAATGGGGTACCTGAGAAGAGTTAATACGAAAAGTAGGATGGATAGGGTTGGGAAGAGTGGGTGATGGAAGAATGTGGGTTGGATGCTCTAGTGTTGAAGGCATAAGAAAGGGGAGAGCTTCATTGGTTTGGCCATGTCGTGAGAATGGATGACAGTCGAATAACTAAACATATGCATGATAGCAGATTGAGTGATAAAAGAGGAGGAGGTTGATCGCAAAAGTCGGAGGTGAATGTTGTAGAAGAGACTATAAACAGGATGAATATTACGAGACTTAAAAATTGGAGAGCGTGTATGAAGCAATTCATTAATCTAGGAGAAGCAAAAGCGGTTTGAAATGATAGGGCAGTATGAGGAACTAATTAATGGGGGTCAGCTTTTTAGGTCTAATGACAATCACAAAATTATTTATCTATCCCGGAAAGGAATCACGAGATGAATTAGTATTTATCACTCTCTTGTCTTTCGATACGGCCATAAACATCACGGGGTTTGAGCATCGCAAAAATGCGGTTCGGTCGCTAAAAACTCCTAGGAGCACAACCGACGCAGTAACGTGAACATTCAAATTCTCACGCAACTGTCAGACAGTTAAACGGCAGCTTCAAGTCAATAAGTGACGTCATCACAGCGCCGGCGAGCCCACTAGCGTGTACCTTGGTAACTTTGCAGCATCAACAGCGAGGATGAGGGCAGAAATCACTTTGCACGGCCCAGCCGCATGCTAACACAGAGAGCGCATCAAAACACTCGACTGAAATGCGATACTGACGAGGATAGCACACCGATAGCTCCACTCGATCCGTCAAACGAATGAACTATTGGGGAAATTCCAAAGTGGGCGTGTCGAGACGAAAAGAGGAGGGCAGTGACGGGGGTTGGGGCGAGAGGAGGTGGAGTCAGTGGGAGGGTTGGAGAGAAGGGAGGAAGGAAGGGGGTGAATGAAGGAGAGGCGAGGGGAGGGGGAGGAGAAACGACGAGAGTCGAAAGCGAGGCAAGTTAGAGGGGTTGAAAGGGAATATACATCTGCATTCTATACTGCGAGCCGCCACTGTGGCATGAGGCAGGGGGTGTTAGGACATCAGCCACAAAAAAGGGAGGGGAAGAGAATAGGGAAAGTGATAAAACGGAAGTGGACTGCATGTTGAAGGAGTGTCTCAGTATTTCGTTCCACTCACGTAATCACTAGTGGTGCGAGGAAAGATATGGATTTATACCTGTTTGTTAAGCAGCGCATCTCTCTTATTTTGCCATTTTTTCAGTTCTATTATGAGTAAAGTTGGGTAAACTAAGATAAGCATAAGTTTAGGTTACATTTAGATGAGATGAGATATGAAAATTAGAAAATTTTTATGGGAAAAGTATGACGGATAGGTTAAGGCCTGGGTCTGGGTCTGGTCTGGGCAAACTGGGTCATAAAATATTGATGAAAATTGAATTGATATTTTGATTATGAACATATTCGTACAAAAGGAGCACTCTTCATTGATTTGGTCATGTTAAGAGCACGAATGGGAATAAAATGACGAAAAAATAATAATTGAGGAGTGAATGTTGTAAGAGGAAGGGGTAAATGGAAAAAGTCAAAGGTGAATGCAGTGAAAGAGGCCCTCAAGAGGAAAAGCATTTAGAGTCTCATCTGCAAGGATCTTTAGGGAATTATGGAGCAAAGATTAAAAGAGCGCTTTTTATTAGACAGCAATTACCAAGCTCTTTGACTGTGACAATTTGGAAACGAGATAGCGAGATGGGTATGTATGCCCGTATCAGTTCTACGTATGCGGTGAAAGGTCATAATAGTATACTCCATATCACATTAAAATTCGCATGATATTAATTTTTTCTCCAAGATCTTCAAGAATACAACGTAAAAATAAATAAGAAGAAGACTAAAATCCTAGAATGTGGAAGAGAGAAGCTGAATGCAGAAGTCACCCTGAGAGGAGAGAAATTAGAGCAAGTGGATTCCTTCACCTATCTCAGAAGTACCATCACGAGGGGCGGAGGAAGTACAAAGGACATCATGGAGTGAATCGCCCAAGCTACGAATGCTTTCTTGGGAAAAAGACAACCGCAATGCTCAAAGAAAATAAGACAACAAATCAGAAGACAGTATGTGAAAACATTGGTGTGGAGCGTAGCACTCTATGGATCGTAAGCATGGACCATTGGAAAAGCTGAGCAGAGCAGACTAGAAGCCTTCGAAACCTGGTGTTTAAGGAGGATGATGAAGATAAAATGGACAAACAAAATTAGAAATGATGAAAAAATACAGGAGAGTAGAAGAGGAAAGTACCATATGGAACACAATAGAGAAAAGAAGAACCAGATGGATTGGACACACTCTGAGACAATGGGTTTGTAAAGAACATAATTGAAGGTAAAATAGAGGGAAAAGTCTCCAGAGGAAGATCCAGGAATAAGTTCATGGACCAAATAAAGAAGACAGTACATAGGGAAAGATACCAGTAGGTAAGGGAACTAGTATTAGATAAGGAAGGGTGGAGGGCTGCAGTCAACCAATCTTAGAATTAAACAATCAATGATCATGATCAATTTTTTCTCGTAGCTTTAGCATAGTGTAGGGAGTGAAAAGTCTCAAGAGTCTGCAGGGGCTCAAAATGATACCTTCCATCAGCTGTGTCAAACTCTGCGTTTGCTAAGGGCAGTATTTAACGAAGCATGCTGATTTTGTCTATTTTGCGCGTTTAATTTGTCCCCGCTGAAGCCAAACGGTCGCGATGTGCACGAGAGATGAGTGAAATGGGGTGGCGAAGGGTTGAATGGCTAGAGGCCAAACTGGAAGGCAAGTCAGGGAGAGGCTGTGGGGTTAGAGGAGAACATGGAAGAGATAGCGTCGTCGGGTCACGGGCTTATTTATGCACGGGCTTATTTATGCACGGGCCAGGAGGATGACAAATGACGCGGAAAGTGGAGGGAGCGGGAGGTGTGGGGAAAAGGAGCGAGGAAGTGATTTCCGAATGCGGCCGATGAGAGCGGAAAGTGGAAAGAACTTTAGTATAGCATTAGCGAAGCATGGTGGCAGTGGCGTGCGCGATAAAAGGTGCTACGGAGAGGAATGCTCGTCTGAAACATTAAAGATTTCAGGTTTTCCTGGTGAATAGGATGAAGAAAAGCTTTCCAAGCGGGATTCCATCTGGGTTGGAAGGTCCATGACCATCTCATGACCCTAAGGACGGCTGTAGTGTCAGTGGCCGAAACGTGGGACTTGGACCTTCCAACCCGGATGGAATTCCGAGAAGCCTTTCTTCACTCATCTAGGGCATTATTCAGTAAGGAATCGACGCGGTCGAACCTCGGTAAATCCGTGGATGTGAAGTCAAACTTCCCGACAAATCTCAACTTTCGAATGCTCCCCTTTGAATTTTACGAGGCTCTGACGTAAACATTTCGTCACTGTCGAGACTCGAAAATTCCGAAGATATACATAATAGACCCCCTGAAAAGCATTGCCTATGGAGCGGAGGGGAGAGGACAGTACACTGTGTTGCCCAACTCTACCAACACAACTGCATTTAACTAGAGAGGGTGGGAAAATAGCAGCAGCGCGTTTCACAACAAAATCCATGGTTCAAACGAAGCAATCTCAGAATAAGCTGCTAAGTCTCTCAGTCCATCCAGAAGGCCGATCTTAAAAATTGGGTATATAGCCATAGAGAGATCGGAAGAAGGTGTGAATTACTCATAGATCATTTTGAATCTGGAAATGAATATTTCAACCGTGAGAACGCTCGTAGTAAACACAGAGACTACATTATTCTCCCTCGTGGAACGAAGGAACTCTTAAAAAGTAAAGGACCTTCTGAGCACTTGCAACCATAGTCGATTACCGCTACATATAGCTCCGAGAGACTAATAAGCACAGCGCAGGGTAAAGTACAATTAAAGCACTAATACTTCCAATGCCATAGCGCACTATGTAACCCAAACCTAAACAAATCTTCCACGCCTAATTCTGTATTCAAACCCGGGGTTTTTCTGTTGACTATTCGACTCAACACAGACGTGATTGTCACGGTAGGTTGTGACGTATTGGTATAAAAGAATTAATGAGACCATTCAAATGGAAAAATTCAAAGGGTGTGCTTTTAATACTCAATGGCTAATAATATTAAACCAATCTGCTACCTTCAACTGTAATTTAGATCCCACATAATATCAATGCTCGTAAATAAATTTAACACATATTACCTATGCCAGATTTGATACATTACCAGTCCTACAGTGGATTAAAATGCGGAAATGAATCGGCTATTCAGGTTAAAAGACATTACGAAAGACAAATATACCCTAATGCCACTTTCCCTCGTTTAAGGAATTATTGTTTACGCCAGCAAAAGAGCTCCACCGTCGTGTGTCAATAATTATATCCACTACAGAATCTACCTCCAGAAATTAATTTGAGAACGACCGCCTAAAGCAGTAATTTAAAATAAGCATATTTGATTTAACCACACTGAGTAAAAGGAGCATTGACAAGAAAGAATTTTGATATGTAAATGCCAAGTCTCGGGAGAACCATAAAAAGAGACCTATGATATTTTGGTAAAACATTTGCAGTATACCGGTTGGTGGCATAGCCTTATATTTACCGAGGTAAATTGCAGGATCTTGACAAAATTAACTGGAGTGATCTCCCGCCTTTCATTGCAGCAGCTCAGCAGTCTGACGGTTTCTTCAGATATTCCCGACATTGGTACAATGCCTGTGTTTCTTCTGTGACCTTAGGTAGTGTGCGTTGTAATGGTAAATGGTAAAAAAATTGTAATAGTAAACAGAGTGGTAGAAATTCAGCCCTTTTTTAATATAAACTAACCAACCATTATCACAAATGTAGGATTATTTCAAAATTGACACCTCATAAAGGAATCCATGGACTAAGATTTGGTATGATATGAGATTGCAATGCCTACCTTCTCCTAGTGAGTAGAATTCCCGAGCTGCGTGACAGTTCCTCTCTCGGAGGCACTGGTGAACGCTGAAAGTTCGGAGGAATCACTCTTCGGGGTTTCAGCTGTTAGACTCGACAAGCTTTGTCCAGTATTGAGTTCACGACGCCACCGTCATCGAGTTATCCACATGGAATCAAACAGAGCCACATACACCGGGTCGTCAGCCCCGATTCGACAGATAAGCACTGAAGAAAAAAAATTTTGTTTAAAAAGTAAAGACTAAACTATTCCATAACTTGAGGTAGTTTAAGTGAAATATCATTTTACCTAGAAATCAACGAATTGAGTCTCATTTTACAGAAAAATATCTCACCCTTCCAATGACAAAAAAATTCAAATCCTTACCACATAACTTTTGGAGATATTTGCCAAAAATACCAGCCCTTTTATATGTAAAATGGTACGTGTATGCACTCCTGAGAGACATTATTTACAAAATGAGGAATTTCTAACACTTAGATGTAAAAAAATTAACAGCGTGTAGTTTGTATGTTTTCTCGACTATTTTTGAAAATTAATCATATTGACACTGCAGTAGGTTCTTGGGTATCACAAAAAGCCTTCCGTTTTGAAGGAGTTTCAAACGCACCGCGCGAAAAAAATGAGTCAAGTTATAGACTTATTTAGATATTTTCATTTAATTACTTACAACTTCTGTCATATAAAACTATATCATTGCACCAATAATAATGGAATATTTAATTGATGTGTCTAACAGCTGCTGAAATTAAAACGTATATTTCGAATATAGTCTCCATTACGACTATGGAACTATCTCGCTCGGACTACCTTAACAGATGAAACTAAGTAAATGTCCAATCGAGTACATTTTCCCTCAATATAAGAAGAGAAATAATTTAGGTATTTCGCAAATTTGCTGGGAAAAGATTAACCGGGAAGATGCATTAAGAAGTGAACATAAACCCTTGAAGGAGAGAAAGAGTATATTGCAGGAGTCGGAGATGTGTTTGTAAAGAAGCAAGAGAAAGAGGGAGAGAAAAGCAGACGTGAACGGACAAATTACTGCCTCAAAAGCAAGGAAAACACTGAAAGCATCGGCAAGTCAGTAAAGGAAAAGAATCTGCTGATGGAAAATTCGAGACAGGAGCAGGTGATGTATCTCATGGCTAGAGCTTTCAATGGCGAAAGGTTTTGAATCTGTAAAAAGTAGTTGGATGGGAAAGCAAAGAATAGGGAGAAATCTAATAGGCATGTTGAACGAGAGGAAGGGATAAAGAGAATGCGTTTATTTGATGAGAAAAGTAACTAAAGAATAAATGCGAGAATATGGATTTATAGGATGGACAGGAAAAGCCCAACTTAACCGACAGCATACTATGTAGGATCTAAATAAATCTAAATCTTACCCGGTGAATGCTTAAGTGAAGAGTTATCGCGTTTCCAGCCGGGTTATAGTGTTGAACTGCTCCGACGTTTCGATGACGTTTTGTCGACCATCATCTTCAGGGTAAATGGTTTTCGCCAGAATTGTCACATATATATAGGGTCACATTTTTGATCAGGTTTTCTTTGATTGGTCAGTTTTTTCCGCCATTTTTTCGCCTTCTCAGAGCAGGTTTCCAAATTAGCAGTGCTTGTAAACCTTCCCTGAGAATGCTAAAAAAAATGGCGGGAAAACCTGACCAATAAGAGAAAACCTGGGCAAAAATATGACCCTATAAAAATGTGACAATTCTGACGAAAATCATTTATGAAGACGATGGCAGACTACGTCATCAAAATGTCGGTGCAGTTCAACAACATAACCCGGCTGGAAACCCGAGAACTCTTCATCCGACAGCATACTATTTAGAGTTATGTGTTTGATCACTGCTTGAGGTTGTAAAGCGCCCACCACCAAGGCGTGACTCGACTGGCACACATCGACCTCACCTCGGGAGGGCAAAATTCGATTTCCGCTGAAATCGCGAGGTCCCGATCTAATGACCAAGCCCCGCGAATAATACGCCTTCCTCCTCCTGCTCCGTGAATACGTACGGGGAAGGCGGGCAATGCTCCGTTGGCTCTCGATTAAGGGCGGGAACGCACGGCGGCGGAATGGAGGGGAGCTTAAACGGAGTGGGAGACATATTATACCTCGGGGTTGAGGGTGGCGGATGATGTGGGGCACAAGATGAGGGGTTTAGTATTTCGTGGGGAAAGCGGGCGAGCGAGTGAGTGAGTGAAAAAAAATTCCGGGACGACAACCAAGAGCTGATCCCGCGGCCAAACTGAGTGACGGGAAACGAGACAGGGAGGCGGAGGGGGCGAAGGAGGAGGCGGAGAGAGGTTTGGCGTCGTGGTGATTGATGACCCCTGTCCTCCTCCTCCTCCCCTATTTTTCTCTCCCTTCAACCTCTTTACTCCTACAACCTCCTCCCTCCACCCCCAACCTCCCGAACTCCCCCGCCCACTCACTCGAGACCGCCTCCCTCGTTGCATCGAAGTCAGCGCCCATTTCGACTGGATGTGAAGGCAGAGAGAAGATAGACTTTCGGAATGAACGACGGTGCGTTTAGCGAAATCAAAACGTGAGACGCGGGAATATCCACATCGCAGAACGAATACGCATGGACGACGGTCGAAGCCGAAACTCTTTGGAATTACAGTCAAATCTCCCTTACCGGACATCTCCAAATAGCGGACACTCCTAAAAACTGGCAGTTTTTCAATCCCCGGTATTAGAACATGGAAACTTATGATAATAATACCTCAAAATAGCGGACACTCTCAGTAACGGACGCGGACAACTGACAAGAAACATTATTTCCTTCAATTATCTCCATTAACGGACACTCGCATCGAGCTATTCTGTAAAAATGTCTCCTCTCCTGAACAATAAACCTCATTTCTTGATGGAACTCGGGAAATTTTCCAGACCAAAGCTTATCTTAGCAATTCGGGTACAATCTATTGACCATCAACAAGTCAATAATCTTGCCTGTTCCCTTTGCCCTCGTGGCTAACCATGATGCACCTTTTTAGTGCAGGATAATTCACATGGGATGGTGATGTGCTGCTAGCTGCTCTATGAATAAAAAATGTGCTTTAATTTCATTGTTTGTTTAAATGTGTAGTTTTTCAAAATTAAAACATAAAAGATAAATGAAATATATTAACGTCTTTATATTTTAATGTACCGGCGAAGTTACTGCATAGAGAAGCGTGTCGTAATTCAGGTCCCCTCTGAATGTCGGACACCTCTTAATAGCGTATAATTTTTCCGGTTCCAAACATATCCGCGATTGGGAGGTTTGACTGTATAATGCGAAGGTATGGGAAGCTTCAAATTAAAACTTAGCATTCCAGAAATATGCATTTTTATGACTTCATCGAGCTTCGCTACACCGTGTATTCTTCAGCAAACTACCCTTCCCCGCTTCTACCAAAAGTTTCTCTTAATTTTACCACTCAACACAATAGGTAAGGACTAGGCGAGCTTAAAAAGTCATGAAAGCAGGATGAAATCGAAGTTTGTTCTAAAATTAAGAAATATTTCATGCCAGAAGCTCCAAGGTAAAATTATTTATGAGTAATCTTTTCCACTTTTCAAGTTACTTACACAAAAATTTGTCCTCATAACAGGTAACTACAGTTCAATCCTACCTATCCACTAGGTACATGAGCATAATTGCAAGAGTGGGAGAATCCGAAGGAAAAAATTCTGGGTATTTTTTTTAATGAGTAATTTACAATTTTGGGAAATATTTACAAAAGGTACAATAAATACAATACGGTACGATAAAGGTACATTATGAATTACAGAGCCGTCCTTTATCTGGCTTGTGCCTTGCTTCCGCTTCTAACACTCCTACCTTTAAGTCCTCTTAGTGTCAGTAATGTGAACCCTCGTAAAAATTCCATCATGGTAACTCATTCAATTAGTATTAACTCCCCAAGGCCGGTAACATTTCCTCACTTGGCGTAAGTAGTGGATTACGGTTAGGGAGAAAGAATGGGCAAACAACTGAGGGACGAATTAAGTCGAGAGTATAACATTGAAGTGATTACACATATTAGGATAGTATTGGATCAGGACGGTCATTTTCAAACGCGTGTCCTCTAAAAGACAACCCACCATACAAGGGAAAACGCAGCGCAAAGATTACAGACCCTTGACTGGAAATCAGTTTGGCAATAATATTTCTTCTGGCCGGCATTAAATCAACAAATAACCTTAAATGTGCTTAAAGTCGCAGAAAATATTTTCGAAGGTTTTCCATAACAGCCATTGGAATAACTGGAAAGTTCAAGTTTTCCATCTTTTTGGAACGGTAACTGAATCATTTCATCAGCCATACCCATTTGTGTGGTCGCAATCGATTGACCTGAACGCGTCGATTAAAAAACACTTTGCAATTTCCACTCTATTAAACCTGGAGTTAAAGTAAACAAAGGCAAAGCGATATAATCACATGATATTCAACCTGCCAATGGATACTTAAGTGCATAAGAAAAAGTGATTTGGTGGACTTAATTCAGCCTCGCTGAAACACTACTTCATGGTGTTCATGAAGCTAGACAGGAAGAAAGAGTATTGATAGGACCCGCAAGCCAGGACAAAAATTATTGTCCCATGACTTTGATTGAAGAGTGATTAGTAGGTATTCTCAGGTGTCAACCATCTTATGTAACAATGAGTGCAAAAAGAATGATCCCTATGTCATTATAGAAGTACAATACGGGCAGTTGAGCACCCATCTCAGTTTCCTAGATACACCGAGCGCAAGCTCATTTTGGTGGAAAATAATAGTTCGGATTCGATGTAAAACTTTAAGTTTTGTAAGAAATATAACTTTATAATTCTCATCAACTATGATTACACTTATCCAATCCATATGAGAAGCTAAATGAAAGCATATAAGAATGAATAATTTCTAGCATCATTGAAAGAGCAATATTGAAAAGTAACACACAAGCAAAGCATTACACGAGTCCGAGTTCAAATACTCCCTGAAGATAAACATAAAAGGGAATATAAGATACGAATAAAATTAAATTAGCAATTGTGTGCATGCGCTAACCTTCAAATTTATTAATAAGGCTGTATATACGAATGATGGGAACTAATTTGTTGGAGGATAACTAATCCGTGTCTCTGTCACTTGTTTCTGGCACAGGATCCTTTTCTACTGCCACCTAATACATTAAAAAATGAAAACTTAATGGATGAGCTATGCCTTCCCCATTCTAAAGCATCAAATTGTTAAGCTCAATTACTTTAGACATCCAACATTATGCATCAAGTAATCTGGACTAGAATTTCATTTAGACTATGGCACGGCATTTCCATGCCTCGCTCATGTCTGCGAACGATAAGGGAAAATCTACTTCAGCACCACACGGAATCTAAATCAGAAATAATTAAAAAGCTTACTAAAGGCATTCAAATCAGTAAATATTCACAGGTAATAGCTGTCATTAAATCAAACATCGAGTTGCGGTCTTCGCGTAGTCTTGTGCACTGCCTGAGCCGTCTCATGGTTAATTGTGGTTAGTAATCTGCACATCCGCTGCAGATAAAGGAATCTTAGCGCCCTTTAGATAAGGATGAAAGTAAGTTTGAACTCTTAAAAGAAAGAATAACACACGTATTGCACATCATATGTTACCTATGTACCTCGATATTCCCGTTTGTCGACCTCTCCTGACTCAGTATCGCCTTCTTTGCCCTCATTTGGACCCTCACATCTTTCCAAGCCCATGAAAGTTCAGAATCATGGTAATGGATTTTTATACAATGTACTCATCAACTATGATTTCACTTACCCAATCCATCTGAAAAGCTAAATGAAACCATATAAAAATGAATAATTTCAAGCACTCTTCATTCATACATTCATTCAACACATTCATATAGAAATGATTAATTAATAGCTAGTAATAAATATCACAATTTTGAATACAAGAAACGATTACAACTCACTCTTTTCCACAGTTCCACCGTTTTCTGTGGGCTTAGAGAATTGAAAAGGTCCGCTGATTCCCCTCATTTCCTTGCCTGCAGGGTGTTGCTCTGCAACCCATTAAACTGGCCCCGGGCAAAAGACAGGTTCTCTCACAAATAATTTACATGGTCCTTCATCCAGCCTTGATCATTACGGCTCACCGGTCATCTTATCTTGATATCATACTCGTTCTCAGAAAAATCTAAATTCGATCACATCGTCCAAATGATGGTATTTGCCAAGGGTGTCAAAAGATGTCATTATGTTTAGAACCTCTCAAAATAAGTATTCTTTTTTCTCCTCCTCATGATGGTAATTCAGAGACTTTTTCTCTTCTTTTTTGACTTCAAGTTATTTTTCCTGAACAATTCTGTATTTTAGGACATCTCAAAGTTTATGATCGCATTGTCTGATGCTATATTTTTTATTGGAACAGTAAGTCATTTACTAAGTTTTTCATTGGTAAATGCTGACGATTGGGTAGTGTTAATGTAATAACTGCACCAATATTTAGCGGCAAACAGCATTGCAGACGATAAGAGATAGACGGCCATCCTTTTTACTGTCTCCAGAAAATTTATTTATTTTAATTTGATATGTTGTGCAAACCTCGATCGACTGGTGATTTAACGTCCGTGGAAGCCACAACCCCTTCCGGCTTTTCAAATAGTCTCAATTCGTGCGAGTGGATGCAACGTTCGCAGTTCCGAAAAGACGAGCAAAGACCCGCAGGATCTTTCAAAGATTTTCCGTCATCTCTTCTTACGCTGGCAGAAACTAATTTTTTCGGACTCCGATAAGTCACTGTTGTGGTCATGTTTGTTTGACCTACCCTGCATTCGCCGTAAGGACGTATGCTGCGGAGTCGGCCGCGTATCATCCGGATTCTCTTCCTGTTACGACCGGCCATGCCACTATGTACATGGAGGGTGCCTATGATACTGTGCATCATGTGGTGCAGAAATATATGGTTTCCGGAGCCGGGCCGATGCAGCTATGATGGACCATGAGGGAGAAGTTGGTGGTGTCCATCCGCTGTGAAGGACCCCGAAGTCCAGCAAAGTGCCGTCACCGAGAATCAATTTGTCGATACTGCTGTCAAAGGGACTCATTGAGATGGTCTGCTTTTAGGCGGTTGGAGCGATTTTCTTTTTTACTTAGATTTGCAATGAAATAATAGATAATAAAGTGCACAGAAGGGTAAAAGAGAAAAGAACTATATGAAACACCATACAGAAAAGAAGAACCAGATGGATTGGAGACACTCTGAGGCACAATGGGCTTGTGAAGAACATGACTGAAGGCAAAATAGAGAGAAATGTCCCCAGAGGAAGACCCAGGAATAAGTTTATGAACCAAGTAAAGAGGAAAGTACATAGGAATAGATACCAGGAGGTAAGGGAATTATCATTAGATAGGGAAGTGTGGAAGGCTGCAATCAAACACTCTTGGGATTAAACAACGAATGACTGAATGAATTGAATAGGTTTGCGTGAAACTTATCATTCGTGAACTCATTAGTAATACACATATATAAAAGCGAAAAATTTCATGCTACCAATTTGATTTCTTGGCAATTTATTGTACTTACGTAGTCTTGAGCCACTTCACAGATATTTCGAAATAGTTCGATCACCTACGTACATAATTATCTCCTAAACGCGAAAGCATACCTTTCATGTTATTATAATGGTTCCTAATTAATGTCAAGGTATGATGCCTAATAAAAATCACGTATTAATAGGTATGCGGTTTTCGCTCCAATTTCGAATTTCGTGCCGTAAACACAAGTCATAACAATGCTTTAATTGAGTGGAAAATTTAAAATTATAATTGTTACATCATTAACACTAGTGTACAACAGTACTGCAACATGTATGCATGCATGTTATTTCCGATATAAACTGATGCACAGATGTGAAGTTTGGTCGGAAAAATTTTTCAACCTTACATCCAAAGTTATTTAAATCTTCACTCCACGACTCACGATTCGCGCTCCAACCACCTTAAAAAGGCAAAACGCAGTAAATTACATGCTGCGATCATCCGAGATGTGCAGAATTTTTGCAAATAGCTTGGGTTGCGACCCACAATTTTGGAGCCACTAAAGTTTCCCCCCTCTGTAGGAACAGGTATCTTTTGAGAATCCGGTAAATGGTGTTTTTGGGGAATATTTTTTTTCACGTCCTTGCAATAGCTGCTCCACTACCAATGAGTACTACTGTTACTGAGGAAATCAGCTGGCTTTCAATGGAACTGGACAAAGGGGCCGGATTTCCTTAAATTGAAAAATAAAATTTTAAAAAGATGTAATTTTTCCTATTATTGACTTCAGCCTCCAGTGGTTACTCTTAATACAAGCTCAAGGAAGAAATTATCAGTTGAAGGGACAATTTTTGTGAATGTGCCTTTTTCACCCTCCATGACTAAGTATCTTTGTTGGTTATGTTAAACGAGGGACCAAACTTATAAGGACAGAACTGATTTTCCCCTCTGGTAATATCTGCCAATGCTTGTACAGAACAACTCCCAATCATCTTGGAGATGCATATGGGAGTCTTTGAACCTGGCTAATTGGAACATGTAGGTCTAGAAGCCCAGGTTGTCCTTAAACAAGATTCCGAGTCTACTTTTAGAAGTAATCCTGTTCCTCTCGCTTAAGCTTGATGCTAAAAGAATAATTGACGATCTCAATACTATGCTTGAACAGAAAAATTGCAGCCAGTAAAGTACTCTCAGTTGGCCATTACTAATGTCAATGTCTCTTAACCAGATTGCAGTATTAGGATTAGTAGTGACAATGGAAAAGGAAATGTGAATCCATAACTCATATCCATAACTCACAGCGTAAAATATTTCCCCCACCAACTAATGGTATAATGCTAAGCAAGTTGTCAGGTAGTTGTTATTTTGTGAAAATTAGCCAATCAGACGCTTTTCTTCAAGTCCCTGTGAATGAATAAGCCCCACACATACTGATTTAATACTCTCAGGTTTTTTTACACTTTCTTCACCTCCCAACTGGTTTGCTCTGCCCCAGCTATATTTTCTAGGATTAAGAATGCGGTGGCGGTCACCGTGCACTCCCCGGAAGCGGTGACGCTGTGTAACGTTTACCTGCCGGAGGGCGCACCGGTCACCCGTTTGAACCTAGAACCCCTTATCCGTCAGTTGCCCAGGCCTTTTATTCTCCTTGGAGATTTTAATGCCCATGATACCCTCTGGGGTAGTACAAGTGCGCAGAGAAACCAGAGAGGACGAATACTTTCTTCTTTCATTAACGATTTTAATCTATGTTTATTGAATGACGGCGAGAAAACGAATTTTAATAGTTTTAACGGCTCGTCTTCTACGATAGACCTATGTCTGTGTTCGAGTAGTCTTTTGACTAAGATACACATGTCCGTTCACGACGACCTATGTGGAAGTGATCACTTCCCCTAATTTATTTTTAAAGACCGGTGTTTTAACCCACATTTTATCAAAAAAGACAACTGGTTAATTGGGAAAGCAGACTGGGGTAGATTCAAACAATACATGAAATTTTCTCACGATAACAATCTAAACGCTGAAAATAACGTCTTTAAATTCACAAATGCCTTGATTTAAGCCGCAAATTGTAGTGTACCTCGTTCCAAAGGTACTACTCCACGGCCGCCAGTGCCATGGTGGAATGAGGAGTGTGCCAAGGCTATAATGATGAGGAAAAAGGCGTTGTGGATATTTAAAAAATTTCCTACGAAACGTAATCTTTCCTCCTTCAGGCGTCTCCGGACCAAAGCTAGACAGGTTATTAGAGAAGCAAAAAAGGCCTCCTGGATACATTACGTGTCCAGCTTAAACCATCGAACGCCTATCTCTCAGGTTTGGAGTAGAGTCCGATGCATAACTGGGTCACGTAAAGAAAATACCACCAGTTATGTGAATGTAAACGGCGATATTATAACAGCACCATCTAAAATCTGCGACATATTTGGCCACTCACAGCAAAGCACTTACAGCAACGAGAACTATGATCGAGAATTTATCGAAGTTAAAAATAGAGCGGAACGTCAAACAATAAATTTTAAATCTAATGGAAAAACTGAGAATTACAATGAGCCTTTCTCCTTGTGGGAACTTGCATCCGCCATCGCCGCATCCCATGACAGTTCCCCAGGTATGGATGACATCCACAACGCCTTTCTCCGAAACCTACCGGAGCCAGTCCTGACCTAAGTCCTCATATCTCTAAACCAGGTTTGGGCAGAGGGAAGATTTCCTCAGTCTTGGCATGGATCGGTAATTATCGCTATCCTTAATTAAGGAAAGGAAAAGGGTGATCCGAAGAACTGCAGGCCGATATCTCTGACTAGTTGCTTGTGCAAGGTAATGGAACGGATGGTAAACCGACGCCTCGTCTGGTGCCTAGAGAGGCGCAACCTCCTTTCCAATGCACAGTGCGGCTGTCGTAATGGTAGGTCCACTCTGGACCACCTCGTCCGCGCTGACAACTTTATTCAGGAGGCTTTTCTATTACGCCAGCACGTCATCGCCGTCTTTTTCTACATCGAAAAGGCCTACGACAGAGTATGGCGACATAAGATACTAGCCACTCTACACAAATGGGGTTTTCGGGGCAACTTGCCTGTTTTCATTCAAAACTTTCTGACGGACCGGGTTTTCAGGGTAAGGATAGGAAATATCCTATCTCGCTTATACACTCAAGAAAATGGGATACCACAGGGCTCAGTCCTAAGCGTGACGTTGTTCGCAACAGCGATCAATGATGTGATGGACTGTGTTAACGCGCCGGTAATGGGATCTCTTGTCGTCGACGACGACCTTGCGATATTCTGTCGGTCTTCCAAACTCGCAAATGCCAGTAGAATGGTACAAATGACTTTAAATAAACTATCCAAGAGGTCTCGACAATCCGGTTTTCATTTTTCTCCGGAGAAAACTAAATGCGTTCATTTCCATCGGAAGCGAGGAATCCATATTCTCCCCAATCTCCATTTCAGCAGGAGAAATCTCCCGTTCGTCGATTCCATCCGCTTTCTTGGAGTGACACTCGATTACCGGTGGAACTGAACGGAACATGTACGCCTTTTAAGAAATCGTTGCTTTAAGGTTTTAAACGTCTTAAAGTTTTTAAGCCATTCCACGTGGGGTGCTGATCGCACCACGATGTTATAATTATATAGGGCTCTGATACGATCTTGGCTTGATTATGGGTCTGTGGTGTACTCATCTGCCCGAGAAAGCACACTGAGACCACTGACAACCGTGCATAACACAGGACTACGGCTGGCTACAGGCGCATTTCGGACATCTCCTATACCGAGTATTTATGCCGAAGCAGGAGAACCGCCTCTGAATACTCGTAGAGAGGCACTGATGCTAAGCTATGTGGCCAAAATTTTATCTATTAGAAACCACCCGTGTTTCAATACTATTTTTAACCCACAATTTTTAGACATTTTTAACCGTAGGACGAAGATGACTGAGCCAATGTGTGTGCGTTGTAACAGTTTTATTGCAAACAGCGATTTTATTCTACCTGACACGTACCCTGCTGGGTGCATGAAATATTCGCCATGGTCGATACCAAGACCCGATTGTCAGCTAAAATAATTGAGTTACCCTAAGTCGTCCACCTTGCCCTCGGAATACCAGGCTTCTTTCAATGAAATCCTGGGATGCTATCCTGACTTCATCCATGTGTATACAGATGGGTCGAAGTCAGATACGTCCTGTGGATGCGCTGTGGTATCTACCTACCACGGCACACGAAAGCTGAAACTCAACTCAATGTGTTCAGTCTTTACTGTCGAACTCAGTGCAATCAGATAAGCCTTATCAAGTATCGCATGCACCAATGCTTCATTTCTTATTTGCTCCGACTCTGCTAACGCTCTACAGTCAATTCAAGATTTCTCTTCCAGCAATCCCCTTGTACAAGATATCCAGATCTCTCTTTTATCCCTTTCAAACAAAGGAGTCAAGGTATCTTTTATTTGGATTCCTGGACATGCTGGAATAATCGGAAATGAAAAGGCTCACTCAGCGGCTAAGTGTGCTTATAATGAGGTAGACCAACCATCCCCTTCGGTACCTGTTTACGACCTAAAAACGGTGTCAAGAAACGAAGCCCTGAGAAAATGGAAAGATTCGTGGAACAATATCACTAGAAATAAACTCCGGGCAATAATACCGTCAATCACAGCGTGGCCCTCTCCTATCAGAGAGAACCGTGCAGAAGATGTCGCCATTACGCGGTTAAGGGTAGGGCTCTGCGTTCTAACGCACTCATATCTCTTCACAGAGGATAAAATCCCACCCCGCTGTGAGGCTTGTGACACATCCCTCAGTGTACAGCACATCTTGACGGGATGTGATAAATACAGAGCAGTACAAGGAATGCTAAACATCCCAGAAGACATAAAACAGGTTTTAGACGACAACCATTAGCACATCGACACCGTTATAAGTTTCCTACACATCTCTAAGCTTTTTAATAAATTATGACGTTCCTTTCCAATATGTACTAACATCGTATAAAGATTTGCTAAAATGTATTTTTCAATAAAAGTATTTTTTAGAAAAATCTAAAATAGAGAAAGGTGCGAATGACCGTAGCCGTCGAAGCACCTCATAAAACAAATCCTACCTACTAGCATCCAATAGCATTCGCCTCAAGGGAAGTAAAAAAAAACTATGCTCAGATAGACAAAGAGGCATTATAATTTGTCTTTTGCTTGAAGAAGTTCTAAATGTTTTATATGGGAAATATTTTGAAATGATAACTGACCACATGGTCCTCCAAGGTATATTTGAGCAGGGGAAATAAGTGTTCGATGTGTTGAATCTGGGCATGCAGTGTTGAGTGCCACTTCTCAACAAAAATAACTCCTTTTTCATTGGGTGCAACAACCGTCCATGGGTTTTGGCCTAATCAACAGCTACAGCCGATCTTCTACTACCTCTCAATAGTTCTCTCCAATAAACTATATCCCTACCTCTTGGACATTCTCTGACATAATTTCTTTATCTTTTCCTGAGTCATCTTCTAGGCCTATTCGTACTGGGTGCCCAATCAAGAATTATCTTTGATGTTTCTACAACTGTCATGTGCGAAACATGTCCAGACTATCAGATCCTTTGTGATTTTATAAAACACACAAAAGTCTTTCCTTTTATAAGCTCATTTAGTTCCGCCTTTCTTTTGGTTCTCCATACATTTTGGTCCTGTGCTGCTCCAAGAACTCTTCATAGTGTTTTCCTTTTGAAAATTTCTTGTCATTCTATGTTTTGCTTTGTCAGCATTCAAGCCTCATATTTGTATGCTATGACTAGTCTCACTGCTGCCTCATAATTTTTTAGTTTTGATTTCTTGAATAGATAATTAGTAGTTTATAGTTTCTTTAGTGCATTTATACCCATATTACCTTCACATATTCTCTCTAGTATATTAACTCAAAAGGTATTATTTTCCCTCTAGGTGGACCTAAGATATTTAAAATTACTCACATTTTTAACTTCCCTATTTCATAGTTTTAGTACATCTCTATTTTCATTTTGACCCCTAATCTCTAATTTATTGCTAAAATCTAATTAAATCTAAATGCTAAAATCTATTTGCTAAAATCTGCTTGCTAAAATCATATGAATTGTTTTTTCATAAGTTACAACTATCACTAAAAACTCATTTGTCACACTGGAAAGAGATACTTGAATGGTGATTTTTTTTCTGATTCAAACTGGAGCATGATGAAGGTGAATCAGTCACAATAACTGACCCAGCAGAAATTTTTCCATTGGATGAGGCACCAGGTGATAGGACATTACCAGCTGAGACTGTGACTTTTGCAACTAGCTAGAATAAGGTGCTGGCTGGTCCGGGTAAAGGGCTGTTTGACGATAGTCCCTTCTTTGTGGCTGGAATGTGAGGTAGTTATCCTCAGCAGAGAGAGATTATGAATAAAAACAACTTGACCCACCTATAGTGCTAAGGAGATGTGTACCCCGGGAAAACAGGATAGTCATACCCTTTCCATTGAGAGAAGAGGTTTTAGAAACTTTACATAGATAAAAGATCACAGGCTTTCCCGGCGAATAATATTAGTAAAATCTTCTCGGGTTTGGCACCGGGTAAGGCTATTAAAAGCCAACGTTTTGACGAGAAAATCTCTCATTGTCATCAGAGCTAAGACTGATTGCTGAGTTAGACCTTCAGAGAAAATTCGAGATCGGCTGGTAAGAGTGAAGGATGACCTTGGCCTCAGAGTGCCTGGAATGTATAACATCCCTTGTGAGTGTGGCCTTACCTACGCTGGAGAGACATCACGTACGGTGGAAGCCAGAATTAAATAACACAAGAGGCACATAAGACTTTTTCAAACCAAAAAATTGGCTTTGGCAGAGCATAGTCTCAATCATGTGCACTCCATCAATTTTAACGGAGCCAAAATCCTCTGCCGGTCATATGGATACTGGGATCGATTAATGAAAGAGTCAATCAAAATCAGTCTGGAGGAGAAAAAGCTTAATCGAGACTAGGGGCAGAACATCAGCCATTTATGGAGACCATTATTCGATAAAATACAACGGTCGCGGAGACAATTCAAATTCCAACCCCCATGAGCAAATTTTTAATTGCCCGTCAACAATGGGTCTCAAGTATAACAACACAGTTATGCAGTTGTATATCTCATCTTTACAGAAAAAGGCAGCTTAAAACATTTTCAGTGGTGAACTATCATGAAAGAATTTGGCTGATGAATCTGCTGGAGAACTTTGGGTTGATGTGTCGAAAGGGAGATGAAGAAAAGCCTCTTTACATTACTCATCAACAAAAGAAATTAAGATCCTCAGAGGAAAAGTGAGGTACGTTTTTTGTGGCCAGGTGCAAATATCAACTAAGATGAGAAGAGCGCAAGTGGTGGAAGTTAAGCCTGACAGCAATTCATACACCCCCCTTATAGTATAGAGGAATTGGAAGGGTTTGAGGATTTATTGGGAAGAGATCTATCTTAGAAGCATATGCTGCATACATACATAGTAAGAGAATAATTTTTGCTCTTTTTGCAGGAGGAATGTGGGATCAAATGAGGCTGATACCAGTTCAATATATTCCACAATGCCCAAGATAAATTGCAGGTGGAAATTCACTGAACCTTGGGAAAAAATTCTCTTGTGTGCAGAAAGTTGTGAAGAGAACTACTCTTGCAGATAAGGAAGATATCAGTCTCATCTTGATCATCCTCTTTCAATGACTTCACAAATCTATAACCAACAAACAAAGACATTATCTTTCTCAATGGCTCTTGATAATGCTACCGGGTACATTGTCTAGTGATTATACATAATGGTAATCTTCCTTTCCCGGCTATTTTTGGAGCTGAGGGGATGAAGACTGGGATAAACCAATGAAAAAGATAGATAGTTGAAAAATGGTTGCCAGCCATGATTTTTAAAATTATGCTTCCAGAAGACTGTCAGATAGTTTTTATTGCTATTCTTCAGCCAGCAAGGAATTTAACTCAGTTCAAAAAGTGGTGTGGAGGGATACATTTCAGAAGTATGAGGAAAAGAAATCAAGAAAATGAAATAAAATCTTCAGGAAGACAAAAATACAGATGATGCAACAACCAAGGTAGCTGATTGCACACCACAAAATGAAACTACATAGGAGATAATCCTGGCAATGAGTAGGTATTAAGTACCATCATTATTACCTGTGACACTAGAAGAAGTTATAGCTTGGCATTTGCTAAAATTTCTTTCTCTCTTATAGAACTCCAGGAAATGTTGAGGAATATGCTCTTCTTAAGACCTAATATGGATATCAACAAGCAATTGGCATATCTTAAATCAAAACAAGCAAGAATTAATCCCCACCAAGACCATACAGAAGAAGAAGATATGTCGCAAATGAAGTTACCAATTGAAAACACACGGATTGGAAGAAAAAATAAAATATGAGATAGAAAGAAACAGGTAATATATGAGCTATGCATTCAGTTAAAAAAAGAATCTGAAAATCTGTAAAAAAAATTGCATAACTTATGGTGTTATTTAAAAAACTATGTTCCCATAATTGCATGTTAACCAATTTACTCCAGGTGTTGGAGTCATCCCTCATTGGTAGGAATGCATCAAATCATAGTTTTCAGCATATTCTGTACATGACGAATAACAATGTTGTATTAAACTACTGCTGGATGGAATGAAAAAGAACAGTTTTCAAAACTTGCCTTACACAGGACAATATTTGTTATGCATGTTTTTCACAAGAAAATGTGAAAATACATGGGTCTTTTTCAATGTGAAAATGTAAACTAACTACATACTAATCTTTAAGAATTTCTAGAAATATGTGTGACCATTTTCTTTCACGACAAACTGATGATGTCATAATGGAATAATAGGGGACACATTTTTATCCCGAAATAACACATTCCATACATTCTAGTATATGAATGATTGTCTGCTTAACCTTGGAGCGCCCAGCATTGCATATATGCAACAGTGTACATGTGTCACAAAGTTGGCTCAGAGCTTGTTATAAAGTAATGTCATAGTGCCAACTCAGGCGTCTATAGGTTTGGAAAGCATGGGCAAGTTTCCCCACCACCCCTTGTCACATTGTCATTTTTGTCACTGTGGCCCTGGCAGCTGAAGTAGATGGACCAATGACTGTGTCAACAATGGATGTGCATCTCGTGTAATTTTCTTTTATTTCTCAAATGTTTACGATCAACCGCTATACAAATATTACAGTTTTACTCTTCAAGGATGACTTTAGCCAGTTTCTTATGGTTGTTGGGCCTTTTTATATTTCAGTGGTATTTTTGGAGGGTACAAGAGGTGTGTTGCATATATGCAACCCTGGGCGGTCTCAGGGTCAGTTGGCGAAAATGGCTACATTTAGACCTCGGGCTCGTTAGAAGTACGTCAAGAATCATAACCATGCCCTTTCAAGTTATTTGGGGTTACTGGAGGTCAAATCAATTTATTTATGCATAGAACTATAATAGACCTGTGTCTTGTTTAAATTTTTGTTTGTTTTTACCATGATTTGGAAGAATTATTGCTTACACAAGGAATGTTTTTCAGTGGTATGTATCAACCTTCATTTATCATATATTTTTAAAATCTTTTTTTGGGGTAGTTTTTTCTACATAAATTTTATAGTATAAGCAGTCATTAGTTGTAATTGCTATGCTTTGCGAGGGTATTACCCTTCAGGAAGCGCTTGTTTTATTGGAGGCAGAAGATGTTTATGGTGATCTCACCAGCATTTACCTCGATATTCAAGAACAAGACTATGTCAGCATTTTTGAAATATTCATCGATGAGGAACTAATACCGAGTAGTAGAGTCAAACAAGTATGCCCTCTTTGCTAATCGACCACATCCAGAAATTACTCCTGATGAGATGAGAGTAATGTTAGGAATATTTTCGCTTTTCCTCTTTTGTAAGAGCCATCGACAAACATATGTTTTGGGAGGACGCAACAATTGTTCACAATATCCTAGTGAGCTCATCGATGCGAAGAAACCGTTTTTTGGAGGTTCAACAGAACCTGCATTGCGCCAATAATAATTCCATCAATTCTACTGACAAAATGTGTAAAGTCCATCCCCTCATCGAGTGACTTTGTATGAAATTCAAAATGTATTTCACCCTGTGCAATTGCTCGATTTCAACAAGTGCATGATTCTGTACAATAGTCTGCATTCCTACAAGCAGTTAATTCTAGGCAAACCCATCAGGTTTGGTTTTAAGGCCTGGCGTCTGAATACTCCAGACGGATACCTCATGGACTTGGATATTTATCAAGGAAAGAATCCCACCAAGAATGAGGAATATGAGTAAAACTTTGGTAAATGCTCCACACCCATACTATCAATGATGGACAGTCTACCGAATGGTGAGAAGGAATTTCCATGTACAATTTACTTCAACAATCTTTTCACTGGGATGAATCTTCTCCCACAACTAAAGAACCATGGTTATAGTGCAACAGGGTCTATGAGGGAAAACCGCATCCCGAAAAGCTGCCCATTACCACCAAACAAGAGCATGAAATAGCAAGAACGTGGCAGTTATGATGACTTCACTGAATCTTGTATGGAGGTGATGATATGAAAATGGATGGACAATGCTGTTGTGTCAACCTTTGAGGGAATTACTCCAGTCGACAAGGCACCACTATACTCCACCTGTGAGAAGAAAACTAGTCTCTTGCCCCTAGCTCATCCGGCAATGCAACATATTCATGGGAGGGACCGACTGTATGGATCAGGATGTGGGTTACTGCAGAATAAACATCAGGGCAGAGAAGTGGTACTGGAGTATATTCACTTGTCTTCTTGATGTTGCTACACATAACGCTTGGCTTCTGGTGAGAAACACAGGCTACAATGCTATGCAAGTCCAATTCCGCAGAGCTGTCAGCCAGGCTTACCTGAATAGCTACAGGACAGCACAAAGGCAAGGCCGTCCGCTGTCAATGGGAAAATCATCAGAGGAGATCAGATATGATAGAATGAAGCACTTTGTAAAATTCATTCCCGACTGGAAAAGACACTGGTGTGGAAGAGACAACTGAAGGAGCATTGTCCACACTCTATGCTCAAAATGTAACGTTGGACTTTGTGTCAATTGCTTTGAAGAGTATTATACCCAATAAACCTTTTCCAAGTAAAGCGTATCGCTGACTTCTCATATGACCTTACTAATCTTATATGATAATTCATTTCTTAGTATTTATTTTAATTTATATTGTTTTTGATTCAAATAATGAGCATAATACGGCCAGAAAAATGGCAATTTACCTTCTATTTTTACTTTTGGAACCATGATTTGATTTTCGATGATAATTAGTATCCATGTAAAAATAATGATTTTGAATAAATCCTTGTTTATCACTCTTGTTTTTAATTTGTACAAATCCCTTTTATTCCCCTCAGCGTAAAAAATAAACTACAGATAAATTTAGATATGCACCAATTCAAAGAGGTACAAAAATAATCACAAGTCAAATTGACCTCCGGACTGCCCAGCGTTGCATATATGCAATGGCCTATTCTGAGGCTCAGGTGAGGAGAATTCTAAAAGCGCTTGCATTTTCTTGGAAAGTAAGCTCAAATGACCAAAATCCTAGAATTTTACAAAAATACTCAGCAAAAAAAACTTTGGCCATTCTAGGGTTAAGTGATTCTGTATTCCTTATAGAGTCAAAAGTTAAATTATAAAATTGTACTTAGCTTGGATCATGAAATCTATGGGCTGTCTTAATTTTGAGTCTACATATGAAAGTGGGAGAGTAGATATTGATAACAAAGGATGAAGGTTGTTTCAGGTTTCCGCGGCGAGCAGGTATTTTTTCCATTTTTTCGGGATTCGGCCATGTTGCTGTTTTTCCAACAATTTTTCTCCTCCTATACTGGAGGCATCTTTAGGTCAAAGATGCAGCACTTCTTTCTGGTCTGTGCCTTCTCCAACTTTTTACTCAGCACCAAGTGTAAGTAGTGGAGTTCCTTTGACACTCGGTGGGCAGGTGGAAGGCAGACTGGGAAACCATTGATAACATAACACACCAGTCAACTCTCCACACCTTCCTTTCAACACGAGCCATTCAGCTGAAGAAGTTCACAAAGCTCCATGAAGACCAGCACCCAAGTCTCCATGTCCCTGAGAAGGACCGGACTGTAGTGAATTTGACAGACCATGACCTGAGTGAAGCTGCATCTTCGGACCTAGCTAGGGGGCTCAACTTTGCCATTCCTCACAACAGAACCCTGATGGAGCATATCATAATGGGGGAAAGGCAGCTATTCAGAAGATACCAAGCAGATGAGATCAGGGAAGACGTCACTAGAATCCTCTGGAAGGCTAAGCCACCAAGACCCAACGCTACAGTGGCTGAATGCAGAACTTTGACTGAATGGCAGAATTCCAAGGAACTCCTCATAGTAGTACCTGCCGACAAGGGGAATGCCACGGTCATCATATGCAAGGAGAATTATGACAACAAGATCTATTCTTTGCTCAGGGGAGGCAATGCATACAATGAAGTCAATAAGGACCCTACCGGATGACTGGATAGACTCAATAAAGAGAAGATCAAATGATCATCCAAACCCATTGAAGACCAAAATACGCTTTTACCATCTGCAGCCATTCCACCATATCTTTATGGATTTACCAATATCCACAAGGGAGGCATACCAATGCACCCAATTGTTAGCAATATCGGAGCTCCGACATACAAGATAGCTCAATAGATTAGTAGAGCACTTCAGTCTTTTACCTACTGGATGGACACAATAGCATTTCATCCACATTCTAAAAGATATCCATATCAAAGAAGGAGACTTGATGGTGAGCTTTGAGGTGGTCTCTCTGATCACCAAGGTATTATTACCACCAATTAAGGACTCCATCCTCCTACTTAAAGAAATGAGGAAGAGAGGCCTTCCCAAGGACTTCCCAGATCTAGAGGAGTTTTGCCTCAAGAATTTGTACTTCATCTGGGATGGAAAGTACTATAATCAGGACGAAGGTATGACCATGGGATCTCCCCTCTCCCCAGTCATCGCCAACATATTCATGGAGGATTTTGAGCAAAAGGCCATGCAGAGGTATCCGAAGAAACCTACTAAATGGGTGAAATACATTGCTGATACATATGTGATTTGGCCTCTTGGAAGTGAAATACATTGACGATGCATATGTGATTTGGCCTCTTGGAAGAGAAGAACTTAACTTGTTCCTGCATCACCTCAACTCCCAACACCCATTCATAAAGTTCACTACAGAGATTGAAGAACAGGGATACTACCATTCCTGGATGTTATGGTCAGCAGAGGAAATGATGGGATTAGCACATGCAGTTTACCAAAAAGACATGCACACAGACCAATATCCAAATGCAGATTCTCACCACCATCCCGCATAATAAATGTCATTAATTGACACCTTGCTGCATAGAGTCTACAGCATTGCCGACAAAAAATCACTCCTGGCTGAGAAAATAACACTGACTGAGGCCCTAGGAAAGAATAGCTAATCCAAAGCAATGGTTCTAAAAAGGGCTGCCAGGTTAGAGAACAGGAGGAAAGTTAAAACTGTCCCATCAACTGACCTAGAGGAGAGACCCTCAGCCGACCCCACCATCCCCTACATTGCAGGGACGTCAGAAATGATTAGCAGAATTTAAAAAAAAACACAGTGCTGTAGTCAGGTTTTCCACCATCAAGAAAATCGGTGACATTATGCCCAATGGAAAACAGCAGATTCCCAGTACCATGAAAGATGGAGTTTACAAGAAAAACTGCAGTTGTGGGAAATCCTACGTGGGTAAGGACTGGGAGGGCGATCACTTGCAGAGTGAAGAAACACCAAAAGGCAACAGAAAAGAAACAGTTTCACCTCTCAACTGTCGCCAAGCATGCATGGTCTGGACCTGGCCACTCAATCTGTTTTGAAGAAGCCGAAGTCCTGAGAGGAGAAAATCGATACTTCCCACCATTAATCAGGGAAGCGATCAAAATTACAAAATGCCCAAATAACATGAACAGGGAAGATGGCTACCACCTAGCAACTAGGTGGAAGAGAGTGCCAAAAGTGTGTTTTGGCAACAAAAATGGTAGCCAATGAGAAGCAACTGACTCTACTATATAAACCCAGCCATAAAGAAGCACTGCATCTTCGACCTGATGACACCTCCAGGATAGGAGGAGAAACGTTGTCAGGAAAACAACAACCCGGCTGAATCCCAAAAAAATGGAAAGTAAGGATGAAGGCATGCAACATCGGTGATTGAGCACATTTTGACCTTCATTATCTCCAGTAACCATGTTAATGCAGTTGATAGTAACTCATTTGGATTCTCCCATTGCATATAAAACTATTGACAAACTCTTTATTACTTCAACTCCTGCATAGCATAGATAAACCATTCAGTACTAATTTCAGTAATGGCAAATAAATAAAAGCCATAGGTAGCTTAATTGCTGATTGTTCCTCAAAAATCCTCAGAGTGGCAAGGGAGAGTAAACGATGTCACTCATTAATATACTAATTATTTTTTTGATTTTGTCCCAATGAACAACATAGAGACTAGCTTCTTCATATTGTTTCAAAATTATTTTTACTAAATCATTGTGCTATTGAGTTCTGTAACGTATGATGTGAAAGCAAGTGTGAGAGTTGATGGGGTCTTGTGACACTGGCTTGAAAGAAAATGGCATAAATCAGGGATGTGTAATATAACCATGGCTGATCAAAGTTTTTATGGATATATATCAGAATGATGTATGTAGGGATGAAGTCAGGGTAATAGTTGGAGATATAAATGTGCAAGTTGTATTGTATGCAGATAATGCAGTGTTGTTATTTGAGACAAAACTGGAGTAACAGCGGCTCCTGGATAATTCACATGAAGCAACATAGAGCATGGATTTGGATATAAATGCATCAAAGACCAAACTATTAGTTATTGACAGGGAGAGTGATAAGAATGATTATATAATGAAGGAAATGAGGAAGAAATCAAATAATTTGATGATTTTGCTCATCTTGGCCAAATGTTTATGGAAAATTGAAAGATAGATGAAGAGATTTTAAGTCATGTAACAGCCAGTAGTGAAGTCATAGCTAGTACCTACGTGGTGCATAGCCTGAAATGAGTGCATATATAAGAAAGAGAAAATCTCAGGGTACAAAATTATTCTCCTGATAATATTATATGGTAGCTTAACCTGAGTATGTCAGGATTAGCATAAGAGTAGACAAACCCTGATTCGAAAGGGATACCTGAGAAGTCTATTAGAGGAAAATAAAATAAATGAAGTTAGGAATGAGTGGGTGATGACAGAATGTGGGTTTGATGCTCCAGTAGTGAAAGGAGTGAGCTTCATTGGTTTGGCCAAGTCAATGGAATGGGATAGACATGAATTACAAAACAGATGTACTACTACTGTCAAGTGAATAGTATGAGAGGAAGTTATAGATCATGAAAATCTTGGGTAAATGTGGTATAAGAAAATCTGATGAGGAGCAATTTTGCAGTCTCAGGAATAGGAAAGTGATCATGAAGCAATGCATGAGTACAATAAAATTAAAAGGAGTTTGTAAGAATAGAGTACAATGGACAAAATAATTAAATAATGAGCCAGTTTTCTCAGGCAAACAGATCTTTTCTCAGATCAGCTGATACACAGAGCAGACCACAAGCTTTCCGATTCTCCTCTTGCCAACGGTGGTCCTGATAGGTGGTATAACCTCCTTTTAAGTGCTCCACTCAGGCATAGCCCAACACCTGGAGCTGGTGGGGCCTCTCGTTCGACTCCACAGGAGGCACCACAGGAGCCTGGGAAAAGTTGTGCCCAACCACCTACAGTGCCAGGGCAGATTCTGGGGATGGGTCAGTATTTGGAGGGGCAAACAGAGAATGGGGTGAGAGTTTCATCCCAGATTAGGAAAATGCAGGGTTACTTGGAAGATAATACCTTGTAATCCAAGTGGTGCAATACAAGTTACTATTAGTGACTACATTTAAAAGAACTGTGAGTGAAAACCATGTTACCAATTTGATCTGGGTGAACTGTGTGTGTGATGAATTATTTTAATTACTGCTCTTGTTTACTTGAATTATTTTAATTACTGCCCTTGTTTACATTCTTGGTGAATTATTTAAAGCACTGTCCTTGAGTATGATGAATTATTTTAATTAGTGCTCTTGTTTACTTTCATGGTGAATTATTGAAGGTACCGCCCTTGATTATGGTGAATTGTTTACTTATTTACTGTCTTGGCAGTGTATGCTGGGGATCATAGGTAAAAGGGGGAGGAGTTGTTATGTATGCTTTTTGTTCATCATGTTATATATGCTTTTCGTTTGTCAATTGTTACCTTAGGGAGCAGCCACTGGGCTGGCACAAGGGCAGTGGTGATTGGACTTCCGGGCTCGCTGGAGGCAACCCTGGCTGAGGTATTGTCATTGCTATTGTGTATGGTGTGATTGTCCAATAAATCCTATTGCATCTGAGTTATAGTGACTCAATTAAACCCACAGGATGCTACAGTATGATGCTGCTATACCTGTGGTTCCTCCTCTGGAGTCGAACGAGAGGCCCCACCAGCTCCAGGTGTTGGGCTATGCCTGGGTGGAGCTTCTGCACAGAAATCTGTTTGTGACTTGACTATACTACAAACTTCCCAATATGAAGACTCATACCGATTGAAAACATGTATCCACTAGTTGATTTCCTATCCTTTTTATCCCCAGCCCAATCTGCATCTACATAACATTGTAGGTTCAAATTTCCTTCTGAAGAAAATTCTAAGCATTTTTCAATCGCAGACGTGAGATAGCATAATATACATTTTACTGCTTTCCAAAATCGTTCAGATTGATTTTACACATTTCTACATAAAATTCCTACTGCAAATGCAATTTCAGGTCTGGACACATTAGCTGTGCATAACAGTGATCCCATTACTCTTATGTACTGTGAATTATTCAGTAGTTTCAAACTGTCCTCTCCTCTGTCAGTCAGAAAAGTAGTTTTCTTCATAGGTGCTGGGTTCCTGTTTGAGGGATCTCAGATAAAAACTTGGGATAACTTGCAACAGGTTTATTTGACGGGAGCTATCCATCCACACATCTTCTCACCATGACAGCCAACAACAAAGAGAGAAGCCCTCTTGTAAAGACATGGCCGTGCCCAAAAACAATTGATTAACGAAATGCAAAATTGGTTTACCGCAGAATTTACAAAGATACTCATTTAGAATAGAACCAACAAAGATAAAGATACACAGTCACATAGATACCCAACAATAGGAGAAACTGACTTTGGTTCCAGCATGTCCAAATATTCCTGCAAACAGCAAAATGCTGAAATTCACAAGGTACACAGTCAACTGCATAGTTTTTATTTTTTATTGCTGTAATTTTTAACACTAGAACCAGGCGGATCATTTTGACCCAAATGTGATTTTAAAGTCATTTATTTATTTCATTTTCAATGAGAGCTGGATTTCCTCATGTGACTTATATTAATTTTAACATATGTTTTTGTCCAAAAATTTTCACCTTCTTGGAATAATCCGTAAATTAGTTTTTTTAGAATTTACCTTGAACGCCCATATGGGTCATTTTGACCCAGAAATGTATTGGCACCTTGTATCATCACCAAAACCCCTTTTTTATTAGTATTCATTAGTCATTCTGCTGCACATGTTGTCCGTCCCACTTTTTCCTATCTTCCTCATTCGGTTACCTTCCATGCCTGGATCACCTTTCAAAAATATTCTCATATACCTTCTTCCACTTCGTATCCCCACCCTTTTCATTTTTCATCCGGTCGATTCATGGGATATTTAGTAATTTTTTGGCTGATCACAGGGTACATTATCACTATTTTAGAGTGCAGAGAATACAATATTGCTCCTCACTGACGTATGGACTAAGCTCACTTTGTTGCCACCAGCTCTACTTTTTCTCTCCGAATGACAAGTGGATAATACAACTTCAGTCTTCCTCTTTGTTCCATAGAGTGAAGTTTGTTGCTAAAATGTTAAGTTTTATGGTGGTAGTGGTTTTGAAGTACTCTGTTTTCAAATATATCTCTGAGTCGCTCATTATGATCTGTTGAAATTCGTGCGAAGCTGCAAATGATTCAGGAGGATGAGTCAAATCGCGGAGAGTTTTCATTTCACAGCTCCAATGATGAGCAGAGATTTGAAACATCCGAAGAATCAACCGATTCTTCAGAAAGTGACGATGAATGCAGTCAAGACACAAGAGAGAGTGCAACTAAATATGAGCTTAATATTTGGCAAAATGATATATATTATTTTCATTCGTACATTCATATTTTTCACAATTTTGTTGTTATTCGTATGTGTAATTTTGGTAGGACGAAAAATTCGTCATAAAACAGTGCTACATCTTGTATGTAGAACACGAGGATGACGCGGTCAAGGATAACTGTCTAAATAGTCAACGAATTTCAGACTGTGCAGCATGTGTCTCATGCTGCCTTTTCTTCACCAATGCAGAAATATAAACTCAGACAACTTCTTTACATCTCTCAAATTTGGCTCAATTGCTCAAGGAAAAATCCACTATTTTAGTTGGAACTGTAAATTGCTCTATAAGGGAAGTACCAATCTCTCAAACAATGTATGGATAACTGTATTCCATAAGAGTACTGAAATCTTACGATGATACATTAACAATTTAGCAAGGAAATTGGGGGGAATATGCCCTAGTATTGAGTTCTCTTCACTCCAGTGTTAGTATAACTAATACTGAGAAAATATTCCTCACCCTATGTCGCACCATATGCAACGAATATGGGGTGGACATAGTGGAGAAAATTGCAACGCAGTACATAATCAAAGCGTTATCAGTAAGATGGCCAATTCATAGTTTCCATAACATTCTAGACCTGACAGCAATCAATTCCGTTGTGATATACAAGGCCGTCAGTGGGAGGAAAATTTCATGAATAAATTTCATCCAACAACTTTCAGAGAAACTACGCAATGGTTACACAAATAAGAGATGGGGTCAGGAACAATTTTTTTGAAATCACAAACAAAATTTTGACATTATTTGCTAACAGGCTGAGGTGTCAAACTACAGAGAATTATATAGGAAATAAATGGCCAATTCTGCAACACGGAGGCCAGCAGGAAATGTGCCATAAAAAATTGTATACACGTGTCAAATGCATTAACAAAAAAGAGTAAATTATTATTATAAACAATAAACAATAGAATGTATTTTTATCCCTAATAGATCATGTTTATAAATGTGTATCACTGAAATAATAAGAATCCCTCAGTTAGTTGCTATTGATTTTCGGGAAAATTCCTATTTCGACCGAAAAATAATATTTTGAGCTTATTAATTTCCACCAAACTTTGAAAATTAATAGATACGTATTAAAAAATGTGAAAGGTGTTAGTAGTATATTGAGGTATGACACAATAGGCAAGAAAAATGAAATAAAATTGAAAAAACGATAATTCGACACAAATGCTGTAAGTTTACATCTCAATAAATCTTCGATATTGTCAAAGTTGCGCATATAAGAAAGTGAAAATAACAATGAATGTGAAGAGGAAGAGTGGCAGTTTGTTGCAGGAACTGTAAAAATGTAAACTTAATAGTGTTAAGTGAAGAATTATTTCATTAATTACAGTAGGTCAAAATGATCCGCTTTGGGCGTTGAATGATGTTGAGAAGTCCGGGCATCCTAGTGTTAAAGGATACCACCCTTATAAACAGTATTAGGGTTTGTTCCATCTCAACCAAGAACATAAACCACATCAAGCCACCTTTGGGATGGCTCATGATGTATGTACTCTAAAATAGACATGGTCTCATAATGTCCTGAGCCAGGGGATAGCGTAACATGTCCAATGTGATGAGCATCAGGTTAAAGTACAAGTGATAGGTGCTCTTCTCTAATGATGCTTGAGTGCGTTTTAGTCTTATCCTTTCGACCATCAAGGTATAGACTTTTATACAAATAGATCTTCATCTGCAGAATACATTTGTTTTTATTCCAAACAAAAATTAGTTTCACATGCCTTATTTTGCTCTTGGCCACAATCTAAGCAGATGTTTTGTCGGTAGATTCCTCAGATGATAAATTTCCTGCTTTCAAAGCTGCATGAAGTACATTTTATGATACATGTTCCACAGCCATCTTGATTATGATTCATCTCTGAATAATCACAAAAGTTTCTCTTAAGTCTAGTTAAGTCTTAGGTATTCTGTTTATTGATTTGCCTGAATGGTTTGCTAAATAGTTCGCTGAATACCTCATCCTAAGTGGAACTGTCCTCAACTTTGTCCTCAATACCTGCATCAGCATCACTGAAGGGTTGGCCATCATTTGGCTTATACTTTAGAACTTTCTTCATCCTAATGACTTTGTCATGATGGCATGTTATTAGTCAAATTAGTCTTAGACTTTAAAACATACCATTGGAATATATGCCCTTCCCAGGTAGCATCTAGCTTCATTGCAACTTGTCGGGCTACAGAAGAAAAAACTAACTCCTGATTGCTTTGGAACACTTAGCAATATTGTCACATAACTTCTAGGGAGCAAAGGAGAAACCTTGCCTAGCTGGAAGTTTAAATTCATCATAATCCTTGGAGTTTTCATTAAAAACTTGGTAAATATTAACACCGTGATGCTCAAACTTTGAAAGTGACATTCTGATGATTGAATGAAAAGCTGTGCAAATTCAGAGCATGCTGTCGGGAATGCAGTCAAGTGATATGAAATAAAAGATCGGTGAGCAAGTAAAAGAGGCACGGCTTCATAAGTGAGGGCCTAGAAGATTCAATGAAAATGGTGAACAGAGGAAGCCAAGTGAGATATGTTTTATCTGTAGTAATGCAAATGTGGAAAGCTACAGCAAGAACTTCAGGCACAAAGCTACTCTGGCTTGTCTCTGCCTGCCAGGTGGAGTGATGCAGAGTGGGGAAGGGGGGCACTGCTGTGGTGAAGAGGCAGATGGGTGGGAGTGTAAAACCAATAATATATGACTTAACCTTGTCACAGTCAAGAATAGTTCAAAAAACTCAGTAAGGATCTGAGGTACTTGGTTGCAAGGCAACCGTCACTGGCCAGTTGTGCGAGGAGCTGCACGACAACTAAATTGTGCTAAGTTTGCTCTTTATTCCGACCTCAAAATAGGCCTTCCCTGGTACCCGAGGAATATATAATTGAGGCTTGAATTTCTGTTTTTATCGCAAGTGACATCTTCTCTCTGATAGCTGTATCAGCTATCTAGGCCCCATAATGGATGTTACTCTGCCTGGTAACCATCGACCACCACCAGCATAGGGCCTGAAATACACTAAATCACCCAATTTCAAATTCCTAGCTCCTTTGGTACATGAGCTGCCGTTAACAGCAATTTATTCCCTTCTCGCAGGGCTAGGTTGCACAGCTGGGTGCAACTTATGAAATAGTGTTTGCACACAGTGCCCCATTAACATTTCTGATGGGGTTTTGTTAGTTGATGCACTTGGTGTCGTCCGCAATGTCAATAGTATATTGGGCAACTCACTCCTCCACTGATTTGGGGGCAATCTTTTCAAACACCTTTTGACAGTTTGGACAACTTTCTCTACCTGACCATTTGAAGAAGATTATAAGGGGCAACACGCACAAGCAAAATAATTTTTTTAGCCAGAAAATCAGAAAACTTGGCAGAAATAAATGCAGGTCCATTATAAGTTATAATCTGGTCTGGAATTCCATGCACAGAAAACACCAAGTGAGGCAAGTGATGACCACAGAGGATGCCTTGGACCCTCTTGTCTCCTCTACCTCAATCCACTTTCAATAAGCATCAACTAGCATATAGAATGTACATCTGTTTGTAGGTCCTGCAAAGTCAAGGTGAAGCCTTGACCATGGCTTATGTGGCCCACTCTATGGCATTACTGGAGCTTTAGAAGGCATCTATCTGTTTTCACAGCATGCACAACATGAATAAATCATGTTTTCAATATCTCAGTCTACTCCAGGCCACCAAACATAGCTCCTAGCTAATGCCTTTGAACGTAGCACTCCCTGATGAACCTTGTGTAACATTTTTAGTACCACACCTCTTAGTTTTACTGGTATAACAACCTGAATTCCTCACAAAATACACCCATCCATCACCGTTAGGGTGCCAAGAGGGTCCTTGAAGAAAATGTGCACAGAAGGTGATAGCTGTGCTGGGTTCCATCCTCTTATTATGGCATCCCTGACTTCAGCCAATACAGGATCTCTGGTCATTGCTAAGGCAATAGCTCCACTTGTGAGGGAGGATCCACTCGATGCCTGCTCAAGGAGGAGGATGCCTGCTGGCTCAGGTATCCTTGTCACCATATCTTCTGCAGACTCAATGGGAAACCGGCTGAAAAAAGGCTTGCGTTTGTTTGTGCAAGACTATTATAAGTTAATTTTGCGATCTATATAAGTGAAAAAACTGAGTGACATGCCTAAAGAAAAATCACCTAAGGCATCATTATATAAGCAGTGGTCAAGAAATGATGCTAATTTTATGACAAATGGCGAAGTGATCTTCAGTCAGGCGTGTTGTAAAGAGGTAAGTGCTTGTAGATAGTTTGTACAGTACACATGGCCTTTATAGTTCACTGATGGTATGAGTTGGCGATGGCTGATGTACATGCATTTTTGAGAGACATGATATCCCTCTTTCAAGTAAAATGTGAGGAGAAGTGCCACTTAGCATCGAAATACAAGCTCTCATAAACAGAAATGTAGCGGCAATACGAAAACTTCAGTGCAGCCGTTTTTTCCCAATGTTGATTCTTCAGATCAAAAAGAGTTTTCAGCAAATTTATGCAGGGCTCTAGTTGCTGCAAATATTCCATAGAGGAAGCTTGATAGCCTAACTTTCAGAGATTTTTATAGAAATACACAAAATGCTCAATCCTGGATCAGTCTACACTGAGGAAGTACTACATGGATCCACTCTATAATTCATCAAGTTCATGAAAAATACAATTTTGTTTATGTGTAACTTTACTTACAGTAATTCATTTTTTTTAATGCATGACTCTTCCAGACAATCAAGCACATAAGAGAAAAAATTGCTGTTTCTTTCTCCTGGTTGTCCATAGATGAGACCAGTGATAGCCATGGTAGAATGATCGTAAATGTGCTGTGTATAAGATGTAGTGATGCCACCTCGTTTACTACTGTCCAGGGAAATTGAAAACATCAACCATAGCATGATTGATAGAATGGTGAGAGAAGCTTTGAGTAAGTATTGAGCTCGCAGATTTTTATATATATTTATGCAGTAGAGCACCAATGATCGGTTCTCTACTGTTTACTGTATTATGCATATTTTTTATTTTCTCCTACTATTTTGGATTTTCCTTTCTTTAGGGTTCCTGTGGCCAACAGAAAATAATGGTGAGAAGTTTCTTGTACTAATTACGGATAGTGTATCGTATATGTTAAAAGCTGGGCAGGGATTGAAAATATTTAACCCCAAGATGGTGCATATGAAACACATTGCACATGCTCTACACAGATTAGCAGAGGAGATAAGATACAAGTTTCCCTATGTAAATGTGGTGATTTCAAAAAGTATTTTTGAAGGCACCATCCTGCATTTCTGTTTTTTTAAAAGATACTGCCTGACGTATCTTTGCCTCCTCAGCCCTTTTTGACAAGATGGAGCACATGGATAAATGTTGCATTGTACTATGTAGACAACATCATTAAAATACGTGAGGTATGTAAGGTAACTACTATATTTCATCTACTAAACAAGAAAATTATTATTACTATTATTACTGTTACTTTTTGCAACATATCCCCCGTGTCTCTGGCGAGCATCAGGTTTGGTGGGTGAAGGTTTTCTAAGTTTTCTATCTCATTGACCCATGTCTTTTTTCACAACAGTCTCCAGCAATCCAGCTAGCTTCTGCAAACATGAGGAATTTAGCTGAAATATTGGTAATACTGCTGTGTATATATCTGTCTCCCTTCAAACAATAGGTCTAGTATATGTCTGTTTTTCCACCTCCTTCACATCCATACTGGTTTTGGAGTAAGCTGAAAACTCGTTCATAAATTTATCTCGTGAGAGGTGGTCTAGAATGACAATAACAGTTTTCGTCGCCTCCAAATTCCTTGGGGTGGAAATGGAAACTCAGCAAGATTTTATGCCTATCATTCTCCTAGAGAAAGTCTTGTAACCAGCAATATGAATAGTCCTCTTGACCTCTATTAAAAAAAAATATTCTATCTCATGGAGTTTTGTTAAATAATGAAAACTTGATTTTTTGTGGCCGACGTTTCAGAAATGTATTTTTCCATCACCCAGGCTTTTCACGAATTGATTCAGTTATTTATAAATTTTTGAAAAGCCCGAATGATGGAAAAATACATTTCCGAAACATCGGCCACAAAAAATTAAGTTTTCATTATTGACCTAAACACCATGAGATAATATATACTTGTAAACAGTATTGATGTGGGTTATATGGTGGTCAACTATTAACATTTTTTAAAAACTGAATACATGTACAAAAGAATAGGATATGTTCAGAAGTTCCCAATGGCTTTAAACATTATTTGTAGAGTGTCTGTAATATTATATGAATGAAAGTTGATAGTGCTCTTTGGTTGGGTTTTTTTAAGCATAGGTATGTAGTACAATAACTGGATGAAGAAGAAGAAGCAAATTCAATTGTGGAAGCCAAAGCTGCAGTGTTAAACCCTGATGTTGACAAAGACCTAGCATTTTAACGTGCTATTTAGGTAAATTACCATCCACAATTCAATCACTGGAGGAAAGAGGACTGCTCCTTGTGGCAGCTGTGGAAAAAATTCGAAAGGTGGAAAATGAACTTATTAATATACCAACTGATGTGGGAGAAGCCTTGATTTGAAAACTTAAGAAAGTTATGCAATGGAACCCTGGTTGGGAAGATATCCAGAAAATTGCAGACATTTTAGCAGGGACTTTGGTTGCTCCAGGACTAAAGATGACAGCAGAAGAGCTTCCATCATTTAAGTATTGCCCATTCAACTCATGTGAGGTTGAGAGGTCATGTTCATACCATAATATCCTGACTGACTCTCAGCATCAGTTTACAGGAGAACATTTAGAGAAATATGTTGCTGTAAATTGTAATGTAACTTCAAATAAGTAAACCTTTTGTATTTCATCTTTCTTCAATTTATAAGCTAATTTTATTTGGAGTTTTATCCTTTTTCCTCTCCATCACATTTATCAAATCGTAATCATGTATTTAAGCCCAAGCTTTGAATATCAGATGCTTCTTTGCAGCAAAACACCGCATTATGTTTCTGGCCAGGCACGGTGGCAGCAGGGTAAAGTCTTCGTCTACTAATTTGGGGATTATGGGTTCGAGTCCCGCCTGGGTGGGAATTGCACCACCCAAGGCATAGATGTATGTCAAGTTCTGTTTGTCTGGTCCCTGGAAAACCTGATTACAGGCTTAGCCTATTGGGATTCCAGGGCCAACCGAATCATCCAAAATGCAACCAATATTTTAAGCACCTATTTTAAGTGCCTATTTAGGCTGCCTATTTCTTCATTTATAGTGCTTAAATTTCCTCAGCTTAATTATGAGAAACACAAGCACAATGAAGAGTTAAAACTACCATTTTGAGATTCAAATCATAAGAGACTATGACGGTTGCAAAATAGTGGGGAAATCATTAAACATTTTATAACTAATACACCTGTTTTTTAGTTACCAGGGGAATGTAATGAAAAACCCTCAGCACCAAGATTGAGCAATGGCCGCCGAATGATAGACAGAAAAAGATAAAAATCAAATAAAAGTTGTTTTGTGCTATTGAAACGTCAGGCTAACAATTTTTTTTCTAAAATTGTCGAGCTACCTTGTGGACCACTGGGAATGGATGGACCTATTAACAAAACTGGCATGTAAAACTAAAATGAGTGCACTTGTACACGGCACGTCCATTCTTTCCATCTCCTCCTGTTTGAACGATTTGAAAATATTACTTCCCCACTGCGTGGATGCGCGAATGAAACATTGTTACTGCTATTGGGTACAAGGAGTGATTTCCACGATATCCCGCCAATCTTTCCTCGGGATTCGGTGGCGATAAATCGCGAACAATCTCTAAGATTTCTTCCCGGGAAAACGGAAGAAACGACATCGCCAGCATGGAACACTGCCCGTGTTGCCGGGGAGAGCCGAGCCGAGTCGGCTGGCAGCGGCGGGGCTTTCAATCCTCGGGGAAGTTTAGGTTTTCTATCGCGACGGCGGGTTTCATTCCCGGGCGGGCATGAGGAGGCGGGAGGTTGGCTGCCTCCCGAGCCGGGAGTCAATTCCAGATGAGTGCCCGTCATCCCCTCGGTCCCCCACGCGGCCACGGATGCTAGAACGTCGTGTAGTACTCCTCATCTGAGACTATGGACATCGGGCGCGCACGGCTGGCGAGGAGGTTCTCAAGTGCGCTCCGCACGTAAGATGGCTGGTACAGAAAGTTTCCCAGCGATTCTCGGTCGCTTCTCCGTCCACCCAGGCCACGATTGACTGTCGGTTTTATGCCCATACGCGGTCGAGATTTATAACAGCGGATCACAACACTACAATAATAATGCGGTGCTTAAAACAATGTGTACAAGTGTTTCGTGAAGTAATTTTATTTCCTCCGTCGTCGATATATTTACGTTGCATTCCATGATTTCGTCGATTGATTTTTTCACTCTAGTTGCCCTCATAATATTCTATCTCACTTGAAATTAATGAGCAGATATATCTGGGAAACGAAATTAGATGAGATTCATCTTCTCTCCAGTTTTTAGGTAAAGTCCTCCGGGCCTCCGAGATCATTCGACTCGATCTAGTGAACTTGGAAGCTTTATTCACCGATTAACCGCCTCAATTGATATGCTTAGAAACTTCATAATTCATTAAGTAAAGACAAAGTGCTGCAAAGATTGGCAAAATTTGGCGATGTAAGCGCCAAAAACTTGAGTCCCATGTTAAATTTTAATTGAATGCCCTTTTAAGATTAAGTTATATTGGTTACTTTTCTCAGAGGATTCTGTCAGTCTGTCCAACCCAAGCAGAGAAAAGTAATTAAATATGATCGAATGAGAAGACATTCTGAAGGTAACACATACTTCTTAACAGCATTATATTTCACAAAGGGTAAATCGAAGAAGGAATCCAACAGTGAACTAATCAGGTCACTCAAAGCATTTTGGTCGGAACTTTCAAATTGCGGGCACATCAAAACAAAAGGCTTAACCACGTCATTTCCTGTAGGCAAAGCCTTTTATTACGCTCAGCATTATGTTTTCGAAATATTTTTAGAAAATTGAAAACTCAGATGTAAAACAAAATTATGGAAAACATATATTCAACACTGTGTGTATCAACAAAATCCGAATGTTAACCTTGATACTTAAGGTCGGTTCGAGGTCTCCGCGTGTCGTTCATGATCAGGGGCAGTTTTGTATCATCTGAGGTATCTCATTTAGTGCTCAGAGTAAAAAAATCACACAAATGGGATTAAGCTGATGGAGCCCTGAGACATTGAACGGATTTGAACGCGACACTTGTATCCTTTCGGCGTAAAAAACATCAATATATATTTGTTTACACCAGATTAGGCCAAAGATTTCTCGATCACATATCACGCAAATGATAGGTGTCTAAATATTTATCATCACCACCATCAGCTGTCATCGATCTAAAGATTGGCTCGCCGATGCACTCCACTTAAATCTCTTTACAAAAACAGTTTAATTCCGAAGGCTGATTCCTCGCTGGCTGAATCCTTGTCAATTCTCACCGTTCGTTGCTCCTTCCATTGTTGTTTCCAGGAGACCTCTGTTTCTCTAAAATGCAGCCAATAAATTAGTACCTGTTTCTTTCACCGAACTTCTTCGCAGGCGTCTCCCTCCGTTTTTTATTCCATATATCATTCTAAAATAACATTACATTTCCTTGGATTCCAAAATTATTTGTTCTAGCCTCGTCAATAAAGAAAATAAATTAAAATCACACCATTTCTTCCTCTCATCCAACCAGGTTTCTGCTAACGTCATTTTAACAAATGAAACCGCATTGGTAACGGCTGGCGGAGAAATGTTGAAGAGAGAAGTAAGTACTGTGACTTTCTTCCGTTGGGAAACTATGGGCTCCCTTATGCTTGTTAACAGGAGTCACCACTTAGTAACATCACATAAAACAAGTTTAACTAAAATATGCTTGCATTAATCATCAGATAGGTTAAGGGAGTAACTACACCTTGTACTCCCCGATGAACTTGTCCACTTCTTAGACCAGAGGCTTCCTACCACGTTCCTTAGGAGCGCGTATTCCCTAACATATTATCCCTATCAGTGGGACATCTCGCAGCATGCAAATACTTTTGCCATGCTAATGGTGTCATTAAGTTTTTATCGTCTACCACTAAAACATCACGCTCGAACCCCAAGGGTACATGTACCCCAGATAAGGGTACTGTCTCGTAGGCAACCGAGTCACGTAGTTATCGCCGGACGAGGAGCGTTCGGGGTCGGACTACCTTCCATTTGGAGAAAACACGAGCCTTGTCTCAGGTAGAGGAGTTGGCGAGAACTAGACAGAAAAGGAGAGAGAGAAAGTGAGTGAGAGAGAGACAGATGGAGAATGTCGAGGAGAAGGAAGGAGAGCGAGAAGGGGAGAAAACGCGATCCCGTCTGCGCGGCGGATTCGCCGGGCGCGGAGTGGAGAAGCGAGCAGGAGGTGTGTTTGCACGACTAACTCTCGAGTCGGGAACGAGCGAGGGCAGCGGCGCGAAGAGAGGCTAGGCATGCTGGGGCGGTTTAAAGGTGGTGGCGAGGAGGCAAGAGGGGTGGGGGAAGAGAGAACCGATTTACAAACGGGGCGGGGAGAAAGGAAATTCCCTCCGTTAGAAGAAGAAGACGCTGCCCTGCCAAAGGCTTCACGTGACGACACGATTCCTCTCGAAAGAAACGCTGCTTTGGTCTCGAGGACTCCACCGCACGAGGTCCGCGGCGCGTGTACCGTCCGCGCACACGTTCACCCTCCCAAGCTCACTCCCTCTCTCTCGCGTCCGCCTGCTCACCTTCAGTGACGCCGTGACGGGAGAAAGTCCGAAGACGTGAAAGTGTTCGGGGGTCGCTTGTGTGAGTGTTGTTGTATCCTTTCGCTTGGCCACGAGAGAGAGACCCCTTTACTGTAGAGAATCGTCTTCACTTCTTTCCCCGGGTCGACTTGAAAAATGGAATTGCGAGGACAGGAGCGCATGGCGCGCGAGGAAGTGGCGGACGGCTACGCCGCGCGGGCGCCGGTAGCGACGGTGCGTCCCGCCTCTCGAGAGCCGCCGGCAGGACCGCCTCCCCCGAGGAGCCACGCTGTATAACCTCGCGCGTCGTTAGGCACCGCTCGGCGTTATATGAATCGCGAATTCAAGACTAATTATGAGACTCGTTACGACACATTACCATAGGTTAATCCCACTCAGGAGTGTCTCGACTTGAAACATCGAGACGAAAAGAAAACTCGTCCATTTACCAAAATAAATCCCAAGAATTCCTTTTCGCTGAAACTACAACGTTGACTTAGAATGAAAAATTCGGCGAATTTCGCTAGGAATAGGTGTTGTTTATTTCATGAAAGAATTAGTATGCATTCATCATGTCCGCCCAGAAAAGCCATGATGGAAAGGCGTAGAAATAAAAAAAATATCTTCCAAAGCTTTCCATGTCCCCAATACCATATATATATGATTTTCTTTAAATAATAATTGTGTCGTGAAATTTAATTTCCGAATGTTTTACTCACAGCAATACTATTGAATGCAATGTCGAATCCCGGGTCGCGTCAATAAAATCATAAAAATGGAGTTGACCAAATTATTGAAGATCTTCCGTGATGGATAAGTTCCACCAAGTTAAGCCCAAGACCGTTCCCTTTACCATTAAGTAAGCATTTCTTTTGCCATTGATGTAGACGAATGTTAAACATTCTTAGAGAGGAGAACATGTGAAATAGCGAGCGCAAAAAATGGAATAATCATTTGAAATATCAATCATTAATGTACCAATAGTGATCAAGTTGCACTTCTAGGTTTTCACATACTTTTTAAAAAAATTCTGGCCATTACATACAAGCTTTGAGATAGTCAATATTCTGCGATTACCTTGATTATAGACTCGCTAATTGATGAGGTTATTTACGTATAAAATGCAATGGAAGTAAATTTTACACCGTCATGTATTTCCTATTTTTAAGTTTGTTAGGCTGAAAATAAATCACCGAAGTGCCATAAAAATCTTTCAGCGACCAGCTCATTAAACAATATGCTGTGCACCAGACGGATTAAAGCGAGCATGGAAAAGTTATTTGAAGAATTTAAGTCATTTTTTGGAAATAATGAAAATAATTATGAGTACTAAGGTTGACGACCTCCCAAAAAGAGATGAAAAACTTTAGACTCTCCCACCACGAAGATCGATTCCGCGTAACTATTGATTCCAAATCCTCCGGTCGCTCACGCGCCCTTCGAGCGGGATGCTGCGGAGCTCCCTCGCCCAGGCACTTAACGGAGCTGCCATCTATAGCACTTTCGTCGTAGCTCCACGGAAGCATCGTTTGAAATGTTCACGAAAATACCGCGTTTTTGTTCAAAAAGCGGGGTTCATACAAGGCGGGGTTCATAAAAGCTTTGAGTTTCCTTATTACAAGAAGGCAACGTTATCCAGTAATCCTCTCTTGATATCGTTCTATTGCCTAACGAATGAATCGTCTCCAGTTCAAAATCAACGTCCGACTGATAGTTTCACGATATATAAAATTTCTTTAATGCAATGTCTTAGAGTAACATGAATCATGGACGTTCAAATTCCTACAGTCTTATCTCAATCATGTTTTTCAATTTCCATGGAAACATGGTCTGTCTTAAAAAAGCTAGTTCTATGCGCCCACCTGTGTTCATTGGGCTGAGTTTGCGCCTAAACTTAACTTGCCATAAAAAACTTCTCTTCTTACCACTTTCCTAGGTGATATTTCGTCTTTGATTTCTATTTTTTTATAATCAAAATCCACGATATGTCACGAAAAAATATTGTTTTTTTTCTGGTAGCCGAATAATACATCAAACAGGACCCCCATAACCCTGCGACAGTGGGCGACAAACCTCAATGAACATCGCGATGTAAAATGTATGCGGTTTTTACAGAAATTAAATCATATTCCGTTTAGTTGTCAATAAGTGCGTTGTAAAGCATGCGATGTAATGTATGCGATGTAAAATGTATGCGCTTTTAACAGATATTAAATCATATTTCGTTTAGTTGTTAATGTTAATGCATTATAAATTTCCATATTTATAACATAACGCAACTGCTCCCTAAAATATTTTTCTTGCATAGGCATTTTCAAAACACTTTCGCATTAAATAAGGCCATTTCTACAACTTTCGACTTGTATGCGATATTACTATGAAGATACTTTCGTCGATCAAACTTAGTTTATTTGCAAATTCTACGGCAGGATTGTACGCTGAGCTGAGTCTGAAGAGGCATATTGGTGGTCTAAAAATACGTGCATATATTTTATATAATTAATATGCTCCGAAATACGCTCTGTATTTTTGAGCCTAAGTTATATCTTTCAATTTTGTAATGTACATCTCTATTCTTTGGCGTCCTTGATGCTGGAGAGCATAAGACAACATTTAGATAAGGAATTGGGAATATTCTCTCATCTGGAGAGTCGCAATTTGACTCTCAGATGAGAAACGAATGCAAAATACCCAATACCCAGAATACCCAAGGATCAGATTGGATAAAAGAACATAACACAGCAGAAGCTATACGATCATCAGCTTTGAAGAAACCCAACCGTGAGCTCTGCCCATAAAGAGCGGTTTACTTTTAATGTAACAATATCGACAACGCGATAGAAGGAACTGTGACCAAATCCCAGGAGTGATATAAAGGAAATAGCTGCAAGTGCATTGCAGCTGGATGGTACGCAAAAATGTGTGACCCTTATGAGCCATTTGTAGAGAGTGCCTAGCTTGTAAGCCGATGGGGTACTCGTGCACTCAAATTCGAATACACCCTCCCTAAGATTACTACCCCAAGGGCGCCATTGGTTACTACGCTGCGTCCGCCACAGGCAGTTCGTCCGACAACCGGCAGGAGGCCGGGATCTAAGTTCGACCGGGAGAAGCGTTCACTTTGAAAACCTCGTATTTCCGATTATAGAGCTAGAGCAGACTTTATAATCCTCACTACATAAAAAATAATAAAATATTCGGCAATTTTATCAGATTTTCATTATTAACAAATAAAATGGTGATTTGTTTCGGGCATTACCTGCTTTCACTGCACTCACCATCTCTTCTTCATTCAAGTAGTTGTGTGGATAATTACTTTGTGACATTATTCAAAATGAATTATAAAAGAAGAGAAATTACGAAACGATTTACATTCTTTCACGCCTTTCGTCTGTGCAAAACTGGTGTGAGCCTAATCTCGCAGTCTGTCCACTGCATTATTGGTGTCCACTAAATTCGGTAGAGCTCAATGTAAAATACAGAAGCGTCGTGATAATCTGGTAAGGCTTTGCGACCAATGAAGATGCGTCTCTCGATTACCTTTTCGATTTCTGTAATGAGAGAGTTTTTAAAAATGCAAGAAATTACTTTCCGGGCAACCCTCATATTACTAAAAAGTTTAGAAAAACATTTTAAAACATTACATACGTACATAACAATATATAAAATTATTACGAAAGAAAAAATGCAGCTAAAATTTTATTTACACTCATTAAATAAAAAATAAATTATCCTGGGGGTGCGACACCCAGCGAATTGGATCTCTCACGTGAAACAAGCGACTGCACTAAAGGATTAAAATAATTATCACAAACCTATGGAAGCAATGCATCTTTGGGTTGGTTCACTCAGTAAATGATTAAGGCACCCGTAATCATTTCATTTTGCTTCACACATAGCAGAGCACGTAATTTTCGACCATTCAATACCAAATTCTGATTCAGTTTCGCTAAGTTTGATTGTTAGACAAAGAAATCAAGCGTATTTCATATAATTAAAAGGCCCTCATGATCAACTCACTAAAAAAGTATGCTGGCCCTTTTTTGAGCGTAGCTATTAGTTTCCAGCGTATGCAGATGGATGGTCCTGCCGAATTAAAAGAGTAAACGCTATTTTAGTGACCAAGGAGCGAAGAGTGAGAGAACACAAACTGAATGCCTACTTGTTCTTAATAGAATAAACGTCTGGAAAAGTTACTCATTTAACTCTAAAACTTTTCATGCAAATGAAGAATTAAGGTAAAACTATTTAACTACGAGATAGACGTGGCTTACCGACTGTGGTCGCTGAACAACGAGTTCGCTAGATTCCACAGCATGAGGAAGGAATACACCTCATATCCTCGTAGCAAAAGGTGACTTTAAGAGCTAAGTTATGGAATTATTCATCTGTCTGTGTACATTAATCATTATGGGAATCCCATTCTGAAGTCTTACACTGATGCGACGCAGTTTACCAAATTATTAGGACGATTGCTGACTCATGATTTTTAAAAGAATTTAATGAAAAGGCTCTGTAATTTTAATTTTATCCAAAACCTTAAGTAAAAATATTATCATTTCCTGAAAGTTTCTTCTTAAGCCTCTGAAGCAAAACAGAATAAAATTGCGTCACAATATCCCCCACCACTTCATTCTTTGATGACTCTACTGCTCACTAATTAATAGCATCCAACTAAAGCGATAAATATGGGATACGTACAAGCCTAATAAATAATATAATTGAATAATCATCTCGGAAAGAATTATGCGTTGGTGCGTGTCTGCCATATGTTTTTGGATTAATTATAAACTTTTGTTCGATTCATCGAGGGAGATATTTTCATTTAATTCATAACTATATGAAAAAATATTTAATTACGAGCTAAAAACATATCACGCCAAGAGTTATGAATGTGGGTTCATAAACAGCAGGCGATTTTGACCTTGTTTCAGGCTTAAGGTGACAAAACTATAATGGAACGACTGAGACTTAATGGCTGAGAATACACTACCTTGAGGGGTAGCGTTGTGTTGGAGAATATCAAGGAGAAAAACATGGGAATGTATGTTTATTCACTGCAACTTCTAATTGCTGAAAGCCCGCAGGTGATATTCGTGAGGAATTAACTTGACGTCACGATGTAAGACTGCACGTATAAATTAAACTTAGTAGGTTGAGAGAGATGAATGGAGTAGCATGATCTACGATCATCCAGTCCATTAGGAGGAAGCTGTAATAAATCCCGCTTACGTAGTGCAAAAAATATGCATAGAAAATGAGGCTTAAGGTTCGCATGGGCTCAGGAACACCACGCCATCATATCTCTCCATCAGCCACTTAAGGCTAGAGGGCCATTCTCTGAAGGAATGCCGGTAAACCAGATTTCTTCTCAATCATGACCCAGCTAGCTCCGCATTCACCGTGCTCTGCCAACTGGCAACTTCCGTGACAATTGACGACGCCATGAAATGTTTGATAGGAATAGGATATTTTTATGAATTATAAGCAGTGGCTCTATGCATTAAAATCTCCATATATGCAGTGAAATTTACATCTCTGGTTTTCAATGTGACCGTGAATTTACTTATTTATTTCTGTGCTTAATTATTCTCTTGGAATACGCGTGGCTCACTTTCCACGCCGTTTTACCAGAATTATAAATTGCACAGTACTAGTGGCTCTGTACTTGTTTCTGATTCCCTTGAATATAACGTCGACGGAATGTACACTGGATAGCAGTTTCGATAACAAAATGTTAACGTGCCAAAATATTCACATCCGTCCACCATGCTCCCGAGTTTTCTCATGCTGCAATCCGAAGATTGGCAGACGCACAACGTCTTATGCGATTCTCCAATGGTTATCTGTCGCTCACACATCCCATCCATGACACACTTGAGTCAATCTACTCATGGCTAAATAATAATAATAACTTTTCTTTATGTTTGAGAGGATTTAGGACTTTACAGTTCTCTCATACAATTAACTCGAATTTGACTAACACAAACATCCATCTCCTGGGCGGTAAACAAACTACCCAGGCGGGATTCAAACCCACGACCCTTGGATTAGTAGGCGAGGTCTTTACCCCGCTGCCACCGGGGCCGACTAAACTTAACGGGGCCGACTGCTAAAGAAAGAGTTCCGAAAGATACAGCCAAAATAATTTACATTACTCGAATCAGTCAACCGTGACGAAATATTTGCTAAATGGATATCGACACTCGCAGTTGATGCAAATGATGATGGACTTAACCTGGTCTGGGATGACGTGGGTGATTGATCATCCACACTTTTCTATTGAGTAAGGTAAATATTCCACATAGTCTTATCGTCGACAGGATAGATAGTCGACAGGACAGGATTAGATAATGAATCCATTTACAAAAGGGTATACGACAGATAAGTCAATGACCTGAGAATAAGCATTATCCCAAGTATGACATTAAGTATTGCGATGCTCGTACAGTTAAATACGAGGTCTATTAACATATAACGGGACTTTTTTTATTTCGCGATAACAGATAGTTCTAGTGATGTCTGGTAGGCAGCGCGGCATTCTTCACTTCCTCCCGAATAGCCATGGCTTTTATTTAGTTAAAATATTGTTTTGTTTTCGTCATATACCTCCAGAGGTGGAAGTTTTTTTAGTCGCCGTGGCGATTTTTGCAATGCCTAAGTTTTGGGATTAACGTTGTGACAAAATATTGCGTGTAATTTTGGAAATATTTTACGGGAACCTTCGAAATTTTGAAGAAGCTTACAATGACATTTCTCTTATACGTTCGCAGTGTTATAAATGGTTTACCCGAGAGTCATTTCCAAGACGATCCTCGACCAGGAAGGCCTTCGGCTTCAACTGACGGCAGTATCACTCAGAACATCGAGGATTGGTTGCGCGCCAACCGTCGTCAAACTGCCAGAGAATTTGTTGGAGAGTTTTAAATATTGATCGGGTCATATCATGACAGTTTGACCGAAAAATTGAAAGTGCATCGGAAGGTAGGAAAGTTTGTTCCTCGTTTGATAGCAGCGGAACAGAGTGACCTTCCTCGAACTCGACAACACACACACCACTCATCCTTGTCCATCTGTAAGTTTTGTGCAAAATATCTAATGACTGCCCTCCCTCAGCCTCCCTACTTACCTGGAATTCCTCCGTGTGACTTGTTCAAATTCTTCAAATTAAAAGCAATACTTCAAAGACGTCGTTTTTACGCCATTGACGACATTAACCCTTTGAGTGCGGCATGACGTCATATCACGTCCTGGTTGTCTCACGCTGGTGCTGATGACGTTATATCCGGTCATGGGTACCGTAAGTGTTCTAGCTTTCACTATAAAACTTTTACTAGGCCCTTTAGTGAAAGCTTGAACACTCACGGTACCCATGACGTGATATAACGTTATTAGCACTAGCGTGAAGACAACCATGACGTGATATCACGTCATGCCGCTCTCAAAGGGTTAAAGAGAATTCGGCATGGAAAAGGGAGGTGAGACCCTAAGAAGCACTCCAGGAGTGTATGGCGAAATAGGAACACTAGGGTGTTGCTTATTTTTTATTTTTTCTCGGATTTTTGATTTCTACCTCTTAAAATATGCTATGGGGTGTAGAATGGATATCCTAAAAATTTCAGCTCGATTGCTTAACATTTAGAGGTCGCTCAAAGAGCATAAATGCAATAACATTCAATTTTCCCGATTTGAGAAAATAACATCAAATTAAGGGGTAACGCACAATTTTACAGCCCTATTGGGTCGAAATTCGCTCCATTTTTACGACCGCTCAACAGTTTTCCAGGAATAAAATACTTTTCTACGAGCTACAGCCGCGCGTCACACCCCTAACGGCGAGCTGGTTGCTCGCAGGCCGCATTCGCGGTCAGCTGATAGGTCCTGCGCCCCTCATTGCCTTACGCCCCCCTGCACCTCCCCTAACGAGAGCCGGCGGAAGGAGGGAGGAGTTACTTACAAACTTCCATTGTTTTACATTGTTATAAATTCAGGAGACTGTTTCGTTGCGATTAACCATTATAGATAGAATCATTAAGAATGATGTTTAGAGACAACTATGTGTACGTCTTCGTACCCAAGTTTGCGTGTCGGTTCGCAGTCGGATTTCGAATGGTGTAGAGTAAATATTCGGAGTCAAAACGCTAGTGCTAAAAACGATGTCGTTTACCACGCGCAAGTCTAGTGAAGTATTCCTAATCGGCGTCCCCGGAACTGTAGCCGCTTGTTTCCCGAAAAATAAGCTGCCTTTGATTCGCGAAGTGCTGCAGGTGTTCTATCACCACCACATAACCCTGAAACAAGGAGTGCGTGCAAGTGCGAGAATAACGATGAGGTCCGTGGTCCCATTCTGGACTGTTTTGTCGAGAATTCCAATTATCCAGGAAATACGTGGTATTGAGAATATAGAGGCACTGTACGGGGAGCTGTTAAAGCTCAAGAAAAACTCTCGAGGACGCACTACGCGACAAATAAAGAATGAAGTGGAATTTAAAGAAAAACTGGATCAGTTGTTTGATATTGCCACCGTAGATGCTCTAGAAGTTATGCAAAATGATGAGGACAAAGTGTTCTTGAAAATGCAGAGGCGACCGGGACGTCCTGGTAGTATAAGTGCTTCAAAAGATCTTAAGTTAGCACTCTTAGAGAGAGAGGAGGCAGCGAAGTCGGCGCGTCGAGCGGAGAGGAAGAGAAGATATGACGAGTATCGCAAGAAGTCTGAGTTAAAGAGTAAACAGGAAGGTAAGTTATAGGCCTTGTAAAACTAAATCTCTATCGATTTCCTTTTTATGCAATGACATTGTTGTTAATGATACAATATTCTTTTAGGAAATGACGATATTCTATTCTTAAGTAGTGAGGATGTTCCTGAAACAGATTCTATTGATGATAAGCCAAAGGGGTCGTCAAGTAAAAGGCAGAGAGGTAGGAAAAACCTCATAACACCCCAGATCGCACTGACCTGTGATGCCTTGGGCATTAGCGCAAGAGGAGCGTCAAAGGTTCTTGCTGCTACTATGAGTAGCACTGGGCAAAACATTAACGATTATAATGTCAACTACTCCTCGGTGCATCGACAAAGGACAAATCAACGTCAGAAGAGGGCTTTATCGATTAAACAAAAGTTTAAGCCAGACCCCTGCCTAACCCTCCACTGGGACGGAAAAATTGTACCCGATCTAACCAGCAAAAGAAATGTAGATCGCATTGCAGTTGTAGTAACAGGGGTTACTAGCGATCAACTACTAAAGGTAATTTTTACTCATTCGTTGAATCAAGTAATTTAAATATTATTTAGCATATTACGTCATTAAATGGTTCAATAAATCTTATGACCGATTGATGAAAGAAAAAAAAAACATCACAGATTCCAAAACTCACCGAACCTGCCAGTGGGCGGGCAACTGCTGAGATTTTTTACGACTGTGTCGTGGAGTGGAGATTAGAGGACAAAATTAAAGCATTTTCATTTGATACTACTAGCGTAAATACAGGTAACGAGATGTTTTCATATCTTAGGTTCTCAGTTTATCATATTTTATGGAATTTTCAACCTAAAAATTTCTTTTTTTATCATATATTAGGTTCAAAGAATGGTGCTGCAGTTCTTTTAAAAGATAAACTACAGCATGATGTTTTGTATCTTGCTTGTCGCCACCATGTCTTAGAAATAATCCTGGAAGCAGTGTTTAAGCATAACCTTAAACCTGTGGGTGGGCCTGATATATCGCTCTTTAAAAGATTCCAACAAGAGTGGCCAGTTATGGACAAACATAATGTTCAAGCTCTTTCAGATGAGCATATTGCTAAGTATTTTAGCGGGGATGCATCAAACAAGATAGTTGATTTTGCTCTCAACAAAATAGAGGTAATAATGAGCTCTGACTATATATACTTATACCTACTTACATTCACTTGCATTATCATTTTAATACATGCGTAAGATATACTTAATTCCTTTTTTCAAATGCATTCACAGGTTGGTCAACCTAGAGATGACTATTTGGAACTTTTAAACCTTTCTCTTGTCGTACTTAGAAGACGTCCCCCCAAAGGCATGAAGTTTAGAGCACCCGGAGCATTCCATAGGGCTAGATGGATGGCTAAGGCAATATATTCATTAAAAATATGGATTTTTAGAAATCAGTTTATTTTATCAGAAAGTGAAAGAAACGGACTACTAGCTGTGACTGTTTTCATTTTAAAAGTATATATATTTTCATGGTACACAGCCACAGATGCTCCAGGGGCACCAAAAAATGATTTGAAACTAATAACCAGGTTGATAGAGTATAGAAACTTTGACAGTGCAACAGCATCTATTGCCCTAAAGAAATTCAGCAGGCACTTGTGGTATCTGAGTGAACAGTTGTCGGCACTCTCATTTTTCGACCATAGTGTCAGCCCATATGAGAAAAAGAAAATGGTGTACAACCTAAAAAACGAAGAAGGTGTACCAAATCCTTCTAAACGACTGCCCATGAATTTGGAATTTACCAACAGGTTAGCGCTGGCAGATTTTGTCACAACGAATAGTTTCTCATTCTTTCAAATACTTAGTATTCCAGTAGATTTTTTGGAAGAGGATCCTGTGACATGGCACAACAACAGCGACTACAGAATTAGTCAAGACAAAGTGAAGACTTTGCGTGTGACCAATGATCATGCTGAACGAGCTATCAAGTTGATGGAGAATTTCAACAAGACTATTACATACAAAGAAGATAGTTTCCAGCATTTACTCCTTGGTGCTGCTCACTTCCAAAGGGCTATAAAAGACTCGCGGAAGTCCATTGTTAAAGAGCAATGTCGTTTGGATTTGTGATAATAAATAAGTGTTCTTAATATATTGTGCTGCTTTATTTACGACTTTGTGACAGCATTAAAGTAAGGAAGTTTTTCTGTGAATCGATGCTGTCTATTTCACTAACTTAACAGCAAAAAATGTAATTTTTCCTCCTCTTTACGACAAAAGCGTAAACCCATGTATAGATTAGAGCTTTACGTCAGTCTTGTAATGATTGTAACTTCGTGTGACTCATTAGCGGTGTGAAAATTTCACCAAGGTATTCGACTCCTTCCGCCGGCTCTCGTAAGGGGAGGCGCAGGGGGGCGTAAGGCAATGAGGGGCGCAGGACCTATCAGCTGACCGCGAATGCGGCCTGCGAGCAACTAGCTCGCCGTTAGGGGTGTGACGCGCGGCTGTAGCTCGTAGAAAAGTATTTTATTCCTGGAAAACTGTTGAGCGGTCGTAAAAATGGAGCGAATTTCGACCCAATAGGGCTGTAAAATTGTGCGTTACCCCTTAATTTGATGTTATTTTCTCAAATCGGGAAAATTGAATGTTATTGCATTTATGCTCTTTGAGCGACCTCTAAATGTTAAGCAATCGAGCTGAAATTTTTAGGATATCCATTCTACACCCCATAGCATATTTTAAGAGGTAGAAATGAAAAATCCGAGAAAAAATAAAAAATAAGCAACACCCTAAGGAACACCCCTGGAATTCGTGTCTATAAGAAAATAAGAACCAATAATTAACAAGTACCCTAAAATAATGTCTTACAAAAAGTCCTGTTATTATTTTAATAAACCTCATATTTGCCAATCCGAGTACATGATAAGGTAAGTGTAGGGGTGCTTTCCTTTAATGCACGAACATCCATTTCAATGGAAAACTAATGGGAATACAACGGGTGAGGAATCAAACTCAGAATACAAACACTTCAGAAGCGAGAATGTGTATATATATGTCCTTACGTCCTTAAGCAGTCAACACACGGGCAAAGATGCTATCGCGTGGGGATCTCAGCATCCGTGGTGTCTTGCAGGGGAAAAAATACCGGAACTGGGAATTAAGAGAGGGGTAACATGAGTTTAGAAGAAAAAACAGAATTTTCAAGAAATTGCGACCGGCATAATAAACCTTGGGGTGGATGAGGCGAATAAATGAGGGATAGGATAAAAATTAGCAAGCAGAAAAAACGTCCGAGCACTTGGGATTCACTCAATGTCATCAACAGCTACTGTCATCTGGCTGAAGTGATACCTTTGAACAATCTTAACTGGCTGTTGAATATTTTGCCATTTTCAAAGAACTACGGAACTCGCCGCGCAGAAATTTTAACGGAGTCCCCCGCTAGTGATCACACAGTTGTGTGGAATTCACCCTGGAAAATCATTCGCCTGGACTGCAAATCGAGCCCAGATCCCTTAATTTCTCGCCAAGTGCTCTATGCCCCATGATATTCACACGTAGAAAACGTCTGGGTAGCTTAACTGATTAGAGCACTCGGCTTGGATTCGATTCCCAGTCCAAGCGAATGATTTTTCCACTGTGAATCCCATACAATTGAATATTTGGCGTCATTATTCATCATTATTCCAATTCTAACATTGATTAGCTGCAGTCCTCCAATATCATCCGGTGCTTAATATCTTCCTGGCACTCAACTTAGTTTTCCTGAGCTTTTGTCCGCTTTTCTTTTCCGTGGTATTTTCTTCTCCCTTTTTCTATCCAAAACGGTTCATGAATGCTTTTCCATGCTTCAGGCTTCCCAGTAATTTCACGCACAGGACTTCAAATGGACACTTCTTCCTCGTCTGATTTCCATGACATTTTCTCATTTTTCAGTTCACATCTATCCAATTGATCTTTAGCATTCACCTCCATCGGATTGGTCTGAAAGATTTCCTTTCTCCGGCAGCTTTTCCAGAGGTCAGTTTTTCTCATCAAGAGAGTGCCACACTCCATACGAATGTTTTCGCGCTCTGATGCCTCGTCTCTATCCGTACATTCTTCGAACGGGGAGCTTTCCGAGTACCATGTATTTCTGGTAAACTGCAGATGGTATGGAAATCATCTCCATTTTACCGAATGGGAAACTTCAAGCCTCTTATTGCGCACTTTAGCTTCTAAAAGAGTCATTCTCCATCCATTAAACAAAACTCAGATTTTCTACCTTTAATCAAAGACCTACCTTGAATAGATTCAAATTTGTTAGAGCGGCTGATGTTTTTTTTTTTAGAGCGGCGGAGAGTTTTAGTTTGTTAGAGCGGCGGTTTTGTTATGCACAGCATACTCGTATTTTGGAAAGCTCCTGACGAATCGTCTGAATAACTATGCTCAATATTCAAAGTCATGCCGCAACCGCCTCACAAGCGTGCGATTCGATGATACTCATCAATATATTCGGTAAATTATGATATTTTCTCATCTTGAATAATAAATTTGGTCAGATACGAGATTTAAATCTAATTATTAGAATTTTTATGAACAGCATCAGTTATAATTTACTTGCATTTTTTCACTATGCTACTAGAAAACTTACGACAGGAAATGGGGAATTTTAACGCTCGTATTGGAAAAAAACATTGTTTACGGAGCAAAGCAACAGCTCAAGAGGATATACTGAATGATAATGGGCATTGCAAACGCTTTGACCAAAGTATTTTTAGTTACAATGAAAACCAAAAACAAAAGTGACTTGAACCGACAGAAAAGAAGTAAAACTTGTCAAGTCTTTTATGAGACTTCCATCTCTCACTTCCAATAGAAATTTATGCTAATTACTTCCCATTTTCAATATGGCCACCAAAATTGCCAATTTTTTCTCCTCAGGGAAATTGTATTTCATTCTGAGATATCCGGAAAATAATTCAGGCAAAAAATAATTAACAAATTAAATTTTCAATCTGATGTTGGTAGCATACTTCGATTTCCACTTTTGCGGAGACATGTAGTATTCGGGGATACTACTGCTTGAGCGCATTGATCGACGGCTCTCTCCCTTTCAAGGACCTTGCATTCATGTCCGGATGAAGACTACTAACTTCATCGACATTAGCGTACGTATTACTTTACTATGCACCGAAAATAATATTCAACCACTAAAACCGGAATAGAGGACTTTTTCTGTGCTAAAGGAAGCAAGTAAATCAATCGACGAGTCCTCAAGAAGTAAGGATCATTGCCATAGGTCGACTGTCGATCAAATGCCTTGAGATTCATTGTATGAGAAATTAATTGAACTAATTAGCCCCTCTAACCTTAATCACTGACTTGCATTAATATTCCTTGATTATGCTTTTAACGTGATGAGAATACACTTGGGGACCAGATTATACATAAGTGCAGCATTTTGGTACATCCCAGTGAAACCTTAACAATGCCGCCTAAGTTAACAAGGGCCAAATATTACGACTTTTCCCAGTGGAGTTTTTGATATGGAAATGTTGTCGCTGAGTACGGGCGTTATCCTTCGACTCGCATCAGTCAAAATCGGGAAGCTTTTACCCGACCTTTCAACATTATTGTGACCGCGGCTCATTTCCTTGCATGTCTGACGCACATTTGGTTTGACTAAATGTGAGTGAAATGAGTAAATCGTCATATTGTACTTCCCGACTGAGTATGAGAAGTAAAGCCAGGGCTCTCAAGGCTTCGCAGTAAAAAGTATGGAGGACGTTGGTAGACAGGCATGCTCCATTCCATGTGCCGCGACTTGAGCCCCATTTATCGAGGGAACAACCCCGACAGTATATTTTTGCGAATAAAGTAACGGGCTGTCTCGATAATGAAATCTGCCGAAATTAGCACTTAAGAAAAGAGACAAACTTTAAAAACTATATAGCGACAGTGAGACCCATTTTGATATGTATGTGGCGTCAAAACCTAATGCCTCAACAGCGAAAAAGCTACAGGGGAAAACAGAAATAAAGTCCTACGTGTCAGGGAAAAAACTATGAGACACAGAACGGAGGGGAATCATAAGAAAAGAATGCAATGTATAAAATATACAAGAATGGGCTAAAGAACTTACCGAAGAATGAAATGACAATATTAACAGAATGGATAATGAAATAGTAGTCAGAATTGCAAGAGAAAAAAATCCCAAGAGGTAAAATAGATGTAGGTTGACAAATAAGGATGGCAAGTTAACAAGAAAGATTAATGACATGCACAGGGCACTGAAGAAAACTGGCTCGAGTTTAGAAATAACGTAGAAAGAAGAATATCAAAGAAAGCAAACAATTACGGAAATTTACGAGATGAATTCAATCTGATGGCAATAAGCCAATACATTTCATACAAATCAGAAACAGTGACCAGAAAATTTTGGATTCTATTTCAATAAAACTACAGGTGTGGACAGTTTACAGGTATTGTAAGAGGAGGGGAGAGAGTTCAGCTGCGATAAGAGAGTACCCAAAAGCGTGATCAGGGCAGCCTGGAACAGCTTGAGGAGTAAATGAACTTCACGGAGAGGACGAGGCTGCGGGGAAAAGGCATGACCACGCGAAGAGCAGCAGATTTAATCTTCCCGTACGAATGGAGGGAAGGAAGGATGAGGATTGGCGGAAGAGAAGAAGATGAGTTATGGCCCATGGCACGCGACACTTACCCCAGCCCAAGACTTGATACATCAGCCGATACTAAATAAGTAATACGCAATCTAGAGAGTTTTGAGCCATCCTACGCGTTCATTAAACTGGTACCTCTGAAGAAGTGGCAGATTCATTCATATTGTAGCGTTTATGTGCTATAATTTTGAAGTAAGCAACTTATGACAGTTGGCCACTAAAAAAACCGTCAGAACATATTCATTCGATGCTGTTTTCGCGGCCAGAAAATTACAAGTAGCCGCAATTAGGTATAGGAGGCGAAGATTTAGAAATAAGAATATCGCAGTGATCTTTCACAACAAACGTGATTTGTACCCAGCCACTAGATCCTGCTGGTAGCGAGTGACTAACTAGGGGCACATAAATAATAATATCAATAAAGTTGTCAGCGAGTGTGATAGCAGTCACACTTGAAAGCCAGGAAAGGAAATAAATGGAAACTAGAATTTGCAGTATTGAAGTAAACACTAACTTCAGTGGTGATTAGTCTTCTGCCAAAGACTAAGCAGAGGTTCAGATTAATCATTCCCTAAATAGTCACTAAGAATTTTTTTCGCCTCCGTTACCTAATTACGGCTACTTTTAATTTTCTGGCCGCGAAATCAACAGCGGGTGAAAATTTCCAGACGGTTGTTTTAGTCGCCTACTGGCATAGGTTGATTAATTTAAAACCATAGCAACGGAAAGAAAATACGGGAAAGCTATCATGATCGCATGCATCCTAAAACTTGTGCTGGATCAAGTATCGTGCGGCGATACGGAGTGAAAAGAGTGGACGAAACGAGAGAGAGAGACGTGTGGGAGTGCGACTCATTCCTCCATTCGCCTCCCAAGGCCACCACGCATTTCTTCCCCGTCTCTCTCTCTCGCTTGGTCCACCGCCACCCACGCCCCAGCTTCACGTTGGCGCCACTCCTCCTCCATTCATCCCACCCAGGCGCGCCAACCCCCTCCTCCACCTTCTTACTCCCACTCTCTCCATCTCTCTCCACTCCTCACGTACAAACACACGCACACACAAGACCCGAACGCCCACGCACATGCATGACATACACGCCGGGGGAAAACTTCAAACGCCGACTCTCCCTCTTTAAAAAAAAAAAACACCAGCCTACTACTTCCTCTCTCCTCACCGTCCGCTCCTTCCTTCCACATATCTCACTCCCTCTTCCTCCTCAGCAAGAGAGAGAGAGAGAGAGAGAGAGAGAGAAAGACGCTCTCTCGGCACGTACACAGCGAAGCCTTCTACCTCGCTTCGACCCCTTCTCCCCTTCCGCGCACTTTACGGGTTACGCCGAGGCCTTGCCCGGTCACTCGCTCTCTGCGCGGTGGCTGGAAGGGTCGTGCCCGGCCTTTTGTTGTCGTGGCGAGATAAAAACCGTCGCGAATAATTGGATCCCTTGCGCTCACTCCTCCTTCCTCGCAGTGCCCCGTCGAGTCGGTCTCCTTCGCGAAAGAGGAGTGGGTGGGTTTAGGGGAGAGATGTGGTGGGGAATATGCAAGCAGTCTGAGCCAGATGCATGCGGATTAATCGCTAAGCTTGATATTCGGGGCGTCTTGGAGTTGTATAGGTGGAACAAAGCGACGCATTCCGGTTGCAGCCACTATTTTCTCCACGCGGAACGTAATCAAGGGAGCAAATCCAAGAGGTCTAAATGAATTTTCAGGACACTAGATCACAGTTGTCAACCACAGAAGCGTCGGCCAGTCGAACAAATGGTCACTGCTTTTTGAACCCCACTACGGAATTTGATGCAATTTGACTTAGCATTAAGATCACAAGTTACACGGTATGATTTTAATTTAACGTTTGTAGAACAAAAACCTTAAAGCAATCTCCACCAATGATAATCTAGCTTAAGTCTTTTACCCAATCTTTCCAACAATTTTTGACAATGCAGGTCAGCAGCTGACCAGAAGAGACTAGAAGCCTTTGATACCTGGTACTGGAGGAGGATTTTGAAGACAAAATAGACGGACAGAATGAGAAATGGAGAAGGGTACAGAAGAGTAGAAGAGGAAAAGACCATATGAAAAATCGTACAGAAAAGAAGAACAAGATGGATTGAACACACCCTGAGACACAATGGGTTTCTGAAGAACATAATTGAAAGTAAAATAGAGGGAAAGTTCCGAGTGGAAGACCCAGGAGTAAGTTCATGGACCAAATAAAGATAAAAGTACGTATGAAGAGATATTAGGATGAAGGAGAACAAGCGCTAGAAAGGGAAAGGTGGAGAGCTGCAGTCAATCAATCTTAGGATTGAATAACTAATGATGATTATGATGTCCAGAACCTCAAGGCTGGCAAAGAAGTACCGTAATTATTTACCAAAATATTCCCACAAACGATCACAAGGTTGCGCTGATACGCAACAAAATGAATAATGGAAGCACTAAGAATTTAATAGAAATAAGACAGATGGATTGCTCGTGCATAAGCCGTAATATGGGAATTTGACAAAATATTACAATAATGACACCGAAATCAATGTGCTCGACACAATCTATTTCTGGAACGTCAGAGTCTTCTTCCTTTTTTATCACACACCTATGGTTTTTTATGGAGCTCGCATCGTTAAGTCACATGGGTCTTCTAGGATGTCATTTTTGCACCTCGAGAACACCACTGCAAATACTTGTTGCTTGGCTCTGATGTGACAACATCATCTAAATAAATTTAGAACGTAAACATTTTTCGATTCATGGTTTGCGACAAGGCTAAGTGGTCGCTGAGTTTCTATTCATAGAGAATCAGCAAAAATATCTGAGGCGTCGAAATAAATGTATTTTATTACACCAAGCGCCAGAAAAAAACGATGAAGGGATGGATTTAGAGAAGGAATGCCAGTTTCTGATGAGAATATCAAATCCACCGAAATGCCGATTCAACCATTCGCTTCTCGCGTGAAGATTAGGTCACTGCCATCGCGATACGGATCGCTTGAGACGCTTGAATGAGACCACCAACGACTTCCATCGCCGAGTCCATCCAACACTCTTCAGTGCATGATAAGTGGGCGAAAGAAAAGACGAACGCGTGGAGTTCTCTCTTCGCGAGCCCGGAGTAGAAAAAAAATCTCACTTCCGGACGGCGTCCTTCAGAGGCGCGCCTTAAATCGTGCACAGAAAGCCGGCCATCTGTGAACAATATTAGCTCAGAAGGTAATAAAACATTCCGTGGTGGGGAATGAAGGCCTTCGTTGCCGACATTTGACCAATAGTCACTTTCTCCGATATTAATTCTTGCCCTGGTTGTCGAGGACGAATAACCACGAAGGGGTTGGAACAAAGTGAAAGAAATGACCCAACTAGGAACGTGAGCGAAAATGAAAGGTTACTCTATCTTGCTTCAAGTTTTTCACACCTACAGGACAGAAACACAGATAGAGAAATATTTAATACATACTAAGTGAATTAATGAGACATTTGATAAATTAGGGTAAATTTTAGCCCGCAATATCTCACCAATCTAAAATTGGAGAACTAATTGGAGAGCTTCTAAAAATATTAGCCTAAAAATGGTGGCTAAAAGCCGGCATTGAAAATATGTAAGTTCATAATTTTAAAAAAATCTTAAGTTAGGGCTGCAAATCGCGCACATTTTCCGGGACATATTCCTATTTCTTACACGCCATTGACTTTCGAGGACGAAACTGATTAACCTTCTGGAATATTCACTCTTTAAATTTGAAGCTTTAATAGGAGGATGAGTTAGTGAGAGTAGGGGACCACTCAGCTAGCCACCAAACAATTTGGCCCTTTCAGTTGCGAGAAATGCGTATTTTTCACACTTATATTTACAATTTACGATACATAAGTTCAAAGAACACTACGCTTTGTCACGGCCGCGCTAGCTGAAGATCATCACTACCTTGATTCACTTTGAGGATGTTTATTGTGATGATTGTGTTTTGTGTTAATCATGCATTTTGAAATGCGCATTGGAGATTCAGTCAATTAAACGAGCTCGGGGACTTCTAAGATATTCTTCCCATAATATTAATCCGAAATGAAATCAATTCCATAATTAACAAGAAAATCGGCAAATATGATTATTTTCTATGGTTTATATTCACTTCTTATATAATTCAATGCACCAGCTTTCATGTGCGATCTAGACAGCAGAATATAAATGTATTTCAGGGCTAAACGAAAACATTCTTGAAATCGTCGAAGGACTAAAATTACAGGTGCAGGTATATAGGATGGTAGCATGAGAAAGTTTGCTAGTAACCATATTTTGCATAAAAATAATCAGTGTCAGAAATAAGCAGTAAAAAAGGGTTTATAAAATATTTAGGTATGGAAATATTTACCCAAAGAGTTCCACCAAATCAGGGCGCAAGTTAAGCGCAGATTTCCCCCAAAGGAGAAGATATATAGATACAATGAAATCGGCGCAAGTCATTGTACGATAGGAAGGTGTACAGAAAACGAGTGGAGATCAATTACAAAGGCATATGCCGAACAACATCTCCCATCCAACTGTATTTGAATTACAAAAATAACGCTTTCCTTTTCTTCTTTTACATTCACACATGATGACATGATCATAAAAGCTTTCTGTACATTTACGAATGTATTAAGTTTGATATTCAATCTTCTTCGTTGGATTCTCAAATATCGCTTCGTGGGACATTCAGATTCCACTCGCGCAAAAAAGGTGGCGGTCTCTCACAGACAGAGATACGAACACCCAGAAGTTGTCGAAGAGATTGGGGAAGGTTTGTACTCTTAGCAACTTTGAAATGTGTGCAATGTGGTGAAAATTCTCACGGCTTTCCACATTTTTCTTGCCTTTAAACCAATGGTTTAGTTTTCCAATTAAAAAGCACTTCTATTTAAATTTCAGAAAATGCTGTATGGGAGAAGACATTTGTTCTCGCCCATCTCGCCTCGAAAGGAAGGAGAAAAAAATACCGGTTAAGGACCTCTATAATGAGGTCACAATTGCGCCTGCTGTACTCATGTATAATTACTCAATACAGAAGGTGTGTAGTAATGTAGACGCCTCGAAGAGAAGATATAAGGCAATTTAAGAACACGGGGATGAGTGGAAATGTAGCTCCTCTAAATACGGAATTTTTAGGTATGTTTACAGAGAAGATTTACACTTAGAAAGGATACTCATTTTTTATTGAAAGTGGAGTTGATCTTTTAAAATCTTTAGATGTCGATATAAATTATGTGCATATGACACTCACACGTCCAGAACAAGCAAACTCTCGTTCAACAAGCTTTCGAACGGTAGATTTTTATACTGTGGACCAAATAAAAACCCCTTAATTCTCTCTTAATGAGAAATAAACCATGGTATGGCATAAAAACATCATATTGTAAGGCACAGACCAGTGATCATACGTACTTAAATAATGGGTACTTTTTACAAACAAAGGAGAATATTTTTAAAGTAAAAAAAGTTTAATTGCGGGTTCAAGGACCTTTAGGATGTCAATTACGTTATTCTTTTGTTCTTCATGCCTTCCGAAGTTCTTTTGATGTTTTCTCATGCAAAGTCATTCTTGTTCATAATCTTGGCTGGTCTTGTCCGAGTTGTTGTAGACCTTTACCAACTTGTTAAAGCATATTGAGCCAATGGGTTCAAACCCACAGTAATATACTTAGAAGATAAATTGTATTTACCACCATCCGTATTTATCTTCGTCACTTTCGAAGAGGCTGACAATTCTTCCGGAGTGGATGTTACTTTATGAGAGAGCATAACCTATGGAAGTGAAACATGTACATATTGCAATATTTCTCTCACTTTAATTAATCATCCATAATATTCAGAAGGTAGTTATTATCTGAATAATTAGGGAAAATACTACATCATTAACACAACTTGAGGTACAAGATAGAACATTTTGACTGTAAAACATGCTGAGGGAAATTCGAACTCAATATTATTTCAAAGCACACTCATTCAGTACCTGGCGCTCATGCTAACATAAAATGGGATTCAATAAATGCATTAATTGAAAATCTGATATTAAATTGCTGCAATTTTACGTCTAATGTGATAGAAGGGATGTTTTTGATCAAGCCAATGGAGTACTGCCACAACTTCCGACTACTTATCCAAGAAACAAAATATTATTGAAAAAAAATTACACACTCATTACATATGATATAGCAAACATGTTTTGAGGTTAAATTTGCGCTTTCTCTCCATGTACTCAAATTTCATTTTAGAGAAACCAAGGGAACTTGAGGAACTGACGGTCACTTCAAATGAAAAAGTAAGAAATGCGCAGTTAGAAACAGTGAAACGTCTACCGAAGGACTTGTTTTTCCCAAATTAAAAATTTATCGAGCAAAAATTTTATAATTTATGAATATGTACTTTAAATTAAAATACAAATGTACGAAAGAAAGTACACAAGTTTGCCGAGCTTTTAAGAAAATTTAGGGCGTTCCGTAGAATGATTTAAAATCGTCAAAGCGAGAGTTTGATCGCCAGTAACCAGTTTGAGCTGTTTCTTCAGGAGATATATTTATTTTCAACAGTTTTTCTTAAGGTTACCAAAAATACTTTCCATATTAAGAACATGATGTTTGGCATTTCATATGTCCTCTCTTATCCACGAAGGAATAAACAATTTCCCTGCGCACTGATAAGGATACGATGAGAACGCCCTAGAAGCCATACTTCAAACTTGAGAGTATTGTGCTGTCAGCCATAAGGGCATATCCAAACATATAGCTGTGGACTTATACTAATTACACTATTAGAGCTTCAAAAGTAAGCCACTCTCAATTACCTTTAATCTGTCGACAATGGCGATTGGGAGAGACAATTTGTACCTTCTACTCCAGGGCACACTGAGCGAAGTGCAACCCGAAGGAATCTCTTAGGACTGGGCAAAGGGAGCTAAAGAAGAACCGGAACGAGAAAGTGGCGCCTGGGAAAGCGCAATTGTGATCATGTTGTTTGCGTGCCTGGAGTTGAGAGACAATTACATAACATAAAAGGTCACAGCCCAGGAATATCATTTGAACAATAGTGCTTTTAAAGCGAGCAGTCTTGACCCCGGATGTGAAAACAATTACTATAAATACGCAATGAAAGGAGACTCTCTCGCAGTATTCCATAAGATCTTCAAGAATGACTGCCGAGGTCATCAAAACCGACGCCTGACAAGCTAACTCCGCCTCCCTGGAGGAACAACTACATTAGGGCGGGTGGATTACTCACGTTCTCCGAATGCTCGTGCATAGGAGACGGCTCTGTCCAGCTTGTCTCCGGTACTAACAAGTGAAAGCAGTCTTAATCGTATGCGGCTCCAGGGGTAAATGATTTCTGACCCCTAGTGACTTCAGGTTCTCATTCAACCACGAATGAATACTCAATACTAAAATTTGCTGTTTTTGGATGTTGCTGAGAACCGTAAATAAAACTTGATAAAGGATCTCTGTTTCCATAACATTAGGTTGAAATGAGTTCGTTATATCATCCAAGGGGCAGGGGAAACTTCATGTGAAGTATTTTGGAAGACTTTGGGTTAAAAAGGTTGTACCCAGTGAATTTCCACGAAAAGTCAAGAATCATCATGCTATTTTTTCAGATAATTATGAGCTTATTCATTCAAGATTAACAAAATTAGAACTCATTAGGATAACGAAAGCCTTTAAATGCAAGATGCTTTTTGGTAGGAAATGAAGTAGACTCTATCAAAGCAAAGAATTCAAAAGGCCTGATTTAGACTATTTAAAAAGGTACACGAAAAAAAGCAGTCTCAAAATCAAGTTAACACCACAATGAATAAATTATTGGCATAAATAATAATAAATAATTGGCATGTCTCAGTTTTTCTTTTTCCAATGAGAAGTTGGTACATGGTTGCAACAAATGACCTCGGCGTACAAAACTTGCAGGATATAAAAAGAAGGGGATTGCCAATTTAATTCAGGGTTCCCGCTACCTGCTTGGAGTTAGATTACTATAACTGAATAAACTGCAACAGTTAAATCATGAGCGCAACGGATAATCTTTGTGTGAGAATCTGAGAGTCGATATCTTATAGCTCATGAGTTCCTCCTCTCTTCACGTAAAAGCTAGATCGGCACGGCACCGATCGACATTTTCCGACTTGTGTGCCCCTAGGCCGCCGAGTAATTAACCCTAACACTTGAACCTCTCACAGGATGGTCAGTAGGTTCATAGGGATATTTTTTCAACCCCATGAACCTGCATCATAAATTGATAAACTTTGAATATCAAATAATGAATAAGAAATAAAGAAAACAAAACTGTCATTAGTTTTGGAAACAGATCCTCCAAAACCGGAGTATCAATTTTACAATGCACGTTTATGAATGAACGTTTGCCATGTTTATGAATTACGTCTACCATGAACGTTTATCGTTATGGCTTGGCATTAAAATTAATAACACACAAAAATACATAACATAATTTGATTAGTAAGCAATAATTATGCCTAGCTTGACAAATATATCAATTCTGAAATTTCTCCTTCATTTTTCAGACGTTACTAAGACCTCAAAGACACTTGGTTGCCTGTTCTGCACACCGGGTCGTTGTTGAAATTCCATGCCCCGATGGTTCTAGATTCCAAGTTATTTTCACAGAATTTAATACTTTTTTCATCAATCTCCTAACTGCAACATAGCATCTGATTATCGCATGCACTGCATATTTTGTCAGTAAACCAATGGTACGCCCATCTAAAAGAGATACATCCACAAATTTTAAGCTGCGAGTTTCTTCTCTCTGACGGAGAATAAAGGACAAATGAGCTAAAGCATTGCTCGGGACTTCCATCTTGTATTCCTTAATTTAGATTTCCTGTAACTTTACACAGGGAAATATTCCAATTTCTCCAAAAAGGCGGAAAACTTGAGTTATAAGATACATCATACAATCAAATCATCCAGTAGTTTCATTTAGCTCTTCTTTACCATTCTTCTTCTTTAGCTCGAATTTAATTTTGAACTGCTCTTAGCTTTTGCCAAGCTTCGTTATTAATATTCTATATTGAGTAATGGGTTGTTCCCCCTCTATTGGCCACCCATTGCTCACAAGAAGCACTCGATCTAGCTCGTTCTTAAAATAAAATAGAATTTCTCCTTGAAACACCTTTTGATAATGAAGTTTTTTTCCGAGTAAGATGATATTTCATAATGTAAACCTGGAAGCCGCATTCTATATCTCCCCATGACCGTCAAGTTTACTCAATCGAAAACATAAATTGAGTTTCTTTTAAGAAGTCATCCTACGTGAATTGCAATCCCATTCTTTCCTCCAGCATTCGTAGTATCCCCGGCATCATATTGATAATCATATTAATTGAAAGCATCGAGAATAGCTGTCAATCCTTAAACAACAGAATTTGTTTTTCTTAAGTATATCAAATGCGTCCAACGTAACTTCTATTACTTTATTTTTCCAGACTCGCACTTGATATTCTTGGTCATGAATACATTTAATATCACAAAGAAATGACCATTTTTGCAAAGATAGAGTTTTATTCATTTCTTTCGCAATATTATCAGCTTCTTTAACAGTAGAACTATAAATCATAAATTTGAAGGACCCTTTATGTCGATCTCTCCTTGAAATAACTGTCAAAAAATGGTTGCTGCTCTGCTTATTGGTAGCTCGGATGATGTCACAGATTTGAATGCTAATTTGGTTTTGTTATCCTCAACGACAGATCATCTGATTTTCTGGACTCTTCATATTCTATCTCAGTCTCTGATGTTTCGGACTTTGTCGATTTATCTCGGATTCCGTCCTAATGCGCCCTAAATGGAACCCTGAGATTTCAACAGTCGAATTTAGCACAAAATCGTCATTGCTTCAAAGTCATAGGTTCCCAAGACTGGTGTTTGGGGATATTTAGCATCACACCCAAAGCTTGGGTATCAAATTGATATTCGTTCTTGAACTCCAGACTTTTGCATTAACCATTCAGCCTAATCAGGAAGTCAGGGCTGTTAGGAATCCGCATTAGGAGTGACTCTGACTGTGAAATGTGAAGTGGGATAACGAGAAGAGCTGTCAGCACTGGGTGGTATATCAATAAAAAAAGGTCTAAGCACAGCTATTAACTAATTCATTGACCATTAATCAACTGGCCTATCCACTGAGAGCTCATTTAGACCGTAACAAATGATGCTTTTATGTTCTCTAATTGCCTGCAGAAAAAATATATCATGAATCAATCTGTTTGAGAGTCCAACTCCTTAACGTAAAGATCATGAATTAATGGACAACAGATAAGTAGACTGATATAAAATGTATTATCTCAGGGAAAACCCTATAAGAACAAGTGTACATTATGGTGAAAATATTTGTTCCGATCTTTGGCATAAGTTTTTGCATACTTTATGAAGTTGGTAGTTTCCGGCGATACTTTGTGGAATTTGCTAAATATTCTGAATGACTAGGGTAAACTATGTTTTTCCACAATGAGTTTTAATGACTTAACACTATCGTTTCGACGATTAATGTCATCACCTGATGATGACGTTAATTGTCGAAACCATGGTCGTAAGTCATTAAAATTCATTGCGGAAAAACGAAGTTTACCCTATTCATTCAAAATACTTTTTTTTTAAACAAAAATTGAGGCGAATTATCGAGGATTTCAGTACATTTCTCGGACGTCAGAAAGAAAGGGTCTCCCTCGTAATGACTCAAAAGGTTTAGTCTTAAATTTAACCTGTCATCAGATATTCCCATTCTAATGGATAATCTGGGCTTATGTCACCGATGGAACTTTCGTCAAGGGCCTACAATGTATCATGCATATATTTGCGCAAGTACTAACGCGGTTCGTGATCCATACTCAAAGACAAAATGTTGACTTTTTCACAGAATTTTATTTTGGATGGTACGGCGCGTTTCTCCGACTTGCATCAGGTACAAAATTCAATGATGATGCTCCAAGTCGGTGAAACGCGTCGTACCATCTAAAATAAAATTCTGTGGGAAAGTACAGAATTGTATTCTTTCAGTAAAAATTCAACTTATTTCCACGAAGTTAAGCCTGAATCTGTAGAGCAGTTCGTGAGTTGGCTGGTAGGCTATTTGAGGAAGCGACCAAAAACTAGAGCCATTTGCGCCATCAAGGACAGCTGGGTGGGAAAGGATAGCTTGGAAAATGGAGGAATGGCGGAAAAAATTCGGGCACCATCATCGGCTCACTCTTGATGAGAGGCGCCCAAAAGAAATGAGTTTTATATCTTTCCAAAGGAAGGAATTTTACACTTGAAAAACTCCCAAATATAGGTTGGGATATCAATGAGAAATCTCCACCACTGCCGGGATTCGAGCCAGCCCCCTCACGGTTCTAAGTCGTTATTTTAGTCTTGAGACTCAGCAATGTGCGAGAAGCCGTGGGATGATCATAATGCATGGCACAGACTGAGAGGCTTCCCCGTCTCCCCAGAAAGCTCTCCATTCCGCGGCGGACGCACGCGAAAAACATAAGACTGTGGATCGCGCGCAGCAGTGCGCATCGCCCGATGGAAAAACCAACACCGGGCGGATTCCGCTCGCTGCCTTTTTCGGTTAATGACGAGGGGACGTGTGGCGTCTTCCGTCCGACGGACGATGTGGTCACGTCCAACCGCCCAGCCCCAAGGAATGAATGATCTCGGCATTCCAGCTACGCTCGATTAAACGAATCGAAGAAGAAGAAGAAAAAAAACAAGATCGCAGCCACCCCGGAATCGCTCGGGTTCCTCAGTTTCCATCTGAATGAGCTCTCCATGCGATCGTCTCCGAGAAGAGGGAACTATTTATTCACCGACAGCCTTGCCGCTCTTAGTGGATTTAGTAATTTTTTCCAGTGAGCAAGAGAAGGAAGCTGACTCAACAGATATTAGTGAAAGCGCACATAGCAAAGTAAAACCTCGGTGGCTAAATTGATTAAAGCTCTAAGAGAACTATAAGGAGGAATAGGGATAATAATTCTAGTGGATAATAGGTGATTTTTTGACGAGGATGCATCTTTGAAATAGATCCACCAGCCATATTTCGGCGATATAACATTTGCAGTATGATCAATTTTAATAACATAACTTTGTAAATAATATCAAAATTACCCTCCATGGACGGAATTATGAAACATCAGCATGAAAAAATACTGCTACTAAATTAGTTTTTTAAAGTGCTACTTAAGCATTTTTTGAATCGCAATTTATTTGATAATAACATTTACTTTGAAATGTGACGTATTTATATTGTATATATTAAAGTTAAATAGTAATGCTTTACATAATAATATTTACACAAAGTACACTTCAACATTACCTTCATAACGTACCTTTTTTAGACTTTCCCATTTTTTTCTTCATACGACAGCTGAAACTATTTATTTCAGAACTCCACCAGTCACGCCATCGTCAGTGAAAATTGTCACATATTCATCTACACAAATTGTTTGACAAACCGCCGAAAGAGACACAGCATTCCACACACTTAATCCGAAGCGTTACAGTTCTGTCTATCGCAGCAACTAAATGGAAAGTCCTCTTAGAGAGCAGATATTTCAATGATTTTGAAACATAACAAATTTGACTCGCTCATCCATAGAAGGTTAGGTTAAATATGGCCTGATTCTAATAGGAGCAAGACTAACAATAAAATGGAAGCACTACCCCTAATTGAAGTTGTGCATGCGCGAGGTTCGGTTGGGGGCCCGCGGTGACTGGGAGACGTTGGTTAAAATTTCCGCGCAAAATGTATCGTAACTCCAATGTGGTAGCACGATGATTATGATGCCAAGCAAAATATGTCATCCAGAACTATCTGGATATGCCCAAATATTGATTAGTCACAATAATTATAATTAGTAAATCAGAAATAAATTATGACATTCCGAGGAAAATTGGGTTCGGGTTGGTTTGGGTGTTTGAGTACTGGATTCCCATCTTGCTATTCAAATCCCGTCAGTGGCGAAGATTTATCGAAGGGTTCCCTATTCCTACTTGGATGCTCTGAAGAGACCACTTAAAGAATAGTCCGTGTAATGGGACGGTTACTTGTGGGCCTATTCACTTTTATGATTACGAGTGAATTATGAAAGAACGGTGGAGAGAAATCAGGGGTCGGCTATCAACCTGGTTTCTCCTCACGGTTCGTCCGCTTCCCAGATATTCTCCCCCCCCCCAATTCAACCTATCTATCTATCCCCCTGTCCTCAATGGCGAAAATGACTAACGGTCTTGGTATCATCCTAAAATAGCCAATGAAAAATCTATCAGAACCGCATGTAAAGGCCCGGTCTCACTAAAAATGAAAGAAAAACGTTTCAAGGATGCACTTCATATGAAAGAGCGTTTTATTAGTCATAGATCAGTACCATTACTTCCGTAGGGAGGCTGGTGATATGGTTTCGGGTACGTTGCAAATATATGTTTATGTAGTTATTAAAGGGAGTAGTAATAAATGTAATGGTAGTTGGTTCATTCATTGGTCGTTCAATCCTAAGATTGGTTGACTGCAGTCCTCCATCCTTCCCTATCTACAATGTAATGCACAGTGTGTACTAGTTCCCTTGCCTCCTGGTATCTCTTCCTATGTGCTTTCCTCTTTATTTGGTCCATGCACTTATTCCTGGGTCTTCCTCTGGGGACTTTCCCCTCTATTTAGCCTTCAATTATGTTCTTCACAAGCCCATTGTGTCTCAGGGTGTGTCCAATCCATGTAGTTCTTCTTTTCTGTATGGTGTTCCATATGGTCCTATCCTCTTCTACTCTTCTGTAAACTTCATCATTTTTTATTTTGTCCGCCCATTTTATCTTCAGCATCGCCCTCCAGCAACAGATTACGAAGACTTTTAGTCTATTCTGGTCAGCTTTTTTAATAGTTCATTCTTCCGATCCATAAAATGCTACGCTCCACACGAAGGTTTTCACATATTGTTTCCTGGTTTATAGTCCTATCTCCTTTGAGTACCGCTGTTGTCTTTTTCCCATAAACGCCTTCTTAGTTAGCTTTGGCTATTCTCCACTTGATGTCATTTGTGCTTTTTTCGTCTCATATGATAGTACCTCTGAGATAGGTGAAGGAATCCACTTGCTCAAATTCCTCACCTCTCAGCGTGACTTCTACATTCAGCTTCTCTCTTCCGCAAACTAGGGTTTTAGTCTTCGTCTCATTTATTCCGAAGTCATGAATACAAACATTTCTCCTTTCCACGCACAGGGGGCTCTCATACAAACAGTTCGTAAAACTAAAACACTCAGAATGAAATTCCCTTTCATTATCTCCATATTTCTATTCCTTTCCCAATTTCCACCCACTTTCACGGCTAGTGCCCCCTCTAAACTTCATCATTTATTATTTTGTCCATCCATTTTATCCTCAACATCCTCCTTCAATACCAGGATTCAAAGGCTAATAGTCTCTTCTGGTCAGCTTTTCCAATGGTTCATGCTTGCGATATGTAAAGTGCTACGCTCCACACGAATGTTTTCGCGAACTGTTTCCTGGTTTGTAGTCCTATATTTGAGCACAGTAGTTGTCTTTTCCCCATGAACGCCTTCTTATCTTGGGCTATTTTCCGCTTGATGTCAGTTGCACTTCGGCCGTCCAACGTGATGGTACTTCTGAGATAGGTGAAGGTAGTTGGTTAAAAGTGTAAATATTAGGTATGATTATGGGACCGAACCAAAGTCCAAGAGACAAGAAAATTTCTGATACCAAATTATAACGACAAAAATAGGTATTAGAATATTTCAAAATAACTAAATATCGTTGCAAAATTACTGAAACTAGTAGTATATTTTACTATCGATACATATAATTTTCATTAATATGAGTCACCTGGTGGACATCTAATATGATAGGTAAATCTGCAAAACCAATCTTACATTTTGACTAAGCACCCATCCGTTCAAAACAGTTGATATGTCATTTCTAAGTTCCAGTTACCAGGAAGAAAAGTAAATCGTTATAAACCACTAAAATTTAATCGTAATTAGAGGGATTGCGAATTTTGTAGAATTTGCCTAAGCGCGCATTTTTTTCTCTATAAGTGTTGAATGAGAGAAGTGATGCAGTCGAAAGTGTAATAATAATCACCCTTGAAACAAAAGAACGAGACAGTACTGTCGGGCCTGAATCGCATATTTTGTTAATGCCAAAAGCTGAAGCAGAGACCTCATGTCGGAGGCTTGGAATACTTCACCTAAAGAGAGCTAAAAAATATTCTAGGATAGAACATGCACAATGACGACACATTGATGGGGCTTAATGAAGCTTAAAGGATCCATTGCCGCTCCAATTGCGTCAGGCCATCCAGTTCTCATCTCAGTGCCAGCATTGTAACTTCCAACGTAATTTACATAATCCACGAGGCATCACGGAAAGCTTTTCCAAGTCATGATATCATTTCATGATTTAATGATTCACACACTATTCACCTGAGATTTATATGTACATCTTGACATGTCTCTCACTTGGTGGTGAGATTTCTCGACTCAACCGAGATGCTCATAACGCCCGGAGGATTAAAATCCACGACCGCCCTTCCGATCGCATAGGAATCGCGTCTCACGACGGGAGTCCGACCTCCGACCACTTCATACGAGCTCAAAAGATTCCACGTCAATGAATCGGGTTTATTTTCATGCCATGATATTCCCTCACGCGCACTTCAGCGGCAAAAGTTGCGGTCAACGAGTGGAATCAAATCGGACGAACAGAGCACGCAGGAGGCGCCCTGGAGGCTGATGATGGGAGAAAATTCGCACAACCACTCACACGATCTTCAATAGGGAGCGTATTCCAGATGCCCGTTAAGGTGTTGTTTGTAAAAGTCAGCTCCATCCGCCAATGACGACTTTAGCACTTCACTCCTAAACCTCTACCCTCTCTCTCCCCCATACCCTGTAATTCCATCCTTGGGTCGGCCCGACGCCGTCGGACGTTCACGGGAAATCACTCACGGGGGAGATAAAAACAGTCGATTGAGCGACCCGATATTCAAAGCTGCAACGATCATTGAACAAGAATTGAAATGATGTCTTTAACGTGAAACAGACGTGACTCGACGGTTCAAAGTGAGCGTTCACATGAATGGGAATGTATAATCGCACAAAATCTTAACACGCACCGTGAACATGATTAACTGAACTAAAGCGAATTATTAAGTTAGGGGAATAATCTCAATGCATGCAAGTCGGATTAAGTCTACGTAGAGACCTAAATGCACACATTGGTCTCCAAGCAAATTGGAGATTAAAAACTTCAAAATCAAAAACTTCAAAGCCTTACAGTACGCTGATGCCAGAACAGATTAAAATTTCTAGACTCAAAATGAAAATATAAGCCTCAATAATCTTTTAATGTTAGGATTTTTATTTTGCACTTTTTTCGATGAATTTTCAGAGTAGATAAAAATCCCTTTTGCCTCCATAAGCTACAATATATTCTTTTACAAATGCTACCTTCCACATTTCATTACTGAACATTGATGCCAAGGGAAACTCAATTTTGAATTGTCCAAGTTTTTACGCTGAAAATTAATAGATGCATTCACAAACAATACGTAAGTGGTCATCACGTTACCTTTTCAATAAATTTTAAACCATCTTTAGACATAGCCTAATAGTTTACCAGTAGAAACAGTGTCAAGTTACTAAATTTGAAAAAATAAAGATATTTGTTCGTGTTTTCATATTTCTCGTGTTCAATCATTCATAATTTCTGCTTCTGAGTTGGTATCTTCAAATTTCCCTCCTGAAGATATAACTTTGCACTACGCACTTCATCATAATCATAACCTGCCAATAAATGAGACGGAAACTATAAATAAAAATGATTATATGTATTTTCAAAGCTTTTATAAATCCAAACAGAAATATTTTACACTTATTAAACAGCCAAAATTTGTAGTTTCCTATCCCAATGCCATTACACTGCGATATTTCGCAGTACTCATTACCTTTCCATTTTGCAGCCTTTAAGTATCATTTGATTAGTCGACCTGTAAATTTGATAAACGCCGTCTCATTCTGGAAAACGAGCAACACCTCTCCGAGGACGCCATCTCCTTTCACAAGCTAGCCATCTTGGTTTGAATGGTCTCCGTGGTGCAAGGCATTCGGCCAAACGGAACTCAAAATATTTCACGCAATGTTTAATAGCGCGCAGCAAGCTGCACATTTCCCACGACCTTGTCGACGAAAGTGGCTCCTCCCCGGAATACGCGAGCCTCAAAGAGAGAGAAATAGAATGAAACATCCAGGGATTGTATATGGGAGAGCCAAGACTTCGCACCTCCCACGCTCCCCCTCCCCACCACCCACAAAAACACAGCACTGGGACGATGCTTTTATCAAGACTCGTACGGCTCTCTCGATCACCTAATGACCGTGAATAGAGCGAAAGTGGCGAGGGGCACGAGCGAATGAAAAGGTCACTGCCGGAGACCCTCCCTCCGATCCCTCTTGGAGTTCGATTTAATAAAATGCATGCATATGGGCGGGGCGACGTGCGAAAGACACGGAGAGAGTGTAAGCGGGGCACGCACGCGCTCGGGAGAGTTGTGCGAACGGCAGGAAATGTAATCGCGTGAATCAGATAAGATAATATGCAAATAGTAGAAGGGAGCAGTCGTGGGAATCCTCTACGGTGCAGTGGTTAGGCCGTCGTCGGTCGGAGGCGGAGGCTGATACCGGCCAGCCAAAGCCCTCACCCTCTCTCTTTCTCTCCATCATCCCCCGCGAAGGACGCGCATCGTATCCGGCGGGAGTTTTTCAGGGGTTGCGTCGAATCCCAAGGCGAAGTTATGAATTTTTCACGATGACACCGCCGAGTCAAAAACAACACGTTATTATGTAAGCGTCGAACCACGACGCGAAGCACGAAAAGAAAAGTATGAATGTGTGCAGCGTGGATAAAGACCTTGCATCTCATTTTAGGAACGTCATCAAAGAAGGCTCATTATATACATAAAACACAATTAATTTTAACGAGATGCGTTAACAGAACAGGAATTCACTTTCATAGCATGAACTCTTTATTTGTTAAATACATTAAAAAGAAATTGACCACTATGTATTCAGGTGTTTATTTCTGAAATAACCACAAGCCTACATTCAACACGAATATTACAAGTCATAAAAATCATCCAATACCAATGAATTAAAATAAATAAAAATGCAGAGTGACAAGGACTGAATAGAAAGGCCAACAGTTGATTGCATTAGGAAGTAATTGTCTATCGAAAGTTGGAGTGCAAGAACATTGTCATGGTTTGAAATATTGTCGATTACCAAATGATGGGACGTCAATTCACATGACGAATCACCCGCAGCCGCTCCGGATATTTTTTCCGCCAGCTGTTTCTCTGGACTGATTTAACGGGTAAGACATTAGTACTGTATTCGAGCAATAAGTCAAACTTGCTGAACTTCCTCGCAGCAATTCCATCCTTTATTTTTTACAAAAATCTGAATCTACGGGTTGGAATTGGTTTTCAACAGCGCCGACTGAATTTAAACAAAATCTTCGCATGCCATGCGGTCTCAGTGTTTTTTAAAATATTACCTGGCGAGTAGCCGCCAGGCAGAACGGCTAGTCAATTCGCCAAGAATGAAAAATGAAATTAGAAAGGTCAAGGTATTAAACAGACATTTGTTTCGGTGCATGGCAGTTTCTACTTGATTGCATTGTAATCGCGGATAGTGAGTGGAAAAAACGAGGCCGCGAGCTTACGTGCCGCTTTGATATTGTATTTCTCTCATGTTTTTGCTTTAATTGGCTCTCTATTTGAATTACAGAGCTTTATTTATACATTAGTGTGTGATATTAAGTTAGTTTGAGCGAAATATCTTTTTACCTAGAAATCAATGAATTTGGTCTCAATTTAAAGAAAAAATATACCATCCTTATTTTGACACCAAAAATTCAACCCCTTACCACATTACTTTCAGAGATATTCCAGCCCTTTTATATGGGGAATGGTAAGTTTATGCACTCCAGAGAGACCTTATATAAAAAATGAGACATTCCCTTCTCTTAGATTTCGTCAAAAAATCAACAGCGTGCAGTTTGTGTTTTCTCAATTATTTTTGAAAATTTAATATATTGTCACCGCAGTATATTCTTTGAGATCACGATAAACCGTCTGCTTTGATGGAGTTTCAAACGTACCGCGTGAAAAAAATGAGTGAAGTTAAAGGCTTTTTTTTTTTAGATATTTTCATTTGATTACTTACAATTTCTGTCATGTTACACTATATTATTGCACTATTAATAATGCGATATTTAATTTGTGTGTCTCACTGCTGGTGATTTTAAAACGTATATATCGAATTTGGTTTCTATTATGATTAGGTAACTATCTTGCTTGCACTATCTTAAGGTGGTCGGAGCGATTTTTCGTTTACGTACAGATTTGGGTGAACCTTTGCATACGTGTACTCATTAGTAATATGTCTTGATAAGAGTAAAAGATTTGCATAAAAATGCTTACGTTTATTAGCGATTTCATATTATTTTACCACGTAGCCTGGTGGAACTTGACATATATTTCGAAATTTGATTCTATACGCGCAGATTTTCCCATAAATGTGAAATAATGTTTGATATCATCATCACGGTTTCCAACAAATATCAATACGTAATGCCAAGGATAAAATGCGTATTTGCAAAGGATTCCCGCTTAAATTTTGAATTCCGCACAGTAAACCCAATTCATAACATTGCTTTAATTAAAACAAAATTTTTAAAATATAGTTTTTGCATCATTTACATAGCTATATTTATGGTTATTCCCTCCGTGTAAACAGTTGAGCTTAAGGTAGTTTGAGCGAATAATCATTTCACCTAAAAATCAATGAACTTGGTCTGATTTTAAAGAAAAAAGAAAGATACCAAAATATCAGACCCTTTCCGAACTACTTTCCAAGATATTCGCCAAAAAATACCAGCTATTTTACATGGGTAACGGTACGTAAACGTATTCCAGAGACACACTATATTAAAAAATGAGTGTAGTAGAGTGTAGTTTGTATGTTTCCTCAACTATTTTTAATAATAAATCATAAAGTCATCGCAGTAATTTTTTCAGGAATGTAAACAAAAACCTTTCGTGATGAAGGAGTTTTAAACGAGCCGTGTGAAGAAAATGAGTCAACTTGGAGACTTATGTACATGTTTTTATTTTATTACATATCATTTCAGTCATATAAAAGTATATTACTGCACTATAAATTATGCAATATTTAATTCATGTTTCCCACAGATGATGAAACTAAAACGTTTAATTCGAATATGATCTCCATTATGACAAGGCATCTATCTCGCTAAAGTCATTTAAGTGAAGTTTGGTCCAAGAACTATTTTCACTTCACTTAAAAAGTTGTGAAAGTTTGCACTCAAGGACTCACGATTACTGCTTCACTCGCTTTCAATAACCTCTATTATTTCCAACTGGTTTACTGGTCACAAACTCCGACCGGTTTCAGCATTTTCCCATCATCAACAAAAGGACAGTAATTACACCCTACGTGTAGCCTCAATTGCGAACGATCTGAATTTTTTCTGTTAATTTCTGCATTGTACCAGAGCTCCCATCACAGCAGCTACCATGCCAGAGCCCTTAACATCAGCGTGACACTTTTTGTTCGCTCGTAAAAGTTGTTAACAAAACGCGATGCATACATTTTTACTTTCTTCAGATCGCGAAAAAATATTTCTGGGTTTAAGGGAGCACGCAAAGTTTTCCACGATCTCGAAATATAACGACGAACACTGGGAGAAACTAACTTATATTTGACATAGGGAAGGAGCGAATCATTTTAATCTAAAAACCGAACAACGTATCTATATAACAGCATAAATCACAATATCACTCTCAGAAAACCATTTCATAAATTACAGGGATATGCTTCAAAGACAGAAAAGGTAAAGAGCGCGATTCTGAAATTTGAAAAAAATACCTAGGGCTGCAATTATCTATCAAGAAAACTTATATCAATTGACCAGCGCAGGGACGAATTATTTTAGCCTAAAAATACCCGAGAAGTTTCCCCAGCAATAATATCTCATGATGGTTCCCAGAAGTCTTACGAAAAAATGAAGAAGGAGATACCTCGAAGATTAAAAAGCGAAAGAGCGCTTCAATTTCCCGCATTTCGCTCAAAATTCCTCGTGCATTTTGAGGAAATGACAGAGGTATGATTCGAACCACGTGAAGGAATCCGGCCAGAAGGCCTTTTTACTGCCCATGGACCACTTCTCTGTGAGTGTGAGAGTAAGAAAGGGAGAGAGAGAAGGAGAGATCAGCAGAGCCACGCACGAATGGGCCTCCGGGAGCGACGAAGATCAAGCCAAAGGGAGGAGCCAAACCCTTTCGGTCTGAAACGACGACCGTCGGTCGAAACCTCTCCCCTTCTTCCAGCCGTTTGACGCCCCCTCTCCCAGCCGTCCTCCTCATCCTCCACCTCTTCCTCCCCGCCCTCTGCCCCATTGTTGTATCGGCGGCGACGCGCATAAGCGATGGATGTGATGCGCGGTTGGGAGGCGATCGGCATGCGAGCCAAACTAGTTCAATGAAGACGGATTCCTCACTGTAGCAGCCGCCGCTCCCCCGCCCCCCTCTGCTCCCACCCACTTCAGCATACGATCCTCATCTCCATTCAACTCTCTCCTCTGCTTACTCGTCTCCTCTCGGCCCGGCCGCCTCCCGCTCTTATACCGCCGCCCCTTCTCCTACTGTCCCTCGCCCGTCCCATGGCTGTTCGGGCGAGTATTCCTCGAGCATTTCATCGCGACCGCATCGTTCATGCCGTCAGCCTTCATTCCTGATTTTTAAAGATGTCCCGGGCAATAACCCTTCGTCTAATTTTACCCAAAGTACTCTAAAATATAGGATTTGGGTTGATGCGTTGGCCGCTGTAGCACTGGTGAAATACATCAATGTACTACCCTTAAAGCCGCTGCAAGGGGCTTGTTGAGGGGATGCCAGGACACCAGCCGTGCAAAGGTGAGGGAATGGGGACGGGAATAAGCGAATAGCAAAAGTGAATTGCACGTGTTAACGGAGTGTCTAAGGTAACTGACAGTGCGGGGAAAAGAGTAATTTTAGCGCCTACTATTTCGATAGTTTCTATTAATTTTTCACTTCAATTAGTTCCAGAGAAATACTGTAGAGGCGAAATAATATCCTTTGTGTTTTCCTGAAACTCGTCTGCCCTGATCTTTACAACTAAAAAAATCCTTAGGAGTAATAGGGGTGTTGAAATTAAGGGTGCTTTAACCACGGAGAACATTTTTCACCAATAAAACATCAGTTTACCGCTAAAATTCCATAAAATACGAGAAAAGCTTATCAATATACAGCCAAATAATTTTACAAAATTAAAATCTATGGAAAAACTTTCGCGTTAAAAAAGAAAACGTGGCTGACACCTGTGGCCATTCTAGGGAAGAAGTCAATCAGATAATACGACGCTCCAGGAGATTCTTATCCACAATTCTCTTCACAAGACTCTAATTCGATCAGACGAAAGAGTGCAATAAATTCAAGCCTTGTGTTATTCTCGAGCGTCCCAATTCGGAGATTACAGCTTCTTAAATCTTTGAAGCGTTAAATATCGTGTATTTAGTAAAAGCAAATGTTTATGCCCCATAGAGTACGATATTTGACACCAATGAATACACACATTGCTGATACTTAACTGGTACTAAAATATAAATGATTCAAAAGTATAACACACTTGGAATGTATAATGGTGTAGAAATTTATACTGGAGATGAAATCTAGGCACATCATTTATGCCCAAAAGAAAAATCCCATAAATAATATTTTAAGATGAGACCACTAATATATTATAAACCAATTAATCGGGAGATTAGTTGAACGGAGCTAAGATTCCAAACTCCTCACTGAGTTGATGCTCGACCCTCCATTCAACACTCATTGGCTGCCATTATATGCCTATAACCGCATAAGAATGGCGAAGTTAGCTCAAAGTCATGCTCCACCCCATTTACATAAACCTGTATATTCGAATCTTAACTACGATGCCTAAGGTTATTAGTGCTATCTGACAGAGCTGTTTCCTTAAATATCGGCTAAGTGAGAGCATTACCTCGATTTCTCGATTACGGCTGGCAAGACCAAGACCCATATCTAACGACATGAGATTTATCGCTCTATCGATCAGATATGAAATCTATCAATTCCCTACGAAGAGAGGTCATAAGTAACAACATTTAAATTCCCTAATTGAGAGTGGTTATGATCATTGGTAATGGAAAGAGTTACGTGTGTCGACTTAACCATCATAATTCGTGGATAAACTGACAGATGCCTTTAAATCACTGTGAAATCCATCCAAACTCAAATTAAGCCGTTTGACCTCTAGATATGACTGCGTCGAATTCAATTCCATCAGTTCTACTACCACCAATCATCTTCAATTAATCGCAATAAAACACACGTAGTTCGTTCGCATTCCATTGCTTTCAGTCTATGTTGTGCTTTTCACATTTGTGTGAATCTTTTACAGGTGTGACAGAGGACGTGAAGGCGATCCCTTCTTGCCATAGTTGTGTACGTGATAGTGTCACCATATCGTCGAAATGGTGTATGATCAATGCTCCAAACCAGCACTTTCAATAGCGATTTCAGTAATTAATTGGTATCTGTTCCTTGAGCATATGCAATTTCCTGAACGAAAAAAGCTTCTTCAGTGACTTCTGGAGAAGAGCTGATTTCTCTTGCTCAATCTCGCCAGCACCATCCCTTTTTCCCTCTCAGGGCGTACTACATTCATTGAGTGTTGGCTAGATTTATTCAAACTGCTTGACATAACCGCTCTCACTTCATTGAGTACTCCATTACCAATTCGGCCTCCTACTTAATGCTTGTCTCCCCTCGGTGCCAACGTGAAGGAACATGCACTTTCCTTGTCAGCCTGTGAAAGAACACTCATACCATTGAAATTATACTTCGACATTAGTAGGGAATGAATGGTTGAGTTAATAAACATGCCTTTTTACGAGATAGATTTCTGCTTGTAAAGCTCTTCAAACTATTACGTCCGACACTTATTGCCGTTTGGAGAGCAAATTCATTCAGTGCCGTAAAACTTAGTGTCAAGCGAGTAAATATCGTGAATCATCAACATCACATAAAACGTCTCACATTGCTGCAATTCAATATCGCAATACTCAACCGCCCATTCAGATACACTGGATAAATTATCCTCAGTAGCCGTTACCGAGAAAATTCGAGTCACATGCCTCTATTAAGTATTGCATAGAGGTCAAATTACTTTCATGTATTCACTCTAATAGGCTACTTTGTTCTAAAGGCAACGATCCCCTGATTGGAAAATTACGTCCCGGGCATACATTAATGCTCGAGGCACGTAACAAAACTCGGAAATCATAAGTAGACGGTGATATAAACTAACCATCGAATGAAAACTATTCGTATTATATTGAAAGCTTGATTTCACTCCATGCAATGCCAAGTCGTAAACGTAAGCACCTAAAGCTATCCGACTTGGACGCAGGTATGACTCGGGTATTAATCGAAATTTCCGCATAATTATGAATAAATACTTGGCCAGTGAAGTATGAATATTTGAATGGACCAAGGTATGATTCCCGTCTTGACAACTAGTAATAATCGTTCTATATAATTCCTCCAGCACACTTTTTACTAATTGACGCAATTTTAATACCAGATTATCAGGTCATTAATGCTATCTTCTTAATTCTCGAAGGAAGGGTCCATAAATAGAAGAATCAGTTCGGGCACAACCAAATCCATTATCAAAGAGACAAAAGCTTAAATCAATACACCCTCATGATTAAATATAGCTAAGTGACATCATTCGCAATAAGTCGATGTAAAACATTCATTATATTCCCTCGGTTGCATTTCATTCTTACCACGCAGTTTCATCACCGTGCGTTTCATTGTTTGCTGATGAGATAGCGGTATAATCTTTCATCGATCAGCATATTTCAAATTCATGCTTTCTTTTGTTCATTTTTCAGAATTTTTTCAATGGGGATTATGTAAACCTTCTCGATGCAATCAAAACTACCGCAACTTCTTTCTCTTAAATGATCATTCGCAGTGCACGCCGTCCCATTAAGTTTAGCTATGCCCCGCAATTAAATCGTGTGATTCCAATTCCGAATGGAATGTGCCAGTGTTGAGATCCGCACTCCTGATAAAATTCGATTTTTTCCACATTCCTCGTCACTTATCGTTTCCCAAGTTCACTCCTCCGCTCTCCGAGAACAGTCTTCTCAATTTTTTTTCATCCGACATCCCCTCGGCATCCATTTTTTGTCCTTCGCCTCCCTCTTCCTCCAGTATTTCCTCGGCCGATCGCCTTCCTATTCTCCCCATTCCCTCGACTCGGTGGAAACCTCAACGGCCGAAGCGTACCTACGCAGCAACGCTCCCCCGGAGACAATGGCCACTTAACATAAATTTCCAACTTTTTCCCTCTTCCTCGGTCATCCATCATCCCCAACCGACCGGCAAGACCGCAATCATTGGCATTTATTTTTGCTTTTGTAATTTGTTATAAGGGGGTGCGCCCTCCGTATCGAAGCTCGATACCAGTTTCCATCCCCACCAGAACCCCTGTTCAGAGAGCCTCCACCACACTCCCGGTTCTGCCGAGTCGGTCGATCGGCCGGCGGACGTTAGCCATCCATTACGCAGAATCGGCGTTCGTCGAATCCCCGCGGCTCGCGTGTCCTCCGCAGACGGACGGGGTGAAGTCGAATGATCAGAAATCCTCCCGGTATATGTATGCGACGATAGGCGCGCCCGATTGCCAGCGAAGAGATGTACCAAGGGAGCGGCGACGACATCCGGCAGATAGACCGTCTTCCGTTCCGAGCCAAGAGGGTGTCCTCCTTATCATCTCCGCCGAGGCTCTCCCGCCGGTTGGATCACAATTGAAAAGTTTCCCGTATCAGAGACTGTTGAATTTAATTACTAGGCTGCGTGGCGCAGCATACTCATAAGTATTCATTACTAGCACAATCGAAATCAGAAACCTTTGATTGTCACAGGAGGTGACAGAAACTGACAAGAACATTTCAATAGATTTATCTGCAGCGATCGCTTATTTGAATATATTCATTCTAACGATCAAGTTTTTCCTGTTTCCTTGAAAGCCTGAGAACCAATTTTATTTCATTTCTCACAGAGTCAAATTCAGCCTATTTAACTTCGATTAAATTAATACTTAAAAAAGTGGACTAAATTTTCCGCGTCAATAGTTGACTAAAACCATCGTCATTCCTTCAATACTTCTCTTGGGTTCTTCGAGGGGGGTTCTTCGAGGGTTTTTATGATGGGCTAATAAAGGGGATTAGAGGAGAAACGTTGGAAATAAATCAATTATTTGGGCGAAACATGCATCAAAAGTATTATTCTAACCAGGGCTAAGGTCTGCGAAAGTTATCTACATCTATATACTACCCTGCGAGTCGCCGCATGGGCGTGTGGCAGGGGGTTTCAGGACATCAGCCGTGTAAATATGTAAGGGTTTGGGAGGTGAAATGTGACGTATATTATGGGAGTATATTTAATGGAGCTCAATCATTATTGTGGTCGCTTATTGCGCGCGGAAAGAACGGGATTTTGTACCTATCTGTTCGGCACTGTATCTCTCTTATTTTAAAGCTTCTGTCAGACCTAGAGATGTAGTGAGGAGTCATGATAATATTCTCTGTGTCGCTCTGGAAAACATCAGTTCTGAAGTTCTCAAGCAAACTAAGCCTAACGTGTAGCCTCCGAGTCTCTAGGGGCTCCCACCTTAATCCCTCTAAACGTTTGAGATACTATATGTACGTTCGTAGCACTCTTCAACGATGTGTGCTGCTTTTCTTTGTATTTTATTAATTTTTTTGGTTAAATCTATTTGACCAGGGTCCCAAATGTTCGCGGCGTGTTTGACGTGTAGCCTAACCAGAGCGAAGTAGCATCTTTCTTTTACTTTTTCATCCGAGGAACAATTATATCATTGCATGTACAGCTAGATACTGGTAGCTGTTTTCTGATATAACTTGCGCATTCAAGGTACCGGCAACGATAAACATCCCGATACAGGAGTAAGAGAACTCTTTACAGCTTCTCGATTTCTTGTTCCCGAATGTCAGTGTGCTCCTTCATCAAAGAAATCCCATTAGAATGTCCACATCATTGCCAGCTCACACTTAGCCTAAGCTTCATGGACAACTGGTTTTACTTTGTCATTCAAGGTAAATCAAATGGCTAGAAAAAGCGAATGGAATGAATTCACGAGGTGAATTTTTTTTCGATAAGAAATTTTCGAGGCTAAGACTTACGTCATTGGATTGGATTGGACCTTAGGGGAAGCGCCAAGGGGACCACGGCTTAACATCTCATCCGACGGATGGAGTGCTGTACTTGAAATGACCTCCACACGGCCCTCTCGTATGGTAAGCCAGCACTTTAGCCACCACACCAACCCGATCCCCGACTTACGTCATTGCCGAGCAAAGATTGCGCCAAACCCTTGCTAAATAAGACCCCAAAGAAGTAACGGATAATCCGACGCAGTGAATTTAACTGTTACGATCAGGAGTAAAAAGCAAACAAAGCCAGAAAACTAACACGAAGCCTGCTGAACCATTTGTGCAGCAGGTAACACTGTGCGTCCGGCACGCCTGTTTTCTTAGTAGGGGATAGAGGATTCATATAGGGTATGGTAATACAGTTCCTCTAGTTGACAGGGCCTCCAACGCACTCTTCCAGGACTCTCCACCATCACATATTCATTTTATTCGCCCGGCTGTTAGGAGACTCGTACGCGCGCGACCCACCTCATGAAGTTTTCTCTCGATTTCCTTTGATGAGACCACATGTATAATGACATCCTTCCTGCCAAATATTCCTCTCTATCCCGTTGTTGAGATTAAGTATTTTTCATGCAGAACTCGATATTCTCAAGCGTAACTCGGTCAAAATTAATTATGACAGAATCAGTACTTCCACTTTATAGTTTTCGCTATGGTTTATTTACTGATGAACGGTTTCATCGCAAACGTGATATCTTTAGGTTTAGATACGTAGAAATCGGACCACGATTTCCGGTCCTGGTCGACAAGCCTAATGCATGCCTGGCAAATAAGCAAAGCACTACGCTAATACCCTAGCTTCCGAATTCTCGTTACAACATAGGAGGATACAAGTGGACTAGAACTTAGATTTGCTACGAAAATTAGGAAACCTGTGTAGCGCATTGGTGTGCGTCCAGGCTCGGTGATCCAAAGGTCAGTATTTCCGCTCCCGGAACAGTCCGATAAATTTAGAGTGGTAATACCTGTGTATTTCATCGCAGTTCCCGCTAAGATTACTTGAAAAATTTAGTTCAGGCGAGTTTCAGCGTGGCACGTAGAATATTATTTTACCCCAAACTATATCTCTATAGCTGATAACAAAATACGTGAAAGGAAAAAAATACGACAGACACATAACCGAAGTCATCATCACTGGCTATTCAATCCTAAGATTGGTTGACTGCAGTCCTCCATCCTTACCTATCTACAATGTAATACACAGTGTGTACTAGTTCCCTTGCCTCCTGGTATCTCTTCCTATGTGCTTTCCTCTTTATTTGGTCCATGCACTTATTCTTGGGTCTTCCTCTGGGGACTTTCCCCTCTATTTAGCCTTCAATTATGTTCTTCACAAGCCCATTGTGTCTCAGGGTGAGTCCAATCCATGTAGTTCTTCTTTTCTGTATGGTGTTCCATATGGTCCTATCCTCTTCTACTCCTCTGTAAACTTCATCATTTCTTATTTTGTCCGTCCATTTTATCTTCAGCATCGTCCTCCAGCAACAGATTACGAAGACTTTTAGTCTATTCTGGTCAGCTTTTTTAATAGTTCATTCTTCCGATCCATAAAATGCTACGCTCCACACGAAGGTTTTCACATATTGTTTCCTGGTTTATAGTCCTATCTCCTTTGAGTACCGCTGTTGTCTTTTTCCCATAAACGCCTTCTTAGTTAGCTTTGGCTATTCTCCACTTGATGTCATTTGTGCTTTTTTCGTCTCATATGATAGTACCTCTGAGATAGGTGAAGGAATCCACTTGCTCAAATTCCTCACCTCTCAGCGTGACTTCTACATTCAGCTTCTCTCTTCCGCAAACTAGGGTTTTAGTCTTCGTCTCATTTATTCCTGACTGGGCTGGGGATATACACATTTCTCCTTTCCATGCACAGGGAGCTCTCATACAAACAGTTCGTAAAAGTAAAACACTCAGAATGAAATTCCCTTTCATTATCTCCATATTTCTATTCCTTTCCCAATTTCCACCCACTTTCACGGCTAGTGCCCCAACACTCCTTGGCGAACAACTTTTTTGGAGCTGGTGGGGTAGTCTTTAGATGTAGTTCGTAATCATTACGTAAAATAGTTGACCATAATAGAGAGCATTCCTTGATGATGAACCATTTATCTATATATCGTACGCCATTAGAGCAAAAAATTCCTATGCACTCACTTGGGCTTATTCGGATATACAACTACCGCAGTATACCACTAACCGCAAGTAAAAACACCAATCATATCAATCTATCACAATAGAAATGCCACTTTTATCAAAATTACTGGACAAAGGTGCCGGAGTTTCTTCCCCTTCCTCCATGTTTTCATTTTTTTCCTATATCTTATTTATAAAGTCAACAAAAGTCAAGAAAAAATAACGAAATTTAGTCATGTTAGTCCACAAAAATTCATCTTTGTCATGCTGATGATGACCGCAAATTCCGAAATATAGACCGGTTCCTATAAAATCTAGTTTGAATATTGACCCAAGTGATTTTACTCATATTCCATCACAAAATCGGCGAGTTTCCAATTCACGTCGTAAAATCATCCCGTGGCACTTTGATTAACATTTAAGGTCTTCCTATATTAGCTGTTGGTGATTAAATTGATGGAAGAAAATGCTTTCTCGAGTTTTGTTTTACGACAGGTAAAGGTGAAGACTGCACGCATTTGAAAAAAGTAATACGCATCAGTGCTAAGTCAAAACAGAGCCCAAAACACGGATATCCGCCCAGCAGACGTCCCACTTGGAGGATCCACAAATAACTCAATTTACTTTGTTTCACATTAATAGATTCCAGGACATAATGGCGCTGAATCTCATTCAGCAGCCTCCGCTACCATTTCATTGACGGTCTTCCATCCCACCCTCCCCGCTGTGTACATAATAATAACAATAGCACTTCACACGGTAGGGGGCCACACGATCGTCTCCATTAAAAAAAGCTCCCAATTCAACGCTGGGCCTCGCATCGACCCCCAGCCCAGACGGCGCTTTCACTGCCCACGAACACTGATCCCGTCGGCGCTGAGCGATATTTATACTATAAAAAAGCGACTTCCCATTATCAAGATGGGAACCACGCCTCACGCGTATTGAATGCAGATTAGGTCCATGACCTCAGATGCCGGCGCGTGCTGCTCATATCACGGACAAGATATCGTTAACATAATTGCGACTTAAATGGGCGATAATTTCAGCCGAGAGCATTCATGATGACAAAATCACCCCCTCCCCCGTAATTACATGGGAGGGATTTTAACGGCGGTGGGTGGAATGAAAAAAAAAGAACGACGCCAAAAGACATCGGAGGGCCTCAGCCTCGTCCAAGAAAGTTCTCTTCTCTCCCGGATACATTATTGTAAGAAGTCCGCACGTATTTCGCATACGACGCAATCCAAATGTTCCCACAAATTTCGTCCCGTTTCCCGAGTGTAAAGTAGTTGAAATTTCTCAGCGTGTCGCCGTTCGTCGATCGTAAAAATTATCCGCCGTCGATCACCGCATCGTCGGGACAGTTACGAGGCCAGTCTTGAGAGCGAACGGGAGTCTCTCAGGGGAACGCATGTGTTATTCGGAATGCGTAGTTTATTCCAACTCTCCGCTTTTATTTTGAGCGGGACACCACCAACACCTACTGCTACCTCCGCACCGGAGAGCGAGGACGATAGACTCGAGATGGAGAAGTCGGATAACGGAGGCGGGGAGACAAAATATTCACGATGTCTCGATACGAGCGAGATGTTTTAGAGGACGCCACCCACCACCAGCATCGCACCCTTCCCCGTATAACAACGCTTAACTTACTTCCCCTCCCAATCTCTCCTCCTCCTCCCGACTCCTGGCGCCCACTACCTCCCAACATTCCCCCCTTTACCCTCCCCGCCCGTCTCTCTTCACCTCGCTCCGTCTAAATGAACGTGACGCGCTCCAGGGAAATCCAGTAATGTCCGCGATACGTGTCAGTAATGCTGTCATCCGTTTTATTCACTCCTCTCCGGAAAGAGACCACACCGTTTATTTGTGCTTCCCACAGTTTCCTTTTGATGTTCACAAAACGTCCCCATCACGTTTTATTTATGATTCTGACATGAGTCTTCTTTGATTCGATTATACTATAATTATACGTTACTGTCGCATTCATAGCTGGAAATCGCGATGATCTTCAAAGGTCCGTAATGGACCAAGTTCTCCAAGAATACAAAATTAAAATAAATAAACCAAAGACAAAATCCTAGTATGTGGAAGAGAGAAGTTGAATGTAGAATTCACCCTGAGAGAAGATAAATTAGAAAAAAGAATTCCTTCACTTATCTCGGAAGTACCATCACGTGGAAAGGAAGAAGTGCAACGGACATTAGAAGAGAATACCCCAAGCAAAGACGTTCATGGGGAAAAGACAACTGTTGTACTCAAAGAAAAACGCAGAAATTGGAAACATTCGAGAGGAGTGTAGCACTCTATGGATCGGAAGCATTGACATTGGAAAAACTGACCAGAACAGACTAGAAGCCTTCAAAACCTGGTGCTGGAGGAGGATGCTGAAGATAAAATAGACGGATAAAATAAGAAATGATGGCGTTTACAGAAGAGTAGAAGAGGAAAGGAACCTGTGGAACATGATAAAGAAAAGAAAAACCAGATGGATTGGACACACCCTGAGACACATTGGGTGTGTGGAGAACATAATTGAAAGTAAAATAGAGGAAAAAGTCCCCAGAGGAAGACTAAGGAATTAGTTCATGGGCCAAATAAATTGGAAAGTGCATAGGAAGAGATACCAGGAGGTAAGGGAACTAGCATTAGGTAGGGAAGGGTGGAGGGCTACAGTGGAGGGCAGTCTACCAATCTTAGGATTTAACAACCAACTATGCGATACTGTATCCGGCTTCATTAAGGTTTGGTGAAGCTTCCTTGGTTAAATAATAAAGTCATTATTCACTTGCTGTAAGGTTGATCAAAAAGGCGCAGCGAAGCTTTACATGAGCGATTTTCTAAAAAACCTGATAGAAGCGTCTATCGAATGAAACTTTTAAAAAATAAGTGAGCCACTCATTTCGTAATTTTACGTTCTCGAAATAATTAAGTATTTTGAATAGAGAAAATGTTCTCACATGCCTATTTGCAAACCACTGCTTTCAAGGCACAGGTGACACAATCCGAGGAATTTTGGGTGCTCAGCATCATATATCACCCATGATACATTACAACACTACAGGTTTGGACGGATAACTCATCTCATCACTTTATATCATCAGTCTTTCAAAGCTCCGGAGTACAGTTTTCGAAACAGCTAAGCTTTTTTGAGATACGCTCTCCATAATATGAGGTAAGGATTTGAAATGGCAGTGTTCATCCCAACACTCACTCCAGCTCTTTTGTTTTGTTCCCGTAGGATTGACTAGTTCTAGGTTATGAAGTAATCTAATCAATTCAAATTGCTACCCTTTAACAGAGTGTGTATTCAGTGTGAAGGAGCATTGGAGGCACTATAAGTTGTATCAATCTGATAGGTCCGCAGTAGCAGAACACAGGTTCTAGACCAGTGGACGGCAAACCGCGGCTCGCGAGCCGCATGCGGCTCTTTGGCCCTTTGAGTAGAGCTCTTCCACAAAATACTAAGGGCGGGCGCGCACGTACTTAATTTTATCAATAAATGAGATCATTATTGGAAATGATATCAAGTTTTATTTAACATTATAGTTAAACTAAGACATACAACTTTAAGTAAAGTCCAATAAGGTAATTTTAAAGAGCGTTGTGGAGTGAAAGAAAATGTAATGTTGAGGTTGGACATGTAGAAAGGATGAACGAAAGGGGATAGACGAAACAAGTATACAAGACGAGGGTGGATGGTAAAGTCGGAAGGGGTCGACCTCAGCAAACGTACCTCAATCAGATTGAGGCAAATGCCAGCTTAGGAGTACCCTAATTAAATTATTAACAATGTAGGTACCTACCTATGTATTTTAAGTGTAAAATATATGGATTCCAAAATAAATGTCAATCGTTGTACTGTTGATATTTGGCTCTGCTGAAAAATTAGTTTTCCGACCACTGTTATAGACCATTAGTTAGTTATTTAAGTATTCTACCGGTTATCGTAGGTTTCGCTAAATGTCGGAGAATCTTCTCCCGGTCCTCGATTCAGTCAGGGGTCCATCCTCCTCCAGTATATCATTTTTCGCCTCTGCATACGATCTACCCTTCTTCATTCCGTCCATGAAACCTATTCTCTTTCTTCCCCTTCCCCGCTTGCCTAACATCCTTCTCTTTATCACACCCTTGAGCAACCCATCGCCCTTTATAACACCCTTCAGCCAACTACCCAGCCTATCCCGGATTTCATTAAGAAATTTCCTTTCCTCGCTCACCATCTCAAGCACTTCCTCGTTAGTCTTTCTTTCCGTCTAGACCATTGACGTAATGTAAAAATTCTTTGCCTTGAAAATAAATTTCGGGAAAAGTGGATAAAAGAACGCATAGAGATACGACCGGAAGAGAATTACACCCGTAGTAACCCCGGGTACTCTTTCGACAACTTTTGGAAACCCGTACTGAGAAATATCCGAGGGGCAAGAAGTCGCAGACTAATCAGTAAGCACCTATGCACCATAGGTACTGGCCGTTTGGATTATATACACGACCCATTGGGACTACCATGACTTTCAGCTCTGAGAATGGACGACCTGTTCAACAAAACATCGGCGGCGATGGTGGAGATGACCCCGTAGCGCACCCGAATAGCCCACTTGACTTGCGTGTTTACTTAAGCAACTATTTGCTAATGTTTTATAAAAATAGATATTTTACACTCAAATTTCTACATTCTTGGAGAGGAGCCTTTTTCTCAGGTTCTGAACTAATCGAATTAACTAAAACCTTTTCCTGATATATCAGTATCCACAATGGTGAAAGTGCGAGTCCTTATGGAAATTTCATACTTGACACCGATACTTAAATATTTTAGCAGAAAAGACTCGTTCTCCTGTCCTGGCAGTTTTTAATTAATTTTTAATATTGTTTCGGAATATAGGCACAAAGTGAGTGCACGAGAGCCAGATAAGGAGCATTCCACGTTCAATACCCTATTTCTCATTCGTGAAAATGTGTTTTGTTTCGCTATATTCCCACAATCATTTGCATAAAATGCATCCCAGCATCTGGGTGCACACCGTAGTGACTACACAAGACGTTTACATGAGGATGTCACATTTGACACGAAGCCAACAATAGAACGCGACGTGGTCAAGGTTCCCCCACATCTCGGTCCGAATGACTGCGGGGGCCAATCCGTTTCCTCTTCGATGCCGGCACATTCATCTCCCGCCGGCGCACATCCGCCCCAACTCTTTCGCGGTGAGATGGACGACCGAGAGGACGTAACGTGGCGGTCGGAGGTCTGTCTCTCTCCCGTGGCGGTGGCGAGGCAGAAGGGCGGAGCGCGCACGACGGCGTGTCGCGGCGGCGGCGGCGGTGGCGTCGGCGCCGCTCCCGCGCTCCCGTGGAGACGACGAGACGGAGCGTTAAAACGGGAGAGAGAGAGAGAGAGAGAGACGTTGGGGGAGGGAGGCTGTGGTAGGAATAGAGGAGGAGAATGGGAGAAGATGGGGAGGGGGCTTTTAAGGCGCCACTCAGGTGGGAAGCATAACCACACACATACACAAGAACCACAACCGCCAAACCCCTTCTCCTCCATCCTCCACCGCCTCCCCTTTATGGAAAAAGAGAGAACAAGGGAGGATATGGAGAGGAGAAGAGACAAGACAGGCAGAGATGGAGAGAGAGAACCGAGAGGAGTAACTCCATAAGGATGAGGAGGAGGCTGAACGTGTGTGTGGAGGATGTGGAAGGTTTAAGAACGCATGTGGGGGGGAGAGAGGGGGAGGGCTCAGAACATCACTCCCCCTCCTCTATCCCCGTCCCCTCCATGGAACCGAATCAGTCACGTGACCCAACCTAACACCCCCCACCCCCTCCGACTCAACCACCTTCCACCTCCCCGTTCCGTCTTTTGTTTTCCCGTTTCGTCGTCCTTCGCTGCCGATCAATCGCCGTCCCACGGGGAAGGATATACGGTGAGTGGGGAATGGGGAAAAAACGGTGTAGGCACGCGGGGGTTGGATGGATACGACGATGATGATGGTGGGGATGCAGTACAGGGAGGGGACGCGAGAGCGCCCGAGAGGACAGTGGGCGCGGCCGCAGACGCCACAGACCTCGCCAGAGCTCGTGGAGGATGCGGAGCGTACGAGTTTGGGACTGACGAAGTAAAGTAATTTAATATAAATAAACCTACCCACTGCGGTGGTGTCTATATTATATGCGTTCCATTATTCACATTAAGATTCTCGAATTTACGAAACTAAAGATACACAAATCACAAGACTGCGATTAAAATCGAAATCCATTGAATTCTCTCCGTGTGCCTGAATAAAAGCGAGGGTTGTCCGCTGAGGAGAATTTAAAGAGGAAGAGGATGAGTGGGAAGCTTTATCGGTTTAACTGTTTTAAATTGCTTCTGACAGCATAGCGGGCAACTCACCGACTGTTCTAGCTGTAAGGTAAAGCCGACTTCCAAAGCTAGGACTTTTTCCATTCCTCTCCTCAAATTCCTCATTAAAATTTTCTTTTTTTTGGCAGAAATATGTGTATGGCGGTCAATTTTTTTTGTCGCTGATAGGGATTTTTCTGCCTCAAAATTTTGTCGATCCCCGCTCCAGACTAACCACCTCTCTGACATAGCATTCCGTCCAGCCCTCTACCTTTGCGAGAGCTGTACTTGAAACGGACTCCTCCGCACACATTACGATCATTGAAGACAGAGATGCGAAGGTTCGGTAGGGGAGGGCGGGGGATGTTGGACGCGCCGAGGCGGAGAACGGCACTCTCTGGTACACTGCCGCCTCCGCGCCGCGGGCATCCGCTGATAATTCTCCGCTCCGAAAGCGGACGCCAGAGAGTCACGCGACCGACATGGAGACGAGTAACCTGAGGGATAGACGCCGCGTACACTCTCCGGCTGCCCGCTCGGTCAAGTAATTGGTATGTCCAGCGCGAGCCTCGTCTCTATCTCGCGGCGGTGATGCGAGCGCTTCTGCTGCTGAGCATGAAATGAGACGGATGGTGGGGTGGAGAGGATACTCTCCATTGGGAGGAGATGAATTATTCCCCTCTTAAAAAGCAACGCTAACGATGTTAAATGGGATTAATGATCGTGATCATTAACGGCGCTCGATGAAATTGACCGCGGCTCAAAACATCGGGGCACTGCGTGGCGTGGTCATCTTCGACCGCGGTCTGATTCCCAAGGGACTCTTTCTCAGCCTGAGATTTATAGATACAGCAGATTATCACGATGCGTATTCCGATAAGAGCGAAAGAAATTCAATTTTGATAGGAAGAAGTAATAACATAAAACAAAGATCCCATTCTTCATAAATATTTTAACAATGATCCCTGAAACCTTTCGTCCATTTCCTTCACAGTTTATCCCCCGGGTACGCTCGTTAAAATACGCAGAATAAGCCGGGACGAGTGGTATATTTTCCGCCGTGAGGTTCGAAATTATGATGAGGCGGCTTAAACGGATCCACCAGCCAATAATTGTGGAACTCTACGAGATTATATCGCTAGTAATAACCGCCATCAAGTCATTTTAAGTAACTTGAGATATTCAATACCACCATTAAGGTAGATATGTTGGAAACGTTCCATAAGTGTAGGCTAAGTAGAATTTAATCAAATGAATTAAATACGTAATAGAGGATAAATACGGTCATTATGTTCCATAATGCGTGGAAGCTAAAATCTCTTTTACCGAGGAATTTCTTTTGTTCCATGGAAGCGCTATTCGAATAAGCCGTCTTAGTGTCATCTAAGAACGTCTTAGACAGAATGAGCTTCATGAAAAAGTTAACGCGAGTTGGCTACGGTGGTAGCTATGGTAGGTAGTACGGGTACGGTGGCCAGAAATTTCATGACCATATAATGCTTTTCGGAAAAGACTAGAAGTCTTCGAAACCTGGTGCTGCGGGAGGACGCTGAAGATAAAGTGGACGGACAAAATAAGAAATGATGAAGTGTACAGAAGAGAAGAAGAGGAAAGGACCATATTCAACAACAAATAGAAAAGAAGACCAAGATGGATTGGACACACTCTGAGACAAAATAGGTTCGTAAGGAGTAATATTGAAGAAAAAATAGAGGGGAAAATCCCAAGAGGAAGACCCTGGAACAAGTTCACGGACCAAATAAAGAAGAAAGTACATAGAAAGAGATACCAGGAGGTAAGGGAACTAGGATTAGATAGGGAAGGGTGGAGGACTACAGTCAACTAAACTTAGGATTGAATAACCAATGAATGAATAACGCTTTTCCTAATGCAATCGTATCATGTGGTTTCTCGTCCTTCGATTTTTGTTGCTCAATGCAGCAGTATTGGAAATACACAAAAGTTTTCAGTACTGTGAATAAAGATACCAAGAGGGATCTTCACTTCCAGAATAATTGAAGTCTGAATAACGAGATTATGTACCTGAGGTGAAAGGAGACGAGGACAGAGACAGAGAAAGAGAGAGGAGGTGACGCTGACGGTGGGTGGCCCATCGGCGGGCGCCTTGATGGCATTCGCGTTCGCAACGCGATCATGTGATTGTGAATATTTTATCTCCCATCGTTATCTGACTTTACCATCTCATACTTCCATCTCCCCCGTGGGGGCAGTTGGCATGGAAAGTGATCAGAAGCGATCAACTCAAATACATACGCACCAAGAATAGAAAGAATCTGAAAAGTTTTCTCTATACATATGTATGGGAATGAAGATCATAAGCTTATATTTTCCTTTCGTAATATATATTCCGCAGCTACTCATTCAAAGTCATTTTAGCCAGATATCATTTCACCCAGTTGTAAGTTGCGCTTGCCTTGTACGCTGGCGCTCCTGTCACTCCCTGATATGTGGGACTCTAGGTTACCATCGGAGATAAATAAACATAGAAGTCATGACTGTAACCGAGCCTGTTATGGAGTAATAATATTGATTATTCTGTGTACTTGGGAATAAACAGTATTCCATTGCGTTAGTAAAGGTCATGTTCAGCAATCTTCGAACTATCTATTCACAATTGAAGCAAAAACCATTTACTAGGCCAGAAATCGTAATGCCCACACGGAAAATGTATAAAATATATTAAATAAGTATCGAGAGCCGGGATGCAAACATTTTAGTTCAAGTCCAAACTCTTGGGGGCGCTGAGATGCCTCATTTGTTAACACGGAAGATTCCCATCTTTAAAGTAATTTATCAATGACTGTAACGTCACATGGTGACAGCGGTTGAGTGACTTGCAGAATTAGTTAAAAGTTGGCTACATTAAAACCGATTAAACGAAGTACTCGGAGACGAAATCGTGGGCAACGAGTGGAAATAAAAGATGAAGACATCGTCAACAGCTTCACGAGTACCACAGCAGGTTGAGTAGGACTTTGTACAGAAAGTCGTTGTTAGATCTCGAAATCAGTAATCCTTTTAGTATGGAGGATGGCAGCGTTTGTCTCAACGTCGGGAAAGGTACTGTCGAGCCTCACCTATAAATCGTCAGAGCTAGAAAATGCAGGTGAATATGTTTATCTACACAATGAGAGGATCAGCAGACGACATGCTTCTGGGTTTTGGACTGACCGAAGAAGAAAAGATAAAAGAACAAGCGGCTTTTCCAGACATTCGATACCATTAAAAGGGCAATATGAATACAAAGTATATGCGAGAAAAGAGTAATTGGCGCGGGATAGGCGAGGGAGCATTAGGGGAAGAGTTTATTGCAGATTTAAATCGTCTTGCAGATAAATGGAAAAATTGAGAAAATGCTGCTTCATACGTTATTGGTGCAATAAACAAGCTACCTAAGAGTGGTGAAAGGGGAAATAATAAAAGTTCAGTACTGATTCATGGCCAGGTAAAAAAGGAAGGCAGAGTTAAATGAATTTGGTCTCATTTGAAGTAAACATTCCTCCTCTTACAAAAATACGGAAACATAAGTCACCGCTCTACTTTACGAGATACATAAAAAAAAGAGGTCCTTTCCTATGTGATTTGGTACGTGCATGTACTTCAGAGGTTCTTAATTTTAAACAGAAGAGTTTATAACGACTGAATTTCATCAGAAATTACTCAGTGTGTAGGTTGTATTTTCCTCCACTATTTTTAAAAATAAATCAATCACTCGCATAAGTTTTTAGAAAATTGCTAAAAAAACTTGTTTTGAAGACATTTTTACCTAACAGGGAGACAAAACAAGTCAAGATTTAAACTTATATACATATATATACTTTTCTCCTGAGGATTTTAGTTATATAAAACTATACTTTTGTGCCATTCAATTTATAATATGAACTTCATGCTTTTACAGCTGCTGAAATAAAAAAAAATATGATGTCAGTTATAACTAAGGAAAATTCTTACCAAAACTACCTAAAGGAAGGCAATATAATGTTTAGGTTCAATTAAATGGGATATGAAACAGAAGAGCAGCAAATACAAAAGGAAGTCCGTAGGAGACTGGGTTTAATGGAGAGCTGACGTGAATTTAAATGAATGAAGATGATGAGCCACCCATTAAAATAAACCCAATCAAGCTTGTATCCATATATAGGGTAAGAACTGAAATAGAAATCTGGTGAATAGTTTGTCAACTAGACAAACATATGCACGGAAACTGAACTATAGCCATCACCGAGAGCGTGACATATCAGAGGAACGCAATTGTTGCTTTCAGCCTAAGAAAACAAGAACGCTGGCGCATTCTCATTTTTCTTCCATAGATTAATCTCTGGGATTTTTGAATCTGAGAAGGGTTTAGTCTTCCTTCCCCTTCAGACTGAAGCTTAATAAAATCCTAAACTCTTCCTTCAGTTTCCACAACATCTATTTGCCGAGGTCTAGTATTACAACCTCTGCCAAACATGCCTTATATACATAAAAAGACAAACTCTCTGAATTACCAAAGCTGCACGCACCTTCGATATTGAATTGTGAGCGAGAGTGATCAAACGAAAAGGGTGACGTCGCTACAATCCAAAGCTATGAGTTTATTAACCTCTCAAGTAATGTTCCCATGCTTGGAAAAAATGTACTGTACATGCACTCAACATATTCGACAGCTCCATCTAAACGGCAGATTGAGGAGGCAGGGCGATGACAGACGCCACTCAAGGTTTCACAAGGTCGAAACAAAGCGCAATCCCGTGCTCCGACCCTTCTTACTTCCCACATCCTCTCCATTGTCACCACACTTCTTAACCCACCCTCCCCTTTGCTCTTTTCAACTTCTTTCCGCTTCCCAGGTCCTCCATGGGAGGCGCCACAATCGCGGTCATTTGAGAGCCATTATCCCTCTCGAGAGCAGTCCTTTTGTTGTTCTGGGGGGCAATAATTCTTGTAATCATCGCCGCCGCTGGGGAACAACGAAGCCGATATCCGAAGTCGATTGCAGACATCCGCCGGGCATCCACCGGGGGTTGGGTGGCGAGCCGTCGCCGAGACGCAATGCCCACCCACGTCGGCATTTTTCCCATTCTGACACACGGGTTTAGGAGACGCGGAAGTTGAAGTTTAACCAATGATTACTTACATCTATGAGTATTTAGTCCTAGACATGAAAGTAACTACATTTTTTTCACTGTTCAAGCGCAGATGGAGCGAGCGTTTTTATGATGGTAGGTAACCCCGATCGGAACAGCGTGGTGGCCTGAGTACTGGCTTCACACTAATAACGCCCAAGCCCGGGCCCGGGTTCCGATTCCAGCAGTGGCAAACATTTTTAGAGTCTCAATCCCTGATAGGATGCAATGTGGGGAGCATTTCAATTTATCCGTCGGATTGGACGTTTAAATGAGGCCCGCTTAATGCCTTACGTAAAGATTACGCTGACTACAGTAGCGGGTTTCTCCTCAACCTTTTCCAGTCCCAAATAACCCTTTCCTCACCAATTTATGCACCTGAAGAACGACAGAGGAAGGCCTCGGATGAGATATATTGAGCAGGTGATGAAGGATGTAAAACAGAAGAACTATGTAGTAGGGTGGATCAAAAAACAGTTTTTTCGGAATAGGTCTGCGGCTAGTGCTTAAAGTGTGTGGTTGGTGGTCCTTCGATTGGTTGGTGATCATCGACTATCCAGCACTCACCACTCACCACAAGGAGGTGGCTGCAGTCGAGTGCCGCCCGCCCACCCGGGTAGACTGGCCTATTTAGGTTTTAAAGTCCGCTTTGGTATCAAACTTAGGTAATATTTTCCTGTCCTCCAATCGAGCTCTAATGTAACCATCTAGAGAGTCATAACCACATGCGGCAATTGATGCAGCATTTACATCCTTGACCTGCCACTCCTCTACTGCCTGGTCATGGCACGGCAGGTCAAACTAAGTCTGCAGTTTTCCTAAGGAATCGTCTCTTCCTACTGCGATCTCTTCTAAATCTTCATTGGTAAGTAAGTGTGCTACTGGAGATGATCTTATTTCTTCTTTTCCCCAGTGCACTAAATCTGAGTAATCTTTGGCATTAAAGCTGATCACTGGGCGTTCAAATTTTGTAATGGTGTTGTTTGGTTGGCTTTTTCATGCTTCCATGGTCTTCTTCACCGCGTTTTGACGCACAGTTGGCCGACTGTCTGCCAACATACCAACAAGTATGTTTTCTGGATGCCCCCGTAAAGCATTATTTTGAAGACATTCATTGAGAAAAGTCCTTAAATCGTTTGGTAAATACTTCATTTTCTGTAATGTTGGCCACAGGTTTTTTGACGCGTCCTTGGTAGATCCATTGCATTTGATGAGAAAAAACATGGGAGAGTAAACTTTAACGACAAATTCTGTCAATGTTTTAAGAGCAGGTGATGTATTTGAGGTTGCTACATACAGTCGAAGGATGCGCCCTGCAAGAGTCAGACATCGAGCATGGTGACTGAGCCTGGGAAAACACGTCGCAAGATCATTTGGACACACTCCACTGTTGGCAGCCTGGCATATTTTGTAGAGGTAAACCTGGTCTTTGCTGAGAACATCAACATCAGGAAGAACAGCTTCAATTATTTTGAACTTACCTTGGGTCGGTCTTGGCAGGGAGAAAAGATCTTTCCTACGTCGCCATGGAATCCCTTCGGGTCGGATGTCTTACCATCAATTTTCTCAAAAATGTGTCTTAGAGGCAGTTCATTAGAGTGCAATCGGCACACAATCCATTGGAGAGGACGCTGGATATATTCTTCTAAACGCCGAATGATGGCGGAGTGCTTCCCCGTGTTCTTCCTCTCTCCGTCACATCCTATGCACGACAATTCATCCAAATCTATGCCTTCTTCGCAGATAAAGTTCCAAATAGCGGCAGTTGATCCTTCTGCGTCGGCTGATTTGGGCGTAACATGAGTAATGTAGAATGAACCAGGTTTCTCTATGAGAGAAATGTGCTCTTCTTGACATGTGAGTGGCGAGGACGATGACGCACGGGCGTTGGGAGCACTAGGGTGATGGAAGATGAGTCCTACCAGTGCAGGATACAAGCAACGCAGGCTCTGGAGTTATTAATGAATTTACATTTACCCTTTCATGGTTAGTGTTGGATAGTTGATTAGTCGATAAACTAAAAGCTGCATTTTACTTCCAATTCTATGATCATATCATTCTTGGTAAATTTAAGTCGGTGGGGTCGAGTTATTATAGCGGGTTATTGTCTACCTAACATACGTAACATTACTGTATATTTGGCGTTTTTTGACGATTTTTGACGAACTATTCAACTATTTTGCCTGATTCAAACACACTCATTCGATAATATTAAGCAACATACAAGCAATATATGTCATTATTTACCATAAAATCATTCCGGGAACATCTAGAAACTATCAGGAAAAATTTCAATTTTTTTTCTTTTTTTATAAAATTTAAATTTTTGACTAAAAAGCGCAGCCTCAAGATATAACCCGATCGAGGCCGAATTTTTCATGGGTAATAAGGACCACCAACCACAAACTTTGAGCACTAGCCGCAGACCGATTTCGAAAAAAACTGTTTTTCGATCCACCCTACTACGTAGGTGTTAAAAGACTAGCTGATAGGAGAATTGAGAGGAGAGCTGCGTCAAACCAATCTTCGGATTGCTGACTGATGAATGAATGAATGAATTCTTAATGGCGTAAATGACCAGAGCTGTCGGTCGTCCCTGCCAAACTAATTATAGGTATACGATACTACCCTCACACGTCAACCCTTTTAATGCCTAAAGCCACTAATAATTATACTATAGCGCCTCTCTCTTTCTCTCTCTCCGTCTTTCCCTCCCTCAGTTATTAGAAAATTCTGAACCAGTAAAAGATTCATAACTCGAGGAGCAATTATCACACATTTATATATTTATTGATTTAAAGAAAGAATTCGAAAAGATTCCTCACAAAAATACTATATCCAAATTGCAATCCTGCGGAAAAAAGAAAGAGTGAATGAGATACGGGACTTTAGCAGTGATCGTAATTAAAAAGGAGTTTTTGATGTTATTAACACTGATAAGGTTAGTGTTATAGGCTGTTTTCCACAAAGGAGCTTCATCGGCCCTCTATTATTTATCCATAGTACACTTCTTGCGGAAGTCATCACACCTGCGCAATATCTAAACTCTGGGTGGAGCAAACATACAGCCTACAGATTAAGTCAAATACTTAAGAATTACCTTCACTTCAGATATATCGTGGAGAACACACATACACAATATACGTTCACATAATTAAATAAACTACGATATATCAAGCAAATAATAGGAAGTTTCTCAGAGAAAAATGTAAAGAAGAGGCGCTACTTCGCTCTCGTAAAGCCACTCCTCGAATACGACCCACACTCGCCTGGCGTCTCTTGTATGCAAAATCATCGCAATAGTTTCTCTCCAATCCTGTCTGTAATATAAACCAATCCTATACCCATTCATTCATCGTTTGTTCAATCCTAAGATTGGTTGATTGCAGACCTCCACCTTTTCCTATCAAATGCGACTTCTCTTACCCCCTGGTATCTATCCCTATGTACTTTCCTCTCAATTTGCTCTATGAACTTATTCCTGGGTCTTCCCCTGGGGACCTTTCCCTGTATTTTACCTTCAATTACTTTCTTCACAAACCCACTGTGTCTTAGGGTGCTTCCAATCCCTCTTGTTCGTCTCTTGTTGATGTTGTTACATATGGTCCTTTCCCATTCTACTCTTCTGCACACTTCATCATTTCCCTCCAGCACCAGTTATCGAAGGTTTCTAGTCTGTTTAGGATAGCTTTTACAATGGTTTATGCTTCCAATCCGTACTGCTACACTCTACACGAATATTTTCACATACTGTTTCCTGGTTTGTAGTCCTACCTTTGAGCACAGCAGTTGTCTTTTTCTCATGAACGCCTTCTTAGTTTGGGCTATTCTCCGCTTGATGTCCGTAGCACTTCTTCCGTCTCACGTGATGATAATTAACGCTAATTAACCACCACGGTTTTTCTGTTGCCTTCCACATCGCAGTGCCCCGGTCGATTCCGTGAAATTCACTCTCGCCCGAAGCTGTGGCTCTTGATACCGGACTGATCTTCTTTATCTGCTATCCATCAGCTAAGACTGCTGCCTCTCAATAGTGGGGTCAACGCGGGTGGCTTGCAAAATAAGGTTGCCAGCCAGGAAAATATTGTCTATCGCTTTATCTAAAACCTCGGAATGGTAGTCGAACACGCAACCACCGGTCCAAACCGGACCCTCTTATAACCATACCCTTATCCTAATCGTATCGCATCTCAAAAACAATTCCTTTTCGAATACATTTCACTCAACGAGCCTTTTCTCCGAGTAAATAGGAATCACCATTACCTGTCCAAAATCTAAGACTGCACAAGAAATAAGGCTGATTGTTTTTTTAGTTTTATTGATTTCCTAAAAATTTACATACTGTAAAACAGGTTATAGTACTTAATATTCAATAGCATTTCATCGTTACTACTCTCGATTGATAAAATGGGCACTACAATTATGAGGGCATATTCTTCAACGTTTTTAACCCCCGAGTGTATTAACTCGTTTTAAATTCAAAAATCCCTGGACAGTTAAAAGAAGTATGAAAAAAATGGGAAAATACCCCAACAAGAATTATAGCCTACCGGGAAATGAGAAAAATCCGCATTCCAGCTAATGTCTCTTTGACAGTAGTATATCGTAGCTTATGAATATTTCACGACCAATGGAGACAAACAATGATGGCATGACGTCAAGGAATGTCATAACCATAATGAATTTCATAACTGCGAAAAATCGTATTTTTCAGCACTTGCTGTCACGAGTGCTAGCAGAACGACAGCAATTAGAACAGAAATTCGTACAAAATGAGAAAAGATGAAGGGATATGCCCCTTCTCTCTTTCATAATGTGGTAAAAGTGGTATGCTGTTGAAAGAAAATAATTTCCGTGCAATATCGGCATGGAAAATAATTTTTCTCTGGCTTATTTCCATTCAAGCTAGGATTTCAACTTCCTACGTACGAATATCCAGTCGCTTAGGTGGTTTAATGACAGCACCGACCACTTTTTTGCCTTTTAATCGGTGGCGGGAAAAGAGTAGCAATGTTAAGAATAGCGAGTAAAAATATCTAGGACTGGAACACGAGAGTCAAGGACCCGAGAACTTTCCGCACAGCCACATAGTCAGATAAATTTGAGAAAAATACTAATAAAAGTGCTCAGTCCATTTATAGAAGTCCTTTGTAAAGTTTTTACTAGTCTCCTTGGGGCGTGCGAAAATATCATGAGTTCTCATATCGCACCTTAGACATAACTCGCGCGGGATAACTGCTATTGACTACATAACACTAAGAATAGTGAAAACCCAATTGATGTCCTTCATTTTTCGCTGGATGTTTTTGATTCTTTTTCTCGAATTGTGGAGCGAATCTCAAAGACATGGAAGTGAAGAGTATACTGAAGAGGAAGATCGCGCTATGGAAAAGTACAACGGTTAAGCTTACGAAAGATCAGCGATTACGCACCTGGTGGCCTTCTGAAACTATCAGGATAGATATTTTTATCTCGTTCATTAATATATTTCCTTATGAGCCGACTTTGATTAAATCCATAAGAAATAAAATCCAATCCATAGTTTCTGACGCATTGGTAGCACACCTATTGTGTAGAGTTTGTTGCTGAAAGTTACTCGTTCATTACAGTGCATGTTGGTGATAACTCATCCCCTGCCAAACCCCTTTGTGACTGGCAGGGTAATGTGTACATGTATATGTAATTGTGATCAATTTGAAGGAAGGTGTGATCGGTGAGGTTAGAGGTAACAAAGCACTACGTCTATCGGCGAATATAATAACCTTATAAGCGTGGATTGCCTTCCCAATTCAATCTTCGGTCTCCCAGAAAAATTGTGCCTCCAAAGTCTGAGCGAATTATTTTTCCATTGAGAATTTCGCTTATTCGAGGATTAAAACCAATTGAGACTATACTCAGAAATGCGAACAGGAAGAGATAGGCTTACTGTTAACCTTAAAGTTCTCCAACTGTTAACGAATCATGGCACCGTTTAATCAAAGCTAGACATAACTCGCGCGAGATAACTGCTATTGACTATGTAACACAAACTCTAGGTTATCATGACTAGCAAAACGAAAAAGCCAAAGAAAATTTTTTGAGATATTTGAGGGAGAAAAAATTGATGGAAAAGCTAATTGTTGTTGTGAATACATACGTGCCACACAAACAAAAAAAATCCTACGAATACGATGTTAAAATTTAAACAAATAGACTAACTAAAGCTGTAAAAATATATCTTAAGAAATCCATACGGTGTAAAAAGGTATGGTTCTGACCTTTCGCTAGTGTCCACTTTTCCGTCACCGAAGTCCAAGTCCCCGCCGCAGGTCTCCACGGCGTCAACTCAGCATAGATCTTTGCTGGTATTACAGTTGAATAAAAATTGTTGGATGACGTCCAAAGCCGATAAAAGTTATTAGACCATTAATTTTATCGGCCGAAACGAAAGAACACTTTCTTAAGTCCATCAACCCAGGGACAGACACTGCGATGGAGGCGGTGGTACACATACTGCAACCAGAGGTAATAGGGAACTCGAGACATCCGGGTGTTTTTGAAGCGACGGGGGAGAAAGGAATTACAGCGTCAAAGTGAGCTGACAGAGGCATTTTCGTTCCAATACAATTGAGTCAAGCCGCACTGATGGCAGAGTGTGATAACTTTTAGGTCGTTGAAATGAGTCATGGAGTTCATTTGGGGGAATTTTTACCGAAAAATAGGAGACTCTCGATGTTCGAATTGAAGAAGCTTCGGTTTTATACCTGGTAAATGAGGAGGAAGTGATGGGACCGACTAAAGGTTTTACATACGTATGTTCGGGTAAATACTTTGGGTAGACCTTCAAAGTAACGCGCTTTGACGAATATGATCCTTTTTGATTCATTCCAAGCCAAACGGTCTGGGAAGCTGTTTCCCTAAATTATGAGAATTGTATACAAACCTTTGCAGGCGTAATCGCTAAATATGTTTCGGTTTACTGACAAAATTTCTTTGGTCGCACTAAAAGATATCAGTGCTGAGTATTTATAGCATGTACAATTTCCTTTTTTTCGGCTAAATTGAGTGCCCATATAATTCATATTTTGTTCCGAATTTTTGACCAACAGTAGTCGCAATTATCTTATAGATGTTTTTTTAATAAATTTCCAGCTTCACAATATCCACTGCTACCAGTGGATTGTATTCTACAGATATAGATAATTAAAAATTAACAAGGGTAACTGTACTAGAAAACCAAATACCTCCAGGTGTTGCGATTCGAAGGAGCTTTAAAGAGACTGTGGAGCCACGGTGAACTTGGTATTTAACCAATTAAATAGCTCTCTATCTCATATGTGTAAGCAAGCACGACAGATGCTGCTGCAAATTCTTCAGTACGCGACATGGACGAAATCTTCGGAGGAGATTTCGAGGAGCAAGGGCCAACTTAAAGACAGAAAATGCTCCTTTATCACTAGAAATTTCCCCACCCAAAGCTAAATACATTAAGTGTTAAGGAAATGAAAAAGTTACTTTGTTCCCTTCCACAGATTTATTTTCCTGGCACAAAATTTTTCGACACAGCGCTGTCATCATCAGGTACAGACACCACTGAGTCGAAACATGTTGTACCAGGAAAATAAATCTGTGGAAGGAAACAAAGTTACTTTTTCATTTGTGAAATTCAACTTCCACATAATTGAGACTCAAACTACGGAAAGTATTTAGGAAGACTCGTTCCAATTTAAATTTCCGCCCAGAAAGTGTATTTCGTGATTCTTGTGAGTATCAATTTAGTACGAAGTCAAATTTATCTGTTTGAATAGCCACGTGTTCCGGTGCCTTGTCTTCTAGTCAGTCAGCAGTGAGACGTCGGCCAGAGCAATTGTGTATCATTGGATTTTTTCTGCTATATAAATCATATAATAAGAATTTGAGTTATCAATATCGGAATCAACATGGTCCTTCGGAATCTTAATCACGCACAGAGAGATATTCACTGCACTTAATCAATTTCTAAATTAATCAATTGAAAATTACTACAGGCTTTTTAATATTATATATTATGGATTTCCTCAACACCTCGCATAAAATTATCAATTTATTTTCTTCTCAGTCATGCCTTGCCGGCTTGCTGGTGGCGGAGGGTTAAAGTCATCGACTGCTATTCCTGGGGTCGCGGGCTCGAATCCCGCCTGAGTGGGTTTTTCACCACTCAGGCGTATGTAAAGTTCTGTTGGCCTGGTCTCTGGAAAACCTGATGACAGGCTTCCCAGGCAAGCCTATAGGGATTCCAGGGACATACGGGTCAACAAGAATCGTCGGTAAGCAAAAAAAAATTTAACTTGAACAATTTTTAACATTTTAACAGACTCAAATGTAATGAAGAACTACCTGGTTCCCTCTCCATCGGCAAATAAGATACCCACTTGAATTGCATACGTCCTAGAACTTAGCAGGGCAAGAAAGCGGGGATGCAGGGTGACTTGCGAAATAAGCGTATTATGAAATAAGCGGCGGATTATGAAGATGCGAGGATCATACCGTCATTACTTTTAAGCAAGAGAAACATTGCTTCACTTGCGGGTAACATTAGCATTTTCACTCCAATCGCAGTGAGTGACTACCGTATCACAGTCTTCTTCTCCACAGGGATACTCCATCATTCCGCACTCACCATTGTAAGCGATCAAACGGAAATACTGCTGACATTCTGGGCGAGGGGACAAGGGTGGTCTGAGCTTAACTCACGCGATATTTCAGGGAGTGGCTGCTTAAGTAATTCAATTATTAATGGCGGATTATAATCAGCCACAACACCTTCAAAGAGAGCGCACGAGTGGCGACGTCTCTGTGAATGATTCCCCACGTCACTCACCAAACGCGAAAAGGACAAAGGGAACGAAACGACATTGAGGAAGGTATATAAGGAGAAGAGGAACAACAAAGGAAAAAGAAAGCGAGCTCTCCTAAATGTCTGGAGGTGAAGAAATAAACGTCCTTGGAAAAGAAATAACACGACCGGAATGAGCGAGTAAACGTAGGTATGGGGACGGAGGTGCGGAGGGGTCGGGTGGGGGCGGGGGGGAGCAAATGGAATACTCCCCATAAGGGACCAGGAAGTAGTCGGAGAACAAGGAGATCATTCCGAGCCCACAAGGCTGCGACTAAAAGAAAAAATGCTATCTAAACACACTCTCACACCCACACTCGGCGAAAAAATATGTATATTTATCCGCTCTTGAGACAGGATAAACCCCCGTCACAAAGAAATGGGAGATAGGCTGGAATCCGGTGAGACTTTTGAGACACGAATTTGAGCGACACGGGCGTGTCGACTTCGAGAGAGTCTAGAGCCTCTGGACAAAAAAGAACCGCCCACACACGAGGCGGAAACAATGCCTTGTGCTCTGACTGAAAGAAATGTGGGTCAGAGTCCACAGAAGGGGGCGGCCTAGGCGGCGGTGAATGCCATTCGACCCCGTCGTGGGGCGGAGGATAAAGCCTCCAAATGGGTCGCCGCTGCTGAGTGACTGAGGGAAGGAGATGGACGAAGCACGGATGCTGGGCTGTCCCTCTGTCTCTACGCTCTCTCGCTCTAACGGGGCATCATCGTGGCCACCGCTACCCTTCCTCGCAACCTATCCTAAATAAGGGTGTGCGAATCCGTAAGCAATGCCGCAATTCTTTCCCTCCTTCCGTGACCTCCCTCACCCACCTGGAAAGAAAAGGCTCAACTCTCAGTTGTTAAGGGATGAGTCGACGAAGACGATATTCAGCGCTATTTCCATTTCATTCAAAATCCGAATCCCCCGAGCAAAGGATAATTGGAGGGTTTATATTCCTTCGGGAGCTGAAGGCCGTGATTGAGAGAAGGATGTTAGTTGGGTGGGGAAGGGAACTAAGCGGGGTCTTACGAACGGGAATAAAAAAGGAAGTACGTATACTGAGGAGAAGAAAGAAATAGCGTATTAGGGTAGGCCTCACCATCATGATTGTTCGTTCAATCCTAAGATTGGTTGACTGCAGTCCTCCATCCTTACAGTAGTTCCCGTACTTCCTGGTAGCTCTTCATACGTATTTTCCTCTTTATTTGGTCAATAAATTCATTCCTGGGTCTTCCTATGAGAACATTTCCCTCCATTTTTCCACCGCTTTATACATCTATATCCGTAACTTTCTTTGCCTCAATAATGCACTCAAGTATAAGCGAATAAGTGTACCATCCTCTGCGATTGAAACTTCGAAAGTATTTGAAGTTATCTAATCCAATAGACTTTTAAAAAATACGTATTAGTGGGAAAATTTATCACGATATCAAAACTCATAAAGAATATATCCGTCATGCCAACGCTCTCACGCGTGCTTAGTCTTTGGAAAAAGTGACCCCGAATTCGAGGATGGCTGCAATCGTAAAAAAATGAACGAGAAGGGTCTCTCGTGAATAATTGTAAGCACGCGCTGCGTAATGCAGAGAAGAAATTGTCTCAGGCAGAGAAATGTCTCCTATCTCTAGAGCCACCTACTACAAGCATTATTTAGAACAAGTTCCAATCGGAGGAAAATCAAACAAAAAATAAGACTTTAAAAAGTAAACCGAACTCAACCCACCAACATTTTCTATTCATTTGGTACAAAACAAAAATCAGCAAACAACGACAAAATCCGGGAACATTTATTTTTATTATCCCTGTGGATCACTGAGGAATTAGCTGGGGTATGATGAAGCTCCGAAAACAAGTTTTTTTTTGTTTGCAGCGTAAATTTTAACGCTTAAACGTTATGTGCTTGCTTGTAGCTATGGCATTAGCGTCAGCAATTTAAATCACTTGCTAGAGACAGAGGCGGCAGTAGAGGAATATTGATTTTTCACATGGAGGGGACTTCAATTCGCGAGTAAATTTGAGATTCGTACGGTGAAAACATAAAATATCTACTCGGAGGGAATACTAAGGCTTGGAGGGTTTCTGAATCCTGGTTTCCGGGAAAACCTAACTCCCAACTACTTATTTCATACCCTAACCTAATTCAAATACGAGGCTGTTATACTACCCTTCGCATACCTACGTAAGTTAGAAATTTTACAATACTAGACCCTCTTTATCTGTTAATTTTATGCTTATTCCCCTGAGGCATGAATGTAAAGTTTCGAGTTCTTCGTCCAAGAGCCTTTGCTTTAATTATGCAAACGGAAAAAGTGAAACTCAAATCTGGCCTCTAAAGCAAGCATTTGTATTAACAAGCGAACGTAAAATATAAAAAGATAGATACACATGGTTAGTTGTCCAGAAAATACATTTTGCTGTATTTAACCTGAAGTGGTAGAGAAATCGAACTTAAGACTGAGCCCGTTATCAGTATTTCGGGCTAATTTACCGAAAACTTATGCTGCTTCCATAGGATATTCATACATTCGGCAACATTGATAAATGTGAAATATATCCACACTTAAAATCAGGGTCGGCAATTTTAGATACACACATCTAGTTTCAAACCAAGCACAGATAAAATGAGTGATTTGAGTGTGATTGCGTATGCCAAAAGTACAAATTAATACAACTACTAAGCCGGAAAGTAGCTTTTAGCTTGACGAGCCTTATTACTTGAGACTTTTAAGCGTTGCCGATGGCTTAGTTTCTTACTCGTCTCAATCCTGGTCACTTCACGTTCACTATTGTGAGGTGTCGCTCGCCATTATGACTGTCGACACCAGAAAATGAGGCATTATTCTAATTCTCACCCGTTGAAGAGTCTGAATACTTCCAGCACGCTAAAAAATCAACGGCTTTCAGAAATAAGAGTCAAAACATAATTTCAACTTGGTAATGGCTGAAAATGTATGTTTATTCCTTAATTTGCGCATTCCATAATCAATTCTAAAATGGAAAGTACAACTGAAGAAATTTCTAACACAGCACATAAGAAAGAATTCTGAAATATAAAAAAGACACATTACGATTTACATTGAGGTAAACATTGATGAGTACGCAAGATACGCTAAATTATCCCACATTTCGGTTTTGTCTTCGTTTAACTAACCTAGGTTATTATGCGTGTAGGTCGGTTTTCACATTTACATGCAATAAAAAATGAAAACAGCTTTTGAATTGTTGTATTCTTTATATATAATATAACACTTAATTAACATTAGTTTTTCATTTCATATTAAATTCAATTTATTTTCAGATATTTCGCCAAGAACCACACAATCTTGATTTTTACTTCACATCATAACTTGGTTATTTAATTTTTATTCTGTACACCGCATTTATAATATATTATTATTAATCATAACAAAAATCCCATGCTACGACAATCCATTAATTCTTATAAGGAAAGCGCAGTCAATCTAAGAGCACTTTTATTAGTATAAATTATTCCAGATATTTATCAGTGTCCATACGACAATGAAAACAATTTTTATGTTACAACATAGCAATCACTACATTCACTAACACTCAATATTCAGACTGGATACATAATCAATACCCAAATTGTTTCGACAGAGTGAAGTTTCCCAACATCACATGTCTGGATCCGTGAACATGAATTGAACTGATGTTTTCACTAAAGACCCTAAGTCCATACTGCTATACCCGTTCTTTTTTTCCTCGGTCACAAAAAAGGTTAAGCGACCGTGGGGAATATTTGGTCAGGCGCTAGGGTTCTTACTAAATAGAAGTAGGTAATGTCCGTAGCGCGTAGAAGGATCCTCTTCAATATGTTGGAACACGAAGCTATCTCCTTCAACATCAATTCAGATGGGTGACACTATTTCAACTGAAATGAGTGCATGATTTGAAGCACTCCTCTGGGTTGTCTCACTCGACATCCAGATCCCCTTCCACCTAATGTAACACAGCAAGACGTGATGTAACCAAAACGCAACAAAGGTTCTCCTTAGATATAAAACCACTATTTCTCCGAGAGTACTGCCCACTGGTCTTCGATTACGAACACAAATCATGCATTAAACTGCTACTCCGAGTAGAATCTAGAACACTAGGAGGGAGCATGAAATCCCTGAGAAAGCATGCGCGGAGCATTGTCAATCAAAACAATTATGCACAAAAGGGGCGTCAGGCATGCGTAAGCTTAACGTGCAACTCTTGGACATGATTTGAAAAAGTAAGACTGCAGCGCACATACACGCTGAGTATTCACTACACTGATTCTTCAGGGCGAAAAAAATATGGCTTAATTCGGAAAATTAGAAGAGTGATAGCGAGCGTATGCTAATAATTAAACGAGTGACCGAGACTAGTTCTTAATGGCAATGTGATCCCAGAAAATAATCCACAATAAAAGCTAGATGGTATTACTAGCTTTTCCAGATGCTTGGGCTACTGCTTTTTTTGGGAAAAGACCTGAATCTTTGCTCTTAGGCGAGGAGGGACAAAATGAAAACTTTGGAAGGTGATAACCTTCAGTAGCAAATGACAAAAACTATACCATAAAGAATTTCCAGAAAGAGAAAAAGTAGTACAAGGATGAAAATTTATGTCTGCTACGTAGCGACAAATACGGCGACTCTGTTGCCTTAGTTCACAAATATATTTATAACATTAACTTTAAAAAAATAGCATAAAAAACTGAATACGTAGGTTTGCACGGCGCTCCGTTGTACCCGACATTGTGAGAGGTTCAGCAAAAATGTTAGCGGCAAATTCATTCACCTGAGTTTCAAAAAATAGCATGGCTGCAGTTCACCGGAGTTGAATAGCTTCTAAATGAGTGGCAGGCAGAGATTCAATTACGTTCGACCCGGCAGAGATCGTATCGGAACGCCGCCTATTTGTTTGCTTATCATTCCCATTAAAGTTATACTTGACGATTAATCATCCAAGTCCATTTTCCTTCGAATGAAAAGTATAAATGGCCCTTCGCTCACGAAAGCTTGTTAAAGACCAGACCAGCAATCACTCAGCTGCGCGCCGATTATTCGGTCTCACGTTAGAGTTCAATCAGCAAACGACTATCTCCACTCGGGACGTAAATCAAACCTTGCCTCAATAAGGAGTCCTCGGAAAGTTTCTACCTATATCACACCTACGAATGTGCAGCACACTCATAGGATCAAGCTTGGTTCGCAGGGATAAAAGAATAGTTCTCCTGGAAGTTCATTTTGCGAGGTCCTTCTCTCGGGAATAACTTAAGGGGACATTATGTCATCTACTGGGCTGAGCTCAAGGTGCCCCAACAGCACAGCACCGGACTGACAAGTCAAGTGTCCACGACACTGGGCGACCGGGTCAGACCCGTCGCTTACTCACGTAGCTCAACGAAGCCCCCTGTCCAGGGCCTCCCCACTCAAAATAAGGCCCCCCGATCCCTCCCCAGGTCACTGAAATTTAAAACGGAGTGGGGAGATGATCTTCCCTTGGGGCACCCATCAATCCACGGCCCACTTGGGCCTTCGCCAGACGCCCCCGCCAGTCAGCCTCCTCCTGCCCCTCCTCCGCCTTCGCCCCCGTCGCCTCCGCCTCCCGTCCACCCGCTGCCTTCGCCTCTGCACGCACTTGCAGCTCTTCACCAGCCTCACGACGTAAGTCCGCCGGGAGCCGTCGCGGCAGTGGAGCCGAACACGCCGCCGCCGCACCACGTCCTCCACGGAGCGCCACTCCATCTCCTCCTCGGCCTCGACCTCGCTCTCGTCGACGGCAGAGCCGCCGTCCCGCTTGGCCGCCGCCGCCGAACCGGCGCCTCCACCGTCCCCGGCGCCAGCAGCCGCCCCCTCGTCGTCGTCGTGCCCCCCTACGACGCCCACCTCCCCGGCCAACACACTGTTCATCTCATTCTGCCCCCGCGCCCAAACCTGCCGGAAATGAGAGAGGACTTGATTACCACCGGAGGATGTCAAAACTCCTTCACGGAAGGATTGGAACGCATAGCGGGCTTAAGAGCGGAACGGTTACGTCTAGGGATCACCGTGGGGGTCTCCCTCTTTTTATAGTAACCGCCTCTCAGACCTTGGGATTCGTCACCAGAGGTAAAATGTTCCTCTAGGCATAGTAAGGACAAAGAAGTTTAAGTATTTATTACGACAAATTTCAAAATCACACGAAGTCGTTAAATTTTACGTAAAATAAGAGCACCACAAGAGATTAAACAAAAATATCTCCATTCAAACCAGCAATTGAGTTTGAACTACTATAACTAGAGTTCACTACTGAATAACTCTACTACAACTAGTGTGAATTGTACTGACAAATGTTATTCACGCATTAGTTGTAACCATATCATGTAGACGCCTTTTTGGTCACGATGCTGAGAAATAAATGGGAAATGAGCAAAACTCTTTTATACAAAGTCTCTACGCAAAAGACGTTTCTTTGTAACTTTAAGGACTGCTATCAAAATTTTCGAACGCTGATTTCGAACGCGAACGAAGGCAACTTTCAAAATCTTAGAAGTGTGACCTTCCACAACATCGTGTTCATGAATCATGCCATAGAATTGGTTCGTGCAATTTAAAAACTTCAAAGCCAAAATGAATAAAATGGAAAATTGCAAAAATTTAATTACCCATCATTCATTGCGTTGATTCTTGCAATCACAACTAATATTGCAGAAGCTAAACATTGAACCTTCTTGAGGACACTGACTTCAAACCAATATAAATGCAAGTCCAGCGAGAAAGAAATTAATGATGATCTTCTGACTGTTGGATTATACAAATTACAAAATTTCTAAGACAAGCATGGAAAAGTAATTGAAATAAGTTTTCCATCAATCGAATCGAGGTAAGCACAACTCGACACCCACCTTCACATACTCTGCGTACCACGGCTGCAAGTGGTAATTGGACTGCGCTATGGACACTGAGGACGATGAGCCCGAATGCTGAGAGCGGTATTTGTTCCTGTTGTGGTTACGAGGCCTGTCGCGGCCGGGGGACGAACAGCAGCCCTCGGCGCACACGGCCTCGCTCAGCGGGCGGCTGGACGTGCAGAAGCCGTCGCTGATGTACCGCTTGGAACGGAGGTCCTTGCAGGAGTTCCTGGGCGGCGCGAGTGAGGCGGGGGGCGCCAGAGGCCTGGCGCCATACCCGGCTCCGTCCAACGACTGGCCCCGCTTTTTCCTCGGACTCCAGGGAATCAGCCAGTCACTAGGCGATGACACCTCCTTCATACCTGCCCAAGGAAAAACCCACAATATGAGGAAACAGGACATATTTAAGAACAAAAACAGAAATTTACGGCGAAAATAACACCAAATACATTAAGTGTCAAAATGGGGAAGAATATCAAATCCAGCAAATGAATTTTACGCGATAAACGAGAGAAAATCGCTGTCGATATATAAGATGTCATCTTCAGAGATTAGTTCTTGGATGACGTTTCAGGACTAATTGACGTGGTCAGCCATCTCTCACAAGTCTCTAAATGCTGACAGATTGGATCCCAAATTCCTCTATATTCTTGCGATAAATTATATTAGGTCAACTAGAGATATGCTACTTTGCTCTGGTTAGGCCACATCTCGTATTCGCCACGAGCATTTGGGACATTGGTCATAATTATTTAACCAAAACAAAAAAAATAAAAATTAATACAATACGAAAAAAAGGTGCACACTTCGTTAAAATCTGCAACGAGCGAACATACAGTTTTTCACAATTTTTAGAGGGTTCAAGGGGGGAGCCTCTAGAGACTCGGAGGCTACACGCTAAGATTAGCTTGCTTAAGAAATTCCAAACTGGTGTGTTTCAGAACGACACAGAGAATATTATCATGACGCCTCACTACATCTATAGGTCTGACAGAAGCGATAAAAAAAGAGAGATGCATTACCGAACAGATCGGTACAAAAACTAGGTTCTTTCCGCGCACAATAAGCCACCATGATACAAACTGAGCTCCACTAAATACACTCCCATAATACATGTCACCATTTCACCTCCCAAAACCTATCCCTTACATCTTCACTCGGCCGGTGTCCTAACATCCTCTTCCACACGCCCATGCGGCATCTTGCAGGGTAGTATCTAGATGTAGAACCCCCACAGTGTAAAACTCCACCCTGGAGATAGTTTATAGACTCATTTCAGTTTAGAAATGTTCTACTGGTGCTTATAATCTCTAAGGGAATTAATTCGATGATGATTTTTTTTCCAGCTATGATTAGAAAGAGTAACTTCGGTGAACAATGAGCTACAAAATTATTTGTCTCTCGTCTGGAGCTTGGCTATCCTCTATGAGTCAATGGGATCAGGACCAGCAAAAAGCTTGGCAGGAGTATTTAAGAATGTCGACCAGAGGTGTTTGACCAAACAGAGTTGCATTAGGATAATTCAGTTCACTATTTTAGCAGTTCCACGATCTGATGAACATTACCCATGTTGCTATCTTTATAAGACATATTATGATACGGTATAGGCGCAGGCGCAGAATAACAGGAGTGGCAATATTTTTTTTCCATTTGGACATATAGCTATTCACAGAATATCGGTCCTTAAAATCCGAGTCACTTATCGTAATACATCCATATAGAGTGCGCGACAGTGCTGCAAATTCACGGCGAACCACAGGAAATTTTAATTTCTAGTAATATTTCTAATATAATAGTATTTTAGCCGACTGAATTACAGAAAAAATATTTCATCACATCGACCCTTTATATTTAATTTTGTATATTTTTAACAAATCAGTCAGTATTTTTTGCAATAGAATTTTTTGTGGCTTTTGCACAATACTTCTTCACAGAGTTTACCTATTTCCATCCATGTGGAGGGCATACTCTATCTACACAAGTGAACAAAATTTAACGTCAGCAATAAAACTATTTTTTTCGAAGCTGGACAACGAGCAGCGGTGAACACGGGCAGGCTCCAAAGATCAAACGGAGGCACTAGCAAGAAATTGACATCGGTATCATTCATCGTAGTCGAAGAACAGCTCACTCCAATTGAAAGACACCGAAGAAGAAGAAACGAAGATCTTAATGATTCAACAAGAAGCCTCCTTCAATGCGGCACAATTAAGGAGTGTATCTCAAAGAGCGCATGTGCAGCCCGAGGGAAAAAATGGAGCGGAAGCACTTGATCACAATGGACATTCAGGGTCAAGCGTCCTTCTACGGAGGCGGAAGAGTGGTGTGTATGCATGCGCCGCCGGTCGAGCGGGGCTCGGGAAAGGCTGAAGAAAGCAGATGGAAAACGACGTAGTGGGCTAAACGGATAAAGAGAACATGCCGCCAAAGCCTGAGCGAGAGACTTCAATAAGACACTTCAGATCAAGGAATAGCGAGAAAATGTAGCAGCAGTGCCGTGGACCAGTTAATATTTGCTGGAAATTAAGGCAGTAAAGTTATTCATAGCGCCTGATTACTCATTTTAGCGCGAATTTAAACGCGTGAAACATTTTTCGCGCCAAAGGCGAAAGTCGGAGTTTTCCAAGCACTTCAAGTCAGTAAGGCGGGTTGCCTTAGTGGGTGACGTCACTGGGCAGTATATATCCTATCTATGCGTTCGTTTACACAATTAACAGCGGAACTGCCAAGACATGAGCTCAGGCGCAGGAGACTTAAGTTTAGAAAGGATGTAAAAATAATGGCTTCAGGAAAATCGGACTGCGGTGGGAGAAAGCAAATTCTATTAAAAAAACGACCAAAAAGAAAGTGGAAGATTGTCCGCTACCGAGATTAGATAAGCAAAAGTAGAACATTTCGTATCAAATACTTAACATGGTCTATGCGCATACACAAGGCAAAAAAGTTCACCATATTAATTGATACGGTAAGGTGCTTAATGCCTAGTGACGTAAAATCTTGGTGGAGTGCCATTTTAGCGCAGCGTCAAAACATGCATGCTATTCTAAAAGGTTTCACCGCTAACATGAGGTACAAAATATTACTACTGATTATAAACAGTATTACCTATCCGACAAAACTTTTAGACTTCATAGATAAAAAAAGTTCACAACCCTACTCCAGTTACATGTCGAGGAATGTTTTCCTCGCTTATGCCATAAGATGATTAACTTCACTGCATAGTGTGAGAGCATTTCGGATACGCCACAATAGATGTTATCGACAAAAGCAGCACTGTGGGCCAACCGTAACGCTGACATTGATCACAGAATTATCTACAAAACAGAAAGTCGACAAAGAGTGTGGCATTCTGACCAAGGAAAGGCGTGACCTTCCGATGAAGATTGATTTCCTTTTAAGCACTACTAGGATAAAATATTTTCTATTCCATCGACCTAATGAGTGCATCGAATAAAACGACGTAGCCCTCTCCTTAGAAATTTGAAACTGGGTCGTTTTAAATGTTTAGGCAAAATTTATCCGCTTTAGTCTCTAATCCACTCACAAATGACAAAGTTTCAATGTAAATATCGTCTGAATATACCTTTCAAAGATTTGTTTTGCTATAGCCCACCATTTCTCCTTATTTTGCGAATATCTCCCTAGGAGAAAAGTTAATTAGAGAGAGAATGCAGCAAGACATGTCCGATCAAAAAACAGCGAGAAAATGTAGCGACAGGGTTGTGAACCAGTTTCTACTTGCTGTGAATTAAAGCTGCAAACTTTTTCTAAAAGGTTTCATAGCTAACGTGAGGAACTAATATTACTGCTCATTATCATTGGTATTACTTTCACAAGTTATGATACAGTCGATGATGATAAAGGAGAACTTTATACGAAACAAAAATGGAAAAAAATAATACAGGAAAAAAATAGGTATTGAGGTTTTTTTATAAAATAGCAATCGGATATCATAAAGCTACCATTGCTTTTAACTCTACGGCACGAATCCGACAAATTTTGCGAGACAAAATGAGGAATTACTGCCAAAAAGTACCTTCAAAATTTTCTCTTAAACATCCGCCCTTGCAAGAAACGCCTAACTGACAAATACGTTCAAGCAAAAAAAGTTTCCCCGAAGTTTCCCTCACTAAGAGCCTAGGGAAAATGCACTTTCAATTTAAACGGCCCAAAGCACTCCTGAGCGATCAACCTCATTAGCTAATACACAGTAGGGCACGCAGTCAGTTATGTAATTTCGTGGGAGGCGTTCCTTTGGAAACAAGGAAATCATCCGGCCGTCAACTGCTGGATACAGGTTCCTTCTTCGATTGTCTTCGTCCCGTCAAGGTCAGTATCCATTTCACTCGACCGCACAGGGTGTCTTTCGAAATATTCTTACTTTAAAAAAAATCACATCAATATTAATTAATTTGGGCATATTTAGATTGTAGCGACGATATAGAAATTCGATTTGCCGTAAACCCTTCAGCGCTTGAGCTTAAGTCCATCGCGGTAAATACAAACCTGAGGAATTAACGCCAAATATCAACTTCGGGAAGGTATTAGGTCCTAAGACGAGTTCCTAGCTAGCTGAAGCTGAAGAAGGAGGCATAAGAATAAATATTGAACTCATTGAAATGTTATTAACGCAAGCAAAACATCAGTCTAATTGATTTTTCGTCCAGTCAAATCAACTTATAAAAACTAAGGGACAAGTTAAATACTGCTTCGTTCATAGCTTCCAGTGAAATGAACCTTTCGTCGCAAATGAGAAAAAGAGTTGTTTGAAGCACGAAGGAATAATCTTTCGAAATGCCAATAACTGCAAATGAATGCAGAGAACGCGATTACTTAGAAACCGGGGCGGTAGAGAAGTTCATATTCTTAGTACCTCCGTGTTTCGATGAGACGTCACGACGACTTCAAGGTGTACGTGACTGAACTCACGTAAAAAAAGGCCAAGGTGTATAATTTTACCCAATTGAAACGTTTGAGATAAGGATTCGACATGTCGAGCCAACGTAACCAAGCTTATGTTTTATCCCAAACAGGTAGCAAGCATTTGCGCTGAATATGATTACCAATGAAAACCTTGGTTACTTTCAAAGGTCATTTTTTCTCTCATTCCCAGGAAACTCCTATTTCTAATTCGAGATGGCTTTGAGGAGATATCAAAGACATCGTCTCGATCAATGAATCTGATAAAAATGCGTTACAATCCCATCTCCTACCTGCACTGATTTGTTAAACCGTGTTCACACGTATCGTCTTACACGACCATATGAAGAATACCAATGCTAACTTCGAAAAGCTCATTAACAGATGAGGGCTGAAAATATGTTGACATACCCAGGGGCACCAAGAAAGATTTCCACTTTCCACTTCCAGGAGAAGAAACGAGCTTAAATAAATACCATTTCATTTCCTTCATTGAGATTTTAACGTTACTTCGTTATTGAGGGAGCGTCTTTTGTCCAGTCACCCTTTGAAGTTGGGTCATATTAAAATCACAGATTGAATAATTTTTCTTCTGGCACAGAGTTGCAAAATATGCCACGCAACGGTATAAAAGTAGAGTTAATTGATGAAGTTTACCTGTAATATGTTGTAACAGATTCTGAGTTCAATTAAATGCCCGTCATTTTCATCCATTACGCCCATACAAATGAATAGAACTAATTATAATAATTATATATAACTAACTATTATATATTATAATGATAAGGCGAAATTTCGTTAAAACATTTCCAGAGTACTATGTAATTTCATGAATGCTGATGCGCTAATATCTTAATTACACAATGGTGAGAATACGAGTAAAAGGTAGAGCTTCACACTGGTTTAGATGTTACTCACAAATGGAAGTCACTCTTAAACTTTACACCTTCAGGCGTCACGTCGTGAAAGTATTTTTATATTCGAATCCATATTCCAAATAAGTATAGTACTTTTCCCCAGAATAACTGTGGAAAAGTACCATACTTATTTTCAATATGGTTTCGATTAGTTAATCTGAAGATTAAAAATAGGCAAAGTGAGACTTGTATTATGGAAAATAGTCTCCCACAAGGCTCGATTTCACGAGAAATCCTGCCTCTAAAATACAGAAACAGAATTTTTGTTTGTATAAAACACCGATATTTTGGTATATGCAGACGATTTTTTAATATTTGCTATTTAAAATATGGAGAGAGCATGGCTAAACTTGAAAAAGGATTTAGAGTGGGGTTACTTATGGCCCCATAACAAACACCTGATAATCAATGTAAAAAAATCAAAGGTTTCGCAAATTGTAATTTTTTTCAAGTATATAAAAATGTGCGCATCTAACAATAAATCATGATAAGAGAAAAAATTGAAACAATATTAAATTTGCATTTGAGAACCTCGAGAAGAAATATATGTCTCAGGACTCCAATCATTATTTCCTTATATCAAGTAGTGTCCGTGTGTTGAAGTGTTTTTAATGTTTGTTTTCATTTACCTGCGTTATAAATATTGTTTGTAGCACCATTTCTCGGGAGCATATTAACAATATACGCAAGTTAGTAGTTGTAAGTGCAAGGGTCGGTTTTTCAACCATCATCATCACATACATATTATATGTATTGAGTATTAGGTATACGCTCAATACAGATAACAGCTCTGTATTGATGGTTGAAAAACAAATCCCCGTACTTATAACCAATAGCTCTACTATGCACTTAATACAGACAACTATAAATCTAAGACCTATAGACTGTATAGCTCGCAGAAATTTTAATTACAAAAATTGTTCGATTTTTATAAAATATGGGTGATTAACTCAAGGAATTGTGGTAAATATTTTTCATGATTGTAAGTCAGGGAGATATCAATGTGATTTTGTTTTTCATTTTCTACGACATCATGTTTGAGGGTCATGGGTAAATTAATAAATCGGTTTTAAGCAGTGATTTTTTAACTGCCTTTTGTTTCAGACACTTGTAAGAATCCTTAGCGATGTTTGAGGGAGTAAAATATGAGAAATCCATTGACGGAAATGCAGGTCATTGCATATCGCGTTTCACTACTTCTTCGTCCTATATCCCTCTATTAAGCAAAGATTTGAAGACAAAAAGTGGATGTTAATGAAGCAAACACCTCAAAGAGCATCTTTCCACAGAAGTCATTACTAACCTGCAACTATAAGTCAAAATGGGAACAATTTTACCGACTTAATTACCTTTAAAATCGCTCAGATTATTTTTTAAAGGAAAAAAACAGTTGATTGATCTTTTTCTTTCTTTCAAACGAAGAGCTGATTCTCTGTATTGAAATTATTTAGCGAATCATTTTACCGCCTTACTTCGGCCCGAAAATTTAGAGAATGGAAAAAAATAGCTGTTTTATTTTGACTGGAAAATCAGGTAGGGATATTAAAACGCAAATCACTCATTAACATGAGAACGATTAAAGTTGTATTATCCATGGCGCACGCGTCTAACAGCTGATTTGAACTGAAAAATCCAAACGCAAACTGGAATGAAATCAAATTATGAAAGAGCATGCAAGCTACAACCGACACTAAATTCCATAGATACGACCGAATAGGAATTAACCATTTTTCAGAGACATAAATCGCGATATCGTATATTTACCCGAGCAGTTTGATGGGCAAAAATAAATGTAACTTACGCTATTAAACTCCACTTAGATGATTCCACATGATGTGCGTGACTACCACAGAAAAATATCACTATAACGGTGACCTACGATGCCTCCAGCTCTATAGACGATTCTTAACTCCCTCCCATCGGCAAATGGAAATTTATTTCTAATCATCTCCTCATGAAAACGAGGTAACTGTTCTCTTCCGCGGAGCCGGAGTTCCCGAAATAATGGCCGAAAATTAAGAAAATAAACAGGAGAGGAACCGTTCCACAAATTGCTGAGAGAGCAAACGACGGCAATCGGCCAACGTATTCGCCAACTCGAGGGACGCAAGCGCCATCCTCGGCCGTAAAGTGATAATGACTTAAGCTGCCGACTCGCCCTTAAGGACAAACAACACAATGGGAATACCGAACTTTCGACGGATTTTTTTACTGCGTCTTCTCCTCCGCGCTTTCTCTGCGTCGGCCCCCATAGCACAATATCTCCCTCCCTTCGCAACGCTTAAGTCTCCCCTCCCCTCCAATCTCTCCTCTCCTCACTCTCTCCATCACCCCCTACCCCAACCTCCCCCATTCTCTCCTCCTCCGTGAACGGCGAGAGACTGAAGGGAGGTCGCGGTGCCATTGACCGTGACAGGCATTAAAGTCTCCATTAAGAAAAGATAAACAAAAGAGAAGGGCTCTCCCGGCCGAAGATGCCCTCCACTCGATGCCGTTACGCCGCATGAGATATCAAGAGGGTTTACCCTCTTCTTCGCGTGCATCCACGGGAGGGAAAGAGTCAATCCAGACTCAAAATATTTGCCGAATAATATTTGGAGGAAAAGTTTTTCCTCTCGATACTGCTATGCGTTCGGGATGTTCTCTCGTATTTTTTTCGCATTTCAATTTTCCTCTCCCTCCTCACCTCTTCCCTTTGCGCGCTCGCCAGCCGAGACGAATAAGGGCGAAGGAATGCCATGATTGCTCCATTCCTTTTCGTAACTGAAGGGGGAAAAAATGGAATGACACATCGCCAATCGACAAGGGAGCATTTTTTTGCCCCCCAAGGAGAGTCGAGCATGACGAAGTCAGAAGGGACGAGTCATCTCTCGCCAGGTCTTTCGTGAAGTAGACCGACTTCAGGTCGCGAGGCAAAATTTTGCATCGTCACGTGATTAGTGTGATGGAGGTCTCATAAAATGGAAAATTAGTTAATCAAATTTCAATCACGTAAGAGTAAGATCTTTTAGTTAGTTTCTGAAAATAAGTCTATATTTTAGAAATTTAACAAAAAATTTTCACCAATAAATCAATAATCTACAGCCAACAGAATGTAATTAATTGTAATTGAAGACAAACAGTTACGCCCGCTGTATTTGGAAGCACAAATCTACTCCATTCACGTGATTTCATTTTAAAGGTACTACAAAAAACAACACAACAACAAAAGGTACTACAATAGAGCCCTGAGGTCATAAGTTATTATAGTAATGCTAATTTTAAATGCATACACTTTAATGTTTCATCCGACGAACATAGACCATACTACTGTACGTAAAATGCACTCCAAAAAGCACCAAGAAGAAGATAGAGGGTTTTTTCAGAAAAATGTAGGCCTCGGCCGGGATTCGAACCCGGCCCCGGGAAGTCAGTGCTCCAGCTATCCCATTAACCCAAGGAAGTCGAAACACAGAAGAGGGCGCTGCTGGTTCCATCCACGCAACGGGAGCGCTGAAGGATTAGGAATGCTGGTAACGAGGGCCATGCCTACTTTTTCCATTACTCAATAATCGCAATGGCTTTAAAAGTATCTAACCAGAACTACTCCATTCACGGAGAGATACTAGCCGATACTTACATTATGTGTCGTATCATTCCCACGTAATTCACTTTACTTGAATTGCGTTCAATTCTGATGTTAAAAAGTGAAGGAGGTTTTCTCTGGTGTTCCGCCGGGCTAGAGGCTTCTGTCTGCCGACGTTTCGAAGTCCACCTTGCTCATCATCACCAGGGCTTCTGAATGAGAAGCCCTGAATCTCATTCAGAAGCCTTCATGCCTCCGAAACGTCGGCAAACATCCGAATCTCTAACCAGGTGGAGCCCTCGAGAGACCCTTCCTTCGCAAGATTCACAATGAAAACATCAGTTCATTCATCATTTAGGAATTTATCGACTATCAAGGTGCTTAAATGATATCCTCAGTATATAGAAGGAATACGGATACGTAAGGGATATTTATTTCCCATATTTTTATTGAACAGGTGGTTTTACGGTATTATATCATTTTTTTCACGCAAAAAACTTTCGTACATCGCCTCTAGTGCATTTAACCTCCTGGCATCAATCCGAACTCAGAAATATTCATCTCGTCATGGAATAATGTTTCGCATGGATTTTTAAGTTACGTTTTCATTGTTTGCAAACAGCGGTTAACAGTGTGAGAGATATATAAATTGTTCTCAGGTTGTCGCACAAATAAGGATTTTTGGCTGCTGACAATATTTCGATGGAACACTCCTCCATCGTCTTCAGAGCAATGAAGGAGTATTCCATCGATGTAAGTAGAGTATACTTTCTTTATGTATCGAGTTTTGATGGAGTTGTATTCCATCGAAACGTTGGCAGCAGCCAAAATCCTTACTCGGACGGAAACCCAGGAACAATTTATATATTTAATTCACCGAGAAAGAACAAAATCTTATAGTGTGAGAGATTTCATGGAAACTGTCAAATCTGCAGCATGATGCTCTCTTTTTTATGAAGTAAATGTGAAAATGTTTGGCAATTTCTCTATGTACATGCAGAGGTCTCTGCAACACTGACTAGAGTACACCCGTCACGAAAGCAATATACATGTTGATACGAGCAATATTCCTGGTAACTGTTTACGACATGGATTTAGTTACAGGACAAATGAGAACATACTCCAATTACGGTGTAGTTCATAGAAAATATGATTCCAAGGTAACATTGTCGGAATAAAGCTATATATTCATTGCATGCGGTATTGGAGGTAGATGTTTTTGGTATTCACCTGCTGTGTCTTGGTCGTAGCTCTGAAGATGGAAGTTATCAATCCGAACCTCAGGGGGCGAAGCGTTAGAAGGGTGGGGAGGGGAGCGAGGCGACTCGAGAGAGGGGAGGGAGGGGAAGAACGGGGAGAGGGGAGGGGGAGGTATGTGTTTTCCAGGCCATGTCGTCACTGTTCCACGAAACTCTTCAAAGGATTACGCCCGCGGGGTCTTTTTTTGTCTCCGCGAACTCACCTCCTTGTCTCTCTCCCTCTCTCTGACCACTTCACCCGGCTCCACTCATCTCAAGCGCGCTATTAACGCGAGTGGCACATCGCAGACGCAAGACGACGATATCAGTGAAGTCTTGTTTACACGGTGCGAGTACCCGTGCGAGTTAACATGCGCGAAAACACTTCACGCGAGACAACATTCACAGAATTGGAGCAGTGAAGAACATGTGTTCGCGCATTCAGACAAGTAGACTTTATTACCCGATGAAGTTTCAAAGGGAAGATAGGCTCGCGCATCTACTCGCTATAACTCACTGCAATCGATTAAGTGTGCCTCAGAACTGGGACTGAAACATGCATTTTAAAGCTTACGATTTGACGTGATTCAACAGTCAAGATCGCACATACCACCTAGTTCTTGCAGAAAGGGGTAACGGCAGTCGGGCTGAATGAGACGAATGCGAAATCAACTTTATTTTATCTCCTCTACAGCGATGCGATAAGTAAAAATCTATGTTCAAGACGCAACTGGTTAGAATTTCGAAGGAAAATAATTTATATACAACAGGACAACGTAATGAAAAATGAGGTTGAATGCATTACATTAACCAACAAACAAAAGAGTTGAAATAATGTGTTTTCATTATTATCTAACAATAACCATTTTTCTCAGAGAGGATTATGGTACAGTTCTACATTAGGACAAGACGTATTAAGAAAATATACATCGACGTTTATTAGTTTCTTCAAGCATATTATAAACTTATTGAATTTGAAAGTGTTTCAAAACCGAGCAATGAAATGGTGTCCATGAAAACTAAATATGCATCAATAAGCATGCTTAATCATCGCAAGAATAACAAATGACAATACCGCGGTAACCACCATCACGATATCAAATCCTTCCAATAGTTTCAAATTGTTCCATGAACTTAAAAAATTAAATAATTAATCTAACATTTCGTATAAGTTGAAAACTAGAGAAACATATTGCATACTGTTTGCATAACAGTGACCTAAACCATTGATAAACCTTGAACAAACTACTGATGACATTAAGATATTTTGAGCGAGATAGTTCCCTAGTCAAAATGGAGACCATATTCGATTTTTAATTTTAGCAGCTGTAGGAAGCATGAATTAAATACTACAGTATTAAGAGCGCCATAATATACTTGAATATGACTGAAATTCTAGGTAATTAAAGAAATATATCATCTTAAGTCTTTCATTGGATTCATTTTTTTCGAGGTACGTTCAAAACTCCTCACAACGGAAGAATTTTTGCTATTTTTTTTTATTACAGCGGTGACAATATGTATTATTTTCGAAAATAGTCGATAAAACATACAAACTACACCCTGTTAATTTTTTCACGAAACCTAGTGGTTGGAAATGCCTCATTTTTTTAAATTAGGTCTCTCTGGAGTGCACAAGCGTACCATTTCCATGTAGAAGGGCTGGTATTATTTGTAAAAAAGTCTCGGAAAGTAGTTCGGTATGGGGCTGATATTTTGATATCTCTGGTTGGGCGGGATATTTTCCATTAAATTGGATCCAAATTCATTGATCCTAGGTGAAATGATAGTTCGCGCAAACTACCTTAATAAAGTACCATTTCATTCACTGAACAGTTCTCACGCGCAGATGAAAAATGTAATAGAAATGTACACAAGAATCGCTTCCGGTGATCGAGTGAATGGCGTCAGAACTTTTCCGCGATGGCTTTTTTCAAATTTAAACCCAGACCAGGAGCAATTTGGCAGATTTTCAAAAGGAAATGTCTCCGGTGCGATTCTAACAACATGCCAGAGAGCTGAATGAAAATACGGGATGAATAATAGCTTCCTTCTTATCCTCCCGAAAGGCGAGTTGCTGCGAAATGGGAAGAGGAAGGGGACGGAGAGAGGAAGCTGGGAATCGGAGGGGAAAAATACGGCGGGAGTGGGAAAAGTGCTTTTGTGCGGCCAGCGGCCGAATGGACACGTTTCCGCCAAATCAACCGAGATGTGGTGGGGGAGTTGGCAGTTTGGTCATGGCGAGGAAACCGATAGCCCTCCCGGCAAACGTTCAAAAGTAATTGCAAGCGTCGAAAAGAGCTGGAATGCCTCGTTTCCTGAAAGGTTTTTCAGACTGACAGATGTGACGTGAGGCCTAAAACGGTCGTAATGCCTACTTTCGATGATCTACATCTACGAAATGCCGTGAAAGCCACCACTAGGGTGTGTGGCACGGGGTAATTCCACACCAGGCGCAAGCCAAAAGCAGTCAGGATAACGGTACGCAGACCATAAACCAGGAGAGCGATACGTAAAGAACATGCAACCATGCAGTACCCTACTCAAGGTACAACTACTGGTTAGCATTATTAATTCGACAAATAAATCGCACTACAAGTTACTAAGACATGCAGGAGCATGTCATGCCGGAAATTGCATGCGAGATAAGTAGCTAATAATCATGTTAAGATATATAGCACTACTAAAAAAAGCTTATTTAACCTAGTCAGTATCCCAGAACTGATCTATCGCAACTATTATGGTCCATTATTGTACGTGGAAAAAATGACATTTTCAATCCATCTGTTCTGCAGTCTATTGCCTTAATCTTATTCCTGTGATCCATACCAGTCTCTAAAGTTAAATGATGAACCATACCAGCCCCTAAAGTTAAATCAGCGATTTGTAGTGACTGGTTTAGTCGTAGATATGGTCCAAGACTTTAAACTCATCATCATTTCCTGAAACTAATATATTCCAGACAATTTTAAGTACTTACCCGCTCACGACCGTTAACTAAGATATAGCTCCGATATGTCCGGTAAGTAAAACATAAGTCCGGCAATGTATAGCCTCAGCAAGACATAGCTCCTGCATGATTTAGTACCTTTAATTGCTATTCGTCAGTCTCATTAATAATACTAGCCAGTAGTTTTATCTTGAATAGCATACTGCATGGTAACATGTTCGTTTACGTAGCACTTTCCCAGTTTCTGTTCTGATCGCGCGTTGTCATCCTAACTGCTTTTGGCCTGCGCGTGGTAACCGGCCGAGCGTGCACGGTTCTTATCCCAGTTGGGATGAGTGCTGCATGCCTGGGGCGGAATCACCCCGTGCCACAAACCTTAGTGGCGGGTTGCACGGTATTTCGTAGATGTAGAGGGCAATTTAATATTGGGGGATCGTGTTAGTTGGTGGCCAGAGTGCTACATTCCAAACTCGAGGGCCAAGGTCCGAGTTCCGGGAAAAGCCGTAATTAACTAGCGGAATCCCTGTCACTATTTTGGTGAAACGTGGGGAGTACTTCAATGACAGTTGTGTTCTCTGCTCTTCGGATGGGATGGGAAGCTAAACTGTTGACCCCTTGGTATCATTCAGAAATTTTAGTTTTTCTCACCACCAACCCCAATTTCACATGCATTCTCTTCCTAACCAACCACGAGCCCTTTCACAACAATTCATTTATATTGTTATAAATCGAAGACCTTAATCAATCCAATCCTTAGTCAGCTTGAAAAGCATTCAGAAAGTGTCGTATTTTTTCCATCGTATTTGTTGTTACGTAATAAGAATGAAAAAGGTGAAGGGCAATCATCTCAATCTAGCAGTACAACGCGAAGAACTAATCACTAAGCCACCTTCAACAGCGTTATTTTTACCTAAGTCAAGTGGAAGGAATTTTCAATTTGCAAGTGTCAGCGAATCAATTCTATCCAATTCCTAACGGATAAATTTTATTGAAACGAAAGTCAACATCCACATAACAACACTGGTTATGTAAAGAATGTAGGCTGCTAAAATCAGTGTTCATTCATCAAACAATTTAAATCAAGGAAAGCAATGTCATGCGTATATATCACGGACCGACTAAAACCATCTGTAGGTAATAGATTTTGCATTTAGTGGTATCATTTCGCGTATTCCGCGAGCAGAAAAGCTTTAGATTTCCAAGTTGTCTAATAAACCGGTGTTCAAATAAGAATAACTGAAAGGTAAAATTTGTAGCATTTTTATTAGTCCCCGACATACAAACTCTCAGAAATATAGATACAAAATAAGAAGCATGTCTTCAGGCAACGGTTGTATCCAGGGTTTCAACGTTTAAGAATTCCCATTCAGACAGCTTTAATAACCCGCTGTTAAATCACCACCAGGTCTGAGAGATACTTATCCACATACTAGTAATCTCTCCAACAAATGTGAAATAAATTAACGACAGAATTAAAAATGAAAACAAAGTCAATGCACGTTATACTTTAGGTATTTGGATTTGATCAATGATCCAAAGATTCGCAAACTAATGAAAAGTTGTAATCGTCTTACAATCACTGAATAGAACTATTACCACTATTAAATCACACTTAATGATATTTTAAGGTCAAACTCTTGTGACTAATTGAGATAGACGGGTAGAAATTTATCGAGTAATTGTAAACATAACATGAAACTAGCATCCTAAAACAAAATAAAGTCCGTGGTGCGAACATGCGACTTTTGGTTTGCCAGTATGCATCGTTACCCCCAACCCGGCTGCAACGGTTAGCAACAGATGAAAAAGATGGTGCTTGAGTCTTAAACTACCCTCAAAGTTATACGACGTTTTTACATATAGTATATAGGAACGAAAATTCCAAGGTGAACATCTGCTACTCATCTGCAATGGCGGCGTAATTTCAAATGATACTGCAATGTACGGTGAAGTGAAGCAAAAATGAATTGGATTCCACTTACAGGCCAGTCACAGACATTCGCAAAATACTTCGAAAATAAATTACCCTGGCGAGAGATGGAAAGAGAGCCATCCCCAAAGACGGTCTGATCGTTTTTTGATCTAGAGGAAACCTTCGCAGGGGAGCCGATGGAATAATTATACCGGGGCTCAAAAAATAAAGGACGGCTAAGCAGGTGACAGCAGTATTTCATCGGGAGGGAGGGGCCATTTCTCACGCACTGAAATTAACTCCAATCGGACGACGGAGAGAACGGATGAGGGGGAGGTGGAGGAGAAAGGCCGGGTGGGGAGGGAGGCATGGGGGAGGGAGGGACGTGAGGCCCGGGAGGGTTGGGGAGGAGGACGTCGGGCCTGTGAGCGGGAAATGATCCGGAAAGGGGTTTTCCATACACATTACATCACACGTCCCTTGGCAATTTCTCAACCCCCTCCTTCACCCCATGTCACGCCTAGCTACACATTTTAGCAGCTTCTCCTAATATGTACCGCGTCACACATCAGGGGAAGCATCCAATGAGATGTTCCGAATGTGAGTCACAACTTGTAGGAGCTAAGTTGAGTATCCTCTCAAAGATACTAGAGTGCGGACGAAATTCATTTGATTTATACCAGAGTTATTTACTAACACCACAGTCGTTACTGCTGCACCATCTGAGCGTAAGACCTAACCTCCTCCATGTTTTTCTGCCTTTCCATATTCCCTATCCTCTCATTTCTTCCTGGGACACATCTCTGCACTGCAAATTCAATACTTACATTATTTATCCTTCGTTAACGGAGTTTTCTTCGCCTCGATCTTTCTCTATGACCATAACTTCACTTATCTTTTCACTGATTTATATCCTAATAATGTCGACCGTTGGTTTCACACATCGAGCACCTCGTGAACCGTAAATCTTACCACTTTACGAATTTCCATATCATTTGCAAAAACCATGCTTCGTTTCACAATTTTTTTCCGATTTCTCTTTACGCCAAGAATGGTGAATGTAGGTGTTAACCATAAAATACTACAGCAATATTTTTTGCGATCCATTCTTCCTCATTTATAGGTCGTAATAACACATCCAGAGTCCCGTTTCCATATTTTAAAAGGATTTTAAATGGCGCACGGATGGCGCAAAAGAAGACAGCGGGGAAGGGCGGGGGCGGAGAGGCGAAGGATTTTTTAATATCGTGTGGATATTTTGCGGTCCCGTATGAAAGATAAGGGATAGCACTGAATTCAGTCTTCATTTAGAAAATCGAAAAAATGGTGTAAAAGAGCGTTTGGCAGACGTTGAAAAATGTCACGAGAACAAAGCTGATCATCATACTCGGACAAACTGACAAAAAAGCCAAGGTAGCAAGGATAAGATTGCATGAAGGATAGAGGATAAATTTTCAGAGCAAGCTAACAAGCTTGGACAGAGAGAGTGATCGGTGGATAATCAGATTCTCAGTCATCTCCACAAGGAACAAAACGAGGGTATTTCAGAAAAAAATTATTTTGTGCATAATTTTGTGGAGAAAATACCCTTTCCTATGTCTTACTAACATAAAAACCAGTGCTCCTTATTTCGGAGCGCCCAGATCCCTCCAAACGCCGAGCATCCAAAAATTTGCTTAAAAGCAACTCCACGAAAACGATAAAACAGCAACACGGTTTTCTTATTTCATCAGTTCTTTTGAAAACGCAGAATAACTTTAAAGCCAATAAACCACGACTCATTAGTGACGATGAAACCCAGCTTTCTTGACTCCTGAGCATTTTTTCAGGATCATCCAGAATTCGAACGCACCGCTTCATCGAATAGCTTCGAAGGTCCAGTCACTGCGAGCGAAGAGAAAATCCAATGTTCTCCACTTCCGGATGCGACCTATCGCTGAGAGGAGATGACGGTCAAAGTGGTGCCGAAGCAGCGACGGAAGTGACAGTTACACGCCGTGAATGCCAGCCTCCGCAAATACGACAGCACAAGAAACCGTCTATGGCTGCATGGAATACGGCGTGGCACATCTGTGGCAAGTGTACTTCCACGTTGCTTGCGCGTTCCAATGGCTTTACTTTTCCTCGTTCGACTCACGGCTTACGGAGGGCGACTCACCTTCCCCGTCTCCTTCCATTACCGCATGCAAATGTACGGATGCGTGGAACGAGCCAGAATCTCACGCGCGCGTGTGTGTGAGTAGCTGTAGGGTGGGGGGTTATTTCATCGCTTACTCGGCCACGAGAAGAATCAGGGAAGAAGAAAATGAAAAAAGGGAGACGCCTCGACAACACAATGAAGAAGACGTGCCATGCATTTATCTCGAAAATAAGTCTATACACATTTTTAGTGCAAAACCCACATAATCACATCATGAAAAGGAATTGATTTTTAAAAGGTCATGCTTAATGCGACAGTGCGAAAAAGAGTCGCTGAAGACCTCAGCCGATTAAGAACTTGTGAAATAGTCTACATTTTTTAAAGGCAGAAAGCCCTACGCTCATGGTATTCTGAGCTAGAAAAATATTTCAAATAAAATTCGAATAACTTGGCCTGGCTAAAAAGATAAAGACCTCACCTATCCGATGAAAAAAATATATCAGTCACATACCATTATACTTTCCGAGATATCTGCCAGGACATACCACCCAATTTCCAAATAAAATGGTACGGGAAGTCACTACAGAGAGAGTTCATTAAAAAAATGGGGAATTTCTAACCCAAGGATCTGGTCAGAAATTTGACATTGGGTAGCTTGCATGCTTCCTCAAATATTTCTGAAAATAATTCAACTCCTTACGGCGGTAATTATTACAGCAGAAATCACAACAAAATGTCAATTATTGAGGCGTTTCAGCGTACGACGCGAAAAAAATGACTCAAATTGAGACCGTTTAGATAAATATTTAGTTAACTACTAAAAAAGTCTGTAATTTAAAACAAAGTTTAGACGCAATCAACGTTACGGTATTTAATTCACGATTCTTCCAGTGACTTAAAATTATAGCAACATTTGAACACTTAATTTTACCATTAAGGAAATAACTCCCTCAAACTACCTGGAAAATTGTACAACGCCTTAAATTATAAATTCACGTCAAGATATACACTAGGGCCGAAGCAGTTTATACGTTAATTACTTCCACTTATTTAGTAACCCGCTTCACGGAAATTATATTACTTTTTAGCAGGTTTATGCAATACTCTTTTCAGAGTGGAAATTACTATGAGGTCTGGCCATGGATTCGTCTATTTTTACAAATAATATCAACGCGAGTGAGAATAAATGACTCGGGGATCTAATTTTTACTTTCTTGAACGATGTGTGAAATGTGATTGTTACGTTATGGATATTTTCTGCTCCACTGCGATGAACAATCATGCTTAAAATATTAACAGATACGCCGACTGGAGGTGGGTTGTTCGCGAACGAACGGGACCAAAGGAACGGGAGGACCGACTTCTCCGGAACTACCCGTCCATCCGTTCCTTTCGGTCCCTCGTTCCTTTCGGTACCTCGTTCCTTTTGGTCACTCGTGGATTGGATTGGATATTTGGGGAGGCAACCGACGGCTAAGGTCATTTGCGCCATAGGGGATAGGTAAGGGAGAAAGGGTGGATTGAAACCCGGCGTGGGCATTAGCCTTCTCTTAACGAAAGGCGCCAAGGGGACCACGGCTTAACGTCTCATCCGACAGACGGAGTACTCTACTTGAAGTGCCCTCCACAAGATACTCAAGTAGGGATCGGGTTCCTCTGAAAAACATCCTCCTTTGCAGGGATTTGAACCCTGGCCGCCCGTGTGGTAGGCGAATACTCTAGCTACCACACCAACCCGATCCCCTCGGTCACTCGTTCCTTTCGGTACCTCGTTCCTTTCGGTCACTCGTTCCTTTTGGTCCATTGTTCCTTTCGGTCCATCGTTCCTTTAATACCTATTTAAAATCCGTTCTGTAATTTGATTTTTATTATTACTTATTTAATAATGTAGAATGCGATTATAATAGAAACAAATTATTTCTAGTTTCTTATATTAATTTGTTTAAAACACTAAGTGCATATTGAAAATAAAGTTATTGGTCATTAATTAGAAAGGAACGGTGAACGAATAAAAAGAAATGGGACCCAAAAAGGACCCGACAACAGTTAACGAGTTCTCAAAAATGAGCGAGTTTGCCCATCTCTAGAGCCAACCAGTGTTCGCAACAAGCGATAGATGAGGGCAAGTAGGGAGAGAAGAGGTTTCAGTCGAGGGGAACGTGGGTGGGCGGACAGGGTTGTAGGAGGAGAGATGATGGAGGGGAGAGTGTCGCGTTCTTCCAGTCTGCCTCGCCTGGAGTCTGGAATCGGGCGAACAGGGATGGGGGGGGGGGGTTTGGCGTTCCCCCGGTGGGTGGAGTGGTCGCGACACGGGGCGCTCAGAGGGGAGGGCGACGGTTGTGTCAAAGGAGCAACAGGAGGGGGCGGAGAGCGCTGGCCTGAGAGCTTCCGTGGGGGTGAAAGAGCATTTTTTTTCACATTCGGTAGTGAGGGGGTCCTGTCTGGCGGAGAGAGAGAGGGAGGTTGAGTCTGAGGAGGAGGGTTTGTGTGGGGTGGACGGGAGAAAAGACAGCGAGAGAGAGAGAGAGGTCGCACCATTAAGAATATTCGAGGGACAGGAGCCAAGCGACGCGCCCCCTCTCCCCCCCCTTCAGGGAAAATTTCTCGGAATAGGATTAGGAGATTTTTTTGAGAGGTGCGCGCACGACTTAAAGGATAGAAATTTCTTTCGGCATCAAGCCATCTGACGTCCTTTTTATTTTAAGTCCCAGCGCGCGTTCCCGTAATGCTCCACGGTCGAACGCGAGGCAACTTTGAAAAAGCGAAGCTATTTATGATATGAGACAAATAAAAACTTTACCTGTTTCGACCCGATCTCTCCTTCTCTTCCTAACTTCGTCCCTATGCTGCAGTGGGCACTTGAACTTTCGAAAACGATGGAGAGTGGAAATTTGTTGCCCCTCACTTAGCGAGAGGTCGAAAAGGCGATTGCCCGTCTCCCTCGAGGCGAGACGATGAACTTAAAACACTCCACGGATTCAAAGAAATTACGGTCCTCTGATACAGGATGTTCCGCACTTTCTATTCCATTCTCGGAAATTCGGGACGCCATACCCGACTGACAGGCTTCCAATGGCATCACATCCAGATGGCTCGCACATTTTGAATCGTAGATTAATAAGAAGATGGAAAACCACCTTAAGGTAACATAATTGATAGTGGATTAAAAAGTAATGCTTTGTTTTTCCACGTAAATTTAATGTAGTACGACCATGGTTTCCACTTAACGTCATCTTCGAATGGAAGATGACGCTAAGTTGAAACCATGGTCGTACTATGCTAAATTTATGTGAAAAAACAAAGCATAACCATTTTATTCACAAAGATCAGTAAGCTCCACATAGTCACGCCGAATACCACAAACTTTAACATAGTTGACTTAACATCCAATTTTTTTCCAACCATCAAAATGTCAAATATTTTGTATTTTAAATAGAGAGCAAAGCAAGTAACTTTCACCGTACGTCAGAATTCTGCGAGATCAAAAAGGCTACCTACTACTTCCGTATTGCATAAAAGAAAGCCATAACAACTACGATATGTAATGACCAAGAAATAAGTTTAAGAAAAGAATTATTAACAAGGAAATTCACCATCGCATAATCGCTAGGTTTCTTTTTTTCAGTCCGAAAAATAACTTTCCTTGACAATATCTTCAAATTTATCTTTCCTCACTTCAGTATCTACATGAAAACACCAACACATAAAAAGAGCACTAGTAGCGAGTCAAACCAGAAGAAAGACCCAATGAAGTATCACGCCCGATAAACTTAGACGGGTATATCTTCGACGAATATGCCGAACAACCGGCAGAGACGGAGTACCTGGCAAGCAGTGAAACTCGAAAGGAATCCATCTCCGTCTTTTGAGCTAAGTTTCAAAAAGGTCATTGGCATAAATGAAAAATAAGCACAGATAGGGACTCAAAAGAGAAAAAAAATAAGCAGAGAAATGTGAGCGACTCGACAGAATATATGCATTAAAAACTAGATCATTTAATCGTAGGGTTAAATAAAACCTGGGAACAATACAACCAGTACCAAGGGCTGCTGATGGGTAAAAGCCAAATTGAGTCCATATTTAAATACTTTATCTCAGCATTTAAGAAACCAATTGGTATATCTATTACTATAGGTAGTAAACACCGGAAAGCTTTTTATATATGTAATATATGATTTGGCCATCTATCCCACGGGATGATCCACTAAATCAACGACCATCCCCGTTTGTTCAAGGCGCGTAAATAAATACAGAGTCAAAAAAAATCGACAGAAGCAGACAACTTCATTAGGGTGGAGTTCTTGCACTCGCAGCAAATCCTTTCGTCTCGCCCTTGACGACGCACACTGCATGAGAAATGCGGAGAAATAAATTCGGGAAGGAAGACAACACGTCACGGCTCTCGCAACGGAGGAAGGGAGGGGAAAAAGAGAGCGAGCGGCCCTTGAATAAGTTTAGTCGCGCTCGTCCACCGTGAAACGCCGCTCAACAACATTACCCGAAACTGCTTTTAAAAAAGCACCATTCCCCCGCCGGACTAAGCCCTCGATACTGCAGAGCGCACTGCCGAGAGGGAGATAAACAGGCAAGGAATGATACACGCGCGAGGGAAACATATATATTTATATATGTAAAATGGATGGCACACGTACATATATATATAAATAAGCGCCGAGGGTGGGTGGACGGGTGGCAATGTTAAAGTGGGGAGGCGGAGGAGGGAGGGAGTGTTCTTCGAGCTCTCCGTGAGTAGTGGACCCGAAATCTAAATTTAGCCGAGCAGACAACAACACTCGTGGGCCTCTCTCTCTCAGGCGACAGTACGGGGCAGGAGGGGAAAGGAGGAGGGCGGGTTGGGGGGAGGGAGGAAAGATCGAGTGGGGGCGGAACATAAAGAGACGGCGGCCGCGGCCGTAGTAACCGGGAGAGAGGGGGGGCCGCAGGGGGCGGGGAAAGGGGCCAAAAGGCATCCCCTGCCTTCCCCTTCCCTCTCCCCGACCGCACGGCCACGGTTCGAGTCCTTTCACTGGCACGCGCGCATTCTTCCCATCCCCCCCACTCGCATTCCTCGTCCTCTCCCTCGAGTCAACTCCTGACGTTGTGCAGACGACAGGGGTTCTTTTTTTCCCTCCCTCTCTTTTGAAGTGTCGTGCTCCGTTCTGCCATCTGGACGGCCGGTCGACAACCAGCGTGACCCTGGACGTTTCTCAATTTTTTTTGCGGGCGATGTTCTTTCTCCGACTGCGCGCACCTACACACCCTGAGAGGGAACGCACGTATACCCACACTCCTTTCGCTACGTACCCTATTTCTCGCACCCTGCCTCTCACAACACGACACGGCTCGTAGCATTAACCGCTAAAGTGGTCTCAGTTAATAAATCCTAGCTGAAAATCCCACCAAAATTGTTAAGACCGACTTTAATGAAAATAAAACCAAAGAGTTAAAATAATGGAAGCGAGAATAGCCGATTCTATGTATGATATACGCTTTACAAGAGTTGAACAAATACAGTTATCTCTTAATGATTACTAACGTAATCTCCTTAGCTAATAACATTTTTAAAATAATATCTTTATTGCTCCATGAAAAGGCAACACGCTATCTACTGCATTTAAAGTAGAATACCCGCCAACAGGTAAACGCAAAGAGGTAAAGGGCAAATAGAGAATCGGGAAGTGAAATCCTGAAAAAGTTATACATTTTGTGGAAAATTTCAGTCTCCAAAATAAAAACCGAGAATGTCAAGAGCAGGAGATTACAGGATGGAGGATGAAAGATATCCGAATGATATCCGAATCTATGAATCCCAGGACGTCATTATCGAAACGTTATAGAAAATTTCGAAACAACGGATTCGAATCTCGTCAGCCAAAATCAGCCTTTTATTTTCTACAAAGAAAAAGTAATTGAAACAAAGCAATCTACTGTTTAAGATACAAATATCTTGACTAGTTTCGCTATACTTCAGCATCTTCAGCAAAAGGAAATTGAATCATGATTTTACTTTTAACTGGACCTAGATTCCATAGTGGGGCAAAATAAGTCATAGTAAATATATCTAAAACAGTGGATAGCTAAACTTCAATAGTCACAATCCTCTTCAGCAATGACGACAAAATTCCAAATATTATCCGCGCCATCTATCAAACACAACTGAGTCAGCGCTGACCGCAAGTGTGCAAGCAATGACAGTTCACGGTTAAGAGTGAATGCACACGCTATGAGCACCAATGGTTAAGAGACGAAGACTCTTCCTGCAAATTTTTTCCAGAGTAAGCGAAAAAGATAAAAATGAGGGGAACAAAGGGACGAGCAGAATGGCGGGAGAGCGGTCGTATTCGCGGAGCAAAGGGAAGGAAGCGCCTTGAATGAGGAAAGGGCGGATGGCAGGAGGGGAAGTGACCGACGGAGAGGGACGCCACCGAGTGAGGGACGGGGTGAAAGCTGAAGGGACAAGGGAGTGGATGGGAGGCTCACGAGAGAGGCACGGATACGGACGAGGAACGCGAGATACTGCAATCCATCGGCAGCAACATTCGATATCATGCGTAAAGCGGGATAAGGGATATAACTCCAAATACAGACCAACACAGCAGTACTTGCTAGAACTTAGGTCGCCTCGGGGAAAAGTCCTCGCATGTTGACCATGGGGTAGCACGTTCGTGTACAGCCTGAGTGGGTTTTTCACCATCCAGGTCATGGATGTACGCATCAGAGAAAGAGCTATCAAGTCTTAAATTCGTCTATAATAAAGATACAATACATATTCCTCCAATTCAACGCGCTTTGACGCCTTGAATAATTTTGCATTCCACCATCCATCCCGCGGCAGAAAATTGAATTTCTTTACCACTTTGTTACCGCTGTTTTAGCTATATTTACTATTAAGAATTTCGCCACACAATGGAATCTTTAGAAATTGGTAAAGTAGGAAATATTCCTTATGATTCATTGAAAGTTGGCCATTTCTTGATGATTCTACAGTATAGCGAAACTAGTCAACATACAGTTTGAAATAAGTCTAATAACTGTCAATTTATAACTTCTCAAGGTACGCAATTACATTGATAAGTAATTGTCTTGGTCTCACCACATGAGCTCGATGTATGATTAATTGTAAGTGTAAGCATAACATGTTATCATTTGATAGTAGCCTTAAACAGGTTCTCCTTCAAGGCTACCTAAAGTTACTCGCAACTTGTCATTGTGAGTGTAATATGTGTTGGAATAATAAACATTATTACTATTATTATACTCGGGACCAAAAGGACGATTAACCATTTAACACAGGCCGAACAGAACGATTCTCAGCCTCGGTGACTGAGAGATGTCTCAATCTTTGGAGGCAACTCACCCAATAATGCTCCGACATCGGAATGCGATGTATGATATCAAGGAAGGCTACGAGAAATGCTACATCGTGCGGCACACAATGCATCGCGTGTTCCGCGATATGTAACGCATGCCGCGATCCGATATTGAAACTTGAATATCGCACATCCAGGACCGAAGGCAGGAAGGAGACAGAGAAGAGGGGCGGAGAGGGGAAGGGGAACAGAGGAGTTGACGGTGTCCTTTTTTCCGCTCGTCGGGCTCGTCGTCTCGTTCGTACCGTCCCCCATCATTTACTCCGTGCCAGCCAAACACTTCACGCTCCAACCTCACCCTCCGACCCCAACGCGAGCGCACCCACCCACCGGCCGAAGAGAGAGAGACGGTAACAAAACGAAGGGACTGAAACAAACGAGGGAGCGAAGTCCGTGATTCACGTCCAGACGGCGGGAGCTCACGTATACGTCTCTCTCTCTCTCTTTCCCAGCATCGCCGCGTGCACCGATTCCACCACCATGCCTACGTGCGAATCCACTGTCTCTAAGAGGCCAAAATCTGTGCGTGACTTTGCCAACATCGAGACGTTTATTTATTTACTTATTTTGCAGCCATTTTAATTAGGCGCTAACCTGGTGGTAATGAACTAAGTTCAGCGTATTAGGCGATATTTGGTGGAAATGGAGAACAGATGCCATGATCTCATAATAAAAGTTTGTATTTGCTTTCAACAGCATTTTATTCACCGACCAAGGTTTCGACATGAGCTACGAACCTTGAAAATGACACAGCTCATGTCGAAATCTTGGTCGGTGAATAAAATTCGGTGGAAAGTGAACATAAACTTTTATTGTGAGATCATGGCATCTGGTGGTAATGGTTATTACATTAGGTTACCCTAATATACGTAAATTACCCTAAATATATTCAATAAAAGCATATCGAAATGTAAAAATGAACATAAATTCACACAAGAATACACACACGTATACCAGCATATTTTATACAGTGTGTTACGCTTCCTTTTAAAGTTATTTACAGAAACAATTAAGGTGGTCTGAGCAAAATTTCACTTACCTTAGAAATCAATGATTTTGATCTCCTTTTAAAGAAAAATATCTCACCCTGCCAAAGATTCGAAAATATCGACTCCTTACCCAGCCACTTCCCGACATTTTAAACGAAAAATACCATCCCTTACACATGGGAAATGGTATGTGTATGTACTCCAGAGAGAAGTAAGTTGAAAAATGAGGAATTTCTAACACCTAGATCTTGTAAAAAAAATAAGTGTGTAGTTTGTGCGTTTTTTCACATAGTTTTGAAAATTTATCATTTCACGGCAGTAATTTTTTCAGGATCACAAAAAAACTTCCATTGTAAGGGTGTTTTAAAAGTACCGCGTGAAAAAAATTAGTCCAGTTGATGACTTGTATAGATATTTTTACTTAATTATTTTGAATTTCAGTAACATAAAAATATTAAAATGCACCATTAATGATGGATTATTTAAAATCATGCTTCCTACAGCTGCTGAAGTTAAAACGTAAGCTTCGAATATGGTCTCCAGAATGACTAGGGAACTATCTCGCTCAAACTACCTCATGGCTTAACTATTTCCTCCGGTAACTCATTCTATTCCTTCATTCCTCGGTTTAGGAAGGAGTTTTCCACCAGGTTATGAAAACGGATCATGCCTATATATATCATCCGATTATGCCTCTGAAACGTAAACGCAGTTGCCGTTAAACGTTTCCGTTAACGCAGGTGTCGCGAGAGGAGGGGAACAGGATGGATGAGGCACGATACTTAAGTAAGGCAAATAATATGGATTAGGGTCCAATGTCATTACGTTTATCAGACGGGTAGAGCATCTTGTGCTTTAAAAGCCACCCGGACTATATTTTAAAAGGTGTCATGAATGCGAGAATTTTAATTTCTTCGCTACTTGAACTAGAGCTTTTTCAATTGTTCGCTGAAATTTTATTAGAGGGCAGCACTGAGTTCCGCTGGTAACGGCCGTAATACACGAGGCACTTTATTACACAATCTTGTGCATTCATGGATCTGCATTAACAATTGTGTTCAACAAAATGTCGAATTGCTAAGAAAGCATGAGCAAATCCATTAACGACACACGGGAAAATGGCCACAGCACTAATTACCTATACTCATTCCCTCCAGATCTGTACATCCACTTGTATAACTATGTACTTCGCAAGGAAATGATCTGACGCCTAAGTATAGAGAATTCATGTAGGCTGGTAGCGCCGGTAAGTCTATTAGTAGTGAAAAAGTGGAATGCTTTTATCCAGTGGGCTTGGTGATCACATAAGGGATGCCATATCGACTAAAAAGCATCGAGTAGTCAATTTTTCGATATTTATAAAAGTACTCACCACTCTCTCAAGTTTCATCGGACCATTTTACTACTCGATGTCTCGACCAAATAAGTCGAGTAGTCAGATACATCGATGTGGCATCCCTAGTTCACATACCTCTCTCACTCTTCCCTGCATCACCTAGAAGAGAGAGAATAAGCACGCGCATGACTAAGTATTATGAAGGGACATCACATGGGAATGAGAAGAATAAAGCCTGGAGTTAGCCTATACATCTATAGGAGTGAGCTGACCAGGGCAAGTTCCTTCCCGACCGCCCCACGGTAAGTGATTGTCCCACGGTAGAAAAGTACAGCCCTTGGAGATGCTCCCTTCAATTCCCTAACGTGAATACACGTGGATCACGAAATATTGGGGGTGATGGAAGAAATCACTAGTCTCCAGGAAGATTACAGACTCGAAAACTAGACACTTCGTGCATTATTACTGTTTCATAACAATCATCTAATCCTAGCGTAAAACTCCGCAAGTTTATACTCAAAACTTTCGGAAGATTAGTTTTAGTGAATTCCAAAAGAAGTGTACGTTGAAAGTTAAGTCCAATGCGATTTTAATATTTTTTTAATTCTCACTAAAGACGTCTAAAGTTCCGGAAAGAAATTACTTTTCGTCGTGTACGAAAATAAGCCAGAAACGAATGTAAGATGAACTTCTGGGAAGAATAAGAGGCATTCTGGGGAGAGTATAGAGGAGGGCAACAGTTAGCAAATATTAGAATTGCCATATTGATGAGGGAGATACATCAGAAAATGCAGCTTTCCCACTTAGTTTCCATTAATAACTCTAAATTGTAAATCTGGTCTCATTAATTGTTTCTTTTAATTGTGATTCTTCATATTTGAAGGATCTGAGATATGCATGCACACTTCGCGATTTGAATGCGTATTGTGAATCCGAGAAAATTTGGGATAATCCTCACCTCTAGAAAATAATATTTAGCAAAACTGTTCCCGTACCTTATGGACATTCACGTCCGCGAAAAATCCTTAAATTTTTTCGTCCTTTTCAGGCGTTTTAGAGTGTTCAGCCACTAATTACGCGCACGCCGACGATAAGAAACGATAATTAGAAAATCAACCAGGATGTTGTAAAAAAACTTGCACTGATACAACATCCAATTTATCGGGGAAAAAACTGGATAAAAATCGATCATTGAATGTGAAGAATGATGTCGTAAGAAAAACCTATTTTGCCTTTCATTTTCCGACAATAAAAAGAATTAAAACAACCACTTGCATAAGAAGGCTCACGAGAGATTATAGGTTCATGAAAATTCAATATCTTAGAAATAGAAAAGTCACAACCAATCACTTTGCGTGATTTGTTTGTACTCTCACGTCGCAATAGAAGCAATTACCTACTTTCCAAGTCTCATTTTTATAGGATCAACTGCGCCCATTTTCTTTGCAGGTGACATAAATAACCAGGCAGGATTTTTTGCGTTGATTTTATCAAGAGAAGTCAACGGGCAATGATTATACAAACGGGACATACGAACGGAATCATTTTCCGGAAGGTCGATCCATATCAATGTTACATTGCGCAATTACAATTTCTTCACGGCAGGTGGCGCAGAAAGAGAATAGTTGTGCACATGTCAATTTGGCTATCTTAATGGCTCAACGATGAATCCAAATAATGCTCACGCTACGGCGAAAAAAGAACATTTAAATAAAACCAAGCCATCAGGAAATAATTTCAGGAACTCGGTAAAGAGGAAGGTATTGACAAAGCCTACTAATAACCATCTAATTTCCTCTTATACCGCGTCCGTATTCGCAATCTTCCCTTTAATGTGCATCAATGAAAGCGTTGCCTCACTCTTAGTTTCTATTCATAAGGCGATAAATCACAAAACGAGCATATGCATTTAAATATACTGCAGCTCAGTAAATGAACCTTGGACGTTTATGCACTCTGAATAGCTTCTAAGTTCATCTCGAGAACCACTCCCGCCCTGCGCGCATTTACTTAGGAATTTATGAGCTTCCACTACGGCATCTCCTTTAGCTAAACCAGCCTCAATAGTGGCACTTAAACGCCAGAACGTCAAATTTTATGGCGGTAAGGAGTGATGCAACGGGCTTTCAGAAACTTTAACCTCGGTAGCAAATAAATTAAAGGGCAAGAGTGTGTATACCAAGGGCTCATCATTCATATGGAATGGACGAGAATAGTTGTAAGAGGAAAGACTATTAACGAGAAATTTTGCTCTGGAATGGCAATAAAAATCAGGCATAAGTCAACGGTTGTACAAAGCTAATTGATTCCGATACGGCTCATAAAATTTACATCGACCGATTTCACTCATGCGGATATGATAACACCACCAAGCCATTAATAAGTTACCGATTTTAACTTTTGCAACACCTAAAGCCACTTATGTTGGTAGTATTATATAAATTAAGTTCCGTATTATATAAGTTAAGCAGCAGCGCCAGTAGCGTACTAATTACCGTACAGCAAATATTGAGCACCAGGGTCACATTAATTCTAACCTGGCCTCACGAAAAAGCAATTCTATAACTAAATAGCAGTGTGAAGAGTTATCATTATTCTGCAATACTTTACTGTACCACTAATTTGAAAACCAATAACCAATGAATACCAAATAGTTCTAAAACAAACCAGCTTTCTAGCTTTGTCAAACTCACGTTAAATATTACCAATGAAAGCCAACAAACGCATGACGTCTCGTAGATTCTCCGCAGACATGGAGTGACTGCGATGGGTTATAAAATACGGAAAAGAATTCGACGCCAAGGTTTACAACTTTCTGTCCGTCTGAACAATATAAATATCATTACAATTCATGGCTCTACATTTTTAAAATATACACACCACTTTTGTCCACGGCATAAAATGACCCTTGGAGGTTGAAAATATTTTTTTCTACCGTTAACGGGCTTTTAAAGAAGATACTAAGCCAATTTCTGGGAATGGAGTCTGTATTCAAGATCATCTCCTAAATCCACGACATTATTCGACATAATTAGAGGGAGAGTAGGTCGGAACTTAAACTACTTATTTAGTTTATCCGAGAAGATCGACCATGGAAAAGTAGGATTGAGTCTTGAATAACTAAATAAATAAGGCACTTGTCACTTGATTCCACAACGTTAATACATCTACACTTTCAACAACGAATCGTCAAATGATATGAATCATGTTCCATTGAACCCATCACCACTTGTCAATGAAGGCACCAGTTTTTACCAAGAACGCCTTCTTAATTGGGCTATTCTTCACTTGTCCGCTGTACTCCTTCCGTTCCACGTTATGGCACTTCGGAGATGTGTGAAGGAATCCACTTTCTTAAGCCTATAAATAAGTAATCTGTCGATTCTACAAGGTTAAGGTAGTCTGAGCGAAATATCATTTTACCTAGAAATCAATGAATATGGTCTCATTTTAAAGAAAAATATATCACCCTTCCATTGACACAAAAAATACAACCCCTAACCGCATTACTTCCCGAGACATTTGACTAAAAATACCAGTCCTTTTATACGGGAAATGGTACGTTTATGCACTCCAGAGAGACCTCATATTAAAAATGAGGCATTTCCTACACTTAGATCTTATAAAAAATCAACAGTGTGCAGTTGGTGAGTTTTCTAAACTATTTTTGAAAATTCATCATATTGTTCTTAATACACCTTCCGTTTTGATGGAGAGTCTAACGTACCGCGTGAAAAAAATGAGTCAAGTTAAAGACTTACTTGGATATTTTCATTTGATTACTTACAATGTATGTCATGTAAAACCATACTATTGCACCATTAATGATGCTATATTTAATTCTGTGTCTCACAGCTGGTGAAATTAAATCGTTTAGTTTTAATATGGTCTCTATCATGATTAGGGAACTATCCGGCTTGCACTGCCTTAAGTTACCACAATTATCAATATTTCACTAAAATTTTATTTATTACGTAAATATAGTTAATATTGTTTCTCGATGGATTATTTTAATAAATATGTCCCAGAAGTACGCTCCTCAAGCTGGAAAAAGCAACCATTCGAGAAGAAATCCTTCCAATAAACAACAATTTTGTGTCCAGTCTACAATTTCCTTTAACTCAGGGATACCATAAGAGAAAGCTCAAGAAATTCCTCCTTTCATTCGCGTCCTTAAAAAAATACATGTCCCGGCAAGAACAGTCAGAGGGGAATCTCCTTAAAAAGGCGGAAAATTGCCATTTCATTATTCAACGTGAGGACGGATTTCGATAAACATAATGAGACAGAGGAGGTTGTCTTCTTCGAACCCTTCAGTCCTCGCCCCGCCATTCGGTGCAAATAGTGGCCGAAGGAGTCGTAGAGTAGCACCGCTAAGGAAGTTAACATCTCTCCGCTCTTGCCATATTCGGTCTCCGGAGGGTGATTTTCTTCTTCCCTTCGCAGGCGGAGAGAAAACTTTCGTCAGAGCGAAGGATTTCGCCATTCATGAGTCGTTAAACAAAAGTGGGATGAAACGGCTTTTCCGACGTGTACGCAAATGACTCGTTTAGAGGCGCCTCCGAATACGGGATAAGTAAATCTTTGGGGCGGCCGTTTCTCCGGACGGGTCGCGAGAGGAGACGGGGTGGGAGGATGGGGGTCGTGGGGGAGGGGAGGGGGGAGGAGCAGCGCAGCGCGGCCGATGAGGCGCCAGCCATGTTCCGCCCGCGAGGAAAGCTGCCAAACGGACCAAACATTTTAGCATACCTCCGGATGAGTGGCGTACTCACTCACTGCACTCAGAGCACATCCCGCAAACTAAGTACTCTAGTAAAAAAGAAGACTTGCCCACTATTCCGACGCTGAATATCCTGAACTGCATACTCTCATCGTTTTAAGACCGTCTCCACGACCGAAACGGTAAACAATCATTAGTCCACATGCCTAGATCCAATTTTCCAGGTAACCTCTCCTTAAACGTTTGCTACACTTCCGCCGCTCCTCCCGAATCAATACATCTACTCTCAGCACATATCAAATTACCACTCTTCCCAAACGAATGCATCATCTTTCTCCATCTCATTGCCTTAAATTTATATAACATCTATATATGTTAAAGAGAACATTGTTATTTTAGACAATATAGTAGGGGGGGATATCCAGAACACTACACTCCACAGCATGAAATTAAAATGCATATACCTAAGGTAGCAGAAGGACACGACAATCGAAACCACTGTAATATATGGAGCATAACAGAAACGATTGGCCCAAGAAATGTAATATCGCATGACTCGTATAGGATGAAAGATAAGCTACCACTGAAAAGATGGATATTACAGCCAGGAGAGGGGAGGAAGGAGGGACAGGAAAAAATTGGAAGGGCGTTGCTCAAGAGGCCACGCAGGAGAGACGGCTTAAGGAAGACGATTGGCAGGTTCGGAGGAAAAGGAAATCAGGATGCGGAAAACATCTGCAAAAGCCATAAGCTAGCATAAATACATAGTAACATCTATATTGCTGGGTTCGAATGCCGAGGTAGTTAGTGTACATAGTGGCTTCCAAATCCGAAGGACTAGGCCCGAATCTCGGCATCGGAAGCAATTATTACTTCCATAGAGTTTTTTTACTTTACTTTTTCATATTTACTACTAGAGTGATTCTCGACATCAATTCAAGTGTCCAGCGAAAAAACGATTAGCTGGGACATTTAAGAGGAACCTCGAGCCGCCATTCTAGAACAGTCCGCTGACGCCGGATTTCTCTCCACCATTCATCCGCTTCCTTAAACACTGCCCTTCATATCACTCTTTAATGACGCGAATGGCCAGTGGTTGATTTCCTCTTATTGCAAACCAACGACCGAAACTATCACATTTACGTTTTCTCCCACGGCCAAGGAGGGAGAACCTTATGGAACAAATATCTTGTAGCTGTTGGTATGTGATAGCGGGTCACACAGATGTCGTATCTTTAGAGAAAGATTAAAAATGCAAGGGAGGATCCTTGGTGCCGGATTTAGGATGTCGTAAAAGGAAAATAAAATTGAAGATGAGAATTTATCCCAGCGTGTAAAAGAACAGAGCACATTAATATGGTCAACACGTAATGATAGCACATTTCTCACCGCAATATATTCAAGTAAAAATAGAATGGAAACACGGAAGCCAAAGAAGCCTAAGGTAGGCGGAGGGGTTTTGAGTTGGGACGATTAAATAAGGCTATTCTGAAGCGAGGCCAAAAATATTATTGGCGCTGAAACTACGGAAAGCATACATTTATAATTTCGGCGTCTTTCGTACCGGACAATTAACGAGAAGAGAGAGAGGTCGGATAATTACAGAAACTACTCGATGAAAACATCTCTCCAAATGACCTGCGATGATGGCACACTGATGGGCTAAGCAAAAGGAGCTCAATAGGTAAAGAGCATAATAAAGCCAGTTATTTATCAATCACCAAGATCTACTTTTGAAGAACAGCACTTTATTTACGGAGGAAGACGAGGCAGATGTATCAGCTTATTCCATAATTAGGTGTGCAATGGAAACACCTCCATCATTGCTAGGTATTAATTGTCGGACGAATAAATGACCCTTAGGCGTTTTAGCCCCTTCTATCAAGGAACACTAATAAAGATATACGGAATGCATCTATTATAGTATTATTATAGTACCCTTCTACTATAGTAACTATGTCCGTGATGTATTTACTTACCTAATGTTAGTTAAGCTAAAAAATATTGGTTTCCTCGAGGTTTGCCAAGTAAGTAAGGGATTTCAAACATACAAAAAAATCACATTTCGCTCTCACTCCGTATAAAAGTCATGAAAAAGCAAAATTATTATTTTAAAATAATAAGAGAAAAATTTTTCGTAATCCATCAGCCACAGACGCAATCTTTAAATTTTTTTTTATTTCCGCAACCAAGTCATGAGAGTAATATATTTAATTTAATAATGAAAACAACAGCAATTTTCCAAATATTTTTAATACTACGCGTTTCGACTCGCGGAGTCATCATCAGGTACAGGACCATGAGCAACAATAGACTATTTACTGACAATGAGAAATGGAAATAATTTTTATTTCCATTTTTTCATATTATTTCATTGTAAACTTTCTTCAGCAATTTTCAAGTTGGTTTTTTTATTAATTTAATGCGGCGTGAAATTTAAATGACAAACATTTCCAATGCGCAGGAAAAGGAACAATAAAACGTTAATGAAACCATTTATAAAATGAAATACAGAATCGTGCCGACAAACCACACGTTTGGCGCCCTAGTTTCGCAGAATAGCATTTCGATGTGTTATAATTGTGTGTTCTTTACCAGGGGAAGGGATACAAGTAATGACCGAGGGTAAAAAGGTGACAGAGCACCCGGCCATGCTATCGTGGAGGGACGAGGGAGAGAGGTCGTTAACCGAGAATATAGATGGAACGGCGGCGCCAAACCTGAATGTGGGCCAAAAAAACTGACTGGGTTGGAAAAAAATGACAGCAACACCAGCGTGGTGTACACCTCTCTCAAAGCCCCCCTCGAACGCAGGGACACCTCCATTCGTCTTGAGGACAAAGGGGTTTTAAAGGGAGGCGTCCCAGTCAGTTGGCGCCCTCACCGCACAAGACCCGTGAGACCATTGGAGAGGGTTGTAGAAGGAGAGGCGACTTCTGACACAGACGTTCCAATTGGAACCTTAGGAAACCACCGAGTTGAGGCCGAACGCGCAAGGAACAAATAATTGACCGCGAATTTGAAAATATTAATGATTTAAATTTAACTGTATCAAGGTGTACATTTGTTAGAAGTTGTTTATATTCACGCAAAAAAAACACTAGGAAATCTCCCACAGATTCAGATGTGTTGATACCAAGGTGTTTTTTACTCAGCATGAATTGATTTAATCGAAGCGACGGGTTCAAGTCCACGCTCACCCTTGTGGAATTTTCACCACTCACAACGTGGGTGTTTGTCGTCGTCCGTTGTTCCTGGTTGAAATACCGAATACTTGAACATACATATAAATGGAACTCATATACGCTCATCTTTGTATGATATTCCATCATCTGATCGGAAGGTTTTTTTGGCACAACTTTATTTTCAACTAAAAAATCTCTAAGTAGTGATGGCAGTAGCAATTATTCTTTTCGGTATCAAGGCTTCTCGGAGCCTGCACGGAGCACTCATTTTGCACTAATTACAACTTACAATTTGCTTGTAAAATTACTAACACCAATGAAAGCAATTTATCTCCCCTGCTGTTCTTTATAATAATACGTTGTGTCGACGGTAATCATTATATCGCATACATTGAAAAGACGATCTGTTAAACTACAGTAAAGCCTGACTCAGCGGCCACCTCTGTAAGCGGCCGATTTTTCAGGAATGAATTCCCCATATACCCACGTAAATTTAACCTTCATTCAACGGTCACCTCCTCATGCGGTCGCTGTTTCAAGGGCCCGGTGGTGGCCGCTTAATACTGGTTTCACAGTATTTGTTTGCCTTTCAAGTTAATTGATCATATCCTAAGCCGATGTTGCCTCACAGGTCATCACTGTATCATAGACGCTGTGTGTAGAGGTTATATGCGATTCAAAATGTATCTAATAGAAGGAGCTGCTCTGTAGATTGGAAGCAGGGGCCATTGGAAAAGCTGACGAGAGAAGAAGAGGTTATATGCGATTCAAAATGTATCTAATAGAAGGAGCTGCTCTGTAGATTGGAAGCAGGGGCCATTGGAAAAGCTGACGAGAGAAGAATGGAAGCCTTCGAAACCTGGTGCTGGAGGAGAATGCTGAAGATAAAATGAACTGACAAAATGAGAAATGATGAAGTGTACAGAAGAGCAGAAGAGGAAAGGACCATATAGAACACCATGGAGGAAAGAAGAACAAGATGGATTGGACACACCCACAGACAATGGATTTGTGAAGAACATAATTGAAGGTAGATTAGAGGGAAAATTCCCCAGAGGAAGACCCAGGAATAAGTTCATGGACCAAATAAAGGGTAAAGTAAGAGAACTAGCATTAGATGGGGAAGGGTGGAGGGCTGCAGTAAACCAATCCTAGGATTGAACGACCAATGATGATGAGAAGGAGATGTTAAACAAGTTGCTCGCGGACGCTATCTCTCTCTCTCTGTTCTCTCCTAAAACTCATTCCCCGTCCGGAGAAGCTCCACGCCAACTACGCGCGTCTCGGCGCACCTTCTGATCTCCCTCCTCTCCATTCTTCTCGGTCCACTCCCATGTAATCTACCCCACCCCCCCATTCCCCCTCGTAGCCCTCCCCCTCCATTTCACTCCCACCCCCCATTCGGATTCTCGCCAATCCTACTACGGCCCGATCACCACCACGAGCACCACCACCCAGCGCAGCGAGGGCACCGAGGAATTCCGAGACGACGGTTTCGTCGCGATGCTTTTGTTCCCTCCAGACGGAAATCCCGGAAATCTCTCCGAAAAATTGTCCCCGCTGGCAACTTGACAGTGGTTTGAGTGTGCGACGCGGAGCGCGCGCATGCCTACTCGGTGCAACTTATTTCCGATGCGGAGCCAGCGATCCTTCTCCGTTTCCGGCAACGGTGTGGCGTAACACTGGGCCTTCTGTACTCGCACTCGATTCTTTGATGCGTCGACCGTAACCCGCGTCACTGGATCGGTAGACGGTTCCAAAACTGCATTCCAAACTGGCGATAGTGACTTATTCATTACTTATCCATGGTGTTCCAATACGTTCACGCAACCAGTCATCGATGGTTGTACCGTTTGGCTTAAACAAATGCAAATGGCACATAGTGACAACATAAGGCAATAAGTAAAGGGCGCAGGGGCCATCTCCCGTCGATCGAGGCAAGAGGAGGAAAAGATGAGATAGCAAATCTTTACGAAGCATTCAGATTTAAAGACGGATACCGAAAAAGACCGCGCATATAACTATACTCTAATTCATTCATTTTTATTTCAATACCAATTTCATGCCATTAAATATATTGCATTTGCATCAGGAACTGTACTGACACCAATTAATTCAAGCTTAAAGAGGTTTGACTGGACCTCAGTGATACAAATGAGGTGGGAAAGGCTATTAATCGCCCTTAATCTATTTTCTCCCGCCTTCCCTCCAAAAAGTTGACTTTTCTTAACACACCACCTACACATCACTTTACTATCATAACAATAAATTAATAAATATTACACAAACAACTGTACAGAAGTGTACAAAGGGTACAAGAGGAAATGGCCATGTGGAACACCAAACAGAAAAGAAGAACAAGATGTATTGGACACACTCTTGAGGCACAATGGGTTTTTGAAGAACGTAATTGAAGGTGAAATAGAGGGAAAAGTCCCAAGAGTAAGACCCAGGAATAAGTTCATGGACCAAATAAAGAGGAAAGTACATAGGAAGATATACCACGAGGTAAGGGAACTAGCATTAGATGGGGAAGGGTTGAGGGCTGCAGTCAATCAATCTTAGGATTTAACGACTAATGATGGCACGAACAATCGTACCTGACGATGCAGTAAAGCTGTGAAACGCGTCGTACAAGTTAAATATTTGTATAAAAGTACAAAATATTCTTTAAAATATGGATGATTAGTTTTACTCGTTTAATTTGACTTAGATATTTTTTGTGATGACAGAGCATAACATATTATAATAGAATAAATACTTGCAAATTATTATAATGAATTACATTTGAAGTAATTTATTTATTTTATTTACTATCCTAAACAGACGGACTACGATTGTTAAGAAGGCTACCGCGGTTTTTTTGTTTATTGGTATTTTTTCGGGTTGTCCCCGCGTTGTACTATTTTTGTGGACGACCGTTTCGCCGGAATTCCAGTCGACTTCATCAGGTCTTAATGAACAGGAGAATTGTCAGCCGCTCCGGACTAGACCACAACGGACATTTAACGGCATTTAAGCCCTATATATAGCGACCACAATTCTCCTGTTCATTAGAACCTGATGATGCCGACTGGAATGCCGGCGAAACGGTCCCCCACAAAAATAGTGCAACGCGAGGAGAACCCGAAAAATACCAACAGACGGAGACGGAGTATGATAATTTTTCGAGTCTAATAATAAAATGCGTAAAACTTCCACCAGGCATCGGCCCTGCGATATACATATTCCCACAAGAAACTGAATGCAATTTGAGCAGAATCCATTTACCGTTCAGTCATTCAGGCAATCATATAATTTGGCGCTTTACACTGTACAACTTTCTCCATGAAATAGCTCATTCATACCTTTTTTTACAATAAAAAGTACCCTGTAAAGCGGCCTAGAGGAACTTTGGCTATATGGAGAGCAATACGGCGACACAGACAGTGTTCCGGATGCGGAAAAAGAGGTCATTTTTTCGACTTTCTTGAAACTCCCTTTGAGCATACGGTGTGCGTAGTGTAAAGGTATAGGTCATTCTTTTTATACCATTGCATGAGTAAACAACCGCGAAATCAACATCAACGCTCGAAAATTAACGTCCGCGACACAGCCAATAAAGAATTCCATCGCCGATCGGCTACTAATCCTCCCACGCCATTTGATTCCAAACATGCCGTATCTGTTTTCTTCAGCAACACCCTCCTTTCTGATTTCCCTTCCCACTTTTATCCCACCCCACGTGCCTCCTGATCGCATGCGCGGAAATTTCGGCCGCGGGTCGAGAGTCGACCGGCCATTTGCATATAGATGGTCGAGTGCGCGCCATCGGGCACATCATCTCAACTTCGGCAATTTCCACAACAACCCGCTATCCCCAGGGAGAAAGGGAGAGGGAAGAAAAAATGGTGGGAGATGATGAAAGTGGAGGGTGGCGTGTATGGGAAATGGCGTATAGCCGGCTATCCAGAGTCCCTCTTACGAGGTGGGCCGAGATTGGAGATAAAACAACGTGGCCGTCGAAAACCGAACCGCCGATGATTGAGGAAAAAAAAGTGGACGAGACTTTTGATTTCCAGGAATACGCTGGGAATAAAAAACTGACCAACACGAAAGGGCTCCAATCATCTCTAGGAAAGTTTCAAGCAAAGCTTTTTTCGCTAGGCAGAAAAAAAATCTTTTATAGCTAGGAGAGGAATTTCTTGGATAATAGTGCGACCGCTTGAGTGGCCTAATAGCCTTCGTAGTTGGTCATTTATGGAGGCAGACGACAACTGAGGTCTTTAAGTACCCTCATAGATGAGGGTTAAGGAGGATGAGACCGCTAAGAAAGGATTCTGTTGACCTTCACGGTCTTTCCAATGGGTTAGGAAAACAGATGCTGCGGACGTTTCGCTGGCTGACTCTGCCATCGTCGTCGTCGGTGCAACACTGCTCTCAGAAAAAAATCCTCGAGGTCCACAGATGCACATTTCATCCAACGAAACGGTTGCTCTATTTGAAATACTCTCCACGTGGAATTGGTATTGGCATCAGGATACCATTGTTACCCCCACTTTGGTGAATGGAACCCGGGTTCTCCGGAATTGAAGCCGGTACAACAACTACAGTAACACCAAGCCACTAAGAAACACTTGGCCGAAGAGGCTTGCTCAGCCAGCTGAATTTCCACGGTAGGAGTCGCGTATGTAGCAACGGATTGTTGACTCGTACCGTAGAGATACATGTGACAGCTAAATTATCATTCATCGTACGCATGGATAGTAGTTTTTCCTGCAGTTCATTTTGGAAAAATGGATAGGAGACTGAATTTCAATCTGAAATGGCGTTTTAGCGCAAATGGTTGACATAACTTTTTAAAAACCTGCGTGTCTAGTGAGTATTTTCGCTCGAATGAGAGCCATTTGAAACCCTAACGCCTGATTTTATGTCTAGCTAATGATAACTGCGAGATGACAGATTTTATTTGAACTATATGTGAGCTGAAATTTCGGTTTTGTATTTTACATCAGACAGTTGGTTAAATGACATGGGCAATATCGATATAAGAACATATAAGCGTCGGGTTTTATACTACCAAAATATTTATCTACAGATTATAAAGCCCGACCTTTGGGTTCCAAGCCTCAATCATTAATTAATTCCAAGTATTAACATGGATTTTATCACGATGACATTGGCCATTTGCTGGAATTCCGCATTATGTGATTAATAGTCGCGGAGCAACTTCTTCGGAGTACAAAGGCACGTCTATGTCGATTTCAAGGGCAACGACACATCGAAAAAGCTGCGCGTTTAGACAATATCCATATTTCCATTTGCAAGTAGAACTTGACTATTAGTAATTTTCCAGCTAATCTTAGTATAGCGCACAAGGCAGACGCCTATTTCTGGCATTCAGAATTTCCAGTATAGGGCTAAATTTGGTGCAATCGCTAAAAAATCGAGTAGTTAGACCCTGTGAATTAACTATCATTCCGTAAGAGCGCAATTGATTAAACTAGGCAATTAATAGCTACCATAAATTAGGATGTACTACGTTTCCCCAGCCACTTTCTTGCTTGAGTTCTCTATTAGCATATATCAGTAAGTAATTGTAACAATGCAGGTAGGGTTAGGTTTTGTATGCCGCTCAAGTTAAAACTATGGTCATGGCCATATCCTCCAAATGATATCCACCTGATGTATTCAGCTTTAAACAAAGAGTTCTCGAGTCCTAGAGGAATTCTAATCTCGGCAGAACAATTTCGCACCCAAGAGCTGAGTCCACGGGGAAACACGGGGGAAAGAAAAGATTCAGAGATGCAGTGAGAAAGATTTCATCTTCCTGGGGCCGCCTCGTTCTCAACTCTCGCATCCAAGAGACTCCCTTCCTCCGTTTGTGAATTCTCACACTTGTCAACGGTTCCAGGTAGGAATGTGTTCTGCGGAACAAAATATATAGTAATAGCTGCATAACTCAATTAAAAGTAATAGTGGTCCATTAAGATGCATTGAAAAATAAAGGTAATCTCGCATCGTTAAAGCCGCCACTTTCATTTGAATAAAATTGTCAGTCTTTACTGTGGACCCACAGTTTGATAGGAAATAATAATACTTTGATTTCCCAAAAATATTTAACCCACCGACTTCAGTTTGGACTCGGCAATCATTTACAAGGCTTCGTCATTAATATATATTAGTGGAATCTCACAAAGTTGTGCATTATTTCTATCTACGATAAAAACATCGCCATAGCATTGTAGCCCTTATGTGGAAGGAAACAACATAAAAAATATTTTGATTATAAGAAATAAAGGGCCTTTTTTATAAAACTTTATCCCACTCCATTCTACGAGCCTAATCTCCGGTACGGAGAAGTCAAATAGAAGGAACTTGAATCAAACTGCTAAGTTGTGTTTCTAGCGAAGTACCGAATGAGAAGGAATTCGTTGGCGTACAATGTTCTAATCGGGTTTCAACCACTTCTTCCCTTCCACAGTTCCTCAATGAGGACGTTCACGACAGAGCGTGAGCTCCACGACACGTGGAGCGTGCCCAGAAGAAGCCCATTCGTGCAGGAGAACCAGAAAAAAAGTCCACAGACGTCACTTCATTTGAATGTCAGGGTAGCTGAGTGCGCGGCGACAGACACGAAGATTTCTCGGGCATTGCGCCGAGACGGGAAATCCCGAGAAGAGTTCACCAACATCACTCGCAGGGAACACACCAAACCCTGCGACAGAGATGAAAGCCTGTCTCGCGTAAATGAAAAGATAGGCGCAAGCCAGTATGTAATTTGATCAACTCCTCAGTGACGAGGACTCATGAAAAGGTGCGATCCATGGGACATACTTTCGATGATGAATGAGGCAATATTCAACATGGGATGGATAAGACGTTTTTCAATTCTGCCAGAAATACGTAGGGCCTACCCAGACAAAAAATGTATTTTTTAATCAAATCACAGGCTTTGCGTTGTCAGGCTCATGCGTAGACCACCTAATCTACCAATGCTGGTTTTTTTTCTTTTGGCAATCTCTAGATATGCGAGGGACATCTAGGGAAAAAATTAGTAACTCCCAGCTTTATTACAATGATGGTGCTTTGTGGCACCTCTCAGGGAGAAGAGCCTACAATAAATGGTAGGGAGGATTCTCTCAAAAAAATCATTCATCTTCGTTGAATCATTTTTAAACTAACATTTCCTTTCAAGAAGAATATGTCCAATGCGAGAGAAAACTAAATTAACGCCACGGACGTTTGACAGTGACTACTGCCATGAAGGGGCTACAGCAGAATGACAAAACTTTTGCAATTTGGTACATCTATGATTGTACTCACCGAAATTTAGGGTGAATGACAACGTCAGATAATGTGTATGATACGTTCTCTAGAAAATTTCCCTCGGCACTTACTGACAGCTTTTAAATAAATGCATTGTTAACATGTGAGCTGAACCACTAAGCGGCTTCACAACTTATATTAGTTTAGAACTTATGGGTCATTAACATTACCGCCGAAAGAACATGGAATTAATGGAAAGCTTCGTAATGCACATGCCTCATGACTAGATTATCATGTGACGCCTCGGTGGCGTATAAAAAAGAAGTTATTACAACAAGCCATTAACCCTCCTGCTACAAAGAACTAACAAGGATATGATTCGATGCAAGGATTTGCCATGAATTCCCACCGCACAGGTCTCCACTTCGTTCTTTACGCATATTTTGTTTTTAAGTTTAATTTCCGAAACATATTTGTCGAATAGCCTTCGTCATGTTTCTTAGGCCTCAAAGAAATTACGATTTTTTACGAATCAGGCGTTATAATTCTACCGTGACTGACCAAAATTTTCCGTCATTGCCGGCAACGTATAAGATTATCTTCATAATCTTCGCGTTTGACAAAGAAGAATTGGTCTATTACGAAATAAGGAAATCTTTGCTTTATTTTTCTTTATTGCGGCTGTAATGCTCTCGAGGATAGCTTACCGCTACCGAGCGCGTCTACCGGGTTGCAGATGATGGGTCCACATTAATGTAAGTTGCGAAATATGCGAGTTTGCTCGACGAATAATCAGTCGCGAACAAAAAGCGGCGGAATCAATCAGGCGTAGAGGTAGAATGAAGAAGATCGAATGGACGGAGGGGATTACTGACGAAAAAGTTCTACGAATGGTTAGAAATAAAAGAAATATAATGGAAACTCGCGTTTAATAATTGAAGGGATCTGAAGACGGGGACCTTAAGTAAGGATGCGAAGAAGAGGCTGGTGAACAGCCTGATATAGAGCGTAGAGTTGTATGGGGCAGAAGCGCGGACCATCAGAAAGGAGGACGAGAATAGGCATTTGAGATGTGGGTGTGGGAAAGGATGGAGAAGGTGAGGTGGACGGAGAGGAAGACTAGCGAGGAAGTGCTTGAGGGGGTGGGAGAGGAAAGGAAACTTCTTGATGAAATTCGAGATCGGCAGAGTAGGTGGCTGGAGGATGTAATAAGGGGCAATGGGTTGCTCAAGAATTCGATCGAGGAAAGGATGTTGGGCGAGCGAGAAAGAGGAAGGAAAAGAATAGGTTTCATGGACAGGATGAAGAAGGGTAGATCGTATTCTGAAGCGAAAAAGGATTATCTACTAGAGTGAGATAGGTCCCTGAAAGGATAGAAAACTGGGAGGAGATTCTCTGACATTCAACAACACCTAGCTCAATGGGTAGAAAACTTTCAAAAAATTAAACTTTCAAAGAAAATTTATAGGGCAAATTTTGTGACGCAACACCCTCATAAAAACAATATAAGATTGAGGCGTGAATGGGAATAATTACAGAGAAAGACCAAGAATGGAATACATCTGGAAAATCACGAAAGACACCACAGTGATTCATAGTGTAGGAATGAAGCGATTGGCAGAAAGGTGAGTGGAGCGGAGAGCCACGACATATCAATTCATATTAATGATTACTAATTTCGATGATGGCTCCTACGATTTCACATAACTTACAATGACCAGCTTGAGCTTTTCTTTTTCTTTGACAGCGATGAAAAAGTATGTAAACTACGACAGCGGAAAACTTGATCACGCCGATGCTCTCAGTTTTACCTAAGAGAAACGTGGGAATAATGAAAAAATACGGCAGTGCCTGAGTTCTTAGTCAGAAGTAACCCTATGGTTGATATTCCTCGGGACAGTGGAAACACTCACCCATGCATCTCCGGGCCTTTTAATCCCCCATTTCGCGTTCGAAACAAGTTTTTGACCCTCGGATGTAGAACGGGTAAGGTGATTGACCGCAGCCGTTGTTTCCATGGCTGACCCTGCCATCAGCCGCGTCGTCGTTGCCACGAGGACGATTTCAATGTCTGTAATGTTTGTGACGCCATCAGCAATCAAATTTTTAAGCTTTTCACCTACTCGGTGGAATCCCAAAAGAATTTTACGTCCAACATACATCGGGAAAGTACCAGATCCTTCATTTTTATACAGTTTATCTAAGAATTCTTCACCAAACTAAAACAGCTCGAGAAAATGTCTCACATTTCAGTAAGCGGTTTCCGAAGATTATACCACAATAAGCAGCAATATTTGTTTTAAGCATTGCGGAATTCTTATCATCTCACTGGTTTAAAATCATTGTAAATTAAAAACGGCACCAATGATAATGACATCATACCATCGTAATTTGTCGACATCGTATATTATACACAGATGAAAATTTGCAACTCGAGTCGGGATTGCTCATGCCAGAAATAATGTCCCGAAGCGATATTACACATTAAGTAGCCTTCGACTACTTTCACTATTAACCTTCATCCAATTCTTTCTCCTCAGAGAGATCCATTCTTTCATTTAACCGATAAAATTTGAGTGATCTCAACGGCTGAAAGTTGAGAAGCTATTTATTTGGAGTGCCGACGGAATTTGGGATATGGGGAGGGGAGGAGGGTGGAGAGCAATCCGGGGAGGCCTACCATTGCACACCCGAATACCGCAGCCACCCTCTGAGCCTTCCCGCCTCACGGATCGGAGGCGGACCCCAAAGAGGGGAGGAGGACGGATTCCTGGGGGTCCACAGAATAAAAGCACGCACGCCAGGGGGAAGAACGGAGATCATAGGGGGGAGAGGGAGGCTAATAGCGTGCCAGTTGGGAAACGTGTGTCCTTGTCCGAGTGGCTTCGTGGGGGGAAGTAGCGCGACGTGACCGGCCGGCCGACCAGGGATCCTCCGCGGAAAATTTCGAACATTCCCGGAGAAGATTCGATGGGCGGGGAGAGAAGATGTGATTATCAGTTCCTCTATTCCTTTCTTCCCTTCTCTTTGGTGAACCGGTTGAGGTCTTCCGCGTGGACGGACGAGCGGCGGGCAAAAGAAATCCTCGAGTGATGAGGAGGAGGACGGTTTATTCGCAAGAGGAGAAGTAATTGTCGGGTAGTTGGTTACCTCGGAGAGGCAATCGACAACTCAGGCCAATTCCGCTGTTAGGGATGGGCAGTTTCTGCGGGGAAGATTATTTGGGGAATAGAATACGGGTGGAGAGAAACCCAGCAACTGCATCAGCCAGCTCTCAAAGACTTGCACGAAGGGGTCAAGAATTCATCCGACGGACGGAGTATAGCCACAGCGAAACTTGATGGCACTTGACAGTAGAGACTCGGATGTCAGTGAGTGAGTCAAGCGTTAATGAGCACTTTGAGGTACCGAAGGATTCCTGTATGAACCTCGAGGTACTCGCGATCCATTTGTCTTAAACCCATTCCACAATGGACGTAATCCCTAGCACTTAAGAGGCAAGGATTTCGTTAAGGTGGTCATTCTCCAAGGCTGAAGCCGTAAAAGATCGATATGGATATCGAAGTCAAATGAGAGTCGAAAAAGTTCCTGCGTGTTACGGAAATTTCATATTAATTGTATGCGAGGGTTTCGGAAATCATTTGTCAAATTTTCAAAGTGATGTTAGCCAATATCCGATATAAATCTCTGACCTCAAAAGTACTTCCGCTTAAGACTCCGGAATTTGTAATGGCGCGATCTGATCGGCTAACATTTCGCCTGCCTTAAAGATGTCACTTGACCATCTCCCTAAAGGCAGCACATTACGGCTTACGTCCTTCAAGGGATGGGCTTTACTCATATTCCAATCGAGTGAAACAAATTTTTACCAAAACTATGCTACCCTTTCAGTTCTTTACGCATGGTATTCAAGTATGGATGGACATTTCTACGAAAAATTTCCTTCACTGCCTGGGTTAGAAATCAAGCTCTCTGGGTGGGAAGCCGGCAATTTGGCCAGCACAACGGCCAAATCCCAAGAATCAATGTTGAGAATGGTGGGAGAGCCCGCGTCATGCTCAACCTAGAACTGAGGAAGAGACTGGTGAAATGCTGTGTGAAGTGTTACGTTGTACGGATGCGGAACGTGGACCTGGGGAAGAAGAGAGAAGGATAGGATCAATGCTTTTGAGATGTGGGTGTGGAGGAGACTAGAGAGAAGGAAATGGGTGAATAGAGTAAGAAATGAGGTGGTGCTGGGAAGAGTTAGGGAGGAAAGAACACTACTGAAAACAACACAGAAGAGAAAGGGAAACTGGATCGGACATATTAAAAGAGGGAAGGGGATTTTATAAACAGCATTTGAGGGAACAGAGGCGGGAGAAAAGAGAAGAGGAAGAAGGCTAAAAATGACAGACGAAGTGAAGATAAAAAGAAGTTACAAGGAAACCAAGGAAGAAGCCCGGGACAGGACGGATTGGAGACAGCTTTGGTGTTTGGAACCTGCCAGTAGGCAGAATACCAGTTAATGATGGTGGGAGAGAGGAAAGAAACCTGGCGTCACCATCCATCTTTTCTTAAAGAAAGGCGTCTGAAATGGGCACTTCACATCCGACAAAAGGAGTACTACTCCTGAAGTGCTCTGCACATGGCACGAGGGGTTGCCGGGACCTATTGAGGAGTGGGTTGCACTCACACATTTGACCAAAATTGGTCCGTTTTGACCCTCCATTGGGTCCGGTGATCCTCACTCCAATGACGTAAGTCGGCAGACCGCACGGCGGCAACCCAAAAAGCGAATCAGAGGGATACCTAATCCCAAATATTTGGGCAACAGGCTCTTTCGGTACGCAGAGATGTGCGGTAGGCTCAAGCGAAAGCGGAGCCGACGGCTACTCGTCTCAGTTGTTTGGGGGAACCAAACTAAAACGAGCACTTCGGGGAGGCGGAGGCCCTTGAGGTCCTTTTGACCTCAATCCGCCTCATTGGTGTCGGTCTCGAAGGGGCAGTGGTTTCGCTAACCTTCCCTACCCATCCTTTCCTCCCACCTCTTCCATATCCTCGGTAATAAGCGAGAGCTTCAAACCGGGGGCGGAAGTTGTAATCCTGCGGCGTGAGCCGAACCGCCTGCACATGGCACGAAAATATGTGAGTTCCAGAGAAAAATCTCCACCAACGCCCGAGTTTGAAATGCTAAGATGGTAAGCCAGCGTGTTAGAGGGATCTCTTTAAATTAAATGGAGTTCCAGGTGTAATAACGAACGGAAGGAAGTCTATCCGATCGTTTGCTGAAGTGTTCGTCCGCCTTGGACGTCTAATTGTGAAGAACTATTTGATGCCTGTTCATGTATATACAGGGAACCAGGGTTAAACGGAAACCTGTCTTATCCGTACAAAATATTTGGTCCCGGCGATCGTAATAGGGTTTTACATTCATTGGTACCAGAGTGTTAAACGGAAACTGTCAAACGCGGAAACGGAATCCATTCGTGGGCACGTGAGCCTCGGTTAAGCGAAATTGCAAAGCGATGAAGATGGCTCCTTGACAAACAGTATTAGAGAAGACGAAGCCTGTGAATCCGAAGAAGAAGAAGATATAACCGCAATAATGGAAGAAAACAAAAATTCCTACAAAGAAATGTTGGTTTCTTTAAAAGAATTAGATGAATATAGTCATACCGAAGGTAACACTGATTTATTTAATATCTTAAATGGGGCTATCGGCAACGTAGAGAATTGAATTATACAGGAAGAAAAAAAACAAAAACGACAGATCTTATACGCATTTTATAGATCGGGTTTTATGTAAATTAATTCAAATAAAAAATTGACCACAATTTGATATTGTTTCATTATTTCATAATAATTTCGTCAACATGTAGAATTTAAGTCAAACCAACCTTTAAGGCGATGCATGTTATGAGCGTGATATGGCTTTCAAGGTCTTTTTTGACGTCCGACCCTGGGTTTAGCGGTAACCTGTCTTATCCAGGAAAAAATAATGGCCCCGAGAGATTCCGCTGAAGACAGGTTTCACTGCATACCTCTACTTGCGATATCGCCACAGCAGACGTTGGCCCGCATTGACACGGGAACGTGTGATCAGGCGCTTTCGTTAATTTCTGTTAAATGTACTTGTTTCCCAAGATGCCTGTGTTCTTTCTTCATTATACTCGACGCTTCGAGAATTTCCCATGTTTTCCAACAAGCGCTCCGATCCCGATCGATCCCACTGTCTTTGATGGGTACCTTGGAAACGGGCCCCCCTCCTGTTCTCATCCACTCGCCCCAGTCTATCGGACCCATCACTCTCCTTGAACCCACGCCATCCGCTAGTCCCATCACGCTCTCCGATGGGCGGCTAGTCGGCGGATTGAGCGGCCGCAGCGAGAGGGGAGTGGGTAGGAAACGGCGGATCATGGGGTGAGAGTGAATTCCACGCTCTCTCCTCCCGGCTACAAAATAATCATTTACTCGGACTTTCGCCCTCACGTCGTGCATCATCAGTGGTCATCGATTCGAAGATTTGATCAGCTGCAGCTCTCCAAATCACTCTCTCATCAGCCGTTTCATTCCTACACACTTTTAATTCCTTCAAATTGTGCCTGATTTATTTAATCCTTAAGACTTCCTCGGTGATTCTTCCCAAACATTTCCCCTTCCGCTATATCCGCAATAGTTTCCGAGAGTCTATCATGCATCACAGGGAGTCAATACTTCAGTTTCCCCAATAAATCGTTTTCACTATGCATTATTCCCCTCCATCACAATCTTCCTCCAAACACGCCCGAATAGTTAACTTGTTTTCTCTTCCTCTTCATGCGAAATCACTACGAAAAACGTAGAAGAGGTACGCAGTCACGTGCGCAGGTTCAAAGTTATATACCAAAAGGATGTAATTTGACGTGAAAACATTGTTTTACTTTTCCAGGTCTAATGATTTAGTCATGGCTAATTTCATTCTTTCAGTGTTCATGTATGTGTGTACATCTTCATAGGACTAAAAATATATTATTTGGTAGGTTACTTCGGAGAGGTAACCGAATTAAGGCCAATTCCACTATTGCGGATGGACAGTTTCTACGGAGAGGATTATATGGGGAATAGAATACGGGTGGAGAGAAACCCAGCAACTGCATTAGACAGCTCTCAACGGCTTGTGCGAAGGGGTCTAGAATTCATCCGATGGACGGATGTGAATTCATCCGACTCACTGGAGTGAATGAAATAGAAAAGACAAGATCTCGTGTGTCTAAATATAAGACGGCCCAACAGATTGAGCAGCGAGAGTATTAAATAAGCCTGCTTAATTACTTTCTTTTGGCTGCAGTTATGAAGCCATTGGTTTTCATCTCCGGAAAAATAGAACTTCATCATTCTTCGTTAACACCAATAGGTAAAAAATATGCGCTATGGAGCATCTTTTTGCGAGCTCTTTACATAAACATCAGCCCAATTTCTAACTAATTTTTTCTTCTAGCAGCGACGCATAAGTAAAGGGTAGCGGATACTTCGAAGGATTTTGGGACAACAGGCTTCGAAGAATTTGATGCTTTTTCTTTTCGTACGTCACCACAACCGGAGGTCTATAACGCTTAAAATAATACCAGAGCCCCAATTTCTAAAGAAGCGAGATGCTTAACTTATGGGCACGATAATTATCTTATGGCTCGCATCTCGCCAGCATGGAGGCGGCGTGTGCCAAAAGCGACGGATAAGTCATCAAGTCGGATTATTACCGGAATGATTTTCAAGTGCTGAGTTTCGTCATATTCCTCTCGGCGCTTTCCAAGAGGACTTGATTATCAAGGGTTTATTTTCTCTGAGACTGCTGAAACACTTATTGCCAAGGCATATCATTGGCAAGAGCACTCTTGGAAGCAAACGCGGAACAACCTTCCCCAAGACCAGTCCCTTTACCAGATAGCACGGGTTCTTTCATCCAGTATGTTAAATTCATCACTGATGAATGCTTAAAATCATTGACAACACAAAGAGCAAAATATAATTCAAAAGTAATCTATCTCTGAACAATTGACACAGGTGGATCGCAGGTTCATACTGGTTGAGAGTATTACGCAAACTATCCAAATATTGATAAATAGACTCCGAATTTTCTGCAAGGTCTTTTGCAACATTCCGCGACCATTTATTGTACTCTACATTCTACTCCATTAGAACCTACGTTTAAGGCTACACGACCCAATTTTATTCATATCAAGGAAGTTATGGCACAAAAACCGTCCAGCCACCGACCAGGAGACTTGAATAGGGTCGAAGGACTAGTGGCACTCGCTCACCTTTTCGCACTGCCTTTGGCGACCGAGATAAAGGGACGCACTGGAGTGAATGAAATAAAAAAGATGATATCTCGAATGTCTAAATATAAGACGGCACCACAGACTGAGCAGCGAAAATATTAAATAAGCCTGCTTAATCGCTTTCTTGAGGTCGATCCGGAGGCGGATGGGTTAGAAATATCCACCCAAACTCTTCAAATGAGTATCCGACTGAGATCGAGGAACACGGTCCATGACAAACTGTTAATTACAAAGAACTTCATCATCAATAAGGCCATTCGAAGAAGAAAGACCTTCACAATTGAGAAATAGTCTCAACATCGGAACTTTAACGCTAGAGCTCTCCGCTATTTGGTTGAGCCAATCATTAAATCCCAATTCGGAGGGCAGGCATAAATGGCAAAACAATGTACAATGCTATTAATGGTTTCATATAATGAATGCATATAAATTGACAAAAAGTAATTACTAGCAATATTCATTGTCTAAAACCATTGCTTTACACTCTTTGGCCCCTTTGTTTCCGAAACATTCCACCACCTTACATGGTTCCATAAAAGATTTCATTGCCTTTTCTAATCACATCTTATATTTACCCTTCATCACGGCTCCAGTCCACACTGACTCCATCGTTAACTTTTATTCACTTCCCCAGACGACTAAGATTTACCCCAAAAACCTTTTTCTCTCAATATTGACTGCTCTGAAGATTATGTCCAACATTCTTAAGGTTCACTATACTTCTTCATCTTTCTCCAAACTTAAACTTCAAAAATCTGACATTGAATCTCATTCTTCTTCCTGCGAAGTTTGGGAATTATACAGCGCCAATGACAATTTTTTGTAATATAATTCCATTTAAAATCATTCTTTTCTCTTTCTCACAATGGTGAGAATTCTGAAATAGTTTTTTTTAAATCTGCAATTTCAATAAATCTGCAATTACATCGGGGCAACTTTCATCCTCCTTCAGTTCTGCGCCATACTGATGGCATAACACGACTAATCTGAGGACCTCTCAAGTCAGCATTCGAAGACACCACACTTTTCTTCTTTCAAAAATCGAATCCTTCTTTCCTCGATTACTCTTGGTAATAGCGATTCAAATATCTCTCATTCCATTCCAAGAACTCTTCGCGAATTTTCATCGAAAATTGGAACAGAGATTTTTACAGCCCCGGCAACCATAGCTGAAAGAGCTTCGTTTAACAGTTTTACTCTTAACACCAAGCCCGCAACAATCACCACCAACAGCAAATACGACAACCAAATTCTTTGGTACCCTTTGACGGTTATTCACTTTAATTTCCAAAAGTTCAAAGCTCAACCCCAAACTCTACATAATTTCCGAAAGCCAAACGCTTGTTCCGATAATAAAAGGCCGATTCTTTTCTCACTTTTCGCCCTCCATTCTTAGCAAGTGTGAGAATCCCGAGCAGGCACATAAAGAACTAAGGGCCGGTTGCACCACATCAGGTCACACCTTCGGTTAGGGTTAGGGTCAAAGCTAAACGACGAAATCTGTTGCACCACTTCTGGTTACTCTGTAGCCTCCGGCTGACGAATTTGAAACCGTAACCTCTAGATCCACCTAGGCCTATCATAGTGGCCGGCGGTCACGCGCAATGCATTTTAGGAAACAATGCATTGTGGGAATGTAATAATTGTGAATAAGCAACATGGACGTTGTGATATGCACTTAGAACCCGAATTAAATGATTCTGATAATGAGATGAATATATATTACATGGAAATCGTGCGGAATAAAAAAAATGCGACCAAGAGCCAAGCATTTTGAAATGTGGAGTGAAGAGGAGTTTGACGTGAGATTTCACCTCCATAAAGAGTCCGTTTTGGTTTTGTTAGCCATGACGGAGCAGAAATTGGAGCACTCAACCGATCGGTAAGTGCTATATTTTAGAAAAAAATCGTAATATTTCCCAATTTTCGACAAATCTGTAAATTTATGCAAATAATTTTGCTTGTCCTCAGAAATACGTCTTTGTCTGCGTTAGATCAAATACTCCTGGCTCTCTGATTACATGCAACTGGATGTATGCTGATAACTGCGGGAGATTATGCTGGAGTGCATAAATCCACGGCATCTAGAGAGAAAATTCCATCTTAGAAAATGTGTAAGAGGTTTATGAAATGTCCATCGTGTGCCGACGACGATGTTTGCCAGACTGATTCTAATTTGAATAGATTAAGTCCGTTCGGCTTAAATAAAGGATATAGGATGCCTTGTTTAAACAGAACTTGCTTCGTACCAGGCTGCTAAACAGGGTATGCGTCTACGCGGACCCAAAATAGGAGACTTGGATTGAAAAATAAGAATCTGTTCAAGGCGGCGGTAAGTGCATTCCTTTTTACCTACACTGCAATGATTGCCATTGGGAATACTCATGAAGTCACCTCGCATTATTATTAAATTTCCGTATAGCAATATTCACGAAGTGCTAAGAAGTTAATTGTGCATTTGTGTAATTAGATTTGGAGAGGAATTAAATATATCTGTAGACCGGATGATATTATAAAAAGTGTATAATTACGTCCTGCGCGCAGTACTATATTTTTTATCCACTGCATTATGATTAATTGTGAGTAAAACCCATGCATATTCATGGTAGAACCAGTATGACGTGTTAATTCACAAACTATCGACTGTATTAACATTTGAACTTCCGTCTTTCATCACTAGGCGGCACCACTTTCCAAAAAGTTGTCTGTTTACAGAATTCTAGTCAACATTTTTTGGCGACGAGATAACAATCAATAATATATATTCATGGCCACGCTATTCAGTAATGAACAGAAATAATGTAAGATCATACAAACCTTGTTAATACCAAAAGCACAGTGAAACAATAAGCTTTCTGTAATCCAAATCAGTCCAGCCTTGAGAACCAATTAGATCTAACGGAATGCAATTCCAGTGGAAGATTTTTACGAAAAAATGTGGTATGAAAATATTGGCAGGCAAATCATCGTTCTTCGGCTGAACGTAGCCTCGAGTTCCGTGACTACAGGTCATTGCTCACTTGTGCAACGGATGACGCAAGTGACTGCCTGCTGACACGTAGCCAGTGGCCAGGCAACCAGAATCTTTAACCGGAGATGGTGATAAGTGATGCAGAATAGCAAGCCAGGAATTGGTTCTCAGCTAATAAACTACTAATTAAGTGTGAAAAAACACAAGATCTTACTTGTCATCTTAGAAATGTCGGTAAAGTTGATAACTCTGTCAAGTTAGTTGGATTCAATATCGATAGCAAGCCTACTTGGAACTGTCACATTACTGAAGTCAGCAAAAAAACTTTTCAAGTGTTTGTTCCTACTCAGGAGACTAAAAAACTGTGTTTCAGAGGAATATTTAACGCTCACTTACTTTGCCTTTTTTCAAAGTCACCTAAACTATGGCTAACGGCTCTGGGGACATGCAAGTGGCACAAGAACTTTACTTTTAATACAAAAGAAAGCAGTTAGGATCATCTCAAACTCGGGACACCAGGACCATTCCCGTCCACTCTTTGTCAGATTGAGTGTAATGACAATATTTAACTTGTACATTGATCATTGTTTGACTCATGTAAAAGACAACCTTGATAAATTCAGATTGAGAATTCAGTGTGCGTGGACATGACACCAGACATAAAAACACCATAGATATAATGCATTGCAGGTTGTCTAAAACATTTAACCAGGCAGATAACCTGGCGTTTAAGTTTTATAATAGATTACCACAGACTGCAGGGTTGGTCGACTTCAATAGATTTAAAATTGTAATTGAGGATTGGTTGAAAAACAACCCACTGTACTCTTTGGATGAGTACTTTGACTTGAATTTCACAGATGTGCAATTTCTGATGTGATACATGGTTTAATGTATCAGTGAAAGTGTAATTATCTCTTTTTCGATGACAACATCAATTACAATATGAAATGCTCTGAGATGAATAAAGATTATTATTATTATTAGACACCGGGGGCTTGATATTCACTATTTGATTATCTTCCAAAGTTCATAATATCAGCACGTTCAAATCAAAACATGAACTTGCTTCCTTAAACTGATCAGGCGGAGAGCGCAACACACTACACAAGCCATATTGGTTGTGCTTTTCTCATTGGATCATTCGGAAATTTCTTTAATAAGGCATAAGAGTCTCACATTAGGCAACCATAGAGGATTTAATCAAAGTTTGTTAGTAAATAATAAAATCCGCCTAATCACACAATAATAAAATGCAAACGCATAACTATCTGAAAAATGAGATTTTTTACCATTTTATTATAAACCATTAAAAACCGTTCAATTCTATCGCTGGTTGAACACAGACACCATAATTTCAAACAGGCAGAACTTAGTTATCTTCCCATACAATTTTTATTGTCACACAACGATCTAGGTTTCCAGAACACTATTAATTTCAAGGCAATCTTAAAAATGAATTAGTATTATAAAGCTACCTTGAAAATTACATAGTATTGTCGAAACTTCTGTCTCTTAGAGATGATGATATATGCAACCAATTTCCACAAGGTATAGCCTGATTCGATAAAAACATGGTAGACCACAGCCCTCCACACTTTCCAACCCCCAGCCGAGTCTATCATCTCCAGACTGTTTATCAGTTCCTTATCCAAATTTTTCCGTTTAACTTCTTCTTCTTTAGCTGTCATTGCGGGACATTTTTTTCCATTTTCCAATTTTCACCCTAATCCCTAATTCTTCTCTATCTAAGGGGGCGAAGAGCGTACGATTTTCTTTCCTTCTATTACCAAATTAACTCCATTATTTTTTTAACCATGCATTACTAACACTAATTTTGTAAACAGCACTAAATCAGTTCGTGAAATTTGAGGTAGAAGACAGTGTACGTTCAAAATCACTCATGGTGGAAAATAGAAGGAAAATTCAGGAACGCACCGATGTATTGATAGAACATATATCCGGCAATCAGTTGGCAACTAAATGCCCGCGACGTACGTCTACATCTACGAAATACGGTGCAAGTCACCACTAGGGTGTGTGGCACGGGGTGATTCCACACGAGGCATGAAGCCATCATCCCAGCTGAAATACGAACCGCACAGTTCCTCGGAATGCTAGGAGCAGGCCAAAAGCAGTCAGGATGACATTACGCGGTAGGAACAGAAACTAGGAGAGCGCTACATGGACGAACGTACTACCACGCAGTATACTATTTAAGATGCGACTACTGTTATAATTACTACGAGAGGTAAATAGTTATAAAAGGAACTTAATCATGCAAGAGCATTATCATGCCGGAAATTGCGTGCGAGGTTAGAAACTAATAATGATGTTAGGATATCAGCACAAGTGAAAACCTATTTTATATAGTTAAGGTCTATGAATCCTATTACTGACCTATCGCAGCTATTACGATCCCTTATTGTGCGTGGAAAAAAATGACATTTCAAATCTATCGTTTCTGTAGTCCATTTTTATTGACGTAAGAGAAAGTGAGGAGATAAGGGAGTGAGAGAGAGAGGGTGCGAGAAAATCGCAATATTGAAAAAAGAAATCGCCACGAAATGAATGAAATTTCTCCACGCACGATTAAGAGAGACGTTTAAGTAAATAAACACGGCTTCCCACGAGTGGACGGAAGTTATGCGCGGGGGGCACTCCTCCTCACTCAGCGCCGTCGGGCAATAAATTTGTCGCCACCGCCGCGCCGCGCAGAGAGAGAGAGCATTTTCCCTCGGTTTCCCTCTCTCGCACGCTCAATTAAGCGCCGATTACGCAATCGCCACATCAATCGTCTCTCGCTCCCGGCCGCCGGCGAAGATCGCGTGCTCCCGAGTCGACGAAGACGCACGGCCCCCTCGCGATCACGGCGACGGCACACGCGTGACATGAGACCCGCCCCACACAAACACATCCCTCTTGACGTTTCGTCCCACGCGTGCGAAATCACGGAGCAAGGTTTCAGCGGCATGGGATGGGCACTTTGGTGAGAATAAAAAATAACTCTGAAAACGTTTAAAAAAAACATCGACTCTGCATCTCTAGTATCAAAAACGAATTCGCGTTTACCACTTGCACAGTTTAGCATCATTTGAGGTTTTAAAGTATGTTGCAGGATGTGCAGAAGGCATTATCTTTACTCCTCATTTTGGGCAACTGAAGGATAAAATACAGGAGAGGGAGCAAAAACGTTAGTTGGCTACCCGCGTTGTAAACAATAGCTATTAAAATTATCGTGAAAAGGGTATCATATATTGATTCTGCCAATAACATGTGTAAAGAGTTTTCCTAACTAGACCAAAACCACTAAGTTAGAAATTAATACCATAGTTACGATTCAGAGTGCAACGGGAAAATTGTCTGCTGAGTGAAAAGGGTAAAAAACACAACGCGTAATCACAAATAGGTCCTGCTCATTAAAGTAGGGAAAATTGCCAATTAAAAACGAAATAGGTATTAAATAAATAATTTTTTGTACAAAGTGTTTCCGCTCTTAAAATATCATCGGGTGAAATTGTACCCGATGATGAAGCTTTAAGCGTCGAAACGTGTTGTACAAATAAATAACCCAGGGGACATTACAACGTTTTTCTTTTAAAACTCAAGATGATTTTCCACAATATTTTGCCGAATGCCGTTGAATATAGAAAAGAAATATTTAAATTAAAATCAACGTCGATTTGCAAATCACACATTAAATTCAACGAATGAGGTAATATCTATTTGATAGCTAACAGCAAATGATGCTGGACCCTTGCCATCCAGAAATTATGTATTCCAAAGGAAGGAACGAACATCATGTGAGTGAGAGCAAAATTGGCTTTTGGGTGTGTTTTCACCTCAGACATATTATAGTTCATCGACTTTTTAAAAAGTCCGAATGAAATGAGAGTTACTTCAACTATCATTACCATCAGACGAGAGAGAATAATATTATAAGGGCTCCCGCCAATAAGGGAGATTGGGATAGTTGATGGTTGGATAGGGATAGCTTCCAGGTGCCTCAGGCCTCGGGTCCACTTATTCTAAAATATGAGAAAACTTGAAAAGAGTATTAATGAAGTGCGTTTTATACTCTGAGGTAACAATACATTAGGGTTTTCATGCTAGATGTAGTAATTCAGCCTTGAGAATGGAACTTTAACATGGGCTCTCATGGAGATTGATCATATTACGGCAGAAATATGTTACTTTGAGCGAGAAAGCATATGAAGGTAGTTGGAGCGAGATAGTTCCCTAGCCATTATGGAGACCATATTCAAATCATACGTATTAATGTAAGCAGCTGTAGGAAGCATTAATTAAATACTTGTTTATTAAGAGTGCAATAATATAATTGTATATGGCTAAAATTCTAGGTAATCAAATAGAAATATCCTCATAAGTCTTTGATTTGAATCATTTTTTTGCGCGGTACGTTCAAAACTCCTTCACAACTGAAGGAGTTCTTCTATTTAAAAAAATACTGCGGTGACAATATGATTTCTTTTAAAAAATAGTCGAGAAAACACACAAACTACACCCTGTTAATTTTTTCACGAAATCTAGGTGTCATGAAAGCCTCATTTTGTAAAATAAGATCTCTCTGGAGTGCACGCACGTGCCATTTCCCATGTAGAAGGGCTGGTATTATTTGTCAAAAATCTCGGAAAGAAGTTCGGTATGGGGCTGATATTTTGATATCTTTGGAAGGGTGGGACACTTTTCTTTAAAATGAGACCAAATTCATTGATTCCTAGGTGCAATGATGTTTTGCTCAAACTACCTTGAGTTCTGACTTCCCATCTTGAACGTACGGGTGTGAATCCCAGCAACGGCATCCGTTTATCAGCAGCATCTCTATCTCCAGGGGGGTGATCCGTGGGCAGCATTTCACGTGTATCACCCCTTCCGTAGGATGGAACGCAAAGCTTCCAAATGCCGTGTTCCAATAAAAGCAAATTAAAATCGACGCCGGGTTTCTCTCCATTCATCCTTTTCCCTTCAAGTAACCCCTCCATTATCCCCCAATCTTCAAGTGGTGAGTGACCTCGCTTGTCAGTCTTCTCCCCCAAACAACCAACCAACCCACCAGAAAGATCGCACAGCGCCTCGCGGCTGGCTCTCGGCCGCCGCCGCACGCTGAGAGCGGTCGCCGCGAGCGTGGCAAGAGATATTCGGAGTCCTCCGCGCTGACTGGGATGGTGGCCGGCGAGGGTGAAGGGGCCTGTCTAGTGGGCGGAGGACTCACAGGGCCGTGGGAAGTTCCTCGAGGAGTGGGATGGGGATGGGTTGGGGGGGGGAGTGAAAGGGGTGGTCGTGGGTAAACGCAAACTCGAGTGGGCGCCCACGGAATCCCATTCCCTGTCGGTCGAAAAAGGGCGAAGCGACACTATGGCGCCAGGAACGCTCCTTCGAAAAGAGACACAAGGGAGGGGGTGGGGAGAGAGGGAGAGAAAAGAGATTATGCAAATGGTTGACGACCGTGGGTGTGGAGAAAAGAGGATAATGGGAAGAAGATGAAAGGGAGGACATGAAAAAAAAGAGTTAAGAACGTGTGCGAAGGAGGAGGCTGTTGTAAGAGAGGAGGGAGAGGAGGTCCCGACAGAAGAACCGCACCCACCCACCTCCTTTACAACACCAAAAACTCACCCCCTGCACCTCACCAAAGGCGAAACTCGCCTCCCGCCAGCCCCCCCCCTCATATTTTCAGTCTGCCCGGAAGAGGCGAGCGGCGGACGTTGTTCAAGTGAGCGTGACACAATGGGGAAAGATAGATTGGGTCTCAAATGGTTTCGTTTGGCGGCAAATGGGCGCGAGTAGCCACAAAAATCACGGCAAATAAAACAGTACGAGGCTCACACTACTACCAGCCGGATACAAGACTTTACCGACGTGAAAACGCCCGACAAAGGAACTCATTAAACTCCCCGGGGAAAAAGTAGGAGGCGATCGTTTCTGAGCTAAATGGTGAAATATGCTGAGGGTAATGGGTACAAAATTGCCCCAGCCTTCACATAATTGACCATAGATCACAGTTTGTGAACTAAAAAATGCATTCTGAAACTGAATTGGAGAGAAGAGTGAAATACGAACACCGGTAAAACCTTCAAGGTGCATACTTGGGTGTAGCAACTACTTAACGAGAATATTAAAATCGAACGGCAAAAGGCTTTTGAAGTGCTTTTCAAAATTCTTCCAAAGAAACCAACTCCGATTGTCCGTGCCAATAAATTATTAGAGATATTTAACAATCGCGTTCTCATTACGCTTTGAAATCGGTTGAACATGAGCTCTTTTGAAAATTTTTACCAATTTATTTTCGGTAGCATTCTACAAAAGACGATATGTTTTCTCTGCTGTGAAGGCGTTGAAAACTTCCTCATATTAATAGATCCAAGCAAACTATTTCAACGATGGCATTCAGTAAAAAAAAAAGTAAAATCATCTATAAAATAACCAAGTCTTTGGATTAGACGAATGGCAACATGTACGCATTACAGATGAAAAAGGCAACACTAGAATGTGCAAGGTAAAATTAGGAATGAAAACTGTCCCTAGAGATGAGGTGGTCACCAATATTTTCAATTAAATACTTCCGATTAGATGAGAGATGCTTCTCCTATCCTACCTATCGGATTCACTACAGTAAATGAATCATTTATTTCACTCAGTCCTTTAAAATCCCTTTGGCTTCATGCAATATTGAATACTAATGTGAAAACCCTCATAACGACAACTCCTATCCCTCACAACGACCATTTTTTTTTAGAAGAACCGTCGTTGGTATCTTAATTCAGGTTTAACTGTGTGTACTTCAAATTAATAAGCATTGCAATTTCCAAGGAGCTACTAAATTATGAGAAAATACAAGCTGTCTCTGTAGATTTTAACAAAACGGTCGTTGAAAGAGTTTTTCCATTTTGTTAAATCAGCCGCACGGTTATTGGCATAATACTTAGAGAGACTTAACCCCCGTCAAACGAACACCCTTCTAACCAACCATTTTTCAGGGGGACCGTCGGTGGTCGCTTAATACAGGTTTCACTATACGTACTCAATATTTCCTTATGGCAACGGCTTAAGGCAGTTTCAGCGAGCAATCATTTCGCCTTAAAACAATCAATTTTGTCTCATTTTAAAGAAAAAATCGCACCCTTTCAAAGATATCAGCCCCTTACCGCACTACTTTCCGAAATATTTACCATGATATAGTAGCCATTTTACATGGCAAATGGTACTTGCATCCACTCCAGATACATATAATTTTTAATGAGCAATTTATAACACCAATATATCACCACATAATAAAAATTTTCATGTCTTCTCAATTTAAAAAAATAAATCATCATCAGCGCAGTATTTTTTTCAGAATCACAAAAAACCTTCCGTTGTGAAGGCGTTTGAAACATACCGTGAAGAAAATGAGTGAACAAAGACATTTTGACTAAATTTCTGAGAATTTAATCATATAAAATTATATTATTGCATCATGAATTTTACGATTCTTACTTCATGCTTCCAACAGCTGCTGAAATTAAAAATCAGAATTCCAGGATGGTCTCCACCATGGCAGGGAAAATATCTCGCTCAAACTACCTTAAGCTCACTTCATGGGTTCGATTTCATGGATGTCGTTTGCAAGTCTTCCCTTTAGCTCTTTCTTCTCATGTCTTCAGCATTTACCGAATTGTCATTATTCAACCGGTGCTCCTTGTTAATGTGACTTTAATAGGCATCGCACATGGCCGATTTGCTCTCCGAATAATGCTTAAAATAAATACGAGAGGGACCAATCCCACCGGAAGAATGGAAATTCACGGTTACGTATCTGCTCTGTGACTTAATAATTATTTAGCTGGCATGGGGGTATAAATATCTCAATGGTCGAATGTCCCACGCACTTCGTATTCTTCCGTTGCCAGAGTTTGCTCATCGACTATCATAGTCACGGTTCATCATAAAATTGTGAAAATATAATAGGAAGTAAAAACGTTCAGTGGCAAATTTTTTCATTGGTTAATTTATCGAAAATCGTTGGAAAAAATACAATTTTTAACACGATACCATCGAAATGATAATTGAAGTAGTGCCCCTTGCTTTCAAAGTGAAACCGAATCCAACCACACAAGAACTACGCACAAAAAAGGTATTTACGAAAACAGTATAAGAACAGGATTTTTTTGTTAACGATCCACTGTGAGTTTTCTGTGTCAGAAAGGCGAGCAGCATTTTGTTCAGCACCAGCTCTGTATATTATAAAGCTGCGTCGTCGGCTGAGGTCATTTTGCATTACTTTCCCTTCCCCAACAACAAATTCGGTGGCAGAATGACCTCAGAGATTGCCTTTTGTAGGCACAACAAAAGATTTTTATCGCTATAAACCACAAAATTCTCTCAATTATATTCTTTATGGTCAGTAAACCGCCTGAGAGTATATTGGAGATGCAATAAAACTCAACAGTACAAAGAACACCGGCATTGAATATACCTACTGAAGAGGACCTCACTTGAGTATTTATTTCCGCAATTTTAAAGCACGTAATTAACTATATAAAATAATTAACTTTCACATTCTCAGCTGCCGTAGGATTATTAGCGGCAGGGAGTGATATGACTCCTATTAAATTTTGAGCCACCTTCCTCAATGAGATGTCCCATTTATCCCTTCCGGTGTGTATGCGGGTCCAAGTAAGAATCAAAAGAATCACACAAAGCCAAGCAAAAAACGTTTTCATGATACGTGGAAGTTTGAAACGACCTTTTGCTTCAGCCATAAATGAGAACGCAATGGAATTCGCAAGTTTCGGGAAGTGTACGAGACAAATAGTGTTCATCCAATCGACGCAGCACCCTGAAAGCAACCTCACGGGAGTGTTTAGGAGATGAGTCCGCACCAACATGCACCATTCCTCACGATGCAAGCGTTTGTAAAACGATTAGTTTTTTTTTATTTAAGATATCTCATGACCAGTCGTAGTATAAATATCAACTGTTGGTATCGCATTTTCCGTGATGGATGCATCTTTCTTCAACTTCGTAAATCCGCTTCGAACTCTGGAGTTTAATAAATAAGCTTTGTGAAACTGCTTACTAATATATCTCCCTTTAAATTTCTTAACCCCTTGAGCAGTGCGAGCGTTCATTTACGTCATTGTGCCTCCTGGCCATCCAGAGTATGATTGTATATGTATTTTATTTTTTTTATTTTTTATTTATTTTCACTGCCCCGAATACAGCACATTAGGCCATTTTACGTCGGGTGAACAACAGTAACAACGGACGAGAGACAGACACCCATGTCCTAGGTAGATAATATTCCACCCAGGCGGGACTCGAACCCGCGACCCTCGGGTTAGCAGGCGAGGACTTTACCCCGCATATGTCTGTCAAATTTGAGCTGGAGCAGTAAAGGATTACGCTGACGCCGACAATTCAATTGCATTGTAACAAGTTTTTCCATCTATCCTGGTGGCTGGTGAGACCAATCATAACTATACATTGTCGCTGAAGATTTCTGCCACCGATTCCATTTCTCTACTAACTACTTCAGTCTTGAGTACGTGCATATCACATGTAGTAGGTTCCAGTGAAGGAATTCGTTTCACTCAAAACTGGTTTAAGTCCTGCTCTAAGTTAATATTTTTGTTCTTATACCACGATATTTTGGACCGTACTCAGTAAAATTGTTGTACTTATTTTGTTTTTTCTTGAGTAATGTATGATCTTGTTTTCATTGATTGTGTACCAAACAAACTTGAGTTCATGGTAATATAAATTTAATCGGAAGTAATTTAATTTTTAAAAACTCACTCCTGGGGTCAGCCCAACCAAAAAAATCTCACTAATCAAAAGGGTTTTTTTTTTTTGCTTGCCGGACGACTCTGTTGGCCCGTATGTCCCCGGGATCCCGATAGGCTGCTGAGACTGTCATCAGGTTTTCCAGGGACCGGACCAACAGAACTTGACATACATCCATGCCCTGGGTGGTGAAAAACCCACCCAGGCGGGACTCGAACCCGCGACCAACGGTTTAGGAGGCGAGGATAAAAGCCGGATAAAGGCCGGGTTAAAGGATTAACTCTAAATCGACAGTCTTGAACTTAGCTCATGAATTGGCAAAAGTCTTTTGACTTCCAGTGCGACTATTATCCACCTCACTCATGATTTAGTCGTAGTAGTGTCCTAGAGTCCGTCAACGTCTCCCCACTCCCCTGATTTGATCTGAATCGCTCTCAAGAACGTAGGTATTCTAGGCGCCTACTGATCCCTTGCAAGAGACCCGTCATCGTCAAACCCATCTTCCCCTTTCGTTAGATGGTGAGCAAAGCAAATATTCTCCAGTGCAAACACCGGAAAATATTAGGTCAGAGATTGGCGGGAAAGGAGGAGGGTGGGTCTAATGTGGGCAGGTAAGACTGGCGAGGGTTGGATGAGACGGGAGACTTTAAGGCTGAAATTTTTATCTCTCTCACTTGAGACCCGAGATGGCGCGACGCGATCGTCGCCCGGACGAGAGCTTCCGAAGCCGAACGGAGGCGTCGGCCCTTAAGGACGAAGGGCCCTTGTTCCGCCACCTGCCACCGCGGTCAAAAGCGAACGAACCTCATTTGTTCCCATAAGAGTCCAGGAGTGATCCAGGGAGCGTGTCCCTTCCACCATGGGTTGCCTCCTAAATCCTTAACAAATCCCTTGGAACAACCTCGAAAGATCTAGCTGTCCCTGGCCTGGAACTAAGGTCATTTGTTCTCGGCTCACAGACAGCAGATTTTTTGGGGAGGTAGTTGTTTCCCGAGGAGATAAGGGCAGTAACTCTCTTTTTCAAGGCAAAAAAATTCTACGAGACGCTCTCAGTCGTAAATTTCACAGGAGTGTAATTGCCAACAGGTGCGGACGTTTATAAAGGGTATATTAGTAATAAAGACAGTGGTTCCACCGTCGTGCAATCCTCGTGTTTGTGTTCAGAGGACATTCTACTGACTCAATCAACGCCAAATGTTCCAGCAAAACCAAGAGCAGTTTCTGCACTCTGCAGGGTGGGTTACACGATAGGCGAAACTCAAAAGGTTTATCTACAGTAATAATTAAGCTAGAGATTTACATAATGAACTACCCATAACTTTGCCGTTGTCTATGAAATGAATAATAATGTACCGTATAAAAGTACTTCCAGCAGTATGCATTACACCAAGGAAAGCTTATACTTACAACCGCCAAGTTTTTCTTTCACTTTTACAAATCTCAAAGCCAGGAAATAGCGTTGAATGGGAATACTCTGAATCTAATTAAAAGCAGTACGTATAACAAAAAATAAAACCTTTACTATAGATATACTACATCAGGCCTCACTTTACATTAGTACTTTGTCACAATTTTCAAAACAAAAACTCCTTTGTGCTTTCTACATATTTGCAGATAGAATTGTTTTCTGTTTAATAATGAAAAATACCATCTTTTAATAGCGGACGACTCCTCAAACTTACAGATTTGATGAGAAACCCAACGCGCACGTAGACCACTCAGGACTGTATTACCAAAAGCCACCAAATAAGCAATCCAAATGAAACCTCCTCTTCAGTGTCTTATAAAAATAGTATTACTTGCAACTATTATTAAAATTCACAAGTACTTACAACTGATTCAGAAAAAAATGCTGCGACTGATTCACATGCATCGAAGACTATATCCGTTTCGTTCATTTTCAATTGTTTTATACATAAATCCGCAACCAAAGTGTGTGCGTGGACACAAACGCCGGTTATGCTTCTATAATGTCAAACTGGCTGCCAAATTCCCCTGAATTGCTCTTGAAATGAAATTAAGGCCAAAAAACGAATGAAAACACTCTGCGGCTAAGCCACAAAAAACGCATGTGGTAAATGACATTTTCAAACGCACATATGCTTAACATGTCAGTACTTATGGATAACATTCTATCGCTTGCTAAAAATATAATAACAGGCATAGGAATTCTTCCAACTTCTACAACATCAACATTTATGTATTCTAAAAGCACATGGGCAAGGGTCGCTGCTTTCTAGGAAGAATGCCTAACTATCGGAAAGTGACACTGGATGATATTTGTCCGAAGAAGGTAAAGGGGAGTAAACAAGAGCGGCGACGCGACGGCGGGGCCTTGTCCCTGGAAGTGTGACCGCGGTACCCTTTTGCCTGAAGTAGACCGGAGAGAAGTCTCAGTGGCCCTTTTCAGTCATTGTTGTACATTCACTAAAAATAATATATGTACTTTAATTCCTGCATTGAAGTAAAAGAAGTCCGTCCATGATATAATTTCATTGATAAATTTTGAATGCCAATACCGTTAGACCATACTGGTAAGAAGTCACCATCCGCTTCTACATTTATCACGCAATTGCAGGTATTTCTGGATTATTTTCTCCGCTGTGTCCCTAGATCCTTACACATAATCACGCACCACACTTGTTATCACGTAAATCACCAGCATTCGCCATCCTTATAAAAATATCCCTTGGTTCCTCAGAAGAGTGTTCCCTGCCACCTTTTCCATTTCTCTACTCTCCAGCTTCTCAAGTTTAATTATTTTCTGACCGAACAAAAACTTATACCCACCATCATCTTCCCGCACAATATTTCTCTTTCCACCCAGAACACATTTCATAAAATCTCAAACCAGCGCATGAGTAACTTTCCAGCGTTCTTCCATGTACTATAGGCAAAAGATAATCTTTCATTAATTCTGATCTCTCGGTCAACTCCAAACTATGACTTCGTGTTCATCCTCACTCCAACAAATACTCTTCTTCCCGTATAAATGCAACTTGAACTTGTATTTTTCCTCAATATGTTTACCTAAAAGGTGTAAGAAGATTTCGATGAGGGAGGAAACCTTTCCCCAAAGGGCTTTTTCTCCCTTATTTTTACATTAGCACTCTTAAATGCCGGAAAATAATTTAACTTCGTCGTCCATTAAGACGCTTGGTGCATTTGTGAGGCTGGAATGCCGAAATCGAATCTCTCATGTTCTCAGATTTCCTCATCGTTCTCAATATTCAGCCCGTCGACCGAACATCATCACAGTTGCACTGCATCTAACACTATAAACATTTCTTATGACATTTTCCGACGCCTATGCATGCTCTTACACCTTCCGTTATCAAATCTCTTCCCATTCTCACCTACCGTAAACAGTCAAGCCATCAAAACCGCCAATCCGTCCAGGTGATTAACGCCAGTGAGCAAATAAGATAACAGATCAAGTGCACACAAAGACAGTACAGTTCTAATCGAAAGCGTCCATTAATAGCGGAGAACTAAATCCCAAACAACATGGATATAAATCCTTGTTTTAACAAAAAATTGGCCGGCATACAATAATGCATCTTTATATGAATTTGGTTGGCCTGTCAATAGTCGGAGAAATCAATCACTGATATACTAAGATCCGGTTTTTTATTGCCTGGCTATGCATTTACTCAGTTTCCTACGTCATGAGACTACGACCAACCATTCATATCTTTCACATCAACCGACCGATGGTCTGGTGCACTACATAAATACCGCAACCCTCACTTAATCACAAATAAACGTATAAGCTACGTCGTTTCATCGTTAACGTCAATCATGTAAAACCATAATGTTCATTCTAAATCTGAATTTAGGATATTGAGACCTTTATGTACATACTCGTAATGAACTATTTCAATCCTAAATTCATATTGATGCATGATTACAGAAATAGCTTCAGAATGCATTCCTGTCACAAAATATTTCTTCATTGATTCAAAGTTTAATAACAATTCTAGCCAGAGACGCTTCAATATATTACAACATGCTCTACGGAAGCCTCCATGAAACCATGAAATAATCATCAAGAGACGTCGAAAAAATAAAAAATGGCACACCACGGTATGCAAATATTACACCAAACTTACGGTGGAGAAAACATGTAACAGTAGTGTTGACGGACAAGTGCGATAGTCAAGGTGATCGGCCTTGATTGAAATGTACCTTATCATCCGTTATCTTTCCCACTACACAAACTCCACATTTTTTACCAAGTTAAAAGTGATACGACCGTCGCCAGTGAGAAAACGTAATGATTAAAACGTAACATAAACAAAACAACTTAGGAAAACATAAAGACGAGCGCGAATCTGTGGCAGCTCGGCTCAGGATTCAACTTCAAAACATTTCGAAAAAAATCCATCGTCACGATGAGATAGCTGTACGGATTGACAGCAAATATCTTCGAGTCTTATACAACAGCTTGTATTTGTTTTGGACTTGAAAACGGCGCCACTGCCAGCATCGAAAGAACCACCATTAAAGCGTGAGTGATACCCAAGTATTTATATTCAATCAGTTAATAAATATAGGAGGACTTTGAATGCCTTTAAAGAGATAAGGTAACTTCGAAGTAGCCTTCACCGACGAAAAATCCTTCGGCGCATCTCTATTCGTACTACGCAGCCAGAAAAACATTTTTAAGATACAACCACTGGAAGCTAAATGGCCTCTTGTTTTTAATCGGCTTTTATTTTATTGCTAGCATTAAAACAACATCTATGGTCAATTACTCTGGTTATGACTGACCAATTAACGATCCCGATTACCATTCAATGAAAGAACTCAAAACACCTCTTTCATCCGCGACGTAATGCAGAGAACGAGAGACAAAGTCTCTTCACTTAATGTACAAGGCTTTAACTCAGATCTGTTGACCGTAAGCAAGTTTTATCCCGACAGCTCATCTCATCGTCACAGCGTCATATAAAGCACAACCCACTGAAAAGTGAAACAAGACACCATGGATTCTAATACTCTGAGGCTATACTCTGATACTTCTAATCTCAGGTTTTCCGTAATAGATAGATCGATGTGAAAACAGCCACCATATCACCAGACTGAATTTCATATTGATTTCCATTATGGAGGTGGTAAGGTAAGGTGAATGGAGTTTTTCGAGAAAAATTATAAGGCAACAAACTTTAGGCGTATAGGAATAACAAGAAAGCCAACCGTACAGCTTTTGCAGTTGACTTGCAATTCGGAAATCAACCTTCAAACAACCCTTATGGAATACACTTACTTGGTAATTACAATTTGAGTCCAATTTCAAAACCAAAAATAATACACATTGAGATAATAATTAGGCTTAAATTGAAATAAGTTTGGAATTTGAGTTGGCAGAGACAGTGACAATGGTTATATCCCAGTGAATCGGAGCAACTCCCAAGACAGCTTAGCTGTTTAGTACCTTACCGCTACGAACGTCTCAATTGTACAGCAATAGAAAATTCTATTGTAATTTTCTCTTTGCTTGGAAAAGCTGACCAGAAAAGACTAGAAGCCTTCGAATCCTGGTGCTTAAGGAGGATACTGAAGATAAAATGGACGAACAAAATAAGAACTGATGAAGTGTATAAAAGAGTAGAAGAGGAAAGGACCATAAGAAATGCGATAGAGAAAAGAAGAACAAGATGGATTGGACACACTCTGAGACACAATAGGTTTGTGACGAACATAATTGAAGGTAAAATGGAGGGAAAAGTACCCAGAAGATGACCCAGGAATAAGTTCAACGACCGAATAAAGAGGAAAGAACAGAGGAAGAGATACGAGATACCAGAAGTTAAGGGAAGTAGCATTAGGGAAGGATGGAGGGCCGCAGTCAACCAATCTTGGGATTGAACGACCAATGATGGTAAGAAAATTTAGTTGAAACACAATTTGAACATTTAAAAGAAGTTAGATTCTTTCAGGTTGAAAAAAACTCCGAATAAGGTCTTTCCTAAAGAACAGCACTCACCAATCCTAAGACTGATTCGGCGCAGCTCTCCATCAACCAGCCATTTTATTCCTGCAAAAGTCATCAATTCCACGTCCCGCATGTGTTCCCTGATGTACTCCACCTCTGGTCTTCCACTGCAATTCTTACCATTCATCTTATCCAGTTATTTCTCATCTACCCTTACAGTTTTCAAGTCGCTGACATGTAGCAGAAACGTGTTCAATTAGTTGCTCTTTATGCTAAGAAAAGTTTTCATTGAAAAAATTTCTCCCTCCACCTCTTCGTAAGACTTCTCTCCGTTCACCTGATCCCAATATTTCTTCGATAACACAACATTTCCATGGCTTCCACTCACCGTTGTTCCCCTGCAATTATCGTCTCAGTCTTTCCTTACTTTCGCAATTCAACCATATCCCCGGATACTCATGTTTACACACTTATATGGCTATGCTACGGGTTTCACGAGCCTTGGGAGTTACACCTTCCACCGGCCACCACACCTAGCCGCCGCATACCCGACCATCCTCCGGCCCCGCCTATTTCCCGAGCTGAGAATTGCGTCCGCTTCAAGCCCGTCTCCATCCGCACCGTCAACTATTCATACGGCTTCATTCTTAAATTCCTCTCGTCTCGGATTCCGAAGTTCTCGCGTTCTAGTAAGATAGAACCGGTCCCCTCAAGAATGAAGTGCGCGGGGAAAAGTTATGTCTCAACTTCGTACATGTAATACTCATTCCGTTTTGCGCGACCTTTCGGGCGTCTTGGCAACCTTCCGCAAACATCGTCGTCCGTCTGCATCACACCCATGCACACCACCACCGCACCGCCGCGTTTTCTGGATCGGAAAACGGCGGCCTTCTCCCGGCGACAAATCGGCGATGGATCGAGTAGAATGGCCGAGCCAGCCCGCGAGCGAGGGTCGTTTGTAGATTATGCCTCTCCTAGGGTGGCCCACGAGGGAGACAAATGGCCGTGCGGGAGACCCGGACACGCGCGATGTCACATCAAAAGTTCTAGTCCGGTCGTATCGCTCGGAAAATATGAGGATAGGATCAGAGCATCATGACTCATTTTATTACACGGGGCTGAAACAGCAGGTACAAGGAGAAAGGATCACATGCGACAACTTGAACAGAATTTATGGACGGTTCTCAATGAGCCTATTTACTTCCGCTACAAAAATATCCAAGGCAATATGAAATATTTCCAACCGTCAAAGATTTCTTGGCTATATCTCACAGCTTTCTTTATCTTTATTGCAAAACAAAGATTACTTGACGATAAAAATGTTTTACATAAAGTTTACTTGCAAATTTATGCGACGTAAAATGACAATAATGATCACCGGAAGCAAAGGAGCTATTCATAATTAAACTCTATGCACTGTACCCAGTGATTCAAATTCTCACATGGCAGCATATAAGAACCAATTTAGTTGAAAAAGTTCCCAAAAAGCAGCTACTTACAACTGGAAACGAGGATAAAAGAGAAAGGTCTAGTGTGTATAATATAGAAATTAAACACACAAAGTATAATCCTATTTTCATGGAGATAAAATTATTCCACAAAGTGTCGTTTCGGTTTTAGCTAATGATCTTCAATATTCTTTCAAAAACAAGACTACCGCGGGTCGGCAGTTTACGAGGCAAGTCAAGGATAATATATAACCTTATTGCTGATACAGTTCTAGCATTTGTCAGTAAAATAGGCTCGAGGCATATAACTTTTAATATATGAAACGAAAGATACGTGTTTTTGACAACCGAGGCTAAAAATGAGAGAGAAATCCAATAGGACTGCCTTGTCTCGTAATTCTTTGCAGTTGTACTCGTGAGACAATATTAAACAGGATGGAATATTACAAAGACCAAAATGATGTTTCATCAAAAACCATTTTCAATTCTTTGAATAATTTGACCTATTGATGGTGAGAAACGAAATATTTAAGTTAAAACCCTCAAGTTTTGAGAAAGAAAACTAGTGGATGAAGTGTTTACATTCTTCATGCAGACACTACTTTTGGAACAAAATTGCCGGGCCGTGCGAAGATATAGAGAGTAACAGTAGAGTAGTAACAGTAAGAGTAGAGTAGATATAAGATAAAAATAATAATAATATATATATATGTACATAAACATTACAACTAACACAATTGGAATACAAGGGCCCCCTATCAACATTTCCCCACAAGTCAACTGGTACGCTTTTAGAGATAATAAAGGATCTCTTACTTAATCGCACAGATATGCTCTTATGCAGCATCCACTTGGGAAGCCAACAAGTAAACCCGAAATCTCAATAATATCAAGTTCTTTAAATTATTTCCCAGGTTTAGGAGCGACGGCGACGGTAGTTCACACACTCCATTAATTACAGCTCCTCAAAAGTCTAAATAATGTACATAAAATGAAAGAAAGAGACCCTTATTCATTTTTATTTCCCACGTACAACACTTTCTTTCCCCAAAAAGCTTTAACTTCGACTAGTTACTAAAGCTACCAATTACCGCTGCTTATCTGTGATATGAAATTAAGAACGGCTGAAATCTTCCTCGAGGTATCATTTAATCCACTTCAGAAATGATGTAGTGGATGAGATAACTGGACTTGCACGTGATCGCGTGACAGTTTTCACTGTTTTGGACGACGGCCTTATCTTACAAGCAAGAAAGGCATGGGAAACAATATTTACGTTAAAAATACGATTAAGATTTATCAATTTATTTACGTTAAAAAATATGATCAAGATTTATCAAACTGATTTTGGACTGAGTAAGCACATCGTTAGGTGTGAGCATTCACCTTGGTTTAGGGCGGTTTAGGGGTTGGTTTATCATAAAGGGATTGGCTAAGTTGTCATCTAGAAATGATGAAGTATACGTTTCACCAAAACCAAAAACAAATAAATTAGAAAAATAAATACTGATAAGAAAAATGTGGTAATGTACTTTAGTAACAAAACTTGCCTTATAAATTTTTATATGAATAAGCGGTGGTCAACGTGCTCCACTTCTAAGGCTATATTCAATTAAAATAATAGGCGCCTTTGGTGTACAAATTCATAACAGAACAGTGAAAAAAATCTACTTAAACCTGTTTCGAAATAAACAATGTGGAATAGGCTATTCTACGGCACTAAGCTAGGAGAAGAGATTAGCTAAGTATCATGAAAGAGAACTGAAAGTGAAGACTAGGAAAGATTACAGCCTCAGTCCAGCGAGTGTTAAATAAAATTGGTCTAGGCCGGAAATAAAAACCGCTAAACCTGTTTCCAAGAATGGGTAGCCTGGTAATAATTTTAAGGGAGGAGAGCGAAGTTACACCAGTCATAACGTATTTCTGACGGACGAATGAACGAGAGGAGGAGAGAATGCAGGCGTTCCGCCACCCTGGTAGCCGCACCCATCACTCACCGCGGTGGTCGTAGGCGATCCTCGCTCCGTCTTCTGCCGGCGGCGAAGACGACTCCGGGAGCACGAGGGTCGGCGGAGCGGGGACCAGGGAGTCGCCACCGTGTTGAGGGCCTCCTCCTCCGGTCAGGGTCCCATCCGGCGACGGAGCATGCGGCGAGGCCGCGACGGCAGGGGCGACGGGCCCGAGGGCCACCGAGAAGAGCAGCAGCAGGAAGAGTGCCCGGGGGTCCGTCCGCCCGGGGCGTGAGGGGGCGGGGGGCAGTGGCGCCATTGGGAAACCCTCTCGGGGAGGGAGGGAGGAATCCCCTTAGGGCGGCGCCGGCCGGAGGGGCAACGGAGGACGACAACGGGAGAGTGACGGAAAAAAACAAGGGCTACGAGGGGAGGGAGGAGAGTCTACAACAACGCCCGCGCACCTTTTTCCCCGCCCGTCCTTGAGGCGGCGTTCCCCGGAGCGAAAAAAGGTGCCACCCGCCAGTACACATACACACTCTCTCTCCCCGACTGGATTCACCCCTAAGGGGACAGAGGGAGGAGAGGATTGCGAGCGCGGCAGGGAACCTCGGCTTCCGTCGCCGGTGTCAACACTCTTCTCGCTTCGCGCACCGTGCACTCCAACCCTGAAGGGAAAGGGGAACACGTGCTATTGGCCGAAGGCGAAGACTTAAGAAATACCACGTCTTCCTTACTCTTCGATCCCAGAGACGGAAGACACTCGAAAAACCACCGGCATCACAACCGTAATCGTTTCCTTCCGGCAAAGTACAACACTCCCGTCCGGTTCCACAGGGTTCTCTCATAGGCTCGCAGGAGTCGCGACCTTCGCACGTCGAGGACGGAACGTCACTTCATGAGTCCACACCGATTGGCGAAGCCGAAACTGCAAGAACCCCACACTGAGGAACGTTCCGATCCTAAATATCCTCCTTTTCCGCGACCCAAATGGGTCGGGAAGCGGGCGGTCCCCGCTCGTATGAAGGCGGCAAAAGATGATTCCTCCTTCTCACATCGGTCCGATTTCTTATAGGGATCTGGAAGGCCCGCAGGAGCGATTTCGGTGGCGTCACAGGGTGACGACGCTGGAACGGAGTCGAGCTTCTGCAGTCTCGGGGAGAGAGGGCGAGTGAGAGGGGATAGTGAGGAGGCTCCACGCCGGTGGACCGAAAGATGCGACGCCGTGCGCCACAGGGAATCAACTGGCAGTCGGGCACGGCGACCACGGCATGGGAGGTGGGAGTGGCGCGTGGAGGGAGAGGTAGGGGGGAGCGGAGGGGAGGGTGGGAAAAAAGGCGAGAGTGGGGAAGGGAGAAGGAGGATGGGGGAGGATTGGTAAGTTAGGGGGGCGCGGGGGTGGGCGACATAGAGGGAGATTGGTGGCAAAGGAGGCGGGGCCTCACCTCAACCTCCCCCACCCTCCAGCCGTCGTCCCGGGACGCGGTGGGTACAGATGACGGCGTCGGTTGGACACGCGGCCAGGATCCCTACCCCATTCAATAAGGCTCCTCGGATACCCTATGAGAGTATGACGAGAGGTAAATAAGGAGCCTGATTCTAGAACAATAATGAGAACTAGAAGTCACACAGAGGATTTAGAGCAAGTGGATTTCTTCAATTATCTCGGAAGAACAATCACGTTGGACGGAAGAAGTACAACGGACATCAAGCGAAGAATAGATCAAACTAAGCAAGGGTTCATGGTAAAAAGACAACTGCTGTCCTGAAAGAAGATAGGACTACACATCAGGAAACAGTATGTGAAAACATTCGCGTGGAGCGTGGTATTCTATGGATCGGAAGCATGGACCTTGGAAAACTTGATGGTGGAATCACTGTGGAAATGGTTGAAGAATTTCTTCAAAGAAATTTTCCCAATGAATGCTCAACAGTGAGTAAACTTGAATCAAAAGGTGTTAATGCTACCTTTCGAGTTGGTGTTCCATTCCATCTTCAAGATGAAGTTCTCTATATTGATAAATGGCCTAGTGATTTGACGCTGAGGCGTTTTTTATTCCCACGCAAATTAGGCATACTATTGACTTAATAAGTGAAAGTAAAACAAGTGAATTGAATCAAGACAACATCAACGATTTGTGTCCCGAGGTAAATCAGAAATCTCCCTCTTTATTGTGTGTAAATGTCCAATGCCTTAGGAATAAACATTTTATGATTGAAACATCAGCTAATGTATACTTGTATGACATATTGTGCTTCACAGAACACTGGCTGTGTAAATCTCTCAGCATCGAAAACTATAATCTTGTATCCTCCTATACTAGATATGTGGCAAAAAATGGTGGGACTGCCATTTATGTAAAGAAAAACTTACATTGCAAGAAACTAGATGTTAGTCAATTCTCTACTGAAATTAATTGTTAAATGTGTGCTGTGATCATAAGGGAGTGCAATGTAATTGTTGTATGCATATATCGATCTCCGTCGGGTGACTTTAAATCTTCTGTGATCAGCTGAGCAGAGTCTTATTATATTCTCTAGTTTAGGTTTTGAAATTATTTTGTGTGGTGATTTTAATGTTGATGTACGCAATTCCTTTAGTGATTCCATTGCTCTCACATTTCTACCACAGTCTTACTTAAATACTTACTTACTTACACAGTGAAACTTACACTGTGCTTATATGGAACCAAACAGACTTAACTCCTGTCTGGACAATATCATTACTGGCCTCAACACCGAACAGTACACTCTCAGTGTCATTGATCTTGGTCTATCAGACCACCTTGCACTTGTATTCCAGTTCACTAGTAAAAAGTGTAATGATAAGACAATGAGTAAGAATACCCGCACGTGGAGCCGTCCTATTACCCCTGAGGGGATTTGTGAATTACAGTCACTCCTATCAAATATTTCTTGGCATTCGATGCTTACCTTTACGGATGGTAATGACAATTTTACAACTTTTTTGAAACTTTTCCATTATTTTTCAAACATTGTTTCCCAAAGAAACTTGTAAGGCTATCACTTGCAAATAAACAGTCACCTAAATGGTTCACACCTGAGCTTTCTCCATTGAGATCACAGGTAATTCAGCCACGCCTAAGGTACAGTAGTACATACCAGGAATGTGGAAGATAAAAATGCATGGCGACAGCTTAAATCATTGTACAAGTCTTATAATTGAGTCAAAACGCAGTATTAATTCCAATTTTATAAGCAATGCCTCCAACCAAAATAAGGCAGCTTGGCAGGTGATTAATAAGGAACTTCGTCATTCAGGAGGTGATTCCGACCTGCCTTTTACGTCAGATAATCTGAATAAGTTCTTCATTGACTCAACTGTTGACCTTGTGTCGAAGGTTGATCAAACGCACAGCACTGCCGTGCCTCTTCTGCAAAAATTTCCAGTTACCACCCATCCCTTCAAATGGAAGTGGGTTTCACCATATGAAATTAGACTCATTATCAAAAACTTAAAATATTCCAAGTGCACTGATGTTTACGGGTTATCAGTCAACTGAACTAAAGATCTCGTAAACACTATAAATGAACCAATTGCGTTAATTCTAAACTCATCCTTCCAATCAGGCGTCTTCCCTGATACATTGAAAACATCGAAAACCATACCTATCCACAAAAAAAGAGATAAAACACCTTCTAACTACAGGCCAATTTCTATAATTCCAGTATTTGGTAAAATTTTTGAAAAGGCAATTAAGGCACAAGTAAATGAGCACTTTCAAATTCATAACTTATTCTCTCATATTTCATCATCTCATGAAACTCTCATATTCATATTATTCTCTCCTTTACAATTCGAATTTCGCAAAGGCCACTCCACCACTTCAGCTGTGGAGTCTGTCGTGGATCAGATTCTAAATGCTTTTCAAGATAAATCCTCCATTGCCATAACTGCATGTGATCTATCAAAAGCATTCGATTGTGTTGCTCATCCAATTCTTCTACAAACACTTAAGTATTATGGCTTCAATAATCTTGAACTACAACTCTTACAGATCGATCCCAGTGTGTATTCATTAATAATAATCTTTCTTCGCCCCTTAAAATAAATTATGGAGTTCCTCAAGGCTCAGTTCTGGGGCCTCTTATTTCTTATTGTTATCATTGACTTACCTTCTAATGTCTCCTGTAAATCCTTACTCTACACTGATTATACCACTCTCATTCACAAAATTGATAACCTGAACAACAATAGCACTACTTCAAACCTGTACTTGTCTGAAGCATCAAACTGGTTTTCTGCCAATGGACTGGTTTTAAATAATGATAAAACCCAGTCATTAGCCTTCTCTTTAAGCACTTCAACTAGTCCACCTACCACCATCAAGTTCCTTGGCTTTGATCTTGATCAAAAATTGACTTGGGAGCCACATGCATTAGACACGCTAGGAAAACTATCTAAGGCAGTGTACATGTTACGTAAACTTAAATTTTTTATTCCTAAAGAGTACCTTACTCGTACATACTTTGCCTTATTTCACTGCCATATCAATTGCGGTATTGAACTATGGGGCCATTCTGCATCCACCAAAAGTTTATTTAGGATGCAAAAAAAGGCTGTCAGAGTGATATCATTTTCTCACCCGCGGGACCACTGTAAGACTTTGTTCACTGAGTTGGGTATTTTGACTCTGCACATCCTTTATATCTACAAATTCCTATGCACTGTAAAGGAAAATCTAACCTCCCTGGAGACAAGAGCAAATAAACATTCTTATTTCACCAGGAACAGGGACACCCTTGATGTCCCGTATTGTCGCTTGTCCAAAAATAGCAACTCCTTTAATATTCTAAAATTGCGTCTTTTTAACAGATTGCCCTCAGAGGCTGGACATGTCAGTGTGCCAAAATTCAAAAATGTTATACATACATGGCTTCTGCAAAAAGCCTTCTATTCTTTAAATGAATTTTTCGAGTGTGACAATATTGTTTTGTCATTTTGAGTTAGGGTGTAATCCTTGTGTTTTTTACATTTATATCATGTGAATCATTTATTTTGAAGATTTGTAACCCTGACGAGGACCATTGCAAATTGTATTTGTTTAACGTCCAATAAAAATTATTATTATTACCATTATTGAAACAGCTGACCAGAACGGAGTAGAAGCCAACGAAACCCGGAGCTGAGAAGGATGCAGAAGATAAAATGGACGGACAAAATGAGAGATGATGAAGTTTACAGAAAAGTAGAAGAGTGAAAGGACCATATGAAATACCATATTGAAAAGAACAAGATAAATTGGACACACACTTGAGGCACAAGGAGTTCGTGAAGAATATGATTGAAGGTAAAATAGAGGGAAAAGCCCCCAGAGGAAGACACAGGAAAAAGTCCATGGACCAAACAAAGAGGAAAGTTCATATAAAAAGCTACCAGGAAGTAAGGGATCTAGCATTACATAGGGAAGGATGGAGGACAGCAGTCAACCAATACTAGGATTGAACGACCAATGATGATGAATCAAATACCCAACAAAGGAATACAATGACAAAGCAACGCAACATCTAGGTATGATAGAGATCTCCACTTCAGGAATTATTTCCTTATAAGGGTGGAATAAGGTCCAAAACGAGACGCAGGGAATGCAATAAACGTGGTTTGAGTGAAATATTACTGCGCATAAAATTCCACAATTTCACAATCATTATAAATAGAAACCATGGTATTAATGATATGTAATAGTCAACCAATTATCGTACACTTATTGAAATATTTAGCAACAAGTAGACTCCAATCTTCTTAGGATTTATGATGGCTAAGTAGTCAGAGTGACTTTGCTAAATATGTGAGAATTCCGACGCAAGGATCGCGTGAGAAATAAGTTACGTGATATGTCTTTTGTAAATAATTTGGAATAAAATAAATATCATACTAGTCATTTAGGAATCTTTTTAAATCGCATCAAAATCTTCGGTTGAGAAGGCGTTCCAGGGTACGGCGTTTAACTGGTTAAATCCTCAAGTATCAGTACAAATTAAATTACTCCAAAGTCTGGTCACAAAAGTGAATTATTTCGTTATTAATATAACAGAATTTACTTTTTCCTGGTTGCTTAAGTTCTACAAAGGAATACGAATGTGTCCTATATAATGGTTAGAGAAAAATTAACTTGTGCTACTTGAATGTTATATGTGCTCTACTCTGAGACCAGGGTAGAGAAACGGATTACTTGAAAAATATGACAACAGGGCTAGGATTAGTATATTGATTCCAAGAAAGCGCGATAGTTTATAAAACTTATTCTTGGTCAACAAAAGCGATGAAAACTAGAGCAATAAGTCTCTTGAAAAGAATTAATTTTCACATTAAAAACGCTGTTGCCAACAATAGGGTCGAAAGAGAATTTTGGCGCATATTCCGGCCCGACTTACGTGTTTCAATCGTCAGGTTACGTCCAGATAGTTCTTTTTATAAGTTGGGGTATTTATCTCGTGATCTTCCTCGATATTCATTTCCTTTCCTTGCATCAATTCTCCTTCCAAAATTTAACACTTCCTAAAACACGCTATCAACCCAAATCTCTATTTCGATTCATGACCTCAATTTATTTAATATTCATCAACCATCAACATCACTATAATTATAGGTTAATTTCTTGCTGGACCACGCTTTGGTATAGCTTATCCACAGCGTGTCACTCTGGCAACATGGCGACGGCTGATACGAGCTGATCATAATGCTCCCATATTATGACGGATAATCAAAGTTCATTGAAATGCGATTTTCGATGCCCTTTGCTCTTTCTTTCTAATTGTGTAGCCGTCACCAAATCGGCAGAAAGCACAATAAAAGGCAGAGACTATATCCATTTCCGATCTAATAAAGTGTGTATACCCGCCATGATGCTGAGCCAAAAGAATAGAAAATCGTAGACAGACTTTTTGATATAGTGAGTGCTCTATAAAACAAATTGTTGAAAAGCATGGAGTTTCTGAAAGTACAAAAAGAAGAAATTAACTGCTTAAAGTCAGAGTGAACAAACACCGTGATGCCGCTACCGAGAATGTGGACGTTTTTACCCAGTGTTTTTCAAAGTCATATGACACCTACATTGACCAGGGAATTAAAATAATTCGCATAGATTACCAAGCATCTTAAATAAAGGAGGTGAATAACAAGGAGTTACCACGTTTCCTTGAACAGGAAAAAAAATGAAAAAATAAAATAAAAAATGACACCAGCGAAGGCTCTACCTTTGTCAAGAGTCGGAAAAAACGAAGACCATCCCTAATAAGAGGTTAAGCGTCGAGTAATGAAAGTTAACGGAGGGGGGTATCACGGAAATGCCATTGGCAAGTTTGGAATTTTACGAGTGATAAAATATCAGAAGAGGTTAAAACATTCGATCAAGATAAGTCACGTAGTGGAAACTCCGGCGAGAAACTAGTCAAAAATATTGAGCACCTTAAAATGACGAAGGACGACTATGCATCTTCTAAAATATCAGCATAAAAACATCTTAAACCCATTTCGCTATACGAGACCTTCTGGGCTATTGATGTATGTACATGTAAACTTGCACTTTTTTCCGAGAGCCCGCTCTTTGCCCACACAAAAAGAACAGGCACGTATGTATAATCAGGGATGTTATCCGGTACAGAACTAAACGTTAAGTTTCGTACCGGTTCGGCCCGGTACTTGACTGATATAGTTTCGTACCGGTACGTAACTTTACGATACCAAAAAAGAGATGTTTTGTAGCGGTACGAAATTACACTCTTTCTAAAACGTTTCGTACCGGCATGTGACTTTACGATCCCGATTTAGTTTCGTACCGACACGTCACGTTCGATAACTTTTCGAATATGAACAGTTCTTAACCAATGGTGTTTTTATAGATAGGGTCTTCGACAGTAGGGAAATTGGCTCTGAACTTTTTTCTACCCATTTAACTTCTATGATCTAGACAGTAAATTTTACTTGCATCAACCTATTTCTTAACTCTATGATTATAGGTACCGAATCTTATATTGACGCAATTAACATTTTAATGAGTATAATTTGTGTGGATATGTACCTCCATGCATGAGCATAATCTAAGGAGGCAATGTGGCATCATGAGAGATCTCGCCTTACCACTGTCATAGCAACTATCTATACCATTGGCGTACGAATTATAATTCAATGATGGACCCTTAGATCCAACGATGGGAATTATAAATATCTTGAGTTTGAAAGACGAGTATTGTAACAATAGTCGTGTTACCTTCCATAGCAGCGGTAATTTTTGGCGACCCGACCCAGCCCAATCCAACCCAGGTCAGCGTTGAGCGCCTCTTCTCAAACCTGAGGCAAACATTAACCACCTTACGGTAAAACTTAGTTCAAAAATGATAAATGACATTTTACTAGCAAAGTGCAATAGGTTGTTTGAACGTTAATTAAGGCCAATTTTTATTATCTATGAGTTGACAGTATTACTATAATATATTTCTATTGAAAGTGGAATATAATACCGGATCACATCCCCGCTTTTAATAATCTCACGGTGTAATTCAACAATATAAAATGCTTGAGAAATAAAGTAATCTACCCAGAAGTTGCCGTGAATGACTCGGAACCAGATTTTGAGTGTGCTGGTAACCGCTGGTTAAAAAAGATCAATCTGAAGTGATATAATTTAACAATTACGTTTGTGTTACCAATAATTTTCTTGAAATACATAAATACTCTCAAGTAAAAGTATGCTCATAATCGTTGAAAAGATTTTAATTACGAGATATATATCTGTTGTCGGTGAATTTGAGTTGATCTCTCTGTATCGTACACCAACGAGCGATTTGCACCTATTTAATAAACAATGCATTTTCATGGTAAAGAATAAACCTATTGTAACTTCCACACAAGATTTATTTAAACCGACCCAGGTTTCGACACACCATTGTCAAGGTAGTTCGAAGCATAGTTCTCGAAGATAGTTCTCGGACGCCTCGGTAGCTTAACTGGCTAAAGGACTCAGCCGGAAATCGAGGGATCCGGGTTCGAATCCCGGTCAAGGCGGATGATTTTTTGTTTAGCATAGATGGTAGGCAAGAGAGTAGGTCAGTTAGTGGGGGCGAAATCAGTGCTTTTCCGGAAAGTCAGATAATAAAGAGTACACAAAGCTTAGTGCCTAGGAAAATCTTAATAGATAACAATAAATTAGAAATATTTAGGGAAGAGAGTAGGTCAAATAGTGGGCCATTAAATAACATGCCACTCACCAGGATAGCAAAGAATAACAAGTTGACCAGACAACACAGTATAGGTTTATCGGGACGGAAGAAAGCACAGAAAAAGGAAAAACGTACAAATCAAAACAACACCCATGAATTTCCAAACTGTAACTTTCCCAATAATTTAGAAAACACGAACCCCACAAATACAATAGGCAGACATATTAAAATAGAGGAATTTTCAGTAGTGGTAGTTAATTGTCGTAGTTTAAGAAGCAACATACCTGAATTCCATCACCTTATAGAGAGTACTAATTCTGACATAATTATAGGAACCGAAAGTTGGTTAACAAGCGATATTGCTGATAGTGAAGTTTTTCCAGTAAATTTTAGGGTATACAGGAGAGATAGAGAGAGTCGACTGGGAGGGGGAGTATTTATCGCAGTTAAGAACACAATAGTCAGCAAAATAGAAGTGATTCCCCATAATATAATAGAAAGTGTATGGTGTTCCATTCAATGTGCTAATTCGAAAGTAATATATGTTTGTGCCTACTATAGACCACCCCATTCCGATGTACACTCAGTATTAGAATTCGAGAAACAGATCAGGTCCATTAATTCCCATAGTAACGAACGACAGATAATTGTAGGTGGAGATTTCAATACACCATCGATAGATTGGAAAACATGCAGTCATAAGTCTGGAGGTAGGGACAAAGAAATCTGCGAGTCATTGCTTAACCTGTTCGCATCACACGCACTACATCAAATAGTAAATTTGCCTAAAAGAGGGGAAAATGTTCTCGATTTACTTGCCACAAACATCCCTGAAAAAGTAATTAACGTTGAAAATGTCGATGGAATAAGTGACCACAAGGTAGTATACGTAAAATTTTCCCTCAACACTGAAAAAAATTTTAAATTAAAAAGAAAGATTTACCTTTTTAGTAAAGCAGATTTTAACGGATTTAGGCTTGACTTAAAGACATCTTTTGAAAAATTCGAGAACATTAGCAAAAATAGCAATACAGACAATACATGGAAAGAGTTCCTCCAAATTACACGGTCACTTGTCAACAGATATATACCTCATAAGTATAAGAGCGAGAATAGGGAACCAAGGTGGTACAACGCGGAGGTTAGAAAATGTTTAAAACGCCAACGAGTTAGCCATGCGAAACTAAGAAAAATGAAGAAAAATGTAGCTAATAGCGACCTAAAAAATACCATCGAGCATTATAAAATTTGTAAATCAGCCGCAAAAACAGCCCTTAGAAAAGCGTTTAGCGAATTCAAGAGAAAAGTACTTGGAGAACAACTAGAGGGAAATCCGAAAGCATTTTGGTCATATGTTAGGGAAGTACAGGGAACTAAAAAGTCAACGGTTAATTCCTTGAAAAACGATAGAGGCGAAATAGTAACTTCCAGTTTAGATAAGGCAAATTGTTTGAATTACTTTTTTCAGAGTGTTTTTAATCAACCTATGCATAGTTTCCGCGAAACCATACCAGACCGATTTCAACAACCAATGCCCCCAATCGATATATCTTGTAGAGGAATCGTATCCTTACTAAGTAACATTAGCCCGAACAAGTCCTCAGGTCCTGATGAAATTCCAGCTCGTGTTTATAAAGAATTAGCTCTCGAAATGGCTCCGTATCTTAAAGTAATATTTAACAAATCCCTCGAAGAACACGCGGTTCCCAAAGACTGGAAGATAGCAAACGTGACCCCAATTTATAAAAGCGGAGATAGGGAACAGCCATGTAATTATAGACCAATATCATTAACGTCACTATCATGTAAAATTATAGAGCATATAATAGTTACATCAATAATGGGACACCTCGACAGCCAGGATTTATTAATAACAAACCAGCATGGGTTCAGAAAAGGACGGTCTTGCGAAACTCAATTAGGTCTTTTTGTTCACGATATTTTAGTTTCCGGAGAAGGTAACGTACAGGTAGATGCAGCGTTTCTTGACTTTAGAAAAGCTTTTGACAAGGTTCCCCACTGTAAGTTACTCGCGAAGTTAGCATCATACGGAATAGACAGTAATATAGTAGGCTGGATAGGAGATTTCTTACATGAACGCGTTCAAAGGGTGGTATTAGATGGTGTCAGCTCAGGCGAAGTAAAAGTTACAACGGGTGTTCCCCAGGGAAGCGTGATAGGCCCAATTTTATTTCTTCTGTACGTAAACGACTTGAATAGTGTAGTAAAAAATAGCAAGCTCCGTCTTTTTGCCGATGATGCAGTAGTGTATAAAGAAATTAGAAATGAAGAGGACAGACAGTGTTTAGCTAAGGATTTAAATGCGATTGATGATTGGTGTGATAGATGGCAGCTAGAATTAAATTTGAAGAAATGCGCGATTATGAATTTTTGGAAAAAGAATGGCCTTCCCCGGAATAATTATAGCATCAAAGAAAACAAAATATGTAACGTAGAATCAATTAAATACTTAGGCGTCACCATCAGTGAAGACATGTCATGGGGGAAACACATCAGGGAAATAACTAGTGTAGCAAACCGTAGATTAGGATTCGTAAAAAGGGTTCTAGGCAAATACGATGAGAGAGTACGAGAAACGTGCATCTCACGGCAAGGAACCAATGGCAGATACAAGAGTGCAGACGCTAGCGCAGGGCAGCGGACAACTCTGCAATGCAATTTCTGTGAAAAAAAGGGTCATTTCACGAAAAATGTCGATTTCGTACGTGTGCAATGTATGTCATAAAAAAGGATATCTATAACGTGCTTGTAATTTGAAAGGTAAGCCGGATTCTCTGTCTGGTAATTGTAACGACTCGAATGTTCAATGTAAGCCTAAATCTTACCAGGATAGCAACCGTAAGAGTTATTACGAGAACAAACAGCACTACATAAGTGAAGATGAGTCACAAAGTGATGAACCGGATGAACCCGAAACGTCGTATGACCTATCTAATTTATTTCAAATTGATAATGCACGACGTCCAATTGCAATAGGCCTCAATAGGCTAAAAGTTGACCAAATCACGCTTAACTTTGTAGTAGAAGGAAAACTAGTAAAATTCGAGGTTGACAGCGGTGCATGTGTATCAGTGTCTGAAAATTTATACAATGAGAATCTGAGTCATGGAAAATTACATCAAACTAACTTAATTTTAAGTCCGTATACCAAGGAGCAAATTAAACCGGTGGGAAAATTACGAGTTACTGTGAATTATGAATCTATTGTAAAATTGCTAGATTTGTATGTAGTGGCAAAGGGTTCTAACCCATTACTGGGTAGGGATTGGATGCAATAATTGCAAGCTGTAATTAGTGTCCCTAATACTGGAAAGGTGAACAATGCAAGAGAGGTAACCGAAAATATGTCTGAGGGTAAATTGATTGACAACCTTTATGCGGAGTATCCTAATATTTTCATAGACAAGTTAGATTGCTACAAAGGGGAAACCGTGAAATCAGGTAGGTTTGGATTTCTAGGGTGCGACGACAGCTATGGTCATTTAGCACCACGGTGTATCGGTATTAACAATCAGTGGATGTTCTATTAATTTTTATACGGAATTTTAGGATGTTGAATTCTATAACTTATTATTTAATCCGGTCACGATTAAAAATTTTAAGACTTTACTAATGGAATCAATGTCATCTCCTAGAACTTTTCCTATCTCTCCACGTATCTGTAAGTATTACCGCTATCTTTCTGCATTTTTTGCATTCGGTCAGGATATGTTTCACACTTAAGGGAATATCGCAATCCTCACGAATTAGCAGCGACTTATCTTCTGTGAAGAGGTAAGCGTGTGTTAAGGCACAGTGTCCTATTCTGAGCCGGGTTATTGCGACCTCCTCCCTGCGGTTACTCCTCACAGAGGTTGCCCAAATCAAAATCACTTTTTATTTAATGGAGATTTTTATCGTCAGGAAGAAGGAGTTGCCATGGGATCACCTTTGTCTCCATTGCTAGCAGATATTTTTATGGATCACTTGGAGAAGAAGTTTTTCAATCCAAATTTTAACCTTTTATCTAATGTGTTTTATTGATTTAGATATGTGGATGATATTTTATGTTGTTGGACAGGTAGTCATAGGCAAGCCACCAAATTTTTAACAGTTTTAAATTCCTTACACCCACGTACCAATTTTACCATGGAATCTGAATCAAACGGTAGTTTAAATTTTCTTGACTTAAGTATCTCAACTTCAAATAATCTCCACCAATTTGCAATATACCGCAAACCAACTTATACAGACCACGTTATACCGTTTGATTCGTGCCACCCGTGGTCTCATAAAACTGCAGCGTTCAACCATATGGTCCAGCGAGCATTAAATATCCCTCTTTCTAGGGATAATTTTGAAAAAGAATTAAATATAATTAGACAAATCGCTAAATATAATGGTTATGAAGGAAATCTTGTAAATAAAATATTAAATAAGAAATTAGAGAATAGGGTATTAAAAGACATTTCACTATTGCAACCAGTCAAAGATAAAAAACTTAAATGGTTAAAGCTGCCTTACTTGGGAAAAATGTCTTACGATGCCGTTAAATCATTCCCTAAAGACAAATACAGAGTGAGTTTTTACACACCAAGAACTCTGGGAACAATATTCAATAATGCCAAAGATCCTTTTGACCCCCTGCTAAAATCGGGGGTTTATGAACTTAAGTGTGACACATGTGGTAGTGTTTATGTCGGTCAAACTGGGAGAAATTTTTTAACTAGGGTGTCGGAACACAAAAGGTGTTTGGTGAACAGCGATCCTAAGTCTTATTTCGCCAAACATCTAATGGAAGAATCTCACCACTCCACATTTAATGTGAAAATCCTCCGTTCCCTGGATAAAGGACACCGTTTAGATGTTTCGGAACAGTGGGAAATAGTCAAAAGGAAACGAAAGAAAATGAACTTATTAAATGAGAACGAATTTGTATGTCATTCTCCTATTTTTGACACCATTGTTAAATAACTTTACCTCCTCCAACAAACCAACCTCTCCCCTCACACCCCCCCCATTCCATTTTCTCCCACTTGTCCTTCTATCCTTTCCCAGTGTGACGTAAATATGGTCTTTCACGTATTATATAAGCTCATATCTGTTTATGTTGTATTAGTCTTGCCTGATGATGATTGCTAGTCAGTCGAAACACGTGTAGCAAGAGGTGGAAATAAAATTTTTTAGACATTACGAAATCATTTGAGCTTCATTACTCGTTGCCCATGGTGATGTAATAGGCTTTATGGTTCGCAGTTTATTACCTTGTAGCTCGGACCACTTGTCTTTCCACTTCTTTAGCGCTACGCTTCGTAGTACGGCTCTAAGGTCCTCGGCGGGTATCAGAGTTTCTTCCGAATCAGGTTCATTCAGGGCACTTTTGGCGGCTAGCTCTGCTTCTTCGATACCCTTTATCCCCACATGACCAGGGATCCAGATAAAAGAGACTTTGATTCCCTTCTCACCAAGAACCGTGAAATTAACTCTTAAGAAAAATGTAATTTCCAAGTATCACAAACCTAGACCAATACCTTTTTCATTACGGGATCAAGTAGAGAAAGAGTTGCAAAGATTAGTGGATGAGGGAATAATATCCCCTGTCAGTACGAGTGGGGAACTCTCATGGTTCCTGTTTTGAAATTTAATGGTCAACTAAGAATTTGTGGAGACTTAAAGGTAACACTCAATCCTTATCTGGAGGTGGATAGGCAGCCTATTCCAAGAATAAAGGATCTTTTCACTGTATTGCAAAAAATGGTAGTAAATTTTCTAAAATTGATCTCTCACAAGCGAATCAACAACTCTTACTGGAGGACGAAAGTAAGACATATTGTTCCATTAGCACTCACAAAGGGTTGCTTTCTTATAACCGTCTTTGTTTTGGGATTTCTTCAGCACCGGGAATCTTTCAGAGAGTCATGGAACAGACACTTCAAAGGATAAAAGGCCTGTTTCCTTGATGATATAATTATTACCGGTGAAAATACCGAGCACTTGGCTCGGTTAAAACACGTATGTGTATGCTTAAGTGACAAAGGATTAACGGCAACTAAGAATAAATGTCAATTCTTTTGCGATAGTTTAGAGTGCCTGGTGTAACGGTCATTCTCTGAAGCTGCTTAGGCTTGCCTTGGCCGGCCGGCTTAGGTGGCTTTCCAAGGTCACATAAGGGGCCTTCCCTTCATCAGGCAGGACGGGCAGGACCCCTCATTGTCTGGACAGGACTTTTCCTTCCTCGGAACTCACCCCCTCCCCCTTACTTCCCCAACGTCCCCAGGAATTACCCCTCCCGGCCAGATAGGTCGGCTGACTGGCCGGAGGATCTCGGAAAGGCCGGCGCACTAAGCAATAGTGCGAGCCTCTATGAGGCTAGCAGTGTAGGTAGCTCGCGTCGAGAAAAGACGTTCTCTTTGCTGGAGTAACTCGAGAGGGATCTGCACCTGGTGTGTCCAGCACTGCTCGGCTAGGCTAAAGTAGTTGCCCGGAGGATATAAGCTGTCTCTACACTGCACTCTGGTGAGTTACTCGTCCTCCCCCCGATTCCATGATTGAAATTACCGGTGCAGCGATGTGGCCATTCACGGGGAAGTTGGGTCTCTCTTTTCTTTGTGTTCACAGGGCACGTTTGGCGGGGCCTGCTTATTACCTCGATATTGGCGGGGCTGATGCTGCGCGAAGTTCTCGTGCAGGCAAAACTCAGAAGGGTTCGCGAGGGGCCGATTTTCATAAGTGTTGCTGAGCAACGGGAGCTACATTATTCCATTGTACCATTGCGGTCAATGTGAAAGCTGATTTGACTGGCTCTGAACCTCTGAGAAGGCCCGCAATTCCACGGAGTGGGATTTGGCACATGCTGTCCTCGTGGTCCTCGGGCTGTCGGAGCACCTGGGAGTTTTATGAGCTGGGTTTGGGGGCAGCGAGTGTGAAGAAATGTGTCCATCTCATTTAATAAGTGATTATGTATCAGGTGTTGGTCGGTATTGTTTCATTGGAAATATCTTTCAGTTTTATGGTATCGAAACTTTATTCATTCTTTGTGATTGGTATTGAGACCTTATTTTCAATTATTGTATTTTGTCAATGTCTTGTTGATGCAAATTTCTATATTCAAATAAATTTGCATTGTTAATTTTAAATCTGTGTTCAGGTCTAAGTAATTACGCCCATGTCAATTGGTCCTGATAATCGCGTAATCTTTTCGATCTCTCCTCAAAGTAAATGTTGCTTGTAGGAAGACAACCTTGGTTGTCTGGCGCCCATTTAATTTAAATTAAAAATTCCTATGAGGTAAGCACCCACACCAGACTGGAGATGGAAGCCTGCTGAGAGCTGCCGGGGGCATTTCGAACTGGTAGGCAATCTTCTGGGATCAAAGGCTCGAGGAGGTTGCGTCGTACTGGGTTTTGTCATTTCTACGGAAGGATTAAGTACAGCTGAGAGTAAAGTTAAAGCAATGGTGGAAGCACCCAGACCAAGAGATGTAATGTAGCTTAAAGCTTTTTTAGGGTTAGTGAATTAGTACGCTAAATTTGTACCAAATTTTGCTACAATACTTAGTCCAAGGTATGAGATACTTAGTCCAAGGTATGAGTTACTTTGGAAAAATGTTGAGTTTAAATGGAAATCTGCTTGTGAAAGGTCTTTTAAAATAATTAGGGAAAGGTTAGTGTCTGATCAAGTTATAGCCCATTATAACCCTGATATACCCCTCAAATTAGCATGTGATGCATCCCCTTATGGAATTGCATCGGTACTACGTCAGGTACAGAAGAATGGTGTACAGAGACCCATATCCTTTGCTAGTAGGGTATTGAATTCAGCGGAATGCATGTATTCCCAAATGGATAAGGAGGCCCTAAGCCTTGTCTTTGGAGAAAAAAAATTAATATTTATTGGGTCGAAAATTTATGTCGTGTACCGATCATAAACCTCTTGTAGCTATTTTTGGACCTAAAAAGAGTTTACCTGCGTTTGCAGCCAGTCGATTACAGAGGTACGCTTTGTTTTGATCAGGATATGATAACGACATAAGTTACATTAAATCTCAATCTCACGGGAATGCAGATGGGTTATCCAGATTGCCAATACACAACTCAGCTGATGGTATACTGGATCAAAATTTAAATCTAAGTAATATCGGGACACATTTGCAATGCATTAAAGACAATGATATCCCTATAAGTATAGAGGAGGTACAAGCCGAGACACAAAAAGACACGGAATTAGTTAAAACTTTTGGTTGTGTGCTCTATGGGTGGCCAAACAGAAATAATTTAGAAAAAATAGAATATAAACTAAAATCTTATATTCAAAGACAAAATGAATTAACCATTGACCAGGGAGTGCTGATGTGGGGTTATAGAGTAGTCATACCTCGTTCCTTAAGGAAGGCAATGCTTAAAGAATTGCATGCTGGACACCTAGGCATTGTCAAAATGAAATCGGTAGCAAGATCCTATTCGTGGTGGCTTTCTGTGGATAAGGATATTAAGGACATTACTCATAGTTGCTCAACATGGCTAACTCTGCGAGATAATCCACCGAAAAGTAGATTGCATACGTGGGACCTTCCCGCTAGAGTAGTAGAAGTGTTAAAATTTTTTGGTGCGTCGACGGCGGTGGTCATTTGCACCATGCTCAACCTATTATATTTACTATAAATTTTGTGAAGAATAGAATCAGTAAACTGTAGCAGGGAAAAACTAATTATTCAATAATTTAACTATTTAATATATTTAGATATACAAGTGGATTAAATAAAAATTAAGTAACCAATTTCCTTTAAACAAATTAAAATTCTGTTTAGGCTGTCGGGGTCATCTCTTAAAAGTTTGTCTAAGCTTCCCGTGATACCTACTTTATTGCGTGTAGCCCGGTGTTTCATACAGGTTGTCAGCAGGAGGTTGACACTTAGCATCACAGTCATCGCACCGTGGTGGGGTTTTGTCAATTGTGAATACAAACGAATTTGTGAATACGCAGTGTCCAATCCTCAACCGAGTTATAGCGACCTCTTCTCTACGTTTGTACCTGCAAGAAGAAGGCCATACAGATACCTCTGGTTTTATGTTTCGCAGTTTATTATTCTGCAGGTTCCGCCATGTTTCTCTCCATTCTTCTAAGGATCGTAGGTTGGTTTCCAGGTCGTCAGAAATTACCAGATCAGAGTTAGGTTCATGATCTCCCATTGCTTCTTTAGCCGCTGTCGGCTTTCTCGTTACTTGTAATACCCATGTGTCCAGATATCCATAAAAAATATGATACGAACTTCGCTTTCAAAGAGGCTCAGGAGGGCAGAGTGAATTTCTTGTACAATGAGATTAAAGGAGGAGTAGGCAGCGATCGACTGTATTGAACTTAGGGAGTCTGTGCATATTATGAACCCTTGTTGACGGCATTTGATGTTGGTGACGGCAATCTTTATGGCAGTGAGTTCGGCTCTGTTTATGCAGGTCATCGCATTGAGTTTCTTCTTTGAGACTCCATGGACCGAAGACGTTATGGCGCATCCGCATGCGGATGACGTTTCATCGTCATCTGTATAGATAGGAGTAGAGCTAGGGTATTGTCCAAGATATTTTTTAAATAGGCATTGGTACTCACAGGGCGTGGTGTACGATTTCAGGGATTGATGAAAGTCAAGTCTAATATCTGGTGGTGGGACAGATCATGGTGGACTGGTTGAATATCCCACAGGATACACATCATGAAGAGAGAAATTACTTCTCTAAGAAATCTTTAAACCGCACACTTAACGGACTTGTGGCCTTCGTCCGTCTGTAAAACAAATCTGAAAACCGCGGCTTAAAAACAATGTTAAAACACGGATGTCTCCTCATAGATAAAATTTTTGCGGCATAATTGGACATCAGAATATTCCTGCGGGTAACCAGTGGTGGTTCACCTGCGTCTAAGTAAATACTAAGGATGGGAGATGACCTAAATGCCTCTGTAGCCAATCGCAGGCCCGCGTTATGTACAGTAGTCAGTGGTGGTAAATAAGATTCTCGACCGGAGGAGCAGGCAAACGCACCGTAGTCGAGTTTTGATCGTACTTATACGGTATAGTAGCAAAAGTGTGTGGCGGTCTGCCCCCCATGAGGTATGACTTAGAAAACGTAGAATGTTTAAAACTCTCAAACGTTTGTTTCTTAGGTTATTTATATGGCCCCGCCAGTTTAATCGACAGTCAAAGTCCATCCCTAAAAAACAAACTGTGTCAACAAAAGGTAAACTATCGTGGCCCAAACGTAGTGTTGGTGCTGGGTGAAAACCTCTAAGACGGCGGAATGAACACATTTTGTTTTATCTTTAGAAAAACGAAAACCATTCACCTCTGACCATGCATAAAGCTTGTTGAGCGTAAGTTGTATTTGTCTGGTGGCAGTTGGTAGCTTTGAAGACCGGCAGAAAATTGCTAGGTCGTCAACGAATAAGGATCCTATCACTGGTGTTCAAATGCATTAAACAACGTCAATTATGGCGATGGCAAATACCGTAACGCTCAGAACGGAGCCTTGGGGGACTCCGTTCTCCTGATAGTAAGGTCGTGAGAGGTGTTTTACAAAATTTTTTTAAATAAAAACAGGTAAGTTTCCTTTAAAACCCCAAATGTGTAATGTTTGGAGAATTTCATTTCGCCATACTCGATCGCACGCTTTTTCAAGGTCGAAGAAAACAGCCACGACATGTTGGCGGGAAAGGAAGGCTTCCTGGATAAAGTTGTCACTACGGAAAAGGTGGTCGATGGTTGATCTGCATCTTCTAAAACCGCACTGGATGTGGGAAAGAAGGTTTCGCCTCTCCAGACACCAAATTAGTCGACGATTAACCATTCTTTCCATAATTTTGCAAAGGCCACTGGTCAACGAGATCTGCCTGTAGTTGTTTGCATCGCTTTTAACTTTTCCTTGCTTGGGGATTGGAACAATCACAGACTCCTGCCATGATCTCGGAAAGCAACCATCGCTCCATATTTGGTTTATCGTGTGGAGGACGTCGCACAATGCCGATTCGGGGATATTCCGGATGAAGGCATTGTGAATTCCGTCTAATCCAGGGGAACCGTTTCGTGAGTCAGCTATTGAAGACTTCAATTCCCATATGGAGAATGTGATGCTGGATTCATATTCCGTCCAGGAAGCCTTCATCGCCCCTTTCACTATCTGTAACTACCTTTCCCTAAAAATACTCCAATTGGCTTTCTGGATCAGCCAAGAGTCGGGTCTGCTAAAATTCGCATCTAAAGTTGGTCTCAATTGTATACAGAGGAAAATGGTCGCTTCCACAGAGATCATGGTGTACAGACATACTAATCTTGTCTATAAGACTGCTCGAGGTCAAACGTAAGTCTATGCAAGAGTAAAAGCCATTAAAACTATTAAAATGGGTACTCTCCCCATTATTCACTAAAAACAGATTAAGGTCGATAATAAAAGATGATAATATACGTCCTCTTCGATTACATTTTTCCCTAGAACTTCCCCATATCTCTATTTTAGCAGATATCTTTTTAAAGGTCTCGCCGTCCATTTTGTACTTCATTACGAGGTAGCGCATACAGGCTTCATTGCATATTTCTCCCCCGCCCGTTTCAGGACGGGATCTTTTAGATGGAGGAAGGTTATCCGGCTCCATAAATATTAAACATTCACCCCCTGGGCTCCCCACCCAGCACGGAGCCACACATTCGAGACGCCACACCGCAAACCGGTGTGGTCGCCAGGGCTACCCAAGGGATATAGCACTATTGTTTAGGAGGTCTGCTTTGGGTGGGGCCTCCAGTGCATGGGCCCATACACCTTTTTCCGCCCTACACGGACCCCCGTCACTCCAGCACTCGCCATCGAAACGTGTCGACAAGCCGATTGATCAAGACTGGCTATATCTTGACCGCCCGTTTACAGGGGATCCAGGGCCGAAGTGGGATGTTGTACTCCGGTCCATACCGGGCATCCGACACCCGGCTGGGTACCGAAGAGCTCACCCACCAGGATCCCCTTCTCCCCTTTACGGGTCTCCGCACACGGCAAACATGCGGGTAGATCGCAGGCCAGCTGGTATGGCCGCACACAGACACAGACCCACGAAACTGTCCGGACACATCCCTTTGCTGTCTGGGGGTTTGTTTTCGGGGTTTACCTACCCGCCCTTTTAGTCGCCTCTTACGACAAATAGGGATACTGCGGAAGTATTCTCCATCCCCCTACCCGCAGGGGTACTTTCCCCTAGAGTATGGCAGAGAATTCCTATGGCTTTCTTAGGCCCTTTTTAAAGTAAATTATATTTAATTGTGTTAGATGCGTACAGCAAGTGACTGTAAGTGGAAACCGTAACCTCCACTTCGGCTAACCAAATTGTGGATAAATTGAGAACCATGATCGCCCGGTTTGGCATTCCAGAACTGATAGTCAGCGATAATAGATCACCTTTTACTTCTGAGGGATTCTCAAGACATTCTCAATTATAGCAAAAGGTAAGTTCAATATAACATTAAAGTTGAGCTTAGCCTAATTGCTTTAGCAGCAGTATATAATTAGAAAAAAAGATACGTAAACGGATACAGGCGCACAGTTGCCGTTTCTTACTACCCCACTGGTAATGAGTGCGTTGAAACATGCACTCAAACTCGGATACATACAATTGTGAAACAAACGGTAGATGTATATTATGTAAAAAATTTTCAATATTAATATAAATTTATAACAACCAAACAAGTAATGAAGAAAACTTAACTACTTTGTTGTACTTATATCTAATTTGTTTTTACGTTTTCAGAAATAACACTCAGCGAAAAAGAGGACAGAAATGAGGGACAAAACAACCAAGAACAAGAACAATGATGTAGGGAAGGATCGTGGACCACAGAGGAGGATTCGTGTTGTCGCATCAGCTCAAGGAACTCTACATCTACCTTCTTACTACACAGTGGACTGTTTGAATTGGTCTCATGATGATTTTATTAATCAGTATTTCGATTAAAAATATCTTTATTACAATTGTGGATAAAAGTTGTCAAAATAACGTTTTAAAAAATGGAAAGACCTTAGGGTTAACTCTCAAAGAATTTAAAGTATGGCTTAGTATTAAAGTATTTAAGGTATGAGTTTTGTAATGGCTGCAATGCAGCTTCCTAAGATACGGATGTATTGGAAACGAGGCCTCCGCATTTCTCTAGTTGCAAATACCATGTCAAGAGGTAGATTTTTTCACATAAGAACATATTTGAAAGTTATTTTGACACTGATGTTACCGTTGAACAAAGGAAGGCTGACAGGCTGTGGAAAGTACAGCCACTGATTGATACAGATTTAAGCGGTTGCCTAAAACAGCCAAGAAACCAGCACATTTTCTTAGACGAAATGATGGTTCCATTTAGTGGATTCTGCCCTCTCAGACAATTTGTAACAAACAAACCCAACCCTGTCGGCTTGAAAGTGTATGTGCTTGCCAATCCTAATGGCGTTGTATGTGATTTTACTGTTTACTAGGGAAAAACTACATTCCCTGTTGAAACTGGTAAGGGGTTTTCACTTGATGAGTCTGCCTTTCTTCATTTATCTAAATCTTTGGTGCCAGGCCATACCATCTATGTTGGCCGATACTTCAACACTAAAGTTGGTTGATGAATTAAATAATCAAGGTATTAGGTGTTCAGGTACTATCATGAGAAACTGACTGCCGAAAAACACAGATCTTCCAGATATTAAACGGTTCATCAAGCAAGAACGGGGTTCTGCCATTGTGACTGTAAAAAATGGCCAGTTCATGGCAACTAATCTATGGAAGTACAATACGGTAACAATGCTATCAAGCAATGAGTCGACAGAGCCTATGGAAGAGGTGAGGCGCTGGTCCAAAATTGAAAAGCGTTGTCTTTGTGCCACAACCTAAGGTTATATCGTCATAAAATAAAAATATGGGAGAAGTCGTGATGGCAGACAATGCTTTTGTATTGCTTTTCACGTGCTAGTACAAAAGAAATGGACAATAAGGTGTATTATGCACTTTTTTGATTTATGCCTACCAATGCATGGCTGCAAATGCGAGATGTAAAGAGGGAGTGCAGAATGCCATCAAAAGAAATACCCCAATTTAGAACATTTAAATTAAATGTCGGGAAGAAATTGATAGCAGAAAATTCTGATGAGCAGTCTGAGTAAGATTCAGGCAATGAAAATATTCGTGTGTGTTGATGGTAGAAAATCTTCCATCCTTCCATTCCTTCCATCGAGCAAAAAACTAGGGGCACACATCTTTCTGATAATGATAAGCACCAAAAAAGATGTAGGTTGCCGAAAAGTGACAAAAAACGAGTTTTTCGCACCAAATGTAATGTTTATCAATGTTTTGTTCCTGGTAGGAATTGCTTTAAAATATTTCACACAAAATAATGACTGATATTGTATTTATGTTGGAAAGAAAAAAAATATGATTTGGTGGATATATACAATTTACACCATCTATGAATGTTTTTATAATTACTAGGACCGAATGTCCTATAAGAAGGAAGTTTATTTAACTGTATGTGATGCAATAAATAATTTTTAAACATTTTTCCCAAGAAGCTTGCTACAAAACTAGGCAAGATTTATAAAAGAATTACACAAAATTAACAAACAAAAGTTCAGAACTCAATGATAGTAAATCTGTACGTCCTTCTGATACTACATTCGGTCTTCATCAACATCAACCCAACCAAAGGAAAAATACAAAAAAAATGGCCAAAAAGTAGTCTCTTAAGGCAAAAGGACGAAAAAAGGAAACAAAAACACAAAAGAAAACTTGATTTTGACGAAACATCATCAGAGGATGTAGACGAAAAAGGTCTATGCGATGACGAAGATGCATTTGAGTGGGGAGCAGCTGACATAGTGTGTGCTTGCTGTGTGGGGAATTTGGAAATAATGAACTTTGGTTTCGTTGTGTCATGTGCGGCAAATGGGTCCACTCCGAATGTAGCGAGAGGGACAGCGCTGAAAATTATATTTGTGACTTTTGTTTGGAGCCTAAAGTTTAGTTTATACTATCATCAACCCATGCAAAATATGGCTTTCTATTAGTTTTTTATGTTATCCTAAGTATAGGCTATGTCTAAGCGCTGATGGACACTTAATTGGAACACTTAGCGTAGTTAAGTATTACATATATACTTATAGTACACAGTAATAAATATATACATTTATTCAGTGTGATATATAACTAAAGTTTATGACGCACTTTAATACCCAATAAAAAGGAATTTTAAGTATAATGAGAGTTTTTGTTATGCTTAGAGACAAACCTCTATTAGTTTATCACAGGACGGCATTACCCCAACACTGGGGCAAAATTACCCCATCACATAAGGGAATTTCGCTACTTAGCCTTTTTTATATTTTTATTGTCCTTATATAGCAAGAAACTATATTATTAAGCACTTATTTATGCACATATACATGTATAATAGGATGTAGTAGTTATCCCTAATTTTAATTCAGATATAAATATAAAAAAATATTTTCTCATAAGGTGGCGGCATTACCCCACTCTCTCCTAATAGTTGATACACAATATACTACCTTTCCTCAATGTCATTTTCAGAAAAATTTGCCAAAACGAGGTGGATGTCACAGCGGGATCGTTTCAGGAAGGAGAACAAGAAGTTTAGAAGTGGGCAGGCGGCCGAGGAGAGCAAGGTGCGGCCCCTGAAACAACTGTTCAAGTTCCTAGAGGACTCCAGCGAGCCAAGAAAGTAAGAAACTTAATATCACATTTATATTCTCAAAAAACATTGGAATGAACATAATCCTGCGTCATTGTCACTAATTTCAACAGCTGTCAATTATCTGAACCCAGAGCTATTACCAATTACGTCCCGCCGACTCTTTTACAGTGCACAGGGACAGAGCTGGATGATATTTCAACAAGAAGAGTTTCATACTGAACATTTAGTAGTAGTAGTGGGGTTTACAGGGTGCGTCGACGGCATGGTCATTTTGCACCACTACGCGTCATAATTATAAAAAATAAATATACGCTGCATATTATATTATAATTAAGTACTTGAAATAAACGCTGAGTCAAAATTAAAAATAATGTTACATCCTTAAAATACTATTAAATAGGCCAGTTTCGTTAAAAAATTCCAAAGTGCGGTTGAGAACATCTGGGTCATCGCCTAGAATGTACCCCAGGTCTCCCACTAGCTGCAGCCTGTTGCGCACCGCCCGATATCTCTCACACTCCGTCAGGATATGTCGAATGCTAAGAGGACAGTCACAGTCATCACATCGCGGTGGAATTTTCTCTTCGGTGAAGAGGAAGGAGTGGGTCAGAGGGCTGTGCCCTATCCTTTGTCGTGTTATGACGACTTCCTCTCGGCGACTCTTCCTGACGGACGAAGGCCACGCTGTCACCACCGGTTTTAACCCGCGCAGTTTGTTACCTTCGGTGGTTCTCCACGCCTCCTTCCACTGCTCTAGGACTGCATTTCTTAAAGCCGCCTTCACATCTTGGAAGGGTACCGGCATCGGTTCCATGGCGTCCATTGCGAGTGCCTCTTTCGCCAAAGTGTCGGCTCTCTCGTTCCCGGTGATACCCACGTGTCCAGGGATCCACGTGAAAAAGATCTTAATTCCCTTTTTGTCAAGAGAGAGGAGTGACGATTGAATCTCCTGGACTAAAGGGTGCGCGGGAAAAAGGCCGGAAATGGCATTCAGTGCACTTAGGGAGTCCGAGCATACAACGAAGGAGCCACGATCCTGAATCCCATCCAAGGCCCGCCTAATAGCGTACAGCTCCGCTGTGAAAGCGCTACACATTGGATGAAGCCTTGCTTTCACAGCTTCGTGGTGGGGTGAGAAGACTGCGCACGCGCTGGCGGTGCCTGATCTGGAGCCGTCGGTATAAATAGGCACGAGATCTCGATGGGTGTCTAAGAACATATAGAATAGACGCTGGTACTCTTCTGCAGTGGTAAAGTGTTTTAGACGCTTGTTAAGATCAGTATTGATTTTCGGCGCGGGAGTGACCCAAGGCGGACTTTTGCAGCTTCCTATAGGGTATATGTCTGGGAGTGTAATACCTTGCGCTTGGATGAAAGTATAAAACCTTATGCTAGCAGGCCTAGTGGCTCTTGTCCGGCGATTGAAAAGTTCTATTAATTGGGGTTTAAAAACAAGGTTGAAACATGGGTGGGACTTCATAGATAAAATTTTGGCAAAGTAATTGCACATGAGCAGGTTCCTTCGGTGGCACAATGGCGGCTCTCCTGTATCCACATAGAGGCTTTGCACCGGACTAGTCCGGAACGCACCAGTGGATATCCGTAGGCCTGCATTGTGTACCGCATTCAGAGTACGTAGGTACGACTCCCGTCCGGAGGCGTATACGAAGGAACCATAGTCAAGCTTCGACCGGACCAACGAACGGTACAACAAGATCAGCATTGAGCGATCGGCTCCCCAAGTTGAGTGACTCAAGAATTTTAAAATGTTTAGAGTCTTAAGACATTTAAGTTTTAAAGTATCGATATGTTCCCGCCAGTTGAGGCGACAGTCAATAATCATGCCTAAAAAACGTACAGAGTCAACAAACGGAAGGTTTGTACCGCCCAAGGTTAGTGATGGGGGAATGGTATGACCCCTACACCGGCGTAAGTGGAGGCATTTAGTTTTCTCCAAGGTGAATTTAAAACCGTTATCTTTGGCCCACCTATCCAACTTGTTTAGAGTAAGCTGGATAAGTCTGCCCGCGGTAGCTGGTTGGGATGACCTACAAAAAGTTGCTAAGTCGTCCACAAACAGGGAGCCAATTACCGGTGTTTTTACACAGATAGCGATATCGTTAATCGCTATAGCAAATAGCGTTACGCTAAGTACTGAACCTTGGGGAACACCGTTCTCTTGACTATAAAAATTTGATTCGTGTTGGCCAATTCTCACTTTGAAAACTCGGTCAGATAAAAAATTTTGAATAAAAATGGGTAGGTTACCCTTAAATCCCCATTCGTGCATCGTTCTTAGGATTTTGTGACGCCAAACTCGGTCGTATGCCTTCTCTATGTCAAAAAATACCCCGACTACGTGTTGTCGCAGAAGAAAGGCTTCTTGGATATAGTTATCAATTCTGACTAAATGATCGGTCGTGGAACGGCCTCTGCGGAAACCACATTGAATACCAGAGAGAAGGTTTCGGCGCTCTAGCCACCAGACGAGCCGCCGATTCACCATTCTTTCCATAGCCTTACACAGGCAGCTGGTGAGGGATACAGGTCTAAAGTTATTCGGGTCGGCTCGGTCTTTGCCTTTTTTGAGTATGGGAACTACCGCAGACTCCCGCCAGGACGGTGGAAAAGAACCATCTAGCCATAGTTGGTTGAAGGTATGGAGAACCTCTAACAGTGCCGACTCCGGCATATTCCGGAGGAAGGCATTGTGGACCTCGTCAGGTCCCGGAGAAGTGATATGGGAGTGAGAAATGGCAGATTTGAGTTCCCAGAGGGAAAACGGAAGGTTGTAATCCGCCAAGGGATGTCGTTCCTTAAAGTTTATCGGGGACATCTCCAATCGCTCCTTGGTTTTCAGAAACGTAGGGTCGTAGCTCCTGTTACTGCTGGTTTTGGCAAGTAGCTGGCCGAAAATGTCGCTGATAGTAATGTCAGACGTTATTACATCGCCATTGACATGTAAAAAGGAGATGCCGACCTGTTGGTGGTTACCCGATAGACTCCTGATCTTGCGCCAGACCTGTGTAAGTGGTGTTCTACAGTTGACATCCGAGACAAATTCCACCCAGGAAGCCTTCTTCGCCTTATTCACGACCTGCCGAGCCTTAGCTCTTAAGCGCCGGAAGGCGGAAAGGTTCGTGTCCGTCGGGAACTTTTTAAAAATTTGTAGCGCCTTTTTCCGTTTGCGAATGGCAGCTGCGCATTCTTCATTCCACCAAGGTACACATTGTCTTGATTTGAGACGGCGAGACCGTGGTACGCTCGTATTCGCGGCTTCGACGATGCAGCTTGTTAAATGATTAATGTTAGACACGCTGTTTAGCGTCATGTCGTGTTTAAAGGTAAAATTGCTCTTAAAACGACCCCAATCGGCTCTCCGGATAATCCAGTTGCCCTGCCGAATAAAAATGGGGTTAGAACGTCCCTCTTTCAATATAAAAATGGGATAGTGATCACTCCCACATAAATCGTCGTGTACGGACATACTCAGTTTATTTAATAACACGCTCGATGTCGCGCATAAGTCTATAGAGGAGAAGTCACCAGTAAAGCTGTTGAACCGGGTTTTCTCCCCGTCGTTCAATAAAACTAGGTTAGACTCCGTAATGAAGGAAGATAAAATCCGTCCTCTACGATTACATTGTCCTCTACTGCTCCCCCATAGAGGATCGTGTGCGTTGAAGTCACCGAGTAAAATAAAGGGCTGAGGCAGCTGGTGGACAAGGGCTTCCAAATTAAAACGGGTGACCGGTGCACCCTCCGGCAGATATACGTTGCATAACGTAACCATCTGCGGAGCGTGAACAGTCACTGCCACCGCTTGAAACGGTGTGTTCAGGTGTACCTGGGAGGTGTAAAAGGCCTCCCGGATAGCAATTGCCACTCCACCCTGGGCTCGTTGGCCGCGGATGTCGTCTAGTCTAAAAACATTAAAATCGTTTAAAATGCCCTTGTCCGTGTTTTTATGATGCGTTTCCTGAAGACAAACGCAAACCGGGTTAAAATCACGTATTAAAACGTCCAGCTCCTCCTTATGCCGATAAAAACCGTTGCAGTTCCACTGCAGTATAAAAGCCATTGGAAATAAATAAAAAATAGAAAGAAAATAAATTAGGTTAAAATCGAGCGGTTAAAAATTGGGGAGGTCAGCGTCTTATGCGATTTTTCTTCCCCTTGCTACGAACTTGGAGGATATCAGTGTCTGATAGACACTCGTCCTCCTGCATTGGCTCTGGGGTGCTCTTTCGAGCCTTGCCAGATGGACCGGGGGATTGCGAGTTCCCACGCTTGGATTGCGTGGCCCCGGCAGATGTTTTGGCCGGGTTCCGCTTAGGGGACCCCGGACCGGTGGGTTTGGTCTTAGATTCCGGATTGGAAGCCTTAACCGGAGTGGCCGATTTCTCTTCTGTGGGTTTAGTGTCCTGGTTGGCATTTTCATCCGTCTGGGTCGAGATGGTGACCTTTGCGATCGGAGTGGCAGCAACATGAGCCCATGATCTGGAAAAAGTGGGGGCAACTTGTGCTCTATACTTTTTCCGAGCCTCGAGATATGGTATTTTATCCACCGTCTTGATCTCCATGATTTTACGTTCTTCGATCATCTTTGGATAATTACGAGAGTACACGGGATGGGCACCCTCGCAATTGACGCAAAGTGGGTCACTTGTGCCTTCCACACCGTCATGCTTATCCAGGCTGCAGCGGGGGCAGATGGCCTTGCCCTGGCATCGTGTGGCCATGTGGCCGAATTGCTGGCACTGGTAGCATCTCATAGGTGCCGGTATGAATGGCCGCACTGGGACCGATTCATAACCGACGAACACTTTGTCGGGGAGGACGTCACGCGCGAACGTAAGGATGACAGATGTCGTGTTGACCCTCTCTCCGTTGCGTTTAGTAGTGAGTCGACGAGAATCAGAAACCCCCTGTGGGGCCATCTCCCGCTTTGTCTCGTCGATCTCGACGTACAATAGGTCATAGTGGCTAATCACTCCCCGACAGGTGTTCAAGGTACGGTGCACCTCGACCTTGACGGGAATGTCGTGCAACTTGACGGTCTTCAGAAGTTTCTCGCTCTGAGCCCTGTTTGCCTTTTCGATGAGCAGTGTGCCATCGCGAAGCTTTTTTGCAGATTTCAGATCCCCAGGAACCAAACCCGACAGAACTTTACGAATAAGAAAGGGGGAAACCTTTTTCAGGCTCTCCCCTTCCTTCTGGCACCTCATCACTAGATAGCGCTGACTAGCGCCATGAACATTTTCTCCCCCGTCCGAATCCGGACGGGATCTTTTTTGGGGTGGAGGTTTGTTGTCCGCCATGCCCTAGATAACATTCGTCCCCCGAGCTCCCCACCCACCATGGAGCCACACATTTGGGACGCCACACCGCGAGCCAGTGTGGTCGCCAGGGCTACCCGAGGGGATATAGCACCCTGAAGATGGTCGTCTGTTTCGGGTTGGGTCTTCGATATAACGGGCCCACCAACCCGAGAATCTCCGACCGCCCTACGCAGACCCCCACCTCCCTAGCACTCGCCACCGAACTTAACGGCAAGCCGATTGACCGGGGGTGGCTAGCCCCCGGCCTCCCGTTTACAGGGAATTCAGGGCCGAAGTGGGATATTGAACTCCGGTCCATACCGGGCATCCGACACCCGGCTGGGTTCCAGAGAACTCACCCACCAGGATCCCCTTCTCCCCCTTACGGGTCTCCGCACACGGCAAACATGCGGGTGGATCGCAGGCCAGCTGGTATGGCCGCACACAGACAGTGGACCCACAAAACTGTCCGGACGCATCCCTTTGCTGCCTGGGGGTTTGTTTTCGGGGTTTCACCTCCCCGCCCTTTTAGTCGCCTCTTACGACAAGCAGGGATACTGCGGGAGTATTCTCCATCTCCCTACCCGCAGGGGTATACTGAACATTTGTTTTGGTTTTTCACATCATTCATTCACAACTAGCATGTACTTATATTTTTATGAGGTTTTGACAACTTTTTTTTGCACTACAGAAGGAACAACTGCATCAACTTCTTACATATCGCGTAAGTTTTCGGCTATTCATGCAATTACACTATGACATGAATTTTTTACCTGCGCATAAGCTTCTCAGCAGTATAGGTGTGCTATCTCATGAGTGAAATTATGTGCACTTGCAGTTTCCTTCGACTTTCCTTAGCCTCGGAGGATGAGGGGAGGGGCGAATGGAGGAAGGTCGGCCCAGGAGACCGGGTGAACATGAAACTCTCACCTTGGCTGGTGGTATTGCATATTAAAACATTTTAATTGAAGCAATGGATGACATTAAGGCGTTGAATTTCTTAAGAAGGCGAAGGGAGAGAGAGAGATGCTGCGACTTATCCGCATTAATAGGGATAGATTGCGAGACATCCGGGACAGTTCAGACCCCTTTGCTGTCACAAATGATATATTCAAGGGATTATACCGCCTTTATTGTTATGTATTATAAAGGAAATGGTTCGGGCACTGGTGGAGGAATTGCGCCCACATATGGTGCCAGCAAGGAGGAGTACAGCCACCCCAATAGAAATTAAGGTAATTATAAGATACTTTGAATATATTGCTTAATTATTCAGCTCACATGATACCTAATTTAAGTAAATGATCCAGGTTCTCTGTGCACTGCATTTCTATAGGCAAGGATGCTACCAGAAGAGTGCAGGGAGTGACAGCAACCAGGGGCTTAGCCAAAGTGCTGTCTCAAAAGTTATTGAGGAAATGACAGCAGCACTCAACACATAACATTTTGGCGAAATGAATCCATTTCCCTAGGACACCAGGGGAAAGGAATAAACTCATTCGGAAGTAAGTAAACATTTCAATATTTGTGTAAGTTAAAATGTATATAAGGAATCATTTATTATAGGAATTTATTATAAGAAAATCAATGTCGTTGCAGGAACTTGATGAATCTACAAATAGAGAAATAATTCATTATAAACTAATATGTCTACATTCTTAGAATGTCTTACATATCTATATTCTCTCTACCCAGGAATTATCAGTCATTTCACATCCCTGCGGTGATTGGCTATGTAGATGGCACACACGTGGCCATAAAAGCTCCAAAGGAAGAGGAGAACCTCTTTCTATACAGGAAGTTCTATCATTCCATTAATGTTATGATAGTAAGTGGAAATGTAAAATTTATAAGAAATCAATGTAAAAATCAGCTAATTATAAATAAAGTGGTCCAACATTAAATGTTTGTTACCACATCCTCACATTAGAATGATATACTTATTTTCTACATACAACTTTTTCCAGGTTTGTGATTCGGAAATGGCAATTTTGAACTGCCTTGGGCGATTTGGAGGTAGCAACCATGAATCGTACTTATGGGATGAGTCCTCAGTTAAGGCAGCACTGATGGATATATGGGCTAGTGGCGAGCGTTGCTGGCTTCTGGGTATTGATAGTTGTAAACTGTCTCACACCCGTATATAATTTATAAAGTGCTACATGTCTTGTGGATGGACTATAATTGTTTCAACACAAGAGATCTTTTTGGCTTTCCAGGAGATTCTGGTTATTCCCACCAGCCATGGTTACAGACTCCCATTATAAATGCACCTGATGGGTCTCCAGAAGCCCATTACACAGCTCTGCATGTCCGGGCAAGGAGTACTGTTGAGCGCTGCATAGGTCTGCTCAAGGCTCGATTCCGATGCCTCCTGAGGCACCGTGTTTTGGAGTACACACCAGTTTAGGCAGGATGTATAGCAAATGCCTGTGTTGTACTCCATAATACGTCTCAGAGGAGGCTTAGTGGATGTGGATGAGGCCCCAGAGGAGCCTGGTGAGGGCAATATGCTTCAGGAGCGATTGCCATGCGAGCAGTTGCCACGAAGGGCATTGCTGCAAGAGGCAAGGGCAGTGAGACAGAGGATAATTGACAGGCTGCATCCTCAATAGTACCTATATAATTATTTGCATTATGTTTATAGCTTTAATTTTATGTATTTCATTTATTTTTTTGCCATGGTTGGTTTATTCTGATGCCTTGTTTTATGCTGATTCCTTGTTAAATTTGGACATGGAATAGAACATGAAGCGCAGTATCATAGAAGTGTGAGAAAAATGAAGAAAGCAATGCCTTAAGTGAGATATGAATAAGGTTTTTAACCGATAGTTTAGTAGTATGAAAAAGGGAGTTTAAGGGGGGCCGTAAATACAGGAATTCTGGAAGGAAATTGGTAGGTAGTATGTGGAGCACATCAAGGAATGAGTGCCTGTCTAAGGAAGCTATATAGGCTATTTAGGAAGCTACAAGGAAGTATAACAAGTACGCAGTCCGTGTTGTCGGCTAAAATGCTATATAATATTTTAATATATCAATTTTAATATTTCGTTTCTTAATATTTTCCTTACAGTAAATATCATCAGAATAGACTTAGCCACGATTGAAAAGTTTTTAAAAACGACCATGACTTATATCCTAAGTGACATTAAGTGGGGCCTATGTAGCTATCTCTGTATTCACATAAAATACGTCACCTGTTATAACAGTATTACCAGAATTGCGAAGTCCAATTGAAATATTTTTAAAATGTCACGTAAATTATTTCCGGTGATTGGCTTTTCATAGGGCAATGTTTATTATTTGTGTCAGTGTTCGTGAACTTGCACGTACGTAATATTTTCATTATTAATCAACGTATATCGTACTTTTCGCACAGTTTTTTCGCTACACGTTTAGCTCTTATAGGAAATGCAATAGTCTCTGCATATATATAAAATATTACCGTAAGTGCGAATTCCGATTTGTTGGTGGCACATGTTTTAAAACGCTGTCAAAATGTCCCACCAATTCTTTTTTCGTAATCGACAATAATTAGCCCGCGACGCACTATCCGACTGCTCGCGTGCCAGATAATAACGTAGCTATTGTCATAGGATATTTCCTATAGCAAGTCAACTATCCGTGGATATAGACGCGCTTCATTATTATCTGAGCTAACGTATTTCTTCGCATCTAGGAAGTTACTGCTAACCGGTCTTTTGTCAAAGATTCGTGTTTGTTCCTCCGCGGAGAGTTATTTTTGGAGACACTCTTAGATGGTTTAATAGCTTCTGGATCCTATCGAATACTTTGTGCTTCTTACCGTCTGAATTCATTTCGGTGGTCCGGGTCAAGTTTAAACGCAGCCAACATGTTTTCATAACAACCGGGTCTTTCAAGTAGGCTGTGATGTATCAATATATTTTCCCTGAAATAGATTTTTCCCGTTTGTCCTTTATACGTTGCTTTCCCGGTTGGTTTCGCAGACGTATCGGGATTAGATAATGTTACTTATGAATATTATTTCGCGTGCGTATATGGAATTTTTCAAAGCGAGCTTATTTGACACCGGAAAGGTGATAGGTTTTCCATAGAAACACGTGTGTAGTATTCTTAAGTCTTGATGGTACGAAGTTATGAAAGATGGTCCGGGTTAAGGTGCACAAAGATGTCTCCTACTCTCTTGGTTTTGTAAATAAAGTGTAGTTTAAAATAAAATTCGAATGCAGCGAAATATGTTAAGGTTAGTTGTCACGTGCATTAATATAGCTTTTTATCCTTAAAAATTTCGGTCACAGGTAACGCAAAGAGAAAATATCTTCACTACAGCTACACTTGCAAATAGAGATTCCTCGCGGTTTGCTCATTGTGAAATTTTTATGCCAATCATATAGCATGTTAAGGATTAGACCAGTGCGCGTAGAAGTTTTTGGGTTGAACGTTTCGTTTTGATTCATTTTAAAGCTGTTTTACTATTTGCCAAAAAATAATATTCAACGGTTACGAGGAGGTTATTTTATTAGTGTTATTTTTTGATTAGATATACAAAACATTAACGTTCTCGGTTCCTGGTTTTGAACGTTTAATTGGTACTATTCGACACGTTTTGCACATCGGTGACATCCATAGCCATACAATGGAGAACGGTTTATTCTTTTCGAAAAGTGTGAATTCTGTTGGCTGTAGACACTTCTTGGAGTTGTGAATCCGATGTATAAAATTTTCTTTTCTTACTTTCTTTTTGGTTAAGGGGTTAGACCGTTCCACACTTTGGAGTCTTCTTCCCACCTTGGACAACACCTCATCAGACGAGGCAGGACCAAGTACCTCTTCACTTCCAAAGAAACACGGAAGGCCATACAAAGACAAGCGCGGACGCCCGAAAACCTTCTCGCTCATTCGAGCCGAACAGCGTAATATTGCCTCGAAGAAATACGCCTCCACAAATCCCGAGGTTAATCGCAAGGCTTTGAAGTGATACGCGGGGGCTCACCCTGACGTTCATAGGGAGCATTCGCAGCGATATCAGGAGGCAAATCCAGAAATTCATCGGGAGGCTGTTAACCGCTATGCCGAGGCGCATTGCTGCGGAAGGAGGGATAGCGCCAGGGAAGGTATACCTGCCATCCGGCTTCACAAACAATCCCCCGTACATGCATCTGCGGTACATGGATGGGATGGCGATCGTGTCCATGAAGGGCAAGCCGAGTTTCTTCCTCACGGTTACCTGCAATCCGTCGTGGGTGGATATTAAAGCCAGCCTGAACTCGGGCGAGGCGCCCTTCGACCGACCGCATTTGTGCGTTCGCATTTTCCAAGAGAAGTTGAGGAAACTCTTGACGGGAATCAGTCTACGGAACGGAGTACTGTTCGGTGAACTGATATACATCCTCTACGCCATCGAATTTCAAAAGCGCGGCCTTCCGCACGCGCACATCACTTTCAGGGTCGCTGGAGGAGGACCAAGGCAGTCAGCCAAATTGATTCCTTCGTTAGGGCAACCATTCCACAGCGGGAGGAGGCGAACGGCAGACTGCAGAGGCTGGTCCTGCAGCACATAGTTCACGGCCCGTGTGGAATTGAGCACCCGAGTGCGCCGTGCATGAATAGAAACACCGGGAAATTCACGAAGCGCTTCCCAAAGGCGGCGAACGAGGTCAATCACGCCGATCGAAGGGGGTTTATCCTACACCGAAGACCATGCGAGGAGTCTGTATGGATCAAGAGGAAAATTATCATCACGGATTCTTCCTTACAACCCATCTGTCCTATTCATGGAATTCCACTGCAATTTGGAAGTATCCACGAGGCAAAGGGTAATCAAATACATGTTTAAATATATAAACAAGGGTCCCGACCGCGCGCGAGTGGCAATTGTGGATGAACAGACCCAGGACGAGTTGGAGGATTATGCCAGCCTGCAATATATAAGCGCCTGCGAGGCTCGGTGGAGAATATTGGAATACGACGCAGGTTGTCGGGAGCCGACTGTCGTCAATCTTCCTATCCACCTCGATCAGCAGGATAACGTAATAGTCAAACCGGGACAGGAAAGAGAAGCTCTGGAGAGGTCTAAGTCCAAACTTACTCTCTACCTCAACAGACCCGACACCTCGGATTTGACGCCCTTAACATATTTGGAATTTAACGAACAATACATCGTTGAGACCAACCCGAAGCCTGGAAACGAGCCGTTCGGAGATATGAGGCATTTCCTGGCAAAGTGACAGCGAGGAAGCTGCGTTGCTCGACTTCGGTGGTTATCGCCAACGCTGGGGGAGTTTTTTTCCTTAGGATGCTACAAGGGAAAATCCCAAGCAGGAGTTGTGAGGACATTCGCACAGAAGACTGCGTAATCCACGCTACGTTCCAGGAAGCGGCCATGGGCAGGGGGCTACTCGACGAACAATCAGAATTCGAGCACGCGCTCGAAGAGGCTGTGCTCTTCAAGACGGGACGAGGCCTCCGTCAGCTGTTTTTCTCCGTCATCATGTTCGGCGTAGCGGCAGCCATTCTCTGGGAGCGATTGGAGGATTCCCTCAGCGGTGATTACATGCACAATCAGGACAAAGAGAGGGTTGCGTACTCTGTGCAACATCGACCACATGCTCCGCCCTCATGGAAGACGTCTGCGGGATTTGGGTTTCCAGGAGGTGGAAGATGTGACCACGGAAGTAGGTCTCGGGGTAGTCGGGTGGCATGCGGAAGACGCCACCAGGACAGCCAAGACGTGTCGTCCTAAGCTCATGGAGGAACAATCGAGCGTCGCTGATGCGATCACAAACGCTGTCAACTCAGAAGAAAAGACAAATAACGTTTTCTTCATCGTCGGGCCCAGCGGTACAGAAAAAGACTGTGGTATTAAACTACTTAACTTCAAAGTTACGTTCAGAGGGCGCAATTGAACGGCGTGCAGCGTCTACAGGAATAGCCGCGTCAAACCACGAAGGAGGTATCACGGCGCACTCAATATTTTAACTGCCTCTGGAAACCAACGACCCTCACGCACCCTGCAGCATTACCGGCGGCGGTCAAAGAGCCGAACTCATAAGAAGGGCATCTTTGATAACTTGGATGAGGCTCCCATGGCCCACAAAACCACAATAGAAATCCTCGACCGCTCTTTGCGGGACATATGTCAGGATACAGGGGCTTTTGGTGGAAAGGTAATGGTGCTAGCCGGAGACTTCAGACAGATCCCACCAATAATCCCCGACGGTACGAAGGCCGACATAATTCAAGCATCCCTCAAATCATCTGAACTATGGCCCAGCATAGTAAAAAACGACTGGGAACCATTCTTCGCTCCCGAGAAGACCAAGAATATTCAAAGTTCGTGCTGGAAGTGGACGAAAACAAGATCCCCTCCATTTCTATCGGTATCTACGCGGTGGGGGATGGGTCGCATGTATTGAGTAGTAATAGTTATTGTTTCATATAAAAAGCACGATATGCAAGAAAACAACAAAATAATCCAAAACAAAACAAAATTATAAAATAGAAACAATTATTTTTTCTCTTTTTTATAGCATTGAATGTAAAGTAGTTCATCACATGTTTTAAGTACTAAATGTAGTTGTATTCATTGCAAGCCTTCTGCCAATGCATGTTGATTAGTTTGCTTAGACTTACGCACGGCCCTACTCTGATTTGGTCTCCGCGCTCTCAAATTACACACAAGCAACGATTGTCAGACCAAATATCCATACTTCCCAGCATGAACTCTTAGTAAATTATTGATGCGATGACGCCTCTTACGCCTTCCTCTAATACACGTTAAGATGATAGGGAGAATTTAGTCCCGACTGTAAGGCTTGGTTTCCGGGGAGGGTGAAGTAGTGAGTGGGGGAAAGTGGATGAGGAGGTTCTTCACACGTAGTTAATATAAGTAGTTGTAGTGCTTGCCCCCCACAAATCCTAACTGCAGCCTCAAATCGGCGAGGGGGTGACAACGATCGAAAGCCATTGCATGGGCATCGTGGAAAAAATGATGTTTCCATTAGGGAGACATGAAATCAACCGCTGGCAGCGTTTCATAATTTTCAACATGATTGTAAATTATTCTTTGTCATTCTTTTCGCTGAATAATTTCGTATAATAGATCCGAATATGGAGTGAACCAAAATACCATCAACGGCTTTCGATTGGTTCATGCAGTGGGTCATTAATTAACCGCCTCACTGTTCTGAACGCTCAGAAGGCCGTAGTGCAGGCGTCAGCAAACGACGGTATTATAATTGCATCATAAATTTCGTTCTTTTATCCAACTAACTGCTATAACTGAAACCGAATGTCTCAATAACAATTTTAAAAATCAAATCAAGAAACCGCTGTATCGATTCGCGTGCTAATCTTATTGGTATAAACCTTCAGGCCCTTTGGGTATCGGCCCGTTAGCTAATACGATATAAGAGGCTCAGTATTTTCTCTGATTTACGCGCATGGAGATCTGGAGCACGCTGTCGGCACCTTTGACGTTCCTCCTATTTCAACAGCTGTTTAACAGTCCCATACATTATAGACACCACGTAGCGGCGTCAAGAAGCCTCCCTCTTAAGTCTCATTCCCTATTTCTCTCCTATCGTGATTTTGGTCGTGATTGTATTAATTGTCGAGGCAATGGGACCTATTTTGAAGGTTTCCTTAGCCATGGTGGCAGTAGGGCGTCGGATGTTTGGGGATCCCGCCAGTTGCTTATGCTGAGGGGAACTCCAGACATTCGCGCGAGGGACCAGCCATCGGCAATCCATGTTGTATGGAAACGAAAGCCGGAAACGGGATCCAACGAGCTGTGGCGTGTAACCTCTTGGGTCAGCAGAGAAAAACACGCGTCTTTCCATTCATGTACTTCCATAAAATATTATTACATAATTTTATATATATTTAATTCAATTAATTTTAAACGAGTCCAGTTTTGATGCATATCTTTATAGTAATGAAGGGTTTACATGATCAATTGTGAACTCCAGGCAGGCCACAAAAGTTTTCGCACTGGTGTTTATTGTGGGATGACTGTGTCAATCGGTATTTTTTAAATAAACTCCGGTTTTGAAACTTTTTACAATGTACATACAAAAGATATCAATATCATATGATAGTAGAGATCGACCAATAATGAGGGTTTCAAATGGTTGTCAAGGTGTTAACATCCAAGGTTTCTTAACTCCGTTCCACATTACTATTTCAAATTAACAATAACCGATTGTTAGACCACCTTAACGACCATTACGCAAAAACCATCTGACGTCATTATATTCACTGCACTCATTCAACCCGCTTGCAGAATTCAAGCGCCAACGTACTTGTTACTAAATATAAATCTGCAAAACTGAATCACTCACTCACTCATTCGTAGTAGTATTTGGGTGAATAGGGTGCTTCGACGACTGAGGTCATTCGCACCACGTCAGCCTAAAATCACCAAGTCATGTTATTTAAATAAATAGTTAAATATATAAATAAATAAATAAAAGCGACGCAGCTCACATTAAAATGGGCGTGAGATAAAACACCACATAATGGTTGGTCACAAACAGTTAAAAAGCCCAGACTCTTTTAAAAATAACATTATCCGACTGACAAAATCAGGATCGTCTCCTAGGACGTGTCCTAGGTCTCCCCTGATGTTCAGCCGGATGCGCAGAGCACGGTATCTATCACACACCGTCAGAAGGTGTCTCACAGTTAAGGGAGAGTCGCAATCCTCACAGTAGGGAGGGATCTTCTCTTCGGTGAAGAGGTAAGAGTGAGTGAGGGCACAGTGCCCTATCCTCAACCGTGTGATTGCGACCTCTTCCCTGCGAGTCCTCCCGACTGATGTGGGCCACACTGATACGACCGGCTTTATGGTGCGCAACTTATTCTCTGTCAGGGAATGCCAGGTTTCCTTCCACTGTCCAAAGGCTACGTTTCTCAGCGTAGCCTTTAAGTCTTGGTACGGTACCAACACTGACGAAATGTGTTCGTCTTGGAGAGCCTTCTTCGCTGCCGAGTCGGCCATCTCGTTACCGGCTATTCCCACGTGTCCAGGTACCCACAGAAAACGGATAACGATTCCCTTCATAGAAAGGGATAAAAGATGACTATGAATCTCCTGGACAAGTGGGTGCATCGGGGAATAACCGGAAATGGCCTGCAGCGCACTCATAGAGTCACTACAGACCATGTATGCGCCACAATTGCCCCTAATACCACCAAGAGCCATCTTTATGGCGAAAAGCTCCGCCGTGTAGATGCTGCACAGCGGGCTTAGCTTCACCCCGATGACTCCATGGTGGGACGAGACCACCGCGCATGCACATGCCGACTCGGATTTCGAACCATCCGTAAACACGGGAGTGAAATCGGAGTGGCGGCACAGCTCTTCCCTAAAAAGTTGTTGGTACTCCATAGGCGTCGTGGAACCTTTCTGGCCAGTTCGTAGGGTAAAACTACACTTCGGAAAGGGCACTCGCCATGGTGGGTGACCGGAATATCCATGGCCGTACACTTCTGGAAGTCTCACATCTGTTCCTTCCATAAAATTTTTAAAACGGACGCTCAGGGGTCTGGTGGCCCTTGTCCGCCTGTTAAAAATGTTTAAAAACCTGGGATTAAAAATTACTTTGAAACACGGGTGAGTCCTCATGGATAAAACTTTTGCCACGTAGTTAGCCATTAGGATGTTCCTCCGGGTATCCAGCGGGGGCTCTCCGGCATCCGAGTATACGCTTAGGACGGGAGACGTCCTGAACGCTCCGGTCGCCAAACGTAGCCCCGCGTTGTGAACCGTTGCCAGCGGTTTCAGGTAGCTTGTGCGGCCCGAGGAGTAGACGAAACATCCATAGTCCAACTTGGAACGCACCATTGCCCTGTAAAATGAAAGCATGGTGGTCCTGTCGGCGCCCCATGTAGTGTGCGATAAAACACATAAAATATTTAAAACGTTAAAACTTTTTTCTTTAAGAATACGGATGAGTTCCTTCCAATTAAGCTTGGAATCGAACACCATCCCGAGAAAACGAACCGAATCAGCGTATGGTAAAACCCTACCACCGAGACGCAACTCTGGTGGTATGTGGTTGCCCCTGCAACGATGAAAATGTACGCATTTTGTCTTTTCCGCTGAGAAGCGGAAGCCGTTCTTTTGGGACCAGCCGTCCAGTTTATTAAGACAGAGTTGTATCTGTCTGGACGCGGTTACTAGTTTGGATGACCGGCGGAGAATAGCCAGGTCATCCACAAACAGTGAGCCCATGACAGGTCCCGTGATGCAGTCGATAGCGTCATTGATCGCAATAGCGAACAATGTCACACTAAGGACTGATCCTTGAGGCACTCCATTTTCCTGCGTATAGGGTTCGGAAAGGTGTTTACCTACTCTGATTCTAAAAACTCGGTCCGATAAAAATTTTTTAATAAAAATGGGAAGATTTCCCCTAAAACCCCAGCCATGCAACGTGTTTAAAATCTTCTGACGCCAAACCCTGTCATACGCCTTCTCCAGGTCAAAGAAGACCGCGATGACGTGCTGGCGCATCAGAAAGGCCTCCTGGATGAAATTGTCGCTCCGAACGAGGTTATCAATGGTTGATCGACCTCGCCGGAAACCACACTGGATATTCGACAAAAGGTTCCGCCGCTCTAACCACCAAACGAGCCGACGGTTTACCATCCTTTCCATTACCTTGCAGAGACAGCTGGTAAGGAAGATGGGCCTGCAGTTACTCGGGTCCGCTCTGTCCTTTCCCTGTTTAGGGATCGGAACCACCGCAGATTCCCTCCAGGAAGATGGGAAGCTACCCTCGAACCATAACTGGTTGAGGGTGCTCAGGATCTCAATCAACGCTTCCCCCGAAAGGTTTCGAAGGAAGGCGTTGTGGATTCCGTCCAGTCCCGGAGAGGTGTCCTTGATATCCGCGATGGCTGACCGTAGTTCCCAAAGCGAGAACGGGTCGTTGTACTCCGCGATTACGGACGTCTCAACAAAGCAAAGAGGAGTTCTCTGGAAGCGTTCCTTGATGGCCAAGAACGCTTCCGAGTAACTCCTGTCGCTGCTTATATTGGCTAGTGACTCGCCAAAGGCCTCGGCTACATCGCGAGGGGAGCTCACGATTTGGCCATTTATTCTCAAGCAAGAGACGCCGTACTCCCTGCGGGAGCCCGAGATGCATCTCACCTAATTTCCACGCCTGTGCAGGTAGTGTCCTGTGGTTAATGCTATTGACGAATTCCATCCAGGAGGCCCTTTTCGCCTCCTTCACGACTCGTCGGGCTTTCGTTCGCAGTCGACGGAAGGACGAAAGGTTCGTTGCGGTTGGGTACTTTTTAAAAATACGAAGGGCACGTTTTCGAAGACGAATTGCCTCGGCGCACTCCTTGTTCCACCAAGGAACCGCTGGCCGTGGGACGTTACCCGATGACCGTGGGACGCTGCAATTCGCTCCTTCGATCAAGCACCTTGTTAGCACCTCCACATTGTGTGTGGCATCACAATTATTATTATTGTGTTTAAAATTAAAAACGTCTCTAAAATTCTGCCAGTCCGCTTTACGGACAATCCAATTGCCCGGTCGGATAAAATCAGTGTTAAAACTTGGTTCAGAATTTATTAAAATAGGGAAGTGATCACTGCCACAGAGATCTGTGTGCACGGTCAAATTAAACTTGTTAAAAAGACTGCTCGTTGCCATAGCTAAATCTATACAGGAGTATTCTCCATTAAAAACATTAAAACGGGTTTTCTCATCGTTGTTAAGTAATAAAAGGTTAAAATCGAGGATGAAACTGGCTAAAATCCGTCCCCTCCTTGTGTTTTGGCCTCTTGAGCTTCCCCACAAGGGGTCATGGGAATTAAAATCGCCCAATAATATAAATGGCCTAGGCAACTGCTGGACAAGTCTCTATAGGTTGTAACGAGTTACCGGTGCACCCTCCGGCATATAAACGTTGCATAACGTTATATTTTGCGGGGTAAACAAGGTTATGGCCACTGCCTGAAACGGGGTGTCAATCCGTACTCGAGAGGTGTAAAGGGCCTCCCGAACAGCATTCGCCACCCCGCCATGGGCTCTATGACCAGTAAGGTCATCTAACCTTTCGACCTTGTATCCCCTTAAAATTCCACTGTCCCTCGCCTTAAGATGCGTCTCCTGGAGACATATAACAGAAGGGTTAAAAACCCGGATTAAAATGGCCAGCTCCTCCTTATGCCGATAAAAACCGTTGCAGTTCCACTGCAGTATAAAAGCCATTGGAAATAAATAAAAAATAGAAAGAAATTAAACTAGGTTAAAATCGAGCGGTTAAAAATTGGGGAGGTCAGCGTTTTATGCGATTTTTCTTCCCCTTGCTACGAACTTGGAGGATATCAGTGTCTGATAGACACTCATCCTCCTGCATTGGCTCTGGGGTGCTCTTTCGAGCCTTGCCAGATGGACCGGGGGATTATGAGTTTCCACGCTTGGATTGCGTGGCCCCGGCAGATGTTTTGGCCGGGTTCCACTTAGGGGACCCCGGACCGGTGGTTTTTGTCTTAGGTTCCGGATTGGAAGCCTTACCCGGAGTGGCCGATTTCTCTTCTGCGGGTTTAGTTTCCTGGTTGGCATTTTCATCCGTCTGGGTCGAGATTGTGACCTTTGCGATCGGAGTGGCAGCGACATGAGCCCACGACCTGGAAAAAGTGGGGGCAACTTGTGCTCTATACTTTTTACGAGCCTCGAGATACGGTATTTTATCCACCGTCTTAATCTCCATGATTTTGCGCTCTTCGATCATCTTTGGACAATCACGAGAGTACACGGGATGGACACCCTCGCAATTGACGCAAAGCGGGTCACTTGTGCATTCCACACCGTCATGCTTATCCAGGCTGCAGCGGGGGCAGATGGCCTTGCCCTGGCATCGTGTGGCCATGTGGCCGAATTGCTGGCACTGGTAGCATCTCATAGGTGCCGGTATGAATGGCCGCACTGGGACCGATTCATAACCGACGAACACTTTGTCGGGGAGGACGTCACGCGCGAACGTAAGGATGACAGATGTCGTGTTGACCCTTTCCCCATTGCGCTTAGTAGTGAGTCGACGAGCATCGCAAACCCCCTGTGGGGCCATCTCCCGCTTTATCTCGTCGATCTCAACATAAAGTAAGTCGTAATGGCTAATCACTCCCCGACAGGTGTTCAAGGAACGGTGTACCTCGACCTTGACGGGAATGTCGTGCAGCTTTACTGTCTTCAGAAGTTTCTCACTTTGAGCCCTGTTTGCCGTTTCAATGAGCAGTGTGCCATCGCGAAGCTTTTTTGCAGATTTCAGATCCCCAGGAACCAAACCCGACAGAACTTTACGAATAAGAAAGGGGGAAACCTTTTTCAGGCTCTCCCCTTCCTTCTGGCACCTCAGCACTAGATAGCGCTGACTAGCGCCATGAACATTTTCTCCCCCGTCCGAATCCGGACGGGATCTTTTTTGGGGTGGAGGTTTGTTGTCCGCCATGCCCTAGATAACATTCGTCCCCCGAGCTCCCCACCCACCATGGAGCCACACATTTGGGACGCCACACCGCGAGCCGGTGTGGTCGCCAGGGCTACCCGAGGGGATATAGCACCCTGAAAGTGGTCGTCTGTTTCGGGTTGGGTCTTCGATATAATGGGCCCACCAACCCGTGAATCTCCGACCGCCCTACACAGACCCCCACCTCCCTAGCACCCGCCACCGAACTTAACGGCAAGCCGATTGACCGGGGGTGGCTAGCCCCCGGCCTCCCGTTTACAGGGAATCCAGGGCCGAAGTGGGATATTGAACACCGGTCCATACCGGGTATCCGACACCCGGCTGGGTTCCAGAGAACTCACCCACCAGGATCCCCTTCTCCCCCTTACGGGTCTCCGCACACGGCAAACATGCGGGTGGATCGCAGGCCAGGTGGAATGGCCGCACACGGACAGTAGACCCACAAGACTGTCCTGACGCATCCCTTTGCTGCCTGGGGGTTTGTTTTCGGGGTTTACCTCCCCACCCTTTTAGTCGCCTCTTACGACAAACAGGGATACTGCGGGAGTATTCTCCATCCCCCTACCCGCAGGGGTAACTCACTCATTCATTCACGCAAATTCCTGAGCACTTCTAATCGAGCTAGGAGGTTGAAATTTTCAGGAGAGGTTCTTAATTTTGATTCGAGTCAGGAAAAAATCTAAAATATTGATATTTTGTCGGAGACTCCAGTCCAGATAGTTCTTTGTTTTATAATGGGATTGAAGGGGAGAACCAAAAGTCTCCGCGTAGAACAATTCTCTTTCGTTCATTAAAATATTATTGGCCTTAGTTGTGGTATGTTCTTTTCTATTTCATTAGAAACGAACTCGCAATTGTGGACAAAGGATCCTCTTTTCACGTTAGCGTTTCTTCTTAGCATTTAGAAGTAGTTTTCGCTAATATACCCTAATTTATTGTACAGAGAAGACAAGATTTTTCTGATTCAACATCATTTCTTCCCCTGAACCCAGTATATCAGGTAAAAAATTGATCTTCAATTCTTCCTTCATATCATATCCTCATTTTAATTATAGCTATGTTATGCATTAAGTATTTCCTAATTTTCTTTCCCAATGCACTTTCATTGAGGACTTACCTCGGACCAAGTAAAAGTGAAAGGCCCTCAAAACCCAAACGGGGACGTCCAAAAACTTCCACCTTAACCAGAGTCGAACATCGAACTGCAAAACATCGCTTTTAAAAATACGCGGCGAAACACCCAGAGGTTAATCGAGTCAGTGGAACGATACGCCAAGGCGCATACTGAAGTCAACCGGGAAGCTGTTCAGCGATACGCCGAGTCACATCCTGAAGTCAACCGAGCAGCAGTTCAACGGTACGCCGAGACACGTCCTGAAGTCAACCGAGCAGCAGTTCAACGGTACGCCGAGACACGTCCTGAAGTCAACCGAGCAGCAGTTCAACGGTACACCGAGACACGTCCTGAAGTCAACCGTGGAGCTGTTCAGCGATACGCCGAATCAAATCCTGCAGTCCACCGGGAGTCCGTGTCACGGTATGAGCGTAATGTAGATATACGTCGAATGAGACATATACCCGAGTTTTCTGGTCCTGTCCTGGCTCCGAACGAATGCCTTGGTAAATTATCTGGTGATGCTTTAGATCATATACTGCCCATTACATTAACTGTACGCTCACTCCGGTCAAACGAAATCTTCCGTTGTCCCCACTGTGCTACTCTACTTTTCAATGAAGAAAAAAATAGGACAAGGTGGTGCTGTGGTCAAGGGGATTACATAGTTAACGTTATTCCGCCTCTCGAAGCTCCTTTCTACTCAGATGAACATTTTCTCATAAATGCTCGTTCATACAACAACCTTCTTGCATTTTCGGCATTGGGCGTAAGCTAAGGATTCCAAAAACCCTCTGGTAGTGGAGTCCGTGCCGAATTTTCAGCACAAATTTGGCCATAATTTCGCCGCGGACATTTTCGCTCGCGGACACTTCAAAGTGCGCACTGTCGGCGATATTGCGCGACAAGAACAAGGTACCCTACTTTTATAGTGAACTCCCATCTGGCGGCCTCTTTTCGGAACTTTGTGGCAACAGTGCTCCTCTACGCCGCCGTCTCAACCAATGGCTGGACGAACAGTTGCCCTACTTCCCCTTTCTCCACTGATCCAGAGTTACCTCCCCTCCTTTGACTGCGCCGACCGGACGTTTCATCGCAGCGGCTCTCTCCTCTGCCTCGTCAGCAGGCATCGTTCGTCAAGTTTCGGCAGCTAGCCTGCGGGCCTCGTTGTTGTGTAATCATAATTGTAATTTAGTACATTAAATATAGTGTGACTGTTGGAAATAATTCCGTATTGGTCATTTTTGACTCCTTTCCCACTGTGTCAATTCGATTTTCCGCAAATGTCGCAAAATGGTGCCGTGACCAGGATTTTGGTCGAATCGACAGGTGTTCTTCCAAGCAAGTGTCTTTATTTTTCTGTTATTTGAGCCCTTTTAAGGTTTGATTTCAAATATTAAGGCTGTTATAAGGTGTATTTTGTCCTCAGCCCTGTTGATCAGGTGGTTTAATGGTGTTGGTATTTTCTGTCTATCATTCGTTCTAGATTATTTAATCTCTGGTGTGCAATTTTCTCCTTTCCACTTTATTACGTATGTGGGGTGATTCTTGGCCAAGTGGTGACCTTAACTCTAGACGCATGGTGTGACCTCGTGGCCATCTCTCTTGTCAGTTCATTCAATTAATTCATTTCCTTGCATCAGTTCTTGTTTCTCGTGAAAATTTTTGTGTTCATGGATACTAACTCTGTTAATCCCTACGCGAGAGAATATCAAACCACGGCTTCCAACCGACGTGACCGTCAAAACCCTCGCGATAACATTGATTCTCCCTCATTGACAGCTGTCGAGTCAAACGCAGGCTCAGCTGCCCCTTCAGAGCATAGTGATTCCGTTGTCGAAATGGAGAACCCAGACGGTTTGTGTGTAATTCGCCAGTTGGTTGACGAGCTTCCTGCCTCGCCAGGCTCTTCCTCTTTAGAATGGTTTGACTTCATTTGTAAAACGTCCAAGCTACTGAGCTGTCTTTGACATCTCAGTCCCACTTATTCACACTTTTGCTGCGCAAATTACCCGATAATTGTCATTCTTTCTGGCTGGGGGTAATTCGTGGGAATGCTTCCTGGGAGCAAACTATCTGCGAAATTAGGGACACGTTCGTCTCAAAACGCGAGCTTGACCGTTTGATGTCTCTGAAAGTCAAGAGATTTCATCGTCTTCACGAAAATCCACGCGATTTCTTTCATTCTCTAGTGGTTGCCAATAAGGCATTGGGTCACAAATGTAACGAGGTCGAGCTCATGGAATTGATTCTCGAGGGTCTAAATCCAGAAACGCAGTCGGTTATTTTGTTCAATCAAAAACCCACCAATCTAGCAGAGTTGGAAAAAATGTTGATTCAGGCCAGTAAAGCTCTAATGACACGTGCTGAGTTCTTCAATTCTCTGCCTGAATCGAGTCCCACTGTTCAGCCTCCGCGTTCACGCCAAACTCCACCCGTAATATGTAATCCACCCGTAATATGTAATTATTGTCGAAAACGTGGGCATGTTCAGAATGATTGTCGTAAAAGAATTCGTGATCAGAACACTCGAGATAGGCCTACCCGTCCCGCGCTGACTTTTGTCTCTGCTAACGAATTTGTCTGTCTCGCAAAAATCTCCGTTCAAATTCAAGGCGTCCCAAGTGACGCATTGCTTGACACTGGGTCCACAGTTTCCTTGCTTGACCAAGGTTTCTGGGAAAATCTCGTCCACAAACCCAGAAGAAGACGGAAACAAGTCTGCGCGACACCACTACATTCTATCGCCGGTGAGAAGATCATTCTTCAGTCTCAAGTCCTTTTACGGATAAAAATCAAATCGTCTTCGTGGCAACATAAGTTCTATTTGTGTTCGCTTCCCATCCCCTGTCTTTTGGGTCAGGATTTTATTTCGCATCTTCGCCGCATCGCTCTTTCCCATTCAGCGGAAATCTCTGTGATAACGATCGGGATTGTCTATTCTATTAATTTTGATCAATCCACCGCTAGCGAGAATGATTTTACTTCTACTTGCGGGGCTAAATCCATGGCCGTGGGCGAAGTTATCGCTCCAAATAAGAATAATTCTCACTTAGTAGACCGTGTTTCTCCCTATTCGGAGTTTGAACGCGAAAAACAAGTGAAAAGCGTTTTATCGCGATTCCCCGATGTCATTTGTCACTCACACGGGGTAACTCGTAGTAGTAGTAGTAGTATTTGGTTATAGGGTGCGTCGACAACATGGTCATTTTGCACCACTACACGTCATGTTTATAAAGAAATAAAATAAAAAAAATATATATGTTACATATATTGGTATTGAAATAAAATTGTTAATATGTACTCTTAGGATGTTGCGTTTTGAGAACTCATTTTGTTCTTCTTTTGTTTTGTCGTCTGCTGACGAGTTTTCCTGTGTTCCGGTGGAGGCGCTGACGGGATACTCTTGTACTCGGTATACTCTCGTGCGCTCTCTCTCTCTCGCTCTCTCTCTGCTGGCTCGCGGGCACTGCTGCATGCTGTCTTTCACCCTCTCACCCGCATCTCGCCTAGCTGGCCCAGCTGGCCCGCTCGCACCGCCGCTGCTGTTCGCTCGCTTGCCTGCACCTCGACCGCTCGCTTGCCCGCACCTCGTCTTGTTCGCTGCCTGCACCTCGCCTTGCTTGCTGCCCGCACCTCGCCTTGTTCGCTGCCTGCACCTCGCCTTGCTTGCTTGCTGCCCGCACCTCGCCTTGCTTGCTGCCCGCACCTCACGCTGTTGCCATCCCCTCTGTTTATATTTTTATGAACCTGTAACTATCACAAAATACATGTGGAAGTAGTTTTTTTTGTTAACCGGATAATTACAGTCCACTTATTGCCTTTTTACTTCACATGTTTTTGGTCCTTCGGGCCGGATGGCGCCTAGATTTTTTGAATTAAGGTCTTTGAGTTATTTTGCATTAATTTTGTTTTCCACTTTGTTGAACTGAAGTCGAACGGATTCTCTCTCGGAGCAAGTGCCGGTCTCTCGAATGGGGTCTCGAATCGGACTCAGTCAAATGACCTCTCCTGAAGCTGTAGTTCTGCTAGCTGGACTCATTATTCAACATAATGCTGTTAATCGTCTATCTATTCAATTGATATCATATGAATTAATCTCTCTTTGAAATTGTTCCTCTCCTTAGCCTTAACCCTCTACCCCTCCTTAAACTTGGCTAGCTGTGGAGATCTCAACGTCGTGGTGCAGGCCGAGGGTGAAGGTCACAGAAGCTGCTAATGGTGAACGAATCGGATCGTACACCGGATGACGGACTACGCATTGAACGGACCCTACTGGCATCTCTTTCACCTCTACTTCGACATCGAACCGGTAGGACTACCTTTTCTTTTCATTCTTTGGGGGCCGAATAAAACTTCACGATGGATTTCTCAACTTTCGAGCGCAAGGCCAATCTTTTAAAACACAGATGTGAAAAGTGCCGGGATTCTGTCCGTCAAATTGAAATTACTGCTACCCAGTCCACTCTCACGGACACTTTGACTAGACGCTTAACTAGTTATCATGAAGAGATTGTTGAAAAAAAGAGGGACTTCCAACATGTCTTAAATTTTTACCTTTCCGAAGATCCCTCAGAGTACGATGAAGATAGTGTTGTCCAACTTCAAGATGATATAAGTGACTTGTATAATGAAAGTAGAGTAATTATTCTTTCCCTACTTCCTCAGTTAAATGAAAATCCTCCCACGCAAGATAATACGAGTGCTGTTTCGCAAACCCCTACCGCCGTAAGACTGCCAAAAATGGAATTGCCTCGCTTCTCGGGAGACAGTGTAAAATGGATGTCGTTTTACAACACGTTTGACACTACCATTCACCAGTGTCTATCTATTTCTCGCATTGAGAAATTTCAATATCTGAACAGCTGTCTCCAAGGTGAACCATTGGAGTTAATTCGCGGTTTACCCCTCTCCGACTCAAACTACTTAATCGCGTGGGACTTGTTACAGAAACGATACCACAATGTGAGGAAACTAGTTTCTCTGCACATTTGTAAAATAATTGATATGCCCACACTCGCGGGGCATTCTCTTCACGGTATTCGCACATTTCTAACTAGTTACTGGGAAAATGTGCAAGCCTTACGTGCATTGGGTCATGATATCACAAAGGAAAATACCTTGTTGGTAACAATTTTGCTTCGCAAGTTGGACTTTGAGACGCGCAAACGTTTTGAAGATACTCGTAACGTCAGTCATGAACTGCCGCAAGCGACTGATTTTATTAAATTTTTAGAGAGGGAATGTGCTCGTCTAGAAGATTCTTTAGTTGATGTTCGCGTTAAATCACAACGCCCAACAACCAGAAATCAATCGGGTCGTACCTCAAAATCGGCATTACTCGCATTCAACTCCAATGTGTGTCCATTTTGTGGTGAAGGAACGCATTCAATCTACAATTGCCCAATGTTTGGAGGTAAAACGCCTAAAGAACGGCACGATATTGTTCAATCAAAGGGATGGTGCTTTAATTGTTTAGGGACTTCCCACAATATGAAGTCATGTAAATCTACTCAGTGTTGTAAAATATGTCGCCGGAAGCACCATTCTCTCTTGCATATAGATTCGTCTGCTAAAAATAAGTGTGATCTTCCTTCGACATCTGTGTTTGCCGGACTTTCAAATAGTAACAACGCGACCCGCATGATTGAACCAATACCACCTTCTGCCTCTAAAGAAAAGTGCACAGTTTTGTTGGCAACAACTCTAGTTTGTCTCTCTAATCATCATGGGAATACTTGTATTGTAAGAGGAGTATTAGATTCCGCAGCGCAATGCAGCTTCATTACTGAAGAGTGTGCCCAAATTCTCAAGCTATCACGCCAACGGGTGATCAATCCCATTGCAGGAGTGTCACAAGCTCATGTTCAAACACAAGGTCTTGCATACCTTAATGTGGCCTCCATTAGTGGCTCATCTGTCGTAATTTCACATCCCATGATTATACTGAAAAATATTACCTCTCCTATCCCACGCTTATCTGTATCACCTGAGGTCAAAGGAAAAATGAAATCCTTTGTATTGGCGGACCCAACCTTTGATGTACCTGGAAAAATTGACATCTTACTGGGAGAAGATCTGTTTCCTTTTGTGTTTACGGGAACTAAGTGTTCTTTGGGGGCAAATATGCCAGTAGCAATGGACACTATATTTGGCTTCGTTCTCATGGGCCCTGCACCAGTAATTCTGAAAACAGATCAAAATAATGGCTATTTATCACTTTTGATTAATGATTGTGATCTTGACTCTCGTATTCAGAAATTTTGGACTATTGAAGAATCTCCATCGTCCGCAATTCCTACTCAGGACAAGATGTGTGAACATCACTTTCAAGTAACCCATTCGCGTGACAAAACTGGACGATACATTTCCCGCCTACCGTTTAAGGAAGATCACAGGCCATTGGGTGATTCTTTCATTCATGCTGAACGCAGATTTTTTGCATTAGAAAGAAAATTTGCTAAGGACCCTCAGTATAAAAGGGTCTATGTGGAGTTCATGAAAGATTATTTATCATCAGGTCATATGACGCGCTGTGAAACACGTCTGGAAATGCCTCATTATTTCCTGCCGCATCATGGAGTTTTTAAGCACAATAATTCCTCATCTAAGCTTCGTGTTGTTTTTGATGCAAGTGCTCGAACTTCTACGGGTGTGTCATTAAATGACACATTGCTCTCTGGGCCAAAATTACAAAACAACATTTGCGACCTCATAGTGCGCTCCAGATTCCACACGATTGTATTTTCATGTGACATCCGCCAGATGTACCGTCAAATAAAAATGCACCCTGATGATCAACACCATCAACTAATATTATGGCGATCAGAACCCTTTGACCCACTGCTAGTGTATAAATTAACTACAGTTACCTATGGGATAACCAGCTCACCATTTGTGGCCATTAGAACCCTTCACCAGTTGGCTCAAGATGAGGGATCTCGTTATCCACGGGCAGCTGAAGTTTTAAAGTCTCAAACATTTGTGGACGATATTATTGCAGGAGCAGATTGCATAGATGATGCTATATCCCTTCAGAACGAGTTGAAACAACTACTGCGTCGTGGTGGCTTTGAACTACGAAAGTGGTGCAGTAATTCATCCATTTTGCTCTCTTACATTGAAGATGAAAACAAGGAAACACCCCTCATCTTCCAGATACCGGACCAACCACTATATTGTCTATTAGGACTACATTGGAATGCTGTGGATGATCACTACTCATACTCTGTAAAGATATGTGATGGTTTTCCTACTAAACGCTTTATCCTCTCCACAATTGCCAAAATTTATGACCCTTGTGGTTGGCTGACACCTATTGTGTTTTGGGCTAAATGTTTTATTCAAATATTATGGACTTTAGGATTGCAGTGGGATGAGCCCATACCTATTCATCTCTCACAAAAGTGGAATATGTTTTTGGAAGAATTACCTCTAATTGGTAAGATCACAATAACGCGCCCACTGTTTCTGTCTCAAGCATCCAGCCTCCAGTTGCACGGGTTTTCTGATGCTTCAGAACAAGGTTATGCAGCCAATGTATACCTGAGATCAATTACCTACCAGGGTGAAGTGAGACTTGCTTTGTTAATCGCAAAGTCACGAGTCTCGCCCCTAAAACGTATTACTCTTCCACGATTAGAGTTATGTGGAGCCCACATGTTGGCTAAACTTCTGAAATACTCTCATGTTCTGTTATCTCCTCATTGCAGCATAGACTCTATCTCTGCCTGGAGTGATTCCTCTATTGTTTTGTCCTGGATTAAGATGTCACCTCACCGCCTCAAAACCTTTGTGGCCAATCGGGTGGCTGAAATTCAAGAATGGATACCCTCTCATCATTGGAGACACATTGCTTCCAGCCACAACCCTGCTGACTGTGCTTCGCGCGGACTGATGCCCTCCCAGCTCCAAGAACATTCACTATGGTGGAGCGGACCGCAGTGGCTGTCTCTCCCTTCTGAACAGTGGCCACACACTAAGTATTCAACATCCTCTGATGACCTACCTGAATGTAAGCCTACAATAGTTAGTGCTCTCCTTTCTGCCGACACACCGGAGTGGGATTTACTTTTTAAATTTTCCTCTTGGTCTAAACTGCAATATGTGTTATGTTATGTACGAAGATTTGTGAATAACTGCCGGCATTCCACCAACCAACGAGGCCCAATTACTGGCAAAGAGTTAGTGCAAGCAACTATTTTTGTATGCAAATTAGTGCAAAAGGCTAGTTTTAAGTCTGAATTGATAGCTCTTTCAAAGGAAAATCCATGCAGCACTCAACTTCAACGTCTCTCTCCCTTTTTGGACAAAGATGGCCTCATCCGCGTTGGAGGAAGACTTCGTCACTCAACCTTACCACAAAGTGCTAAACATCCCATCCTCCTGCCTAAGTCTCATCGTATTACAACTTTAATCATTGCTCATTATCACGTGAAACATTTGCATGCTGGACCGCAACTATTGCAATCAATTTTATCCCAAGAGTTTTGGATTATATCAGCTCGCTCCATCATTCGTTCCTGCATTTTCAAATGTATTCGGTGCTTCAGATGTAAGCCTTCAAATATAGCACCTTTGATGGGATATCTGCCAAAATTAAGGGTCACCCAAGCACAAGCATTCAGTACGACAGGAATGGACTATGGTGGGCCATTAAAAGTAAGAATACACCTAATGAAACGCGCTCAAGTTATTAAAGTGTATTTATGTGTTTTTGTTTGTTTTTGTACAAAGGCTGTACATCTCGAAGTGGTAACTGATCTCACGTCAGATGCCTTCATTGCCGATTTGACTCGCTTTATTTCACGCAGAGGACTGTGCATTAACTTATACTCTGACTGCGGCACTAATTTTGTTGGAGCATCTTCTAAACTCAGTAAGGTGTTTCAAATATTTTTTAGAACTATAGAGAAAGAACTTGTTTATTTTACTGCTCAAAACAAAATTAATTTCCATTTTATCCCTCCATCTGCACCTCATCAAGGGGGATTATGGGAGAGTGCTATAAAAAGAGCAAAGTATCACCTGTCAAGAGTCATAGGGGAGCAGATATTAACCTTACAGGAGTTCATTACGCTAACAGTTCAAGTGAAAGCCATGCTCAACTCTCGTCCCCTTACTCCATTGTCTTCCGATCCCTCGGAATCAGAAGCCTTAACACCTGCCCACTTTTTGATTGGGAGACCGCTAAGGGCATTGCCAGAAGAAGATCAATCAGGGATTCCCCTTAATCGACTTCACCAATGGAAGTTGGTCCAAGCCCTGGCTCAACGCCTATGGAAAAGATGGCACCTGGAATATTTGCATACATTGCAACAGCGCTCCAAGTGGATATTATCCAAGGATGGACTCAAACAAGGAGACTTGGTCTTAGTGCAGGAACCCAATACTCCTCCGCTCATGTGGTGTTTAGCACGTATCACAGCAACCTCTCCAGGACCAGATGGGACAGTTCGAGTAGTTCACCTCCGCACCGCCAAGGGAACCCTCACTAGACCCGCTGTCAAAGTATTTCCCTTGCCGCTTAATTCCTAATCCCATCCCCTCCTTAACTCCCATTCACATCCTTTATTCCTTCACCTTACCCTGATCTGTAAGAATCTATTTTGTTTCTTATTTTTTGGTCTCTGTTTGGATTTGTTTGTTGAACTTTGTAATTCAAGGTGGGCGAGGATGTTGCGTTTTGAGAACTCATTTTGTTCTTCTTTTGTTTTGTCGTCTGCTGACGAGTTTTCCTGTGTTCCGGTGGAGGCGCTGACGGGATACTCTTGTACTCGGTATACTCTCGTGCGCTCTCTCTCTCTCGCTCTCTCTCTGCTGGCTCGCGGGCACTGCTGCATGCTGTCTTTCACCCTCTCACCCGCATCTCGCCTAGCTGGCCCAGCTGGCCCGCTCGCACCGCCGTTGCTGTTCGCTCACTTGCCTGCACCTCGACCGCTCGCTTGCCCGCACCTCGTCTTGTTCGCTGCCTGCACCTCGCCTTGCTTGCTGCCCGCACCTCGCCTTGTTCGCTGCCTGCACCTCGCCTTGCTTGCTTGCTGCCCGCACCTCGCCTTGCTTGCTGCCCGCACCTCACGCTGTTACCATCACCTTCTGTTTATATTTTTATGAACCTGTAACTATCACAAAATACATGTGGAAGTAGTTTTTTTTGTTAACCGGATAATCACAGTCCACTTATTGCCTTTTTACTTCACATAGTCAAAATTAAAATACATTTTACATCCTGAAAATAATGTTAAAAAGGCCAGTTTCATTTTAAAATGATAAAACGCGGTTGAGAACATCTGAGTCATCGCCTAGGATCGACTTTATGTCTCCCGCTAACTGCAGCCTGCTACGCAAGCATCGGTATTTGTCACACTCCGTCAGGATATGCCGAACGCTGAGAGGGCAGTCGCAGTCATCACAGCGAGGTGGTCGTTTCTCCTCGGTGAAGAGAAAGGAGTGAGTCAAAGGGCAATGCCCTATCCTCAAACGTGTGATGACCACTTCCTCCCGGCGGCTCTTCCTGATGGATGTGGGCCACGCTGACACTACCGATTTCACCCCGCGCAGTTTATTATTTTCTACGTTCCTCCATATATCTTTCCACTCTTCTAGGGCTACATTTCTCAAGATAGCCTTAAGGTCCTCGTATGGTACCAGCGTCAGAGTTATTTCCTCTAAGTCCAGTGCCTCCTTCGCCAAAGCGTCGGCTCTTTCATTTCCAGGGATACCCACATGCCCTGGGACCCAAAGGAATGATACAGATATTCCCCTTCTGCTAAGGGATATCAAAGCAGTTTGTACATCTTGAACGATTGGGTGCATTGAAGAAAAGCTAGAAATGGAGTTCAGGGCGCTAAGAGAGTCCGAGCATATGACGAAGGAGCCACTGTTCCCTTCTATCCCTCCTAGAGCCATTTTTATTGCGAGGAGTTCCGCTGTGTAAACACTACACAGCGGATTCAACCTCGCCTTGATGGCTCCATGGTGGGATGAGACAACTGCACATGCACAGGCAGCGTCAGACTTAGAGCCATCTGTAAAAACTGGCACGATACCGGGGTTGCAGTGAAGATATTGATAAAACTGACGCTGGTATTCCAGAGTAGTGGTAAGAGCTTTCTTGCGCTGAGTGAGTCCCATGTTGATTTTAGGAGCGGGAGTTTCCCATGGCGGACGTTTGGGAAAGCCAGAATATACTTCAGGAAGCGTGATTAGATGCTCGGATGTAAAACTGTTGAATCGTATGCTTGCAGGCCTAGTGGCTCTGGTTCGACGGTTAAAAAGTTCTAAATAGCGGGGTTTAAAAACAAGGTTAAAACAAGGGTGAGTCCTCATAGATAAAATTTTTGCTACATAGCCGCACATAAGCATGTTTCTCCGATGGAACAAGGGCGGTTCTCCTGCATCCGCATAGATGCTTTGCACTGGACTCGTACGGAACGCCCCGGTGGCTAACCGTATTCCAGCATTGTGAACCGATGTCAGTGGGCGCAAGTATGACTCCCGACCGGAGGAGTACACAAAACAACCGTAGTCTAGTTTAGACCGTATCAGCGTCCGGTATAGTAAGATCAGCGTATTGCGATCAGCTCCCCAGGATGAGTGACTTAGATATTTCAGAATATTTAACGCATTTGTACATTTTCTTTTCAGGACACTAATTTGTTCCCTCCAGTTGAGGCGATAGTCAAATACAAGTCCCAGGAAACGGTTGGAGTTCACAAATGGAATTATTTTCCCTCCTAAATGTAGCGGCGGAGGGATGTGTTGCCCCCTAATCCGGTGAAAGTGAATGCATTTTGTTTTTTCCAAGGAGAATTTAAATCCGCTCCTTTCGGTCCACTTCTCCAATTTATTCAGCGTAAGTTGGGTGAGTCTAGCGGCAGAGGTAAGATAAGATGACCTGCAGAATGTCGCGAAGTCATCCACAAACAAAGACCCTATCACCGGTGGCTTCATGCAATCAACGATATCGTTTATTGCCACGGCGAAAAGTGTTACGCTTAAAACTGACCCTTGTGGAACCCCATTATCTTGGCTGTATGCTACGGATAGGTACTGACCGATTCTAACTTTAAACACCCGATCGGATAACAAATTCTGAATAAAAGTGGGTAGATTACCCCTGAGACCCCATTCGTGCAAAGTGTTCAATATTTTTCGCCGCCAGAGTGTCATATGCCTTCTCTATGTCAAAGAAGACGCCGACAACGTGCTGGCGGAGAAGAAAGGCTTCCTGGATGTAGTTATCTATTCTTATCAGGTGATCGATCGTAGACCGGCCTCTGCGAAATCCACACTGAATATCGGAGAGAAGGTTTCGGCGCTCTAGCCACCAAATAAGCCGTCGGTTAACCATTCTTTCCATTAACTTGCACAGGCAGTTAGTGAGTGATATTGGTCTATAAACATTCGGGTCAGTACAATCTTTGTCCTGCTTAGGTATGGGTATTACTACTGATTCACGCCAGGACGACGGGAATGCACCGTCTCTCCAAAGGTGATTGAGAGTGTGGAGGACCTCTAACATTGTCGTCGTCGGAATATTCCGGAGAAAGGCGTTGTGGACCTCATCCAATCCCGGAGCTGTAAATTTGGAGTCATCAACGGCTGATTGTAGCTCCCTCAGGGAGAACGGAAGGTTATAATCTTCATGAAAGCGGATCTCACGAAAGTTGATTGGTGAGGCTTCTACTCGTAATTTTATTCCCAAAAATGTGGGATTGTAATTTCTATTACTGCTTGTATCGGCGAGTAATAGGCCAAAAGCCACACCAATCTCAGGAGCTGAGGTCACAATATCGCCACCTACCTTAAGGTAGGTTATTCCCAGCTGGTGGTGATTGCCCGAGATACTCTTCACCTTACACCACATCTGTGTCCTGCTATTCACACCCGACACAAATTCCATCCAGGAAGCTCTTTTTGCGTCTCTTACGACCTGTCGTGCCTTCGCTCGCAAGCGCCTGAAGGAGGATAGATTGGTTTCCGTCGGATATTTGTTAAAAATCTGCAACGCCTTTTTACGTGGGCGGATAGCTTTCGCGCAGTCATCATTCCACCACGGAACTTGAGGTCTCGTCGTAGTACCGCGAGACCGTGGTACGCTGACGCGTGCGGCCTGTATTATACTGCTTGTCAAATTATTAATATTGTCAACACTATCACGTGTTTCGTCATATTTGAAATTAAAACTGCTTCTGAAAAGCGGCCAGTCTGCTTTCCGGATAGCCCAATGGCCTGTCCGTATAAAACTAGGGTTAAAATGTCGTTCCTTGGTAATAAGAAGTGGGAGGTGATCGCTCCCACAGAGATCGACATGAACGGATAAGTTAAATTTTGTACTTATGGCGCTCGATACAATGCACAAATCTATGCTTGAAGAGTCGCCGGTAGAGGAATTAAAACGGGTTTTTTCCCCATTGTTCAATAAAACCAAGTCATTATCTAAAGTAAAGGAGGATAAAAAAACGTCCTGTACGATTGCATTGCCTTCTTGGGCTTCCCCAAAGAGGATCGTGGGCGTTTAAATCTCCTAGCAAAATAAACGGCTGAGGTAGTTGACGGACAAGAGCATTCAGGTAAAATTGAGTGACCGGTGCACCCTCGGGCAGGTACACGTTGCATAGCGTGATCGCCTCGGGGGCGTACACGGTGACTGCCACCGCTTGGTACGGCGTGTTTAGGTGCACTCGGGAGGTGTAAAGGGCCTCCCGAATAGCAACCATAACTCCACCATGGGCTCGTTGGCCACTGATTTCGTCAAATCTAAAAACGTTAAAACCTTTTAAAATCCCCTTGTCCGCCATTTTGAAATGCGTTTCTTGCAGACAAACACAACATGGGTTAAATTCGCGAGTTAAAATGGCCAGCTCCTCCTTATGCCGATAAAAACCATTACAGTTCCACTGTAAGATAAAAACCATAAAAGGTTAGTAATAAATAATTTTAAAATTAAAAAAAAATAAATAATAAAAAAGGGCATTAAGTTCAGAGGGAGAATCACCGCTTTACGCGATGTCTCCTCCCCTTAGACCTAGCCCGGCGGACCTCCGACTCAGAGACATATTCATCCTCTTCCATCGATTCTGGTTGGCTCTGGCGGGCCGGACCAGATGGCCCGGGGGATTGAGATTTTCCACGCCTGATTTGCGTGGCCGGGGTGGAGTTGTTCGGGTTCTTAACGGGAGAACCCGAACTGGTGGCGTTCGTCTTTGCCGTATTTTGGGCCTTAGCCGGCTCGGCCGATTTCTTCGTCGTGGCTTTCTGGGGCATACTCTTCGGTACATTAGATTCTTTTACGCTTTTCGTGGGTTTTGTATCTTCTGTTTGTGTGGAGATGGTACACATTTTCTTGGGGGTTGCTGCTACACCTGCCCAAGATCGGGAAAAGGCAGGGGCCATGAGACTCCGATACTTCTTCCGCGCCTCTCCATACGGGATTTTATCTAGGGTCTTAATTTCCATAATTTTCCTTTCATCCTTCATCACAGGGCAATCACGAGAGTACGCTGGATGCAAACCCTCGCAGTTTACACAGAAAGGATCGGAGGAACACACGTTACCCTCATGCTTGTCCTTGCCACAGCGCGGGCAGTTGGTCTTACCCTCACATCGCGGTGCGATGTGGCCGAACTTTTGGCATTGAAAGCAACGCATGGGATTGGGTATGAATGGCCGCACTGGGACCGAATTATAACCTGAATATACTTTCTCGGGGAGCTTATCCAGAGCGAACGTGAGGATCACAGATGTTGTATTAATCACCTCACCGTTCCTCCTAGTCGTAAGTCGACCACAGTCCGTTACACCTTGAAGGGCCATTTCTCTCTTAATTTCATCTACTTCAACGTAGAGGAGATCATAGTGACTTATAACTCCCCGAGAAGTATTTAGGGTGCGGTGGATATCTACCGTGACCGGGATGTCATGGAGTTTTTTCACTTTTAGTAGTTTTTCGGCCTGATTTATATTAGCAGTCTCAACCAATAGAGTACCATCTCTTAGTTTTTTAACTGAGTGAGGTTCCCCAGGGATAACCGCAGACAGTGAACGTTTAATGAAGAAGGGAGACACCTTTTTAAGCGTCTCACCATCTTTCGCACATTTTACTATCAAATAGCGCATGCTCTTAACGAAAATATTATCTCCCCCGCCCGTATCCGGGCGGGATCTTTTATTTGGAGGGAGTGAGATTGGCTCCATGAAAATTAGGAATTCATCCCCTGGGCTCCCCACCCACCACGGAGCCACACATTCGGGACGCCACACCGCAAACCGGTGTGGTCGCCAGGGCTACCCAAGGGATATAGCACCATTGTTTAGGGGGCCTGCTTCGGGTGGGGCCTCCAGTGCATGGGCCCTCCAAACCCATACACCTTTGGCCGCCCTACACAAACCCCCGTCACTCCAGCACTCGCCATCGAAACGTGTCGATAAGCCGATTGATCAAGACTGGCTAGATCTTGACCGCCCGTTTACAGGGAATCCAAGGCCGAAGTGGGGTGTTGAACTCCGGCCCATACCGGGCATCCGACACCCGGCTGGGTTCCAGAGAACTCACCCACCAGGATCCCCTTCTCCCCCTTACGGGTCTCCGCACACGGCAAACATGCGGGTGGATCGCAGGCCAGCTGGTATGGCCGCACACAGACAGTGGACCCACAAAACTGTCCGGACGCATCCCTTTGCTGCCTGGGGGTTTGTTTCGGGGTTTCACCTCCCCGCCCTTTTAGTCGCCTCTTACGACAAGCAGGGATACTGCGGGAGTATTCTCCATCCCCCTACCCGCAGGGGTGACGGGGTAACTCACTTGTTGCAATATGAATTGGAAGTCAGTGACGACCAACCGATTCGCTCCACTCCCTATTCTCTATCGCCGCCCAAGTTGCAGGCAATGAAAAGGCATTTGAAGAAACTGTTAGATGATAAGGTCATAGAACCTTCTAATTCACAGTGGGCCAGCCCAGCGCTCCTAATTCCGAAAAAAGACAGCTCCGATCGTCTTGTCATCGACTACCGCAGACTCAATCAGAAGGTAAAAGCCGATTGTTTCCCAACTCCCAACGTTGAAAATGCCTTCCAGTAATTGGGTAAAGCTAAATTTTTCACTATCATCGACTTGAATTCCGCTTTTCATCAAATTCCTCTCTCTCCCAAGGCGAAACAATACACTTCATTTGTTACTCCCGTGGGACTTTATCAATATACGAGGCTACCGTTCGGTTTGACTACCTCTCCTCAAATTTTTTGCAGGTTAATGGATTTGGTCCTGGGTGATCTTAAATATTCTTGTGTTTTCCCGTACATAGATGACCTGTGTGTTTATTCGAGGGATTTTAAGCAGCATCTGCTAGATGTGGAAGCGGTGTTGTTGGAGTTGAGAGCAGCAGGCCTGACCGTGCACTGAGAAGAAGAAATTGGCCCAAACTTCGATTCCTTTCCTCGGCCATCGTATTTCAGAGGGCACACTCATGGTTGACCACGACCGCACGACTGCAATTAGAGTTTCCCACCCCAAGGTCTGTCAAGCAAGTCACCCGGTTTCTCGGTATGTGTGGATTTTATGCTTAATTTATTCCTAATTACGCTGAATTGTCTGCTCCGTTGACTCGTCTGAAGCGCAAGGGTGCCGTATTTCACTGGCCTAGTGAGCTGCAGGAAGCATTCACCCAGTTAAAACAGTGTCTAATCAACCCACCTGTTCTCTATCTCCCTGATTTCGAGAAAGACTCATTTATATGTTGATGCCAGTCAAGTTGCTCTCGGAGCAGTTTTGAATTAGTCCTATAATGGTCAATTAAAGCCAGTAGCTTATGTCAGTAGACTTCTTAATGATCATGAGAAGCGTCTTCCATCTTATGAACTAGAATCTATGAGTTGTTGCTGGGCTGGTGAAAAATTCCGATCGTACTTACAGTTCAAACCCTTTCACTTGTACGCTGACAATAATGCGTTGACGTGGCTATTCAAGCACCCTAAGCAGTAAAGGAAAGTGGGACGAATGTTCCTAAAATTTTTTTTTCGCTTTTCGCTTTGTCATTCACCATGTTAAAGGCAAACAAAACTGTGTTGCAGACTGTTTATCTCGCCCCACTGAATCAGATAATTCTTGCCAGCAAAGTGCTTTGTTTCTTAATCACGTCCCCCTTTCGTTTGTTAATATTCGTGAGCACCAACGCTCTGATGCTGGTCTCAAGACCATTATTGAGGATTTACAGAGAGACCCACAGTCACATCCTGGCTGGAAGTTGATTGATCACCTTCTGTGTCACATCACTGGCAGGGCCGAAAGGCCTAAAATTGTTGTTCCTCCTGCCATACGGCCCATGTTATTTAAATATTTTCATGACCTTCCTACTGCTGGCCACTTAGGTATTGCTAAAACTTGTGAAAAAATTGGACGCCAATTTTGGTGGCAAAATTGGAGGAAGGAAGTTACTGCTATGGTGAAAAGGTGTCATTCTTGTCAGTTTTCTAAGCCTTTGAATCGCCTCCCACAGGGTAAAATGTCTTCTGTTCTCTCAAAATACCCATGGGAAAGAATTTATGTAGACTTCGTGGGCCCTCTGCCCCGTAGCAAAAATGGAAATGCCTATGCTCTCACTATCATTGATGGATTTTCTAAATTTACTCTTATTGAGCCTCTGCGGAGTGCAAGTGCCTCCTTAGTTGTATATCTTTTATCAAGGAAGATATTTCCCAAGCTCGGGTATCCACAATTTCTTGTATCTGACAATGGTCCAGCGTTTAAGGCAACCCTGTTTCATAATATGACATTTAAGCTTGGTATCACACGTTTTCACTTCTCCATATTATCCGAAGGCTAACCAAGCAGAGCGTGTCCACAGAAATTTCAAATGTGCCCTGTCTTCTGTGTGTGCTAATGCTCACAATAATTGGAAGTAATTTCTTCCTGATCTGAGTTTCGCCTTTAACTCAGCTGTGCATTCTAGTATTGGTCATTCCCCGGCCAAGGTGTTTCTGGGCCGTGAGCTGCCACACCCACCGTATAACATATGGGAAATTCCTCCTGAATTGTTAAATGATATTGAATCAAAAGAAATGTCTTCCTTGGGGGTTAATGTCTTGAATAATCTGAAAAATGTACACCAGAGACAAGCGGTGAAATTCAATAAGTTGCATAATGAGGTTGTGTTTAAAGTGGGGGATCAGGTACTGCTCAAGGCCCACTATGTCAGTTCAAAGTTCAAACAGAAAACTGCTAAACTTTTCCCATAGTGGGAAGGGCCTTTCTCTATTGTTAAAATGTTAACTCCTGTTACTGTCGTTTTGAAGGTATCGCCTAAAAGGGAGAAAATTGCTCGTCTCTCATCTCAAGGCATACCATAGTTCAGAACCCACTGTGTCTGCCTAATACCTTTCAAACACTATGAATTGACCCTAACTCCACCAATTGATCATTTGTTTCAATAAAAATGTCAATAATATTTTAATAATAAGTACTTTAATGAAATAATAATATACTTTAATAAGAATAATGACACTTTGAATACACAATTTCTATGAATGCAACCAAGTAATCATGCCATCGTGCCAAACAGCTATACTTCTCTCATGACACCAGTTATCTTTTCTAATATGTTGTTTGCAATTTGAGAGCTTTTTAGGTTGGAGAGTGCTATTCACTCTCGAGTTTGTCATTTCTTTGAATTTTGCATGTCTTTTTCTGGGTTAATACAACCAACCCAAGTTGCATGGGTATCTAATTCTGGAGCCAAGGCTCCAACCCAACTATTGAGAGAACCCAAACTCTGAAAACGTTACAGGGATGCCAACCCGAGTAAGCAGAGTTCTCGGGAAAGGCTATGTTCGCTTCTGGCTTTATGGCCAGAATGCATGTTTCTACCCGGAATGGGTTTAAGTGCCACTGAGGGAATTGTGATTCCTGGCACAGGATTGGAACAATCCTTACTTTTGGCGTAGAGTTTGCAACCTCATCGCCCGGTTGGGTCTCCCAATGCTTTGGGTATCTGATGGCAATCAGCACCCAGCTTTCTCGCAGGTATTTGGGGGGGTTACAGGGGTTTATATTTTGGGAAGCCACTCAGTTACGATTGCTGGTTCCCGGGGTCCTAATGAGGACCCATGCTTGAATATTGTTGGGGGGGGGGGGCAAACCCAGTGTGACTCACTGGTACCCCAAGTACACATCAATGGTTCTGGACGACTGAGTCCTTTTTTTGATATGGTACATCCTGTCTGTCGACAGTAGACAAGCCTAACTTTTGAATACTTCTGAGATTTCAATGATTTTTGAATGTTGTTATAAGGCTGTTATATTAATTAACATTCAACCTGTCAGCCATGGTCTATTTTTCCCCTTTCCCTTGTTGGCTCTATGGATAAAAGCCATTAAATTCCTCCCTCTTCTAGTTGATTTGCTCTCTGTCCTTTGGAATCTGAACATGCAAAATTTACCTTCTTCTCTTTCAAACCCCAGTATGGCACTGGGCTAATAATTGTTCAGAGCATTTTTGGCTAGTTGAATACTTTATCGTTTATCCAATATATTGAATTTAAGCATTTTTTGCTCAGTTACTATCTAGTGTCTGAGAAGTATAGTGGGCATATGGTGATATTTTCCTGATCAATATGTGTAGGGCTGTGGACAAAAATAAATGGTTTATTTTCAAATAACATGTTTGTAAGATGCTCTCCTCTATTTTCTCTGCCTAATTTGGGTTCACTGTATTTCATTCTCAATATCTATTTACTGATGTTTTTTTTAAACTTTGAATGGGCTGTGCTAGCATTTGTTCGATTTCGTTAATGTCTAAAATTAGTGAACTGTAGCTATTGTTGTCTTTGCTTTGGCCAATTCTGTTAAGGGCATAAATTCATGAATATTGATTTTCAAAGAGTGGAGGAACCACTAACTTGGATGATGTTTGAGCTCATGCTATTTTGCTTGTTCAAGAGGACGTGATTTTTTTTATGACCTAAGGAGGATTGTTCGGCGGTATGGTGTGGGCCATTAAAAGATCTCTTTAAAGAGCAATTTCTCTACAAAAATAAATAAAATATGTAGGTAGGTAGGATTTGTTTTATAAGGTGCTTCGAAGGCAACGGTCATTCGCACCTTTCTCTATTTTATATTTCTCTAAGAAATACTTTTATTGAACAATACATTTTAGCAAATCTTTATGCGATGTTAGTATACATTGGAAAGGAACGTCATAATTTATTAAAAAGCTTAGATATGTGTAAGAAACTTATAACGGTGTCTATGTGCTTAGGGTTGTCGTCTAAAACCTGTTTGATGTCTTCTGGGATGATTAGCATTCCTCGTATTGCTCTGTATTTATCACATCCCGTCAAGATGTGCTGTACACTGAGGGATGTGTCGCAAGCCTCACAGCGGGGTGGGATTTTATCCTCTGTGAATAGATATGAGTGTGTTAGAAGGCTGTGCCCTATCCTTAACCGCGTAATGGCGACCACTTCTGCGCGGTTCTTTCTGATAGAAGAGGGCCACGCTGTGATTGATTGTTTTATTACCCGGAGTTTGTATCTAGTGATATTGCTTCATGAGTCTTTCCATTTTCTCAGGGATTCGTTTCTTAACACCGTTCTTAGGTCGTAAACAGGTACCGAAGGGAATGGTTGCTCTACCTCATTCAAAGCGCACTTAGCCGCTGAGTCAGCCTTTTCATTTCCGATTACTCCAGCATGTCCAGGAATCCAAAGAAAAGATACCTTGACTCCTTTGTTTGAAAGGGATAAAAGCGACATCTGGATATCTTGTACAAGGGGATTGCTGGAGGAGTAATCTTGAATTGACTGTAGAGCGCTAGCAGAGTCGGAGCAAATAAGAAATGAAGCGTTGGTGCATGCGATACTTGATAAGGCTTATCTGATTGCACTGAGTTCGACAGTAAAGACTGAACACATTGAGTTGAGTTTCAGCTTTCGTGTGCCGTGGTAGGTAGATACCACAGCGCATCCACACGACGTATCTGACTTCGACCCATCTGTATACACATGGATGAAGTCAGGATAGCATCCCAGGATTTCATTGAAAGAAGCCTGGTATTGCGAGGGCAAGGTGGACGACTTCGGGTATAGGGTAACTCAATAATTTTAGCTGACAATCGGGTCTTGGTATCGACCATGGCGGATATTTCATACACCCAGCAGGGTACGTGTCAGGTAGAATATAATCGCTGTTTGCAATAAAACTGTTACAATGCACACACATTGGCTCAGTCATCTTCGTCCTACGGTTAAAAATGTCTAAAAAATTGTGGGTTAAAAATAATATTGAAACACGGGTGGTTTCTAATAGATAAAATTTTGGCCACATAGCTTAGCATCAGTGCCTCTCTACGAGTATTCAGAGGCGGTTCTCCTGCTTCGGCATAAATACTCGGTGTAGGAGATGTCCGAAATGCGCCTGTAGCCAGCCGTAGCCCTGTGTTATGCACGGTTGTCAGTGGTCTCAGTGTGCTTTCTCGGGCAGATGAGTACACCACTGACCCATAATCAAATCTAGATCGTATCAGAGCCCCATATAATAATAACATCGTGGTGCGATCAGCACCCCACGTGGAAAGACTCAAAAACTTTAAGACGTTTAAAACCTTAAAGCAACGATCTCTTAAAAGGCGTATATGTTCCTTCCAGCTCCACCGGTAATCGAGTGTCATTCCAGGAAAACGGATGGAATCGACGAAAGGGAGATTTCTCCCGCTGAGATGTAGATTGGGGAGAATATGGATTCCTCGTTTCCGATGGAAATGAACGCATTTAGTTTTCTCCGGAGAAAATGAAATTCGGATTGTCGAGACCACTTGGATAGTTTATTTAATGTCATTTGTACCATTCTACTGGCATTTACGAGTTTGGAAGACCGACAGAATATCGCAAGGTCATCGACGAAAAGGGATCCCATTACCGGCGCGTTAACACAGTCCATCACATCATTGATCGCTATTGCGAACAACGTAACGTTGGTTTCGAGATATGAGGACTTCGGTCAGGACTGGTTCCGGTAGGTTTCGGAGAAAGGCGTTGTGGATGTCATCAATACCTGGGGAACTGTCGCGGGATGCGGCGATGGCAGATGCCAGTTCCCACAAGGTGAAGGGATCATTGTAATGCTCATTTTTTCCATTAGATTTAAAATTTATTGTTTGACGTTCCGCTCTATTTTTTATTTCGATAAATTCTCGATCGTAGTTCTCGTTGCTGTAAGTGCTTTGCAGTGAGTGGCCAAATATGTCGCAGATTTTAGATGGTTCTGTTATAATGTCGCCGTTTACATTCACATAAGTGGTGGTACTTTCTTTACGTGACCCAGTTATGCAGCGTACTCTGCTCCAAACCTGAGAGATAGGCGTTCGATGGTTTAAGCTGTACACGTATTGTATCCAGGAGGCCTTTTTTGCTTCTCTTATAACCTGTCTAGCTTTGGCCCGGAGACGCCTGAAGGAGGAAAGATTATGTGCTGTAGGAAATTTTTTAAATATCCGCAGCGCCTTTTTCCTCATTATTATGGCCTTGGCACACTCCTCATTCCACCATGGCACTGGCGGCCGTGGAGTAGTACCTTTGGAACGAGGTACGCTACAATTTGCGGCTTCAATCAAGGCATTTGTGAATTTAAGGACGTTATTTTCAGCGCTTAGATTGTGATTGTGAGAGAATTTCATGCGTTGTTTGAATCTACCCCAGTCTGATTTCCCAATTAACCAGTTGTCTTTCTTGATAACACGTGGGTTAAAACACCGGTCTTTAAAAATAAATAAGGGGAAATGATCACTTCCACATAGGTCGTCATGAACGGACATGTGTATCTTAGTCATAAGACTACTCGAACACAGACATAGGTCTATCGTAGAAGACGAGCCGTTAAAACTATTAAAATGCGTTTTCTCGCCGTCATTCAATAAAAACGGATTAAAATCATTAATGAAAGCAGAAATTATTCGTCCTCTCTGGTTTCTCTGCGCACTTGTACTACCCCAGAGGGTATCATGGGCATTAAAATCTCCAAGGAGAATAAAAGGCCGGGGCAACTGATGGATAAGGGATTCTAGGTTCAAACGGGTGACCGGTGCGCCCTCCGGTAGGTAAACGCTACAAAGCGTCACCGCTTCCGGGGCGTGCACGGTGACCGCCACCGCTTGAAATGGCGTGTTTAGCTGAATTCGGGAGGTGTAAAGAGCCTCCCGAACAGCAATTGCCACTCCACCTCGGGCTCGATGGCCACTGGTGTCGTCAAGTCTAAAAAATTTAAAATCCTTTAAAATTCCCTTATCTATCGGTTTAAAATGAGTCTCTTGCAAGCATACGCAAGACGGCTTAAAATCTCTATCTCCTCATGTTTAAAATAGCCATTACAGTTCCACTGTAATATAAAACTCATTAAAATTTCAATAAATATAAAGAAAATAAATAAATGCTTAATAAATAAATACTAAAAACTCGAGTTATCTATCGGTACTCGAGGAGAATTGGCGCCGGATTCGATGTCTTCTTCTCCCTTTTTCTCTCATTTAAATATTTCCGTCTCCGAGACACATTCGTCCTCTTTCATAGACTCCGGTTGGCTGTTTCGCCAGTCCGGAGGGTCCTGGGGAAGGGGTTCTTTCATGCCTTCCTTCGGATGCTCGGGGAGAAGTCTTTTTTGCTGATTTTTGTGGAGAACGCGAGCTGGAGCCTTTAGTTGAGGACACCGATTGGATCGACGGCACTGTCTTCGCATGTTGTTGCTGCTGTTGCGCCGGTTTAGAGGCCTTTTCCGGCTTGGCCGAAGTTTTATTGGTTACATCATCCAATGAATCTGTCTGGATTCCCACTGTCGTCTTGCTAACTGCATTTACTGTTTTAGCAAAGGATCTGGAAAAGGTGGGTCAACTGTCTCACGGCACTTTTTCCTGGCTTCCATATATGGTAATTTATCTCTGGTTCTGATTTCCATTATCTTTTTTTCTTCGTTCATCTTGGGACAAATACGAGAACGCACCGGGTAGGCACACTCGCAATTGACGCAATATGGATCGTTTTTGCACTCTGCATCCTCGTGCTTGTCTTGGCCACAGATTGGGCATGTGGCCTTGCCCGCACATCGGGTGGCGATATCTCCGACAGGGGGGAGTGCAGCTATCACTGCTGCTGAAGTGGGAGATGAGCTACCCTCACCCCACACACTAAAACGGCTGGCCTGTGGAGGTAGGCCCCGCAGTCCCTTGTCACAGAGGAAGAGGGAGACGGATGAACTCCTCACTTATTTAAAAGAAAGCGATAAGGTCTGGTTAGGGCATGTTACATATTTGTTGAGTGTGCATACTAATATTAGCGAGAATATCACAAATTTTGAATAAAAAGTAAAAAATGTGCCTTGCCTTTCCTTTTATTTTCCACACCCAATACTGTGAATTTATTGTTTTACTTTATTTTATCCCAGTGAAAATAATTTTACCTGACTCAGGACTTCCAGTGGTAAGTAAGGTTACCCCACAGTTTTGCTCAAGGAAGTTCAAGAATTTGCCATTTTCACTGTCATCAATAGTTGTATTTTATACCCCATCTTCTGTGGCTTATGTGTATGTCAATCTTATATGAATTCCTAGTTTCTTACGTGTGCATTAAGTCAATAGCTGACTTCAATTTTCCTGATAGAAGCCCCTATGACTTTCTCTTCTATTAACTTCGTTAGTCGTGAAATAGTTGTCTATTTCGTCTGAATGGAAAAACCTTAATTTTCTTGTTCCAAATTCTTTGTGGTTCACGTTCCCTGTCTATTATGCGCTATAACATAGAGGTTTGGTAACATCTTAGCTTCACCTGTTGGTAATGTTAAAATTAAGCTACTGAAAGACGCCTAGGACATAGAAAATGGACCTGCAGATTGAAGTAGAATTTGTCATGAGGACCTGATGGAATTAGCCAGGTGTTTTAGTCTCCTGTTATTATACAGGTATAGCATATTGTTATTAATCTCCCTTTTTAAATCATATGGCTGTTCTTCAGCTACTTAATCTTAGTCATTTGTTGCTGTTCGTGACATTGAGTATAAGATATTACATGAAATCCTAGCTCAATAATATTGCTGATGCAGAGGTCGGGTACTTTCATAGGAGAATGCTACTGTTTTACCGAGTATTCCTGACAGATAATATTCATGATGTGAGGAGAGGCAGGTTTAACATGTAACAAGGACTCTTAAGACCTGAACTAGCTCCATATGTCAGTACGGTGGTAAGGATGAAGGTTCTCCACGTTTGCTACACTAAGCTCTACTGAAGAGGTCCACCGATTGAAAGACTCGATGTCAACGTTCAAAGGCCAATAAGCAAAGTTGTCCATCAAAACATCCACACTCACGGAGTCTCACCTGGAGGACCTCCTGATTAGAGCTACTTAATTGGTTCATTACTTTCATGCAAGTATTAACATATAATGAAAGTATGGAATGGGTTGATAGATGGTTAGGTTTTCCATGGGAATAATCAACAAATCAGTGGTAGCTGATGAAATATATTAAAAAGAAAAATTAAGAACCAATGCTGAGGAACATATCAAAAATAGAAAATGTTCATGTCAGTCCATGGGAGATATCATACAAATTCAAAAGAAACGTTAATTATTAATAGCCACCCTCATTTGCCACAATGACAGCCAATTCTTCTCTGAAGCCTTCCCCATCTCCACTCCATGATTGCGGTGCTCTTCTTGCCTTGGATTGCCCTAATACAAAGGAGGAGAAACTTAAGAATTTCAAGCAGAGTGATGGAATTAATATTCAATTTAATTACTTCAGCTAAATTAATTTTACACTGTTGGTAGTGGACTAGCCTCCAGTCATACTCACTTGCATTTCGAGAACATCTCCAGCAGTTAAGCACACATTGTGCATGATAGCACATGCCATTATGACTTTTGTTGCCTTGATCATTTTCACCTCCAAACGTTTTTGTGAAAATGGTTCGCCACCTGCTCTTCATCATTCCAAAAACACGCTCAACTACAATCCTTGCCTCGGGGAGCTTGTGGTTGAATAGGGAGTGGGTTCTGTTGCCAGGTGTATGGTATGGGGTTACTATAGTAATGAGAGCAACTCGGCATGGGTAACCCCTATCTCCCACAATAGAGTACCCCTCAGGAGGGTACCGACCAGCTACATAGAGAGAGCTGTACCTCAACACCCTGGAATCGTGCACCGACCCTGGGAATCCTTTTTAAATAAAAGTTAATTTATATAAACATAACCTGAAAGCCACAGAAACAAACTACACCATATGTCAAGGAAATAAATGTAGATTCAAAGTAAAAATATGCCGGCAAATGCGTCAATTGTTTTCCCATTAGCCAGACACAGGACCTGCATTTGTATTGAGTAAAATAATTTTCTATTTATATAGTCTTCGTTTCTCCCTCCCGGACAAAATACTCTGATGTGCGTCCCATCAATAGCACCAACACACCTTTGAAAAGCTTGGCTACCAGCCTTGGCAGCAAATTCATTGCCAATGCCCTCCAGCTCCCCAATCACTGGCAATGCAATTACTTCTGCCGTCATGCCAACCACCACCCTTAACATCCGTTTGATGCCGTTGAACGCAAAGTTTTTGGTACTTGAAATGTCGTCCAAATCACTCTATATGATGTTCCACACGCAAGCCAAAGTCGGAAAAATATGGCCAGCAAACAGATTAATTCATTCAGTGCATTTCCAAGCTCTTTCATTCACATTTATTCAAACTAATTTCTCTTTCATCAGTACTGATAATCCACAAAGAAAAATCTACTTGTTTAATAAGGCTGACTACGAAGGCATGAAACGAGAGTTGCAAAAGTCATTTACTAATTTTAAAAGAATAAGTATCAACAGTAATACTGAGGTTTTGTGGAATACTTTCCTCAACGTTACACGATCAGTAGTTAGCAAATGCATACCAAGTAAATGGAAAAGAGCCAATTCAGAGCCTAGGTGGTATAACGCGGAGGTTAGAAAAACATTAAAGCACCAGAGAACATGTCATGCTAGGTTAAAAAGGGCAAAAATTAACAAATCCTCCGAAGAACTAAACACAGTCACCGAAAATTACAAAATATCTAAACTCTTAGCAAAAAAAGCGTGCCGAAGGGCGTTAGCTGATTTCAAAAGTAAATTACTGGGAGAACAATTGAACGATAATCCCAAGGCATTTTGGTCGTATGTTAGGGACACTCAATGAAATAAATCAACAGTACACACGCTTAAGAATATCAAAGGGGAAAAGCTAACCAACAGTCTACAAAAAGCCAATTCGTTAAACTTATTCTTCAAAAGCATTTTCAGTACTTATACACCACATCTTTTCGATCCGCAGCCAGTTCGTTCCCAAACATGTATGCCTGAAATTATTATAAATTGTCGCGGCATAGAACAGCAGCTAAAAAATATAAACCCCAACAAATCCCCCGGTCCAGATCAAATACCTGCTCGCGTATATAAAACATTGGCATCAGACATAGCGCCTTACTTAGAATTAATATTTACCAAATCTTTAGTAGATCACGTAGCGCCTAAGGACTGGAGAGTAGCAAATGTCACACCTATATTCAAAAGCGGCGACAGGGAAGACTCTAGTAACTATAGGCCTATTTCTCTCACATCCATTTCCTGTAAGGTATTTGAACACATAGTCGTAAGCTCCATTATGAGTCATTTAGATAGGGAGGAATTATTAATAAATAACCAACACGGATTTCGAAAGGGTAGATCTTGCGAAACCCAATTGGCCCTCTTCGTTCATGACATCATGCTCTCGGGTGAAAATAATGTTCAAGTTGACGCGATATTCCTCGATTTTAAGAAAGCTTTCGATAAGGTACCTCACGTTAAGTTGCTCTCAAAACTAGAAGCATATGGAATACATAAAAACATTATTAGTTGGATTAATCAATTCTTACATGGGCGGGAACAAAGGGTTGTCATAGACGGTATCATGTCAAACACAGCGTTACATCGGGTGTTCCTCAGGGAAGTGTAATTGGTCCACTTTTATTTCTCTTGTACATAAATGATATTAGCAACGTCGTTAAAAGTAAGCTTAGACTCTTCGCAGACGACGCGGTTGTGCATAGGGACATTAACAATTCCGAAGATAGCGACTCGTTAACAATCGACCTACTTGCTATTCATGCTTGGTGCGAAAAGTGGCAGATGGAACTAAACATAAAAAAGTGCGTAGCAGTCAGCTTTTGGAAAAAGAAAAATAGGCCAGGTAGGGCTTAGAATTAAAAATACGGAAATTATTCACGCCGAGTCTGTTAAGTACTTAGGGGTCACAATTACTCACGATCTATCTTGGGGAAAACATATTAGGGAAATATGCGGTCAAGCATATAGGAAGCTAGGCTTTATCAAGAGAGTACTCGGAAAATGTGATGAGAAAGTGAAAGAACGTTGTTATTTTTCAATCGTTAGGCCTCATCTGGAATATGCTGTTAGTGTATGGGATCCATACGAAACGGGGTTGATATCAGAGTTAGATCGCGTCCAGCGAAGAGGAGCTAGGTTTGTGAAATGATGCTACGATATGTTGGCTAGTGTGTCTGGATTGTTAGAAGAATTAGGATGGGAATCACTATCACAGCGTAGATTAAATTATAGGCTTAACCTCCTAAATAAATTTCAGGAAAATCATTTTACTGACGACGTAAAAAATATACTATTAACCCCTTCGTACTACGGCAGATTAGATCGCGCCAATAAAATTAGAGAGCTAGATTGTAGAACCGATAGGTATAAAATGTCATTTTTTCCGCGTACCATTCGGGATCATAACAGCTGTGATCGTCGTCATGAATAGTTCGAGTATTGACATAGGCAGGCAGTAAATCTTTCTCATTATATATTCTACTCTCTTATTTATTAATGATGTAAATATTGGTGTTCTTATTTATGCATGATATTTTGAATCTGTAGTAGTAGTCTTTGTATCCCTTGCATGTTGGAACGATTGAAGATTGAATGTTTCTTGGGTATTAGATTTGTATTAGATTTTTAATTGGCGCTTTGCATGTGTGGTACGCGGGTTTTAATGTAATGTCGGTGTTCTACCATATCATTCATGCATGCCTGGTGCGAAAGCACCCCCTGCCACACACCCTTTGGGTGGCTTGCAGGGTATGACGTAGATGTAGATGTACTGAAAGTAACACTTAAGAGTGGCCTCCACAACACACATACCCTTCAAATTATCAGAATCAAACGTAAAAAGTAAATTTCGGTGCAATTTATAGGAAACTTATTCACAATTAAATACTAACTGCTCATTAAAACTGAAATCTGTTCAACTACGTCTCTTTTACTATGCATGACTTTCCTGAGCATGGAGATGACTAAAGCACATCATCATCAAACTTACCTATCGTGGGCAAAATTCCTAGGGTAACGTGTAATGACTTGGAAGTAGAGAAACTCAGAGGGATGATGAATATGCCTCCTTCCGGGTTTCTGTGAATGCCGAAATTGGTGATCTTCTCACTAACCCGGACGTATGGCCTGAAAATGTGTTGGTAGACAGGTATTTTTTTCGGAAGGCAATCCAGAAGTCCCCACCGAGTTAGTTGCCGCGAAGTTGCAAGTGTTACACCTTAACGTGCAATGTTTGCGAAACAAACTGTTGGAACTGGAAGTGCTCGTATGTGAACATAAACCTGACGTTGTTTGTTTGAACGAACATTGGTTAAAAAGTGCTGAAAAGTATTCTATAAATCTTCCAGGATACCGATTCGTCGATGTTTTTTGCCGTACAACTTGTAAAAATGGAGGAGTTCTGTTATTTATTCATGAATCTCTTAATTATATCCCCCTGAAGTGCTCGCGTTTGCCGAGAGCTGAAGACAGGCTTTTCTAATATTGTGTCACGGAAATAATTAAAGACGAGAAGTGCTCGCGTTTGCCGAGAGCTGAAGACAGGCTTTTCTAATATTGTGTCACGGAAATAATTAAAGACGAGATACATGTCATTGTTATGTCAGTATATCGATCGCCTCAGACTGATTTCCGGTTGTTTTTGGATAAATTCTACTTTTTGATTGAGGGGATACACAATTTTAAGAGGTTTTCCAAAATAATTATTACAGGCGATTTCAACTGTAACCTACTTGAAGAGGCAAATGACAAAATTGACTTCCTCAATACCATTGCAGCTTTTAATATCGAAGTAACTAATTTTATGCCCACCAGAGTAACTCATTTCACTCAAACTTTGATTGATAATATTCTTACCAATGTTGACCTCAAGGATGTTAGCACTAGGGTTATTGATGAGCAAATCTCTGATCACTTGCCTATCGTTTCTACGTTTAGCTTTTTTATGACACCTAAACTTAAAACATATTCAACTAGAAATATCTCTGATCTAAATATGTCATACTTTCGAACAACTCTCAGCTCCCAAGAGTGGTCAGGCGTTTTAACGCAAAAGCCTTTGATGAGTTTTCAAAGTTTTTATTCAATTTTCCTGCACCATGTTAATTTAGCTTTTCCGCTTGAAATTAGAAAAGTTCAGACTGCCAAAAGAAAAAAATCCTGGGTCACTGAAGATATTCATATCTATTCATCATTTTAAAAAAATCTAGCATATGAAGCAAAACTATGTGGTAGTGCTGAAAGTAAAGAGCATTACAAGCATATGAAAAATCAGTACAGGTTACTTCTTACCAAAGCAAAAAGGACTTTTAATGAAGACATTTTATTTAAAGCAAATAAAAAAACTAAGGCTGCCTGGAAAATCATAAACAATGCCAAACAAAGATAAAGCATCTGCTTTGCCCAATATTCAAGTTTTTCGTGATGGAACTCTAAAAAATTTATCGATTATAGATAAAATCGAAATATTTCATGTGCTTGATGGAACATCATTTGAATGCCCTACCGTCGAGACTACACCGAGCTCCGCTTTCACACCGAGCACATGTAATAGAAATAGATCATTATGAACGAGGACATGTGAGTATAGCATAAAAATTTAAATATTTCTTCCTGCTGTCGAATGATTTACAATGAAAAGTGACATTTTATTGTAAATAAAATATTTAATTGACTTTGCTTTCGCCACTTACGTAAGGAATTTTTAATTTTTGTACCTTCAAATTTAACTATTGGTGATTAACCATGCAATTTTCACTATCTATGGCAAAAAAAGAAATTGGCAACGCAACTGTCAGAGGCCAGAGAGCCATTTGCCGAAATTGCAGCTAACACGGAAAATAATATGGAGGTTAGTTTTGACACTTGAATTAACATAGAGATATGTCATATACAAACATGGAGTTCATCTCTTATTTATACTAAATGCCTAATTTCAGTTGTTTTTCCTCTACCCAAGAGGCTTGCTGTGGCAGCAGAGTATCAGGTGGAGGTGATGAAGAGGCTGATAGAGGCAATAGAGAGGCAGAACGAAAGCAACAAATTGCTTGCGGAGGCTAAAATAATGCAATTAAAATCAAACAAGGAACTTTCAAATGTGTTGAAAACTGTTTTAACTGAAAATAAAATTAAAATCAAGTTTAACTTAGTAGGACCAGTAATGGCAATAGCTTTTACTATCAACCCTTGCTGCTTTATCCAAAATTGTTTGACTTTACGGTAAAAGGGGATGACCTGATGGGCTTAATTTTGCCCAAGAGACAAAGTTAAAAATACACGGTTGAAAAATTTTCCTTTAATTGATCACTTTTATTCGTCCTAATTTTAAAAGATAAACAAGACAATATTAAAATTTCTGTAGTAGTAGTGGTAGGTTTATCTGGTGCGTCGACAGCTAAGGTCATTTTGCACCGCTCGCAACCTAATTAATGTCAATATAAGTTTATAGGACGTGAAATTCAATATTTATTCCGTAACAATTAAATTTTTAAGATACCAGAGAAGGAATAAAATAAATCGTATTTCCAGTTAAAACATTAGATTTTAAAGTGCCTTAAATATGTCAGTACATTTTAAAAATTCGACTACGCGACCGAGGGCAATAGGGTTATTGCCGAGAACTTGTTCTAGCCCACCACTGATATGATATCTTTCTCGAAGAGCTCGGTACCTTTAACAAGCCGTCAATACGTGTTTTACGCTCAATGGGCAGTCGCATTCATCACAGCGAGGTGGGATCTTCTCTTCGGTGAAGAGGTATGAGTGGGTCAGGGCACAGTGCCCTATTCTGAGTCGCGTGATGACAACTTCCTCCCTACGACAGCTCCTGACGAAAGAGGCCCACGCCTGCGTATCTGCTTTCAGGCAGCGCAATTTATTATTCGTTTGGCTCCTCCACGAGTCCTTCCACCTCTGCGCACATATATTTTTAAGGGTACACTTAAGGTCCTCTGCCGGTACCAAGAAAAAAAAAGGCTTCTAGGTCGTTCAGTGCTTCCTTCGCCGCTGAGTCAGCCTTCTCGTTTCCGTCTATTCCCACATGCCCAGAAACCCATGCAAAGCTTACTCTTATTCCCTTTTTATTGAGAGAAAGAAGGGCATTATGTATATCCTGAACGATAGGACAGAGTGGGGAAAAGTCGGAAACTGCTTTCAATGCGCTTAAAGAGTCTGTGCAGATTATAAAAGACTTATTACAACCATGTATGCCGTGGATAGCCATCTTTATAGCAAACAGTTCCGCTGTGTAAACACTACACAGCGGACTGAGCTTCGCTTACACGACTCCGTGATTAGGGGAGTATACTGCGCACGAACAGGCTGAATTGGACTTGGATCCATCCGTATATATAGGGATGGTAACCGGGTGGGAATTCAGCATTTCCTTGAACATTACCTGGTATTCTGAATCGATGGTGGAGGATTTTTGTAGCTTGCTCAGTTCAAGGTAAATATCTGGCCGTGGTATATTCCATGGGGCTTGGTTGGGATAACCTACCGGGTAAACTTCCGGAAGAGAGAAATTATTCTCTTCGATAAAATTGTTAAAACGTATGCTTAAAGGGCGAGTGGCCCTTCTCCGTCCATTAAAATTGTCTAAAAATCTAGGGTTAAAAACAATATCGTGACATGGATGCTTGGTCATTGATAAAAGTTTTGCCACGTAGGAGCACATCAGTATGTTCCTGCGGACATACAGAGGGGGCTCTCCAGCGTGACCGGACTTGTCCTGAAAGCACCGGTGGCCAGCCGCAGTCCACCATTGTGAACCGTTGTCAAAGGCCTCAAGTACGACTCTCGTCCGGAGGAGTAGACGAAGGAGCCGTAGTCCAGACGAGATCTAATGAGGGCACGGTACAGTAAAAGCATCATGGTGCGATCTGCACCCCAGTTCGAGTTAGTTAAAACTTTTAAAATATTTAAGGCCTGACGGCATCTTTTACTTAACACTCGTACATGTTCCCGCCAATTAAGTCGGTAATCAAATATCATACCGAGGAAACGTATTGACTCCACATATGGAAGGATTCTTCCACCCAAGCGCAGAGGTGGTGGATCATGATATCCCCGTTTTCGGTAAAAGTGAACGCATTTCGTCTTCTCAGCTGAGAAACGGAAGCCATTGCTGCGAGACCATTTATCCAGTTTATTTAGCGTCAGTTGTATTATTCTGGTTGCACGGACGAGTTTGGACGACCGGCAGAAAATAGCCAGGTCATCAACAAACAATGGTCCCATTACCGGAGCCTTAATACAATCCACTACATCATTGATGGCGATTGCAAAAAGAGTGACACTTAAAACGGAGCCCTGGGGTACTCCGTTTTCTTGGGTGTAAAACTGAGACAGACTTTTCCCCACTCTCACTTTAAATACCCGGTTCCTTAAAAAGTTTTGAATAAAAATGGGTAAGTTACCCCTAAAACCCCAACTGTGCAGTGTCTTTAAAATTTTGTGCCGCCAGACCCTATCGTATGCCTTCTCCAGATCGAAGAAGACAGTGACGACATGTTGCCGCAAAAGAAAGGCTTCCTGGATGAAATTTTCCGCTCGAACGAGATGGTCAATTGTCGATCTTCCCCGCCGAAAACCACACTGGATGTTAGCAAGTAGGTTCCGACGCTCCAACCAGCAAAGGAGCCGGCGATTGACCATTCTTTCCATGACCTTGCACAGGCAGCTAGTAAGAGAGATGGGTCTATAGTTGTTTGCATTAATCCTTTCCTTTCCTGGCTTTGGAATAGGGACTATTGCAGACTCCCGCCAGGATTGTGGGACAGTACCCTCCACCCAGAGTTGGTCGAGGGTGTGGAGGACTTCCGGCAATGCGGCTCCGGGAAGATTCCGGATGAACGCATTGTGGACGCCATCCATTCCTGGTGAAGAGTCTCGGGAGTCCGCAATTGCGGAGGTCAGCTCCCACATATTGAAGCATTCATTGTAGGCAGCAATAGGACGCATACCACTGAAATTAAAATTCAGAGCGGCAGCCTCGGCTCTATCTTTAATCGCTCTGAACGCTGCATCATAGTTGGCGTTACTGCAGGTCTTAGCGAGTAAACGACCAAACACTTCACATATTTCCGGCTGGGAGGTCACCATCCGGTCATCGACCTTCAATATCGAAGCGCCGCGTACCTGACGAGAGCCGCAGATGCTACGCACCTTCTTCCAGACCTGTGCAAGTGGGGTTCTGTTATTTACGCTGAACAGAAATTCCATCCAGGAAGCCTTCTTTGCTTCCTTCACGACTTGCCGAGCTTTGGCCCTCAAACGTCGGAAAGAGGCCATTTTTGTTGCGGTTGGATATTTGCTAAAAATGCGCAATGCTCGCTTACGCAATCTAATTGCATTGGCGCACTTCTCGGTCCACCACGGCACAGGGGGCCGACGAGCGTGTCCCGAAGACCGCGGTATGCTGCAACTTGCAGCTTCAACTATTGATGATGTCAACACTTCGACGTTCCGTGATGCGTCAATAGTGGCATCGTGTTTAAAATGAAAATGTTTTCTAAAATTCGGCCAATCCGCTTTCCGGCTGATCCAGTTTTTTGGGGTGGTGAAAGTGATATTAAAAAAGCCCTCCTTGCGAATGAGGATGGGAAAGTGGTCGCTTCCACATAGATCTGTATGTACTGACATTCGACATTAAACTGCTAGTACACAAACAAAGGTCAATGGATGAGAATTCTCCATTAAAACTGTTAAAACGAGTTTTTTCCCCGGTATTTAGCAAAAACATTAAAATTTCCGATAAAATTTGATAAAATCCGCCCTCTCCTGTTGCTCTGTCCCCTTGAGCTTCCCCACATACGGTCGTTAGCATTGAAATCGCCTAAAAGAATAAAAGGTTTTGGTAGCTGACGGACAAGATTCTCTAGGTTGCGTTCAGTGACTGGTGCTCCCTCGGGAAGATAAACGTTGCACAACGTTATGGGTTCCGTGGCGTGCACGGTCACAGCTACCGCTTGAAACGGCGTGTTAAGTTGCACCTGAGAGGTGTATAGGGCCTCTCGGGTGGCAATTGCCACTCCACCTTGGGCCCGGAGGCCACTGGTGTCGTCAAATCTAAAAACGTTAAAATGTTTTAAAATACCCTTGTCCGTCGTTTTAAAATGCGTCTCTTGAAGACAAATGCAGGCCGGATTAAAATCACGAATTAAAATATTCAGCTCCTCCTTATGACGATAAAAACCATTACAGTTCCACTGTAGTATAAAATTCATAACAATATCAGATTTTAAATTTGAAACCTGAAGTATGTATGTCCTTCGGGAGAATCAGCGCCGAATACGGTGCTTCTTCCCCTTTTGTCTGGCGAGGAGGATATCCGTCTCAGAGAGATTCTCATCCTCCTCCATAGCCTCCATTGGAGATGGTGCGCGTACCCCGGACGGACCGGGGGATGGCGTTTTATCACGCCTCGGGGTCGTGGAACCAGTGGTTTTTGGCGGGTTCTTCACAGAGGAACCCGCGCTGGTGGATGTAGATTTCGCCGGCTTTGTGGCCTTATCCGGCTTGGCTAGCTCGTCTTTATCTGGGCTTTTCTTACTCTCAACTATATCTACTTTGGGGATTTCGTCCGAGATTTTGCTACTCGGAGTGGTAGCAACGACAGCGAAAGAACGAGAGTAGGTTGGGGCAATTAATGTCCGGTACTTTTTCCTGGCCTCGAAATATGACACCTTGTCGATAGTTTTGATCTCCATTATTATCTTTTCCTCCTTCATCTTTTGGCAATCACTAGAGTACACTGGATGTGCACCCTCGCAATTGACACAAAGCGGCTCGGAGGTGCACTCATTACCCTCGTGCTTATCCTTGCCACAGCGCGGGCAGGTTTCTCTTGCCCCCACATCTGGTAGCGATGTGGCCGAAGTGCTGGCACTGAAAGCATCGCATAGGTCTTGGTATGAATGGGCGGACGGGAACCGATTCATAGCCAACAAATACCTTATCGGGGAGCGTGTCGCGCGAGAAGGTGAGGATTACAGATGTACTGTTAATCAGCTCACCGTTACGCTTAATTTTCAGACGACGACAGTCAACAACGCCCTGAGAGGCCATTTCTCTCTTAATTTCGTCCTCGTCTACGTACAGCAGGTCATAGCTGCTAATCACTCCCCGACTGGTGTTCAGGGTACGGTGCACCTCGACCTTGACAGGATGGTCATGAAGTTTTTTCATGTTAAGCAGTTTCGCACTCTGCTTATCGTTGGCCGTTTCAATAAGTAGTGTACCGTCTCGCAGCTTCTTTGCAGATAGTATATCGCCAGTTACGGCGGACGAGAGGACTCTACGAATGAGGAAGGGAGACACCTTTTTAAGGGTCTCACCTTCCTTTGTACTTCTCATAATAAGATACCGCCTTGAGGCGGTCAGCGTTATTTCTCCCCCGCCCGTTTCCGGACGGGATCTTTTAGATGGAGGAAGATTTTCTAGCTCCATGAAAATTAGGAATTCATCCCCTGGGCTCCCCACCCACCACGGAGCCTCACATTCGGGACGCCACACCGCAAACCGGTGTGGTCGCCAGGGCTACCCAAGGGATATAGCACTATTGTTTAGGGGGACTGCTTCGGGTGGGGCCTCCAGTGCATGGGCCCTCCAAACCCATATACCTTTTGCCGCCCTACACAGACCCCCGTCACTCCAGCACTCGCCATCGAAACGTGTCGATAAGCCGATTGATCAAGACTGACTAGATCTTGACCGCCCGTTTACAGGGAATTCAGAGGCGAAGTGGGGTGTTGAACTCCGGCCCATACCGGGCTTCCGACACCCGGCTGGGTTCCAGAGAACTCACCCACCAGGATCCCCTTCTCCCCCTTACGGGTCTCCGCACACGGCAAACATGCCGGTGGATCGCAGGCCAGCTGGTATGGCCGCACACAGACAGTGGCCCCACAAAACTGTCCGGACGCATCCCTTTGCTGCCTGGGGGTTTGTTTTCGGGGTTTCACCTCCCCGCCCTTTTAGTCGCCTCTTACGACAAGCAGGGATACTGCGGGAGTATTCTCCATCCCCCTACCCGCAGGGGAGTTAAAATTTCTGTGATAGAAAAACTACGAGTTGAGATTTACATTTCATTTTCAATCTCCATCCTCAAGATGAGGATACAAACGTAACATTAGTTGTTGCACGCAAACAGCAATAGCTCTAGGGCCTTCATTTCGGTTAGCCTCGTGAGGTTGATCAATATTTTGCTGCACCGCAATATCTTCCATAACTACTCCGTCTAAAGGAAGGCGATGGTAAATGCGCATGTTATGAATCACCGCACATGCATCCTCCCTGCAAAAGCACATCAAAATTCGTTGTTTGGATAGGCATCGCCATATTCCTTTGAATACTCCGAAGAAGCGCTCAACAAGGTTCCGTGCTTTGCAGATCTTCATTGTACTGATGCTGGCGTGTTCCTACTGGATAGTTGGGTAGGGGAGTCATAATCCACGGTTCAAGTGGGTAGCCAGCATCCCCTGGAATTGATTTTTGATCGAATAATTTGTGAAGAAGTAATACGGGAAATGTTGTCGTAGTATTTTCATTGTATTTCTTAAGAAGCCACAACTTATTAACCACGTCCGCCTATCACCACGGCTATAGTGGTACTCCATCCACTGCCTGATTGGAGAAACACTCAAAGTGAAGGCATCGTTTCGTGCACCGGGATACCTAGCATTAATATTCAGCACCTTTATATCAGGATCCACTATCTGCAAAAGTATTCTTCTAAGTTAAAGGGCATATAAAAGGAAAACGCATTCAGTATCACGCATTAACCAAATTGTATTATTTAGAGTGCCACGATGGCATTTTTTGGTTAATTTGCATCACCCATATGAGACTTACAGATTGAACATTGACATTATAGTTTTGGTGGTGATTAACATAGGCTTCCTAATGTTCAGGTGGAGCAATTATGTTTACATATGTGCAATCTATTGCCTCGATCGCTCCCTCAAACGGCTGCGGAGCGTTAGGGAATTTCGTGCGAGCTAATTGACGCTTACTTGGGGTAGCAGGGAATTTTACCCATGGTCTCAACAGGAGCTCATTTATTGAGTCGGTGACTACGTGCAGACATCGGGTGACTGATGAGGGGCAGTTTGAGAAATTAAATCTGTCCCCGGTCGGCCTCTGGTAGCCCCTGTGCGCAGAAAAACTAATTGTCACAAGAACCGGAAAATATAATTACAGTAGTATGCAGCACTTCAGCATAAACACCTATTTTTAACTTCTATTTTATGGGTTTGGGAGATATATCAGCGACATAACACTTCCACATAAGTGACTTATAAGGCCGTGGATATATTGAAAATTTTACTAACCTGTATTTCTTGGGACAATGCAGAATTTCGCTGTCGTACCAAAAAAGGTCTTAATGAATTCGTTAGGTGCATCGCCAACTCAGGAGTTACCCTAAATGCTTTCAAAAATTCTCCCACAGTCCGTTCGCAGGGGTTGTGGACATCACGTAAAACCCTGCGCTGCACACGCCGATTTACGTGCTCAACTCTTTCCTCGAGCACCATCATCACCCAAGCAAGAAAATGGAGAGCCATCCTTGAATATATGGCTCATCATTAGAGATACGTTCATTTACTCATTTCGTTCATACGTTCATTTACCTTTACATTTCTTCCTGGGAATTGTGTTTTTCAAACTATGACCTTGACGACGGTTATTGTGACGCTACCAAAGATCATTAGCGACCTATAACGATAGTGACACTTTGTTATTTTGTGTTTTGCCTTTTTGTCATTTGTATTTGACATTGAATTTGGTTCCTTCGTGACGTCACCACCCAAGGATTACGTCGTCAAGAAAAAAATCCGCTCCTGGAAAGTATGTAGTTACATTTTACCAGATCCGCGCCGCATGCGCCGCCACCGCGGGGTCGGAAGAGAGTTAGCCGCCGCCACTGACAACATTGTCGCTGGCGTCCACTTCTAACTCAAACTCGTCGCTCGGAGAACGCCCTGCTCTGTTCCCTCAACCTCCCGACCGCCCGACTTGCGTTGGTAGCATTTACACAAGGCGGAGCTTGCTGTTAACGTACAGAATTTTATCTCGGTGTAACAGCCGACTTGTTTTGATTTTACTGGCGGTCATCTAAACTCAGCTGATCCACGACCACCTAAAGACAAGGCCGGAGCGCTCATGCCTTTCACTTTGCTGACGTCACGAGAAGTAGGCGAACACCCACGCCACCTTCCGACCTGTCCATGCCTGCAGTTGTAGTAAAGTAGCCATTGCGATGAAAACGTTGTTGAGTGTCTGTGCGAATTTTCAAAGCGATTGTGGTTTTTTGTGGCCCACGTTGTTGAATATATTCACCAGAAATGGTGAATAAGTGTTGTGTGCCTCGGTGCAGGGGAAATTATACGGAGGAGACGAAAGTCTGCGTTTTTCAGTTCCCGAAGGATGGCGATGCGAATAGGAAATGGATACAAGCTATTCCAAGAAAGGACTTTCAACCTACCAAACATTCCAGGGTAAGTTCCTCTCTTTATTTTCTTTGAACCGCGTGCTCCATCACAGTAACCTTAGTGTACTATTATTGTTGAGTCAATGAATGTAAATAAGTATCGACACGTTGATGGATTTTTGTTGCTTTCATGGAGCTATTTCGTCGGTAGATCGGATTGTTATCTGTTTGAACTTAATTCTACGGTCGAGAATATTTGCTGGTTGTTTCCATTTTGGCCTGTATTATTGTTTAAATAACTGATTGCCTAAAGTGTTAATTACTCCAGAATAATATTCCAGAATACGTTTAATACTTGTAGTTCTCGCACACTAGCATTTGGCGAATATCATAGGTGTTGTTTATAAAGAAAGCTTGATTGATAGTTTTCAATGAATAATTTAATATTGATTACTATAAAGTGAAAGCATTTGAAGCTATCAAAAACGAATAAATGCGCTACATGAGAGATGAATGTAAACCATGAATACTTAGGCTTTCCATACAACTTAATTATCTATTTACTCAGGAAGTTTCCACAATTATCTTATTCTGAATGACTGCAAGAATATTTTTGCATTATCCTGTTTCTAGTTAGTTATTACGCAATCTTATCATGGTAATCATAGTATCTGAGTATAATGAGTGAATCATAGTTCCTATTACTATTACATAGTTGATTTTCTGTATACCAATGGAATTTTAATTATTTTTAGGTGTGTATCCGGCATTTTCTGGTAGAAGATATCCTCAGAGAAAGCTCCTACTTCGATGAGAAGTCAGGAAAGCAGCTGACAGTCCCTTTAAACCGGCCCAAGCTCAAGGATGGTGCCATTCCAAGTGTCTTCCCTGATTGCTCTGGATACCTCACCACACTGAAGAAGACCAGGGAGCCACCATCAATGAGAGGGCAACGTCTGGAAAGTGCTGCTGTGGAAGCTGCTTTAGCTGAGAGTTTGCAAACTCAAGAAGCTTATGAGGCTGAAAAAAAACTAGATACTTTCGATAAGGTTATTTCTTTGGTGAAGAAGAATAAGCATTCATCATTTTGGGATGTGATAGTGAAGCCTGGAGCAGTGATATTTATGCATTTGGAAGCGTGCGCACCACCTCTCACTTCTTACTCATTACTAATTGACAATCAAAATAATATCAAAGTATTCCACAGAACAAGGGAATTAAAAACCATTGGCAAATTCACTCTACCTTTTCAAGCCTCTTTCATGTATGAAGTGTATGATGTGTTGGATACAATTGAAAAATGTGATGACCCTACTAATAATGGAAATATTTATGGTGATATCATTGCTCTTCCCGATGAATGCAAAGATAAACTCTGAAAATGAATCATTTTACAACTTCATCAAATCACAAATTTCTCTGGTGCAAGAAAAGAAAGAAAGACTGAGGTACAGCTCTGATGTCTTGGTTTTTGCTGCTATGTTTTTCTTAATATCTCCTCAAGCATATAAATTTGCTCGAAATTCTGGTAATCTAGTCCTCCCTCATCCAGTTACTATAAGACGACTCTGCTCCTCCTTTAAAGTTGGTCCAGGCAATGAGCAAGATGAGCATGGCTTTCTATCTTATATGAAACATAGGATTTCTCATTTACAGAGTCGTGAGCGTTATGTCACACTTATGATGGATGAAATACATTTAAAACCGTTCCTTGACTACAAAGGCGGATGTATTGTACGGTCCTCATTAACTTCAGTAGTTTAGCTACCAGTGCTCATGTGTTTATGGTACAGAGTATACTATCTTCATTTAAAGATGTTGTCCATATACTGCCAGTGAGTACTCTAACAGCCACTAATCTACATGAAATTCTAAAGAAAGTCATCATTGGGCTAGAAAAGGTTGGTCTGAATGTAGTTTGCGTGATAAGTAACAATAATGCCATCAATAGGTGGGCAGTATCTCTCTTCACCAATCCACCCACGCTTAGTATTGTTTATTCACATCCTTTTGACCATTCTCGACCATTATTTTATATCCTTGATTCATGTCCACATCTTTAAGTGCATTCGTAATAACTGGATCAATCAGAAAAACGATGGCCTCTGCCTCCTCTTGGTAGTAGTATTTGGGTGATTAGGGTGCTTCGACGACTGAGGTCATTCGCACCACGTCAGCCTAACATCACCAAGTCGTGTTTTTTAAATAAAAAATATATAAATAAATAAATAGATAAAAGCGACGCAGCTCTCATTAAAATGGGCGTAAGATAAAACACCACATAATCGTTGGTCACAAACAGTTAAAAAGCCCAGACTCTTTTAAAAATACAATTATCCGACTGACACAATCAGGATCGTCTCCTAGGACGTGTCCTAGGTCTCCCCTGATGTTCAGCCGGATGCGCAGAGCACGGTATCTATCACACACCGTCAGGAGGTGTCTCTCAGTTAAGGGAGAGTCGCAATCCTCACAGTAGGGAGGGATCTTCTCTTCGGTGAAGAGGTAAGAGTGAGTGAGGGCACAGTGCCCTATCCTCAACCGTGTGATTGCTACCTCTTCCCTGCGAGTCCTCCCGACTGATGTGGGCCACACTGATACGACCGGCTTTATGGTGTGCAACTTATTCTGTGTCAGGGAATGCCAGGTTTCATTCCACTGCCCAAAGGCTACGTTTCTCAGCGTAGCCTTCAAGTCTTGGTACGGTACCAACACTGACGAAATGTGTTCGTCTTGAAGAGCCTTCTTTGCTGCCGAGTCGGCCATCTCGTTACCGGCTATTCCCACGTGTCCAGGTACCCACAGAAAACGGATAGCGATTCCCTTCATAGAAAGGGATAAAAGATGGCTCTGAATCTCCTGGACAAGTGGGTGCATCGGGGAATAGCCGGAAATGGCCTGCAGCGCACTCATAGTCACTACAGACCATGTATGCGCCACAATTGCCCCTAATACCACCAAGAGCCATCTTTATGGCGAAAAGCTCCGCCGTGTAGATGCTACACAGCGGGCTTAGCTTCGCCCCGATGACTCCATGGTGGGACGAGACCACCGCGCATGCGCATGCCGACTCGGATTTCGAACCATCCGTAAACACGGGAGTGAAATCGGAGTGGCGGCACAGCTCTTCCCTAAAAAGTTGTTGGTACTCCATAGGCGTCGTGGAACCTTTCTGGCCAGTTCGTAGGGTAAAACTACACTTCGGAAAGGGCACTCGCCATGGTGGGTGACCGGAATATCCATGGCCGTACACTTCTGGAAGTCTCACATTTGTTCCTTCCATAAAATTTTTAAAACGGACGTTCAGGGGTCTGGTGGCCCTTGTCCGCCTGTTAAAAATATTTAAAAACCTGGGATTAAAAATTACGTTGAAACACGGATGAGTCCTCATAGATAAAATTTTTGCCACGTAGTTAGCCATTAGGATGTTCCTCCGGGTATCCAGCGGGGGCTCTCCGGCATCCGAGTATACGCTTAGGACGGGAGACGTCCTGAACGCTCCGGTCGCCAAACGTAGCCCCGCGTTGTGAACCGTTGCCAGCGGTTTCAGGTAGCTTGTGCGGCCCGAGGAGTAGACGAAACATCCATAGTCCAACTTGGAACGCACCATTGCCCTGTAAAATGAAAGCATGGTGGTCCTGTCGGCGCCCCATGTAGTGTGCGATAAAACACGTAAAATATTTAAAACGTTAAAACATTTTTCTTTAAGAGTTCGGATGTGTTCCTTCCAATTAAGCTTGGAATCGAACACCATCCCGAGAAAACGAACCGAATCAGCGTATGGTAAAACCCTACCACCGAGACGCAACTCTGGTGGTATGTGGTTGCCCCTGCAACGATGAAAATGTACGCATTTTGTCTTTTCCGCTGAGAAGCGGAAGCCGTTCTTTTGGGACCAGCCGTCCAGTTTATTAAGACAGAGTTGTATCTGTCTGGACGCGGTAACTAGTTTGGATGACCGGCAGAGAATAGCCAGGTCATCCACAAACAGTGAGCCCATGACAGGTCCCGTGATGCAGTCGACAGCGTCACTGATCGCAATAGCGAACAATGTCACACTAAGGACTGATCCTTGTGGCACTCCATTTTCCTGCATATAGGGTTCGGAAAGTTGTTTACCTACTCTGATTCTAAAAACTCGGTCCGATAAAAAATGTTTAATAAAAATGGGAAGATTTCCCCTAAAACCCCAACCATGCAACGTGATTAAAATCTTCTGACGCCAGACCCTGTCATATGCCTTCTCCAGGTCAGAGAAGACCGCGATGACGTGCTGGCGCATCAGAAAGGCCTCCTGGATGAAATTGTCGCTCCGAACGAGGTGATCGATGGTTGAACGACCTCGCCGGAAACCACACTGGATATTCGACAGAAGGTTGCGCCGCTCTAACCACCAAACGAGCCGACGGTTTACCATCCTTTCCATTACCTTGCACAGACAGCTGGTAAGGGAGATGGGCCTGTAGTTACTCGGGTCCGCTCTGTCCTTTCCCTGTTTAGGGATCGGAACCACCACAGATTCCCTCCAGGAAGATGGGAAGCTACCCTCGAACCATAACTGGTTGAAGGTGCTCAGGATCTCCATCAACGCTTCCCCCGAAAGATTTCGAAGGAAGGCGTTGTGGATTCCGTCCAGTCCCGGAGAGGTGTCCTTGGAATCCGCGATGGCTGACCGAAGTTCCCACAGCGAGAACGGGTCATTGTACTCCGCGATTACGGACGTCTCAACAAAGCAAAGAGGAGTTCTCTGGTAGCGTTCCTTGATGGCCAAGAACGCTTCTGAGTAACTCCTGTCACTGCTTATATTGGCTAGTGACTCGCCAAAGGCCTCTGCTACGTCGCGAGGGGAGCTCACGATTTGGCCATTTATTCTCAAGCAAGAGACGCCGTACTCCCTGCGGGAGCCCGAGATGCATCTCACCTAATTTCCACGCCTGTGCAGGTGGTGTCCTGTGGTTAATGCTATTGACGAATTCCATCCAGGAGGCCCTTTTCGCCTCCTTCACGACTCGTCGGGCTTTCGCTCGCAGTCGACGGAAGGACGAAAGGTTCGTTGCGGTTGGGTACTTTTTAAAAATACGAAGGGCACGTTTTCGAAGACGAATTGCCTCGGCGCACTCCTTGTTCCACCAAGGAACCGCTGGCCGTGGGACGTTACCCGATGACCGTGGGACGCTGCAATTCGCTCCTTCGATCAAGCACCTTGTTAGCACCTCCACATTGTGTGTGGCATCACAATTATTATTATTGTTTAAAATTAAAAACGTCTCTAAAATTCTGCCAGTCCGCTTTACGGACAATCCAATTGCCCGGTCGGATAAAATCAGTGTTAAAACTTGGTTCAGAATTTATTACAATAGGGAAGTGATCACTGCCACAGAGATCTGTGTGCACGGTCAAATTAAACTTGTTAAAAAGACTGCTCGTTGCCATAGCTAAATCTATACAGGAGTATTCTCCATTAAAAACATTAAAACGGGTTTTCTCACCGTTGTTAAGTAATAAAAGGTTAAAATCGAGGATGAAACTGGCTAAAATCCGTCCCCTCCTTGTGTTTTGGCCTCTTGAGATTCCCCACAAGGGGTCATGGGAATTAAAATCGCCCAATAATATAAATGGCCTAGGCAACTGCTGGACAAGTCTCTATAGGTTGTAACGAGTTACCGGTGCACCCTCCGGCATATAAACGTTGCATAACGTTATATTTTGCGGGGTAAACAAGGTTATGGCCACTGCCTGAAACGGGGTGTCAATCCGTACTCGAGAGGTGTAAAGGGCCTCCCGAACAGCAATCGCCACCCCGCCATGGGCTCTATGACCAGTAAGGTCATCTTACCTTTCGACCCTGTATCCCCTTAAAATTCCACTGTCCCTCGCCTTAAAATGCGTCTCCTGTAGACATATAACAGAAGGGTTAAAATCTCTGATTAAAATGGCCAGCTCCTCCTTATGCCTATAAAATCCATTACAGTTCCACTGTAAGATAGAGGTCATAAAATTTAAAAATATATAAATAAATAAATAAATAAAAGACCTAAAAATAGTTAAAAATAACAAGAAAAAAGGAGCAGCTTAAGTCCTAAGCTAAGCTAAGTGATCAGCGCTTGAGGCGCTGCTTCCTTCCCTTTTTTCTAATTATTTCGATTTCTGTATCTGAGATACAGAAATCTTCCTCCATGGCTTCCTGTGGAGGTATTTTTTCCTTGCCTGATGGACCGGGGGATGGTGTGTTACCACGCTTTGTTTGCGTGGCCCCGGCGGTGGATTTGGTGGGGGTTCTTCCTAGGATAACCCGGACCGGTGGTTTTTGTATTTTTTGCCGGATTTGTGGCCTTAGCCGGCGTGGCCGATTTCTGTGCAGAGGCTACAGTTGTTGGACTCACATTTTCTTCCATCTGAGTGGAAATGGTGACCTTGGATGTTCGAGGAGAAGCGACTTGGGCGAATGATTTGGAAAAAGTAGGAGCAACTTGTGCTCTGTACTTTTTCCTTGCCTCGAAGTACGGGATTTTTTCTACCGTCTTAATCTCCATTACTTTGCGCTCCTCGATCATCTTTGGGCAATCACGTGAGTACACCGGATGTGCACCCTCGCAATTGACACAAAGTGGGTCACCTGTGCATTCCGCACCCTCATGCTTCTCCAGGCCGCAGCGGGGGCAGGTGGCCTTGCCCTCGCACCGTGTGGCCATGTGGCCGAATCGCTGGCACTGGAAACATCGCATGGGTGCCGGTATGAATGGCCGCACTGGCACCGATTCATATTAGACAAACACCTTGAAGGGGAGCTGATCAAGCGTGAGCGTGAAACAACAGACGTCGTGTTGACTCTTTCTCCGTTGCGCTTTGTCGTGAGTCGACGAGCATCGGTGACCCCCTGAGAGGCCATCTCCCGCTTGATCTCGTCGATCTCAACATACAACAGGTCGTAGTGACTGATCACTCCCCGACAGGTGTTCAAGGTGCGGTGCACCTCCATTTTAACAGGTATTTCACCTAACTTTTCTTTAAGCAATAATTTACCGCTTTGAGCCCTCGTTGCCGTTTCGATGAACAGTGTGCCGTCTCGAAGTTTCTTAGCAGATTTTAGTTCCCCAGGAACTGAACTAGATAAAAGTTTTCGAATAAGGAAGGGGGACACCTTCTTCAGGCTCTCCCCTTCCTTCTGGCACCTCATCACTAAATAGCGCATACTAGCGCCGGGAACATTACCTCCCCCGCCCGTTTCCGGGCGGGATCTTTTAGGTGGTGGAAGGATATCATCCGCCATGCCTAAACTTTATTCATCCCCCGAGCTCCCCACCCACCATGGAGCCACACATTCGGGACGCCGCACCGCAAACCGGTGCGGTCGCCAGGGCTACCCGAGGGGATATAGCACCCTAGAGGTGGTTGTCTGTTTCGGGTTGGATCTTCGATGCACGGGCCCACCAAACCCGTACATCTCCGACCGCCCTACGCAGACCCCCACCTCCCTGGCACTCGCCACCGTAAAGCATAGAGCCACGGAAGCCGATTGACCGGGAGTGGCTAGCTCCCGGCCGCCCGTTTACACAGAATCCGGGGCCGAAGAGGGGTATTGGCCCCTGGTCCATACCGAGCATCCGACCCCCAGCTGGGAACCACAGACCTCACCCTCCAGGTTCCCCTTCTCCTCCTTACGGGTCTCCGCACACGGCAAACATGCGGGTGGATCGCAGGCCAGGTGGTGTGGCCGCGCAGACAGTTGACCCACAAGACTGTCCGGGCTCAACCCTTGTTGGCTCTGGGTTTGTTTTCGGGGTTTCACCTCCCCGCCCTTTTAGTCGCCTCTTACGACAAGCAGGGATACTGCGGGAGTATTCTCCATCCCCCTACCCGCAGGGGTCTGCCTCCTCTTCCCAGACTTTGATAACTATGGTAAATATTGCACTGCCTCATTTGATACTCTGAGGAAACTGTATTCTTTGGAATCTGGCAAGCTACTTAAGAATGGCTATTGATTGTCTATGAAAGCAGTATGGCCTACAAACATGGAAAGGCAAAATGTAAAATAAGTACAACAGATATTTAATGAATACAATGTTGAAGCTCTTAATCTGATTGGTGAGGAGAATGGTCTACCACACAGCGTAGAAAGTGCTATGTTTATTACAATTATATCCAGATGGTGGAAAGTAATGAATGTTAAAACCCCTAACAAAGGTAAACGCCTCAATGACACCTACTCAGAACCTATTATAAACAGACATGATGATCATAACACTACATTTCTCAAAAATTTCTTCAGCTGGCTAGAGGCATGGGGTAGTCTATCGCTGAGCACAGGCTGTCTCACTCCTGAAACGTTTTCCGCCATTAGGCACACCACTCACGCCCTTCTTGAAGTTGCATCTTTCTGCTTTGAGGAGCTGAAACTGTCTTATATTCTACCTGAAAATTTTCAGACCGACAGTTTGGAGTCAAGATTTGGTCTTTACAGGCAAATGGCTGGTGCCCAATATCACCTCTCTGTCAGGTAAGTCTTTGAGGCTGAACAGAAGTTGAGAATGTCCAATATTCTAGCCATCCAAACTAATGATACTGTATCCAATGTAACAGAGACACTTGACTCTGATGAAAAAGCAGCAATAATTAATCCATTCCCTAGGATGGATGTGACTCCAGTTGATAGATCTGAAGCTAACAATGGCATGCCCATCATTGTATATGTTGCTGGTTACTGTGCTTTTCAAGTCCACAAAAAATTGAACTGCCCTCAATGTAAAGACTTCCTTCTATCTGATATGCCCCTTGATATCTCAGCCTGTGGACTCACTTCAAATTTAAGTAGAGGAGGGCTGCACTACCCTCAGCAATCAGTTGTTGAATTGGTATTAATCAACTATGTGGTCGTTAAAAAGATAGTAGTAGTAGTGGGGTTTATAGGGTGCGTCGACGGCATGGTCATTTTGCACCACTACGCGTCATAATTATAAAAAATAAATATACGCTGCATATTATATTATAATTAAGTACTTGAAATAAACGTTGAGTCAAAATTAAAAATAATGTTACATCCTTAAAATACTATTAAATAGGCCAGTTTCGTTTAAAAATTCCAAAGTGCGGTTGAGAACATCTGGGTCATCGCCTAGAATGTACCCCAGGTCTCCCACTAGCTGCAGCCTGTTGCGCACCACCCGATATCTCCCACACTCCGTCAGGATATGTCGAATGCTAAGAGGACAGTCACAGTCATCACATCGCGGTGGAATTTTCTCTTCGGTGAAGAGGAAGGAGTGGGTCAGAGGGCTGTGCCCTATCCTTAGTCTTGTTATGACGACTTCCTCTCGGCGACTCTTCCTGACGGACGAAGGCCACGCTGTCACTACTGGTTTTAACCCGCGCAGTTTGTTACTTTCCGTGGTTCTCCACGCCTCCTTCCACTGCTCTAAGACTGCATTTCTTAAAGCCGCCTTCACATCTTGGAAGGGTACCGGCATCGGTTCCATGGCGTCCATTGCGAGTGCCTCTTTCGCCAAAGCGTCGGCTCTCTCGTTCCCGGTGATACCCACGTGTCCAGGGATCCACGTGAAAAAGATCTTAATTCCCTTTTTGTCAAGAGAGAGGAGTGACGATTGAATCTCCTGGACTAAAGGGTGCGCGGGAAAAAGGCCGGAAATGGCATTCAGTGCACTTAGGGAGTCCGAGCATACAACGAAGGAGCCACGGCCCTGAATCCCATCCAAGGCCCGCCTAATAGCGTACAGCTCCGCTGTGAAAGCGCTACACATTGGATGAAGCCTTGCTTTCACAGCTTCGTGATGGGGTGAGAAGACTGCGCACGCGCTGGCGGTGCCTGATCTGGAGCCGTCGGTATAAATAGGCACGAGATCTCGATGGGTGTCTAAGAACATATAGAATAGACGCTGGTACTCTTCTGCAGTGGTAAAGTGTTTTAGGCGCTTGTTAAGATCAGTATTGATTTTCGGCGCGGGATTGACCCAAGGCGGACTTTTGCAGCTTCCTAAAGGGTATATGTCTGGGAGTGTAATACCTTGCGCTTGGATGAAAGTATAAAACCTTATGCTAGCAGGCCTAGTGGCTCTTGTCCGGCGATTGAAAAGTTCTATTAATTGGGGTTTAAAAACAAGGTTGAAACATGGGTGGGACTTCATAGATAAAATTTTGGCAAAGTAATTGCACATGAGCAGGTTCCTTCGGTGGCACAATGGCGGCTCTCCTGTATCCACATAGAGGCTTTGCACCGGACTAGTCCGGAACGCCCCAGTGGATATCCGTAGGCCTGCATTGTGTACCGCGTTCAGAGTACGTAGGTACGACTCCCGTCCGGAGGCGTATACGAAGGAACCATAGTCAAGCTTCGACCGGACCATCGAACGGTACAACAAGATCAGCATTGAGCGATCGGCTCCCCATGTTGAGTGACTTAAGAATTTTAAAATGTTTAGAGTCTTAAGACATTTAAGTTTTAAAGTATCGATATGTTCCCGCCAGTTGAGGCGACAGTCAATAATCATGCCTAAAAAACGTACAGAGTCAACAAACGGAAGGTTTGTACCGCCCAAGGTTAGTGATGGGGGAATGGTATGACCCCTACACCGGCGTAAGTGGAGGCATTTAGTTTTCTCCAAGGAGAATTTAAAGCCGTTATCTTTGGCCCACCTATCCAACTTGTTTAGAGTAAGCTGGATAAGTCTGCCCGCGGTAGCTGGTTGGGATGACCTACAAAAAATTGCGAGGTCGTCCACAAACAGTGAGCCAATTACCGGTGTTTTTACACAGTTAGCGATATCGTTAATCGCTATAGCAAATAGCGTTACGCTAAGTACTGAACCTTGGGGAACACCGTTCTCTTGACTATAAAATTTCAATTCGTGTTGGCCAATTCTCACTTTAAAAACTCGGTCCGATAAAAAATTTTGAATAAAAATGGGTAGGTTACCCCGAAATCCCCATTCGTGCATCGTTCTTAGGATTTTGTGACGCCAAACTCGGTCGTATGCCTTCTCTATGTCAAAAAATACCCCGACTACGTGTTGGCGCAGAAGAAAGGCTTCCTGGATATAGTTGTCAATTCTGACTAAATGATCGGTAGTGGAACGGCCTCTGCGGAAACCACATTGAATACCAGAGAGAAGGTTTCGGCGCTCTAGCCACCAGACGAGCCGCCGATTCACCATTCTTTCCATAGCCTTACACAGGCAGCTGGTGAGGGATACAGGTCTAAAGTTATTCGGGTCGGCTCGGTCTTTGCCTTTTTTGAGTATAGGAACTACCGCAGACTCCCGCCAGGACGGTGGAAAACAACCTTCTAGCCATAGTTGGTTGAAGGTATGGAGAACCTCCAACAGTGCCGACTCCGGGATATTCCGGAGGAAGGCATTGTGGACCTCGTCAGGTCCCGGAGAAGTGATATGGGAGTCAGCAATGGCAGATTTGAGTTCCCAGAGGGAAAACGGAAGGTTGTAATCCGCCAAGGGATGTCTTTCCTTAAAGTTTATCGGGGACATCTCCAATCGCTCCTTGGTTTTCAGAAACGTAGGGTCGTAGCTCCTGTTACTGCTGGTTTTGGCAAGTAGCTGGGCGAAAATGTCGCTGATAGTAATTTCAGACGTTATTACATCGCCATTGCCATGTAAAAAGGAGATGCCGACCTGTTGGTGGTTACCCGATAGACTCCTGATCTTGCGCCAGACCTGTGTAAGTGGTGTTCTACAGTTGACATCCGAGACAAATTCCACCCAGGAAGCCTTCTTCGCCTTATTCACGACCTGCCGAGCCTTAGCTCTTAAGCGCCGGAAGGCGGAAAGGTTCGTGTCCGTCGGGAACTTTTTAAAAATTTGTAGCGCCTTTTTCCGTTTGCGAATGGCAGCTGCGCATTCTTCATTCCACCAAGGTACAGCTGGTCTCGATTGGAGACGACGAGACCGTGGTACGCTTGTATTCGCGGCTTCGATGATGCAGCTTGTTAAATGATTAATGTTAGACACGCTGTTTAGCGTCATGTCGTGTTTAAAGGTAAAATTGCTCTTAAAACGACCCCAATCGGCTCTCCGGATAATCCAGTTGCCCTGCCGAATAAAAATAGGGTTAGAACGTCCCTCTTTCAATATAAAAATGGGATAGTGATCACTCCCACATAAATCGTCGTGTACGGACATACTCAGTTTATTTAAAAACACGCTCGATGTCGCGCATAAGTCTATAGAGGAAAAGTCACCAGTAAAGCTGTTGAACCGGGTTTTCTCCTCGTCGTTCAATAAAACTAGGTTAGACTCCGTAATAAAGGAAGATAAAATCCGTCCTCTACGATTACATTGTCCTCTACTGCTTCCCCATAGAGGATCGTGTGCGTTGAAGTCACCGAGTAAAATAAAGGGCTGCGGCAGCTGGTGGACAAGGGCTTCCAAATTAAAACGGGTGACCGGTGCACCCTCCGGCAGATATACGTTGCATAACGTAACCATCTGCGGAGCGTGAACAGTCACTGCCACCGCTTGAAACGGTGTGTTCAGGTGTACCTGGGAGGTGTAAAGGGCCTCCCGGATAGCAATTGCCACTCCACCCTGGGCTCGTTGGCCGCAGGTGTCGTCTAGTCTAAAAACCTTAAAATCGTTTAAAATGCCCTTGTCCGTGTTTTTAAAATGCGTTTCCTGAAGACAAACGCAAACCGGGTTAAAATCACGTATTAAAACGTCCAGCTCCTCCTTATGCCGATAAAAACCGTTGCAGTTCCACTGCAATATAAAAGCCATAAAAAGGAAATAATAAATAGAAAAAATAAACTAAGATAAAATCGAGCGGTTAAAAATTGGGGAGGTCAGCGTCTTATGCGATTTTTCTTCCCCTTGCTACGAACTTGGAGGATATCAGTGTCTGATAGACACTCATCCTCCTGCATTGGCTCTGGGGTGCTCTTTCGAGCCTTGCCAGATGGACCGGGGGATTGCGAGTTCCCACGCTTGGATTGCGTGGCCCCGGCAGATGTTTTGGCCGGGATCCGCTTAGGGGACCCCGGACCGGTGGGTTTTGACTTAGGTTCCGGATTGGAAGCCTTAACCGGAGTGGCCGATTTCTCTTCTGTGGGTTTAGTCTCCTGGTTGGCATTTTCATCCGTCTGGGTCGAGATGGTGACCTTTGCGATCGGAGTGGCAGCGACATGAGCCCATGATCTGGAAAAAGTGGGGGCAACTTGTGCTCTATACTTTTTCCGAGCCTCGAGATACGGTATTTTATCCACCGTCTTAATCTCCATGATTTTGCGCTCTTCGATCATCTTTGGACAATCACGAGAGTACACGGGATGGGCACCCTCGCAATTGACGCAAAGCGGGTCACTTGTGCATTCCACACCGTCATGCTTATCCAGGCTGCAGCGGGGGCAGGTGGCCTTGCCCTGGCATCGTGTGGCCATGTGGCCGAATTGCTGGCACTGGTAGCATCTCATAGGTGCCGGTATGAATGGCCGCACTGGGACCGATTCATAACCGACGAACACTTTGTCGGGGAGGACGTCACGCGCGAACGTAAGGATGACAGATGTCGTGTTGACCCTCTCTCCGTTGCGCTTAGTAGTGAGTCGACGAGAATCAGAAACCCCCTGTGGGGCCATCTCCCGCTTTGTCTCGTCGATCTCGACGTACAATAGGTCATAGTGGCTAATCACTCCCCGACAGGTGTTCAAGGTACGGTGCACCTCGACCTTGACGGGAATGTCGTGCAACTTGACGGTCTTCAGAAGTTTCTCGCTCTGAGCCCTGTTTGCCTTTTCGATGAGCAGTGTGCCATCGCGAAGCTTTTTTGCCGATTTGAGATCCCCAGGAACCAAACCCGACAGAACTTTACGAATAAGAAAGGGGGAAACCTTTTTCAGGCTCTCCCCTTCCTTCTGGCACCTCATCACTAGATAGCGCTGACTAGCGCCATAAACATTTTCTCCCCCGTCCGAATCCGGACGGGATCTTTTTTGGGGTGGAGGTTTGTTGTCCGCCATGCCCTAGATAACATTCGTCCCCCGAGCTCCCCACCCACCATGGAGCCACACATTTGGGACGCCACACCGCGAGCCGGTGTGGTCGCCAGGGCTACCCGAGGGGATATAGCACCCTGAAAGTGGTCGTCTGTTTCGGGTTGGGTCTTCGATATAACGGGCCCACCAACCCGTGAATCTCCGACCGCCCTACACAGACCCCCACCTCCCTAGCACTCGCCACCGAACTTAACGGCAAGCCGATTGACCGGGGGTGGCTAGCCCCCGGCCTCCCGTTTACAGGGAATCCAGGGCCGAAGTGGGATATTGAACTCCGGTCCATACCGGGTATCCGACACCCGGCTGGGTTCCAGAGAACTCACCCACCAGGATCCCCTTCTCCCCCTTACGGGTCTCCGCACACGGCAAACATGCGGGTGGATCGCAGGCCAGGTGGAATGGCCGCACACAGATAGTAGACCCACAAGACTGTCCGGACGCATCCCTTTGCTGCCTGGGGGTTTGTTTTCGGGGTTTACCTCCCCGCCCTTTTAGTCGCCTCTTACGACAAGCAGGGATACTGCGGGAGAATTCTCCATCCCCCTACCCGCAGGGGTGTCGTTAAAAAGATTCTGAGTGATGAAAATGAAAACAAGTTCCTACATCTAAAGAACCACAGAGCTGCAGCAACATCTTTAACAAAAGTTACCTTAGAAAGCCATGCATTTAATTTAATACCAGATTCTATCAATGGCCACATTTCTTCTACATTAATAGAAACATTGTTAACATGTAGCAAAAACTGTTTGATCAATAACTTCTGTAAAAACAAGAATCAGTCTATAAAAAAGGCAGCAAAAGGAAATTATCCACCCTGTTAAAAACATGAATTCTAATGCATGCATACATAATATGGCTTCCATCAATCTTACTATGCACTGTATCCTGACTTGTCTCTCCTCGTGGCATATGAGGTAACACTGTCATAAAAATTCATCGGTCATCGTCTGTAATAATTACAACAAAGAAGGACATGCTGCAATAATGGCATTTCTAAAGATTGCCTGTGTTACAAATGGTGTTTAAGCAAGTTGTGTAATCTAAAAGCATTGCTCAGCACTTCATCAGATATAACTAAGGTGATGACATTGCACTGGTGGCCATTGTATAGAATACTTCTATTGAATATGGTGTATTACTAAACTGTTAATTGTAGTGCATTTAAAGGAGGAGATTGTACTAGTAGCCATTCCCTTAAATCTCCTTGTTTAATGAGGACTAATGGCTAACACTGTTTGAACAGTTCATCGTTCAACAATGCAATTAATTTAACGAAGAAGATGATGCTACTCAGGTGACCATTGTACGGAATATCTCTGTTCATTATGGTGTATTTGTAAACTGTGTGTTTTGAGTGTGGTGCTCTGCAACTTATTTGTTATCTATAAGGAGGTGATGGTAAGCTGGTGTCCATTCCATCAAATCTAAATGTGCAGTGCATTGTTCCTTCATATGAGTATATGTGCACTTTGTAATTGTAGCTTAACCATGTTTCATAATGTGTGGCCAGACCTGTCATCTGAGTCACACCACTGTGCTGTCTTGCAATTAATTCCTCAAATATGCCATTTATCTGGGTAATTCTATTCACCCGCTTAAATTTCCAGTAATTACCACTTAAGTCAGTTCGGAAAAAAATTAGGTAATGAGTGGCAGCAATCATTTTTGCCTTTCCAAAATAGTAAATGCATTAAAGCCTAGGTAGAGGTTACTATGTCATTAACATAAGGGGTCATTCATGGTATTTGTCCATTCAAAACAATTCCCCCTTAAATGAGTGGTGAAAACAAATTTAACTTAAAAGTTAATTTAATTTTTAAAAAGATTTAAGGAAGAATATGACGCTGCTCAGGCGACCATTGTATATAATATCTCTGTTCATTATGGTGTATTTGTAAACTGTGTGATTTGAGTGCAGTGCTCAGCAACTTATCTGTTATCTATAAGGTGGTGATTGTAAGCTGGTGTCCATTCCATCAAATCCCAATAATATATATGAAGGTAATAGCCAACACTGTCTATACAGTTCATTGTTTGACACTGTAATCGATGTACTGAAGGAGAAGAGATTGTACTGTTGGACATTCAATCATATTTCCTGTCTTACATTAGGGGTAATAGTTAATACTTTGTCATTGCAGTATTGTGTTTCTCATGGTAATTGCTATTACGAAGGAGATGGTGTTGTACTGGAATCCATTCCATCATATGCCTAAATGTGCACCTTGTCATTGTAGCTAAAACATATATCATAATCTGTGGCCAGATCTGTCATCTGAGTCACACCACTGTGCTATGTCTTGGAATTTTTTCCCCAAATATGCTATTTATCAGGGTAATTCTATTCGCACACTTAAATTGCCATGAATTCCCACTTTAATCATTGCAGAAAAAAATTGGCTAATGTGTAGCAGCAGTGATTTATGCCTTTCCAAAATGGTAAATGCATAATCGTCTAAGCAGAGGTAACTATGTGATTAAGATTTTGGGTCAGACATGGTATTTGTCCATTCAAAACAATTCCACTTAAACCATTGCAGGAAAAAAGTAGCTAATGTGTAGCAGCAGTGATTTATGCCTTTCCAAAATGGTAACTGCATAATCGTCTATGTAGAGGTAACTATGTGATTAAGGTTTTGGGTCAGACACGGTATTTGTCCATTCAAAACAATTCCACTTAAACCATTGCAGGAAAAAAGTAGCTAATGTGTAGCAGCAGTGATTTATGCCTTTCCAAAATGGTAAATGCATAATCGTCTAAGTAGAGGTAACTACGTGATTAATTTAAATTGCGTCTATATTTAGACGTAAATCCTATCGAAATCGTTAAAAACGCCAAAATCACGGTAGATGTAACTATTCGCCTCGTCGAAGTCGTTAATTAATTACATAGTCAGTTATTTACCCATGTTTCGAGGTCAGTTTTGCGCATGCATAAGAAGTGAAAACTTCTTACATTCAATATTAATGCGTGATTTGCAGCAGTAGAAAACGTAGCACATATATTGCGAAGGTGATATCAAAGATTTACACGGTCGAGATGGCACTTAGCTGTTAGGCAGTAAAATTTTCCTCTTAAATTTTGATGCGTAATTTAATTGAAGTTGGGAATGCATTGTAATTATGCTTTCTCTGTGAAGTAGTTTTTTGGGGGATGGTATTTGTCCATTCTAAACAATTATGCTTCCCTAAGGCAAAGTTAACGTTCCTGATGTCACCATCTTTAATATATAATCCGTTTTTAAGGTGGCAAAAATATCATAGCGAGATATAAACCTGTTAGTGGTCGCTAACTTTTCATAGGCCGTGAATCTGCCTTGTCAACGGCAGCCTTCGCTACACTCACCACCCGCCTCTGAGTCGTGACGTCATGAGCGAGCGCTCAGGCCTTCTCTCTCGGTGGTCACGGCTGATCCCGACACGTTATACCGCAAAAATGCCGCGAGTGAAAATAACAACTAAGCAACGTGCAGATGCTTACAAAAAAGACAAGTTTTATTTAAGTGGATCTAATATTCTCATGTGTGGGATATGTAACCTCAGATTAGACTGGGATAAAAAGATACCTTAGACAAGCATATTTTAACCAGTTCACATTTGGCTAAGAAAGCGTCTGTTGTCTTATGGCTTATGAAAGAAACATGATGCAAAATACAAGGAAAACCAAAGAAACCCACATAAAATGTGCAAAAAAGGCCAAAAGCTAACATTAACTGTAATTGGAGAGGTTGAAACAGAAAATGTCATTCTTAAAAATGTTGCCTACGTTTCTAACCATTCAAGAAATCAGCTATCTGTGAAAGCTATTACCAAAATTGGCGCTAAAGTAGTATTTGATAAGAAGTCTGTGAAAATTGAACATGGACCAATGAAATATCAGCAAAAAGATGTCAAACAGGAAGGTAAGAAAACAGAATATGGACTCTACATTATTGATCTAGGAAAAGAAAATAATCAAAGAAAATTACCAAGAAGTATTGCACACAGCCATGGAGTGGCATAATAAACTTGGCCACATCAACTTCTGTGATTTAAGAAAAATACCTAAACTTTTTACTGTGGTAAGTGAAAAACTGACTCAATGCTAAATGAATACATTCTGTGAATCCTGCACTATTGCTAAATTGGTCAAAAACCATTTCAACTCCCAAAGTACAGGAGCCACCAGGCCATGGTGTAACATAACGCTGGCCTCGCCATTTTTTCTTTTACCACCTCATGGTTTATAATAACAATAAGGGACACACCATATTGTGAATTTTGAGAATAAACAATAGACCTAAGGAGTGGAAGCGTGGGCAACAAAAGGGGATTGTAGAGAAAACCGTCGGAGTGTACGGTCGTGCAAAGACAGCACGCAAATATTTTGGTAGATAAAACCCTCGCAGTGAACGGACGTGCAAAGAGAGAGCACGCAAGTTTTTGGTAGAGGGAAATTCCAGAGTGTGGCATCGTGCGAGACATAGCCCACGTAGAAAAGGAGAATTGACAAAGGAGCGGGAATTAAGGAGAGGAACGGGAGATTTTACAACAGGACAAGACCCAATAAGCTTAATTGGCCAAGAATTAAGTTTGTGACTGGTATCCCTTTGTATCAAGTAATTGGATTTTGTGAAAAGTTCAAGTGATGAAGTGTGGCAAATAATTAGACAATATACTTAAAAGAAGGACAAATTATTCATACACCAAATTTGTGTCTAAATTAGAATATACAGTTGGTCATTACCTAAGGGTATAAGGAATTATTTTGATTATTTAAATTGTCTGTAAATTGAATATTTCATTTTGTCAAGTAAATTTCAACCGTATCTCTAATCCTGCAATGTTTCATGTATTTTCTTTTCCGACGAGCAAGCTGGGGCAAAGTAATTAAAATATAAGGTACGAGAAGATATCGCAATCGTGGTTTCTTTCCAGGTAAAAGAATCAATAGTTTTTCGTGTTACATGTTTATCCACAACGTGTGGCATTTCGCGTATTAATTTGTAATAATACCTTTTACAGTTTTGGCTCCCATAACGTGGGGCATAATACAAAGTAGAAAAACAACAAAGAAAATTACTTGTTACAATGGAAAGATCTCAATAGAAACATACGGAAAAGAAGAATACTTCCTGACATGCCTCGATGACTACACCCACTTTCTAAAAGTATATTTAATACAAACCAAAGAAGAAGTTGAAGAATATTTGAAGGATTATGCCCATGAAGCTGAAACACATTTCAATTCCAATTACAAAATAGAAAAAAATAAGATGTGACAATGGTGGTGAGTACCGAAGCAGTGAGTTTAAAAATTGGTGCAAAGAAAAAGGAATGGTACTGGATTATACAATCAAACATGCACCACAGCTGAATGGAAAGGCCGAAAGAGTAAATCTCACCCTTATGAACAAAGTAATAGCTATGATTCACGAAAACAAACTTAACAAATTGTGTGGTTTTGCTGTCCTCACAGCAGCATACCAAATGAATAGAAGCCCATCAAGAGCTACCTACCTATCTCTACACCTGCAGAATTGTGGTACGGTGTGAAGCCCTACTTGTCCAATCTTCAAGAATTTGGATGTGTTGTCTACACTAAAAAACTTGGCCAGCTAAGGAAACTTGATGATAGAAGTGAATTAGGCTTGTTCATCGGATATGCACCTAATGGATATAGTGTGGAATCCCATGAAGAGAGCAGTGTGTGTGTCAAGAGACATAGAATTAACAAATACATTCCTTGAACCAGAAGATGATGAGAAAGCAGAAATCACTGAACTAAGTCTCAAAGAAAAAGAAGAAAGTATACACGAGGAACCTTTAGGTAGGGAGCGATCCTAATGGTCAACCTCGTAATGAAGAAAATTATGATAGAGAACAGGAAATTGAATCTGAAGAAAGCAATGTAGAGGATCAAGAAATAGTTCAAAATGAAGAAGACAAATAAAGAGGCCCTCAATGTACAAAGACTTATAATCCATTTGAAATGGAAGACCACCAATTTCGAAAACTTTAAAGGAGATCGAAGGATATAGCCAGGGAGGTAATAGAGGAAATTTGCCCACGGCTTCAAAGAAGAAGATCAAGTGTTTTGCCCATTCATGTGCAGGTAATAAATCCTACAACCCAATATCATTTTATAAAAATATAATGGTGAATTCCTATTGTTTTTTTAATGCTGAATCTTTTAGGTACTCACTGCTATGAGGTTTTTTGCCACCGGCTCCTACCAACGGTGCATTGGGCAGCACTTCTACCTTTCAGTGGGGCAAGCCTCGGTTAGTATCTGCATTAGAAAAGTTAGCCAGGCTATCGTGGAAATCCTCGCTCCTAGATATATAAAATTTCCAAGTACCTTCGAAAAGCGGCAATCATTAAAGAACAGGCAAGTGAAGATATGAAAAATGAATTAAACCTTGTTATTATTCTGTACCATGGGAATTAGGTCATTACTCTGATAATTTCTGAGATTATTTCAGCTAATACTTAGGTTAATTTTACATGCTAATCACATTCAGATTCATGGTTGCCAGAGGATTTCCAGGGGTTATTGGGTGCATTGATTGTACTCATGTTAGAATATTGAAGCCATCTGTTAGAGAGGAGGCTTTCTATAATAACCGTTATCGCTCACATTCAATCAATGTACAGGCTGTGAGTTGCATATAGGTTAGGTTAATGGTAGATTTTGATTCCCACTGTCTTTTGTCCATTTCGACTATACCATATACTAACGTAAACCATTATCCTACAGGTATGCGATCATGATTTGAAAATAATGTCGTTCTCTGCTCGATTTCCTGGATCTGTTCATGATCAATATATATGGAACAGCAGTAGGACCAGAGAAATCATGCAGAGATGGTATGATGAAGGATTAAGAAATACATGGTTATTGGGTAGGTTAAATAATAATTCTTGACTTGTGGATTGAAGTTTGCCTGAAAATTCAATTGCAATTAAACCTTCCATTTTAGGGGACTCTGGCTATGTTTTACAGCCATATCTATTGACCCCCATTAGGCAGGCTGCCCCAAACTCTCCAGGGGAGAGATACGCGAATTGCCACTGCCAGACAAGGAATTGTGTGGAGCGTCTATTTGGGGTTATGAATAATGTGGCGTTGCCTGCATACGGACAGAGTACTCCACTACTGTCCTCAGACTGCAGCACAAATTATTACTGCTTGAGCTGTCCTGCACAATTTGGTAGTTAGCCATAGGTTTGAACTACCCCAAGATGAGGCTCCACAACTGGAATATGTGGAGGCGGTTGCGGAGGCAGAAGAAATGTTTGGTGGAGAAAATGTGAGAAGAATGGAGGGGGAGAAAATGTGAGAAGAATGGTGGTGCAGCAGTTCTTCACTTGAAATAAAAAAATATTTTCTTTACTTTGTATGTAAATATGTTTAAAAATATCTAATAGGTGGTGGGTATATAAATTCTCTCCTTCCATGGTGACTTATAGTATTCCAGTAGTAGTAGTAGTAGTGGGGTTGATAGGGTGCGTCGACGACATGGTCATTTTGCACCACTACACGTCATAATTAAAAATAAATATACGCTGCGAATTATATTATAATAAAGTACTTGATATAAACGCCGAGTCAAAATTAAAAATGTTACATCCTTATAATACTATTCAATAGGCCAGTTTCATTTAAAAATTCCAAAACGCGGTTGAGAACATCTGGGTCATCGCCTAGAATGTACCCCAGGGCTCCCACTAGCTGCAGCCTGTTACGCACCGCCCGATGTCTCTCACACTCCGTCAGGATATGTCGAATGCTAAGAGGACAGTCGCAGTCATCACATCGCGGTGGAATTTTCTCTTCAGAGAAAAGGAAGGAGTGGGTCAGAGGGCTATGCCCTATCCTTAGTCGTGTTATGACGACTTCCTCTCTAGTTTGTTACCTTCGGTGGTTCTCCACGCCTCCTTCCACTGCTCTAGGGCTGCATTTCTTAAAACCGCCTTCACATCTTGGAAGGGTACCGGCATCGGTTCCATGGCGTCCATGGCGAGTGCCTCTTTCGCCAAAGTGTCGGCTCTCTCGTTCCCGGTGATACCCACGTGTCCAGGGACCCACATGAAAAAGATCTTAGTTCCCTTTTTGTCAAGAGAGAGGAGTGAAGATTGAATCTCCTGGACTAAAGGGTGCGCAGGAAAAAGGCCGGAAATGGCAGTCAGTGCACTTAGGGAGTCCGTGCATACAACGAAGGAGCCACGGTCCTGTATCCCAACCAGGGCCCGCCTAATAGCGTACAGCTCCGCAGTGAAAGCGCTACACATCGGATGAAGCTTTGCTTTCGCAGCTTCGTAATGGGGTGAGAAGACCGCGCACGCGCTGGCGGTGCCTGATCTGGAGCCGTCGGTATAAATAGGCACGAGATCTCGATGGGTGTCTAAGAACATAAAATAGACGCTGGTACTCTTCTGCAGTGGTAAAGTGTTTTTGACGCTTGTTAAAATCAGTATTGATTTTAGGCGCGGGAGTGACCCAAGGCGGCCTTTTGCAGCTTCCGATAGGGTCTATGTCTGGTAGTGTAATACCCTGCGCTTGGATGAAAGCATAAAACCTTATGCTAGCAGGCCTAGTGGCTCTTGGCCGGCGATTAAAAAGTTCTATGAATTGAGGTTTAAAAACAAGGTTGAAACATGGGTGGGACTTCATATATAAAATTTTGGCAAAGTAATTGCACATGAGCAGGTTCCTTCGGTGGCACAATGGCGGCTCTCCTGTATCCACAAAGAGACTTTGCACCGGACTAGTCCGGAACGCCCCAGTGGATATCGTAGGTCTGCATTGTGTACCGCGTTTTAAGTACGTAGATACGACTCTCGACCGGAGGCGTATACGAAGGAACCATAGTCAAGCATCGACCGGACCAACGAACGGTACAACAAGATCAGCATTGAGCGATCGGTTCCCTATGTTGAGTGACTTAAGAATTTTAAAATGTTTAGTCTTCAGACATTTAAGTTTTAAAGTATCGATATGTTCCTGCCAGTTGAGGTGACAGTCAAAAATCATGCATAAAAACGTACAGAGTTAACAAACGGAAGGTTTGTACCGCCCAAGGTTAGTGATGGGGGAATGGTATGACCCCTACACCGGCGTAAGTGGAGGCATTTAGTTTTCTCCAAGGAGAATTTAAACCCGTTATCTTTGGCCCATCTATCCAACTTGTTTAGAGTAAGCTGGATAGGTCTGCCCGCGGTAGCAGGTTGGGATGACCTACATAAAATTGCGAAGTCGTCCACAAACAGTGAGCCAATTACCGGTGTTCTTACAGTTAGCGATATCGTTAATCGCTATAGCAAATAGCGTTACGCTAAGTACTGAACCTTGGGGAACACCGTTCTCTTGACTATAAAATTTCGATTCATGTTGGCCAATTCTCACTTTGAAAACTTGGTCCGATAAAAAATTTCGCATAAAAGTGGGTAGGTTACCCCTAAATCCCCATTCGTGCATCGTTCTTAAGATCTTGTGACGGCAAACTCGGTCGTAAGCCTTCTCTATGTCAAAAAATACCCCGACTACGTGTTGGCGAAGAAGAAAGGCTTCCTGGATATAGTTGTCTATTTTGACTAAATGATCGGTAATGGAACGGCCTCTGCGGAAACCACATTGAATACCAGAGAGAAGGTTTCGGCGCTCTAGCCACCAGACGAGCCGCCGATTCACCATTCTTTCCATAGCCTTACACAGGAAGCTGGTGAGGGATACAGTTCGGAAGTTATTCGTGTCGGCTCGATCTTTGCCTTTTTTGAGTATGGGAACTACCACAGACTCCCGCCAGGACGGTGGAAAAGAACCTTCTAGCCATAGTTGGTTGAAGGTATGGAGGACCTCCAACAGTGCCGATTCCGAGAAATTCCGGAGGAAGGCATTGTGGATCTCGTCAGGTCCCGGAGAAGTGACATGGGAGTCAGCAATGGCAGATTTGAGTTCCCAGCGGGAAAACGGAAGGTTGAAATCCGCCAAGGGATGTCTTTCCTTAAAGTTTATCGGGGGCATCTCCGATAGCTCCTTGATTTTCAGAAACGTCGAGTCGTACCTCCTATTACTGCAGGTTTTGGCGAGTAGCTGGCCGAAAATGTCGCTGATAGTGATTTCAGACGTTATTACATCGCCATTGACATGTAAAAAGGAGATGCCCACCTGTTGGTGGTTACCCGATAGACTCCTGATCTTCCGCCAGACCTGTGTAAGTGGTGTTCTACAGTTGACACCCGAGACAAATTCCACCCAGGAAGCCATCTTCGCCTTATTCACGACCTGTCGAGCCTTAACTCTTAAGCGCCGGAAGGCGGAAAGGTTCGTGTCCGTCGGAAACTTTTTAAAAATTTGTAGCGCCTTTTTCCGTTTGCGAATGGCAGCTGCGCGTCCTTCTTTCCACCAAGGTACAGATGGTCTCGATTTGAGACGACGAGACCGTGGTACGCTTGTGTTCGCGGCTTCGATGATGCAGCTCGTTAAATGATTAATGTTAGACACGCTGTTTTCCGTCACGTCGTGTTTAAAAGTAAAATTGCTGTTAAAACGAGCCCAATCGGCTCTCCGGGTAATCCAGTTGCCCTGCCGAATACGAATCGGGTTAGAACGTCCGTCTTTCAGCATAAAAATGGGATAGTGATCACTCCCACATAGATCATCGTGTACGGACATACCGAGTTTACTTAACAAACACGCTCGATGTCGCGCATAGGTCTATAGAGGAGAAGTCACCGGTAAAGCTGTTGAACCGGATTTTCTCCCCGTCGTTCATTAAAACTAGGTTAGTCTCAGTAATAAAGGAAGATAAAATCCGTCCTCTACGATTACACCGCCCTCTACTGCTTCCCCATAGAAGATCGTGTGCGTTGAAGTCACCAAGTAAAATAAAGGGCAGAGGCAGCTGGTGGACAAGGTCTTCCTAATTAAAACAGGTGATCGGTGCACCCTCCGGCAGATATACGTTGCATAACGTAACCATCTACGGAGCGTGAACAGTCAATGCCACCGCCTGAAACGGTGTGTGTCTTGAAGACTAACGCAAACCAGGTTAAAATCACGTATTAAAAGGGCCAGCTCCTCCTTATGCCGATAAAAACCATTGCAGATCCACTGCAGTATAAAAGCCATTGGAAATTAATAAGAAATAGAAAGAAAATAAACTAGAATAAAATCGAGCGGTTAAAAATTGGGAAGAACAGTGTCTTATGCGATTTTTCTTCCCTTTGGTAGAAACTTGCAAGATATCAGTGTCTGATAGACACTCAACATCCTGCATTGGCTCTGGGGTGCTCTTTCGAGCCTTGCCAGATGGTCCGGGGGATAGCGAGTTTCCAAGCTTGGATTGCGAGTTTCCAAGCTTGGATTGCGTGCCCCCGGCACATGTTTTCGCCGGGTTCCGCTTAGGGGAGCCCGAACTGGTGGGTTTTGCATCGGATTCCGGATTGGTAGCCTTAACCGGAGTGGCCGATTTCTGATCAGTGGCATTAGTTTCTTGGTTGGCATTAGGATAGGCTTGGTTGGCATGGCTTGGTTGGCAAGCGACATGAGCCCACGATCTGGAAAAAGTGGGGGCAACTTGTGCTCTATACTTTTTCCGAGACTCGAAATACGGGATTTAATCCACCGACTTAATCTCCATGATTTTACACTCTTCGATCATCTTTGGACAATCATGAGAGTACACGGGATGGGCACTCTCGCCATTGACACAAGGTGGGTCACTTGTGCATTCCGCACCGTCATGCTTATCCAGACTGCAGCGGGGGCAGGTGGCCTTGCCCTGGCATCGTGTGGCTATGTGGCCAAACTGCTGGAACTGGTAGCATGTCATAGGGGCCGGTATAAATGGCCGCACTGGGACCGCTTTATAACCGACGAACACTTTGTCGGGGAGGACGTCACACGCGAACGTAAGAATGACAGATGTGGTGTTGATCCTTTCTCCGTTGCGCTTAGTAGCGAGTCGACGAGCATCGGAAACCCCCTGTGGGGACATCATCCGCTTTATCTCGTCTATCTCAACGTACAGTAAGTCGTAGTGGGTAATCACTCCCTTACAGGTGTTTAAGGTACGGTGCACCTCGACCTTGACGGGAATATCGTGCAGCTTTACGGTCTTCAGTAGTTTCTTACTCTGAGCCCTGTTTGCGGTTTCAATGAGCAGTGAGCCATCGCGAAGCTTTTTTGCAGATTTGAGTTATCCAGGAACCAAACCCGACAGAACTTTACGAATAAGGAAGGAGGAAACCTTTTTCAGGCTCTCCTCTTCCTTCTGGCACCTCATCACTAAATAGCGCTGACTAGCGCCATAAACATCTCCTCCGTCCGAATCCGGACGGGATCTTTTTCGGGGTGGAGGTTTGTTGTCCGCCATGCCCTAGATAACATTAATCCCCCGAGCTCCCCACCCACCATGGAGCCACACATTTGGGACGCCACACCGCGAGCCGGTGTGGTCGCCAGGGCTACCCGAGGGGATGATATAGCACCCTTGAGGTGGTTGTCTGTTTCCGGTTGGGTCTTCGATATAACGGGCCCACCAACCTGAGAATCTCCGACCGCCCTACTCAGACCCCCACCTCCCTAGCACTCGCCACCGAACTAATCGCAAAGCCGATTGGCCGGAATCCAGGGCCGAAGTGGGATATTGGACTCCGGTCCATACTGGGCATCCGACAGCCGGCTGGGTTCCAGAGAACTCACCCACCAGGATCCCCTTCTCCCCCTTACGGGTCTCCGCACACGGCAAACATGCGGGTGGATCGCAGGCCAGCTGGTATGGCCGCACAGACTGTGAACCCACGAAACTGTCCGGACGCATCCCTTCGCTGCCTGGGGGTTTGTTTTAGGGGTTTACCTCCCTGCCCTTTTAGTCGCCTCTTACAACAAGCAGGGATACTGCGGAATGATTCTCCATCCCCCTACCCGCGGGGGTGGTGAGCACCCAAAGGCCGAGTCTAGTTCCCACAGCGAAAAGCTTTGGTTATAGTCAGCAATGACGTGCGTTTCTCGGAAGGACAGAGATACTGCTTCGCAGCGTTGTTTCATATCTCTGAAGTCGGCATTGTAGTTGGCGTCACTGCTGATTACAGCGAATGTGCGGCCGAAAATCTCGCATATAGCCGAGTGTGAGGTAATCTCCCGGTCATCGACTTTTAGTCCAGAAATGCCACACTGCTCACTGGAGCCCAAGATGATTCGGACCTTCCGCCATACCTGTGCGAGAGGTGCCCTGAGGTTTACACCAGAAATGAATTCCATCCAGGAATACTTGGCCTCTTTCATAATTTGTTGGGCTATTGCTGGAAGACGTCGGAAAGAGGCAAGATTGGTTTCCGTCGGGTACTTGTTAAAAATTTGTAGCGCTCGTTTCCACAATTTAATTGTCTTCGTGCAATCCTCAGTCCACCACGGCACAGGAGGTCGACGGCCGATGCCCGTGGAACGCTCATACTTGCAGCCTCGATGATTTCGGAGGTCAGCACTTCGACGTTTTGAGTTGCGTCACGAATTGAGTCACATTCAACCATTAAAATACTCTGGTAAATAAATGTATCACAACTTTATGTGCTCCGGTGCGTGCACGGTCACCGCCACTACCTGAAATGGGGGATTCAGTTTTACCCGAGAGGCATAAAGGGCCTCTCGGATAGCAACTGCCACTCCACCCTGGGCACGCTGGCCGCTGGTGTCGTCATATCTAAAAACATTAAAAATTTCTTAAAAATACCCATGTCCGTGGTTTTTAAATGCGTGTCTTGGAGACAAATACAAAGCGGATTAAAATGGTCAACCGGCGCCAAATACGGTTCTCTTTCCCCTTCGGTCTGGCTATCAGGATTTCGAGTCAGACAGATTATCCTCCTCCATAGCCTCCACTAGGCATGGAGCCTCGGTGGGGCTGGGAGAGGGAGTTTTCTCACGCCTTGAGAGCGTGGATCCGGTGTTTCTTTTGGGTCTTTTTGGAGAACCCGAGAAGTTATTTGTTTTAACCGGCTTTGTAGCCTTATCCGGCTTGGCTTGTTCCTCTTTATGTGACGGGTTCTGTTCTTTTCTGATTCATTTGTTTCATTTGTATTATTTCCGGTGTAAGTTGGCGTTTTTGCAACAACAGCCTTTTTGACTTAGAAAATGTTGGGGCTATAAGAGTTGGGAACTTTTTTCGTGCCTCAAAATATGGTAACTTTTCCACTTTTTATTTCCATTATTTTTTTCTCCTCTTTCATTTTGGGACAATCACGAGAGTACACTGGGTGTGTACCCTCGCAATTGACGCAGAAAGGTTCAGAGGTGCACGCATCACCTTCATGTTTTTCTTTGCCACAGCGCGGGCAGGTGGCCTTGCCCTCACATCTGGTGGCGATGTGGCCGAAGTGTTGGCAATTGAAACATCGCATTGGGCTTGGTAAGAATGGGCGGACGGGAACCGATTCATAACCAACAAGTAGTAGTAGTAGAGTTATTGTTTAAGGGTGCGTCGACTACTGCAGTCATTTCGCACCACTCTCGTGCATAGGTAATACCAGGTTTGTGTAATTGAAGCTAAATCGCTTTAGTCCTAGTGTGGGATAAAATTTGCATTATGTTGTATAACACGCATATAAATATAAAAAATTTATAATTTATTAAAACGTTGATTTCTTTTAAAAACGAAATTACGCGCGTGAGGCAATCGGGAGAGCCACCTAGTATGTGCCACGAGGTACTCTTGACATTGTGCTTATCTCGAGAAGACCGGTATTTATCACACTTCGTCAGGATGTGTCGCACACTCAGAGGGGAGTAGCACTCACTGATACTAGCGGTTTCACAGTCCGGAGCTTGATGTTATTACTCCCATGCCACGATACTTGCCTTGCCTTGATTCTTGCGGACGGGAACCGATTCATAACCAACAAATACCTTGTCGGGGAGCGTCTCGCGCGAGAAGGTGAGGATTACAGATGTACTGTTAATCAGCTTGCCGGTACGCTTTACTATCAGTCGACGACAATCGATTACGTCCTGAGAGGCCATTTCTCTCTTTACATCGTCGTCGGCGACGTACAGCAGGTCGTAGCTGCTTATCACTCCCCGACTTGTACTTAAGGTGCGATGCACCTCCACCTTAACTGGAATTTCCTGGAGACAAAGGAGTTTCAAACTTTGTGCGTCATTTGCCGTTTCCATTATTAAAGTACAATCGCGCAGCTTTTTTGCGGATCTAAGATCGCCTGTTACTGCTGCTGGGAGGACACGACGGATGAGGAAGGGAGACACCTTAGTTACTCACCGTCCTTTGCACATCTCATAATCAGATACCGCCTAAAAGCGGTCAACGTTATATCTCCACCGCCTGTTTCCGGACGGGATCTTTTTGATGGAGGAAGATTTTATGGCTCCATGAATATCAAAAATTCATCTCCTGGGCTCCCCACCCACCACGGAACCACACATTCGGGACGCCACACCGCAAACCGGTGTGGTCGCCAGGGCTACCCAAGTAGTAGTGGTAGGTTTATCTGGTGCGTCGACAGCTAAGGTCATTGTGCACCGCTCGCAACCTAATTCTTGTCAATGCAACTTTATCGGAAGTGAAATTCTATATTTTTTTAGTAAGAATGAAATTTTTCAGATACCAGAGAAGGAATAAAATAAATCGTGTTTCCAATGAAAACATTAGATTTTAAAGTGCCTTAAATATGTCAATACATTTTAAAAATTCGACTACGCGACCGAGGGCAATACGGTTATTGCCGAGAACTTGTTCTAGCCTACCACTGATGTGATATCTTTCTCGAAGAGCTCGGTACCTTTCACAAGCCGTCAATATGTGTCTTACACTCAATGGGCAGTCGCATTCATCACAGCGAGGTGGGATCTTTTCTTCGGTGAAGAGGTAAGAGTGGGTCAGGGCACAGTGCCCTATTCTCAGTCGCGTGATGACAACTTCCTCCCTACGACAGCCCACGACGGAAGAGGGCCACGCCTGCGTATCTGCTTTCAGGCAGCGCAATTTATTACTCATTTGGCTCCTCCACAAGTCCTTCCACCTCTGTGCACATATATTTTTCAGGGTATACTTAAGGTCCTCTGCCGGTACCAGGAAAGAAAAGGCTTCGAGGTCGTTCAGTGCTTCCTTCGCCGCTGAGTCAGCCTTCTCGTTTCCGTCTATTCCCAAATGCCCAGGAACCCATGAAAAGCTTACTCATATTCCCTTTTTATTATGAGAAAGAAGGGCATTATGTATATCCTGAACGATAGGACTGAGTGGCGAAAAGTCGGAAACCGCTTTCAATGCGCTTAAAGAGTCTGTGAAGATTATAAAAGACTTATTACATCCATGTATGCCGTGGATAGCCATCTTTATAGCGAACAGTTCCGCTGTGTAAACACTACACGGCGGACTGAGCTTGGCGGACTGAGCTTGGCGTTCACGACTCCGTGATTAGGGGAGTATACTGCGCACGCACAATCTGAATTGGACTTGGATCCATCCTTATATATAGGGATGGTATCCGGGTGGGAATTCAGCATTTCCTTGAACATTACCTGGTATTCTAAATCGATGGTGGAGGATTTTTGTAGCTTGCTCAGTTCAAGGTAAATATCTGGCCGTGGTATATTCCATGGAGCTTGGTTGGAATAACCTACCGTGTATACTTCCGGAAGAGAGAAATTATTCTCTTCGATAAAATTGTTAAAACGTAGGCTTAAAGGGCGAGTGGCCCTATCTAGGGTTAAAAACAATATCGTAACATGGATGCTTTGTCATTCATAAACGTTTTGCCACGTAGGAGCACATCAGCATGTTCCTGCGGACATACAGAGGCTCTCCGGCGTCAGCATAAATGCTCAGAACCGGATTGGTCCAGAAAGCACAGTTGGCCAGCTGCAATCCAGCATTGTGAACCGTTGTCAAAGGCCTCAGGTACTACTCTCGTCCGGAGCAGTAGACGAAAGAGCCGTAGTCCAGACGAGATCTAATGAGGGCACGGTACAGTAAAAGCATCATGGTGCGATCTGCACCCCAGTTCGAGCTAGTTAAAACTTTTAAAATATTTAAGGCCTGACGGCATCTTTTACTTAACACTCGTACATGTTCCCGCCAATTAAGTCGGTAATCAAATATCATACCGAGGATACGTATTGACTCCACATATGGAAGGATTCTTCCACCCAAGCGCAGAGGTGGTGGATCATGATATCCCCGTTTTCGGTAAAAGTGAACGCATTTCGTCTTCTCAGCTGAGAAACGGAAGCCATTGCTGCGAGACCATTTATCCAGTTTATTTAGCGTCAGTTGTATTATTCTGGTTGCACGGACGAGTTTGGACGACCGGCAAAAAATAGCCAGGTCATCAACAAACAATGGTCCCATTACCGGAGCCTTAATACAATCCACGACATCATTGATGGCGATTGCAAAAAGAGTGACACTTAAAACGGAGCCCTGGGGTACTCCGTTTTCCTGGGTGTAAAACTGAGACAGACTTTTCCCCACTCTCACTTTAAATACCCGGTTCCTTAAAAAGTTTTGAATAAAAATGGGTAAGTTACCCCTAAAACCCCAACTGTGCAGCGTCTTTAAAATTTTGTGCCGCCAGACCCTATCGTATGCCTTCTCCAGATCGAAGAACCATTCGAATGACCATTCTTTCCATGACCTTGCACAGGCAGCTGGTAAGAGAGATGGGTCTATAGTTGTTTGCATTAATCCTTTCCTTTCCTGGCTTTGGAATAGGGACTATTGCAGACTCCCGCCAGGATTGTGGGACAGTACCCTCCACCCAGAGTTGGTCGAGGGTGTGGAGGACTTCCGGCAATGCGGCTCCGGGAAGATTCCGGATGAACGCATTGTGGACGCCATCCATTCCTGGGGAAGAGTCCCGGGAGTCCGCAATTGCGGAGGTCAGCTCCCACATAGTTAAGCATTCATTGTAGGCAGCAATAGGACGCGTGCCATTGAAATTAAAATTCAGAGCGGCAGCCTCGGATTGATCTTTAATCGCTCTGAACGCTGCATCATTGTTGGCGTTACTGCAGGTCTTCGCGAGTAAACGACCAAACACCACATATTTCCGGCTGGGAGGTCACCAACCGGTCATCGACCTTCAATATCGAAGCGCCGCGTTCCTGACGAGAGCCGCAGATGCTACCCACCTTCTTCTAGACCTGAGCAAGTGGGGTTCTGTTATTTACGCCGGACACAAATTCCATCCAGGAAGCCTTCTTTGCTTCCTTCACGACTTGCCGAGCTTTGGTCCTCAAACGTCGGAAAGAGGCCACATTTGTTGCCGTTGGATATTTGCTAAAAATGCGCAATCTAATTGCATCGGCGCACTCCTCGGTCCACCACGGCACAGGGGGCCGACGAGCGTGTCCCGAAGACCGCGGTATGCTGCAACTTGCAGCTTCAACTATTGATGATGTAAACACTTCGACGTTCCGTGATGCGTCAATAGTGGCATCGTGTTTAACCCTCTCATGCATGAATTTTAAATTTTTGCTCTAAAAATTTTTTCTTTCGATTTTCTACGCCTAAGTAGCTATAATTATGCTACTGTTTATTCAAAAATTAAAATTTATATCAATTTATTGCAAAATTATGGTGTCCTCATATGAGGACATCATGCATGAAATAGGTCACATACCTCCGTATATGAATGACGATATGAATACCATGAAGTTTTTTTGAATGAAATGTTTTAGATTTCCAATGATTTTCTTAACATCTTGGTATTATTTATTGAGTTCAATTATTTTTTGCATACAGATAATATTAACAAGTGAATTGTTTATACAGATCTCAATTATTTTTTGCAAACAGATAATATTGAAAAGTGAATTGTTTATACACATTAATATTTGCTGTTACATTTATGGTATGTAACCAAAACAAATACCTCTGTTGGCAGGGAAAATAAACAATAAATTTGAATGTATCATAATATGTTTTGAGTCACCACATTTATTCATGAAATTAACAATAATATCCGTGTCAGTAAATTAACCCTTCAAGCATGAAAATTTTGGAAGCATTCTGGGCACAATGGTACCAAACAAGTGCAACACTCATATCGAGTTTTTCTGGTACAGTTTTTGTCACGGCACCTATTGGCGTTATTGCTTTTACCTTTTTTTGGATAGTGCCCACATTTGCTTAGTCTCAGTTCATCTGTGACCTTATGGGTGGGTTTTTTCTTCAGTGGGGGCGAGGGACTACCTGTATTAGGACGTCCCCTTTTTCGTAACTGCTCTCCTCTGCCACTAAAAATTAGACCAGTAGCGATACGACTCTTAAATTCCAACAAATCCATCGGTGTATTATTGTTCATCCTCCATAACAACCAGGCATTCACAACTGTTACATTTATCATATGGTAAAATATTCTCATGTACCATCTGGAGTTCCGAATGTCATTCCTATATAAGGCCACAAGTGAATCCATGAGATCCACCCCTCCCATTTGCTTATTGTATATTTCTATGCTAATGGGCCGGTTGATTTCGATGAATTTTTTTTCTCTTTTGGACCACCTTTTGGCCTTTCCCATTGGTTGAAGGCCTGCATAAGATGAGATTGTATGCACCGCATTATTATCAACCCATCGTACTACAGAAATGCCATCCGAAGAAGTGACGATGGATGAGCTTCCTCTCCCAGTTTTTTTAAGGTCTTTAATAGCCATCAACTTTTTCCCAGCGTCTTTTAGCCTATTTTCCCTGCATGTACCAACGTACCATATGCCTAGTTCTTTTAACTTGTGAACAAGGGGGAGACTGGAGAAAAAGTTATCAGCATACAGTTTTACATTCAAATTATGAATATCATGGCATAGCCTAAGAACAACATCACCAGATGTTCCACACTCAGACGCTGGTTGTTCTGATGCCCCTTGATAAAGCTCAAAGCAATATACATATCCGGATACTCCTGCCCTTACCCACATTTTGAAGCCCCACTTTTTCGGTTTTTTTGGTAGATAATTTTTCAACGACGAGCGACCCTTAAAAGGAATCATCATTTCGTCCACTGATTGAAATTCTTCTGGGTCCAGAGCATTATGAAACGATTTATGAAGAAAATCCAGGAAGGGTCTGATTTTGATTAATTTATCTCTGTTACCATCTGGTATCCCCAAAGAATCGGTGAAATGGAGATATCTCCTTATCTCTTCATATCTGTTTAATGACATTGTGTCTGCCACCAGCGACAATTTCAAACCAGTATCTGAGGACCAGTACTGCCTAACTCGCGCATATTTTACATATGTCATGACCAGAGTTATTCCCAGAAAAACTTTTAACTCGGAAATAGTTAGCTTTAAATTTTCTTTGCCGTTCTGAACTGCATATAGACAACTCTGCTCGACTAAATTGTTCATATAATCTTCTGTAAATAACCCCAAGAAATAATCTAAAGGGCAGTTGCCATTGACATTCACCTTTATCTGTGAGTTTCTCTGAGGAGGACAACCTAAATATGGATTATCTTTTCCAGCAAACCATAATAAGTTTCGAGAAGTTACTTTATAAGTAGCAGGGGATTGTGATCGCTCTGAACTTGAAGAGGTTGATGGAACTGTACTTGCAAGATGTCTCGTTGAGGCGTTGCTACTGCTCTCTTCGTCGGACGAGGAAGATTGTTCCAAATTTTCCTCTTGGTCAAGGAGAGAGCCATCGCTATCCCAATCCAGACCATCTTCGGACTCTTCATTGAGAATTTCGGCAATCTGGCACTGCTTCAGACGTGTTTTTGACTTGATTGAGCGAGACATACTGGATCCTGAAGAGGGAATTTTCATCATTAGCTGCCAGCGACATAACCTTCAACATTTTTCAATGAAGAAAATGATCTTGTGTAACATAAAATGTAAATGCCTTGGATGGTTAACGTTAAAACTAGAGAAATGTTAAAATATTCCGAAACAAAAACATATTCATTACTGTAGAATTATTTGAAAATATTGAGATTTCTTACCGTAAATAATTGGCTTGTGATGATATATATTCTGGAGAAGTGCAGCGAGATGATGTGGGAACCTAGAAAAATGCATCTCATAATTATTACCTCTGGCATGCTATATTCACATACTTATTTCTAATGCCACAAAATGATACAAAAATGAACCGTTGGCCTTTATAAGAAACTATAAATGAAATGAATTAATTAAAGATATAAATGTTCAAATTACATCTTGAAGCAAAAACACCACATAAAACATGGTTTTTATAAAAATGTAAATAACAAGTCAAATTATTATTTAGATGAATAGCTGCTAAAATGATATAGTTTCATTGCGTATGCTTTATTAATAACTAAAGTATAATACTTAGAGCAATAATAACAGGTTTTTTGTAAGCGTAAAAGAGCGAAAATAACTCGGTATAAACTACACCATAGATATAAGGTTGACTGAACTGAAGCACAATGTCCTCATATGAGGACACAAACTTTTTTGTCAATTACCACTAAATATTTCAAATAAAACGTTATAATTATTACCAAAAAGCATTAATAAAATATTGAGAATCAAAGAAAAATACTCACAGGCAGCATTAGATGGATGTACACTCTTCAAATCACCCCACGAAAATGACCTTCACCACGTAGCTCGCAGCGCCACTACTCCCTTTCCTTTGCTGACGTCCAGGAAGGGCAATATGATACTTATACAGTGTTTCATTCTCTAAAAAACGTTGGAATACCACTAGATACATACTTAGTAGCCGCCGCCGCTGTGCGGAAAAAATTTAGACACATTGTTGCACAATAGAGTTGGCGTCCTCACTTGTGGACACCATGAATGAGAGGGTTAAAATGAAAATGTTTTCTAAAATTCGGCCAATCCGCTTTCCGGCTGATCCAGTTTTTTGGGGTGGTGAAAGTGATATTAAAAAAGCCCTCCTTGCGAATGAGGATGGGAAAGTGGTCGCTTCCACATAGGTCTGTATGTACTGACATTCGACATTAAACTGCTAGTACACAAACAAAGGTCAATGGATGAGAATTCTCCATTAAAACTGTTAAAACGAGTTTTTTCCCCGGTATTTAGCAAAAACATTAAAATTTCCGATAAAATTTGATAAAATCCGCCCTCTCCTGTTGCTCTGTCCCCTGGAGCTTCCCCACATACGGTCGTTAGCATTGAAATCGCCTAAAAGAATAAAAGGTTTTGGTAGCTGACGGACAAGATTCTCTAGGTTGCGTTCAGTGACTGGTGCTCCCTCGGGAAGATAAACGTTGCACAACGTTATGGGTTCCGTGGCGTGCACGGTCACAGCTACCGCTTGAAACGGCGTGTTCAGTTGCACCTGAGAGGTGTATAGGACCTCTCGGGTGGCAACTGCCACTCCACCTTGGGCCCGGAGGCCACTGGTGTCGTCAAATCTAAAAACGTTAAAATGTTTTAAAATACCCTTGTCCGTCGTTTTAAAATGCGTCTCTTGAAGACAAATGCAGGGCGGATTAAAATCACGAATTAAAATATTCAGCGATAAAAACCATTACAGTTCCACTGTAGTATAAAATTCATAACAATATCAAATTGTAAATTTAAAACCTGAAGTCTGTATGTCCTTCGGGAGGATCAGCGCCGAATACGGTGCTTCTTCCCCTTGTGTCGTGGCGAGAAGGATATCCGTCTCAGAGATTCTCATCCTCCTCCAGAGCCTCCATTGGAGATGGTGCGCGTACCCCGGACGGACCGGGGGATGGCGTTTTATCACGCCTCGGGGGCGTGAAACCAGTGGTTTTTGGCGGGTTCTTCACAGAGGAACTCGCGCTGGTGGATATAGATTTTGCCGGCTTTGTGGCCTTATCCGGCTTGGCTAGCTCTTCTTTATCTGCACTTTTACTACTCTCAACTTCATCTACTTTCGGGATTTCGTCGGGAGATTTTGCTACTCTGAATGGTAGCAACGGCAACAAAAGAACGAGAGAAGGTTGGGGCAATTAATGTAAGGTACTTTTTCCTGGCCTCGAAATATGACACCTTGTCGACAGTTTTAATCTCCATGATCTTCTTTTCCTCCTTCATCTTTGGGCAATCACGAGAGTACACTGGATGTGCACCCTCGCAATTGACACAAAGCGGCTCGGAGGTGCACTCATTACCCTCGTGCTTATCCATGCCACAGCGCGGGCAGGTGGCCTTGCCCCACATCTGGTAGCGATGTGGCCAAAGTGCTGGCACTGAAAGCATCGCATAGGGCTGGGGATGAATGGACGAACGGGAACCGACTCATATCCTACAAAAACCTTGTCGGGGAGTGTGTCACGTGAGAAGGTTAATATAACAAACGTGCTGTTGATGAGCTCACCGTTACGCTTAATTTTCAGGCGACGACAGTCAACAACGCCCTGAGAAGCCATTTCTCTCTTAATTTCGTCGTCTACGTACAGCAGGTCATAGCTGCTAATCACTCCCCGACTGGTTTTCGTGGTACGGTGCACATCGACCTTGACCGGATGGTTATGAACTTTTTTCATGTTTAGCAGTTTCGCACTCTGCTTATCGTTGGCCGTTTCAATCAGTAGTGTACTGTCTCGCAGCTTCTTTGCAGATATTAAATCGCCAGTTACGGCGGACGAGAGGACTCTACGAATGCGTTAGGGAGACTCCTTTGTAAGGGTCTCACCTTCCTTTGTACTTATAATAAGATATCGTTTACAGGCGTTCTTCATATTGTCTCCCCCGCCCGTTTCCGGACGGGATTTTTTGGGTGGAGGAAGGTCGTCTGGCTCCACTGGCATAATAAATTCATCCCCTGGGCTCCCCACCCACCACAGAGCCACACATTCAAGAACCGCCCTGCGACCACACCGCAAACCGGTGTGGTCGCCAGGGCTACCAAAAGATATAGCACTATTGTTTAGGGGGACTGCTTCGGGTGGGGCCTCCAGTGCATGGGCCTTCCAAACCCATACACCTTTTGCCGCCCTACACAGACCCCCGTCACTCCAGCACTCGCCATCGAAATGTGTCGATAAGGCGATTGATCAAGACTGGCTAGATCTTGACCGCCCGTTTACAGGGGATCCAGGGCCGAAGTGAGGTATTGAACTACGGCCCATATCGGGCTTCCGACACCCGGCTGGGTTCCAGAGAACTCACCACCAATATCCCCTTCTCCCCCTTACGGGTCTCCGCTACCCCTGCGGGTAGGGGGATGGAGAATACTCCCGTAGTATCCCTGCTTGTCGTAAGAGGCGACTAAAAGGGCGGGAAAGGAAACCCCGAAAACAAACCCCGAGTGTAGCTAGGGTAGCGTCCGGGCAGTTTAGTGGGTCCACTGTCTGTGTGAGGCGATACCAGCTTGCCAAGATCCACCCATGTGTTTGCCGTGCATGGAGATCCGTAAGGGGGAAAAGGGGACCCTGGTGGGTGAGTTCCCCGGCACCCAGCCGGGTGTCGGATGCCCGGTATGGGCCGGAGTGCAATACCCCACTTTGGCCCCGGATTCCCCGTAAACGGACGGCCGGGGGCTAGCCACCCCCGGTCAATCGGCTTTCCGATACGTTCGGTGGCGAGTGCTAGGGAGGTGGGGGTCTGCGTAGGGCGGTCGGAGGTGCTCGGGTTGGTGGGCCCGCAGCATCGAAGATCCAACCTGAAACAGACAACCACCTCCAGGGTGCTATATCCCCTCGGGTAGCCCTGGCGACCGCGCCGGCTTGCGGCGCGGCGTCCCGAATGTGTGGCTCCGTGGTGGGTGGGGAGCCCGGGGGATGAAGTTCAAGGTGGTATGGAAAATTCAAATTTCCCACCCATAAAAAGACCCCGCCCAGACACGGGCGGGCGAGATAAAGAGATAATATGTAGTAAGAAGTATTTAATAATGAAGTGTGCAAAAGAAGGTGAAACCTTAAAGAAAGTGTCCCCATTTCTTATTAAGAAAGTATTGTCGGCTGCCGTACCTGGTGAATTAAGATCAGCAAAGAAGCTAAGAGATGGCACGCTATTAATCGAAACTGATAATATGCAGCAGAGTGAGCGATTACTTACTATGTCCATGCTAAATGACATCCCCGTCAAGGTGGAGGTGCACCGCACCCTCAACACGAGTCGGGGAGTTATTTCTCATTACGATCTATTGTATGTCGAGATTGAGGAGATAAAGAGAGAAATGGCTTCTCAAGGGGTGACCGATGTCAGAAGACTAACGACGAAACGTGACGGTGTCGTAAAAGACACGACGTCCGTTATCCTCACGTTTTCCCTCGATCAACTCCCCGACAAGGTGTTCGTCGGATATGAATCCGTCCCTGTGCGACCATTCATTCCGGCGCCCATGCGCTGCTTTCAGTGCCAGCACTTCGGCCACATCGCCACGCGATGTGAGGGCAAGGCCACCTGCCCGCGCTGCGGACTGGACGTGCATGAGGGTGCGGACTGCACAAAAGATCCCCACTGCGTAAACTGCGAGGGCTCACACCCAGTTTACTCCCGTAAGTGCCCAAAAATGCTCGAAGAAAGAAAAATAATGGAAATCAAGACCGTAGAAAAAATTACGTATTTTGAGGCTAGGAAAAAGTTTCGATCCCAAGTTGCGCCGATATTTTCGGAATCGTTCGCCACTGTTGCGGCCAAGCCTGTTACCAAAATAACTATGTCCACACAGACACCCTGTTTCGATAAGGACGAAAAGCTGAAGGCACCAAATCATGAGAAGGAAAGATTAAACAAAAATAATAATAATAGTAGCAAGGTGGGTTCATCTCAAACGAACCCACCAAAATCCACCAATGGAGCCCCCGCTGCTATGCGAGGAAAGACTCCATCCCCCGGCCCATCCGGTTTAAACGCACCGGAGGCAATGGAGGAGGACGAAGGTCCCTCAGAGGCCGAAGTCCTCCGCGCAAAAGAAAAGGGGAAGAAAAGTTACCAGCGTCTCCGACGATAGTCCTCCCACGAGACTCGGTCCTCGAAAGGTTTTTAAGTAATTTTTTATTTTAAATCCTTTTATCATGGCTTTTATCTTGCAGTGGAACTGCAATGGATTTTATAGACATAATGAGGAGTTGAAGTTTTTAGTTAAAGATTTTAACCCCTTATGCATATGTCTGCAAGAGACGCATTTTAAAAATACGGACAAGGGGATTTTAAAGGGTTTTAATGTTTTTAGATTTGACGATACCAGTGGCCAACGTGCCCAGGGTGGAGTGGCTATTGCTACTCGGGAGGCCCTTTACACCTCCCGAGTACAGCTGAACACGCCTTTTCAGGCGGTGGCTGTGACGGTACACGCCCCGACAGCAATTACTTTGTGCAATGTATACATGCCGGATGGCGCACCGGTCAGCAGACTGAACCTGGAAGCCCTTTATCGCCAGCTGCCAAGCCCATTTATTTTAGTTGGGGATTTTAACGCTCACGACACCCTATGGGGTAGTTCTAGTGCACAAAGTGACCGGAGAGGCCGTATTTTAGCCAATTTTATAATGGATTTTAATCTGATCTTATTAAATAACGGGGAGCATACCCGTTTTAACTCCTTCAATGGTCAATTCTCGACAATTGACCTTTGTATGTGCTCGAGCACTTTAATGAATAAAATTCATTTGTCAGCTCACGAGGACCTATGTGGGAGCGACCACTTTCCCCTTTTCATACAGACAGAGGATAATTTTAACCCTTACTTTATTAGACCTGGTAACTGGATTATCCGGAAAGCTAATTGGGCGCTTTTTAAAGAGAACTTTAATTTTACTTTTGACGAACGGTATGACGGAATTTTAAACATAGAAAATATGACAAGAGGTGTAATAGAATCCGCCACGTGCAGCGTGCCTCGATCAGCACAAATGTCTTCTAGGCCTGCAGTTCCATGGTGGAACGAGGAATGCGCGGAAGCTATTTGTAAGCGCAAGAGGGCGCTACGAATATTCAAGAAATATCCAACGGCCACCAATCTTTCGACATTTAGGCGCCTCCGAGCCAAAGCTCGAAGGGTAGTAAAGGAGGCAAAAAAGGTTTCATGGAGAGAATATGTTTCTGGAATTAACTACAAAACCCCTCTTGCACAGGTATGGAACAGGGTCAGGCGTATTTCGGGAAACCACCATCAGCTGAGCGTCTCCTTCCTTAAGGTTGGCGGCAATGTCTTGACATCTCTTTCGGCTATCGGTGAGGTATTCGGCCAGTTGTTCTCTAGCATATCCCGTGACGACGCATACGACGACTTATTCTTGTCCATTAAGACACAAAAGGAATCATCACCGCTGATCTTTACACCCGCGAGAACAGTAGAGGATTATAACATCCCTTTTTCACTTTGGGAACTGCGTTCAGCAATTGCAGAATCCAGGGACTCTGCCGTAGGAATGGACGACATCCATAATGCATTTCTCCGGAATATTTCGGAGAAGGCATTGTCGGAGGTCCTGCGCTCCCTTAACCAACTTTGGGTCGAGGGTAGCTTTCCACCATCCTGGCGGGAGTCTGTTATAATCCCAATTCTTAAACAGGGAAAGGATAGAGCTGACCCGAATAATTATCGACCTATCTCCTTAACCAGTTGCCTGTGCAAGGTAATGGAGAGAATGGTGAATCGACGACTCGTTTGGTGGTTAGAGCGTCGAAACCTTATCTCAAGTATCCAGTGCGGGTTCAGACGTGGCCGTTCGACCATAGATCACCTGGTCAGGGTCGATAACTTTATCCAGGAGGCCTTTCTACTGCGTCAACACGTTGTGGGTGTCTTTTTCGACATGGAAAAAGCATACGACAGAGTTTGGAGACATAAAATATTGACGACTCTTCACAAGTGGGGATTGAGAGGTAATCTACCTGTTTTTATACAACATTTTTTAAGGGATCGTGTTTTTAAAGTTAGGATAGGTAGACACCTATCCGAATTTTATCGGCAGGACAATGGAGTACCCCAAGGGTCGGTTTTAAGCGTGACACTATTTGCAATTGCGATTAACGAAGTCGCGGAATGCATTAAACCTCCTCTCATGGGATCTCTGTTTGTAGACGATTTAGCAATATTTTGCAGATCGTCCAAATTAGTTACCGCAACCAGAGTAATCCAGCTGGCCTTAAATAGATTGGAGGTTTGGACACAGAGGAATGGTTTTAAGTTTTCCTCGGAGAAGTGCAAGTGCGTACATTTTTACCGGGTGAGGGGGCACTATAATCCACCAGCTTTGTCACTATGTGGCAATTTTTTACCGTTTGTGGAATCGGTCCGGTTCCTTGGTTTGACCCTGGACTACCGACTGAACTGGCGCGAACACACACAAATTTTAAGAAATAAATGCCTTCGGACTTTAAACATTTTAAAATTTTTAAGCCACACGACATGGGGTGCCGACCGTAGGTCCCTAATTTTATTGTACCGCACACTTATCCGCTCAAGATTGGATTACGGATCAATTGTTTACGCTTCTGCACGGGAATCGTACCTAAGACCTTTAACTTCGGTACACAACGCAGGGCTACGAATATCTACAGGCGCTTTCCGAACAAGTCCGGTGCTCAGTATATATACGGATGCTGGAGAGCCGCCGTTGACGTACCGGAGGACTATTTTAATGTGCTCGTACGTCGTCAAAGTTTTATCAATGTCAAATCACCCATGTTTTAATATGATTTTTAACCCTAGATTTTTAGAACTTTTTAACCGACGGACAAGAGCAACTAAGCCGCTAACTATCCGTTTTAACGAATTCACTCAGGGTATTGGTTTCTCGCCTCCACGGATACATCCTATAGGGTATTCTAAGTACCCTCCTTGGGTAATTCCTCAACCTAGAATTTACTCGCACCTAAACACCCGACTAAAGGCCTGCTCCACTGCCTCAGAATACCAGGTTTTATTCAGCGAATTCCTCGACTGCCATCCGGACATGATCCCTATCTTTACAGACGGATCAAAGAGCGATATGGCTTGCGCGTGCGCTGTTTCATCCTACCAAAACGTAAAGATCCAAGCTAAGCTCAATGGTATGTGTAGTATATACACAGCTGAGCTGCTGGCCATTAAGTTGGCCCTTGAGGAGATAGGAGATTCAGGCGAGTCTTTCGTAATTTGTACAGACTCGAGGAGCGCACTTGAATCCATTTCCGACTTCTTCCCCAGGCACCCTCTTGTCCAGAGTATACAGTCCACCCTACTGTCCCTTGATAAGAAGAGAATCAAGGTGGGTTTTCTTTGGGTACCTGGACATATGGGAATAGCGGGGAACGAGATGGCAGACGCCGCTGCGAAGGAAGCCCTGGAAATTGAGGAACCTACCTGGACTTTGGTACCTTACCAAGACCTCCAAGCAGCCTTCCGAAAGAAGGTGCTAGAGCAGTGGACCAATAAATGGAACGATGTAACGAACAACAAGCTACGTTATATTAAACCGGTAACGTCGGTGTGGCCCACTTCCGTCCGGAACAGTCGCAGAGAGGAAGTCGTCATCACGAGGTTGCGTATCGGGCACTGCGCCCTGACCCACTCGTTCCTCTTTACAGACGAGAAGATACCACCATGCTGTGATGATTGTGACTGTCCTCTCAGTGTGCGACACCTCCTGACGGAGTGCGACAAATACCAAGGTATGCGCGAAAGGCTAGGCGTCAGGGGACACCTAAAGGAAGTCTTAGGAGACGATATCGATCGAATTAACCGAGTCTTGTCTTACATAAAAGAAATCGGGCTTCTTAACAAAATATAATATAGATATATCTATAGTGATACAAGATGAATACGTATGTATAAATTATATATGATTTTAGGAATGGTATATAAATAAAATAGATTGTGCGCGGTGCCAATGACCATAGTCGTCGACGCACCCGAACACCCAACTACTACTACTACGGGTCTCCGCACACGGCAAACATGCGGGTGGATCGCAGGTCAGCTGGTATGGCCGCACACAGACAGTGGACCCACAAAACTGTCCGGACGCATCCCTTTGCTGCCTGGGGGTTTGTTTTCGGGGTTTCACCTCCCCGCCCTTTTAGTCGCCTCTTGCGACAAGCAGGGATACTGCGGGAGTATTCTCGATTCCCCTACCCGCAGGGGTATCAGATCGCCGTTACGCTTTATTTTTAGTTGACGACAATCGATTATGCCCTGAGAGGTCATTTCCCTTCTCATATCATACACGTCGACGTACAGCAAGTCGTAGCTGCTTATTATTCCCCGACTTGTATTTTAGGTGCGATACACCTCCACCTTAACTGGAATTTCCTGGAGACGCGTGAAAGAAAGGAGTTTCAAACTTTGCGCGTCATTTGTCGTTTCTATTAATAAAGTACCATCGCGCAGCTTTTTTTAGGATCTAAGATCGCCTGTTACTGCTGCTGATAGGACTCGTCGAATGAGGAAGGGAGGCACCTTAATTAGGGACCCGCCATCCTTAGCACGTCTCATTATCAAATATCGCCTACATGAGGTCAACGTTTTATCTCCCCAGCCCGTTTCCGGACGGGATCTTTTTGATGGAGGAAGATTTTCTGGCTCCATGAAAATTAGGAATTCATCCCCTGGACTCCCCACCCACCAAGGAGCCACACATTCGGGACACCACACCGCAAACCGGTGTGGTCGCCAGGGCTACCCAAGGGATATAGCACCATTGTTTAGTGGGACTGCTTCGGGTGAGGCCTCAAGTGCATGGGCCCTACAAACCCGTACACCTTTTGCCGCCCTACACAGACCCCCGTCACTCCAGCACTCGCCATCGAAACGTCCGCATCCACTGGGTTTGAAATGGATATCCAGCTGATAACTTCTTGGACTGTACTCAGCCTGATGTCCTTCTCAAGCCCAGTGGATGCGGACGAACATCTGCGAAACATTTGCGGATAGAAATGTTTGAATTCATTTTTACAACCTTGACCAATCCTTCAAAAGTGCTGCTATACATATTAGGCGGTGAAAAACAACTTTCATTATAAATATTTATTATTAGTAGAATATTAATCTTAAAAGTCCACGAATTTGAATTTTTTTGGGATGATCGAGAATATTGAAGTGTATTTTGCATTTTTAAAGTGTGACCCCCAGCGCAATTGAATTCATTGATATCGTGAATATAGCTACCAAAGATCTTCCAGATAGTAAGTTACCTACAATTAAGGATGTGCTTGGGTATGTTGAGCATTTGAGGTTGGCAAAGTCAAAAAATATGTTCAATCCTCATATTTCTAAAATTACTTCAAAAGTTGTAACAGATAAGTGTCAGTGTCGCATTAAGCCACGATTCCCACAGTATGCAGTAATAGTTAGATTTTTCATTCACTAGCACTACAATAATTATAAAGTCATTAAAAACAATTAAATGCTCACAATTTTGGAAATAATCTCAAAAGAGACAGAGAAGATTTCAGAGAATCTATCAACAAGTTCTTCGATATATCTCTTTGCAAGTGCAACTCCGATAGAGATTGCTCTCGTCCTGAAAAATCTCAAATACCTGAAAAAGTTAATTTTATTTGATCTAAGGTCCACTCGTTCATCAAATTTCACTACAGGAATAGTTAAAAGACCAAAGAACGATGAGTTGGACTGTTCTCCACCTCTAAACAAGAAACCATACATGGAGATTTTAAATTTTATGGACATAAACGGGACGAAGCCTATTAACGAGTTGAAGAAAGAGAAAAGTTTGACTTTGGAAAAGAAGATACCAATAATATAAACGTGAAAAGGACATTACATTGAAGAATTAAATTGAATACATTCGCAAGAACTAGTGGTAGACATCAGGTTTCTGACAGATCTGTAGCAGATCTTGCTGCGGCCTTTTTTACAAAATTTATTGCAAGGAATATTTTGGCATAAACACTAATGAGGAAATTCCGATTATTGACAGGCATAACGTACGTAGAGAGCGAAAAAAGTAGGAATCTCCATGCCAGCTCTCAACACCACCCTGCCCAGTTTAACGCCGTCATGAATACTTAAATTGAACGATCTATTCGGTTTAGTGATCAAAAAATTCCCTGCAGTGAAAAAAAATTAAAAGATAGGTTTTTCTTAAACGGCTACGACAACAGAGCTATCTCCCGAAATCTTAAAAAAAAGGAACAAGGACAACGGAATCCCATCCGGAACAATGGAAGTCACCAGCCAGAAAAAAATATTCCTTTCATACATCAAAGCCACCACCGAGTAGTAGTAGTAGAATTATTTTTAAGGGTGCGTCGACTACTGCGGTCATTTCGCACCACTCTCGTCCATAGGTAATACCAGGTTAGTGTGATTAAAGCGAAATCGCTTTTGTACTGTTGTGAGATAAAATTGACCTAGCTTTGTATAAAACGCGTATACATGTAAAAAATTTATAATTTATTAAAAACGTTGATTTCTTTTAAAAAAGCAATTACTCGGGTGAGGCAATCGGGTGAGTCACCTAGGATGTGTCCTAAGGTACCGTTGACCTTGTGTTTTCCTCGAGAAGACCGGTATTTATCACACTCCGTCAGGATGTGTCGCACACTCAGAGGGGAGTCGCACTCATCACACCAAGGTTGTGTCTTCTCTTCTGTGAAGAGGTATGAGTGGGTCAGGGCAGTGTGCCCTATCCTCAGGCGTGTGACTGCGACTTCTTCCCTCCGAGTATTCCTGACGGAAGAGGGCCACACTGATACTACCGGTTTCACAGTCCGGAGCTTGTTGCTATTAATCCCATGCCACGATTCTTGCCATTTGCCCAAAATAACGCGTCGAAACATAGCCTTCAGGTCCTCCGCAGTCACCGTGTTCCACATAATTTCTGGCATCTGTAATGCTTCCTTTGCAGCCTTGTCTGCGCGTTCATTACCAGCTATTCCCACATGTCCAGGTACCCACATAAAGGAGATTTTAATTCCCTTGTTGGTGAGGGAGTGAAGAGCGCATTGTACATCCTGGACGTGAGGGTGGAGTGGGTAATAGGCTGAAATGGACTTCACAGCGCTTAGAGAGTCTGTACAGATAAGGAAAGTGCCAGAATTGCCTTTTATATTTCCTAAGGCCGTCTTAATTGCGAGTAATTCTGCATTGTATATGCTGCACCACGGATGGAGCCTCGCCTTTATGACTTTGTGATGCGCAGAGGACACTGCACAAGCACATGCCGAGCCGGACTTCGATCCATCCGTATACACGGGGATAAAGTCCGGGTGGTTATCCAGGAATTCATAAAATAGGCTCTGGTACTCCTGGGACGTTAGAGAAGATTTCTGGTGCTTGTGCAGTTCAGTGTGGCACTCTGGTCGTGGTATGGACCATGGTGGGTATTTTGTATACCCAACAGGATACACCTCCGGCAGAGATATGTCAATACTGTCTATAAAATCTTTAAGCCGAAAACTTAGCGGCCTGGTAGCCCTCGTCCTTCTGTTAAAAATATCTAAAAACCTAGGTTTAAAAACGATATTAAAACATGGGTGCTTTGTCATTGATAAAATTTTCGACGCATAGCTACATGCCAGCATTAGCCTGCGAGTAGCCAGCGGCGGCTCCCCTGCGTCCACATACAGGCTGTGGATAGGAGAGGTCCTAAAAGCGCCAGTGGCTAGCCGTATTCCTGCGTTGTGGACCGTTGATAACGGTCGCAGGTAAGACTCTCGTCCAGAAGAGTAAACGAAACACCCGTAGTCTATTTTAGACCGAATCAGAGAACGGTATAATAAAATCGAGGTGGTGCGGTCTGCGCCCCATGATGTGTTGCTTAAAATACGTAAAATATTTAGACCGCGGCGACATTTCTGGGCCAGATTGCGAATATGTTCCTGCCATGTCAGTCTCCGGTCTAAAGTCATCCCCAGAAATCGAACGGATTCCACGAAAGGAAGGTTACTTCTTCCTAAGCGTAACGGCGGAGCTATATGGATACCCCTAAATCTGTGAAAGTGCACACACACAGTTTTCTCAATAGAGAAACGAAGCCCATTTCTCTTTGCCCAGTCATTGAGTTTCGTGACAGTTAGCTGAGTCTTCCTTGAGACGCTGGCTAATGTGGACGACCTGCAGAAGATTGCAAGGTCGTCTACGAATAGGGATCCCATTACCGGAGTTTTAATGCACTCCGCTATGTCATTAATGGCAATGGCAAATAACGTGACGCTTAGAACAGAACCTTGGGGAACGCCGTTTTCCTGGTAGTAAAACTGTGAGAGGCTTTTACCTACTCTCACTCTAAAACCGCGGTTTGATAAAAAGTTTCGTATAAAAATGGGTAGATTACCCCTAAAGCCCCAACTGTGCATTGTTTGTAGAATTTTCCTGCGCCAAAGCATGTCGTAAGCCTTCTCCAAATCAAAGAAGACTCCAATGCAGTGTTGGCGCAGAAGAAAGGCCTCCTGGATAAAATTATCAGTCCGTACGAGATGATCTATTGTACATCTTCCCCGGCGGAAACCACATTGAATGCTGGAGAGAAGGTTTCGCCGCTCTAACCACCAAACAAGCCGGCGATTAACCATTCTCTCCATAACCTTACACAGGCAGCTTGTGAGGGAAATGGGCCTATAATTCCTCGGGTCATTCTTGTCCTTCCCCTGTTTTGGAATCGGAACCACGACAGACTCCCGCCAGGACTGTGGGAAACTACCCTCAAACCAAATTTGGTTGAGGGTGTGAAGGATTTCCGCCATTGCACCCTTTGGCAAATTCTTTAGAAATATATTGTGGACATTGTCTATCCCTGGAGACGAATTCCGAGAGTCCGCAATGGCCGAGGCTAGTTCCCATAGCGAAAAGCTTTTGTTATAATCAGCAATGCCGTGCGTTTCTCGGAACGACAGAGATAATGCTTCAGAGCGTTGTTTCATATCTCTGAAGTCGGCATTGTAGTTGGCGTCGCTGCTGATTTCGGCGAATGTGCGGCCGAAAATCTCGCACATATCCGAGGGAGAAGTGATCACTCGGTCATCGACTTTGAGTCCGGAAACGCCGCATTGCTGATTGGAGCCCGAGATACTTCGGACCTTCCGCCATACCTGTGCAACGGGAGTCCTGTGGTTTACACCGGAAATGAATTCCATCCAGGAGGACTTCTTCGCCTCTTTCACAATTTGTCGGGCTTTTGCACGAAGATGTCGAAAAGAGGCAAGATTGGTTTCCGTCGGGTACTTGTTGAATATTCGTAGCGCTCGTTTCCGCAATTTAATTGCCTTAGCGCATTCCTCTGTCCACCACGGCACAGGAGGTCGACGGACGATGCCCGTAGACCGTGGAACGCTCATATTTGCCGCCTCTATGATTGCGGAGGTCAGAACTTCGACGTTTTGTGTTGCGTCACGAGTTGAGTCAAATTTGAACATAAAATTTTCTTTAAAATTTGGCCAATCAGCTTTCTGAGTAAGCCATTTACCAGGGGATATAAAATGCTGGTTAAAATTTCCTTCTTTACGTATTAAAAGGGGAAAATGATCACTCCCACAGAGATCTGTATGAACGGACAGGTTAAGTTTCGTGTAAAGACTGCTTGAACAAATGGCAAGATCAATGGAGGAAAATTCTCCATTAAAACTGTTAAAACGAGTTTTCTCACCGTTATTAAGTAAAAGGAGGTTAAAATCTTGGATAAAATTTGATAAAATCCGTCCTCTTCTATTGCTTTGCCTCCGAGAGCTACCCCACAAAGGGTCATGTGCATTAAAGTCACCTAAAATCACAAAAGGTTTGGGTAATTGATGGACAAGATCCACGAGGTTGCGTTCAGTGACAGGTGCGCACTCTGGTAAATAAACGTTACACAACGTTATGGGCTCCGGTGCGTGCACAGTTACCGCCACTGCCTGAAATGGTGAATTCAGTTGTACCCGAGAGGTGTAAAGGGCCTCTCGGATAGCAACTGCCACTCCACCCTGGGCTCGCTGGCCGCTGGTGTCGTCATATCTAAAAACATTAAAATTTCTTAAAATACCCATGTCCGTGATTTTAAAATGCGTCTCTTGGAGACAAATACAAAACGGATTAAAATCTCGGATTAAAATGTTTAACTCTTCCTTGTGACGATAAAAACCATTACAGTTCCACTGTAAAATAAAATTCATTAGAATATTAAAAATTGAGAATTTATACACAGCAGTCCGTCCGTCCGTTGGGAGAATCAGCGTCGAATACGGTTCTTTTTCCCCTTCTGTCTGGCTATCAGGATTTCTGAGTCAGACAGATTATCCTCCTCCATAGCCTCCACTGGGCATGGGGCCCGCACCTCGGTGGGGCCGGGGGAGGGTGTTTTCTCACGCCTGGTGGGCGTGGGTCCGGTGGCTTTCTTAAGGGTCTTTTTTGGAGAACCCGGGCAGTTATTTGTTTTTACCGGCTTTGTAGCCTTATCCGGCTTGGCTTGTTCCACTTTATCTGTCGCGTTCTGTTCATTTTTCTTTTCTGTTTCACTTGTTTTAACTGAATTGTTTCCGTTGTAAGTAGGCGTTTTAGCAACAACAGCGTAGGACTTAGAAAATGTAGGGGCTATAAGAGTGCGGAACTTTTTTCGAGCTTCAAAATAGGGTAACTTTTCCACTGTTTTGATCTCCATAATTTTTTTCTCCTCTTTCATTTTGGGACAATCACGAGAATACACTGGGTGTGTACCCTCGCAATTGACGCAGAAAGGTTCAGAAGTGCACGCATCACCCTCATGTTTTTCTTTGCCACAGCGCGGGCAGGTGGCCTTGCCCTCACATCTGGTGGCGATGTGGCCGAAGTGTTGGCAATTGAAACATCGCATGGGGCTCGGTATGAATGGGCGGACGGGAACCGATTCATAGCCAACAAATACCTTGTCGGGGAGTGTGTCGCGCGAGAAGGTGAGGATCACAGATGTGCTGTTAATCAGCTCGCCGTTACGCTTTATTTTCAGTCGACGACAATCAATTACGCCCTGAGAGGCCATTTCTGTCTTTATCTCGTCGTCGTCGACGTAGAGCAGGTCGTAGCTGCTTATCACTCCCCGACTTGTATTTAAGGTGCGATGCACCTCCACCTTCACTGGAATGTCCTGGAGACGCGTGAAAGCAAGGAGTTTCAAACTTTGTTTGTCGTTCGCCGTTTCTATTAACAAAGTGCCATCGCGCAGCTTTTTTGCGGATCTAAGATCGCCTGTAACGGCTGCTGAGAGGACACGACGGATGAGGAAGGGAGACACCTTAGTTAGTGTCTCACCGTCCTTTGCACATCTCATAATCAAATACCGCCTACAGGCGGTACACGTTATATCTCCCCCGCCCGTTTCCGGACGGGATCTTTTGGATGGAGGAAGGTTATCCGGCTCCATGAAAATTGGTAATTCATCCCCTGGGCTCCCCACCCACCACGGAGCCACACATTCGGGACGCCACACCGCAAACCGGTGTGGTCGCCAGGGCTACCCAAGGGATATAGCACCATTGTTTAGGGGGCCTGCTTCGGGTGGGGCCTCCAGTGCATGGGCCCTCCAAACCCGTACACCTTTGGCCGCCCTACACAAACCCCCGTCACTCCAGCACTCGCCATCGAAACGTGTCGATAAGCCGATTGATCAAGACTGGCTAGATCTTGACCGCCCGTTTACAGGGAATCCAGGGCCGAAGTGGGGTGTTGACCTCCGGCCCATACCGGGCTTCCGACACCCGGCTGGGTTCCAGAGAACTCACCCACCAGGATCCCCTTCTCCCCCTTACGGGTCTCCGCACACGGCAAACATGCGGGTGGATCGCAGGCCAGCTGGTATGGCCGCACACAGACAGTGGACCCACAAAACTGTCCGGACGCATCCCTTTGCTGCCTGGGGGTTTGTTTTCGGGGTTTCACCTCCCCGCCCTTTTAGTCGCCTCTTACGACAAGCAGGGATACTGCGGGAGTATTCTCCATCCCCCTACCCGCAGGGGTATCCACCGACAAGATAGGCAACGTTCTTCGTATCAAGGCAATTTTCAAGCCACATGTACAAGTTTATCACTTAATTGGAAATGTGAGGGACAGGAAACCGCTGCAAGGGGAAAAAGTATATTCCCTGCGGAATTTCCTGCGGAACATGCGACAACAAAATTCATCGGCGTGACTGGACGCACAGTCAAAACAAGACTGGAAGAACATAGACTGGGGCAAACTACAAAGTCCGCAGTCGCAGAGCATCACGTCTTTGAACACGTGATCGACTTCGAGAAACCCAGTCATCACTAAAGTGGACAGATTTAAGCCCAGAGTCATCCGCGAGGTCATCGAGATAAGGAAGAATAATTAACACAATTTCAATAGAGACAGCGGCTTAAAAATCGGCAATACTTTGAACCCAGTCATCCGGAAAATTCTCTCCCCTCTCCCTCATCCCCCCCGTCCTAACTTCCATCCCCCTTCAACCTCTTCCACTTGAGCCAATATATATAAGCCGACATATATAGTACGTTATATTCCCATGAATAAGTGACCAGCAGTGGATCACGAAACGTCGGGCCAAACCGATGCCTCACGCGGCATTTACCCGTTTTTTTTATTAATCAACATGAGCCGCGAAAGCTTTAATCAAGAAACATTTATCTATGCTCAAAGAAAATGGCTCCCAGTATATAGCATATGCTTCACCTGAGTCAGGTCATTCAGACTATATGTACTGCAATGACTAGCAAATTGGACGATAAAAAAAATTTCATAAAGTAGAATGTGCGTTGCGGGTGCTGACGGAACAAATGCTAATACCAGATGCATAGGTAGCGTCATAGTTTTACTGGAAGGTACACTCAAAAGGCTACTTCAATGGTTCATTTGTTTACTTCCATTTAATGAGTTGCCCTTGAGGCATTAAATAGAAACAATATACGGTTTTGCTTCAGGGCCTACAACATTTTGTGGTCCCTTGAACAATTCGTTAAAGATGCGTGAAATCCTACCGGTTATTAACTTCAAAGTTATTCCATGAGATTTTCCAGCAGTCGCCGTAGAACATTAGAGCAAACACTACAAGTACTGGAGGGAAATTTCACTCGCAGTTTTCATTGGAAAGTGTTCTGTAAAACTGAGCAGTAGAAAACGAAAAAATGTCTTTGTCTTAATGGTTAAATACTGCTGCTAGGTTTTTAAGACAATATGTATCAACAGAAAACCCTACCAATAATTTAAGGCATATTATAACTTTCATTATGAAGGTGTACGCACCCATGTGGTTTAAAATAAAGTTTTTAAAGTACTTTGCAGACGGCCCGAAACATAAATTTCTACATTAAAAATCGTGCTATCTCACCCCAAATTTAATAAAAATTGTTGATAATACTATAAAAAACAATGTATACTTTGCTCAGCGAAAAAATTTATTAGCAATGCTTGCTGATGAGAGAGAAGACATGGTTGAGAGCAGTGGAAAAAATTATTGAATTGAGAAATAATATCATGAATGATCGCGTTAGAAAATTCATAATACCAAAAGTTAATTTTAAAGCCAAGGATTATATTATTATAATAACTGGAATGACAACTTTCAAGAGCCACCTCTTACGATGGATTTGTCTGTCACACAATTTCAAATGTTAATACAAAAGCATGAAAAAGGAAACAATTTTCAAATTTCCTTGTCATATTGTCTGCTGAGCGATGCGAAGTTTGCCTTAAGATATTCAGTGAAGAAGAAAGAGATAAATATATTAGATCTACGGTAGAAAGTCAGAAAATTTTACCAAAGATCGCAACCAAGTCACAATACCGTGCTCGTATCTGAAGAACAGTGTTAAAATAAGAAAAATTAAAATATGAGATTATATTTATTTATCAACCCACTTACCACCATGGAGCAGATGATGGAATAAAAAATTAAAAAATAAAAACTCGGAACATCTGTAAATGGTAAATTATCCAAAATAAGATATGATAAGGTAAAAATCTAAAATGAAAATAGTAGTAATATTTGTTCATGCGGGGTGCGTCGACGGCATGGTCATTTTGCAACACTAGAAGTCATATAAAATTATGAGAATTGAACTTGGTAACGTAATAAAAAACCTTGGGTAAACCATAAATAGAAGATAAAAGAAAATTTATATCCTTAAAATACTATTAAAAAGGCCAGTTTCATTGAAAAACTTTAAACGCGATTAAGGGCATCGAAGTCATCGCCCAGGTTGGAACCTGTCTCCCGCTAACTGTAGCCTGTTCTGCCCTCGGCGTCTGCTGCCCTCGGTGACCTGCCCTCCCTCCCGAGGACCTACTCTCGTTTATACAGCAGTTGGAGACGGAAGAATACGAGGATGTGTTTTAGCTTCAGTCCTGGGCACAACGGTCTCATACCAGGAATCCGCGAACGGAGACGAAAAGTAGTTCCTTTCTCCAATTGCATTCCTACACCGAATGGGTTCCCATTCCATAAAACTACCTCTCCTCCAAGACTGCCAATCACCTGTTCCCCCTTACTCCATCCGCAACTTTCTCTCTTCGACCTTGCTGAAATTTCCCCTCCGAGGTAACAAATCGCCTCGTTTTCCTCTACCTACCCTTTCCACTTTCCCACCGTCTGAACTTCCCCTCCTTCGACGGAAATCGCCACCGGCCTTTTTGAGATAGACCGTGGTTTGGAGAGGTTCTACTCTTGCTCTCTGCTGTCTCGTATAGTTGGTATTTGAATTTGAAACTTAGACGTCAGAATACAGGTTGGCTGTCCCTACTCGTTTGTATGTGTTAAGCTGCTGAAATATATTATCTTTAATTTGGTGGTAATTTAATATACTTCATTGTTCCCGATTTCCTCCAGTCTGTCTCACTCGTATTTTTTTGGAAGAATTTGTTTTTTAGGGCATTCTCGGAGAGAGACACCTTTGACTCTCCCCTCGATTGCTTCAGTTTTCAAGCCTCACCCATGACTCTTTCCAATCGTCTAAGGCAACCATTCTCAGGGTAGACTTCAGGTCTTGGAAGGGTACCAGCGTCATAGTCATATCCTCTAATTCAAGGGCCTCCGTCGCCAAAGCGTCGGCTCTTTTATTTCCATTGATGCTCACATGCCCTGGGACCCTATGGAATGAGATAGAAGATGAGATAGAGATAGATCAAAGCAGCTTGAATTTCCTGAGCTATAGGGTGCATGGGAGAAAAGCTGGAAATGGAATTCACGGCACTAAGTGAGTCCGCACATATGACGAAGGAGCCAATACTGCCTTTCAACCCACCAAGAGCCACTTTTATCGCGAAGAGTTCCACCTCGCCTTGATGGCTCCATGGTAGGATGAGACGACTGCACAGGCGCAAGCTGTATCGGACCTGGAGCCATCTGTATACAGGTACGATAACGGGGTTGCAGTGGGGAAACAAAAGATACCGACGCTGGTATTTCGGGGCAGTAGTTAAGGACTTTTTACGATGATTGATTCCCATGTAGATTTTAGGAGCGGGAGTTTCCCAATGCGGATGCTTGAGCTAGTCATTGGGATGTACGTCTGGAAGCGTGATATGATGCTCCGCAATAAAACTATAAAAGCGTAAGCTTGCAGGTCTATTGGCTCTGGTCCGGCGGTTAAAAAGCTCTAAGAAATGGGGTTTTAAAAAAATTTAAAACATGGGCGAGTCCTCATTGATAAAACTTTTGCAGCATAGCCGCACATAAGTATGTTTCTCCGTTGGAGAAGGGGCGGCTCTCCTGCATCCGCGTAGATGTTTATCACCGGACTGGTCCGGAAAGCACCGGTGGCTAACCGTAGTCCAGCATTGTGGACCGTGGTCAGTGGGCGAACGTATGACTCTCGACCAGAGGAGTATACAAAACATCCATAGTCTAATTTAGACCGTACCAGCGTTCGGTATAATTAAAGTAACGTATGACGATCAGCTCCCCAACATGAATGGCTTAAAACTTTTAAAGTATTTAATGCATTTGCGCATTTGCTTTTCAGGACACTGATATGTTCCTTCCAATTGAGGCGATAGTCAAATACTAGTCCCAGAAATCGGATGGAATCCACGAACGGAATGTTTTTGCCTTCAACATGTAAAGGTGGCGGAAAGTGATACCCCCTAATCCGGTGAAAGTGGATACGTTTGGTTTTTTCAAAGAAGACTCTAAATCCGTTCCTTTGGGTCTACTTAACTACAGCGTAAGCTAGGAGAGTCATGAGGCAGAGGTAAGCAGAGATGACCTACAAAATATAGCAAAGTCATCCATAAACAAAGACCCAATCACCGGTGACTTCATGCAGTCCACGATATCGTTTATGGCCACGGCGAAAAGTGTTACAAGTAAAACTGACCCCTGTAGAACCCCGGTATCTTGACTATAAACTTGGTATAGGTACCGACCTATTCCAACTTTAAAAACCCGATCCCTTAAAACGTTCTGTATAAAAATGGGTAATTACGCCTGAAGCCCCATTTATGCAGCGTGATTAAAATCTTGCGCCGCCATACGCTATAATATGCCTTCTCCAAGTCAAAAAAGACGCCTATAACGTCTTGGCGGAGAAGGAAAGCTTCCTGGATGTAATTGTATTTTCTAATAAGATGATTGTAGAGCGACTCCTACGGAAACCTCATTGAGTGCTGGAGAGAAGGTTACAGCGCTCTAGCCACCAAATGAGCCGCCGATTTACCATTCTCTCCATTAGCTTACAAAGTCAGTTGTTGAGAGATATAGGTCGATACCCATTCGGGGCACTTCGGTCTTTGCCTTGCTTATGTATAGGTATGACCACATTCACGCCAGGACGATGGAAAAGCACCTTCGCTCCAAAGTTGATTGAGGGTTTAGAGGACCTCTAACATTGCTGTCGCCGGGATATTTTGGAGAAAGGCATTGTGAACCTCATCCGATCCCGGAGGCGTGAATTTACAGTAACGGCAACGACTGTAGTTCTTTCAGGGAGAACGGAAGGTTATAATCCTCTTGGAAGCGAGTCTCATTAAAATTAACTGGAGAGGCCTCTGCTCGTAATTTGATCCCCAAAAATGTTTCATTACAGTTTTGATTACTGCTCGTATCCGCGAGTAATTCGCCAAAAAACCTCACCAATCTCGGCAGCTGAAGTCAACATCACCATCAACATTTAGGTACGTGACCCCCAGCCGATGGTGATGGCCTGAAATACTCCTCACCTTACGCCACACCTGTGCAATGTCCTGCAATTTACACCCGACAAAAATTCCATCCAGGAAGCTCATTTTGCCTCTTACAACCTGTCGTGCCTTAGCTCTCAGGTGTCTGAAGGAGGCTAGATTCGTTTCGGTGGGAGATTTATGGAAAATTCGCAACACCTTTTTGCGTTGGCGAATAGCTTTCGCGTATTCATTATTCCACCACGGTACCTGAGGTCTCGTATAAGCACCACAAGACTGTGGTACGCTGGTGCGAGTGGCCTGCATGATGCTGCTCTTCAACCTATTAATATTTGTAACACTATCACGGGTTTCGTCGTGTTTAAAGGTAAAATTGCTTTTGAACAGCGATCAATCAGCTTTCCGGATAATCCAGTTGCCCGACCAAATAAAACCTGGGGTAAAATGTAGTTCCTTGGTGATAAAAAGTGGAAAGTGACCACTTCCACAGAGATCGTCATGAACAGATAAAGTAAATTTCGTGGAAAACGAGCTTGATACAAAACACAAATCAGTAGCATGAAAAAGATCGTTCTGAAACACTCAATATGCAAATTTATTCATAACCCACGGCCACTGCCACCGCCAGACAGCCTTGAACAGGACCGGAGTTGCTCGAGGTCATCCCACCCCACTAGCCAGACGAGGTCGATGTGAGACTCCTGCAAAAGACCTCCACACCTCCCCTCCTACTTACTCCCCCTCCAATGCGAGTGGTATAAAATCGAGAGTAAAGCGAAGTGAGAGCACATATTGCGAACCATTACATACCAAACAGCTGAGAAAATGTCTTCTAAAAAATTGCCAGTTTTCCACAGATCCTGAGAGCACGCTTGGGTGATGCATACTTGCGAGTGGAGAGACAGGACGATGGGTCTACCTACAAAATATTTATCCCCAAAGACCTTATGAAGGAGGAATATACGGATTTCATGTTGACTGTAATGTTTAACACGTCTTACTACTGCGTGTTTAGACATCAAAAACGAGAGTTTGAGGTGGTCGGACAGAATGTGACATTCTCCGATTTCCCAGATGGAAACGGGACGGTGGACATTACCCTGACGTCTGATATCACCGATCCGGAAAAACGACGCAAGACGAGGCCTACAAGCCAGCTCCGCGACCCTACGGAGGAAGTGCTACAGAGAGAACTAAAGTCCATGAAAGGTCCAGGGTAATTGCAATGGTGTATCAAAATGCGGCGGTGAGATCTTGATATCAAAAGGTGGTGGTGAGATCGTGGAGGTTGACGGAAGGAAGCCAGTGTGCTACACGGACCATAAAGAATCTCAAGTGAGATATGGTAGAACTGATGATGCAATCAAAGGGGCTCGTTTGCGAGTAATCAAATTTGTGCTCGCCACTGAGGACGAACTGACTATATTTTGAAAGAAGTATTCAATCATACCACTGTAATGCTTATATAACTGTTCAATAAATAAAAAATATAAACTAATATGGTCTTGTCGTTTATTATTACTCTTTTCCCTATTTTTTACCTAGCTGAGTAATGACTTCAGAAGATAACCAAAAATATAATCTGTTAGCCAAGTCAACTCTTTCCAAGAAATGCTTTACTTTCTAATGCCTTCAGATTTTCTTTGTCATCTTGGGGGTGTCCGCAACACCCTCATTATATTTGGAGATGTATAGAACGCCCTATAGAAGCTATACCTCTCATTATCTTTTAATAAGTTCCTCAGAACTAAACACCGAAAACAAGCTTCGGCTCATATCTTATTTTTTAGAAGAGATAGAATTTTTTTTTCAATTACAAATGTGTTCACCTATTGATTATACAATCAACCTGACAAAAATTTGGCAAAGACCATCTAGTCTAGCAATAGACAAACAATTATTACTGGCTTAAACAAAATGTTTTTTAAAAAATAATTTTTGTAATTTTTTATATTTTTCCCAAATGTTATTTATAAAAAATATTTGCATTTTATATATTTTTGAAAAAAAAATTTTTGAAAAAAAAATTGTCCCTTTTTATATTTTTCCAAATATTGAATAAAAATTTAGGGTTGGTAGACTTCAAATGAAAGACTAAGTTTTCATTCGATTTTGATTAGATTTTCGTGTACATATACGTAGAATTTATTGTCGCCGTAGTTGTAGATTATTATTTCCACCCCCGAAAAAGTAGAGTATTTTGGGAGGAAGTTTCCTCTTCCTCCCATTAATAATTACTCCCGCCACCAACGCTTCCCCATACCGCGTGTTGACCCTCTTGAGCGTCTCCACGCGGTAGCGCCTCCCCTCCTGGAGGTCCTCCTCCTTCAAGAAGGACGCTTCCTGCTCAGCCAACAACTTTGTATGACTAAGCAGGGAGCGGTGGGAGGTCCGACGAGGGTGCCATTCCCGCGAGGCCAGTGAGGGCATAAGGTCCGGCGGCTGCTTCGGCGACTACTGCTGCCGCAGCGATTTTAGAGGTAGCACTCGTGTTGCTGTTCATTCTATATAAGGTGCGTAAGAAAATACTAATTAGTGCGCAGGTTCTCACACTGCCTGAAGAGAGATTGGATCTACCACATTAACTCTCTACTCCATGAACTAGCGTTACGACAGAGTTCATATTACATTAGGTATCAAAATAAAACGGAACAGGAGATAAAAATTATATATACTCATATGGTACTGGTGATGATGGTTGTTGAGTTGGAGATGCTGGTGGTTGTTGAGTTGGAGATGCTGGTGATTGTTGAGTTGGAGATGCTGGTGATTGTTGAGTTGGAGATGCTGGTGATTGCTGAGTTTACGGCGGCGGTCCTGCTTTGCAAGTGAAGTGTTCTCCAAATTACATGCCTTATATACTTAAGTCTGAATACCACACCCTTTAGTACGGACTATGGCCTCAAGAACCCCACCCAACCTCCTTGAGAACGCACCACCCCATATCCTTGATGAAAGGCATCTTGAGAACGTTCCTAACCTCCTCTACAAAGGGCGTGATACATTGTCTCTCTCATAAAGCAGAAGTAAAACAGCACAGAACTGGAAAATCCTCATTTCTACTCGAGCACCGCAGCTAGAAGCCTCATCAACTTCAACCTCCTGGAACCATACTGCTGCACAACCGATTAATCAGTCGAGAGGACTACACTACCGCAATACCGATTGCCCGGTAGACAGGACCACACTGCTCATCTTCTTCTCTGATTCAACACATCAACTGTAAGTAATATTTAAGTTGCTCTTTTTTACGTACAAAAGTAGTCTCATATCATTTCAGCAGACAGATACATATGTAGATTACTTGAGTGAATAGCTCGCGTTGACTTTTGGCTTCTTTTCTCCATCAGATCTCTTCGTACATTCACCAATAAACACTTTATATCAGTCGTGTTTAGATGCTGTTCTGTGTTGTGTTCATACGACGGCAACTCACGACATATTAACGAGAAAAAAGTACTTAGTATATAGTCATAGTACCTTTTTTCCCGCTTTACGTGAAAAAATGATTCATCTTTTTATACGAACATTTTTTATCAATCATTCCGCGGGAAATTCTGAACGATCTTATTGATAGTTGTTGACGTTTATCATGAATTGCAAACATAAGACATACATATTTTTCTTTTACTACAGGTAACATACAAATACAAAAATGTCCTCAGTTCAGGATATCATAAATCATTACATACAAGGCGCGTACAGTACCACAGTGGAATTACAACAAGCACTTAGGACAATACATGAAATATAAGTTTTTGAAAATCAAACCATAGACGATTTAGAAAGTTACGGTAACATGAAAGACGCACTCGATAGAGCCTTGAGAAGACGCTTTTGTAACTATTGCAAAATATACTACAATATTGAAAAGGCTATGCCTCATGAAAACAGCAAGCAACAAACAACGACGGAATAAAACTGAACAGCAGGGTAGGGGTTTGTTGATTTTGAGTCAGCAATTAATTCTCGACTGAAAGCGTTCTTCATAACTCCAGAGGACGAGGAAGGACAAGACGTAATTTCTTTTCTGGACGAAGTTAAAACTAGATGACTGAAGAACTCCGCAGTCAAGTGATTCCAAATAATTCAATTAAATTCAATCTAGTCCTTATATGCAAATTTCGTAAGGGTGAGAACGAGGAGTTAGACACTTCGTTCAAAACAATGAACAAACGAAATTTAATGCTTGACGATGTAGACGATTAAGTAACCGAGGCGTTCTCTAAAATACTACAAGAAAGGTCGGAGTTTCAAGGGAAAGCTCTGGGTGGTCTCTTTCTGAGATCATCGGATTAGAATTGAGAATTAACAAGTACGCTTCACTTCAAAGATCAACGTACATCGATCTCCCGAAGAAAATCATAAATACTAAATCTTTTATCAACGTAAAGAATAGCGATCCATACTGTTTCAGGTAAGCAATATGGGCAAAGAACATTGTACAAAACCCACATCGAGTTTCAAAATACGATACTAAAGCGTTTCGTACAGGCTATATTTGGAACTGCATCAAGTACCCAGTTGACTTAAAAGATATAACATTTGAGCGTGCAAATCATATTTCAATTAACGTGTTTGGTCTCACTGAAAATAACAAGGTATATCCCTTAAAAATAGTTATTCGAGAACTTGACGATCACCTTATCTTACATCTTATACATAAGAAATGAGGAAACTGCTCATTATTGTTGGATAAAAAAATTTCGGTACGTTAATTCGATCTCAAATCACACGAACTCATCGGATAGTCATCTGCAAGCGCTGCCTTACTCATTATTATGATGCTGTTAAACTAGAAGAACATAAGAAATTGTGCCGAGGAACGGGTGAGCCTAGCAAAAACAATGCCTAACGAGAATGATAAAATTTTGAAATTTACCAACCTGAATAATTCTTCCCGTATACCTTACGTCATATATACATATTTTGAATGTTTACTAATTTCTGCGATCGCAACGATATCTCAAATGCTATCGCACTAATTAATAGAGATGTATCCTCTATATGTAAATGGGTGTCAGATAATTTGTTGAACTTCAATTCTCAGAAGACTAAGAGCATAATAATTGGTAGTGCAAAATCCCTTACACCTGTAAACATTGAATTACTGTCCAAGATTCAACTTCAAAATTCAGAAATAGAATACACTGACAAAATTAATGATTTAGGTGTTTTTGTAAATAAAACGCTAACCTGGGATGAACACATAGCACATATTTCTAATAAAGTTATTAAAAACCTGTACAAACTGAAAAGTTTTCGTAACCTGATGTCTTTGCCACTAAGACTCATATTAGCTAAAACCTTACTTATCCCTCATATTGATTACTGTTCGTTGGTAAGACCAATATTTCAAAATCTCAGATATCCAAACTGCAAAAAATACAACTGTGTAATACGTTATGTGTGCATTGTAGCATTTAATGAGCGTATCACACCGTATTACTATGAATTAAAAATTCTTCAAATTGAACAAAGAAGAAAATTGCAAATGGGTGTGTTTATGCACAAATTGTTAAAAACCGAAACTCCTCCTTACATTTATCAGCCATATAAAGATAATTTGGTCAAAAAAACAAAAAACCAGAAATGATAACAAATTAATTGTACCCTGCCACAAACGTCTATGTATCATAACTCTTTTCGCGTAAATTCATGCATTGTATGGAATTCGATTCCGCAAACGCTGAAAAATATTAAGTCATCAGAAAGATTTTAAAAATGCTTGCTGTCTTATTATCTCAGTGATAGTTAATATTTTGTTAAATATCTTGGATTAAATTCATGAATATGCTACCTATGTGATTGCTACAATGTATTGAGTATGGAATTGTAATATTTGTTGAGGGCAAGTGCTGTGATTTGATAGGATTCTTGTAAATAAGTGACATGTTTTCTATGTGATTGTTATTATTTTTTGCCTGAGTTGTAATTACTTATGCCTGCTCCAAAGGAATTCTTTCCTAGAGCCAATAAATCTTATCCAAATCTTATAATTTCAGCATATGCGAGCCGTCACCCCACAGTTCCTACACTAACGCATTTCAGAAACATGATCCTTTCAGTTACTGCTACATGGTAGTCACTCCAAATGGATGTCAGAAACCACAACTATATAGAGGTCCCAATACAGTTTGAGTTTTTAATCATTTTATCAAAGATGAAGCCAAAAAAGTATTTGACGCGTACAAAAATCCCATTCCTATGGAACAACTCAGCTTAGAAGACGAAATTGCATTTCGAGAGGCTAACGAATGTCACATATGTGGTGAAGAATTAAACACAGACTAAGAGCGAGATCATGACCACTTAACTGGCAAATATAGAGTTCCTGCTCACTCATTTTGCAACTTACAGTATAAAATACCAAATTTTTTACCTGTGTTTATTCATAACCTGTCTTCCTATGATAGTCATTTTATAGTTAAAGAACTTGACTATGACGAAAAGGAAATTATTGTAATACCCAACAGGGAAGAAAAATATATTTTGTTTCACAAAAACAGTGGATAACAACTTTAAAATTCGTTTTGTTGATTCTTTTCACTTTATGCCAGGCTCACTAGCCACACTTGCATCTAACTTGAATAATTTTAACTTCACGAATGAAACATATGGTAACATGAATATTTGGTCACAAGAAAAGGAGTCTACCCTTATAATTGTACCACTTGTATAGAAAGGCTAAATGAACGCACACTTCCAGCTAGGAAACATTTTTATAATACCCTAACGGATGATCACATATCAGACGGATTACGCACACGCAAAAAACGTTTGGCAATCATTTAAATGTCAAAGACTAGGAAACCATAGTGATATCTATTTGAAAAGTGATGTAACGCTTCTAGCTGACACTTCCGAAAATTTTAACATCGTGGTGTGATCAGCACCCCACGTGGAATAATTTCGAAACACGGGTGGTTTCTAATGGGTGTAAAGAGCCTCCCGAACAGCAATTGCCACACCACCTCGGGCTCGACGGCCACTGGTGTCGTCAAGTCTAAAAAATTTGAAATCCCTTAAATTCCCTTATCTATCGGTTTAAAATGAGTCTCTTGCAAGCATGCGCAAGACGGCAAAAAATCTTTATTTCCTCCTTATGTTTAATATAGCCATTACAGTTCCACTGTAAATTTACTCATTAAAATGTCAATAAATATAAAGAAAATAAATAAATACTTAAAAACTCTAGTAATCTATCGGTACTCGAGGAGAATTAGCGCCGGATTCGATGTCTTCTTCTCCCTTTTTCTCTCATTTAAATATTTCCGTCTCCGAGACACATTCGTCCTCTTTCATAGACTCCGGTTGGCTGTTTCGCCAGTCCGGAGTGTCCTGGGGAAGGGGTTCTTTCATGCCTTCCTTCGGATGTTCGGGGAGAAGTCTTGTTTGCTGACTTTGGCGGAGAACGCGAGCTGGAGCTTTTAGTTGAGGACACCGATTGGATCGACGGCACTGTCTTCGCATGTTGTTGCTGCTGTTGCGCCGGTTTAGAGGCCTTTTCCGGCTTGGCCGAAGTTTTATTGGTTACATCATCCAATGAATCTGTCTGGATTCCCACTGTCGTCTTGCTAACTGCATTTACCGTTTTAGCAAAAGATCTGGAAAAGGTGGGGGCAACTGTCTCACGGTACTTTTTCCTGGCTTCCATTTATGGTAATTTATCTCTGGTTCTGATTTCCATTATATTTTTTTCTTCGTTCATCTTGGGACAATTACGAGAATGCACCGAGTGGGCACCCTCGCAATTGACGCAATACGGCTCGTTTTTACACTCTGCATCCTCTTGCTTGTCCTGGCCACAGACTGGGCAGGTGGCCTTGCCCGCACATCGGGTGGCGATGCATCGGGTGCCAAATCGCTGGCACTGAAAACAACAAACGGGAGCAGGAATATATGGACGAACAGGTACAGATAACCTACCTACACCTACGTACACGTACGGTCATAACCTACGTACACTTTCACGGGCAGATTTTGGAGGGCAAACGTAAGGAGAGCGGAAGAGGTATTAGTGACTTCGCCGTTGCGCTTCCACGTGAGTCGACGAGCGTCAATTACTCCCTGAGAAGACATTTCACTCTATCTCGTCGATATCTACGTAGAGTAAGTCAATGTGACTAATTACCCCCCCCCCCTAGGTATTTCACATTTTATGCGTCTCCACGGTAACGGGGATGTCGTGCATATTTTTCATACCAAGATTCTTCTTACTTCGGGCGACGTTGGCTGTTTCGATGAGCAGTGTGCCATCACGGAATTTCTTCGCAGACTCTCGAGAGGTCCCTACGAGATCTCATGAACTCCGATGAGCCATTCGGGGGAAAAGTCTTCATCTTCTCCGGGGATTTTCGTCAGATTGCACCCGTCGTGCAAAAAGCGCGCACGCCAACGATGTCGCTTCAGTTTCACTTCGATCTTCACGTCTGTGGCGATTGTTTCGAGTGTTTTCCCTGACAACAGCACACCGGACGGCTACCTCAGGCGACTATTCTGATTTCCTCCTCGGGGTAGGCAACGGAACTATTCCATCGATATCGTTCGGAGAGGGCGGCGAACAACTTATCCCATTGCTCGGGATAAAATGACTCACCTCTCTGGAAGAGTTGATTGCAGACGTCTTCCCTCCCGCCGTACTCCGCGATCCCGAGCTTTGCGCGAGACGGGCTGGGCTATCCATTCCACTCTGAATGCGAACGTCAAGGAAGTTAATCTTCGTATCCTCGACACATCCGACGGTCCCATTCATGAGTTGAGAAGCGAGGACACAGTGAATAAGGAAGACGACGACGGACTAGACGAGTAGACGGACTAGACGTACTAGACGTTATGCTCCTGAATCAGGCAACCGGCGAAGGCGTGCCTGTTCACGTCCTGCGTCTCAAGGTCGGGTCCGTTTGCCTCGTTATGAGGAATTTGAATATCGGTGACGGACTAGAGAACGGAACGAAAGTCATCGTGACGGCCATCAGCAGTCGCCTCATAACCGGCCGACTTCCCGGCAAAACGGCACCTTTCGCTATTCCTAGAATAACGTTTAGGTTTCCGTTCGTCGAAGGATCACCACTACGGGTCCGCCGAAGACAATCCCCATTGATGCTGGCGTACTCTATGACCGGCCACAAGAGCCAGGGTCAGACAATAGAGTACGTCGAGTAGACCTTAGGACGGACTGCTTCACACACGGGAAGCTATGCGTCCTACTCAGCAGAGTGAGAAGACCCGACGACATTTTCGTCCTGGTTTCTCCCGCCAGAGTTCCAGATGCGGTCGCATACGCGAAGAATATCGTGTAAGACGAGCTCCTTTGAAAAACATGGGGTCACTGGCAGTAGGTCAGGGGGACAGACCCAACATGACTAATGGGCAGTAGGCAAGGGTGTCTGCCGAAACAAAACTACCCTTCTTTCGACTACGCAGTAGGGCTGGGGAACTGCTTAAAATAAACTCCCCCGCGATGAACAGTGGAATTGTGCAGCGTTAAAATATCCTGACCTCAATCGGCAGTAGGCTAGGGTGTCTGCCGAAACAACACTACCCGTCCTCTTTCGACTACGCAGTAGGCTAGCGGAACTGTTTTAAAAAACGTCCCCGCGTTGAACAGTGGAATTGTGAAACGTACAAAAGGACATGGAAATAGGCTAGGGGACCTGCCTAATAAAACTCCCCGTCGCCTGTAAATATATATGGTCTCTTTGTTTGCTGGCCTCCCCGTAGCTAGACTGGATAATCCATGCTTCCTTGACATGAGTTGCTTGAGAACTGGGACCCCCGCAGATTCTCTCCAGGATGGCGGGAAACTGCCTTAAACTAGATTTGATATAATTTTTGAAGAATCTCTGAGAGTGCACTTTTTCGAAGATTCTGGAGGAAGGCATTGTGGATGCCATCCATTCCTGGAGAGGTGTTCTTGGAAAAAGAGATGGCAGACGTAAGTTCCCATAGAGAGAACGCATCGTTGTACCCCGCAGTTACAGACGTCTCTGCAAAATCAATACGCGTCGTCTCAGACCGTTTTTAGTAGTAGTAGTATTTGGTTTATAGGGTGCGTCGACAACATGGTCATTTTGCACCACTACACGTCATGTTTATAAAAAAAAATATATATGTTACATATATTGGTATTAAAATAAAATTCTTAATATGTACTCTTAGTCAAAATTAAAATAGGTTTTACATCCTTAAAATACTGCTAAAAAGGCCAGTTTCATTTAAAAATGATAAAACGCGGTTGAGAACATCTGAGTCATCGCCTAGGATCGACTTTATGTCTCCCGCTAACTGCAGCCTGCTATGCAAGTATCGGTATTTGTCACACTCCGTCAGGATAGACCGTTTTTTTTATAGCCATGTATATGTTTATATATGTGATATATGATAGTATATGATTAGCATCACTACAAGTTTTGGCAAACTCCGCCCCGAAAACCTCGGCGATGTCATGTCGTGAACACACATTTTGATCGTGGATCTTCAAGCATTAGACGCCGTATAATGCAGGAGCCCGATACTCTTCTCACTTTTTTCCACACCTGTGCAGAGGTTGTTCTGTGGTTGATGCCACCAACAAATTCCATCCAGGAGGTTCTTTTGGCCTCTTTCACTATTCTACGTGCTTTAGCTCGAAGGCGACGAAACGAAGCTAGATTACTTGCCGTTGGGTATTTATTAAAAATACGCAACGCGCGCATACGCTGCCGAATTGCTTGGTCACACTCATCGGTCCACCATGGTACCGCCGGTCTGGCAACGGTACCCTTGGACTGAGGGACACTGCGATTCGCAGCATCAAGAAGGCAAGACGTCAGTACGTTCCGTTTGCCGTCGCAATTCGCATATTGAGTGAAATTAAAATTATCTTTAAAAAGTGTCCAATCCGCTTTCCGGATAAACCAATTGCCTGATTGAATAAAAACAGGATTTAAATTTATGTCGGCTTTTATTAAAATAGGGAAGTGATCGCTTCCGCAAAGGTCCGGGTGCACGGACATTGTCATCTTTGGTAATAGGCTGCTTGAACATATATTCAAATCAAAGATGAGTTTTCTCCAATAAAACAGTTAAAACAGGTTTTTCCCCGTTGTTCAGTAGAGGTTAAATACCTGTATAAAATTAATTAAAATCCGTCCACCTCTACTACACTGGGCTCTAATGCTCCCCCATGAGGGACCATGAGCAATAAAATCCCCCGGTATGATATAAGGACGTGGCAGTTGGCGAACAAGTGACTCCAGGTTGTATTGGGTAATCGGTGTACCCTCAGGTATGCAAAAGTTGCAAAGCGTTATTTCCTGAGGGGTACAAATGGTGACAGCAACAGCCTGGAACGGCATGGTCAATTTCACTCCAGAGGTGTAAAGGGCCTCCCGAACAGCGATTTTCACTTTGCCATGAACTCTTTAGCCAGTAAGGTCATCGAACCCTTCCATCCAGTAACCTTTTAATTTATCTTCGTCAGTTGCTTTAAAATGTATCTCCTGGAGATATAAAATAAGGTTGAACATTTCGGATTAAAATGGCCAGCTCCTCTTTATGCCTATAAAAAGCCTAAATTAATACATGGCAATAATATGCCTATAATTTTGCAAGCTGTTCCAGGAAGTTATCAATTATTTTCATTTGCATGAGTTACCTAGGTATTTCTTTTCATTTGGAGATTGGATTTAGATGAGAAACTATCTTCAATTTATTTCTGGCATTTAGAAACGTAATTGAACGGTTAATCAATAATCAGGTAGGTAGGTAGGATTTGTTTTATGAGGTGCTTCGACGGCAACGGTCATTCGCACCTTCCTCTATTTTATATTTCTCTAAGAAATACTTTTATTGCAAAATACATTTTAGAAAATCTTTATACGATTGTTAGTATAGATTAGGAAGGAACGTCATAATTTATTAAAAAGCTTAGATATGTGTAGGAAACTTATAACGCTGTCTATGTGCTTAGGGTTGTCGTCTAAAACCTGCTTGATGTCTTCTGGAATGTTTAGCATTCATCGTACTGCTCTGTATTTATCACATCCCGTCAAGATGTGCTGTACACTGAGGGATGTGTCGCAAGCCTCACAGCGGGGTGGGATTTTATCCTCTGTGAATAGATATGAGTGTGTTAGACGGCAGTGCCCTATCCTTAATCGCGTAATGGCGACCTCTTCTGCGCGGTTCTTTCTGATAGAAGAGGGTCACGCTGTGATTGACGGTTTTATTACCCGGAGTTTATTTCTTGTGATATTGCTCCATGAGTCTTTCCCTTTTCTCAGGGCTTCGTTTCTTAACACCGTTCTTAGGTCGTAAACAGGTACCGAAGGGGATGGTCGGTCTACCTCATTCAAAGCGCACTTAGCCGCTGAGTCAGCCTTTTCATTTCCGATTATTCCAGCATGTCCAGGAATCCAAAGAAAAGATACCTTGACTCCTTTGTTTGAAAGGGATGAAAGCAAGATCTGGATATCTTGTACAAGGGGATTGCTGGAGGAGTAATCTTCAATTGACTGTAGAGCGCTAGCGGAGTCGGAGCAAATGAGAAATGAAGCGTTGGTGCATGCAATACTTGACGAGGCTAATCTGATTGCACTGAGTTCGACAGTAAAGACTGAACACATAGAGTTAAGTTTCAGCTTTCGTGTGCCGTGGTAGGTAGATACCACAGCGCATCCGCATGACGTATCTGACTTCGACCCATCTGTATACACATGGATGAAGTCAGGATAGCATCCCAGGATTTCTTTGAAAGAAGCCTGGTATTCCGAGGGCAAGGTGGACGATTTAGGGTAACTCAATAATTTTAGCTGACAATCGGGTCTTGGTATCGACCACGGCGGATATTTCATACACCCAGCAGGGTACGTGTCAGGTAGAGTAAAATCGTTGTTTGCAATAAAACTGTTAAAACGCACACACATTGGCTTAGTAATCTTCGTCCTGTAGCATTTTTTGGGCATACCCCCCCCCCCCATTTATCCCTCTTTGGACAATTTATCCTCTGCGGACTATTTATCCTCCGGACTTAGCCGAAGGACTTGCCCGAGGCGCGCCCCGACGCGCCACGCCACTTCGCGCTAACGACATCTGTCGCGCCAACGACGTTCGCGAAACTCCAGCCGTCTTCGCGAACTCAGCGTCTTCTGCCATCGGCGTCTGCTGCCCTCGGTGACCTGCCCTCGGTGCCTGCCCTCGGTGACCTGCCCTCCCTCCCGAGGACCTACTCTCGTTTATATAGCAGTTGGAGACGGAAGAATACGAGAATGTGAAATGCCGACAGTCTCGCGCAAATCGGTTTCATACCAGTAATCCGCGAACGGAGATGAAAAGTAGTTCCTTTCTCCAATTGCATACCTACACCGCATGGTTCCCCATTCCATAAAACTACCTCCCCTCCAAGACTGCCAATCACCTGTTCCCCCTCACTCCACCAGCAACTTTCTCTTTTTGACCTCGCTGAAATTTTCCCCTCCGAGGTAGCCAATCGCCTCTACTTCCTCTACCTACCCCTTTCCACTTCCTTCCGTCTGAATTTCCCCTCCTTCGACGGAAATCGCCACCGGCCTTTTTGAGATAGACCGTGGTTTGGAGAGGTTCTACTCTTGCTGTCTCGAGTTGTTGCTGTTTGAATTTGAAACTTAGACGTCAAAGCAAAGGTTGGCTGACCCTTACTTGTTTGTATGTGTTAAGCTGCTGAAATACATTATCTTTAATTTGGTTGTAATTCAATATACTTGATTGTTCCCGATTTCCTCCTGCCTGTCTCACTCGTATTATTTGGGAAGAATTTGTTTTTAGGGCATTCTCGGAGAGAGACACCTTTGACTCTCCCCTCGAGTGCTTCAAAATTGGTAGCAGAGCGTGGTTTTCGACTGTCTTCCCTGTATAGTGGGTGAGTGTTTCTTGAGGAGTCGGTGTTTAGTGCTGTTTTGAATTTTGTTTTCTTGTCCGTATTTCAAAATTTTTGGGATAAGTGGCTCAGAAGCATGCCTGGTGGTTCACAGAACTCGGGGGATGTGTACGCCCGGACGTATGCTACTACGGCCGAGGATAGACGGGCTAGGTCAAATGATCAAACGGGGGAGTCTGAAAATGTTGTGGTTTCGGAGGAAGTTACACCTGTGCTCCCTCCAGAGCAAGTTAATGTCCCAAATCCTACCCTTGTGGCAACCCAGGGACAAGCTATTATCCCCTTGTCTGATGGTCTCGTCATTGTCAAGGATTTGATTGCAAAAGTTCCTTCGTTTGATGTATCGAATCCCGAAAATTGGTATGATTTCATGGTTAAGGTCAACGAAATCGTGTCTCTTTTTCTCGTTCCGTTGAATACTCTCTTATATTTGGTTGTTACTAAATTGCCTACCAATTCGCGGCAATCTTGGCTATCCTTGTCTACTCAGAATCACTCTTGGCCCCAATTCACCCAACGTTTGTGGCGAAGTATTCTGGGAAATCGTGAGATAGATCGACTTGTCGCGAAAAACGTCAAGAGGTTTCAATTTCCTTGTGAGACTCCCCATGATTTTGCATGTTCCATTCGCAACGCGATTCAGGTGTTGGCTTTAGATTTTCCTGAGGCTCAAACGGTTGAGATAATAACGGACGGCTTGAATCCTATCACAAAATCAACCGGCATTTTCGCTATCCAACCCACCACGTTTGCTGAGTTAGACTCACTTATTTCTAGAGCCACGAAGGAGTTGAGGGCTTCAGCTGAATACTTGAATACGTTCCATGGAGTTTCTCATAACTCTCCTACTGCCGTTTCGAGGCAAACAACTTGTTCCTTCTGTCATAAAAATGGTCATCATGTCAGTGATTGTCGTAAGAAAAAACGTCAAACACGCTTACCAGCTATCAGTATGATGGGTTTTCCCCACCCTCATGATACTCATTTGCCTCTACTTCCGGTAATCATTCAATCTGTTTCTTCTCATGCACTCATTGATACAGGTTGTTCTATTTCAATTTGCGACGAGAAGTTCTTTCAGAGCCTCAAACTTCCCGGTCGTAATAAGTGTTTTGATTCGATTAATTTAGTTACGGTCTCCAGTGAAGCTTTCAGCCTTAAGTTTTCTGTTCTGCTGAAACTTCAAATCGGAAAATTCTCTTGGGTACACAAGTTTTATGTTGCTAAAGTTCCTTTTTCTGTACTTCTCGGATTTGACTTTATTAAAAAATCTCAAATGATCGTTCTGGCCAATGCCATCGGATTTCAAAGTGAACCGTCCCTCCTGTTTAGTTTTGGGGAATCTGGGAACGAAATTTCGAAAACAAATGAGGTTAAATCGACGAGAAATTCATGTCTTGTTCCTTGTTTGAAAAGAACAGGTGGTTTGACAGATTATGCCGGGCCCTTGGTGTCCAATGAATCAGTTCAACTTCCTGATGATTTGTTAAGTGAGTTAAAGCGATTGTTATCGCAATATCCTGACGTTCTTACCCGTGAACTAGGAGTGACATCTTTGATGACTTACGATATTGAGTTAATTAATCCTACACCAATTCGAAGTCATCCATATTCTCTCTCTCCTCCTAAAACTCAGCTGATGAAGAAACACATTCAGTCCCTGGTTGACAAAGGTATTGTAGAAGTTTCCAACTCCAACTGGTCTTCTCCTGCATTTCTAATTCCTAAGAAAGATGGAACTGACAGATTAGTGGTAGACTATAGAAAGTTAAATAAGCAAGTGAAGGTTGACGGCTATCCTACACCATCAGTGGAGCATGCGTTTCAATATTTGTCGAGTGCCAAATATTTCACTATCCTTGATCTAAATTCTGCTTTCCATCAAATTCCTTTAACCGAGGAATCCAAGAAATTTACGGCATTTGTTACGCCCTTTGGATTGTTCCAATACACCAGACTGCCTTTTGGTTTTGCTAACTCTCCCCAGGTCTTCACAAGGCTGATTAACGAAGTGTTGGGAGATTTAAAATATTCTTGTGTGTACCCGTATATTGATGATTTGTGTATTTATTCTAAAACTTCCAGTGAACATGTCAATCATGTGAGAGCCGTCCTTTCGAGGCTACGAGCTGCAGGTCTCACCGTTAGTGAAGAGAAGGTGAAGTTGGGTACTGCCTCTCTTACATTCTTGGGCCATTTAATCAAGGATGGTACACTCCAGGTTGATCCGGACAGAATTAAGCCGATCAGAGATTTTCCTGTTCCAAAGAATCTCAAGGAGGTTGCGAGATTTCTCGGCATGTGTGGGTTTTACTCCAAGTTTATTCCCAGGTATTCTGAAATTTCTATTCCTTTAAATCGTTTGAAACGTAAGAGTGTTCCCTTTTGTTGGTCAACGGCTGAGACTCAAGCCTTTAGTCAGTTGAAACAAGCCTTAATGAATCCGCCTGTGCTTTTTTTCCCTCGTTTTGACGACGAATTCCACTTGTTCGTTGACGCAAGTAACGTTGCCTTGGCCGCTGTGTTGAATCACAAGGTGAATGGACATTTTATTCCGGTGGCGTACGCTAGTAAAGCCTTGCTTGATCATGAAAGGAAGTTTTCAACCTATGAGTTAGAATGCATGGCTATTTGTTGGGGAGTTGACAAATTTAGTGTGTATCTCCAAGTAAAACCGTTTCATTTGTATACAGATAATGGTGCGTTATCTTGGTTATTCTCGCATCCTAAACAGTTGGGAAAACTTGGCCGAATGGTACTTAAACTTTCATCCTATAAATTTACCATTCATCATGTCCGTGGTTCCACTAATTCGGTTGCTGATTGTCTGTCTCGTGTTATTCCAGTACAGTCTCATTCTAATGATGAGTGCACTCCAATAGTTAAGGTGACTGAGGAGCCATTGCCTCCAATTGCCTGTGTATTGCATAATATTCCACTGTCTTTTGTGAATATTCGTGATCACCAAAAATCAGATTGTCTTTTGAGGGAAATATTCTTGAAATTAGAAAAGGATCCCTTATCATGTCCAAACTATTTTGTCAAGGGTCAGCTCCTGTGTTTTGGTAATTCTCAAACAAAAAAGGGGAAAGTAGTCTTGCCTGCTGCTCTAAGGCCTATGATATTCCAGTATTTTCACTGTGCTAGCCTGGGTGGTCATCTGGGGATGGTTAAAACTTATGATAAAATAAGCAGAGATTATTGGTGGAAGAACATGAGGGTGGAAATTTTTGATATGGTCAGGAAGTGCCACATGTGTCAGACTTGCAAATCAAGAAATAATTCTCCCCCTGGCATGTTATCTTCCAAACCACCTAATGACATTTGGGAAAGACTCTTCATCGATTTTGTTGGTCCTCTTCCCTCCACAAAGAACAAGAATCAGTATGTTTTGTCATTAATAGATGGATTTTCCAAGTTTTGTGTCCTGGAACCTGCTCGTAAGGCTACGGCTGGGGCTGTCGTTTCAGTGCTCACTCAAAGAGTATTCCCTAAACTGGGATATCCAAAATATCTAGTTTCTGACAATGCTGCTGTTTTTAAGTCTCATCTGGTCAAGCAGATGTGCTTACAATTTGGCATAAAGCAGGTGTTTACTTCGCCTTACTATCCTTGTTTTAATCAAGTTGAAAGGTTGCACAGGAACCTAAAGTCAGCCCTCTCTATTCTATGCCATAACCATCATTCCACTTGGGACATTTTCATTCCTGATTTAACTTTCGCCTTCAATACTGCATTACATGCCAGTACTGGTCACTCTCCTGCCAAAATCTTTTTTGGTAGACAGTTATCTCATCCACTGACAAATCACTGGTCTATTCCAAGTGAAATTTTTTGTGATAATGTCAGTGATGAGCAGAGGAAGTCCTGCTTGCAACAGGTCATTTCCAATTTGAACAAGGCGAAAGCAAAACAGAGAATCTTTCAATAAACTCCATTCTCAAGTCACCTTTGAACCTGGGGATTTAGTGTTGAGCAAAAATCATCCCATTAGTTCAAAGGCAGATAAACAAATGGCTAAATTGATGCCTACTTGGGAAGGGCCTTTCACCCTTAAGAAATATGTTTCTCCTGTAACTGTATTACTTGAGATAGCCCCAGGCAGAGAGAGAATATGTCATGTCTCTCAACTGAAGGGTTATCATGGTGTCAAGGTCTGACTACAATAACTCAAGACACTGGGTCTTGTTTAAATTTGACTTTTGATATATGCTCATAATTCATTGTTCAATTCTATAATATATGTTCAATTCATAATGTTTTATGTACCCAATTATTTCAGTTCATGATTTATCATATGCTATATCTCATTGTTTTAATGTTTCCCTCAGTCTACTCAAATGCTCCATATAACGAACCAGCTACTACGTACTATCAAATAATCATCCTGTTCTGGGTTACCGCTGTGTGTGCCTATAAGTTTTCTGTGATTATTATGCTACCAGTGAATTAAGTGTTATTTGGAGGAATGATGGTGTGTTATGGAGGGAGATGGGGGGTAGAGTGGCCGTGGAACATTCCCCGAGGTGACTCGTATGCTGCATAAGTTGCGGAGGGGTCAATGGCCGCTAAGATTCAGTGTTTGATTGCCACCAGTGCCTCCCATCCTAACTGGTGTTTTCTCGATATTGAGTGATGACTATTGTCAAATATATTCTGCTGGACGTATGTGTCATTTCCTTTGCTGTTGATAGTGCATTCTTTAAACTTACCTGGTATACTTTTGATATATTGCTCCAACCCAACTCAATTATGAACCCAAGTTATTATTATTTCTATTGTGGTCTGGATGTTACAACCCAAGTGCTTTAAGAAGCCACGTTATCATTATGTCTATTGTGGTCTGGATGTTACAACCCAAGTGCTCTTAGAACCCAAGCTTCAATGTTCATATATATTATAATCATGTTCAATTACTGCCATGATTCTGGCTGCTCTCAAGGTGTATTTAGTTTTTTTTTCTTCTTTTGGAAGAGTATATCCAATGACAATTTGGCTGATTTAGACTGAGGATTTAACCCTTCCATGATTAGATTTATAGTTTGAGATTCCGAATATTGTAATGCCAATGCACTTATTGGTTGATGCTCGGGTTTGATTGCTATTTAACTTGTGGCATTAATGCCAGAATGTACTTGTTTTCTGCCCAATAGGGGTGTGAATTCCACTTAGGGAATTTCGATTCCTGGCAAGGGAATTATGGAATATTCCCTCATTTCTGGCGTAGAGCTTGCAACCTCATCGCCCGGCTAGCTGAAATTAGTTTCAGTTAGTCGCAATCAGCACCCAGCATTTGCTGGTCAGGGGTTTCTCCTTTGGAGCACTCTAATTTAATAATCCACTTGAAGTGTTGTGTGTGGCCTCAAAATTAATTTTTCCCTCAAATAGTTTATTCTAACGCGTTTGGCTTAACCTGGGCCCTGGACCTAATTGATTCTCTCCTAGTGAGAGGTCAATTCTTTAAAACTGAAATGGCTATTTTAAGGGGAATAGTCATTTCCAATCAATTTTCATTGACTGTGTCAATGGTATAACAGTACAATCCAATTGATTGTACGACAAAATGTAACTAGGTTTAAGAATATTGTTTAGTTATAGTGTGTTTTGATACTGATTTCAACACTACATGATGATTATTAACTTGCTACTGCAGCCTTAACTTGGAGTAACCAATTATTATCCCAAACCCACACATGTTTCCTTTGACATTGCAAATAGATTTGATATTGTTAATAGATAATAATGTTATGTACCTATTTCATTGATGACAGACCTTACTTTAGAATTTTCTTTATAATACCTATACTTTCAATGATATTAACTCAAAACTATGAATTTTGTTGTTATTACTTGAATAATAATTTATGCAGAGGGTAATTACTTGCTACCATCCTATCTGGAGCATTCATTAATTGTATCTCACTTGCTTAAGTAAGCATTGAAGAACAGTGGTATTTTGTTGATTTTGGTGGAAAGTTATATTGTCCTATGGAAGTTGGACCTTAGTTTCGTTTGCTGTCTGCATTATTCTGGAGGGTATAGGTTTGGTATTTTCCTTCATGTTGCTCTTTCACTTGTGTCGAGTGTTGACCTGCAGGGTATTTAGTTCAGTACTTGAGTGTTGATTAAGAAATAAAACTATGCATAGGTGGGCAAGTGATACCTGATTCTAAGGTGGGGACCTTCGTGTTAATTGACCTCTGAATGTGTTTCATACTTGGCTGTTTTTGGGGAGTACATCCTGCGGGTGAGCTTGTTTGACTGTGTGCTAATTTTGTGCTGAAACTTGATAAGTGGGGGAGACTTGGATATGACATGGGAAGAGTGAGAACAGACATAAGCTTGTGTGAAATTCTATGGCAGTTATCTCCAGCTTCCCACTGTGACTTCAAGATTGGAAATTTGGTTTTGGGTGTGTTAATCTACTGGCAAACTTCTGTTCCTCTTAATATTTTGGTGTGATGCCAGTGGTTGTGAGCTGCACCCTTAGTTCTCAGTGAATTTATAATTTCCCCCCCAACTATAAGTCAATTTTTGTTGCATTTTCTCCCAGTGGATGTAGCATTTTTTGGGCATACCCCCCCCCCCCCCCATTTATCCCTCTTTGGACAATTTATCCTCTGCGGACTATTTATCCTCCGGACTTAGCCGAAGGACTTGCCCGAGGCGCGCCCCGACGCGCCACGCCACTTCGCGCTAACGACATCTGTCGCGCCAACGACGTTCGCGAAACTCCAGCCGTCTTCGCGAACTCAGCGTCTTCTGCCATCGGCGTCTGCTGCCCTCGGTGACCTGCCCTCGGTGCCTGCCCTCGGTGACCTGCCCTCCCTCCCGAGGACCTACTCTCGTTTATATAGCAGTTGGAGACGGAAGAATACGAGAATGTGAAATGCCGACAGTCTCGCGCAAATCGGTTTCATACCAGTAATCCGCGAACGGAGATGAAAAGTAGTTCCTTTCTCCAATTGCATACCTACACCGCATGGTTCCCCATTCCATAAAACTACCTCCCCTCCAAGACTGCCAATCACCTGTTCCCCCTCACTCCACCAGCAACTTTCTCTTTTTGACCTCGCTGAAATTTTCCCCTCCGAGGTAGCCAATCGCCTCTACTTCCTCTACCTACCCCTTTCCACTTCCTTCCGTCTGAATTTCCCCTCCTTCGACGGAAATCGCCACCGGCCTTTTTGAGATAGACCGTGGTTTGGAGAGGTTCTACTCTTGCTGTCTCGAGTTGTTGCTGTTTGAATTTGAAACTTAGACGTCAAAGCAAAGGTTGGCTGACCCTTACTTGTTTGTATGTGTTAAGCTGCTGAAATACATTATCTTTAATTTGGTTGTAATTCAATATACTTGATTGTTCCCGATTTCCTCCTGCCTGTCTCACTCGTATTATTTGGGAAGAATTTGTTTTTAGGGCATTCTCGGAGAGAGACACCTTTGACTCTCCCCTCGAGTGCTTCAGTCCTACGGTTAAAAATTTCTCAAAATTGTGGGTTAAAAATAATATCGAAACACGGGTGGTTTCTAATAGATAAAATTTTGGCCACATAGCTTAGCATCAGTGCCTCTCTACGAGTATTCAGAGGCGGTTCTCCTGCTTCGGCATAAATACTCAGGGTAGGGGATGTCTGAAATGCGCCTGTAGCCAGCCGTAGCCCTGTGTTATGCACGGTTGTCAGTTGTCTCAGTGTGCTCTCTCGGGCAGATGAGTAAACCACGGACCCATAATCAAGTCTAGATTGTATCAGAGCCCTATATAATAATAACATCGTGGTGCGATCAGCACCCCACGTGGAATGGCTTAAAAACTTTAAGACGCTTAAAAACTTTAAGACGTTTAAAACCTTAAAGCAACGATCTCTTAAAAGGCGTACATGATCCTTCCAGTTCCACCGGTAATCGAGTGTCACTCCAAGAAAGCGGATGGACTCGACGAACGGGAGATTTCTCCCGCTGAGATGGAGATTGGGGAGAATATGGATTTCTCGCTTCCGATGGAAATGGACGCATTTAGTTTTCTCCGGAGAAAAATGAAATCCGGATTGTCGGGACCACTTGGATAGTTTATTTAAAGTCATTTGTACCATTCTACTCGCATTTACGAGTTTGGAAGACCGACAGAATATCGCAAGGTCATCGACGAAAAGGGATCCCATTACCGGCGCGTTAACACAGTCCATCACATCATTGATCGCTATTGCGAACAACGTCACGCTTAGGACTGAGCCCTGTGGTACCCCATTTTCTTGAGTGTGTAAGCGAGATAGGATATTTCCTATCCTTACCCTGAAAACCCGGTCCGTCAGAAAGTTTTGAATGAAAACAGGCAAGTTGCCTCGGAAACCCCATTTGTGTAGAGTGGCTAGTATCTTATGTCGCCATACTTTGTCGTAGGCCTTTTCGATGTCGAAAAAGACGGCGATGACATGCTGGCGTAATAGAAAAACCTCCTGAATAAAGTTGTCAGCGCGGACGAGGTGGTCCAGAGTGGACCTACCACTACGAAAGCCGCACTGTGCATTGAAAAGAAGGTTGCCCCTCGCTAGGCACCAGACAAGGCGTCGGTTTACCATCCGTTCCATTACCTTGCACAAGCAACTAGTCAGAGATATCGGCCTGTAGTTCTTCGGATCACCCTTTTCCTTTCCTTGTTTAAGGATAGGGATGACTACCGATTCACGCCAAGACCGAGTAAAACTTTCCTCTGCCCAAACCTGGTTTAGAGATATGAGGACTTCGGTCAGGACTGGTTCCGGTAAGTTTCGGAGAAAGGCGTTCTGGATGTCATCCATACCTGGGGAACTGTCGCGGGATGCGGCGATGGCAGATGCCAGTTCCCACAAGGTGAAGGGATCATTGTAATGCTCATTTTTCCATTAGATTTAAAATTTATTGTTTGACGTTCCGCTCTATTTTTTATTTCGATAAATTCTCGATCGTAGTTCTCGTTGCTGTAAGTGCTTTGCAGTGAGTGGCCAAATATGTCGCAGATTTTAGATGGTTCTGTTATAATGTCGCCGTTTACATTCACATAAGTGGTGGTACTTTCTTTACGTGACCCAGTTATGCAGCGTACTCTGCTCCAAACCTGAGAGATAGGCGTTCGATGGTTTAAGCTGGACACGTATTGTATCCAGGAGGCCTTTTTTGCTTCTCTTATAACCTGTCTAGCTTTGGCCCGGAGACTCCTGAAGGAGGAAAGATTACGTGCTGTAGGAAATTTTTTAAATATCCGCAGCGCCTTTTTCCTCATTATTATGGCCTTGGCACACTCCTCATTCCACCATGGCACTGGCGGCCGTGGAGTAGTACCTTTGGAACGAGGTACGCTACAATTTGCGGCTTCAATCAAGGCATTTGTGAATTTAAGGACGTTATTTTCAGCGCTTAGATTGTGATTGTGAGAGAATTTCATGCGTTGTTTGAATCTACCCCAGTCTGATTTCCCAATTAACCAGTTGTCTTTCTTGATAACACGTGGGTTAAAACACCGGTCTAAAAATAAATAAGGGGAAATGATCACTTCCACATAGGTCGTCATGAACGGACATGTGTATAGGTCTATCGTAGAAGACGAGCCGTTAAAACTATTATAATGCGTTTTCTCGCCGTCATTCAATATAAACGGATTAAAATCATTAATGAAAGCAGAAATTATTCGTCCTCTCTGGTTTCTCTGCGCACTTGTACTACCCCAGAGGGTATCATGGGCATTAAAATCTCCAAGGAGAATAAAAGGCCGGGGCAACTGATGGATAAGGGATTCTAGGTTCAAACGGGTGACCGGTGCGCCCTCCGGTAGGTAAACGTTACAAAGCGTCACCGCTTCCGGGGCGTGCACGGTGACCGCCACCGCTTGAAATGGCGTGTTTAGCTGAATTCGGGAGGTGTAAAGAGCCTCCCGAACAGCAATTGCCACTCCACCTCGGGCTCGATGGCCACTGGTGTCGTCAAGTCTAAAAAATTTAAAATCCTTTAAAATTCCCTTATCTATCGGTTTAAAATGAGTCTCTTGCAAGCATACGCAAGACGGCTTAAAATCTCTACCTCCTCATGTTTAAAATAGCCATTACAGTTCCACTGTAATATAAAACTCATTAAAATTTCAATAAATATAAAGAAAATAAATAAAAACTTAATAAATAAATACTTAAAAACTCGAGTTATCTATCGATACTCGAGGAGAATTATCGCCGGATTCGATGCCTTCTTCTCCCTTTTTCTCTCATTTTGAATATTTCGGTATCCGAGACACATTCGTCCTCTTCCATAGACTCCGGTTGGCTCTGTTTCGCCAATCCGGAGGGTCCTGGGGAAGGGGTTCTTTCATGCCTTCCTTCGGATGCTCGGGGAGAAGTCTTTTTTGCTGATTTTTGTGGAGAACGCGAGCTGGAGCCTTTAGTTGAGGACACCGCTTGGATCGATGGCACTGTCTTCGCTTGTTGCTGCTGTTGCGCCGGTTTAGAGGCCTTTTCCGGCTTGGCCGAAGTTTTATCGGTTAAATCATCTAATGAATCTGTCTGGATTCCCACTGTCGTCTTGCTAACTGCAATAACTGTTTTAGCAAAAGATCTGGAAAAGGTGGGGGCAACTGTCTCACGGTACTTTTTCCTTGCTTCCATATATGGTAGTTTATCCTTGGTTCTGATTTCCATTATCTTTTTTTCCTCATTCATCTTGGAACAATTACGAGAATGCACCGGGTGGGCACCCTCGCAATTGACGCAAAAGGGATCGTTTTTGCACTCTGCATCCTCGTGCTTGTCATGGCCACAGATTGGGCAGGTGGCCTTGCCCGCACATCGGGTAGCGATGTGGCCAAATCGCTGGCACCGAAAACAACGAACGGGAGCAGGAATATATGGACGAACAGGTACAGACTCATAACCTACGTACACTTTCTCGGGCAGACATTCGAGGGCAAACGTAAGGAGAACGGAAGAGGTATTAATGACTTCGCCGTTGCGCTTCGTCGAGAGTCGACGAGCGTCTATTACTCCCTGAGATGACATTTCACTCTTTATCTCATCGATATCTACGTAGAGTAAGTCAAAGTAACTAATTACCCCTCTACAGGTATTTCAAGTTCTGTGCGTCTCCACGGTAACTGGGATGTCGTGCAGTTTTTTCATACTAAGAATCTTCTTACTTTGGGCTACGTTGGCTGTTTCGATGAGCAGTGTGCCATCACGGAGTTTCTTCGCAGACTTCAGCTCGCCAGAGACAGAAGCAGACAACACTCGACGTATTAGGAAGGGAGACACCTTTTTCAGGGTCTCACCTTCTTTCTGGCACCTCATCACTAGAAATCTCGTGCTTTCACTTAATTCATTATCTCCCCCGCCCGAGTCCGGACGGGATCTTTTTTGGGGTGGAGGGTTATTGTCCCCCATGCCCTATATAATTTTCATCCCCCGAGCTCCCCACCCACCACGGAGCCACACATTTGGGACGCCACACCGCGAACCGGTGTGGTCGCCTGGGCTACCCGAGGGGATATAGCACCCTGGTGGTCGTCTGTTTCGGGTTGGGTCTTCGATACAACGGGCCCACCAACCCGAGTACCTCCGACCGCCCTACGCAGACCCCCACCTCCCTAGCACTCGCCACCGAACTTAACGGCAAGCCGGGTGACCGGGGGTGGCTAGCCCCCGGCCTCCCGTTTACAGGGAATCCAGGGCCGAAGTGGGATATTGGACTCCGGTCCATACCGGGCATCCGACACCCGGCTGGGTTCCAGAGAACTCACCCACCAGGATCCCCTTCTCCCCCTTACGGGTCTCCATGCACGGCAAACACATGGGTGGGTCAAGGCAAGTTCGTATCGCCTCGCACAGACAGTTAACCCACTATACTGTCCGGACGCTACCCTAACTGGACTGGGGGTTTGTTTTCGGGGTTTCACCTCCCCGCCCTTTTAGTCGCCTCTTACGACAAGCAGGGATACTGCGGGAGTATTCTCTATCTCCCTACCCGCAGGGGTGTTAATCAATAATCATTTTCCTTTAATATTCGAGAATTATCCGAAAAACATAACGAACCTCACCAGTTCCTTAGCTTGTTCCTACCTCAATTTGCGGTGTCGCGGGAATCATTCCAGCGAACAGCAGCGGGAAACCAGCCGAGAAGGGTCGCGGTAAGGTCCGTAATGATACGTCCAAGTAGGAAAAAAAGAGAAGGTCCAATAAGAGATTTGTAGCTTATGAAGATTTCTGTCAGATTACCTATTAGGTGCTGAATATAGTCCAGGGGGTTATGGAAATATCCAAAAAGGCCATGAGCGTCATGAACTCGTTCATGAAAATGTCGGAAAATATAACAATAGACAGGTATCGAAACACTGGGATGTCCAAACGCATGATATTTACGTCCAATTAATAAAGACGGCTGTCAGGCCCATACTTCCCGGCAAGACAACGAAGGTCGTGTACGCAGCAACGGTGGCAAGATACTCTACAATCAGGTAAGTTTATGCTTATTTTCAGTCTTCTTTTAAATGTCCTTAATTTATTTCACCGTAATACATACTGTAATGTTTTCGCATTAATTGTTTTTCAGACTCGCTTAATTACGGGATATTATGTGTGGATAGGCAAAAGCCCCAAGTGAAACCAGAGAAGTTCCATTTATGCTCATAAAAATTATTGGGAAAGGAGTACAAATCTGTCAGTCCAAGAGTAGATGAAGATACTTTTCAAGTAGTAAGGATAAAGTCATCTATTATTTTTATTTCCATGACTGAGTTACGTATTTTTTTATTTGGAGAACGGATGTATATAAAATTATCTATTCAATTCCTTTTCGGTCTTTCGAAATGTCACCGAACGGTATATCAATAATCATGTTGTTTAATTGCCGAGAAATATTCATTAATACGATCGAATTTCGCCAGTTTCTTACCTTGTTCCTACCTCAATTTGCAGTCGCGGCAATCATGCCAGCGAACAACACCGGGTAAGCAGCCGAGAAGGGTCGCAAGAAAAGTCCGTAATGAGACCTCCTGGAGAGTAAAAAGTTTAAGCCCAGTAAGATTTATGAATGATTGAGATTTCATCCAGCCCATGTATAAGGTGCTAAAAATAGCCCATCAGGATATGGAAAAATCCGAAAAGGCCATGAGCGTCATGAACTCGATCATGAACATTTCACGAAAGATGACAATAGACAGCAATCGAAACACTGGGATGTCCAAACGCAGGCTATTCATGGCTAAAGAAATACAGCTGCCTGTCAGGCAAATACTTCCCGGCAAGTTGACGAAGAAAGTCGTGTACGCAGACGAGGTGGCAAGGAACTCTGCAATCAGGTAGGTTCTTCCTTATTTAAAGTCTCCCTCTAAGTATGCTTAATATATTTGACCCTTATCCATACTGAACTTTTACGACAAATTATTTTTTAGATTCGCCTATTCACGGGATATGAATCGTGAATACGTAAACAAGGCCTAAGTAAAAGTATCACCTACCTTAAGGTTTAACCAGACAAGTTCCAGAGGTTATTGCTCATAGAATTTTATGGAAAGGAACACCACATGGAACACTGCTAAGGGCCAGCGTGCTCACCAAAATGTCAGTCCGAAAGTGTAGTAGTATTTGTTTGTGCATGGTACGTCAACGGCATAGTCATTTTGCACCACTACATTTCATATTTATAAAACTAGAAGAACTGTTCTTGGTAATGTAGTAAAATTACTGAAGTAGACCATAATTCAAAGATAAAAGAGGATTTATGTCGTTTAAATACTATTAAAAAGGCCACTTTCATTTAAAAACAGTACATCGCGATTAAGGGCGTCGAAGTCATCGCCCAGAATAGACACTGTCTCCCGCTAACTGCAGCCTGTTGCGCACAAACAGGTATGTGTCACACTACGTCAGCATATGCCACACACTCAAAGCAATCACACTCATCGCAACGAGGTGCTCTTTTCTCCCCGGTGAAGAGATAGGAGTCAAATGGAAATGCTCTTATCCTCGAACGTGCAATGACGACATCCTCGCGGCGACTTACGGACGTGGGCCACACCTACACTACCGATTTCACCTCACGCAGTTTATTGTTTTCAAGCCACACCCATGACTTCTTCCAATCGTCTAACGCAACCCTTCTCAGGGTAGACTTCAGGTCTTCGTTGGATACCAGCATCAGAGTCATATCCTCTAATTCAAGGGCACCCTTCACTAAAACGTCGGCACTTTCATTTCCAGTGATGCTCACGTGATCTGGGACCCAAAGGAATGAGATAGAAATTTCCCTTCCGCAAAGGGAGATCAAAGCCGTTTGAATTACCTGTCATGTAGGTTGCATGGGAGAAAAGCTGGAAATGGAATTCAGGGCACTAAGTCAGTCCGTACATATGACGAAGGAGCCACTACTGCCTTCTATCCCACCAAGAGCCACTCTTATCGCGAAGAGTTCCGCAGTGTACATCCTACACAACGGATTCAACCTCGGTTTCATGGCTCAATGGTGGAATGAGACGACGGCACAATTGCAAGATGTATCGGACCTGGAACAATCTGCATATACAAGTACGATACCGGGGTTAGAGTGGAGAAAAAAAAGCTGACGCTGGAATCACGGGGCAGAAGTTAAACCCTATTTACGATGATCGAGTACCATGTAGATACTCCGATGTGGATACGGACTTTTGCAAACTGATCAGAGGAAGTTATAAATGATTATAAATTGTATGACTATGCTAGGTATTATTCTCTCATTTGAATATTAGCTTTAATTGAAATACTCACTTCATTTCCTTTTCGGTATTCAAAAACATGATTGCACGGTAAACCAATTAACATTTCCTAAAATATCCGAGAATCATTCGCTAATCCTAACAAAACTCACCAGTTCCTTACCTTGTTCCTACCTCAATATCCAGAGTCGCGGGAATCATGCAAGCTACAACAGCGAGAAAACAGCAGAGAAGGGTCGCAGTAAGGTCCGAAATTATAACTCAAAGAAAAGTTAAAAGGAGAGGCCCAGTAAGAGATTTGTCATTGGTGAAATATTCGACCAGCATAATCTTAAGGTGGTCAAAATATTCCATGGGGTTATGGAAATATCCACAAAAAAAGGCAATGAGCGTAATGAACTCGTTCATTAAAGTGTTGGAAAATTAACAAGAGGCGTATAGAAGCCCAGGTCTTTCCAAACGAAGAATTTTCAAGGCCAAAGAGATACAACCGGCAGTTAGTCTCATACTCCCTAGAAACTTGAGTAAAAGAGTCGTGTACGCAGCAGCGGCGTGAATATACTCTGCAATCAGGTAGGTTTATGCTTATTTTCAGTCTTTAAGTGTGCTTTCACCATTATGCATACTGTATTGTTTTTTACATAATATTGTTTCAGATTCGCTCTTTTAAGGGATAAGATGCCTCGATATGGAAAATGGCCTAAGGAAAACAGGAGAAACCCAGAGGTTATTCCTCATAAACCTTATTGGGAAAGGAGTACATCTTGGGACAAATTGCACAAGGACACCATGCTCACCAAAATTGACAGTCCAAGAGTGGATCAAGATACTTTGTAAATAGTTCAGAGAAAGTTACTATTATTTTATTTGCACGACTGAGTTACGTATATATTTATGTGGAGAACATGTTTATTAAATAAACTATTCGATTTCTGTTCGGTATTTCGAAATTTCACCGAACGGTATTTCAATAATCATGTTGCTTTAATTGCCGAGAAGTAAACGTTAATACATAGAATTTCACCAGTTCCTTACCTTGTTCCTACCTAAATTTCCAGAGTCGCGGGAATCATGTCAGCTACATCAGCGAGAAAGCAGCCGAGAAGGGTCGCAGTAAGGTCCGAAATTATACGTCAAAGAATACTTTAAGGAGAACAAGTAAGAGATTCGTCATTGATGAAATATTCGACCAGCCTAGTTTTAAGACGGTGAAAATACTCCATGGGGATATGGAAATATCCAAAAAAAAAGCAATGAGAGTGATGAACTCGTTCATGAACATGTATAAAATTAACAAGAGGCGTATAGAAGCCATGGTCTCTCCAAACGAAGAATTTTCACGGCCAAAGAGATACAACCAGCGGTTAGGCTCATACTTCCTGGAAAGTTGGGTCAAAGAGTCGTGTACGGAGTAGCGTCGTGACGATACCCTACAAACAGGTAGGTTTATGCTTATTTTCTGTCTTTAAGTGTGCTTTCACCCTAATGCGTACGGTATTCTTTTTTAAACAAAATATTGTTTCAGATTCGCTTTTTTAAGGGATTTGATTCGGGGATATGGAAAATGGTAAAAGAAAAACCAGATAAACCCAGAGGGTATTGCTCTTAAAAGTTATTGGGAGATTAGTATATCATGGGACAAATGGCACAAGGTCACCATGCTCACAAAAAATTGATAGTCCAAGAGTAGATCAAGATACTATGTAAGTAGATCAAGATACTATGTAAGTAGTTCAGAGAAAGTTTAATATTATTTGCATCACTGAGTTACGTATATATTTATGTGGAGAACATGTTTATTAAATAAACTATTCCATTTCTTTTCGGTATTTCGGAATTTCACCGAACGGGATTTCAATAATCATGTTGCTTTAATTGCCGAGAAGTACAAGTTAATACAATAGAATTTCATCAGTTCTTTATCTTGTTCCTACCGAGATTTCCAGAGTCGCGGGAATCATGCCAACTACAACAGCGAGAAGGAAGACGAGAAGGTTCGCGGTAACATCCGAAATGATACCTCAGAGAAAAGGTTTAAGATGGACCAAGTAAGACATTTGCCATTGATGAAATATTCGACCAGCCTAGTTTTAAGGTGGTGAAAATACTCCATGGAGATATGGAAATATAATATAAAGCAATGTGCGTGATGAACTCGTTCGTGAACGTGTTGGAAAATTACCAAGATGCGTTAAGAAGCTCTGGTCTTACCAAACGAAGAACTTTCACGGCCAAAGAGATACAACCGGCGGTTAGGCTCATACTTCCTGGATAGTTGAGTATAAGAGTCGTGTACGCAGCAGCGGCGTGAATATACTCTGCAATCAGGTAGGTTTATGCTTATTTTCAGTCTTTAAGTGTGCTTTCATTATTATGGATACTGTATTGGGTAGTAGTAGTATTTGGTTTATAGGGTGCGTCGACAACATGGTCATTTTGCACCACTACACGTCTAGTTTATAAAAAAAAATATATGTAGCATATATTGGTATTAAAATAAAATTGTTAATATGTACCCTTAGTCAAAATTAAAATAAATTTTACATCCTTAAAATACTGTTAAAAAGGCCAGTTTCATATAAAAATGATAAAACACGGTTGAGAACATCTGAGTCATCGCCTAGGACCGACTTTGTCTCCCGCTAACTGCAGCCTGCTACGCAAGCATCGGTATTTGTCACACTCCGTCAGATTATGCCGAACGCTGAGAGGGCAGTCGCAGTCATCACAGCGGGGTGGTCGTTTCTCCTCGGTGAAGAGAAAGGAGTGAGTCAAAGGGCAATGCCCTATCCTCAAACGTGTGATGACCACTTCCTCCCGGCGGCTCTTCCTGGCGGATGTGGGCCACGCGGACACTACCGATTTCACCCCGCGCAGTTTATTATTTTCTACGTTCATCCATATATCTTTCCACTCTTCTAGGGCTACCTTTCTCAAGATAGCCTTAAGGTCTTCGTATGGTACCAGCGTCAGAGTTATTTCCTCCAAGTCAAGTGCCTCCTTCGCCAAAGCGTCCGCTCTTTCATTTCCAGGGATACCCACATGCCCTGGGACCCACAGGAATGATACATATATTCCCCTTCTGCTAAGGGATATCAAAGCAGTTTGTATATCTTGAACGATTGGGTGCATTGAAGAAAAACTAGAAATGGAGTTCAGGGCGCTAAGAGAGTCCGAGCATATGACGAAGGAGCCACTGTTTCCTTCTATCCCTCCTAGAGCCATTTTTATTGCGAGGAGTTCCGCTGTGTAAACACTACACAGCGGATTTAACCTCGCCTTAATGGCTCCATGGTGGGATGAGACAACTGCACATCCACAGGCAGCGTCAGACTTAGAGCCATCTGTAAAAACTGGCACGAGACCGGGGTTGCAGTGAAGATATAGATAAAACTGACGCTGGTATTCCTGAGCAGTGGTTAAAGCTTTCTTGCGCTGAGTGAGTCCCATGTTGATTTTAGGAGCGGGAGTTTCCCATGGCGGATGTTTGGGAAAGCCAGAAGGATATACTTCAGGGAGCGTGATTAGATGCTCGGATATCAAACTGTTGAATCGTATGCTTGCCGGCCTAGTGGCTCTGGTTCGACGGTTAAAAGTTCTAAATAGCGGGGTTTAAAAACAATGTTAAAACAAGGGTGAGTCCTCATAGATAAAATTTTTGCTACATAGCCGCACATGAGCATGTTCCTCCGATGGGACAAGGGCGGTTCACCTGCATCCGCATAGATGCTTTGCACTGGACTCGTACGGAACAGCCATTGGTGGCTAACCGTATTCCAGCATTGTGGACCGATGTCAGTGGGCGCAAGTATGACTCCCGACCGGAGGAGTACACAAAACAACCGTAGTCTAGTTTAGACCGTATCAGCGTCCGGTATAGTAAGATCAGCGTATTGCGATCAGCTCCCCAGGATGAGTGACTTAGATATTTCAGAATATTTAACGCATTTGTACATTTTCTTTTCAGGACACTAATTTGTTCCTTCCAGTTGAGGCGATAGTCAAATACAAGTCCCAGGAAACGGTTGGAGTCCACAAATGGAATGCTTTTCCCTCCTAAATGTAGCGGCGGAGGGATGTGTTGCCCCCTAATCCGGTGAAAGTGAATGCATTTCGTTTTTCCCAAGGAGAATTTAAATCCGCCCCTTTGGGTCCACTTCCCCAATTTATTCAGCGTAAGTTGGGTGAGTCTAGCGGCAGAGGTAAGATAAGATGACCTGCAGAATATCGCGAAGTCATCCGCAAACAAAGACCCTATCACCGGTGGCTTCACGCAATCAACGATATCGTTGATTGCCACGGCGAAAAGTGTTACGCTTAAAACTGACCCTTGTGGAACCCCATTATCTTGGCTGTATGCTACGGATAGGTACTGACCGATTCTAACCTTAAACACCCGATCGGATAAAAAATTCTTAATAAAAGTGGGTAGATTACCCCTGAGACCCCATTCGTGCAAAGTGTTCAATATTTTCCGCCGCCAGACAGTGTCATATGCCTTCTCTATGTCAAAGAAGACGCCGACAACATGCTGGCGGAGAAGAAAGGCTTCCTGGATGTAGTTATCTATTCTTATCAGGTGATCGATCGTGGACCGGCCTCTACGAAATCCACACTGAATATCGGAGAGAAGGTTTCGGCGCTCTAGCCACCAAATAAGCCGTCGGTTAACCATTCTTTCCATTAACTTGCACAGGCAGTTAGTGAGTGATATAGGTCAATAACCATTCGGGTCAGTACGGTCTTTGCCCTGCTTCCGTATAGGTATGACTACAGATTCCCGCCAGGACGACGGGAATGCACCGTCTCTCCAAAGGTGATTGAGAGTGTGGAGAACCTCTAACATTGCCGTCGTCGGAATATTCCGGAGAAAGGCGTTGTGGACCTCATCCAATCCCGGAGCCGTAAATTTGGATTCATCTATGGCTGATTGTAGCTCCCTAAGGGTGAACGGAAGGTTATAGTCTTCATGAGAGCGGATCTCACGAAAGTTGTTTGGCGAGGCTTCTACTCGTAGTTTAATTCCCAAAAATATGGGATTGTAATTTCTATTACTGCTTGTATCGGCGAGTAATATGCCAAAAGCCTCACCAATCTCAGGAGCTGAGGCCACAATATCGCCACCTACCTTAAGGTAGGTTATTCCCAGCTGGTGGTGATTGCCCGAGATACTCTTCACCTTACGCCACACCTGTGCAAGTGGAGTCCTGCTATTCACACCCGACACAAATTCCATCCAGGAAGCTCTTTTTGCGTCTCTTACGACCTGTCGTGCCTTCGCTCGCAAGCGCCTGAAGGAGGATACATTGGTTTCCGTCGGATATTTGTTAAAAATCCGCAACGCCTTTTTACGTGGGCGGATAGCATTCGCGCAGTCATCATTCCACCACGGAACTTGAGGTCTCGTCGTAGTACCGCGAGACCGTGGTACGCTGACGCGTGCGGCCTGTATTATACTGCTTGTCAAATTATTAATATTGTCAACACTATCATGTGTTTCGTCATATTTGAAATTAAAACTGCTTCTGAAAAGCGGCCAGTCTGCTTTCCGGATAGCCCAATCCGATAGTCCGTATAAAACTAGGGTTATAATGCCCTTCCTTGGTAATAAGAAGTGGGAGGTGATCGCTCCCACAGAGATCGTCATGAACGGATAAGTTAAATTTTGTACTTATGGCGCTCGATACAATGCACAAATCTATGCTTGAAGAGTCGCCGGTAAAGGAATTAAAACGGGTTTTTTCCCCATTGTTCAATAAAACCAAGTCATTATCTAAAATAAAGGACGATAAAATCCGTCCTCTACGATTGCATTGCCTTCTTGGGCTTCCCCAAAGAGGATCGTGGGCGTTAAAATCTCCTAGTAAAATAAACGGCTGAGGTAGTTGACGGACAAGAGCATTCAGGTAAAATTGAGTGACCAGTGCACCCTCGGGCAGGTACACGTTGCATAGCGTGATCGCCTCGGGGGCGTACACGGTGACTGCCACCGCTTGGTACGGCGTGTTTAGGTGCACTCGGGAGGTGTAAAGGGCCTCCCGAATAGCAACCATAACTCCACCATGGGCTCGTTGGCCACTGATTTCGTCAAATCTAAAAACGTTAAAACCTTTTAAAATCCCCTTGTCCGCCATTTTGAAATGCGTTTCTTGCAGACAAACACAACATGGGTTAAATTCGCGAGTTAAAATGGCCAACTCCTCCTTATGCCGATAAAAACCATTACAGTTCCACTGTAAGATAAAAACCATAAAAGGTGAGTAATAAATAATTTTAAAATTTTAAAATTAAAAAATAAATAAATAAATAATAAAAACGGGCATTAAGTTCAGAGGGAGAATCAGCGCTTTATGCGATGTCTCCTCCCCTTAGACCTAGCCCGGCGGACCTCCGACCCAGAGACATATTCATCCTCTTCCATCGATTCTGGTTGGCTCTGGCGGGCTGGACCAGATGGCCCGGGGGATTGAGATTTTCCACGCCTGATTTGCGTGGCCGGGGTGGAGTTGTTCGGGTTCTTAACGGGAGAACCCGAACTGGTGGCGTGCGTCTTTGCCGGATTTTGGGCCTTAGCCGGCTCGGCCGATTTCTTCGTCGTGGCTTTCTGGGGAATACTCTTCGGTACATTAGATTCTTTTACGCTGTTCGTGGGTTTGATTTCTTCGGTCTGTGTGGAGATGGTACACATTTTCTTGGGGGTTGCTGCTACAACTGCCCAAGATCGGGAAAACGTAGGGGCCATGAGACTCCGATACTTATGCCGCGCCTCTCCATACGGGATTTTATCTAGGGTCGTAATTTCCATAATTTTCCTTTCATCCTTCATCACAGGGCAATCACGAGAGTACGCTGGATGGGAACCCTCGCAGTTTACACAAAAAGGATCGGAGGAACACACGTCACCCTCATGCTTGTCCTTGCCACAGCGCGGGCAGGTGGTCTTACCCTCACATCGCGGTGCGATGTGGCCGAACTTTTGGCATTGAAAGCAACGCATGGGATTAAGTATGAATGGCCGCACTGGGACCGAATTATAACCTAAATATACTTTCTCGGGGAGCTTATCGAGAGCGAACGTGAGGATCACAGATGTAGTATTAATCATCTCACCGTTCCTCCTAGTCGTAAGGCGACGACAGTCCGTTACACCTTGTGAGGCCATTTCTCTCTTAATTTCATCTACTTCAACGTAGAGGAGATCATAATGACTTATAACTCCCCGAGAAGTATTTAGGGTGCGGTGGATATCTACCGTGACCGGGATGTCATGGAGTTTTTTTCACTTTTAGTAGTTTTTCGGACTGATTTATATTAGCAGTCTCAACCAATAGAGTACCATCTCTTAGTTTTTTAACTGAGTGAGGTTCCCCAGGGATAACCGCAGACAGTGAACGTTTAATGAAGAAGGGAGACACCTTTTTAAGCGTCTCACCATCTTTCGCACATTTTACTATCAAATAGCGCATGCTCTAAACGAAAATATTATCTCCCCCGCCCGTATCCGGGCGGGATCTTTTATTTGGAGGGAGTGAGATTGTCACCATGAAAATTAGGAATTCATCCCCTGGGCTCCCCACCCACCACGGAGCCACACATTCGGGACGCCACACCGCAAACCGGTGTGGTCGCCAGGGCTACCCAAGGGATATAGCACCATTGTTTAGGGGGCCTGCTTCGGGTGGGGCTTCCAGTGCATGGGCCCTCCAAACCCATACACCTTTGGCCGCCCTACACAAACCCCCGTCACTCCAGCACTCGCCATCGAAACGTGTCGATAAGCCGATTGTTCAAGACTGGCTAGATCTTGACCGCCCGTTTACAGGGAATCCAGGGCCGAAGTGGGGTGTTGACCTCCGGCCCATACCGTGCTTCCGACACCCGGCTGGCTTCCAGAGAACTCACCCACCAGGATCCCCTTCTCCCTCTTACGGGTCTCCGCACACGGCAAACATGCGGGTGGATCGCAGGCCAGCTGGTATGGCCGCACACAGACAGTGGCCCCAAAAAACTGTCCGGACGCATCCCTATGCTGCCTGGGGGTTTGTTTTCGGGGTTTCACCTCCCCGCCCTTTTAGTCGCCTCTTGCGACAAGCAGGGATACTGCGGTAGTATTCTCCATCCCCCTACCCGCAGGAGTCGATACTGTATTGGTTATTACACAATATTGTTTCAGATTCGCATTTTTAAGAGATATGATGCTTAGATATGGAGAATGGCCTAAGGAAAACCAGAGAAACCACGAGGTTATTGCTTATAAAAGATATTGGGAAATTAGCATATCATGGGACAAATTGAACAAGGTCACCATATACACCAAAATTGAGTCCAAGAGTGGATCAAGATACTTTGTAAGTAAGACATTTGTCATTGATGAAATATTCGACCAGCCTAGTTTTAAGGTGGTGAAAACACTCCATGGAGATATGGAAATATAATATAAAGCAATGTGCGCGATGAACTCGTTCGTGAACGTGTTGGAAAATTACCAAGATGCGTTAAGAAGCTCTGGTCTTACCAAACGAAGAACTTTCACGGCCAAAAAGAAACAACCGGAGGTTAGGCTCATACTTCCTGGAAAGTTGAGTAAAAGAGTCGTGTACGTAGCAGCGGCGTGAATATACTCTGCAATCAGGTAGGTTTATGCTTATTTTCAGTCTTTAAGTGTGCTTTCACCATGATCATACTGTATTGTTTTTTAAACCATATTGATTCAGATTCGCTTTTTTAAGGGATATAATGCTTCGATATGGAGAATGGCCTAAGGAAAACCAGAGAAACCAAGAGGTTATTGCTCATAAAAGAAATTGGGAAATGAGCATATCATGGGACAAATTGCACAAGGTCACCATATACACCAAAATTGAGTCCAAGAGTGGATCAAGATACTTTGTAAGTTGTTCAGAGAAAGTTTAATATTATTTGCATCACTGAGTTACGTGTTTTTTTATTTGGAGAACGGATGTTTATTAAATAATCTATTCAATTCCTTTTCGGTATTTCGGAAATTCAGCGAACGGGTTTTCAATAATCATGTTGCTTTAATTGCCGAGAAGTACAAGTTAATACAATAGAATTTCATCAGTTCTTTACCTTGTTCCTACCTCAATTTCCAGAGTCGCAGGAATCATGCCAGCTACAACAGCGAGAAAGAAGACGAGAAGGGTCGCGGTAACGTCCGAAATGATACCTCAGAAAAAAGGTTTAAGATGGACCAAGTAACACATTTGCCATTGATGAAATATTCGACCAACCTAGTTTTAAGGTGGTGAAAATACTCCATGGGGATTTGGAAATATAATATAAAGCAATGTGCGTGATGAACACGTTCGTGAACGTGTTGGAAAATTACCAAGAAGCGTTAAGAAGCTCTGGTATTACCAAACGAAGAACTTTCACGGCCAAAGAGATACAACAGGCGGTTAGGCTAATACTTCCTGGAAAGTTGGGTAAAAGAATCGTGTAAGCAGCAGCAGCGTGAATATACTCTGCAATCAGGTAGGTTTATGCTTATTTTCAGTCTTTAAGTGTGCTTTCATTATTATGGATACTGTATTGGTTTTTACACAATATTGTTTCAGATTCGCATTTTTAAGAGATATGATGCTTAGATATGGAGAATGGCCTAAGGAAAACCAGAGAAACAACGAGGTTATTGCTTATAAAAGATATTGGGAAATGAGTATATCATGAGACAAATTGCACAAGGTCACCATGCTCAACAAAATTGACAGTCCAAGAGTGGATAAAGATACTTTGTAAGTAAGACATTTGTCATTGATGAAATATTCGACCAGCCTAGTTTTAAGGTGGTGAAAATACTCCATGGGGATGTGGAAATATAATATAAAGCAATGTGCGTGATGAACTCGTTCGTGAACGTGTTGGAAAATTACCAAGATGCGTTAAGAAGCTCTGGACTTACCAAACGAGGAACTTTCACGGCCAAAGAGATACAACCGGCGGTTAGGCTCATACTTCCTAGAAAGTTAAGTAAAAGAGTCGTGTAAGCAGCAGCAGCGTGAATATACTCTGCAATCAGGCAGGTTTATGCTTATTTTCAGTCTAAGTGTGCTTTCATTATTATGGATACTGTATTGTTTTTAGTAGTAGTAGTGGGGTTGACAGGGTGCGTCGACGACATGGTCATTTTGCACCACTACACGTCATAATCATAAAAAATAAATATACGCTGCACATTATGATATTATAATAAATCACTTGAGATAAACGCTGAGTCAAAATTAAAAATAATGTTACATCCTTAAAATACTATTAAATAGGCCAGTTTCATTTAAAAATTCCAAAGTGCGGTTCAGAACATCTGGGTCATCGCCTAGAATATACCCCAGGTCTCCCACTAGCTGCAGCCTGTTACGCACCGCCCGATATCTCTCGCACTCCGTCAGGATATGTCGAATGCTAAGAGGACAGTCGCAGTCATCACATCGCGGTGGAATTTTCTCTTCGGTGAAGAGGAAGGAGTGGGTCAGAGGGCTGTGCCCTATCCTTAGTCGTGTTATGACGACTTCCTCTCGGCGACTCTTCCTGACGGACGAAGGCCACGCTGTCACTACCGGTTTTAACCCGCGCAGTTTATTACCTTCTGCGGTTCTCCACGACTCCTTCCACTGCTCTAGGACTGCATTTCTTAAAGCCGCCTTCACATCTTGGAAGGGTACCGGCATCGGTTCCATGGCGTCCATGGCGAGTGCCTCTTTCGCCAAAGTATCGGCTCTCTCGTTCCCGGCGATACCCACGTGTCCAGGGACCCACATGAAAAAGATCTTAGTTCCCTTTTTGTCAAGAGAGAGGAGTGAAGATTGAATCTCCTGGACTAGAGGGTGCGCGGGAAAAAGGCCGGAAATGGCATTCAGTGCACTTAGGGAGTCCGTGCATACAACGAAGGAGCCACGGTCCTGTATCCCATCCAGGGCCAGCCTAACAGCGTACAGCTCCGCTGTGAAAGCGCTACACATCGGATGAAGCCTTGCTTTCGCAGCTTCGTGATGGGGTGAGAAGACTGCGCACGCGCTGGCGGTGCCTGATCTGGAGCCGTCGGTATAAATAGGCACGAGATCTCGATGGGTGTCTAAGAACATATAAAATAGACGCTGGTACTCTTCTGCAGTGGTAAAGTGTTTTAGACGCTTGTTAAGTTCAGTATTGATTTTAGGCGCGGGTGTGACCCAAGGCGGACTTTTGCAGCTTCCGATAGGGTATATGTCTGGGAGTGTAATACCTTGCGCTTGGATGAAAGTATAAAACCTAATGCTAGCAGGCCTAGTGGCTCTTGTCCGGCGATTAAAAAGTTCTATTAATTGAGGTTTAAAAACAAGGTTGAAACATGGGTGGGACTTCATAGATAAAATTTTGGCAAAGTAATTGCACATGAGCAGGTTCCTTCGGTGGCACAATGGCGGCTCTCCTGTATCCACATATAGGCTTTGCACCGGACTGGTCCGGAACGCCCCAGTGGATATCCGTAGGCCTGCATTATGTACCGCGTTCAGAGTACGTAGGTACGACTCCCGACCGGAGGCGTATACGAAGGAACCATAGTCAAGCTTCGACCGGACCAACGAACGGTACAACAGGATCAGCATTGAGCGATCGGCTCCCCATGTTGAGTGACTTAAGAATTTTAAAATGTTTAGAGTCTTAAGACTTTTAAGTTTTAAAGTATCGATATGTTCCCGCCAGTTGAGGCGACAGTCAAAAATCATTCCTAAAAAACGTACAGAGTTAACAAACGGAAGGTTTGTACCGCCCAAGGTTAGTGATGGGGGAATGGCATGACCCCTACACCGGCGTAAGTGGAGGCATTTAGTTTTCTCCAAGGAGAATTTAAAACCGCTATCTTTGGCCCACCTATCCAACTTGTTTAGAGTAAGCTGGATAAGTCTGCCCGCGGTAGCTGGTTGGGATGACCTACAAAAAATTGCGAAGTCGTCCACAAACAGTGAGCCAATTACCGGTGTTTTTACAGAGTTAGCGATATCGTTAATCGCTATAGCAAATAGCGTTACGCTAAGTACTGAGCCTTGGGGAACACCGTTCTCTTGACTATAAAATTTCGATTCGTGTTGGCCAATTCTCACTTTAAAAACTCGGTCCGATAAAAAATTTTGAATAAAAATGGGTAGGTTACCTCTAAATCCCCATTCGTGCATCGTTCTTAGGATTTTGTGACGCCAAACTCGGTCGTATGCCTTCTCTATGTCAAAAAATACCCCGACTACGTGTTGGCGCAGAAGAAAGGCTTCCTGGATATAGTTGTCAATTCTGACTAAATGATCGGTAGTGGAACGGCCTCTGCGGAAACCACATTGAATACCAGAGAGAAGGTTTCGGCGCTCTAGCCACCAGACGAGCCGCCGATTCACCATTCTTTCCATAGCCTTACACAGGCAGCTTGTGAGGGATACAGGTCTAAAGTTATTCGGGTCGGCTCGGTCTTTGCCTTTTTTTAGTATAGGAACTACCGCAGACTCCCGCCAGGACGGTGGAAAACAACCTTCTAGCCATAGTTGGTTGAAGGTATGGAGAACCTCCAACAGTGCCGACTCCGGGATATTCCGGAGGAAGGCATTGTGGACCTCGTCAGGTCCCGGAGAAGTGATACGGGAGTTAGAAATGGCGGATTTGAGTTCCCAGAGGGAAAACGGAAGGTTGTAATCCGCCAAGGGATGTCTTTCCTTAAAGTTTATCGGGGACATCTCCAATCGCTCCTTGGTTTTCAGAAACGTAGAGTCGTAGCTCCTGTTACTGCTGGTTTTGGCGAGTAGCTGGCCGAAAATGTCGCTGATAATAATTTCAGACGTTATTACATCCCCATTGATATGTAAAAAGGAGATGCCGATCTCTTGGTGGTTACCCGATAGACTCCTGATCTTGCGCCAGACCTGTGTAAGTGGTGTTCTACAGTTGACACCCGAGACAAATTCCACCCAGGAAGCCTTCTTCGCCTCTTTCACGACCTGTCGAGCTTTAGCTCTTAAGCGCCGAAAGGCGGAAAGGTTCGTGACCGTCGGGAACTTTTTAAAAATTTGTAGCGCCTTCTTCCGTTTGCGAATTGCAGCTGCACATTCTTCATTCCACCAAGGTACAGATGGTCTCGATTTGAGACGACGAGACCGTGGTACGCTTGTGTTCGCGGCTTCGATGATGCAGCTTGTTAAATGATTTATGTTAGACACGCTGTTTAGCGTCATGTCGTGTTTAAAGTTAAAATTGCTCATAAAACGACCCCAATCGGCTCTCCGGATAATCCAGTTGCCCTGACGAATAAAAATGGGGTTAGAACGTCCCTCTTTCAGTATAAAAATGGGATAGTGATCACTCCCACATAGATCATCGTGTACGGACATACTAAGTTTATTTAACAACACGCTCGATGTCGCGCATAAGTCTATAGAGGAGAAGTCACCAGTAAAGCTGTTGAACCGGGTTTTCTCCCCGTCGTTTAATAAAACTAGGCTAGAATCCGTAATAAAAGAAGATAAAATCCGTCCTCTACGATTACACTGCCCTCTACTGCTTCCCCATAGAGGATCGTGTGCGTTGAAGTCACCAAGTAAAATAAAGGGCTGAGGCAGCTGGTGGACAAGGGCTTCCAAATTAAAACGGGTGACAGGTGCACCCTCCGGCAGATATACGTTGCATAACGTAACCATCTGCGGAGCGTGAACAGTCACCGCCACCGCCTGAAACGGTGTGTTCAGGTGTACCTGGGAGGTGTAAAGGGCCTCCCTGATAGCAATTGCTACTCCACCATGGGCTCGTTGGCCGCAGGTGTCGTCTAATCTAAAAACCTTAAAATGGTTTAAAATGCCCTTGTCCGTGTTTTTAAAATGCGTTTCCTGAAGACAAACGCAAACCGGGTTAAAATCTCGTATTAAAACATCCAGCTCCTCCTTATGCCGATAAAAACCGTTGCAGTTCCACTGCAGTATAAAAGCCATTGGAAATAAATAAAAAATAGGAGGAAAATAAATTAGGTTAAAATCGATCGGTTAAAAATTGGGGAGGTCAGCGTCTTATGCGATTTTTCTTCCCCTTACTACGAACTTGGAGGATATCAGTGTCTGATAGACACTCATCCTCCTGCATTGGCTCTGGGGTGCTCTTTCGAGCCTTGCCAGATGGACCGGGGGATTGCGAGTTCCCACGCTTGGATTGCGTGGCCCCGGCAGATGTTTTGGCCGGGTTCCGCTTAGGGGACCCCGGACCGGTGGGTTTGGTCTTAGATTCCGGATTGGAAGCCTTAACCGGAGTGGCCGATTTCTCTTCTGTGGGTTTAGTGTCCTGGTTGGCATTATCATCCGTCTGGGTCGAGATGGTGACCTTTGCGATCGGAGTGGCAGCAACATGAGCCCATGATCTGGAAAAAGTGGGGGCAACTTGTGCTCTATACTTTTTCCGAGCCTCGAGATATGGTATTTTATCCACCGTCTTGATCTCCATGATTTTACGTTCTTCGATCATCTTTGGACAATCACGAGAGTACACGGGATGGGCACCCTCGCAATTGACGCAAAGTGGGTCACTTGTGCACTCTGCTCCGTCATGCTTATCCAGGCTGCAGCGGGGGCAGGTGGCCTTGCCCTGGCATCGTGTGGCCATGTGGCCGAATTGCTGGCACTGGTAGCATCTCATAGGTGCCGGTATGAATGGCCGCACTGGGACCGATTCATAACCGACGAACACTTTGTCGGGGAGGACGTCACGCGCGAACGTAAGAATGACAGATGTCGTGTTGACCCTCTCTCCGTTGCGCTTAGTAGTGAGTCGACGAGCATCGGAAACCCCCTGTGGGGCCATCTCCCGCTTTATCTCGTCGATCTCGACGTACAATAGGTCATAGTGGCTAATCACTCCCCGACAGGTGTTCAAGGTACGGTGCACCTCGACCTTGACGGGAATGTCGTGCAACTTGACGGTCTTCAGAAGTTTCTCGCTCTGAGCCCTGTTTGCCGTTTCGATGAGCAGTGTGCCATCGCGAAGCTTTTTTGCAGATTTCAGATCTCCAGGAACCAAACCCGACAGAACTTTACGAATAAGAAAGGGGGAAACCTTTTTCAGGCTCTCCCCTTCCTTCTGGCACCTCATTACTAGATAGCGCTGACTAGCGCCGTAAACATTCTCTCCCCCGTCCGAATCCGGACGGGATCTTTTTTGGGGTGGAGGTTTGTTGTCCGCCATGCCCTAGATAACATTCGTCCCCCGAGCTCCCCACCCACCATGGAGCCACACATTTGGGACGCCACACCGCGAGCCGGTGTGGTCGCCAGGGCTACCCGAGGGGATATAGCACCCTGAAGATGGTCGTCTGTTTCGGGTTGGGTCTTCGATATAACGGGCCCACCAACCCGAGAATCTCCGACCGCCCTACGCAGACCCCCACCTCCCTAGCACTCGCCACCGAACTTAACGGCAAGCCGATTGACCGGGGGTGGCTAGCCCCCGGCCTCCCGTTTACAGGGAATTCAGGGCCGAAGTGGGATATTGAACTCCGTTCCATACCGGGCATCCGACACCCGGCTGGGTTCCAGAGAGCTCACCCACCAGGATCCCCTTCTCCCCCTTACGGGTCTCCGCACACGGCAAACATGCGGGTGGATCGCAGGCCAGCTGGTATGGCCGCACACAGACAGTGGACCCACAAAACTGTCCGGACGCATCCCTTTGCTGCCTGGGGGTTTGTTTTCGGGGTTTCACCTCCCCGCCCTTTTAGTCGCCTCTTACGACAAGCAGGGATACTGCGGGAGTATTCTCCATCCCCCTACCCGCAGGGGTTTGTATTGTTTTTTACACAATATTGTTTCAGATTCGCATTTTTAAGAGATATGATGCTTTGATATGGAGAATGGCCTAAGGAAAACCAGAGAAACCACGAGGTTATTGCTCATAAAAGATATTGGGAAATGAGCATATCATGGGACAAATTGCACAAGGTCACCATATACACCAAAATTGAGTCCAAGAGTGGATCAAGATACTTTGTAAGTAGGTCAGAGAAAGTTTAATATTATTTGCATCACTGAGTTACGTGTTTTTTTATTTGGAGAACGGATGTTTATTAAATAATCTATTCAATTCCATTTCGGTATTTCGGAATGTCAGCGAACGGGTTTTCAATAAAAATGTTGCTTTAATTCCCGAGAAGTACAAGTTAATACAATAGAATTTCATCAGTTCTTTACCTTGTTCCTACCCCAATTTCCAGAGTCGCGGGAATCATGCCAGCTACAACAGCGAGAAAGAAGAAGAGAAGGGTCGCGGTAACGTCCGAAATGATACCTCAGAGAAAAGGTTTAAGATGGACCAAGTAAGACACTTGCCATTGATGAAATATTCGACCAGCCTAGTTTTAAGGTGGTGAAAATACTCCATGGGGATATGGAAATATAATATAAATCAATGTGCGCGATGAACTCGTTCGTGAACGTGTTGGAAAATTACCAAGATGCGTTAAGAAGCTCTGGTCTTACCAAACGAAGAACTTTCACGGCCAAAGAGATACAACCGGCGGTTAGGCCCATACTTCCTGGAAAGTTGAGTAAAAGAGTCGTGTACGCAGCAGCGGCGTGAATATACTCTGCAATCAGGTAGGTTTATGCTTATTTTCAGTCTTTAAGTGTGCTTTCACCATGATCATACTGTATTGTTTTTTAAACAATATTGATTCAGATTCCCATTTTTAAATGATATGATGCTTCGATATGGAGAATGGCCTAAGGAAAACCAGAGAAACCAAGAGGTTATTGCTCATAAAAGATATTGGGAAATGAGCATATCATGGGACAAATTGCACAAGGTCACCATATACACCAAAATTGAGTCCAAGAGTGGATAAAGATACTTTGTAAGTAAGACATTTGTCATTGATGAAATATTCGACCAGCCTAGTTTTAAGGTGGTGAAAATACTCCATGGTGATATGGAAATAAAATATAAAGCAATGTGCGTGGTGAACTCGTTTGTGATCGTGTTGGAGAATTACCAAGATGCGTTAAGAAGCTCTGGTCTTACCAAACGAGGAACTTTCACGGCCAAAGAGATACAACCGGCGGTTAGGCTCATAGTTCCTGGAAAGTTGAGTAAAAGAGTCGTGTACGCAGCAGCGGCGTGAATATACTCTGCAATCAGGAAGGTTTATGCTTATTTTCAGTCTTAAAGTGTGCTTTCACCATGATCATACTGTATTGTTTTTTAAAAAATATTGATTCAGATTCGCTTTTTTAAGGGATATAATGCTTCGATATGGAGAATGGCCTAAGGAAAACCAGAGAAACCAAGAGGTTATTGCTCATAAAAGAAATTGGGAAATGAGCATATCATGGGACAAATTGCACAAGGTCACCATATACACCAAAATTGAGTCCAAGTGTGGATCAAGATACTTTGTAAGTAGTTCAGAGAAAGTTTGATATTTTTGCATTACTGAGTAACGTGTTTTTTGTATTTGGAGAACGGATGTTTATTAAATAATCTATTCAATTCCATTTCGGTATATCGAAATGTCAGCGATCGGGTTTTCAATAATCATGTTGCTTTAATTGCCGAGAAGTACAAGTTAATACAATAGAATTTCATCAGTTCTTTATCTTGTTCCTACCGAGATTTCCAGAGTCGCGGGAATCATGCCAACTACAACAGCGAGAAGGAAGACGAGAAGGTTCGCGGTAACATCCGAAATGATACCTCAGAGAAAAGGTTTAAGATGGACCAAGTAAGACATTTGCCATTGATGAAATATTCGACCAGCCTAGTTTTAAGGTGGTGAAAATACTCCATGGGGATTTGGAAATATAATATAAAGCAATGTGCGGGATGAACTCGTTCGTGAGCGTGTTGGAAAATTACCAAGATGCGTTAAGAAGCTCTGGTCTTACCAAACGAAGAACTTTCACGGCCAAAGAGATACAACCGGCGGTTATGCTCATACTTCCTGGAAAGTTGGGTAAAAGAGTCGTGTAAGCAGCAGCAGCGTGAATATACTCTGCAATCAGGTAGGTTTATGCTTATTTTCAGTCTTTAAGTGTGCTTTCATTATTATGGATACAGTATTGGTTTTTACACAATATTGTTTCAGATTCGCATTTTTAAGAGATTTGATTCTTAGATATGGAGAATGGCCTAAGAAAAACCAGAGAAACCACGGAGTTATTGCTTATAAAAGATATTGGGAAATGAGTATACCATGAGACAAATTGCACAAGGTCACCATGCTGAACCAAATTGACAGTCCAAGAGTGGATAAAGATACTTTGTAAGTAAGACATTTGTCATTGATGAAATATTCGACCAGCCAAGTTTTAAGGTGGTTAAAATACTCCATGGGGATATGGAAATATAATACAAAGCAATGAGCGTGATGAACTCGTTCGTGAACGTGTTGGAAAATTACCAAGGGGATATGGAAATATGTAGAAAAAAGCAATAAGCGTTATGAACTCGTTCATGAACATGTTGGATAATTACCAAGAGGCGTACAGAAGCTCTGGTCTTACCAAAAGAAGAATTTTCACGGCAAAAGAGATACAACCGGCGTTTAGGCTAATACTTCCTGGAAAGTTGAGTAAAAGAGTCGTGTACGCAGCAGCGGCTTGAATGTACTCTGCAATTAGGTAGGTTTATGCTTATTTTCAGACTTTAAGTGTGCTTTCATTATTATGGATACTGTATTGTTTTTTACACAATATTGTTTCAGATTCGCATTTTTAAGAGATATGATGCTTAGATATGGAGAATGGCCTAAGGAAAACCAGAGAAACCATGAGGTTATTGCTCATAAAAGATATTGGGAAATGAGCATATCATGGGACAAATTGCACAAGGTCACCATATACACCAAAATTGAGTCCAAGAGTGGATAAAGATACTTTGTAAGTAAGACATTTGTCATTGATGAAATATTCGACCAGCCTAGTTTTAAGGTGGTGAAAATACTCCATGGGGATATGGAAATATAATATAAAGCAATGTGCGTGATGAACTCGTTCGTGATCGTGTTGGAAAATTACCAAGATGCGTTAAGAAGTTCTGGTCATACCAAATGAGGAACTTTCACGGCAAAAGAGATACAACCGGCGGTTAGGCTCATACTTCCTGGAAAGTTGAGTAAAAGAGTCGTGTAAGCAGCAGCGGCGTGAATATACTCTGCAATCAGGTAGGTTTATGCTTATTTTCAGTCTAAGTGTGCTTTCATTATTATGGATACTGTATTGTTTTTTACACAATATTGTTTCAGATTCGCATTTTTAAGAGATATGATGCTTCGATATGGAGAATGGCCTAGGGAAAACCAGAGAAACCACGAGGTTATTGCTCATAAAAGATATTGGGAAATGAGCATATCATGGGACAAATTGCACAAGGTCACCATATACACCAAAATTGGGTCCAAGAGTGGATAAAGATACTTTGTAAGTAAGACATTTGTCATTGATGAAATATTCGACCAGCCTAGTTTTAAGGTGGTGAAGATACTCCATGGGGATATGAAAATTTACAAAAAAGCAATATGCGTGATGAACTCGTTCGTGAACGTGGTGGAAAATTACCAAGATGCGTACAGAAGCTCTGGTCTTACCAAAAGAAGAACTTTCACGGCCAAAGAGATACAACCGGCGGTTAGGCTTATACTTCCTGGAAGGTTGGATAAAAGTCTTGTACGCAGCAGCGGCGGCAAGATACTCTGCAATCTGGTAGGTTCATGCTTATTTTTATTCTTCAAGAATGCTTTCACCCTAATTCATACTGTATTACCTTTTACACAAAATATTGTTTCAGATTTGTTTTTTTAAAGGAATTTACGACGAAATTATGCATGAAAGAATACTTGAAAGGAGAGGTCAAGTAAGAGTTTCGTCATTGATGAAATATTCGACCAGCCTAGTTTTATGGTGGTGAAAATACTCCATGGGGATATGGAAATATACCAAAAATCAATGTGCGTGATGAACTCGTTCGTGAACTTGGTAGAAAATTACCAAGATGCGTACAGAATCTCTGGTCTTACCAAACGAAGAACTTTCACGGCCAAAGAGATACAACCAGAGGTTAGGCTCATACTTCGTGGAAAGTTGGGTAAAAGTGTCGTGTACGCAGCAGCGTCGTGACGATACCCTGCAATCAGGTAGGTTTATGCTTATTTTCTGTGTTTAAGTGTGCTTTCACCCTAATGCGTACGGTATCGTTTTTTAAACAAAATATTGTTTCAGATTCGCTTTTTTAAGGGATTTGATTCGGGGATATGGAAAATGGTATAAGAAAAACCAGATAAACCCAGAGGTTATTGCTCATAAAAGTTATTGGGAGATGAGTATATCATGGGACAAATGGCACAAGGTCACCATGCTCACAAAAAATTGATAGTCCAAGAGTGGATCAAGATACTATGTAAGTAGTTCAGAGAAAGTTTAATATTTTTTGCATGACTGAGTTACGTATATATTTATGTGGAGAATAGGTTTAATCAATAAACTATTCCATTTATTTTCGGTATTTCGGAATTTCACCGAACGGTATTTTAATAATCATTTTGCTTTAAATGCCGAGAAGTATACGTTAATACAATCGAATTTCACCAGTTCCTTACCTTGTTCCTACCTAAATTTCCAGAGTCTAGGAATCATGTCAGCTACATCAGCGAGAAAGCAGCCGAGAACGGTCGAAGTAAGGTCCGAAATTATACGTGAAAGAAAATTTTAAAAGGAGAGGCCAAGTAAGAGTTTCGTCGTTCATGAAATATTCGACCAGCCTAGTTTTAAGGCGGTGAAAATACTCCATGGGGATATGGAAATATAATATAAAGCAATGTGCGTGATGAACTCGTTCGTGAACGTGTTGGAAAATTACCAAGATACGTTAAGAAGCTCTGAACTTACCAAACGAGGAACTTTCACGGCCAAAGAGATACAACCGGCGGTTAGGCTCATACTTCCTGGAAAGTTGGATAAAAGAGTCGTGTAAGCAGCAGCGGCGTGAATATACTCTGCAATCAGGTAGGTTTATGCTTATTTTCAGTCTTTAAGTGTGCTTTCATTATTATGGATACTGTATTGGTATTTACACAATATTGTTTCAGATTCGCCTTTTCAAGAGATATGGTGCTTAGATATGGAGAATGGCCTAGGGAAAACCAGAGAAACCACGAGGTTATTGCTTATAAAAGATATTGGGAAATGAATATATAATGATACAAATTGCACAAGGTCACCATGCTCAACAAAATTGACAGTCCAAGAGTGGATAAAGACACTTTGTAAGTAAGACATTTGTCATTGATGAAATATTCGACCAGCCTAGTTTTAAGGTGGTGAAGATACTCCATGGGGATATGAAAATTTACAAAAAAGCAATATGCGTGATGAACTCGTTCGTGAACGTGGTGGAAAATTACCAAGATGCGTACAGAAGCTCTGGTCTTACCAAAAGAAGAACTTTCACGGCCAAAGAGATACAACCGGCGGTTAGGCTTATACTTCCTGGAAGGTTGGATAAAAGTCTTGTACGCAGCAGCGGCGGCAAGATACTCTGCAATCTGGTAGGTTCATGCTTATTTTTATTCTTCAAGAATGCTTTCACCCTAATTCATACTGTATTACCTTTTACACAAAATATTGTTTCAGATTTGTTTTTTTAAAGGAATTTACGACGAAATTATGCATGAAAGAATACTTGAAAGGAGAGGTCAAGTAAGAGTTTCGTCATTGATGAAATATTCGACCAGCCTAGTTTTATGGTGGTGAAAATACTCCATGGGGATATGGAAATATACCAAAAATCAATGTGCGTGATGAACTCGTTCGTGAACTTGGTAGAAAATTACCAAGATGCGTACAGAATCTCTGGTCTTACCAAACGAAGAACTTTCACGGCCAAAGAGATACAACCAGAGGTTAGGCTCATACTTCGTGGAAAGTTGGGTAAAAGTGTCGTGTACGCAGCAGCGTCGTGACGATACCCTGCAATCAGGTAGGTTTATGCTTATTTTCTGTGTTTAAGTGTGCTTTCACCCTAATGCGTACGGTATCGTTTTTTAAACAAAATATTGTTTCAGATTCGCTTTTTTAAGGGATTTGATTCGGGGATATGGAAAATGGTATAAGAAAAACCAGATAAACCCAGAGGTTATTGCTCATAAAAGTTATTGGGAGATGAGTATATCATGGGACAAATGGCACAAGGTCACCATGCTCACAAAAAATTGATAGTCCAAGAGTGGATCAAGATACTATGTAAGTAGTTCAGAGAAAGTTTAATATTTTTTGCATGACTGAGTTACGTATATATTTATGTGGAGAATAGGTTTAATCAATAAACTATTCCATTTATTTTCGGTATTTCGGAATTTCACCGAACGGTATTTTAATAATCATTTTGCTTTAAATGCCGAGAAGTATACGTTAATACAATCGAATTTCACCAGTTCCTTACCTTGTTCCTACCTAAATTTCCAGAGTCTAGGAATCATGTCAGCTACATCAGCGAGAAAGCAGCCGAGAACGGTCGAAGTAAGGTCCGAAATTATACGAGAAAGAAAATTTTAAAGGAGAGGCCAAGTAAGAGTTTCGTCGTTGATGAAATATTCGACCAGCCTAGTTTTAAGGCGGTGAAAATACTCCATGGGGATATGGAAATATAATATAAAGCAATGTGCGTGATGAACTCGTTCGTGAACGTGTTGGAAAATTACCAAGATACGTTAAGAAGCTCTGAACTTACCAAACGAGGAACTTTCACGGCCAAAGAGATACAACCGGCGGTTAGGCTCATACTTCCTGGAAAGTTGGATAAAAGAGTCGTGTAAGCAGCAGCGGCGTGAATATACTCTGCAATCAGGTAGGTTTATGCTTATTTTCAGTCTTTAAGTGTGCTTTCATTATTATGGATACTGTATTGGTATTTACACAATATTGTTTCAGATTCGCCTTTTCAAGAGATATGGTGCTTAGATATGGAGAATGGCCTAGGGAAAACCAGAGAAACCACGAGGTTATTGCTTATAAAAGATATTGGGAAATGAATATATAATGATACAAATTGCACAAGGTCACCATGCTCAACAAAATTGACAGTCCAAGAGTGGATAAAGATACTTTGTAAGTAAGACATTTGTCATTGATGAAATATTCGACCAGCCTAGTTTTAAGGTGGTGAAAATACTCCATGGGGATATGGAAATAAAATATAAAGCAATGTCCGTGATGAACTCGTTTGTGATCGTGTTGGAAAATTACCAAGATGCGTTAAGAAGCTCTGGTCTTACCAAACGAGGAACTTTCACAACCAAAGAGATACAACCGGCGGTTAGGCTCATAGTTCCTGGAAAGTTGAGTAAAAGAGTCGTGTACGCAGCAGCGGAGTGAATATACTCTGCAATCAGGAAGGTTTATGCTTATTTTCAGTCTTAAAGTGTGCTTTCACCATGATCATACTGTATTGTTTTTTAAACAATATTGATTCAGATTCGCTTTTTTAAGGGATATAATGCTTCGATATGGAGAATGGCCTAAAGAAAACCAGAGAAACCAAGAGGTTATTGCTCATAAAAGAAATTGGGAAATGAGCATATCATGGGACAAATTGCACAAGGTTACCATATACACCAAAATTGAGTCCAAGAGTGGATCAAGATACTTTGTAAGTAGTTCAGAGAAAGTTTAATATTTTTGCATCACTGAGTTACGTGTTTTTTATTTGGAGAACGGATGTTTATTAAATAATCTATTCAATTCCTTTTCGGTATTTCGGAATGTCCGCGAACGGGTTTCCAATAATCATGTTGCTTTAATTGCCGAGAAGTACAAGTTAATACAATAGAATTGCATCAGTTCTTTATCTTGTTCCTACCGAGATTTCCAGAGTCGCGGGAATCATGCTAAACTAAATCAAACTACAACAGCGAGAAGGAAGACGAGAAGGTTCGCGGTAACATCCGAAATGATACCTCAGAGAAAAGGTTTAAGATGGACCAAGTAAGACATTTGCCATTGATGAAATATTCGACCAGCCTAATTTTAAGGTGGTGAAAATACTCCATGGGGATTTGGAAATATAATATAAAGCAATGTGCGGGATGAACTCGTTCGTGAACGTGTTGGAAAATTACCAAGATGCGTTAAGAAGCTCTGGTCTTACCAAACGAAGAACTTTCACGGCCAAAGAGATACAACCGGCGGTTATGCTCATACTTCCTGGAAAGTTGGGTAAAAGAGTCGTGTAAGCAGCAGCAGCGTGAATATACTCTGCAATCAGGTAGGTTTATGCTTATTTTCAGTCTTTAAGTGTGCTTTCATTATTATGGATACTGTATTGCTTTTTACATAATATTTTTTCAGATTCGCCTTTTTAAGAGATATGATGCTTAGATATGGAGAATGGCCTAAGGAAAACCAGAGAAACCATGAGGTTATTGCTTATAAAAGATATTGGGAAATGAGTATATCATGAGACAAATTGCACAAGGTCACCATGCTCAACAAAATTGACAGTCCAAGAGTGGATAAAGATCCTTTGTAAGTAAGACATTTGTCATTGATGAAATATTCGACCAGCCTAGTTTTAAGGTGGTTAAAATACTCCATGGGGATATGGAAATAAAATATAAAGCAATGTCCGTGATGAACTCGTTCGTGATCGTGTTGGAAAATTACCAAGATGCGTTAAGAAGCTCTGGTCTTACCAAACGAGGAACTTTCACGGCCAAAGAGATACAACCGGCGGTTAGGCTCATAGTTCCTTGAAAGTTGAGTAAAAGAGTCGTGTACGTAGCAGCGGCGTAAATATACTCTGCAATCAGGTAGGTTTATGCTTATTTTCAGTCTTAAGTGTGCTTTCACCATGATCATACTGTATTGTTTTTTAAACAATATTGATTCAGATTCGCTTTTTTAAGGGATATAATGCTTCGATATGGACAATGGCCTAAGGAAAACCAGAGAAACCAAGAGGTTATTGCTCATAAAAGAAATTGGGAGATGAGCATATCATGGGACAAATTGCACAAGGTCACCATATACACCAAAATTGAGTCCAAGAGTGGATCAAGATACTTTGTAAGTAGTTCAGAGAATGTTTAATATTATTTGCATCACTGAGTTACGTGTTTTTTTATTTGGAGATTGGATGTTTATTAAATAATCTATTCAATTCCTTTTCGTTATTTCGGAATGTCAGCGAACGGGTTTTCAATAATCATGTTGCTTTAATTGCCGAGAAGTACAAGTTAATACCATAGAATTTCATCAGTTCTTTATCTTGTTCCTACCGAGATTTCCAGAGTCGCGGGAATCATGCCAGCTACAACAGCGAGAAGGAAGACGAGAAGGTTCGCGGTAACATCCGAAATAATACCTCAGAGAAAAGGTTTAAGATGGACCAAGTCAGACATTTGCCATTGCTGAAATATTCGACCAGCCTAGTTTTAAGGTGGTGAAAATACTCCATGGGGATTTGGAAATATAATATAAAGCAATGTGCGGGATGAACTCGTTCGTGAACGTGTTGGAAAATTACCAAGATGCGTTAAGAAGCTCTGGTCTTACCAAACGAAGAACTTTCACGGCAAAAGAGATACAACCGGCGGTTATGCTCATACTTCCTGGAAAGTTGGGTAAAAGAGTCGTGTAAGCAGCAGCAGCGTGAATATACTCTGCAATCAGGTAGGTTTATGCTTATTTTCAGTCTTTAAGTGTGCTTTCATTATTATGGATAATGTATTGGTTTTTACACAATATTGTTTAAGATTCGCATTTTTAAGAGATATGATGCTTAGATATGGAGAATGGCCTAAGGAAAATCAGAGAAACCACGAGGTTATTGCTCATAAAAGATATTGGGAAATGAGCATATCATGAGACAAATTGCACAAGGTCACCATGCTCAACAAAATTGACAGTCCAAGAGTGGATAAAGATCCTTTGTAAGTAAGACATTTGTCATTGATGAAATATTCGACCAGCCTAGTTTTAAGGTGGTTAAAATACTCCATGGGGATATGGAAATATAATACAAAGCAATGAGCGTGATGAACTCGTTCGTGAACGTGTTGGAAAATTACCAAGGGGATATGGAAATATGTAGAAAAAAGCAATAAGCGTTATGAACTCGTTCATGAACATGTTGGATAATTACCAAGAGGCGTACAGAAGCTCTGGTCTTACCAAAAGAAGAATTTTCACGGCAAAAGAGATACAACCGGCGTTTAGGCTAATACTTCCTGGAAAGTTGAGTAAAAGAGTCGTGTACGCAGCAGCGGCTTGAATGTACTCTGCAATTAGGTAGGTTTATGCTTATTTTCAGACTTTAAGTGTGCTTTCATTATTATGGATACTGTATTGTTTTTTACACAATATTGTTTCAGATTCGCATTTTTAAGAGATATGATGCTTAGATATGGAGAATGGCCTAAGGAAAACCAGAGAAACCATGAGGTTATTGCTCATAAAAGATATTGGGAAATGAGCATATCATGGGACAAATTGCACAAGGTCACCATATACACCAAAATTGAGTCCAAGAGTGGATAAAGATACTTTGTAAGTAAGACATTTGTCATTGATGAAATATTCGACCAGCCTAGTTTTAAGGTGGTGAAAATACTCCATGGGGATATGGAAATATAATATAAAGCAATGTGCGTGATGAACTCGTTCGTGATCGTGTTGGAAAATTACCAAGATGCGTTAAGAAGTTCTGGTCATACCAAATGAGGAACTTTCACGGCAAAAGAGATACAACCGGCGGTTAGGCTCATACTTCCTGGAAAGTTGAGTAAAAGAGTCGTGTAAGCAGCAGCGGCGTGAATATACTCTGCAATCAGGTAGGTTTATGCTTATTTTCAGTCTAAGTGTGCTTTCATTATTATGGATACTGTATTGTTTTTTACACAATATTGTTTCAGATTCGCATTTTTAAGAGATATGATGCTTCGATATGGAGAATGGCCTAGGGAAAACCAGAGAAACCACGAGGTTATTGCTCATAAAAGATATTGGGAAATGAGCATATCATGGGACAAATTGCACAAGGTCACCATATACACCAAAATTGGGTCCAAGAGTGGATAAAGATACTTTGTAAGTAAGACATTTGTCATTGATGAAATATTCGACCAGCCTAGTTTTAAGGTGGTGAAGATACTCCATGGGGATATGAAAATTTACAAAAAAGCAATATGCGTGATGAACTCGTTCGTGAACGTGGTGGAAAATTACCAAGATGCGTACAGAAGCTCTGGTCTTACCAAAAGAAGAACTTTCACGGCCAAAGAGATACAACCGGCGGTTAGGCTTATACTTCCTGGAAGGTTGGATAAAAGTCTTGTACGCAGCAGCGGCGGCAAGATACTCTGCAATCTGGTAGGTTCATGCTTATTTTTATTCTTCAAGAATGCTTTCACCCTAATTCATACTGTATTACCTTTTACACAAAATATTGTTTCAGATTTGTTTTTTTAAAGGAATTTACGACGAAATTATGCATGAAAGAATACTTGAAAGGAGAGGTCAAGTAAGAGTTTCGTCATTGATGAAATATTCGACCAGCCTAGTTTTATGGTGGTGAAAATACTCCATGGGGATATGGAAATATACCAAAAATCAATGTGCGTGATGAACTCGTTCGTGAACTTGGTAGAAAATTACCAAGATGCGTACAGAATCTCTGGTCTTACCAAACGAAGAACTTTCACGGCCAAAGAGATACAACCAGAGGTTAGGCTCATACTTCGTGGAAAGTTGGGTAAAAGTGTCGTGTACGCAGCAGCGTCGTGACGATACCCTGCAATCAGGTAGGTTTATGCTTATTTTCTGTGTTTAAGTGTGCTTTCACCCTAATGCGTACGGTATCGTTTTTTAAACAAAATATTGTTTCAGATTCGCTTTTTTAAGGGATTTGATTCGGGGATATGGAAAATGGTATAAGAAAAACCAGATAAACCCAGAGGTTATTGCTCATAAAAGTTATTGGGAGATGAGTATATCATGGGACAAATGGCACAAGGTCACCATGCTCACAAAAAATTGATAGTCCAAGAGTGGATCAAGATACTATGTAAGTAGTTCAGAGAAAGTTTAATATTTTTTGCATGACTGAGTTACGTATATATTTATGTGGAGAATAGGTTTAATCAATAAACTATTCCATTTATTTTCGGTATTTCGGAATTTCACCGAACGGTATTTTAATAATCATTTTGCTTTAAATGCCGAGAAGTATACGTTAATACAATCGAATTTCACCAGTTCCTTACCTTGTTCCTACCTAAATTTCCAGAGTCTAGGAATCATGTCAGCTACATCAGCGAGAAAGCAGCCGAGAACGGTCGAAGTAAGGTCCGAAATTATACGTGAAAGAAAATTTTAAAAGGAGAGGCCAAGTAAGAGTTTCGTCGTTCATGAAATATTCGACCAGCCTAGTTTTAAGGCGGTGAAAATACTCCATGGGGATATGGAAATATAATATAAAGCAATGTGCGTGATGAACTCGTTCGTGAACGTGTTGGAAAATTACCAAGATACGTTAAGAAGCTCTGAACTTACCAAACGAGGAACTTTCACGGCCAAAGAGATACAACCGGCGGTTAGGCTCATACTTCCTGGAAAGTTGGATAAAAGAGTCGTGTAAGCAGCAGCGGCGTGAATATACTCTGCAATCAGGTAGGTTTATGCTTATTTTCAGTCTTTAAGTGTGCTTTCATTATTATGGATACTGTATTGGTATTTACACAATATTGTTTCAGATTCGCCTTTTCAAGAGATATGGTGCTTAGATATGGAGAATGGCCTAGGGAAAACCAGAGAAACCACGAGGTTATTGCTTATAAAAGATATTGGGAAATGAATATATAATGATACAAATTGCACAAGGTCACCATGCTCAACAAAATTGACAGTCCAAGAGTGGATAAAGACACTTTGTAAGTAAGACATTTGTCATTGATGAAATATTCGACCAGCCTAGTTTTAAGGTGGTGAAGATACTCCATGGGGATATGAAAATTTACAAAAAAGCAATATGCGTGATGAACTCGTTCGTGAACGTGGTGGAAAATTACCAAGATGCGTACAGAAGCTCTGGTCTTACCAAAAGAAGAACTTTCACGGCCAAAGAGATACAACCGGCGGTTAGGCTTATACTTCCTGGAAGGTTGGATAAAAGTCTTGTACGCAGCAGCGGCGGCAAGATACTCTGCAATCTGGTAGGTTCATGCTTATTTTTATTCTTCAAGAATGCTTTCACCCTAATTCATACTGTATTACCTTTTACACAAAATATTGTTTCAGATTTGTTTTTTTAAAGGAATTTACGACGAAATTATGCATGAAAGAATACATGAAAGGAGAGGTCAAGTAAGAGTTTCGTCATTGATGAAATATTCGACCAGCCTAGTTTTATGGTGGTGAAAATACTCCATGGGGATATGGAAATATACCAAAAATCAATGTGCGTGATGAACTCGTTCGTGAACTTGGTAGAAAATTACCAAGATGCGTACAGAATCTCTGGTCTTACCAAACGAAGAACTTTCACGGCCAAAGAGATACAACCAGAGGTTAGGCTCATACTTCGTGGAAAGTTGGGTAAAAGTGTCGTGTACGCAGCAGCGTCGTGACGATACCCTGCAATCAGGTAGGTTTATGCTTATTTTCTGTGTTTAAGTGTGCTTTCACCCTAATGCGTACGGTATCGTTTTTTAAACAAAATATTGTTTCAGATTCGCTTTTTTAAGGGATTTGATTCGGGGATATGGAAAATGGTATAAGAAAAACCAGATAAACCCAGAGGTTATTGCTCATAAAAGTTATTGGGAGATGAGTATATCATGGGACAAATGGCACAAGGTCACCATGCTCACAAAAAATTGATAGTCCAAGAGTGGATCAAGATACTATGTAAGTAGTTCAGAGAAAGTTTAATATTTTTTGCATGACTGAGTTACGTATATATTTATGTGGAGAATAGGTTTAATCAATAAACTATTCCATTTATTTTCGGTATTTCGGAATTTCACCGAACGGTATTTTAATAATCATTTTGCTTTAAATGCCGAGAAGTATACGTTAATACAATCGAATTTCACCAGTTCCTTACCTTGTTCCTACCTAAATTTCCAGAGTCTAGGAATCATGTCAGCTACATCAGCGAGAAAGCAGCCGAGAACGGTCGAAGTAAGGTCCGAAATTATACGAGAAAGAAAATTTTAAAGGAGAGGCCAAGTAAGAGTTTCGTCGTTGATGAAATATTCGACCAGCCTAGTTTTAAGGCGGTGAAAATACTCCATGGGGATATGGAAATATAATATAAAGCAATGTGCGTGATGAACTCGTTCGTGAACGTGTTGGAAAATTACCAAGATACGTTAAGAAGCTCTGAACTTACCAAACGAGGAACTTTCACGGCCAAAGAGATACAACCGGCGGTTAGGCTCATACTTCCTGGAAAGTTGGATAAAAGAGTCGTGTAAGCAGCAGCGGCGTGAATATACTCTGCAATCAGGTAGGTTTATGCTTATTTTCAGTCTTTAAGTGTGCTTTCATTATTATGGATACTGTATTGGTATTTACACAATATTGTTTCAGATTCGCCTTTTCAAGAGATATGGTGCTTAGATATGGAGAATGGCCTAGGGAAAACCAGAGAAACCACGAGGTTATTGCTTATAAAAGATATTGGGAAATGAATATATAATGATACAAATTGCACAAGGTCACCATGCTCAACAAAATTGACAGTCCAAGAGTGGATAAAGATACTTTGTAAGTAAGACATTTGTCATTGATGAAATATTCGACCAGCCTAGTTTTAAGGTGGTGAAAATACTCCATGGGGATATGGAAATAAAATATAAAGCAATGTCCGTGATGAACTCGTTTGTGATCGTGTTGGAAAATTACCAAGATGCGTTAAGAAGCTCTGGTCTTACCAAACGAGGAACTTTCACAACCAAAGAGATACAACCGGCGGTTAGGCTCATAGTTCCTGGAAAGTTGAGTAAAAGAGTCGTGTACGCAGCAGCGGAGTGAATATACTCTGCAATCAGGAAGGTTTATGCTTATTTTCAGTCTTAAAGTGTGCTTTCACCATGATCATACTGTATTGTTTTTTAAACAATATTGATTCAGATTCGCTTTTTTAAGGGATATAATGCTTCGATATGGAGAATGGCCTAAAGAAAACCAGAGAAACCAAGAGGTTATTGCTCATAAAAGAAATTGGGAAATGAGCATATCATGGGACAAATTGCACAAGGTTACCATATACACCAAAATTGAGTCCAAGAGTGGATCAAGATACTTTGTAAGTAGTTCAGAGAAAGTTTAATATTTTTGCATCACTGAGTTACGTGTTTTTTATTTGGAGAACGGATGTTTATTAAATAATCTATTCAATTCCTTTTCGGTATTTCGGAATGTCCGCGAACGGGTTTCCAATAATCATGTTGCTTTAATTGCCGAGAAGTACAAGTTAATACAATAGAATTGCATCAGTTCTTTATCTTGTTCCTACCGAGATTTCCAGAGTCGCGGGAATCATGCTAAACTAAATCAAACTACAACAGCGAGAAGGAAGACGAGAAGGTTCGCGGTAACATCCGAAATGATACCTCAGAGAAAAGGTTTAAGATGGACCAAGTAAGACATTTGCCATTGATGAAATATTCGACCAGCCTAATTTTAAGGTGGTGAAAATACTCCATGGGGATTTGGAAATATAATATAAAGCAATGTGCGGGATGAACTCGTTCGTGAACGTGTTGGAAAATTACCAAGATGCGTTAAGAAGCTCTGGTCTTACCAAACGAAGAACTTTCACGGCCAAAGAGATACAACCGGCGGTTATGCTCATACTTCCTGGAAAGTTGGGTAAAAGAGTCGTGTAAGCAGCAGCAGCGTGAATATACTCTGCAATCAGGTAGGTTTATGCTTATTTTCAGTCTTTAAGTGTGCTTTCATTATTATGGATACTGTATTGCTTTTTACATAATATTTTTTCAGATTCGCCTTTTTAAGAGATATGATGCTTAGATATGGAGAATGGCCTAAGGAAAACCAGAGAAACCATGAGGTTATTGCTTATAAAAGATATTGGGAAATGAGTATATCATGAGACAAATTGCACAAGGTCACCATGCTCAACAAAATTGACAGTCCAAGAGTGGATAAAGATCCTTTGTAAGTAAGACATTTGTCATTGATGAAATATTCGACCAGCCTAGTTTTAAGGTGGTTAAAATACTCCATGGGGATATGGAAATAAAATATAAAGCAATGTCCGTGATGAACTCGTTCGTGATCGTGTTGGAAAATTACCAAGATGCGTTAAGAAGCTCTGGTCTTACCAAACGAGGAACTTTCACGGCCAAAGAGATACAACCGGCGGTTAGGCTCATAGTTCCTTGAAAGTTGAGTAAAAGAGTCGTGTACGTAGCAGCGGCGTAAATATACTCTGCAATCAGGTAGGTTTATGCTTATTTTCAGTCTTAAGTGTGCTTTCACCATGATCATACTGTATTGTTTTTTAAACAATATTGATTCAGATTCGCTTTTTTAAGGGATATAATGCTTCGATATGGACAATGGCCTAAGGAAAACCAGAGAAACCAAGAGGTTATTGCTCATAAAAGAAATTGGGAGATGAGCATATCATGGGACAAATTGCACAAGGTCACCATATACACCAAAATTGAGTCCAAGAGTGGATCAAGATACTTTGTAAGTAGTTCAGAGAATGTTTAATATTATTTGCATCACTGAGTTACGTGTTTTTTTATTTGGAGATTGGATGTTTATTAAATAATCTATTCAATTCCTTTTCGTTATTTCGGAATGTCAGCGAACGGGTTTTCAATAATCATGTTGCTTTAATTGCCGAGAAGTACAAGTTAATACCATAGAATTTCATCAGTTCTTTATCTTGTTCCTACCGAGATTTCCAGAGTCGCGGGAATCATGCCAGCTACAACAGCGAGAAGGAAGACGAGAAGGTTCGCGGTAACATCCGAAATAATACCTCAGAGAAAAGGTTTAAGATGGACCAAGTCAGACATTTGCCATTGCTGAAATATTCGACCAGCCTAGTTTTAAGGTGGTGAAAATACTCCATGGGGATTTGGAAATATAATATAAAGCAATGTGCGGGATGAACTCGTTCGTGAACGTGTTGGAAAATTACCAAGATGCGTTAAGAAGCTCTGGTCTTACCAAACGAAGAACTTTCACGGCAAAAGAGATACAACCGGCGGTTATGCTCATACTTCCTGGAAAGTTGGGTAAAAGAGTCGTGTAAGCAGCAGCAGCGTGAATATACTCTGCAATCAGGTAGGTTTATGCTTATTTTCAGTCTTTAAGTGTGCTTTCATTATTATGGATAATGTATTGGTTTTTACACAATATTGTTTAAGATTCGCATTTTTAAGAGATATGATGCTTAGATATGGAGAATGGCCTAAGGAAAATCAGAGAAACCACGAGGTTATTGCTCATAAAAGATATTGGGAAATGAGCATATCATGAGACAAATTGCACAAGGTCACCATGCTCAACAAAATTGACAGTCCAAGAGTGGATAAAGATCCTTTGTAAGTAAGACATTTGTCATTGATGAAATATTCGACCAGCCTAGTTTTAAGGTGGTTAAAATACTCCATGGGGATATGGAAATAAAATATAAAGCAATGTGCGTGATGAACTCGTTCGTGATCGTGTTGGAAAATTACCAAGATGCGTTAAGAAGCTCTGGTCTTACCAAACGAGGAACTTTCACGGCCAAAGAGATACAACCGGCGGTTAGGCTCATAGTTCCTGGAAAGTTGAGTAAAAGAGTCGTGTACGTAGCAGCGGCGTAAATATACTCTGCAATCAGGTAGGTTTATGCTTATTTTCAGTCTTAAGTGTGCTTTCACCATGATCATACTGTATTGTTTTTTAAACAATATTGATTCAGATTCGCTTTTTTAAGGGATATAATGCTTCGATATGGAGAATGGCCTAAGGAAAACCAGAGAAACCAAGAGGTTATTGCTCATAAAAGAAATTGGGAGATGAGCATATCATGGGACAAATTGCACAAGGTCACCATATACACCAAAATTGAGTCCAAGAGTGGATCAAGATACTTTGTAAGTAGTTCAGAGAATGTTTAATATTATTTGCATCACTGAGTTACGTGTTTTTTTATTTGGAGAACGGATGTTTATTAAATAATCTATTCAATTCCTTTTCGTTATTTCGGAATGTCAGCGAACGGGTTTTCAATAATCATGTTGCTTTAATTGCCGAGAAGTACAAGTTAATACCATAGAATTTCATCAGTTCTTTATCTTGTTCCTACCGAGATTTCCAGAGTCGCGGGAATCATGCCAGCTACAACAGCGAGAAGGAAGACGAGAAGGTTCGCGGTAACATCCGAAATAATACCTCAGAGAAAAGGTTTAAGATGGACCAAGTAAGACATTTGCCATTGATGAAATATTCGACCAGCCTAGTTTTAAGGTGGTGAAAATACTCCATGGGGATTTGGAAATATAATATAAATCAATGTGCGGGATGAACTCGTTCGTGAACGTGTTGGAAAATTACCAAGATGCGTTAAGAAGCTCTGGTCTTACCAAACGAAGAACTTTCACGGCAAAAGAGATACAACCGGCGGTTATGCTCATACTTCCTGGAAAGTTGGGTAAAAGAGTCGTGTAAGCAGCAGCAGCGTGAATATACTCTGCAATCAGGTAGGTTTATGCTTATTTTCAGTCTTTAAGTGTGCTTTCATTATTATAGATACTGTATTGGTTTTTACACAATATTGTTTCAGATTCGCATTTTTAAGAGATATGATGCTTAGATATGGAGAATGGCCTAAGGAAAACCAGAGAAACAACGAGGTTATTGCTTATAAAAGATATTGGGAAATGAGTATATCATGAGACAAATTGCACAAGGTCACCATGCTCAACAAAATTGACAGTCCAAGAGTGGATAAAGATCCTTTGTAAGTAAGACATTTGTCATTGATGAAATATTCGACCAGCCTAGTTTTAAGGTGGTTAAAATACTCCATGGGTATATGGAAATAAAATATAAAGCAATGTGCGTGATGAACTCGTTCGTGATCGTGTTGGAAAATTACCAAGATGCGTTAAGAAGCTCTGGTCTTACCAAACGAGGAACTTTCACGGCCAAAGAGATACAACCGGCGGTTAGGCTCATAGTTCCTGGAAAGTTGAGTAAAAGAGTCGTGTACGTAGCAGCGGCGTAAATATACTCTGCAATCAGGTAGGTTTATGCTTATTTTCAGTCTTAAGTGTGCTTTCACCATGATCATACTGTATTGTTTTTTAAACAATATTGATTCAGATTCGCTTTTTTAAGGGATATAATGCTTCGATATGGACAATGGCCTAAGGAAAACCAGAGAAACCAAGAGGTTATTGCTCATAAAAGAAATTGGGAGATGAGCATATCATGGGACAAATTGCACAAGGTCACCATATACACCAAAATTGAGTCCAAGAGTGGATCAAGATACTTTGTAAGTAGTTCAGAGAATGTTTAATATTATTTGCATCACTGAGTTACGTGTTTTTTTATTTGGAGAACGGATGTTTATTAAATAATCTATTCAATTCCTTTTCGTTATTTCGGAATGTCAGCGAACGGGTTTTCAATAATCATGTTGCTTTAATTGCCGAGAAGTACAAGTTAATACCATAGAATTTCATCAGTTCTTTATCTTGTTCCTACCGAGATTTCCAGAGTCGCGGGAATCATGCCAGCTACAACAGCGAGAAGGAAGACGAGAAGGTTCGCGGTAACATCCGAAATAATACCTCAGAGAAAAGGTTTAAGATGGACCAAGTAAGACATTTGCCATTGATGAAATATTCGACCAGCCTAGTTTTAAGGTGGTGAAAATACTCCATGGGGATTTGGAAATATAATATAAAGCAATGTGCGGGATGAACTTGTTCGTGAACGTGTTGGAAAATTACCAAGATGCGTTAAGAAGCTCTGGTTTACCAAACGAAGAACTTTCACGGCAAAAGAGATACAACCGGCGGTTATGCTCATACTTCCTGGAAAGTTGGGTAAAAGAGTCGTGTAAGCAGCAGCAGCGTGAATATACTCTGCAATCAGGTAGGTTTATGCTTATTTTCAGTCTTTAAGTGTGCTTTCATTATTATGGATACTGTATTGCTTTTTACATAATATTTTTTCAGATTCGCCTTTTTAAGAGATATGATGCTTAGATATGGAGAATGGCCTAAGGAAAACCAGAGAAACCATGAGGTTATTGCTTATAAAAGATATTGGGAAATGAGTATATCATGAGACAAATTGCACAAGGTCACCATGCTCAACAAAATTGACAGTCCAAGAGTGGATAAAGATCCTTTGTAAGTAAGACATTTGTCATTGATGAAATATTCGACCAGCCTAGTTTTAAGGTGGTTAAAATACTCCATGGGGATATGGAAATAAAATATAAAGCAATGTCCGTGATGAACTCGTTCGTGATCGTGTTGGAAAATTACCAAGATGCGTTAAGAAGCTCTGGTCTTACCAAACGAGGAACTTTCACGGCCAAAGAGATACAACCGGCGGTTAGGCTCATAGTTCCTTGAAAGTTGAGTAAAAGAGTCGTGTACGTAGCAGCGGCGTAAATATACTCTGCAATCAGGTAGGTTTATGCTTATTTTCAGTCTTAAGTGTGCTTTCACCATGATCATACTGTATTGTTTTTTAAACAATATTGATTCAGATTCGCTTTTTTAAGGGATATAATGCTTCGATATGGACAATGGCCTAAGGAAAACCAGAGAAACCAAGAGGTTATTGCTCATAAAAGAAATTGGGAGATGAGCATATCATGGGACAAATTGCACAAGGTCACCATATACACCAAAATTGAGTCCAAGAGTGGATCAAGATACTTTGTAAGTAGTTCAGAGAATGTTTAATATTATTTGCATCACTGAGTTACGTGTTTTTTTATTTGGAGATTGGATGTTTATTAAATAATCTATTCAATTCCTTTTCGTTATTTCGGAATGTCAGCGAACGGGTTTTCAATAATCATGTTGCTTTAATTGCCGAGAAGTACAAGTTAATACCATAGAATTTCATCAGTTCTTTATCTTGTTCCTACCGAGATTTCCAGAGTCGCGGGAATCATGCCAGCTACAACAGCGAGAAGGAAGACGAGAAGGTTCGCGGTAACATCCGAAATAATACCTCAGAGAAAAGGTTTAAGATGGACCAAGTCAGACATTTGCCATTGCTGAAATATTCGACCAGCCTAGTTTTAAGGTGGTGAAAATACTCCATGGGGATTTGGAAATATAATATAAAGCAATGTGCGGGATGAACTCGTTCGTGAACGTGTTGGAAAATTACCAAGATGCGTTAAGAAGCTCTGGTCTTACCAAACGAAGAACTTTCACGGCAAAAGAGATACAACCGGCGGTTATGCTCATACTTCCTGGAAAGTTGGGTAAAAGAGTCGTGTAAGCAGCAGCAGCGTGAATATACTCTGCAATCAGGTAGGTTTATGCTTATTTTCAGTCTTTAAGTGTGCTTTCATTATTATGGATAATGTATTGGTTTTTACACAATATTGTTTAAGATTCGCATTTTTAAGAGATATGATGCTTAGATATGGAGAATGGCCTAAGGAAAATCAGAGAAACCACGAGGTTATTGCTCATAAAAGATATTGGGAAATGAGCATATCATGAGACAAATTGCACAAGGTCACCATGCTCAACAAAATTGACAGTCCAAGAGTGGATAAAGATCCTTTGTAAGTAAGACATTTGTCATTGATGAAATATTCGACCAGCCTAGTTTTAAGGTGGTTAAAATACTCCATGGGGATATGGAAATAAAATATAAAGCAATGTGCGTGATGAACTCGTTCGTGATCGTGTTGGAAAATTACCAAGATGCGTTAAGAAGCTCTGGTCTTACCAAACGAGGAACTTTCACGGCCAAAGAGATACAACCGGCGGTTAGGCTCATAGTTCCTGGAAAGTTGAGTAAAAGAGTCGTGTACGTAGCAGCGGCGTAAATATACTCTGCAATCAGGTAGGTTTATGCTTATTTTCAGTCTTAAGTGTGCTTTCACCATGATCATACTGTATTGTTTTTTAAACAATATTGATTCAGATTCGCTTTTTTAAGGGATATAATGCTTCGATATGGAGAATGGCCTAAGGAAAACCAGAGAAACCAAGAGGTTATTGCTCATAAAAGAAATTGGGAGATGAGCATATCATGGGACAAATTGCACAAGGTCACCATATACACCAAAATTGAGTCCAAGAGTGGATCAAGATACTTTGTAAGTAGTTCAGAGAATGTTTAATATTATTTGCATCACTGAGTTACGTGTTTTTTTATTTGGAGAACGGATGTTTATTAAATAATCTATTCAATTCCTTTTCGTTATTTCGGAATGTCAGCGAACGGGTTTTCAATAATCATGTTGCTTTAATTGCCGAGAAGTACAAGTTAATACCATAGAATTTCATCAGTTCTTTATCTTGTTCCTACCGAGATTTCCAGAGTCGCGGGAATCATGCCAGCTACAACAGCGAGAAGGAAGACGAGAAGGTTCGCGGTAACATCCGAAATAATACCTCAGAGAAAAGGTTTAAGATGGACCAAGTAAGACATTTGCCATTGATGAAATATTCGACCAGCCTAGTTTTAAGGTGGTGAAAATACTCCATGGGGATTTGGAAATATAATATAAATCAATGTGCGGGATGAACTCGTTCGTGAACGTGTTGGAAAATTACCAAGATGCGTTAAGAAGCTCTGGTCTTACCAAACGAAGAACTTTCACGGCAAAAGAGATACAACCGGCGGTTATGCTCATACTTCCTGGAAAGTTGGGTAAAAGAGTCGTGTAAGCAGCAGCAGCGTGAATATACTCTGCAATCAGGTAGGTTTATGCTTATTTTCAGTCTTTAAGTGTGCTTTCATTATTATAGATACTGTATTGGTTTTTACACAATATTGTTTCAGATTCGCATTTTTAAGAGATATGATGCTTAGATATGGAGAATGGCCTAAGGAAAACCAGAGAAACAACGAGGTTATTGCTTATAAAAGATATTGGGAAATGAGTATATCATGAGACAAATTGCACAAGGTCACCATGCTCAACAAAATTGACAGTCCAAGAGTGGATAAAGATCCTTTGTAAGTAAGACATTTGTCATTGATGAAATATTCGACCAGCCTAGTTTTAAGGTGGTTAAAATACTCCATGGGTATATGGAAATAAAATATAAAGCAATGTGCGTGATGAACTCGTTCGTGATCGTGTTGGAAAATTACCAAGATGCGTTAAGAAGCTCTGGTCTTACCAAACGAGGAACTTTCACGGCCAAAGAGATACAACCGGCGGTTAGGCTCATAGTTCCTGGAAAGTTGAGTAAAAGAGTCGTGTACGTAGCAGCGGCGTAAATATACTCTGCAATCAGGTAGGTTTATGCTTATTTTCAGTCTTAAGTGTGCTTTCACCATGATCATACTGTATTGTTTTTTAAACAATATTGATTCAGATTCGCTTTTTTAAGGGATATAATGCTTCGATATGGACAATGGCCTAAGGAAAACCAGAGAAACCAAGAGGTTATTGCTCATAAAAGAAATTGGGAGATGAGCATATCATGGGACAAATTGCACAAGGTCACCATATACACCAAAATTGAGTCCAAGAGTGGATCAAGATACTTTGTAAGTAGTTCAGAGAATGTTTAATATTATTTGCATCACTGAGTTACGTGTTTTTTTATTTGGAGAACGGATGTTTATTAAATAATCTATTCAATTCCTTTTCGTTATTTCGGAATGTCAGCGAACGGGTTTTCAATAATCATGTTGCTTTAATTGCCGAGAAGTACAAGTTAATACCATAGAATTTCATCAGTTCTTTATCTTGTTCCTACCGAGATTTCCAGAGTCGCGGGAATCATGCCAGCTACAACAGCGAGAAGGAAGACGAGAAGGTTCGCGGTAACATCCGAAATAATACCTCAGAGAAAAGGTTTAAGATGGACCAAGTAAGACATTTGCCATTGATGAAATATTCGACCAGCCTAGTTTTAAGGTGGTGAAAATACTCCATGGGGATTTGGAAATATAATATAAAGCAATGTGCGGGATGAACTTGTTCGTGAACGTGTTGGAAAATTACCAAGATGCGTTAAGAAGCTCTGGTTTACCAAACGAAGAACTTTCACGGCAAAAGAGATACAACCGGCGGTTATGCTCATACTTCCTGGAAAGTTGGGTAAAAGAGTCGTGTAAGCAGCAGCAGCGTGAATATACTCTGCAATCAGGTAGGTTTATGCTTATTTTCAGTCTTTAAGTGTGCTTTCATTATTATGGATACTGTATTGGTTTTTACACAATATTGTTTCAGATTCGCATTTTTAAGAGATATGATGCTTAGATATGGAGAATGGCCTAAGGAAAACCAGAGAAACAACGAGGTTATTGCTTATAAAAGATATTGGGAAATGAGTATATCATGAGACAAATTGCACAAGGTCACCATGCTGAACAAAATTGACAGTCCAAGAGTGGATAAAGATCCTTTGTAAGTAAGACATTTGTCATTGATGAAATATTCGACCAGCCTAGTTTTAAGGTGGTTAAAATACTCCATGGGGATATGGAAATAAAATATAAAGCAATGTGCGTGATGAACTCGTTCGTGATCGTGTTGGAAAATTACCAAGATGCGTTAAGAAGCTCTGGTCTTACCAAACGAGGAACTTTCACGGCCTAAGAGATACAACCGGCGGTTAGGCTCATAGTTCCTGGAAAGTTGAGTAAAAGAGTCGTGTACGTAGCAGCGGCGTAAATATACTCTGCAATCAGGTAGGTTTATGCTTATTTTCAGTCTTAAGTGTGCTTTCACCATGATCATACTGTATTGTTTTTTAAACAATATTGATTCAGATTCGCTTTTTTAAGGGATATAATGCTTCGATATGGAGAATGGCCTAAGGAAAACCAGAGAAACCAAGAGGTTATTGCTCATAAAAGAAATTGGGAAATGAGCATATCATGGGACAAATTGCACAAGGTCACCATATACACCAAAATTGAGTCCAAGAGTGGATCAAGATACTTTGTAAGTAGTTCAGAGAAAGTTTAATATTTTTGCATCACTGAGTTACGTGTTTTTTTATTTGGAGAACGGATGTTTATTAAATAATCTATTCAATTCCTTTTCGGTATTTCGGAATGTCAGCGAACGGGTTTTCAATAATCATGTTGCTTTAATTGCCGAGAAGTACAAGTTAATACAATAGAATTTCATCAGTTCTTTATCTTGTTCCTACCGAGATTTCCAGAGTCGCGGGAATCATGCCAGCTACAACAGCGAGAAGGAAGACGAGAAGGTTCGCGGTAACATCCGAAATGATACCTCAGAGAAAAGGTTTAAGATGGACCAAGTAAGACATTTGCCATTGATGAAATATTCGACCAGCCTAGTTTTAAGGTGGTGAAAATACTCCATGGGGATTTGGAAATATAATATAAAGCAATGTGCGGGATGAACTCGTTCGTGAACGTGTTGGAAAATTACCAAGATGCGTTAAGAAGCTCTGGTCTAACCAAACGAAGAACTTTCACGGCCAAAGAGATACAACCGGCGGTTATGCTCACACTTCCTGGAAAGTTGGGTAAAAGAGTCGTGTAAGCAGCAGCAGCGTGAATATACTCTGCAATCAGGTAGGTTTATGCTTATTTTCAGTCTTTAAGTGTGCTTTCATTATTATGGATACTGTATTGGTTTTTACACAATATTGTTTCAGATTCGCATTTTTAAGAGATATGATGCTTAGATATGGAGAATGGCCTAAGGAAAACCAGAGAAACCACGGAGTTATTGCTCATAAAAGATATTGGGAAATGAGTATATCATGAGACAAATTGCACAAGGTCACCATGCTGAACAAAATTGACAGTCCAAGAGTGGATAAAGATACTTTGTAAGTAAGACATTTGTCATTGATGAAATATTCGACCAGCCTAGTTTTAAGGTGGTGAAAATACTCCATGGGGATATGGAAATATAATACAAAGCAATGTGCGTGATGAACTCGTTCGTGAACGTGTTGGAAAATTACCAAGGGGATATGGAAATATGTAGAAAAAAGCAATAAGCGTTATGAACTCGTTCATGAACATGTTGGAGAATTACCAAGAGGCGTACAGAAGGTCTGGTCTTACCAAAAGAAGAATTTTCACGGCCAAAGAGATACAACCGGCGGTTAGGCTAATACTTCCTGGAAAGTTGAGTAAAAGAGTCGTGTACGCAGCAGCGGCTTGAATGTACTCTGCAATCAGGTAGGTTTATGCTTATTTTCAGACTTTAAGTGTGCTTTCATTATTATGGATACTGTATTGTTTTTTACACAATATTGTTTCAGATTCGCATTTTTAAGAGATTTGATGCTTCGATATGGAGAATGGCCTAAGGAAAACCAGAGAAACCACGGAGTTATTGCTTATAAAAGATATTGGGAAATGAGTATATCATGAGACAAATTGCACAAGGTCACCATGCTGAACAAAATTGACAGTCCAAGAGTGGATAAAGATACTTTGTAAGTAAGACATTTGTCATTGATGAAATATTCGACCAGTTTAGTTTTAAGGTGGTGAAAATACTCCATGGGGATATGGAAATAAAATATAAAGCAATGTGCGTGATGAACTCGTTCGTGATCGTGTTGGAAAATTACCAAGATGCGTTAAGAAGCTCTGGTCTTACCAAACGAAGAACTTTCACGGCCAAAGAGATACAACCGGCGGTTAGGCTAATACTTCCTGGAAAGTTGAGTAAAAGAGTCGTGTACGCAGCAGCGGCTTGAATGTACTCTGCAATCAGGTAGGTTTATGCTTATTTTCAGACTTTAAGTGTGCTTTCATTATTATGGATACTGTATTGTTTTTTACACAATATTGTTTCAGATTCGCATTTTTAAGAGATATGATGCTTCGATATGGAGAATGGCCTAAGGAAAACCAGAGAAACCACGGAGTTATTGCTTATAAAAGATATTGGGAAATGAGTATATCATGAGACAAATTGCACAAGGTCACCATGCTGAACAAAATTGACAGTCCAAGAGTGGATAAAGATACTTTGTAAGTAAGACATTTGTCATTGATGAAATATTCGACCAGTTTAGTTTTAAGGTGGTGAAAATACTCCATGGGGATATGGAAATATAATACAAAGCAATGTGCGTGATGAACTCGTTCGTGAACGTGTTGGAAAATTACCAAGGGGATATGGAAATATGTAGAAAAAAGCAATAAGCGTTATGAACTCGTTCATGAACATGTTGGAGAATTACCAAGAGGCGTACAGAAGGTCTGGTCTTACCAAAAGAAGAATTTTCACGGCCAAAGAGATACAACCGGCGGTTAGGCTAATACTTCCTGGAAAGTTGAGTAAAAGAGTCGTGTACGCAGCAGCGGCTTGAATGTACTCTGCAATCAGGTAGGTTTATGCTTATTTTCAGACTTTAAGTGTGCTTTCATTATTATGGATACTGTATTGTTTTTTACACAATATTGTTTCAGATTCGCATTTTTAAGAGATTTGATGCTTCGATATGGAGAATGGCCTAAGGAAAACCAGAGAAACCACGGAGTTATTGCTTATAAAAGATATTGGGAAATGAGTATGTCATGAGACAAATTGCACAAGGTCACCATGCTGAACAAAATTGACAGTCCAAGAGTGGATAAAGATACTTTGTTAGTAAGACATTTGTCATTGATGAAATATTCGACCAGTTTAGTTTTAAGGTGGTGAAAATACTCCATGGGGATATGGAAATAAAATATAAAGCAATGTGCGTGATGAACTCGTTCGTGATCGTGTTGGAAAATTACCAAGATGCGTTAAGAAGCTCTGGTCTTACCAAACGAAGAACTTTCACGGCCAAAGAGATACAACCGGCGGTTAGGCTAATACTTCCTGGAAAGTTGAGTAAAAGAGTCGTGTACGCAGCAGCGGCTTGAATGTACTCTGCAATCAGGTAGGTTTATGCTTATTTTCAGACTTTAAGTGTGCTTTCATTATTATGGATACTGTATTGTTTTTTACACAATATTGTTTCAGAATTGGCATTTTTAAGAGATATGATGCTTCGAAATGGAGAATGGCCTAAGGAAAACCAGAGAAACCACGGAGTTATTGCTTATAAAAGATATTGGGAAATGAGTATATCATGAGACAAATTGCACAAGGTCACCATGCTCAACAAAAGTGACAGTCCAAGAGTGGATAAAGATACTTTGTAAGTAAGACATTTGTCATTGATGAAATATTCGACCAGCCTAGTTTTAAGGTGGTGAAAATACTCCATGGGGATATGGAAATAAAATATAAAGCAATGTGCGTGATGAACTCGTTCGTGATCGTGTTGGAAAATTACCAAGATGCGTTAAGAAGCTCTGGTCTTACCAAACGAGGAACTTTCACGGCCAAAGAGATACAACCGGCGGTTAGGCTCATAGTTCCTGGAAACTTGAGTAAAAGAGTCGTGTACGCAGCAGCGGCGTGAATATACTCTGCAATCAGGTAGGTTTATGCTTATTTTCAGACTTTAAGTGTGCTTTCATTATTATGGATACTGTATTGTTTTTTACACAATATTGTTTCAGATTCGCAATTTTAAGAGATATGATGCTTCGATATGGAGAATGGCCTAAGGAAAACCAGAGAAACCAAGAGGTTATTGCTCATAAAAGATATTGGGAAATGAGCATATCATGGGACAAATTGCACAAGGTCACCATATACACCAAAATTGAGTCCAAGAGTGGATAAAGATACTTTGTAAGTAAGACATTTGTCATTGATGAAATATTCGACCAGCCTAGTTTTAAGGTGGTGAAAATACTCCATGGGGATTTGAAAATATAATATAAAGCAATGTGCGTGATGAACTCGTTCGTGAACGTGTTGGAAAATTACCAAGGGGATATGGAAATATGTAGAAAAAAGCAATAAGCGTTATGAACTCGTTCATGAACATGTTGGATAATTACCAAGAGGCGTACAGAAGCTCTGGTATTACCAAAAGAAGAATTTTCACGGCAAAAGAGATACAACCGGCGGTTAGGCTAATACTTCCTGGAAAGTTGAGTAAAAGAGTCGTGTACGCAGCAGCGGCTTGAATGTACTCTGCAATCAGGTAGGTTTATGCTTATTTTCAGACTTTAAGTGTGCTTTCATTATTATGGATACTGTATTGTTTTTTACACAATATTGTTTCAGATTCGCAATTTTAAGAGATATGATGCTTCGATATGGAGAATGGCCTAAGGTAAACCAGAGAAACCAAGAGGTTATTGCTCATAAAAGATATTGGGAAATGAGCATATCATGGGACAAATATCACAAGGTCACCATATACACCAAAATTGAGTCCAAGAGTGGATAAAGATACTTTGTAAGTAAGACATTTGTCATTGATGAAATATTCGACCAGCCTAGTTTTAAGGTGGTGAAAATACTCCATGGGGATTTGGAAATATAATATAAAGCAATGTGCGTGATGAACTCGTTCGTGAACGTGTTGGAAAATTACCAAGATGCGTTAAGAAGCTCTGGTATTGCCAAACGAAGAACTTTCACGGCCAAAGAGATACAACCGGCGGTTAGGCTCATACTTCCTGGAAAGTTGGGTAAAAGAGTCGTGTAAGCAGCAGCAGCGTGAATATACTCTGCAATCAGGTAGGTTTATGCTTATTTTCAGACTTTAGGTGTGCTTTCATTATTATGGATACTGTATTGTTTTTTACACAATATTGTTTCAGATTCGCATTTTTAAGAGATATGATGCTTCGATATGGAGAATGGCCTAAGAAAAACCAGAGAAACCAAGAGGTTATTGCTCATAAAAGATATTGGGAAATGAGCATATCATGGGACAAATTGCACAAGGTCACCATATACACCAAAATTGAGTCCAAGAGTGGATAAAGATACTTTGTAAGTAAGACATTTGTCATTGATGAAATATTCGACCAGCCTAGTTTTAAGGTGGTGAAGATACTCCATGGGGATATGAAAATTTACAAAAAAGCAATGTGCGTGATGAACTCGTTCGTGAACGTGGTGGAAAATTACCAAGATGCGTACAGAAAACTGGTCTTACCAAAAGAAGAACTTTCACGGATACGAACTTCAACTTTTCGCCTTTTTAAGAGATATGATGCTTAGATATGGAGAATGGCCTAAGGAAAACCAGAGAAACCACGAGGTTATTGCTTATAAAAGATATTGGGAAATGAGTATATCATGAGACAAATTGCACAAGATCACCATGCTCAACAAAATTGACAGTCCAAGAGTGGATAAAGATACTTTGTAAGTAGTTCAGAGAAAGTTTAATATTATTTTTATTTGCATGACTTAGTTACGTATTTTTAGTAGTATTTGGATTACAGGGTGAGTCGACAACATGGTCATTTTGCACCACTACACGTCTTGTTTATAAAAAAAAATATATGTAGCATATATTGGTATTAAAATAAAATTGTTAATATGTACCCTTAGTCAAAATTAAAATAAATTTTACATCCTTATGTTAAATAGGACAATTTCATTTAAAAATGATAAAACACGGTTGAGAACATCTGCGTCATCGCCTAGGATCGACTTTATGTCTCCCGCTAACTGCAGCCTGCTACGCAAGCATCGGTATTTGTCACACTCCGTCAGATTATGCCGAACGCTGAGAGGGCAGTCTCAGTCATCACAGCGGGGTGGTCGTTTCTCCTCGGTGAAGAGAAAGGAGTGAGTCAAAGGGCAATGCCCTATCCTCAAACGTGTGATGACCACTTCCTCCCGGCGGCTCTTCCTGGCGGATGTGGGCCACGCGGACACTACCGATTTCACCCCGCGCAGTTTATTATTTTCTACGTTCATCCATATATCCTTCCACTCTTCTAGGGCTACCTTTCTGAAGATAGCCTTAAGGTCTTCGTATGGTACCAGCGTCAGAGTTATTTCCTCCAAGTCAAGTGCCTCCTTCGCCAAAGCGTCCGCTCTTTCATTTCCAGGGATACCCACATGCCCTGGGACCCAAAGGAATGATACAGATATTCCCCTTCTGCCAAGGGGTATCAAAGCAGTTTGTACATCTTGAACGATTGGGTGCATTGAAGAAAAGCTAGAAATGGAGTTCAGGGTGCTAAGAGAGTCCGAGCATATGACGAAGGAGCCACTGTTTCCTTCTATCCCTCCTAGAGCCATTTTTATTGCGAGGAGTTCCGCTGTGTAAACACTACACAGCGGATTTAACCTCGCCTTGATGGCTCCATGGTGGGATGAGACAACTGCACATTCACAGGCAGCGTCAGACTTAGAGCCATTTGTAAAAACTGGCACGATACCGGGGTTGCAGTGAAGATATAGATAAAACTGACGCTGGTATTCCTGAACAGTGGTTAAAGCTTTCTTGCGCTGAGTGAGTTCCATGTCGATTTTAGTATTAATCATTTCCTATAATTTAAATTCACGTTTAACTGTTGCGTCAGTTACGCTGAGCGCGCCCGCTCGCGTCAACTTACAAGGCGCGCCCGACGTAGGGTTAAATCAAACCTATTAGTCATCGAAACATACCAGCATAATACATAAAATGGTCTTACATTCAGCAAAATGACCAGTGCAAACTAGTGTTTTTATCGCTCTATCGCGTGTAAATATTAAATGGAGAGAACTGATGATGAGCCGCAAGTATTTCTGTACCCAGAATTATTTCACTCAAACCATAGGATTGATCTTGGAACTTCTCCATCATACTCTATGTTGCCAACACCAGAGACAAGGTGTCCATGGAGCTTTCAAAGCATAATATCGTTATAAGATTCAACTATGTCCAAAAGACCTCGAACCATCTCAGCAAAGCCAGGGGCCGCTTACCGGAATACACCCAATAAAGTGCATACAAAATGGTGGTGGATGGTACAAACTTAGGTGAATCAAAGTACTTATGCGAAAAATCCATTGTCGGACAGACGTCGAGAACACAATGCCGACTGAAATAACACCAAAGAAACATCAAACGTATTTCTGTACCCAGACTTATTTCACGCAACACGTAGGCTGGATCTTGGAACTCGATATATCATTGCCTCTGGGGTAACGACAGCTTACGGGTAATGAGCAGCAAGTTTCAGCATAATAGGTGTTCACAAGTTGTACAGTGAAGGCCAGGTGAGTTACCCTGATTTGCTGGGCGGCCAATAACTGTTTAACCCTCTACAAGCCATTGTGACTTTCAGGTTACATACCATATTAATGTGTTTTGCTACTTTGTCTTCCATGCTGTAGCTCTGTATACCATTGTGACTACAAAGTAACAGTATGGCTACCCAAATGTCTCTCAACTCTTAACTATTAGTTTCTATATACCCCACCAGAGTTGGTTTCTATGTAGGGTCTCTGCACCTAGTTGAGTTCCTTCACTTTGCGTTCACTTGACCTGTATTATATTTCTTTTGCATCTGCATAACAATCTGGATAATTAAAATTGTAATTATTAATGTAAGTAAATACTTTTACTTTAGTAATCTATTGATTTTCAGGACTTATTAAATTTCTATGTCACAATGGGGCATCATGAAAATTCACTTCTTTCCATACGACATGGTTTGAACTCACTTTATTTGCTTATTATGCAGAATTACACTCCCTGAAATGGATCCGGAGACATTCTATGGCAAAACGGCAGGACCTACTAAGATAATAAATATTGTCGGATATTAATCTGAAGATTCATTGGTAAGTGCTGAGTCAGATGATGAACAACCAATATTATTTCCCCGGCGTCGGATGAATATCATTGAAAGTGACAGCGAAGGAGAAGAACATAGTTATCATTCTCCACTTGAGGTAGATGAATGCACATTCTCACAAGAAATAACATGGAAAACTGTAGTTTGTTCAAGAAGCCTTGGTATCAGTCAATGGAAAGGTAACCTCCCCAATTGCTCAGAGGAACCGCGAACCCCTATTCAATATTTTAGGCGTTTACTTGATAGTGATATAATAGGAAGCATAGTTGTCCAATTTATATGCTGCACAGTGTGGCCCTTCAAAGCCATTACATTTAACTGTGAATGCATTGGAACAGTTTTTTTGGGCCTTGTTTTTTCATGTCTATTTATGGATTACCAAAACCCATTATGTATTGGAAATCTGAGACAAGAATTCCAGCTGTGGCTGATACAATGAGCCGTAATAGACGGGAACCAATTAATTCAAAAATCCATTTCAGTAAAAATATTGATGGTGATCAGACCAATAAATTCCAGAAAATAAGGCCATTTCTGGACAAATTAGTTAGAAATTTCAACAGCATACCTCTAGGTGAAAAGCTTTGTGTGGATGAACAAATCATTCCATTCAAAGGAAGGCATAGTCTCAAACAGTACATGCCAAAAAAGAGGAGATCATATGATGATCAAGTACGCGATCCCACATCTCTCCGTGGTTCCCGATGGTAAATGGGATCATTCCAGCCGCTCGCGAATGGCGAGTCGCCGACGAAACAACAGACTGTTTTGCTAATGGTGAGCGGAGGATGGCTCCTTGTTTAAGAATTCCGCGAGTGATCACGGCCAAGATGCGAAAGGTCTAATTTGGCGGAAGATGCTCGAGACCACTTTCTCATTAATGCAGAGTCCAGGTTTGGGTAGATGTAGATAAAAACACGTTTTTGTGGTTTAACACACGGTGAAACTAATTGTAGCAGGATTTGGAACCATTGCCCTTCCATAATTACAATACCCCTCCCTTTTAACCCTGGGTTCGGAGCCCCTTCTTTCATTGCCAGTGATGGATCTGATGGGGTAAAACGCTAAGCGCAGGTGCACAGAGACTCGAGTGATTCCTACCCACCGTTTATACGGCTTCCTCCTATTTTCATAACCAATACTCAGAAGATAAAAAATTATCTTTGAGGGTGCTATACATTTACTATTGTACAGAGATGTGTATAGTGCGCATGCGAGCATGCACTGTGGGTTAAAGCTGGCGAGCAGCCACACTCAACTGAAAGATGAAGTTGACGCACCACGCATTTGTAGTTAGTCTTTATTGGAAATAAAGCCTAAGTTGTTAGAATGTAAAGACTAGACTGCTGATTAATTTCCACACCTCAACAGAGGGGGACGAGCAATTCCGAAAATTGAGGTCACATGGAGGGCACATGGGAGATTCTAGAAAGGTGGAAAACACAAGAAAAAGCGTTGTACCAACTATGAAATTATCACGTGGACAGCCCAACTTTAAATCAATTCATTGATAGAAAAGGAAAGTTCAGTCCTACAGACAGGCGATCAAGAGTTACAACTTTGGTGGCAGAAATGATATTCATCGATGATCTACCTTTCAGTACTGTGGAGAACGAAGGATTTAAAAATTAATTACACACCTCGAGCCTCGGTACACACTTCCCGGACGAAAGGTATTTGCCAATAAAATCATACCAGACCTCTATGAAAAAGTGCACAGAAAGGTCTAGGAACACCTTAGAGATCCTGAGATTGACCAAGTCAGTGTCACAACTGATATGTGGACATCGTTAGCAAACCACAATAACAAGAATCTGACTGTTCACTATCTCAATAATTCTTTTATCTTGAAAAGCATATGTATTGAAGTTGTGCCTTTTCCGGAAGTCAACCACACTGCTGAAAATATATGTGAATTTCTAACCACGGTTTTGCAAGACTCGGGGCTTGCAGGAAAAGTGATGGCAGTTGTAACTGACAATGGGCGGAAATTGGTTGGTGCTGACGAGTAATTTCAGTCGCATAAGTTGCTTCACTCATACTCTTCAGTTGGTATTAAAGGGTGGGTTGCTCAGCTCAAAAATTGTGATATCTCTTGCTGCGCTGTGCAGAAGAATTGTCGGACATTTCAAGCACTCCAGTAGGGCAAGAAAGGTATTGAAGAAATGCCATGTAATGACAAACGTTCCCCACCACATGTTGATACAGGACGAGCCCACTAGATGGAATAGCACGCTACACGTTTAAAAGATTGACTGAACAGCAGAACACAATTCTTTCGGCAGCGTCGGATATTTGACAGCTAAGCGATCCCGTCAACCAAATTCAGTGGGATCTTCTAGAAGCCATAATAAGTGTTCTGAATATCTTCGATTATGCTACACTTCAAGTTAGTGCAGCAAATTCTATGGCTTCAGAGGTAAGCAAACACTACTTCTTAGACAAAAACTAGCTTTGTATAAGTTTAAATAATGATAAAGCATTACCTTAGACTACAACTTGGGAAAACTGAACGAAAACTGAACGAAAACTTAACTACCAGCCTCATTCTCGTTTTGCTAACATTTAGGTGATACCTCTAGTTCAGCTGTTGGAATACGAGCTTGAAAAACCAGCTCCGCTTGGGAGTGGATTGCAAGGGATGAAGAATGACCTTTTGGCTTCTAAAGAGGTGGTTTGGTGTAATTGAAGAATCAAGGTTATATTGGTGCGCCACATTATTGGATCGCCTTTTCAAGGCCAATCCTTTCAAAGCAAAGAAATGGGATGCAGGGAGTCATCTAATGATGGTAGCCAAGCAAGAGGAAGGCATGCATTCTGATGTAAGTAGCCTTGGTAAAATTCAGAATACACCCAGTTTTTGTGCAGAGATATCTAAGTAAAGCATTTTAGGTTATTGTTAATGTTGTATGCAACATTTCTACCATATGATACTCTCAGCACTCACAAGGAGACATCGCGTAACAGTAATGGAGGACGAAGACAAGACATACGTTATTCTAAAGTGGAGTGAAAATACCGGAAATTGGTAATGTCTTTCCGCCCCATGTTCCCGGGTTCGTGAGAAAATTGCAAATAAACATTTTCGTCCCAAGTAAATACTTACGATTTCGCGCCTAACACAAGGCGAAATGGCTGAGGTGGTTTAGGCGCCAGTACCTATTATGCCGGGTTGGAGCGGGACGTCGCGGGTTTGAGGCTCATGCATGCGTAACTTTTTTTCGCTCGAATATACTTCGGAAACCACGAAAGATGCCAGATTCCGAACGTATACGACAGTAACTACGGTTTTTTTTTCGTTTTAAAACTATTTTCTGGAATTTCTACCTCCCAGAGTGTTGTAGACAATTGTGGAGTTTTTATCATTTGCTCGGAATGAGAGTTTGAGGAGAAAGGAGCGTCATTGGCCGAGTATTTCCGATTTTGAAATACTTTTTGAAACAGAAATGACTCCGATTAGTCGTGGGACTTTCTGGAGGCCATTAACGGAAGACAAAAATTTTAATGTTTATCTTGAAGCGATCTGATTGCTTTCAATTTCCTAGAAATTGTGCTCCAAGGCGGATATTGTAGTAGTAGTATTTGGTTTATAGGGTGCGTCGACAACATGGTCATTTTGCACCACTACCCGTCATGTTTATAAAAATTAAAAAAAAAGAAAAAAAAATATATTTTACATATATTGGTATTAAAATAAAATTGTTATCATGTACTCTTAGTCAAAATTAAAATAAATTTTACATCCTTAAAATACTGTTAAAAAGGCCAGTTAAATTTAAAAATGATAAAACACGGTTGAGAACATCTGAGTCATCGCCTAGGATCGACTTCATGTCTCCCGCTAACTGCAGCCTGCTACGCAAGCATCGGTATTTGTCACACTCCGTCAGGATATGCCGAACGCTGAGAGGGCAGTCGCAATCATCACAGCGAGGTGGTCGTTTCTCCTCGGTGAAGAGAAAGGAGTGAGTCAAAGGGCAATGCCCTATCCTCAAACGTGTGATGACCACTTCCTCCCGGCGGCTCTTCCTGGCGGATGTGGGCCACGCGGACACTACCGATTTCACCCCGCGCAGTTTATTATTTTCTACGTTCATCCATATATCCTTCCACTCTTCTAGGGCTACCTTTCTGAAGATAGCCTTAAGGTCTTCGTATGGTACCAGCGTCAGAGTTATTTCCTCCAAGTCAAGTGCCTCCTTCGCCAAAGCGTCCGCTCTTTCATTTCCAGGGATACCCACATGCCCTGGGACCCAAAGGAATGATACAGATATTCCCCTTCTGCTAAGGGATATCAAAGCAGTTTGTATATCTTGAACGATTGGGTGCATTGAAGAAAAACTAGAAATGGAGTTCAGGGCGCTAAGAGAGTCCGAGCATATGACGAAGGAGCCACTGTTTCCTTCTATCCCTCCTAGAGCCATTTTTATTGCGAGGAGTTCCGCTGTGTAAACACTACACAGCGGATTTAACCTCGCCTTGATGGCTCCATGGTGGGATGAGACAACTGCACATCCACAGGCAGCGTCAGACTTAGAGCCATCTGTAAAAACTGGCACGATACCGGGGTTGCAGTGAAGATATAGATAAAACTGACGCTGGTATTCCTGAGCAGTGGTTAAAGCTTTCTTGCGCTGAGTGAGTCCCATGTTGATTTTAGGAGCGGGAGTTTCCCATGGCGGATGTTTGGGAAAGCCAGAAGGATATACTTCAGGGAGCGTGATTAGATGCTCGGATATAAAACTGTTGAATCGTATGCTTGCCGGCCTAGTGGCTCTGGTTCGACGGTTAAAAAGTTCTAAATAGCGGGGTTTAAAAACAATGTTAAAACAAGGGTGAGTCCTCATAGATAAAATTTTTGCTACATAGCCGCACATAAGCATGTTCCTCCGATGGGACAAGGGTGGTTCTCCTGCATCCGCATAGATGCTTTGCACTGGACTCGTACGGAACGCCCCGGTGGCTAACCGTATTCCAGCATTGTGGACCGATGTCAGCGGGCGCAAGTATGACTCCCGACCGGAGGAGTACACAAAACAACCGTAGTCTAGTTTAGACCGTATCAGCGTCCGGTATAGTAAGATCAGCGTATTGCGATCAGCTCCCCAGGATGAGTGACTTAGATATTTCAGAATATTTAACGCATTTGTACATTTTCTTTTCAGGACACTAATTTGTTCCTTCCAGTTGAGGCGATAGTCAAATACAAGTCCCAGGAAACGGTTGGAGTCCACAAATGGAATGTTTTTCCCTCCTAAATGTAGCGGCGGAGGGATGTGTAGCCCCCTAATCCGGTGAAAGTGAATGCATTTCGTTTTTTCCAAGGAGAATTTAAATCCGCTCCTTTGGGTCCACTTCTCCAATTTATTCAGCGTAAGTTGGGTGAGTCTAACGGCAGAGGTTACATAAGATGACCTGCAGAATATCGCGAAGTCATCCACAAACAAAGACCCTATCACCGGTGACTTCATGCAATCAACGATATCGTTGATTGCCACGGCGAAAAGTGTTACGCTTAAAACTGACCCTTGTGGAACCCCATTATCTTGGCTGTATGCTACGGATAGGTACTGACCGATTCTAACCTTAAACACCCGATCGGATAAAAAATTCTGAATAAAAGTGGGTAGATTACCCCTGAGACCCCATTCGTGCAAAGTGTTCAATATTTTCCGCCGCCAGACAGTGTCATATGCCTTCTCTATGTCAAAGAAGACGCCGACAACATGTTGGCGGAGAAGAAAGGCTTCCTGGATGTAGTTATCTATTCTTATCAGGTGATCGATCGTGGACCGGCCTCTACGAAATCCACACTGAATATCGGAGAGAAGGTTTCGGCGCTCTAGCCACCAAATTAGCCGTCGGTTAACCATTCTTTCCATTAACTTGCACAGGCAGTTAGTGAGTGATATAGGTCGATAACCATTCGGGTCAGTACGGTCTTTGCCCTGCTTCGGTATGGGTATGACTACAGATTCCCGCCAGGACGACGGGAATGCACCGTCTCTCCAAAGGTGATTGAGAGTGTGGAGGACCTCTAACATTGCCGTCGTCGGAATATTCCGGAGAAAGGCGTTGTGGACCTCATCCAATCCCGGAGCCGTAAATTTGGATTCATCAATTGCTGATTGTAGCTCCCTAAGGGTGAACGGAAGGTTATAGTCTTCATGAGAGCGGATCTCACGAAAGTTGATTGGCGAGGCTTCTACTCGTAGTTTAATTCCCAAAAATGTGGGATTGTAATTTCTATCACTGCTTGTATCGGCGAGTAATAGGCCAAAAGCCTCACCAATCTCAGGAGCTGAGGTCACAATATCGCCACCTACCTTAAGGTAGGTTATTCCCAGCTGGTGGTGATTGCCCGAGATACTCTTCACCTTACGCCACACCTGTGCAAGTGGAGTCCTGCTATTCACATCCGACACAAATTCCATCCAGGAAGCTCTTTTTGCGTCTCTTACGACCTGTCGTGCCTTCGCTCGCAAGCGCCTGAAGGAGGATAGATTGGTTTCCGTCGGATATTTGTTAAAAATCCGCAACGCCTTTTTACGTAGGCGGATAGCTTTCGCGCAGTCATCATTCCACCACGGAACTTGAGGTCTCGTCGTAGTACCGCGAGACCGTGGTACGCTGACGCGTGCGGCCTGTATTATACTGCTAGTCAAATTATTAATATTGTCAACACTATCACGTGTTTCGTCATATTTGAAATTAAAACTGCTTCTGAAAAGCGGCCAGTCTGCTTTCCGGATAGCCCAATGGCCTGTCCGTATAAAACTAGGGTTATAATGCCCTTCCTTGGTAATAAGAAGTGGGAGGTGATCGCTCCCATAGAGATCGTCATGAACGGATAAGTTAAATTTTGTACTTATGGCGCTCGATACAATGCACAAATCTATGCTTGAAGAGTCGCCGGTAAAAGAATTAAAACGGGTTTTTTCCCCATTGTTCAATAAAACCAAGTCATTATCTAAAATAAAGGAGGATAAAATCCGTCCTCTACGATTGCATTGCCTTCTTGGGCTTCCCCAAAGAGGATCGTGGGCGTTAAAATCTCCTAGTAAAATAAACGGCTGAGGTAGTTGACGGACAAGAGCATTCAGGTAAAATTGAGTGACCGGTGCACCCTCGGGCAGGTACACGTTGCATAGCGTGATCGCCTCGGGGGCGTACACGGTGACTGCCACCGCTTGGTACGGCGTGTTTAGGTGCACTCGGGAGGTGTAAAGGGCCTCCCGAATAGCAACCATAACTCCACCATGGGCTCGTTGGCCACTGATTTCGTCAAATCTAAAAACGTTAAAACCTTTTAAAATCCCCTTGTCCGCCATTTTGAAATGCGTTTCTTGCAGACAAACACAACATGGGTTAAATTCGCGAGTTAAAATGGCCAGCTCCTCCTTATGCCGATAAAAACCATTACAGTTCCACTGTAAGATAAAAACCATAAAAGGTGAGTAATAAATAATTTTAAAATTAAAAAAAAAAATAAAATAATAAAAACGGGCATTAGGTTCAGAGGGAGAATCAGCGCTTTATGCGATGTCTCCTCCCCTTAGACCTAGCCCGGCGGACCTCCGACTCAGAGACATATTCATCCTCTTCCATCGACTCTGGTTGGCTCTGCCGGGCCGGACCAGATGGCCCGGGGGATTGAGATTTCCCACGCCTGATTTGCGTGGCCGGGGTGGAGTTGTTCGGGTTCTTAACGGGAGAACCCGAACTGGTGGCGTTCGTCTTTGCCGGATTTTGGGCCTTAGCCGGCTCGGCCGATTTCTTCGTCGTGGCTTTCTGGGGCATCCTCTTCGGTACATTAGATTCTTTTACGCTGTTCGTGGATTTGATTTCTTCGGTCTGTGTGGAGATGGTACACATTTTCTTGGGGGTTGCTGCTACACCTGCCCAAGATCGGGAAAACGTAGGGGCCATGAGACTCCGATACTTCTGCCGCGCCTCTCCATACGGGATTTTATCTAGGGTCTTAATTTCCATAATTTTCCTTTCGTCCTTCATCACAGGGCAATCACGAGAGTACGCTGGATGCGAACCCTCGCAGTTTACACAGAAAGGATCGGAGGAACACACGTCACCCTCATGCTTGTCCTTGCCACAGCGCGGGCAGGTGGTCTTACCCTCACATCGCGGTGCGATGTGGCCGAACTTTTGGCATTGAAAGCAACGCATGGGATTGGGTATGAATGGCCGCACTGGGACCGAATTATAACCTAAATATACTTTCTCGGGGAGCTTATCGAGAGAGAACGTGAGGATCACAGATGTAGTATTAATCATCTCACCATTCCTCCTAGTCGTAAGGCGACGACAGTCCGTTACACCTTGTTGGGCCATTTCTCTCTTAATTTCATCTACTTCAACGTAGAGGAGATCATAATGACTGATAACTCCCCGAGAAGTATTTAGGGTGCGGTGGATCTCTACAGTGACCGGGATGTCATGGAGTTTTTTCACTTTTAGTAGTTTTTCGGCCTGATTTATATTAGCAGTCTCAACCAATAGAGTACCATCTCTTAGTTTTTTAACAGAGTGAGGTTCCCCAGGGATAACCGCAGACAGTGAACGTTTAATGAAGAAGGGAGACACCTTTTTAAGCGTCTCACCATCTTTCGCACATTTTACTATCAAATAGCGCATGCTCTAAACGAAAATATTATCTCCCCCGCCCGTATCCGGGCGGGATCTTTTATTTGGAGGGAGTGAGATTGTCTCCATGAAAATTAGGAATTCATCCCCTGGGCTCCCCACCCACCACGGAGCCACACATTCGGGACGCCACACCGCAAACCGGTGTGGTCGCCAGGGCTACCCAAGGGATATAGCACCATTGTTTAGGGGGCCTGCTTCGGGTGGGGCCTCCAGTGCATGGGCCCTCCAAACCCATACACCTTTGGCCGCCCTACACAAACCCCCGTCACTCCAGCACTCGCCATCGAAACGTGTCGATAAGCCGATTGATCAAGACTGGCTAGATCTTGACCGCCCGTTTACAGGGAAACCAGGGCCGAAGTGGGGTGTTGAACTCCGGCCCATACCGGGCTTCCGACACCCGGCTGGGTTCCAGAGAACTCACCCACCAGGATCCCCTTCTCCCCCTTACGGGTCTCCGCACACGGCAAACATGCGGGTGGATCGCAGGCCAGCTGGTATGGCCGCACACAGACAGTGGACCCACAAAACTGTCCGGACGCATCCCTTTGCTGCCTGGGGGTTTGTTTTCGGGGTTTCACCTCCCCGCCCTTTTAGTCGCCTCTTACGACAAGCAGGGATACTGCGGGAGTATTCTCCATCCCCCTACCCGCAGGGGTAAAGGCGGATATTTTTTACTAAACTTTTCCTTCAATCGCGAAGATTTTCCTGCCAGAAAAGAGATTAAAACAGGTGCCAAGAGTATGGATAAGAGGCTTGAGAGGAGCCAATATGGGACAACGTATTTAATGAAGCGACTGGGGGGGGGGGTTGAGAGGGGGGGAAAAAGAAATTCCATTTCAGTAAAGGAAAATTATTGGGTAATAAAATACTAATTCCTTTCCAAAACCATGTTTATTAAAACTGCAGGAATTATAAATTTCAGTCATGGTGTTGAATAGCATGTTTTTGGATGATATATCATTTGAAGCAAAGAATTTCCCTACAATGAGAGCATTTAATGAAGCTCTCACCGGAACATTTGCATCTGCGTGTACGCAAATCTTGTGGAAAACACATTTCTCTTACATTTCTAAATACATTCCTCTCCTCCAAAAATTTTGATGCAAACCATGCATAACTTATCATTTCATTGAACAATGGTGAAGATAGCCGATTATGGATCAAAGAATGGATTTTAATGGCATCTTCTCGAGATGTAATTTCCCTTTTTTCCTTCAATAGGACACTGCTATTTTGTGATCTTGCAATAATTGTTTTATTTGTCTATAAAAATAAACATCGCACGGCTGACATAACGGGGTGCACTTGGGATGTATCACTTTTAATGTACATGTAGGTTCGTCATTGACATTAGTAAATAGTTCATCATGCATGCCAGCATTTATTTGTCCTCCCCAGGAATCGACCACCATTAAAAATATTTTTTCACCAACGTAAGGCTTAATTACCTTCTCTAAAAACTTTTTAAAAAGTGCACTTGTCAGTTTTCCTGATTTTGAGCACACTACATTAACATTTCTATATTCATTCTCCATGGACATCACAATCTCCTTCACACGCGGACCAAATTCACCCCCTGCTTCCTGCATGCACAAGAACACCTATGGGAGCAGTTTTCCCGATGCAGTTATGGAATACTGCGCCGTGTACGAGTGAGTGAGTTTGTGAACACTCCCACCTGCCACGTGCACTGTTTTTTGTCCCTTGAATGCAAGCGTTCTCTTTACATCTGCCCTATATGAACACCCAGTTTAGTCGGTATTCATCACAAAATCCTTATCGTAGTGCTGTATCATGCGTTTCACCTGTTTTTGAAATATATCCGCTGATTTTAAAATGTCCTCTAAATTACGCTCCTCACTTCTAGACACATACTTGGTGACTTTTCTCTGAACAAGGCGAAATTTTTTTTTAAACGCAGTCACCCAAGTAGCACTTGCTGAAAACTTAAAGCTCTCGGACACATATTGAACTGCCGCTGAAAGTGCCCAAGTCGTCACTGATTCGTTTCTCTTCCTAGCTTCCAGAAAGTCCCACGACTAATCGGAGTCATTTCTGTTTCAAAAAGTATTTCAAAATCGGAAATACTCGGCCAATGACGCTCCTTTCTCCTCAAACTCTCATTCCGAGCAAATGATAAAAACTCCACAATTGTCTACAACACTCTGGGAGGTAGAAATTCCAGAAAATAGTTTTAAAACGAAAAAAAAACCGTAGTTACTGTCGTATACGTTCGGAATCTGGCGTCTTTCGTGGTTTCCGAAGTATATTCGAGCGAAAAAAAGTTACGCATGCATGAGCCTCGAACCCGCGACGTCCCGCTCCAACCCGGCATATTAGGTACTGGCGCCTAAACCACCTCGGCCATTTCCCGGCCCGAAATCGTAAGTATTTACTTGGGACGAAAATGTTTATTTGCAATTTTCTCACGAACCCGGGAACATGGGGCGGAAAGACATTACCAATTTCCGGTATTTTCACTCCACTTTAGAATAACGTATGTCTTGTCTTCGTCCTCCATTACTGTTACTCGATGTCTCCTTGTCAATGTAGAAATGATAGGCCAATGTAAAATTTGAGTCTATTTTATTGGTGCTATGCTTCCTTAAACATCAAGGTAAATATATGAAGTAGTCTATCAGTAAATTTGACGGTACTAATTACTATTGTTTTCAGCTCCCTTGTGTATCTTATTTAATAGAACTAGGGGAGAATTAGTGCCAAATGTTGTCCTTAAGTTATTTATTTTTTGTCGGTTTGCATTCAGAATTCCCAGCGAGTGATTATGGAGAAAGAAATTCAGGGTGGCAGACCACAGCTCCCACAAAGCACATCCTCACTCAGGGTTCAGTACCACAGCTTCTTCACTGAACTTCCAAATACTGAGAGAACTTTCAGAGGTGTTGAGTAAGAGACTTGTGCTTCAGTTAAACTACGCTGCCTGGTACCGGTGTGAGTACTGGAAGACTAAGGACTCACTTCCAACTCTTCAGAAGCTAGCGAAGCACCTAATAAGTATCCCCCAGCTACTGTAGCTAGTGAACGGGTTTCCAGTTCTGCTGCATTTGTGTGATACCAAGCGAAATAGACTAGATCCTGACCTAGCTAAAATGTTGGAGTTTTAAAAAAAGAACTTGACAATCAAGGATTCGTATTATTGTGGCATCGACATCGTCTTTATGTTAATGTTAAAGCTTAACATTTCTAAACTTGATGTTAATTTTCAAGTCTCCATGGCTTATACTCTGTTATCATCTGTAAATCGTATTAACCCTTCAAGACATCATAGGATCCAAAAATAAGAACTGAGATCCGGGATCCGAAATGAAGGATTCGAATTTGGATTTTAAAAACCTGGATCTGCTCATCCCTAATACATATACTTAATGGAATGGTTCATCAAAATGTTACAATGTAGCGGGCATGATTAATTTGCTTATCCTACACACAGAAGTTGAAATAACATTTTTACAGGACGATATGAGGTAATGTGTTGCGGCGAGTTGATATGGTCCGATGTGAAAGGGGTGGTTTCTCAGAGAGACAAGACTAGTTAGATATGAAGCAAGTAGGCATTTTCTGAATGAATCTAGCATAAACTGGCTGTTACTAGCTAAAAGCAAGAGCCTTCTAGTGAGTTCAAAAGAGTTATTACGAAACGAGGCCGTGTGTCCTAGATTGGATCCAGCTGCAAAGGCAAAGGACAATATGAAACTAGTTGACGTGATGTAGATTGTAGCATTTTTTGAGCATACCCCTCCCCCATTTATTTCCTCTTTAGACAATTTATCCTCTGCGGACTATTTATCCTCCGGAATTAGCCGAAAGACTAAGCGCGTCAGTGGCGGGGCGCGCCTCGGGCAAGTCCTCCGGCCAGTCCGGAGGATAAATAGTCCGCGTGGGATAGATTGTCCAAAGAGGAAATAAATGTGGAAATAAAACGACATCTGTCGTGCTAACGACGATCGCGAACTCAAGCCATGCACTCATTGATACAGGTTTTTCTCTTTCAATTTGCGACGAGAAGTTCTTCGAGAGCCTCAAACTTCGCGGTCGTAATAAGCGTTTCGATTCTATCAATTTAGTTAGTCTCCAGTGAAGCTTTTCGCCTCAAATTCTCTGTACAGCTGAAACTTCAAATCGGAAAATTCTCTTGGGTACACAAGTTTTATGTTGCTTAAGTTCCATTTCCTGTACTTCTCGGTTTTGACTTTATTACAAAATCTCAAATGATTGTTCTGACCACGTCTGTGGCATTTCAAAATGAGCCTTCACTTTTGTTTAGTTTTGGGGAATCTGGGAACGAAATTTCGAAAACAAATAAGTTAAATCGGCGAGAAAGTCAGTTCTTGTTCCTTCTTTGAAGATAACAGGTGGTTTGACAGATTATGCCGGGCCCTTGGCGTCCAAAGAATCAGTTCACCCTTCTGATGACTTGTTATGTGATTTAATGCGATTGTTATCGCAATATCCTGATGTTCTCACCCGTGAGTTAGGAGTGACATCTCCGATGACCTACGAAATTGAGTTAATAATTTCTACGCCTATTCGAAGTCATCCATATTCTTTTGCTCCTAAAACTCAGCTGATGAAGAAACACATTGAGTCGCTGCTTGACAAAGGTATCGTAGAAGTTTACAACTCAAACTGGTCTTCTCCCGCATTTCTAATTCCTAAGAAAGATGGAACTGACAGATTAGTGGTAGATTATAGAAAGTTAAATAAGGAAGTGAAGGTTGATGGCTATCCCACATCATCGGCGGAGAATGCTTTTCAATATTTGTCGAGTGCCAAATATTTCTCTATCCTTGATTTAAATTCTGCTTTCCATCGAAATCCTTTAACCGAGGAATCTAAGAAATAAACTGTTTTTTGTTACGCCGTTTGATTGTTCCAATACACCAGACTGCCTTTTGGTTTTGCTAACTCTCCGCAGGTCACAAAGCCGATTAGCGAAGTGTTGGGAGATTTAAAATATTCTTGAGTGTACCCGAATATGGATGATTTGTGTATTTATTCTAAAACTTCCAGTGAATATATCAATCATGTGAGAGCCGTCCTTTCGAGGCTACGAGCGTCAGGTCTCACCGTTAGTGAAGGAAAGGTGAAGCTGGGTACTGCCTCTCTTCTCTTACATTCTTGAGTCATTTAATCAAGGACGGTACACTCCAGGTTGATCCGGACAGAATTAAGCCGATCAAAGATTTTCCTGTTCCAAAGACTCTCAAGGAGGTTGCGAGATTTCTGGGCATGTGTGGGTTTTACTCCAAGTTTATTCCAAGGTATTCTGAAATTTCTATTCCTTTAAATCGTTTGGAACGTAATAATATTCCCTGTTGTTGGACAACGGCGGACACCCAAGCCTTTAGTCAGTTGAAACAAGCTTTCAAGAATCCGCCTGTGCTTTCTTTCCCTCGTTTTGACGACTAATTCCATTTGTTCGTTGACACAAGTAATGTTGCCTTGGCCGCTGTGTTAAATCACAAGGTGAATGGACATTTTATTCCGGTGGAGTACGCCAGTAAAGCCTTGCTTGATTACGAAAGGAAGTTTTCCACCTATGAGTTAGAATGGATGGCCATTTGTCGGGGAGTTGACAAATTTAGTGTATCTCCAAGTAAAACCGTTTTATTTGTATACAGATAATGGTGCTTTATCTTGGTTATTCTCGCATCCTAAACAGTTGGGAAAAATTGGCCGAATGGTACTTAAACTTTCTTCCTACAAATTCACCATTCATCATGTCCGTGGTTCTACTAATTCGGTTTCTGATTGCCTGTCTCGCGTTATTCCTGTACAGTCTCATTCTAATGATGATTCTAATAACTCCAACAGTTAAGGTGACTGAAGAGCCTTCCTCTCGAATTGCCTGTGTTGCATAATATTCCACTGTCTTTTGTGAATATTCGTGATCACCAGAAATCTGATTATCTTTTGAGGGAAATATTCTTGAAATTAGAAAAGGATCCTTTATCGTGTCCAAATAATTTTGTCAAGGGTCAGCTCCTGTGCTTTGGTAATTCACAAACAAAAAAGGGGAAAGTAGTCTTGCCTGCTGCTCTAAGGCCCATGATATTCCAGTATTTTCACTGTGCTAGCCTAGGTGGTCATCTTGGGATGGTTAAGACTTATGATAAAATAAGCGGAGATTATTGGTGGAAGAAACTGAAATTCTGGGAAATCGTAAATTTAATAAGCTGGGGACAAGTGGAAAAAGGTATAACATTAATTGTGTGCAATTAAACAATGATTAATAATTCAATCTGATAACTTATATGCAGCACTTCAATATTTATTATGCATGAATAGCACTGTATTACTTTTAATATGCCGGTTCAAATTACTTGGAATGGATAGTTAAAGAATTGAGCAGTTCACCCTCTTTTATTGATGGAGTATTTACTGTTTATGATGGTGAGATGTCGTCAGATGTTACACTGGTGAAGTTAATATACCAGCTTGTGTAAGTAGGTTGGAATGAGTAAGGGTGTTTGTGGGAGTAGAGTTGGAGGAGCCCATTATAAGTACTAGAAAAGAGGAATGGGGATTAATGAAAAGGTAATGGTTATACATGACAAACTGAACACATTTTTGTATAAATGACACCCATCCATCCTTGAAATTGATTTTTAAAATTTGTTTCAGCGGCACTAACAGTGTGGTACCAGAGGAATATCCCTGAGGCAGTCATTAGAGAGAAGTTGCATGGCAAAAATGCTGCTTGGAAGAGAGCCATAACTCAGAAAGGGATTGATATGGCTAATGCTAATGATCCAGAGAAAGTGGCCAGAAAAAAACTGTTGAGAGCACAAAGACTGGAGCTTATTAGTCAATAAAATATGTTGAACTATACTTGTGTTGCTGAGCATTCTTAATAAGATATTCTGTTGTAATCACCTTAGTCTGGTCTTAGTTCTGAATGCAGGATGGTATTGTTCTATTATCTTCTCCACTGCTGGTTCCCTATATACCGGGTCCATGCATTCACGATTGATTACCTACCAATTCCATGTGTTCCTTATTGGTTCCCAGCCACCGCAGGATGTCCAATGGACGTCCACTTCGCATCCAAACATCCACAAGTCCATATTGGACATCCATTGGACGTCCATTGGATGCCATAGTAATGACATCCTGTGTAAGTCCACGCAGGGACATCCATATTGAGTCCATGGAATGATGTCTAGGGGATTTGATTCAAATTAAAGCGTAAAGTATCATTAAACAGTCATGAGGTAGTGATTGACGAAAATCTTAAAAGTCATGACGATAAGTGTAGCAATGAAATTATTAGGCTGTCATTGTAAATTTTCTTTGACATTTATACTCTGATTATGTGTGTATCCCATTTTCGAATATCATCATTAATATCATTTTTATTTTTTAATAATTTTATTTATAATTAATTCTTATCGCTAATAGAAGCGGGAATGTTACTTGGAATCTGATTCTTTGATCGACCATGTATTCCCATAATATTCGTAATGTCGGTGATTTAAATCTATTTAGAAATGCCCTATGTTAAAGTATTTCACGTAATTTTCCTGGAAATTTTCGTATCTGTGTAAATTAAAAAATAGACTTATCAACTTAGCTTCGAAACCCTTCAATGATTACGCTTTCGTCCGAACACGTATGAATAATTTGAAATTTGCATAAATTGGTTTGATTTCGTATTTGCCGCTGGCTGCTTTCCGACCCTAGGTAGTCCAAAGTATAGTTGTTAATTTTTATTATAGTAGTAGTTTAAAGAATAATAATCGTTATTGATCCAGTAAAATAAAATTAAAATCAATTGATATGTTTTTGATCAAACAAATTTCATTAATATTGAATTTAGAATGCGATGATGGATATGACACTGACTTTCTCGTCATCGTTTTTCGGTCATTTGTGGATGTTTGTTTCCGGTCACATGTTATGGTGGTAGTTTGGTTGGTTTGGTTGAAGTTTCGGCTGTGATAGTGGTTTCCAGTTTCAAGAGCTAAGGTGTTTGGCGTGCTTCTGGATTTTTCATTTTTCCAAAGACTAAGGAGTGAAATATCAGCCGCGAAATCATTGTAGAACATTCCTGGGTCCCGTAATATATTTTTGTGGTAAGCAGATTCGTATTTCGTTGATTCGTAACCACGGAATAAATATCAAGGACTGGTTACACGATTAATAATCTTGTACGAATTAATTTACATCAAATGTAAAAACTTGGTAGAACGGTGTTAAAGGGGAGATATTGTGAATGGTATTTTAAATTTTACAGATAATGCCCAAAATACGGCGACGTTCCAAACAGGTAGTAGGCAAAAGACACAGAATAGACTTATTCGTCAGCAGACCTGAGGTGCACATGAGTTAGAAAGAGACCAAGAATCAGAAAGCAGTAATTGTGTGGCTAGTGGACGAAGTGATTGGTCTAATCATGATGATTGCCCACCAGAAGAATCTGAACTGGAAGGTATTGATGGATTTATATACATTGATGATATTATTCGTACCAACCTTCGAGTTGAATCACTGTGAGAGTGATATGTATATTATTATAGTTGAAGTAATGCACGATAGAGACAGACTGGGTCATTCAGTGTCACATTATCATTGCAGATAATGGAACGCTCGCAGAACAGCATGCCGAGGAAATTGTCCCTCTGCCATTGGTCCTGCCTTGTGGAAGTGATTCTGGCGCGAACTTCAATCCCGTAAGCTCAAATATTAAGCATAGGCTTGCTAACTGGGCTGTACAATCTAATATCCCAAGATCAAGTGTGTCCGAGCTACTTAAAATTTTGAAAACTGTTCCAGCGCTGTATGATTTGCCATCAACAGCCTCAGCACTGCTTGGAACTCCCATATTTCAGCCTGTTACTGCATGCTCCCCGGGACATTACTTTCACTTTGGAGTTCAAGCAGGCATTTTGTATGCCCTAAGAGGTTTCCAAGATAATGCACCTGATGTACTTGAACTTTTCATAAATATTGATGGACTTCCCTTGAGTAAAAGTTCCCTCAGTCAGTTCTGGCCAATATTAGGGACTTGTGCTAATGTACCTTGTAGTGAACCGTTTATCATTGGATGTTATCATCATTGCAAAAAAAACCAGAAAGCTGTAACACTTTCTTGAAACCTTGTGTGGATGAGGTGAAGGAGCTGGTTGCTAATGGGTTGTTGATAGCATCAAAAAAGATCTGTGAGAATCGCAGTTGGACCGCTATGGGAGGCATACCCTGTGCGAGTGTTGGTGGAAGGATGTGGTAAGAATGCATTTGTGCTGAATTTTTTTGTTTACTGTTTTGATTGGAATGTAAATTAAGGACCCTGTTTTCGTTCATATTATTGTCAGTATCTTCTTTGCATAGCCTTTTCTACCAGTTAAATTTTTGTTAATTGTCAACAAAATGTCAATATCTATACATAGTTTTTGTTAATATTTTGCTTAGAAACGTATGAAAGGGCACGCTCTAAATGCAAGAAGGCTGAATACACCTCGGATCTCGTAGTAGTAGTGGGGTTGATAGGGTGCGTCGACGACATGGTCATTTTGCACCACTACACGTCATAATTATAAAAAATAAATATACGCTGTACATTATGATATTATAATAAAGTACTTGAGATAAACGCTGAGTCAAAATTAAAAATAATGTTACATCCTTAAAACACTATTAAATAGGCCAGTTTCATTTAAAAATTCCAAAGTGCGGTTCAGAACATCTGGGTCATCGCCTAGAATCTCGCCCGATCGCCCGATATCTCTCACACTCCGTCAGGATATGTCGAATGCTAAGAGGACAGTCGCAGTCATCACATCGCGGTGGAATTTTCTCTTCGGTGAAGAGGAAGGAGTGGGTCAGAGGGCTGTGCCCTATCCTTAGTCGTGTTATGACGACTTCCTCTCGGCGACTCTTCCTGACGGACTAAGGCCACGCTGTCACTGCCGGTTTTAAACCGCGCAGTTTATTACCTTCTGCGGTTCTCCACGACTCCTTCCAGTGCTCTAGGACTGCATTTCTTAAAGCCGCCTTCACATCTTGGAAGGGTACCGGCATCGGTTCCATGGCGTCCATGGCGAGTGCCTCTTTCGCCAAAGTGTCGGCTCTCTCGTTCCCGGCGATACCCACGTGTCCAGGGACCCACATGAAAAAGATCCTAGTTCCCTTTTTGTCAAGAGAGAGGAGTGAAGATTGAATCTCCTGGACTAGAGGGTGCGCGGGAAAAAGGCCGGAAATGGCATTCAGTGCACTTAGGGAGTCCGTGCATACAACGAAGGAGCCACGGTCCTGTATCCCATCCAGGGCCAGCCTAATAGCGTACAGCTCCGCTGTGAAAGCGCTACACATCGGATGAAGCCTTGCTTTCGCAGCTTCGTGATGGGGTGAGAAGACTGCGCACGCGCTGGCGGTGCCTGATCTGGAGCCGTCGGTATAAATAGGCACGAGATCTCGATGGGTGTCTAAGAACATATAAAATAGACGCTGGTACTCTTCTGCAGTGGTAAAGTGTTTTAGACGCTTGTTAAGATCAGTATTGATTTTAGGCGCGGGTGTGACCCAAGGCGGACTTTTGCAGCTTCCGATAGGGTATATGTCTGGGAGTGTAATACCTTGCGCTTGGATGAAAGTATAAAACCTAATGCTAGCAGGCCTAGTGGCTCTTGTCCGGCGATTAAAAAGTTCTATTAATTGAGGTTTAAAAACAAGGTTGAAACATGGGTGGGACTTCATAGATAAAATTTTGGCAAAGTAATTGCACATGAGCAGGTTCCTTCGGTGGCACAATGGCGGCTCTCCTGTATCCACATGGAGGCTTTGCACCGGGCTAGTCCGGAACGCCCCAGTGGATATCCGTAGGCCTGCATTGTGTACCGCGTTCAGAGTACGTAGGTATGACTCCCGACCGGAGGCGTATACGAAGGAACCGTAGTCAAGCTTCGACCGGACCAACGAACGGTACAACAAGATCAGCATTGAGCGATCGGTTCCCCATGTTGAGTGACTTAAGAATTTTAAAATGTTTAGAGTCTTAAGACATTTAAGTTTTAAAGTATCGATATGTTCCCGCCAGTTGAGGCGAGTCAAAAATCATTCCTAAAAAAACGTACAGAGTTAACAAACGGAAGGTTTGTTCCGCCCAAGGTTAGTGATGGGGGAATGGTATGACCCCTACACCGGCGTAAGTGGAGGCATTTAGTTTTCTCCAAGGAGAATTTAAAACCGTTATCTTTGGCCCACCTATCCAACTTGTTTAGAGTAAGCTGGATAAGTCTGCCCGCGGTAGCTGGTTGGGATGACCTACAAAAAATTGCGAAGTCGTCCACAAACAACCTCGGATCTCAATTCAGGTGATGAACTGGGACGGGGTTGCCGTGCACAAAAGAGGAAATGCCTGGATGATGAAGGTGAGAGGGAATCAATGTAATTCTGAAATCCATCTGAAAGATTTATAACTGTAAAATTAATGCCTGTGTTTTATCTTTTTCTTTTTAATATTTTCAGATTTCTCAACTGGTAGTGGAGATAGTGAGGAAGACAGTGGTGCCTCACGTTTTCTTCCTCCACCTCCTAGGTATAACCCTGCCACCTCGGGTACAAAGGGTAAAAAAAATACGACAGCTAAGTCCTCCAGAGGGAGTTCAGGACACCAGTGCACAATCATCAGGGGAAAGTTGTGGTGTTGATAACAGAAAGGCACACCAACCGGAAACAAGTTGTAGTTCAGGTAAGGTTACATATTGCTAGTTTGAATATTATTATGATGATTACAATGATTCACTCATAAACATTAATCTTGACAATTTTTCCCTCACAGAATGGCGTTCAAAGGTTGATATAAAGCTCAATCAACTTTTGGAGAATCAAAATGAAATAATGGCAAAGCTTGACCTGATAGCCAGAAAAGAGAATGAGATTATGAATTTCGAAAATTTGAGTTTTTTTGAAAATTTACCATTCAGGGCGATCCCTCGAGTGGCTGAATTTGAAGAGGAGTTGAGTAATGGCAACACCCGAAATCAATTTGTGAGTGCGAGTTTGATTTTCTATAGTTACTGTTCAAATGCTTTTAACTTAGTGAACGATTTTAGATGCAGTGATATTTTGGTAGAGGTAAGACAAACCCTATTAAAATGAGGTTATTGTGTACCAGCATGAAACCCTGAATTGCTATTAAATGACAAACATTGGTGAATTTCCCACTTTACTTTTCAAATGGTGATTTCTATGAACATTTTCATAGTAGTTTAATTGTTTGAAGAATGGGTTGGTTAAGAAATATTGAGAATTTAAGAGGCTATCAATACTGTGCAGAATTCAAGAGTAATATTTATAGCAGTTGATCAAAGCAGTGTGATACAGTAAATGTAATTCATTGTCCACTGCAATCTAATACCACCCGCAGGGGAAAATGTTTTTCTCTTGTTGTACGCCATGATCATAATTGTTGCTTTTTAATACTGTGATATCATCTAGTTGAGATGTGTTGCCTCTTATTTTGATTGGGTTTTCTCAAAATATATAAACAGGATATAAAATTAATTGCTATTTAGTTTGTGCATACATGTTTTATTTCAGGTTAATTATTTGAAAAAGATTGGGGGTTCGTCAGTACCTGATGCAAACAGGCGCTGCCTGAAAGAAATTTTCACAAATGAAGTTGGGAAAAATTATTCAATAGATGGCCTGAAGGAAAATCATGAACTCTGGGATACAAATCTTTATTCATCAATAACCTGTAAGTATAATTTGAACCTGCCTTCACTCAGTGCTTCAACTTGTATGTTACATTGTATAGTGAAAGTAGAACTCACCATGGACTAGTTTATGGACTAACAGCTTTTAGTGTATGGATTGAATTCCACTAATTGACAATCGGGGAGCCAGTTCCTTTTCATGGTTCATTTTATCATAAGCCAAATGCTCTACCAAGTAGGCCATCACGCTCCCCAACCTCATGTGACAACATTTGAATACTAACGAATATTTTTTTTCGCCACCATGCTTCTCATTATTGAGGAGATCTCATTTTTCCTTCGTAAACTTTGTCTTGTGGCAACAAATGTTTAAGTGACTTTTATAGCAATTCAAATGATTCTTTCATAGAATTTCTGTTTGACATTAGTTTTCAGTTATTCCGAGCCTATTAACTAACGTAGATGACATTTTAATTAACCTCACTATTTAACAATATTAATGAGATTACTCTATTCTTCCATTAGTTATATTGATGAATTTGGAAACAAATTACAACCAATTAAACCCTTAGCTATCTGAATTGTTTTAAGTATCAAATGACACTTGCTTCATAAAATGAAAAAAATATATGCAACTTCTGAGGCCTTTTTACAAGTTTTTTAGTTGAACATTACTTAAGCATTATGTAATCCAAGAGTGTAGGCTTTTTAATGTCCAATTTTCTGTATTCTGAAATGAATCTGTAGAGGTTTGAACTCCCTTATTCAAGTAATTCACTCACTCCGATAGGTGCAGTGATGAACAAGTTCCCTGCAGCCACAAGGAAGGTGGACAAAGTTGCACGGGATTGGCAGAGGCACTGTAGTGATCGAATGAAATGTAAAAAGGATTATGTTTAGATGTGAATCTTCACATGTGTATTTGTGTGTATTTTTATTATTTTTTTGAGTTGTTGAGTTGAGAGTTAAGGTGTGCTATAAATGTGTTTGTTTCTTTTCTTTTCTTTTACTTCATATTGAAGAAATGTGTGTATTTTTATTATTTTTTTGGAAGTAGTGCAATAAATGTGTTTTTATTACTTCATTTTATTTTTTTATCACCATACTGTAAAATTTCTTCATTTAACTATCTCAAAAAGCTAAAAAATTGCCAAAATCCTTTCTTAATCCTGAAATGGACATTCTCTGGATGTCCTCAAGTGGGACATTTGGACATCCATAGGCAGTCCATTGGACATCAGATGGACATCAATGGATGTCCTCAACATCCATGTTGGGACATCCAATGGACATCCTTGCAGTGGCTGGGTTCCCTACCAATTCCATGTGTTCCTTATTGGTTCCCTACCAGTTCCATGCGATCCCTACTGCCTTCCTACCAGTTCCATGCGTTCCCCACCGGTTCCCTACGAGTTCCATGCGTTCCCCACTGGTTCCCTACCAGTTCCAGGTGTTCCCTACGTAATCCCTACGAGTTCCATGCGTTCCCAACTGGTTCCCTACCAGTTCCATACATTCCCTACTGGTTCCCTACCAGTTCCATTCGTTCCCCACTGGTTCCCAACTGTTCAATTCCTTGCCGGGAACATGGTGCTTCAGATCTGAAATGTTCAGATCAGAATTTTGAGATAGGGCAACTTGATCCCTGCACAGTTAAAACAAGTTAATACAATGTGAAGCTACTTGGCGTCATCTAGATGAATCTAGCTTAAATGCACAAAAGCTAGTTGCTATGACTTGATCCCCACACATTTAAAACGAGTTAATACTAGTGATGGGACGACCGGTCCCACGGTTCAACCGGTTCTTAAAGGAACCGAGAGAACCAGAACCGGCCTATAAAACCGGTTCTTCGGTTCTGTTTTGGACATTATTAATCTTTTAAACGACCAATGACTGAAGCGTACATTAGTGCTGTTTTCTTAATCAGAAACGTGTAATCAATAATGCTGAAGTTGATTTGACGATAATCACGGTAAGGGTAATGTAAATGTGCTCCATGTCGAACACCACGAAGTTGAGAGGGTTAAGAGAAAGGATTGAAACTAGAGCGGTCACATCGCACAGCGAAAACACGATGCTAAAAATTGTTCTTGTTCATTATTTAAGTCCCGTCAATAAGTCGGCCCACGGTGGAGTGTTTTTAAGTTTCCGATCAAAGGCGTTGACTGGTGTACCGTAGGCATAGTTGAAGAGGAAATACAGTGTAAACAAATACATACGACTTTTAAAGCTCTTCGACTCACTGGCGAGGTAGAAATCACTTTTGTGCCATATTGGCTACGTAAGCCATTTCGGACGTAGTCACTGTGAATGATATGAGAAATCATAAGAAATTAAGCAATATCCAAGGTAAGTCTTCTTTCGAGAGCAGCAAACAGCAAACAACCTTCGTTAATCGACCACTACGATATTCGATTAGTCTCTCCGAGAACGCGATTCGAGTAATCTGTGTCAGTGTTCAACAATGCTCAGCCGGTTTGCTATCACGATGTGCTAGTTTTGCTGTGAACCCAGAAAAAGTTACCATATAAAAGACATTAAATAAATTTTCAGTGCTCCCACGGACATATTATCCTCCAGTAATTAAGAGAACGATGTCCGATGTGTGAAATCACTTCCGGATAGACCATTCGGACGACAAGTCTGCAGTACGTAAACATTGCGGCACTAGAATTTCGCGGGGTATCTCAAGAAGTACTTCAAACCTGAGGAAGCATTTAAAAGCCAAACACCCTGCGGTAACACGCTAGAGGCAATGCGTTGAAATTCCTGAACCTGACTTGACTGAGGAGCTGGAAGTGGATATTGATGAACCGTCCGTATGTGACGTTAGTGGTGAGTGGTCTCAATCAACTTGCACAGTATCAACACGGAGTGTATCTCCGTGTGCTACTACTACGTCATCTCCTTCACTATCGGCTGAAAGATTTCTTCGGTCAAGACGGCATGAATACCAGCCCACTCTAACACTTGTGGAGTTGAAACGCAAATTTAAACCAGGAGACTGACGAAGTAAGGATATCACACGTTTAGTTGGCGAAATGATATGTAAAGACCAGCAGCCCTTCTCTGTAGTTGAGGACAGAGGTTTTCGAAAAATTATTGATCATCTCGAACCTAGCTACTCATTACCTGCAAGAAAGAATTTTGCCAAGAAAGTGATCCCTGAACTATTCGAAGAAATGAGGGCTAAAGTAAAGTGCGTTCTTCAAAATGCAGGAATTTGTCGCCATCAGGAATTTGTGGACATCGTCTGCCTGTGATGACTACTTGGGCTTAACAGTTCATGAATGATGTCAGTCCTTGATGAAAGCTTTGTCCTTCACCATTATAACCTAGAAGTAATCCCATTCCCGGAAGTAAGCCACTCGGCTGTGACTTTATGCGAATTTATCACAAAAACTCTGAGTGGGGTATTGCCGAAAAAGTTGTGACTGTAGTAAGAGATAATGGTCGAAACATTAAGGCAGCGCTGGAGATGTCTCAGTTCAGCCATATCCCTTGTTTAGCTCATACATTTTAATTGGTAATAAAAGATGGGTTTATCAACAACAAGGTAATTACAAAATTAACCGGAACTTTCCGGAAATTGGTGGGACATTTTAAGCATTCATCACAAGCATATAAAGTGTTGAAAAGTTGTCAAAATAAGGCACAGGTGCCGTATCATCGCCTCGTCCAAGACGAACCTACAAGATGGAATTCGACCCTGCATATGTTGAAACACCTACGTGAGCAGAAACATGCACTTTTGCTAGCCGGTAGTGAACTTAAACCGCCAACAGAGTTGACTCCAGCTCAGTGGAACCTTGTAGACAATTCTATTCCAATCCTTGTGTTTGACTCGGCTACATCTATTGTGAGTTCGGAAAACACGACAGCCTCTGAGATAATCCCACTTGTCCACCTCACAATTCATGATTTAGAAGGTACTGCTCCCCCTACTTCAGGGGCTAAGAAATGATTTATTGGCATCTCTGAAACTTCGGTATGCTAACTTGGAAGAAGAGAAGTTTTATGCTTTTGTAACTCTCTTGGATCCACACCTGAAGTCGCATCCCTTCAAAGATCCATTAAAGTTAGCAGCTGCTAAGGAAAATCTCATAACTGAAGCAAGACATTTTGTTATCAATGAAGTACGTTCCTCCGAAAAACATGACTTGGTATTAGATCAAAGGACGCAACAAACTTCAACACTACAAAGCTGCAAGTGGTCCTGTTACAGTTCAATGTTCAAAGAATTTGGTGGTGAATCAAGTGAAGTGGATAGTGCATAAAATGAGGTTATATCTTTCCTTTCTGAAAATACATTGTCAACAAACTCCAGCATCGCTGAATATTGGAAAAGGATGCAGTAAATTTCCACAATAGCAAAAACTCGCTAAGAAATATTTATGTATTCCTGGAGCCATTGTTTCTTCAGAAAGGCTTTTCAGTACCATTAACATAATTGTTGACAAAAAACGAAACAGGCTAGACCCAGAACGAGTTAGAATGTTGCTCTTTCTGAACAAAAACTTGTGAAGTGAAATCAGAACTATGATCCACTAACTCAAAAGTTTCCAACATAACATCATTTATTTTTCTGCAAGTCTCATTCTCTATTTTTTATTAGGAAATTATTTCAGCTATTAAAGCAATACATTATGCTCTATTTCTGTGAATAATGGTTACATCTGATTGGTAATAGCAATAAGTTTATGACTCCTGGTTGTTTTTCTTGCAAATTATGTTTCTTTTATACAGTTAGTCAATGAAAGAGGTTATTTCATAATAAAGCAATTTAATTCAACAAAAAAATTCTGACTGGCATGTACTGCAAAACTTACGAGATCAGTTATTAAGAACAAATCTAAATAATTTTTAATTGTACTTCCTGTCTTTTCTTGCACAGCTACGAACGTGGCCCATGTACTTGTAACTAATTAATTTGTAATTAACACTTACTTATTCAGGCTTAAATATTACATTCATTTCCTTTAAATAAAGTAATTAACCCTTCAACGTCGAGCGACGTAGTGAGTACGTTGCGCTAGGACTTCACATGCCGTCGAGCGACGTAGCCAGTACGCCGCGGCGACCATCTGCATATTTTAATTTTTTAATCGATTATTATATTTCACGATCCATGCGTGTATGGTATTATTCGAAAGCAGAATAATGTGGCTTTTAGGTAATTATAGCCGTTATAAAATATTAATTTATCATATTTTCTTGAGAATGTTTTAATTATACGGAATTTTCGAAAATTTCTTTCACTCTCTCTGAACGCTTGTTGCTCAACACTTAATCCGAAAAAATGATTTTATGCGACTTTCTTCTCACTAAGTGTTGGTGTTGCGGTGCCAGAGCTTTTAGAGGACCACACTAGCTTAGCATGTCTTTCAACAGTTTGTTTCTCTCCCATATCTCCTCTTGACCCTCCAAATGCGTCGTAGAAAGCCACCGTCCCCTCTAAATGCCGGCCCTTCAATTTCCCGGCAATTCAAACAATGAGGAGTGTCTATAGGTCTGCATCTCGTTTGGTTTGTGTACAATATGTCTTTCATTATGAAGTTGCTTGCGTGGCCGAGATGGTTGACCATGACCAAGTCAGAGTTCACGGCTTAGGGGAAGAATTCATTTCGAAACGCCAAACGCTTGTCTGAATGAAACCTTTCTTGAGTGTGGTATCTCCTGCGGAAGTTTTTCTTTTCTGTAACCGCATCAACTTGTTGAACCTTTAAAATATCTCTTATTTTACAAAATGGCATCGACAAGCAGAAAAAGGCTTTCGGTACCTGAAGAAGAAATCGAAGAGGAGCTCCTACTGGAATACGATTCGGAAGAGTGGGAGCTCTGAAAGTGATGGTGACGAGGTGATTGAAGATCGTTCCAAACTGGACCTGATAAAGGAATATAGTGACTATTTGGAGGAGGAACCAGAGGAATGCTTTTTCTGGGAGGACATGAAAAATTACGAAGGAGAAAAAGAAAAGTTCGTCGGTGGCTCTGGACCGCAAGGGAAAGCTTCATTGGTGACTGATATTTTAGATGCCTTTGAACTTTTCTTCGATGAAGAATTTGTAAGTACAATTATAAAGGAAACTAGTCGTTATGCTGATCAGTACATGACCCTGGGTCCCTTTCCAAAAAAGCCAGAATGGGAATAATATAGAAGCCATTACTTCGTTCATATTTTTCCACCAAAAGAGTTCTATCCACACCTGGGTTTGGAGACGTAATTACAAGAGATCGTTTTGAACTCGTATGTAAATTTTTACAATTCACGAACAACGAAGATACTCTTAGTTGTCGCGGACCACCGAAGTTGAAAAAAGTATTTCCAGTCATTTCACATCTCAATAAAACATTCAAGGAATATTATCTACCTAATGGAAATATGTCAATTGATGAGTCCTTGACTTTATGGAAAGGTCGCTTGTCCTTCAAACAATACTTGCCGTTGAAATCATCAAAGTTTGGTATAAAGACTTTCGAGCTCTGTGATGCAACTAACGGTTATTTATGGTTTTTTCTAATCTACACCGGGAGAGATACAACCTTTAGATCACTAATTTGCACGGCAAACTCAAGTAAAACAACTGCAATCGTTTTGAATCTTGTTTCCTTTACTGAATCAAGGCAGAACACTTTGGATGGACAATTTTTACAACTCACCGGATTTAGCAAAACTATTGAGTTTCTTACGGTACTAACTGTGTCGGAACTTCGAGGGCCAATAGAAAAAAAGTCCCTCAAAAGGTAAAAGATAAACAATTGAGAAAAGGAGAGGTAGCCGGTCAACACTGCGGCCCAGTTTCAGTTGTAAAGTGGAATGATAAGGAAGTAGTCACCATGATTTCTACATTCCATGGCGTAGAAACAAAGACTGTAGTAAAAAGAGGGAACGAACTCGTAAAACCAATCAGTATTATTGATTATAATAAATATATGGGTGGGGTGGATCTAAAAGATCAGTCACTTCAAACCTACTTGATTGAAAGAAAACGTCTCAACAAGTGGTACATGAAGCTACTGAGAAGACTCCCGAATTCGGCAGTACTAAATGTTCTAATAATATATCGGGAAAACACACAAAAACATTGACCATATCACCTTTCGTTTCCAGCTAGTAGGGAAACTGTTTCAGAAATATGCCAAAAAGGACTCCCTAGTGCCCGGCCGACATTCCGCCGATAATTTAGTGCCTCGCTTGACAGAAAGACATTCCATTAGAAGGATCCCTCTCTCAGGAAAGAAACAACATCCGCAAAGGTGTGTTGTCTGCGCAAAACATTCCAGGAGAAGAGATACTGTGTACTGGTGTAAAAACTGTGACGTGGGACTTTGCTTTGACTGTTTTGATATCTACCACACCAAGCAGAATTACTGAGGTAGGCCATTTTTATAACTGGTATTATCATCGCCGAATGTGTAATGCGTGTATCCCGCTTTGCCGAGGCGGCCTTTCGTGCATGTGCGACAATAATATATTTATCGCCTAGTACTTACTATTAAATTGTGTATTTTTAAAATAGTAATACCTATAAGCAAATAATACTTAAGTTTCTTTGCATTAAAAAATTAAGGAAATCCGATTTTTGGTAGCGGAAAAAGATAAACAAACTATTTCACCAAAGAAAATATCATTTTAAATATTAGGAAGTACAAGTTATACCACAAAATATTATAGACAAGATATTATTTCATACGCACAAAAAATTTGAAATAAATTCAATGATTAGTTTTAAAGATATAAATTTTTTACCAGCTGTATGCGAAAACCGGCGATCCATTTAAATCTCCTCCGACCTAAGAGATGGAATACCTTTAAATCTCCTCCGCGCTTGAAAGGTTAAAAACACTGGTGTTTTAATGATTAATAACATCTTATACCAAATTACATTATTCCAATTGTATTAGTGGTTTAACTATTATCAGTGATAGAGAAGTGGAGTTGAGAACCGGGAACCCATTGAAAGAACCGGGAACCGATTGATGGAACCGGAACCGGGTAAATGTGGAACCGTCCCATCCCTAGTTAATACAATGTGAAGCTACTTGGCATCATCTAGATGAATCTAGCTTTAACGAGCTAAAGCTAGTTGAAACAACTAATCATCACACAGAACGAGTTAATGCGATATGAAGCGAGGTGTAGGGCATGAGTTGATCCTTGAACAAGATGATAGGGTGAAACGAGATACTGGAAGAAACAAGCTGCCAAGACCACAGCAACTGTGAATTATAACCACATGGTTCCAGGTAGAACGAACAATTTTCCAGCTAAAACATCTGAAGAGTGGCCATAACAGACTTAAATAAGAGTTGAAATGATGAGTTGATGCAAGTTAAAAATGGATGAAAATATGCTAGTTCGGTCCAACTCACTTTAGCTGGAAGTTTCCATATGGTATTTAACATGAATGCACCAAACATATTGACATAAAGCACCATTTCATTCGTAGGTGTAGACAATGGTTATGTAAAAATCAATGATATGCATTATGAAATGCTCGCTCATATATTAACCAAAGGGCTAGCTAACTTCAAACACAGGAAATGTTGATCTGATATGGGAATTTTGTCAGACTTAGTCAGGGTAGTGGTGGGGTCTACCTTACAATATCATGTAAACTGATAGCTGCATGGCATTTGTTTGTATATATTAGTAGTATTTTGTGCTGCAGGCATCTCTGCTGCATGGGTTTTTTTGTTCACTTCCTGCACTTCCAGTTGGTCCAGAGACATGAGACAAGTTTTATTAAACATGTGCCTATAATATCAGTTTTATTCACTGACCCAGTCAAACCTCAACACATTAATAGTAATAGTTCCATTCCTTCATTTTGGTGCATGTTGGTGATGACTCATACCTTCCTCCCACCAAGTACCCTGCTTGGCAATACATAAAGTTAGAAAGTAACATACTGTCTCAAGCAACTGACCAAGATTAGCAATTAGAGGGCATTTTTTTTTAAATGATTTAGATACTAAAACATTTATGCACAACACTCCAAAACTTTTTCCACTTTTCAGTAGTTAATGCCATGAAGAATGAAAATAATAAATTTTCTTCTAACATATAATACAACAGAAGTACCCATAACCCTAATGTCAGCAGTTACCCAACCCTTTTAGTCGCCTCTTACGACAAGCAGGGATACTGCGGTAGTATTCTTCATCCCCTACCCGCAGGGATATCATTCCTAGCAAACCTGACATCTTCCTGGATACATAAGTGTTACCGCCCGAGGACCCTGTGCCCACTCCTCAAGAAATTAATCCCACTATGCCACATTAACCATCTACAAGACCTTTCTCTTAAACACTGAACTCTATTGCTCCACCAGGTGGACATTCAGACCACCACAATTCATATAACAATTTGTGGGAACAGAAGAGCTCCTACATCTATATCCTCTGAAGACCAGCTTAGTGCAGTCAACCAGATGGCCAAATTCCTCCGCCATACATGGGAGTCTTGTACCCATATTACAATTTGATGTAATGACAGTACCCCAACTTCTTGCTGCAACCAAACCTTACCCTCACATATGCAAGCACACAGATACCCTGTTGACCCCACGACTATTGCAAAATAACTCCGACAGCCTTTCCCACTCACCACCAGGCTCAAACACAAACCACTGCAAAACCTACCCTGGAAGTCTTTAGCCATTGGAAAAGAAATGTCCACCCACCACCAACCAACTCCATGAGCATCTCTTCATGAGCCAAGACTTTCTCCAGTCACTGCAGACTTAAAATCTCTGGAGGTGTACAAAGCCATTTCTAATTGAAGAAAAAAGTATCTATGCACCACATACTCTCTTAAATGTGCACCACATAACAGTACCACATGCACCGCAGAAACCATCTTTTTGTGATTCACTTGGGTATTGGAGTAGGCACAATCATACATGTGGAAAAATAAATGACTATGCCACAAAGCATATATCACCTTTACAAATGGACACAAAAATTGCCACAATTTAATAATTAATTAATAAGATAATTTTCTCATTTAACACAGAGGTGAAAGAATGATAACATTGAGTCAATAACCACAACCAGCTTTGTAGCACTAAATACCAATAGCATATCCTACCCATGGTTTAAACTACACAAAGCAACAGACAAAAATTCCAACTATGATTATCAGATCTTTTATGATGCATCCCTCTAAAATCTGTCATTGCAATTGCAACCAACCACAGAATATGTACAACCATATGATTTCTTATATTACTACCAGAGTGGATAGATTTGAGATTTAATCCCTTCAAATCACTTTCTTCAGTCTAGATTATGCAACAAAAAGAACTTGAGTCTCCTATTCATTTCAGAAGCTCTATGATTGTAGGTCCCTAATAGATTTAGAACAAGATGAAAGGTAATATGAATCAACAATTCTAAGTAAAATTACTCACATTTGATAAAAATATTATATCCATTAAATAACAAATTCTGAGTTGCATAACCAATCTGTAACAGGAAATGAAGTATCATTAAGTAATGCATTTCATCACCACAGATCCAAGAAACAGCTAAAAATAATCTCTGTAAATTAAGTGCTACTATCCATAGTATTTAACAAATTACATGTCTTTGAAAAGTCTGTCAAGAATCCAAAATTGAAACTATTTGAATATAAGCTTATAATCTTGGGTAAGATTAAATTATTTTACAAGTACATAAGTATCCCTCAAATACATAAAATCACATTTATGAAGGTGAGCATTCTCTGAGAAAAAGGTCACCTTATGAGCCTGTGGAATTTGTTCTCACTGACATGATTGATAAAATCAAAACATATTCATGGACAATACAAACATCATACAGCTATGGAATGCCAGGTAATGACAGTTAATGGTCCCAATGCAGATGAACCCTCCACACTTAATGAAACAGAAAGGTGATTAAGGTTATAGTAATGTACCACCACTCCCCTTTCAGCTAGCTGTTCTCACAGTTTTAAAGATAATTGAATCATCAACGCCAAGATAACTAAAAAATCATCAACCATTCCACGAAGGAAACTTAGGTAATAAATAATGACCAAAACATGCATAAAAAATGTTTATACTAAAAGAACAGAACAAATAAATAATCACAGCAGTAGATCACTGGGTGTACTTGAGGCCCCAGTTTGGAATACATTTCAGTAAACAACATTTGACTCATTCAATCATTTTTCACAGACAATGTACCCCACTCATAAGTTGATAAGACTCATAAGTTAAAGATGTGAGCTGGTTCCAAGTAAGTGCCTAATCATGAGGGCCAGAGTGCTTAAAAAGACACGTTCAAACCAGGAAGGGAAGAGGAAAACATGACATATGCCATAACAAATTTTAAGTGAAGAAGACATTCTGCTTTGAAAATTTTATTTCAATACAGGAGTTCACCAAGACAGGCATGCACATCCATTAAGTACAGAGAGGTCCTACACATAGAAACATTAACTCAGCAATATGATTCAAAATTAATAGTATTATGCAGGTGCCAACAGTGTGCAATTTTTCACATGCAATCAATCTTTACTGAGCAATATTAGGACTTTTAAGCCCTCTCTTACATATAATTCATATTACGCCACTCAAACCACCATGTCCTAGGTGGAGAAAAATCCACCCAGGTAGGAATTGAACCCAAAACCCAGGGTCAAGAGGTAAGGACTTTACTGTCACCACTAGGGCGAACACCTCACATGAAGTGGCAATCAAAAAAATCTGGCCAAGCTCAAAATCAAATTAAAATTTATTGAGTTTGGTACTGGACTGGTCTTCTTATAGAATCTCCATAATTAGAAGAAACAACTTTTAACTTCTGATGCCTCCACTAAGTCAGCACAAGCAATGAAATTCATGAAAAATTGAGAACAGACCCTTCAATCTTCTGAATCCCAATGCTGGGTCTGGTTGCAGGATTTATGAATTATGGACTTCAAAAAAGTAGCCCAACTTAGATATCTCATGAAATAATGATCAAATTAAAATAAAAGAGATACTTTGCAGTGGATAAGTAATACTCTACTCTTTTCATGAGATATAAACTTTGAAAAATGATTTATTAACAGTAATAAATATAGACAACCATAGAAAAAATAATGTTAATGCTTTTCTTACACTTAATTCACTGACGTCCCACATTCCCAAGTCCATCAACTTACTAATGAATTACTACAATCCAGCATAGTGTAGTAGGACTCAAAATATGAGACGATGAACAGTAAAGTGTTATATTTACCACACTTCAATGTTATTCTTGAGTCATTACCCTCTGGCCAATATACACGACATTTTTCCATCCCCAGGCTACAGCATGTTGACTTATGCCTCCAAGCAATCAGCTGTGGCATGCCAATTTTTGGTCATCTTCAAATAGCCGATTGACTTGGCAGAGAAGATTGGCCACATTCCTCAAGGTCAAGCAGCATCTACTACAGTCCTACCAAGATAAATGTGGAATTTTCAGTATAACATAATTTACCTGTTAGAGTAACACCAGTACCTGCAGAGAAAAATGGAAGATAGCACATAATTAAATCTTTATAGGGAAGACTCAGCCAAAGGATACATTTCCCCAAAGGATTCATTAGAGCATTAAGGAGCAAGGCTGGTAGACTCTATGAGAGACTCAGTAAATAAGGTGTGGCCAACCGGGTAAAAGGAGATGTTGGACTCTCTTCCACCAATGCTGGTGCTTCATCCCCTCAGGGGTCATTTGACAATTTGAGCATAAGGTAATACAGATCTGGCCATCATCACTGACGGAATGACAAATCTGCTTCAGTCATACAATAGCTCAATTAAAAAGTATTTTCAGATGACTGAGGAAGAGATGCTCCATTATGGGCAAAAAAGAAATTTCCAGCTCTTATAAGTAAAAGGGTTCGTAAGTGTCAGAAGTTGTCATCCCTGGCGGAATGATAAACCTGCTTCAGCCATACAATAGCTCAATCAAGAAGTATTTTCAGATGACTGAGGAAGAGATGCTCCATCATGGGCAACAAAGAAATTTCTTAAAAGTAAAAGGGTTCTTAAATCTCAGAATAACATTCCTGAAAACATTGCCATGAAGGGTTTTAAGAAATGTACAGTAGAGCATCAATTAGCCGATCGGCGAATTATCTGTCTATCATCCTGCAACAACCTCATTCCCTACTCCTCCTTTCCATACCCCTGGACCTCCCTCCCTCTTCACCTACTATGGCACTGGTCTAAAAAATTGATACATTTAGCCCACACACAAGGTTTTCCTCCAGCTGGCTTTTCAATTGTGCAGATGAGTGTTGCACTAGTGTGAGCCTTCCTATCATTGCTCGGTGCATGCGAGACACAGGCAAGTGAGCTCATATTGCTTCCATGGCCATTTTGTATTAACTGAGTTTCTCTCAGTAATATAATTCATATACAATGCCTAATTCTTCAGGAAGAGGAAGTTCTATATGTTAAGATTTTTCCAAGAGGATGGAGAGGGAATCTAAGGGAGAAGTCCACTTGCAGTGGTTCGTAGTTTGCACACCACTGAATTGGGGTGGTCTGTGACCTTGACTTGTTTGCTGCGTGTGATGGCTGAGTAAGCACAAATATAAGAGAAAAACTCTGAAGGGGTGACCACAAAATTTCTGGGTTAGATATAGCCTGGGGTGGAGAATACACATATATTCCAAAGAGTTGCAGTCATGCAAGTGTGACAATTTCATCAGATTGACAAAGAATATCATAGGAAAACAAGTATTTGATCATAATATACACAAAAGACTTCCGAGAAAGCATGACATTGAAACCAACACCACAACTACCACTCAACTGAACATGAATGGGCTATCCCTTGTTAGTCATTATCCAATTGGGCTCCTCCCTCCATTAGCATGGATAATTGGCACTCGATTTTTATGAACCAAATGTCACAGCAGATATCCTTAGGATAGTGTGATGATACAAACATACAGACATACCAATCACGCTGTTCCCTTCCGGGGTAGGCAGAGTCACAAAGTTCCACTCATAAATCATAACTGTACACCTAACTCTGCTTTAATTATTTCCTCCATACTGACCTATCCTTGCAAACCTCTTTTTTGCTTCATTTACCCCCATACACTGCTTCATACACGCCCTCGTTTTTAAGACTCTTAATATTCCTCCTCCTAAGAATTTCCTCAACCACATTCAACCACAACTTTCTTGGTCTACCTCTACCTCTCACATGATTTCTTTACACTCATATATATCTGTTTCGATACTCAACTCATTCATTCTCTCAACATGGCCAAACCAATTAAGCACACTCCTTTCACATATGTCCATTACTGGAGCATCAATAGCACACCATGTCAGCGTCTTTTGTAAAACATTCCGGAGTAATAGTCCCCAATCGGATCTCCGGGTGGGGACTGCAAAAGATCAGGCAAGGCCAAAGAAGCAAATTAAAGTAGCAACATGGAAAGTAAGAACACACGATGTGGAAAACTAGAAAACCTCAAATTAGAAATGGACAGATTGGAAATTGATGCTCTTGGAATATCTGAAATGCGATGGCCAGAACCAGGAGATTTCTGGTCAGGAGAGTACCGGATCATCTATACGGGTATGAATCAGGGTACTCCGGGAATCAGAGGTGTCGGAATAATTTTGAACAAGACACTTGGAAATCTTGTAAAAGGGTATGTGCAATATAATTCTAGGATCGTACTAGTCAAACTTGAAACCAAACCAAAGGATACTGTAATAGTACAAGTCTACATGCCAACATCCGCAGAAGAAGATGAAGAAATAGAAATTATATATGAAGATATAAATAATGTAATAAAGTACGTAAAAGGTGAGGAGAACTTAATAATGATAGGAGACCGGAATGCAAGCGTAGGGGAAGAACAAGTTGATGGAATTGTAGGAAAGTTTGGACTAGGATGTAAGAATGAAAGAGGCTGCAGGCTAATTGAATTTTGCGCAAAACACAATTTAGTCGTGGCAAATACATTATTCAGCCATCATAAAAGAAGAAGATACACTTGGAGAGCTCCAGGAGACATCAGGAGACAACAGATAGACTACATTCTAGTTAAGTCACGATTTAGGAATCAAATCATGGACTGCCGAAGCTACCCATCAGCAGATATTGACAGTGATCACAATCTAGTCATGATGAAGTGTCTACTTAGGTTCAAACGATTAAAGAAAAAACTTAATAAGACATGGAATAGAGACAATCTAAAAACTGAGGAAACAATGATAGCTTATGCACGGAGAACCGATGACATAGCATCAAATATTATTCATGGAGGCACAAATGAAGAATGGATACAGATTAAAAATGGCATACATAAAGCAGCTGAGGAATCTGTCGGTAAAGTTATACCTGCAAACAGGAAAGAATGGATTACACCTGAAATAGTTTTTCTCATCGAGGAAAGAAGAATTTACAAGAATGCCTTTGACGAGCAGAGTAGAACCAAATACAGAAATCTCAGGAATCAAATCAACAGAGGATCTAGGAAGGCCAAAGAAAATTACCTCAATGACATATGAAAAGAAGTAGAAGATAATATGAACTAAGGGAAAACCGACATAGCCTATAAAACAGCAAAACAGATTTTCAACAAACAAAACAAAAAATCTTTCGATACGATAGAGAATAGAGAAGGCAAAATGCTGTTTGGAGACGATGCACTTAAGAGATGGAAAGAATATATTGAAGAGCTTTACCAAGGAGGACCACTATTAGATAATGTAATGAAATCAAGTGAAGAAATAGAAGAGGAAGAACTAGGAGAAGATATTTTACAGGAAGAATTTGAGAAAGCTTTGCAAGATTTGCCAGATAGGAAAGCAGTAGGCTGTGATGGCATTCCCTCTGAGCTGATTAAAAAAGCTGGTGACAAACTGAAAACTTCTTTACTACAACTTATAAGAAAAATATACAAGACGGGTGAAGTTCCTGAAGACTTCCAAAAATGTGTTATGATTCCTATACCAAAGAAATCATCTGCTACGAAATGTGAGCAATATCGCACACTCAGTCTATTATCACATGCCTCAAAAATACTTATAAGGATAATCCTTAAACGAGTTGAAAGAAAGTTGGAAAACACTTTAAGTGAGGACCAATTTGGATTTAGAAGAGGAGTGGGGACTAGAGAGGCAATACTCTCTTTAAGGCTTCTCATTGAAAAACAAATATCTAAAAAAAAACTTATGTTGCATTCGTTGATCTTGAGAAAGCATTCGATAATGTTGTATGGCCAAAAATGTTTAGGATTTTAGAAAAAGTTGGACTTAAATACAACGATAGAAGAATAATATTTAAAACATACCAAAATGAAACAGCCTTAATTAGAAATAAGAATAAAGAAGATATAGCTATAATAAGGAAAGGAGTTAGACAAGGCTGTCCTCTATCACCAATAATTTTCAATGCATACATCCAAGAAGCAATCAATAAAATAAGGGAAAATGTTGATGTAGGAATCAAAGTAAATGGGAAGAAAACAGATATGTTACGATATGCTGATGATATTGCCATAGTTGCAGAAAAGAAAGAAGATTTAGAAATTATACTTAATGAGATGGAAAGAACTCTTAGAGACCAATATGGAATGAGGATAAATAAGCAAAAGACTAAAGTGATGGTATGCGGTGCTCAAGACTGCTGTGAACCTGTAAGGATAAGAATAAATGATGAAGAACCAGGACAAGTTACAGAATTCAACTACTTGGGCAGTAAGATAACAGAAGATGGAAGGAGTAAACGAGAAATTGTGAATGGAATACAACTAGCAAAAATAGCTTTCAATGATAAAAAGACTCTACTGACTTGTCAAAATGTTAGTTTGGAAGTAAGAAAGAGGGTTATGAAAGCGTATGTTTGGAGTGTGGCCCTTTACGGGTGTCAAAGCTGGACTATCGGGAAACATGAAAAGAATACACTAGAGGCCCTAGAAATGTGGTGCTATCGAAGGATGCAGAAAATCAGCTGGCGAGACAGAACCACCAATGAGGAAGTGCTGAGAAGAGTACAAGAAAATAGAAGTCTCTGGAGACAGATACAGACAAGGAGACTTAAACTAATGGGTCACATTCTACGATGCAATGATTTTATAAAATTAATAGCTGAAGGTTTTATTGGGGGGACAAATCGTAGAGGACGTCCTAGATTAAGCTATATGAAGCAGATCATCAATGACTCTGGATGCGTCTCATATGGTGAAATGAAGAGGAAAGCTGAGCAAAGAGCGGAATGGCGTGCTATTGCCAACCAACCCATGGGTTGATAACCAAAGAAGAAGACTGGAGCATCTAACCCACACTCATTTAATACCCACTCATTCCTGGCCCTATCCATCCTACTTTTGCCACAAGCATACCTCAGATAACTCATACCATGGCGTTTAGTGCTGACATACCAATGTTTCACTACCATTCAACAAAGTGGGGAGAAGTACACTTTTGTACATGGCGATTTTCGCTTCCTTAGACAGGCACTCATTCCTTGATATACTCCACATGCTACCTACCACTTTCCTTCCACCATTCGCACGACTCTATCTCCTCATCCATTCCTCCATCTTTCGCAAAAATCTTACCTAAGTACACAAAATCATCCACTTGTTCCATTACTTAACCATTCGCCCTAATCATACAGTTATTCTCCCCATTCTCCTTATCAAAAACTACTACTTTAGTCTTGCATGCATTTACCCTCAATTCCAGTCTCTCTGCTGATTCATAAAACTTATCTGGGAGTTTCTGCAAGCCCTCTTAGCTCTCTGTGATATGGATACATAGACAAAAAAAATGTCCTATTTCCACTAGAAGATGTACCTCTATTATGATACCATCATGAGTTGGAATCAACTTTATATAAAATAGCACAGTATATTTTTCTGTGTGACAAATTATTGATGTCATGATCCATTAAGTGAGACAAATCTGAAGGCAATTAACAGGCTTTCCTGACAGATTTATGACAGAACAATTGATGATGTGAAATTGAACCACTGACATGAAAGCAAATATGTTAGCATTGCTATTTAACAAGGTACTTAAAAATATAGATTTATTAATTAATATTTAATAGCTATCTTTACTGGTTGGGAATGCTATGTAAAACATTTCCTCCTTCAAGTAATTCTTTCACATCATCTGTAGGTAATGTACTCTAACAATAAGTTACTCATCAGTGGAGGTTCTCACATTTTTCCAAGTTAGTAAACAAGTAGGTTAACAAAATGTCACTATAATAACTAAAGAAAGCTATGATGAAAATCATCATAGTTTTAACCTATGATGATGTGATGATGATGATGACCTATTTAACCTATTTATTTAACCGATTTATCCTATGATGATGAAATGATAGACCCTAACTAAGTTAGGAATGCTGCATTATCTCAATAGAGCTGATTTGCAGTAGCACTAATCACAGCAACATTGGGTCTAATGAAATGAACAGCTCATAATTATACTAATCTTTAAATATCTAAGACAATAGCAACTCGATAATATGAAGCACGAAAATACGAAATTTCAATTTTACGAAGCAAAACTGTTGGTCCCGACGAAAAGCCTATACAAAATACAGGGCTCTATTCGAAAATACAAAATTTTCGAAAATGCAAACCTCGGACCCAGTCCCCACAGAGAAACTGAGTTCGTCTTTACGAAACTTAAGGGGAAATCGCATCCAAAAAGCTCTCTATTTGCCAACGTAGACACCTAACAAATCAGTGTTACCGAATAAAATCTATTAGTGTTGTATTATGCATGAAATTTGGTGCGTTGATCTCTCACACGTGGCTGTGTCACACAGTTATTTATCAAGTTTTAGTCGTGGATAATTTAGCGAGTAACGGGGAAAAAGGTAGCTTGAGGCAAATTTTCCCTTATTTTATTTTTAACTGTTAGCTGCATTTCTATGATGTAAACAACTCTGTTTTGGTTATAACTCATGTGTGTCGCCGCATACCAACTCACTGCCATGCACTATTAGTGTCAATTGTAATTTATTGAGCGCTTGAACAGAAAATGACGCAATTAAATGGTGGGAAATAGGACTAGGATACTTTTTGCAGTCACTATACCTAAATCAATGTCTTCACTATGAATAAACCCGCGTTTACTCCCGCCATTGTCCATATTTCATGAGACAATAGAAAAAAAAAAATTCCAAGAATTTACGAGGGAATAGCCGTCCCTGCGATAGATATAATTTAGCATTTAAAACAGTTCATTTTTAATTTTGAAACAGATGACCCAATCGGGGGAGCGTCTCAACAATATAACATTTTAATGTACTAGCTGTGCCCGACATGCGTAGCAATGCCTTTTGCTGGGTTCCAAATTGGTCCCTAAAAGAATTTGAGGCCTATATCCATTGCAAAGTTCTGTCACCCAAGTTTGAAGACTGATACCTCAAAGACGGTTCAATCGATTTTAAAATGAAGTACACCATATCAAAGCTTATTTATTTCTGGGTTTAGTAATTGTATACAAAACTTTTTACCGTCTATATTGATTTCAGTGTGTGCACAACAACAGAATTTTAGTGCATTTTCTGGGTACCGGACGAATGCATCACACTTACGGCTTCGTAATAACAACACGAATCAAGATATTAGAATTTCCTTCACAAATATCATAGCAAAGATCTTTTGTAACAATCGTACGAAGTTTTATATTATTTAGTGAATTAGTATTTTAGCTATTGACGAAATTGCCAGACTGCATTATTTTCCGTTCCGCGCATCCCTGAAAACCACCGTTTGGACCTTCTTCAAGCTATCGAGTTCATCATCATGAATCCACTTATAAAATCTTTAATGAATTCATTGGTCAATCAATATCGATAAACATTTATTTTGGAAAAAGAACGCACGGAACTGCCACGAGCATGCCCGGAAGAGAAAGGAAGAGGCACGTGCTGTTGCCCAGTCAGAGTGTTGTCGCGCAAGGAATTGCCTACTGCAAGCTTTTTCCAGCGGGGAAAACTACTTCGCTCGTAGTAACATACTGTAGTAAACAATAAAAATTGCTGCACTCACCAAAGTATAACCAGAGGCATTTTTTAACCACTTTCCATCAACTTTGTCAACACATTTCTCGGCTTCTCGACGAAAGAAACAAATAGTGCTTAAAACCATCCTCAATTCCATCTCCAAATATTTGACACGAAGAGGAATAGCAACGGTATGTTTCCACACATCTAAAATGACACCGATGACCATTCTTAAAAATTACCCTTTCTGCCACAATATACCGAGTGCTAATGACTCATGCACTGTGATGGGACAACTGGTTTTCCCCTGGTAACTGGTATAGGAACTGGCATAGAAAATAGCGAAAAAAGCGTACACGAAAATCGAGCGCAAGTATTAAATAAAAATGCAAACAAAGAGACCACTACACCAAATCTTATTCCACATACAAATTAATTACGTACTTTTAAGCACATTATGTCTCTGGTATGATTCTGATTGACATGAATGAGCAACTCGTAAACGATCTGCTTCGTTGCTTGCTTGTCGTTCCTCGCTTGTTTGAGAAGCTCGCGTGCTAAAACTGATTTGTTGAAGTGACTCATGCTTTACCTAGTGTACAATGGTTTTAATAATTCAGAAACCTAGTAGGGTGCACACACAACAACTCACCCAAGTTTCATCGCTATCTGAGGAATGGTATTGGAATGCATAGAAGTTGAACAAACAAAATTTTATTTATTAGATAAGACCTGTGATGAACCACTAAGACACTTCAACCCAATGAAGCCGTTTTCCACAAAATATCGTTTTATGAAGTATAGTTCCTTTCATAAGTAAACCAGAAAACAGAAATCTTAAAATAAAATCCCAATGGAAGCCTTGTCTTTAATTTAATTCCAAGACGTTGTTGGTGTAATTTCATTAAATTTTCCTGGAACCGACTTTCATCCATTAATTACTACAGTGAATTTGTTGTGTAACCAGGCCTTGATACATTACATTTGATATATCATCACTGTTATCCCTGATTTCTATGAAATAAATGACCAATTGAATCAGATTTCATTGTTATGGCATGAGTAACTTTGAGTCCTTGGGATTTTAATACATGGATATGACATAACATGGGTATGAATTGGATCCTGATGCGTTCTATTTCAAAATCACCTTGCATTTAGAAGAATCTAACTACGGAAATACTACTCTGCGAAAACTTATTGTCGTTACCAGGATTTTACCACAGAAAGGAGTTAGGTTTCAGCCTCAGCTGCGGTAGATATTTTATGTGACCCCTACCTCTCCCTTCTTCTTGTTCTTCATGAGTAAATTTTACAAAGTTACGCTTCAAACAGTTAGCCCTATTTCATTTTCATGTTTTATGCTCCACAACAAAGTCAAGCATAGAAGACATATAAGTCTCGGACAGGAAAGAAAATAACTAAATAATGGAATGGAGAACGCTGGATCTGGAATATCTCCGCGATGCTCATTTAGGATGAAGTTTGTCTTTCACACTATTGTGAGTAAAAAGTTCCAAAAATCGAAGAGTGATTTGGATATCACTTTTTAAATATGAGGTATTTGATTAGCTTCTATGTTTTAGCTTACTGAAGTGGGCATATAAGGAAGCCATAGGATAAAATGGCGCTAGGCATAACATCTATGGTGCGAACAGATTATGCATAGAAGCATAAAAAAGTAATTGCTTACTTTATTTCCTGGATTAATAATTTGCCAAAGAGAACTATAAGCGTGAATCATCGGAGTGAAAAGGATCTTGGTCATGAGTTAATGTTTCTTACTTGAACTTCAATGAGCGGTGAAACCGTTTGGCTTGGAACGAAATAACATTTCTTCCCAATTTCGTATATCCAGCAGGCGAAGGGAAAGAAACCACAAACAATGACCTGTGAAGGAAATTTTTAACTGGAGTTAGTCTTTTGCTCATTTTATCTGTGATTGAGTGATAAAGAAAGGGTGATTGGAAGAGAGGTCGGGCCAGCTATCGACTTAACTGAGTAGATGTTAGAAACAGTGGCCATACCAGTTGCACATCCTTATTAGCCGCAGATTAACAAAGCTTAAGTCTCATAGAAATGCAGAACTTGCTTCATATAAGTCTTCTAAATTGGACGAAAATTTTGCAAAGAAAATTATATCAAACCAAAAATCATTTGCATACGGAACTAAGTAGTGATAGTTATTTCACGAACGTTTGTGACATTTACCTCATGATTTAAAGGCATTATTTCGAATGATTTCTCGAATAATGACTATAAATCGTTTTAAAACGTTTCCAAAGACCAGAGAAGTCAGGGGGGAGAGGAGAAATAATTTTCCCAATTTATTAAAAAGGTTCGAAAATACGAAGTGCCGATTTTCTGGTTCCGCCAACTTTGTATTATTGAGTTGCCACTGTAATCGCTACAATTAGAAATAGTATCTCAGTACAAACAAGGAATCAAATACTGAATGAATAACAAATTGTGGGAGTAAAAGATCGTTGCAATTTTGAAGTGCACATATAAAATCGGCACACTTTTTTATTTCATGCATGTCGATTATGAAGTGGAACCATTGTAAAGTGGGGATTGACTGTAATGTTTTTATTTTACCTTATTTTGTCATATAACTCTTAAATTCACTACTTATGTACTGTAAGTTGGTGTCATGTGCATACCCCATGAGGGAGCTTGGACATGGCAACTATAGGTCCTCAACCTGGGTGCAGGAGTCAATGAAATACGCAAACTGCATTTTCTAGTAAAAAGAAAGTTATTTACCTTTGGTGAAGGTGTCTTGTTCCATCAGTGCAAGCTTGGTGCAAAGCAGAAGCTAGGAGGCACATAAGTAATTCCTGAGAAAGCATTTTCCAGGAGAGATGACATGATTATCTGTTATTACTCCTCTGTCTTTGGCTCGGCATTACTCTGCCAGTTTGGGGCATGAGTTCTACGTATGCGTGCTAATGTAATATACCATAGCCCATAGGAAGTCTGCTTAGTAGTGTTTCACTCCATGTACTCCAACCATCTCTGATCACTATAAAGCAAAAGCACAAAATCAAATTAATTATGAGGAGAGGAATTTAGAGAGCTTCCAAAATAGACACTAGTGGACAACACTCTCCCATCTGGCCTTCTCTGTACCCACCATCAACCAGTGGTGTTACTAATACCCTAGTAATTGCAATCACCACAGAGGGGTGAGTTCCAACAAATGGAGTGAATTCATAAGCTCTTAAACTATATTCGTAGCTCAAGGTAAACTTATGATTCAATTAAATCATGTGTCCTCCTCAAGGAGAGATACAATGTAACACATCCTCCACCATGTAAATGATTCCACTACTTTGAGTAGAGAAAACAAAGTTTAGGAGCCAGTGATTGCAAGTGCTCATATTCACCCAAGGTGTTCAAACTCACCCCCAGTAAAAAGTAATTGGATTACTAAATTCAAACATCTAGTGCAAGAGCAATTGAAATGTTATTTATGGCACATTCAGGTAAGTGAGTAATAAAAGAAATTATTATAGTTTATTTAATGATATCAAAGTGGCTTAAACGTGGAGCTCTATTTTCACACAATTTGCCTAAAACTACTGATAAACTCAATGACCCCACATTAAGTAATATCTTAACGACTATATTTGAGAACAACATGAAATAACTGCAGTTAGAGATACGTATATAACAGACGTAAATGAAAAAGATTTTGTAAGCATAGTATACACAGAATTATTTTGTTCCTATTGAACAATGCGCAATATAATTTTCACTTCATTTTTTATCTTTCAGCATAACTGCGGGGAGACTTATTTCCTAGTAATGAAAGTTAAGAAAAGATTCATGACATAACACACCACTTGCCGAGGACAACACAAACCAATAGAAGACTAATTCACATGGGAAGAGTTAATTATATACCAATGACTGACTTTTTTCAAACTATATCAGGAAACGTACCAATGCTTGACCCCATAGTTGGCCCCCATTGACTTACAAAACAACAGAAAGAATCGAGGACACTTTTATTGAAACCTCTATGCATTACATTCATCAGCAGAAAGATCATTTCACTTTGTTGCAAGCAAAGCTGATTTGGCAACAGACATTTGCTGTTGATGATGTTGAGCAGTGACAACTACTTCATGTTAACTTACAAACCACTTCTAAAGAATTTCAAAATTAGGCAAGTTGGTTTTAAATAGTGTTTTTTAGCACATAGTTTTGTACAAACTGCAATATTATTGTTTAAAAAGGTATAGAGAAACTTTTCTAACACAGTTTGACCACCTCATAACATAAAATAGCTATTTTACCTCCCAACCAGGAGATAAAGTGAAACTAAAATATTGATTTGAAGAGGTTGAAGACTACCTTGAGAAATCTGACAACAAACACATTCAGAAACATCAAGACTGAATTTTTCACATGGACGAGTCTCCCTTTTCTTGAACCCTAAAGAGTCTTTAAGTTCTGGCCAAATGGGATGACCAGATTTTATACAACATTGTCAATAAAATTAGAAAGGATGTCATTGTCTTGGTAGCTGGAAATACAGCTGGGTCCCTTTTACCTCAAATAGTGTTATACAGTCATCACAAACATCCCAGCAGAAATTTAAAGCAGTATTCCGAAGGACTGTGGTGTTGGTTGTACGCACAATGGATGGATGGCATGCAACACATTTTATAGTTATACAGAGAATATCTTCAATCCGTGAGATGAAGACAACATGGAGTTTCCTATCATGATATTTGTTAGAGGAAGTCTTCTTGGGTCTTGCCTCCAAGATAATGTCTACACTCTTGCAAAATTCACTCAAATGATATGTGGGAGCTGTGCTCATCAATAAATATCAGAAGTATAATTTAGTTTTTTCCCAGCGAATACTATGGAGGAAGTCTTGTACTCCATTCTCAAGGCAAATGCAACATTTGCCTTGAGAATGGAGTAGTCGGTCAAGTATCCTCCTCTGATATGTGAAATCAAACAATAGTTAGAGGTGTGTTGTTGAACAAGTAACATGCAGAAATTAATTATTTATGATGTATGTAGGAGACCATCTAATGCCCATACCTTAAATGTTGGTTTTGATTTCTCATATAGTGGTAAATTATCATGTAAAATGCTGACAATTTGTATGTATTTTTTTTTGTTGGTGGCTTAGTGACATTTTAATTTTGTCTGTTTCAGAGGGGCCTTATTCAGTGGATTAAGTAGAATTTTTTATTAGTCCCCAACATACTTTTACCACAGGTGAACAATTGTAATTAGTGTTTCTACAGTTCGGAAATTTTGCCTTATGGTATGGATTTATTTTTTTCCATGTATATTTTAATGTTCACAATATCTATTGTGGAATTCATTAATTTCCTGCAAAATTCGTTGTTTTATTTTTCAGATTGATATTTGACAAGGCTTTTGTTTGCACTCAGTCTAATGGAAGAAATCTTAAGTAATTGGCTGCAGTATTTCAAAGGTTTTGTGTGTGAAAAAACACATCTGGAAATAGGTTATAATATGACTTCATTAACTTGCCTATTCGCTTGAACTTGTGTGTTGTCTTGTTGCTTTCCAATCTTATCACATTTATTATCACCCTCTGATGTATTCTATTTATTAGACGAGGATAAAGGTGCAATGATACATAGATGGTTGATAACGGGTATAGAGTATGTTATTAATCTACAGACAATCCTATGATTTAGTGCTGAGGAAGCTGGTTAAAAGCTGAATTGTTCATGGTAAATTAAGCAGGAAAATGTGAGTAATATTCTTCTAAAGTATCAGTTTCCTTTCGCGAAACTCTCACAGGTACCTATATAGGTCAGTTTTGTAATCACTTAATTTATCTCTGTCAACAGGAAACCTACTGCTTACAATAAATGGCATAACAGGAGGAATATATGTTTAGAAGAGGCCTCACCATTCTGAAAATATTAAAGAAGATGCCATCTGCAGTGAGTTCTTCATTAAATGTACCCTTCATAAAAGGATATATGTAATACCACAAAATGTGTTTCAACTATAAGACTTAAGTTTGATAGACTACTTGTTACAGTAGTCATGAGTTATGTTATAATAAGAGGTGTCCTTTTCAATCACAGGGGATATTATCATATGAGGATATCACTTAATTATCTGTATTCTCATTCAGTTTGGAAGGTTTTATCTGGTGGTATCCTTTGCATTCTGAGGGGATTTCATCACATGAGGATATCAATTAGTTATCTGTATTGCCCTTCAGTATGGGACTTATAGCTGTGCTCCACTGTTGTAGTTTGAAAAAAAAAATTTCATTATTTCACTGTCTGGAAATGGAGCCATCATCACTCAGTTATGTACCTGGAATTATAATTAACCATTGAATGTTATTAATGTTTCTTTTTTACCTTCCGTAGCAAAGTCATCGACAGTCATTAGTTTTGTGCTCCTGCTGTTGAGCAGTGATTGAAGGGTTTTTTTTAAATAATGAAACGAACGGCCACCAGGCCAAGGAGACAATTTGAATTTCCCGCACTACTTGAATGTAGTTCCCACCAGGGCCCTGCAGCTCTAAGCTTTTTTAGTATGCCACCAGGTGTAGCTAGATGCCAAACGCATGCAGCGCCACTGCGGCCGGTTCATCAGCAATTCAGTTTTCTTCTTGACCTTGAGCGCGACAGATGTCTTACGGAAAGTATTGCAGAAAGCTACAAGATGGCCGATCCACCTCTTGCTTGCCACGGCAAAAGAAAGCGTGGGCAATACTGGGTGGTATCGTGGTGCTCCAACATTTTTGGCTGCCGCATCGACAAGCCAATATCTTTTTATAGTTTTCCGAAAGATCAACCAAGGTAAGCCCCTGTTTTTTTATTCCGCACGGCACTTCATTGAATATACCTTATTCCATGATGTTCTCAACCCGTGAGTCTAACTTTGTTTTTTCACCAGAGCTAATGCTTGGCTGAAATTTGCTCTGCGGGAAGATTTGGTGGGACGTGATTTAAAAAACCTGTGAGTTTGCAGCAACCATTTTTTGGAGGGCGATTTTAAATCAAGAACACCACATGCTCTTTTGAAAATGGATGCCACCCCAACTCATTATGAACGCCATTCTGTTTCGGTAAACGGTAAGTATATCCATGAAATGCCTGAGTACAACTACAACTTGAATTCAGAGGGATTACTTAGTTGTGTGAATTAAAATGGTCTTTTTCTGTTTAAGTATAGGCACGCCACGTTTTGTCCATACTTTGCTGATATATTTATATTGATACGTTCTATTTTTACAAAATATTTTCATTGTATGAAATCTTAATTCTACTATATAGTAATTACTCTGGAAATAATTTTGCTCTTCTAGATATTGTAATTTCATATCCTCGTGTTCTTGATTACTCTCTATTTAGAGTTTTAGAAAAGAATTTGTGTGTTTAATGTAATGGACAATTACGATGAAGATCATGCATTCTGTCCCCTTTTTAACAAACATTTTTTGGTATGCTGGACTGGCATTATTGATGATTATATTCTTAGATATGTGCAAATATATACCTGATTGTTAAAGGTAGCGTTTCGCGTAAATTTACATTTATCTTCACAATTTTTGAAACTAAATTAGCGTTGGCATCGTTTATCAGCATCTACACACATAATGGACTTTTGTTAGGTAATGACTATCGAATGCTTATAATGTGTAATTGTAATCCACTGCTAAAACTAGTGTTTTGCATTAATTGACATTAGTGCCTATGTTTTTAAAACAAAATTAGCCTTTTAAGTCGGCATCAATTTTAAGTCTGACCATCCATTCACTTCCATCTTTCACAGTGCTTAGTAAAGGACTAAGAAGGTGTTGATTAACTATTGTTCGCTAATGATTGAGTACCATCTTTCATGTTCCGTTTCATTCAATGGATACATTAGTCATAGTAGGATGGTACGTTGTTTGTTAATTACTCGGCTCAGGTCATTATTAGCCCTAGTGAGGGATATATTACGTAATATCTTTCTGTAATCACATGTTTCTCTCTTATATTTAGGTCAGACAGCATCAGATGTGGCGACTGTACCTGAAAATCAACCTGAGTCTCCAGTTAAGTCTTGTGCATCAACTAATGTAGACAATGGTAAGAAATGCATAATATATTCTCAGTATTCATGTTTTTGTGCTAAAACTGATGTCTAGTTTGTCTATCATAACTTCTACTTTGATGATTATGTTCCTCATAACCTTTTTTTGTTATAAATAATGAGACCTTTGATGTTAATACTTCATTGCTTGTGACTTGTGGCATGAAAAGGATCTGATTGAAGGCAACATGTATCTACTTATATGTTTCATGTTAATTTATAAGCAATATTTGTTGTATTCTGCATACTGTGATGATTACTTTGTTTCATTGATAAATATCATTCATTCTTTTAGGTGCAGTGGATGAAACAGTGGTCCAAGCCCCTGAGGAAGCTAGTCAGCCTCCTACCACTCCATTGGCAATCTCAGCAGCTACCAATGGTGAGTTACAAATTGTGGCAAAACATGAAAATACTCTGAAATTGCAAGTATATAACTTTCATTTAAAAAGGCAGGTCTCCTAAAAGTTCTTCACTAATACAAATATGTTGATGCATTCCATTTGTTTTCCTGATTCATTGATGACTAATGTCCATGTTCAAACCTTTTACAACTTTCAGGGGCATCAACTCCTAAATGTCGTTGGTCGACCTGTAGTGCAACAACGCCAAGAACAACTAAAAGGCTGGCTCATTACCATAAAATGGTAGCTCGCCTTAGGTCTAATTTGTTTAGGGCTAAGGCAAAGCCCAGACCAGAAACCAGTAAGGTGGAAAGAGAGACTTTGGTTGAGCTAGGTAAAAAGTATTTGCCCAAAAGGTCTTACCAGCTGTTCATGGCTCAATTACAGCTTTGTAACATGGGTAAATTTGGTCGTCGTTGGTCCCCATATATGAAAGATTTTGCATTATCTTTGTATTATCATGGACCTAAGGCTTACAGGTTCCTACAAAAAACACTTTGTCTTCCGTCAGTACGGTCATTGTTGAACTCGCAGAAGGAGGTTATTGTGAGGCCAGGTATTGATGATAATGCTTTGGCAGCACTGGAGGCACACTCCAAGAACCTTACACATGCTGATTCATTGGTTTCTCTAGTGTTTAACGAAGTGTCCATTAAGGAAAGTTTATATTATGATTGCAGTGTTGATACCATTTTAGGTTTTTGTAATTATGGGGACAATGTCGAACCTACTATTGGGAATCAGTACTTAGTTGCTATGGTTAAAGGTATCAATAAGAAGTGGAAACAGAGTATTGGCTACTGGGTAACCCACAAAGGTACTAGTGTAGATGTGCTGCAGAGGATAGTTTTAGATTGCATAACAAAGGTTAGTTCTTTGGGTTTTAATGTAAAAGTATTAATTTGTGACCAGGGACCCCACAGTTTAAAATTGTCCCGTAATCCGGGAATTACAGCAGAAAAACCTTACTTCAAAATGCAGGACAAAAATTTATTTTATGTTTGATCCTCCACACCTGCTGAAGTCTGTAAGGAACCATTTATTTAGATACAACCTTAATTTTAACGATAGCTTAATTGAATGGTCTCATTTGAGAAGCTTGTTTGAGTTAACTGATCCTCTCAAGCTGAGAATGATACCAAAGATAACAAAATTCCACATTGATGTCAAACCTTTCTATAAAATGAGAGTGAAGTTGGCATCACAGGTTTTTAGCAGTAGTGTTAGTGTAGCGTTATCAGCTTTTGTTACTATGAAGAAAATTTGTAATGATGCTCAGAATACTGCCCAATTTTTTGATTTTATGGATAGGTTATTTGACACATTTAATAGTTCTTGTCTTAGACCTCATTCCATAAAATATAGATATGCAATCGGAGAGGACACCCCTCATGTTGAGTTCCTGGAGGATGCATATTCTAAATTAAAGTCTAGTGTGTATGAGGTATGTGCAGGTTAAGCTCCGGTTTTTCTGCGCAGGTTAACCTGAGTGGTCTGAGTACTGGGTTATTTTTTAGTTATTGCAAGAAATACTCAAAGTAAAATAACCGGAAGCGTGCAACCTGCCGGAGAAAATTGGTACTATTTGTTACAACTAAAAAACAGCTGCTCGGATGAAAGAGGATTCGCTAATAGTATGGGCACGGACTATAAAGATATCTATTATCCTTGAGTACGAGGTTCAAAAATTAATTATCAATTAGCAAAGAGAGTTTGAAGAACAGTAACTCGATTTTAATTGAAAACTTTGAGTGAACATTGTAACTACCCAAGGACCCATGCTATAGGACGCTAAATTAATCATTACCATGAAAGTTTCTGGAAAGGACGGAATTGACGTCCCACGAGGGTATTACAAATCGTTTTTGCCAAATCAACAAATTTTGGCTATCAGAATAAATGGGAGAATACAAATTTATCTGGCAGGCATACCCGTATGCAAAGGAGTGGTCTATATGAACATTCTTTGTGAATATTGCATGTATTCATTCAGGCTCTTAAGCAACACGGCAGATTATCAACTATTTGTCCAGGAAAACATGGAAATCACCTGGCATTTATTCAGGTCTTTGAAACCTATAGATAATATAGTTATAGACACATCACACCAGCAAATATAACAACCTGGTTGAGTCATGGTAGAAAAGAAGATGCTGTTATAAATCCGCAACTTTTACAGTTTATTTATCATCCGTACAGAAACGTGTGCCTCCAGAAAATATTGGTTTCTTACAATAAAAAGAATTGCAATTGGTGGATTTTTTGCTGAGGGGTCCTGAGTACAAAATTTTTTGTTCCCCCCAGATATCAGTGTTTTTCACTGAAACTTTTATGGTAAAAAGTGTACAGAAAAATAGCAGAATAAGGCATTAGGCGGTTGTTATAGAAGAGTAAAATGGAGGAAATGGACGTCGAAATTGACAGAAATGGCATTAAAAGCTTGGAGAATGGTCATTTCGAGGTCTCGTACTGTCCCACCCCAGCACCCCTCTTTCACTCCAGACGCCCACAAGCTTGTTGGGTGGGGGGGTGGTGGGATATATGGAATAGGAGAAATAACTGTTTTCCCTCTGGCAGAAACATTGGAAACACAGAAATATGGCTTCCAAGCGCAAGGGTATGAAGGAGAGAGTTGGTGATTTTTGAGTCAAAATTCCACGGAAAGTACATACAATCTGGTGAAAAAGGTGTTATATTTACAATTCCACATTTTTCCTCTTTAAAATGAGGTATAAAATACCCCTGTACGTCGTATAAATCGGGAGTCATGGGAAGTGGATAGTGGGACCCCTCATCGAAAAACCAACCTTTAATGTTTTCGGCTATACATAAATGCACGTAGTCTAATATAAATTTGCGTCTGGAATGAGAATAATTCCCTGGAACGAGTCCTTTCCTAAGCTGTCTATCTTGTAATTCATATTAATTGAGATTTTTTCTAGGGAATATACGTCTCTACATGCCTCCACCTCCAATTTTTACACTTCTAATCACCATCTCGAGGGAGATTTTTTTCTAGAGAATATACGCCTCTGCATGCGGACACCGCCTATTTTTACCTTTATAATCACAAATCGTCTCGAGGGAGATTTTTTTTCTAGAGAATGTAGTATATATAGAACGTCTCTACATGCCGAGAATATAGAACGTCTCAACATGCCTCCACCTACTCTTTTTTCACTCATTTTAACCTCGCGTTCCGTCCCACCCCAGCACCCGTTTCTCTCCACAGGCCCGAATCTTTGTTTACCGGGGGGGTGGGAATTTCAAAATTTCGCGGTTTTCCACAATTTTCCGGTATATTAGACAGATGTTAAATTCACTCCATAGCTGCGCCATCTACAAAAAATATCCAATATGGCCGCCGAAACCTTCACCTCCCATTTTAATTTCATTTAAAAGTAGTGTTTTTGCAGTTAACACAATTTTTTTCACTATATATAGGCCGATTCGGTGCACTTTCTACCATGAAAGTTTCATTGAAAAACACTGATATCTAAGGGAAACAAATTTTTTTAATTCGGGACCCCTCAGCGAAAAATTCACAAACATTAAAACTTAAAAACAATTCAACAAAATTATTATCAAAAACATGCCGTACTTCACCTACTTAACTTTTCAAACCTCCTTGATAAATATTTATAGTGAATCAGTAGTCGTCAATATGGTAAACACACTTTTTCTCAGAATTGGAAAGTTTAACGAATATATACCGTACATTACTACATCACATCAATTACTGTCTTCAAAAATTCCATTAAACCACCCGATTTTAAACCGGAAATAAAAAACTAAAGTACTCAAGTAACGAAAATAACCGGTTAACCTAAAACAGATTTCTACCCATAACCGTCCTACCACGCTATTGAACCATTCGGTTATAAACCCCGAAAATAAACGGTTTTTTTGGTCAGGTTATAATACTCGAGTACTCTACTCCCTATAAATAACCGGTTAACCTAACACCGGTTTTTTCCATAACCGCCCATCCCTAATTCGTAAAAGTTGGCGTGGTTACAGTGAATTTTCGCGTTCATGTATTCCCACATTAACTCGTACGAATTATTGTATCGTGTAACCAGGGCTAAAGGCAAGATAAACCCTACCTCGGCTGAATATTCAAGGGTTGGTGTTATATCCACGGTAGGAGAACGTTCAAAGCTAGAGTTAAAATTTGTGAAAACTTCATTGATGATTCACGCTCAATGGGCAGGTATGTTTACCTCAATGCATTTGTATCATTACACGATTACTCAGATTAAAGAAATGGCATAAGCAAATATTAAGGCTTCAAAAGATAAAATAAAAGGGACATGTTACCTTAAACTTATGTCGAGAGTAGATCATTTCCAAAACTGACTGTAACTCCCCAACAGGATGGTAACTGACGGCGGCCATAATTCTGTGTAATTAAATCAATGAATGCATTAAATTACACAGAATATGAATAATTATTCAGTGAACAGAGTATAATAATATAATATAGTTCAAGTACAGAGGATTTGTTGAGAAACAGCACACGACAAACTGGATGTCACAGATTACATTCAACTAAGAACGAGAATAACGTCACCCTGCGTAACTATGGGCGTGTCGCTCACGGCGCTCACTCATGCCTCATGCAAAGGCATGAAATTAAAAAGTTGACAGTAGAAACACAGAGTTAAATAATTGCCGATAGAGGGCAGAACTTTACGTGTAAGGCAGTACTATCATGGCGGCAGTTTTAACCACGAGAACGGTTTTAACTACGAGAAATTGTCACATACCAACAGTCCAAAATGATACTTCACACTGAAATATTTTGGTATTACAATAAATAGGCAAATTAATTAATTTTTCCGACAGGAACATCATTGCTGTGCGAATGATATACGAGGAATTCACTAAGAAGAAAACTTAAGTATTAGCAAAACAGGAAATAAAAGGTAAAATAATATGAATTTAGTCAGAACAACATGACCAAAAATCCAAATCTTCAAATTGGTATTAATTGAAAGACTCAACAGATGATTCAGAGAAATTCTAAGTTCAAAAGAAACCCTTTGTTATGTTGAATTTTCATAGAGAATTCATTTAATACATTCACTCAAATCATTGCAAAAAAAGTTGAAAAACTAATACATCACAAATCGATCTTTCATAAAACTCATCATCGGTCGTTCAATCCTAGGATTGGTTGACTGCAGCCCTCCACCCTTCTATTTATATATATTAATTTTGTAGCGTGTCAGTCATTCTGTATCCGTTTTGTTTCTTTCTCTGTCAATATTTGAGCTAGAAGAGTGAGGTTTGGTGCGTTGAATGTGGAATCTCTGTCTTCATGATTTGGTAGTAGTTTTGGATTTTTATTGGGCGTGTGGCAGGAAGTGTTAGGTCACCAGCCGTGCAAAGGTGTAAGATATTTGGAGATGAAATGGATACATGAATTAAAAGGAGTGTATTTAGTTAGTTCAAATATGATACAAAAGAGCGGCTGCTTGGGTGTGTTAGGTTACCATCCATGCAAAGGTGTAAGTTATATTTTTGGGTTGTGCTTGCAAAAACCAGATGCTGGGAAACACAGTGACAAGGGAGAAAGGCCAAAAGGGAGAGTGGAAGAGTGTAAAGGTTGAAACAAAATAAACCCACAGTGCTCTCCTATTCAAATGGCTTTAAAAACAACAAAGGAGAACAGTGAATGAAAAAAAAACATTATCACCAAGGAGCTATTTTTAGACTACGACACTTACCCCCTGCGGGTACACACCCCTGCTTATGGAGTGAGCAGACTAGCTGCCAGCTAGTCCCCATCTAATGCTAGTTCCTTTACCTCCTGGTTTCTCTTCCTATGCACCTTCCTCTTTATTTGGTCTATGAACTTATTCCTTGGTCTTCCTTGTGGGGCTTTTCCTTCTATTTTGCCTTCAATTATGTTCATACAAATCCATTGTGTCTCAGGGTGTGTCCAATTCATCTAGATCTTCTTTTCTGTATGGTGTGCCATATGGTCCTTTCCTCTTCTACTCATATGTACACTTCATCATTTCTTATTTTGTCTGTCCATTTTATCTTCAGCATCCTCCTCCAGCACCAGGTTTCGAAGGCTTCTATTTTTTTTGGTCAGCTTTTCCAATGGTTCATGCTTCCGATCTGTAGAATGCTACACTCCACACGAATGCTTTCACAAACTATTTCCTGGTTTGTAGTCCTAACTTCTTTGAGCACAGCAGTTGTCTTTTTCCCATGAATGCTTTCTTAGCTTGGGCTAGTCTCCCCTTGATGTATGTTTTACTTCGTCCATCCCACATGATGGTGCTTCTGAGATAACTGAAAGAATCCACTTGCACTAATTTCTCTCCTCTCAGGGTGACTTCTACAATCAGCCTCTTTCTTCTGCATACTAGGATTTTGGTCCTCTTCTTAGATTAGATATGTTGTTGGTGGAGTTCCTCTGAGGAGGACCTGGGGCACCTAGACCTATTGGTCCTTTGTGCTAACCACCATATCTTGGTTACCCGTGGAGTCCAATGGCCTTACTGAAGGCCAGCATATCCTCTATAGGAGTAACCCTGATTTCAGCCTGATCGGGAAAAGGAGATCCTAGATGCCTTATTCTGGTCCTCATCAAGGCAGAACAGTCACAGAGAATGTGTGATGTTGTTTCGTCCTCTTCTTTGCACCATCTGCATCTGGCAGAGTCCGCTAGCTTCAAAAGATGAAGGTGCCTCATGACCTGATAGTGTCCAGTTAGGAGACCCACTATCGTGCGTAGTTGACCTCTGTTTAGCAATAGAAATCTTCTTGCTAGTTTTGGTTTGGGTCCTTCTATAAAAAGCCTGGCTTGTCTGAGCCCTTGTGTATTTCGCCAGATCTCAGAATGGCGGGCAAGGCCCCACTTCTTGATCTCAGCGATTCCTGCTGAAGATGCAATTGGAATGTGAGGCTCTGGTCCCATCGGTGTATGGTTTGACCCTTCTTTTGCGAGTTGATCCGCAGTCTCATTTCCAGTTATACCCTCGTGTCCGGGGACCCAGAAGAGTTCAACTTTGCCAAGACTGTGCAATGAGTTGAGCACTTCACGGCATTCATGAAGGAGTTATGAGTTGCACATTGGTGATGCTAAGGCCTTCAGAGCCACTTGGCTATCAGTGCATATGTGAATTGGTCTGCCCTTGAGACCTGATTCCTTGATAGCGTGTGCACACATCAGTAGAGCAAACACCTCCGCTTGAAAGACTAGCATATTCTCCAAGTGAGATGGTGATCCTCTTGTCTGGGTGCTGGCAGTAAATCCCAGCCCCTGCTCTGGCTTCCTTCTTGGAGCCATCGTTGAACCACACCTGGGCTCCATTGTGGAGATCTTTGTCTCCCCCTTTTTTCCACCACTCCCTTTCTGGAAATTGGATATTAAAGTGTGGGGGTGATTTGTAGAATGAGGTTATCATCGTGTCTGAGCCCATTTCAACAATAGGGCTCGACTCTCTAAGCTCCTGTCATATTTTTCTGTGTCCGGACAGGTTTCCCCTGTCATTCCACTGACCCTGTCTTTTTAGACGATATGCTGCAGCCCTAGCCTGTTTCTCTACTTCCACATTAAGTGGAGCAAGGCACAGTAGGGTCTCCATAGCCAGTGTTCTGTGTGTGTGGGGGTGGTTTTCATTGCCCCCGTAATTCCCATGCAGGCCATTCGTTGCAGGTGGTTGAGCTTCTTCCTTGCGGAGCTCTGTCTTGTTTTCCCCCACCAGACTAATGAACAGTGTAGAAAGCTAGGTTTCACCACTGCAGTGTAGATCCAACTGATTGCTTTTGGTTGGAGTCCCCAGGTTTTGCCTAGTGCCCTCCTGCAGGTCCATAGGGAGGGGCACGCTTTCTTGGCTTTCGCCTCAAGGTGTTCTCCGCAGTTGAGTTTAGAGTCCAGAAGGACTCCCAGATATTTTGCTGTCGTTGAAGGTTGCAATATCCTTCCTTGTAACGAAGGAGATATGAGCCTTTCTCTTTTCTTCTTGTTGGTGAAGAGAAGTTTTGTTTTCCCTGGATTTACCATCAGCCCTGTTTGATGGCACCAGCTCATCGTTCTATCCAGGGCTTTCTGCATAAGTCCGGAGACAGTGCTGAGGTACTTGCCTGTGATGAGAATCACTACGTCGTCTGTGTACCCTTGTGTATAGGCTCCAGTTTTGTTTAGCCTTGTGATGAGTCCATCGACCAACATGTTCCATGGCAGTGGAGATAGAACTCCCCCTTGCGGGCATCCTCAAGTCACAGCCACCTCCATTGTGCTCTCTCTCAGAACAGCCTTGACTGTTCTTTCTTCTAGCATTAATCTGATCCAGTTGACAATGTGTGCATGGACACCATGTCTCCTGGCTGTGATGCAGATTTGTTCAAACGGTGTGTTGTTGAAGGCTCCTTTCACGTCAAGGAAGGTGCCCAGACCAAATATCCCATGTTCTAGCACTCCTTCTATCCTGGTGACAAGATTATGGAGTGCTGTCTCTACTGATTTGCCTTTTTGGAAGGCATGTTGGTACGGGTGTAGGGGATGGTAGGGGTGTAGGGACAATGGGTGTAGGTTGTCCTTCAAAGGTCCCTCCCTAATATACCTGTCCACTATTTTCTCCAGTGTTTTCAGCATAAAGGTCTTCTTACTTATTTTCTTGATGTAATCCTGGAGAACTTGGTCCATTATGTTTAGTGACCTTTGAAAATCGCCGTGATTTTCAGCTATGACTGGGATATCATCTGCAAAGCAGAGCATATTTATTTCTTTACTAAATATCTTAACTCCGCTCAGTCCAATTTCTTGTGCTTCTCATATGGCCTCCTCCAAGTACATGTTGAACAGTGCTGGTAAGAGGTTGCATCCTTGTCTTATTCCTTTGTTAATTTTAGTATCTATCTGACTTACGTCTCTCATTCGCATTGTGATGACTTGCTTCCTCTGTAGTTGGTAGATGATTCTTCTGTCGTTGTAATCCATTCTGAGTTTTTCCAGCTGCCTGAACATCTTGTTCCACTCAACATTGTCAAAAGCATTCTCCACGTCCACGAATGCAACATACAATGACTTGTTCATATCAGGGTTGCTACAAGATTCCCGAATTCAAATTTCCTGACTTTTCCCTGACAAAAATCTTCATTTCCCCTGACTTTTTCACACTCTCCTTTTGATCATTACATAACATTTTTGAAGGGTAAGATTCAATATAATGCAAAATTCTTTTTAAAAATGTATTTAAATTCTTTTTAAAACATATTTCTTCACAATGAGCACACAGAAAAAACAATAACTTGTACACTTCATTAGTCAAATGAAAGTCAAAATATGGTGTCAAATTTAAATCGACACATCAAACAAAAAGTCTACATTCAACCATGTGGACATAGAACGTACCTAACCACAACATCACATGAATGTTATACATGGCCATGTAGTGCTCAGCCTCTTGTCAATAGCAACACACTCCAATTGGTTTTCTAGCAAAAGTTTGATTTTCTTGGCTCTTAATTCTTTAACTTTTTCCCCAATCATTCTTTCATCTTTTTCTTCTGTATCTTTTCCTTGTCTTCTTTCGCTCTCTCGCTTTGTACCACTTCATACTCTGCACGCACATGTTGCACTCTTGAAATCATTTTGTCACTAATTTCTACATTAAGAATTCTGCCGACCAAATTCACAGCGTCGTACACCTGCCTTTGCGTGACCAGTGTCTGTGAGAGTTGGTTTTCGATACTAACTTCTTTGTTTATGGAAAATCCCCTCTCCACAAAGGCATTTCCATGGCTCAATATTAAAATCATGTGGATCAAATCTACCATTAACCCAGAGCACTTTTGCGACATTCAAATGTGCCTCTAAAAGTGATCAAGGCAGGTGTGGTCTCGGTCATATTCTTTCAAGCACACAGAGACAGCAGGTTTGTTTATTAAAGTCTTGAACTCAGCATCTAGCCAGTCACACTCTAAAGCAGAGAACCACTGCCTTAGCTGCAGCAATGAGAGGCAGTTCCGGAAGCGAGCAAGAGCTGCATCTTTGGATTTCACTATCAACTTCGGATCACAAAACGTGATAGCCTTGGAAATCTTGTACTGGAGGCTTTTTTAATATCTTGGCCACTAATGCTTTTAGAAAAGTAACACACCCTTCTCTAAACTGCAAATATCCTTCTTCAATACTTGATCCACCTTCCCGTTAGCTTCTTTCACAGAGAAACTAAAGACTATATCTTTGGCAGGAATGATGTTTCCTTCCTTGGTGACATCAATATCATATACATTTGTGTTAGACAGTAGGTTCTCTTTCTTTACAAAGATCTTGTACAAATCTGTGATTGGAGCACATAAATCAGTTAGCAAAAAAAAAGGGCTCAATAAGGCATGCCACATATGAGAAAAAAGTAAGCTTGGGTCCAAACATTTTATCCTTGACAGCTTTAGCTACGTAGGTGAAACTGGCTGACAGAATCTTGTCATCTTTACCCCCTTTTTCGACTCGTTCGACAAGCTTGATCATATTGGGAAGAATTTTAACCCCAGTGTCCTCTGTCAATCTGTTTTTGAGCCATTTGTGGTATATTTAATGACAACCAACATGTTCGGATGCAGGAGAGAGACTGACGCCAAAATGACAGAGCCACACTTTATTGTGTCCAACAAATGACATACGAAATTCACTCATACAATAAACTACATCCCTCCCCAGGGAAAAAAAGGTTAAAAGATAAAATGAAACAAAAAATAACTCAACTAAATACACAAAAAGGGATTAGAGAAAAAAAAGGAAACAGAATACACTCATTATTTACAAATTCCAACTCTTTTTTGGCACCCTCTGTCTCAGAGGATATTGTCTTTGACTAATGTCAACATTTTCCCTGGCTTGGACACTTGACACCTCATTTCCCCCAACTCCTACACGTTTATTGGAGGAGACTCTCTTTGACTCCCAGTAGCCCACAGGCTCACAGTCTTCATTGGGGGTGAACACAGGCACTGAGGGGAACACTGACATGGGGATTGCTGACACATTTGACATTTCCTGGCTTTGATTAATGCCATCACACGCTGTGAGAGGCCCCTTTTCTGTATCACTGCACTTGGATCCCACACCTCTCAGCTGGTTGATGTGGCGATGCCACAGTTGTCCTTTTTCTGTGAGGACCTGGTAATTCTGGGAACCCAGTACAGCCTCCACCGAGGCCTGCACCCAGTCCCTCGTGCCACCTCTGTTGTAAGCTGTGGCCCACACTTTGTCGCCCACCTGGTAATTCCTCAACCCATTTGCACCACTCTCCCTCTGAAATCTCTGTTTTAGGGCCACAGCTTGAGTCAGATTTGGTTTTAAGAGGGTCAGCCCAGACCTGAGCATGCAACCAAACATTAGTTTGCTGGGTGCTTCTCCAGTGACACTGTGAGGGCTTATCCTACAATTAAACAGGTATTTGGGTAAGGCAATGTGCAATGGCACCCCTGAATGTAGTAAAGTCTTTATTTTATTTTTAAAACACTTAACTAGATTTTCCGCCGCCCTATTTATGGCTGGATGGTAGGGAGGAGAGAATATATGAAAAATTCCATTTATTTTACAAAACTGTTGAAACTCTCCTGAAGTAAATGGTGAACCATTGTCACTAATAATTTGCTCCGGCAGCCCAAATGTTGAAAAAAATCCCCATAAACAATTTACAATTTCCTCAGTTCCCCCATTCTTTAACTGGACCACCTCAAGCCATTTGGCTGAACTATCTACCACTACTATGTGCAAACTATGGTCTTTCAGGCCTATCCCAACACTTAAATGGGGCTTTTATAGGTAAAGGTCTATTTACAGCACAAGACTCACAAGATTCCACCAAGGACTCCAGAGCCTCATCCAATTTTGGCTGCCAAACATAAGACCTAGCCAAGGATTTCATTTTAACAATCCCCTGGTGGCCTGCATGCAATTCCCTCAAAACCAAGGATCTCAATTTTTCTGGGATAATCACCATATTACCCCACATTATGCACCCCTGCTCCACAGTCAGCTCATTCTTCCTGTGCATGAAAGGTTTGAACTCTACATCAGGTTTGGTAGGCCATCCAAACATACAAAAATCTAGTACCCTACTTAGAAACGGGTCCCTTTGTGTCTCTTGGCGAATATATTTTGCCTTTGCAGGGAGAAACTCTCTTTCACCTAACTCAATATATGAAAAGTCTTTCACATTGTCCTCCTCTCTCTGTAAGGGTAACCTCGAAAGACCATCCACTACTTTATTGTCTGAAGCTCTAATGTACCAGATTTGAAAATCATACCCCTGTAAAATTATGGCCCAATGCTGCAACCTATTAGCTGCCATTTGGGAAATTCCTTTCTTTTCCCCAAAGATGTACAGTAGTGGCTTGTGGTCAGTTAAAAATATACTGATTGAACTTTTGAACCCCAAACATTATTACCAGGGCCTCCCAATCAATTCGAGAATGATTTCTCTCAGCTTTGCTAAGGGACCTTGAGACAAAGGCAATGGCCCTTTCCTGCCCATTTGCAAACTGGTGAACAAAAACTGCCCCAAGGCCAAAGGGAGATGCATCGCACTCCAAGATTACCGGAAGAGATGGATCATAATGTACCACAACTTGGCCTGAAACAATTGATGCTTTCATTGATTCAAAGGCCTTATCACACTCCCTTGTCCAAACAAAATCAGACTCCTTCTGCAGGAGCCTGTGTAAGGGAGCCAATTTAGATGCTAAACTTGGTAAAAACTTTTAATAATACTCTACCAAACCCAAGAAGGCTCTCAACTGAGACACGTTCTTGGGAATTTGGGACTTAGTGATGGCCTCAATTTTGGAATTAGTTGGATGAAGTCCCTCTTTATCTATTCCGTGACCCAGAAACTCCACAGATTCTAGCATAAACTTGTTAACTTTGAACCCCAACTCAGTTAATTTATTCAGCACCCTTTCTAAGTTCATCAAATGTTCCTCATCATTGTTTCCAGTTATGATAATATCATCCTGAAAGGAAGCAGCTCCTTTCAGCCCCTGCATGGCTTGATCCATGATTCTTTGGAAAATGGCTGGGGCTGATGCCACTCCAAATGGTAATCTAGCATAACGGAACAAACCTCTATGAGTGTTTATGGTACAAGGATCCTGGGATTTGTCATCTAACACTAACTGCTGAAAGGTCTGAGACAAATCAATCGTGGAGAATTTCTCTCCACCCTGCAATTTACAGAAAATTTCCTCCGTACGTGGTAAGGGATATCTCTCAATTTCTGGGTTTGGACTAAGCGTAATTTTAAAATCCCCACAAATTCTTACTCGTCCATCACTCTTTGCTACTGGGACAATAGGGGTTGCCCACGCACTGAACTCGACTGGATACAAAATACCCAAGTTGATCAACCTATCCAGCTCCTCATTCACCTGGTTTTTGAGAGCAAATGCTAAGGCCCTAGGAGCACGATACACAGGTCTGGTGCCCTTCTTTAAACTCAAAGCCACTTTCCCATAACTCAAAGTCCCTAAGCAACCGTCCCATAATGTGACAAACTTCCCTAAGACTCCCTCTAATGTCAAAATCGACCTTTCCGCCCCTAAGTGAAGCATTTGAAAGCTAAACTTGAAAGTTTTAAGCCAATCTCTGCCCAAAATGGGTGGACCACCATTCCTCACAACGAAAAGGGGTAACTTGTATGACCCTCCCTGAAACTGAGCATGCACCCATATGATACCCAGCAGCTTAATGCAAGCATTAGAATAGGTTCTCAGTTTCACATCAATCCTTTCCAAAGGGGAATTCAAGAAATTTTTTTTGTAGAAGTCCTCTGATACCGCTGAAATGGCAGACCCTGTATCTATCTCCATATCAAGTTCCATATCATTAACGTTTACCGTTACTTTCCAAAACGGGCTATCAAAACCGGACCTTAAGTTTAATAAAGCTGGGAACGCCTCAAACTTAGCCTTGAGTTCCCTTTCTCTCCCTTGATTTTCCAACAAACTCCTATCCCCACACATCCGAATTCCACAAATGCTTTCAACAAAAGGCTCGTGATGGAAAACTTCCCAGTACTCACCGAAACGACTCTGATTGCACATTGCCTTGAGATGCCCTGCGCGGTGACAAATGTCGCATTTCGCCTTTTTAAAGTGACACTCTGCCCTTGTATGGCCCTTCCGTCCACAGTAATAGCACACTCCGGTGCCCCTTTCTCGTGATGCCGACGGATTCGGAGGATTCCCTTTTGGCTGCCTTCCGCTCCTTCGAACGGCGACATGATGCACCTCGTGCTCCTCTGTCTGGTCGCTCGTCTCCGTTACGGTCTCGTGGTTCACGTAGTTGACGCCAACCCCGCACTCGCCGGTCCCTGCCTCGATGTCCACCGATGGCGGGAAAAGGGTGCACGCTACAGCATTTACGGTAGGCTTTTCCCGTGCTGCGGCTATCTCCACTGCCTTCTCAAAACTCAACTCCTCGCTTTCCAAATACAAAGCACGAACAATATCCCTATCACTAAGTCCAAGTATAAATTGGTCCCGCATTCCTCGGTCCAAGAATGCACCGAAATTACAACCACGCGCTGCGTTCCTCAAGTACATGGCGAACTCTCTCACTGAGCTCGCTTTTCCTTGGACGCGCTGATGAAACTTGCGCATTTCAGCTATCACCGACTGCTTCGAGCTGAAATGCTTCCTTAATAGCCTGCACAAGTCGTCATATGAAGAACTAGAGGGCTTCTTCGGCGCACACAAATTTCTAAGGACGCCGTAGTCCGACTTCCCCATCGAAGACAATAACACGGCTCTCTTTTTATCCTGAGCCTCCTCCCCACAAATCATTCACTATGAACTACTGTTCTAGCCGCTCCTCGTAAGCATCCCAACTCTCTTCTTCGGGGATAAACTTTTCCATTAGAGCCGGCATCCTCGTCGCCAATTTGTGGTATATTAAATGACAACCAACATGTTCGGATGCAGGTGATGTTTATTATGGGAGTGTTGAGTGGAGCTCTGCATCATGGGTCACTTTTTAAAAGTAGAAAAAACAAGTTTTTGTACCTATCTCTTGGGCATTGTATCTCTCTCATTTTATAGCATTTGTTGGACCTAGAGATGTAAAGTCACATCAAAATATTCTCTGTGTTGCCCTGAAACACACCTGATTTGAATTTATCAAGCTAATGGACAATAAAATTGAAGTAATAAAATGTATTATTTCGTCTACTTTTCAATATCAGGTGAATCAAAATAATCTCAGGTTTTAAAAAATCAGATGATTTGAAAAGGCAAGTCGAAGCGATATTCCTTTACATCAAGAAGGCATTTGACAAGGTTCCTCACAAAAACATCATCTATAAATTGCATTCATGCAGAGTTAACCCATCACATCTGGTATTCCTCAAGAAAGCGTGATCGACCCTCTTTCATTCATTATTTATATTAATGACCTAAGTTCACGAGTAAGCAGTAAATTAGGATTATTTGCAGATGATACAGTTATCTACCGTGAAATAAGCGAAGATGCAGACTTTAAAGCTCTGTCATCCAGCCTTAACAATGTTCATCCGTTGTGCCAGGCGTGGGGGTTAGAATTAAATATCAGCAAATGTACCACAGTTCACTTCCTGCGAGAAATATCACAACAATGTCATTAACCTATACTGTGGGTGGTGTAATTATCATACCATCTGCAAATGATAGACACATTAATTACTGATTCTTCAGAAGCTTTACATTTGTCTGAGAGACCTTGAACAACATCCGTCAATCTATCTCTGAAAATTCCATGCAAAACTACAAACTCAGAGCTTGGAATTCCTTCTAAAAGTGGTATTTTTTTCTTAAGCTCAGGAAGGAGAGTAGAGGCATCAGTGTCACCCATTGACAAAACTTTCGTTGGGTAAAACAACTGTTCAGCAGTCTGGTAAAGAGTCTGGGCTGTATCATTCTTTATAAATTCATTCAACTGGTTGTAACAAGCCTCACATGCACCTTTCATTTGTCCCTCTTCATTCTTCCTTTTCTAAGAGGGAAGCACTTCCAACCTTTTTTTAGTCTCAGTATCTAGGACAACTTCAATATCAGATGAGTTTTTGACAGTACTCATGATAGATTTAAGGTCTTTCATTTTAGGGTAGTGCCTATGGGACATGGCATAGGTACTTAGTTCCCTCTAGTATTTTTTGGAAATCAATGACTTAAGTGGATAGTGCACAGTGAATGCGGCCTCAGCCTTGATTATTTGAACATCCTCATCTTTTAAATTTTTAAAGTACTGCACTGCTCTAACCTCTTTGTCTGGAATACTTCTAGCAGGCTCTACAATGTCTTCAACATAATCATTGAGATAGACAACAGACCTATGGTTGCATACACGGGTATAGATTTTTTCATACCTATGGTGTACATGTTAATAAGAATTCTCGTAGAGACGCAGATTTTTTTTGTTTTGCGTAGCTAACTTGAAGACGCGTCCTGTCTTAATTTCCCTCCTAGGTCGACCGCCCTGGCGCAGCTAAGTCGCCCACCCGCGCACTCTAGCAGTCTTCTGTTCCACGCGCCTAGATCCGATCACTCTCTCTCTCTCTCTCTCTCGCAAGATCCTCGTTCCCTCTAATCCTTACAAGTAATAACAACTCTCGGCGACACAACTTGGAGTCCTACTATGATAACTATATTTTAGTACGAAACTGAATTATACACTTCGACGTCTGCTCTCCTGCGCGAGCCTCCAAATTTTTAACTGCAGCCAGATACATCACCGTCTCCGTGAGGTCGTTACTTGGCAGAACTTTGAAGATAACTACGAATGCAGCTTCTCCCTTACGGTTTGTCGTCTCATCACGGTTAAATTCAAGTTGCTTATTATTGACAGCTTCTTTGATCTTCCTGTCATAGTCTTCCTTCCGTCTAGAAAGGACTTCCTGGCGGACATTCCTTGCATGGGGTAAATCGCCGCCACCTGCCAAAAGTTAAAAATGGATTAAGTAAATTCGCTTTCTTGATAGTGATATCCGTGCTATTACCCGCGTTGAGTTTCGATCCGACTTACCGGGAACGTACCGCTTGATCCACTTCCTCATTGCAGGCTGGTCCAATTCCAAGGAATATTTGCTTGAGCGAAAGCAACAGCTGTGTTTTTAATAAACTGCTGCTTTTCTGTTTTGATGCGCTTCGCATTTTCAAGGGATTCTCCCACAGATACCTGCCGTTTTTTCTGAGATAGCAGATTCATTCAGTTCAGATAGATTCGGCAGCAATCTTAGCTGACTTGTGAGTTGCCGACGTACAATGGTTGTCAACAGTACTTTTCCTGTCCCACGCCACTCTAACATTGCAAAATCTGCGCATCATAATCTGCTTCGATTTGTCGAAAACGTGCATGCCTTCTCCAGAAAACTCGAAGGCACGCGAGGAAATAGTTGTTTTGGCTCTCCCAGGTATGTTGCAACATGAAGTCCAACGACATAAACAAAGTAACAACGTAGCACCGTACTAGCCAAGCGAAAAATCCAAATCGGTTTTCGGTGGGATGCAAAGCGCAGCCGAGCAGGCGCATTCGAAGAAAACAAACGAGAGAGCGGCCGGCCGCCTTCGTTCGGTCCCCCCTTCCCTTACTCCCCCGCCCATCGCTGCCTCGACTCGCCGAGTGTAGCCGCCTAGCTCTGCAATGGTCAGACGTGCATGGAGTATAGCGTAGGAGTGTGTAGGAAATACTCCTGTATCATATCTGCATGCAGCATGACACTTAATGTTCTTCAGGCCTAGAAACTCGCACAGAAAATTTCCCGGGGCCCGAAAATGCCTTTTTTAACATCAAAGTGTGACAAAAATAGCACAGACCATCACATTTCGGGTCATTATGCGAGATTATGCAGGAGAATTTGAGTATGCTGCAAATACCTCGTGATTATGCGTTTACATGCGATTGAATTTAGGTCAGATTTTGGTCACACATGTCATAAATATTTATTGGTGCACTTTGTACGTTTCTGAGAAATTATGCGTTAATGCAGTTGAATAAATCCCCTAGCTCTACTGATATGCCAAGCGTCAATCGCATTGTTCAAGAGATACGGGCAAGAAAATATTTCAGATAAAAGGTCAGGAGGGCTATTACGTATCACGAGTCGCTGGGCAATAGCTCGGTTTTGAGAGACTCGGAGTTGCCTTTGCTCAGTTTTCGCCTTTCGCGATTGCGCAATGTTTTCCTATCCTCGGCGGCTAAAACTCTCGCCTCCCGAACTCACTCTCGACGAAAGGGGTAACAATTTGAGTAGCCACCTTGATTCGTATTCGCTTGGCAATAGTCTACTGTTTGTTTTAATTGAAAATTGCAATGACAACGAAGAGGCGAATCGCTGACCTTCTTTTAGAGGTATCATTCGGTACGTGTTCATAGTCGTGCCTCAAGCATAGATTGAAAGTGTTTCATGAGGAATCTGGCTTGGCTGTGCGTTATGAGTTTCATAAGTGTTGCGCAGCGTTTGAGTTCGAAGGATTCAATATTATTTAATGCTGAAGACGTGATGGCTTGAGTGGCTGTCATTTTCCCTTAAAAGATAGTGCTTACCCTTGTCCTAGATTTAAACGCTATTTTAAGTACCTAATTAAATCATTTGTGTAATTAATTAACTTGAAACTATAAGTGAAAACTAGCGAAAATAAGTTTAATATCATTAAAATCCTGCGTTTACTTCTTTACTGACACTATGTTTATCAATCGATCTCCGGTCGATCTGAACTCGAACCGATCTGAAATTTTCAAGCGAACCGACTCATATCGCCTGGTTTACCAACATGGACTGAAAATATCGATAGTAAGCAATCGAATCTATCAGTTGAAGCACGATTGACATGGTGCATGAGCAAGTGCAAAGTTGGAAATTTTCAGTCGTATTCCGAGTAAACAAAATAGCCCAATAGAGGTAGATTGCGATGTGCTACCATACCAACAATATCACTTCACTCGCCATTGCCGCTCTCAGACTATCTTCTTTGCACCTGAATTCGGGCATTGGTGGCAAGAGGTACAAAAATTACAGTGAGATCAAAGAACATGTTATTACTTGGTTGACATCACAGGCGGCACCTGTATATGAAGGTAATAAGTACATACATGCATACACACATACCAATCACGCCGTTCCCTTCCGGGGTAGCCACAGTCATGAAGTTTCACTCATAAATACACATTTGTACACCTAACTCTGCTTCAATAATTTTCTCTATACTGACCTCTCCTTGCAAACCTCTTTTACCTCAATTACCCCCATACACTGCTTCATACACGCCCTCTTGTTTTTAAGACTCCTAATATTCCTACTAAGAATTTCCTCAACCACATCCAACCACAGCTCTCTCAGCCTACCTCTACCTCTCGCACCATTCATTTCACTCTGATATATCTGTTTCGTTATTCGACTCTCATCCATTCTCTCAACATGGCAAAACCAACGGAGCACACTCCTTTCATATATGTCCATTACTAACTAACATCTAACCCACACTCATTTAATACCCACTCATTCCTGACCCTATCCATCTTACTTTTGCCGCAAAGTCTAAAGGTAATAAGTACCATCATTAAACGCAGAAACATACAAGCCTTGATTTGATGTACTTCATTTTAAAATCGATTGAGCCGTCTTTAAGATATTACTCTTCGAACCCGGGTGACGGAATTTTGCAACGGATAGTGGGCGCTGTAACGTGGGCGTGGCCTGTCCACCAACTTTGTAAAACCCGATTATCCTTTCGCGCTTACGGGCTGACGCGCTAATATTGCAATTTTATGATGTTTTCCGTCGATAGCTTACAACAAATAATCATGAATTTACTTCTTTGTTATGATTTCGCTTAAAATGTTTTATTTTATTAATTTAAATGAATAAAAATCCGCATTCTGGTGAAACCGTGGTAAAATCGAGTAAGTAGTAATAGCAAAAAGTACTCAATATACGAGAGGCACATCCAGAAAGTAAGTTTCGCTTGTATTTCTTGCAACCGCATCGCTTAGATCGCAGTTTCGCGCATGCGCGGTATATCCTGACGTATTTAGTAGGATTTGACGCTATTATCAGTTAGCTGATTGTTGTGTACGCTTCGAGGTGCTTGTTTGAAATGGCGAGTAAGACTAAAATATCCCGCCGCCGAGGGATGCTCACAAGCGGCATTGTTTCGATTCATTACAATGCCCACCCTCACACTACGCCTGTGACACCTTTTTACAGAACACAACAACTTTTACAGAATTTGTTGGTTGGGAACAGTCCAACCGCCATCCATACAGCCCGGACCCTACTACTTCTGACTTCCAAGTTCCTTGCACCTGAATTCGAGCATTGGTGGCAAGAGGTACAACCATGAATATACATAATGGATTTAAATGTTTGGAATTGTTGCTTAGGCTACGTGTTGCCTAAATTTCCACATTTACTTCACCCAGTCCTTGGCGCTACTTAGAAAAGTCTTATCAGTTGAATCGCAAATGGCCGTTGTTAATTGTTGTTAACGTGAGAAAGTGTGTAATTATATCTCCCGTATGTTACTACATTTTTATCCACTGCATTTTGATTACTAGTAAGTAAAAACGGTAAGACGTGTTTTTTTACAATCTGTCGACTGTATTTACATTTGAACTGCCGTCTTTCATCACTAGGCAGCGCCACAATCCAAAAAGTTGTTTGCTCACGGAATTCTAGATGACAGTTTTTGGCGACGAGTCAACAATCCATAAAGTATATCCATGGGTACAACAATGACAACGAGATCAAAGAACATGTTATTACTTGGTTAATATCACAGGCGGCACTTTAATATGAAGAAGGAATACAAAAGCTTGTGCTGCGCTATGACAAGTGCCAATAAAATTGTGGGAGTTGAAAAACATTTTAAGATCGAAAGATTTTTTCACACTAAATTTTTCTCTGAATATGTATTTCTTTTCTTTCCCCTGTCAAACGGAACATACTTTTTGGGTATACCTCGTATGTTTCAATAGTTACTCGCCTTAAATTTTAAATAGAGGGTGGATATTCTTGCTTTACATTCGCTACTTCGTCCATTCCGTCGTCCCACCCAAAGGAAGGTCAGGAGAGAGCAGAGATAACCAATGGCTGTTAATTCGGTTGCCCAGCAACAGTTTGATAACCTTAATGCCCTCTCCATCTACCTCAATGGTTACACTGTTAGTCAAAGAAGAGTCGACTACAGATCGATTAAGGATATACTCACGTGGTAAATTGTTTACTCATGTGTTTACACATACAATGCAAACTGTGATAGCAGAGACTGTAATGAGTCGATCCAACTTCATGATGTTCTGCGCGGTGCGTTCTTAGATGCTTATGTGTCTACGTTGACCCTACGAGCCGTTACTAGAGCAAGAGGCAGGGGGTGATCAGAAACTGGCCCCTTTTCGTTATTAGTGAATTTCAAAATATCATTCCCATGTAGTCATTTTGTATTTTGTTTTTGAGTTCTTTGCCAAGGATCTGTAAACGTCATGAAGAGAGAGAGGAAAAATGAGCACTTACATCCATCATGTCTGGGATCTATAAGCCCTATTTTACCTTGGAGTTTGAATCCAATAGTTCTAATCCACTGATGAAATGAGGGAGTTAATTATTTCGTCGAAGCCTCAAGTAAACTCAAGTTGAAACCAAGAGGCATCCAAAACCCTCGCTAGCGGCGGTGCAACGTTCTTGTTAGCCAATCAGGAGGTTGCGGGTTCGAGTAACGTATTCATGGTATTTTCACCACTCAGAGTATGACTGTGATTTGAAATGAGTGAAATATTAAGAAACATGTGTGTAAGTCTAATTTCACTCATTCAAAACTTCATTTATTTCTTTGTCATTCATTTCAGTTTTTCGCGAATCTGGCAGATACTCTTTTGCCTTCATCTAATTTTTTAAATCTAAACAATGGAAACTATACAATCCGTGAAAGATAAATAGTAGCATGTTGACTAAGCAATTACAAAGTGGTGTATAATTTACACGGCCGATAAATTGAGTAGAACGCCTAATTCATACTGTAAAATATTAAGGCATCGACCTCGTTGTTCCGGGCCGACATCGCCATCACTCATGAATTAAAATTCATGAGAATCTAGAGGTAAAACGCAATAGAGAGCATCGGCAGTATATATATTTTGAGTTATCTTACTTCCAACTTTTGAAGCACTCAGTTGTTACATACTTTTCATTACAGCTTTTTAAAAACGCAAAAACCTCGTAAATTCACCAATCACGCAATTGAACGATAAAAAGTTCATTTCATTTCGACAATACAGCCATAGCTATCGAATCTAGGCGATCGAGAACATCGAGGCATATGAACTACGAACTTCTATAAATTCCCGGCATGCACGCATGCTCATAAATATCTCCACTACAACTTCCGCCCGAAATATGGATTTTTCAACCGACCATGATTTTTACCCATTGTTGCCGGAGTCTAATACCTTATAGTTGGAAGCAAAACCCTAAGCTTAGAGAACGTTGAAAATAAGTGAGGTACTTACTCTATTTTCACAAATTGATTGAATTTTCATTGCTGACTCTCGATCATTCTTTCCTAGTTATGCCGGTGTCATCAAATACTGCGGCTGAGTTTAGGATGAGCGGGAAACGCCAGTGGCGTAATGGAGAATATAGAAAAGTTTTTTATGTATATATTTATAGTTTGTCAGTTATTTTGAGTTTCCTTTAGTGATATATTCAAATCCAAACGATGTATTTTTGAAAGTGGATGGGTATGGCTAAGCGAGGATGTAAACAGTTCATCTACATCTACGGAGAATCGTGAAAGCCACCACTAGGGTGTGTGGCACGGGGTGATTCAACACCAGGCACGAAGCCTCCATCCAAGCTGAAATCAGAACCGCGCACGTTCCCCCAGATGCCAGTCACAGTCCAAAAGCAGTCAGGACCAGTCAAGCAGTCAAAAGTACAAAAACCTATGTAACCTACCTAAGTAGCGTACACGTTGATACACTTGGTTATGGTAATGGTGATCATACTATACACAGCGATGCCTCGCGGTCTTATTCTAGTTATGCTCACAAACTATTATCATCCAAGGTTATCTGGGGTCAATCTGCTCTCGCTATGAGGAAAAAGTACAGCGGAGCCGCTTCTGATCGAGGTGACCTTGGAGGCAGAGCAGCTGCAGAGCAGAGTGACTTTCCAATCGTATTTTTTTATCTATTAGCTCCGTAGCATCCATAGTCAACTTGTTTTCCTTGAGTTGTGTTCTCTATGAAGACCACGAAATCACACAACTTGAGCTTGTAAAAATTACTCGCGACTTGCTGCCGAGTAATGCTGGTATAACTGGCCATGAGTAATCCAAAAAGCACTGCAAGGACTGGAGGAAATTGTAAGGCATTGTGAATTTGGTGGCACGAAAGGAGGCAAAGAAGAGGCGGATTTAACGGCGACGCACCGGGCGCTCACCCGGGGCCCCGAGATCTGAATGTCCCCGCAAAACCCCAACTTCACCCTTTTTCTAATGACACCAAGTTTGGTATCAAATGTGCAATTTTAATTACGTAGAATTTTACAATCTAACACAGAGTATATATTTATTCATTTAAAAATATGGTCAACATATGCTCACATAATTCTCTTTTTGCGTTAGTATTTTCGTCAACGCCCGGGGCATCTACCGGTATTAATCCGCCTTAAAGGCGAAGGATATGTTTCGAGACGAAAGAAGAAGTGGACTTAGGGAAAAAACCTAAGAAAAGAAAGTTTTCTTGAAGGGGAAGGATCTCTTAAGAGCTAAAAAGGTATAAGTAGAAATAAGGAAGCATTTCATATAAATATATGTAGAGAGTATTGTCTTTTATGGTACTGAGGGTTGCAGCACAATGATGACTGGAAGTCAATATGCCGAGAAATTCACAAATGACTCGATATGCTGTCACGTGCATTGGTGTAAAGCTATACACCACACCACCTCGTCACTACAAAGCTTACTTACTGGTGTTAATGGCTAACGCATCTGACCGGAAAGTTGGAGACGAGGGTTCGAATACTGGTCAAATCTTTTTTATGGCGAATTTCATCCCTTAGGTGCATAAAATTGGAGTCAATGGAAATTTAATGTTGTTCTAAAAGAGTTCTGAGATATCTAAAAGGTTATTTGGACGAGGAAGTCCCACGCTGACGGATAGCCACAGACTTTAGAGTGCCACAAAGATTTGGAAAGGAGAAAATTTTCAAAATTCTTGAGGAGCAGAAGAAACATACTTAGTGGCCACATTTAGCTATTCATTGTCACCCACATCAGAGAGTAATGGAGGGAGAAATGAAATGAAGAATTATCGATCATCGAGAGGGACAAAGGATGGAAAATATCCGGCAAAGAATGAGAGACGATGAAATTGACAACTTATATCAGAGTAAAGCTGTTGGAAGGAAGGAAAAGTGGAGAACTACAGCAAAACGGTCTTTGGATTGATGGCCGCAGAGGAGTGGAAATAATCTTCACTCCTTAAAGGAGAATATAATATATGAAAACTCATCCATGTGAGGCCCACGAAATAGTTGGTGAACGCGGAAAATACAAAATATTTAAAGATCCAAGATAATCTAAGATTTAATGACTATAAAATTATCGAATGTAAAAATAATTGGGATGCTGTAGCCTATTTTATCTGCTATATAATAAATTTAAAAAATTAGGAACAATTCGTTTGATTCCTTCGACACCCAGGTTTAAAAAATATCACTTGCTTCGTGGAAACACCACATTTTAATTGATGGTTTCGAGCGTAACTTGGTGGAACAAGTTTATGATTATAGATTGAAAAACTTTGTAAGTTCCACATAAGATTTTTATTTGAATAACCTAGGTTTCGTCCCTGTGCGACACTATCCAGATAATGTCGCAAGGCGACAAAACCAAGGTCGTTTAAATAAAAATCTTATTTGAAATTCACAAAGTTTTTCAATCTATAATCACCGTGGATTAGTTTCAAAACTGCTCTACCTTATCAATTGAGGCTCACAGTTGATTGAGCGGAAGTATTCGGATGGCTTACAAAGAGTGATCAGCTCTGTTTTATAAAAAGGCATCATGTATGACATCTTTTACAAAAAGGCATCTTTAGCAAAATTGACGGCAATGCAAATGGTAAATATTCCGATTAAATTTGTGAGAATAGTTATGAAGGCCTTTTCAGCATTTGCTATTCATAGAATTTCCTTTTCGTGAATTCGCTAATGATTAAGAACCACTCATAATTATTGTTTTCATATTTTAGTTCTTACATATTATTTTCCCCCTAAGGCCGATAGATTCGTTTTCCTCTGCACTAGATCTTCTCAACAATCAAGCCAAAAGCGGGCTACCATCCGGCTCATTTTCTCAAGTCTTTTCATGTTCACTTTATCACTTTCAATTTTTCACGACTGGGATCCGATATAGCTTGCATCAGTTTTTTGAACAATCTTGTCACATGGTAGTTGAAAAGGTTTTAGCTCACTGAGCGATTTTGCCGTTTGACATATCCATCCATGTTTTATACATATTTTCAAATAAGACTAAATAGTTCATTGCTTGAGAGGAGATATGAACATATATGACGGTCCAATGGTATATATGACGGCTTGAAGAGGGAAAAAAAACTACGATACACACTCGATTGTCCAAGCTAATGGTGGGGTGAGGATGCATGGATAATCCAAACTTATACTTTTCTTGCTTAAAAACGTTCATAAAATACGTAAATACAATATTATATTTATTAACGCACATTATCCATTATTTTAGATTGCTTTGAGGACTCTTAACGAGTTTTCTTCACCCGGGCGCGGAACTATGCAACGGCAATATTTTCATTGTACTCAAATTCTTATGGCTTCATATAATACAGCAAGCCATCTGCGTAGTTAACGCCTCACCGAACTTGTTCGTTCGTTGGTCCTCTCTTCAACACTTCTACTCTCCCCACTCCCATCCTTCTTCGCTTGACCTTGACCCATGGCAACGTAAACAATTTTGCTATCGGTCAAATATTGAAAGCCCGGTTCACTTTCATCTCTCTTTAGGCCATTCATTTAAGCGTTCCGCATCAATATTTTCCAATCCTTTAATTGTTTTCACCAAATTTGCCAACTCTGAGTCATTCATTCAGATTCTGGAATTCCTTCAAACTCACGTACAATGACCACCAAAAGTTTCCTCCAGGAATGAATTAGAGAAACGGGTTTCTCTGAGGACCAGGCCTGTAACACACCATGAATTGCATCCAGTATTGAATTTTTTTCCTTAAGTTCAATCGATTGCCATCATCATTGGCCAGCGTTCTGAGAAGGTAAACTCGGCAAAACGTTTTTATCGAAGCAATGACGCCAGATTTTGGCGATGAATTGGGGGTGAACACTTAGTGACAATCAAATCATCATTGGATGTTAGAGCTATCTTATTCCTAAAATTAATAAAGAATTTCTTTCCGTCGCTCATAGCTATTTTTCTCTAGCAGGCTCGATGGTTAAGTAAACATAACACGTTCATTGTGGCAAGTAAAGTAAAATTTACGTTTTATGAGGTGAATTTGAGTGGTGAGAAATGATTGTACGTAATTCCTGCTTGCATTAGAACGCATATATCCTGGTGTTTTTTTAAGCTTGAATTTTGTGCAACGACCGTGGAAAATATCGCCGAGGAGTAAAAAAAAATGCATGCATGGATAATCCGCGACAGTTTAGGGTATTTAAGATAGATATTCAGAGAGTTGGCACTACAGATACATGGGTTAATGATTCAATCAAATCTTGATAAAATTTTGTGAAATGCTTTTAGACGTTGAGGACGTCAATAAACCCTATAATAACGTTACCGGACGCTTTGGGCTTTGAAAATGCAGGTCTACTTAAGTGTACCATTATATCAATAGATTCTTAATTTTCAATAATACTTTTAGTAAGTTGAACATCTTTTAGTACTTTCGAGTGAGAGATTTATGAAAGTAAAATATTTTATCAAATGTTAGAACTATGTGCCATCCAATTCTTCCTTTTATATGGGAACGTGTAAGTGCAAATAGCATGGATGCATTTTGAGTGACTTCGTAATGTTTTAACGCACCGGATAGGTATGATAACACGCTGAAAGTTTTGGGCAGAAAATAAAAATGGGATTCTAAACCCAAAAAAATGGCGAGAATCAACCGGAATGCTTTCTTCGTATCGTATACATTTTAGGTACCGGTCAAATTGGAGCGTAATTTCGTAAACTCTGAGGGGTGCCCCATCACAGATTCGGATGGACACAAGTAAAGTTTTTATTTCAGTCGCACATAAGACTACATGATTATATTCTGTCAACTGAAAAGGTTAGTGTTGGTATCTCGGCCAGCTCCACGACTCAGACCGAGCTCGAACCGCGCTAAAGCACGTTTCACACGATACTTATCCAGTACACGATCGAGGTTAATGTCCAAATTCGAGGCTCTGGAATGATTGCTATCCAGTACCGTGTGATATATAGCTAGTGCATTGGCTCAATCATGAACACTATCATACTAGCTGAGCTACTTGATTTCATAACGGATACGCAACTAGTTTGCTATTGTTTTCCTGATAGGCTTTTAATAAAATGCTAACATTAAATGGAACAAAAAGTTAGTACAGAGTTATTGTTTAGAATGTTAATGCCTATAAGAAACGTGGTTTAGCACCATGCACGGCATCGTTTCCCTTTAGTTTCCTCACCAATGAGCGTTGAAATCACCTGATTAGTTTGGTAAGCTCTTGTGATTTGAGAGTGTCTGGGACCAAACGGACACTGAAAAAGACGCGCGTCTCTTCATTAGTGCGTTGCGTGCCTTGTAATGTGAAAATTGAGTCCTTTTGAAAGAGTGGATTGCATTAAAAATATTCTATGCCAAAGATTGATTCTCTTGTGAAGGCGTTCTCCATCACTACGACAAATACAGCACCGATTGCTTACGTACGTACGAACGTCAGTGATTTTAATGGCATCAACTAAAATTCCATGTAAAAAAATTATGTTTTCTGAGGTTTTGCGCGTTGAATCATAAATCTCTCCTCTAAAAACTGATATATCAGAATGAAAAATGTCTTTTCTAAATAATATTTGACCGATTAAAATGAAAAATGGGGTGATAGGGATTATAAATGGCGCACACAATGTCGTTCAATCTTTTTACCTCCAGCAGTGGAGTAATGATTTGAGACTTATTCATTTTCAATATTTTAATGCTACCGTCAATTGAATAAGGAAGTGGATAAATAAAAGTAAGCCTATATTATTTTGTGAACCGTTTCAATAGCATTGAAATTATAAAAATATCAACGTTGAAATCTTTAATTGAAGTTTATTTGTAACATTCTTGGGTTAATGCTGTGTTCACCACAACAATTCCTACATGTTTGTATGAGACTAAAAATCCCTGGATAATGCCACGAACAAGCCAGCTTACCGACTCTCCCCTTTAATTTTGTTTCGTAACCGAGCTCCACTCTTCATATCTGTGTTTGGCCCTATGCTTCGTTTACGATCTTTTTCAAGCTTTATTCTTTTTATTTGTTTGAGTGCGTCTCCTACCTGGTCCATTTTCTATTTATGTTAGACGACGTTTTTATGTAATAAAATGGAAATTACTATCCTATAGGCCAAAAATTATCTCTTGCCTATTTTCCGAGATTGAATTACATTAGTTTCAATTTTTCTCCCGTCGGAATTTCTATTTTTCCTGTGCTACTGGTTAATGGTTTAACCAACTGCTCTCCATTTTTCTCTTATAACTTAATCATTACTGATGGAATATTATCCTTTCCGCTTCTCAATCTGATTTTTATAACACTTTTCTATTGCTGAGCCCATCTTCTAATTTCCATCATCATAAAAGTTGCATCTCTTAATATTCAGTTATTGTGACTAATTGTCGGTAAACTTCCCTAATCTGCTGAACAGATAAATATTTATCACTTCCATGTCTCTGGTTCAATTAGTAGGATATTGGTTTGGTGTTATTTAGCTGCTATAGCTCGACCATGTGTTGCTCCTCACTATTATTATCCTTTCCCATAAATTGCGCTGACTTGTTCATGCCTTCGAAATTTCTTTGTACCATCGATATTCTTTGGAACCATTCCTGTCATCTTTAGCTGTCACCCGTGTTACTTACTAAATTAAAAAATGGGAAGATGAATTCGTGTAAACCATTCTATTCGGCTCATCTCCTTCTACCTGCCCTATTGCTAACTATTAAAAACAATAGCTAATACGGAAGTTACTGGTCTAGACAGAGATATTTTTTAGACACATGAAACGCAATAATTGAATTATAAGATGTTTATAACGGCCAGATACAGTCAGAAATGATGAGAGATACTGGAGATTAGAAAAAGAAGAATGTTGATGCTTTTAGGAAGAGAATATCTGGATGAATTTGCTTATGACACTTGTAAAGACCATTTAGGAAGGAAAATTAACACAGGAACGAGTGATGGATGGGAACGTTAGCCCTGCGAAACGGAAAATGAAACCTGATATAATAAGGATGGAGTCCAATAATATCAGGAATGAATGGCGTATGATGATGCTTTTCGTTTGTAGAGTGCGTCGTAGATCCGAGGACGTGCGATTATTTTCCGCTTTTTCGTCATAATGAGTATTACGGTGACAGATAAACTGATTTTACTCATTCAGATGAGGTACTGAAGCGTGTTAAGTTGGTCGTCATGCGTGATGAAAGATAATCAACGTAGTCCGCGTCTATATGAACAATCTGACATTTTTTAGAACTCTCAATCCTTTCTCAAACTTGAAATCAAAACCCTCTATTTTTCCAAACTAAATTTTTATTTTTCGTCTCATTTGACTTATTTGATCTTGATACTTTAGTTACCGCCAAGATAAAGGGTACTTACGCGTTCGCTTCTCAGCTTAAAGTGCCCTGTTTCCCCTCACTGACGACGCGTACGTTAGCGGAAGTATCCCTAAGTATCAACTCTTAAACTTTAAGTTTTCCTTCGTTTAGATCTTTTGCTGGAACTCTCAAATTTATTTGATGTTCACCGCGAGGTAACTCGTCCGGGTAGACAAGAGGAACGGTCGTAGATTGTTATTTAAGATAAATTAGATTTAGACTGTATTCTAATTCCAGACTTACCTACGACTAATTAAAATAACTAGCGACTTATCTGAGGTGGATGAGTTGTACTTATCTGGTGGAAGTATAAATCTGACTTTAATTACTTACTTTGTTTTCTTCGGAAAACATCTCGTAGAAAGCTTTCATTCCATTTCAATTCATAGCGATGAAATAAACTCTTTTGAATTGATAATTGTAGAATATTTTGGACACCCTCGTCACCAGTGAAACTGAATTATTTTATTAAACACCCAAAATTTATTTCTTCTGCATTGCTAAATACTTATTATTCTTTTCTACTTCCCTTTTATCTCTGGATGGGTCACGAGATCACTTTCCATAACACTAATCAAGTTTTATTTCGAATTAACCCGTCCACTTGGTTCGCCGTACAGTGCACGTCGTCCGTGGTCAGCCTTTATGCAGTTCGACGTGTGTGCCACACTCATTCGGCGAATATTTTCATTAAATTTTATGATTTTCTTTATTTTGTTAATATTTATTGTTTTCTCGAACTACATAGCAGCCAAGACAAATTATTTCCAGATCTTGAAACATATTTTAAGATCTCCTCATGGAAAAAAATCATCAGGTAAAGACAAGCAGTCGTTCCGTTAGGGACCTAAAAAAGCAAATGAATAAGTGCATATAGGGTTAAAATTAAAGATTCATTTGTGTTATGCATTTAATGAAGTGAAAATACGATTAATTGATAAAATATCTCCTCAAGAGTGATCGTCTCCCGATGTGGACCGCTCGCTCGGGTAAGAAGCGGTGAAGCGTGCTGAGCGGGAGATGCATGGCCAGAAGTCGCCAAAGAGCAGATAGCAGCAAGATTTTTATTTTCATTCTTTATGTACGATCTGTGCTCTTTCTTAATATACAAAAATCTTTGTATCGCTAAAGGTTAATAGAAAACATTTTTCACTCTTTATGTGTAACTTATGTAAAAATGCAATAAAAGTTAAAAACCATATTTAATGTGTTAAACTAAGGAAATATATTTATAAAAATACTATTCCTTAGTTAATTTTGATGTATTAATCTGCTAAATATACTTAAAATTGTAATTCATCACCTGATACTTTAGCCCAATGATACCTATTTTAGATACCTAATGCCGTCGCAGCTGACTCATTTTTCTCGGACTTTGAATCGTTGCTATTGCTCAAAAACGAGCCTATAAAAACGAACCATATAAGGGATTCAACTTATAGTTAAATTTAAGGGGTAAATGAAATAACTGTTAAAAAATCCCAAAAAAGTTGAAAAATTGATTTTTAGTCTACTTTTTCCGATTTGGGCCCACTGTCTGACGCCTACAGTGCCGCCTCTACCCAATTCAATTGTTTAGTATTGACAGGTTTCCATCATCTCTTAGGCACGGTAATATACCTAAGTACTCGAGATCATATTAGCTATATGACTTGTGCTACTGGAAGACTATCAAATGTTAAATTATCTCCTATTATTCATGTCAACATTTTTCCGGGTTGCGTCCGCGTATGTTGTTGGGTATCACAACAGTTTCGCCAGTTGCTGGCTTCCTCAGGTGAAGGATAGCGAGAAGGTTTTTGGTTCATTCTTATATAGGTAAGATTTGGCGCCAGAAACGACCAATACTTCGTTCAATCATGGAGCAGCATCGTGATTGCGTGGGAGTCTTATTGCTCTCTTCCATGCACTGTGTAAGAGGTAGGACACAAAATAAACAATTTAAAGGATCAGCCATCTCAGAGCACGCATGGAGTGAACCGAGGCACACCATAAAATTCGAAAATGTCAAAATAATAGCCAAGGAAAATAGGTACTTCCCGAGAATAATAAGAGAAGCTATAGAAATCATCAAAACGCCAATGAATTTCCGCAAAGAATATGGATACCCCTTACACAGTGCATGGAAAATAGTAATGAGACTCTCGCGCAATCACGACGCTGCTCCATGAATGGACAAAGTATTGGTCGTTTTTTGGCGCCAAATTTTACCTACATAAGAATGAACCAAAAACCTTCTCGCTATCCTTCATCTGGGGACACCAGCAGGATAAATGGCGAAACTGTTGTGATACTCAACAACATACGCGGACGCAACCCAGAAAAATGTTGACATCATATGTTCAACGTCGCGGAAACCTGCAAACAAACATATCTCCTATTGAGTTGATTATAACAATCGTGAAAACAGAAATGATGGGAATGCATAATTAAAATTCTTCATGATAATGATCATAGCCCTCTATCTACATGTCTAGTTCCTAAAGCCGACCTTGGCTCCGTAAGAAAACATAAGACGCAAATTAAATTTAGTGGCTCCTGATTACCTCAGAAGAAGAGAAAGCAATGTTTCCATCTGCTTCTAAGTGTCCAAAACCTTGCGGATCACCACAAGTAATAAACGAAGTGACATCATTAAGAAAAATTGAGAGGATCATTGATTCGTAGCCTATTAACACTGATAGCTGCACTGGATATATTGTTGCGCCTCTTTAACAAGAACCATTAATTAATGCCTACATTTTTTCATTTTTTTGCTAATGTTTTTCATAAAATTTGGTCAAATCGTTTGAGGTTAAGTAAGTTAAGTTATCATTAAATATGTCTATTGAAAAATACCACCAAGAAAACAAATATACTGTTTTATTTGTTCGAGATTGCTGGCCTTAAACTCTACCACGTACGGCGTCTAGCCCACCAAATATTTAAAGTAACCGGGAAAAATAAAATAATAACAGAATAGTGAATTCTAAGGACAAATTTCAGCCCCATACATGCGACAATATTTGCCATGATACTTGTTCAAATGTAAACACTTACATGTCTTAGCTTAAAAATACTAATATCTCAATCATTACGGGCTCGTCTCCATCATTACCAAAAGTTTTAATTGAATTTTAAAACACCTGTAATGATATAATTTGAGAACCCTCAGTATCACATAGGAAAACTCTAAGTAAGAACTTGCTTACCATCCCGAAGACCCAGGTTCGCATGCCGGTGGTGACGGAAAAGTTTCAGTGGAATGTCCGTCCCCACCTGGATACCAAGAAAAGCCACTCTAAATGGTGCCAAAATCTAAGCATGTGTGACAGCGATGATTATGAGCAACAGCGTCTGTCGTTATGAGGAACTATAATTCCCGAGATAGACCATAAAAATGACTCTGAAAACAGGAAGGCTTGAGACGGAATGGAGTTCGAACTTATAAACATCTACACACTACTCTGAGATCCACCGGTACAGCGTGAGGCATGAATTTTGACAACACGATCCGCAGTGAATAGTGAGAATAGGAAAAAGAAGTAGGAAGAAGGAAAGAGTGAAAGAGAAACGTTTGATAAAAGATTGTCTTAGCGACCGGCTCTTGTAACGTTGAAGCCACTAGTAGTGCGAGTGAGGGAATTTTTGCGCCCATCAGTTGGACTGTACATTCCTCCTATTGACGCTGCTAGCACTTGAAAAATTTAGCAGGAGATTTGAGCTATATCCTTAATGCCATCCTGAAACTCGCGTAATCTGAAAATTTCAAGTAATCTAGCCTTGTATGGACCCTCAGTGTATTTCGAAGCTCATAACTTATCCTTTCCATCAACTTTGTTGCACTCTCTGTTCGCTTTTCCCATTTTTTAAAGTATCACAGCTCTCCTCTGTGTTTTACGTATTTTGCAATATTAAATATGCCAGCGCAGCGTACTAAATTCTTACAGCTTACTTGATATATGACATAACTAGAGCGAATCAACATCCCTCTTTCAACTACACTTTTTCATCCTAATTCCTTGGATTGTTTACCGGACTAATGCTGGTCTCTTAATTGCAGCAATACTGTGTAACTTTTATGAGTTTCATTACCTAGGTAATTTACTGCGATTCCCAAGCTTTTGGCTTAATAAATAGCGTAAACACTTATTCCCCACACTTAAAAGATTTTTATTTTGTTTGTTTAATTTCACAAGAAGTGATCTGGAGAGCATTAACTTGTATTAAGTTTGAGTCTTTTCTCAAGTCACCATTGTTAAGATTCGATGAGTGAGTATCTGAAATTTTAAAATTTGATCTAAATAGGAGTGTACACATTCCTTGGCTGATTTAAGAGCAATTAGATATTGAAAAGTGGACAGTGAAAAGTGAGCAATGAAAAGGTAAATATTTTTAAAAAGCTATGGCCACTAACGGAAACAAAATGATTCCCTAATACGTGAGAAATAAATTCAGAAAAAACTATTGCAAACTTAGCCCTGGCAGCCGTATTCCAGCCTGGAATCTGCCTCTTGCGCTTGTTATTTATTGGAGTCTACTGATAGGGATGTCTGTGGTGGCTTGAGGACAGAGTTTAGAACCAAAATCAAGACTCAGGTTGGTAGAATATTTTTTTGGGAAAGCATAATCTCTACCTAGCAGCCATGTTGCAAGCACTTCAATTACATTACATTGCACTTTTCATGGAAAGTCAGATGAAGTCAGAGTTAGATATCTTTCCACCCTACTTGCCCTTCTGCTTGAAAATCATAAGCAAAGTAAGTTACACACCCATACTTATCCTGAGTGTTGCTGATTACCGCTGGGAAATTTAGTACATAAGGAAACAGTTCACGGAACTGTTGTGCACTTAATTGAACTATTCACCTTTGTGTCGGTTATCTAATATTAAGGGTAAAAATATGCCGCGGAGTTTAAGAAGAAGTGGAATCCGTTTGTCTTCAACGCTTTGGCAAGGTATAAAGTGAATTAAAATGTGGAATTGAGTATGATTTTTCCTTTGAAATCACGCTCAAAGACAATATAAGAGTCATTAATTGCAATAGTATCATAAAACTATGCGTACCTACTTCATTTGCTCAGTGTGTTTCCTTTCTTTCCTACTGAATTGTAATTTGTGCATCCATAAAATTTTCTTCTCCCAGATATGAGAGGTCCTATCTTGGACCGCAACCATTGCAAACTTGTGGTTACTTTTCCACCACTCTATTGAGCAGACGTAAGTAAAAATTTTTCAATTGCCGTCCAGGTGTAGTGTTTGGGTCAAGTTGGGCTGGGTTCATATGAACGACATGGAAATGGAACGGAATGGAAAAACGGCAAGGAAAACGGGAAAGCACCTAGCCAATTACAAGTCGACCGGCCAGTTAAGGGGCAGAGCCGCCGCCGACTCTGTGGAGAACGCTTCAACTGCTGCCATATTCTTTCTGAAATAAAGATTACTTCATTTCGATGAAGGACAAGGGTTGATCTCTAATCTCATAATCTACGGTTGTTCATAATAGCAAATGAAGAGCAGGGCCAAATATACATACCATAGGAAACTGATCATATTCAAAGCCACAGAGGGTGATTTCCAGCAAGTAAGATCAAAATCATAAAAGTAGCATCAAAAGATGATTCATAGCGCCGGCTTTAACGTCGTCAAAATAAGGAATGGAATGTCATTTTCTCGCTTCATTTATTTTGTTTCCTTTATTCCGCAATATATTTTGACGTCACATTTCGCTCCCAAAAAGTAAAATTCCTCGACTGCTCAATTCCCCCTGCTGGGCTGTAATTTGCTTTCCGCATTTCGCGACGTTTTCCCTCTGGTGAATCCATTGTTACTTCATTTCGTCGGCCCCGGTGGCGGCGGGGTAAAGTCCTTGCCTGAGAGAGAAGTCCCTGACTGATAACCAGAGGGTCGAGGGTTAAAGTCCCGCCTGGGTAGAATATTTTCTGCCCAGGACATGGGTGTTTGTACTGTGCGATACATGGGTGTTGTTACTGTTATTTACCCGACATAAATTGGCCCATTGGGCTGTATTCGGGATAATGAAGATAAATTTTTTTAAAAATAAAAAATATTTGGCCTGTGAAGTTGCCAACCTGTAACTATATTTCATAACTGATAAACGCAAGGAAATTGTGTCGACAGAGAAACAGAAACATTAATTGACAGACACTAGAAAAGGGAATTTTGGCTAAAACTGTCCAGAGATTATGTAATTGACATTTAAACGGTACGCGACAGATATAAAGTGAAACATACTAATATAATATGCTGAAAATTATGGCAGTGCCGCTGACCATCAAAGCAATAATCCATCAAGAAACATTCGCAAGGAGATCAGTAACAGTTCCAGGCTTAACTTCGTAAGAAACGCGACATATGAAATAATATCTCACTTTGTACATTTCACACTTTTTTATTTTCAACAACCATAGTTTCGACATACAATGTCATTTTCAAGGTAAATATCCCTATTATACCAACGACCTCTTTCTCCCTTCTCTTTATTTCACTTCCCCTCTACCCACCTCTTCGTGTGAGTATATAAGGAACCTGAAATAATTTGAAAATGACATTGTATGTCGAAACCATGGTCGGTGAAAATAAAAAAAGTGTGAAATGTAAAAAAAGAGAAATTATTCCATTCTCATGAAGATTTGGACTACGTCTTGCTTCAATGGTTTACCGAGAGACAAGCTGAAGGCACACCTCTTTCTGGGGCTGTTGCAACAGAGAAGGGGAAGTTTTCTCAAAAGTTGTTGGGATTCGAAGGTGAGTTTAATGCTTCACCTGGGGGGCTTACCAGATTCAATGAGAGGCATGGCATTCGTGAACTAAGTATTCGAGGAGAATAACTTATAGTTGGTGCCAACACTAGCGCTACTAAGCACTTCCGGAGGAATTTCAAAAATTGATACCAGCGATAGAGGAACATTATGAATCTCACCAGATTCCCAATGCCGACGAGACCGAGGTTTTTTGGAAATGTTTGCCGTTGAGAGCCTTTGCATTTGTGGGAGAAGCTCATACCCCTGGTCACAGATCCTCGAATGAACAGTTGACAGTGTTGCGCTGTGGAAATGCGTTCGGACAATATAAAATGAAACTATTGGTCATCGGAAAACCAAACTGAACTAGATCACAGATTTAAGCTCAATTGTTATGGATTACTTCAGTCCGAAAGGAGCTTGGATGGCCCGAGAGATTTTTAAAAATTGGCTCCATCGGAAGTTTCTCCCTTAAGTTCGTTCTTTTCTGAAGGGGAGGGCATTACCTCACAAAACAGAGCTACTGTTAGAAAATACCTCTTCTCATCCCAATGAGAGAATTCTAACATCTGATGGTGGTTTAGTTATCACCAAATTTTTACCCCCGAACGTCACTACCATACTTCAACTAGTGGATCGAGTCGTCATTGCTTCAATGAAAAGGTTTTGCCTAGTTTATCTTCTCAGAACGCTAACCGATGAAGATGACAATTTATTGATCTCTAGGAAAAAATACATTATTGAATGCAATTATTGGGTCCTCAGTGAGGCCCGTTTCACCAGTTCGTTACTGGATGAAACTTTTAATGGTCATCGAAGGTGTTTTCGGGGGAATTTCCAGGATATGAAATAAATGACTCTGATATGGCGGATTTGGTGAAAACAAATGTATTTCAAAATGATGATACGGAAAATTTATCGAATGAGGAGAGAATAAAATGAAGCGGGCTTTGAACATGTGACCGATAACGAAGTTGTTTACGCTGCCATGGGTCGAGGTCAAGCGGAAGAGGAGGGGAGAGTGGAGGTGACGACGAGGGGAACGACAGACGCATGAGTCACAGTCAGGCGTTAAACTACGCAGATGGGTTACTGCAGAATATGGAGTAATAGGAATTCGATTACAATTACATTATCACCGTTAAAAAGATCCGCCGTCTGGTGATGATCTCAATGAGTCCACAAAACGAACTAAATTAACGAGCTGTGAGCGTAAATAAGAATAAAATGCATATTTACATTTATTATGAACGTTTTTAAGAAAGAAAAGTAAGTTTGTATAATTTGTGTTTTTGGATTATCCGTGCATCCTCTCCCCGCCATAGCACGAATATCAAGAGTGTGCTGTACTTCGTATTTTATTTCATTCTTACTCTACAATAAATGGTCAAGTTTTATTGCCAGACTTTTGTCCACTTGTAAATCAGAAAAACATAAAAACCGAAGATTCTCGCGATATTAACTGTAATTTATGCATCATGTCACGAAAAACCGGGAAATTTTCCAAAAAAATAAAATTTACTTTCAACACGTTCCAATGTTGATACATCACCTTCAGGTGACTTGTGAGGCTCAGTTCGCACAACTTATACACTTTCGCACCCTTAGCACCACTTGTCACCTGAATACACAGAATCTTGTCACCTGCATCAGCATTGGAATCCGGATCGAAAGTTCATTTTATTTTGTGGAAAATTACTCGGTTAATCATTTCATAAAAAATATCCATTTACCATTGCTGATATTTACAGCCATTCCCACGAAACCGTTATGAATGTACTCCAAAAGAGATTTTATCACCTCGGTGTAGTAAATTTTAAATCTTTTGCCGTTGCTCTGCAAAATACTTTATTTTGACCTTGATATTTCATTACGCTCGATTTTTTCCATCTCGTACCTTACTTGCTCAAGGAAACTGTGCATGGTTTTTTATTTCGAGGAATATCTCGAACTCAATGAGGATGAAATATGTTCAACGTTAAGTTTGTTTAATACGGGAACATTTGATTAATATATGTTATAAATCTCTGCTACAATCGTTAGAGTATACTGATTACAGTACTTTTGGTATTTTTTAAATGTTTAACCTTTTCGTTTAGTCCATACCCGGACTAATAAGAAACATGCAACTTACTCGTTGTTTTCTATATCTTCCCTCTCATGCTTCTGGCCATTCCATTCCAATAGTTATGACTCTCTGATTTCCTGTAGCGACATTTTTCATTGCTAAAATTACATCTTAATAATTTTACTTATTTTTTTTCTATTTGGAATAGCATTCAACTTACTTTCGAAGTGTGTACCTGATTGTGTAAATCTTCCCTATCGATATCATTGCTTAAAGTTTTGTATCGATTCATATAGCGTATTATGGCACCTTGTTTAAATTTATTGTGCATTACGACTTTGCAGATAAGAAAGTACTATGGTGTTAAAATCCTCCCAGTCTTTCACTACAACAATATTTCGTCAACACCTCGTACTTAATTGTCAGAGGCTGCGAAAGTGGTTGCGCAATAAGTGGAGCTGATTACTTTACTCACGTCTATTTTACTCGTCTATTGGAAACATACATAGAGGAGCTGGAATAAATCATCAGTAAAATTAAAAACAACCACTCTCCAGGAGAAGACAGTTTAGTAGCTGAGCAATTGAAACATGGAGGCCCATCTCAGCTAAGAAAAATTCATGAACTCGTATGCGAAGTATGGTCGAACGAGATAATTCCCGAGAAATGGAAGACGGATTATTATTCCCTATTTTTAAAAAAGGCGACAAACGTACGTGCGGGAACTGCAGAGGTATCACGCGGCTAAATGCAGCCTATAAGGCTCTACCTGGAGTGCTAAATAAACCGCTCTTGCGGAAAGGGCACTAGGAGGAGACCTGTGCGGGTTTCGCCACAATAAGAGCACGACCGACCAGGTTTTTACAATTAGGCAGATGATGGAGAAATTTTGTGAACATAACCTAGACGTACATTTTTTTATTTTTTGACTTCCAACAGGCATTTGGCAATATAACTCGCAGAGAGCTCATGCTAAATCAGCTCCAAATCCCGCCAAAAATAATAAGGCTGGTGGGGCTTGGATAATGCAAGGACGAGAGTAAAGGTCCAGAATTGGCTTAGTGAGGAGTTCCGGTTGAATGCTGGAGCTAAGCAAGGCGATGGACTACTCTTCAACCTGGCTCTACACAAAGTAATCCAAGCCATAGGCCTAACAGGAACGTTGTACGAGAAGTCTATTCAGATATGCACCTACACCGACGATATTGTAATTTCTGCAAGGAGGCGGGTGGAACTAGAGGACAACTCTGCACTTTTGAAAAGAGAATCTGCCAAAGAAGGCCTAAAAATTAATGTAAGCAAAACCAAATACATGGTTATTTTGGTGGAAAGGAACCTAAGAGAACCCCGTGACCTAACAATTGATGGAGACAACTTCAAAGGCGTAAACAGCATTAATTACCATGGAATGCTTCTGTCCAGCGGAAATAACATCAGAAATGCACCCATAACCGAGTCGAGGCCCGCAACAGGGCCCTCTTCGCCAATTTAGAACTATTTAAGGGTTATATAATTAGTAAAATCCTGATTTTTAAGTTATTCTTCCGGCGTACGACTATGGAGACTGGAGGATTAGGTATAATGAAGAAACAGAAGAGCTCATTGAAGGAAAAACATAATAAACTTCATTAAGTCCCCGAGAGTCCGCTGGTTGGGACACGTGGAAAGACTGACTGAAGAAGAAATCGCGAAACGGATGATGAGGGAAAGGTTGTTTAACCAAGAAAGGCAGAGGCGCCCAAAGAATGAATGGTTGAATCAGGTGCAGAGTGACCTAAAGAGTATGGGAGTTTAAGGATGGCGAGCCAGGACCGCCGACCGAAACGCTTGGAGAGCGACGGTGCAGCAGGCCAAGGACCACCCCGGGTTGTAGAACCACCTGACGATGGTGATGCATTTGACCCACCGTCTTCCCCGAGGGTTCTTCCATTCTGTTCTCGCTTCTAGTCTATTTCATCTGACATATTCTTCTATAGTCTAGTGGTTAGAGCGACTAAAAGCTCAAGTCTACCACGACCTCTGAGCACGTGCATATTATACGCCGCGCCCCACCGGAAAAGGCATATTTATAAGAGCTTCTTCTTCAGAAAGTGGCTCTGTGCTAATAATACCTTCCATGCCGCCCACTCCTAGCATACCTCTTTTGCTTTCATTACATTCATACATTTCTTCTCATACGTTGTCTTGTCCTTAAGTCTATCGATGTCCCTCCCGTTAAGAGTCTATTCCACCACATTCTTCCATGACTTTTTCGGACTAATTCCTCTTCCAGCACCATTCTTTCCTCCATAAAAATCTGTTAAACCAATCTCATTCATTCTATTGACATGGCCAAGCCAACGAGTACCACTCCTTTCTTTCGTATCCATATGTCACGTCCGGAGCAAACATTCCGTATTCTTTCATCGCCCACTCATTCCTTAAATTATTCTTTCCTGCTCTATAGCAAACACTTCTCAGATATCTAAAATCCATTGCATTCCATCAACACCTATTACCTGTTCTTTCACACCCAATACTAATTTACAGCCATGCGACCAACCGTAACGAAGTTCGACCGTACCAGTGATCGTAGGCGATCGTCTTTCCTTTTTTGGCGCGCAAGTTCCGACTCGAACAGCGCTCACTCGGTCAAGGGTGCGAACTCTTCAGCGTAGTCCTCGGAGCTTTGAGGATCCACCCGATCCGCACTTCCCCATGCCGACTTCGTGAGCAGTTTTGGCCGATTCTCCACCCTAACTTCCCCCCCACACTTCCCCCCACAGTCCGCAGTGTCATTACCGTCTCTGGCTTTGAAACCGCGGCGACTTCTCCACCCGAACCCCCTCTCACCATTGCCAACCTACCACCTCCCCATGCCCCCCGGACAATTCAAATCCCACTTCGCCCCCACCTCTCTCTCTCTCTGCACGATCTCCTTCCACGCCGAACCCCCACCCTTCCAACCCACCCACCCACACCCCCCACCCCTGCATATCGATCGCGTGGAGGGAGGGAGGGGCAGTGGGAGGCGGGGGGGGGGGCAAAGTTCGCCCCGGCGTGTGGCGACGGCGCACTGGCGGTTGCCGAGAGAGGGACACCCCCGCTCCGCCCTCCCTTCTTCTTGGGGCGCGTGTTGGTCCGGCGTTGCGACGAAGGGTTAGGCGCCCGCCGAGGGCGACGGTGCTTGCAGTCTTGCGTCCGCCGCCAGAGGAGTAGGAACACCCGTCTTCCCTCCTCTCCCCCGCTCTCGACGTCGGAAAGTCCCCTTAGATTCCCCCTCCGCGGCCGAGAAAAAGGAGACAACGCCGCCGCCCCCCATCAGTGTCCCCTGTTCGGAGGGAGAAGTTGACTGACCAAGAACCCTTTGGAGACATGTGAGGGACGCGCAGGATTCACCGGGGGCGAGAGAGTCGGTGCAGAGTGCACTGGATTGGTTTTTTTTGATCGGGGACTGTTGACAGAGGAGGGAAACCAGGAGCGGAGGAGAGAGAGGAGGGAAACAAAGTTCCCCGCTGCTCTCCGCGGGGGCGATCCCGCTCTCCACACCCTTCTTCCCCCTCGACAAAACCACCCTAACCCTTAAATTACCCCTCCCTCCCCAAACGTCCTCCCTTCCCGGCATCCCCTTCGCGCCCACTCGCCAGAGAAGGAAGGAGTGTTGTTGTGTCGCCCGTGGTTGTGTGTACAAGCGACGGCGGGGACGACGGCAGGCCGACAGTGCGAGCGGGGGCCGAGGAGGAGGCGGAGGCGGGGAGGCGGAGGAGACCGCGAGTGAGGCGGGGGTAGGAGGCGGAGAGCGCGAGAGAGGGCGGGTGAGAGAGGAGAGCAGTAGACGCGCTCCCGAGTATGAGGAGGAGGCGGACGTCGGCAGGAGGCGCATTGCGGGTGTCGGCCGAGGCGGCCTTCGCGGGCCGGCCGCTCGCGCTGCTGCTGTGGCTGCTGCTGCTGGCGGCGGCGGTCGTGGAGGCCCACCCCCAGGAGGGCCGGCCGCCGCCCCCCGAGGATGCCACGACGACCCCGGATACCACCGCCGTCACCATCCCCGAGGGTGAGTCTCCCTCGCCTTCAAAAACGGCGAGGGTTGGCAACGGGTCTAAAATGAAAATATTTTCTCCCGAACCCCCGCCACCCCTTTCCCTCGTTTGAAAATGAAAACCAACGCCACCCCTCTCTGCCCCCTCTCCCGCTTCCTCTCCAGTCCACCCCACCCCCACTCTCACCTTCCCCTCACGGGTTTACTTCCGCGAAAAAATTTGCATGCGAGCGCCTCAGAACTTCGGGAAAAAGGACATTTTTTCCGCATCATAGCGATGAACGAACGATTGGCGATTTTCCGCTTGAATTGGTTTCCAGCTGCAAGGAAAATGTGGAATGTAATCACGACTTGATCTAAGGGTATATTTGATAAATAGATATAGTTCTTAGAAAAGGAAGAATAACAGCTATATTCATGGCTCGTTGTCATGACGTTTTTATGAACAGCTGATTTCCGAATGATTCATTTTTTGGCCTGATTAACTGAGAATTGCTATGCAAATTTATTCATGATTTAGCCTCATTGTTAGCCATTCGCATTTTATCATGTTCCATTTATTTTGTAAATATATTCCGCATCAAGATCGATTTTATGAGCTCAGTATACCGAAAGAAACAAAGGTTAAATTTTATGCTATATTTTGAGTTTTAACTGTAATGTATAAGGTGCATGTTACATATCTCCAGGTTTAAGACAAATGTATTCGTATGGACCATTATATGGTGCTCCACGTTTTTCGATGTAGATGTTCTTGCTATATCATCCCCATCTGAGCTTTTCATCCATAGTAACAATGAGAGACTGTCAATATAGCAGTCAGAGTCACTTGTCTGTGATCTAAGTTTCATCAGTGATGGCTGGATACTGGGCTATTTCGGAGACATATCGAAGTTTCATTTTCGGTTAAGATGACATTCAACCATCATAAAGTAATCCACCACCATCAGCAGTCATCAATCGAAAGATAGTTTTGTTGCGACTCCCCGCTTACCTCTGGGATAGCAGTTATATGCCTTTTTTACTCTTTATTTCAACGCCTCTCATCATTTCTTTCATTAGTTTCTCCTCCATGTACTGTTTTCAACTGAATGTTTCGACGCAATATGTATCGAATTAAGTTATCTTCTGCTTAGCCGTTTTTCTCAAACCGTCAAGCTTCTTATCTCTCCAGCTCTTCGTTGGACTTATTTATTGGCGATTCCTTCCAGCCCTTTAACCTTCATCATGCTTTGATAGAGCCACGTTTTCATTTCTTCCAACCGTCGTAACTTCGTTCTTCTGCTTCACTTATCGTACAAACTTGACTGTCATATGTAGGTTTGGTCCAAATATATCATAATTACGCGCTTTCTCACTTCTGGTGGAATGCCTTCTTAGCTTGAGCTACTCCTCTCTCTACATCTTTTATCCAATCCCATCGCAGGTAAAGAAATTACTTAATTGATTGTACTATTGTTTTCCTGATTATATACCGTTGAATGAGGAGCCAGCGCTTGGAGTTGGTTAGTCTATTGCTTTATATACCTCTTAAGCTCTTAATTGGTTGCATTTGTCAGTTACTATCGTGTGCATCTGTGGAGTGGCAGAGAGGATATCACGAAAAAAGCAAACAATCAGGCACCACACACCCTTATCCACGAGAGGGCAATCGTTTATAATTTATATGTCCCTTTCAACGACCGAAATCCTCAAAGTTAGCTCCGTTTGGTCTTTTGTGTATAACGGTAAATACACAGATGGATTCAGTGGGAAGCAGAAAGTGCCATGGGTTTGTGTTGTGCTGAATTCTTAGCCTTTATTTCTGTACCGGATTGCACCAATGCCTTCGCGCTCCTCTGCTCTATATGTACAACCAACTTGTTTATAGGCATGGCCTTGATTATTACTCGTTGAAGGAATATTCCTAAAACCAATCACTGCGCAATAATTTTCATTCTATTATTCAAAGAACTGTGTAATTAAGTCGTTTGATTTGGACCGTTTACTTCATTTCATTGAGTTGAGTAACTGAGAGGCAAAAACTTGTCAATAAACGAATTCAATGATTCAGCACATCTGGATTCTTATGCTTGTATTTCCCAACTCGACATATTGTCTCTCATATATAAGCCTCCTTGCCGATCATATCAATACTGGTGTAGAGCTTTTTTTATCAAATGCAGCATCTCAAACTCAATATTGTATGACCTACTGCATACTTAATGCAAGTGAGAGGCTGAGTTAGTGAACTAACGCTGTTCAATATAGTTTTTTTTACATACAACTCGAAAATGTCGCCCAATATTTTATACGCATCGCGTGTAAAGTGAGTGGGTTGCAACAAATATTATTTTACTTTAATTTTATTTTTTTAATCCTTTACCTACTCCCACCGGTAGGATTTATCCCGATCTACAACATTTTAAATGATTCTAGAGGCGTACGAATCATCGGCTGAAAACGTCGCATGGATTCAAGAAATTACCAACCAATAATATCCGTCCAATCCGAGCTGTGTTATCAACGCTCGATAAAAAGACCACTTTTGCTGTATCAGCCTACTTCATAGCTAGCTTTAATGGGAGTATTTTTCCATTGCTGGAAACCTTCTACATACGAGGCGTCATTGCTAAAGGAGCTTCGTCATCTCTCTCCGTGTGGAATTTTATTTTTTCATTCGTGTGGTTTCATTTTGGAGTAATTGCGCCATAAAAAAGTGTGATCATAATTACGTCATAGCTAATTCATTATGTATTACCATTGCAATTTTTCCATCATTACCTCAAACTGCTTTTTCTTAATGAGTATAAGCCGTGTGCTACCTGATATTCGACTTAATGAATGTAGCCGTGGCAGGACGCAAAGCTATCGCAGGGAAGAAATCAGAGCATGGTAATGAAAGATTTCCCGGAATAAAGTACTTCTATGAAAACGAATGTAACAAAGTAAATATTTAGTATCGTAAGAGTCTGTGAGCGCAGAAACCTTAAGTAAAATTCTGTCCAGCAAGTTGAAACCATGAATATAGGGATAGAATATAACGTTTTGAGACGTTGTTTCAAAGAACCAAATTCAGAAGTGGCCATGATAGGGAGGGCGTCATGGAATCCAATCTATGGTCGTGCGCTTGGGCCCGTTATAAATTTCCTTGGCTATTAAGCGTGAACTCCTTTTGCGTGGGAAATCAGATTTGAATGAAATTAAAGGTTTTCTCTGGAATCAAATCACCCCTGAGCAAGGAAATTTCTTTGTGAATGATAAGTATAACTTAGTTATTCCACATAGATTAACAGGACGGCCTAGGTTTCGACGAAGCTTGTCATCATCAGGTAGAGTAGTACAAGAAGACATAGAATATATAGTCACACAAAATCGGGGGAGGTAGAGGTGGTGTAAGGGGAGTTCACTTCTGCCTCCCCCGATTTTGTGTGACTATATATTCTATGTCTTCTTGTACTACTGTACCTGATGATGACAAGCTTCGTCGAAACCTAGGCCGTCCTGTTAATCTATGTGGAATAACTAAGTTATACTTTTTATTTACATTGTTAAGCAAATTCCACGAAGTCACGCCCGAGACCACGGAAGGAAATTTCTGTTTCAGCTGCATGTAAACCTTTCCACATTGATTATTATCTTCTCATTTATGCATGATTGTTTCATTTTTTTAAGAGCAGGAATTAATATGACATATACAAACGATTCCACCTATGACGAGTAAAGAATGGAATGAGTGAGTACCCAACACTGACTTTCTCCAACTAGCCCCAAATCGAATACAAGACGTAAGATGAAATATACAGCACTGTACCTAATTCACGTATTACTAATCGACAGTTAATTAATTAGTTTAAGTAATTAATAAAAAAAGACTAATTAATTAGTTTAAGTAATGAAAATTGCCTTAAATCTGGTGTATATTTGACAGTGGCCACTCTCTTCTCCGACTACTTCTCTACATTAAATGTCATCAACTTTTTCAAGCTCAATCTGCTTTTTTGTGATTTTTACCGTCGTGATAATTGAAAAATGAAGTTACGACCGAAGTTATAACTAGATTTATGATGTAACCAAAAACTCGCTTGGGACCTGAAGTAATCTTGAGCAGTATTTTTCCGAAATGAGATTTATTCACTGATGCCTGGGAATCTTAACATGCTCGTGTTAAATTTTCATAACACCTGCCCATAAATTAGTCTCAGCAATGAAAAAGATTTTCCTCAAATGTTATATTTTTTATTTTTGCACTATATATTTGATGATTTATCCCGAAACTTGTCTGGCTCCTAAAAATATGACATATCAGGCACCTTGCTAATGGTTAGCATGCTCTCTATATCCTAGACTATCGATGACGAAAGCAAATTATTTCTAGTTCCTATATCAGCTAACTGCTCCTGATTTACTTTGGGTCACCTTCAATTGCAATCTCTGATTTTAGGAGACAATTCACCATTAGCAAGGTGTCTGAGAGTTTTAGATTTCTCGGTGCTTAACCATTTTCGGAAATAATCATTAAATATGGAGCGTAAAAATATAAAACGTGAATTTTGACGAAATAATTTTTCATTGTTGAGAATAATTTATGAGCAGGTGTCATGAAAATTTAACACGACCATGTTTAGGAACCCAGGTATCTGTATGAATCTCATTTCGAAAAACACTGCATAAGAGCACTTCGAGTCTTAAGCGAGTTTTTGCTAACATAATAAATCTAGTCGTAACTTCGGCCGCAACGGTGAGAGCACGTTTTATTTTATGACTTTCTTAAGTTTGGGTAATAAACTCCCCTTCTCAGTTCCACGAAATACTTATTAAGCACCTTACAGATTAGATTTTATCGCCAATTATATGTCATTCAATTTTATTCATCGCCCTTCTACCATTGTTGAATACTACTAATTCCCAGTATAGAAGTCAACCGATTAATATATACCTAGTGTTATACGGTCACCTTCATTGACAACATACATGAATTGGTTTATCCCTATATTTTCCTAAATATACGTGAGAGCTAAGAATGGTTAAAGTATAAAATTTAAACTTTTAAGTTACCATTAGTAATAAGTGATCAATTCCTTAGCTTCTCATTGCTACTAAACAAAAGAAAATAATAAGGGCAGAAACGACACGTAAATTGATGGCATGGTAAAACTATCAGAAAAATGGTTTTTCAATGACAAACAACGAATTGTTTTACATAATCCATGGAAAACCAATAGTAGGATTATGAGTGGATATTGAAAAATGTGGACAGAATAATAATTGCGGAGATATAAACATTATACTCAATTAAAAAATAATTCGCAGAGCCAAGTCTAGTACTATTGAAAAATGTTGATTGCTTTGTACTATAATTATGAGTGAGCTATATTCTTTTTATACGCTCATCCACCTCATAGTTTTATCTGCCACGATTGCACTCTTAGTGAATAATCATATCAAAAGTATTTCTCTTCACTGACAATGAGCATAAGCGAATGTGGACCAACATCCAGCATTTAAATTTGGTATCAGTTCGACATGGCATGATATCGAGGGTGAGTAAATCAGCAAGGAAAAATAAAAGAATACTTGGTTGCCTTGGATGCATACATATTGATTCATGAACTCGATTTCAGAACATTTTATATCGTCGAGTCAGTCTCCTCTATACGGTTGAACAATGAGCGCTTGGATATGAAACACATCGTCCGACAGGTGGGCAGTTAATATTACTCATTCTTCTGCAAATTGGGAAATTCTTTCATTCCTGCCATTCATCCCTTTTGAACATACACGGAATCACACAAACTCCTGTCCCACTCCCGAGTTGTTTGACAATCATGCGCTAATGAACCATTGTCCTCGTAGACACGAAAATTCAACCGCTACCTGAATGTATAATTTCCACTTCGTTCCGAATGCATCGCAGAAACGCTTTCGGCGACCCATATTTTTTTGTGTATCATTGCATGAAACACCCAAAATATTTTCAATGCCTTGCACGTGATCCAACGAAAGACTAGTTCGCCATCCACGTAAATGATGAAATGGTGGAAGGGTATTTATTTCAGTTTGATGCTGCGTACTGCAAAATTTCTCCACGTTTCCCAGGACACAATTGACTCTATTTGCACGAGGCTCTTTGGAAACCTTGTCGTTTTTTGTGATTGTTCCTCGAAGCTCTTCATCGGCCATTAATCCAACCCACTTTCGAGGACGCCTCGGAAGCGGTCTCCTCTTTTGGATGCGGGCAAACAACGCGGGGGAGTCATTGCTCTCTCTTCCCGCACTCCGCCTTGCCTGTCCGTCCTTCCGTGATGCCACCCCTCGACCCCGCTAGCCTTAGCGTGCCCTTAAAATCGTGTGGGATCGATGGGATGGGTATATTCCTTCGATTCTACATTTCTAGCTCTTTGGGAATTCCTGCATAAAATTTTTCCGAGGGGAACGAATACCTGGAATCCATAATCTAGAGAGAGGAATGACTAATATCGGAAAAGCATTCCACTGCCTTCAGTGAGAACAATAATCCCGGGTTCGACTGTCGTCGAGGGGCTGAGTTTATGCTCAGAATCGATTTTTTAAAATTGTAAGCGATATGATTGACTCTGCCCATTGAAAATAGCAATGGTTTTATTTCATTTGCAGAAAAAACTTCTTGCGGGAAATAATAAGAAAAGAGATTTCATAAAATAAAAAAAGAAAGTCCATAAAAACAATCGATTTCAATGAGACGTTAGTTCATGAATTTTTTAATATTTTGCACTCACATCTGGCACTCATTGTGACTTGCTTTCTCTAAAAATGATGCAGGAAATGGAGATCTCGTTAAAAAACGAGCTTTTTTCGTTTTTTATCGGTGGTCACGTGTATAATAGAACTGGCAACTATTGAGTACATTTATTCACGCGTATTGCGCTCTCTTTGACCCATGCGGCGATAAACGATCGGACTCAAGGACGGAAGCTTGACCAATGAGTTTCATAAGATAAGTGTGATTGCAGTCCTTTACTTAATGCGCAGCTCAGCAGAGGCCAGGATCCTACGCGTCACTGTTAAATGTGATTTGGATAAATGCTCATGCACTTGCTTATGCTTGCATATGGAATAACAAAACTTACAATTAGTAAAACCTTTGTGTGTTAGCATGGCACAATTGATTTTTCTTGCGATAAGTGAAGTTCATCCTTATAGAGAAAATGAGATTTTGGCTGGCTAAAAATTCTCAATAAGATAAATGAATGAGGACATGATTTCACTCACATTCTCCCTTCATTTTCATGCAATTAAGAAGTCCTAGCACAAATTAAATGGCTAAGTAGCGTTGTATACCGAATCTAATTGCAGGCAAATCGATTTCAGAATGGAGGGCCAGGACGTAAACATCAACATGCTCCCAGCTATACTCACAGCTGAGGCATACCTACGTACTTACTGGTTCCAGTATTTTTGGCACATTACGGACGCTAGGGACCCATAAGAAGGTCTAATAGCGTCTCACAGTAGACTGAAATCGAAAAAAGCTGGCCAAAAATGATTTTTTTCACTTTTTATTTCGAATAAGGAAATGACATATAATGATTGCATTCAGTGTGAACCACAAAACCTTAAAACCATTTTAGCTATAAGTGCTTTCTACCATTTTCAGACATGCTAAGTAAAAATCGCTACAAATTTCAGATCCCTTTTTTTCTCAAAAATTCTAAAAATCTTCTTGCTCTTGAGGGATTGTGCAGTCACATATAAGTTTTTTAAACACATCATGAGAGTTTGTGGTTAATTTGTTATTTATGGTATTGGTATTTGATATTTGGTATTTATGAGTTTGTATTAGAATATGAGGGATGAGTTTTGTTCATTGTATATTTTTTGTTTAAATTTTTATGCAGCATAAAAAAGCACTGTTTTTCAAGTTTTTTTCACATAAAGTGAAGAAAATCTTTATGTTATTCCCATTCCGCCCATAAAATGTTTTACCAAAATAAAGAGTGAAGTTCTTGCTATTGTCTGAGAAAAAAAATCCTGCTCCAACATGCTCCTTTTCCAATAGAGACCACTTAACTATTATAGGGAGAGGCCGCCGTCCGGCACGGAGTTGTGATGCGGAAATTTCTGATTTGGTTGTAGCTTATGCCAACGAGAATAAAACTTAACAAAACGCTTATTTTTTCACAATCGGCCACGGAGGAGTATATTTAATATTTATATTTAACTTTTTTTTTCTAATGAGAACTTAACAACCACTGCCTACAATTTAAAAAGCAAGGTTCATCGCCCCCGCCGCGGCGCGTTGCCTGTCAGAACCGGGAGTTAACGACTGCTGAGGAATATTTTCACTCTCTCGGGAATCGGAAATGGAGTATTTGCACTTTTTTGGAAAGTAATCTTAAAAAAAAAATCACCATGGAATTTTGTGAAATCCGGAATCTTAGACTTTTGCGTTAATTATTAAACGAGATACCTATAAATAAAATCTGAAAATTTAATATTGCGCTGAAACACGATCCGCCATGTTCCCGGGCTTGTGACGTCATCTCCCAGATACTTGCCTTCAAGCTGCTTCCTGGTTGTGCTGCGTTCGAGTGGCCACGAATAGTTATTTTTCTTGGAGAGTTCATCTGGTTCATCCGTTGAAATAATCTTGTTTAATTCAATATTATAGAGGGCCAAACTTCGAGTAAGGGAATTCCTGCCAAAAAGGCTTGGAACGAATATTGTTTCGTTCCTAAGTGTACTAGTACATGATTATCTACGCCGGAGAAGAAGTTCGTGAACTTGCCGGACAACCCGGTGTTAAGGAGGAATTGGCTAATCGCTGCAGTCTTTGCCCATCTATTAAAACTGAGTCCTCATTAGCTAACTAGTTTTTTGATATTGTAGCATTCATAAAATTACACGTATTTCGTTCATTTATCAGTCCCCTGTACTCCCTCAGATGTTTTTTAACATTTCTTAAAACATATACTTACTAGTAATTTGCACCAGTTGGGCATAGTGATCTGAGATAAGCAAGGGTAGCATTATTTCTGAGTGTAGACTTATATTGATATTAGTTAGTAGGTAGTCTAGGCTTGTTCTAGAAAAGCCGGAGACTCTAGTGGGTTGACAATGGTAATTCAGATGAAAGCCAAACGAATTGAGTACATCAAGTCTGTCTGTCACTTGATCCTTATTCAGAAAATTTAGGTTAAAGTAACCCCCTATGCATATTATAAAATTGAAACCTTGATTTCTAACAAAAGAATATAAGGTGCTCTCTACAGTAATGACAAACTGTTCAGGGTCACTCAGTAGGTATATCTTATCATTTATATTAATTTGATTTACATTAGTCTCCATATTACGGATTTCATATGAGGAGCCTAAAAATACTCAACTGTAAAGAAATCATAGTTCTAACTTAAAAAATGTGGAAGTTATGATTTCTAGCCAGCTTTTTTCGATTTCAGCCCACTGTGCGTCTCAAGCTCAGATCTCATTCACCAAGCCATCAGAGAAGGACATTTAGGATTTTATGTATTTTTTCCTCATACAAATATACTGTAGCGTGTGTTTCCTTCAGTATCATCCGAAAATTGCAGAGGAGAGCAGGAGAAAATTTCCGAGCATGAGTCAATGGTATTGAGATAATTAAGAAAAGTCAATTAACTGCTTGCCTTACGAGTAACAAGTTTTAATTTAATTGACTTTCGTGAATGAAACAAAGGGCTAAGTGGTGTTTGCAAGAGTCAGAATAAACTCATTAGTGTTTCACCCACACTCGACTTGTGAGCTGAGGGCCAGCAAACGTTTTAAACTAAACGAATCCCTCTCAAGGGATCATTAAATTCAAATTTTTTTTCGCCATGTCCCTAATGTTTACCAAGCAAAATTGTAGAAGCTTTTCTGAGTACAATGGTGCCTTATGGCAAGACTTGATTAAATCTTTCCAAACCTTGGAGCTGTTCTTTATTACTTTATTCTCTTACCATTCTTTATCAGCCTTTACCATTGTAGATAAGTGTGATGTCTTGGAGAGTAAAAACGATACAGAAAAATCCTTTCTTTTATGTAAGAGTGTCTTCACATCAACATCAAAATTTAGGAACGAATGGTTTTAGTAGTGGTTTTAATTAGCACGTAAAATGGCCATAAAAATTAATAATGAAAAGAAAAATATTTAAAATTAGAATCGCAAATTTCATTCCGTTGCAAAGCAATCACTATTTAGAAATATTTTCTCTTTGATAATATATGAGCTCATGATCTTGCAATCAATCTGTTATAATAAGCTTTCTTGCTTGAAGCTTTTTTTTAAAACTCAAGAGCATCGTAGAGAATTGTGCGGATTGGATTTTTCATGTCTCCCTTTCTATTACTGTTATTTAGCATTACCTATAAATACACGATGCTACTCATTACCCTCAGGTAGTATCAATTCTTTAAAAAAACAGCAATTTGAGGAATGGTAATTTTTCCTAGTGCTGAGATAACTTTAAAATGGTGATCATGTTTAATCATGATATCAATATCATGTGCTGGAAAATATTATTTCTTTGGAAGAGCGATAAGAAATTGTGAGTTATAATTTGATCAGACGCACTCATATAAATGATTTATTGCACAGACGAAATTTCACATGCTGCATCCTTAGAAAATTCGCTGAGAGAATTGCATTGGACTCTCAGGCACATTCAAAAACACATACTTTTTTTACATTAATAATTTGATTTTTTCTTTAGAATTACATGTAATCGGTGAAAAGGGAGGAAACTATCGCTCTTATTTTCAACGTGTAATAAACCACTTTGTCTTTTGCGGAGATATGAGCTGCTTTTTTTGCCATTGATTAACTTATGTAATTTGTGACGTACAGATGTTCAATCCAGCTGAACTCGATAGTCAAGAAATTCTCAAAATCAGAATTGGTTTTGTGGTGTGGTAGGAGTTGGCGATAGGAACTCAGATGATATTTTAGTCGATTACACATTTGAGATATGAATCAATGATGAATAATCCTTAGATAAAGATGAGGGACACATTACACATTATTCAACCAGTTCGATCGATGCCTAAGCTTGAGACTGATGTGTGTGAGGAGCGTGCGAGTATGTGTAGAGGGGATGAGAGAGAGGATAATCCTGCGATCCAAACCCTCCGTGTACACTTTCCCTCGCGCCAAGCGCCCTTAAATTAAAAGTAAGCAGTCAGCCGCACGCCATTAACTGAGGTAACAGCCTGAGCGCTCGTCATAAAGATTCAGATTGATAGCTGACCTAACAGGAGTCCTGCAGTTGACTTTGAGTCAACCAAGCTTTTTTTCTCAAAACTTAAGCCATCTGAATCCAGAGAAAAGTATCGGTGCTTACATCTGTGATCCTTTCTCTGCCAGTGCTTTTCTTGTATATTTCTTCACATTTTCTAAGCTTATAATAGTGAGTGATTGAAACCTAGCGAGACAATCAATAAAACTGCTTGGGGAATAACTACTTCATATTATGTACATACTTACTATTATCCTGCATTAAGTTTGTAACTCTTTTGGAAATTTCAAAACTTATTGAGAAATTTCCCATACCTGCAGCCAAAAGAGCTCATAATATCCGTTTATTCTCTCTTTATTTGCAAAAATTCGTTAAATTATGATATTCTAAAGCCAAAAGTTATTGCTTCTTGTAAATGATTTTATATTTTGACCGGAGTTTTGCTACCTTTCCAGTTTAAGAGCGTGAGGAGATACACGAAAAGCAAAACCTTAACTATTAAGACACACGTCGGTTCATGCGTAACACTACATGACATTTACATGAAAAGTTGCGAAGTGTAAACGGTAGTAAACGTTCATTTCTCTCTAGATAATTAATGCCGTTGCTTTATCAAAGGTGAACGATCCTCACCGATTCGCAATTTTCCTGTTTTTTTTCGTCAACTTCCTACATTTTATCATTTAAGTGGCATGAGTACACAGCAGTAAGAGCCCTAGAGCTAAAATTTGGATGCAAGAATGACATAATTAAGAGCGCGGACAACAACGAACCCTTTGGTGGTGATGGGGATAAAAGTTCCGAGAAATTAAACAATACATCCGAATGCGGTTTCCAAAACCAATAATTGGTCCCTTAGCGTCACGAATCATTTTGACGTTTGTGAAAAACTATCAAATCTTGGACCAATAAAGTAACGCTCTCTAAAGGGGGAGCACTAAAAAGATCGAAGAAATTGTATTCGAATATAATTATATGCAATGAATAAGTAGGCAGGTGCCACAGGTAAAAAAAACTGATAATTAATACAGCGCAGTAACCACTGTTGTTCTTGATAACATAAGACTTTTCATCTATAACGCCGAGTCGTAATATAATACTTCAATTACTTTATATGGGCAAAAAAACAAATTTAATTTGACTGCATACTTTTATGCAATTGGTAATCATTTTCTGACTTTATTACAATCCTTTCAAATGCATACCTATCGAATGATGTGGAGGAAAGAAAAATTTGTGCTCAGCGGGATTTATGGACCTGAATTCATATTGAAAACAAGTCACGAAAAGTGGATGAGGTTCCTTGTAAATTATAGGAATAAATTAGTTATTCCACATAATTTTGTTCAAAAACTACTCGGGTTCCGATATGGCACGTCATCATCAGGTGATGATTATTGCCCATGTTTCGACGTGGCACATAAAAATCACCTGCTAATATTATCATCCTCAATGTTAAGTAAATTCCACCAAGTTACGCCTGAGACAACAGGTTGAATGAAGTTCTTGTAGAAGTTTTCGTGGCGTCAGCGATTACTTAAAACGGCTTTCCAATGAATCTATTTTTGCTAACTATGCTCAAACTCAAAATGGATCGTCTGAGGATGGCAAATGATGTCAAAGGAACTTAACTTAGTTTATACTAAATGGTGCATCGTGCTGTGACGAGTAATTTTTTCTTGCCTTTAACCTCTTTCCAGTAAATTAACGCCAAAAATCTGCCTTCGTCAACTATAATTTTTAAAAATAATTTCGACGTCAAATGTTATAGAATTTCGGACTTGGTGACGGAAAATTTTCCAATCCCTCCGGCTGTTCATCAAAAGTATTTTCAAAATGTACTCAACGACTTTCTTCTGTGAATGTATAACATTTCCTAGTACTCGAGAGAATGGATTAGCTTAATCAATTTTGGATTTCCATCGGGTCCTACACCAATAGAGGCAGTGAAATTTTCTCTTCAGAGTACCTATAATCCGTAGAAGAGAAGACTCAGAAATTTCTCAAGTAACATAGACTTCGACTTTTGCAGGACTTTGTTATTATTTGCTTATTGGATTTTTGTATTCTTTAAATTTTTAACGGATCCACATCACTTTTTTGTTTCCATTGACAGCCTGTATTAAAATTTTATCTGGTTACAAACTTTTCAGTCCCTGTTGCTCTTTCACTGTTTCAAGGCCCAGCCCGTAACCAGCTGATGATTCCCTAGCTATGAAAATCGATTAGGATTTATACTATCATCTATATCGTTCACGGTCAACTAATCGATGAAATGTAGCAATTAACGAAACCCAAACTCGCTATTGATATTAACTTTTATCAAAGGCTTCATCCTCAAACGGACCAGAATTAGTACATCGGACCAATACATTAAATCGGACCAATAAGTTACATTTTTTCCTCTTCGTGTCATTGTTTTTTTTCCTTCCAGGGGTACAGGGTACAAGGACGAATATAATATGAGAGCCATGGAGTCGGAAAAAACATTCTCTGAAGGCCTTTTTACATGGGGCACGAAATTGCACAACTTAACACTGCATTAATTCCCCAATCTGCCGTGCAATAATTATTGCGAAAACGAATGCGTGACTGCTTTACACAGTGGTCGTAAGCATGTATTCATTCGTGAATTCCAGTTGTCTGATAAGTACGCTAAGAGCGAATGTTTTGTTCAAACAGGAGAGACACGATATTCTGTACACGACGTTGTTGACATTCTGTGAAAAATAAGGTTGTGGTGATTGTGGGATTCCGTGATATTGACATTGAGTACTCTCTCTCTGTGAGAAAAATAATGGATCAGGAGGAGGCTGCATTGACTGCTGCAGAGCTAGCAGTAATGGGAATTATGATTGGGGCCGCAGAGCTCATAGAAAGGCGTAACCACAGGAGAAGAGCCAGAAGAGCACTTTGGATGCGGGAGTGGATCCGTAGGCGAGAGGAGGGAACGGTCATTCTTAATATGGTCCAACAGGAGCCGGCTGTAGAAGACAGGAATGGCTACCGCAATATTATTTTATTTAAATACCACTCATAGTTACTTTCAAGGCGTGTTTTTTATAAGCCTTAGAGAACATATCAACCGCGTCCGATGCACTTCTACCGAGCGAAAGGCAAAATTTTAACACCGCACGCTGTTCTCGAATATCAGCCATTTCAAAAAATCGAAGACGTCGAAAAACTAGTCTCACAAAAACCGCCTCAAGGGCTCGCTACAGCAGACTCAAGCAAAATTGTTCGGGATAGTGACTCAAAGGGGATTATTTAACACCCATCTAGTGGGGGAAGCCCGAAAAACAAAACTGACGCGCGCTGCAAATTCTGTCCGGTTACTTTTGGGTCCCACCTCGTACACCGAATATCGGTTAGTTAGCATGAGCATCATCGATGGTAGCTAGTATTAAATTTGCATAGTATAGCGAAAAATTATTTAACATTTAACCCGGCCTTAATATTCTTCCACAACTTAATTTTCGCTGCATGGCACCTTTCATCACACTGGGTTTTATCAGAGAAAGAGAACATCGTTCAAGCAAGTTTTTGCTCTAATGTGTTATTGCTTTGTTTACAACCAGAAACTATGATTTACTAAGTCATGGTTAATTGATATCAATTTTTGAATGACATACACACATCTGTACTCTATTTCACCTACTTTTTAACTCCCATTACGGTCACAAAAGTCAACCACTAAAACAGCGGTTTCTGTTGCTATTATTCTTTAAACTAAACACTGCATAAAAGTTCATATGTATAAGTTGCAAGTTTTTATTTAGGTGATATTTCTTCTTCCAGCTTTGATTTTTGACATTTATATACATTTATTTGACTATGATAGGTTACTGTATCGTAAAAGGAACATTATTTCTAGGACGACATTTCAATAGCTTTCTTGAGATTAGAATTTACATGGAATTTGAAAGGGAATTTTGAAGTCCTCTGCCATAAAAGTTTTCCTTTGAGCGCTCCCTGACGCGGATACCAACTATAGGCTCCTCTATTGAGAACCCAACGAAGTGTTTTTTACTGGAGAAGTTCGTTAGAGCCTTTAAACATCTCTCTTCTCGAAATTCGACCGAATACCAACCCTCTTAAGAGCTACTTCGTTCTAAGTTCAACGGGTTCAAAGAAAACCCTTTTCAGAATCAGTTAATTTTATTAATGGCTTTCTTTCCGGAGCTTGAGTCTCTAGAATGAATATTAATGCCATTTTTAAATTGAAATATATCTACTTTTGTTTCCCTCAGTTTTCATTAGGTAAGAGAACTGATGTTGAGACTGGGTGAACAACGTATTACACCCGTTGAAGGTATCACGATCCCAAATATCACTATTTTTGTCTAATTTCACAACGAAATTCCAAGTAAAACGGGAACCTTATGTAAAAACAAAAGAACAGGGCTTCCCGTCCTATTTTTCCATCTCCATTGAGAGAGCGTAAGAGAAGTCGCAGATTAAAGACAAATACGCGGAACGAAATTTAAATTATATACGAATGAACATTCTCATAGCCCAAAAGGATAAGTTATTCATCCAATATCGATCAGACGAAAGGCAGAAACCAATGGAGTCGAGAGAGAAAAGACTGTATCCATGATTTGTGCCAAGATTATGCGTTGCTTCCGAGATTCCTTATTGTAGCGCTGAAGATTCATTGCCTTTCACTAATTTAGGAGAAATAAAATCGATAACACATGGAAGAGGTTAGGATTATTCTGAAATCTATGAATCTGAAGTGATACGTAATTCCATTGGCACCCTAAGAAGGGAATTTTAAAGATCCTTTCCTTATTCCGCTCAACCTCCAGCTTAAATCTCATCATGTTCATATCATTAGAAGAAGGAAAATTAAATATCAGTGGCCGATTGTGCTTTATTAAGAGACCATAGAGTGATTAACAACTAGGAAAAACCGCTATGTCTAATTTATTATTTTTGTAGAACTCTACCATAGAAAAAATAATATTTTTCTTATATAATAATTTCTGAGATTTCGATTAAATGGAAATCAAAGTGTTGCTTCAGGTACAGAAAAATCTAGAGAACCAATATTCCTCGTAACCTACAACACTATTGAACAAATTTAACTTCAAGAAGGTCACCACATCAATTCTTTGCCTCCACAAATACTTTGTTTCGTCGAGGTTCGGTATTAGGTTCATTACTCCCACATCATCATTATATATTAAAACAAGAGAAGAGTTATAATAAATTTGTCACAATTTACAATCAGCAATATTATCACCTGTAGTTAGCAGAGAGGTTCTGTTTTTTGTGATATCTACAGTTTCACTAGCAATAACAAATGTTTAGCTGAAAGGAGAGACTCCGAAGCAATTAAAAAAATATTTTTAAAGATTACCCTGGAGTTTAGCTAAAATCTGAATTAGAAGGATTAGTGGAGAATTCCACGAATATTGATATGGTATGTGGTTCCCGTGACACAACTATTTCCAAATATTGTTGGATCATTATTAGAAAAACATCGAGGTTGTTGAGACTGGAACTAATTCTTCTTTAATAATCTCCTCATTATCAATATTCAATCTTACATATGCCAGTGAATGTTGACTTTCGAATTTCTTTCCATTAATTCAACCTTAAAATATTACCTGCCTGTCGGTGACGACATCGAATTTTGCGTGAGAAATGAAAGATTAATAAATGGACAAGGATTGATACGCTTCAGAACGGTGATTTTTGGACCAGCGACTCCAAGAGTTATTTCATAGTCGTCTAGAGATAAACCGCTTTTTGTAGATTCCTCACGGTTTTCCCTTAGGTTTCATATGGTTGCGAAACCCCCCGAGCCGTTCTCCCATTACCAGGTTATTTTGTCTCTCTTTTATTACGACATCTCCCGAGATTCGCAGCGCAAGCGAAGAGGGCTGGATAATGATCGAGGAGTGTCAGCCTTATCGGCCAAGTGTCTTTCGAAGCGAAACTCCATTGAGCGCTGTGCGTGGCCTTTTGATTCTTCCCCCCTCCACGTCCCCCGACCCTCTCTCCCTCCCTCCCACCCGCCGGGGAAGCGTCACGTCGCGTCCGCAGAGAGCGGTCTCAATCACAGAGGACTCCCGGCGGCGTCACCCATAGACTCGCTTCGGAGTAAAGATTGTCCGTCTCGCCTTTTGTGAGGCCACCATCTCTTGCGAAGAAACCATGCCAATTATGCCTACTTGTCCCTTTGGTGCTTCTATCTATTTTTCCGTTTTTCTGTGTTGCACATTCTCATTTTACTTCTTTTGGCTCCATATATTCATGGAGCATGGAGACCCTTTTAAAAATTCTCGCCTCGAAAATCGGCCGAAAATAAGGTTTTCACTCGTGAATAATAACACAAAATCTCTTTTGAAGCAACTAAATGGAATGTAGTGTGATATAAAGGATCGCTCTTTTTCAGAAATTTTCCTGGAAACACGCATCACTCCCTTGGAGTTTGCTTATTGGAGAATTAACCCTTTTAGGCAAGGAAAATGGCTACATGGATTAAGGATTATTCTTTACATTTGCCCTCCATGGCAAATAGATCTCTCATCTTCCCCCGGTAATTACATTATCTTGGCCCCGCTATCGTGTATGTCTTCCTTTCTGTCTTTCTCTCCTCGTCTCCTCCAGCTTTTTTCCTCCCTCTCCAACTGCTCGCACCTCTCCCTCTTTGCAATCGCCCCTTGGAGATGCAAACGTCTCGTGGGACTTGATAACGATTTCTCTTCTTGTCCTGAAGCCTCAACTCTTAGGTTATGAGATTAGCGTATCGAATAGGGATTCTCCTTGTTTCATTTCCATCGGAAACTACCACAATATGATACTCCCGGAAGTGGGAATGTTGACCTAACCATTACTGATAGCCGACACCAATTCACACTTTACACAGTTTAATTTTCATTGCTTATTTTGATCATTTTTGATGACGGCATGATTCTCGCAGATATTCACTATTTTGGCTCGCAAACATGCTGGCATGCAGACATTCCCATCTTTTAAGCTCAGGAAGAGGTTGATGATTGATGGCAATGTTGGTATTGTATCCAAAGGGGTTCCTTAAATGTTCTTCAATTCATTCCCTCAGATAAAAGCGAATCGGAAGTTTCACTCGATGTGAAATCGACTGTTAGACGCGAGTGCAGTGGCAAATGGAGCAGTTAATGTTCTGAATAAACTTCGTTTTCTTCCACTTCAGTGCCATTTTCGCCTCTCAAGCGCATTTATTCCTTTTAGCATGCACCGAAAATTCATCTTTTATTATTCCTTCTTGTTTCATTTCCTGGCTTCTTTTTCTACAAGAGGTTTTCATCGCATGATCGGTCAAGAAGCTACACCTCCTATCTTTCAGGCTTCTTACAAAGGCCGTATTAGAGCCAATATCGCGTTCGTTTACAAAAAAATGTACCTAATGAGAGTCAGAATAAATCAGTGGGAAATCAATAATACGAAGTGTTTCACGATGGGTGCTAACCAAGTTCACAATCGGGCATTAGCTCTCGAATCCAGCGGACTTTCGACCTAACTGGAAGTGAATCAATACCAAAGAATATTTTAACTCCATCGTGAGAATGAATGCCAGAGTCCATGTTTCTTCTTTTTAAGGGGACGCAAATATTCGAGAAAAGCTTCTCGTTTTCTCCAGACGACAGTATTCAGGGCACATATTTCTCGTTCGGGAGGGAATTGTCATTCGCGTAAATTCTTTTTTATGCTCGTTCGGTGGGTTTAATCGCTGGAATCCGTCCCTCTCACCATGCCTCCGGTTCGAATCGCCCTGAATTCAGACCTCCTGCCATTTATTTTCCTCGTAATACTTCACGAATTCTTCATCCGCGATCTAGCTCTGCCTCCTCGGCTTCATTCCTCCGCTAGTCACACCGATGGGGATTCGCCTGGAGTGGAGATACCGTATCGCGACTTCTGGGAAAGTAGGGATAGGAATAAAAATGAATTGATATGAAATGAAAAAAATGAAGGGATAGGAATAAAAATGAAAATAAAAATATATTGATTTATCGAAAACAGATTTATTAAAATATATATCGATTTAGCTATATGTATATTTACGAAAACTACTGAAAGAAATTGGTTCAAAACTATATAGGTAATCTAATGAAGAGAAAAAATAGAGCATCGCACTCTATGAAACTAAAAATCTGTCGCAAACTGTTAGAAATATCTTATCGTCTCCCAGCATCGAACTAAAATAGTTACTAAACTGGAAAGAGTTTTCCTGGGACATTTTAACCAGCAGAAACCTAGCGCAGGTCTTTCGGTGCCGGAAGATCAAACCGTTTCTGAAAGATAGAGGAGAACCGACGAAAACTTCTAAGATTATGTTCTAGACTTCATCCTCTACCGGTATGGGGAGAGGATAATATATTTTTACTAATCAACGAATCTTTCACTGCGCATTACCTTTATATCTGCCACCAAGAAATGAAAGATTACGTTTCAGTCAATGTGAAAAATCTTTCGGAAGGGCTTCCGGTTCCTACGGTGCCTTCATTACTTAACGTCACTTTCACCACCGTTGCGTGCAGCGTCATCAGGAGAGATAAATGTTTATAACATGGTAAATAAATGCTTAGTTGTTCTCGACGATGCCACCTGCAGTGACGGCAAAAGCTCCACTTAAATGAATTATGACGCAGCAGAAATTGGAGGCCGTTCTCCAAGGAGATCCACATCACTGCGGAAATCTACGCCACAAATTATTACGAAAGATTTCACTCCAAACAGTTTTTACTGATGTGGTGGAATTTTAATTATTTACCTTTGCCCCGATATATTCATTTTTAAAATCAAATTCTTACTAAGAAAACAAAATGTGAATTATATCGGGTATGAGGTTTAAGGAAAAAACGCCATTTATAAGAAAATTTCGGCTTCAATTACATAACTCTATCTATCGACAACTGGGAAAAAATATATCGGATGTATATCGAGGTACTCCTCGTATTCTTACGGGAAAGCAAGCGAGTCGGATAATGGGAGCGTGAGTGAGGGACAGAGGAGAGAGAGTGGGTGCGGGTAGATCTCCTGCCGCACCCGTCTTCCCCTCTTCAGGGTGCCTTCCCCGGGTGCCGCCGAGCAGCGGGGAACGGAGGGTGGAGGGTAGTCGGAACAAAATAAACATGTTCCCTCCACGGTACCTGCGCTCTCTTCCCCCTTCGGGTCGCGCAGCTCGTCCCTGGTGCGAGAGGAGAGGGAGGAGGAGGAGGGACGCGACTCCTGCCTCGGTGCGTGGCTTAAGTAAGTCGCCTTCCTTCCCTTCGCTCGCTCGTCGAGTGCTCCGTCGCCCGCGGATTCTGGAGACGGCTCCCCTGAGCTCGGAGCACTCCCGCTGTGAAGTGCTTCCGTATTCCTCCGGTAAATATGGACATCTGGGTTAAAATGTCGTGGGACTCATTTCCATTATTCTGAAGGAGGAGCGAGACGACTGCATTTGTTCACGGTTCCGGTGGACTGCATGTATACGTCTCGGAGAAAACGTACTGGGTTGTGACATGTACATTGCGCAGGGAATTCATTCGGATGATCCATAAGGTGAAATGTCCTTCGTGTCATTTTAGAAATATTTTTGTAGGAATAGAGCGAGAATTTCTTCGCTGAGGATAAATTCTCCATTTCTCTGTTACTAGGTAACGAGTTGCTCTGGATGGCAATCAGTGAATAGCTCACGAACTTCATGGACATGCAAAAATAAATCAACGCCTGGCTCAGTGAAAAAGCATTTAACCAAAGCTACTTTTTTAGGAATCTTTAAATTCTTCGAGTGGTTCTAATCAATTTCATCAATCGCAAACTATAATTTGGTGATATGATTACACAGGACTACAAATATTAGGGTCTTGGTTGCTTTTTTAATGCAAAGAGCCCTTTCCAACGTAACTATGTGTGCTGAATCCGAATTTACTCACAAAAATTGGCTATCACGTCAGAAATCTGAGATATTCTAACTGTCAAGGGTCAAAATGGCAATTTTCGGGTCTATATGAGCTTGAATATCTCAGAAACAATAGGAGATAGAGTAGCTCTGCAAACGGATTCGAAGTTTGCATTAAAATACGAATCATATGTGTAAAATACATTTATGAAACCTAGGAAATGCAAATACTTAATTATAACTTAATTATAAATCAACTATACTATCATTTTTAGAGCAAAAATTTGAAATACAATATACAGATTATGGAAACAATAGCTATTCTACGCTTCATAGTTGCATTCTATACATTTTTAAACGCAGACTTTGAATCAATTTGCAGAATTACTGTATCAACTTTGGTTTCTGAGATATTCAAGCTCTAATAGACTTGAAATTGCTATTTGGACCCTTTAAGGTTAGAATATCTCAAAATCCTGACGTGATAGCGATTTTTCGTGAGTAGATTCCATTTAGCGCACAAAATTACGTCGGAGAGGGCCAGTAGCATCAAAAAAGCGTACCCTTGTTGGTCTGTGTTATTAATCAAAGCTCTATGCTTGGCTTCCTCGTAAACGAAACGGGAATCGTTGCACCAACTATACAAAAAAATGCTTCTCCAACTAAGAGGAAAAATATCTGCAAATAACCTCCCGAGGATAAGTTATCCTTGCAAATCAGCTCCAGGGAGGTTGAAACGTGTCCAACGATCCAACCGACCTCATCTGAAAACAACGCATCTTAATCTAAAGAATTTCGGATGAAATCCCACCACCAATCTTCCTTTCAGTAGCCACCTCCTTAACCGGCCATTATCTCATGGCTGCATAAAAAGGCTTCACTGTATGACTCTAAACAATAACAAAAACGTGAAGTCATGTAAACCACCACCACCCTCTTAGAACAAGATGCGAGGACTCAAACAAATGAACTACATGAACGAACTTCTCTCACTCACGCATTTACCACCCAGCTACCCGCATACGACGAAGCGCGTGTGGGCGATTTCCCCGGGAATTTTCGAATAACCCCAGCGATGATACGAGAAGTGGGTTGAGGAGATGGTTGAGGGGGACCCGGAAGAGAGAATGAGAAGGGAAGGGGTGTGGGAGGGATAAAGGGGGGAGCGGACTCAGCTGCGTGGGGAATAGAGGCGGGTGGAGGGAGAGTGGATCGGGGGAGCGGCGCCTGCGTGAGGTCGGGCGGTGATATTCGGAAGGGTTTGCTTGAGGGGTCGCCCCAAGGCGAGGCGGGGTTCGATGACATGGCGGGCGGGGGCGAAAATAGGGCATTGGCACAGGTTGATGGTGTCCAAAGGAGAAGGGAGGCGAAGAGCTTGGGTCGGATGTAAAGTCCGTTTTACGATGAACGCACAAGGACATGACGGAACTTCAGCTCACACTGCAATCACCTCCGTTTCCAAAATGAACTAAGAGAATACTTCATTTGCAGTGACATTTTAGCGCGCTTCAACGCGTCAAGTCATTTCGCACCCTATCTGCTAATTTGAGACAGTAGCATGGCACGGGACGTAATGAGACTCGTCGATTCGTGTCTGACGATAACGTCTGTTTTCAAGCGGGAACCGGTGTTTCCCCGAGGAAGGCCAGTAGCCAAGATAGCATTCCCCCTTTTCTTGAATTGGCCAATTAAATGGTTTCTTTTGTCGTCCAATGTCCGGCTATCCTTCCTCGCCTTGAACCGTCTTACGATTTGGGATTTTTTTCCAAGCTGTGCGACGCACGAAACTGAATTCATAGTCAATGAATTGAACTGACTAGACTTAGGCGAGACACGGTCGACAAAAATTAAATAAAGACAAGCACAGCTTTTGAAATGGATAATTTCTCCCACAATGGAGAACATATTACATTAAATTAGAAATTACAACGTTCCCTCGGGTGAAATACTGTGATACAAGTATGGAGCGTTCATGAACAAAGTCAATTTGATGAGAGCAGCAGTGAGGTCCCTTTCGGTGGCCAGGGAAATGCAGGGAGCCTTGTAGAGAAGTTGACGTCGGTCACCAAGCGAGGTAGAGGCCCCTTTCTCGCCACGCAGGTCTGAACATCAAAGCAGGGGAAGTCTCCGAGAGAGGAGGATGGGGAAGAGAGGGGAAATACTGTTCCCCATGGTGATTGGCTAAGATACTTCAGCATTGCTAGCTCACAATTCACCCCGAAGTTATAGGCGGCTTTACTAGCATTCAGGGTATGAATATGATCCACTGGAACAACCGTAGCCAAGCGATTCGCGAGCCAAGGGAAGAGGGGGTCAGACCCTGGCAGTTGGTAACTTACAGCAGTTAGAGTTACTTTGAAGGCTAAGAGTCACGAGAAGGCTATGCTAAAATTTGACACAACTGGGTATTTGGCAGAGAAATTGCGGTCGCTCAGGGAACAACACCAACTCCATACCAAAAAAATATGTTTACTTCTACAGTTCACTTCCTCACCACTGGTGGTACATCGGAAGCCACTAGTTTCTAGTTGGCGAAGTTTGGTGAGGTTTATGGCAGCCCTCCTCTTCATGACCTTATCAACTTAAGGGGAAGAGAATTTTTCCTGAATCATGCTCTCAAGGTGGGTTGTGAACTCTCTCTGTTTTAAATCAATAGACTCACGTCCTTTCTTCTGGGAACCAAATATGTACACCATAGTGAAAAAGAAGCATTTTACAATGTCACAATAGTTTTTTAGGGCGTGTAATTTCTTCATCTATAGCGTCTTTCTCTTAGTATTCACTAAACAATTGTAGGTGCTGCATTATCATAATAAACAAGCAATCGTTAAAACCCTGTGTCATAATAATTATTGTACCCTGAGGACTATGGTGAATATTTTGAAAGAGATTGCGTTTAGCGCTGAGGATCAATTAAATGAGTGAGGAAGTGTAATGTGTTTCTATAGCATTATGTAACTCAAATTCTCATGGTCAACTGATGTAAAGTAATGCCACAAAATGACTTGCTTTTCATATACAGCGTCTTGTGTCTGCTTATGAAAACAACGTACAGATGGTACGATGTAACAATAAAGTCATACCTTCTGACGCCATTTTTACGCTTGCACGGAAATATTGAAATTAAGTTGTTGATGTCAAATTCTAGTAAAAATATCAAATATTTTTCCCCCATGGGGGGGGGGGTTTATTAGAATAAAGCCCATTTTCGTGGAAAACTACTTCTGAGAAGCAAATTTTACCAGGAAATAGGAAAGTGATAAAAATTACTCACCAATCCATCTCATTTTTAGAGTTATTAGCAAATAACTGTAGGGACTGCAATCAAAATGTGGCCGCTGCATAGAAAGGGCGCCGCATTTGTGTCCTGCTGCTAGGAAACGTGTTTAATTAAGGTGTACTCATCGATTGATGCGAATATTTACTGTACATAATGGGCACCATAATTGTTTCCCAATGTCCAAAGGCCGCTTTTCAGATTAACCTTATTGTACAAACGAATGTGTCATAAACTATACAAGAAAATGAATGCAATTACGAGGTGTACCCAGAAAGTAAGTTCCATTTGACAGGTCAAAGAAAACATGTAGATATTCAGAAAATATATTTTTTGTGAAATAATTTTTAGACTTTCAACTATTTTTCCACACGACTCCAACTATTTTGTAGGCACTTTTTACAACGCGGCACTAGCTTTTGTATTCCCTGTTTGAAAAGTTGCCGCCAGTGATGTCAACCAAGTGATAACATGTTCTTTTTTCTCGTCGTCATTGTTCAACATCTTGGAGGGCAGTTGACAAGCACAACAAGCGTAAACAACAATCAGCTATGTCATAATGGCGTCAACTCCTTCTCAATAGGTCAATGTGAGTACCATGCACGTGTGAAACTGCGATCGGAGTGCTGTGGTGGCCAGAAATACAAACGGAACTTACTTTCTGGATGTACCTAGTGGGTTAGGTTCTATTTCATGGTTCAGTGATTCGGAAAATCATTCTATTTTCCGCTATACCTGGTACAATTTTACTCACGAAAGAGTGGATGCACTTGTTTCTACAATTGTAGCTTGCAAAGAGACCTTAAGGCTTGTCATCAGTGAATTCAGTATTTTTGGAACGATACAAACTCGACGGTTGATATTTGTTTCGTCGCATAGCCGGGATGGAACCTCTAATAAGTGCGCTATTTATTTATGTCCTGACGTTTAACGTGAACCAGCAGGTAAAGGCGGAGGGAAGCGGGAGGTATTCTTCGAGTCTTCGGGGCGAATGGTTTAAGGGAACACCCACGTCTCCCCTTCTCCCTCCGAGAGCGGCCGAGGTGGGCGGAACAGTCCACTTGAATCGCGTGCCGTACTCTTGAATGTTTTTCCCCGAGCCAAACTTTCAACGACTGGAAGCCAAATCGATAGAGATATGAATTCCTACGCTGATGATAACTTGGCGAGGGTAATTGTTTTTTTTATACATAACTGTCCACCCAAACTCTGAACGTCGGGGTTTGTTTTCATTTAAAAAAAGGCTGTTCGTTGAATGATCGAGAAAAAAACTTAAGGACCTGTGGACTTTACTCGAGACTTAAAACTGATAGTTCGTCTCAGGAAAAAACGCTAGCCCTAAAATATGTCCCAAAATTGTTTTTCATTTTGGTGCTTACTAGTTTAGACGCACGAAGTCAAATATTAAGTACCTAAACTTTACACCTTCGGGCGTCACTTCATGGATATATTTTTACATTCGAATCCAAATTGGAAATAAGCCTTATACATTTCCTCAATAATTTATTGCCATCGTACAATGCGTCTCGCAGCTTGCTACATCTTCTGGTTCAAATTTTAAATAAATAAATAAATAAAGGATAAACAATTGTACCTGAAGATGCAGTAAGCTGTGAAACGCGTTGTACGATTCAATAAATAATTATGGAAAAGCACAATATTAATTTTCAATGTGAATTTGAATATCAAGTACCTGTTGATTACGGCTATTGGTTGAAAAATAATACATGAATGGGTGGAAATTTAGTGTTGGGATCATCCTCACATGCATGGTTCAGGTGCATTAATGTGATGCCTATGCGTTATAAACTAGATTATACCGGAAATTTAAAGCAGTTAGCATAATTTTCTGAGCGTGCATTTCCCCAGCTATGGCTGAAACTATGGAGCTAATTTTCTTCTCTTTTTATATAATTACACCCTGGTCCCAACAAGTACAAAAAGTTTGGTTGTTAAATCCTTAAACTGCGCACATCTACAACCAGATACCCATTAAAAATGTATCCGCAGCCTTCCATAAACTAACAATAAAATAAAGTTAGAGCATTGAAACCTATACGTATCAATTACTGCTCACTCCTGTAATATCTTCCTAGACCCTTTCCCCTCAGCAGGAGACCAGAAGTGGATCAGTAGAGGATAGACCCCCAAAAGAGAGCTCGGTAGGAGGTGAGGAATTACGCCCGAGAAGGTCACGGCACACGCTTGAGTACCCAGGAGATTAACCCGCTTAATGCCATCCTTTTAATATGCCGTGTTTGCGCCAGACTTATTCTCCTTTCGGCACCCAAGAATAGTAAAAGGGGGCAGCACCACTCGCAGTTCCAGAGACCCGTTCCGCCGTACTACACACCATACACACCTCGAGGCCCCGTGGTGCAGAAAAGGCCCTCGGGCCGTTCGGCAAACAGGCTCCGCGGAAATTTCCGAGGTTATTCACACAACGTGGGCGTTGTAATATGCGATGAGTATCATAAAAGATGTTAAATTAAGTACCTGCGTGAACACCAGAAACGTAGAACTCGCACGCGAGCAACAGTAATGAGATATGTGCATTACTCCTCTCCTCTGTATTTATCCTCCTTATCTTGCCACGGGATTTCTTCCTTCTCCTTTGCCCCCTTCTTCGTCTCCTTCTCCCGCTGGTATGATCTCTTAAGCCTCCATCTATTCATGAACTTCCCACCGGCGATAAGCTGCTCGCACCGGGGAACGCAGAACTTTCAACGGCTTCTCTAGCAGCTAACGGCAAAGTAGAGGCGCGACTGTGTGCCAAATGTTTTCTTAACGAATTGTGGGAAGTTTCTCTTGCATTTCGTCCTTCTACTCAAATGCTCATGGCTTAAATTAAGCTTATAATGAAATGGTTTTGTATAAAAGAGAGAATCGCCTAAAACTGCGGCATTAACCAAACCGAACATTAATCAAATGCCATCGGATACAGTGCAGAATTAAAATGAGCATAAGCGCTAAGTGGATTTGACTTATAACTTCAAATTGAGGCACTTATTGCAAATACAATAGTATTAGTTGACGTAAGTCTCGATTTCAATGCATTGCTATCGAAGCTAAGGATGTTTTATTACTCATAACACAGTGAAACTCGTATTGAGCGACCACCCACAGTTCCGCTGAAAAATGGTCGTTAAGAGAGTTGATCGTTCTACAGGGGCTCAGTCTCTATGAGTACATATTATGCAAATGAACGGGCGGCTGATTTTTAAAAATATGGGAAAACTCTTGAAGCTACGGTTCTGTTAAAACCTATAAAGATGGCGTTAGTTTTCTCATAATTCATTTTTTTTCTGGAAAAGTTCAATGATATTAAATTGATGTACGCATACAGCGAAGCCTGAATTAATCGTCCACCGATGCGTCTCGACGGTTCCGCCGAAAAATCGTCGTTGAGAGGGGTGGTTGCTTGATAGAAGTAGTCGTTATGAGGGCTTTTACTGTACTTCTCTTGGTTATTTTCCATTTAAATAAGTAAATACTACTTCTGGATAATGCAAAACGTTTTAGAAATTCAAAAACTATCGCCATTAATAAAAATCTGTACGTGAATATTGAGAATAAATTATGATACACATATCTCCATAATTGCTTATCTAAGAGATTTCTCTTTAATCTAGGATGATTTAGCGATAAAAATCCGCAGTGACTATTGAGATCAAATTTAACATAGGTATACTATGGGTGTAGAGAATAAAGCATGAGAATTGATTCCAATCGGTATCCGCATTGATTTATTCTGCTAAAACTTTACACCGAGGATATACTTGGAGTGAATCGTCTGTATCCCGCACAGAGCGGCGGAGTCAAGTAGAGTTAGGGCAATAAATCAGCGTAAATATAAACATTTTAGCCACTTTCATGTCACTGGATACATACATGAGCACATGGAAAGTCACTGGGGTTAAATGCTTTCCTTTAAACACAAAATGCAATGTGGCTTATAAGTATAGCTCCAAAACTCCTCTTACCACAGATGGTCCCGAGGTAAACTTAGCACAAATTGCAACAAATCCGCGACAGAAGCCATTTAGACAAATATCCGCCAAAAGTCTTTTACTATCAGGGTGGTAGTATTTGAGAAAATATTATTCTAACTCATGCTTGTGGACCACAACATCATCAAAAAGACTATGAACTAGGCCATTTTACCCACGATTTTAAGAACCTATCGATAGAAAAGTAGAGTTGGTGATATTGCATGCATTTCTATAATCTAAAAGTAGTGAAGACTCACAAATAAAGCACACATGAGTCGCAAGTAACCATTTTGCGAGTTTGATTTTTACGCAAGGCTGCCTGGATTTGGATCAAAGGAGAGTAAAAAACAAGAAAGTCTAATGTCAGATTATCTGAAAAATCTTGTGGGCTCTCAGCCAACTACAGCGTATCGTCAGCATAAAGAAAAACTCTCGCTGAACCGAATACGAAATCACTGCACGCAATCCGGTTGTGACCATTAGAGTCATAAATATAAAAGGTTTTCTTAATGCCGACGATGCTGGTCTTGTTGGTAGAGAAAGTCCTATAGGACTCTCTACGGAAACTCAATAGAGTTTCCGTGGCTCACGGATAAATTTTGAGAGGAGAATGGACATAAAAAAGAATGCCCCCTTGACGAAAGTTGATTTTTTGTTCTCTGGATTTCTTTTACCATAGGAGCTCAGCAGGTTATTATTGACTTCGCATTACGTTCTCTGAAAGTAACGCACCATCTTAGTTTCACCCGAGCCCTCGGTCATTGGTTAACCGCGCGAACGCCTAGCTTATCTATCTAACCAGGGCGACCTCGGTTGTTTTTCACATCGAGAATAATGATGACTTCCTGGTAATTAGAGATAGTAATGTGTTCCAAGTAAACAAGTGCTTGATTCAGGGCTTTTTAGCTATAAGATATTATAATAGACTAAGAGATAAGAAGATGAGTTATTGTGGATAGAAAATTCGCGAGAAGTGAAAGAAGTTTATCATAGATGATCACTTGTTAAAGAAAACACAAATATTTGAGAGGTAGAAGTAAGGAGAGCAAAAGGGTGACCGAAAAGAAAGTGGGAAGATTGTATAAAGGAAATAGGAAAGGTGTAGGTTGAGAGGGAAAACATAAGAAACAGCTGACCACGTATTTGGGAACAGGATGAAGGGAAAGGAATAGAAGAAAATGAACACATCAGAAATGCATCATGAAAGAATTTTGTAGGATGAAAAATAGAACAAAAGAATTTTACGAGTGAAGTGGAACATTCTCTTAAGGAGAGCGTTTAAAGGACACATAAGAATAGAAAAAAGCAGAAGCAGAAGAGAATTTCTTGAGTATCAAACGATGGCAGAAGAAGTTAAAAGACTCCAGCATAGAGCATGATGGAAGAATTCGTGGAAAACGAGCAAGTTTTCAGGATTATCCACCAGTATTTCGTCTTTTTTTAGACTGACTTTTCCCAGATTTAGCATGGATCGAAGGGAATTTTGCCTTGAAATATCTATGTATTTTACTACGTTTTTATGAGAGAAGAGGCAACCCAGGTTTTTTTCTCAGAGGAGATGGGAGATGTTTGAAAGCTTTGTCATACTGTCTGCAATCCCTTGTTTTTCCTTCTCTTCTTCCTATAAAGTGGAGCTGGGTATTGCTACACATACTCAGAGTTCCATTCTAATCCCTCGACTCAAAGGCTCTATAGACTCGAGATTCGAGGAATAACTGAGGCATACTGAGGTCGGATTCCTCATGAGAGGATTGCCAACCCAAAATCAACCTGAAAGAATGCAGTGGATTAAACATTCAACATTGAGCTCATGCCGAGAAAAATCTATTCTCTTTCAACATCGAAATATTGCATTTACGTTTTGCAAATCTTTCTTGGATAAAAATGTCAACAAAATGAGGAATTAAAATAATCAATCGTTTAAATATAGCCAGTACGACCACGGTTATGTCGGTTTATTTAAAATTTGAACAAGGTTTTGCTGGTAAGGCACTTTCAGTTCTCTCCTCTCAGTAGTACTTCAAAACTTAGAACTATACCAATGATATGCGTCGAAAGTTTCTGCAAATATGTGAAACTCACGAAGAGTGAGTTTATCTCATTCCTAAGTTTTGATGAAGTTTCAGGAAAATTTCTAAGAACCTGGAGTTCTTACCCTGGACATGTCAAAACAATAGCCACTAGAATAGGAGATAAATTTTTGCAACATATCAGTGTAGGGCTCATTGGGAAAATACCATCGTGCCTTCATAATGTACACTCAATGTGCAGCTCTCAGAATTCTTCACTCCAGGCAGATTTGATGCACCATCATGCGTTAAATAGTCCTCGTGAGGAGCTAATGAAATATCCGGCCATATTAACCTGTAGCAAAGCGCTTGACTGACGCTCGCCTCTAAAATTATGTCTTTCGGAATCATGCACTCCCTTCCCTGTGGTGCCCACAAGTGATTCCCACGTTCCGTTAGAAATACTGAGTACTTCCAGCATCGGAAATAGCCCTGCTGAACTACCTCCCCCCATTCTCTTCAGCTTGGAAAATGCCATTGGCGAGGGCCACGGGATCGAGTGGTTGGAATGAATGCCTCGGTGGAAGTTTGTGCAAAGGTCAACCGGCTTGGCGTCCCTCGCGCGCGAGTGAGTGGCAGATAACTTCACTAGGCTACACTCCGCGGGCTCCCAAAACCTTGAATCAGCGCCATTCAAGAGGGCAAAAAATGATTCGGTTCCACGTCCGGAATCTTAAAATGAAGAGGCTACGGACGTCATCGTAAGATTTTAGCGTTGCTCGTCAATATCTATGTCAAGGATTGCAATTAAGGCACATCACACTCAGAATACATACCGCATTAGGCTGTCAGCACAAATTTAACTTTTCAGAATGGGATTATGCCTGATGAACACTTAAATTAAAAGTTGGAGAGGTTTTGTTTTATATAATAGAAAAAGGCTCTCATAAAGCTTTTGTTTTTCCTAATCGAATACTTTTTTTTCTTTAAATCACCTTAACAGAGCAAACGATCCTACATTGGACCTACATCATCGCCTCTGTCTGGTCATTTTCTTCAATACAAATCAGACGACTCGTGAAATTAATATACCACGGATGTTTTCCGTAATAGCTGAATAAAAATATCAACTGGCAAAATATCCTTTCTTTACGTACACACTACCTTGATGTTGATTTCACCCTTGAAAGTGAGATATTTGGAATGATTTTGTCTGGAAAGCAGCAATAATTAGGAAACATGACTCACACTGATACTTTCAAAAATATTTTTTAAAACTTCCTATTTATTTACCTATCCTCGTTTATTATATAAATAGGACATAATTTAGCACGATAAATTGACGGAGCCTGGTTGCCTAAAATCGATGTCGAATGGCAAAATAAGAATCAGGAGCAGCTGTGAAGCTTCCCCACACGATTTGTGAATTTTATTGCTCTGTCCATTGAATCGTCCTAACAAGCTGCCGCTCTGAGTTAGGTAACAGCTTTCACGGAAAGCAAAATAGCCAGAGGAAAATCGCAGAACATGCCTAAGAGTTGGTACTCTACGACAAGGTAATATTACAACATGAACAGGAAACACCTTACTGCGGACTCACCTATATTTTTCTCAAAATCTGGTGCATCAAGATAGGCATTTCAGTAAATATTTTGACCCATTAAATTAATGTAAAATAAAAAATGATTCTTACAATCATAAGGATTTTATCGCAAACCTCATTGTTTCTCTCTGCTATTGGAGATATCATTAGGGTAATTAACCGATTAAGGTAGGTTTAATTGGAGGAGAGAAAAAAACCTTTGAGGTTTTTCCATACGACATACGCAATGATTTTCGAAAAATTATTTGCAGAAGCTCAAGTTCAAATGGACGAAAAAGGGAGGAAAAAAGAAGAAACCTTTGAGAGCAAAATTGGGGAACATATAGACAAAAGGTCATATGGCATACTTCATTGCTCTTTAAGAAAAGTTATGTCCTTGTTATATATATTTCTATAGCTTTATAAATCATCACTATGTAACTATGTTCGGTGATCATAGCATACCTCTGGTGCACATCAGGCCATGACTGTAGTTATTATGAATTAATAGAGCCATGGATGTAAGGATAACAGCAATATCTATAGAAAAATTAGAAAATTCTTTATTGAACTGAGTAAGGTAAATTCCCAAAGTATATTTGTAGAAGCTCAAGTTAGGTTCCATAGTTTCCGACAGGTTAGGTTTAATATAGTTTCCATTGTTTTAGTTCTAATGCTCTGTTCTACTCATTTTTCCTTGATAGGTAGTAGATTCAAAAAATCTACTATCCACCGAGAAGTTTTGATGAACGTTTCTATAAGTTTTTAACACATATCACAAAATAACTCATTTATAATCACTAATATTATTCTATATTATTTTTTTGTGTATAAAAAAAGAACCAATTAACTGGAAAAATCTTGGGAAATAAAGGATTTGTAAGTAACAAAAGAATAGAACCAAAAAGTGTAACCGTGGAAATAATGCTATGCAAAGGACGAAAATCCATTAGGAAGAGTTAATACAGCGAATGAAAATTGGAATAAATTAGGAAATAATGTCACTTGTGATATCTAGAGATGAATGATTATGAGATTTCATTCCGAAAACTTTCTAAAGAAGTTTTTATGAAAGTTTCCAAGGGTTTTTAACACATATCGCAATACTCTGTGCCAGTAAAGACAGGACTAAGAATCATATCACGGCAGAGAATGCACCATAGGAAGACTATCTACCTAAAGCTGAGTTGCTCAAACTAAAATTCCTCTATATATTCATATTTGTAGGACTTAATTTACTATTCTCATGAATTTTCCCTCAAGAGATCTGTGGCGTAATGGCGTGTAAGTAAAACAGGATGACTGAATATGATCATCAAATCTCACGGTCCTCTAGAAAATTCGTGGAAATTTCCAGTTTATTTTCACCTGGGACTTCAGAAGCAATATTGAAGAATTAATACTCACATTCCAACGCCAGATTGAGATATTTTAGCTAATTAGCAGAAGATTTTGTGGTAGGGTTTCGCACCGTACACACAGATCCGTTGTTTTAGTTCTAATGCTCTGTAAAACTGCCTTATTGGATTACCATATCTTAAAAAGATGTACAATCGTCAAGTTAAAGTTTACTTTTTGGCCTGTTTTGGAGTGATGAGAAAAATATCACGAGGGTAAAAGACAATGCCGCAAAACAAAAGATACCCTCAAATCAAAACAATTAAACGGATATCACTAATGACTACGACAACGGAGATTCACGAATGTTCTAAAATCACAAATGCTTAGGTTCCCAAGGGTTCTAATTAACTTTGTATTGATACGGACTTTAAAACAAAGAAAATGTTGGCGTAAGGTTCCACTCATTTCTTCACTTTTCATATTACGTACTTTTCCCCATATATTTTACTTGCGCACTCCTATCCGGGAAGTGATACATGAAACGCAATATAAGCTATGGTCTACGCAAGGGTGGAGTGAAGAGTTGCAGGAAATCAATTTTTGGATTAAATACATCCCTCATTTATTGCTTAGATATGCTTCTTACAAAGCTTGCTTTCAACTAATATAATGGAATGATATGCAATCATAGATTTTTTAGTAAACTCTCATATTATGCAATATTCTTTCATTGATTATGCTTATCTAAACTGCTCCACCATACCTTTTACAACTATGACCGTTTGACCAAGAAACATTACAGAATTTCTAAGTTTAAGGTACAGAGAATAATATTGTTTCCAAAGAATTATAAGAAGAGATTACATTGGACTGGAGTCTACGACGGTTGTTATTGTAATTTTGACATAATATTGTAATTTTACTTATATCTGAAGAGAGATGAAAATAGACCGCCATGGAAGGAACATCAACTCTGTCCGGAGGTACGGTAAGTTTAATTTCTAGCTTACACTACTGATTTGGAGGATAAATCTCTTGAAGAACAAAGTAGAAAAAAAATCCTTGTGTGCTTGAAATTATGAATATCTTGATGTTGTGTTGTATTTGTCCACGCATTCTGGTCTTGGAACCTTGATTATGCAAAGTAATATAATGAACTTGGGCACATATACAGTCTCAAATGATTACAGATTTTCGTCTGGTGACCTCTGACACTCCGAATACCGTCGTAAATAAAAGAGGCAGGGAAACTCCTAAGACTGTTCACAACGGTGGACATAGAACGAGTTGAAACCACCTAGCTGAAACAAGGGGCCAGTAAATGCGAGGCGATTAGCCCGGAATGTCATGCTTGGGATCACCTCAAACATGGCGAAAGATAACACACAACACATACATGTCCCGAGGTTGTTTGCGGAGACACCTTTTTCTCACGTGATACACCCGCTGGCCTCAAATATAGCGCCTTTGCGTGGGGACCAATATTAGGAGCTCTAAAAAAAATGCTTGAGATGCAGTTGCCTAGTTTTCAGTATAATTTGTAACAAACCTTTTTACAACCGTGGGCTTTTTCCTTTCATTTCTCATTAACAGGATTTGTAAGTTGTCAACATTATGTAGACCGGAATACTTCTTTTTAAGAAACAGCTAAATCGTCGGCGTAACCTTTTAAAAAAACTCGTGATAAATGCTTAATTCTACACTCCTTCAACAAAAGTGATCTTAGCCAATCTGAAAGTCGGCAAATGGATTTATGTCTCATATATGACCTCTAATTTGGATGACACAGTATATACTAATGCCTATTTTCTGTAATAAAAATAATCGCGTGGTAATAAGCAAGCACTAAATTAACGTCTTCGGAAGTAGATTTTAAAATCAAAGGGGTGCCTTACCACAATTTTATTAACTCCATTTAAAGTAACAAAAAGTTTGATAATTTCTAATATATATTCCACACGTGATATACGAACCCATCCAAACTTCACGTCAGAAAGAATCGTATTTATTTCCAGTGGAAATATGAAAACAAGAAAACAATCAATCATTTCTACTACCTTCGCCACGGTGCAGTATGCCATTTATTGTTTGAACGACAGTCTTTGAGTAGTAAATCGTGTACAGTGAAATAATGCTTATTAAAATGTAGAATATAAATGTATTCGGTTGCTTTTCTACAAAATGAATTCATAAATATTGATTTAAAACGATTTTAGCAATTCATGCGGAAAAATGAAGGGTGGGCATAAATGAAATGGCATGTATAGATCTGTAAATACGGTCTCGAGCCATTAATTAAAAAATTCCAGCGAGAATAAATATTTTTCATAAGTATGAAACTTTTTTCTGAGCATCTTTCCTTAGAAAATCTTTGCTTGCCTTTGACCTACAAGGTAGAACATACAAAACCTAGGTTGGGCGTCAGTGGCGTTTGTAAAGTCGATGCATTTGAAGCCGTTAGTAATTGCTTGAGGAGTCGAATCACGGACGTGTAAATAGCATCTTTGGAAAGGACATCGTTGGTCATAGATCATATGCCTTGAGTAGATCATCACAATTCAATTCATCTCGGGAGAGACAATATTTGTCATTCTGTGAGTCACGCAAGTCAATTCATGGAGAGAAATGCCTAGTTCCACACACTTTCTACAAGAATGACCTTCGCTAACTGTTGTTATTCATACCTCATCAAATCACAGGAGGAAGTTTCTATGTTGCTAGGAGGGCTCCAAAAGGTGGCGTCAAAGGGAATTATTGTCATTATAATTCCGGTATTACGAAGATTTAATAGTTTTAAAATATCTCTTCCTACATGTTAAATACTTTCATAAATTAAAGTAAGTATTAAAGTACTGATTGATGAATTGTGCATTTTTAGTGACTACTGTTTATGAATTTGCGATATTTCCATTAACTACAAATATTCTCTCAAATTTTGGCCCGTTTATTCATCAACTCAAGGTTGAGATTAAAATGTCGCTTAAGAGTATTGGTATTCTCGTAATATGCATACTGTACACTGAAATAAAAGTATTCTGAATGGTAGAGTACAGTTCCTCTTTTCAAATCCTCTCAGAATTTCCTCTTAATTTTAGAATATTTGTCTTCCCTTTAGAGGGTCTATGTTTCCATTTGAGATGACTTTCCTGCCCCAATATTCCACTTAATCCAAGATTAGTAATCTTAAAGTAAGATGTCGCGTATCAAGTGGAAAGTAAGCACTGGGGTAGCCTTGAAGCTCTCTCCAGCGGGGAGAACTGAAGTCGAATTGACGATCGCTTTTGTGCATTTAGCCATGTTGTGACTGAAAATATTGGATGATCTTATGCAAAAGCATTGAAATCTAGAGAGAATCGTGGGTTTGTTGTGGCTCAGTTGTGGTTGTATTGAGTCCATCGAGGATTTTAGAGAATAAAACGTGCTTTTAGTTGCCTCCAAAATCAACACAAGTGTCAACACAGTCTTGTGTTTTATATCGTAAATTGGGGAAATAAAGCAGGTGCGAGTGAGTATAGGAATTTTGAGAGGATTGCTCCTAAAAGTAGAGGAATTTTGAGAAGATTGCTTTTGCTTCGAGAGGGATCTTTAGAATTGTAGATGAAATCTTGAGAATAATCCTATTTAATGTAGAGGGAGTTACCTTCTATACTGAATATAATCCTCTAAGTATGAGAGGATTCCTCGCCGGAGAGGAAATTTATCTAACGCTTAGAGGAATTTGGTTACCATATAGCAGGGGAAACTCCATTAATTGATAGAGGATTTAACTAATTTTAAGATTCCTTTTTTTTCGGTGATACAGTCCACGAACATTGTGAATGAAAGTTCCAACTCAAACACTAGTGTACCTTCAAAAAATATTTGTAATACGGAAAAAGCACGGGAAAATTAAGAGTTTAAAATGAGGTATTTAAATACTAAAATTATGTTGGTCCATTTTAGTTGACAAATGTTTCAATTTTAAGTGAAACATTTGGTACGTAGTGCTAAATGTATTCATTGAAAATGTACATACTTAACCTCAGTGGCCATGTCTTTCGAGTCGATTCTCCGATGATATCAGGTAGTCCGTAAATTTACGTACAAATTAGGATTGTAAAAATAATTGCTAGCCTTAGAAAAGGAAGAAAAATATCGTTGTCTTTTTCCTTAGATAATACATTAATAGATTCCTAAAAATGATAATACCTTTGCATAGCAGGTAGTTTACATATATATTTACGTATCGTATGATGTATATATTACGTATCACCACCTGTTGGAATTGCAATTTGGTAACGTCTACTAACAAACCTTTATTGCATTTGTAAAACAAATGTAATTGTATCAGCAATTTATGAGTTACTTTGTTTCCACGGCATCATGGGGTGTTATGAGATTTTCCAGAGGTTAAGAGATGCTTATGGTATGCGGTGGTATAAGATATGCTGTTAAGTTGATGTAAGCATAATATATTTCCTCAAAATTCGAGCCCATTTGTTTTAGGTTGCATTTACCGGGTAAGAAAAGTAACAGAAAATTTAAAAAAAATTGATAACTATCTTTCAGACCATTAACTCCAAGACTCCGAAGTCTCATGTGCGAATTACGTTTGCCTCCTCTGCATTGAAATAACCTCTGAGTATGGCAAATCTTTGCCTCTGTCATCTCTGCGGCCCAGCATTCTTTGGCTCAGCAAATCTCGGTTTAGCTCACAGGACTTGTTCATGCAACCCAACTGTACGTTGTCTTACGAGCTTCGCCCAGTATTGCCGGTCGCACCAGTTTTTTATTGGATATTATCTCATTCCTCAAGTTCCATGTAGTGAGGATGAATAATTTAAAAAATTGGATGTTATTTTTCGTATTTCGGAATGGATAATTAAGAATAAGATGTATTGCTTCCAATTTTTCCTATGAAGCAGAAGGTGGTTTTTCCTCCTGATGGGAAACGGTTATTGAACGTTCCATTATCAGCATATGCGTTACAGATTCTCAGTCAGTATTGCGGAGAAGAAAATAATTTTAAGTGTTCGCCAAGACTTTGAGTGCTAGAGGGAAGAGCTCAGCAAGAAGATGGACAATAAAGCATTGCTGTGCAAGTGCGAAAATTGAGGGTTGGGGATTGTTGTCACGGTGTGTGGAAAATGGATGAAGGAGAGAAAGAAGTTATTTACTGCCCACTCCGTAAACTTTTCTTCCATTCGTTCCCAGGTGTCTAACAAAAGATCCACTCTCCTGCGCTGGAAGTAACAACTGCTTGCGTGGGAGTACGCAGTTGGAGTTGGGCGACGAAGAGAAAATGGTTTCCTTGGAGAGTTCCCTACGTCTCACAGACCAATTTTATAGTTTTCCGACAAACTACTCGATAAAATACTGAGAATATATATATCTACGCCACGTATTAGTCAACTTGACTTACTTTTTGAGGATCACTCGGCGCTAAGATAATACGTTTAGTTTGAGTTGGATGTATTCTGCAAGCAGGATGGATTCGAGTCGAGGCAGCTTTCTCTCTAATGCTGTCATACGGCGGTATTCATCTCTGAGATGAATGATGCCTTCAAATGAGAAAATTGATGCCAAACCGTTTCAACTATCAAAAGTGATATGGCTATTTTAGTGGCTATTTTAAACTAAGCTTGGTATTTTGTAAACATGAGTTTTGAAGTATAAAAATAGGTCTGAAAGGATGGTTGAGTCCTGAATATGTAGAGAAAAGATAAGATTGTAGCTGGTAGAGAGTTATTCCGTTGAAGATTAATTTAGGCATAGTTTGAGTAAATTTTGGATTTTAATATTTAACAGAGTAAATGAGTAACAAGAGTCTTTAAGGAAGTTTTGAGGGACCATTTCCCAAGTAATTGGCATATCTTAGGCAATAATGTTCTTTAAAAAGCCAAACTTTACTCTTTCCATTCGGTCAAACATATCAACAGCGATTCTCTATTTCAAATTTAATTGTCGATCATAATTCAAGTTCATTTTTGTACTTTGAAAGAACAATGTATGGCATATAACTGAATCTAAAAACGAATGGAGCCTTTCACAGAGTGAATCTTGTGAAGGTCTAAGAGGTGCCAGTGAAAGTGCCTGTATCTATGGTGTATATTCTAAGAACAGTAAATGACAACATTAAGTTTTTTCAGGACCTTGTCACAAAGAAATCCCTTTAATGTTTCATTTTTTAAGCTTTTGGTAGTGACTGTGAAAGACGAATCCTTGATCAGCAAATTCAATAAATTTTTCGTGAATTCCACAAAGTTTTCTAACGGAGTAAGATAAGGTAACGCCTGAGAACATAATGTCAATTAATAACTTGGGTTATTGAAGCAATGTATTGTGATTAAATGGTAACTGAACTCAACCATCACATTACTCATAGAAATTAAAGGTGCATAGATTTTTTATTAAACCGATAGAGGACGTGTGACGATGGTCAGAGCATGGATGCGTGTAATCTAAAGAAGGCAAGGATGTGCTTCCCACATGTCGGGCGTGGAGAGAAGTGAGGGAGGGGAGGATCAATGCTGGAGAGTGAGCCGCATAGGAGAGAGAGAGGGGAGGAGAGTTGTGGTGGAGGGAAACGAATGGCCTGCGGAGGGTGCCTCCCCCCACACCCTCCCCAGAACGGAATTGCTCGCTTCTCAGTGTAGGGAGTAAAGTCCCCTCGCTCATCACTGCGTCAACTACTCAAGCTTCGTGGGGTGGTCAGAATGGTGATTGTGGACCTATGAGGGCACATTTTCATAGCTTATTATGTGCCTATCGAAAAAAATTCTTGAGAAATACACCCATTTGCTTTCTCGTTTTGGAGGCATTCCCCCACACCGCGGTATTCATCTCTGAGATAAATGATGCCTTAAAATGAGAAAATTGATGCCAAACCGTTCCGATTATTAAAACTGATGAGGCATAAAAATGGGTGGCTATTTTAAACTAAGGTTGGTTATAGGCATGTAGACATTTTCCCTGAAATGTATTCCATTTTACATTTTTCACTACTTAAACTTTAATGAATGCAGTTTTTTTATTCATATTCCATAGGAGTATCTTGGTGTCTTTTCAAATGAAACCACTGCCTCGGTTTTACGTGGAGGTAAACTAATTTTACCCTGGCGGCGACAAGTGATGTGTGCCCAAATTTGGCGGCCATCTTATTTTTTATGATGGAGTTATCAGTTCCTAAAAGACAATTTATTAATCTCTTTTAAGATTTCTTTTTTAAATGGTGCATGAGCAAATGTTGTATCTGGAGTAAATATATTTTTTGACCATCATCCCTCCATCCGTACCGTTTGAAGACGTCTCACATAAAATTTTTAAAACATAATTTGCGACTTCAATCACTCAACACCGAATATTTACATGCCATTACCCCTACACCTAGCTGTCTAGTACCTAGATCTGTATGCATTCCTTCCCGATTGGTTTAACTTCGTGGAGTCGCAGACGGTAATTATGATTTATAACAACTCAGCACTTTTCCTCGCCGATGTAATCCACGTTCTCACGAAATAAAGTATCTAAAATTTGGAAGCTGTTTTCATTTTGTCACGCGCATCTTCATTGTCTCTTGATATTCACGTCAACATCACCAGGAGTGCTTATCATTGAGTAATCCAAACTCCAACGCGCATCACCTGCGATACATAATCTTAAATATTTCGATGATTTTACCGTATTTCCAGTATCTGTAAGTTTTCTTTGTTAATTAGTTTGTATCTACATAAATATTATTTCTCTACACCTCCTGGTAACCAAAGCCATGGTAACACCTACGCCCACGCTCGAAGAGACATAAGATCTCTAGTCTCCAATGGTAAGGAAATCGTATCTCTAATTGACCTCATTACGCTTAGCTTTTCGCGCTAAGTACCAAGTACCATCAAGCATCTTCTTTTGGAGTGCTTATTCCAAGACACACACGAGAAGAAAAATATTCCTCTTTTTGACCAAAAATTCATCACCTCCTCGTATTGGCGGGCACGTGGACGAAACATCAAAGGTGGCGGTATGTAAATTCACCCGCGCAGTGCGGTCGCGTCGGTTGCATTAATGGGATGGAATCCATTTCGCGGCGGTCTTGCTATGGGAAACAATAGGGAGAGGAGAAGGGGCAAGGGAGATGACATCGAGCGGCGAGCGAAGGGAGAAAGTGGAGATCAAATCAAAGGTTGATAACTAGTGGACCGAATGGTAATGGGCGCTTCCAAGAATGAGCAGGCGCAATTGCTCATTCGCATTGAGCAAAAGAGCAATACTCATGGGTATACCGTAACTCAAGGCCAGTTCATAATGAATAGTATGCAATAATATGCAATGCATATGAATATTATGCAATAATATGTAATGCATATGAATAGTATGGTATAATATGTAATGCATATGAATAGTATGCATATTTAATAATAGTGTGTAGCCTCCGAGTCTCTTGGGGTTCCCACCTTGATCCCTCTAAAAGTTTTAAACACTATATGTTCGCTCGTAGCAGTTTTTAACGGAGCGATCTCCTTTTCTTTATATTTTATTATTTTTTTGGTTAAATTTTAAGACCAGGGTCCCAAATATTGCAGTGTATTCGAGGTGCGGCCTAACCATAGCGAAGTAGCATCTCTCATTTACTTTTTCATCCCACTCATGCATCTGAAGGCTATCTGTATTTAGTTCTGGTGGCAGTCATCCGTGTATTCAAACTAACAAATGATCACAGTTTTCTCTTTTCTTTAGTAGATTAATGGAATTTTATCCTTCTATAATGTATATTGCTAAAGAATGACTCCAATTTCAAGTAGGATCGCCAATTCTTGAAGAGCTGATTCGACGAGATGACCTTTCCAAGAGTAAGGAACTTCAGGAAATTCCTGGATATTTAGTTTAAATCGTGATTGTGAATTCTGTTTAAAGTGCATTCTCAACAAAAGAGTAACATATGTTACGCAGAATGTTCACACTTTTACCAGCTCTATTTTGTGGTAATTTACTTAATTTGATAATTTATAACAATTTTCCGCCATGAAGCAATTGGTTGAATTACAAAATTTGAGCTACATTAATGTATATTCTGCACTTTTAGTACTTAGTCAATTGTAAGCAACAATTATGACTTTTAGAATACTTCATAAATGGAAAGAGTTTATTTCATAAGATTTAATTATAACTTTAAGCAGGAGGATAACGCCTGAATATGGGGATATTTTTAAAATTCTCCTTCGATTCTGGAAGTCTATTGGAGGATCTGAGAGAGTTTACAATTCCAAGAGCATACCACGAATTGGCTTTCATTCGAAAATTTGTAGTTTGCAGAATGTACACTTGAAAGAAAAATAAAGAGAAAGGTTTCTAGATAAATACACTAAATAAAGAGGACATTATAAGAACTTCCAATAACGGAACTAGCGCCACATAGGGAAGAATAGAGAAGGGCTGCAGTCAGTCGTTCTTAGGATTGAACAACTAATAAAAAGGGATGAAAATAAGTATCGAGCGTACGTCTATTTTCTGCGTTGAAAATCGAATCCATGGCATTCACTGACTGTAATTGAGCATTCTTACGTGGCATGACACATTTAAGTTACCTCTATAACAGTAGCCTTGGAAGTCGCTAGCAAATAGTGATTCGATTTTTAAGCCTGTCTATGTCTGTAAGGGACCGCTAGCGATGGTAATCAACTGCGGGTTGAAGTTGCTTGAAGCACTTATTTTTCATGTTTGAGAGAATACTGAAGTAACAATCACAACTGTTTTACTATCGAATAATAAGAATGTTACTATTGGTACACTTAAAAGATGAACATATATATATTTAAATGCGATTTGTACAATTGTAAAAAATACACGAAAACCGGGAAAACAAATGAACAAACGAAATGATTGCTGAAATTAGGCGATTTTCGACATTACCATTTTAGTTGTTTGCTTCCGTCATTCAATTATTAGGGAAAACAGGAAGTAACGTGTAATCCTACAAGTAGCGATACAAATCGAAATATCGCTGCGCTCCATGGAAGTCAACTTCCTCGTGTGAAGCCGCCTTCAAACGATGCGATTTCGAGGAAGCATGCTGTACTTGTTTCGATTTTCAGTTCTAAAATTAGTGTCGTGCAAAACGACCAGTAGTTACGCTCTGATGCTGAACATTATCAGGCCTTAGTGAACGTGTCGGAATCGCTTTACAGGAAACGATTGGTTTGCGAGGGGACGAAAGGTGTGGGTGTGTGCAGGCGAGGGGGTAGAAGAGAATGGGGTGAAGGGAGAAGGGTTCCCAGGTAAGTGGGTAGGCAGGCAGGTGTAATATCGATTCCGCTGGGTTTTTCGGCGTGGCTGCGGCGGCTTGCGAGGAAGAGAGAGAGAGAGAGGAGGGAGCAGGGGTATAAGGGAAGAAAGAAATGGGAGGGGTCTCACTTGATATGGCTGGGGGGATGGGAAATGTTGGCGCCGGGGAAAAACATGAAGGTTTATCGTGGGGAGAAAAGGAGATAACACCGATCGAGTCCACGCCTCGCACTATTCTCGCAGACGGACGCATTGCGCGGTGAGGCACGGTGGGACGCGGAAGTCGGCCGCGTCGCAGTTGAGGAGGGAAAATAATTGTGAAGTCGCCAAGCTCTTTTACAATTCGATGGCTAAAAGCAAGTGTGCGGCGCACTGCCCGTATCACGACTAAGACCGAGTTAGAACCACGTTAAGTTTACGTGAAAACTTTTCGTGATTTGGGGAACATGCATAACATATATTTGTCATATTTAAGTGGCACACACAAAAGAAATTTTCCTAAAACTTAAATGTATAATCCACCCGTATTTAGGTACGTCAACCGCACACGATAAAAGCTTCCTTTCAAAAACATAATCCTCTGAAAAAGACACGTGATCTGAAACGGAATCTCGGTGGCCTGAAGTCAAGGAACTGGAATTGTTTGTGCGGTTAAACATGGTACATTTGATAATTCTGGTTCATCATCTTCCGCAAAGGAAATCATAATAATAATTTATTCAATGATAAAACCCAAAATTATAATTATATTTTTCAATTAAAAAAACTACCAGAGTTTCACAAGGAAATGCGTTGTATTTCTGCAATTGACTACCGTTCTGTGACGCCACTTCCCGGGTTCGAGATAACGTAGTGATTTCACGCCAACATATCCTCATCAGTTTTCAGGAGAAAATGTGCAAGTGCATTTCGAGTACAACATTGCTTTCAAATAAAATACACGAGCTCCATATTTAAGCTTAATTATTTCAAATACAAATACTCTAGAAAAATATTTTAGATTTTGAAAAATATTTAAACTTTTACAATTTTGTTCTGCTTCTTTCCTCTAAATTGAGTAATCGCGATCACTTCTATCTAGCATATAGCAGTCGAGATTCAAGTGAGCAATTGGTATACGTTATCATTCCTCACTTAAAAAGGCATGTAAATCGAGGGATGCAGAAATCGAAATACTCATGCTGGCCAAATTTCCTCTCCAACTCATTGTTTTATGATGTGATATCAAATTCATCATAACATACAAATATTAGCCGAAAACTTCAACACATCCATGAGACCTTTTTAAGCAATTCTCTGCCTTTTTCAAGATCCGGTGGTTGAAAGAGTTTCAAACTTTGGACATTATGAAAACTTCGTTCCTCCGCAGACAACAGAATACTTATTTCACGCAAGCCTCAGGCTGTATTCCAGATCACCCACATCCACTTCCGTAAAAAATACGTGTAAATGTCAATTTTTTCTCGTTTGCATGCCCCGTTTCGTTTGCGAAACTAAACTAAAAATGTTGGTTGCGCAAACATCAAGGTAAAGTCATAAGTAAGAAATTTCGTACTTTGAGCATCAAATTATACTTCCGATTCAAAATTTCGAGGACTTTTACAGAAAAGTGTCCTAATTTACTACAATACCGCGCTTTTCCGGAAAGACCACCCATTATGTCCCGCTCAATTGTTGAAGAATGCATGGAAAGCGACGCCCCCTGAAGAAATCAATGGAGATATCAATATTATGGCCTGTATGCTTTATTTTTACTTGTAAACACATCGATTGATCTTTGTTTAGTCATGGACATTCGCATGTAGCGCTGAAAAGATCTCGATCAAAGTTTAGCGTATGAATACCAAATTCTTTTGATGTTAATAATATTGAAGGTCTGAGTGATGCCGGCAGTCTGTCTCGACAAAATTAGCTTCCTCCAATATGAGGGTAAAGAAATTACTGCAATTCCTCTAACTTAAATATTTAAACGGAAATGGTTTCTATTAGTGCATTACATACAGGTTAAGTTACATTAAAAGCAAGTTTTTTATACATATTAATAAGTGGATGGAGGAAAAGATTGAAAGGTTGGGGATGGGGCTGGAATGGGGTGTAAGATGGGAGGAAGGAGGATGGAAAGTAAGTGTAGGAAGTAGGCGTGTTGGGTATTCATGATATTATTTAAAACATTCTTTGGAAATGAGTTTTTTAATGCACACTTAGGGTATATCACCTCTGCGAGATGAGCTTTTTTCAGATTAAGCAGCTATTACTAGAGTGAATGATGACGTTGCGTAGGCACAGCAATGACATCTGATGGACATATACGCTTGGAATTATCCCAGAGTAAAGAAGGAGTTATGATTCCCATGTTTGTTAGTTGAATTTTACCACTCTGCATTCAAACGTGAAAACAAGAATGCGGTGAAAACAGAGGTCTGCCGTGGGAGCAGCGAAGTGAATGCGTCTGCTAATGTGATAATGGGAGCAGATGAACATTTCAGACGGCTAGGAAATTATATTCGCTTAGAGGATTTTCGAGAAAAATGTTCACAGTTATGACCATAAATTAAAAAAGTAGAATGATAAATGAGGTATTGAGATTGGAGTATTGAAAATTTTGGCACTTTGTGTGACAAGGGAGGGACTATGAATATATGACGGATGATTTGGATGTTTCGAAGGGGGAGAGGAATGAAATGGAAATGAAGCTAATTCAGACGCATTGATCAACCAGACTAGATGGTATATCTAGCTTTAGGAGTTAATGCAAGAATAATGCTGGATGCATTAAAAACAGGGAAGAAAAAGTTTAATCTTACATTATAGCAAAAGAAGTTTCTTCGAAAGTGACAACTGAAACTTTGATGATTCCATTAGTTTATTGGAATATATTTCAAGTTATTTCTATAAAAGAGCATGAAGACACGGAATTATTTCCTTATATTTCTTTTGCCGTTTTTTTCTAGAATATTAAATATGTGTCTCAGTAAAAATAATGGCTACCAAATTTCAAAAGGAAGTAAATAAGCATTTTTACATTGAGAAGACATGTAGCAGTAGAAATATCTATTTTTTCAACATGTAAACTCTGACTTTTGACAGAGAATTATAAGAAATAATAATAAAGCTTTTATGCCTGCACTGCAGAAAATAATTATTATTAACGGAAAAAATTACCTTGGGTATTCCCTGATCAAGTTTAGAATTAATACAATTAGCTGAATATTTAACAGAATACAAGCAGCTACTCAATTAACAACAAATATCGGCAAAATGTTGAAAAGAAAGTTTCCTCTAATATCTTTATCGGTTCTTTGAAATTGGAAGACCTCTCCCTATTTCACAACCATGATCATAATATGTTTGCATACCAAGTTGTTGCGTATCATATCATACAGAAGGAAAATACTTAGGGATATGAGTGGAGCTTTGAAATATGCCAAGAAAATCATAATACGCCATCGAAAAAAATGAATACGCCAGCCGAATTAAGAATTCCACAAATAAAATGTGTATTGATGACTGAAATTTTGAGATGGATAACAGTCGGCGTGTAAACTCTTGGGCTCTGTTCCCTTGTTCTTGCATATTTATGATTAGGATAGATAGATAAGAAGAATGACTTTGACCGTCTGCGAATACGCACACCTCATAATGATCTTTGGAGTACTTAAAGGTGGGGTATTTTCATGATAGAAACTCTCGCCACTTCGGCAGTGAAGATTTTTTTGGATCTCTTATATGTGGTTCCATTTTCGAGGACAACTGTTTTGATGGCATTACCGCTACCTTCTTCAGGTCGTCCACGAAAATGGAAGAGATTGCGAAAAGTCTTCACTGACATCTCAACGCCTTCGCAGATGCGTCCGCATCCAATCCTCTTCACCTTCCCTAAATCAAAACCAAAAACAATTGTAACCATGCAATAGAATTGTTGCAGCGTGGTGTAATTCTAAAAACTAGAGTCGTCAGGTTCACAAAGTAATCGTCAAGCTGATATATGTGAGGAATGCATTGAGTACACAATTTAGTGGCAACGGACGCCTAAAACCCTTTCAACTTGCTGGGGTTGGTAACTGCCGTTCCCTGGCAACAACCCGTCCCCCGGGATGATTTCCAGTCCCTACCTTGACGGCAGTTGCGTTAAAATTTACGGACTAAGCAATTCACGCCAATGGTTTGGTCAGCGGTTTCAATTCATGGTTTGATTGACTCGGCCCGGTGCGCGGGCGCTCAAATTTTAGCGGACGGGGGAAGGATATTTTTCAAATCTTTGGATGAATTAAAGCTTTTTTTGGGAGTCAGAGAGATGCGAAAATTTGAATGATATTTTTTAACCTTTTGAAGAGGTAGTAAAAAGTTTATGCAATGATAATGCTCTCACATTGGTACGTCTTGAAACTGGGAGATCCATAATTCTGGGAGGGTTGACTATTTATTTGCCGTGATAGTCAATGGTAACTCGATTTATATACGGATACCATGATATATGCACTAATTAAACAATGATGCTTTTATCGGTGGTCATCTGATCACTCTTTTACGCTACTGCTAAGGTACCCTTGTCTATGTCAAAAGGCGAGTAGCAGCAGAAAATAGATATTTTTTAGCATGATAATTCCTTGCGTGTCAAAATTTCACTTTGGATTCCTACACTACATATTAATTTCACTCGCCAAACAAGTTCTGTGGAAGCATTTGAACGTCGTTCGTGTTCATTAATGCTTTGTATCACATACATACAGGCTTAAAGAGTCTACGCAACCTCAACAATACATGCATAAGTGGTAAAGTGCAATTCACATGAACATGAGGTATTGTATGTCAGTGAATACCACTTCACCTTCGAATCCCATGAATAAATCAATCGTTTTCTGGGAACTTCCTATTGATTCGATGTCTCCATTCCTTTGATGGTTGAATGGCACAAAAATGGGATGGAAGCCATGGGAATGCGTCATCAACCGAGGAGGCGGTGTCACTCACTCAGTTCGTTTAAGCCCTTGAAGATTATCCCGGGATCCCTTTTCGGCGAGTGGCAGGCAGCGTGAAGCAAAGGGGGATTGTTACTCTGCATAGGGTGGCAGAGAGAATCCATTGTGTGACGAAGGGATTTGAGGGACGCGAGGGCGGGCTGGCAAAGCCGCGGGGGTGTGTGCGTCCGAGGCGGACGAGTCCACTCAAATGTTTTCCGCGGCGGCGACGGTTGTGTGGAGGACCCACTGGGGTGGCGGAGGAAAAAAAAGCGTGGACCACTTTTGCTGACACGAGAAGTTTACCTTCCTTGAATGGCTTTCGACACCCGCGCTCCTCTACTTAACCAGAGGTTTACTTTCGCCGCTGACCCTTATACGGTTCACGCTGAAACCGAGGCATCACAATGGCAGGGGATAAGTTTGGCTGTAACCTACACCATGCTCCTGGTGAAAAGAGCGTTTGTGAGGCCATGTCCGAGGGCCTCTCTCGCTCTTAACTCGGAACTATTTTTCAGAGGGGTGTAAGCGTGTGCGTTTGGGGCCCAATTGAGGCACCGTGGAGTTTTGATGGTTTGTTTCGTGGCGTCACTAAAACTGTACTCGTATAATGTGATAGCGCATATTCCCGAGTCTTGTGATGATAGAGTTTGTAGAGGAGTCAGAAGATTTAGAGAGAAGTGGGAGGTTGTAGTCCGAGGAAGAGGACGAACTAAAGAGAGAGAGAAAATGGAAAGAGGTGTACAACGGATATCATCGAGGCAGTAGAACTTTGACTTGAGCTAACTTTAGAACGCCATTTTAAGGAAAGGCTCCAACATTTTGCAACGGTCAGTTGATTCTGTACTCTGCACTAGTAGTGACCGTTGCATATACCGTTTAAGTTTCAAGATAGCGTATTTATATGGACTCAGAACAAATTATTAAAGGATATATATTAGTCATCATAACTGAAATACGCGTTTTTCATCGAATAAATGCCGTTGTAGGTAGTATGAAGAAAATGCTGACAAAATATTTGTTCACTCTTTATGACAATCATGACAATCACTCTTGCCTTACCCATGTGGATTAAAAAATTGAATTTACAGGTCCTCTTTAGTCCATAATTCTGTAATGATGATGAAAGTATCTGGGCAATGCAACTGAAGGCAGTAGAGCATGCGTTCATTAAATTAGAGTCATACAAGCGAGGAAATTATCAAATTTCTCGACAGTGCTGGTCAAAATATACGTAAAAAAGACTTGATAGTCTTGATCAAAGAAAGCTTTAAGAATCAATATGAGTGTTTAACAAATATACTTCGTCCATAGTTGTCGTAGATGAGAACTGAACTGAGCTATGGTCATTACTCAACACCAATGATATAGCAATTCGCATATGACTATAGATAAAACAGTAATGCAAAAATATGTTTGACGAGTTGTTAATATTTATTTCTACTATTACTTAATCGTCGATGAGCTGATAGCCAAGTACACCGTAAAGCCTGAGCTGCTATTGACAACAATTTGCATTGCCTCTGAAGCCCTAATTCATTGCAGATGGTAAAGCTATAGTTTATAACTGGCCTTTTTGGCGATATTGCGAAAATTATTCTCTGAAAAATGAATTGAGTGAAAAGCACGATTACACATTAATGCAATTTGCCATCTCTCATATTTACGCTCAGAGTAATACTTTAAATGAGAGAAAATAACAAACAGTGATACTTCCATCCAGTTTAGATGCATTTGTTCACTGATGATTAATTGTCTCTATTTGCGCTTCCTTTCACTGTTTTGCGTTCTTGTCCATTCTTTTTGCTGCGTTCATGGATTTTCGTCATGTTTTCCCCACCTGTCCCCCCATATTCCCTGAAGTATTTCGAATCAAGAGGACCAAGAAGAATGAAGTGTTTACCTCTTTTGATGGAGAGGTATGGTAGGAAGACGGAAGGGGCAACGCTGGGCGTTCAACAAAGGTGCCTCGAAGCAGCCGAAAATGTAAAAAAAAGACCTGCAAAGTAAACTCAAAAGGAGGCGGGGAAGGACAAAAGCGTCAAGCCATGCAAATGAACATCAAAGTGGATTTTAAGGGATTTTCACGGAGACGAAGAGAAGACAAATTATCCCGGCGAGCGAGGGAAGAAAGGAAAAGGGCACAAGGAACGCACTTTTTCACAAACTCTGATTGAAGGCGTTGTTAAGCCACTCCTACATCTGATGTCCAGCAGGACTGAAAATATTTTCGGCTCCACTCGTGCCCATGACGAGAGGTTGGATGTTCTTGCGACACCTCGCCGGGAAAAGCGACTGCATTATGTAGTAGACACGAGTGAATAATATCGTTTGTATGAGACAAAACCTGTCGGCAAGAATCTATCACCTGCAAGGCAAACTTTGTTGCGAATGCGGGGCACGTGTCTCAAGTCAATCGCACATCCAATTTATTAATTATCATGCCTGGTTTCACTCAATAAACTTCATGCGTTGGGCCTTAAATGGTTTGTCATTGGTATACTTTGGATTTTCCAGCTTTGTCACAAATAATTTGCCACTTCGCTTTTTTTTAATTCAAGCTCCGAATAACCGCCATACTCTCTCTATTCGCTTCTCTTGCTTCTGTGGTACCATTCATTTTCTGCTCATTAACCACGTTAAGAATAGTATGCAATTAACCTGTATTCTATGAAATTTAGATTCTATCGAGCATGAAGAGCAGCTTCTCAATAACTTCTACTGTCGAAATAGAGCATGGAGTACAGTGTCATAGTTGCACCGCGTTAAGAATATTAATACATCTTATTTTCTTAACTTACGCTAGAAGCTCATTCTGATCAATTCCACAGCTATAGGAGAGTTAGTATCAACACTGAGTCGACAAAATAACCAAAATGCTGCTCCGAATGTTGGCGGTTTATCGAAATTTATTAACGTTGATCTCGTGTGTGAATTCGAAACGAAAATGCACATTTTTTATTTTCCTTGACAAAGTATGCTGCATTTTGTCTGGAAACTGGATTTCAGCCAGGGGGATCTCGGATAGCGATTTAAGAGGCCAGAAATTATAAATTTGCTCCTTTTCCAGGACAAGAGAAAATATGAGTGTGTTCTGCAATTTCTTCAATTGGCATGATTTTGAGCAAGAAAATCCAGCGGCACTTGCGTATTTTTGGAAATTGACATCCTTAGTAGATTTATGATCGACCTAGACTTGCCTTGGTCTTCAGCGGCTTCTACTTTTGTCTTCCACCTATCATGTATTCAATCAATGTTCCCTTTTACTATCGTATCCCAAAAAAGTAGACTTATATACTATATATTAATGAAATTAACATTGCTACACAGTCATCCAAATATGAAGAAAGATAAAATAGGTAATAGCAAACACAAGACGTTCACAAGATGGTCTACTATTCCAAAGGTTAGCGACTTCCAAAACCACACAGTGGCACCGCAAAGATACGTCCTTTGATGTTTACTTAACTTATGTTGAAGCATTATATATCTCCTAAATAAAAAAAGCCTAATTGGCTGTTTATTTATTTAAAATTATTTAGTGATTGCCGACCAATCACGCAAAACTAAAAAGACAATGACGGAAGAGCATTGGCCCCTCGAAGTATCATATTACGCCTACGGTCAGAAAACAATAGCTGAGCGTGTAAATATTTGACCAAGCAAATCAATTACAAACATGTTGCATAATTGATCACATACCCATGAATCTCATTTCTCCATCAAAACACAGCAAAAAAATTTTTCTTGGTAAAAAATCCCTCAAGTTCCTCCTGTTTATTGGAAAATTTTACCTCTGCAAATTTCAAATTGTGTGTCGTAAAGCCTTTATGGGTTTTATTATGAGATCACGAAAGGAGACATATTGTTAGGACCTCCCGTATTTAAGAATAATTTAACTTGGCCTCTTGATTACAAAATTAATGTATTTAATTGATTAATTTAGATTTTTCTCTTTCTCATCAAAAATTAATGATTTCTTGTTCAGCGTAGCAAAGGAATCTAGGGATAATATGCTCTTCTGTTTGATTTATTTCCAATTTAGATGACTTGTGATGCAGTTTTAAAGAATACTATTCATTTAAAAAACTCCAGCGAGCATGTGCAACCTATTAAGTAGAGATATCATGTATATCGTTAGCTTTGAAAGCTATTTTTTCCGAGGATAGAAACTTGATTCAAATCGTCGTAGTCTTGTTTGTATTTCAAAATATCAAACAATATCATTTCACAGCATTTAAGTAACTCATATCTAAGCAACATCGGGTCCTCTATAATGGTGATAGAGCATTCATCGAAAATAGGCACGGGGATAAGTAGAGATCGAGTATAGCGTTTGCTTATAGTAATATTCGTCCAAATGTGAGAAGCGACTTCCATTCCCATCCCATAAGCCCGGGTTCCCATCCCGGCGGTGGTGGAGATTTTTCAGTATAATCCCGATCCCTACTTGGATACAACGTGGAGCGCACTTCAAGTACAGTACTCAGCCCGTCGGATGGGACGTTAAACCGGAGTCCCCTTTGTGCCTTTCGTTAGAAGCAGGCTAATTTAGATACCTAGTTTCTCTCCACCCTTCCCAAAATCCCCGACTTCAAGCCACTCTTCCACTACGCAATTGTCTTCAATGCCGCAAATGATTTCAACTGCCGGTCGCCTCCTCAGATAACCACCCAAGCCGTTGCCTGATAACACAGGCCGGCAAATTTTAGGGTCTCGCAATGCTTTTTTGATGCAAAGAGCCCTTTCCGGCGTAATTGTATGCGCTAAATCCGAATCTACTCACAAAAGTTGGCTATCACGTCAATATTTTGAGATATTCCAACGTTAAAGGGTCAAAATGGCAATTTTTAGGTCTTTTTGAGCTTGAATATCTCAGAAACCAAAAGTGAAAGATTATTTCTACGAACGGATTAGAAGTCTGCATTACAAATGTATAGAATACATCTATGACACCAAGAAAAACTATTATTGCCATAACTTGTATTAACTTGGCAACTATCATTAACTTTATCTTTATTCAACTACACTATAATTTTGAGTGCACAAGTTTGAAATACAAGATACAGGAAAAAATAGCTTTTCAAGGCGTCATAGTTGTATTCTATAAATTTTTTACGCAGAAATGAAATGCCTAAAAAAACTATTGTTTATATAACCCGTATCTTAAATTTCAAATTTGTGCACTCAAAATTATCGTATGGTGGTACATAGATAAACTTTTGATAGTTGCCAAGTTAATTCAGCTTATGGTAACAACAGTTTTTCTTGGCGTCATAGATGTATTCTAAACATTTTTACGCAGACTTCGAATCCGTTTGCAGAATTACTCAATCACCTTTGACCTCTGAGATATTCAAGCTCAAATAGACATTAAAATTGCCATTTAGACCCTTTAATATTAGAATATCTCAAATTCCTGACGTGATTGCCAGTTTTTGTGAGTAGATTCGAATTCAGCGCACAAAGTTACGTCGGAAAGGGCCCGTAGCATCAAAAAAGCATACCCTTGGTATACAGTTGGTCTCTGTAATTGATGCCCAGTGAGGAAGAAACCTTCTTCTTCCAGCGGGATATATCTGAGCCGAGCATTCAGTCCTTTGCATTGTGCTTGCTTCGGCGGCTCGGTGGTTGACGGGAGTGGACGATGGCACAGGTGTGGCCTGGGTGTCCCCTTCGCCCGAATGAAGGAGGCAAAGAGGGGGCTCTCCCTTTTATAATAAAATGCATAGAGGGGGGATTCTCCTTCCTTTATCTCAATGCAACACGGACAGGGTTGGGAGGACAAACTAACGGAGGAGGGAGGTATGATTTGGGGAGTGGGAAGAGGCGGGAGGAAAGCTGTAAAAATGGCCGGTCGCAAAAAGACCTCATACTTGCCGGTCCCCTCTAGACGGAACCTAGAAGGCTGTGGGGACGCCTCTTTACATAGTGCACTCACATGGAAATACTAGAAATGAGAGATGCCGAGTGAGGATTTGTCTCTGAATTACAAGCGAACGGATGCTCACGAAGTGATAGTCACGTATAGTTAACTGTCGTAGTACGTGGTTCTTCATCAAAAGAAAGTACACGAAATGATATTTTGATTTTACACTATTTTATTACTTTCCTTAATGGCGCAATTTAGGGTACACATAACATCATTTTTCGACTTTTTGCGATGTTTTCTGTTCATCGGAGAATTTTAGCATTCAATGGGATTAATTTTGATCATATATTTAAATTATGGAACGTAAGTTGTAACCTTTACCCGTAACCCTACAACTTTTGCCCGTAATAAGGCACTAAAGATTTCAATTTTTGATGAGCAAAAAGTTCATCACTGTAATTGCAACGCCATAAAAATGTGCAAATTGAAATTTTCCTTTTAAAATATTTTCCGCTCATATTCGCATAATAATTTATTTCGCGGTCGTGAGTATTATGATAATTAATGTTGAGTTTACTTCGGATTCAAACACTTCATTAAGTTTTTATACACTCTACAGCTTTTAATGCAAATGTAAAAATTATTATTTATCACCCATGAGAATTAACCTTACCCATTAGAATTAACCCACATTTGAATAAAATGTAAGTTTATAGCCCAATGCCACCCATATCCTAGAAGGAGTAATGCCCGCTTTTGATTAATGAAGAACGCATTGCATAATGCCGCCTACTACGTACAACCAGTATAAACAGCGAAAATTTAAAGTTCTATTATAGTTGCTAATACCTTTAACGTAATTATTAATAATTTTAATTAATTTTATTATATGACATATTGCCAATTATGTATAACCATCCATACAATCATCGGTGGTCTAATTATACAGCGAAATCTCGAGGGAAAATCATGTTCAATGTAAGCATCTTAGCTGTCAGATCAAAGCATTTTACCTGCCCAAGTTAATTAATATGGTTTTACTCACCTATCACATCCACAAATTATTTACAGATTTCTGTTCTATGATATTTATTCGATACTAAATGCTTTGGAAAATATTGGACCCAAATTTTATTTGATTTATTTCTCAGCACCCAAGCCATTGACACGTATCCCAACACAAAATATTTATAGTAACAGAATACATGAATGTGAGTTTATTTTACTCTGTAGTTGGTTACCTCAATTCAAAATCACCGAAAAGATCAAGCCATCTCTTTGATATCAAGGAAGTTGCTTCTGAAAGCAATATTTGTACGCAGAGAAGACTGAAAATTATGATGTATAAAATCCGAAGATTCCTGCGATATCGAGTGGAATTTATGCATGATGCAGAAATGGGAAATTTTTGAAATTATCCACAATATAAATCAATTCTCTGCTGTTATATATAATTATACTGTGAATAATTGCAAAAAGTTTTCATTTCCATATCAAAAACATTATGGACTTAAGCAATAGCGAGTAAACTAGTATTAAGCGATGAACGTAGTAGGGGACATTGCGATAAGACAAGAAAGTGGACGAATGACTGATGATAAGGAAATGCGACAGTAGAAGCCTAGATGAACGTTAAATACGAGCTGAAAACGGAAGATAGGGCATAAGAAACGTATATGGAAAGGTAAATATCCTTCCTAGTGAAATATTTTATGCTGAAATATATCGACGTTTATCGGTGCTTAACATAGTTCTTCTTATAACAATTATATCGGAAGACCACGGCATCTTGCAATAATTTTTAGAGTTCCGTAAGAGTTGATCTATATGTGCTTCACTACTCACAAGTTAATATTCAACCATAAAGACCTGCCCTAAAGTAAGCTCATTCCTTGAGGTATCTAAATAAATATCTCACAGAGGCACAATCACAGGGAATGTGCATTGTAGCATTTTTCAATGCTACGTACCATGTCTTCAAATTTCTTCAAATTTACAGGTCTAACTCTGCATGATAATAACAATGACGTTTTTTTAGGGAAGATGATTAATAAATTATCATTAATTATTACATAATTATAATTAAAATTCCAGGGAAAATAGAAGGAAGTTTGGAATACTACCCTGCAAAGTTATGTTGCAATATGTACAAATATTCATGGTGACACTTCCAGAACACTTTTAGTTGCCAAAAACTCCTCATGCCTTTACTGCTCACACATTTTATACAATAAACTTTAACATGATTTGAGCACTTAATCGATATCAACCCTTGTCTTCATCGCTTATTTAGAATATTGATATTTTCAATGTTTTTTTAATGTATAGGTTATTGAGCATTATCAAAGCAATGCACTAGAAAGCATTCAGGACTATAATTACGCCTTATTTCTCATGGGACGGTGGGATTTTCTATTCATCTTGACATAATGATTGTGTGATTCATTGTTAAATGTTAGAATTTTATCAGAATATTCAGGTGATAGACCAATTTTAATTGTTTGTATGAAGAAAAATTCAACGTACTTCAAGTTTTAACGGATATCCTACCTTAGCAGTGTTTTTAGCAAGGATACCATTTTGGTATTCCAATTCCCATAATCTCGAATGATATTTGCTTGATCAATGTGATAGCCAAGATTTACTTTGGCTAAGTTCCCGAGGCATTTTATTTTTCAAGCTGGGCCGTAGCTTCTCCACGCACACATATGGAAACGTACAGTGTGTCTAATTTATTTCATTCTAGTTTAATAACGGCTGTAACTTGCACACCCAAGAGTTTATGTGAGAAATACCAGCTACTTACAGGTCATCCCTGCAATGCACCAGTCTCGTTCCGCCGTCTCCGCCTCCGCGAGTGCGAATTTCCACCAGAGGCCGTCGCTGCGTTCGTCTCTCTTTTCCGACATTATTCCTCGTCAGATATCATCGAGTCGGGGATATTTTAATGCCGCTGCAGTTTAGCGAGTCTAATATGTACCTTAGTATAAATGAGCGGGCTCTGCATCTGGATCCCCTCAAACGCTTACCAACTTAGCTTTCCGCTTTGGAAATCGCGAGGAGAGAGAGAGGATCCGCGGTCATTGCTTAGAGTGCTGGCGAGACAATGAGCGATCGTCCGGCCCCCGGTAGCCTTGCCCTGCTTTCTTTCCATCCACCCAGAGGAATTGCCTCCTCAAGCGCGGGGGCCGAGGGGCGGTGGGGGCAGACGGCCGGCCGTATCTCGAGGGAACCAGTCCGAGGCAATCCAATGGACTGGGAATAAAACGCGGGGGCAAAGCGGGGATGGGGATGCTGGAGTCCAGAACCCTTTTTACGCATCTTCGATAATGGATGGCCCCGTTGCCGAGTGGACCGATGGTCGGGGGTTGCGCGGGCGGTTTTTGAGAGTCGAGCAAATGGAAAAAAGGCTCCGCAATCATTGGATGGGTGCGATTGTTGAGCCAATCAGGATGCTACCGAATAAGATCGATTTCACAACTTTTTAAAGCTCATTGCATACCAAGTGTTGTGGTTTCGCTTAATATTTTAATAGCAATAGTAATTTAATAGTTAATATTCGCACTTGTTACTTGCTATGCAGTGAGCATAAAAAAGAATGACCCAATTTCCAATTGAAAAATCGAAAATGTGTAACAGTCACTATAAAAAGCGCAAATTTGACAAATTACTAATATTCTACGCCCGATTCACCTGCTGCACCGATAATATCGACATGATAGCATCACTCTATCGCAATGTATTTCATTTTGTCATCTTCCACAGAAGTTGCTACAACCATGTTTGTTTTGAGATCATCAAAGCCAGCGGAGTTGTGTTGGAACATAAACGAATTTTTGTACATGCTACCTCAAGAAAATGAGCAATATATGGTCATTGTGAGGATCATCACTTTGGAACTTATTCTATATATCCAGCTCTGTGGCTTATGAGTAATAAACGCCCTTTGTTACACCGTAATGTATCTGGGGGGTAGCAGTGATATCTGGCGACTGTCACTTGAAATTCTGTACTAGGTCTGTGCAACATGTACAATGATTAATTTTTGATTCTACGGAATTTAGGTATTGTATTTGGGGGAATTCTTTTCGAACATCATCCTTAGCAGCCATCAATCCGATGATTGGTTTTTATACAGCTCGTTACTCAAACCTTCTCTCAGATAACCAGTTACTTCAATATAATTCTTCATTTTCACAAACCTCGTCATTTTCTTGATGCATTATAATGTGTACACGCTCTAAATGTAGTCAGTAATAGGAAAGGCGGCCAGAGTCCTGAGTGAGCAATGGAATCCGTAGTATAGAGAAAAAATATTCCAGGGAATAATTTTAGCCGGCCCAGAGAAATTCATAGGAAATGAATTCGCGTATTAATAAATGAAATCGGAGCCGAATAAATTGATTGGATAAGCATATTGGATTTCCTCATAACTCACATCACATTTTACGGCTTACGGAACTGAATTTCACGCATCATTCGTTTGATCAGTTTGAATAAAATGAACATGGGCCATATTTTATTAACGCATGGAATATATTAGCTGTTAATACCTAAAAACGTTTCAAAAATGTATTCATTCGAGTTTTTCTTTGATTGGATGGATAGGGATTTAATATTCCGATGTCGCGTAAGCGAGGGCTGAAATCTGATTCATTAGACTTAGTATATACCATGGACTGACACGGTGCTCGGACTGAATTGAATGAGATAAAAACAGGACTGCAACAGTCGAGCCTTCACCACTTCGTCTACAGAATATTTATTAGGGAATCTGGTTAGAGTTATGTACTCACATCTAATCCTGATAGCCCGAGCTCAAATCCTGGAAATAGTGGAGGTTTTCAGAGGAATCTGGTGCAATGGTGCAATGCAGAGAACATTTCAATAAATTTACTTCACTCTTCGGATGTGGGGTTAGAATGATGACCTCTAGGCTCTCTTTAATATACCGACGCCGGGTTTCTCTCCACCCTTCTTTTATTCCCATTTTAACCCTTCCATCACAGTACTACCATATGTGGTGCCAATGTCTTCAGTTTCCCATTGTCTCCCTGCATTACCAATCAACCAACATTTTAAGCAGTGATAGCGCACGGGCACACGATACTCAAGTTATGACTTCTCCTCTTATGTTAAAGATGTAGATGGAATAACTCACTGGTGTTATACAATGCACTTTTTGAAGAGCCATCGATTCTTCAGTTTCAAAAGCAGCTGCTTTGAGTGTATGACGAGAGGAATCAAATGCGAATTGGGTCCTTAAATTGATTTCAACCCGTGAGCCATAAACTTTCACAGTTTCTCTTTACGACAACGAAGCTGGTGAGGGGATGGTGGAAAGGAAATGGGTTTCATGAAACGTGCTCCGCTGGAAGAGAGAGAGAAAGAGGATTCCAAATGAAAGTTTTTCTCCCAGGGATTCCTTGTGCGTGCCATTTTGCACGAGGAATGGATCGGGTTGTGGGAAGCTAGCCCGAGTTTTAACGAAGGGGAGAGTGCGTGGAAATGGGAGTGGGGATGCCCGGGGAAGGAAGTGAGAGACGGTCGAGATGGAGACGAATAGCTCCTGGAGGGGGATAGAGGCGGCAGGGTGTGAGAGGGTGGGGGGAGGGAGAGTAAGGGAGATTGTGGGGACTGTCTTTCCTCCCCCTCCCCTTAAAATCCCCTCCCTTCACGCAATGCGAATATATGGAAGAAATTACCTTTCGGGCGTGTTTTTCGTTCGGGCAAAACTTCCATCTGGAACGGGGAATGGGTTTTCAATCTGTTCCTCGAGGAAAATTTCTCCGTCAGGGAGGAGAGGGGATTTGGATTAATGCGTCTATCGGATCAAGGCTGTGGGGAGCGAGTGTGGTTCTTTATTTGTCCCCGATCTCTTTTTCAAATGCTTTCTCGCCCACGACAATTCCTCCTCGACGGCGACAAAACTTGCGTCTCGCTCCGCCGCTCCCTCTAGGACTCTTCCCCAACTGCTCTCTCGCCACCCTTTGGAATTTCCCACTTCACGGCAAAGCAAGATATTTCCCGCAACCAGATCCCCTTCCCCGCAACCATTCAATTGATCCTCCGATCAATATTTGGGTAAATATTGATGACAAACTTCCCTTTAACGAGTCCGCTAATGGTAGAGTGGAGGGTGTCATTTTTGTGGCTGGTAGTAGGGTCAAGATTTTATCGAAGGATGGTAAAAATTTTGTGAGCGTGAATTACTTTTTGTGAACGTACTGATAGCGCATTTAGTTCCAATATTTCTGCTATTTTATTTCCCAAGAGTGAATAAAATAGAAACAGCACACTGTTCACTGTGCCCATGTTTGGGGAAGCCGGCTAAGCAGAAGGTGAATAAAAAAGTAAGTTTTCACTGAACAAGTAGCACTTCAATTCAAAATATGAGTTTCAGCATAATAAAACCACCATTAAGGGTACCTTGACAGTTTCACATGATAGCGAAATTATACAGTTAAAACAAAAAAAATTACTTTTCCAGCGGAATTGTGTTATTTCATTCAAAATTCAGGATATAAAATCATGATAATTAAGTGCTGTTCTCAAATTGTTGCTCAATATTGCCATTAAATGTTTTATAACACCACGAAAAAATATTTAATTTTAGAGATAACGGGTTTTTATGAGCATATTTCATCCAGTTTTCACTTAATGAAGATTATAATTGAGTGATATACTTTTCATCAGCATTAAACACGCTCATCTCCATCTCCACATTCAATGGCTGAATATGTTGCGAGTAGGTCACAATTAGAATGTATGTCCTGTAGGTCACGATTCGACAACTACCTAAGGCAAGTTGCGTGGCTTAATCGTTGATCTATGGATGAAGGAAAGTAGGTATTTGATTTAGGATCCGGAAATGTGGTACCCGGGCGTATAACGTGTTCGCGAACATCATTATGGCGCTATTTGGAAGCGTAAACGCTGAAAGACACTGAGAACACGGACGTGTACCGTGATTTGAAATGAGATCATCAAAGAAGATGTCCAAAAATGCTTTTAATGGCATCACCGTTTGGAATCCTATCACATTGCATTTAATCACGCTTATCATAGCTAGGATGCCCATGTCGGACTCACACCCATCAATTAACGACTTCAGCTCTCGAGCTTCCGAACATATCAATGATCTCCGAGTTTTGATTCTCCATCAGCCATTGTAATGGCATCGTTAAACGTCTGTGTAGGGAAATTTAGTTACCAAACATGCTTTGATTATTATTTGGGACTGCGATTAGGTTACACTTCAGAATAAAGCATTTATTTTCGATGTCAACACACATAAAAGAAGTAACTGATAAGAACATTTGTGGCACCGTTTTTTGTAGATAAAACTTAGTTTTTGGAAAATAATACATTTTATTGTTCCTTTAGACTTCCCGTTTATTTGTTATCCCGAAATTGTTACACCTTTTGAGTAATAAATATGTATTAATAAGTATATAACTTTGGAGGAAAAGAAGAGTTAGCTTAAAACGAACTGATGCAACCAGAACTAATGCAATACTTAGAGGCAATATAGTGTGTAATAAGAGCATAAATAAGCCATTTTTGCTAAAATTGCGAGGTATTGTAAGAAAAAGATCAGTGAGAGTTTCCTTATCGTCATCAATTACAAATGGAATCAGGAATCCGCGGTAACATGTTCGTCTGCGCTGTCGTCCGGAAAGATAAAAATCCGTGGTTTGATTCCAGCTCAGTTGTGCTTTTTGTCACGGCAGTTAATGCCCATTGCTCTAAGTCTTGGCCGGTATGAGAACTCGTGGCATAAAGAATATTAGCCTCATAACTTACTCTAAGAAAAGCTCGTAAATACCGTCTAAAAGCAAAAAAACGACCACTTGGCCTTCGAAAAGTATATTTCTGTGCCCAACTGCACGAAGACTTTCTGGATTTTTGAGATAAGTTTAAGCATTTTATGACATGCGTGTTAACTTCGGAATTTTTCACGGGTCTGAGTATTTTTTCTCGTTAAGTCGAAGTTGCCCTTCGTCGAACAAGCGCATCTTGTTCGAGGAAGGGCAACTTTTAAGAAATTTTTATCAAAATATTCAAAGAAAATTTTATCACAACATAAACGAGAGATCGTTTCGGAAAGAAAGCTATAAGGTCAGGAAAATACAGTCTTTATTGTTTTCAAACACAGAAATATGCCGTTAGCGTTAGGGTGTATGATTAACCCTATTGATTGATTGTTTCGAGCCTTCCACGCAAGGGAAGGCCCTTTTGAAATCATTCCTTCATACTAAGCTTCCTGGGCGCCCTTTGAATAATCTGGGGGTTAATATTAGATTATGCACAACTTCGGGAAGGAAATCGAAGTAATTCACTCCACTTAGTTCATTGATCATCCTTCTCTTCTCCCGTCTTCCCTGGCGCGTTCATTTAGCGATATCTTCCACTCACTGGAACAGACGACTTTTACATCAACCGGGGAGAGAAGTAATGATGGTAACATTTTGCTCTTTATTATAATTCATTTGCTTCCTTCCCCAGTCATTATTTTTTATCTTTTTTCCGTTGAAAACTAAAGTAGTTACTGTCAGATACGGAAATAAGTAGTATGAGTGAATTTTGTGGTTCCCGGCATAACGATATCCCAGAGATTAATGATTTTAAGCTCGTGTGTAAGTCCACATGAGTTTAAATCAAATTGCACAGATTTGATTCTTTGATATTTTGCTGAATAAAAAACGGAATCCTGAAAATATATTTGTGATTTTTCATTCTCTTCTTACTGCATTGTCTATTTCTCACTTGGAAGAAAGGCTTACAGTTATATTTCGAGTTATAACACGACACGAGTTACACGACATAGGATGTAGCTGTGAAAGTAAGATACCAACATGTTTTTACCAAATGCACTTCTTCACCTATTTTACCTTTCGACTACTGCTACTCTATGACCAACCGAATTCTGGTCAAATTTCACAATTGTATGTTGTTGAACACGGGGAATATTGCGGTTGCTTAAATTTGATTTCGATTACCATATGAAAAATGTACATAATCTTTCTCTATCCTCGAAAATAATGAGCATTTAGCATGAGTTGCAAAATAAGTTAAAGATCATGGAGCCATCAACAGAAATCTATTGGAAGTTCCGTTTCGGTGCACGCACAAGAAAACATCATTCCATCCTCTTCCAAGCTCTCTGATCCGCGCTCCGATCCACGAATATTCTTAGTTATTTTCACGCCTTGGGAACTTAGATCATTCATCCATCATCTTTGGCATCTCTAGGACATCTCTCAGACTTTTTTAAATTCACTTTCCCGATTTTTTACTGGGATTTCCATCTTCTGTCTCATGCTCTATCAACCAATCTTATCTCCAATTTTCCCACCTCATTTATCCTTATCTCTTAAAAACTTTCCCGAAAGGTTTTACAGCCTATGTTTAAAGCGTCACTCGAGTCGACTGAATTACTGAGCAACAAATTTTCTCCTTCAAGAACGGATCATATTTGAAACATTTTAGATATCCAGTCTCAAGAAAAAGCGTAATATTCCGACTGGAGTGGATACAACGATGTTTTCTTTGAACAGAACTTAAGAGATATAAACTACCATTGACTCCAATCATTTTCAGATATGGGAGTTCTGTTTATCTTAGGAATATTTTGTTAATTTACGTATATATGTAACAAAACATAATAAAATACCTCAACGTCTACAAAAAAGTTATTTGAACATAATTTCATATCCGTAATTCATTCTACAAATGTATCCGTAAACAAGTCGCAACAAGACCACAATTTTGCTAAAATGTTCCGACTGGTGTTTCAGCAGAGTTAATAAAATTTAAAACACTATAAATAAAATTTGCCAAAATACGTAATACTTGCTTCAATTTTGTGAGCAGAAAGTAGATAAAATATATAACTAGATACCTCATGAGGGACATCACCTGAACTCAAGAATCCTTCTTAGAGGAAGTGTGAAGACATTAAAAAAATTGTTACTGATACGTGATGCATTTTGAAGGCTAAGAATAACAAACATGAATACTTTTTTTCTCAGAGACAAACGACCATTTAGGGGATACGGGGCTCTTCATGATATAAAATAGCTAGAAAGAATATCGCGTGAAATTTGTCAGCGATTTCAAGATTTAAGATGGAAAATCCTGCGCCGCGAAGATTTGACCTCAGGAAAGACTCGACACGGTCGAATCTCAAAAAATCGGTGGATGTGACGTCACAACCTTTGCTCAATCTAAACTTTTGAATATATCTCTTTGAGATTTTCTTGGCTGGGAAGTCAAAATGTTGTGACTGTTGTGGTTTGCAATTCCGAGACCATACCGAGCAGGGCAGTAGATCGCCACCAATTTTGGCCTATCTCCGAAAAAAAATCCCCTTAAATTCGATCTTGAATAGATGAATACCCGTGGTTAATTTTTTTAACGTACAATTTCCTACCCTTTTATCATTCCTCAAGCCTCCAGCGTTGAGGCAACTAAATTTCCGTTGTCGTGTGTCATTGAGCACTTTCCACGAAGCTTTCAATTTTCCCCAGCGTTGAATGCAATTTCTTTCCGAAAATTACCTTGATTTTTAGCAATAACACCCTCCGGTTAACGCTGTAACCTTTTAATGTAGCCTGATAAGGGCTGAGGTGAGGAATAAAATGCGTTATCCCCAAACTCACCCACTTATTCCGCGTGAATTAAGATATAGGTACATCCGTTGGCCTTTCCCCAAAATCTCTATCTTCTTTTACGATCTCGGTTGTCTCCTTTTTCCCCCCTTCCAATCTGCCTGCCATTCCACCTGCTCCCCACCCGCATAATCCCCGTTTCCTTCTCTTCGCCCCGCCCCCAATTTTCCCAGACCAACTTTCCTCCCTAAGCTCTTCCCACGCAAGCCTTGAAACTTATCCCCGCAGCAGGTGCTTCTTCATCCTTCCCGTGTTAAGCCTTTCGCTGAATCTTCCCTTGGGTTTGCTGTCCTCAGACGTCGTCATTTCCCACGGATCGATCCATTTGAATTCATTTGCAGCTTCAAAGATCTCAAAAATGAGATAATTTTAACGACTGACGGAGGGAATTATTTTATTTAACTCAAAATGTGTTAGAGTGCTATTCTATTTCTTTTCAGTTTAACTAGATGATGTTTGTCTACGATTTTCACAAGTAATTATTTAGAGTCTACTATTATAACCAGGAGCATTTATCATTTCTCCAGCATCCTCAAGTCAGTTAACTACTTACATTTCGAAACAGACAACATGAGTCAGGCTTAGATTCCTCACCGCTGAAGGCAATTTCTTTCCGAGAATTGCCTTGATTTTTAGAAATAACACCCTCATGGTGATAGCGGGGTTAAGACTATGCCTACCAACCGGAGAGCTGTGGGTTTGAATCCCACCTGAATAGGATTTTTGACTCCAGGGGGAATGGCTGAGTATTCGTACATTAAATAATACGCCCATGTAAGAGATCTACATAACCCTAATTTCACTGTGGAATTAAGACACCATTTATATTTTAAACCCGTCTCCTGCTTGTCCATTCCTCTGCATTTCTGTTCCGAAGACACTTTCTTTCCTACTTCCATCAAACTTCTGGCAAGTAAGGTAAAATTCCATCATTTTAGATTCCACGCTTCTGAATTTTAAAGTAACTACCTTTCTTCCCATTTTCCGGAGTCCTCCTCAGGGTTAATGGATTATGATTTTTTTGCATACCCCACCTCATATTTCTTAAGTAAATGAATGGAGAGGGAATGAGTGAAGGGGCATATAGTTCTGGATGCTGAAAATCCTCCTCAAAATTACACATAGCCGACTTACTGATCTTTTCTCCTATTTCTCTATAAAAGTTTATGATGTGGTTTTTAATTTTATAAGGCCTCCTTTATGATTCTTGTCTAAAAATGCTTTTCTTTTGAAAGGATCGTCAATAGTCTGACTTTGGCGGAAAGTCCGGCGATTATCGATTCATCATGGCCGCACAGTCTTTTTGGGAAAGGAAAATAATATCGCGCCGTTTCATGATAAGCTTCTCTGACAAGTATTTTTTTAACTTTAATCTTCTCAGTATTCCGCCATTTTGTCCAGTTAATTTCCATGTGCAGTTGTTAGGTAAGGTTTCACGCGTGAAAATATTGACACACCGTTTTCTTCAGTAAAATATGAACAGAGTTAAAATCACACCGACATGCATTTAGTCGCACTCTTCTGTATTTATGGATAGCGCCTCATTGCATATATGATTTTTTTGCCACCTGGCAGGGTAGAATGATTGAAGATATCGGTGAAGATGGTCTGAAGGAAACCAATACAAATATAAATTAGTGGAGTTTGCTCATTTTCGGCGTTGCAGAGGATGAATATAACTACTGTCTTGGCAAGCATTGCTAGTTTTTCCTCATTTTAAGTTCTGAACTTTCCATCGAGGTCATAAACTAAACGTCAATCTTCAAAAAAGAATCTTTCAGAATATGGTTACATTAAAAAACTTGTTTTACCCAACACTAAACTTTTTATGATAGGCGAGGGCATGTTCCGAGTCTTGCACAAAAAAATCACGTGTCCGAAATCCAAATAAATAGCTTTCATTTAAGGATTTTTTATGGCTTCAACTTTGTCTGATATGAATCCAACTCTAATCATATTTTACGAATATCTTTGCCCTGATGCTATTACAGGAGTTTTATTGCATCTCACCCAGCACTAATAAGGAGGGATTGTGCCCCATAAAACTGGAGGACAGATTCATTTTTGTATCTTTCATCAGCCGTAATCGTCATTTGATGACATTTGAGATCGAATATTAGCAGCCGTCGCACGTATTTAATAACTGTTTCACGATTGTAGTTTCCTCTTCTCCGTTCCGCTTGTAATGAGTCTTTTTACGGTGCTGTAAATCTGGCTCATCCATCTTAGGGGTAGATTTGATGGAACGAAAGTTTAGGCATCATTTCTTCACTTCATATTAAATGTTAACCGCGCTTATTATAATGAATTTTGAGCACTGGACCGCAAAACTTCATTCAGCTGTGTCTCAATCACCCCTTTAGTTCCACCTATTTACCTGGGAATACTGTTCCACATGGGCAATCGTAGATAGTCCAAATCTCTAAATTTGCATTGATGCAACCAGCATAAATCGATATGTTAATGCGATAAGAAATGATCATATAATCACGAGCATTGCGAGCCAGTTGAGAGCGATTCAATACATCTTTTAATTTACTTTTTATAATTTTATTTACAACAAATACAAATTTTATACAAAATTGACCTATCGGCGTTTTTCAGGGAAGAAGGAAAAAAAGAAAAAAAACTTGACATACTAAAAAAAAACTAAGTAATTTCTTGATGTCTTCAATATTTCATTTGCATCTGCATATTACCGGCAAGCCACCTGAAAGGTGTTTGGCAATGGGTAATTTATCACCAACATGCACTATACTGTAAAAATTAACTTTCAACAATATGCACTACACTATGGGTATGCTACCAATGCTACAGAAAGTAATGAATTAATCTATCATACAACAAAGTAAACAGGATAAATTAATCATGCACGGAACATGTAAAAATTGGCGTTAGCCCTAATTGGGATATTTTTTAAAATGAATTACGGAGTACATCAATTAATCAGCTACACCACCTATCAACTAACCTACTTCAAAGTCTTAACGCAGCCTTTATGGTCTCTAATCGATCGTGGAAAATATAAATTTTAAACCTTTCTGTTCTAAAATCTATTTCCCTTATTTTGTACTCACGATCTGACCTGCTCTAGCATTTTGAATTATTTGTTTGAATAGTCATTTGATGAATTAAATGAAACTTATTCTCCTATTCCACTGTAAACACTTCAACCTTCTCTCGGTGTGGAGGCTCGAAACCTGGAGACTCTTAGGCCACAAGCTTGGTTTAGTCCACATGAAAAATTCATATCAGGCGAGTTTCAGTGGAACATGGAGTACATAATATGAAACCGCAAAATTTCACCAGAACCTTAAGATACGGCAACATCAGACAGGTATAATGCCGAAATGATTAATTAATTTGTTTTCTTTCCACACACCAGAGCTTATTATACTTCTCAGAAATAGAAGTAAAAAACTGAGACACTCCGTGAATCTGCAATTCCATTTCGCCCTCTCCCTTTCCCAATTTTTTTTTCTTATTTCCTTCCTTTTGCACGGTTGGTATGCTGGCATCTCGTACCACACCTCCCTGTGATGGCGCTGCGATGTTGGGTAGAAAATATATGTAGAAGTTGATACTAAATTTTCATGATTATAATTACCGAATGCTTGAATATTGAGATAGAGCCTTCTGCAAGAGAAGCCAGTTAGAGAGAAATAAAATGAAGTGGATGGAATGGGGTGGGTAAAAGTGAAGCTGGGATGGAATATGTCCGAGGAGATTGGGGCGGAATCAGGAGGAAAATCTATGACTGGAAGACGGCCCATGAAAAACAAAAGGATATTGCACATACCAAATAATTTGGGAATGGTACATAGGGGTCCAGTGGAGAGACATAAATATCGAAAAGGATGCAAAATTCCTATAAATCACTTCTGAGAGGATGTTTTCGTTAATGTGGACTGTAATATAATAACATTATACAATTAATCTGATTAGAATTTCCTCCTTAGAATGTACTGAACCTTTGAACCAAACCTAATGATTGCATCTGGTATTTCGACCGCAGTGGAAGGAATTATACTCTCCTCTGATATAATCTCGCGACGGAGGGAGTTATATTGAGCGGTGAACCAGCGCTCAAGTCATTCATTTGACTCCATACCCTAATCCCAAAACTCAAATTCCACCGGATTACTTGGCACTCGACTCGCTTTCCCGGTGCATTGAGTATTTACTAAGCTAGATTAAGTAGGAAAACCCCGGAAATTAGAGTGATCGTCTAATGCCCATACTCCCTTCCCATATCCGATCATTCTCCCGCATTCCTTCAAGTGCACAAAATTTTCCTGATGCTCATTCTGAGCTGCTACGAATTGGAGTAATGCTGACGTACAATAACTCACTTTTACAGTGAACATTTAACATTCTCACCGATAAGTAGGCATCATTAAACGTATTTTTGAATGCTGACATCTTATTTAAAGCTATATTATCAGTGTTTTTTCGGTGGTTTTCCGTTTAGATAAAGATATCCGGAAGGTCGTCCTGCTGCATATCTGCTACTCTCGTCCTGGAGTCCGATTGTTCGTGCACTGTCCTGACCTCACCCTGTACCACAAATAAGCTCCTTTAATAACACATTTTTATAATTCCCGTGATTATGTTAGTAGGAATGAGCTTCAAAAATTTCATTTTTATTATAATTAATTCCTGGAGAAGACCTTTAGAGAGGTTCTCATGATTCAATGTTAGACTGCTTCTCTGATGTAAATTTTAGTCCAACTTCCTGTGTGCGTAATGGAAATATTATGAAGAGCAATCTCAATTTATCATACTGATTTTTCATCAAACTGTTTTCTTGGTTTGGAAGTAAAAGAATGTTCATTAGATTTTGAGAATGTTGTACTAAAGCAATAATTTTTTCGGAAGCTACTTGATTTATCCTCATTCTCGGGAAGTTTTTTCTGGTACCCCTCAGCAAAAGAGACAGTTTCTGGAAATTTATACGGTTTTCAATTGTAATATATTAAGCACGGTGAAATTGGTATAGTAACTTAAAACTCCTATCCTAATATTATAATCCGTAAACATTAATGGGAGAAAGGGAAGCATTAATGTAAGCATGTAGTAGGGTACGTATTTAGTAGTAACGAGGGAAGCGTGTTGCTATATTTTCTTAATTATACTTCCTCGGGAATATGTATGCATGTGTACAAGGATCAAAAATAGTCTACAGCTGGAGTCAATACGGGTTCTGTTGCCAATTTAAAATATATTTGGACAGATTTCAGTGTTTTGGAGAATCATTAATTCATTTACATCCTAAACGTTTGTTGTTTTTATTTTATGAATGTCTAAGGTTTATATATTTAATTATGGGGGAGAGCAAAAACGTAGAAGTATTAGCTATGAAATTTTTCCTACCATCAAATCAACTGTCTCCGTTGAAATTGTGACGATCTTACCAAATTCTTCTCGCACCGCATATTTTATCTTAAAGTAAATGAAGAAGAATGCTGCTTACGTATTTATTTCTTTCAGTGCTATGATCACCGTGAGAAAAATTCGATTTTAGGCATTTTAATAACATTATCTTGACTAACTACGATATGAAATAATATGGCAGAGTGTAATAGTTCGTGAAATGGTCGCTTTAATATAAAATGGCATTTGTAATCATAGAGGTTTGTTATTGCAATTTTAAATCAAATACTTAAAAATAATACTAATACATAAAATATCAAATAAAGTCAGCTAAAATATTCACCAGCTTTTATCTAATTCAAAACCCACATAAAGCCGAGCTGGGGACCATGAAATTATGGTTTTTAAGAGTTTACGGTCATTATTTTACAAATCACGAGCAATAAAATTTTTCAAGATAATTATTTCTTGAAAGCCATTTCAGGTTTTGTCTTTAGGACCAAACATCGACTTATCTTCTTTCATTAAAACGTCTTCAGCTTTCAGGTATTACATCTATGTCAAAGAAGTTCCTTACAAGCCACCCCTAGTGCGTGTGGCACGAGGTAATCTTACATCAGGTGTGCAGCACTAATCCCAGTCAAATCAGAACCTAGCGCGTTACCCCGGCCGCTAGACACACAACAAAAAGCAGTCAGGAGAACAATGGGCAGTCAAACCATAAACTAGGAGACTGCTACGAAGGCGAACATGCTAACATTCAGTTCACTCGTTAGCATACAGTTACTGGTTTGAATTTTTGATGCTATTTCTATATCATACTACAAGGCACTTAGTCATGCAGAAAACAAAATCATGACGAACATTTCAAGCGTGGTGATTTTTTACGTAGGTAATTGTGATATGTCATTAAACACAGGTACAAACCCATATCTACTAGTGAAGGCCAGAGTTTTATCAAAATGATATATTGCAACTATTGTGGTCCCTACGTGTAAAGAATTGCGTAATAAATCTTTCGGATCTACCGTCTATTTCCTTTTTCTTATGCTTGTGATCATTTCTACAGAAATGGGTCGGCTGTAGCAAAATATGCTGTACGTCCGGCAAAAATTAGTCTTCTTTAGACTTGTGAAAAAATGTTACCTATATTTTTCGCTTCTATTACTTAGAGATTACCACCTTAAATCCGTAAACGATTCGGTAACACTACTTAATTTATCGTAACAACTTTTAACTAATCTTGCTGCTCTCCGCCATATTCTATCCTTTTCTGAGACTAGCCGTACTTCGTTAGGGTCCCATATATTAGCAGCTTACTCCACAGGAGGTTTCATGAGAGAAAAATAACAGCGCTCTCTGACTTATTCGTCACAGTTTCCTGGTAATAATTTTAGACGTGAATCCATATTTACTGTTGGCCAGTTCGCATATTTCTCGTCCACACTTCACCAAAAGACAGGTCTCGAGTAAGTATCACGCCTGAGTATTTAACTGACTCTACATTTGATTATTCCGTTTGATTTATTGAGTACGACTTGTTGAGTGAGTTGTTCTTTTTTTCGAAAAAAAATACAAACACGCACATTTTAAACTTAAATTCAAAATGTCAAGTATTGCACCATTCCTTTATAGCAACTGGGCGAAATTAAGCCATTTTCAAATTTTCTCTGTGAATATTTAGGAATTATTTTTTCTGCTAAAGATTAAAAAAAGCTCCGTTTTCAGTTCAATAGAGAGAGAGACTTTAGTACTTACCAAGTGATTCGACAAAAAAACTAAAAGTTGAAAGTTAAATTTTGGGTGGAAATTAAAGAGTACATCGAAGAAAGCATTCCGCGAGCGTGAAGTCACATGGAAGGAGCCGGAAGTCCCCAAGATACGGGGTAGGTCAAAATAGTAAAAACAACAATGTGATGTCATGCATCAAGCTGCTTTATCCACTGGATCCTTGGCGTTTGAACCAAGTGTTCAAGACAGCAAAATGTGAATCACGCATATTTGTAGGGTTTAGGTGTCAGTAGTCTCAAAAATAAATATAATAATATACTGAAACAGTACTGAATCCATTGGAACATATATATGCCATACAGCATTTTATATAGCAATTTTCAAAGAGGACTTTATATTTAGTATGTATGTACCAAGAAATATACTCAAAGCAAAGGAAGAGATTTTTTTGAGGAAAAATCTTCTACTGGGAGCGGAAGGGACATTGGAGGATACCAGATTAGTTCAGGGTACAAGAGGCTTGTTTACACAGAGACACCACGGGATGGCTTCTCTTTGTGGTCTCGGCAGAGAGCGGAAGAAGGTGAGCAATGCAAATTGGTCCAGGGGGAAATATGTTGAGGACGCCCTGAGAGAAATTCAGCGGTCGTAAATTACCCTCAATTCGAGTAGGCGTCTGTGGGGCTGGGCGGGCCCAGGGTCAAGTTCTCCATTAAATTGCAATTGTTTTTGCGAGCTAAAATATGATACGGTTTAATTTTAATGTTCAGCTATTTTATATTGTTTAGGGGTGAGAAATTTGGAATGGTAAATTGCTTTGCGGAGAGAGAAAGAGGGTGGGTAATTTTTATTTTATTTTACATTTACCACTCCGAATACAGCAAATTTGGCCAATTTAATACGGGCGAATAACAACAACATACGGTTAGAAACCCTCAAATATTTTAACCCACTGGAGCTGGTCGGTAACCAAAGGAAACAGCGGTAGAAGGGGAAATTAATCATTTGTTGATGCTCTTAGAAAATCACCGAGCCAATATACGAGCCCACCTAAATAATTCTCATAAGGATATGGTAGGTTGTGGTGACTAGGCGTAACGCCAAGGGCTTAAAAACTCTGAGAGGAGAGGCTAGTTTGACGTTTAGAAAGGTAATTAACAGCCATGGGATACTAATTTTTTTCCAACGACTCCACAATTACAGTTCTCTACTTTTATGTATGATAATTTTGATACTCAATGGACATTTTATTCCACCCATAACATGTGCAACATTTTTTTCTCCGCTCATGCCATCTTAAATCAGTGCTACGCTCACTAGAGGCAAGTTTTTAAAATAATTGATCGACGAAATCTTTGTATATAACGCGCTTTCTTAAATCTTTGTTCTCCAAATAAATTTCCCTCCTTACCGTTTCCCATTTACCTAATATTTTGAATAGAAAACTTACTTATTCTGCCAATTTTCTCTGATAAATTATCTTCCTACACAGTTTACTTTTGAAAAAGCGCATTAGATTCTGGCATGAACTTCTCCACTAAAAAATGATGAACAATCCTCAGCTCGACTTATTTCCGTTCTGTACCGTATTTCCGTTATCCAGCCACTCCCTACCACCTCCAATGACATTTCTGGCAGATATTGTTATCAAGTTTATTTTTCCAGATATTCCCACATTACCTGATTATATCCTTCGCTCAGAACTTAATGCACGGCTAATTTACTGGAATGACACGCGGCGATATGCAACACAATCGTGAGGGGAAGCAAGTCGTCGGACCATAGATTACGCAAACGACCGGCTGTTCCGTACGCAGGTTTTAATGCTTACTTTCCACAGAGCGAACTGGGCTTTTGTTTCTCGTCTTTTGTCTGTCCCGAGGATCATGATCACGCCACATTTTGAAACGCAAAGTTGAATACGCTTCACGCTAAATGCTCATGTTAGGCTTCCCTCTTGTGTCCAAAGTGACTCACCCTTTGTCCCTAACAGACGCCATCTTTTCCGCAAACCTTCGTGTCATGTGGAGACCACGATATGTCGTGACTACACAAGGCACGACAGGAGTATCAATAATGTCACGTGATTAATGTCATATTATTCATACTGGTTTTAAAGCATGCCTACCATGCGGAGACATAAACGGAGAGCCATCGCCTCGGGCAGATCTAGTGCCAGGGATAAGCGTATCAATACGGCGTGTAGAAACGATATCTATCAGTGTACTTCCCATTTATTATTTATTGAAATGCAAAATTTCGATAGAGGTTTGAGTTCTGATTAAAAGCCATAAAAATGCCTTAAGTTTCCGAAAATTTGAGTCAAAGAAAATGGTATAAAAACATACTTTGCATCAAATTAAATAGAGTTATTTAGGAAGCTCAAAAAGTCGAAAAAGCTAAATTTATCCGTATTTATTCAACTGTAATTGGATCACTCAGAAATAATCTCCTAGATTCAATACGTGCGATAGATTATGCATCGATTTACGCTGCGCTCAACAATGCCATTCAGAAATTAAGAGTCCCAAACATTCCGGTTCGAATTCGTCTTGGAGAAATGGTGTGGTTGTTCCGAAACCTCAAGCCAAGACAGTAGCTTTCTAATTGCCCCAATGTCACTATGATTGTGACTACGTTCATTTGTGCATTTTTCCGATCGGGCTCAAAAATTGTGGTTCAAGCGGGAAAGATTCGGGGCCAAATTCCCAAATAAGACAGTACTATTACTTTTGTTTAACGTGCTACAATGGCAAAAGTCATTTGGCACTCTTTGTCTGCCACATACAGACAGAGGCAGCTGCACTCGATATGTTTTGGAAGATCACTCTTCAGAATTCAAACTGAGCCCGGCGATTCTTCACTTGAGTGATCAGGCAGAAAAGTTTTTTTTCGTGGTCGACAGTTTCCTCTAAAGACTCATGTATGTGGATCTCGATGGTCTTCGGTGGCAACCAGGAAGGTTCAATCGAGACAAATTTCTCCCTCAGGAATTTGTACCACTTTCTAGCCCAGATAAAACGTAAAAACATCTAGGTATTCCAATTACTCACTGTGGTAAAAGGCTTTTATCGGCGAATGAGTCAGTATTTGACCTTTCCTGTTTTAGTCTCAATGGTCCAGTATACGCTAATGGTAAAATGGCGTAAATAATGTTTGCCTTTCACTAGTTTTAAAATTAGAGCATTGCCTATGATGTACACTTGTTTAGATGCGCCATGTGAGTGGTTTGTTACATCATCTCAAAGGGTGTCATCGACTCTTCTATAATTTCACTGAGTAAATAACAAAGAATTTTCACATTGGTCGCGTTCACCGGCATTGTGTCAAAGCGAACCCCGACTGAATTGTTTTATGAATATTTTAAACTTCGCTTATTAATATAAAAAGCGGAAAATGTAAATTTAATCGTGTGAGAAAATTGCATTATTGTGATTTATTTATAAGATCACTCTATTAGAATTATTTTTATAGTAATTTTATTTTAAAATGCTACAATTTCGTAGAGAGAATACACTGAGTCACATTGCTTTCTTATTTTCTTAGCGATCCAATCATCAATCGCGATCCAATCATAAATATTAAAAGTAATTGTGCCTTAGTGCCTAAATGAGGAATGGAAATTAGCCACACTTGAAGTTTTTGTTTCTATTTTGATTCTAAAAATGTATCTAATATCGGATAGAATACTTTATAAATCACTGCGTCGACGATTTTTCTGAATCATGATGATAATTTTGTCACTCGACCTGGGTTATGTTACAAATTTAAATTTTGATTGTACAACTGCTCAATTTTCTGCGTGAATCCCATGTTTGAAGCCCGTTCTTTAAGATACATTTACAGCTTAAAAAACGTAATGGTAAACATTCTTTCTACCGTCTCTTTCAGTTTTAGACTTAACCAACTCGATGTTTTGTCAACTTGGTTGTGAATACGTTGAATTCAAGTGCCCCAGGGTATAAATTATCCATCAATAAGAAATAATTTCAGTCAAAATACATGGAGTTGAAAAGAGAGATAAAATTCTCATCCCATTCAGAGACGCAATTGCGCCAATACTTATGAATTTTTAGTCTCAAAGGCACGATATTGCAATGTCTAGTTAATTTTAGGCGTAAAATGACGTATTTTATTCCTCAAACCGATGTTTAAGTTTGAATTTTAAGTTTTCATAATTTCATATGCCGATTGCTGACAAAACGTGATTAGTTGACGGGAGATGTATCAATGGAAGACTGTTTCAACTTCACTTTTCATTCGAGAAAGTATTCATCCGAAAATCATAAAACCGAGCGGAAATTTATCTCATTCCTGACTGAACAACACCAAAGGATTTTACCGTGGTGTTAGACGGCAGGCATTGTTCCCCAATTTTGACTTCTAAAACTGCTGACGCAGTAAAACCCTAATGAGATAGGATTACCATATTACTTAAATAAAATTATTCCCTTAAGTTATTCTATGTTATCAGAATTTCATTAGTGGACTTCTATGAAATTGAAATCCATTATTTTGTTCAGTGAAAAGAGTTAGCCACTTGGCCAGGAGACACTTATGGGTATGGAGACCTTATAATTTACTAAATGTCCCATTACTCCATTTTTTATGATAAATAGGTATCTTTTCATTAAAAATATATCTGACTATGGACAGTAGTTAATAATCCATATTCCTAAAACCCCAGGAGTAATTGGTTAGAATCTTTCCTCGGACATTAATGCTAATTGTTTCTTATTCCAGATAGCTAAATTGATTAGTTTCAAATCACCTTAACCTTAAATCGAATTTCACTTGAAAATTTTCCGTTTACGGTATGAGGTGACGACAATTAAGCGTCAACACTCATTGGTTTAAATGGAATCGATAAGAGGCCAGCACCACTATTTCCATTTATTTTAATGGTTTAAGTATATAGTGACATTGAATGAAGAGCATTGAAAAACGTACAATATATTACTTGATTCTTTTGAGTAAATTTATGTGTAAGTCATAAAGACAGATTTTGTGTCCCGAATATCTTTTAACTGACGATTATTTTCTCTTTTCAGGTGAGTGTGATTCGCGCACCGAGTGTAATCTTGCCACGGTACCCCAAAACATAACATCTTATAGTGCGTAGCAAATTACGGGCCCAATAAATAAAGGTTCGTGTACATTTTGGTATAAATTTGATGATACCTGTTAGATATAAGATGCACATTCGTGCATAAATGCTGCTATTATGAGTCACGTAAATTTTGTATGGATTATATCTTTGGATTAAGTATACATCGGATCGTAATTGTTTTTAATGTGAAAATGTGTATGGTTTCATTTTACTAGAAGCTAAAGGTTCCCATCGAAGGTTATTTTATAAATGAAAAATGAAATAAGGTCATTATTTCATCTAAATTTTTCGCATTCAAAATATAAAAGGGCTTGGAAGGCAATTGTCATCCCAGCAACATATTTAATGACATGAAAACACAAGGCGGAATTTATGAAATGGCAAAGGGAACCATTCAGCCTACACCTGTGCCACTATCTCCTCAAGTTATCCCTGCCTAAATATGTAGCCCCTCTAGACTGTAAAAAAAGAGTAATTTAAGTTAGCTAGGAAAGACTTCATTAATAATTACAATATAATTACGCCATACATTGATGCCCATACGGAGAGACAATTCAGCATAATTTTAATATTTTCTAACCAATCTTTTGCTGTTTTTAAGTTATAATAATTTTAGAACCAATGTATATTTTTCCGTTATCACTCCCTTTTTTTCAGTGCTCCTTAATTTTTCTAATTGAAATCAGGAAAAGTAGTGCTCCTTCAATGAGTTCCATGGAGCAATCTTTTGGTAATGTAACAATTCATTCAAAAAATAGACGTACAGCATCGATGGTTAGTTACAAACTTAGAGGAAGCACTCAAAATAACAGGTTGCCAACATTTTCAAATCCAAAAGTAAGTAAGCTATATGTACTCAAGCACGCGGCTTATGAGATACTGTTCTTGTGCCAATCGGCACTATTTCTGGCATTTTACAAACATATGAAAGAGAGGGATTCTGCAACGCAATGCTTCCATTCTGACAAAAAATGGAAGAACGGTGTAGTCTAAATGGTCAAAACACACTCAGGGGATTTTGGATTTGACATGTCTCACGTCTTTTGCCCACTCACCGGCTTAAGTTGCTGCTAAGTCTCGTCAGCAGTCGCGAATAAAAACACACACGAGGGAAAAAAAGGATATGCTTTGGGATTCGAGAAACGATGACAGGAGCGACACACCACGGTAGAACAGAAGGGGAAAGCAAACAAACCTCAAATACGGAGGACAAAAAAGATGAAGGGTAACAGAGGAAATCAAGAAGGGAGGAGGGGCATTCACTTGAATCCAAATCCAAGGTTTCTGGATTTATTCAATTCTCCCATGACCCACATTCAGGATAGAAGAAATGAAGGTCATGGGTAACTCCAAACATAGAACAGGGGTAAAAAAGCAAAAATAAATTCGCCTTATGGACGTTTAGAGTTACCTAGGAACCGTCAACTGCTAATAACTGAAGTAAGGGGAGGTTGGAATAGCACAAAAAACAAGTACGCTACGCTGTGTCCCTAATTAGGTAAATGAGATACAGGCCTCTTCAAAAACTTAAGGGGGAGTAAGGTGACCAAGTGAAAGGATAATTACGGATGAAGGGCAGCAAAGAGAGAAGATATAGGAAAGAGCCTTTGGCGAGTATTTCGAGGAAGGAGAAAGAGAGAGGTTTGGGACGAGGTAAATAAAAATGTGATTAGGTTGAAGTAAACTGTTTGCTGCTGCTAATGGAGTAGTAATTTGAGAGCATACAACAAGAGTGTATAGAATGGGCCACTGCCATCATTTGTAGGCATCTGATATGGAAATGTTAATAATATGGACAACACTAATCTCTATACTTTCCTGAGTTCAATGATTACACTGCTTCTTGCTTGAAATAATATCACATTTTAAATAGCAAAGTGAAAACATTTATTAGTTTAAAAAACAATAAAAATTAAGAATTTAGGCGAATACTGAATATTTATAGAGATTTATAAATATTTTTGTTTCTTTGCCATAAACAATAAAAATGTTTGTTAACTGGTTATGTGAACTCTCTAATTCACAGAGACTCAGTTCTCAAAAAAGCTTTAACTATACTCGCTGCTAATTGAGGTATTCTGCCCAGCAAAATCAGCCATACGATTAAATTGACTAAGTGAAGCTATGCAAAAATTGGAGGAAAAGAGATACCCCGGATCGCAGAAGAGCAAAATACCGATTTAGGTCAGCACATCATCTGAAATAATTATCCATTAGTAAAAGTCTTCAAATGCTATTCAATATAATCCATTGACCATCGATGAGCATCATATAATGTGCTCTAGGTCTATACCTTAGATGCAAACAATATTCTTAAAATGAACTGAGCAAATTAAGATGCTGAATAATCTGAAGAAAATCCCACTCATTATTACCAGTAACAAATTTAGCATTTCACTCTTCCGCGGTTAATGAGTCGCTATAAATTATAATTTAATTGAAGCAACTATCCACGACTGTTTAAGTATATATGCTGAGATAAATGCTGCGAGTTGGGTCAGTTCTCTATATAATTCAGATGAGAGTGAAACTAAGGTGGCACTTGGAAAAAAATAGGTTTTTCTTGAAGGATTCGACGGGTTATTTTGTCATAGGTCGTCATGCCTTGTTATTTGATAATATATGAAAAACTTCTCATCAATTACTCGATGATATTATTGAGCTTCATTTAAACTCATTAACAAATTACACTTCTATAAAATTGCTAGTTTACATTCAAATTATGATTTAAATGCGTTAAACGCCACTCAGAGAACTTAGAAAGAGCAAGTATTATCGTGTTAGTAATTCCATAACCCCAGAAGAATTTCTGAACCCAACCCCTCAAGCCGCACCAGTTGATTGCAACTCATTCGTGTGGATCCGTTTTGTGATCAGGTCTTCATTGAATCGAAGGTTTCCATGGCATGAGCTTGGTGCAGAAGATTATCTGGACGCCCTGTCCGTGCCCCTTTTACGGTGACATTATCAGTTCATATTCTTCTGCTACATTTTTTGGGAAAAATAAAACACTAAAAGTCAATTTGCCCGTTTTATGATTACAACATCGCCCAGAATGTAAAAAATATTTACAGCAAGATTTTCAGTTCACTTTATTCCGTGTTCAAAGATTTGTATCTATAGTTTTATGAAATTGTCTAGATAGATGTTAAAAAGTGTCGGAGATATGCCAGTCTTGTCTAACTCCTTACTTTGCCTTCATTTTTGCTGTCAACCCATTTTCTGAGTCGATGGTAACAGAAGTATTTTTGTACAAACTTTTAATTGAATTATATAATATGTTGCAGATTTCTTCTGATAGCCATAATTTCCTATAATATGACAGTGGAAATCAATGGAGGCGATGTGCGTTTACAAATTGAGTTCTTCTCTCTAATAATTATTTCGAGGAAAAACAAATGCCAATAATGAAGCTCTTCTGCCTATGCTTGCCTTTTAAGGAAACGACAATGTATAAATAATCACATGTATTCACAGAAAAACGTTTATAGAGTCATCGGCACGCAAAGAATGAACAATTTTCGGAGAGGAAAACAAGTGAGAGCGGTTCGCGCGGCTTTTTCTTCTCCTCGCACATGGACCACTCGATCTCGCCATCCTTGCAAGGCCAAGGGATGAGGCGTAGTCCCAGCAGGGGAATGCCATGTTGCTCGAATTCCGGAGCGCAGCAGGAAAAGCGTCGGGGCTTCCCGTCGGACCCATCACGTGAAACGGGCGAGCGAAAAGGATGAAGCGGTAATGGATGGCACGAGAGGGAATAAACTGGTGCACCGCCCTTAAATATAGGAGAAGGCAGCGTCCGAGAAAAGAGACGCGGTGCCACAGTTCACCGCGTCATAAATAGCTGTATCCTCATTTTTTTAGTCATTTTTCCCCGTCAACCAATTGAACACCATTGAGCACTCGGCCTTCGTATTCCGCGTTTTCTTCTAGAGTCTAATTAGGGTGTTTGCATCGTCACATTCTCCTCCATAAGGATATTATTTTTCTTCAGCTTTTCATTCCTTCCTACTCAGTGTACATTATTTTGCACCCTCTTGCTACATTCCTTCCTACTCAGTGTACATTATTTTGCACCCTCTTGCTACATTCCTCTTGATTTGATTAATGCAGTAGTTCCTGGTTCCACTCATGATGTTTTATTCTACATTTTTATATTTAATTTATAACAGGTTCACCATAATTTTAAGTGCATCCTATCCATATAGTGTTTGGCACAGTATTCTCGTTTTTAATATTCTGTGTTCTTCATCATCTGTCGTTCAATCCTAGGACTGGTTGAATGCAGTCCTCTACTCTTCTCTATCTAATGCTAGTTCCTTTAACTCCTTGTATCTCTTCCTATGTACTTTCCTCTTAATTTGGTCCATGAACTTATACCTTGGCCTTCCTCTGTCTACTTTTCCCTCTATTTTGTCTTCAATTATATTCTTCACAAATCCATTGTCTATTAGGGTGTGTCCAATCCATCTTGTTCTTCTTCTCTGCATGGTGTTATGGTCCTTTACTCATCTACTCTTCTGTACACTTTATCATGTCTTATTTTTCCGTACATTTTATCTTCAGCATCCTCCTCAAACACCAGGTTTCGAAGGCTACTATTCTTTTTTGATCATCTTTTCCAATGGTCCATACTTCTGTACTATAGAGTACTGTGTTGTACCTCATTTCTTAATTCATCCATTCAATTTCTCTTAATTTACACATTCCTTTAGTATTCACTTACAGCCTCCAAGTTTCAAAGGTCAATTTTCTTCCGGGGCCTCTTCAGGAGCAACTCTCCCCATGAGTTCAAGCATTCACTGCTTCATTTTCGTGATCGCACCCCGTCAAGCCCGTTTTACATGGGGCATGTACTTGCGCAATCTGGTGTAAGTACGAACGTGAATTTTAAATTGCATCGTGTAAAGTGGTAGACAACAAGAATGCATGCAAAAATGCATGAACGCGAGATGGAAAAATAACCCCAGTTCTAATATAATTTCTTTTGCCCGCTAGATTGAGGAAAATATGCTGTTTAAAATTGCGCAAATTCGTGCCCCACGTAATAAAGGCTTTAGAGCATGATATACGTATACTCTTCATCGTTCACCGATTAAATGCATCAAATTCTTCAAAATGCATATACCTGGGGGTGGGGAGGAAGGTCTTTAACAGGAGGAGGTAGCCGGATTGTCATGTTACCCTGTGAACGAGTGGCCAATTTAACGTCACATTTAGTCCAAAGTAATTTTCTCACCCATGCCTGTAATTGACTTGTCTACGAATGACGCAGCACGGCTGGACATCCCGTCGCCATTAGTGAACGAGAACGAGTTCATCTTTGACGGAGGTGAGCGAGCTGTTCGCGGCTAATTTCGATTTTTGAAACGTGAATTGGCAAAACAAACAGCCGACAGCGCTGCGCAGGTGATTACGCGGAGGACGGGAGAGAGTGGGCGAGAGGAGATGAGGAAGGGAGAGTGCTTGTGGAGAACGGAGGAATTGGAGTTTAGAGTGGCATGGAGAAGGAAACAGAGAGAGAAAGAAAGAGTGAGGTCAAAATATTAACACAGCTAGCTGGGCGGTGTACGGTTAACTTCAATTGGCTTCTCGGCTGGGAAAGGGGTCCAGTCGAGTCGCGCGCGCGGGGTCCAAGAGGCAGTAAGTGGTGAACACGGGCGGGAGGCTTTTACGTTTATTAAATTTCGCGGGCCGAAATGAAAGAGCATTGAATAATTAAAGAGAGGGATATTTCGGAAAACAACAGAAATGTGATACTGCGGCGTAGTACAAAGTGGTAAACCCTCGGAACAATACGCTTTCAGGTGATGAATGGCTATATATATATTGATGCTGATTTAAAAGCGAATGGTAGAAGCCACTTTTTCATCGAATGGCATTTTCATTAATTTTCGTTCTGTAACGTAATTCATGTGCCATTCCTCACGCACTCTTAGAAATAACCCACTAATATGCGAGGCCATAAATTATGCAAAGATCAATGCTGTGGTGCTAATTTATTGGGGATGAGAAAATTTTCAAATTTAACAGATCAACGCGCAGATAGTTCCTCTAACACAATGCCGCTACGTTATTCCAGAGATGTGCAGAGACGTAGAATGTAAGTTGATATTTCAATTTGTAGGTCTCTTTATGGACTAATAATTCTTCATATATCAGGTTATGTGTGTTTTTTATAAACAGGTTCAAACGAAACCAAAACCTTTTCATTACAAAGCTAAAGTTATCAAGTGCAGTTTAAGAACGATCTTATTTAATAGTTTAAGAACGATCTTATTTGGCGTAACATAATCACTCAGTGAACTCGGATGAATGAATGAAATAGACATAATTTGTATCTTTCAATCCCATGACATGTAGTCCAAGTAACAATTTTGCTTCTTGAGCTCAATTGTGTTTCTTCTTTAATATTTCCGTAATTAAATTAACTTTATGATTGATGTTGCATTTGTCTTGCACGAAATGAATAGTGGACTGACTTAGTTAGGCGGAAATCAGCTAAAACACTAGATTGATGTAACAATAAAGCTGTAGTAAACAGGTAGAATGAATATTTTAAGACTAAGACTAATAATATTTTAGGGCACTAAGAGGAGGGCACTAAGGAGGAAAATCAAAATTTTCCCAATTGGACAGGTCTACGGTTTTTAACATTTGTAGCACTGTCATCTAAGTTAACAAAACGTTGAATAATTGAAGATATAAAGTTTAATAATAATCGATACCTAAAAATTCTAGTCTTCCCCGCCATTGCGTTGAAATGAGCTGTCGCTGGTTATGTAGCTTCATGTTATTTAAGCGGTATGTGCGGCCGCAGGAAGTGCGCGACGGCAATGATCGGGGGCCCGGCCTGTGGCCGACCCGCCCGCCGCCGTTGCAAAAGAACTCCGCCCCACGAATATACAAACCCACTCGTGTTCAACCCCCGCCTCACTCCGATTAAAGTTTGTCAGTCGTGAAAAAATTCAGCGGAGGAAAAATCCCAATCGCGGATCCCTCTATTTCGCCCCGAATACTTTAGTCAGTTACGCTATTGAGGCGTCCTCCTCTGTAATGGTTTGTGTACTTTAATGGAACAAGATGTTCAGGACTCCCGGACTTACAAAGTAACGATGCAGGCCAAAGCGTGCGGTTAGCGCCACAGACCACGAGTTTAAAGCCGTCCTTTGAACATGAGGTATTGGCTCTTTTTGTCATTCTTGTACCTAGTCCCGGTATTCTCAAAATTTTTCTATATGACGTATTCTCAATATTTACTAAAACCCAGGTCACTCAAGACTGGTCTTAGTCATTATTCAAAGAAACGTTTCAATAATTCGTTCTCAAGTTGACCAAGAGTTCAAACTTAAATGGTTGTTCTCATAATTTTTTTCAGATCTAACCTGCTTTCGGCTGTATTCAAGCCTGTATGCATGTCTACAAATAATCCATGAATGTTATTATAACTGACTGAATCAGTTCAAAGAAGGTTAAAAACCGTGGCATGCAAAGTGAATAATATCAGTTGACGATATGAAGATTATCAAATGGATCGAGGGAAATGCCAAAATACAATTCCTACAAACAGTTGTGGAGAAAGGATGCTGAAACCGCGAGGGAAATTGAAAACTCTCCGCAAAAGTAGAGTCAAACTTGTTCAACACATATTGTGGTAGAGGAGTTTCTTGATACAATACTGAAATAAAAGAATGAACTGGAAAAACCATTTAGAGAGAAATGGAATTTATGGGAATCTGAGACAATTTAAGAGTGAAGTTCAAAAGAAAAATTATGGTGAAAACAACGGTAGCTGAGAGTATTATAGAATGAAGAATCAATGTATACGATATTTTGGCCCGTTGAAATCCTTATCATATAGATACCAAGCAAAGTTTCCTTATACCGTTAGCGAACGGGAACGAGTTCATCTTTGAAGGAGGTGAGCAAGCGGTCCGTGGCTAATTACGATTTTGAAACGCCAATTGGCAGAACAAACAGCCAACAGCGCTGCGCAGATGACTGCGCGGAGGACAGAGGAGAGAGTACACGAGAGGAGATGAGGGAGAGAATGCTTGTAGAGAACGGTGGAATTGGAGTTTAGAGAGACGTGGAAAAGGAAGCAGAGATAGAAAGAGTGAGGTCAAAATATTAACACAGCTAGCTAGTGAATCTAAAAACGATCTTAAATATCCGTAAATGAAGTGACATGAATTGTTTATGCGACACTATGAAGCTACAAAAAACTGTATGACGGACGGACGAAGCTTTGCGTGAATTGTAGAACATACAAAGTGAAAGGGAAAAAGATAACTAGCAGTAAAAGGAATCAACTATGGCAGATCATAGCATCTTTAGTCCTAGGCATAGTTGGAAATGCAAAACTACAAGCAAGATAAGTCAGAAATCCTCAAAGGCTCGTTAGACTTTGAGGATTGACAATTAAAAACATTTAAAAAATTGTACAGAAAACGATGGTCAAGCAATACAAATTTAAGGAGACGAGGGAGGAGCAATTTGTAATGGTCAAAGGCGTCCGCAGAGGATGCGAATCGTTGAATAATGCTTTGAAAGTACAGAACTCGGGTAATCTGAAAGCATTTCTAATCATGAATCTATGAGCACCCTTAGTTGAAAACGGTACGCAAGTATTCTAGAGGTTTTATGGGGAATGGCCACGATAATTGGAATTTTTACGCATTTCGAATGCTTACTGTGGTGTACGTTTTACGAGCACCTATATAAAATTATTGTGACTCGATGATTTTATACATAAATTAGTGATTTCCTAGACATGAACACATTTGCAAAATACATACATATACATACCCATCACGCCGTTCCCTTCCGGGGTAGGCACAGTCAAAATGTTTCACTCATTAATACATAATTGTACACCTAACTCTGCTTCAATAATTTCCTCCATACTGACCTATCCTTGCAAACCTCTTTTGCCTATTTACCCCCGTACACTGTTTCATACACGTCCTCCTGTTTTTAAGACTCAATATTCCTCCTCCTAAGAATTTCCTCAACCATATTCAACCACAACTTTCTCGGCCTACCTCTACCTCTCACACCATTCATTCTACTCTCATATATCTGTTTCGTTATTCGACTCTCATCTATTCTCTCAACATGTCCAAACCAACGAAGCACACTCCTTTCATACACGTTCATTACTGGAGCATTTAACCCACATTCATTCATGACCCACTCATTCCTGATCCTATCCACCCTACTTCTGCCGCAAATACTCCGCAGATAACTCATACCCCACGGCGTTTAGTCTACTCTTATGTCTATCCTGACATACCCATGTTTCACTACCATAAAGCAAAGCGGGAAAAATTACACTTTTGTACACGGCAATTTTCGCTTCCTTAGACAAGCACTCATTTCTTGATATGCTCCACATGCTAACTACCACTTTCCTTCCAGCATTTGCACGTTTCTTTATCTCCTCATCTATTCTTCCATCTTTCGCATACATCTTACCTAAGTACACAAAATCATCCACCTGTTCAATTACTTCACCATTTGCCCTTATCATACAGTTATTTTCCTCATTCTCCTTATCAAAAACTACTACTTTAGTCTTGCACATATAAACCTTCAATTCCATTCTCCGTGGATTCATAAAACTTATCTAGGAGCTTCTGTAATCCCTGTTGACTGTCTGAGATCAAAACAGCATCATTATCCGCATATAGAAGAATTCGCACGTGTACATTTCCAATCAAAACACCGTCGTTTTCACTACATGCGTCTCTAACACATTTATCCATAAATACATTAAACAGCCATGGAGACATTACGCATCCTTGCTTTACACCCCAATTTATTACGAACCAATCACTCAGAACCCCGTTAACTCTTACACTTGCCTTACTATGTCATACATCGCCATCATAACATTCAATAACTGCCCATTCACTCCATATTCTCTCAAAACCTTCCACAACCTTTTCTATTTACTCTGTCATATACCTTCTCTAAATCGACAAACGCACAGTACACTTTCCTTTGGACACTCATACATTTTTCTATCACTTGCTGAAGTGTAAAAAGCTGGTCACTACATCTTCTCCCAGGCATAAACCCACACTGCACACCCCATATTCTGTCGGAAGTAATATTCCTCTCTTTCGATTAATATTTTACTGAACACTTTTCCCGGGATACTCAATAAACTAATGGCCCCATAATTATTACATTCGGTCTATCCTCCCTTCCCTTTGTACAACGGAACTATAATAGCATTCTTCCAATCCGCTGGAACAACAGAAACTTTTAAGCATAAATTGTATAGTTCACGCAGCCTAAAAATTATTCATTTACACCCACACTTCGACATTTCACTGGATATCCCATCTAAGCCTGCAGCCTTCCCATTTCTCAATATTCTCACAGCCGTTGAGACCTCCTTCTCACTGATATCCTTTTCCATCATCACATTCTCACATACCACTTCACAAGGCTCATCCTCATCGCCTGTAAAATTATTGTACAATTCTTCAAAATACTCCCTCCAGCAGTCCCTGATATTGCTCTCGTCCCACATGATCTCTCCATTTTTGTTCTTTACCGCATTCATTCCCCTACCTTCACAAATCTTAGTCCTTTTTACCCACTTCCAAAACAGCTTTTTATTACATTCTAAATCACTCTGCATTTTGTTAGCTTCATCCGCACGCATTCTGTCTTTGCTCTCTTTCTTAACGATTTTGCATTCATTCTTTTTCTTTCTGTAAATCTCACATGCCTTAGTACGCTCTTCCTCAGATTTGGCAGCAATCATATCCTTGTACGCCTCTTTCTTTTCTCTGACTGCAATTTCCACTTCTTCATTCCACGAAGCATCACCTATCGTTCTTCTTACCACTCATTTTCCTCATACACTTTCAGAACATTCCACAATCACTCCTTTTAAACACTCCCGCGCATCATTTACGCTCTCGTTTCCAATATGTTTGTCCTATTCTCTCTGCTTCAACGATAGAGTATCCTCAAGCATACAACCATATCGCATTCTTACCTCGCTGTCTAGCAACCTTTTCACTTTTACTCTCAACTGCTTACGCGCAACATTCTTCCTTGGTACCCACTTTCTGCCCATATTCACTTTGGAGAGTACCAAATAGTGGCCTGTTCCACATTCAGCACCCCTCATCACTCGCGTGTGCCACACTAACTCTCTCAATCTCTCATCATACACAATAAAATCAATCATGCTTTTACAATCACCCCTTTTCCAAGTATACATATGTATTCTCTTATGTTTTAACCATGTATTCGACACAAACAATCCTTTTTCCAAGCACACACTCACCAAATTTTCACCATTATCGTTCACTCGAGGGTCACCAAAAGGCCCAACCACTCTCTCAGATACATCCCGCTTCACACCAACCTACCCATTCATGACACCTACTAAAATTATTCTCTCACCAGGATCACATTAATTCAAAATCCCTCTCATTTTTTCCCAAACTCATCTTTCACACTGTCACTCTCTCCATCCACAAGTGCATAGCACTCCACAATCTCCGAATGCCTACTTTCTCAACTCTCCGAATACCTACTTTCCTGCGAACCCAGAGCAATCTAGGGGACACTAACTCGTACTTCCTTACTAGCAGCTTAGCTCTCTCATTGAGAATGAATCCTACACCTTGATTGCCGTGTACATTATCTTCAATTCCTGACCACAATGCCAGACTACCGCCATTTAATGTAACAGCATCCCGCCCCTTACGCTTAGTTTCACATACACACAAAACATCCATTCGTCTCACTTTCATTTCATTCAGCAACTCATGCTCCTTTCCATACACTCCTCTCACATTCCAAGTACCGAGAGTCCAGTTCGTTTCCAGTCCGTATCTTGATGGGCCAACCGTATTCAGCTTCCGCCGCCCATCGTGGCTTCGGCTGTCCGAGGCAACATTTTGACGTTTAGCAGTAAGTTGTAATAGAGTATTCAAGTTTAACAGCCTTCGCAGTACCCGCACCACGTTTAGCATTCCCTGCTAACGGTTACGGCGCTCTACCATTGCAATTATGTTATTATTTACAATACAGTAAACTATTTCGTTTATACGACACTATGAAGCCACAAAAAACTGTGTGCCAGACAAACGATTATTGTAGTGAGCTATTAGAACAATTTGCAATCCTTATCATATTAATGCAATTTAGGCTAATTTCTTTGAAATTTTATATAAACATTACATTGAAAAACCATGAGTTGACAAAGTATTGTCGAAACTTAGGTTGGTGTGTGGTAATTTTATTGAAAGTACAGAACACAGAGAATCTGAATTTCCGTTGCTTTCAATTCGGGTGCTGTACCCGGTGAAAAACTGTTGGAGAACCCCGATCATTCCCATCACTTGGAATGATAATCCGAGGTTGTCGCCACCTACCGAATAATTTACCGATGAAAGTTGTTGTACATGATATATATTATTAAAAATTTCGTTCGCAATTAATTAAGGAAGATAGCAAACTAAGGAATATTAAGAGACTGATGGCACTACATTTTTTTAAAGAGTAAGAGAATAGCAACACAGACACCAGACTACACCAGCTAGCCAACCACTCTGTTCGCAGCCTTCCTCATTCCCCCAGCCGCTCACTCCTCCCCTTACCAATCCGGTGGAATCACCGTCCCCCGCAAAGTGACCAAGTAGCGACCGGAATAACGTGCACACAGAGACACGTATCGATTGGTGCATTGCGTAAAGCAAAACAGCATCGGAGCTATCGGGCGAAAATTTTTCTCTCCCTCCCCATTGCTGCGGTTTTCCCTCTCGTGGCTCTGGCACTCACGAATCCCATTGATTCGGATGGGCGACCAAGGAATGTCCTCCCGCGGCGTATTCCCCTCTCCGGTACTGTATCCCTTGGCAACGATCGGATTAACCGTCCAACAACGTGAACAAACGTGGCTGCGAAAGCTTCACTATGGCGCGCGTCTCGGAATTAGCAGACGAGTTATCTGGTCCTAAATGATTCTTAACGATATTTGCATCCCCCTGAACGTGAAATCCAGCCTTCGTGATTTTCGTGTTAAATGTATGGACTCCGTAAAATCCAAAATATCTCAATGGAAATAACATGACGCTTCTTAGAAACAGTTGCTTCAAACATCGTGATCTTAAAATAACAAAACTTTGTCTAGGTAGTTTGAGCGGAATATCATTTCACCTATGAATCAATGAATTTGATCTAATTTTAAAGAAAAATATCTCACCCTTCCAAAGATACCTGAATACCAGTCCCTGACCACACTACATTCCGAGATTTTTTACGACAAATACGAGTCATTTTACATGGAAAATGGTACATGAATGCTCTCTAAGGAGATATTATTTTTTTAAATGAGAAATTTCTAACACATAAATTTCGTCCAAAAATTACAATGAGTAGTTTCTATGTTTTCTCAGCTATTTAAAAAAATAATCATATTGTCACCGCAGTAATTTCTTCGGGATCACAATTAAATTTTCGGTTTAGATATTTTCATTACAATGTTTTACGGTCCCTCAGGCCTTTCTAAAAAATTTCACCCAAAATAAGCCCAAAGACCCAAATAATTGACCCATGGCCATCACTAGAGCAAGACTGTTTGTCGCGTTGATAAGACTACATAATATAACTATTCTTATCTGATGACGCAAACGTTGTTATTTATTGTTTATGGCCGTAAAACTGATCATGGCAAGATGTCACTAGTCTTTCACATGCGGCCTCTGTTCCTATCAGTTCGTATTAAAGCTTAATGACCCCCTAATTCCCTGGTCAGAGATTTATGGCCAAATGGCTATTTGAATTTTCCATTTTGTTTTCTGTCTCCATCCATAATTGAAGGAAAATAACAAATCCTCACTCAAAATACGCATCAAATTGTTCGACAGAAAAGAAAAAAAAGGGCAACTTTCTCTTGTTGTGACGACATTAATTGAATAATAATGAAATGGACTTCAGGTGAATATAAATTTTAATGCTATAATTATTATAAGTGTATCAACACGGAGGAAAATCAACTACATAAATCTTTTTCCGAGTGAAATTTTATGATCATTCCAATCTTAGGAGAACCATAAATAAATTTAGCTGGTTGATCAGAAAATAGCATTTATATTTTATGGATAAAAATTGATTTTCCAACTCAAGTGAATTCTGGAAACATGAGGAGAGAGAACGAAGAGTCTAAAAATGAGAATACGTTAACATTTTATTAATTTTAGTACATAGTATGTCCAATTAATTACACTTGATTTGGTCGGGAAAGTAGATAGGAACATGAAAAAATTATATCGACATATGTCATCCTTTGTTCTGAAGTTTAATGCGAATATTTCATCAGACTAGGATACATTTCAAAAAGACTTTTCACCGAGTATGTGGGGTATCAGGGAGGTTGAGGTGGCGCAGAAGCTCACAACAGGTCCCTCGTGTAAGAAACCATCCTCTAGGTTCCCACCTAGTTACTTCTGGACCATCTAAATTGTCAGTTTTCACTTTTTCGGCAGTTTATCTCTTTTTCTCAGCCTTTCCTTTTAGTGGGATCACCATCCTTCCGCCCGCTATGAGTGTTTTCATGGCATTTGGTACTATCATATTCATTTCCCCCACGCTCTTGCAAGGTAGGCAGATGGAGTGAATCTTTGGCTACAGTCGTAAATGTAAGCAAGCGGTTTGCTCCTGCTCTTGAGCTCTTTCTCTCAACTTCTCCGGGAAGGAAATATTTTTTTAAATGTCACATTTCTATATCCAGGCACTGCAATGACTTTTGTTTCTTGTACTGAATGTTATCAGCGAGATTAAAAAAGGTTAACTGTGTTCAATCATCCATGAAATACTTGAAAATGACAAACTAACCCCATTTCAATGAATAAAAATTAAGTTTGAATCAAACTTGAGGAGTGAAGAATGAATGGATTTCAAGATGCAACTGACGACTTGTACGCCGATGACTTACTCCGTGATTCATGCCCAGCACTATTTTTGTTCGGATAATAAATGATGATATAAATTTATATAAAGTACATATTTGCACTCCCATATAGTGGCTTTCTAAACGAGGTAGAAAAGGTCTCTGAGAAGAGCTCGGAGCTCTGAATTCTGTGAAATAAGGGTTTCCAAAGCACATCCATCATCCTTGAAAGATGGCAAACATTCACCGGATCCAACTGGTGGCATACTGGCATCTGACTCGGTTGTTATACCATGAGAATACCGTCTCTACCTTCTTCAATTCATGACTTATATTCGCTCAATGCATAAAATGAAAACAATCTAGTGCTCAAAAGGTCTGCTCCGAGCGAGTGTAGTCAGCTATGTCTCCATTCTCATTCACCACCTCTTGTCGCATGATGTCGAATCGTCTATTCACCCGCCGTCCGCAAATGTTTTCTCTTTTATTTGAACGAGCGATTCAATAGCTTTCCATTTCTCATACCTACGCACGTTTTTGTCACCAAAGGATTTCATCCACACATTTTCCGTTCCGAGTCGAAAGTGAAAAAGAGCTCCATGATTTCTCAATTTGACGATAAAATATCTCAACGTCTATTTCAAACCTCCTCGCTCCGTTCCCGGTGATCGCCTACTCCATTTCCTTCGTCCTTTCTCTTGTGCGCGCCCGCTTCACTTCCACTCCATTCGCCCGCGTCGCCATTATCGTCACCTTTTCTCCGATACTCTCGCCGACAGCCTGATGGCTCGTCATTCTCCCCCCTCCCCCTCCCCCTCATCCTCCCATCATCTCCCCCAAGGCCCCTCAAGACCTCTCTCTCTTTCTCCAGCAACAGCGTGTCTTGACCGCGTCGGTTTACTCCGTTCTCGACAGAAATATCAAAACAAAGAAAAGAACAGCGGCGAAATATTTGAGGAAATGTGACGTAGGAGAATGATGTAAGGATATAGGATAGGTATATGCAGGGAGAACATAGATACCATCAAATAAAAGTGTTCATCGCGGATGACAAAGCTGCCATTTATGACCACTTTCAACAAATTTATTTATCATAATAGGCGTAAGCAGATTTATAATTATGAACAAAGAGCTTACTTTAAAAAAGATCATGCCAAGGGCTCAGTACTGAAAAGAACAAAGCTTTGTCAATAAGAAAACAAATGATAGCGAGTTTCACATGATTCCTTCATCTTCAATACCTTACAAAAGAAGCTAAGCAAAATAATTTGGGAGGCGACCAACGGAAAATGTACTCAAAGACTAAATAAATACGGCTCAAGCACCAAGATTAAAAAGAAGTAAAGCATGTAAATGGAAATAATTGGTATTGTCCTTTTAAACTGCTTACTACGCGGAGGAGTAAAATACAACTGATTCTTTGTTTTACAATAAAGGATTGACATGATTTTTACTGTAAAGAGATCAAATGTTAAAATTCTTGCGAAGCGTTCGTTCTATGTGTGATCAATCAGGTCAACAAAAGGAGAGAATGAAGCTTGGCTAGCGTAAAAATCGAATCTCATGGGTTACATTTAAAAGTACCTATTTACATGACCAATGCGTATGACGTAATGTAGAAAGGAAAAAAACAAGTAAGGTTTATTGCTTAGCCAGAAGTTTAAATTGAAACTCGTGAAAAATCAAAGCGCAAATTGTGCGGATAAGGCATGATAAAACTAACCTCACAGGCAGGCAATAAAAATCCATGGAGATTAAAATATTCACTGTCCAATAAGTTCTACATAAATGAACCTTTTTAGTGAAAAATGATAGCGTTCTCGATATGATAATTTTCACCAGCAACCTAGAAACCTTATTTGCGCTAAAAAAAATGAAATTAGGTTAGCAAGGAAACTTTCGTTAGAACTCGCTATTTCGATGATGAAGTTACATTCCCTCCTTACAGAAAGCCATTTAAATGGAAATTAATTGTGAGGTAGCGGGAAAGTATTGACAGCAATGCAGAAAATTACTTCAAATAACGATATAAAAGAAATATTCTTTTAGCATTGTGACGAACTAACTTTTAAGGTTATTATCTGCGAAAGTAAATTCCCAAGACTACATTTTCTGGACGATAAGTTTTATTTAAAAATTATACGACTCATAGTTTCCTCAAAAATTATCTCCATCGGGTAAAAATGTGACTTTACTGCGTCTATTAATGTTGTATTAGAAGTAAATAATTTAGTAAATGTTATGATAGTAATTAATAGTATTAGTCGTTTAACCGTCGGTCATGTCGTCCACCATTGGACAACATGGCCGACATCCATTTTCGCTGACTGAGAATATTTATCCACGGGAGATTGTGATGAAAATGGGAAAATAATACAGTAGGTAACTGAATTTTAGCATTGGCAAGGCTAAAAAGAATTTAAAAAATAGTGAAAGATGAAAGAAATCGAAAACCAAATGGTAAGTAATATGCCTGAATGGATCCACAATTGAAGAAACGTTGTTTCATTGGCGCATTTGATCATCGATGAATGATCATCTAGGTAATGTGTTTTTAAATTTCGATGAGTCATGTTCCAATGTGTAAAAATTATGAGAGACAGTCCAAATATTACAAATGAGCAGCAAGAGCCCTCTGCCATTGTTATGGCCCTTTTCATCCACATATTTTCGTTGACGTTACATTCACTTCAAGGTCGAAAAAATTGAAAAAAAGATACACGCAAGGATGCGTCCGCATTACGATACGATTGGTGTGGTGGAAAGAGTTCCGGCCTCCCTAATCATTGGACAGGGTTCGAGCCAAAACAAAAGAGCTTTTTCATTGGAATCAGATCCCTACTTGGGGATACGTGTGAAGTACATCAACTGCCGTATTCCCTTCGTTGGAGAGGCAGTTAAACTGTGTACTCCGGCAAATTTTACTTTGACTACACCATCGGTTAAAGAGGGAATAGATGAAAACGTAAGATACCATGGTGCTTGGGAATAATGAAGCCGTTAAAATCATCAATCGCTCATAATGCTCAAACCAGTCATTCAGATAATATGCATAAAATATTAATAATAACATTGGTTTGTCGAATTACCTTAATAAATAGTAAAAAAAATATCAAAATGGAATTTTTTTTAAAGAAATCACTGCATCTTTCGTGAATTCTGTTGAAAAAGTGCACACTATCCAATACGCGTGCAATATTTGGAGAGGCAGTTAAACTGTGTACTCCGGCAAATTTTACGTGCAATACATGTGAAGAGGATTATTTGCCATCTAATCTCGCTTTCATTCGATGGACTACGCGTTTTTACACTTTGCTGGGTTCTTCTTTACCTTTCCTGCTTTTCGATGAAATGCTTTATCCCATAAAGCCATACCTACACCGTGGGTGGAGTAAACATAAAATCTTCAAATACAGTAAAATATCTTGGAATTTCCTTAACTTCAGATATATCGTGGGGAACACACATACAAAACATATGTGGTACAGCATTAAAGAAACTAGGTTTTGTTAAGCGTATAATAGGAAGGTCCTTGGATGAAAAATTAAAAGGGAGATGCTACTTCGCTCTGGTTAGGTCACACCTTGAATATGCCGCGAGTATGTGGGACTCTGGTCATAAAGATTTAACCAGAAAAATTAACAAAATACAAAGAAAAGCAGCACGCTTCGTTAAAAACTGCTACAAACGATCATATAGTTTTACACAACTGTTAAAGGGTTTAAGGTGGGAGCCCCTAGAGACTCGGAGGCTGCACGCTAGGCTTAGGCTGCTTGATATATTCAGAACTAATATTTTTCAGAGCGACACAGAGAATAATATCATGACACCTCACTACATTTCTAGGTCTGACAGATGCGATAAAAAAGAGAGATACTCTGCCGAACAGATAGGTACAAAAACTCGTTCTTTCCGCGCACAATAAGCGACCACAATAGAAACTGAGCTCCTCTAAACACACTCTCATAGGACATGTCACCATTTCACCTCCAAAACTTTTACATCTTTATACAGCTGGTGACCTACCACCTCCTGCCACACGCCCAAGCGGCTGCTCGCGGGGTAGTATGTAGATGTAGATCCCCAGTCTGCGCACCCATCCTTAAGTGACAAATACAACTCAGTTGGAATATTGTCTCCCAAACTAACGAACCATCACTGAGCGCAGACAAAGGACTCATAACTTCAATAAACTCTTCTTGCAGAAGTTTTCCGCCGACGAGGAGGGGGTTGGAGGAGGAAGTGAGGGATAATGGGAGGTGGGGGTGGGGAGTGGACGCCAATTTCATCGCGCCCATGGAAACAGGGACCTCGCTCCGACACCCGTCAACGGCCTCCCGTATCCCCCGCAGGTCCGTCAAATGCGATACACCACGATGATACGAGAAGGGTGAACTCTCGCCGTTCTTTTCTCTTTCCGGCGGCCCAAAAGGCTAAGGTCTATGTTTATACGGATTTAGGTCCGAGAGCTGCATGTTTTTGTTGAGTTTCAATGCTAGGCTACGTCTTACCCTGATCTGGGGCGGTAAGGCGGTTTCTTATTTCGCGAGTTCACTATTGCTACCCAAAACGCAAGTCACTCTCGATTGTCACACTCGGAAATTCTCACAGCTGCTGCCCTAAGAACACACTACATCAATTAAAACCAGTAATTTAAAGCAACAAACATATTTGGGGAATTATGATCACATTTTTACTCTCAAGAGCGCAAGTTAAGAACAACGATAACGCAAGCGCACACGTTACAGAGACCAGTGGTTGAGCCAATGAAAGTGTTTAAATTTTGAATCCGCGTTACTATCAAAATTGGCAATTAATTCCATGGATGTAAAACATTGCGCTGTATATCAATTCAAGACATCAAAATCCGATGGAAAAGCCTACAAGTGAGCCGAGAGGAGAAAGAGCCGCTGAATGTGACGTCGTATGCGTATGAAATTTATCCTGGCGGCATTCGATATCCACAGTCTACTTTAATACATGTTTGCTACTGAGGAAGAAGCGCATTCCTTGAGATCAGGGGTTCAAATGTGCCTTGTACTGCATTTAAATTCATTCTTCGGCATTTATTTATCGTCCCATTTAATGTAACACTTCTTCACCATAATATGCATAGATATCATAACTATTTTGCATCATCAACTCCCTGAAATTTAAAGGATTTTAATGTTCACTAAATGTATTTTCTGAGCTAATATATATAATGAGAGAAACTTTAATGGCGAGATTCACCAAGCGGCTTTGTTAACGCGTGTAGACTATCAAAGGTAATCAATTCAAGAGACATGTAAACAAATGTTTTAAAGGACAAAATGAATTGGGCAGCAGTGATTAATCGCTAACTAGCTGAATTCATTTGCACATCAAAGTATAGAAATCGCTTAATCCGGTAAAGGAATTTTATGAAAGAATCCAAACAGAAGCACAACAAACATGGAGGGATTTAAGGTAGGACGGTGGCAAACTTAATCTACCTAAATTCATTATGAACGGTAATGGAAAGGCACTCTTAACTCCAATGAAGCAAATACCGATTTTATATCTATATAATTTCCATCAGTACGCGGTAATCAACTCGATTTGATCACATCATGTCTCAACTGCCATTCCAACTATTCCTCTTATCCAATTTTCATCCCAAATTAAATCTGAGTGTAAGTTAAAACTTCCAGGTTGCTATTTGCTAAGGCCTCCTCTTTATGCGGTTAAAATCTCATTTTTGACTCTATAACAGCAATACATTTACCGAAAAAAGCAGAATATTATTTTGCCCATTCAAAATTAGATTTCATGGCAGAAGGGATAAAAATACCAATATCTGCACGTACTTCATTGGAGTTTAATATTCACACTCATCCTTACAATGAGATTGGTTATATTATATTGGATATATAATATATATATCCTTATAATGAGGTTATATTGGAAATATGTTTTTAAAATGTATGAATTTAACATCATGAAGCTCTCCAAATGTTTGAGTTTATGTTAGTTTCTGTATTTGAAACTATTTTTTAGAACTTTCATTTGCGGGACTAACTTCATCTTTTTAAAAGCTCGGTGACTGGAAAGAAGTGAGAAAGGCATTTAAATCCTCAGAAGGTATTTCAGCATAAATGTTAAATTCAAAATCTATGTTGCTGGAGTATTTCAATTAAAGTTAATCAGCGCGTATACATTTCTTTAATTTCATCCGCCAGCATATTCCTCGGATTGTGTGATACAGTCACTTGACATAATTCAAAAATAGAGTGAAATGACGTTTGTCATTGCTCAATTCATTTTGTCTGTGAAATGACGTTTGGAAGAAGTGAGAAAGGCCTTAAATCCTCAGAAGGAAGGTATATTAAGGTCAGCGGACATAATCCAAAAATAGAGTGAAATGACATTTATACCATACTTAATAAATTATAAATTAAAATAATTTGGACTATGATAGCAAATACAGTCAAACCACGAAAAGTAAAAATATTCGATGAATCTACAATCTGGTTGGACTTGAAAAAACTCTCCTCAATTTTTCTTACGATAAAAATTACCTCTTTGCTGAACTGAAATAAAGCTATAGTTTTCATGAAGATTCCCCTGGCTAATATCGTATTCAACCAAAAGCCTTTTAAACATTTCACGCTCATTGGTATACTGATATGATTCAAGCACAAACGTTATTATTTTGCACACTTGGCAGGGACAATGGATATTTTTCTACCTCTGCTCATAATGTTTAGCCCACGCCGTCCCTTCAGCCTCCTTTAGCGCTTGACACAGACCATTGCCCATCCATTTCAATGAGAGACGCAAAAGGGAGAAGGAAGAGGCTTCCGACCGCAGGAGAAAGGTTTGTGGTCTCACAGGCTTGTGTCCTGTCTTCTTCCAACCCCTGTGCCCACGCAAATATACGGCAGGATGACCGCAAAGAGCTTTGGTAAATCCATTTGAGAAGACCGGCAGACATTTTCTAACACCACATCCTTCTCGTCATCAAATATTTTTCCAGTAGAAACATCAAGTTATCCTTTTTAAAAGTGTTTTTGTATAATTGGCATAGAATATAACGAATTGTAGAGAGGATTTCAAGAAATTAATAACATTATAAGTGTCGTTATTTGTTACTCTCTTAAGGTTCATTTTCCCTCGAAATATTAAAACTTCTCCACTTGGAATTTCAATTTATTTGAGAGGTGTCGCCGAACGGAGATTTTCTCTGGGATAAGACCAATTAAAATAGTGGGTAGCACCATAAGTTTCATTCTTCCAACTGGACCATACATAAGGTGGTACTTTGTGGAGCCATTAGAAGTTTAAACATTTTATTCTTTTAGTCGTTAATTTCCAGTTAAGAGACAATATCTTGTTCTCTGCCCCACCGACTTGCCTTTCGTGTCATTCCTTGGCTATAAATCCACCCCTGTTCACTAAATTGTTTCTTTGCGGGTTTATGCGTTGCCAGAGTTTTTCTGCACCTGGGCGAAAATGGGCCACAAAAACATGGTTCTCGCGTACAGCTTCCCACTCCACAATGCTTTCACCACGCCAGAATTCCCATGAACGGAGGCCATTTTGAAAGGTGGACCCGCTTCATCTCATCTCATCCCACAACTCTGCTCTTCCTCCCGGCTGCCGATCCGCCATTTCCCCACTCAACGGCAAACACCTTTATTCCATCGCCCCCCATTCATTGCGTATAGCCCATCAATCTCTCCCCCGATTCCCCCTCGGTCATTTCTGTTCTCCGCCTTCCTTCCACGTCGAATCTCCGGTCTGTCCTCCCTCTATCTCTCAGTCCCTCTCCCTCCCTCTCCCACTCTCTCCGCATCCCAAATGGTTTAACCACCCCTTACCCCGCCCCCTCTACTCCGCCCTCACAGCGTTTCATTCTTTTGCCATCCCCCCGCACCCCGTGCGAGACTTCCCGTATCTGCCGCAGACCAACTCCCGCGCTTTACCTGCTCCCTTGTCCGCTAACCCCACGCCTTCCGCATTCCCTCACACATCCCGCTCTGATTCCCGGAACTCACGCACACAAATAAAAGATCACAATAAAGATCGTATCGCGGCCGATAAAAAGCATTAGACCCCGAGAGTTGAGTACCCCGCGGTGAAATATCAGAGAGTAATGGAACGTGTAGCGGTCAGTGCTTTCATGAGGCTTTGGCAAATTTTCTCTCGCTATATGAGGAAATGAGTGACGAAAACCCAGGTGGAGCATTTGCAGCCAGATTTTAGGGCATTTTGCGCTAGCACTAAAAGAATTAATAATAGTTTTCTTTCTTAGACAATTTGAAACGCAGTACCCCGAACAATTCACCCTAAGAAGTCATCGGATGGTATTTTTACAGATGTAACCAGTTAAAATATTCTCCTTAAGGAGTTTAGCAAATCCTAAGTAAATTATAGCTATTATCTCCAGAATAATTCTTCATGAATTAATGAAAAATTTGAATGAAACATGGACGCTCTGGATTTAACTGATATCTAGGATAAATTGTTCTTGACTACCGACCCGGTTTCACTAAAAACTTCTAAAAATTAAGTTAAATGTTTACTTGGAAGTAGACTGACAATGTGGGATATTTTCCTCTTTGGGGGTGCATTGGTAGGACGGTACGGAGAGCCTTACTCGGGGAAAATTGAGGGAAATCCGGATTCAGTATTAGCATCCTTTCAACCGACGGCTCCGAGAAAATTTTACTTCATCATTCCATTTGATAGTATAGTTTCTGAACTAAAATTTCACTCCTAACAGCTGTCAGGGGTTGAGATTCCCGTTAAAAATGTACGCCACTGCTAGTATCGGAAGATGGACTCTTGGGATGGGAAGCTGGTACTCATGAAGCCACTATACCACACGACCTCTTGCTGAATATAAGAACAGCAGCTATGCAAGAGTTACAAAGCAGGAAGAAGGCTTCGTTGTAAGAGCTGAAGTATAGTAAAATCCTTTCATATTTACTGCGTCTTCTCCAACTTTGCCAGATTTTCACCACTGAGTTCATCCAAGCCAAGCAAGGCCGCCAAGTTTATATATGTATACATATCGCAGTACTGTTCCACAGTCGTGGGTCTAGGCGTTGATTAGGCGTCTCCCGCGATATCTACTATTCCACAGCTCTTGTCTAATGCTTTCTTTCCAAGATACCCATTCTTCACTTATTTACTCAGTATTTTACATTCTCCTCTTTTTTAGAGCGTTTTCCTCATTTTGGTAGTTATGCGTCACTCATTCATAATGACGCAAGCTATCCATATAATTCTTTTATCAGTTATAAGCTGTGTCTTTACATCCAATAGCTCTCTTAAATCAGTATATGTCTTTCTCATCTAAAACTGTGATTTTCATGCTTCTTGATTCCCGTTTTTCCATTCACAATTGTAATCCCAATTCGAATCTATTCCCAATTTTAAAACATTTTCTTTGACACATATCTAAAAACCGCTCACATAATTCGTATCTGTTCCCAAATCCAAACGCCTCCTATATTACCTGATACCCATCTTGCTCTTTTCCCACCTGTGCGTTAAAATCTCTCGTAAAAATTTCACTCCTTGTCCTTGTGATATCGATTTCGAAGCCTGCTTTCTCTTCATTTGAGCATCGAATTTTTGGGGCCTCTTCTTGGATTATTTTTATAATTATATACTTGTTTTTGACTGCGACCACAATTATTCTGTCTTTAATATACTGCACATCTTCAAGGATGTCGTTTAGCCGTTTATTAATAATAAAGATTACTCCATTTTTCGCAACGGTTTCAGCACCACTACAAAAGAGTCTGTATACTTCCGTAAGCATTGTCTCATGTTGACCTTTTCATCTCACTTCACCGAAAACTAAAATACCCACACTTATAAACTTTAGTAAATATTTCCACCTGAATTATAAAAACATTCCCCCAAAAATAGTTTGCACGCTTTGGACCATGCTCTATAATCTTACCTTTTTTTGGTGATTTTATGGATTATGAGTTGAATAAATAATTACCCTTTGGCAACAGCGTTAGTTTCTAATAATAACAAAGTAAATCGTTTTAGAAGATTGATAAAAAACTTCAAAATATCGCCGGGAATTCCTGTCTATCATAACAGCCAGCTCGCTAAAAAGTATCCCTCCAAAATGCCTTTGAGGAACCCCTGTCAGCATGGGTTTATAATCCCGATAAACCTCGTAAGGACTGGCAATTGCGTTCCCTTCCCTTTACAGCAATCGGGCCTCGCCTTACTGGGAATTTTGCCTCCCATCCTCCTGGAGGGGCCAGCCGCGTCCATCGACCAACACCCCCTCCCTGCGTTATGCAACTGGCGCCTCGAGAGCCAGACTAAATCGCACGTGGGAAGCTCAGTCCATCCAAGTTTCCGACCAACAATGGCGAAACTGGGTCAAAATGCTGCGCACTCAAGATTGAAGTTATTTCCTTATTTGACCAATAAATATTTCACGCTCCAAGCACGTCCACTTGCTGCAGGAACAACAAAGCGCAAAGCAATAGGCATACGATAGAGACATTGCTTCGTAAATGCCAAGGTAATACGTGACTTCGTGAATTTTAGCGGAAAAACCTCAATAGGATGAGCTCGAAGCAGTGATAAACTTCTGCCCAATATTGTATCGGGTTAGGCGAAATCTGAAATTTACCCCAAGGAATATCAGAGCAATATCATGGCCTCACTACAGCCTTTCCATATCTATTGGCTTTACCTCTTCTTTCTGTTTTTGCTCTTAGTGGATCCATGGGGACTTCAATTTATATTTGGTAATTAGTCTCCGTTGATGATTCTTAAGTACTAATGAAAGAGGCATTTTTACACAATAAATGTCCTTATTAACCATCATTACCATAGGTCATTCAATCCTAGAATTGGTTGACTGCAGTACTGCAAGCTCATCTATCCTTTGCCGGCCTCAGTGGCGGCGGGGTAAAGTCCTCGGATAAGTCCTCGCCTTCTAAACCGAAGGTCGCGGGTTCGAGTCCCGCCCGGGTAGGATATTTACACCTCCCTGGGCATGGTTGTGTGTGTGCGTCCATTGTATTAATTACCTAGTAACTGACTTCGGCTGTAGGGTATAAAGAAATTATTATTATTATCTTATGCTTTGCCCTTTCATACACGTCACTCTGCCTATGCACTATCCTTTTTATTTGGTCTATGAAAGTATTCGTCATTATTAATGATATGGCAGTGAAATCAGAAAGCGTAGCTGCTTATATTTTGTTATTACTATAACTTAGCTTTAACCAAAATCCAAAGCTTTCATTTCGAAAGAATAACTTCACCTACATTTTAATGTGAGACACATCATATGACTTGCAATATCAATTATGGATTCTAATTTAAATTCTAATTGGATATCTAATTTAAAAAGTTATATCGGTTTTGCTTAGTCCATCGCTTGGGGAGGAAATGAGGAATTTTCCATGGCAGAGAATATCAATAATCCTTTCATACCTTCTCAAATACTCTCATTGCTCTTTCATCCCTTTCCTACGCGTCTTTATGCCCATTAATGAATTCACCCTAGGCTCGTGGAGCGCTTCAGGTTACATTCCTAGCCAGTATCGGGAAACCTGAGTTAGTTGAACCAGGGTTTCTATCTCCCGACGCCCTTATATCTGAAGATGCCACGTGGGAGCGGGAAGGACTTGAATTATGGGGAGATAAGTGGGAGGCAAAAGGGAGAAGCACGAATGAGAGGTATTCGGTAAACTGTTATTGAGGTATGAGGGTATGCTAGGAGAGAGTTTGCGAGAGAAAATGAGTGAGTACGACGACGGAATAGGACGGAAGGGATATTCTAGCGAGGCGAGGTGGGGACGCACCTGAGGCGCGGGGCCGACGGGGTCGCGTCGTTCCGCGGTTGGCAGGTGCTTGGCCTCCGGTTGATCCAACCGCTCACAGGAGTGGCGCTCCGAAAGGCATCTGCGACTCTCTTTGTGAATATTCGACGGGTCGGAATGGTTTTCGGGGGTGATCTATTTGCTGGCGGTGTGAGGAGCGAAAACGAAAAAAAGGAAGACGTCGGGAATGCGCGAGGACAACTAGGTGGAGTATGAAAAATAAATCGCGCATCACAGGGGATGGAATAGCTTAAGGGTCAGAAATCCTTCAGTAAAACTCAAATACAGATTATATCCACGGTTATGCCTTTACTAGAGGCAAGCCTTGAGCTATTCGTGAGACTGGTTACCTAATGATTACTCACTATAGTGCTGTCTTTATTTCCCGTACGCAAAGAAACAGGATATTTTACACACATTTCCACAAATTGTAAGTCCTCGATTTACGTTGGGGATGCGTGTGGAAGAAAAGCGACGTAAGTCGAAACAACTTAAAAGGAGTCCAGATATACGTGACCACTTCAATCCCGCGATAAATCAAGGCATTAATTTCAAAATTTGTTTTTTTTCCTTTATCCCGGAAAAAATAGCTATTTTAGATAGGATAATTATGTCTCAGTTATTCAAAAACGCAAGCATATGCACTTGCGGTCTATTTTGTTAGAATTGAACAGGGAATAATTTTCCGACAACCCTCTTCAGCATGGACGTAAACTCGAATCAGACGTAAATCAAAACGACGCATACCGAGGACTTAATGTAGTTTTAAGAAATTCAAATATTCAAAGTATTCTCCGACATTAGCATAATTTCAGCACAGTCATGAGAAAAATACTAAGATAGGATAAGGATATAATAAGATAGGATAGGGATAAAAGCTACTGGAATAATTATAGTTCTAAGAAATTAAAGTCCTAAGAAATGAGAAAAACACTAAGTTAAGAATAAAATCTATAGGAAAAGTTACTGTACAAATTCATTATATAGTTGTCCGAAAATTGATGTTGTAATGTTACTGCTTCCTTAAATAACGTCCCTTGGGATAGGAGAGCAAAAGGCAGACGTCATTTATATTAAACACGGATCCATGAGCCCATTCACATAGATGTACGTAGAATGAAATAAATTTGTTGGCTATGCTATGAAATTTAAAAAAGAATATCTATTTCACTATTCGTATTCTCAGGGTAGGGAAAACAAGTTCCTATCCGCGAGCGTCCAGTGGTTATCCACGGATTTCCGGGAGAGACAACTTTCAATAGATAAAGCTGGCTTGTTTAAATAGCCATGAAGACATTTTGCCAGCGAGAAAGTTTTACCATTATTCACGTCACTTATAAGCATTTCAGGCTCTCATTTCTTTATACTAAGCGTAATCAGGAGTTATTACCAAATCACACCCAACGTCTTATGCTGAAGTTGATGAATTGGATATGATATTATCACTTAAATGAATGGAATGATACACTGCGATGCGAAGAGGAGGTCGCAATTTTTCTCCTTAGATAACGTTACGTTTATATTTTCTTAGTCTTTTTATTCATGCACCGTCCACGTATTTTCACAATTCAACCGATCAAAATTGCACCAGACATTTTTTTAAATATTTTGGAATAGAAGATTATGTTTCCTGCAGTGAAAGAACATTGGAGAAAACTTTTGTCTCCAAAATGACGAAGTATCGGCATTTCCTCTCTATATGTCCTCTCTTTACTCATGCCTGGGATATGTTCTCTCTATACTCATATCCTCTCTATACTCATACTTATACCCATGCTCATATAGGCATTTGTTCTCTATACTCCAACGCATAAAGAAGCCCGTATTTTCACAACCCATCCGAGCAAAAGAATTATCTATTTTAGAGATCGAGACCTTATCGAATGCAAATGAATGTGATGGCTGAAATTAAAATCAGAAGGGGAAAAAATATAGGTAATAGTGAACGCTTGAGAGCGGTAGGTAAACTTTTAATCGTTTGACGAGAAACACGCCATCCGTGAGTAAACGTGGAGTCACTGCGGCGACAGAGATGGCGAAGATAGCGTCAGAGAAGGAGGTAGTCGAGCAGATGCACAAATATGAGGAGATAAGCTGAGAGGGCGGGAAGGGGAGGATCTCTTTCAAGGAGAAGGATGAAGGGACGGTGTAAGGAGAGGGGAATAGGATGCGGAGCGGCGAGAAGGAACTAGAGGGGAGAGGCGGTCTAAGGAGTTCGGACGTGGAGCTGGAAGAGCGGCAGGGGGGTTTAAAAGGGGAGTGGCGGAGGGAGGTGGCGAGGAGGTGCAGGTGGAGGCAGTGGATGGATCGATGCCGGAGAGTCAGAGAGGTACCGAGCGAGAAAAACCAAATGCCGTAAAACAAGGAGGGTTTGCGCCCCTCTTTAAGGAGGATGCTGTGCCGTACCCTACCTTACGACATCCCCTCCCACCATCTTCCAGGACTGTGTCGCCAAGAGGGGAGGGGCTGGGTAGATCGTGAGGTGGAGGTTGGATGGGAGGGAGAAATGGACAAAGGCGAGCCCTCGTGGACATATCTAGAGATGGAATAGGAGCCCACCTCTCCTCAACTCTCCCTCACTCGCCCTTACCCACTCGCCTCTTGAGGTCATTCCTTCTCGTCCCTCCGCTCTCGTACTCCAGAGTCATAATCCTCTCTCTTCCCCCTTTCACCTCCTCCTCCCACGTCCTTCCCTGCCTCCCACTCAACCTCCCGAGGGCGCATGCATCATATAATCCCTCTCGCTTGATGATGATGCACCGCTGCGGCGATATGCTTTCACCCTCAGTGTTTTCTCTCTCATATGGTAACTGCTGCGAGCAACCTTTAAGGAAAAATCAGTTATCTGTGTTCGCATATAACTTAAAGAGCGAGTTTGCGTTGAGTTTCCTTTGTCATGATGACACGACTACCACGTCACCTACCTAACAAAAGAGAATTCAATGGCTTTCTCCAAATCTCCTTAAGGCATTAATTTCTTCATTCAATGGCTTTCATCTTTGGGGGAAATATCGTCAAACTGAACATTGTAATGTAATCGTTGCTATTTACTTGAGCCGATTTATTATTTTAAAAAATGGAAAATATCACGAGCCAAGGTCCTGTCGAGGAATTCCAGTTTTACTGCAGAGTAAGTGTAAAAGGCGTTTAAGAAATGTTCTATTCTTGTCTATCAAATTCTACAGGCGTCATCAAAATCATTTAAGTTGCTTCCATTAAACTCCTCATTTTCACATATTTCGCTCCTAATGTAACTTCATGAATCCGTTAAAAATGTAAAATCTCATATGTACCCATTTTAATATTAATTTTTTCGAATCTTTTCTTCCAACTGCCAAATGTCAGGTTCATTTACTTTTCTTTTATGTGTATTAGTAATTACTTTTCATTCAATGTATATAAATTCCTAAATACTGACCACACACACTGCGTTTTCATAATTTGGTTATTCAAACTCGATTGATCGATTTATCTTTTAATGGATGTTGCAAATTTTAAACGATAATCGTAAATTTTGTATCAATGTTCGTTCTGCCAAGCAAATGCTTGAATAATCAATACTTCTCATGAATGTCGATTCATGGCATAAAGTACAGGTTTTTGCCACTAAAGTTAGGAGTAATTAAGCAAGTTACATACCGTTAATGTAGTTCTTCATAGGTAATAATTAATTATTCCATAAACGATCAAATATTCGTGCAGAAAACTAAACTCTAAAAATGACGTTATTTTGACCCAGAGCCTCCAAACTTAATGTCAAAGTGCTTCGGCACTTTTCAGGGGGTCCTAGGCAAAAAAAGGTTACTCTGGATGTGAGTATTAGCGAAATCAGAAAATTTGACACGCTAATAATAGATTATGTTGAATTAAATCATCGCATATCATTAGCGACGATCACTATTAGCAAGTACTCATATTTTCATCACAAAATTCAATAAAACCATTAGTTTGAATTATATAACAGTCCATTTAAGATGTAATTAAACTGAGGTTCAAATTGTGACGCACTATTTGAAAGTACCGACCATAAAATGAAGAATTATCTGGGGCATTTCCTTATAATTCTTCCCCGGGCTGAATAAAATTATACTGTAGGCCTCATGTGTCCTGTAGGCCGTACTTTATAGAGACCCCTACTAACCAATAATATTTGCATAAAAACTTACATAACTTTCAATCAACCAACATTGTCTATTTTAAATCGAACGTACATTGCAAGTTAAATACATCATAATAAATCTATGAACAAAAATAAAAAGATTAAGTTTTTTGTTTCTTAGAAATCTGAATAATTACATTGATAAAATTTCACTTCGTTCATGGTTAATCCGAATCTTGTCATTTAGAAAAAGAAATATTCATTTATAAGTGAAAACAAATTGCAATGATCCGCAATAAGTGTAGTCAACATACATTTTTTAATGCTATTAAAATAGTCAAACGGTGTCGACTGGAAATACTTATTATGATACGTCGACTAGAGGAACAAGATGACTTTTTCTGAACTAAGAGTGAACGAGGGAATAACTTGGCAGCTCTCTATTGAATAGGCAGAGAATAAAAAATAAGACTGACAAAAATCCTCTCGTCTCCACAGAAAAGGAGAAACTCTCGTCATCTAGGTGATATTTGAATTTAAGCTTTTTAATTGGCTTAAATGATAGAAAACTCAGGAAAAAATTTGAAGAGATAATTTTTTTCAATGAATTTGGGAAACAGTAGGACTTTTGTTTAGTTATTAATTACGTAGAGTGCTCATAGCTGTGGTTACAATTATTAAAATAGTTTTATTTTCCATTTTCGTGGAACTCAGAGGCGTAAAATGTGATCTGAAGACTTATGGTGTATATAAATCTTTCAGTTAGAAGATTTTTTGACAAATCCTGTTTTTATGGTTATTACTGTATGCATTAATTCCTTTGCCAAATTAATTTTTTAATATCAGATCGAATGTTAGGATACCTTAAGCAAATAACTGGAGCCAAAAAAGGGCACCCTTCTAATCTCAATAATGAAATTTGCGAACGAGTTGGCCAATTAAGAGATGAATCGACCACTTTCCATCCAATTTTTTAGATCTCTAAAATTTTTCATGATTTCAATTTACATGTTCGCTATGATTCAGATTACAGCAATATCTCTGATATCAGGGCCCTTCAATACTATAAAATGTTCTAATGTCTAGCCATTTCTTTAAATCATCAGTATGATTTCTGATCGGAATCATGGTATATACTCTTTTTCTCCGTAAGACTTTTTTAGAGAAATTGATTGCTTGTAGGTAGTTTTAATTTTTAAGGAAAATTTAAGCAAAAACCCTATCTTATCCATATTTCTCTACCTTAATAGTGTCCATTGTATTCCGACAAACATACTGTCTATTACGTAAGTTTAATAACCTAGCTTTGGTAAAAAGCAGCACTGAGTTTCGAAACAAACACAGAAAGCACTGCTCTGACCTTTCCTGGCAAGGATCGTGTTATGAACACAATCTCATGTAACTTTCATCTATGCTGGCAAGCAAACATTCCAACCGTTAAAAAAAGATAATTTTTCCATATATCCTGCATTTTCCAACGGCAGTGATAGTTATATGTCCTTATTGAGATTGAATAAATACACTTTGTGTAATCCACTTAAAACTTTAATGGTATTGTGTGGATTATACAAAGTGTATTTATTTCATCTCAATATGAATTATAAATTCCATAAAGTTAGCTAGCAAACCATTGGAGATAGGAGTTATAGGTGGTAGTTTGACTGTGAAGTGTGAGCAATATTTAACTGTATTGAAAAGCTCGAAATTTTGCAGGCGAATTTGTGGCAATTCATGCCGGTCAAAGTGACCACAAGTGTTTTTTTTCGACTTTTAAACAGAACTTTTGGATCTTAAGTACACTACATGGGGTAGAAATATACTAAAAATGTTCTAATGGCAGTATTTCCCCCACTTTTTAATCAAACGTTAAAACAGTAGTAATGGTGAAAATAGAAATATAAATTAAATAATGGATTACGGTTATTCAAAGGTTAGTTTTGCCTGTTTTAAATCTAGAATATCAATACGGGTTTGTTTTTTTCTTTTCCATGAGTGTCTCAAATTCTTCCTGTCGATCACGTTCAAAACGAGGGCTCATCGTGGTCAAGGGAGAATTGACGCAAACTCGATAGTCTTGTGTCATGAACAGAGGCGGGTGGTAAAACAGCTGGATTTGAAATGACAAAAAAGTTCCGGGGCGCGTTTCCGACCCGAAGGCCCGCTCATTCGTTGCGTGCCCGCCTCCTGGGGCAAAGGAGGGAATGGGGGGGGGAGGTGGGAGTGGGTGGGTTATAACGCGTGAGCGGCACCCCGCACCGCGTAGATGACATGCAATATCGAGAGACGTCGGGCCACCGGAAAAATAAGGGAGGGGAGGGGGACTGACCCCATCGCCCCTTTAAATTCCTCTCATCCCCCCTCCCCTCCCCCCCCCCGGTCGCTCAGACGTGGTCCCCCAGCGCCGCCGCGGCCAACTGCAATTACGACTCTCCCTCAACCACCCACACTCCCCCTCCTCCCATTTTATCCCCATTATTTCCTTAATTGCTTTCATGTTTCCTCACCATACCTCGCTTTATTCAACGCTGCAGTTCTACCCCCTCCCGCACAGTTGTATTTGAGAGAAAAATTCATCGTGACTTTCAGTACCTAAGTAATATTCCGTCGAATTGACTATCTAAACAACACTTTAAGAATGTACTATATTCTATCATTTTTATTTCCACAGGGTTTTGTCACGCTTTTTTATTTTATTAGAACCAGCTTGCGCTATTGGATTAAACAATTGAAAAATGAGTTTTATGGAAAGTTTCAATCATGAGCAAGTCTCAAACATTGATCGTCCAATCCTAAGATTGGTTGACTACAGCCTCCCCCCATTACCTATCTAATGCTTGTTCCCTTACTTTATGGTAGCTTTTCCTATGTACTTTCCTCTTTATTCGGTACATGAACTAATCGTGGGTCTTTCTCTGGGGACTTTTCCCACAATTTACCCTCATTTATGCTCTTCACAAACCCGATTCACTTCAGGGTATGCCCAAACCAACAGGTTCTTCTTTCCTGGAAAGTGTTCCATATACTTTATTATTTCTAACTCTGTCCATCAATTTGATCTTCAGCGTCCTTCTTTAAGCACCAGGTTTTGAAGACTTCTAATCTCTTCTAGTCTGCTTTTTCAATGGCCCATACTTTTGATCCATTGAGTGCCACGCTCCACACAAATGTTTTCACACATGAGCAAGTAAGGTTGCATAAAAATATCAGTATCATAATTCATTTGCAAAGCTTTTGCGAAAAATTTTCCACGAATTGATGCCTTTCTCTTTGCGCGTCGAAATACTCATATATTTTCTATTAGTTCTCAGTTTATTTTCATTAGTTTGACATTAAGGCCGCAATGATCTTAAAAGGTTTTAAATTACAGCACTTCATGTTTTGCTATTTCTACTACTTTAAGCGACAAGTTTGATGAGAGGTTTCTCCTTTGTGAATGGGATGTCTACACTTGCGTGTATCTGACCTCATCTTAGTGATTTTTTTCCCGAGACAGGGCAACACACTCATCCCTTCTCCCTGTCCCCGCCCGCCCACCTTCACTCTGCCACCCAAATAACAAACCGCAGACTAATAACTTTGAGCCATTCCCTATTTTTTTCACGCAGACCCTACCAGTTCTTATTTTCTCTCTAAGGGCATAAAGTTGGCTGGTCGCACGCGTGCCGCACGTAAATTGAGCGCACGCCACGCCCACCCCCCTCTAACTAACTCCGGATTTTCTCACGGCAGGAAAAAAACTCCAGGAAGTTCAACAGGAGGGTGAGGTGAGTCAGGAAGTTTTGATGACTCGGATCAATACAAGGTTTAAAGTTTTCCACTCATTCTCTCTTACATATTACTCTTAATAAAATGGATATTAAAATTACGAAACATGCAAATAAATTAAATTAAATGATTTATTTGACTATTAAAATTTTTTTATTATCATCATTCAGATTTAGCGACAGCAAGTATCTAAAACGCAGTGAAAAACGTAAGATATATAAATATGAGTTGCATGTATACTTACTTATTTAGTGTTTTTAAGAATAAATTTTTTTTCATTAATATCTAACAATATATGGGAAGATAAAAAGACCTAAAGAACGCTAAATTTGGCCTTGGTTAACAGCAAAATATCACTGTATAGTAGCTTTAAGGGTAAAGGCATTCCTACTGTCATCTTTTATACCTGGATCAGTGGTCGTGAAAGCATACTATGCCCTTATCTACTAAGTAATAAATCTGCTATCCCCCTAGCCTTCGTGTCTTAACTTTCATCTTTACTGTAACGATTTTGTAAGTGAATCATTCTGATAAGTCAGCCTTTTTTAAATATATGAATGAGTGTTCTATATACCAAAACACAAACTATTGAATAAAATTCCTATTTGGCTTTCTACACTATTTCCAAAGATAATTAAAATAAAGTTTGAGTACCAACAAAAAAAAGACATAGCAAAGCTATCGGTAAAGTGTCCATGTTTCCTCTAAGTAAATCGGAAACAGTATTAAGCTACATTTTGAATGTGTCTGAACGAGTTGTTTTCATAGTATTTTGACGCGTCGTAATCATGGTTAAAATAGGAATCCATCATTGCACACCAGAATAATAATACAGATAAAACACCAATCATTCGTTGCTGAACACACATCCCACAAATGTAAAAATAGTTTGATCTGGTCGTATGATCTGGAACACAGTTGTCCTAAAGTTACATATATACTTTTCTACCTGGTATTGGAAAGAAACCTTAATCCCGTGTATAAATTTGTGTGAATAAATGAGTGATTTTCCGCCATGATAGATCACACATAAATCCATCACCCCTTTCTAATTGGCCAAATTACTGAATGAAGTGCCCTCGCCTGCCCTATTCTTCAGATTCTTCTCGCTCCGAGTTTATATTGCTCACTTATTTTGTTGAGTTTTTAGGAATTCTCTATTTCCTAAGGCCTGATGAGTCTGTATTACAACGTATAGGAAGTGTATTGCGCCTGAAGGCAATTATGTTGATTGTTGTAACAAGAGTTCGTTGAAAAACATTTCTGAGTTTTACAAGCCTTTATTAATCAAAATAACCTTTTTTCCAATTCGACAGCTTTTAATATATCTCCACTGCAAACGGTCTTCCCATAATTAGTACTTACTATACTGAGCCTTTCTTTGTCAGTCATATTTTCCTCTCGATTTTTGGCATCAATTATTAGTCAAAGGCACTTAACAATTCTCAAATTTCTTAGTAGAGCTATCGCCACAATGAAAATTATTGGTCGCTACAAGATACTGCGCTCCATTTCAAGGTCTTTACAACACTTTTATAACTTTCTGAGCCAGCATTTGGATGTAAAATTGCCTATTACAGAACTAAATATCTTTCCTTGTATTACCTTCATCAGTGCTTTCGTCCAAACAAAACTCGTCACAAAAGCGTAATTATTCCAGGTTTTACAGTTACTATTTACCTTCTTAAATATCCACTTTGGGTTTACATGCGATTACAGTTACATCACTTATATTTAGTGTGACTTTTCTATTCACTCACACTGGCTCTTTATTTCAATCTACTACGAAAGTAAGAAATTGGACAGAAGGAGTTGGGATATTGGAGTTAAGCATGATGATTCTGGTAATTCTGATGGATACATATACGAGCAAACGTATGACAGAATCCTTATACGTTCTGCACCAAAGCCGTTATTTATACGCAGTGTAAAAGCGAAATGACTGAATAGAGCGATGGATAATAATGGCATATGTCACTGGTGAACATAATTCATCGTGCCGTTGAATAACTGGTCTCCATGGAAGTTTCTCGACCGCAAGGTTGGTCCTTACTTAATGAAATACAGCGTATGATTACCTTGATAACCAACTTAAAGCTGCACCAAAAGTCAGAATCGTATAGGGCTTCCAGTAAAATTGTTGAAAATTCATATTTCTATGAGTAATCTAAATGAGAGATTCGATTGTCGCATTTTGCAGGACCTCTATGACGACGGTATCATAAAAATGGTGTTAAGTATAAGATAATAAAATGCTCGATTAAACAAATGATGAATATTCATACATATAAAAGCCTATGGTATTAAAGGAAACATTAATTAATGGTTATTTTGTTTGCTCATGCGTTGATGGTTTGAGAATTAAATTGGACGCATTTAGAAGACTTTTACCACCGCTAAAACCTCAGCGACAATATTCTGAAAGCGCTAAAATTGTTATCCTGTGAAGAATGCAATACGCTAAACATTCTGTTCCACTGTAGCCTACCTTCACGGATGAAGGCAGACAGGGTACCTAACCCGGTCGTTAAACAGCGCATCGCTGAGTAGAGACCACTTCGTAGCTTACTTGCATCGCAGGGGAACAAATCGCATGAAAGAGAATATTTAAACCGAACGGTTCCCAATCTATGAATCAAATCTGCCCACCATTTTCTGTGAAATCGTATTGCTAATGATATTAACAATGGGAATATTTTTCGTATTTACATCGGAGCTGGGTATTTATAGCTCCAACTTCCAACTATTAATCTTCATTCCTTGTTTCCTTGAAAATGGCTTCATGGGAACAAAATTTCATTCCTCTGAGAATTTTAGACCTAATAGAACTATGAGCCATAACATCGTTAAGTTGCTCTCCCCTTGCAAATCGTGTAAGCATGTAAATATGAGATGCATGAATTCAAAATTTCGAGTATACGACTTAGGTGAAAAGTTCAAGAATCCGTAGCCTATTTTATCCCGCAGTGAAAAAGAGTCGTTGAAGAAAATTCATCCCTGGTGGCTTTACATGCACTGGAATCGTATGATAAGGCCGTATTTTGCACACAATGAACACGAAGAGCTTATGGGTGACGCGTAGAGATGCCAAAATAACAGCAGTCTTAAAGGAGAAGTGTTTTTTTATGTGGTGAAATAAGCAAGTTAGGCACACAAGTTATGGATGTAGGAAAAAGAAACCCATATCAATGTCTCACTACCTTACTTAAAGGATATTATAACATACTGTACATTCATATATCAATTGGTCATTGTTCAAACAAACTTCCATTAAGAATGATTTTACATTAAAAATTAAACCGTCCATTTTCTATTGATAAGGGTGACACAGTTATTCACAAAATGGATCAGTAAGAAAACAAATTAAACTTTTTTTACTGAGTGTAAGAACATACTGCAACGATTACGAAGTTCTATTTCATTCTCCTCACTATAAGGAGGTTTAAATGTAGTGGCTAGAAAATATTTTAATAATTATATACATTCAAATCATAATTCAATGAAAATGATCTCAGTCTCCAAACTGGAGATATTCTTGGATAAGAGAAAATTAGTCAGAGATTACCTCTTTCGTCAATTTATTAACACTCAGAAATCTTTGTCCAAAATAGAATTAACTTGTACTTGAAGAGCACTTAGAAAACACAGAGTTCTGAAAATGTAGTTTTGTCACAATTAGATGAAATTAGCATAAAGATACTTAACATAATGATACAGGTAAAGACCGTTTAAGGATTTAAGACAAAGGATATTAAAGGGGGAGAACTGGAACGCATGGGAATCGCTGCAGGAAACCCTCACGAAAACAACTGCAAGGGATAAGAAAGCTCATTTATTTGATTTGAGGAATCCATCAAATTACATCTTGCTTTATTTCAACGGAAAGTGATAAAATAGAGGAGATGAGGGCTAATTAATGAAAAAACAGACCTGAGTTCATAAGAAAAATGATTGCACAAACTTATTTAGGTGTTTTATTTTCTCGAGCATATTCCCAATCAATAAACACCTAATATTTATTTCGATACGTCCCTTATGGATATGAAGGATTCAAAAATTGAAGTTGTATAGAAGTCAGTACAATGAGCAGAATTTAGCCCTCGTTCAGGAAAATTAATTAGATAGTTACAGGTATGACCTAGTCAGTGTAAGAAACGACCTTGTTCATGACAAAACTTTGTTCAGTTCCACAATTGCAATGACCGATTTTACCGTGATAAGACCCGACTTATTTATAAATGATGCCTTCTCATGATGAAATCTTACACGTTAATCATTAAACTGTGGAAATAGAAAATGTTTTATTATTTTTAAAATATCTCTCTATACCGTCACAACATCTTGGCAAAAGAATATTTTTAGAATAGATTTAAAAACGCCATCGAATTTGAAGAACGTTTTCATTTGTCCTGAATCCTGTGGTTAAGGCAAAATTTATACTTGTATTAAAAAAATATCTCTCTTACCATTTAAAAGCTACATTGTGACCGCTACATAATTTGTGGCATGCAAACTGATACCTATACTTTTTAACAGTTTGTTGTAATACATTATATATTATTGAAATGTTGTTCACTATTCCTGAGACAACATTTACCTAATCATCTTAACATTTCTTATATTATCGACCCCGGTGTCGGCGGGGTAAAGTCCTCGCCTTCTAACCCGAGGGTCACGAGTTTGAGTCCCGCCTGGGTAAGATTATTCAATGCCCAGGACATGGGTGTTTGTGTTCGTCTAATGATATGTTAAAACACTTGTAATTGGGGAAACCTGTAAGTGTTAAAGAAATTATTATTATTATTATTTTTGCTCGTCTTCATTTGAGAAAAGGCCGAAGAACGTCGGTATTATATGGCACAGGGACTTTAAAAATCGGTTATTTCATACTCACCTGACCTTCATTTGAGAAAAGGTCGAAGAACATCAGTATTACATGGCACAGGGACCTCAAAAATCGGCTAGTTTATACTCACCTGAAAACAAGGGCATCCATGAAAACCATTCCTTTCTCCTTTTCCCTCCACGTCCTCTTGTGACCCACCACATTAACAAATCTAAAAATCTGTTTTGCTCACTTTCCTCGTCGTCCGGAATTTCCAACACCATAATCTTCATACGGGGATTTGTAGTCTCTTTTTTCCTCGCCTACCGTCCTACCTCGACTGCTTTAGGGAAGGATGAAGTACATTTTGCCCGAGTGGAGTGTGAAATAAAATTAAGAAACGAATCTTCTCCCCATGACTAATCGCCGCGAGATTACCACTCGCCTTCGCCTACCGAGAAAAAAGGCTTTTGTGACCCGTCATCTCCGTGGAGTTGGTACGTGTGTGATAGAGGGGCAGGCGTGCGTGGGTGGACGTAACAGGAGGGAGGAGCTCAGGGAGTGGAATGACACGTATTCCGCTCTCCCTCGGGAGAAAGGGAAGGAGCGCCGGGATGAGGCCTGGAGGAGGGAGTGGGCTCGCCTGGGGGAGAAAGGCAGGTACGTCGGCGGGGCTCTCTTGCGGCGTCGCCCGGGGTATTGAGAGAGCCGGCCCCCGGGCGTGGGTTGGGTTTTGTGCGGCGGGTGGAAAGGAAGGAGAACGATCACACACATACGAGGATGGGGAGGAGATGCGGAGCAAATGGAGTGACAGGATAAATAATGAGGACGGAGAAGTATAGGTGGGAGTAATGCTGAGGATGAAGGAAGGAGTCAACAAAATTGAGAAAATTTAAGAGAAAGGAGGAAGTGCTCACATAAGCGAAGTGCTCACATAAAGGTTTTATGAACATAGCGGGGTAATGAGGCATTCGTGTTTTAGAATTCATGGCTCATCTTGTGAGGAAAAAATCCTTCAGAAAAGATATAGATGCGGTTTCCTGATTACCATGTGTTTTTGACATTAGAAATATATATCCTGATATATGAAGCATGAACTTAAAATATCCACAAAGGCATTCAAGTTGGTGAGAGGGACTGACCGCTCTAAGAGTACTGGCCCCGCATAGATGCAAAAATCATATAAAAATAAGTAAATTTTTCTGATTGACTTAATTGCTTCCGGCATTGTGGGGCTCTCTTACTGATAATAAGTATGTGGCTTAGTGTCTCTAAAAATATTTTACATGCGTAGATACGCTAAGTTATAAATTGCTTTAAACTTTTTCCTGAGAACCTTCGGTCCTTACTCCACAGACGCCAAGGTAATCCATTGTGGATTAACTCATGATCGACGCTTGTACACTCTTGAGAGAAAGAGAAAGTGAAAGAGGGAGAAAGCGCTACCCTCCAACTTCTCGCCAACCACTCCTTTATCTAACATCACTCTGAAATCAAATACAAAGTATCAAAGCATAAGTCAAATGTTCTATATCAACAGACAGAATCTCACGTGCAGGGTTTTATAATATGAATGTAATGAGATCTGATATATATGTCGCAATTGATAAAATGGTATGAATTTCACGTATTGTGTGTAGTGCCTCTACTCAACATCATCAAGTAAGCTCCGCCCCCCGTCATGCATTATTCTTCACTTTCCTCCTTGAGATGGAGCACCAACCGATAAAAATGGGCGGGAGGTATATGTGGAAGGAATGGGAAAACGTTTTGGCGCCGAGAGAAGGGAAGAAGTGGAGGAAGAAGATGCGAGGGGATCGGCCGACCGTAAAAAAGGGAGGAAAAAGCTAAAAGAGCGAGGGGAAGAGGAGGAAGAGAAAAAAAATCTCTCGAGGGGAAGGAGGAATCTTTTGGGAGGTGGGCGCTCACAGAGTGCTCGGGCTGAAATATGGCAGCTTTGGGAGATAAGGACGAGGTTCCGAAGGAGAGAGAGCAAGCATGAGAGAGAGAGAAAAACGACAGAGAAATCAGCGTGAACGGAAGCAAAGTTATGCAGATTTAGAAAGAACGAAAAAAGGTAGAGAGGGAGAGATTTTCTGGAGGAAACGGTGTAACGGAGGGAGGAGTAGGGAAAAGTTTCCAAAAGTGGTGAGGGCAGCGGGATATGGTTCGGATTAGCGGACAAAATCCCCAGGAGGAATCCCATAAATGTGTTTTTTGAGTGTTGTGAAACGAGATGAAGTGCGAGGAGGGGAAGGAGGGAGAACTTGGGCACAGAATATGCGAGTGAGGGAGAGAGTGCGTGGGTGGAGTTAAGGTTGTTTCACAATGCAAACGAGGCCCCCTCTCAACCCGTGCCGTACGCCGCACACTCGCTTCCGCGCTTCGTTAGCCACCGCAAAGGAACCGCCGAGGCCTCTCTCCCCATTCGCGATGCAGAAGGTCTTTCACCTCTCTCGTTTTCCTTACTTACTCGTCGGAAGCACAACCACCATCAAGGTCACATCTCGTCGCCCGGTGAATGTGCCCCCGCTTCCCCTCCCTCCTCCATCCCTCACCACTTCGCAGGCCGCCACGCTTCCCGCTCAGAGATCTCCACGTAAAAAATAATAATTGTTGACAGCGGGAAAAAATTTTAGTGGTGAAATTATCATAAATTTACAAAACAGTAAAACTGATTGGTGAATTACCACATGAAGCTCTGGTATTACACTGCCTGGTTAACGTCAATCACCAGACGATTAATCCTTTCCGTTAATTTGATGTTAGCTGGGAGTTCGGGTTTTGTATTCTATATTGGAGTGTTAAAATGTAGGGCTACATCTTCATAATTGTGAAGAACATACTTGAATGTAAAATGGAGGGAAAAATCCCCAGAGGAAGACCCAGGAATAAGTTCATAGACCAGATGAAAAGGAAAGTTAATAGGAATAGATACCAGGAACTAGTATTAGATAGGGAAGGGTGGAGGGCTGCAATCAACCAATCTTAGGATTTAACGACCAATGACGAATTGGAGTGTTAGTCGCTTGACGTGAGAATAATCGACGGAAGATCGAACAAATATCGGATTTAACGCCAAGGAAATATTTAACTGGGGACATTGTGTATCACAAAAACGGACCGAGAAGAGGTATATCACATGGTCTGGGTAGATTTCTCGGCGAATGAGGAGAGGAATGGAAAGAGACTCTCCGACGGCATCAACTCAGCGTAAACATAGGGCGCTCAGAGGTCTATGCCCCGTTTACCAGACTTTTCTGCCGTGCTCTCTATGTGGAACTCAAGTAGGGATAGGAATTGCAACGAAAAAAATCGAATTTGGATCCAAGGGACGTGAATCTGGTTCACAGCCGAACATTTTGACCACAACCCCCTATGATTAAATGTGCATCAACATCGCATTATTTTTTAGTTTCCACTACATAGACTCAATTATAGTACTCTCTCATCCAGAGTTAATTTTAATGGTTGGCTATGATTGCACATTGCTGAGGTCATTTCGTACTCAGACCAAAGATTTGAAAACAGAATACTCGAGATTGGAGGGATAACCATTATTGTTAGTTTATTACGAAACGTTTCGATAATAAAGGATCCTTTGACATGTGAATTTTTTTCAATTGCAATCCTGGATCATTTGCAATTTCGAAGAGGTTCAGGTACTTAAAAAAAACCCATAATTTGTTGTATAGATGCTCCAAGAGTCACCATCCAAATTTTTATCTTTACCTCTAGGGTCAAAACCAAACGCTCTTACCACTGGGCTGCCATGTCGTCATGCGTTGAAGACGTGGTGCAAAATTGAAATATGTCTATATGAATTCTTAGGATGACCTTTTCCCCTTATAATTATTTCCCAATCATTCCTCAACCATGTCACGGGTAGCTAACGGTAACGGTAACGATAGCTTTTAATAAGCTCAGAATTGGAGGATATTTTGTCATTTTTTTAAGCTCCCACAATTTTGAACTGAGAACAAAATTTGAAGAATTAAGGATTAATTAAATTTTTCTCTTTAAAAAATTCTCTCGAGATTGTGTGAGCATCTTTTCTGAGTTCATATTGACGAATAAAGAAAGTATGTTATTTATAAAACGAGCCTTACATGCTTTTCTAACGAAATTTTATAGTGATTAAATTGTGATATTTATATATCCTTTCAATATTTATATATGTTTCATCCAATTTTCTTTGCTATCGAAACAGTTTATGAATGGAGTAATATGCAGAATTTTATACCAATTCTACAGGTACTAAGGTTTTTCTCCAAAAAAAACCTTCGCCATCCACCCAACTTTCTCTCCCAAGAGATTCCCTTCGCTCCATATTTCCCCTTTCTAAGTTGGCACGCGGCAAGGACTAACTTCACAGGACTGTTTTGAGCGTGCCTCATGCGCCGGGTAACTTCGCAAGTGAGCCAATGATATACTCCACCGTAGTAGTTCGTTTCGAATTTCCAAGTTGTGTGCTGGATAGCATAATGCGTGCCCTACCTTCCATAACGGCTGCTGGGAGCATAGACAACCCATTTTATGTTGACGTTTCTCCACACCAATAATCGACCAACCCCAAATTAGAGCCTGTATCAATTTGATAAATGGAATATTAGCATCTATAGCCCCATTCAATATGCGAAATGTGTTAGTAATTCTCGAAACGGCAAGTAATGGCAGCCGCAGATTTTCAGAGGCTTCAAGAAAAACTTTTTCTCCAATATAATGGAACATATTCAACGATTTTTTCCATATAACCGTTGTAGTTTCATTAATAATTATTCATTATCCTGTAGGGATAATTTATCTCCACAAATCAAATGTAGTTCTGGAATGAAGAAAAAAGTGGTTGGGGCTAAAATCCTTCAAAATAATCACTCAATATTTGCCCTTGATTTCAAATGAAGAAGCATTTATGCTCTTACTTTTTATTGTCGTTCAAAAATAAATTCCAAATATATCTCTTTCTAATAACGAAAATACACCAGTTTTCTCTCTAGTCTTAGTAACTTGCGTCACGTACCAAGAACGCCAAGTGTTCTGTGATTAACACGAAAAGAGCAAGAAATATTAAGTAAAACTACTAGACATTGTTTTATTATTTTATTTGTGAAGTGGTTCGATATTTTCTATGAATACTTGAATGACCCAAATTCTCTCATTTGGCAGTTGAGCGCTTCACCATTTGTATATCTTTAGAGGCGTGAATGTGAATTAATATGTCGTCAATAAATATCATTACCTCAACCTGTCAACCGAGAAGCGGCGTCACATATTCCTTGCCTTCAGTATTCCGTGTAACAAACTCACATTTCAGCGATAGTTATGCAACTATTTTGGTACTTTATGCGTAAATATTTACATTAATAACACAGTGAAAATATTGCATTCGCATAACACCCGTGATTGATTGACTTTCTCAGAATATCAATGTACATATTGTTACCTCGGGGAGGTGGCGTAGAAACGCCATCAATATTCAAAATTGCTAATGTTGTTACAACCAATTAAGAATGGATATTTAAGCATTAAATTATGTTAATTTCTATTGCTCTATGATGCATAGATTTGAGATAAAAAGTCTGAGCGTTGCTTACCATCTTCTCTATCCACGTGGATTTCTGTGCAATATTCTTAGTGTGTGCGGGTATCAACGGGAAATACAAGGCCAATTAAATTTTGAAGTGGTTCAATAACTGGCTTTTTCCGTCCCGGCATGCTCCCTTGTACACGTACACGGGAGGTTAACCGCCGTTCCCTTTAAATCCGAGGGAGAGAACGTTGAGTTCAACAAAAACGTTTTCCGCGCACTTGCCGTCGGATATTAGAATATCGCCACGCCGTAGTCATTTGTTTCTCCTCAAGCTTTTTTTATGGTTTTGCGGAAGCTGCAGCGTCTTCCCTGTGGGGGCCTCCAGGCACACTAACACACACACACGGATGAGGTAAAAAAAAGACCCTGCGCCATCTCATCTTCCTCACATGCGGGGAACCGCACTATGTCTTCATCCTCCACAATCCCATTCTCCTTCCATCCTCAATCTCCGCTACACAATTCTTCTCTCTTCGTCGTCTCTTCTTTTGTGCAATCTCCACCCCTCGCCCTGTCCTGATCCTACTCCAATTTTAATCCCGTTTAAATCGTTTCCCCACTTATTTTCTTCTCTACCTTCTCACTATTCCCGTTTTACTTCATTTTTTCGTAAGACATTTATAAAAAAACCTCTCTAAATGTGAACCACTTCTAGAAACTATTCAAGCCGGCATACTTAAGAATCGAGGAGAACTCATAAGTGTATGTGTTGTATTATGGAGTGCCCCTGGGCTGAAGTGCATGCTACCCACTTAAGTATGAATCCATTAATTTTCACTTTAAATCCTTACTTGCATGTCAGATGTGAGTACATACCAAGTTCACTCATTCTCCCATTTTATCCCGAATCGACATGATAAATATGGTTTTGGACCCACTCCATCTAAACCTACTCAATGTGAATATGTATAATCTTTATCGTACATTACTGTCAGTTTTTCCGGCATTGAGTCTCTCTCAAGTTTCTTTTACCTTTTTTTCTTAACTTCATTCATAGTGAGGTATGTCCAAAAGAAAACATTCAGGACTTAATTTATTTCATCTCTTCAATATCCTTGCGTTACTTGATTAGGAGTGTTTCTTAATTTTCTGCTCATAATGTCTTCTCAAATTTTCCAGTGGATTAACCTTTAACACACCTCTCTACTATCTGCCAATTTTCCGAACCCTTTTCATGTTTTTCTACCGTCTCTTCCCCTTCTCCCACCATTAACTCCTCTGTCTCCCTTCAAACCCACTAATTATTCCCATGTTCTTAATGTTTTCTCTTCTCGTTCTCCCTTCTCTCACGCAGTCCATTTGCTACCAAAGCATTTCTTCTCTCTATTTTCATTGCTGTCCTTCCTCTACCCATTTCCCTTAGGTTCTTCTATTGCCTCCCGTGTCCTGGATGCGTTAACTGTTCAAACAAGCACCCGTTGGCGTGGAGCCCCTAAGGTTGCCCAGGCCCATCCTCCATCCCTTAAACGTCTGCCTTCATTTTTTTTACTCTCAGAGCCAACAGCGGCCGAGAGAGGCGTAAAAGGGAGGGACAAAAGTTTTCCGGCGAACAAGCAGACACCGCCCACCAACATGTCGACCACCGGGCGCAGGCTGGCCTCGCGCGGAGCAGTCTCCCATCCCCTCCCAAAAACGGCTCGGCCATCCTTCACCTTTCATATGCGCCCCTGACCTCCTCCTCCTCCTCTCATCCTCTTCACTCCCTATTCACTCCTTTCCCTCCCTGCACCAATCCCCTCTCTCAAAACCCACCGACCAATTCCCACTTTCCCCGCTCCAATCTCCTTCTGATGCATACTCGCGCAGCATCATGTAATTTATCACTTGTCAAGCTGTCCACGCCTATGCCATCAAACTCCTTGCCACCTGAGCTTAGCTTTAAATCCTCACCCACCCCCCTTCCTCCATTTCACATCCTTGCTTAACCGAGTTTAAGTCCAACCCGAATGTTTCCTATCCGTCCTTCCACGAAATCCTCGAACCCTCGCCACCCCCGCCCCTGTGCACCCCAGTTGGATATCCCCCTCTCTCCCTCTCTTTCGACAGGGCACGCACCGCTGCAGGAACTTCCCCCAAGGATGCGCGGCACCTTAGGGGGTCACGTCCTTCTGCGGCGGATTCCCGTAATTAATGGTGCCCTTATATCTCGCATTTTTGGTAGTATCACTGATGCGGCAACAATTTAATATTTCCCATCCGCAGCGGCGTAGGTTTTCGGGCTTCGTATCTGTCGCGTACGACTCCCTCTCTTGGGACTCTTTGAGTCCAACTTTATCAGATTGCTCCTTTAGCATATGCTTGCATTCCTCAAAGCTAATGGTTCGGAGAGTATTTTGCCATCTCTGCGGAAATATTTTAGGAATAAGGAAACTATTCGAGAACCCCCATCACCTCAGTCACTGCCCATACAAGTACGCCTTAAGTTCAAATGTTATGAAATTCATTAAAATGAGGATATTCCTTAGTTATTTTTGGACTTCCGAGAAGAAATAAATTGTGAAAAGAAGATTTCTATTAGTTCTAGCTATAGTTCATTAATTGCTCCCGTGCAAAGACAGCTACCCGAAAACACAACCCTTCATACTCATTTCCTCGCATTGTCATAACATTTATTCGTTAGAGCGGAGAAAAACCAAGCCATCAGTTGTTTTTATTCATTGTCTATCTACCGTATCATTTACCAAATAAGAATTTAAAAACACGTTCCAGCGTCGGAGTGAACTTTTGGTCAGAAATGGTGATTTTGTGCTTAAAATTGAACCGGAATTGATACGGATGATACCATAAAGCAACATTAGTTGAATCAGAACCAAACGGAAATGCTGTTTCGTGTTTACTGACGTATGTATGAACCTTTGCGCTATTTGGCTACCCAAAAAACAACCCTTCTAAGCCATTTTTGGCTCTAAAAGCATATTATGGACTAAACTCTTGATCTTTGCAGAAATAATTATTCCACAACCTAACCGCTGAATGAGCACGTTCAATACCTGGCCCTTGAAGTGTTCAGTCACGAGCACACAAGTTTTTATGAACTCCCAATATCTCTATAAATGGACCCTGAGGTCATCTATTTTCTAATCATGCTCTTAAATTTACTTATTATTGAACTCATTAACTGTTTAAAGGCATTACATACTACATAAATAACAAATATGTATTAAGGTTACTGCTGCCATGCCTTGTATATTATTCGCACAAAATAATGAAAGGAAAATTTAGCCATTATCGTCGGTGAAATGTCATAATCGTCACGTTACATGCCGAATCAGTACAATTCAATTAGGTAAGTCCTCTGCTTATGAGTTCATTTGTGTTTACCATCGCGATCCAATCAAATAAGTAGACTCTTTTCATTTAGGTTCGGCAATTTCTCGAGCCAATCAAGTCATCCACGAACTCGTCGATACCTTTAGAGAGATATTAACGCCAAGCTCTTCTTCCGATCGCTCGCGGCACTCCAACTCGCAGGAAATTAATTCCGCCTCCCTCCCCTCCATCGCTCTCATCCTCTCTCGTCCCCTCCCAATCCCTCCCCAAATTCTTCGGGAACAAAATGTTCACTGATCATGGCAGCAGAAAGAATTTCCCAACTACCCAAAATCCCGCCCGCTCGCAGAATATTTCGGAGGTACCGAGATTCTCCGAAATATTTCTTTCCCTCCCTCCCGCTCCCTGTCTCCTCACATTCTTCCTCGGCCCCGCAAGTATCCCCCTACCTTCCCCCACGCCTCACCTCCCTATCTGTCTGAAGCATTCCACTCCCATCCTCCCCGCCGCACTGCCTTTCAAATGTTTCATTCCCAGAGCTTTCTTCATCTCACTCAGCGGCACCGCGCTCCTTCGCGCGATTCCATTTTTTAAAGCCCGTCCCAGCGTGAAGGAAAATCTTTTGTCTTCTCAACCCCGACAGCTTTGCCTCCCTTCCTTCTCGTGGGTTCTCTCCCCCATTTATTTAAATTCCCTCCCCGTACCCGTGACTCATCTCCCGCCTACATCTCTTACTCCCTCGCTCTCTTTTCTTCGGCTTCCTCTAATCGTCCCGGAGATTACGTCAAGCGGATGACTAACTGCTCAATAACTTAGCATACAACTCCGCGGCTTCGGCTACTATTTCGAGACACGCGGCATCGAGTGCTCACTGACACTACACATACACGGTGGATGGAAATAAACAAAGAAGAGCGCTCCTCTACCGGATCGGATGGATACTCCAGGCGGGAGGAGGAGGAATACATTAAACGGTGGAGAGATTTCAATTTGCCTCCGACCCGGGAAGAAGATGGATGCACGGCGCCGTTCACGAGGCGAGGTTGGAGCGTACTCGCCGCCGAGGCCTGCAATTGACAGTGAAGCTCGGGGCTTAAGTGAGCGATGACAAAGTGTGCCGACTTCCAGTCTCCGACCGATTGCCTAGCTCATTGGACCTTCAGAACGCTGACTCAGAAGTGGGCGCGGATGGTATTTTTGTCGGAAATGGCCAACTATCTTTTCCTATCTCTGCGGAGGCGTATACGGAGAGATTGGCGCCGTCTTACTGAAATTATTCACATCCATAATTTGATCTTTGAAAAAATGACGGTAAACTGTGATAGGGGACGGTATCTGGCGTTATTTGTTTCATAAATATGAAAAAACCATCTTGGTTATTCCACTGATATTAAACAAAAGCGCCAATTTAGCTTGGTTTTTCTTCAGCATTTCTGAGGAAATTCTAAATCAGTTTTCCAAAAATTTTTATGAGTGTTTTTTGTTCATTATCGTGAGAAACTGTTCTGTTGGAGAAATTAATATGCATAAAGGTTGTTAATATTTTGTTATATAATTAAAGTTGCGGGACAATGTCAAGGCCAAATCGCTTAAGATGTCTCACGTAAACATTAGCGCTAATTCTTTCATAAATTTGATGCATAATATGTAGGTGAGTGGCGATACACTTCCTACACAATAGTACTCTTAGCGCCCGAAGACGCAGGTCCCTTTATTGGAGGATAATTAGCGTATCACGGTACCGAAATTACCAGCATGCGCCAATTATCAGCCAACAAAGTGATTGGCGGCGATGTACAGAAAAATGGCCGGTGGAAACAGCGTCTAACCCTACATCAAGCGGCGTCAATGTTCCACGTCGTACCTCCGACGTCTTATTCCCCTATTTCACTTCCGGGGACGTCTTCGTTATCCAGCATTCTCACGCAACCATCGACTACAATTACAACGACCAAGGGCTTTATGCCACGTAATGAGAATTGATAGCATGTTGCGATACGGGTGGTAATTTAGGACCACAAATTTATGCTGCGGTTTTACCTCAAAGGTTTGCTGTCGTTGATTCTGGAACAGTGCCCACGGTGGCCTGTTGCGGAGGGAATTTATGAGTCCATACCTAGGTTCATAGTTTCTCAGCCTCCGTTTAAATACGTCAATGCGTTTCCATGATATTAAAATGCATGAGATTTTTGTTCCTCGAAAATTTAAATGGCATGACGCGTTCCGCCGTGGTATGATATCGTCAGGTTCAAATACAGTAGAGCTAAGAGATGTATGTCTTTACTGGTGTGAGCTCTATACTTCCGTCAAATACGACGGAAGTTGATTTAAGGTATGCAAAAATGCCGATCATTTGCTTACTGACGTATTTTATAATGCTCAAAAAATTTTTTCGTAATTAGTGGTTCTTGGGCAGTAATATTTTTGTACCGAAATATATATGGTCCCCTAGAGTAGAAACCGTTTTTATAATATTCAAACCTCCTGCTCGGACGTATTTCCATAAAATGAAATTTCTATGACTCGTATGTATGTCGGCTATCAACGCACAGCATTTATAATTCAATTACGCAATGGAAAAAAAGACTAAACGAATAAAATCAACTCAATAAGTGCATTTCCTTATATGAGAGTAAGCAAACAGACGGAAAAACTATGCTTTTTAAATTAATAAAAATAATACAAAAACACCCATAGGGTATGGGTTGATGTACTAACGCTTGTTGAGCAGTAAAATGGTCAATGGGTGGATTTCTAATGAAAACCATTGGGATTGCAGCCTACTCCTAACGCCATGGATAGTTTCATGTTCATCAATGAACCGTTATACCGTACCGTCTTCGAACCTGACGATGATGTATCATGGTTAAATGCGTCGATCCAGTCTAATTTCTGCGAAAAATTTCGTTATGCCTTTCAATGATATGGATATTTTCAACCTCCGCACCATAAGTGAATCTTGAACCAGAATAGAATATTAGTGTGTCGACAGAACTCTGATTCACTTAGTTGGTGGGAACACTGTGTAGAGGATTAAGTTCAAATGTGTCGCTAGAACGGAGGAACAAGATCGAGCTCTGCCGTAAATATAAAAACGAAACTAAAATGCCGAGGTAGCGAAATTATTTACACACAATATCGGCACAGCTCCATTGAATAACAATTTACCTCGAGTATTTTTTGTCTAGCATTAAATTAAAATCGTAGCCTATTTTTCGGTTATGTGCCGTGATGGTCTAGTCTTTAAAACCGTGTGTTACACCACGGAGAACGGTGAAAAACATTGGCTTATTTCAGTGAGCATATATTCCACCCCTGTTAGACGCTCATAAATATACTGAGTGACGGGAAAGGACCTCTGCGTCATCGCCCCAAATGCCTTATTGTTGGCTTTCCCCAGGCCAAACGCATGATTATGACGCTGTGCTGTGGCGCACGCGTCCACAATTCGTCGGGGGGAGGGGTGGCACCCGACCGAGCGTTATTCCATTGTATCCAGACCATTGCAGCGAAAAACGTTTTCCGCGTGCCCGTGTGGTGAGTGTCTCTCGTCGCAAATGATCGATTGCAGCCGAGAATTCATTTTCCCAGGTAATTTCCCGCGCCGAAGAGAGGCCAATGTGATTGGTACCCAGTGTACAAATCCGCACTGCGGTGCAGCCATATTATTCCTACGTACCCACACAATTTTCATCACATTTTTTGTCATTATAAACCTTGATATTACTGATGTGATGAAAATTAGAAACTATAGCGCATTATTTGCCTTTAATAAATCTAAATCAAACTCATTGCGATGAACTATCTGATACATTCCCGTCTAACTATATACACAAGTAAGTTCTTGCCGGGTTCCTAACCGGGTCAAGAATTCGAGTACCGAATATAACTAATAAATTCAGGCTTCACTTTGTGGAACCCCTCCATATCGGAAATCAAAATATTCTAGTATTGGTCCACTAATAAATTCATTCTTTACGACCCGGGTTTCGTCACATAATGACATCTTCAGGTCCTGAAGATGTCGTTATGTGACGAAACCCGGGTCGTAAAGATGAAGATATAAGTAGAGATGAAGATCCTGAAGATGTCATTACCTACCTGAAGATGTCATTATGTGACAAAACCTGGGTCGTAAAGAACAAATTTATTAGTGGACTAATACTTGAAAATTTTTATTTCAAGTATCGAAATTTTGAATAATTGCTCCGCCGTCGGTTTTTATTTAATTCTTCGTTTTAAGCATGATTTTTCCCCTCATGGAGTTACATTTTGATGATTAATCTCATTTTCTGGGAGCGCACAGAAACTCAATGACGATAAAATGAAACAAGAAACACCAACAGATACAGGAGAGGATGTTTGTAAGAAGAACCTAATAAACTTGATAATCTATTTGGAGAAACAACATTCAATTGGACTAAAAGTATGTCAGAGGCATAAAAAAATTTGATTTAAATAAGAAATATTTAGCTTACTTTCTGCAGATATATTTCACAGCTTGCACACCATTATAATATCCTTCTTCATACGAGAGAGATTAATCTTTTTCATCTTTTATGCATTTGTTTTGTTTTGTTTTGTTTTGGTGATGTAATTATTGATGAATGTCCCTGTTAATGAGATGACAGTATTTTAGTATCAAATCCAAATAAATGTCCACATTCCATGTCTTGAGCCCTAATTCCCGTAACGAGAGTTACTAAGCTCCTGAAGTAATATCAAAAGAAAACTAATATCATATTAGTCATACATTTCAGGTACGGAAATATCCTTTGGGTTATTAAGAACATTTTTGAGTCGAAAAATGCGTGAGTTTGACAAAGGGTGCAATTTTATCGCGCATATATTTAGATGCTCAAGTAAAAACATAATACACGCATCTATGCAGCGATTCCAACATAGTACGAATGTAATCATACTCTCTCAGCATGCCGGTAGACTCTTTATGAAACGAATTTCGCTATATTCAACAAATAATCCCGTGCCGTACTAATCAAATTTCGGCTCGGAGTTTTGTGGAGCGATATTCAAAAGTTTTTTGAAAAGAACGTCAAGCGGAATACGGCGCCGTAGTATGCCGACACCGGAGAGGAGGAAAGGGGAATGAAAGACAGGAGTGTCGCCTCAAGTGAAGTCTTTTGTCTGTCTGTCGCTCCTGGGCCTTTTTTTGTCCCGCTTCACTGCGAAGCTCACCTTCTACCCTTTCCGTCTCGTCCTCTTTTCTCCTCCCAACCACCCTCCCCATCCATCCCTCTTTTCCTCGTTCCTCCAAAACCACCCACGTTTCAAGCCCCCAACGGAGCCTATCCCCATCTTCCATCCTCGTCAATTCCTCCACCTTCGTACCCGCTCATCGCCCGTCGAAATACTTGGAACCCTCCACCTTGGCCCGACTAATATTCCCTTCACAGCTCCTCTACGCCAGTCCCCTGCACACCAACTCCTTACATCATGTTCCGACTTGACACTGGCCCAACCCAAATCGAACCCCATTCCCTGCATGACACGCACACATACACACACAAGCCCCTTCTCCTTCCATTCTCCTTTTCTCTCCATCTCAGATGCTCTTTTTTCTCCCCGTTTCCCCTGCCCATCTTTCCTCTCTCCACCTTCCATTATTTTGCCGTACCGTCACGTGCAATGAAGCTCACGGGGAAGAAAAATGGAGGACGCATACGCGCACGTGCAATCCGGTATTCTCGGCGGATGCTGAGAACGTGCTCGTAAATATTTTGATTTTCCTCCGCGAGGATTGTGGCCTCGTCTCTACATACCATGCGGCAAACTAACGGCGGCTTATATGCAGTGAGAAAAATAAAGTGCACTCTCCCGTGATTCTAAGAGCAAGTGAAAAAAGAATCCTCGGGCTTATGGCCGTATATTTTGACGACGAAGCTTAATTTTGTACACAGAGCGGATAAAAACGTTTCTTTATCGAGATAGAAAAAAGTGGCTTATTTTTGGGGCATTCTTCACTTGGATCCCCGTAAATTCAAAAATTAAAAGCCATTACACATCTCAGAGGTGTCGCCATATCGCGAAATAAAAATCTTAGTCCTTCAACTAGTTTTAGTGATACCACAGTGTTGGAAGCTGAATTACGTGGAGTAGACTTTTATGCCTTACTTAACAAAATTTCTACTCGACTAGCGTCGTGAAATATGATTCACATGGTGCTTTGGTGACATATCATAACAAAATTGAGACACGTGAGAGAAAATGGACCGTTGAAAAGCAGTGAGATGTTCATTCAGGTGTTAAAATCAAGAATGTAGGTGCAGAAAAATTTTTCGGTGCTCCTAGTACCGATTAATTTATCATAAACATTGTTTAAATGTTCGTAGCTGCATTAAGGACATGGTTCATGAAAAAATCGGCATTCAAGAACATATTGCCATCACGTACTTCGCTAATTTCGGAAATTTGTACGCAAAGAATTGTTGACGTGAAATTTTACGTGAAGTATAAGTCAAGATGGTAATGAACGGAGGCAGCAAAATAGGTGCTGTCTCAATTCTCGAGGCGTTCTCTTTGCCTTTTCGATTTATATTAACAGTATATATTCATACACATCCATAATGCCGATCTTTCTCTCGGTAGGCACAGCCACAGAGCTTAAATATTGGTTTACGCCTATGAATGAAGCTCTTTTTTCAAAACTTCCTCTACACTGCCCTAACTCGGCTGACCTCTTTAGCTTCTATTACATTTAAGAACTGCTTTACGCGTGCTCTCTTTTAGACTTCTATTAAAGATTCCTAATATTCCTCCTAGCCCAATTGAAATACAATAGTTGCATTAAAAATGCTACAGCCCTAATTTTCTCCTAATGAAGCTGCCGGTATTAGAGTCTATCGCTCATCCTTACACCCCTGGATGGTAACTCACCCCATTCACTTTTTGCTATCTCTTTCCTCCGATCATTTCTTTAGGGCCTCTTCTGCCCCAAACCTCGAGCTAAAGTGCCGCTCGCATCCCTTACCGGGCCGGGACCCCATCCACCTCTCTCTTTTCCGCTGCCGTGCAGGTAGGCTAGGGATATCGCCGAAGGGGAGATACGGAGTTTCCGCCGGGCGAAGAGGGGTTGAGGAAGGCGAGGGCGGCGGGGGGAGGTTGAGCGGTTGACAACCGGAGCGCCCGCGATGGATGGCGACGCAGCTCCGAACGGCGTACACCTGAAATCTTGGGCTCGGGCAAAAAAGGGATGGAAGGAGAGAAAAATGAGAGCGCAGGGATGATGTAAATAACTGGAGGAATGAAACCAAATCCTTCGAGCGATGCGAGAGATGTGTATTTCAGCATTCCGCCGTGATCTAGAAATGAAGAGGGATGCGGATTCGGGAGGAGGAGTGAAGTGCGAGCAGCCCTGTTTGTTCTGAGTGAAATTATGCGAAAAAGGTCGACAATGCGAGCAACTCGGAAGAAAAACTTCGCGAGAGACTGAGTGAAGTTGAATACCTGATATGGAATGGGAGGCGAGGCGTGTATTTTAATAGGAAACAGATGAGAATCAATGGCGCAGGAAGTGAACTGAATCGTGCTCAGGCCCCGAAGCTATTTTATTTTCGTAAAACGTTACGGAGAGGGGTTTTAAATCTAGCCCCGCCTCAGTCATCAACTTCTCGGAGGAGTCATATTATCATGGTATTTGTCACGTGCAGGGAATACGATACGCACTCATTCCTCTAAGCCCCTCACCCGCGGGTGGAGTCTCATTACCCTTAAGTCATAAGCTAGCTCTTGCATCGGAGATGTGAGCATTGCTCTACTTATAAGTGGTAAGAGCTTAAATTTCTTTCAAGTAATGCCATTTTAACTAACTCTTTCCTTTACCTGAAAAAACTTTTATGAGCCCTTCCATTCACTTCTTGATTGAAATGTCCAACGGAACTCTTTTCATAAATTGAACTCTAATCTGGGCGAGGAGTACCTGTTATACAAATGATAAGTTCAATAAATACTGTCTGGATGCGTTGGGATGAAAATTATCATGTCTAATATTCTGGGCATTGTAGAGAAATATAGGGCTCGCGTTGCACATTTGCTCAGCAGAATTGGTGTCTGCATTGCATTATTTTAGAGTATAAGCTTTGGCGCTGTACTGAAAATGCCTTTGTAAAAAGTCACATTCATTTTTTATATAAATAGCGCTATTTAAAGGGGAAAAATTCCTCTCGACTACATGCATTCCGTTTTCCCTGGTTTTTAAATGAAGTTAAGCTGCTGGAATTCGATTCCCTGACGAACTGTTTCCGGAGCCAGATTTAAAATATTGACATGCTCGGGTATATGAGGTTAAATTCGATAGTTTTGCTGGGGTATTAATATTTATACCAATAGACAAGCATGACCTAATTATAGAGACTGAACTAGAGACATGAAGTGAAATTTAAGAATTCAGTGCCTGTAGACCTTATCTCGCTGAGAAGTTTCATCGGGAGGCTGATGTCTAGGGGATTCTCCAGGTCAGTGCGTTGACCGATATTGGTGATACACCACTTTTGGTATTTAGATTTTAAGTTTATAAGGGGGTGTTTGGGTGGGGATTAATCCACCGTAAACAGGATGTGTGGTCGACATTAAAAATACATGGCGTGCTCTTACGCGACGACCGCATGAGCCCGCCCGGGCATCCCAGAGTCTCAGGCACCTCATCTCAAACAGCCCCTCCTCACGACTTCCTTCCTACTCCTTCGACGGTGTTTCAACACCTGAATTTTCACGACTAGGCTGCCTGGGTAGCAATCCTTCGGCAGGTGAAAGACGCTTCTTTAATGGAGCCGTTCACTTAGGACAGCACTTTATGGTCACAGAACTCACTAGAGATCCGAAACGACTCACTCACTCGGGGTGTGCGGTCAATAAACTCGCCACCAGAACGACTACCTACCAAGGGGCGATATTCGGTATTTTTTGTTCTTATCGCCATATACACCCAAAAGGCTTACTTTACCCTCATGTGTACTTATCGCAATAACCCTTCCCAGAGTTCCTCTTAAGCGAGAGAATCTCCATCTGAATCATCGCTCGGAATCTGAAGAATGATGATCGCATCTCTCCAGTTCTCACTTCTTCCTGGTTTAATTTCCGTGAATATCTGGAATCATACTCCATTTTGCTCAATCTTTGCAGCTACTTTTCGTGCGGCGTTTTCTTATTATATGTCACTATTAATTAAGTCCATCCATCGTTTATTCTGCTTTGAACGTGACTGCCAGCCGTCGTTGTCTAGTAGCATTGCCTCCCCTCCACAGTGTGTGCGTATAACGTGTCCGTACGACCCGAGTCGTTCTCAGCATCGAACATCTCCAGTGATAACCTCAAGAACTACTCAGTGAAAAACTGGAATGAGTGAATGAATTGCTATTTGGTTAGTGATAACACACATGGCCAGAGATACAAAAAATAATCATAGCAAAAGAGCCTAGGCCGTGAATATATTCTATCAGAAGAAGACCAAGGATCAAATGGGCGGAAAGATTTTCCAATAATCTTGGGACAATTAAAGAGAACATGACCTGATAAAAAGCGCTGCAATGGAAAAAGAACACGTAACCAGTAGGATATACAGAAATAAAAATGAATGAAGGGAATAACCTAGGGAGGCATAGAATATAAAGACTCCATTGCGTTACAAAAAATGCTGATTTAAGATACTATGCAGGACTGACGCCCTCCTCCGTAGGAGAAAATTGGAGGGGAGAAATGCAGTAAACCAATGTTGAATTAATGACTGCTGTTGTTAGTGATAATGCTATATTATCAATCTTATCCGCTATCACAAAAAAACACCAATGCGTAATAGAAACAAAATCAAATATCGCGCTCCCTAACCTTATTGAAAAAGTTTCCCGAGTAGCTGTAGGAAAAATCATGAATATTTTATTGCAGCATACTTTCAAATTGTTTAATTTTTTCAAATTCTTAAACTCCGAATTATCACACAGCAGATTGGTTCCCTTCTTCCCGGACCCAATTTGCATACCACGGTTTCATTCCCCGTGTTCTCTGAAGACTTCATCCCCCGAACTCTTACTTTTTTTCCACCCGCGGGATCAAGGCCCATCGGACACGCCATCCCACTTTAATTAAGCCCCCCGCATCCACTTCTTCGTCTCGTTCATTTCTCTTTCCTCATCTCTCTCTCTCTTTCTCTCTCACTCTCCCTCTCATCCTCTCTCTCTCCATCCCTCACCAACCCCTCTGCTGCCGCCACTTCCCCTTTGGCGCTCTCAATCTGACCTCCGCCCCAGCCACCGCGATGCCAAACCCCGGGGCGATCCGGCCTTCCCCGCTCGCACACCCCTCCACCGCCAGCACGCCCCTCCACCCCCCGCATTGCCTCTTCCGCATCCATCCCTCTTGCATCACGGCCGCACCACTCACCTTCCCGCGCCTTCCCAAACCCTGCTTCCTCATCCTCACAACCAAACCTCCTTCCCACGACCACGCTTCGAGTTTACTGCCCCCGTCTGGATTTATTTTATCTCCCAGGGGTGGCTTGGATCCTTACCTCGACCTCCGCCCTCCCTCCTTTACCATCTCACTTCTTCCTTCCGAAACCACTCCGGTAGCAGCACTCCATCCCTCATCCGGTGGGGAGGGGATTGGTGAAATTTCAGGGAGGGCACTTAAGTGAAGTCAATAAAAGATCATCAACTATTAATCGATAATCACAAAAAAGCCTCCACCGCTCACCTAACTCCGCCTTCCCCTCAACCAAGAACCCACCTCTCCCTGCTCCCCGCGTCCAAAGTCAAGGAGAAGGCAGGCCTGATGGCCTAATCTAACGCCACCGCAATGCTCACCAGGGACCGATATTGCATTCGTGACTAATTGATGTTTACTTCCGACACGTATCTGAGGAATGCATTCCAATGTGAACACGAGTCAGTCTCATATTGGTGGCAATTCAAAACGTCCGTGCTTTGGGTGATGCATTCCAGCGTTTCCCGTTCGATTCCTCTGCGTAAGCAAACGTCTCGCGGGCGAGCTCTGCGATTGTTCAAGTAAAGGCATCCTCAGAGAGGTCTCGATGATGAAGATGTTTTTGGATTCTATCCCACATTGATTCATCATTAGGTGAAGACTATTCCCTGGCGTTCCAGCTTGCCTCTTGTGATCAGGTCTGGTGGAATCTCGTTTGACCTGAAGAGGCTAGCTGGGATGTCTGAGAAACGTTAACAGGATCAATGATTAAGAGAACCCGAGAAAACTTTAATTTAAACTTAGTCATTGTATTCAAAGTTAGCAGTCAAAGCGTCTCATCGTTGCAGGCCAACGTAAAAACCCCGAGCAAAACTATAAAACTCTAAACTCAGAACCTTAATTCCTAGTTTTCTGGACTTCAGGTTGCGCCCCTTCATTTTTCATGGAACTCGAGAGGAGTTTTTTACGTTTACACAGCATTTTCAAAAGTTAACCCGCTGTTTGAGGATAAGTCGTTATGCATTTGTCTCCAAGAAGAGATCATGAAGCAACGATGGACTGCACAATGAAACACTCGAAGATTACTTCAGAAGTAAGTATTGAAAATTACTCATAAAGAATCACAGTACAAAACCCTTACAGCATGTAGACATTGTACGTAATGGCAGAAGTTTTCATCTTTCCAACAGAAAGATATATTTGACCAGATAGTGACGTTAAAATCACGTCATTTTCGAGGCTTAAAACTGAAGAGATCCTTTCAAGTGAATCCTCACATCTCATATTTTTCCCAATCCAACATTACCAAAACCCATGATTCCATGAAAACCCATCACTTCCTTTCCCCTCCTGCTCGCCAAGAGAAGAATTGCAGGCATCCACTCAACCAACCCGATTACTTCTCATTTTCTAAAATAGCCTTTTGAATTCCTTCCGTCCCGTCCTGAGTCTCGCCATTCTCCCGCATCCACCCTCAAACCCCTGCTCTCCCATCTCTCTCCAACCTATTCCGTATTCCTGTCTTGTACGTCTTCCTATTCCCACTCCTGGGCGAAACATTCAAGGGAACATCGCTCGGGTAATACAAAAGTGTCGACGAAGGATACATCGTGTTCCCCCCTATCCCCGAGAGATAGAAGACAGTCACTTCTCTTACTCCTTGGCGTTTTTGGGTCACCACGCTGCTTTCCATAATGAGCTGCGAACTCTTTCTTCTCTCCATCACCCCTGACCTACCCGATGCCGAGAGGAGATTCGTATTGCAACAAAACCTTTTTAAACTCGCTATCTTATCACTTGCGAACATCTCAGGTTGAAGTTAATGGAGAACCGATAATAAAAAGGGTTTGACAGAACTTTGGAAGAATGTTTCGTTCAACTTAGCATTAAAGTACCCCCAAATGGTCAATTCTTGATTCACGTGATAATTATCCCAGGTAGTATTGACAAATTTATTGCATAGATCCACCGATTCTACATTCGTTGATTTTTTAAAGTAGTTCGCGGGCAGTATTTATTACTGGTAAAATATCTAATGAAAAAAATTACACACAAAGGATATCGTACTGTCTACAAGCAATCATCATCAACCTGATGATGACTGCAAGTCCGTTGAAACACGTATTGTACGAGTTGGAATCAAAGTAAATAGTACGATATTCTTTGTGTATCACTAACAATTCTGTTCTACAATATTTTTCCTAACAAAGTGGAATCTAATGAAGGAGTGAAATGCGATGCTTAAACCTAACCATGTGTTAATCAGTTTCTCCGAGTTGAATATCTTCAAGGCAAATTGAGAATAGACCCCCGTTTTAAGATTCAGCTGTTTTAATCAGTGGTATCAACATTAGTCATTCTCATTTCAAATGAACTATCAATAAGGTTTGGACAGTCCCTACGGCAACTTTCCTACTACTTTTATTGCCTAGGTTGTTTAATCTTAATTGGATACATATTTACCAGCCATTTTCTCCGTTTGGTTTTTCATACTTTCTATCTCTTATTATGTCATCTAAAATACCTGTTCATCTATTTCCTCTTTCGTGCTTGTCCTGCGCTCTCACCTCTATCTCCCTTTTTATTACGTCTCTCTCCGTCATGCGTCCTTCATTCCCTGTTGGTGCACTCTCCAAAATCTCGCTTACCAGTATTCCTCCCTCCCATAATCTCCAACTTCCATTCGTACACCTTCCCATGGCTACCAAAGTCTCCTCCATTACTCTTTGAAATATTGAGAGGATTCAAAGAGACATTGACGTAGGGAGTTGACATTACAAATGCTACGTTATTGCTTGGAAAACGATTATTGCGCGTAATTTACTCTCGCTCTCCCTCGACGAGCATTGATAGTTTTATAAAATCTTTGTCACGTCATATTTTCCTTACAAGCGAAGGGATAGTAGTAGATGGCTTACCTATCCTCTCATAATTCCCTTCCTTGCAGTCACTTCTGTCTGTGATACCACAAAAGTCTCCGAAAGAAAGACACCACCGATATGCCGCACTAGTGATTGGAAAATTTATTTCGATTTGAATCGAAAATCGATAATCACTCTCCGATTTTCGATTTAATCGTAGTCGGATTTTGTTTTGAAAAATCGTTCAAAAGCGATTCTAGCCTTCCGATTTATAGCTTGCTACAGCATTTGAATTTTGCCGCCTCGCTTTACTCCGCGCCGCGCTTTTTCACTGTATCGCTGGTGGGGGAACCTTGGTGGGGAGGCAAAGTGCTTCGGACACCGGCAGGTTGAAGTTGCCAACTGTAGGGCTGCGGATTTTTATTACAATAATTCTAGTCTAGGCGGGGACTCAAGCTCGGAAGTAATACATTGTAGACCGCGAGAAGAAGATTAGAAATGATAAAACGCGTTGACATTGTGCCTTTTTTGTAAACGTTTTCTCAATAAATCGTGTCAGAGAACTCGTCTTCTTCAAAATAGATTCGCCCAGTCCGAATATCGTCTTCTGCGCATGGGCTACTAAATTATATGTAATTTGCTTGTTATATTACCTATATGTATATAAGTATCTGGTATGGATTATTACTTTCCTGCATACCTTATAATTATCTTTTAAATAATAAATTGTGTTAATAAATTCCCGTATTCAGTATTAAACCGTATTCAGTTCTTATCCCTAGTGCTTCCATTAACCCATATTTCGCATTTGTTTAGAACAGCACATCCGTATTTCAGCAGACAATTACTTTACTATTTAAAAATTTCTATTTCGATTTCGATTTTTCGATTATATTGGGCAAAAAATCGAATTTTTAGAAAATCCATTTTAAAAACCGAAATCGAAAGTCGATTAATCGAAAATCGATTCTGGATTTAAGTTTCCAATCCCTATGCCGTACTTAAACTGGCTGTGCGGCGGATGAGGCGTTATAGTGACCTAATTTGTCTGCACCTCTTCACTAGCGCGTCAAAGGAGACTAGATCACATTGATGCATCTGTAATATGCTCTTTCTGTTCTGAGGTAATCTATTTCATCCAAGCAATGGTGCGGAATTAAAAGAGATTCAGCATTTTTTTTCTTGTACAACGCTACAATACTACGCTGCAATAGAATGATGAATGAGCATAGTTAATTCTTCATAGGAGCGACGTCCAGAATTCAGAATCGCATATACATTCCTTCAATGTCAAAGCGAATGACACTCTGACAATATAGAGAAACAGTATTCACTCTAAGTAAACTAACGAGACAACTTAAACCTCGGATTCGGAATGATTCCCCGTTAGCATTAACGCAAGCGAAAAAAACTGAAATGCCTCCGAGTGTATCCCTCCAAAACTTGAAGGGAAAGAGTAGGATTTCCGCGTTCCTCGGGAGAACGAAGACCCAAGGAACTCATTCCCTCATCAAAATTAATTTCAAGTTCACGGTCAACATGGAATTACCAGGCGTTCGTGACGGACCCTTTTCCACTCAATCCTCTCCACCATCAAAATAGATTAAGCACAAAACTGCACTTACCGAGATTATGCAATCTTTTTACCCGTCATGTTTTTATGTAACAATAAACGAGATGGAACCAACGCAGTAACTCGCAATATTTCGTGCTCCGTTGCCATACATCCGATTTGGCTCTAACCCAGAGAAATCAATGAAAAGTGCTGGCAACGGAATGGGAAAGGTTCATGCGCAACTTAAAACAGGAAAATGCTCTGAGGAAGAAATTTCATCGGGATTCAGACTGTCACCGAGAACAACTGATTAGCCTTAATAAGTAATATTAAATTGATTCCCAGGTAACTTAAGCTATAGCCGGAAGTTAAAATTCTGAAAGACAACGGTCACACTGCAGATAAGTGACAAATGAAATGTATAAGATATTTTTAAAAAATAGTCAAATATGTATAGGGTCAAGATCTCCTTACCAAAGGTGTTGCAATGATAACAGAAAATATACATATGACGTGCTAAGGACAACTTTAGCATAACAATAGTTTCCATAAAATGCAGAGAAATGCTTTAAATATTATTGATTTTTACAATGAATATATACATGTCTGCTACTACATACTACCTTATCAGCATTCTCGACACTTCACTAATTTATGAAGTTTTTTCGGGACATTGCACCAACTTTTAAACCCTATTTTCATGTTTAGCTATCAAATCGAAGAGTCTATTGGAGCCCAAAAAGTGCCTTAAGCAACAAATTTTGCCGCAGAGAATGGAAACATTTGCTGCGCGGAAGAAAATGACTATTCGTTTTACTCGCCCGAGCAACCCCCTCCGGCAATGGCGATAAATTAGGCTTAGACTTCAAAAAACGAGGAATGCGGCATTTTGCGTCAGCGTCATCCCCGCCCTTCCCCCTCCCCCACCCCTCCTCTACTCCCTCCTGAAACCTCCCCCCACCGCTCCAGAGCCAACACCCCACCCCCGACTTCCACCCAACCTGCCCCATCCCCCATTTCCCTTCATCTTCCTCCTCCTTCTTTGGCCTCCATCTTATCGCCTTCGCCTCCTCCTCCGTTCGGTTTCTCGGCCACGCAGCGCGCTCTCCGCCGCCGACCGCCTTGCGGAATACCGCGTCGTCCAACCCGCGTGACGTGGATGAAGGGTTGGAAAGCAATTAATCTCGCCATTCGCAAAACCGCTGGAATTCCCGCGGGGTCATGCGCGGGAATTGAAGTGATACCTGCCTCGCGGTCACTGCGACGGCACCAAAGCATTCCATGACTATTTAATGGCCCTCGTCAAGAGAAAAAAAACAGCCACCGCCACTCTCAATGGCAATTATGCATAATGTAGATGCTGGAGCGTAATATCAATCAGAGGTTTATCAGTAAAGCGAACCTGTTTCGATCAATTGACTTGACCGCGTAAATGGTCAGTAAGCGAGGGGAAGGACCGAGGCAAAGAAATAACGAAGTTGATAATTTCATGATTGCATTTTGCTCATAATTTGTGTGCGCCCACGACTGAAGTCATTTCGAACCTTGTTATATAAAACAACGTTAATAATTGACACAATATAAGATAAAATTCGGAATATAAATATTGAAAAAATTGTAACAGCTAAATTTTATTTGGAAAAGTTACTTTTAAAACACGATACTTTAGTCGATTGATTCACACCATGGACTGACCTCAATGCACTGATCACTTCAGTGGGCAGAAATCCAATTTATTCAAAAGTTTAAGATTGAAACATCTCACTGCAGATCGGTCTTAACAATTAGAATATTCATTTCTTATTTTAAATATAATCTAGCGACTTGATTGTGACGCCAATTTTTGGGACGTCGATAACTTAGTTTTTACTCAGATTTCTAAACCTCTCAGTAATTTCAAATTTTTTTTAAAGTCGGGGGATATGACCTGGGGTTTTGCGGGCAGACTACTTCGGCGTTAGCGGATAATGCCGTGTCGACTCTCCAGAACCCAACTCACCGCGTTACCACGGGCATAGTGTTGCGTCGCATTCACTAGCATTCAGGGATCATTGGCGAGAATGAATGGGGGAACAGATGAAATTTTCTTGGAAATTTCATCAATTTTTTTCAATTGTTCATTTAAAATACACCGTAAGTCCGTTTGTTCTTCATTAAATCAAATGCAGGCAACATATTTCGTTAAACACCAAAATCAGCGCGCTATCACCTTGGAATAGCGATAGACGCTGCGATGAACTTCACTTCACTTTCAAAATGGTCGCCAGTCGCCTTGAGTCCCAAGCTGCGCCTTGCACATTGTGGCGCCAACTCAAAGATATGCTCATTGTCAGAGTCGATTACTTGGTTGAATAATGCCACTAAATTTTCAATCTTGTTACGAGTCACGCAATTGTATTTTTGGAAATAAGCACCCTACAAACGCTACACAACCTTTTCCGTCGGTTCCCTATTCTGGGTATGAAGACTAACTATTGTTATTCAAAGACATATTCTTGTACAAAATTTCCAGTACACTGGACGGTTACTAAAAGAATTAAATGCAAACATAAACCACCTAAATAACATGCAACTTATGATTAAGTAGATAAGAGTGGTTTAAAAATACTTTATCACCGGCACATATTCATAGTTTTATAATAATCATATTATATCTACTGAATGTAAGATAGTTTTGAAATGTACTTGATTTCTAGGTGACTCATTGAAGACATCTTGAAGTTTTTAATCTCAGCCGTTGACAGCTCTTGAGTGAAAAACTAAATAGCTTATGTGCCAATTCTTTGGTACGTATATCTTTTATAATTCACATCGATATTATTATCCAACTATCACTGAATCCCTTTTTTTCGTATGGATCTCGGCTATTTTTGTCTCAAATTCCAAGCATGTTCTCTCGAAGCTAAGCGAAGGCTTATTTTTAAAGTGGAGGATTTTTGAAGCACACCGACCAGTGATTACGAAACAGCCAGTCAAACTTGTAGGCCGACGCTTTCGAAATAATCACGCCTAACTTAAAGTTTATGACCGTGATCAATGTATCAGTGCCACCGTCTGGGGTATATAGCACCATAATTGCTTTAGCTTTAAAGGTTAGTATATTTCGAGGGGTACAAGAAAAAGAGCATTTTTTGCTTAGTTTCCTTATGATTCTATGGCTAAGGCTTATTATTCCGTATCTCAGAGAGGCTTTCAAGCTCAAGTAATTGACAATCTGGGTGTAACGAGGTAAAACGCTAGTGCAGTAGAATAAAGATATGCTTTTGTTGGAGAAATCGAATGGCAAAGATGATAGTCATTGAGCTAAAATGATTTTTAGTGGATAAATTTGATAAACTGGATATGCTTACAATCTGAATGTTTCCTAGACTAAGGAGTCACTCAATGAATATTGCGGTGAAGAATAACATAGAAAAAATTGGTGTTGATTAGAAGTCGAATAAATGCTAAGTCAACATGGCCAAAAATATAGTTTTAGAAGACCAACGAGAATAATATTTTTTGCATTGGATATCAGTAAAATGATGCCATTGCAATATAAAGGAAAGTTAATAATGTATTTTAAACAGTGTATGTACGTAAAATCTACATTACCACGCTGATAACATAAGAATAATATTAAATTTATGCCAAGGGTATTTGCTTAGGAAAGTCAATATACTGCAGGAATGCGCGCTAATTATGTGTTCACTTGTGCTTTCAAGTTAATTATGTTTGTTTTCTCCTTTTTCAGGTAAGTGCACTATGATTATTCAAGCAAATTCCATGTTATTGACATGATATCCGGGTGGAGACCTGACTACAAGTGATCCAAAGCTTTTAACCGTCGTTTATGGTAGTAAGTACACTAAAAACTTATACTTATATGCTGTATGGAAATTATTTAGTGAGAAGCTCTGCTAGAAATCCAACTTTTAGTATTCCGTCACGATGAATTCCTGATATCTATGTAGAAAGACTAATTAAACATTAATGTTTCAAATTCTGAAACACTCTCCTTTCTTAATATTTGAATCATAATGCAAACTATTTTATTCTTAATCAGTAACAAGACTTTATTCACTTTCCCAAATTCCTGAGAAGTACAAGCAATCGCTCTAGGGCATTGTTTCATAAGATTTGGTTTTGCATAAGAAACTCCAGATTATACCAAAATTAAAATTAAGAAGTGAACTCGATGCAAAGAAATCATAGTGCATTGAAGTAAAAGAAAAAGTCGGAAGTCAGCATTTTATACGATTCTTGACGTGGTCAGTTGAGTTTTAGTTTTTATTTGTTAGTAATTAGTTGAGTCACCCAATTTCCTATTGATAGGTGTTCTTGATATGCAGCACTTTTTGCATATGGAGACACCCGTTCTTCCTTCTGAATACTATTCATAAAAATCATGAGGGAGTAATTTTCAAAAACCATTATTCTTACCAATCTAAAGGTACAAAAATATTCGATCTTCGGCCTGTTTTAAAAACTTCTAATCATGGTTACACGCTGCAACCTATAATACGATATAAAAAGCTACTTCTGAGTAACCAGCTACATTGATGGTAAGATTTCAGACTTTTGCGTGATAGAGTGGCAGTCATTAACAGTATGTAGAATGAGTTATTAACTCAGTATGAGTTATTAACGGAATTTTTCAGACAGATATATAGATTCATCGCAATGAAAAATGGTATTCCACTTTGAATAGTCGTCATGAAATGGCACCTCTAGACCCTTCTGGGTTACAACATCCCGTTATTCTTTTCTCTCCAAGGAATCCACAACCCTCTTCCGAGAACACTGAATGTAAGAGAATCCACAGACAACGTGAGGAAGAGTGGAGAATGGAAAAGTTGCGAAAAAAATGATAAAAGAATCGCTCGATATATGGGTGTTATTGCCGTCCACCGATAAATCTTTCTTTCCACCTCAGATTTCGCAGCCCACCCTAATTCCTCGGCCTGCCTCCTAAGGCTCCCCTTCACACCCCTCAAGGCGCCTTCGGTCCTCCTACTAAACTCACATCGCCTTCGAAATTCCAGTCTTTTCTCCCTTACCACTTTTACGAGAGCAAAGCCACCTCGTGGAGCATTAGTCTCCCTCTTCGCATCCATTCTGCTCGCACCAATCCCCATCCACGACAGCCAAGTCGAGGGAAAATGAGGAGCCCAGGAACCCAGGAATTCTGAGTTCTCTCCTCTTAAGTGCTGGTCGACTTGTACATAATGGCCTTTAAAAACACTCTTTGAATATAGTTCAGCGGAAAAAAAATTTCGTTAAAAGTAAACACATTTTTCAAACTCTGATAGAAATAAGTGTGAATTCGAGACCATTCATTCTACAGCTACGTAATTTTACCATGGTCTCACTGAAATTCCAGCGCACTGCAGATTGAGACCACGTGAAACATGGCATAAAATACTCAAACAAAGAAGATGCACAGTGATAACAAACGACATCAGTTTAGCAGAAAGTGGTCGATGGTGCCAGTTGGCTGAGAGGGATTTCCCAGACTGAAGCTACTACGCCAGAAATGTTCGCGTCTTTCATATGGCTGCAACCTTCCTCGAAACTCTTAAAAATGGATGTATAATTTCAAAGGTACAATAAGTTAAAAGGCACTTTCTGGTTTGATTTTGCTTTTAGAAAGTATTTAAGACAATTTTCCTGCGAAACGGAGGGCATAAGAACTGTTGGGTTGATTAACATAGAAAACAGTCCATTGGAAACATGCAAAAGAACGTTCTTTTGCATGTTTCCAATTTCCTTCAAAAATGTATATTTTTAAAACAGTGAGCATTCAAATGCAAAAAGCGTTTTCTGCTTATCGCCGCTCTTCTCCTCCCTCTGACCGCCCGCATCACTCTCCGGATTGGCTCTCACTCGCACCCGGCACACACACACAACACCTCGCCATCCATCTTCCGGCCGCTTCTTCGACGACCGCGCTCAACGCCTCTGCTCCCTCTCCCCGCTCATTCGAACCATCCGTCCTCGTCATGGTCACCGAAAGGATTCTTGTTCTTCCGTTCTCCTCATTTCTCCCGCTACTTCCACCGCCTTAAACCACTCAAACCGAGTCGGGCCACTAAGTTCTCGGCTTCTGGGATATTTAGAACAAAGCGTGCACGTCGATAGCCTCGGTATTTGTCGATTCATTATTTCACCTCCGTTAGCTGACCCCTGGAATCTTCTCTTTCACTGGCCTCGAATACGAATTAAGCTTCCTCAAACCATACTAAAGCCTTCTTTGCCTCATGATATTGGATTCACTCGGCGTGTCCGACAGCTGTAAGGCTTATTCTTTCATCGCTGAGAACAAGTTCGGCACTTCTTTTTTCTAACCTTGATATCTTGCCATACGTGAGATAAGAACATCTGCGGACTAGGTTTCCATATTTAAAAATAATCACTTGTACAATTTCCACACTTTTAATTTCGTTAATGACCATGGTTTCAGCATAAGTGTTATCATCAGGGTCGTTTACGTCATGGTTGGTTGGTGACGAAAATGAAAGTGAAGAAATTTTACAGGTGTTTATTTTCAAATATGGATATCCATAGGCTCCACAAAGTTTGTGCCAATACGCTCTCTTTGTACGGACTCGGTGTCAAAACCCAGAGCGAGGAATATCGATTATGGAATTTGACATAGCAACTATAGCGTCTTTACTCGTGGTTGCTGTCCATTTATATGCAAAGTAAATCTATTAACTATTATATTATCCAGTTACACCTTTCATCTAGTCATAGCTGAAAACTATGACTAAAATTCCACTTCCTTACGTGCAACTTCATTTTTCATTTCACCGTTCATATTTCGCCGCATAAAAAATCATAAGGCTTGTAAAGGCATATGAAAAAGTATGCGTTAGTCTAAAAGATATGCCGTATAGCATGTCGTGGGAAATTAATCCAAAATGGGTTCGACAGGCTTTCTGATGGCTCCAATCAATTTACCGCCTGTCGGCTGAGTCTTCTTCCAGCGTGTGCCGTCTACTCTTGCGTCAGCCTCTTGTCACCTCTTCCCCATCTCAACAACTGCCTCTTCAACAATAACTCAATCTCCGTACACCCCACCCCATTAACGCCTTCCGCTCTGGGCACCCTCCCCCTCCGCCTCACCCCCTGCGCTTCGGCCTCATCTTTCATCCCGCCGCCATTTTTTCACCATCGACTCCGCTCCAAGTTCCAGAGTCCCAAAGAGCTGCGCCCCAGAATTCTCGTCCCTTTACCTTCCCCCCCCCCTCCCACCTCCCAGCCCTTCGGCCTCCGTTCCCATTCCCGTCTCCTGCCACTCTCTCCGAATCTTACCCACCCACCCTCTCCTTTTTCTTCGCCAACATAATTATTCCCACTTTTTTCTCGTCGTCGAGCATCAATAAACCATCCCGCCAACCTCTTTCTTCATCCTTCCTCCTCTCACTTAACCCACTCCTCGCCCACTCTCTATCCCCTTCCTCTGGCGACCCACTCTCCACTCTTTCTCTCTCGTCTTCTCTCATCCCCTCTCCCCACATTCATTTTCATCCCCCTCCACCACTTTTGCTCCTCGCGTATAGAACATCGGTAGTTTCTTCATTGCAAGTGCGTCTACTTCTTTCAAATGAAACCAAACCTTGCCTGCCTATACGGTTAAGTGGTTGAAAATTATGTCCAACTTCTATATTCACGACTCAGTTTTAAGTTTCTCAATATCACTACTGCTTGAATATTACTAAGAACAGTACTTTATAAACAGTGATAAATTAAGGCGCTCTTCTACTATTTTTTAAATAATTTCGATGATAACTCATCGACAAAAGTCTTCGCCATGATTACTCAGCAATTTTTCTAGCATTTGATGAGTTGGAAACTATGAGAAAGTTGATTACTGGACCAACATGAATGAGATAATTCTGTCACCAGTAAATAGAACTGTATGTGTTTTTATACATGGTAAAATATGCAATTTTAGTGACTGATTTTGAGTCACCTGGGACTATCCTCGGATTAAACTCAACGGAGTCACCCGCAATGCACAATTGTGCGTAATTCCACAGAGAAACAATCATCCCGGTCAAGGCGGATGATTTTACCACTGTGGAATTTCGCTGCAATTTTAGTCTTTTTCCTTAGTCTTTCGTCAGCGCGCAACTTAACGACAGCCCTACGAAAGTGTACCCTACGCAAGTAGCAGAGGTTGGGTCAGGAACACCGCCAGCCGCAATTTTACTCTGAACTGAGAGCACCTTTATCTTCCTCCCAAGCCTTATCCTTCCCCTCCGTTCTCACACCGTGGCCCTCCACACTTTCTCATTCTCCTTGGGTCTTTCTTAACCTCTCTCTCATTCCAACCATCAAGACCATAATGATCTGCGGTGAGGGGTCTTCTCCCCATCCGAAAGAGAAATTTTCTTTCACCCAACCGCGTGAGTAAGATGCCAGCTCCAGATCCTCCCTGAATTAAAAATTGCGTCGAAACAGGTTTTGAATGGGCGTACAGAAAGGAGAGAGAGAGGTTGAGCAAGAAGTTTGGCTCTGTATTCACAGTTCACAGGTGAGTTGAATGAGCCACTGAGGGTCGAGGGGGAGTTGGGTGATGGGAAGAGGCTCACAGGTCGGTTGCCGGGAGGAAGGGAGGAAGCAAGAGGGAGGCACGAGGGAGAGGATCGAACGTAGAAAGAGTGGGAGGGACCCTAACGGCATTTTATGGTGAAAGGTGAGAACGGGTGGCCCCCACGCCGCCTCATAACTCATCATCATTACTCATGGATACAGGATAAAGTTCCCAGACTAAATCATGAACGACGTAGAGAAAATAAAATAATGAATCTGTGCTTTAGAGAACTTTCAGAAAACAAGAGCCTCCGGTCAACCACCACGCAAGGAAAACCTTTTTCTTGCGTAGTGGTTGAGAGCAGAAAGCCTTGAAAGAGAAATCAAGCCGACGAGAATGCTCACCTTGTAGGAGTATATGGATCTCCCTCTCGGAATAGAGTGATCTGCGAAAAAAGTTACACCAAATTGGTAGTTAAGAAAACCACTAAGGTTGGATTATATTGACGACTTTAAGATAGCCTGAACGAGGTATCATTTCACATAGAACTCGTTGAATTTGGTCTCATTTTAAAGAAGATATCTCACCTTTTCGAAGATTTCAAAACTACTTCAAACAAAACAAAACTACTACAAAACTACAAAACTACAAAACTCACTAAACTACTTTTCGAGAAATTTACCAAAATATAAAGGCCGTTTTCCACGGGTTATGATACACTTCTACTCTCCATACAGATTTTCTTTAAAAGTGAGGAATACTGACGCCCAGATCTCGTCAGAAACTAAAATGCGTGAAGTTTGAATTCTTTCTTAACTATTTTTAAACTAAATTTATTACTTATTAAAGTGATTTTTTAAAAATGCAAAAAATACCTTCTCTTGTGGGATGTAGTAACAAACTTATTTTACTAAAACAGTGTAAGGGTTCCTATTTTTTACGTAGCCACGACACAGTTCGTCCAAAAACGAAGCCAGGAAGTCAATGTATTTTTTGCCCATCCCGTGGACTTATCTAAGCCCCGCGTTCCACGTTTTCTGTTTGTACCGACATGTTAAGTGACTTATTACCAGTGAGCACCCATTACATAAGCCAAACATGTAAAAAGCTACATTAATCCTACAAAAGGACCAGTTTCGGGCCCTGTACAATGACCACCGGCTTTCATGAAAAAATCGTAGCTGATTAGTGGCGACGCATACTAGAATATCTTGCCTTTACAAAGTACTCCGAAGAACCTTTCGAGTGTACTGTTTTCAAGACTCTGCAAGTCAATATTTCAAGTGATTCCGTTAGGTTTGCGTTCCCACAGCGATAGAATCGAGGGAGAGATGAGGGGCGGAGGGTTAGGAGAATTTGAAAGACGAGGAGTCGGGGAGAATTATGTAGCCGGATGATGGTGGGGGGGAGGAGAAAAGGGCAGGAGAAGGGGAGCATTGGGAGGTCGAGGGCAATAGGGTTCAAGTGAAGATGGGGTGCGGGGAGAGGTGGGGGGGGGGGGTTTCGTGAGATTTCCTTGATATTGATGACCCAATGAACACTTTGGAGCAGTTCCCTCGCGGGGAATAATGAATGCCCTCCGTAATTATCTCGCAAACGTGTTTACGCCGAAATACAGGCTGCTCTCTCGCGCTCTCTCAATAATTCTTCACAGAGAATAGGTGTACCGGTTGTGTTCATGCTCGCGAGCTAGGATTATCACAGCAGCGGAGAGATTTTGCGCTCCAGAAATTACAAGTTTCGCTCCATGATGGAATTGCAGGAGAAATGTCTAATTCCGGGGAATAGTTCCAAAAGGTTCCCTTAGCCTGTAAGAAAGGTATTTCCGTACGTACAAACTACGTTAATGAAGGAGATCCTTAAACATCATTGTTTGCACCGTTTTCACCGATATGCCTTGAGAAAATCCTCTCATACGACTCGCTTCAAGGATACCCCGAATTGGAATCAATCCCCATCATCGCACTACCTTCAGACCTGGTTAATTAAGACTTCCGCATCCTTTGTTAATTAAAAACTAGAATCCCTACTTATCACATGATAAGGAGGGTAACAGTTTGAATATGTGTGGAATGGAAAAGTGCTATCTAGAATAAGGTGACTCGTGATTTTCCAGAATTCTTTTCAGAATCCAGAACAAACACGGTAACATTTTTCCTCCAGCTCTGCAGTGATATATTTCTACATACAGGGTCTTCAATGCATATTAGAGAGGGAATATTTTTATGATAACTAACATCGACAATGATAGCTATTAGCACCTTTAACAGCAGTTCAGGACTAATATAAGCCGAAATATAAGGACAATTTATTCGAAAATTCAATGGAATCGGAAGGATGACATGGGAGAAATAAAGACTATTTTTTAATTTCTCATGGCTCATAGCCTCGAACAGTTCAAAGGCCTCTGTTCAATCCAGGGGTACGTCAAAAATTTTAAAATATATCTCATCGTCCCACCATCGTCACATCACCATGCATCAGTTACGCCGAACACACCAATCAAAGGAGTCATCGGTTTATCATTACCCTCTCCACACCGGGACGGGATACACGACGCCTTGGCCGAAGGGAGCGGCAAAACCTCAGACAAAGACCCTCCACCCAGCGAAACCCAATATAACAGCCCCTTCACCCTTTCCCACGCTCTTCCACGAGCTACCCCATCCTCTCTTTGCCGCTCCTCCGCCCGGTGCTGCCCAAGCCGGGAGCCAGCCCAGCGTTGTGTGCACGGGTGCGCGTCCCTGCGTGCGCCCGCCTGCCTTGGCCACCTCATAACGCCCGCAAAAACTACACCCCGACGATCCCCGGAAACTTCTCTCCCCCACCGTGCACCTCCACCCTTCCTCTCCTTTCACTTTCCGACCTCCTCCTCCTCCTCTCCTCCACCGCACCCCTTTACCACCACCCCCCATCCTGTCGACACTTTCGCCTAGAAACCCCGAAACAGCCCATCCTTCACATCCGATCTCCCTTATCTATTTGCTCTCGCCCCCATGACCACCATCACTTCGCTTAAACTCTATGTTGACCCATTTTACCCCTTCAAACAATTCCATAATCACACGGCACCCGAGACTGAGAGACTATTTCACTAAAATTGGAATCAAAGCAAAATTTTTGTTGCTCCATAAAAATTTGTATAAATTCGATCTAAATTTGATGTAGCGCGAGAGTAGTCCCAGAAGTACCCGACTTAACAAAAAAACATTAAAAATTTGGAAAAAAATCTTAATTTCTCCACAAGGTCTCCATGTAGGTCGATGCACTTTTCCCAGCGATGTTCAATAGCTTCGATACCCTCTTTATTGCGAGAATCGTCGAGCTCCTCAAAATAACCATCAACCGCAGACTCCACCTCTTCATTGTTGGCAAATCTTTTACCACCGAGCCATTTATTCAAGTTTGGAAACAGAAAATAATCCGAAGGGACTAAATCTGGCGCATAGGGTGCAAGAGGAAGAGATTCAAACATAAACTCATTCACTGAGAGCGTTCACCACTGATGACTGCCTAACAAATACTTAACAAAATACTGTAGTAAAAAACTTCAAACTTCTCAACCTCAAGCTTTATAAGGTCGGTACTTTCCACCATAGTTATCCTTTTCCAGAGTCATCTACATGCACCCACAACAATTATCAAGTTGATTACTTAACAATTGTTGTGGCGGCATGTAGATGACTCTGTCCTTTTCAAACAACAACCGCCATCCATACGCCATGTCGAGTACTTCTGATACTATTCTCGTACGTCATAATTGGGTGAATATCAATATGGAACACGAGAGTCTACGTATTTACCACGGTCCGGTGGCAGGAGAAGATACTCAATAGCGAGGTTGTCAGTGCTTTGAGTGCAGAGGAGTTAATCCGTTCAATCTTCGGAATGGCAGGCCAAAGTATTATTCCATCTCAAAGCTAAGCTAAATGGGAAAGTGCAAGTATGTGATTTGCGTTGTGCTGATGCACATGTTTAAGGAGTTCGGTTTTCAGATTAAGGACGTCCTTTAGGGTTAAAATTACAGACCAATTATGCTTTAAGGAATAACGGAATACCAAAATCTGAGAGTAATGACTCGTCTGAGGAAATCGAGCCTATTTCTTTGTCACATACTAAAACCTAATTATTTAATGCCCAACAAATTAGAATTTATAGATAATTGCTTCTTCATTATAAATTGAATATATATCTGATGAAAATTATTCCTTAAAATTTAGTTTAGCTTGGAAACGAAAATTTGGTTTTGGCTAAAGGTGGCTCAGTGCAACAAATATTACGGCGTTATATTGATACCGGATTGATAATGCAGTTAAAAGTCTTTTGGCTAGACTCGTTACAATCGTAAAACCTAAAAAAGGCAAAATAAATATGCAAATTTTTTACGGGTGCCTATTTTCTACTCCATACTCACATCATGTACTCAACTCTGCTTGTTTCGTGGAATTTTGATGTATTACCCATCAAACACTTAATAGATTGAAATTTTGTTTGACAATAACTGATGAAAATTCCAAGTTTTTGCATTTAATGTGTACGTGTGTAGTCTAATTCCTCCTCAATAGATAGCAACGCTTCGCTATCAATTATAATTCGAATGGTACCTGCTTACATGAGAACAACAGAGCAATAAAACAAATGAAAGAAAAAACAAGAAATTTATAACATTTTGTTGCATCGCGACTCCAGCAATCTAAGTTTCAAGTCACATGCCTAGATGAAACATGGCCGAAGGAAACCAGTAACTTACTTTCCGAAGGAATATTCCCTACAGCTGCCTTATTTTCTTCGTCCGCCAAGCCTCAAGATTAAAAATTAAGTTTTTATTTTTAACTGGGGACTGCGAAATCTCGGCAGTGAAAATAAAAAAATTAACTGAAAGTTTCTTCTTTTTTCGAGTTTAAGGAGAGTTGTCCATAGTTTAGCTTTCCTGGAAGTCCTCCGTAGAGGGCGAAGCAGGGAGAACGAGGGGAGCTTTTCTTGCCGCGGCTCTTTCGCCTGTTTTCTTTCCCTTTAGCCCTCGCTTCCACCAACTTGTCCATTACTTCCCTTTAAGTTGAGAAATCCCTCCACGCAGCCGTTTTCTTTGCTCCCTACACCCAAAAGGGCCGCGCCCTCCACATCGTATTCCCACCCACCCCTCCCCCCCAATCGCCTCCTCACGACCTGCGTTGCCTTCATTCCATTTCGACCTCCTCTCTCACTTATTCGACCATTTCCCCAAAAACCTTTTTTTTTAGGTTTTATTTTGCGCATTCTACGTAGCATAAACGAAATAGCCTTCCTGCTGGTTCCCCATTTTCCACTCATTTGCATGTTTTTTTACCTTTTATTCCGAATGCCCAATCCATTGTGATTTTGCAAGCTCTAACCCCAAATCCCTTCAGACTACCACATTCTTCGACGCATGCCTCGCAGACGACGTATTGGTAGCCGTTTTCTTCGATGAAACTTGCAATAAAAATCCAAAGATAATTAATTGATGAAGGGATAGATTAATAAAGTTTTTATAATCAAGTACTGGAGATGCGAAAACTTTTTATGACACGGCTTTTCACCGATACGATGTTTTCAGTTACCATCTTTACAAATTAATAAACGCTGGCCACACCATTCAACGATACGATGTTTTCAGTTACCATCTTTACAAATTAATAAACGCTTGCCACACCAAGAGAAATGGATAACATATGTTTGGAAATAATTGTTATACAAAAATGTTGATATCAAATTAAGGTAAAAGCCAAACTGGCGTTTTCTTGCTCTCTAAATTCTCTTAGAAGTGGCTCTGTACTAGCTTCAACATCCGGACAGATAGATAATGAATACCACAGGATATGGGAGACGGGAGGAAACAGGCGTCGATTGCCAAGTGACAAAAATTATTCCTGGAAGAATCCTCGAAAACCTAATGAGATAATAAATGCAGACAATCTTGATGATTTCCCATTAATTTGTGTGTCACCCCTAACCACTTGAAAATATTATGTCAGCTCTTTGATATTGCACTAAGTGATCACAAACTGAAGCCTAAAATTGATATCCCTATTTTGACAACATCACCCCTTACGATACAGCGAAATATTCCTACATTTGGTGGTGTCGACATTTGTCCGTCGCCATGTTCGATTCGTCGAGAGGGGAACTGACACGGAGGTGTGTGCCTCACTTCCTTCATCGTGGGCTGCCACCCGCTCAACCGCCTCTCAACACAGATGCACCCCCGCATTCCACTCCCGCTAACATGTTACGCAACCCACACGCTGCTCCCTTCACTCATTCTCCCCGACTCGGTAATCACAAGCTCAGCTCCCTCCCTCCGTTCACTACCCGCCCCCTGCAATTTATACAAAACATCCTCTTCTACGACTCAAGCCACCTCACTTCAATTCCATTTGTATCCCCTTCAACATTTCTAATTACAGCTCGTCTTAAAAGGAATTAACTGCGATTGATATTATCCATCCCCGAAACGTATCTACTCCGGCAAACGGTTTCGCATTTATTCTTCGATCTCGTCCTTGTGCAACATGACCTTTTACCTCGTAACCAGAACATTTTGCAGATGGTTTAATTTACTCCGTCGCAGAAGCAAGTGATACTGCTGTAGCATTTTAAATTATTGTTGGAGATCTTATCTCTTCTTAATAAAGACCTGATAACCCTCAAATAAAAGATATTTCATTTTAGGAGCATAGAATCAGAACAAAACTTTGTTTTACGTAACTAAGTTCACAAAAACAAAGAAAAAGGTTGCTTCGGATAAAAACAAACTCGTACATTACTATAAACTTAACACATAAAAATTCTCATTTACTTTAATGGGTACCTTAAATGTACTTTTGATGAATGTTTTCTCAGTCATTGCTTCTTCAGTAACACATATGTAAGCAAACGCCACCTAAGAAATGCAATAGCTGCATAGCATGGTATTGGTTTCAGCAAAAAAACCGTTGCTGAGATACTAAGCGGCAAAGAAATATTTTTTATGCTTTTATAGCCATGATTTGATATTTAAGCTATGGCTTAAGATTGATTATAACTTGAGTCACTTCAATACAATTGAAGGAGCCTACGAAGTGTTGGAGAGTAAAGATAATCAATGACAACTCTCCGAAATATAAAAGAGACTTATTGGGCTAATTTTGTTACCACACAACCTTTTTAAACAGCCTTGGACGAAGAAATTAATTAGGAGAACTACAAGACAAACCAAGGCTGGAGCTCCATTAAATTAATTATAAAAAATGGTGAGGATTGTTGAAATGAAGAAATATGACGGAACATAACTGATTGTTCATAGCATACCAGCAAGATTAATAACTAATTATGATGACTAACATTTACAGAGCTCTCAAAATTCTCTTCATATCGATAACTTTATTCGCACGTATTCCATTCACATTTTTCAGCACTTGCTTAATTCATAATGATGTTAGATTTCTCCAAATTTATTTTGTCACTGTACCATAATATTTCAACAAACTGTCGTGCCGAAAAATATGCTTGATACGTATTTGCATATATTCTCTCGTTTTTCCTTACCTAGGGTTATATACATATATGGGTAAGATTTTTACACACTACAAAGCAAACTAACAGTTAGTGCTATGACGGTGATGAATGTAGTAGGAATGCAAGTGTAAAAGGTAATGGGGTCTTATGTGACTGGTTTGATTTTGAATAGGGCGCGAAGCAAGGATGCGTATTCGTCATTACGACTGAGGGATTCGTAACGTTACTATGACTTCGAGGTAATTATGGAAAATGTGTGAGAGAATCATATGCAGGTAACATAGATATAATAGCTGTAGATGTATATGTAGACGGGTGAGTTTTGTTGCACAATGATAATGCTGTGTCGCTGTTTGAGAGCCCAAAGGATTTGCTGAGAATCCTGAATAACCTCTATGAAGTAACAAGAGGAGAGATTTGATGACAAATGCGTCAAAGATCAACCTCGATGCTTTAAATGGAAGGGTGAGAATGATTTTATGATTAAGTAAAATGATGAAATAATTGAATAAGTTGACAAAGCGGTGGAACTTGGCCGAATCTTTGTAAAAGATGAAGGATTAGAGGAGAAATTTTCACGTGTACGGACGCCGAAAGGAAAGTCGCGGGTAGTATGTGGAGCATATCCATAAGAATGAGTGTCTATCTAGGGAAGAAAAAATCGCAGCGTACAAAAGTATTCCAATCTCAACCTTATAATATATTAGTAAAATCTGGGTATGTCAGGATAAGCATAGGAGTAGATAAAATGCTGTCGGAATGGGGTATCTGATGTTTATGATAACAATAGGATGACATTGGATTATGAATTGGTGATGAAAAAAATGTGGGTTAGATACTCCAGCAATAGACATGTATGAAGGAAGCGTACTCCAATAGTGTTTCCATATTAAGAGAATGGGTAAGAGTAGAATAAAGAAACAGATCTGTGGTAATGGATTGTTAGAAGTGAGCGGAAAGGGCTGATTGCGAAAGTCATGGGTGGATTTGGAGGAAGATACACGAAAGAGGAGGAATATTAGGCGTCTTTAGAATAAGAGACCGTGTATCAATAGAGTGAGCGTGAGGGAAGCGATAAAGAGCTTGCAGCTCATAGGCATTATAGAAGAAATTATTGAAACAGAGCAAAATTTCTAGGACTAACAACAATTATTAAGTTCTTTGACCTTGGCCCAACCCGAAAGGAAATGGTATGATGGGAGGGAATATATGTAAAATTTACATAGAATCACCCATTTCGTTATCAACAATTCTGATCCTATCTGTGAAATATATAATGGACTTATTATGAAAATAAAGATAATTGATTTACTATGAATTCATATTTTCCCCAAGTCTCGTTTTCTCTGCCATTCCATCTGTTTCATACGAGGATAAAATCCAAAGAATCAACCCAAAGACATAATTGCAAGTGGAGAAAACTATAAAACACGTTTAAATTATTAAACACAAGGACTTAATAACAGTATTCTTGCGTAAGATATAGTTCTGAGAAATACACCAACAAAACAAGAACTCCGCACACGAAGTTAACCAAAGTTTTTTAGACCACGCTTAAATTATTGCTAATTGTCGAAGTGTAAACATCTAAGAGTCTGTCAAATTACTCTTACAGCATGTCTAGCAAAAGTTACACGGGAGGAAAGAGTCTTTTTCGTTCCCAAATTGTGGGAAAATAAAACGAGGGCTAATACATCCCCCGGGAAAGTTACTGTTAAAAACTCCCCGGCAACTTCCTTCTTCTTTTATAATGAAAACGGAATTATGACAAGCTTGCTCAAAATGTTAATTATTCCCCTCGATGCAAGTGGCCGCAAGAGGCGCCAACCGCAGCCGCCCGACGGAGCCAATCCCTTCCGACGTGATGAATAAGGCAAAGGAGAGGGGTCACAGGGAAGGGCAGAAAAAAGGACGATCTAGGTTGGACTTTAAATAAGTCTAAAATTTCGCAAAACGTTTCAAAAAATACCAGGATGAAGAGAACGCATAGATGCCTATGGTTTGAGACAATTTTCATCATTGTTCGAGTTGCTAGGGGGCTCTCATTGCAAGACTGATAGAAGAACAAGAGATTTCAAAAGAAAACGTATAAACACACAAGCAAAAAAGGAAAGGGTGGGGTGTACTTGAAGGGTGACAGAGTGATAGGGGGGACTTTTAAAACCCTTTCATCGCGAGAAAAGATGTGTCCTGACGTCTCGAGGACAGACGGGATTAAAAGGTAAGCCGAGGGAGATAAGGAAAATGAATGGCTGCCAGGGTGGGAAGGAAAAGCAAGGAAGTGAGAGGCTGGGGGAGAAAGATGGGGTTGAACGCCAGTTGTTCATCCACTCAAAGTGTAATTTCCCTCGTCTTCCTGGAAAATGAACGGGAGAGGGATTTGTCACAATATGGCTCCCATTTCGGTTTAAACGTGTGGCTTCAATTTTTCTAGAGTAGTATACCTACAGTAAAATGTTATTTCATGTCGCCATAATTTTTTGTGGCGGCTCACTTTTGGAATTGATAAAAAATGTGGCCTACAGCATTTTAACACACCGTCATGACAGTGCATTTGATACATATTTTAATTTACTAATCGTTAGATGGAAGATCACATTCAGTTTCACATGTTCAATTTATTATATCTCAGAATTGGCCTCAACTTTCATAATACTTCGCTTTTTCATGAAACGAAGTTATTGAACTATTTAATTCTTAAGTGAACTCTCAGTTTTTTTGTGTAACTAGTATAACATAGGTCTGTCGCGGGTTGTAATGTTTTCATTCACAACTCGGCAGTATCTCCAAAGGATCTCCCTGAAAGTTTCTCTTGTAGAAAACTGTACCACAAAATGGTTGAAAACGGACGTAAACCTTGCAGGGAAAAGAAAATATCCTAGATGGTGAAGAACACACCCCAATAAGATTCCACCTTGTGATCTCAAGTAAACAGGTGTAAGATCTCCCAATTGAAACAAATCAATGCGATTGCGTTACATTTACACTGCGTTTACATTTGCATTTACATTGCATTTACATTACGTTACAACCTTTCCTCATGGACTAATTAGTTGATTTCATTTTTCCGTATCTTTCGTTTGAAACATCTTACCATTGCATTGTGCACCTACATATACATCTACGTAATATCCTGCGAGCCACCACGAGGGTGTGTGGCAGGGGGTGAAGATCACCAAACATGCCATGCAAGTAGGATATTTAAGGGAGACATGCTAGAGAACAGGGTCACATGCAGCTAGATGGTTAGTATCTACATAACAAGAAAGGGATGATTGGTTGTTATTACATGCATCACGCACTACAGACTACTCTTACTATATTTCAACTACCTATCCCTTTGCTACGCTGCCTATTGTTCTATCTTATGGTACGCGGGAAAAAAGACATTTTAAATCTATCGGTACGACAATCTATCTCTCTAATCTTGTTAATCTGATCAAACCTAGCATTATACGCAGGGGTACTTAATATATATCTAACGTCATCTGTGAAAAAATCGGTTTCGAATTTACTTAAAAGGTTTAACCTAAATTTTAACCTGCGTTCTGATAGTAATCCCCATCCTAGTTCTTCTATTAAATTCGTAACACTTATACAATTATCATAACGGCCTTTAACAAATCTAGCGGACCTCCTTTGCACACACTCTAATTCTTTTATCAAACCTTACTCGTATGGATCCCATATACTAGCGGCATATTCTAAATGAGGCCTGACAAGTGTAAAATAGCTTCTTTCTCGTACTCTCTCATCGCATTTGCCTAGAACCCTTTTTACGAATCCTAATCTACGGTTTGCTACACTAGTTATTTCTCTGATGTGTTTCCCCCATGACATGTCTTCAGAGATGGTGACGCCTAAGTATTTCATAGATTCTACGTTAGATAGTGCATGGGAGAAATAAAATTATTCAGCCGAGTGCTCTTGCCTCTTCAATTGTTCTACTACCAATTGTGGGCTTAGGTTGTGACGTTTGTCTCAGATGCGATCCTTATATCACTAGCAGGGCAGGGTACATTAAGAAACTTTATTATTAAGTTCCGATATTTGGCTTTCACTTCAAGTAAAGGTCAAATATATGATATTTCTCTGAACTTGGCCTCGCGGTGAAAAAACGAACATTTCATAGGAGCCTCGGCTAGTGTATTGACAAACAGTCGTAAATGTACTCTACTTAGAACAAAGTAAAATACTTATTCTATGACTGAAATTGAGAAGTAAAATAATGAAATACGATGTCGTGGAAAACTCCAAGCGCGAACTTAGAAAATGATTCCATTGGCTACAACTAAGGGATTTATACAGAGTGCCCATTACAGTGATATTTCTCGCCTTATTCTGAGTTGGTTGTGTCCGACTTCCTTGAGGCGGAGAGAGCGCTTTATTTGTAAACTTCTCGAGGAGCCGCAAATGATAATAAGGATAGCATCTTGAATTTGATGTCACCCTCATTCCAAAATGTCAATTTTTCTCTCTCTTGCATGGATTTCTGGTGTAATATTCATTTCAATTCTCTTTTCTTCGTCCATATGCAAATAAGAGAAAAGAGAAATCTGTTGAGGCTCGTAAAATGAACTGTTGGATATTTGCTTCCTTTGCCAAACATGAGAAATATTCTGGCTCGGATTACCGGGACATAAGCGATGTGTCAAGTATATCCCATCAACAAGTTGCACCTCACACCCCGCATTTCGCTTGAATGGACTTTTGGGGATGACTGCCGGTTATATTGCATCTCCTCCAAGCGCCCAAAATATTCTTCGAAATGGGGTCGCCGTTTATTCCAGGGGATACAGATACTTTATCGACCCATCTATTTTCTAACCAAATTTCAAATTTTATCTCTGTACGTAAGCAAAAATCAAAATAAAACCTAATCATAATATTAAAAAAATATATTCGCATCATTTTATTCAATGTATTTTTCGTGAATGCAGAATTATCTTAGGCTTATTTTAATTTTAGGTTATATTAGAGAAGAAAACTAAGCTCAATCCAATGTGCATACGGAGTCATTATCTACGCTGTGTAAAATTATGAAATTATTACTCTTTGGTATTGTCAGTGCAGAAGGAAGTTATACACAAAAAAGTAGCAAAAAGAGACACGTGATGTAGCAGGAAGTAGGAGCTTCACTTTTACGGGAAGCACAAATCTTCAGGGTGAGATCAACAGCAGAGGAATATTTATATATTGTGCATTCTTGTTGTTACATGCCCTAACTTTCTGGTTCTTTTTCTGAAAATTCACGCAGGTTTGAATGTATATGGTAATTAAGCGTGCGTGAAACAATCAAACTTTGGGATCTGAAATTCAAGCGTTTGTCCCAAGATTTGTGTCACTTACATAAGAATTTTATTTCTCACATTTCCAATTTTCCACATCAGTGGTCAATGGGGCTCAGAAAAAAATACTTTATATACAGTCTTTCTACACTCGATGTGAGAATTATTTTTCATAATAAAAATGTTTTACAAAATTGAGAAAACAATATTTACTCAAGTTTAGAGGGCAATATCTCGGAGAGATCAGCAGTGATATAACACTTGAATTATTTGAATCTTCTAAAAAATGTTCTAAAACTATGTGGAAGTTTCTGATTATGGGTGCTGTCTCAGACACTTTGATGGCTGAGGTGGTTTCTTCAACATATATTTTTTCCTTTCGAGACGAGACGCATTCGATCCCACTGAAGTATTTCCATTCAAGTTAAAGGACTTTCTCTCTCTACTTTCAGGAGCCTTTTTAAAAGGGTTTTTGAGATTTTATAAATGAGGTAAATGTCTTTACAATACCACCAACCCGATTAGATACAATCAACTCAAGTACTCTCCTTCTGGAAGATGACCTGACTATGGTCAACCTATATCAAAAGTTTCAGTGACGAGGCTCGTTGCAGAGAAAATCAGCTAAGCGAATAAAAATCCCCCAAATACGTTCCATAGTTTGAGGCTCAACTATGTGGAAGTTGAATTTCACAAATGAAAAAGCAACTTTGTTTTCTTCCACAGATTTATTTTATTGGTATAATATGTTTCGGCACAGTGGTGTCATCATCAGGTATCATCAGGGACCAAGAAAATAAATCTGTGGAAGAAAACAAAGTTACTTTTTCATTTGTGGAACTCCCCAAATGTCACTGTGATGGAAAGTTGAAAGAGGCATAATGCATATCCTCCGTATTCACTTCGTGCGGAGAGGTTACAACATGAAGTAGGAATTTTGTTAATGGAGAAATTTGAAATAACAATAAAAAATAATCTGATGAGTGCTAACTGTTTCAGAAAACAGCTCTTCCATCAGTCGAATCGAAGCCCCGGCCGCAGTGTCGATGGGGTAGAGTCATTGCCTACCAATCCGAGGGTCGCGGGTTGCGTCTCGGGAGGATATTTCCGTACTCAGGACATGGGTGTTTTTGTAAGTATCTCGTTGATATTAAGAAAACCCAATGTGAAAGACCAATCGTGCTGTTATCGTGGCAGAATAAATTAGATAATGAATAAATAAAGCGTTGAATGAGTCTTTACATGCGTATTGATCACTCATCAGCCAGATGGTAAGATTAAAATGAGCAGGAATGAAGAGGTTCCTCAATAATGGTCTTCGGGAATTTATGGGAAATATTTCAGACTCAGCATTTTCTGCTGTCAACAAAAAGCCTCTATTTTAAATTTAACCCCCTGATTCACTGGAATGAATTAAATATCTGTAAATTTCTTCGAATAGCATTCAAGTAAAAGATTAAGTCAGAGTGAGGTAAAAATTTGAAATGTAAAAATATTAAGAACCTTAAATGACGAATTGTTTAGGGGCTTAAACCTTTTAGAGAAAAACTATTAGCCAATTGGTAGCCCGTTATTAAACCTCTTGCTTTAGAAAGAAAAGAGCCGAAAAAAGCCAAGATGAAGAAAATTGTCATCTTTCGAAACAGTGATGCTTTTATCAAAATAAATTTAACCTCAGAAACAACTTCTTCCGGTTCTCCCCATCCTCTAAAATGTCCACACATCTTTTACGCTCTGCTTGCAAAGGCAACATAGCTAAAATGGAGGACAAGCAAGGGTAGTTCTCCCTCTCCGATTCCTTACACATGCTTTTTATTGTTATAAGCTGCTTATCAGACGCAATGTGCATCAAATTGTAGGTATAGTCGAAATTATTGGTTTTCTACTCGTCAAATTGACAAAATACAATCAGGATCAAGCCATAAAAAAGAATGGTGTCCTATAAAGCAAAAATAGTCATAAATCATCTCAGAACCAATAGTTTCATATTAAAATTGGCTTATTTTATGCCACACTATAGAATACACACCTAGTTAAAGGAGGTTTAGCAAATCTAATCAGCCACGTGCCTTCGTTATTTTTCCTTTTGCATTAACTCAGAGAGAGAAGCACTTGATTAAAGTGTGCAATTAAAATGTTATAATGAACAATATCTCTCAGCAATGAGAGAGCGCAATTGTAACTAGAATTATCTGATAGGCCAGAGTAAAGTGGTCTTTCGAGAAATTGCAGTAGATGTGAAGATAAAATATACAGGGAGATAACCGCCGCTCCCTTTTACTCGAGACATTTCCTTCCCACTATCCACTTCACTCCCACTGCATATCCTGACCCAACACAACAAATTTATCAGCAAAATGTTAAGTCAGCCCGATACCTCCGCGTGCCCCTCCATGATCAGCTGCGAGATCTGCACATTATCAGCACACAAGGGCACAGGAGACTACGAGATTTTGAGTGACAATGCTTTAACAGTTAGGCCACCTAGAAGTTGCGCTCGACAAGTTACATTTGGGTCAAACCACGACTGCGTCTCCAGTGAGGACAATATCGCCTTCCCCCATACATAAAACAACAACGGCCATGGAGAGCATTTTCATGCGGTGCAGCCAGCAAAGTGACCTGTGAAGTCGGCGAACGATAAAATCTCACGTGGTTGACTCTACGGCATGCAAAGAAGTCAGTGTTGTACTGAGAGAATGAGTCGAAAGCGGCAGCATGGTTCTCGTAAACTGGCCTAGCGTGATACTGAAAACATTACCTACATCCCTACTGCCGCGATTAGTAAACAGAATTCGCTTAGTAACGCGAAGTGAGTCTTTCGACTATCTAACTTAGCGAGCCTCGATAAAAATTTACTTTATATCCCGTTAACCGTCGGAATAGTTGTTAAGAATATTTTGGTTAATCATGAAAGTAATGTTATCATTTTGTGGTAGTTTAATAACTTATTCGTAAATTCAGACTCAAAATCACGCTGATAGATATTTTTTACTGCATTATTAAGTTATAACTCCGATATGATGTAAAAATTAAATTCATATAAACTTATCGGATTCTAGAGTTATTTGCTGATAGTAAATTTTCTTTAATGAACGTTTCAGGGAAATCGAGATTATATTGATACTTTTTAAAGTATTGGCACAGTAAAAGTTCATAATAATTCTTTTTACTTTGCCATAAACTCTGCCACTATCAAGTAATCATTCTTGAACCCAAATAATGTATAGAAATCTCTTTAGACCTACGTCCTCATTGACATTTAAAAGAGTTTAATCAAGTGTGCCCGGATAGTTAAATGAAGAGGTTTATGAAGGGATTGTATAACCTAAAACGAGTTAACGTCCCAAAGGTGCGATCAAATTGAAGATAGATTCAAGTCATGAACAAGCTGCAATCGTATTCACCAAGCTACTTGATTTCCCAAAGGTTAAATTTAAAGGCCACCCGATTACGGAGCGTCGAGTTCGCGAGTTCACTTAAGAATTAATTTCGATTTGGAATAACTTCAGTTGCCATGTACCGGAAAAAATCGTTTTGAATCACCGCGGCGCCACCACTCCCTTAGGGTAACTGCAAATATTCAACTCGGTGAAAGTTCTCCAGCTAGGCCTGGCCCACCCTCTAATCATCGGAACGACATCCCTCTCCTCTCCGCGTGGACTGAATCATCCAGGCGAGCAAGGGGTGAGGGGGAAATCGAAGCGATCTTAATGGAGACAAGGTGGTGCCAAAACTATCGAGGAGAGAATGGAATGGATTCGGAGATGAATAATGGTACGCCAAAAATGAGGATTTTTGACACTGTTTATTTGAGCGTCTTAATATTTTGTTATTCCCTTTAAATATTTAGAAACGACAAAGCAAATGTCCGTGAGCCGAATAATTCTCTCTTTTTTCTTCCTAAATGATAATACAGGCTGATGAACATAGTTTTACAACAATGTTTACTTTGCGGTTTCAAACACATAAATATAACTTTCTCGCGTCATGATACTTGAAAACACACAGCGAGAGGCAATTAGGGGTCCCTTTTTATGATCTTACAGATTTTATTTAGCTGATTTAATAGAATTTTTATTTTTCTTTGCATATCATCAACTGCTTAATGTAACTTGTCTCCAGCATTCTGCCGGTGAAAGTCGATTTTTGATGGATTTCCAGTCGTGCATAAATATACCGTGAATGAACGAGGAGGCTTGGTGTTGGGTAATGGTTTCCATGTCAGATACTGGCAGCAGTTGAGTGTCTACATCATGGAGATGCTTTAGAGAAGATGATTCTATTAGATTCATATCAACGAGGTGGGATGGAGGCATTTAGAGCGGAAGGTTCTTATTGATGAGGAAGCCCAATGAGCTCACTTCTCAGCAATGTAGCATGAAGTATTGGCAACAGAAAAGAGAGATATTGGCAGAAGAACTAAATGAGGATTGGCAGGAAAGTAGGGGCTGGATATCGGATGGAGGATTCCTCTCAGATACATCTATTTATAATTCACTGCACAAGAGGAGATATTCTCATCAATTTTGAACCGATTGTAGGAACATATTTCAAAAGCCAGTAATTTAAATTCATTAATCAACTTCCACAATAATGAGACATACACCAATGGTTTAATATAAACTGTTTGGTATAACTCGGTTGACTTTCACCCTAGGGTAGATGCGTGCACATTCAATCCTCTTTTCAAGTCTAATTTGCTTGTTATCAACAAAAATGTGCTCTTTATTTTAACCTGCAGGAGTATTCTTTGTAGATGCTTGATGCACAATCTCCACGACGCTGCTTTCCTATTGCGACGTGCTCCAAATATGGCGGTTGGGACTAATGCAGTCAAACATCAGAATCTTACCATACAACAGATTTTTTACTTCCTCCATCTCTCAAATTCGTTCCATCGCGGACTTCAGTCTCAGTTTAGGCAATACAAAGAACAAAGGCAAAATCTCTCAGCCCCGGCATCTATTCCTAAGGTTTTACCCACCATACCATCTCTCAAACTAACTTAAGTTGTGTTTTTTAACGAGGGGTCACAGGAAAAGGTATCTGAACTTTGGCTGAGGCTTAGTGTTTAATGGGTTTGCTGTCCTCAGAGCCCTAAACCTGAGGAGTGGAAGACGTTAATTCCGGAAAGTAAAATTTGAAGTGGAATTCTCATAAAATTCTGAGAGGGACTCGCAGGCACATCTCCCTGTATCAAGAATGAAGGAAAATGGAGGAGAAACGAGGAAGAAAGATAAGAGATGTAGATTAGAGAGAGAAGCAGAGATTAGAGAGGGCATCAATATTTTGAGTGGCCATCGTGGCGCAATTCGACGCCGATGCGAAAGGCAAAGAGAGAGAGAATAGGAAGGAGTGATGAGAGGTGGTCTTCCAATAACAGCGAGGGCAGAGGGTCCAGAGATTGGAAAGTCTGAGGATTAGTGGAGAAACGGAGACAAGCGTGTTAGAGAGTGGTTACATCCCTGGATTAAGTCGAGCGAGATGCGAGGATTGGTGCAAGATATAAAGGGCCAGGAAAAAGGGACAAGGGACCAAAGGGATTCATGCTGTGGGCGGAGTGAGGAAGATGGGAGATGCGCGAATGATGGAAGAGGAGGGGGGAATGATGCGGTGAATGGAAGGGAGGGAGGGGGGAATCGCGTTGAAACCTCGTCGATGAGCGAGGGACCGAGGAGTGAGAAATAAAAAGGGGCAGGACGTGGCTACTGAAAGACTAGGTCAAGCTGCCTCGCGAAAGAGGATGCGATTAATATTTAATGGCGGCTAATTTCCCTTTAAGAAGACGTTTCGCGAGATAGTAGACGGACAGAGTGAGCTGAGGAATAATCCTCCTTAAACTGGAATCATGATCTCCCTCAAATGCGCACAATACTACACATTATTTATAACAGAATTGACTCAGGAAATTGATAAATTATGTCTCAATCTCTGCATCTGAGAGTCTTCGAGAAAATTGAGTTACACACTCTGGATTATCTCCTCAAAAAAAATCAGCATTAGGTATCTTAACTATGTTAAAGAGATCATTCATTATTATCTTATAACCTAGAGCAGTAAGAGCATTATAAACACAGGGGATCAGTCTACAATTACGAAAAAGTCTTATTCTTCAAAAGTCAACGTCTTGTAGTCCAAATATGACCATGTTAGTTGAAGGGCAAGAAAATACTTGTTCTAGCTAAATGAAAAAATCTGCAGGCGTAAATACCTATCCAGGAGTATTCTTGGTATGATATTGATCAAAAACACTTTGATGGGTCATTGGGAATCATAATAGAGTATCGTTCTGTCTGCCACACACGCTCACAATCTTTTAGTCAGTCCTGGAGCCATAATACCTGGACACCAGCTTGCGATGCACTATCCTCCCTGTTGAGTCAGAATGGTCCTGACTTTCTATATCCCGAACACAGGGTGTCTTTCTTTTCGCATTAACTCTCATGTTTTTATGCTCGGTAATAAACAACTTCTACTAGAAGTCCCTCCTTTGAAGAGGTAAGTATCAGTACTAAATGTATAATACTTCAAAAATTTTACTCTTGGAATTGATTGAAGTCCTTATGGTTCAAAGCTTATGAAATCTGAACAAAAAGTTTTGAATGAATGACTTACTCCTTTGGCAAAGTTGTACTATCTCTTGAGTCTAGAATGTTTAATGCAAATTTCGTTCCAATATTTAGAATACAGCTTGTTTGAACAAAAAGTTAAATGCTAAATGAATCTGAAATCAAAGTTAAATGAGTCTCATGTACATTGACGGCGAGGTTTGTTTACTATTTCAACTCCAACTCCAAGACAGAGCTAGTTATTCCACTCATCCCTGTTTCTCATTCAAGTGAGCAAGGTACTCAGCAAAAACTCATTACGAAAGTGCAAACGTGAATATAACGCAGGTTTGCTCCTCGTGTAATAATTAGTAGCTAATAGACAGGTAACACCAAGTGGCGCCTTCACAAACAATTTAAATTATAGCCAGCGGTGGCTGTCTCTCGAAGCTCCGCGTCTCGCTGTATTGATTTCACTCGTCGCGAAAAAATAAAACCCGTGAATCACGCGATGAATTTAGAAACTTTGAACCCTCGCCAAAAACTACTAAAACGTGAATTGGCGCCCTGCGTTCTACTGAGAAGATAACACGGTAAGTCGGGCAGACACACACTGAAATCCATAGAGTCCAGAATTTCCGTGAAATAGGCCAATAATGTCGGGACTTTTTTCGCTCCGGAATATCCAGAGGACCCCAGAATAAAAAAAAGACGGCAAGAGGGCGCACGGCGAAGAGTATAAAGCCAGCAGCCCTCGACACTTGCCGTGCTTCCCTTTTTATTTATTCGCCGAGAGTCGAGTGGAGCAAGCGAACGGATAGTCAGTCGCATAATTGAGAGGCGCAATTGGTGGAGTGCGCATCGCGTATAAATCTTCCTCATCCCCTGCAAAGTGCTCCTTCCAATCCCTGAGGCAGTGGCGCCACGGAGTGGTTGCCGGGCAATGAGTCACGGTGCTGCTAGGAGGAGAATGGGGAAGGGATGTTGCGGACGGGGGAGGGGGAAGGAAGGACGGTGGTTGGGGAAGAGAGAAAGGTTATGAAGGAGAGGAACGTTGGTGATGCAGGACGGGAAAAGTTGGACAGAGTGCTCGCACTATATCGTCAGGTAAGGGCTCAGAGAGGCGTTTGGAGTTACGTGGCAGTAGCAGAGATTGGAGGCCGTGAGAAAGGACGCGATAAACAGATGTAGACGCAGTTCTCACGGAAGTGGAGGCCTAGGGTTCCTTTCATGATGGTGGATAACCATCCGTGCCACGGTTTCCCACTGACCTCCACCACGTGTCAAGCATTAGACATAGGATATATATATATATATATATATATATATATAACAGCCCACAGCATCGTCATAGCAGACTTTGAACACATTAACTATCCCTACAATGAGATAATTCAGAAGTCAAACATTATTAATCATGTGTAAAGAATGTAACAGTTGAAACTTCCGTTAACAAATGAATTTCTGAGTTTGTTCATATCCCTTTAATGAGATTGAGAAGTCCCTTAGTAGAATATTTAGTGCCAAATTCCCGGTTATTACTACCATATTAATAATTCAATTTGGTACTCCTCGTCAAGATAACATAATAACTTCAATCAGCAGCAATTGATTACCATTGATAATTGTTATATTCATAATTCACTGATAGGCTCAAAGAAAAAATTAATCGCCTTCCTTTATTTAAGTCAAAAACTGTACCTACTGTAGAATAACAGTTTTTATAATCAATCTATAAATGATGCCGCTTCACAAGGTACATTTTATTGCACAAGCGAATGTATGAAATGCGAAGAAAATTAATGGAATTAGGACAGGTTCTATTTCCCGTTCAGTCATCCAGACGATCATATAATATACCACTTTACTCGGTACAATTTTCCTCATGAAAGAGTTCATACATTCGTTTATACTATAAAATATACCGTGTAAAGGGCCTTTTATAACTTGTTTGTCCTTTTACTTTTTATTTATAGTATCATGTTAGTCTTTTATTTTAAATCTTTTAAGATCCTTTTAGTATTTTAAATCTTTTTAGACCATAGTTTTCCATAAATATTTTCAATTTGGTTGCGACTCTCCGCGTACGTACTGAAAAGAATAAAATGACGTGACTTCAGTCTGGGCCCGACATAAGAATGTAAAAATATGAGGAAAGGTATTCCAAACCAATGGGTGGGTCACCGGCCGACACGACCTCCACCTAGGAGATACCTGAATCCATAAAGTCATGCGGAAAATACCGTCGGACGTTTCACGAGCTCAACTTGATAGCGTTCCTGGAAAAAATTCACCTCATGGACTTCTGGGATTGTGGACTTCTGCTTCAATGAAAGTGGGCCCAGGTGGGCCAAATGCGATGAAGGAGCAACTGTGCGTCGCAAGGAGAGGGCCCCGGTTAAACAGGGAAAGGGAAAGTGGCAGGATGTCTCGCGGTGGAGTGACAAGGGCTCGGCTGGAAAGGATTTCAGGGATACGCGCCCATCTTTGATGGACACTACCATGGCTTTGGATAAGAGTAAGGTGGGCTTGTCTTCAAGGAAACTCGAGTGAGAATGGCCGTCAAGAAGAAGATCCTGTACTACTGCGTGGGTAGTGTAATACTCGGCTATCATTTTTCGTTTGATTTGTATTTTTTGCGCCCATATTCAGTTCAAGTTTCCTTATCTATACTCGATACAAGAGGATTGGCACACAGGACACTGTTCCGGCTATACCAACTTAAACCTTGACTTAACTTTTTAGCAATAAATTGAAATTCCCAAAGTTTTGGGATATGATGAATTAATATAACCAGTTAGCCAAGGGACCATAGCTGATGGTGACCAGGTTATTAAACGGAGTGGTACAAAAATGAGTTATAAACATACAAAGTCAATAAAGTTATTTCAAAGTAAAAAGCCTTGAAATTATTAAAAAGAAGGTGGCACTGTCTAAAGCAGGCGAAACTGCTAACACATTCGAGGGGTAATCATTATAGTTAGATGGGAATGAATATAGTCGCTAGGGCATCAAGCAATGGCACCGTTTTAGTAAAGGGTGTGGTCATGAAAAGGAGAGAGTCGTTGAGGGGAAGTCTCAGATAGGAAGATAGGATAAGAGATCGTAATTCTAAGCATTGATTCGTACAATCCGGAATCTTGGTCGTTGCCGAGGAAGGGTGAGCTTAGGGTGGAGACTTTTGAAATGTGAATGTAGAGGATGTTGGAGAAGGTAAGCTGGGTGAAAAGGAAAACTTGCAAGTTCATGATGAACACAGAATTTTGTTGCATTTTCACACTTGTTTTAATAGCTGGACAAAGTTTTGACAGGTTTGTGTAATCATCAACGTATAATTGGACAGCAAATAAAACGTGTGAAAATTCCTCAAAGTTCATCCTGAGCGTCGAAAATTTTCACAAAGTGGTGCCTCAAATAAATTCTTAAAAGCTTAAAAGCAGGTGCTGCACAATGTATGAGGTGTGAAAATGGCTGGAGAGTTTATTGAGGAGAAACAACATGCTTGAGTGACAGGTATGAGATTGTTGAGTAAAAGTGGAGGAGGATGGAGTAGAATAGGAAATCGGGACAGTATTAATTGGAGGAGAAGATACGAATATGGTACATAATTTTCCTGATGTATTGTCATAATTAGATGATAAAATGTAGTATTTCCATTACTATTTACACCGAATCTAGAATTCGGTAGAATTCGCACACTTATTGTCATTTTCATTCCAAATAGGATAAGTACAACAAAATATAACTTTTAACAGTTCGTTTCGTCATATGTTACAAAGAGTAGTATCATGAAGGACCCACTGCAGAAGAGACAGAGCTGATGGGGTTAAAAAAGACAAAACTATCTTTTACTTCCATTTATTTTGTATAAAACCGGAGGATAACCCGTGGTCTCTTAAGTTAGCAATGAGATAACGTCTATTCCCTCGATGCCTATGAAAAGTAGGCTCATGTGTCTAATTTTTCCTTCATGGGAAAATTCTGCATACATTTCCATAAAAATAGAAATTTTGGAATGCTTGGGTCATTTTACGAAGAATATTTTATCGTTGGCGGGGCACTTCACTGTGAAATAATGAAATCAAGCGTTAATTCTGTCAATCGATATCCCACGCTATACAGCTTATTCAATTTTCTCTCTGATTAGCCGTAAGCCTCCCACTGGGCCAAACATAATCATGAGGAATTGTAATTTGGAATATGAAAATCTTCGGGATAATGGACTCCACATTTAATTAATAAACTGATTAACCCTGTAATCTATATAGCTTTGCTGGCAGTGGATACGATCATTTAGATTGATACAGAAACTGATTATTTCTTCATAAAGATCATTATCGATAATGTATTATTATTGTTTTTCGATTGCATTGAATTTACAAATGAAACGGAATATCCGATAGTTTAAAATCCTCTTCGTGCACTTTCAGTCCCAAAAGCATGTCGACAGGTTAGCAAAATTGGATTTCTGGAGAGTATCTAGAGAAGGCGTTGGTAATTCTTCTATGTTGCTAAAACCTACTCTTTCTGACGGCATATGTGAAATCACGTGATGTGTTTGGTGCTCTAATTGGACCCCATTCGGGAGAATCATTCATCTTACAAATGGGCTTACAATTCTGTATCACAATAGTGAATGGTTTCTTCGTGTGGTCTCTCTGAAACGGCTCGGGTGGAGGATGACTACAGGGAGATTTAGGACGGATAGTGGGCAGTTAGGGAAGAAGCGAAATGTGTTGGCGATTCGGAGTTAGGGGTTGCAAGCATGGACGACCTGGGGTCGAGACGGAAGAAGAGCTTATTAAATGGAGCTTTGAATGAGGTGATTAGGGGGTTGAAAGAGTGGAAAAAGATAAGCGGTAGAAAAAAACAACTGGGTAGCACGCGTTGCGTAGAGCGTGATGTCAGGGAAGGTTAAGTAAATGGGGGTGGTGAGGCAAAGGAACCGAGGGTGCCTTCAGATGATTCTTGAGTGGATCTTTGGTTACCCTACCCACTCACGCACATTTGCTGTACACGCCTCGTCCTCGGGTTCTCTAACAGCGAGTTCCTCCAGTCTCTGTGATGCTTATAACCTTCAAGCAATTGCCTCATCCGACCCCTCCAGATATGGGGATTGCCATTTCACGCCCCCAGGTTTGCGGTCCGGAATTTTGGGAGGCATTGAACATGCTTTTTTGGTGATCAGTGAAAAAGCATCAAATCTATCGTTATTTTCAAATCTGTGAAAATATGTTTTATATGATTGTGCATGGTCCTTTATCCCAGATAATCAGCAAATTCATTTATTTTGCCAGACGCTGGATTAAGCACTATTTGACCCTGTCTTTCCGCAATTATGCTAGGTGCTGTATTTACCTTTATTCTTTCAGTCCCAAATTTGATCATCAGCAGTCCTCAATTTTTTGCCATTCAATGCAAAATCCTTCACTTCCCTTCCATATTCTCTTCCCTGAGCCTCTCTTTGTTTGCCCTAGGCATTTGTTCCTTAACCTTTCTAATATTGTGAGGGTGAATTGAAAATCTACTTCTCCAACCTCACTACCCGGAGCGTTTGCATGCTATTTTTTTACCATAATTTCCGTAGAGTGTTCCCTTAAATGGTTCAAAAATTTACATTTTGCGCAAAAAAGTTTACTCCAAAGTTATAAATGCTTTCATGTTTCTTGTGGAGGGAAAATTTACTTACATAAGAATTTAAGTGTCCTGGTTAATTCACAAACACACAAGTACTGAGCTTAAAACGATGCATTTCCGCAGAAGAAGCGTGGGCATAGAAAACATATAGTAAACATTTCCGCGCAAGTTTCCGGCTTCTTCACGAATATTAGAGATTTTTTCGTGCATAATGGTTACAAGTGAGAGAGTGTTCCACAATATTCCAGCTAAATTACTTTAAAAGAGAGGCACTCTCCTAGACATCCAGCAATCAGAGAGCAGATCTACAAAACTCAAGTGCGTAAACATTACCCTACTTTCAGATGGAGACATTGAGTAGGAAAGAAGCAAATTGTAAACTGAAACATTAATTCTGCGTACACCTAATCAAGACGCATAATAGTGACCTCCAATTTTCGCATAAAGAGGAAATAATTGGTGCACAACAAATTGAACGCACAAAATAATAAAGTCAAACTGAATCTTCCGGCGTGACTTGTCCATTGTTTACGTCAAGTTCTTGTCCCTTCAATCATATGATTTCGATAATTGGCGAGATTATGCAAACAATGAGCATAGGAAATAAATAAATGAAGAAATAACGAGCTATGACATCATAAAAGTGGAGCGCACTCATAGTTATTCGTATCCTCATTACAATCAGCACTGTAGTACTGAGATATCTCAACATTTTTAAAGCTTTTCGTTTAAAGCTTTCCTAGACTCCATAATTCCAACAACCCTATGGTTATACTTTGTGGTTTCAGGCCTGATAGAGTGAAAACAAAACATAACTGCAGTATGAAAAAATGAGCAACTTCCACCGTGATAATATTTATTACGACCGGTTTCGCTTTTTAGAGCACCTTCAGGACTTGAAGATGCTGTAATAAATATTATCTCAGTGGTAGCTGCACATTTTTTCATACTGCAGTTAACTCTGTGGTTCTTTGGAGTCGAAATGAATGATAGCATAAGTGTTGCAATGAACTAATCGCAACCCATATCATTTCATCGATAATTAATCCACGGGCTCTAACGAGATATACAACGGGGTCACATCGACGTTGTCATCTCTGAGATGCCACTTCATTAACTTGGAATGCATTAATTCCGCTAAACGAATCGCATTCATTTTTCGTATTATGGCATATGAGTTCCGGAATAAGTGGATGGCGGAGATGGCCGTTGAATATGCACGGAGGAAGGAAGGCAAAAGGGTTGGATCGGGCCGCCCGCCTCGGAATCAATCCTAGCGCCGATAAAAGGGGCGAATCACGTGGCTCGGGCGTCCCTTCCGAGGGAGACTCAATAATGCAGATGCCATGTTCTCCGCCTCACTAGGATCACGGGGGGAGGAGGTGGATAGAAGGGGGTATCCAGCGACCCCCTTATTCGGGATCGGTTTCTACCGCAGAGGAAACTGGGGCCCGCGACCTCGACAACCGGCCGACACAACTCTCACATTCCATATTAAAATTACTACTTTTAGTCTTGCAGGTGACATGAAAAAGTCATTACCTCTCACGTTGTCGCGTATTTCACGAAATTTATTAATTACTTCCTCACTGCAATCTAATTTCCAATATTCGTTCTAATATTATGTTTTCGAGTACCTACAAACCGGTGTAGGGTCAAAATGTGATAATTCAACCATAAAAGGTATTTGAAGATAAATAAAATTACCAGCAAAGCAATATAATACGAATAAAAAGTGGAAAAAAGAACATTTTCGTTAAAAAGTCGAGTAATTGGCCGGAAAATTAATACGCTGATTCAGGATGAAGGGAGGATAAATTACAATATGACAGCATGATTGGTGGGAAATGATATATCAAGTATTTATCACAGTGAAAGTGAACGAGAAATAGGAAATTTTGAAAGCTTTGTTTTTCTACATAACTGCATAAGTTTGAGTAAAGTAATGAAAGGCTAAGCATGGAATCACAGGAATCATAGAATTGACAAGTGGTCTTTACTTGGGAACTAAGTTAATTAACGATGAAATTTGATTGAGGTTACCGACTTTATCATCCAAAGAAATGTATTATTTAATGAATTTATATTTACCCCCCATTAACTTTATCGGGCGTAATTATTTGATAACTGTAGACTGCACCTCAATGAATTCATCAAAATTCATCTTCTTAGCTATGGATGAAACTCTACCCTAAACACGAATATACACAAACAGTCCCCCCTGTTTCCTCGATTCCGCCGCAGAAGCAAAAAAAAGTGCTCCCCGACCCAATGGCTGTGAGCGCACTGCACTCATTCCCACGTATCCCTTGGGAGTAGGGGAGAGTAGAATAACATAACAAAAAGGGTAGTCCCAAACCGAAATGTAAACTCGAGAGTTCCAGTTCTACTCTGCATGACGGGCGGGAGCAGGGAGTGCGGGAGAGCGGCTTATTTTTGGTCCACTCCACCGATTGAATCGGTGAGGTTGTCCTCCACAAAGGAGCGAGAGGCAACGGTGGTCGGTCGCCGGAGTGCTTTCTGGATCGGCGCCAACGACAGCGGCGGCGGCGGCGGCGGTGGAGGGCGGTGGAGGGCGGTGGAGGCGTGAGGGGGCGAACAGCGAGCGAGATGAGGAGGCTGGGGTTGCAGTTGGTAGGTGCAGAGCGGGGTTGCATTGGAGGCCGGGAGGAGTGGGCGCGCCGCGGGAGACACGGTGGGAGAAAGTCGCGAGGTGTAATAACTCGGCAAGGGAAGGACATATTTTCCACTCGCGACTGAGTGCTCCCGTGAAAATGATACCTTTCACAGAAGTTTAACAGTTCGCGGTCGGGTAAAAACGCTTCGTTTACTCCCGCGGGAACTATTTACCTGTACGAGCGGAAATTCAAAGAAAAAAAGAAGGTATTACCCATTCGCTCTCTCGTGCTTAGATTTCAACGTTATACTCTCCGCAGTTTTCTCTCTTTTTCTTTTCCCTAGCTCAACTATGGTCGTGGATCATCATTATTCCCGAGTCACATTAAACGGTGCACAATACGATCCACGCCATGATGAGCGAGCATCCCAAGGTTCATCACCAATTCCCTTTGATCCGTGGTTGTGGCGTATGAAAAATCGCGCGCTGCTTTTAATGAGTACGTTCAATAAAATTACCACCTCCAAGGACTCAGAAACACGTTGTGTGGGAATGGCTCGGGCGAAAAAAAATCATAACATCAATGTTACCCTGGTGGTGAAGCTGTTTTCCTTGCCCATAATTTTATAGAAGAGCACTCGATTATACAACAAAATTTAAAGTGACTGCTCATTATCTGACTTGCAATGATCAAATTATTTAAGTATTCTTGTTTTCAATTCGATCATCAATTTGGAAAATTATGACGCTGCAATATTTTAGCTAAACAGAATCTAAATGAAAGTAATGGATTTCCAAATGTATAGTTTCTGCAGCTGAGGGAAGGTAATATCTAAATCCAATATAAACAAAGGAGGGAGAAAATTCATCAGGAAGCAGGTACTCCAGAAGTATATCGGAATCTTCAATCGTAGAATAAATCCGTGTAGCCAAACAATTCATTGCACTATACTCAACTTTCTAGGAAATAACAATGCATCATCAATTTGACAAGTTACTTGGTTAACCGAAATTTGATTGCAATAGACGAAATTTAAACCACATCAGTGATATATAAATATGCATTAATTTGATTTTTCGAGGGCATTAATTCGCATAATAAGATAGGAGGATTTTCTATTTCTCGGAAAACATTCTCAGCCGAGAAAACCTCAAGCGCGGGAACTTGTTATTTGCAGGAGCTCTACGAACGGGGTGTGTCAACCATTGTCGTTTCGTGCGCATTGAAGACCGCATCGTTATGAATAAAAATGCTCCATACGCTAAAGCTCGCGCATGGTAATAACAAGTACATTTTATCACTTCTGCAGGATTCTATGTACGTACCAAATTCAAAAGCAGTTTCATTGCAACCAGCACACATGTGTATTTATTTACTATTATTAAAAACAGCTGGCTGGCAACTCACGTACTCATCACCTAACATATAAGATTCAGTTATCAATCCAAATTATACATGAGTGCCAACGATTGAAAATCTCAGATATCGGGATCTTTAAACGATTATTAATATTAATAAAGCTTAAATTTAACGAGCCAGTTAAACGAAGCGAATTACCACCGAGAATTGGTGACATTTCATTTAAATCCACTAGGAGAGAGATAAAATTTGGCATCATATAAATCCCATGACTCGAAAAGGGGTCGAAAAATATCAATATCACGACACGAAAGATTATGGAATGCGTTTAAAAAATATATTCATGATCGAATCACCCCGCAACAAATTTTAATGAAAATAAAATACCGGTGATATAATTTATAATGTGATAGGTTTTGTCATTCATTAAAAAAGTACGAGTGTTGATAGATTCCTTTCATAAAATATTATTTGAACCGGATCCCTCTTTTCTCTTTAATCTGATGAAAAAAACGAGGAACTATTCAATATGAGGATGAAATCTCATGCTATTTAAGTGTAGTAGGAATTATATCCTATTTCATTGCGTAGGGGTTTCTTCATTCATCAATAATGACAGAAAATCGAGCCTGACAAAACGTTTCGCGTCAATCTATACGCAACTTGATTTTAAATTCAAACACGGAAATTGCTTTTTCCTATCTTCTTAAGTGAACTGGGCAAGGCAACGTACGTCAGTCTGCTTCTCCTCGTTTCCCTGACTTGGGCTGAACGCTCTCGCCCGGTTCTATACTTCAGTGCACATAAAAATCACCCATTGAAAGTAGCTGGACCGTTTCTTATTCCATTCCCGTACATTCTTTCCCACAACACGCAAGTGCCCTAAATATCTGGTATGGTGTACTTTAGCTTGGCGTATTCTAGAAGCAAAAACGCCTGAGTTTTAATGAGTCACTATGATCTTTAGGAGGGGCTCTCCTTCCTAAATGATTCAACCATAATTCACCATTCCTAAGATATAATAATGGCACCCAAATAACAATAATAGTTTGCTTAAACTGGGCACAGAATATATGCTAGAAGTTTTAGATCCTAATGCTTCAATTAAGCCTAGATATCGATAGTTAAAATCAGAGCTTTCCTGCAACGCATCTTTCCAGCCATCACCACTCCTGCATTAATTTTTATATCACGTTTCATTTGTTTCGCTGTCAATCAACCAACAAAAAATGCATAACTAAAATATGATAAAAATTAAATACTGTCGATTTTTACATTGTAAAAAACATTTTTTATAGGAGTCGTTCATTAGCATTTAGTAATTTTACGAGAAGTGTGGATCAAATTTAAGGGCGCCTCGACATGATGCCGTTCTACTGTCCAATATGCTAAGAACTAAACAGTTGGCCTTAAAATAATGCTTGTAAGTTTTCTTTAAGGCAATAAGGCGATCATATTTTATTCATGCTCGTATGCCTAAAATTAAGCAATAAAATACTTATCTATCTATTCATCTATCTATTAAAAAATCATGAAATTTGAGGAATGAGTCATGAAAATTTGAGGAAAAAGTCATAAGAAATGAGTCATGAAATTTTAGGAACACTTTATCAGATATTTTTCATGGCATATATTTGGATAAATCTGCATCGCTCTGAATTTTGAAGCATCACGCTTCTAACTTAAAATCTTCTCTCAACAACGAGTTCGTGAATTTACAAGGCCAAGATTTGGCGAGTCTTAAATAAATTTCGTTATGCTAAACGGGTTTGCCGACTGCTTTCCAAGAGTTTCGTGACAAATAAATAAAACCCTCATTTCGGAGCCGGGACTTCCTTATACCCTTGATTTTCTTCCCCTTAGCAAAGTTTTCGAGAGTTCATAATCTCATTTCCATGAACGAAACATCAGGGTAAATTCTGGGATCTACGGAAACGTTCATAAGCGCGGCACCATGTGGATTTGCTTCAAACTATATTCCAGCATTATTTCTCTGTGATTCATAAAAAGAGTTAAGTCCCTCGCACTATCATATAATCACTATTACCAGAAAAAAGTTAGCAGGGTATAAATAGAAAGCTCGAGATAAGAGATGATAAAATGTTATGGTATGCACACTTTGACCACGAATTCCATTCTGGAGGGATATTCTTCATAGAGGCGAATTTATTTTGGCATACGTCTAATCATAAAGTCTGAACTACCACTTTACATATTCCCGCGGTACTTCAAATGTTTCTGTAGTAATTTAACATAGTCATGTAATCGCTCAGGCACATGTTTGGGCGACCGAGCGGAGAAAAAACCGAAGTGCAACGGCTACGAAATTTAAACTGGCCCAAAGGAAACCGTGAATTAGAAAAAATTAGCAAGCCACGGTGGAAATTAATGTATGGAGTAGCTGAAAACTTACTTTTAGCCTAAATATATTCTAACGAAACTCATTTACCTCGAAATTTTTCTACCCTCGAGTTGCTACAAAGTCGAAACACATGGAAATGGACTACAGTGCCATTTTCGGCGCAGAATATTCAGCCGGAGACAAAAAGGAGGAGTTTACTTCGTTAAAAGGCCGCCGGTTCGTTCCGGATGGGGCGCAATCTTGTCCCTGCTCTCTCACTATCTCTCTCCTTGGGTGCCCACACTTCGTCTGCCGAGAGAGGTTTCTCTTTCTCCACCGCTCGCCGCCTCTCCCTCTCGGCGAGGGTCTCCTCAATTCCTCCATTACCCTTTCACGAACACTCTCTCTCGTCCATGCACACTGCTGCTCCCTTCCTCTCTATCCCTATCCCCTCCCGCTTTCTCTCCCAGGACCATCCCTTCACCCGCCAAAGGAACATCCAAGAGGGAACACCCATTAGGCCCCGACGGGGTAGGCCCTTAGATCCCACTCCTTCCTCCTGCATCCCCCCCCCTTTCAAAGCACGGGGGTGATAGGGCGCACCAAAACATTCTCTCGTCAAGCCCGCACGAAAGATCTTCTCCTCTTCCGCACATCTCCCACCCGCCTTCTCATCTCCAACTAAGAACCCTGTTGCGCTCCCGTTTGAGCCTGAAAATTGTTCCCTTTCTTTCGTTCTCCTCTCGCGTGATCTGTGTTCGTTTTTTGAGCCGATGACGACGATTTAGTGTATTTTCTGCGGTGCAGTTGTGTACTATTCCAACTATCTTGAGATAGTTTGAGCGAAATTGCTGCATGTAAACAAAATGAATTTGGCCTCATTATAAGTAAAAATATCTCATATTTTTACTGAAAACAAAATACAAAACAGTTGCAGTACTAATTTTCGATATCCGCCGATTTTTAGATGCGGTTTTCCATTGGATATGGCCCGGCGCCGCGCTCGAATTAAAAAAATCGATGAAGTTCTGACGCAGGGTTGACAGAAATGTGGTAGTGTGTAACTCAAATGTTGCATAAATTATTTTTTAATAAACTTACTAATTATTTCTGTAAAATAGCAAAAAAACCTTCGGCTTAAAAGGCGTTTTCAGCGTGAAAAAAATACGTCAAATTTGACCCAGATACTTAGTCAATTACTGAGAATCTCAGGCATGAAATATTTTCCATCCTTAAAATTGTCATATTTACCTTATCCTCCTTACAACTGCTAAATTGAAAATAAATTCAAATAGGTACGGTCTCCACTTTGACAAGAGAAAAACCTCGCTCGAACTATGTTATGTAATCATGTTATGTATTTACTGGCTTAATGAGACTGAACTAAATAGCGTGGGACGTTTTTACGTACATGAACATGGATGTTATTATATATGTATATAACTGATCAGCGTATTTTAATTTTATCTTAAGAGAGAAGGTCTGCAAGTAGGATATAGTACCACACATAGATGGTTACGAAATGAATGACGACCTAGATAAAATAATTGAGAATATTTTAATAAACAGTTAATTATAGAAACGTTTGCAAAGTCTTTGTTTCGCGAGCGAGCGTTTTGGTATTGGACCTCAGAACTTATTTTACAAGGTAAAGGGATATGTCGCAAGTAAAAAGAGGGGAGAATAAAATATTAAAACTGATATTCATCCATAATTTTTGTAAAAGTCTTTGATATTGACACTAATTTATTTCCATCTACAGAACCCCAATTTACACGCCTCGAAGGCAAGTGTCAACGTGTACATTTCCTAATTTTCTGGGTGGAATGAGACATGAATATCATCTTTCTCTCACTGACGGACACAAACAATAATATGCTGGGTAATAGTTTCACCCACGGTGGACTCGAGCCCGCGACCTTAGAAGTCAGGACTCAATCCAACCGCCACCTAGTCCGGGATTTGAACTCAAAAAGTTTACTTCAGTATATTACTCCATATTTCCTCACTTAGTAAAATAATAATGGATATGAAGTGAAGACTCGGAGAGCAGTATATATTCATAAACCATTAAGCTACTATACCCCACAAATATGCATTGCTTCTTTGAACGTGATTAATTGTTGGGTAAGACACATTGAAAGCTGGTACCGGAGGTGAACATAGGAAATCAAATGCGTCCGCAACCTGAAGCAACGATTAATATTGCCTCTCAATTTCTGATCATATCGGGTAAATGAATAGCAAATCAATCAGCGCGATGCATGTACTAAAGAGATGCACGTCACGTGGCTCACATTGTTACTTGATCGGGTCCGTTAGTCCTCCGACGTCCCGTGAACGGCAGTGATTAATCTTTGATGACAGCGAATTCGGGAAAGCGCAGCGGGAGGCCTGGCCATTCGGCGTTCATCGCGGAGATACGGCTCCTATCAGCCTCTACTCCTCCTGCATTATACACATCTCTCCCTTGTACTACATCCTTTTCTCCCGTACGATGCGGTCTGCCCACGCCCCCTGGCCCCTCCCCTCTCCCTACCGGAGCAAGGGAACCGATTCGGAAACGGCGACCGCAAACGAGGAGCGGCTCTCTTTCTCTCTCTCTCTCTTGCTATGGCTCAACCATTTTATTAAGGAGAATAAGAAATGTGCAATGGAGTCAGAAGGAGATAGAGTTGGGAAGACCTGTCGCTCGCTGGACCACTTCCGTAACGGATTAAAAGGTCCTGTTCCAAAAGGAATGAGATGCCCTTTCGAAGGAAGTGGTGAAGATAAGGCAGGTGGGGGGAGGCTGTGCATTAGAGGAAAGAAGGAAAGGATAGATAGGGAGAGGGGAATGTGAGAGAAGGGCTGAGGGTATTAATTATTGAGCGATATGAAGGGGTAGGCTGCATGTGGGGGCGGCGGGAGGGGCCAGGGCGGGTGAGTAAGATTTATCGACGAGGGAGACAAATCCTCCTCCCCTTACCCCTTCTCATTCCCCTTTCCCAACTCCTGGAAGGGTGGGAGAGTTAATGCGGTGTAGAGCAAGAAGAAAGGAATTGTGGCTATGGGAACGGAGAAGGGCAAAGGACAGACTCAAAACAGAAAGACTTAAGTGAAAAGACGCAAGGAAGACTACTACTCTCTGTCGCATCTTCTTCCTCTGGCTGGAGCCAAGATTTATTTCAATTTCTTTTTATTATTTTATTTATTTATTTTTATTGCAAACAGCCAACCGTCTACGTCTCAACTCTACGAGTTACAGTCAAGAGCTTTCAAAATGGTACAGATGAGCATTCCATTATTCAAATCTAAAATAGGGAATGTTTTTCTCTTTCAAAATAAAACGGGAGGTAATTATTTGAATATCCTATAGACGTAATAACCAGTGAGCAGATTTTCACGTATTGCTTAGTTTTTCAATTTTAATTCTGTTGAACCACGCTCTATGAAAAATAAACTGAGTTTTTTGTTATTACTCAGAATTCCCACTTCTCTTCTTTATTTCGGGTGGTAAAGTTTGTCAAGAATGGGTGGGATGTATACATTTGTACACGTGTGTTGTACATCCTTCACGTCATTCCCTTTCTGAATTGACAAAATCAAAAGCCAAATAGATAAGACAAGGGCTCCATTATTGATTTTGTTCATTCTGAAGATCTAATAAATGCATCTGTCTTCTCCAGTTGCTAATTTACGGATTATTTAATCCATAACAATCTCACTGGCCGATATGATGTTATACAAAACGTTATACTCCTGATAATGTCCACAATGCTACTCAGACAATAGGTAATGTGGCACAGCTTTGTTTCTACAGAAATATTTTCCCTGCGAATTTTTAGGTAAAATTTTGTTTCGCACGACTACAGGTTAACAGATGGACAGATGTCACCTGACGGAATGCGAAAGTAAAGGTCGTCTTAGTAAAACAATCCACTTAATATGAGCAACGTACAAAACTAAATAGTTTAATAAGGTGTATTTAATGTTAAGCACCTACTTAAAATTTATATTTTCTTTGCCTTCTCACAGATAAGTCCTGAAAAAAATCTCCAAGAAAACCTCTTCTTTTCGAAATTTTATCTTCATAAGATATTTGTTCATTATATCCAAATTGACTTTAAATTGATTCTGTATTTCCCATTGTCACATTATTCAAGCTATTCTCTCTTTTCTCACCGATGGAAGGACAAATACATTTAAAAACTCATCGGAAATGTAGCCTACCATATCATGCCCGGCGCTAAAGTCAATACAGAGGTTAATAACGGGACGTCACCGGATACACTCACCTTATCGAGTGGTAAAACAACTGAATGCCGAAACCTTGAAAACGCCGAAGACGACGTAAAGGGTGAAAGTTGTAGGAAGCTTAAGGACGGTAAAGGGAGCGCCTACACCCCCTCTCAAAGGGATACGAATCGAGGATGAGACGGGGAGTGGAGGCAAAAGATTCCCTTCAATTTCCTCGTCGGACGCCAGCGGCGGCGGGTCCTTGGCGACCTTCCTCCCCGCCTTCCCTCCTGCTCTGCATCCGGCGCGTTGCCTTTGGATTCAAAGGGATAGACCCGTGCACTCGTGAGCCGCACGTCGCCATCCGTAAAAATCCCGTCCAGAAGGTTCAAAGGAGATGTCATTCACTCAGCTGCTTCTGTCGAGTACGTCAACCGGAGAGTCGGTTGACTCGGCGGAGGTACACAAATACAAGAGTTTGGAGAAAAAAGTGTATGATCGATCTGAAAGAACTTTATTCTCCCTGAAGAGAGAGTATCACTCAAAAGCATGACGAGTCTCTCATCTCTTTCAACACCTAGCTAAGAAAAATGCATTTTTTATTATTCAAATGGCCGGAATGTAATATTTTTCCACATTCATTCTTTTCATGATGCGTTAAAAGATCTAACTTCTCCATTTCTTAACTATTACTTTTGATTCTTATTTCAATTTCCTGAGATGCTCTTGCTTAGATTTTCCGTCGTTTGATATGGAAATAGAGCGTTTATTTCGAAGAGTTACAACTTGTGCTCAATTTATTGGACGTGACAGTAAAATTATATAGAAAATAATACTGCGTAAATAAAAAGTAGCCCTCTCATTATTTTTAATGCTACATGCTAATTACCTCCAGCTTTCTGACATAGGTAAAGTTTGAATTTATTGGAAATCCCTATTGTGAAGACAAAAAATACATGTAATTCATGATCAATCACAAATAACACCATGATCGTTTTTGCAGAAACATTTCGTACTTAATGAAAAAACTACGACATATACTAAATACAAACTGTCCGACAGAGGCTGTGAGACATTACTCATTTTCAAAATTTTGAAAGAAACTCCAAATCGAAATAATGATAGACTGATTCCAAAATAATAATCACGTTTTTAAATAATGCAAAGTTCTATTCGTCTCTAACGAGGTGCATTATCTGCACTCATTGACTATGATATTACATACTTCTGCCTATAATTCGAAATTAACTTTGAAAATATCAAAGATGAAATTTTTAATTATATAAAAACGGAATTGTGGTCGGTGTAAAAAATAATGTATCCTCCAGTAAATCTATTCAAAGTACAAGGATTTAAATTCTCGTATCTGCATTGATTTACAAATAACTTTTACCTAGGTTAACTTTTCCTAGGTTATAATTCACGAGTTCTATCCAGGAATATCGAAAGTAAAATACAAAATCGTTGATAGCGCCCGGACAGCGGATAAAGTCGTTCAGTTTGCACTCCCACGCGATAATAGCTGGAGGGAAAAAATCTAGTTGGGAGATTGTCGAGGAAATTTCTCGAGCAGGCAGGCATGTAAAAAAATGGGGAAAGGAAAACGAACTGGATTGATACATTCCAAAGCGTCGTTCATACACGACCCTTGGCCGAAAGGCACGTTCGTCTCGCAGTCCCTCTGAAGTCGCGATCAGCCCGTAAAATCCCAGACCGGGCGTCCAATTACCCCCACGGATGAACGGAGATGTCTCTCTCCGGACTACTTTATTTATTTTGCTCGCAGGATCCGATCGTTTTACCCCTACGTTTGCCACCACCCTCAGTGTTTTATTTTCACCCCTCTCGAGCGCCACCCCGACAACAAATGTCACGCTGTGTGATCCATAGGTTGGTTGGACGAGGGAGCGCGTGGAGGAGGAGAGAGTTATGAAGGGAGGGAGGAATGACAGCAGAGTGACAGAATAGGAATTGAGGCAAAAGGAAGAGTGCCGCCTAAATTGCTCCTCTGGTTTTCCGTTTCATTTTATACTACTCTTGCACTCATTAATTCCCCCTCTCCATTTATCCTAATCATATTCTTTCCGTATTATTGACCGTCATCAGCCAATAGGTATTCCACAATTTGCCAATTTATTGCAAACAATAAGTAAGAAGCCAGTCTTTGTGAAACTGGAAATATCACTGACTTTAAAATGGCCGCAGAGTGAAGGCAGCTACTTTCGTCGGAGAAAAATAAACTGTTTTTCTTTTGGGACACCATCTTTTAGTCCAATCTATAACGATTTATACTTTTTAATTAAATTAACGTGCGGAAAAAAACTTAAAAATTCTGCGGGAAATTATTAGGAGAAATCCCATCGACCAAAAAGGGAAACAACTTGATACAGAGAATATAACATGAATTCTAGACATGCTAGCCTGCTTTCAAAGAGTTACCCTAAGGTTGTAGCCGCGGGTTATGGGCACTGGAGACTAACCTCTCTTTAGTCATGTCGGCACTAAAGGCTCAATTAACTGAAATTACAATTTACTTTCAACATCCACATACCCTAGTGAAATGCTGCGGAGACGCTCTGCCCTCATTAATACGCATTGTGATCTCAAATTGCCTCGAGAGGTCTAGAAGGAGCTATGCAGTAGAAACTACCAGAGGAAAATACGCTCACAATAATGCTGTGCAATGCACCTGTTAGTTGAAATTTCTACTCATCATCCTTCTTTCCATTCAAATTTTCCTCTTTTTGCCTCTTTTCAAAACTTTTCTTAATCCTGCTTCTGACTTTTATGCTCTATGATTCATCGTTCCTCCGTAATGCTCTTTCTCGTACAGGCACTTTTTCTTGCATTCAAAAGCTTTCAAACCAAAGAGTAACCTACTTGCCCCAAGAGTTCATTCTGTTTTTCTCCTTCTCGTTGACTCATTTCCTCAACTCTACTCTCTACATCTTAATTGTCAACACACAGGTTTATTTCATAGTTCGCTTAACTATTCTTCAAATCGAGATGGAATCCAAAAATTCCCATTTGGCCGATGAAAAGGAAAAAACGAACGACGAAATTCAGCCAATATTGGAACGTCGTCTGGGACTTTAAGGAGAGCTATCGGAAACAGACCAACTTGTTTGCCTTTGAAGCCTTTTGTCAGCCACCCGCTTATCATTGGAGGCTATAAATGTCCTCAATCGGTCCCTTTTTTTAAAATTATCTCCATCATATGAATTTTCCTAAAATATCCCTTCGTTTGTCGTTTTTGACCGTCGTCTCCATTAAATTTTCTCATGACTTTGTTAATTATACTCCTCATGCACCTTCCTTTACCCTGTTTGGATGATAATCATAAAGTTTATTACGTTAGTCCCTTCCAAAAGTCTTCCATCCTCCATCTCCTGATAATGCTTAACGGTAAAATTGGACTTAACCCTGCGAAATTAGTTGTAAATGCAAACTATTTAAAATGAATTTTCGGCTACCACCAGTAATAAAAGATCATAGTTAATTAATTCTCTAAATCACAAATATTATTGCTCCTATTACTCCCTACTGAGTTGCAATCATTAGACAGCTTACAACTAAGAAAACGAGGTGAGAGGGACCTATTTCATGAAGCATCTCATAGTTTTATATAATCAAGATGATCGTCGTAGAACTTTTTTCTCGCCAAACTGCACCCAACAGTCATGAGATAAGTGTGTGATGGTTTTGAAACGATAGCCCAACATAAGAGCGTCTATGAGAAAATAGTGAGCTTTAAATGTGCCGAAGTTTTGTCCATTTTGCAGACTCGAGGTAGTTTATTGGGACCTCAGTCCATTCCATAATGGATTTCAAACGAGCACAATTGATAACTATGAGCCTACACGAGTCTCACGAGTGGCAAAAATTAAAAGTAGCTCATGGCATTCCATATACATTTGGAAAACTTAAAAAGAATATGGCAACTCTAGCATATAATACAATAGATTTGGAACGGCCCACAACTATGTTGAACGTTTTCCATTCAAAATTTATAACCTATATAATTGACATTACATCATTTAAAAAATTAACAACAATTTTGGGCACCAAATTTAGGTCTCTTGCGCAGACAAATTAAATCATGAAAACAAATAAAAATATTCAAATTTTTTTCCCAAATTTATGTGATAATCCTTGAGAAAATCCATAAGTATCGTCAATACATATTTCACGTTAATAAGACACACCTTTACTGCAATATACCCCGTATTCTTCCTTGCACCTTTTCTCATTCTTCTGTTGAATTGATAGCATGTGGTCATCCAGCCGTAATTACTTAGGAGATTACTGCAGTCTACAGTATTATTGTCTACAGTAGGTTTTTCAGTCGAAGTATCCTTCACTGTAGCGGTCAACACTTTCACCCATTGCATATACTGCCCAACGCCCATTTCCTATCTCAACCTTTCTCCCCTCTCCACCAGACTTCTTTCTCCTGCCTAAAGTTCTCCATCTAGTCTGATTAGCGAGCACTTTTTCCCTTATCCCACCCTTCCGACCTCTTTCTCCCTTCTCCGGTCCCTTCGAATCTTCATTGTGAATTACTATAATATGGACAATCTTAAAAGTTCTTGGATAACTATCTTGCATCTCATAGTTATTATCTGTGAATAACGAAGAAATCTTTAAAAAAACTAGTGGTTGAAAGAAGAAACCACTAAAAAATAGCATCCAAACGCTAGACTAAAAATCTTGAATAATGCGTAGATCCAGCGGGATGGTGAGCCACCAAATCTAGTGAATCTTTCCTCTGAGAGACTAAAAATCACTTCTCCCGCGCCTCATCTATCACATTTTCTCATCCAGACCTCGCCTTCGGAGGATAAATAGCCCTTGCGTGCGTTCCTCTTTCGAGAGGAATTCTCTTTCCTCAGTGCTGAGGATAGCCTAGCGAAAAACGGCCGCATTAGGTCTCCCATGTTGAGGAAGGGGAATGAAAGAGGATGAAACGCGGGTTATTTTGCGTGTGAGAGGGACCGACTCCCGGCATCGGAAATCCTGGAGTGCACGGTGATGGTTTGAAGCGGGCAGTAGGCTGGAAGAGGAGGTCAGTGAACTCCCAGAGGCGAGGGCCCTTGAGCGAGGGAGGACGGTGAGTGGCGGGTCCTGTGCTTTTGCAAACCCGCCAGCTTAATTGGATGCGACTGGGTTTGTGGCCCTTATGCTGTCGCAGAGGGCAGGAGGAAATTTTCAGCCAAATTTACACAATTTATATTCTCCTGAACCGTACAGTTTTTTTTCAGTCGTAACTCCATTGAACTGAATCATGAGTATCTCAAGCGATGATGCTTTCAGTTGATCAGCAGAGCACGGAAAATTACGGAATGAAGTTAGGTCTCCCGGTGAACGCCCCTCTGTAAACATGTAGCTCAATTGTTGAAGTTATAACAGTATGAATTTCCAAGCATGATATTATATTTTTACTGACTTAGTTGATGCGTCTTACTATTACTTTTTGAAAATAAGTGAGAGAATATAGAGTCGATCAGACTACAAGGTCTCCATTCTCAAATTCGCTCAAAGCTTTCTTATTAATCGATTTCAAGTGAAAAAAATAGTTCCACTTGCTTTAAAATTCTAGAGTATAAACGTTATTCGATTATCAATGCAGCAGTTCCCATTTATTAGTTAGCTATTGATTCGCCCATGCTTTTTATTTCCTATGAAACCAGTAATAATAGGAATTTTCAATTGTGGGAGCAAGTGGCCAATACTTGCGGGAATTGGAAATGCTGACTCTATCATTTCATTTTTGCCGAAGCTCCGTAACGGTCCATTCGCTTATAACGTCACAATGGCAGCCAAGCGCTCAAAAGCATCGGATGTCCGCATAAACCGGCAGCCAAATGGCCGAAAGAAAGAGGATATGAATTTTCGAAAGCGTTTCTCTTTTTTTCTATTTCGGTCCACTGAGCGTCGTAATGGAAGTACACGAAGTAGGGGGGAGGCTTATTGGGGAGGAGCGGGAGAGTACGGAGCGGGAGGTCACCTCGGGAAGGTTTTGGCCGACGGAGCGGGCTCAGGAAGCTGGACCAACGCAGAGAGGGAGAGGTGGAGACCGGGTGGCCGGGAGACCGGGATGGAGGGAAAGGAACGGGCAAGAAGGGAGGAAAGCGAAGTTGCAGAGTTATAGGACGGGCAGGGATGCAAGCATTCGCTCCCATGCCGGCGGAGAAAAAGACTAGCTCGGGGAAGCCTTTGATGTCCGAAAAATGGGAGCATCTCACCGTCCGTTTGAGAAATATAACAGTTAAGCTCACGTAAAATATTTTCGTGTTGACCTTCCCAGTCTAATTTCCAGCTGCTATTGACATGGCTACTGAGTAAGCAACTCTTCGATTCACGATTCGCTTAAATTTAGAATGGGGATGAATGTAAAAAGAAACTATACGATACTGTCCCACTTTCTCGAAGGTCTGTCTACAAAGTATAAAATTATGTTTGGAAGAGCGCGTTACAAGCGCTCTCGGCTGGTCTTACTCATGGATAATTTTTTTCATTTCAATTTTATTTAAAAGAGGGAAACAAGGCTAAAATATAAGAGAAAGCTTTTATAAACACATTTATAGATTATTTACTAAATGTAAAATTATTCCACTGAATATTTCCCTGTGTTTTTTGCAAGGCTTTAAAAATTAAGTAGGCTTTTTTTCTATTCTTGCTTTGGACGATCTGTGATAAAATTAAAAAATGTAAATACCGCGAATTTTTCTAAATTTTCATCATAACATGGTATGGTGCTGTCATGGTTAAAGACCTGTAAATAAGCCGCATAATGTCATCACGGCAAAAATAAGTGAAGTATTACATTCTATCCATTTAGTACAAGTTCCATGCTCTTTTGGCATGGGGGATTTCAGAAGAGATAAAACTCTTTTGGTAATGTTTCTCCCACTTCGGAATTGAAGAAATTCATAAACACTACCCAGAGTGAATTAAACCTTTCATAGAGACATTTTATTTCGAATTAGTGAAGAGAATTTTTCTTTTGAATAAGTCATACAGTACCAATGAAGAAAAAATTACTTGATGAATGTGCTCTGGGTACGGTTTGAGTGAGTAGCATGGTTGCAGGCAAGCGTATCTTCGAACGACGAGCAACACATATCGGTTTGTACTCATCGGTGACATCTACACGATCTCAAGAAGGAACCGGGTTGTTGAGGGAGCCAAGAGCGGGCGATGAGAAGTGGGTGGTCCTCGACGTCTCCCTTCGGCAAATCTAGCGAAGAAGTTAAGGAGGAGAGACGAAAACTTTCACATGAGAGAGCCGCTGAAAGTCAACAAGGAGGAGGAGGAGGGATCGTGAGGAGAGTGATCGGCGGGAAGGACCGGAGGCATGTGGGCGAAGAGGGCTGAAACTCCCGGGAAACATCTGACTTCCCCTCCCCTCATGATGGTGGCTGAAGATAGAGTGAGGCACGGAGAGACAAGGATATCGGGTCAGTCCATTTTATCGCACTCGAGGACCATTCGATGGGAGCGCCACGGCGGCAGTTCGCCAAACTGCACCCATACAACAAGATGATGCCATTGATGGAGTGCAGATGATGTGGAAACTCGGGTTTCAGAGCTCGTATTTTTAATATTTCCATCCCGGTGTAAAGATATGGAGCATCAGAGTCTCTCGGAATCAAAATGCATAATATATGTATAAATATTTTTTCATTTGGAAACGGCCATCGTTCTACTCTCACACCACCATTGTGGATATACTTTTGTGTTTTCCACCCACTTTTTTATCTCCTGCCTGAAAAGTTATACAACAATTTGTTACTTTACTCTTCCGTCGATGATGATTATTTTATTGTCGAAGCGTTCCAATATTTTTGCGAATCCTTTTAACGTGTTTCAAATTGTATTAAGTGTTTTAATATTATTTTATGCTTGAGCCGGTCGGTTAAAGCGACCATATATTTCAGTGTGAAGATATCACTAGCGATGAAAGCTGACATTTAAACCTCAATATTCCAGTTATATCTCCCTGGGGGGCAAGGGAGGCCTCTTCTCCGAGCTTAACTTAATAATAATTTTAATGTTTTCAGTCAAAATTTCGAAACTTTGAGGAAAAAATTCTCACAGAAGATATCATCTGATTTGGATAAAAATTTAACCTGTAATTTCCATGTATATGGTCCACTTTTTCCGTGTATTAAATTTCGCTCCGAGAAAAAATTGGAAAAATGATCCACCCTAATGAACACTATTATCCTGATGACGCCACCACCGCATGTACCGGCGTAACCAATAAAAAAGCTTTCGCGCTACTACTTGAGCTACCATCGTAACCTATATAAAATAAACTGGTGCAATGCTATCCCCATGTCCCAATTATGTTTTGCAACTTTGAGAAAGTTTTTGAAAACATAGGTGGACCGATCGATTAATTAATGCGTTAACGTACCGTTCTGTTTTTTTTGTTTGTCTCAATACATCGTGTTTCTGGCTTCCTTTTCTCAATCTGTGCCTACTATAACAAAGTGGCAGTCGTAGGAAAAAAAATTACATCGTTCCGTTCGCAGAGATATCTCAACACGCAATGGAACGTACAAATGGTCGGTATGTTCGGTATCGTGAATCGGGAGTAAACGAAGTGTGCTCTGTTTCATTTATTAAATTAGGCTGCCGAACCGCAGCTCCCTCATTCTCTTTAAAGCGCTGTAACGGCCGAGGTAACGTCGAACTGTATAAGCCGAGGGACTAATCCAGGGGGAGGCATAAGAATCATGGCCGACTTAGATACAAACCCACGAGCGACCTCCAGGTTGCCAGGGTGGCGCGTTGCCAATACGGCTACCTTGGTTGGCGAGCAGGGACGCTAATATGGGGTCGGAGGAGGGAAGGGGGAACTGAATAAGTGTGCTTTCTCTTCGTGAGAAATTGGGTTGATAAGGCTGAGCTGTGAGTGCGGAGCGTGCGCCAACGGCGGACTCGATACGGAAGAGAGAGAGAACGAGACGACGGCAGATTTTGAAGTGGAATTCTCGCTAAAACAGAAGGATTAAGAAGAACAAGAAAAGAAGACAAAGGTAATTTAACTTGAGTGCCACGTTGGATAACATTTTATTATAATTAGGTCTGGGTCCCTTACTTTATGTTTCATGAACACTCCTCGTAGCATGCAAATGCGGAGACCCATAATCCAATTAAATCTGTAACTGTATTAGTAACATCCGTTTTTTATTAAATCTAAAAACCGTGAAAATAAAAACTTTTAGCCCTGTTTGTACCTTATTTCAAAGAAATTTCAAATTAACTTGGAGCCGCTAGAAATGAACACAATGCTTCAAGGCTTTCAGTGCTGATTGTTTTTTTATCGCCATGAGCTGATACTCTGCAAACACAAATTGCCAATTATGAGCTCAAAGATTCAATAGATGTTTTTGATGTTGAACTTATTCCTATCCTTTGTATTTGCTTTTTCTGATTTAAGTTTGGGAAAAAACCTGTAAAATTCAATGAAAAGATAACTACCGTAACTTACGATCGTTCAATCTGATTTTATATGCGTGTATTCCCATGTCTTTTGAAGAAAATACGATTTTTCTCATTTGACACTCCTGAAGACCCTTGTGCAGAAAATCTTTACTATAAGCTACAAAGGTGTTGAGCTTGCGAGGAACACAAGTGTTTCACATCGTTTATTTTTGGAAATTTCGGTGGCTGTATAACAGAAACAACCTGTGGGCTCAGATGAAAAATGAACATTTTTACCTCGATGCAATATTTTTTTCTCGGCTTAAGTATGATAGCCTTATAAATATTGAAATATTTTGTTTTATACTGCTCTTTTAAAGAGGCAGCACACCTTTTATCCAACCTATTGTCACTCTAACGAAAACAGGGGCGCAACAACCCATTAAATCGTGGGGGGGAAACTCCTTGAAAAATCTGTATAAGCTAGCTAAGCGGGGGGAAAGGAGAGGAGAGAATCTGCAAATAAATTTTCATCTTCTCCATATAAAATTTTGCGCAGCGTTCAAAATCAGAGCGGAGTCGCTAGGGATGAAGGCGAAAATAATTTTGCAAGCCGGGCAGTGTCCATTAAAAAGTGAGCCACAACATCTGATTTTGGGGGGGAGACTAGCCCACCCCCCACAATCGTGCTTGGGGGGGGGGCAATATCCACCCTGCCCTCCTCCCCGTTGTTGCACCCCGGAATGAAAGCAAACTTTATTCCGGGGAAATCTGATGAAGGCATTAAAATTATCGAAGCAAATTCACTACTTAAGAAAAGATTGATCAGCACCCCAAAGGCGAAGCTAGAGGAATAAACCTTCCTCTAAAAGACTTTTTGCTATCTCTTCCCTTTATGAGTCCGTTGATTTCATGCCATTGAAGTATATAATCAAACTGTGAACGGTGACAATTAACATTGGTTCATTCTTGCTTCAACTTTAGTGTGCTGCAAATATTGCTGCTTTCCCATTGTGAAAGCTGATGAAAAAAGCAACATGCATTAAGACTGTTTTCACGGTACAATTTATCCACAAAATCATGCATGAACTCTGCCATGAGGAAAACTGTACCGAGAAAAGCTGCAAATTGTATGGAAGCTTGTGCGATTGTATGAATGACTGAAAGAAAACAGAACCTTCTCTAATTCCATTCATTTTGTTGTACATTCTATGATACATTGGTTTGTGCAATAAAATATACCATATTAAGCGGCCTCAACACGATTGTCAGTATATATTTCTGAAATGGAGAAGCAACATGAAAGTAGATATTGACTCGCTAAGTAATGTCACAGTCATCAAGAGTATCGCAATTCAACCAGTGAAAGCAAAAATTCATAAATTTTCCTACCTAAACTCAGGTGTTTGCAATGAATGAAGTAATTATTAGAAGAAAATTCATTTAAATATAAGTAGTCACAAATTTACAAATAATTATCATATTATAAAGTATGATATAGTTTATTACTAGGAACAACCAAATCTACATGAAGTAAATATCATAAAATTTACCATTTCCAATCAATTCATTGACAAATTATATGGTATGAGGTCACTCTCAGGGATGCAATAACACCAAGGATTGAAATTTGCCATGAAAAGTCGATCTTGGTCAATTCAAATGGTTTATTCATCGCAAATTTCAACCCTTGGCGTTATAAAAGGTACCGTAAATATAAAATGAGCATGATTTTCCGGGTAACTTCTTTAACAAATGAATAAATAAATAAGGAATTTTTGTGGGAAAATTATAATGTGGACGGTAACTCTAAATTGAGTAAAATTATAATATTTTTTAGAAAGTCTAAGGACAAGTCCTCGCAAAACAGAGCGAAATTAGGTGGTCCTGTGGGAAAAAACCTGTCCTGTGGGTATACGGTTAAAAATGGCAACTCACATTCTCCCAGTGAATACAAATGAGGAGCATGGCCATGAGTACAGTGGGCCAACCGCGCGACCTAGGACGGGAAATGGGAAACTTGGCGATGATTAGGGGGAGAAACGAAATCTAAATCCCCGGAGGACAAAAGGAAAAAGAGTCCCCAGGGGCGGTGGGCACGTCGAATCCATCGGTGAGGTCCGCCCGCACTAACCCACCGACTGGGGCATTATCGTCGTCAATTTTTATTCTCATTCTTCCCGAGTGTACTCCCTTTATTCTCCGTCCTATAACGCCATGATGTCACCGCTCTCTCTCTCTCTCTCGTTGGCAACGATGAATGCGGGCAGATTGGTGGGGGTCGCCAGGGGGTCGAGGTAGGAAGGTTAGGAGGGAGTTGAGGGCGAGGCAGAGGCATGGTAGAGCCTGTCAAAGATCGGATTATAGCGGGAATCATGGGATGAGCAGCGGCGTCGCTCCGGGGAGAGAGAGAGAGGACCGCGAGGGGCGGTGGGGAGTAATTAATTCCGCTAGCGAGAGATTCCATTAAAATCAAGGACAAGTTTCAGGAGGGTTTTCCCGCGAAGGGCAAGGTGAGGGATTAGGGGGCTCGTGAGTCTGAACAACGACGAAGGGTGATGAAGGCAAGTGCTTTTGTTTCGCTCTCAAATTTTCGGAAAACGCATTTTCCACTCTTTTACATGAAGCTGATTAAATAGATCTGATGAGTGGAAAGTTGTGATCGCTTTAAACCGAGTTATCATCGTTCAAAGGGCCGCAGAGTATCTCGTAAAACAACAAAATCACTCAATACGTAAAAAAAATATTCATTTCAATTATCTCTCTGTTTGACAACATGAAGTAGATGGAAGGGATTAATGCCTGTAAAATATTTTTCTACCATCACTAACAATTGTGATTGTTTTCAAACCAGTTGTTTAAATATGATGGCTAACAATTGTAATTATTTTTTCCGCCCCAACTTTGAATGCTAATATCTCATTTTAGTGCGAGTTACGCCTAGATTTGACTCAACCACCCTCATTCTTGTTGACACGTTTAATATCCTCTCCACTAAGCGGCTCATAAACGATCAAATCATTTGAAAACTACTGGAGTAGAGCATTAATTTTGATTCAGTTTTCAACCACTCCAAGGGTTCCGAATCTCTCCGAAGATACTTATTTCTAATAATTCATAGCAATTATGACGCATTATTTGACTCATATTCCAATATTACACCAAGTGGGATACACAAAATCATTGGACTGCTATTTCACCATGTGTGGGAAAAAGAAAATTTAAGTATGAATTATCTTGACTACACATTTTAATAACTTTGACTTTTTCAATCAAAACAATCAAAATAAGTTTCTATCATCCTCAATTGAGTATTCACATTTAGAATTTTTGTGCCATGCTTTAAAAATAGTATGAAAAACTGGTTAACTACATATCTTTATCGTTCCAATGTTGTTTAAAACTACCACCCGTCACTTCTTGGGTGCATAATCCTACAAGAAGTAAATTCATCCCCCTTAAATTACTCAGCTTGTCTATCATAGGTAAGCGGCGGTAAGATGCCTAATGGAAGAGAGGATTTGTGGTGGTTAAGAGTGATTAATGCCTAAAATTTCGTTGAAATTACAAACTCAAAGGTAGAACTGCTTCACAGATGAGAGCGAGCTCTTCGCTTTATCGATGGCAACCAGGCAGCGTGGAGTAGGAGTTAGAGGGCGTGTGACAGCTGCCGGAAGGGTGGAGAAGGGACGAAATGTTTTAGGTTTGACTTCTGCAGATTCACCTGACAGCGGCATTGATCTCTTTCCCACCACTCCACAGGCGAAAGAGGCTATTTTATTTCTGGAGGAAGGCTACAAGGCATTTATTAAATGGATCACTTTGGGAACAGCTCCGAAGTCTGATATGCGCTGCCTTTAGTGAAAAGACACCTGTGCATTTGCACTCTTTAATTTCTAGGTATCAAATGCACCTGTTTGGTATGGTGAGGTTTTGGGTAATTGACCTCCCAGATGTGAAGAATAAAATGATGGTAATAATTATGGCTTATTACCAAAAGAAGAATGTAATCTGAGGTGGTGTCAATGGTCCTTTTTTGGCGTAGCCGTTATCTTTATCCAAAACACAAACCACCAGAAGAGAAATGTTAACAGTTGCAAGTCCAAGTTTACACTCAATCAATTAAAACTAGTAATTAAGTTGGATTAGATTGGAAGAAGGGCAATCACGCTTTCGTTCTCATTAGCGTCGTCGGAAATTAGCGAGAACATAAGCGCACGCCCCAGGGCCATATGATTGGTTAATTATTATGAAACCTGAATATTTAACAACAGAAATCTTAAATGTCAGAAGATAGCATCTGAAAACAATTATTACTCGATTTGTAACTCTGCCATTTTTGAATCGATATATACCATAATTTTCTGATAATATTATTTTTTTAATAAATATTATTAGTGTTATCGCCACATTAGGGACGTTAAAGACTACTCGTTTGCACTGGTTCCTGGTCACTCGTACATGGAGAAATAAACCACGGTCATTTTTTGCGATAATCCTATCAATTTTCTTTGATCGGAATTAGTCACGAAAGCTTCGGCGAAGGGAAAAGATAATTAATTTTTACCGGTACTCATGTAGCTAAACCACTAATGTACGGGAAGTGTTGTGGAAATAATTCAAATTACTCCCACAACACGCTTGAATGAGCCTGAGCTCTTTAAAATCAGTAACGGATTAGTACCAGGGAAAGCTGCATAGGTACAACGGCTTACGTAAAGGAGCACAGAAGCGGTTCCATTGTCCAGAGCGTATAGGAGTTACCCTGGACACAGATCAAACACCTAATCGGATTCCAAACTATGCTGTGCCAAATCTTTGTGGCCTTTGCCGAAAATGGAATTTTATTTTACCAGGGATTCCTATATGTGGGAAATTCCATCCGGGTTCTCTCCCTGTATATTCGCAGGGGTCGGCTAATGCGAGAGAAGCGCGCGTACCTTTCGTTGATGGCATGGCTCAGAGGTGGGGGAGTCCGGCGGAGGGCAATGGAGCAGAGGAATCGGGCAGATCGGATGGAGGGAGGAGGAGAAGTTTGAAGGAGGCGAAGAGGAATCGAGCGAAAGGTGCGAGTTTTAGGGCCGGAACCACGCGCATTGAGCCCGCCATTCTCCCTCTTCGGGCAGTTACTTGGCCAAGATCCCGGGAAATGTTAAGTTTACGTGTTAAGCAACGTTCTTCATCCTCTAAAACTCCTTTAGAACTCTCCTTCTTCTTCGATTCCCTTTTTTCTGGCAACGCTGTTTCTAAACCCTCCCACCCCCACTACCCCACACGCGTAGCCCATTGTAAGGGAACCCAGAAGACCCCAGTCACTCGGGGCTTTCAAGGATTTCCTCGTAAATGCCTGGGCTCCATTTCCGCTGCCGTCCTCTCCCTTATATTCCTCGGATACCCTGATCCCACCCTTTCTCCAGATCGCACTCTACATTTCTCGCCATCACAACCTTTTACCGGGCCCTGTCTCCCGTCTTCTCCTTCCACCTTCCTCGTCAACCCGTCATGTCCCTATATCGTCCCCGCACTTTTTACAACTTACTTTTGTACTCGTAACGGTCGAGTAGAAGAAAGGTTCACATTTTTTGGTGACGACTGCGAAAGCTCAAGGAGGCTATTTCAACTGTCTCAATTTCTCTTTCTCCAAAGAAAGAGTTGTGTGAGCGGCATCGTTTAAAAAAATTTTTAATTCAATTGCATTTACTTGATTTTGAAAATTGGCTGCATGCTATTCCCAAAAAAAGTCATAGCAAAAATTTTCAAATCATAGTCGTTTACCATTAAAAGTTTGTTCTATTTTCATTTGACTAACTTTACTAACATGGGATTCAAAGTAGAGGGATCCAATTACAATTTAATATTTCAGTGCATTTTTCCCTAAACAGGGGTATTGTCTAAAATATGTCACACTCACCTATCATAAACAGCGTTATCACACCAAAGCGGCATATTTATGCCGCATCGAAGAATTGTAAATACTCAGCAGTCATGCCAATTTCATATGGCATGAAATAAAAGAAGAACTAGTCTAAATAAAGACCGAAAAGAATTCGTTTTAATGCGTTCAATCATTTAATTGATAGCTCTTGTAATTCTGCAGGAGAGTTGAAGCATTTAGCCTCCAGATACAAGGAATTTCACTCTATATGTCAACACTGCCAGTTCTCCTACACGCAATTGAGGAACGATGGTAGACATTTGCCCTTATAGCATATGCATAAAACGTTAGGTGAACAGAATGTCCTTAGGTATTAATGTGTTCCTCGAGGCGATTCCCCACGCATGGGAGTATTACTAGTCTTTCTCCAACTTATTTTTCATTTCAAGAGAATTGATTGACAATCTTCGCGTGAATCAATTAGGAAAGTGAAGTAGAAAGATGCAGATGAAATAACCAGGTGTCACTAGTTGCGCGCACCCAAAACATTGACTTTGGAATCGAGCAATTAGAAACTCGCCTCTTTTATAGATCTTATCATCGTTTAAAAAACATTTTTAGAAGGATGTAATTTTGTATGTTAGTCCTCTCATTAGTGACCTAGCGTCCGACCCCTAAAATTAAGAATTTTCAGGAGCTTAATTAACTATCCCGAAGCGGATGCAGGTGCACTTCTGAAAGTATTCATTTAACACATTACATTAACTGCCAAATGTCTGGTAACATTTGGAGAAGTTATTTGAGTGCATTTTCCTAACTTCATCTACATTTTATGAGTTCTACAATATTTCTGACTTAAAGTTAAGCATCGTTAATATTTCCCAATTGTCACAGAATGTTCACCCTCTTTATTAAGTCGGTGGCACCGAATACTAATTAAAAGTTCGCCTACTCAATTCTACTAAGTGTGCCAATTATAACTTGGTTGCAGGAGAGTCGCTTTATTTTTATCTTCCATCTTGCTTACGATCCTTTCACATCCAGTGTGTCCGGCGTTTATTAAGTGCCATTGAATTTCTTTCTTGCTTATTTAACATCTCTGCCATTTTTTAAAATAATTTTTACTTACAGCACTAAAACAGCGCGCAAATTAAAGCTGAAAATGTTTTGGAGTGCTCGTTTTTTTGTTTTCTTTTCTGAGTCACACGAAGCGTTTAATTAATCACACAGACTAAGGTACATAAAAAATTCAATGTTAGCATGAACTCTTCATCTTATATCGACCAATGCTCTCACCCTAATATTTATGCACAAATATCGATCAATGTGCACTCAAAACCATACTTCATGTCTGGTGGAGAAAGAATTTCATAAATTTTTATTTCAAACTAATTGGTGAGAGTTTGATGCATGGCGCTTTCATTATTTTTGGTATTTTTTTTAATTTGAGTAAAAAATGAAGAAATTGTTTTGGATAAATTCTTCTTGGGTTCTACACAGGTGGAATTTTTCCCGAAAAGAATACTTCTATCAAGTACGTCAGGAAAGTACCAGATCCTACATAAATCGTTTAATTATTAATTCGCCACTGTGAGGAAGAAATTCTTCGCCAGCAAAGAGATCGCTTGCGATACCTAATTCGACTATACAAAGTTGGCTCTTGTATTTATGCAGAGGGTATTTTCTAAGTTGTGCCGCTACAGGAGAAATATATTGAGAGACTTGGCGGCTATATAAAGAAATAGCGGAAGTGTGTGGCTTCATTTTTTTGGTAGTAAACATTTGTTACATATTACACTTTTTGCTAAATAAATTGTTGTGCGGTACCATAGTAATTCACCCTCGTATATATTCCGTAAAATCCAAAATAATGTAAATCTAAAGTTGAAAGTGGCAATGATCACCAAGCAGAGACATTTCAATAGTTTCAGTATTTTCAACACTAAAATCTGTTTTTTCGTCTCAATTAAAAATGGGAGATTGCATATAATTGAAAAATGTAAAAAAACCATTTCTCTGATTACTGATGTTAATATTAAAGTTCGGTAATGAGATTTTGTCCCACTCATAAACTCAAAAATCATGAGTATTCATTTAAAGAGGGGTTGGTTGTGGTGCACCCTCTTCACGGTGAACTGCGTGGAATTCTCTCGGTCAAAGCATAAATCCTCCTAATTCAGATAAATTCTCTTTAATAGTGAATAAGTACGTACCATGCCGTAGTACCGCCGTGATCGCGATGAAAATTATATGGAGAGGAGAATATTTACACGATACTAAAATTAATTCTTGCCCGAAATTTATTCAGATTATGGGATTTATATACCCAATCACTTTAAAATGAATTCTGTGTTGTAATTTAATAATATACAATTTGTTTGGTAGAACCATACATTAGCCACCTCTCCTGTGTATTTTATCTAAATGCACCCTCTAAAATGAATATAATATAGGAGAAAATTAATTTCCTCCTTTTCGACCATGCGAGTGAAGCGTATCCCAGCGTTTACGGTAGTCAAAAAGCTAACCAACATTCCTTCCGGTGCAATGGAAAGCTATCCCCTTCAGAATGTAAAATGAATGACGAATAAAGAATGAATGACGCGGAATCAAAAGATGGCGTAAATTGCAGGATGTTGGCCCAAAGAGATTACTAGGGTTCGGCAGTGTCCGAGGCGAGACGTGGCTGGTGGTATCGAGGATTGACATGGCCCCTTTGGAAGGGAACGAACGGTGAGGAAGGGGAGTTGGGAAATTCGTGGAAGGGCTGTGAAGTGGGGGTGGAAATGGAGGGGAGGGGAGGAGGACAGAGAGGTAGGGAGGAGGAAGAGGGGAAGGTACCTGCTCGACCCCGCCCCTCTCCCACGCCCCTCACATTCATCCCGATCGCAAGTTTTGTTTGTCCGCCGTCGCAATTGCATGAAAAAAGCAGGGATAAGAGAGAGAGAGAGAGCTGAAGCCGAAGGTCAAAGGGTGCCAAAAAAATAAAAAAGGACTGACAAAACAGAACCGGGAAGCGTAACACGTTCGCGCATTGAGGAAGCTGGAACACGGTAAGAAAAGGTTGGTAGGAAAAAAGGTGAGCGAAAGGAGAAGATAATTAGGACATCTCTTAAGTTTAAAATAACGGCCTTTTGAAAGATTAGATTTCGCTGAAAATATAAAAAAATTAGCAAAACATCTTAAACTAGAGAAACGGAAAAAGCAGAATGAATCTGTGATTCTCATATGCTGCAATAGGTGTCCAGGGATAGATATTTAACTGCAGTAATGACTGAATCCGCCCGTTACGCAAGAAAACTGCAAAGGTTCATTCATCGGCTTGGAATTTCATGTCTGTGTTTGAGACGTGAATTTTCGTTGCCCACTTAAGAATAATTAAATAACTCTTAATCATGTGTTAGCTACAAAATACATTTAGACCTTCATATTACGAAATAAACTGGCATCGGACTGTAATGTAACTACACAGGTAAAATAACAAAATTGTTAAGTTTCCCATGACACGAGATAATATCCTTAAACTGTAAACTCTAAAAATGGATAGCAAAATAGGTCAAAAAATATACATAGTTCACCAAATAGTCCATTGATTTAAGCATTAAAAATAGAATTATATTGAATTGAATTGAAATATATTTTGATGAGCCCATACAGTAAGTTCTCGGGCGCCGTTCACAATTCTCTATTTGGTAATATGGAGCATTTACCGTAAACACTAAAGGTATATGTCTACATTTTCTTAAAGTATCACAGTAAGGAGGCGTCTATGCTCTGTTTGAATGGTCATTGCCATTAAATATATGGAAAAATTATGTTCACACACATTTTTTAATAGGTTAGAGCGAATATATGTTCAAGTATTACTTTCAATAAGTTATGGACCCGTAAAACTCTCTAATCCATTTAGAATAACTTTACAACACTTTTCTATTAAACTTTTATGAAAATGATTGCAGCGCTTTTCATTTCAGTTTAAATATTTTTAAATTTGATGCCAATCACGTAATCTGATGAACGTTATAAGTTTTATCGTTTCAATTGCGTTTGATTTTTGGCATACATTTTTCATGGTCGTTAATTGGACAAAATTGGAGTTATTAATTCAAGAGACTATTTCATTCCATCCTCGAATCAAAAACAGACACATGTATTCCATCAAGCAAGAATGCCAGCAATTAGAAATTGATGATTTGAAAAGAAAAGAAATCTCACAAAAAATAGTTACAAACCTCAATCCTCGTCCTCTTTCTAATGCTACGATCGAAAAAGAGTCGTTGCGAGTCAAGATATTTGATATAAGCCAAATTATATCCAATTATATTTTTTTCATATTTATATGCAATATAAGGAGATTGTGCCCATTAAATTTCTACGGGGAGAAGAAAGAAACAAAATTAAGGCTTAGGATTGATTGAATACTTCGTAAATGAACCTACACCTACTACGTAGAAATCATTATCCACTCATGGAGAGGTAAGGAAACATAATGTCCCACTAAAATCACGCAGTAATTTATTTATACCGATCACCTAAGCCACAAGTACCTCAAGTATACGTTGCCATTTCAAGCCTATACAACGGTTGCTAAGTTGATAAAAATTTATGATGCTGATATGTAGTTTAAATTGACTATTTTAAAACCTAAAACACTAATTTTTGGAAAAGAGTGTGCACTGGGCTTTTTATTTTTTTCCGAGATCCCTTGAGTTTGGTTGCTTTCGTATCACGTTTCGTCTCTCTTTACCTCAAAAAGGCATAAAAAGAAATTTATCTGACCTATTAAAGCTTTTAGGGTCGAAAAAATGTTGTTCGTATCCATCGAGAGATGTGTAGGTATATAAAGTTTCAGAAATACAATTTGTTTTATACGTACATAAATGTAATTAGGTAGGAATCCTCCACTAATTTTCCGTCTACTCCGCATGACTTCCTTTAACCGGTACCAGTGGCATTGATACGACTCGAAGTTGCCACAATTAGTTACAGCAAGCTACTTATATCATACTAATCTAATTATTACATAAATACAACTTGAAACCAAATTTTTATATATTTGCATCAACGTATTTGTATGTTTATTCCTTTTTTAAGCATTTGGACTAAAACATAATATTAAACAATAGGTAGGCCTTATTTTCATTTTGTCATTTGTTGAAATACTGAGCTAAGGAAATACACCTAGGTATGTTTATCCATCTAGAGAAAAGGGAATGATTCACCACAAGCAAAAAGTTTGCAGAATGGAAATGCTTTTTTCTTGAGTATTAAATTTATACATATTTAATACTGCTTCCTTTTTCGTTATGCATTTTCCCTCAATTATAGATAAATATAAAAAAATGATAAGTAAAATTGGTATTTTAAAGCCGAGATTAATTCTTATTCATTCAAGAGTTTTTCGCAACTCCTGTAATTAAGCAACCACCTGAAAACACATCCAATGCGCTCGCAAATAATGGCCTTATTTTAAATGGCCTCGCAAATAATGGCCTTCTCTGCCTTTCTTCCTGTTTCGGTCTTCTCAACCGCAAGAATTACTACCACCTTGACCCATGCAAGTACAAACCCATGGTCAACCCATGACAAATTATAGATGAACCATTCAAGTGGTTTGCTCACAACAGTTGAGCTCACGCGATCTAACTAGTTAAAGAGCAAACAGCAAAAGGAAAGCGACACGATTTAGACCTCGTCTTTTTTAGGTTCCTCCTATTCCCACATCTACTATCCATGAGCTTGACTTTGAACGATCTCTACACTTTACATCACAGAAATCGAGTCTCGGATTTCAGATTGATGAGATTTCTCATAAAATACATTCGAACGACTCAGATCAAACTGTTTATTCTTAGTATTGTCAACAAATTTCACTAATTAATTGCGGAGTAAGAAATAGATTGAAAACAATGATTATCAGAAGCGTTTCATTTTTCGCCTATGTTGCTGCACGTTTGCTTCAAGCCCGCTAAATAAACAATAAAACGAAAAATATATATCTGAAATATTCGTTTAGTTCATCACACTAGGTGTTCCTTTCATACGACTCTAAAAATATACCATTTTTCAATTGAATATCAAGCAAGTTCAGAGTTCATACTTAGATGTGGCAGATTGACAAAAAGATGTAACAACTTATTACTCTCTTGCTGAATTTTGTTCAGATTGAGGGTTCCTCAGACATTCCATTTTCAATGAAAAGCAATTTTCAATTCCAGTCTCCTTTCACGTAACAAAGCAGCAATATTTACGCGCCATAAAAGTCAAAATATCAGAGTCACCACTGCAGGTGATATTTTTTTCGATTGATTTCAATTGTGGCTCCACTTATATTCGTAGAATGGATACACGGTTCCCAAAATGACTCCTCCGGTGTCGAGTTGACCATGATTGAATAACTCTCACCTTCCTTGCCACTTGTGAACCCTTTTCATTGAAAATTACTCCGCTGAGCAAATAATTCAGACAGAGAGGGAGAGTGAATTTTGCTCATTGATGCAGCAAGCAATTGGATAACTGTGAATGGTTGAAATCAACATAACTGTTCATTATCGAGATATTCTGAATTGTAATGAGTATGGCAGTGTGGGATAATTTGCACAAGACTGCGTTAGCAGAGGAAGCTGTTCCAAAAAATTAGGAAAATGGTGAAAATAAATTTGAGCAAAGGCATTTAAAGAAGAATAGTAGAAAAAGCCCAAGAATCATGAATCGATTTTCTATGGTTCAGATAATTTGTTGTTGCAGTCAGGGACTGTGACATTTAGAGATGTGAATGAGGAGTAGAATTGACGGGGGATGAGGAAAACAAGAGGCTGATAGATGACATTCAGTGAAGGCTGAAAATGTCGACAAAAGACGTGTCGAAGGGTTAATGATATGTTAAAAAGCTTAGAGAGAGAAAAAAGGAGTAAGTGAGAGAGAGAGGAGGATGATGATTTTAACTGATTTAAAGGGAGAAAAAAATTTCGAAGATAAAGAAAGATTTACTCCTGGAAAATAGATATTTGTTTAAGCAAACGCTTGAGAAATTTTTCCTAAAGGAATGTCCACAGAAAAGTGGTTTATTAGGTGGAATGCCCGTAAATCTGCATGCATCTCAGGAATGAAAACTTGATGGGTGTCTGCTATTGAGTGGCCCTCCGCGTTTGGTCTTTTTAAGACAACAGTTTCTCCATCCATCCTGCTGGCTTCTTCAAGTTTTGATGTGTCAGACGTCAGAAGAAGTCAGACTTCAAAATCTGAAGACGCCAGCAAGAGCTGGAGGAACTTTTATCGTAAAAACACTGAACCTGGAGGATACCTTAAAGCAAACACCCATCATGCTAAGCGCCGCGGAACATGAGGTTTAATTTTAGGTAAACAGATGGATCTTAATATGCGGATTGAAGTAGTGAAGGACGAAGGAAGCTGATAAATAAATGAAAAGGGTTTAAATGGATGGATTTTTAGTCGTGGCAAGCTGCGTGGTGAACTTGGTCGCCTCATTACTTCGAGAGTTGATCATAGGGAAGAGGAAATTCTTGACAATTCAGACGTAATGGAGGTATGTGGTTAAAATTGTTTGGATATTAAAAGTCTGGATTTATATGGGTGGACAGGAATAGAATTCATCTGAAACTACTCATGTGTACAGTGTGATGCCTGTTTTCATTTCACAATGCTGTTCCAATAAGTAACAACGCCTGATAATGCTGACATTTTGGCCACATTTTCACCCTTCAGGAAACTACCTAATGAGGAAAACAGTCGTGATTTATGATATGATTAGGTAAGGTAGAAGTCAGATGAAAAAGTCAGAGTCAGATGAAAAAAAATTCAGTGACAAAATCTTATGACTCCTGACTCTTAAGAGCATTTGAGTGATATTCACAGACGCCTTTGGGCCAAATTTTTCCCACATGAAGAAGCAGCCTAAATTAAAAACCGTAATGAAGGCTAGGTGGAGCTGAGGAACAGCCGGGCGTAAAAGTAATCGCCTTTCTTCCATTCATGGCTGGATTTTCGGGGCCTTCCTTTCACCCGTCGCCGCCAACAGTCTCCCCAACGCTAATGCAGAAGAGGCACGCATTTCGCCGGAGGGAGCGACGACCACCACTCCCTACTCTCCTCACACTCTCCGTGCCTCCCCACTCGGGGACAGTAATCCACACTCCGTACCCGCCGCGCGATCCCTTGCGGTGACGTCAGGCTCACGTCCCAATTAAGAACCTAGACTATAGAAGAGAGCACATGCATATTGCGGAGGGAGATGAGGGGAAAGTTTAAAGTGAGCGCGAGATAAAAGGTGAGGCTAAAATATTAAGGTGACTCCACTGGAAAATGATTTGAATATCATCTCATGGCTATTTATAGAATAATTACATCATCTATTTGAAAACATCATCAATGCAAAACTTTCTGCACCATATTTTTATAGAAAGTGGATTTCACTTCCAATATTATTATTAAAGAGAATAATTGATACTAAGAAAATCCTAACTTATGCGTTATGAAAGCGATATTTTCGCAACAACTGATATAGGAACCGGATTTTTAGTGGAAATAAAATTTAAATTAAATAAATTCACCCAACTGCCGTAGTTTTTGAGTCGTCTTTGAGAAAGGTTATGCATTTACAGCCGTTGAAATGCGTCATTTCAATGCAAATGCACTGCCGTCAGCGCAGGGTAGAATATAGTGTTCATCAACAATATATTAGTCGATCAGTCCGCAAATTTGGCAGCACACTTCTGCTATTTAAACTTCAGCTCTACAGAAGCTAAGGTATACTATCGGTTAAAGTAGAATGTTTTCAACAAAAACGAACAGTTTGCATTGAGTATTTGTACTTACGTAGTTGCGATGGAATCTCAATTAAACAGTTGGACGAGAGGGCAAGTAATAAGCTAGGAAATTTACACGGAAAGAGGGAGAAGGAGATAAGGAAGAAGGTGACAATAAGGTTAGCGCAGGTATGCAGAGGATGTGATTATAAGATTATGTTGTGCGGTATTCCGTTTGGTCGCTGGCGAGTGAAAGAATTTGCAGAAGATAAAAGAAAGGTAAGTATAAACGCTTGCAGGGAAGAGCGGCGGAGAAATTAATAAGCCGGTATATTGTTTAGGGAGGATAGAGAAGGAGAAAATATGGTAATCTGGTTTTAGATTGTGGCGCGTGGAACCTCCAGAGATACGATGGCCAGCGGAAGATGGGGAAAATGAAAGACAAAAGGAGGATCTAAAGCCTTGAAAGGGTTGAGCGGCAGAGGAGATAATAAGAGGGGATATTTCGGTTGGCGGATGGAGAAGAAGAGAGGGTGAGAGCAGTCACGGCACGAGGGATGGGAATTCGACCTCCGGGAATCCGGCGGCCAGTGGAAGAGGGGGAAAGATAATGGATGCAGCCAAACATTAAGAAAGTTGCGAGGCATGGAAAATAATAAGTGGCGATATTTTGGCCGGCGGCTATAGAGGACGAGAAGAGAAGAGGGGCGATAATCAGGATAAGCGCAAACTCCGTGGATTCGGCGACGAGTGGATAATGGAGGAGGGCGGGCAGGGAATGGGAAGGGGTGAATATATTATGGAGGAAGAAAAGACGGCGATGGCGGTGGATTGAATACATATACATGCATACATATCACACCGAGAATTAATAAAATAAAAAAGGGGAAATTATGAGCGGGTGGGTGAATTTGACAGAGATAGAAATTTAAACAGACCTGGGAATGAACAAACGTCGCTTTCATCGCCTTGGGATTCAGTCTCTGGCTCGAGGAATATCATGTTGGACAATTAACGCCACATTAATATGCATGCCATTGACGGGAAGAATTTATAAAACGACGTCGCAGATACACTCTCGAAGAAAGTTCGGTCACCTACATGCATACGCATGGTTGTTTATAAATGTTTTCAAGCGCTCCCAACGCAACAATTCTAAACATCCCCTCGGGAGTAAGGCAATGTATTCAAAGAAACAAGGCACGAGGAACGGTTGTGTTCACATATATAAATGGCTCCGAATTCCGACCGACGTCGGAGATGGGAATGCATCCCGTAAATAAGAAAAAAATAAAGAGATCATCGCACGCCTCCAAATTAAAAAAAGAAGAAAGGGGACTGGGGGAGAACGGAACGCAGATAATGGGAATACTACTGGGGGATATGAACTGGGGGATCAAAAAAAAATCTTGTGGGATTGAAAAAGAAAGAAAAAACTGGGCGTGCAGGCGTGAGAGGGAAATGAAGTGGTAGTGCCGGCAGAGTGAGTGGGAAGAATCACGAGGCGGACGCATTAACGGGGAACCCTCCCATCTTTCCGCACACCCTTTACCCCGGGGGGGACGCGGGGGTCTTTCGGAATGAAGAACGTGCAGAAAGGGCGTGAGAAGAGGGAGGGGTAGGTGTAGGAATACAGAGAGAGACCCACGGGGGTGACGGCGGGGGAGCGGAGAGAAAGACACCGTGATCAATATCCATCGTCCGCTCTGTCCCCCCCCCACCCCCCGGCCGTGCATCTTATGCAACGCCACCCTAAACCCATCCTCTGGCAAGTCACCCTCTCGGGAAACTCGGGGCTAAGGCGAGTGTGGAGGGTCACAGATGGGTGAGGGATCCCATTTGTTAGAGAACAGGATTCCCACCCCAAGGGTCCAGGTTTGAATCACGGGTTTGAGAGGAGGAGACTATTAGTGGAAATATTTTCTCTATTTGCGTGAGATACAAAGACTACCTTGTCTGCCTGTCAGATAGCACTTTAAACTACGGATCTCTGACATCTTTTGTTTAGTAATGGTAAATTCCTCTGCTTTGTTTCCCTCCCCCAATTTTTCATTGCTCACACAATCCTTTCATCATCATTCCAAATGACCTGAGTAGACAGTAACATCCCCTTATAACTGGATCTCTGTCTTCCTTGCGTTGTAGTAGATCCTCAGGAGAGGGTGGAGGGGAGTTTAGGAACGATTACGAATATTCACCTAGGTATCTCTCCGCCCCTCTCCACCCCATATCCAAAATTCCCACATCCTAACTATTCCCTTATCAGTGTACCGAACGGCGCAAATGACCTTAGTTGTCGGTCGCCTCCCCAAATAACTAGCCGACCAGACGGGGCCGGGAGCGTCGCCGTCGCCACGCGGTAGCAGTCTCCACCATGTGCAATGGATGAGTACTTTAGTCGGGCAAGAGGATGAAGCACAGATCCGAGATAGAATGCCTTCCAGCGAGTGAGGACACAGTCATCTCCTGAAGGCACTCACATGGACAAAGTGCAGAGCAGACGACGTAGCTGCGTCTCTTTGAGTGATTCTGCCCTCAATAAATATTTTTCCGCTGTCTTGAATCACTCCGCGAGGCACATTCTTTTCAATTTGAGCGTAATGAAATGTATAAATTGAAGAGTAAACTACCACTTCCATTGCATAGAATTCCACTCGTCATTAGCGATATTCTATAGCAGACGTCATGTCCCCCAGAACGTAGAACTTCTCATTTGTACACAGAAATTAAAGTGGTATGGCATGAAGAGCGGTTTCTTCTTCTCGTTTACTCAAAAACTGGTGGCAAAATTAATCCATTTGTTAATAGGGCTCAAATTTCATAAATTAAGCATAACTTTTGTCTCATAAAGTCTCATTAAAAAATCTCATAAAGTAAACTTTTGTCTTCGGCACTTCTCAATGACGATTGATAATGAAATCCAGAAACGAGAATAAACAAAGAATCGATGCAAAGCATTTCATATTTAGTCCTACATATTTTGCAGGTGATATGTTGCTCCGAAAAGTTTATAGTTGGCTGACCAAACAAATAGCGCCTTAGATATCGAATTTTCAAGTCATTCTGTAACCTGGGGAAAGTGCTGCCCTCAATTCTGATAATCGGCAAATAATATTCTTAAGTGGAGCAATAATAATTTCATGATATTTGCATATTAAGATAAATATAACAAAGCTATATTCACGAGCCTACGGTAAGGTATTACTTCTCTGGAAATACCAGCACAGGCATGACATGCTTCTCATTTCGACGAAAGAAAACGTGTTGTCATTTCTTCGATGTCAAAGAAATTCTAATTCATTCCCTGAAGTTGAATAGACGGCTCAGATAGCTTCAATGGCTCAAATGAATAGCATGACGATCATAATCCTAACGAGGCTCACCAAATAAAATATGCAACCCAAAACTCCAGCATTATTGGCCGCCTGCGAAATTTGGACTTCAAAAAATGGAAAACCGATTCGTTGAAAGGCCAAATTCTGATACAGATATCCCTACAAGTTTTCACCATTCCATGATTACATCTGTAACTTACACAGGTTATTGGTCTATTTAATATACATATCCACTGAGATATATTTCTGAATATGACTATATGGCATCATAAAGTTTCATTTGTCAAGGCATAATTTTACCAGACATTCAAACGAATTCCTCACGAAGGGTATTTGCAAGCCCAATAACTGATAACGGCGTGGAGACGGGATGAGAGGTATTCATAGGGGTACTTTCAACACTCTATGTGTATTATATATCTTTTTCCGATATTTTGGTTTTTATTTATGGAACCGATATGATGTTTCAATTTATTCCGCATGTTTACAGATATTTCAGTTAGTATTATAATTCAATAACCGATAATACAATATATTTAGCGATGTAACTTTTACAATTCCTTCGCAAGTATAATGAATGAAAGGCTTTGGCGATATTCTGCCTAATATCTTAAACTGGTTAGACTAGAGTTAATTGGCTGGTGAAGGGCATTCGTAAAAAACATTTTGCCTCCTTAAACTACCTTACACGGCATTAACTTCTCGACAAAGATGAATTTTCTTCTTCATTCTGCGTCAGGTTTTATGTAGTCTTTGCAATAATTCGCGTAAAACATGCTCGATATGTGGAAAATATCACTGATGACAGACATCCAGGGAAACTAAATCACTGTTACTTCTACAGGAAAACTAGAAACCATATAATAAAAAAGACCAAATAAAGAATTTGCATTTCGTTTATTTTGCACTCACTGGCTCAAAATTCCCCAAAATTGCAAACCGATGTTATTAATTAAGTTATGATAATTTAAGCGAACAAAATCGATATGATTTTCTAGTCAAGGGAAGCGTACCCCAATACTTCTCACTGGTGCTATGATCACAGAAGAGGAGCGAAAACATGGTAAAATCAGCGTTTAATTAGTATAGTGTTTAAGAATCATTCTAAAAGGGACTACTTATGAAGATTGCCTTCCATTGTCTCACCTGATATCGTTTTAAAAAGAGACGATACATTTTGCGACAGAAGCAGAAAGTGCATGACATTAGGGCACTCGGTTTACATGAAATTCATCTTTGTCCTCTGTCTCTATCTATTCCTTTACCATATTCTTTCCGCTAAACATGGCTGGTGTCCTATTATCCCCTACCTTATATTCTTGCGCCAACTCGTAGGCTAATATGACGATGTGGATATAATACACTCAATAGTGCAGGTGTGCTCTATTTTTACACTCAAAAGAGCATGATAATCGTAATTAGGCGCCACAGTGCAGTGGAGTAACAAATGTATCGTCGTTTAACCAGACCTTGACGTCAAGAGCAGAAAAATGTATCAGTTCGTATTCGTCGTTGAGAGTAAGGGGAGGTAAAAACATCAGAGGGATGAGAATTCCGTTAATTAATAATGGAGGATGGGAGATGGATGGGAGTGGGGCGAGGGAGTGCTGCCTCGACGTGCGACAATAAAGCTCTCCATGCACTGAATCTTTCACGGACCGACTTTACGTCTCATTTCCTCCGACGTGCCCAACACATACGGTGGAGAGTAAGGCCTTTCCATGAACGCGATATTGGAGGCGTGGAAAACGTGGGCGTGCGGAAAAATCTGCGTGCATTCCGAATTCAGGTCACTTCCCTGGAAGGAGAGAGGGAGTGAGAGAGACCCATCAGAGCGGTGTACGCAACCGTCAACTGTCGACGAAGAGAAAAAAATGAACGGGAGGGAGAGAAATGGAGGGAGGTGAGCTTCTGGAAGGGTCGCGCTAGGAGGGAGGTGGGATCGGGTATTTTTAGCGTGGGATGAGATGCGAGTCAAACGAGACAAAGAATAAATGAAGAGCGGGGAAAGAGAATGCGCCACTCAGAATGCTCCATTTCCTCCACTCGGTTGGCATTTATATGTGCGCCCGTCAAAAAAAATACCTCCCTTTCTCCCTCCATTATGATATGTACCCTTCCCTGCCCAGACATTTTTTTATTTAACCTCCCTCTTCCATTCTCCCTTCTTATCGCGAAACGAGGAAAGCGGAGGAGGAAAAACAACAGATACAGACGCGCACACAATGAGGTCGAAATTGGCTTTGTTTCGCCGTCTTTATGTTCCGGGACGAGCGCGAGGAAATCATCCCAGCCGACGACAGAGGTGCAGAAACTTTGAAGAACGCTGGGGATTGTGTGTGCGCGCGGGGGCTGAAAGAACGTGCCGAGCTGTTACGGCGGAAGGAGATAGAGATAGGGAGAAACGAGGAGCTCGCCCTTTTTGACGTTACCTGTTCGATGTTTAAACGGTAGGGAAAAAAGTTTTCCGAAAAATGAGCCCTTGTAAATTATATTCTTCTTTCAATCCGTAGCGAGATGAGAAAGAATAAAGCTGTTCGCGAAATGCAGAATAATGCTCATTGGCAAAGAGGTCTTGTTTTAATATGTAAAAAATTATATTAATTTTAATTTAGGGGAAATCTAAGCGTTAATAAATACTTATTTTGCTTAAATTCATATCTGGCAGGCAGTCTGAAGAAATTACTGCTAACATGGAGGACGTAGAAAATCATAAAGTCTAGATGGTCGCTTTTAATTGACGAAGTTGGTGCGTTGCATTGGTAATTTAAAATATCGTTGATATAGTTCCCTGACACGCAAATGATATTTTCCTGGATTTCCTTCAGTACGTCTTATCTTATTTTTCTCTTCTAATGCAAAGAGACTTTTTTATTTGCTACCAGTTCCAACCAAGTTTTTTTTGCAGTGCTTCACTCAGCACAATTACGCATTTACTTGAGTTACGAGAGGACATATCATCAATCTATTCGACAAAACTCAAACATAGAGTACCAGGTAATAATACTGAGATTTATCTTACTTAAAAAGATAATTTACTGCACACACACTATTAATTCATTACATAAGAGTCTGCAGAAAAATTGGAAGCGCGACAAGACTTACAGAGATCAATTTTACTAGCATATTGGGTTTGGTGTGATATTACCCAAATTGGCATTGCCTGTACATCACCATTTGGGACGACAGCTTCTTTGGTCGAGAATGCTCCTGTAAAGTTCTCTAATATTTTGAGGGGTATTTATTTCATATTTCGATACAAGGTAGACTTTCAGAAAGGAGGGTGAAGTTGTGCGAGTGTATGAAAGACTAACGTAAGATGGAAGAGAACGAGAATGATGAGGCAAATCTGGGAAAGCGACGAGTGAGGTAGATCTCTAGGAAAGGAAAAATTAGTTCCTCGCGTCTCACGAACGGGAAGCCGAAGGAGAATGAGAGGGAACTTGAGAAAATTCTAAGGAAAGAGTGGCACTCGAGAAATATCGAGGGAGAGGTGGAGTTAGGGAGAGCTAATGAGAGTACATGAACAGCCTTTGGATGGGGAAAATATACGTGCGCCTGAATTTCATATCGTGGCGAATTTCACTTTGGCTGATAAAAATTTCTTGAGCGCGCCTTTTATACGTACTGAAGTAATTGGAGTTCCGAGAATTTCAGAGCCTTAGCATATTTCATAAAGCCTATTTTCTCAGCCCTTGCTGTGAACTACACCTAGAAGTTCTTCTTCGAGCGCCTAAATATGCAGGCTTCTTTTAGTAGTGAGGAAGCTTTAAGCCACGGAAAGATCCCTAAATTATTATCACTATATTAATTTCAACAAATAATGTGCATTAGAAGTTGATTATTGTATCCAATAATATTATTTTGCCTCTTTTATAATGTATTACTATCTTAAATATTGATATGCAGAATTTTAAGATTAATGAAATTGTCTGAAATCATTGGTTATACATTTTTAGGACATGAGATTCCCCGAAATGATTGTAGGTGGGTTTCTGAGCGGAGCTTAAATCGTTATTGTACGTGATATCCGAGAAAGCTCTTGGAGTTTCCTTAGCTTACTATTGGAAACACAATGAGAACTCTTAAGAAGAATAGTTGTGAGCAGATATTTCCAGCCCGAAGTACTCTCCAGAATGTGGAAATAGTCACGTGAGAAGGCCGCCGATAAGTGGCTCTAACTCCGTCAGAGAACCGTCTGCAACTCGGCCGTATTGACCCAAGAAACTCACTCATTATTTCTGCGCCGTTAGCCGTTCTCCCCCCGAGGATGGACAGGTGTCTCCCTTGGGGACTAAGGGAGTTTTATGTCTGAAAGCGAGAGAGGGTGAGGTCGGTAGAGGGATGAGGGAGATGGGCTTGTTACGGCGTGGAAACAGAATGGCTCACTTAATCAGAGACAGTTAAAGATCCCGGAAGTACCTCGGGGGGCAGGCAGATGTGAGGGGGGTGTTTCCATGGACCTCGGTGGGAATGAGAAGAGAGGAGGAGTCGGGGAATAGGTGAGTAGAGGATATAGTGGAATGTTGAGGGCAGGAGGGATCAGGGGGTGGCGTATGAGTCAAATGGCAAGGCATCATTGAGGCGGTGCGAGGAAGAGGGAGGGCGAGGATGCTGCCCGGAAAACGAAGGTGCGCTTAAAATGTTGCCACCGAGGAAAGGGCCCCCGGGGAGCAATGAAGGACGGAACGGGATATGAGAGATGCTACAGAAACTACGTAGGAACGGCGAGCCAGGGGCCAACAGAAAAGGAGATGGCCCGGGGATACAAGACCCTGGGAGAAACCGAGGCCCGAGGAACGCGGAACCTACGGCAAGGTATTTTTCGTAGTGAAAAGAGACATACAACATGTGGAAATGGATAAGTAAAAGAAATCACGAAAATAGTTTTACTCTAAGCTATTTGATAGTTCTAGGGAAGTCTATGAATTCCGAAGGCTTCATTTATGAATTCCCGCGCACCTAATCAATCTTGTTGAATCACATTTCTTCCCTCGAGCTATCCATACCACAAATCAGTTTTGAAATCTTCTTACAGGCCCACACTCTACACCATAAATTTTGATTGCATGTGCTTTTACATTCTTCATGTCAATTTTCTTATACATTTTATTCTTTTATATTCTTATCTCAGGAACTGGAATTCCTCCCTAACATTAAATACGTTCTCCATCAAAAGCTTTTAACGTGATTACCTGCTCACAAGTCTTTTTATCATTTTTAATAGTATCTTTCCTCATCCCTCTGATTTTCGTTCTTCCATTACTTTCTAACCATTTAGCCTCTTATCGAATTCCTCTCAATCCTTCTTATACTCACGATTTTTCTATTCGCTTCAGAGTTTCTTTTTATACCTCGTGAACTATTGACTGTTTATATTTTATTGTATATGCGTCTTGCTTTACCTCTCATCATTTCAATTTGGTGCCAATTTATCGACAAATTCCTAAATATCCTTCCTTCTAATTCCTTTTTATCTTAATCAACTGAACTCCGTGGCCATATTTCCGTTTTCATCATTTTTATTGAACTTATTTGTGGCTATTTATGGTCTTCCCTCTTCAATTTTTCGAATATTGTGCCGTTTTTATCCGCCAAGAGGCTAAGCTTCCTATAGAGACAAGTCATAAATACAGAGAGTACATATGTGGAGCAGATAAGTTTCAAAATGCGTATTAAATTACAAAAAACATGCCCTACATAAAGAACCATAAAATTTACTGCGCATCATTTTTGCAGTCACGCGGTCCCTATTTCATAAAACTCTCCCCAGGCACGGCGCCAGCCAGAGGATGGGGCAGCCTCGACTACAAATCGTGAAGCGAAGGTTAGCGTGAGGGATACAGAGAGCAGCAACTAACGGCTGTTCCATAATATTGATTCGATCTAGACAAAGATAGTGAGGGAGATTCTCACCCTCCACCGTTTATTTCTTAGAGCGCACACTTCCAAAATTTTAAAGAATTACTCCGGGTTGGTAATATCTCTGCCATGTGAGTTGGCCGATACAATCAGCCATTCCCTCCACCACTCACCCGTTCTTTCTGCGAAATGCGAGTATTAGCTACTCCGGTCAACTTTAAAACTAATCCATTCTCTCTAAAGACATTCTGTAGATTATGAGACTTTAAGTTGCAGAGGTTTTATCGTCCGACTGACCCATTTTTAAATGGAAAATGTAAGATTCAAAGGTAACGTATTAGACTTCATGGTCCAAGGAAAGCGAGATAAGGAAACAAAGTTCGCCATACAATGACCGTTTAAGACCCTTTGATCTGTTTCTCATACCTGTTCAGAGTGGCAAAACAAGATGAGCACGGGATTTTAAATCGCGAATATACTCAGAAGAAAAATGCAGAGAATAAGCTAAAAGCTGAGAAAAATTTCGTTCTAATTGACCTATTCAAAAATACTCCCTCCATCCACCCAAACAAATCATTTAATGTAAATGTTTTTTCACTGACCTGTTTCACACCTTATGGGCATCATCATTAGCAGTCAAATATCCAGGGATTAGTTCAATGTAAGTTCTCCGCTCTACCTTCCGCTATGCTAACCGATTCACTCCGTTACAATGGTCCATTCCTTCAAACCTTCCAACTATATGCTCAATGCCCCTATTCCATTCCTGGTCTTCCGCAATAATTCTTCCTATTTATTTCTCTTCCCATTACTTTCACCAAATGGGCCTTGCGTTGCAGTGTGTGTCCAACAAGGTTGCTTCTTCTAAGTGGACATATTTTTATTTGACTTCTCTTCCCTCAAGTTGACGTCTTTATTGTCGATTATCTTCATTTATTTGATGTTTGACATTCTTTGATTACCTACGCCACATTCCCAGCGTTATTTGTAAAAAGGTCATTTTTCTCTTGTAACAACGCATTTGATCAGTGCTTCCAATTCCCATTTCAAATCAGAATTTAGTAAAAATCTTCCATCATTAAAAAAATAATTAAATTAAATCACATGGATATTTTAAAGAATTCAAATTCAAAACTTTTTTAAGAAAAGAGTATAATTCTGGTGATACAATAATTTTAGATTCTTCAAACTTAACGTAGTTTTGGATTACAAGCATTTGGTCCCCTTCGTACAAATGAATCATGAATTAAAGTCATTTTATTTTTTCTTGGCAACTGCGAATGGTGCAGCAATTAAGTTGAATGCACGAATGGAGCTATTTGTGCGACGGTGCCAAAGAAAGATAGCAGGGCTGCTCTATTTTAGCAGAAATATGTATTCTTGGATAGTTTATTCCTCATTTAGTTTTTACATAACGTATTTTCACTCCTGATGGAACTAAAAAATATGGTATCAAAACGTGTAAAAGTCTGTAGTACCTAAGTTTGGCATTTAACGGAAATACTCAGAAAGTAACATTATTTGCATTACTCTTCACGATCTAACATCATGTGGTTCATAATTTAAGAATAATATCACTCGAAGGCATTAATAATTATTTACATATGTTTAACAATGTATTAACTCACGTATGTTTAACTTGTAGTCGGTTCATGCCTTACAATCTTTATTGAAACACTTTATTCCTTCCATCGGGTTGTTAAAGCCTTATTTCATTTTCACATACACCAGTGGTTGCAGTAAATTACAAATGAAATACTGAGGACCTGAGTTTTTCAAGTCACTCTACAAATGAAATGTTAAAGAATACATGCACCAATTGAGCATTTACCCTCCTATTTATTTTTTAAAAGGAATTCAAAAATATAATATGCAAGTGGTGAGAACTTCAATATCCAGCCACTTAAATGAATCGTCATTCATCAATTCCATAAATGGTTTTCTGTTACAAAATATTTCATTAATAGCTCACATGATAACAATATAGCACATCTATTCCTCACAAATATCACTTCTATGTATTTTAAACCAGATTATAGAAATCTGGTGAAATAATCATGCAGCTGCAAGTTTAAATATAATGAAATTTCTTAAAAGCATGATACTGCAAGAGCAATTCAAATGCAGAATGATTTCGAAATGATAGTTCTCATGGTCAATTCATTTCTTGTTCCGTTCTCCGTCAAATAGGAGGGATTTCTTAGACGCTACCTTAATCTGACTCTTAAAATGCAAAAGGCCCTTTGCTTGACCAACGGAGAAATATAAAAGACTCATGCAAAGACCTTTAATTAAAGAGGGATTTTTTCAACATGCATGCAAAGTTTCGTCATTGGATAAAAACTTCCATTCATATATTTTAAAAAAGTCTTTATCACTATCATTACAATCAGGGAAAATTATGGATGATGGGTAAAATTAAACGAAGCTGTATTTTTTTTCAATCAGAATCAACTTAATTAACGCGAGGTTGCAACCAGTGGGGTATGGCTCCGAGCAATAAAATATCAATAATTGAAAGAAAACAAATCAAAAACCGCACTCCAAAAGATACGCACGACCTTCCTCGACGAGCACTACCGGAAAACATCGGCAGGATATGAAAGCACTGAGTACTGTGGCACACCCTCCGGGGAGTGCCCTCGGAGGAAATAAAATATGAGCGAATATTCTAAAAATGATTCAGACATATATGCACAAACGAGCACTCGCCTCTACCCATACTGCGAAGAACATAGGCGGAATAACAAAACCCCCAAACCGTACACGGAGCATGAATTAAAGATGTGCCGGGATTAAAACGTCGCAGCACCAATAAAGGGGTGGGGCACGGGCGGAGCGGCGGCGAACACTCGCGGAAAATTACATGAAACAGCAATGAATACAATGTATACATAAAATATACATGAATGGCCGAAAGGGGAAAGAGAGAGAGAAAGAAGGCCGAGGGGAATGGATAGAGGAAGATATAGAGAGGAAGGAGGAGAGCGGGAAGGAGATAAAAGGGGAAAAGAAGCGAGGGCGAAAGAGGGCGTCTGATTCCGAATGCATCCCACAATTCACCCCACCTCTTCCTCCTCGACGTTCTCCCACTCTCCGCTCCCAATACAAACTGCCCTCTGCCCGCCCCCCCAGCCCCTCGGCCACCTGGCAACACCATCAACACCGGCTCCGCTTTACGGGCTCTCTCCCCCCTTCGCCGAAAATCCATCCACCCGACCAACCCCCGCCCACCACCTCCATTTATCGCGAAGGACTTAAAGGAGATTGTTTAGGAAAGGATCAAAGGCCTCTTCGCAGCCTCCCTCACTCGCTCCATATCTTCCTTGCTCTCTTCTCCCCCGGCGGCATCCTTGTGATTGTACCGATGCGCGCCGCTCCGTCGCTGATCAATTATGAATCTTCAGCCGATTTCGATTGTATACGGCCGAAAGGTCAAGGAATTTGCGATGAGGCGCATCTTGAGGGGCGCTCGTACTCAGTGCTCGGCGGCGGAAATCGATTGCCTAAGTCACGGTGGGCATCCGGTTCCTAATCGCGATGGGGGAGACGTAATGGAATCGCTTAGGAGGGTTTTGGTAATGAGTTCAACGATGGGCGGCTCACGTCCGTGAGAGCCCTCAGTGGCAATTAATGTGAAGCCTGTATTGAATGGAAAATTTTGATCTTCCTTTTTGCCCAGCTTCTTTTTTCCCAGCTTGTCTCGTTCAATTCTAAATGGCTTTTGAAACAGAATCAAGGTCCTCATTTTACACCAGGATTGAAATTCGCTATAAAAATATCATTTGACTTGACCGGGATTCGAACCCAGATCTCCACCGCGACTGTGGCTTTGTAAGCACGACTTCGTCTCATGTGCTACAATGTAGACTTGAGGCCTGAACATTTAGTTCACATAAACACCCCTCGAAATTCGCCTTGAAGGAAGATGAGAGATGATGAGAGGTGGTGTAACTGGCTAACACATCTAACCGGCAATTGCGAGATCCGGGTTCGGATCCCGGTCAAGTCAAATGATTTTTTCATAGCGAATTTCAACCCTGGTGTATATTTACCCGTGCAACTGACTTCGTACCACATCATTTGTTACATGCAATATTTGGAAATTAGTCCTCATTTTAGTTGAGATTAGTTATTTTCTAAAAACCGTTCCATAGACCACTAAATCATTTCCTGCGTATTCACATAATAATGAGGAAATATACATTGGCGAATATGCCTATTTAAGCATTGAGAATTGCTTTTTAACGTAAAAATTGATTAAATCTGATTTAAAACATCTTAATGACTGTCGAGAATATTTTAAGAATGAAGCTTAATAATTCCCAAAGCACACAAAAAATTCATACAAATCATTGAGCGTCTGTTGTGAATCCAAAACTGAGAAGTAAGTGGTACCAAAAACATTCACAATATGTCATGAGTCGTCCCCCGATATCGACTTATTTACATTTATGGTCCTATGTTCCATACTTACTATAATCATGTCGAGGCCACCAACCAAAGTATTCTGTTTTAGTCATTTGGCATAGTTAGGAAAACAGGCAAGTAAACAATTATCCACCGTTGGAATTGTTATAAATCCAAGATATCAACACTTTTAAGTCCTATTCCACAAACAAAGTATACAACTTACTCTTCATATTTTACTCAAGTAGGGTTCAATACTCCATTCCGACTTTTCCAATACTCAAGGGATACGAACCTGGGCCCTTGGGATGGGTAGCCAACACTATAACTACCGCACCAACCCAATCCACGGCTTCAAATTAACTTGCCACGAGGGCAAAGAGAGTCAGCCTCAAACATATTGGCCGCTTGAAAAGATAGAGCGCCAAACCTCGTTACAGAGATCTCCTGCCGTCGCCTCAACGTGAAGCGCCATCTCCCGTCTCGCGCGGCCATTCCTACGGACCCATCACTCATCATAACGCCCACGCACCCTCCCCCCTCCACTCTCTTTTCCCCTCCCTCTTCCCTCCTCCCTTTCCCTCACTCCACCCGCCCGTCACGTGCGCACGCCCCGGATAAAACACTTTCCCGACTAAAATATTCCATTCTTCCCGGCACAGCGATTCGTCACCCACCCCCATCATTTTGCCTCCGATGAGCCCAGCCACCCCCTGCGAGAATCCACACTACCCTTCGCCGAATATTCTCCTTACTCTCTTTTATGCATCTCCTTTCTCCCACTCTCTCTCCCTCTCTCTCTCTCTTTCTGTGCAGCGAACCGAATAAAAAAGCGGCTGGCTGGAATATAAATACACAAGTGAGAGAGAGGGAAAGGAAGAGTGAGTGAGGAAGCAGCGGCGAGGAAATGAAAGCTGGCGAAGGGGCGAAGAGGGTGCGTGGCGCGGGTTGAGCCGGAGGACGAAGAGTAGTGTCACGCTGGTGTTCGGATTCAAGGTGCCTCCCGTCGGACACAGCATCGCAAAGGCTTCCCAACTCTGACCGAGATCAGACGGCGTAATGCCCACATCCTGGGGTCAACGTGCCGGTTCGACCTACCGCGATGCAGTAGCGACAACTCCACTCGGTCCAATCAACTCCTGGTTTAAAGTTCAAAGAGTTGAAAACATGAGCCGGATTATGAATAGCACGATCAAGTTGGATGCCGTTTTATTTTTCGCGGAAAAATTCTTTTGATAACGATGAATTAATTCTAACAAACGCTAGTTGTACCCAGTCTTATGCTGTAACAGATAGGAATCAATCTCCCTTCGCCATACAGATAATTCCAGTTATTTGTAGATACTATATGGAAATTATACCGTAAACTTCACCGAAACAAATTCTTTGTCCCTAATTGAGAGTATTATAAAACGTTAGCATTTGAAAAAAGACGACAGAGCGAAATTTCACGAGAAAAATATTTACATATTATTTTAAAAGCAATTAGATCATTGTGAAAGTAGCAACATTATTATCGGAAATGAAAACATTCCAGTAATGGTCCACTAAAATTTTTATTATTTACGAGCCGGGTTTCGTCACATAATGACATCTTCAGGTACAAATATTATTCCACATGGGTATATATACAAAATCAGGTGCAGAGGAAGGAGGAGAATGGAAGGGGGGAGAAGGAAAAACCTTTGGAGTATGGTGTAATGGGTAAGGGGCAGGTAGGAAGGGGTCGGGGAGGGGGGGAAGCGTTGGGCTGATTGGAGAAACTACCGGGCAGGGGGGGAAGCGTTGGGCTCCTCCCCCCCTGCCCGGTAGTTTCTCCAATCAGCCCAACGCTTCCCCCCCTCCCCGACCCCTTCCTACCTGCCCCTTACCCATTACACCATACTCCAAAGGTTTTTCCTTCTCCCCCCTTCCATTCTCCTCCTTCCTCTGCACCTGATTTTGTATATATACCCATGTGGAATAATATTTGTACCTGAAGATGTCATTACGTGACGAAACCCGGGTCGTAAATAATAAAAATATTAGTGGACCATTACTTGAATGTTTTGATTTCCGATATGGGGAGGTTCCACAAAGTGAAGCCTGAATTTATTAGTTATACATTATTATCATTTATTCCATCTAACTATTATCATTTTAAAATCATTTATTATATCCATGCATAATTTATTATTTTCGTCATTCAAAGCATCACTATATCAAATTGCTGACATTTATAGCTTAATTATGCATTATTATACTAATAAAAAGGCTTCAGAGGTGGTGCATCAGGTGGAACCATTACGATACATACGTGCCAAAAGAAACTTAGGATATAATTCGATGAAATAAGCATTTGGAATGATTTCTATGTAGCACTGGCATATAAATGGAAACCGAATCAACGAAGATTTTTTTGTTTTTTTTAATTGGTAAATATTTATAGTATATCGTATGAAACCTATGTCTCTCAGATAAAACAGTGGTTCACGTCAAGGGGCGCTTACATATTCCGAACATTACTGAGTATATTCTTTTTATACGGGCTATCTCCAGTCACTGAATCAATATGTTTTTAAATGGAATAAATCCAGTGAAATTAGGTCCTCTGAGTGATAAGTCTGAGATTACTACGCAAGTCATGTAACACAAATACGTGCTTTGATATCATTACTTCATTTTAAAAAATCTTCAAAGCGTTTATGTCCCTTTTTTATTGTTTTAGGCCTCTACCTTTGGAATTCATAATTTTTATACTAATCGAATAAATTTGCACTTGCTGCATAAAAAATGGGTGCTTAATGTAGGACATGGATGCGTTAAAGACGAATTATATCATTTTTGGAAACATAAGTATTTAACACATGAAGGGTTTATGCCCATAATATTGGATGAAAATAAAAATGTCTCACTCGCCTTAGAAATATGAATCGATATCTGTGCATGCTATATAACACAAGTTGATGCAAAAACAAAAAAAAACACCCATGGTTCGCTTCCCTCCGACACAGAGCTAATACTTCATGCGACTATATGGGTTCATGCCCATGAACATATGATTTGATGAAAATTCTAGCCGAGTCAAGACGTTTTTTTTGCTATTTGGGTGGGCATACTTCGAAAAAACTTATATCCGCATTATGAATCTCTGCTTTAATGAGAGAAAAAGTTGATCTAACCTCCGAAAAAATAAACTGGTATGGCTCAATTTGACATGATAAATTTAACTGTAACTTATATTTATTTTTTATCTCTCATAGCTCTAGTACCCAAATTTTCATCATAGATGTAATTTAATGCGTAAGTACTTGAATATAAAAATCTCTAAGCATTACCACCGATACAAGTTCTCAAAAATATGCAACGTTTTGGCCCGGCATTAACTAAGATGGTATTATGATATTCCTCCTTTCTTTGAACTACACGAATGCATACCTTCATAGACTATAACAAAAAATAGCACTTTAAAAGAGAAAGGTCCTTCATTTTCTGTCAAAGTAAATCTTAGAGAATCTATATTTCAACTTATATAAACATTCGTGAGCTATTAGTCATAAAGGGTCAAGGTAAAGGGTCAGAAAGACTTCTTTTCGTGATAGTAGGACATCTCGCGAGCATGAACTCCTTCTTTTGCTTTCATAAGGTCAATACTAATCCTTAACAATGTCTTCCATCCATTTATAATCCTAATATTATTTCTTCAATCATTGGTTGTTCAATCCTAAGATTGGTAGACTGCTTTTCTTCAGTGGTTTGCAAAAAAATGTATCAAAATTATGGAGATGTAATAATTTTCGCCACACGGAACATGGCCACAGACCGTGTTCACCGACTGTATCTTTCAAACAATGGGCAAAAAGACTTTTTATGCTGACTACCAAAGGACTTACAGGGTTTTTAAATATTTTTGCTTCCCAAATTTGGTGGGTACAAACTATTGAAATGGGTGCAATGAAGTAACATCAATGGTAAGAAATATAAAGCTTAGGTTCTGGTGGGATATGATATGGAATTTTTTTTACGTCGAAAGAGATGTTAAAGAAAGAGAGTTCAGAGCCCTATGCAATGATGCTTCATTCATGCATGGCAAACTCATCAAAATGCAACCCAACAAGTTACATGTTAGTAATAAAAAATGCTCAATGCTACGCAAGGAAGGAACTCATGATGACCGAGCGTTATGACAGAAGATATTTGTCAAAGCTTTACTCCCACCCTGCGGAAAGTTCCAACGAGTAAGCAATCATTAATGTTAGCGATGCTTACCCATATCCGTTGTAAGGTTGTTATTATTTTGCAGCAATGGTCGTTCAGCTACAATGATATACTCTCATTTCTCACGATATGAAATAAATTAAAAGCACAATATGAAAACATTAAAACCCCGTGAACGCGTTTAAAGGACGACGCGTTTGCGCATTAACCCTAACAATCGATAAGATATAATCAGTGAAAGGAAGTTGGAAGCTATAAATCTAAAAAAAAATAACTTTAAAAGAAGGTAATTAATTCTCCATCACAGCTCAATAACTTCTGGAACATTAATTTTACAGTGGCACCTTCCGAGTCCCTACCGCCACGAAAATGAATAGGTAGGGACAGAAAATGAGAAGAGGCAAACAAAAGCTGCAAGAAATACTAATCCCTCCGAATTAAGTAGAAACGAAGTGGCATACGAACGGGCAGATTGATTGGTCGACAAGCCAGTAAAGTAATATTAAGGTACCAATCGGGAGCATATTCCCAGGGACGACTCTAGTGTAATGACACGGGGAAGTCAACGGCCGAACGATTACCGGACATTCAAGAGAACCGGTGGGAGGGACTGAGAGAGGAAGAAACATGGTGCGAGACCCTCGCATGATAAAACGGAGACTCATCTCGAAAAAAGCCTTTGTCGCACATAATTGCGTTCAAATTCTTGGAAACCCTCAGGTTAAAATTGGTTTGATTGTACAAGTCACGCCAAGTCCTCGTCACAGTTAAGATAGAAGTCACGTGTAAGGTTGACACGTTCAACGATTATGGGAAACACCATCGACTCCGCTCGTAGAGTTGTCGCGAGTGTCTTCCTGGTGGAAATTTAAAATATAGCATTGTCCTTAACATTTGCGTACGTAACATATGTACCTGAATGCAGTTCAAAAGTAACTGGGAGAATTTTAATTCAATTTTACAAAATAGAGATATACAAGTTTCGTAGGATGAATTATGCAGCATTTTTACTTATGCGCCCCAGGACTGCACCGTCATAATATTCCTTCCTACAGCGGAAATTTTATATTTGGCAGTACTGTTCAGTAAAACTTTATTGATACAGGCTTTAGGACGCTAATGTGGCAATATAGACCAGATAATGACGCTAAATCGTTGACATGGAGCGCAGTATTATGCGTCGTTTAATTTCTACGGTCAACATGAAGTTTCACGGCGTCTTGTCTCACCCAGTTCATCTTAGTTTCTTATTTTTTTAAAAAAGTTCATTAGTTTTTTTCAGTTCATTTTTCAGTTTCTTATTTCTTAAAAAAGACAATGAGCATTTTTCGCGCCCCCAAAACTCATAAAATCACATCAGCTAGCCTTTTTTCACAGACTTCCCCTATAAATATTATGTAGGAATATCACTGTAAACGGTCCCGATCGAAAATTAGCGGAATTATGTCATGTTAAAGAATGAAGAAAGACGGAATAACTTGAAAAATTACTACTACAAATATTTACTTTTTCCATTGAGGTGTAAGAAGAGAGCACTTGCTATGCTGGCTAATAATAGAAGCCTAAGCCAGTCCACACTTTACTTTGACCCTCATTTTCCCATAGAGCTTGCGGGCTAATGCACAAATTTTGCAATTTTTCCATGTATTCCATCGATAACTTACTACAAATCAGCATGCACTTACTTATTTTATGTGGTGTCTCCTTACGGATTTTGTTTACTTATGTAAATAAAAAATCATCCGTATTCTTGTAAAAATTGAGAAACAACTCTTGTAAAAATTGAGTAAAATCCATCGCATTTAGCAGCCAATATATTTTTCATGAGTTAATTGCCTTGAATTTCAAACATATGGTTGATATTCTTGCTTTTTATCCACTAATTCCTCCATTCCAACGTTCTATCCATAGGAAAGTTAGGAGAGGGCAGATTAAAAAATCATGGTTGTCATGATGGTTGCCAGGGTTGTTTGATGACGTAGGGCCCTGTCCATATGCATGAATTACTTTATCCTATGACCATGGTTTTGCACTGAAGCAATATCTTCAGGATGATGTCGCGTAGGAACATAAAAAATGAGTGTTCAGAATTACCGAGAGAGATTAAGACAAGAGAAAAATTCAATATATGAAGAAAATCCTACTATTTAGCCTAAGTTTTAAGTTTTTTATAGGGTGCATTGCAAAGGAACAAGGAAGATATCTGAAAATAAAATGTTGCGCAGAGAGTAGTAAATCCATAAGAGCTCTGGTTCATGTCTGCTGATTATGATAACTACTTTCATCCCTAACACTACCATTATAGATACTTTAAAGTTGCAACCTACTCTAATCATATCTTTCCACAACGATGATCACCCTAGGCTCCTGTTTTCTTAAAAACATAAGCTTTGTGCAGCTACATCTCGGACTCTTGACAGTGGAATACGTCAATTTCCATCAATATCAAAGCAGAATACGACGATTTGCGATTCTGGTCAGAGGTTTTTTGCCCCGCGAGCAGTTTTACATGTCGCGTGCTCATGTTTAACAGCCCCGTGGTATGTAGAACATTCATGGGATGCCGCGATGGCATGAGGCACCGCAGGGCGCGAGAGGAGACGGATGTTTCCGCCGACGCTGTATCGCGCGCGCGGAGCGGAAGCGACACCCGCTTTGCACAAGTGGCCACGTCCGAGCCGCCATTTTGCCCTTCGCGTCATGGAGAAGGAGATGAGGGCGACGCGGTGAGGAGCCTTGCCACCAGACAGTGAGGAAACTTCCCTCTCGCCGTCGAAATCATCCTCCCTTCGCGAAGGGATACTTCCGAGATTTGGAACGCGGCGGTCGCTCATGGATACACAGGAAGGAGTCGATGGGGTGTGAGGGCGAAGTAGTGCACTCGGTCCCTTCCGCATTGTGATCGCCATTAAGGGGAGGGTTAAATGGGATAACGGGGAGTGTGAGGGAGAGAGTGGGAGAGAGAGTGGGGGTCGGAAGGGATAGACTGGGAGTCGGTGGGAGAGCAGGGGGGAGGGGAATGGGTGCGGTAGCCTCACTCCCACCCCCCGACTGCGGTCACGAAAGCCCGTCCGAAGCGGGGCGTGTCCAAGAGATTGTCGCCTCACGCACGTCCGCATAGGCCGTGTGACGCGGCTAGGGGTATTAAAACGTGGCGGGAAAGGGTGAGCGGGAGGGAGGGGAGTGCTGCAAAGGCGAGGCGTTGATCAGCCAGAGTAGGAGGAGGCGCGAGGGGTTCGCGAAGGGTGGGGATGGATAATCCTGGAGAGGAATGAGGGTGGGGATAGAACGAGAGAAGGGGGAGATGGGAGTGACGGCGAAAAACATCTGGTAGCGGCGTGTTTGCCTTTGCGTTGGTGAGCGGGCGCTGTACTACCTCGACCCTAACTTCCGAGGTCAACAATCGTTACGAGTGCAAATAAACATCAGTGATGACAATCAGACGCTAGATTTAACGCTTTCGAAAATTTATTGGCAAAATAAAAACTAAGATTTCAGCATAGTCATCAATATTGACCAGATAAATGAGATTTCCTTCTGGTTTTATTGTAAAGTTTGACCACAAATCAAAAACTTGCTTCTGATAGGGTGTCAGGGTTTAATAATACCATCCTCGTTGTTTAGCTTTCATGCTCTATCCAAAATGATAGAATTACCAACCACGATGGAAACAAGGGCCAATAGCATACGTGAGTTAAAATAATGGCACTCTATGTAGTATCGTTGATTTCTTTCGGTCACGTTCAAAAGAGGTGGAACGAGGCAATAGTTAAATATTACGATGTCAGAATTGCCTTATTCAGTAAATGTTGAGATTATGATATATTACTATTTGATTCCAATCTTCTATGTCAAAAGTGTAGGTAAAAAGACACCAGGCATTATCGTGATTTTTGGCAAATAGAGCTCTTGGTCACATGTCTCTTAGTGATGGCATTTCCAAATGAATGATCTAATGTTTTTGAAGAACCGCGCAATTCGAGATCGGAATTTTTCATTCGCATTTTTTCGAAAATAATACTGGAAGGAAAAATTACCTTATGAGATACCAAAATAACTTTAAGACTAATAATTTTAAAGATATATATATATAACCCTGGTAACCCAAATTTTGAGTAAATTCCCTAGAATATTATTACTTTTAATTAACTGTCCTGCATTAATTTTTTAAGGTTTACACCTCAGGTCAGTCCTCCATACTTACGTTTTGGTACGGAGACGGTGGACTAGATCATGTGAGATGATGCCCGAGAAAAATTTATCTTCGACACTCACCGGGAAAGTGCAAGATTTTTTATGTTTTATCAACAAAACCATTTTAAGTTTTTAGAACAAGAAATACGAAATTGCTTTTCAATTCTCTATGATAAAAAATCGTTCCAAATTTTCAACCTTTTGAAGCAACTCAAAAACTAATTCCTTAATTTGAAACCTTCTGTTGTAATCTGTCAGTAACAAATTATAACACCAGCAATGATAAAATTTTCAGTCAATCTAGATTCCTCCTGATTCTTTTTCTTCATTATTTTTCCTCCTGATATGGATGAATTATCACGTTCTACAACGTTCCATAAAATACTGCTCTACATATCTAAACATGCTACCTTTCAAGTATATCTCTCCACTTATCATTTTTAAGTGGCTTTGCGAATTTTAATACTGTCTTTCGTGAACTACATGGTACCTCCAAAAGCCGCCGTAAATGAGGCCACACCCATGGTAGAGCTCTAAAATCGTAAGTAATTACAATTTTGGAGACGACAAGTAAAGCGTTATGCAAGAAAATGAAAATTTTTTGGCTTGAATAACTCATGTTTACTCGTCTTAGCCACACCTATTTTGACGATGTGAGTTCTCACTAGGGGACTTGTTTTTAATGTTATTTTCTCAGCTAATTGCATAATGTGGGTCTTATCTTAATATACCTTCATTAGTATCAGTAATTCTTGATAACTGTACCTTAAATTCTAATAAGAAAACAGGAAATTTTTAAAATAAGTTTTCTATCTCAGTAGATCTGAACATCGCAAATAAAATTTTGAAACCCTTTGCTGATAAATTCAGAAGACGGACAGGTGTGTGATTAATGTTATTTTTTGGTCCAAACTAGTAATAATCTTTTAAATTCGTATTTATCAGACCTTAACTTGACATATAGCTTATAAAACTTATCGACAACTCATCTTGCTAGGGTAGGCAAACCTCTTCAAACATTTGGGTTAACTTCTACTGTGATTATGTGAATAGTGCAATGCGAAATTGTCCATTTTATATTACAAATTCAATCTCACATTAAAGATCAAAGCACTTCCCGTCTCTTTCCTAAGGAGGAAGCTTCATTTAGTTATGACTCTCAATCTATCAAGCCTTGTCGCTCCAGAAATCGGGTAATTCATATTAACTCTTTTCCCAGATAACCATAATATTACATTAAAAAACACCCATATCCGTATCTCGTTACTCCTATCTTGGGTTGAATATTGAGATATCGAAAGTAGCATGTATCTCTACTCCGGACCCATGGCGTTTTTCGGTCTTGGCGAAATAAGTAAACACTCGCTTTATTTCATAGTTTCAGAATTACTGATCCGTCCTCCCTAGGAATTGCGACGGCTGACTCGTAAAAATAGAACTAAATGGTCGCATCTGGTTCTTTTCCTAGGATTTTACCTCATAATCATTGTTTGTGGGATGTTTACGCAACTTTCATCTTTCATCAATGCCACAAAAAACGCGAGAATCGTGGTCATCTCCAACAAGCCACTTCCATGTACTTGTACCCTAAGTAACAAGATGAAGTTAAGTATCAAAGATCATTGCTTAGAACAGTGCGCAGTTAATGGATGTGCAAAGGTTAGGAAAATATGAACGACATACGTTGAGAGAGACACCAAAATTATTGGCGTTAAAATGGTGAGACACCAAAATCATTATCAAAAATATTTCAAACCTCCTCCGTTTATTCAAATTGTCTGTTTGCTGACTCACGAAGGCTGTTGTTTTTCAATATGTTTTCCAAACTCTGCCTCTAAATAATCACGGTGGTCTGGTCATGATAAAGTATACCAAGACGGACAGAACGAAGCTACGCACCAATGTGAAGTCATCAAATAGCATTTGAAGATAAATTTTCCGCCGGCAAGTTTTAGCGAGCTAATTGCTTCTACTAAATTGAGCGGTTTCTCCGCTACTCGGCCAAAAAAGGAATACCCCTGGGTCACTCAAAGATACAGTCTCCCCAGGATCGCTCGAAAGGGGAAGCCACAGCTTAAACTTGCCTATAACTATATTGCCTTTTAATTTAATGAATTAAACGTACCGACTGCAAAAGTTAGACGTGTGACGTACAGCGGCAGCTGAAAATTAGCTGTAAGGGTTACAATTTTGACCCGTTTCTTGCAGGGCTTAAAAGGTTTGCCAGCGCATATATGGTTTTAGCAACGAGAGAGATGTTTCGAGACCAAATTTCACGGATTAGATTCAAGTGGGACTAGATAAAAATCCATATTGAGTGAGGCTTAAATATTGTTTTAACTTTCCTTCCGTATAACACTTTTTCAATGATGAACACAATTGATTTTTCCAACATTCCACTTAAATATTTTGCATTTTTAACTTGAGGTCTGTCTATCTCCGTATTTATTCACAATTTCAACAAGTCTCATGAGTTTGAGAGGCAAAAACTGAGGATAATGATTCGGTAAGTTCGTGATATGTAGGCGATACATTAAAATATACTATTTAAGTAATTTTTCTACTGCTGTTCTCACGCATAAGATTGGAGGTTCCCATAGAATTTGAGAGTAGGAAATGACGTCAAACTTACATTTTTGTCACCCCTTGTCCAAATCGCGGGTTGCCTTGATTATATTTTTGGCCCTCAATGTACTTTCTCATCAACTAAAGCCAGAGAGGGAGTCTAGAGCCTCTTCCCCATTCAAAGTACAAAAAGGTTCAAAGTATTTTTATGTATTGTCCTGAAAATTACCTTGGATGGTCCTGCTAGACATACACTTCCGGTTTGCTTTCTCTGGGGGCGAAATCTCCTGTCTATTGAGCCTTAATCAAGGTGGACCTACAGAGTAAGAATTTCATAACTTTTAGGGTCTATTTTATCCTTTATTCCCCATGAAAATAGCACTCTTAAATCTAACACTTTAATATAGATGTCGAACCCTCACTGTTCGCTGAAATTCGAGTCCGAATATACCGCGCAATCATAAAACTGACGTTGACTAATAATGGTGGTTCTTCTCGAGAAGGTTATAATGAAATGGAGGAGGTATGGCCATGAACGTTCGTCGGCGAAGGTGAAGCAAGAACAGGGGTGTATGGAAAGGTTCAGAGTAGGTGTGGTCTCCCGGTCACAAAATATCGCATTACCTTCAGATTTCGTCTTTGATTTGACAGAAAACAAACGTAAAAATCGGAAATGTAAGTCTGAGTTAGAAGCCTAAGGCGTTCAAACAATTATGGTAGAGTTGGCTTCGAGAATTTATCAGCAAGTCACCTTCATTATTTTACCAATCTCCTTGGAGTTTTCATGCCACTGCGCAGCTTGCCTGCGCCCTCCACATATTCTCTCTATCTCTAAGGGTGGGATTCAGACCAATATCCTACTCATAGTCTCCAAGGACATGACTTCCCTTTCAGAACGAAATGAGAATTATCTTTCATAGGCATCAATTTAATACTAATATCTCCGAGCGTGCCAGAAATTCTCCTTGATAAGATTCTAGAGTTGCTCAATAACTATTCTTATATTGTATGAACAAGACCAATAGTACCCATATCCTTGGTTCTGAAATCCGAAAATCAGAAGGGATAGGTAGAATTGGTGAAAGAGTAAACAATCGAGAAAAAATACATCAAAATATGAGCGTGTTTGGATGGAATTTCAATTCTGATAATATTTACTCACCAGGAGAGGAGTTCATGCATTTACGTTGATACGAGGGTGAGTCAATAAATAAGTCGCAAAACTGAATTGAGGCAAAAATAATTAAAGTGACTTTCTGACATTTATTTCACTTTTCCACATATTCACCCTGTACATTCAGGCACTTATCCCATCTCTTTACAAGTCCTTGAAAGCCAGCAGCAAAGAAGTCCTTTGGTTGCTGTCGCAGCCAACGTGTAACCTCATAGATTACAGCATCATCTGTATCAAAATGACGGCCACCCAAATGATTTTTTAGGGGCCCAAACAGATGAAAATCACTGGGGGCTAAGTCAGGACTGTACGGTGGATTTTCCTAGCGTTCTCAATGAAATGATTACGACTGATGCTGATGATGAAATTCTGACGTTTGCGACTTATTTATTGACTCACCTTGTATATAGAAAATGTAAGCATAGTTTTCTATAATTTTCCCAAAATTCAACTGAAATCATTTTAATGTTTTCATTCATTTAAATAGAGCGAATTTTTCATCGTCAAGAAGCAATTAATGGACTGAAATAATCAAAATACGCAAGTAAATTAGTAAATAGAATAAACGAGGCAATGTTATCTATGGCAGTCACGCAGTCTATGCTCCAAAATCAGCTGGAGTAGTTGAAATATCTTTACGGTTAATGAATTGATGAATTTGAGAGTAAAATAAGCATTCGCCAGGATTTGAATGAATAGAAAAATTCACAGAAATCATAGCATTTTATGCAACGCATAACTCACTAATTGGAGAATATACTTACATGCGCTAAAACGTCGTATTTTATAGATATGGAAGATTCTCTTTTTAAAATAGGTTTATAGGCGAGTGCAAACGCATTCGGCATGTAAGATATTCTCACATAAAGAGTTAACAAAGACTAAGCGATTCGATTGGGTGGGAAATTCCAAAAAAATACTCAGTATGGCAATACTTCCTTTTCTATATCTATATTACACTCTTTAAAATTTTCAAATGGCTATACAGAGATGTTAGGAAGTTAATATGACTAATTTAATGATGTTTTAACCATCATGTGCTATTGCGATTAGGCCATAAACATTTATCCTCCTTCGCCTTTTGGTTTAACCCATAGCATGAGGAAGGACCTTTTTATGCTATGTTCCTCATTTGAGTTATAACGGTCTTTCTTGATTACTAACAACGCTCCATTGCAAAACATTTTGTAACTCAAAGAAATAAAGCCGTAGTTTCTACACATGCTTCATGACTGACAATTGAAACTGTCATAAAATAAAAAGTTTATCTAGTAAAATAGTAGTTGGTAGACTCAGCCTTAGTAGATAAAAGACGTAGAAAAACTCTGTGGCTTTCGCTTTTCAAGAGCATGACGCACAGGAGAGGAAATCATGAGAGAGAAGGGGAAAAGTGGTCGAGTCTTCCTCCAGAAATCTCTGGGAACTCTTTAGTGCCTTTTCCCACTCATTAAGGCATATTTCATCCTCACTAACCACTTTGCTGGTGAGCGCCATAAGGATTAGCTATTCCAGTAATATCCGGATCTTGCAAGATATGAATTTAAAATAAGTATAGCCCGCAGTTTACTTTTGATAGTTCTTGTTCGTGTTTTTATCTCATAATCTTTCGTTTAATAGTAAGATATCTTTGCTGAGTATGGCCAAATTGAATACCGAACTAGTGGTGATTTGGTAAATAACTTGTTAAAGATTTTGTATCTCGCAAGTGAGTAATTATTTCAAAGGTATCCTTAAGTCTGACGATTCCAAACTGGCTTAGTGAATTAAGTTTAAGGCTCTAAATTGAAGTCTGGCTTAGTCGAATAAAAATGCTAACAGATTAACTCTGTGTTTTCTATTCCTTTTGCAGATGAGGTGGGGAAGAAGAAGTACGGCGATGATTGTAGCATCAGCAGTGAGTGCGGAATCGAGGGCGGGGCGTGCGACAGCGAGAAGCACGTGTGCACTTGCCTGCCCGGCCTGAGCGTCACCAACCACATCGACAAGTGTGGCAAGAGTGAGTATTCATCCATTCACACGGACGCATGCCATGTTCCACACAAATTGCGTTAACAGAAAGGCGGGGGCAACGGCGAACTGGAGCTGCGGGCAATCAGATAACAACGAAAGCAATTTCCTCTTTTTTCGCTCGCATACTCGTCCGATGTGAGGGATTCATTGTCTCGGAATTCACCGCGTGGATCGTTATCGGATGTCAACAGTTTCACCACCGCCTTTCTAGTCTTTTTTCTTAGCTGCCAAATATCAGCTCATCGTCACCTCCTCCAGAGGACGCCCCTTGTAACGCTATTCTATTGTTCCTTAAAACATGCAGGTAACAGCTGTTGTTACGTCAACTTTCCAAAAAACTTGATTTCACAATTCTGTGAGGTACGTTTTAATATTTTTAAATTTTAAATCATTATTCGCAGAAAGAGACTTCCTCCGTAAAAAGTCGCTTGAGAGCTAAGCATAAAACCATTACGGAAAATGAAGACTCGAATCTTCGATTGGAGTTGATTGTAGGATTGGACGACATAATTCACTAGCATGTCCCAACGACATCAAGAATAAGCACTACTGCTAAAACTCAGATACAACCACTATGTACTGCGTGGTGAAATCTACGAGAATAGAAACGTCGCCGTCTACAAGCCACAGAAAGTTTTGAATCAAAATGTCCGCTATCTGCTAATCAAAACACGACCAATTAGCGTGTAGCCATCTGTGAACCGGCTACGGAAGTCTACTCTTCATCGCAGCAGGGCTATATTCGTGGAAATTTGAATACTTTTCCAAATTCTCGTTCAACCATTGCATAGAATAGCTCCATTTTTGGGTTTAAAAGCATTATTTCCCAGATTTACAGGACCGTGCATAAATGTTCAGAGGGTAATTATGATTCGTTACTGATTAGTGTTGTGGCCCATTCCGCATCACAGTTTCATTTCGAAGTATATCCAGTTAACCAGGGGCCACTCAATCTTAAATGGAAACAGCCAAAGCCCTCCCTCAAAATTACTAGAAACATCGGATCCGTCGAAACCTGGGCCGTTCAAATAAAATTGATGTATGGATAAATGCGATTGAAAATGTTTCTTCTGTTGCATAATTGAAACAACTGAACAAAGATAATAACGAGATTATTTCATTTATTCATACTCTTTTCAAACTGTGCCCGGAACGTTATATAGATATTCTAAATATTCTCTTCTAACCATTCTATATCACTTTCCACTGAACCCGACAGAATTCGAGCATGCTCATGGAGCTGGATTTTTAGAATGAATTTTCTCAAAAAGCCATACACATTTTACTACTCTAACTGAAACCTCTCGCTGATGCTACATATTATTATAGGTATCTTGCAATTATGAAACTGCGTTCATCTTTTTTCGGCAGCCTAAGTAAATACTGACGGATACCTTTGAGTCGAGAAGATGACGAGGTCACTCCATCTAAACGTGAACAAATAAGAAAGTTGATGAAAACACTCTACGTTTCTGGATCCCTACATTGTCGGTTACCCATGAAACCGGGTTATTAAAGATTGTGTTTCTCTCGTTCTTTAGTATTAAATGAAGATCATCATTAACTTCCGAAATTCTTGTCAACGATTGAGATGAAATTATTCCATCTAATGATACATAACTCTATTTACAATTGTAATATATATCGATTGCTTTTGGGTATTGTATTGGCTTAAAATCGACTAATCTGCATAATTGACTAAAAGGTGAAATCTCTCAAGGATTAAATGCTTTCCCAGCGAATGATTTGAGGAAAATTTTCTCGGGTATTCCACCGGTTTAAATGTTTTAAAAGTACCGTCGTTTCAACGGACGACTCGTCCATCGTCATCAGGGTAAGTCAACATCGTTTTACTTACCTTGATGACGATGGACGAGTCGTCCGTTGAAACGACGGTACATTTAAAAAACCCAGTAGAGTTTACTCAGAGAAATCTATCTGATTACGATGTATTAAATCTCTACCAAAAAATATTTTGAAAAAATTGTTAACTTAATCTGCTCAAGGGACGTTTGATTCAATATCCGGCAGGATTTAGACGTTGGAGTAAAGAAATACATATAATTGACCTCCATGAACGTTCTTACGCCACAGTTGTTAGGATACAGTCGATCAACATCATTTATGTTTAAATCCATTGCAGCAATTTTCGATGCAAATAAGAGTTGTGTTTCGATGCAAATGAGAGGCATATTTATCAAACGATAAAAAATTATGAAAGCGACCATTTTAAGCTAATTCACTGAAGTAGAAGAGGAAATGGTCAAAAATTAGGCACATATATGTGCTGTTAATCCTGAAGTACGTTATGCTTCGATAAGCACTTAGAATACGAAAGTTGTGAGGCTAAATACTCAACTGTGACGTAAAAATCAAGAAAAGGATATATTCCACTCTGACTGCTCTCATCCTCCATTCATCAGATGTGACTTACTGCTGGAAGAGTAGTAGACGTTCAAATAATTTAGAAACTAAAACGACTTTTATTATGATTTTCCATAAAAATATTCAGGACATATTTCCTACTTTGCTCGCATTGGTACAGGAATAGATCAAAAGAGAAAATTCTACCTTGAGTTAACCTACTTTCACACTCCTCCGATCGTGATTTGAAGCCAAAGTAGCATAGAAAAATGCAAAACTCCATCGTATAAAAAATATTTCATTTAGGTAATGGGCCTGGCTTTTATTATATCCTACTATTTCGCAGCAACCTCAAATTATAAAAATTTAAATCATCCCGCTAAAAAAATGCGTTCATTACTCATTGTGATACGCTTTTGGACGGGATATTTTGTAGCAATCCCCGCTGGTAAATTTCTACGGGCATGAAAAACCAAGAAACCTTCCATCCAGGCCAATTAAGCGGGGCACGTTAATTCAACTCGTTCAATCCTCGTCACTCTGGGCTCTTTTTGTAGATGAGATTTGGGAAAAATGGAGCTTAAATTGTCGACCAATGGATACGTTGCTCACTGCGAAAGCCGCGTCAGAAAATAATCCAATTGAAATGCGGCCACCCTACATTCGATGAATGATGGCGTGGATTTTGTTTCAGAAAACAAGAATATATCCAAGATTGAGGTAAGATCATGCATGAAATAATTAGTGGTAACGCAATTACAACCTTACATTCATCCCGTCGAGTCACTTTTTTGTATTTATTTGCCTTACTCGTGCACCACAAAGAAATTGCTGCTCACAGATGAGTATTGTTTAAAGAATGCAGGCTATTTTGTGAGGATATAAGTAAAAACACGTATGCAGTTTAATTCAATAAACAGTCTAACAAGTGATATCTACGCCTAATAACATAAAAGACACATTACAATAAAGTGATAATTTTGAATGATAGTCAACTCAGGAAAATTATTCCGAAAATAATATAGAATTACCTTCACAGGTGTCGGATTGAATAAAAATGTGCATTCGATGATTTTTGAGCGGTGATGGCTGGTGTTTGCAGGTCAACTTAGCATGTTGGGTGTTGTTACACAAATCTTTTTATATCAAAAAATACTTTAAGTGTTAAAAACTAACCCCTTGAAAAATTATGCAGACAGTTGACGAAGAAAAATGATAGAATGTAAATTTTTAAAATATTTCCAAGCCAATGCTGTGTCATTAACGAGGCCATTTTCACTGCACCCATCATTATAAAAAGCACCGCCAGAAATCTTTTCGATTCAGATATTTTAGCGAGGATAACCTACACGCCTTAATAATAATTCAATTACCATCGTGGCAATTAGATGATTTTTGGGATAATCTGTGCCCCTAATACTTCCAACCTATATGAGTTGGGACGTTAATTGCAGCAACAGCGGATATAAATTCATCAGGTCCGCCGATAAAGCTCGGCCCTGATTCCAGGAAGAACGGCATCTCTACCTGTGTCAAGCCGTTGCTTTCTGGAGTCCGGTTATTTAACTCTTTGGAACTAACGTTTCCTTTCCACGCGATTCCCTTGCTCTAGCTTGCGGAAAAGCAAAGACAATCATATATCGGGCAAGTGTTTCCTGTGGCAAGGATTTTCTCCAGCAGTACGACAGCACAACAGAAAAAGAACTACAGAAACCAAATAACAGCACAACTAAGTAAAAATGGCTTATCCCAGATTAATAATATCATATGACTTCATTAATTTTACTTTCATGCAGAAAACAGAAAAAGAACTAGGGAAACAAAATAACAGCACAGCTAAGTAAAAATGGCTTATCCCAGATTAATAATATCATCTATATTCATTAATTTGACTTTCATGCTCCTCAGAAGTCTCAAATGGATTTGTTCCATCTACATCATTTGCTCAACTGGACATAAAGAATTATTTGATAAATTTGGGTCTTTGATCATAATAAATTTTACTGAAATAACCTTAACTTTCGCGGTATTGATTCCCAAAAGGTTATCCATCAACTATTCTGTGATTATTTCCGGGAAATTACTTGCCTAGCCCATCAAGAAGTCGCGGTCGACAAATATTACTTCAATTTCTTTCATTTCTTACTTTGAACGCGATATCCAAAGGTGACAGTGAAAGCGCTCGTCTGCTAGGCGAGGGCATCTTCATTTCCATGATGGATTTTTCCCGAGTGGGCGGGCGAGCGAGGGCGGAGAAAAAAGGTCACCTCGCCCGGAAATTAAACCGCGAGTCGTTCTTTTCTTTCAGAAATCCTCCGGGATATTAAGATCTCTCGCCCCTCTTCACTCCGATAACCTGGAATACTTTCACTGACACCTCGGGCTGGAATTTGAATTCGCTGGGATCTCTTTCCGGAATCGTTTAAGCGCTCGAGGGCCGGGCGGCGTAGCGTCGCGGGAGAATGGAAGGAGAGGATAAGCGGCGTTTATTCCTCGGCCGGGAGGTGGAACATCGGTGACACCATCACCGCCGCCGCGCGGAGTAACCTCCATGTCTCCCTCCTCTTGCTCGTTCTCCGTCGTTTTTCTTCCTCTCCACGCCAGAATCGCACACTTTCCCTGGAGGCTGACCCGCCCCGCCGCCTTTCCGCACACACCCCCCCCTCTCCGAATCGACATGGTGGCCTGGGGCGACTCCACGAATCTCCGTCCGTTTATTTTTGTTCCCGAGCGGATCCCAGTTCGCCACCACAGCGTCCTCCACCTCCCTCTCTCATCCGTCTCCGCTTTCTTCCTCTCTCCTCTCCCGCAGAGCCGTAGTCTAAAGCTCTGCGATATTGCAATGTATCGGAAATAGAGATGGGCGCCGTGGAGGTTGGCTTCGGCGGCGGCGTCGGGGGGCAAAACGGGCGGCGGCGGCGCCGGCGTGTACGCCGTTGTGTTCATCGGCGGCGGCGCCGACGGAGTAAACTGGCAAATAGTCGTATCTATGCATTTATGAAAAGCCATGAAGTTCATTTTGTATGTTTAAAACGACGTAATGAGCATAAAGTAATCTATAAATATAAGTATTTTTACGTGAACTGAAACAAATAAAAAATTACAGTAGTTTTTATTCCAACTATGCTAATAATAGTTGGTGTAAACAATAAATGCTCTTTGGTGCGCAAAGTACATGACTAAATTATTATTATAGCTACCGCCTACCGCTGGTTTACGAAACCTAGATACATCGTCATTCTGATGTATAATATCTAGTTTTCCGACACGGAGAAGAGCCTTGAGGTTTTTCTTGGGTGTTTGAAAAAGTCCAACAACAATGAATATGCGTACACAACGCTTGCTAATGGCCGCCACGTACAGATAGGGATGTTTAATGGTTCGATTGATCAAAATTTTCACGTCGATGTCGACTTTGGATGTCGATGGTGGGCATCAATACGATTGCCAATCGAAATTGATTGATATTGTCCATTGGTCAATATAATGCCAATGATTCATCGATTAATGATCGATCCGTCAATCAATTTTCGATATCCAGTTTATTGTCAATGATCAATCGATTTTAGATGGTCCAACGATGGCCAATTATCTAGCAAACGGACCATAAGCTTGCCGAGTCGATGGTAACTGACCGGTAAATCGGAAAATTGGCGTGTATTTATCTGCCGTCTACCGCGTCCTGGCACACGGACGAAAGTGGCGCCCGGTCAACGAAAATTGACAATAATCGACAATCAAAGATCATCATCGACCATCGACAATGGACGACCATTGCTAACGATGACCATTGATCATTGCCCATCGAACCAGCCGACGCACTAATATTTTCGCCCCGCCGCGCCGTTGCCAGCCAAGGAACCCCCGCAGCGTTGTTGTCGGCGACGTCCTCTGGAACTGGAAAGGTACAGAGGGCACTTCCTCTCTACAGTTTTGATCCTAGAAGGCTCGACTATCGAGTTTTCCTTGATGAGTTCGTGTAGGTGTCGCACAGTTTCGGCGCAAGAGGAAGGAGGTGATTCGGTTTCAGCAGCCGCAACCTCAACGTTAGCGTAGGGACTGACGAATTCCTCATTTATGTCGCAGAGTCGATTGCGGAGATTAGTCTCTCAGGAACGTACCACCACCGACATGTAGTTATTCTTGATGGACAGGTTATGAAGCTCTCGTGTAAAGTATTTATAGCGCTTTTTAAGACAAAACATTTGTCTACGATCTCGAAGAGCAAAAAAACGATCCACCCTAAGAGAAATGTCTGGAGTTCTATTTTATCTATTAAGCAGCTCAGCCTTCTACAATAAAACCATTTTCCTGACTTTCCCTTAAGAATAAACAATAAGCAAAGAAAAAACTAGAGTCTCTTATGTTTTGATCTTCATGATAAAAACCACTGTGAAATAAAAACTCGCCACCTGGACCACGACGATTTTGCAGAGTAATGTACACTTGAAGTACTTATGAGTAACCGTGTAATGAAACTGATGTGGCTCCGGTACAAACTAACTCAATTTTCTCTCTACTTCTCAATTTTTGGATTTTTTGCTCTAAATATGGCAGTGTTCAAGTATATACGTTAAATAATCTTCATAAAAATGAAACTTTCAATTTCTTAAACAAATATTATATCGCTAAACGTGATATATATGTGGCAGTGGACTTCCAGCGTTTCCAGTAGATTCCAGCGCTTCCAGTATATTCCAGCGTTGATATGAGAGATGCGAGATCCTAGGGATTGGAAAGTCTACCTTTAATTTTCAAAATCGACTTATGTCATAGACTTTCGAATTTAATATGACTGGGAATTTAATTTTTAGAATAATTCATTGACCATTTTTGCAAAACATACATAAGAGCCTAAAAATATTAATTATTTATAGAAGCATAAACATTGCTAGGTGGAGGTAAAGTGGCACCATTTTCAAATTTCTAGAAGGGCTATTTCTCAGGGAGGCAAACTATTATCCCAGTTAAAGAATGTAATAATTTTAAAGAAGGCTGCTTAATATTATTAGCTCTGTAGTTCATCAGACTTGGTGTCTTCATTAAAAAGTGACAAAAAAATCAAAACATTCCTCATGTTCCTTCCTTATAATTTCTGTGTCGCGTATCAGCAAAAAGTGGAGTTGTAAAAACCTCAACACTCCTCACCTGTCTCAATCATACTATTTTAAGATCTATAAACTCCTATCTCCCCTTCAATGAAGAAAACAATTCCGCTTAACTTAGTCAAGCCATTTTGCCCATAAATTATACATATGGGCGCAAACTCAGTGCAGAGGCTGGCCGGGTGCATATCGCGAATGAAAGACAGTAGCTAATGTGCTGATCATGGAAGTTGTCCGTTTGAGTTTATTTTCATTACATACAGAGTCAGGGGTTCAGAGTATGCGAGAGGACGAGTAGAACGAGCTGGAAGAAGGCATAGCGCACCCTTTTCAATCTTAATAGCCATGACACATGTGTTCGCTTTTCACTATTTCATGTTCAGCGCGAGGATGTATACCGGTGGAAAGTGTAGGCTTGTGTTTGTTAAGTGTACTTGGTTTTTTGTCCCATTGTGTGACATCTGACATTGAAAATGGTGCGCAAGAGTTCTATGTGGGAATATTTTAGAAAACTGAAGGACGGTAAAGCGAAGTACAGGGTGTGTAATTGAGAATTTAGTACAACGGGAGAACTACAACTCACATCACTTTATCGAGGACCGCGCACAAGACTGAGCTTGAATCTTACAATACCGTCAACGGCAACAAGATTATTCTGGGTAGCGAGAGACCCTTTCAAGCAGACCAAGAGAAAGGAAATGATTTGGATCCACAAGCGCCGTTGATGGCTCTCTTTATAATTAATCGTTTCCTTTCAGCCATCCATGAGCTGAGATTACACAACTATCATTACTTTATCAAGTGTTCTCTTGTACCAGTCCTTCATTTTTTGGCTTGGTCGTGCTCGTTCCTTCCCCAAAAATACTCTCCTTATTATCATTTTCTCATCGAAGAGGTTCTTCATCTTCTCTAAGATTCTTCAGAATATTTCTCTGTTTCCAATATATTGTTTTTTTAGAATAAAACTATTATTTCACGTACAATTTTTGTGCTGTGTACAATGATCTTCAATATTTTGGCCCCGATACAATTGCAACACGATCAAATTTAATTAAAATCATAAAATATCATAGTTTCGGTTTCTTTTGCTGTATAGAAGCGTGTAAATTTTGTATTTGGAACTTGAGCTGAAGTCGGAAAAAGTCGACGATGGTAAACTTTTTGTGTCGACTAGTCGGATTTCAAAGTCGGAGCGGCAAAATCGAAGCCAAAAGTCGACTTTCACGGAATGATTCCAGTTCCTAGGAGCGCCCGGAAACTTGGGTTGCATGCGCTATCTTGGTGTCTCGTCTCCGAAACTACTCCGCAAAATGGAAAATATTCGACATGGAGCATGTCAAATTCATGATGAAATGTTTGTAATTACAGATAAGTAATTAAAAATACCCAAGTGGTCTGTAATCGTCAGGAATGACCGGAAAATATGGTGAAATTTAATAACTTTAGGTGCAATACGGCACATCTTCTCCTTCTCCAATGGCAATTTTTACATCTTCTATTTTCAAACTCAATGGCACCAATCAGGGGATGTTCCAAAAGAAATTCTGGTTTCCGGAAAATAAGGGCAGGATCACTCTAGTGCAGTGGTTCCCAAAGTGGGCGCTACCGCCCCCTGGGGGGCGTTGCTTTAATCTAGAGGGGCGAAAATAAACAAGGAGGTGACAGGGGGGCGCTGGTAGGGGGGGTGCTGAAGGCAGGGTCTTCACTGAATGGTAACCAAAAACGATTGTCATTGGCAACCATCCTTTACTACGTTGAAACTACATTGTTCTCCACCTTCTCCAGAGAAGTTTTTCTGCGAACCCCACACTTTATGTCCTCACTTTACAATGCAATGCAAGACGTTCCATTTTGCATGCGCCAAATTAATGTTTTCCCAATACTGATAAGAAATCGATACAAGAGATAAGAACTAACTGTGCACCGGGACACGTTTCATATCTTCACTCTTCTACACCCTTCCATATCTTATCCGCAATTATCAGTTGGCCGGCATGTAAGGGGAAGGCAAAGTACTGCGATCTCACCCTAACCAGGCATATACCAAAAGTGGGACACGTTTGAGCGTAGCTAGTATGCATTGTATAAACAAAAGTAGAAAGAAACAAAGACGATTCAGTCAGTTGTTGGCGATCTCGGACAGTTAGTCAGGTTGACTTGGTTTTTGGGACGGACTCCTAATTATTTCAGCCTTTAATATAAAAAGGATATAATTTTTATTACAGTTATATATTAAAAATGGGGAGTGATTCTGAAAAAATCTCCAGGCTTTAATTACAATTATACCTTTCACGCTACCCGAAATAAAAAAAATTCTCTTCCAAAAAAATTATTTTTAAATCCTTGTGTCCAAATCCAGATCATCCCAGGTAAGCAAAATAAATGAAAATTTTCAGACTTTTAAGTTTCTGTTTGAAGTTATGGGATAAATATATAAACAAACGAAGAAGGTTTGGAAATTTCGTGGAGTTTGAAATGATGAGGCTGCATTCTCGGATTCATACCTGAAGACGCCAGCTGTGACATTGGCGAAACTGTCAACAATGAACAAAATACGCGGCGGAAAAACGAGAATGCAGCCTCGTCGTTTGATAATACATCGTTTTAATATTTTTCGTTATTGATATTAGCCATTTTCTAAAAACCATTCCACTACTTAAAGATCAAATCCGCTTCTCATACAAACATTCCATTTTTTAACGCGTATAAATTTAATTTTAACAAAATTTAAGAACTAAACCCTTGTTTCAGAAAAATCATGGCAGGCACTGAAACATCAAAGAAGAAATGTTGACAATGTAACTTGGATTATATTAAGTATGGGTTTATAGAATCGCCTACAAATTAGCACATGCCGATGTGCTAAATATGCGAAAAGGTATTTTCTAATGAAGCGATGCAACCGTCCAGACTAGGTGAACACTTGAGGAAGGCACATCCTGACAAGGCGTAAAACAATTTCACATTTTTTCAATCTCTTCATGGCAAATTGCTAAATCGTCCCACGTTGCCAAGCATGTCGTGCAATATTCAAAGCAAACACTGACGGTTTGCATGCATCATATAATATTTCAATGTTGATTGCAAAGTCTGGAAAACCGCATACAATTGATGAAAAACTCATATTACCAGGAATAAAGAAAACCCTGAGTACTGTTCTATATAGGTCACTACATGATATATTAATGAGTATTCCTATGAGCAACACTTCAGTGCAAATGCGCATAGATGAAATGGCTGAAAATTTGTAAAACATGTTGCATGGAATATTAAGGACAACTGAATTTGCATTGCAGCTAGACGAGTGAACTTTGCCAGGCAATGAGTCCTTGCTTCTAGCTGACGTGCGCTTTATCAAAGGCGAAAATTTAGCTCAGGAGTTATTGTTTGCAAGACAATTGGAAACAGGTACAAAATAGGAGTCAATATTTCGTGTTGTTGAGCTGTTTTTCAGGGACAAGAATATTCCACATAGCAACATACTTGCTGTTGCTACGGATGGACTATCATTAACGTTACTATGGGTGCATTGCATACTTGAATAAATAGGTACTAACTGTCTTCACTACTCATTGTGTCATTCACCGACAACACTTGGTTGCCAAGAAACTGAGTGATCGCCTCCACAAGTCATTACACACTGTAATTACTGCAGTTTACAAAATCAAAGCCCAAGCTCTAAACGATCGACTATTTCGAGATTTGCGTTTGGATAATGCTACATTTTGTGGTAATGGTACATGAGCTACATTTTCAGCGTTTGTTACTACACACTGAAGTTCCTTGGCTATCCAAAGGAAACTGTTTAAGGCGCTTTTATAATCTTTTTGATACTGTCGTCAAGTGTTTCGAAAAGAAAGATGCTATGATCAGCGACAAACTTCAAAATATTAGACATGATATTGCGTACTTATCAGAGCTATTCGCAAGGTTCAATGAACAGAACTTACAACTGCAGGGAAATGAGATTAACCTAATTAAGGCAACGTCTCTGGTACCTACTTTAATTTCAAAAGTAATAATAGTCAAACGCAGTATAGGCCGCCGTGTGCTACACCAATTTCCCTTCGTGCATGAGCTAGATGGGAAATCTGGTATAGGTGATGAATTTTGTGATCATTTAGACACAATGCATCAAGATATGTCTGAACGATTTAAGCATCGTCTCTTGATGGAAGTTTCAGATTGAGTAATTAATCCCTTCCTAGCTACTAAGAAACCTGGGGTCCATGAGGAAGAATTGACTGAAATGCAACATGATAATGAACTGAAACCGAAGTTGAGGAAAAGCTATCAAGAATTTTGGTCACAGAAAGAAGTTTCCTATCGCTATCTTGGACTCTGGCCGGTGGTTAAAAAACTCCTAAATACTTTCCCAACTTCCTATTTGGTGGAATGCGGTATTACTGCAGTCATTCAACTTATTTTGAAGCAAAGAAATCGACTTCAGATTTGTGAACGAGGCGATTTAAAACTTGCTAAAAAACTTCAAACCGGATGTTGAGAAATTGTTATATATATAATCTCATCAACCCATCCATCGCATTAAAACTATATTTGACTACAATTTGTTTTTTATTTCATTCAAAAACTATTCATTAATGGCTTTAAGAACTTGAAAACTATAATGAATAGTCGCTTAATTTGTTTTACTAATTTAAATAAAAAAATCATTGGTGACTCGGTTTCCACAAATAGCAAATATTCATTCAAAGTCATTTGAATTTATGTATAAAATTAATTTTTTAGATAGTTGATTTGTACTCAATGTATATAATTGCAGTTCCTTTATTTCTATACAAATCCCACCTTGTCTATCTGTGTGCTTACGAGTCCTGAAATAAATATCAGATTAATCATTATTATATTTATTAACTCCGTAATTTGTTCATGTAGTCTTTCATTTGTATTGCAGTTTTTAGGATTACGGGTGGGGGGCGTTGGGTATAGTTTTGTGGAAGCAAGAGGGCGGTGGCTCGAAAAAGTTTGGGAAACACAGCTCTAGTGCGTCACGCCATGGCGCCGCCGCCGGTGTTTTTGGCGGCGGCGGCGCGGCGCCCATCTCTAATCGGAAATCGTAGTTCCATATATAACATTTCTGGATTTTGCGATTTTTTCGCATTACGCAATATGAAATTTATTTCAACTTAATGTGATTTGTACCCACTTTCCATGTTATACAATACAAAATCGTATGACAATGCACGCGATGAGATGTGAACTTTGCAATTCAATGCAATGTCTACGATTAAGTGCGATATCTTGCGTGACGTTCATATCGAGCATCATTATTGGTCATTCAATCTCAAGATTAGTTGACTGCAGCCCTCAACCCTTTCCTATCAAATTTTAGTTCCCTTACCTCCTGGTATCTCTTCCTATGTACTTTCCTCTTTATTTGGTCCATTTACTTATTCCTGGGTCTTCATCTGGGGACTTTTCCCTCTATTTTACCATCAATTATGTTTCTCACAAACTCATTGTGTCTCAAGTGGTGTCCAATCCATCTCGTTCTTCTTTTATGTATGGTGTTCCATATGGTCTTTTTCTCTTCCACTCTTCTGTACACTTCATCATTTCTTATTTTGTCCGTCCATTTTATCTTCAGTATTTTCCTCCAGCACTAGGTTTCCAAATCTTCGAGTCTATTCTAGCCAGCTTTTCCAATGGTCCATGCTTCCGATCCATAGAGTGCTATGCTCCACACGAAGGTTTTTACATACTGTTTCCTGGTTTGACCTATCTTCTTTGGGCACAGCAGTTGCCTTTTTCCCATGAACGCTTTCTTAGCTTGGGCTACTCTCCCATTGATGTCCGTTGTACTTTTTCAGTCCCATGTGATGGTGCTTCCGAGATAGGTGAAGAAATCCACTTGCTCTAATTTCTCTTCTCTCAGGGTGACTTCTATATTCATCTTCTCCCTTCCACATACTACGATTTTAATCTTCGTCTTACTTATTTTCATGTTGTATTCTTGTAAAACTTGGTCCATGTCGTTTAGTGACCTTTGAAGATCCTCGCAACTTCCAGCTATGACTGCGATATCACATCGAGCGTCAGTGGCATATTTCGTATCTTGTGCCAATTTTCTCTTGAGGCCATGCTTAAATTTACAACAGGACACAACTCTTTCTCACAATAAGGAGTACTTATGGAATAATCTGCAGCTATCTTTCCTCTGGCCCTACCGCAGTTCGCCCCCGCGGCAGAAATGCCGCCCGCCCGATCCTCGACCTCTTGACGCGGGGACATCGAAGCTCCACACCGGGAAGGGGACCGAGATTCCGAGACACGCGAGGGAGGGAAATGCGGGTGGGGAGAGTAGGGAATGAGGGAAAAGTAGGGGATTGGGGGAGAGTAGGGTGGAAGGAGTCAGGAAGGCACGAAAGACTGTGGAGAGCGGGAGAAAGAGATAGGGTAGGACAGATAGAGGAGGAGAGGGGGAGAGAGGGCACATCTGCCCATGACTCTCATGCATATTAAATGAAAAGGGTGTAGGGCTCTCTTTCTCGTGTAAACCCAACGGCCGCTCTCAGTCCTCCGTTCCACGGGCGACACCCAGTTCCTCCCCCTCCTCTTCGAAAAACTCTCTTCTCCCTCTATCTCTCCAACTCCCGTTCCCTCTCTCACCCTCACTCCTAAACACACACTCGGGGCGAGTGTGGATCCGTGCCCTTCAGAAGTTTCTTCCTCTCCTTCATCTCTCTCCTGTAATAAAGGTCGGAACCGCTGGGACGTCATTTGTCTACATTCACGTGCGTCATCTACATTCATCCACGAGTTCTCTCTCCAGCAGTGCCGCGTTCCAGAGCGATTCCAGAAGTCTTCCGGAGTTGCATCGCCGTCGGAAAGTCGAATGGGCCCCGTCTACCTAAACGACTCAATCGATAAGTCTGATCGCAGCTTTTTCAATAAAGTTCTATCTTCCAGACTTTCCAAATTTATTTCACTATTTTAATTGGGATGTCCTAACTTTCTCCGCCGTGTGCTAAAAGCCCAAAAAGAGGATAAATATTCATGCTGAAGCGTCCCAAGTTGAAAGTTTAAGCTCCGTTTCAGTACTCGCTGATTTCTCACGGTTCTCTAGCATTGGAATCAGACGTGGCGATGAGGGTATTTAATCCAGACAGGATTAAGGAGGGAGTACTTGGTATTGAATGACCTTTTTACGCCTTGAAGCCTTTCGCCCACGATAGAACAATGACCGAGACGAATTTCTTCCCACTCCCCCTTTTACTCTCTATTACCCCCCTTTTACTCTTAAACCTTCTACCCAAATTTTTAGAGCACCAATGCTACCACTTGAGTCCATGAGTTCAAGTGTAACATAACAAATGCGTCAGGAAGGATTCACGGATGAACAATGAAGCGCACCGCGAACTAGCAAAGCCGCTTTATTTAGAAAATGTATGAATACTCGGCTTTGAAGACATGTAAATTACAATTGAAACAGATGGATGGATAAATAATAAAGTTCTGGTGGTCAATCTGGATAGTATTGGTTTAAGAAGTCCATTGCACTCACAACTTATGAAAAGCAACAAAAAACTCAGGTCCACCCTGTATCTGGAAGCAGTCTAAAGGGGATCCCGTCCCGAGGACACCAGAAAACCTACACCCGGGCGATGAGTTATGAAAATCCCGCATTCCCAACGCCTGCTACGGGGTACTCGAAAAACAATTGGCGCATACCTTTAAGAGAGACGTATTATGGGAGACAATGGCACAAAATTAGCTAATTATATGCTTTCATTGAGGGCTGCATGGTTTCCAAAGAGTGTGTGTCACTGGTGATTTTGCTTCTAATTCTATCACTATCCGCGATCGTACAAAATTAATCAGAGACACTAAAAGGTCAAATTTCTCCATGGTGCACGTATCATTTTTTTAACGAATTCTGCCGAAAGTCTCTTGCATACAACTCGTCACGCCTAAATTCTCGGACGCAACGCTCGTTTCATATTGAGGGCACCTTCAAAGGCCGAAAACGACGCAGTGACATAATGGCAGAAACGAGATTCGGAGAGGACAGAAATGAAACTCTTGAAATCCTGCTCTGTCAGGTCAAAAGGGAAAAGCCTTACCCTTTAGTCAAACCGACCCTCAACATGTGGAGCGGCCGGTGTACCCCGTATGGAGATTTTTCGTCCACGCGGTCAGTGACCCAAGGTACTCCCCGTGGGACCACAAGACGCTGACCAAAAGCCAACCGCAGACCTCAGGCAATTCGGATATTCAACCTACACATTCACCACCCGTCCCTATGTGAAACCACCTCCTATCGGATCCTACCTTGATCCTCTCTGGTCCTTAGAATATAACCAAATTGGAGTTCACTACCGATTTTTCCCTTTTTATTTAAGTCACATCGCACATATAAAATGAACCTAATATTTTACTATTCATTTCCCTCAGTCGCAACACCTTTCACTTTGACCTGTCGCTTGCACTGGAGAAGGAAAATCAAATTTTTCTGCCCCTCTGGCTGGTCGATTCTACTTTGTTTACAGATGGAATTTTCAAGAGTTACTATGTTCATAATTCATATTCGTGGATGGCCTTATTAGGCGAGAGGAGTTTTGCCATTCAAATGAAATTGATATATGCTGCTTATTTAGAGTTCGATAAATTCTGAAAAAAGCTAAAACGTTGAAATGCTAATTAGCATGGATAATAGGAACTAGATTCTAAATACATCCCCATTCCCGCAAACCAACACAGTAAGTGTTGTTTGGGTGCATGTTTGACGAGTGGTGCCATTTTTTAAGGCCATTGGAGACTCATTGATTTTTGCTATAAGGCATTGATTGACACTTTTCCATTTCCTCCGTTCTGTTATACGACCGATCTATATCCAACCCTTAGTATCATCAAATTTCTGATACCAAAGGAACGATGCTTTCGTATGAATATATATATACGCATTGAACGTTTAGAAGAAAAGTATAGCGTTTCATTGATATTTTATCAAGCAACAGCTTCGTCACCCACCAGTATTAGCTTTGCTTGAGTATTATGCATCATTCAGGGAAGAGATGAAACGCAATCCAATAGACATGCCGATTAAGTATTGAAAAGTGAATGTATTGACTAAAGATGAATGCTGCGAGTAATGATATTTTCTCTACTCGATGAGAACTTTTGACCATCCTTCGATCATTTCTTATTGGCTGATAAGCCTAGCTGTCATTTTTTGTTTATTTATTGAGCCTTCGTTTCTCTGAATGTCAAATGCTATTGAGTAGGTCATGTAGGTTTAGTCTGGATACTCTAAGATCAATCAATTTCAGTTTCATGACTCGCACAAATTCCTAATGCTAAACAGGGTAGAGTGAAAAGTACAACTTTTAACCGGAAATATCTAGGAATAATTATTGTAAGAAATTAATTAGAAAATATGGATATACTAAATTACCTAAGTAAAAATTTGTTCATAACATTTGTATTCTTGGGGCAGAATGAACCACATTGAAGGTTCAGATCAGTTCAGACTGTGAAGAACTATAAGAATTCAATGTGAAAAAAGTCAACCATACAGTTAAGCATACAATCAAACAGAGTCATTACCATCATATTATCTAATGGAGTATGCAAATTGAAGACCGCTGGATCTTCATGAAATCCTGTTTGCTACGGGGAGTCTTTTCTCTAATAGGTACAATAATGCAGCGTTCACTTTTGCTCTGGCAGTCATTTGCTTATCCCGAAAGAAGGACGGTCAAATTTGAATGCCCATATAATTGTATATTCGAGAGTATAAATTTGACCCAGAGAGTTTCGCGTGCTCTAAAAAATCTTGATGCGACGGATGAAGGAGTCCGACAAGTCCCATGAAATTATGATTCAGAAAACGGTAAAAGCTACCCAACTGGAGAATATTGCGTCGGGGATCGTAGGCGTATTGGAGCTAATGGCTGAGGACGGGAGAAGGGGAGACGGAGTCATCTGAAATTAGAGGCCGAAGGAGGACTGAAGTGAGTCGACTGAGTCCTTCAATACAGAATAGAGGAGTCCCATTTTTGCGTCATAAACCTTAGACACTGGCGCCTGAGAATGACCCTTAATCTGTGTTCATAAGAGCGCTTGTCTCTCACCAGTGGCGACTGTTTGGAGCCAGCTGGTGGGTAGCGGTCAACCCATGGGGCAGAGAGCAACTAACTGAAGTGAACGTGGAACAGTGGGTATTACTTTTGCTTACTCCCCTTTAATCGTTAACCTTCCCCAGATACGATTAAGGAGTTCTCTTTGATCTTACCAGCAAGATTTTAATGTCTATTGGATTCATTGCTCATCGCTGTACACGGTGAACCAGAAATACATCTACTCTTTCAATGACAGTGAATTTAATTCATATTAAGTTAATGAAATTGAATTAGCATTAATAAAAGTAATTGGTATAAAATCAATTTGAGTATTTCTTCTGTCTTATAGTTTTCTCGCTCCTTATTGTCCGCTGATGCTCAAACTAGTGACCGTGTTATTCCCGATGCAAAGGATTTTTGAGACACTATATATTTATAAAGTATAATTTTTCAGTGCCTGCACATAGTTAGGCTTTTTTATCGTTGCGAATGAATGGGTTATAACCTGAGATCCTTCATAGGGCTAATGGGACCCTACTAAGGATGCCTGGTTATTACCACAATCACACTCACAAGCACTCAAATCACTCACTCACACACACAGACGGGCCCAACTTCCGGGAAAAATCGCTCAAAAAGAGCGTGGTTAAAATATAAACTCAAAGACAAACGAGGGTGAGCGTCGGATGCGCGTATTTCGGCCACAAGATGGCCCTCTTCAGCGAGCTGAAGGGAAAAGCACTTGCAACACGAGTTTGTAAGTGATCTCGATCTCGGTTTGGTTTGCATGTTTGACGAGTGGTGCCATTTTTTACGGCCATTGGAGACTCATTTATTTTTGCTAACTTGAGAGGCCGTAGAGCTCAATTTCCCTTCATTTAATGAATGCCTTAGATAAAGAAAAATCTTTTGGTGCGAAGTTTCTTGCAACCCAAGTATGGTCAGACGCAAATGTAAATAAAATAAAATCAACTGCTGTCAATTAGCTAGATTGTATCATTGTCTGGTTGCTTCTCGGTGATGTCTCTACTTCCAACAACTATTAAATCCCCATCTTCATCGATCATTTCAGATGCGAGGTATTTACCGTATAAAATCTCTGCTTTCATATCCTAATGGATTTTTTTATGTGACAGGGTGTTTTCATGGCTCCACGCGAAAATCGACGCTCGTTAAGCGGCGAAAAACATTTCCATTATCATCTTGAACACATTTTTGTTGCATACTCATTTGCATGCTCCGTTTATTTGCATTTTAACAGCCATGCATTTTTCAGAGGCATTGGGTATCATGCCTTGCATGAGACATAAATTTCCGTCAGTTGAAAGGCGTTGACATGAAAATCCTTTAAAAAGTTGACAATCACCTATATTACTTTACTTCAATATGGATGAAGTGTCTAGAACAATTCACTGAACAGCTCTATATCAACGAAATCAAAGCTTAATGTATAATTTTAGCTCTTTCAGCCTATTGACGAGTGAAGCAGTGATTTGCATATATGAGATTAGAATAAGTACGGCTTGATGCATAAAAAAGTGAAAGTAAATAAGTAATTCATCTTCATTCAATGAATAAGACAATAAATATTGGTTCATAAAAAGATATGTGATGGGAAAAAAGAGCAAATAAAATTTATAACATTATTAAAAGGTCAATACTTAATACATTTTCAAAATATTTAAGAAGAGCCGACCATAGTTTCCTTAATTTGTTACTTTTTCAAGTAGTCTCATGCAACAATTAAATATATATTTTTATGATCTGACATTATGCTTGTAAATATGAACTTTCACTTGGTGACAACTGTGATCATGACCTCTGAAGACGGATCGACCTGTCCAAATCCAAACCTGCCTTATCCTACCACCCTGCATGATACGGAGACTAGATTAGGGATAATTATTTCTACGATCTTACCTCTAACCTGGAGAAATATGAAAATTTTATAGACTGTAAAGCGCTCTTTTCAATAGTAAACATAATTCAATTATGAAATATAATCAGTAAAAAACAGAATAGCCTGACTTTAGATCGAGAGAATAACACGATTTCTCGCGAATTGTTCTATTATATTTTCCCATGATAATTGAAACGTAATAATACCACGCTTTATTCAATTACCTTACACCACGTCTCTTGATTTCCCAATCTCATGCTTTCTCCCACAGCTAACGTCTCCCGCACACGCCTATCAGAATGACTCATCCTCATCCCTCAATGATCATTCGTTTTACTACCGATGTCACCCTCACACCACTGAGATGCCCCCACGACCATCTTCGCATCTCTTCCAGCTTTTCGCTCCTCTCAACGCCCCCATCAAAACTCCACCACCATCTCTCTCAATGCCTTTCCACCCGCAACCACCCACTCCTCCCCCTTCCTCTCCACAATCATTCCAAAGCGCGCGGCGGCCATATCTCTCGCGAACCGCTCCGCAACGCCGCCTCTCGGACGCGCGGGCAATTATGCGCGAGTGATCCGGCGACTCCGATATATGCGATTTGCACAATAAAGGGGCCGAGCGAGGCGAGCGCGTGGGCAGACGGCCCTTTTGTCCCGGAACAAGTCCCGCGTGAATTAGTCAGAGCGAGAGCCACGGAGAGGCGAGGAAAAGAGGGATGGGAAAGCAAAAGAGGGAACGGGGGGTAAAGAGAGGAAAGAATGAAAAAAACGGTGGGAATACCGCCCCAGCCGCCGCCATTAGCGGGACCCTGATCCCTCATCCCACAGCGGTGATTTTTTCCTTCCCCCCACCTCCTCTTTGGACCATTCCACTTCCCATAATCCCCCACGAGCATTCCGATTCTCGCGAGTTCCACTTTTTCATGTCACCCCGACAACTTTTTTATATTTTTCTATATATTTTCGCTCTCTTTTTTCTGGATACGATGCCAGTCGTGGTGTTCGAACACGGCAGAGAGAGAAAGAAAGGTAATAAAGAGAATAAACGTTGATTTTTCGGAAACGTGGTCCGCTTCTAAATGAGGCGACTAATCCGTGGGATATTGAAATCGTTCCGGTAGTCGCGTTCCCCTTATCGCTGTACTTGGGCGATTTGAAATGCCTGCGCGTAGACGAGTGTGTGTGTTGGTGCTCGCGAGCAAAGGGGATGACTAAAAGTAACAAATCCACGTCCCCCGTCTCCCGTTCACGAGATTAAAAACCGTGTCACATTGATGTCACCTTTGATTTGGATCTCATTGTGTCGCATGGCGGACGGTGTAAAAACGCATTCGCCGCTCACCGGGTTTCACTTCCACGTGCGATGAATATATATGGAACGGTCCGTGTATGCAGAAGGAATATTACAATTCATGATCGCATACACTTCCTGCTGCAACGTTCAAACTCGCATCACTTTGCAGGGAAATTCGGGAATATTGCTGCCAATTTGGGACCACCACACCACGGGGACTACATTTCGCGTCGGACATTTTGAAATGCATCATCTTTTTCAATCATTGGTGATGCGTTTTTGTGCCCAGGGAGGGTCAGCGGTGTGCATTTCAATTGACACCACGGATCACCGTATGGATGTGAGCATGCGATATTTTGGGGGCCGAATCAGTTCATGTATATCCAGCCATAGATACGTATCTCTATCCGAGGGGCCACAATGTCCAGTCATTGAAAATTTGATGCTCACTCTGATCAGGCAAAACAAGAGGACGATCTGGTTTGAGTTTTGAATTATGCCTTTGAATATGTGCTTGCGTATTCGTACTTTGATTTGAATTTTTTGAACTATTGAATTTTTCCTCAAATTTTCACAATCAAACGTAATGTATTCTTAAGCTTAAACAGGTTTTTAACTCTGCATTAGCCCCCTCATAGTTGTTGTTCTTCTAAAACTGCCGTTAAGTTTCAAAGTAAATTTCTGCGATGCCACAGGACAATGAAAAGACATGCAAAACCATTGAATATAGTGTAACAGTCAATGACCAAGCATTTCTAGGGGATAATCTCTCTAGTATCTGCTTGACTCCACCAGAAAGTTTTCCTGGGCAGATAAGATAAAGTTTCGTCGGAAAAATATGATAAAATTAGATATAATAGTGACAAAATTAATTTAATTTAGCCTTGAAACACCGCACAAGATGGAATTGCACATGGCAGGAATGTGACAGTAAGACTAAAGAGTGTGAGTGCCAACAGCAACTTTTCAATGTACAAATAACGAAGACCTTATGTTTTTTTCCTCTTTAAATCGTCTATTTAATAAATGAGCAGTGTAGTCGGTGAATGCGCGGTTTAATATTTTGTTTAGATTCACGGGCAAGTTTGTTTCTTTTAGCTTCAATTCCTCACATCTGCACGAGGAGTGAATAGGTGCGAAGAATTTAGATTTGGCTTTCCATCCCGTGAGCTATGGTCCTAATGCCGGCGGTGTCGATGATTCTTCAGAAGAATCCCCAACTCCAATAAGGTGTCAGACGGAGTACTCTCAATCTACAATGGACTCCTCCTTGTCTTTTGTTGAGCGCAGGCTATGTGCCGACCCCAGGTTACTCTCCACTACTGATCTTTATTTAAAAAGTGCTCCCTGACTAATCTACCCGCCTATCCTTAATGGTTCATATGACTGAATCTGTCGGGCGACTCTCATAAATCACTGCTGGTACTCCAGGATGAGTGTGCGGTGGAAAGTGCGGTGAAGTTATCTTGGAATGAGCCTACGCGCTTTTTTTAGATAACTATCCTTTATTTGAGGAGAAATTCCACAGAGATCGGGTTGGTGTGGTGGCTAGAGTACTCGCCAACCACACGGGCGGCCATGGTTCAAATCCCTGCAGAGGTGGATGTTTTTCAGAGGAACCCGATCCCTACTTGAGTGTCTTATGGAGGGCACTTCTAGTACAGTACTCCGTCTGTCGAATGAGACGTTGAGCCGTGGTCCCCTTGGCGCCTTTCGTTAAGAGTAGGCTAATGCCGACGCCAGGTTTCTATCCACCCTTCCTCCCTTACCTATCCCCTGTGGCGAAAATGACCTTAGCCGTCGGTCGCCTCCCCAAATATCCGATCCGATCAGAAATTCCACCCAAACTCCATATCCTATTCCTTCACACACAAATGTAGTTTCTTCTCATGATCTATGTATCATTAATGCCCTAACAATAGCTCGAGGTTCTATGTCCAGCTCCATGCCTCAAGGTATTATTCTCACAACAAATAAAATAATTTTTATTCTGAAATGTCTAATTATATATCAAATCCTCCCTTTAATTCTTTAGGCAAAATAACTGAAATGTAACTCACCGATCGAGGCTTGCTAAAATTTTCTTTGGACCTCAACACTTATGGAAAACCGTTTTTCATAACTTAATTACATCCCTTATTATCATGGAGCCTAATGTTGTGATGATATCAATTTCCTTTTTTAATAATAAACACTAATTTAGCTATCTCAAATTTAGCATTTGTGGTTACAAATAGCATATCTTTTAACATTCCTATCAAATTCAACGTTTACTGAAGGCTATGAAGCCTAGAAAATCTAAATCATCGCTCAAAAAGTTCAGCTACGATTTCCTCACTAAATCGTCTTATTCTTATTGAATAGACATTTCTCTCTAAAGAGGCGCCCAATTTATCTAGATTTCCTCGTTTGTCGGAACCAGGAAAAAAAAGTATTTCTATGAGAGGATTTCCCCAAAACTGCTTTCAGCTCACCATTGAACCTATTGACCAACGAAAGGGGAGAAAGGAAAAAAAGACACGGCATGCAGTAAAAGGGGTCCCCGGCGCTTTTTATAGAGTGAAGAAGTGCATTAGTGAGGAGAAATAAACTATGTAGAGGAGGAGAAAAAAGGGACGCTTTAAACAGACAATTTAGCCATCCTTTCACGGCACAGAAAATCATTAAGGGAATAGGACATAAAAGCCTTTTCCTTTCTTCTCCTACTCTTTCACCTCTTCGCTCAGCAGTCGAGTGGAGAGGTCGGCCAGCGAACGATGATGGGATAAATACAAGAGGGGAAGGGAGCGGACATGGAGGCGAGGCACGGAAGAAAAAGAGAAGACAGAACTTGTTCGGAGGAAGTACGGGAGAGGCAGGGAATCGAAATGCGTTTTTCATTTCTTTCGGATGAGCGAGATCTCTTTTGTTGGCGTAAGGGGGAGAGAGATATATAGATATATAGACGGCGCAGCGGCGTTTTGAGAGATCTTTTTTAATAGAAATAAGAGAAAAGAGAAATACGCCCTTCAATCGTGTCAGTGTCAGCTCCAAGAAAGCTCGAGCGTTCTCATTCCTCCTCAGAAGGAATTAAGTCGGTGCTGGAGACCTACGTCCCATTCCGGGAGATTAATTCCAGAATGATCGCACGGGATGGGCACAACGTCTCATAAAAATACAATTAATTCGAGTTAGGCGTTTTTGAGACAAAGCCAGGGAGGACGTCGTAGAAAAAAACCACTCGAGAATTCTTCAATATGGTAAAGATAAACGACCAGAGACCTTTCCCATGGATTTAGACCCATAAGCATGATTTAAATCCTTTCTCTCTCTTATTTTCTCATTTCGAAAAAAATCAACTGCGTCCTGGAGGCCTGCACACTGTTGTGCGAGCAGGCGCGTGAACAAATAACCACTAAACATTCCACCGCGTGCCCATGTCAACTTTTCAAATATGTAAATACTTGTCCTTTTGATAACTCTTGATCTAATGCTAAATATGTAATCTCGCATCTTCTTAATTATAGCTTAAGTCCGTAAGTGTTAATTGTACTTATTTGAGTAGTGTCAATGTAATGATAGTCGAGTATAAAGAAGACAGTAAAACCTGAACAAAATACCCAAGCTCAAATTTGATTGACATTCTCAACGCTGATTTATGGATATTTATTGCCCAATACTTTAACCTCAAGTGGATGTTCCCCACTCATTTAACTGCATCTGCAATATCCTTCGGGAAACGTATCCTTTCAAAAGAGAAATCACACGATGTGAAGGAAGGCGTAAGGAAAAATGAAATACGAACACAGGAGTTCTCGAGTAATAAACCGTTGTGCGGGATTATGAACTCTGCTCAGCCGCCGATAAATTCGACCCAAGAGCGGACTGGATTCAACTTGTCACGGTTGCGAGCCCCAGACCCCGAAAACTTTCGTGCACCCGGAAAGATAATCGAAAGGGCTTTAATCCCCAGATGGGACGTGGGTGTATGTATTACACCGCAGAAGGCGTAATATATACGTGCGTCTCCCACTCCACTCTTTACGTGCGGGCGAAGAGAGGAGAAAGGGCGAGCTTCAAAAACCCCTCCCCATTCTCCCCGGGAGGGTCATCCTCGACTTCCCTTAATGATCAGCATTCATCAATGGCCCGGGCATCCCTGGAGAGGCTAACGACCCGAACACGAAGACCCTCGAACCCCTCTCACTACCCACTCCCGCGGCTGATCGCCTGTCTCCCCTCCCCATTTCCCCTCCATCCCCCACTCCTCTTTCCCTTTCGTTCCAATCTTCTCCTCACACTCCAGCCTCTGTATCTACACTCCCTGCGTCCTTCCAACCCCCCTCCACACTTCGGTTCAGTTCCGACGAAATTCCTCAAAACGTTCGAAATTCCACGCTCGGTCGATTCCCAAACTCACCATTGCCGCACCAAATTGCCAAGTATGAAATGATTAATTTTCAACAGAATGAACCTCCGAAAAGATCGGCCGTATGGAAACAACTCGCTCCAAAATCCCTCGGTCGACCACGCGGACACATCGCTATTGTCCTTCGGAGGGGCCACTGATGTGGGAGTCATTGATGCGATTTTTTTCAAAAGGGCAAGTATTTAGCTTAAAATCCAAATCACACGATACTTGACCTGGGACTAATAGTCCTAGTATGCCAACAAGCGCTGGACAACGAGGAATTTGTTTATCTGGAGCTGTAGCCTGATACTAAGCTTCCTCTCGGTGAAGTCCATGCACGTTATTTTCGAGCACAATCGATTTATATGCTTATTGGCATTCTCAAGAGCAATTGGCATTCACGCCAAGCGTTTGGTAGTGCTTTACTAGGAATATAGAGAGAGTCTGAATGGAGAATACCTCAAAGATTAATAGTTTTAATAGCAACCTACTTCACCACAGTTGTACGACAAATACTAATCATTAACGACTATTGCACTTGCACCTGCGAGAAGCTTCGGCTTGCTCTGAAAATGAAAGTTGAAGATTGCAAAGCGTGAGTAAAAGTGGGACCAATTGGTTAAAATCTGTTTGGTCCTCCTAGGAGCCATTAATAAACTAGGTACTCTTTATTTGTGAAATCAAGGTTACTCAGAAATATTTTTGCACTGAGAATTTAGCTTGCTTGCTGGTTCTTAATCACACAATGCCAAAGGTGTAATATGGTACTCATTACCCTCTAATTTGTATAGGATCCAGTAATTTAAAATACAAGCTTGTGGACTTTCCCAATGCGGTGCACCATAGTCCTTCTCGAATAAATGGAGTGGCATTGCCTTGGCCTTGATGTTCGTCAAGCACCAGGTCCGTCGCGTCCTTCTCTGGCAACTTGCCGAGTCTCATTAATCATCGCTCGATTCACGAATACCCGTCTGCCGTCTGGTCCTCCTGTTCAGCCGTCAACGCATCCTGACCAACTGGCCCTTTGTCTAAATCCCACGAGCTGTTTTACTAACCTTTTTCGGAAGAAAGTGGAAGAAGTATTTCTATTCCATCCTTTAGCGTGGAAGCGTTGAAATTAATATTGAAGGATGTTTCCTCCCTTAAACCTCTAATTTCCTATTCATCCTTCCTTATTTAGGAATAACTAATACATTAAGAGTCAGAACCAATCAGTGCCTAAAGTGAACCATGTAATAAATAAATTGTAAGTAAATTTTCTTTTAGGTTTCACACCGAATTGAAATATTTTTGATCCTTTAGTTATTTTAATGAGTCATTTAAAAACTCCGATGATTAGCATCGTTCTAGAGCAGATCATCTTTAACCATCCGGGCCCGATTGAAGCCTAGGTTGAGCCATATTCTATTTGGCATCATTGGGCCAATATTTTCCTTTTTACTGTCCTTGTTCTGACAGCTTTCTATTACAACGTAAATAATTATCTCTGGCGACCAATAAATGTCAAAAATACTATTTACGCCCGGTTGCACTCGATATTACGATTGGTTAAAAAAAAACACCATTGCTCACTGACTAAAAGATACAGATATTCAAGAAAGATTCCTTTACCACCCACAATTCAGATCACATTTTCAAGATATCTCATCTATTACTGACATCATTGGTATTCTTTAGGCCGCAATAGAAAGGTTATCACTGAGCGAGTGAAGAAGGGAGGCGAAAATTGGTATTTCAGGTGTCAAAAAGACAAGGGAAATAAAATGAAAGTACTTAAAGGAATTAAAACACGTCGTTAAGAAAATATCCTCCAATTAGCCTATTTGAACATACTTTAACCAGTAGTACGTCCATAAATGAGTTGAGTGATCTGAATAAGGGTCCCTCAGAAGGGATCAAACCACTTTCGGCGTGCCTCTATAATGGACTACCGTGCCAAAGTGCCATCGCTCATTTCAATGCGGACCCGATGAGCAGGACTTCTTGCCGCGGGGGCAGTAAGGGGAAGGACGGGGCGGGCGGTGAGCGGTCCCACACGCCCTCGTGCGTGCCAATGGGCGTGACGGACGCGCCCCCAGGCCGAGGGACGGGCAGGACCGGACCGGAGCAGGGCACGCGTGTTCCCCCCCAGGGGCTTCAAACTTGATGGGGAGAGGGAGGGGTAGGAGACGCTTGCAAAGACAGGTATGAGGGGACTCCCCAACCCCCTTGGTATGCGTATGAACGCATCATCCAGCGTCAGAGGACACAAATGCCGTCGGAAAGGTCCTTTCAACCAACAGCATGGTGCCGCCTTGTCCGTGTCACAGAGCAAAGTGGCCCTCGCCCTCTCATCATTTTCAGAAGTGAGTGAAAAGGAGGGATGAGAATAATGCAATGATGAATACATTAAGCTTCGAGAGTCGACTACCCATGGTCATCAGGCGCGCACCCAGAGGGGCTAACCCTTACCTCCCCCTCCTCCAATATTCTGCGAACCTTTCGAGTCTGGTTCCAATTGCGAAACGTTTAGTAAATAAAGTTTTAGAAACTCTGCAGCATATATCTATAAGAACATACATTTTTCCTTTTATTATTCTAGTTATTAATCTCGTCCTCCAACTGAAATTATAACCAGTTCAATATATTATTAGTGACATTCCTCTTGTTCAGCCCCAACCCCAAAAGCAAAATTTCCGGCCATACGCCTGATACGCGATAATTTTGGTAAGATTGGTTTTCTCTTTATATAAAAGCTGAACAAAAAAACTTTGCTGAAAAAAGTAACTTTTCCCCCACAAGAGGTATCTAAAACTCAATTTCTAATAGTCAACCTACTTTCCAAATCTTTAAGCTTTTTGTTGCCCACAATATTTGCTGCTCATGAAGTTGGAGTGAATTATCACGACATGCAAACCTCAATGAAATTGAAATTGATTAACAAAAAAATTATTTATTGTTCATAAAATCGAGAAAAATCACCTTCAGTGAAGGCGTTTTATCGTACGGCTTTAAAAATATATATCAAGTTTTATCCTCGAATAAGAATTTTTAGTTATATCAGAGACTTTCAGTGATGAAAGCAAGGTTTTTACATCACTATAATTGCTCAATTTTCTCGAAAATTTTCTTATAACTGCTTTTATTTTTAAAGAGTTCGAATATGGAATAACAAATATTTCGCTCACATTTCCCAAGGCAGTACAGTCCTCGATTTCCCTGGCTTGAGTATATAGAATTGCTCTGCGGTGAAAGTTCACCCACGTTAACCAAAATAAAATATAATAGTGGCATGAAATTTGTCTGCCATTCCAACTGCATGCTAAATGAAACTCGGAGAGGCCCATGGCCGGCCTGACTCCTGTCCCTTCGCACATCCACTTCCACCGGACTCACTACTTCAGTGACGTAACACTTGATCGCATCCATTTGACCACATCTCTTTCGAGTACCGAATAAAATTCTTGTCACGACGTTTTCGTTCCTGGAGTTATCCAACATTACAACTGTGCCAATGACGGACCGCTTCGCAATTCAATGGTAAATTTATATGCTACCTTAAAATTGATTTATATCTTAATTTTACTCAACGCTCTAGTTACACCATATTTTAAACGCTCGCTAATGAGACTCAAGTTTAATATGACAACAGTTTTTAGCTATATCATCGACGGAGAAAGCACTGACGGAAATAACATTGTGGTATTTGATGTGAACGCTTGTGCACTCTGAAATCCTGTGTTTGAATGCTATAAGATAATAATTATTTTTCAATCTGAGAGTATTTGGGACCCTGGCAAGAAAGGTTTAGTTCGTTAAATAAAATGCAACGAAAAGCCACACACTTCGCTAAAAAATGCTACGAGCAAACTGTAAGGATTTCAAAACTGAAGGAGGGAATAGATTGGGAGCCACAAGAGGCTCGGAGGCTACGCACTAGGCGTAGATTACTTTAAAAAATTCAAATCACGATGACATGGAGGATGTTTTTTTTAAACTCACACTTTATCTATATAGCTAACAGATACGACTGGTTGAGATAGATACTGCCGAAGTGTTTGAAGATTGTGTACCAACAATCCCCTCTTTGTACGTGGCATTAGTCATGCAACGTAAACAGAGCTAGAGGCAAAGCCATTACGTTAACATGCATTGCACATATTATCTTCCGCCCTCTCCCTATTCCTTTACTCATTTCCCTCCCATTTCTTTATGGTTTATATTCTACCACTTCCTGCCATACGCCCCCGCAGTGGATCGCAGTGTGTGTAGTATGTACTACATTTTTTTAAAGAACTCTGTTCCTTACTATGTCAATCTGAGGAAAGCACTTTAGTTCCCATGTTTCATGGGTCAGATAAGAGTGTTAAAAAGTGAGTGGGCCCATGGCGCCTTTCTTAAACGATTGGCCAATGCTCCTTATGATTTCTTTTCGCCTTTTCTCCACTGCTTGAAAATCCAGCACATGTCCAAAATTGATAACATTTTCCTTATTACAAAAATATTCTGGAAAGTACCTAGGTCACCCATAATAGCTTATACCACTCAAATTAAAGAATAAGACGCTTAGATACTTGAAAATCGACTGTTAGTTAGGGTGCCTAAAAGTAAAGAGAAATTTGTGACGACACTCTGGAATTCGATTTCGCACCGGAAATTACCCTTTCTTGAGTGAACAACCATCTGGCGTCTTTCACATCACTCGAAATTCGTGACGTCGCAAAAGAAGGGTAGCGAATCAAGTAACTTAGCAATTTCAACTTCGACGAAAGGAACATCGATCCCAGACGTCGTCTGCGCTATGAGGTTGAATGCATTGTGCAAGGCGCGTCGCTCTAAAGTGAAGCCAATCAGGACGGACGGTTAACAGCTCTATTCAATCGGCTGTTTTTACTCGTCGTCGCTCCAGATCACCAAAGGCGACTTTTTGATCGCTCACAACTGCCTATGAAGCCTCACAAATCGGCTAGGGAGACAAACTGCACGCTGAAGGAAGATTCTTGATGGAAAGAGATGATAAAGGTTTGAGAACTCGTTATATGAGATAATAAATGGTATATTTGAGCACGAAAGTGAAGCCTATCCTTTATTTTTTCATAAAAAAGAAAATTTGGAAAAAAATACCATCCATTACGGCTATAGGATGTCATTTTTCTGTTTACGTCCGTTAAATTGCCTTGTTTTCAGTGATTATTTTTATTCTAGCTTTTCGAGGTACAGTGAAACCCCTCTTAACAACCACTCCTATCAAGTGACCACCCTTCTCGACGACCATTTTTCAATGGAACCGTCGGGGATCGTTTAATTCAGGTTTCACTGTAAGTGTACATCAAATTAATTTTACTGAAATTTCCCAGGGGCAACTAAATTATGAGGAAATAAACACCATCTGTATAGATTTTAACAAAACCGTCCCTTTAGAGTATTTCCATTTTTTCAAATCATCTGTTCATTTGCATAATATTTACTCCTCGAAACTGTACCCCTGTTGAACAACCAACCCTCTTAACGACCATTTTCAGAGGAACCGTCGGTGGTCGCTTAATACAGGTTTCACTCTATGTCAATTTTGTACCGTGAAATTTGTCGTATAAATCCCTCGATTTTTGGAGTAATTACTGCATAAATGTCCCGCTTAATGTGGCCGATTGCGTATGCTTATTTTCTACAATACTTTTTGATCCCGTTTTGATTCTCCAAATTCTATAACACATCGAATCTATAATAAGCACGATGGAAGGAAAATAGAAGGAAAGGTCTCGTGATGAGTACATGTGGATAAACACCCCAGTCATGCAAAACCGGCTTCGAAACAAAAAAGCAATCAGGGCATGCAAGGAACTGGCGTGAGAAAAACTAACACCAAACATTGGTGACGATGCATTAAAATGACAAGGATATTTCAAGCAAATTATAAAAAGGTCATTGGATGAAAAATTGAAAGATTCCATTTCGCTATGGTAGGGCCACATCTCGAGTGCACTGCAAGCAGTTGGGGTTCTTCGCAGAAAGATGAAGTAAATAAAATACAAAGGAAAGCCACACATTCGGTCAAAAACTACCACAAGGGAAAACATAGAGCTACACCGATGATGAAAGGACTATATTGGGTCCATTAGGGACTTATAGCCCACACTCTAAGCTCAAGTCACTTGGAAATTTCAGATTGGTTGAGTTTCAGGATGACATGAGAGATATTATTTAAACCCCTCGATTTTACTCTAGATTAAAAGTTATAGAAGGAACAAAATTAGGCTGATTTTTTTAAAAAATTCTTTTTTCATCTTTAGTTATAAACCTAAAACAGAGCGTGGTACTAACTTAAGATCTACCGATAACAAGAAATTCACCTTTGTTCTCTCTCTCCTTCTCTCTTTCTTTGTTTCCCTATGCCCTCGCCTTTACATGGCCTGTGTCCTGACACTCCGTGCCACACTCTTTTAGCTTACGAGGTGAGGTGGCTCGCAGGTTAGTATAAACATATAGAGAAATGAATGATCAGGTAACCGGAATGATTAGAAGGCGGCAGGCGACAAATCGAATGATTGAATGATGAGGAACATTATTCCGTCCTCTTTAAAATTAATTTTTTTCTATTCTCTTCTTAAATCCTTATATTTTACTTCATGTAAATTGGTGTGAATTGGAGACTTATGAAGCATAAATAACTATGTTTTTCACGCCTATATGTATTGAAGTACAACCTGGGCTTCTTTGAGTCGTCACATCCACGGGCGCATGATAATGTTTTGACACCGCGCAACCCGAGCCATCCTTAGATACAACTCGGTGGGAATACCAATAAAGTTTCGATTTATCTCTGAGTTATAATAATCCATATGGTTGCAAAATATTCCATTAGCTACATGTGAAATCCATTTGATGGGACAAATGGTCCAGCACAAGATCATATATACCAGCCGGTTCTAAGACATTGAGTACGGTTGATGCCGTCCTAAACGGTATCTCCCTATCATGGAACTTGTAACGACGGAAAGCGGTATTTTCATTCCTTGCTTAGTGTATGTCTGCTATAATATAAAATAAACCAATCTTTGGCAGCTGCCGACCGAATATATGTATAGTCCGAACATCTTTACGCATAGTTCATTTCGTAGCAAGGAAATTACTCATGGCTGATAGGAGGAATAGACGGCGCCGATTTTAGAATATGAAGATCACACAGCGTAGAATTGATGATATTGGAAGTAACTTGGTGGAATTCCTTCATAATGAAACGATGAATTACTTAGTTTTTCAAGTTTGCTTTCGAAATAGAAATTCAACCTCCCTCCTTGCCAAATATATATTTAAGGAAAATCACTCCACTGATTTTTAACCAACCATCCTCCATTTCGAGAAGAAGGGATCCAGGCATAATCTTATACAGCAAATGGTGATCATCAAGGTGATGCCTTCATGCCAAATGACGTGTTGTATGCCCAGCACTCACCCCTCATCGATGCCGGAGCACATGCCTGGACCCCTGAAGAGCGCCCATCCCCGCCTCCCTCCCCTTTCCCACCACCTTATGTCGCTACCAGACCACCCACGGGCGTACTCCTACTCAGGCTCGAGGCACTATTCCCTCTCCTCCCTCCCCAACTTATTCCCATAACCTCCCAAACGTCACCTGAAGACTACCTTCTCCTTCTTATTTTTTACTATTTAAGCAATGAATTTTACTTTGTCTGTAACTGATGATATCGCGCAGCGATTAAACTCTGGTCGTAAGAACGATATAAATCTTTTGTGGAAAACTAAGTAATTCATCAATTCGTTATGATCGTACAGCATCTGTAAAATCTAAGCGTTTGGTCGATAAGTACTGGGTCCGACTGTCCCGAGCTAGTGGCAAACTAGTGCTGCATCATATACTAAATCAAGTTACTCAATCAGTATTGCAGCAATTATGCTTGTCAGACGGCATGTTGGTTCTACATATACAATTTCGCGATACAGGAAAGCTATCGTATTATCATGAACATTCCGTAATTTGTGCTGGATCAAGTATCGAGGGAAACAAGCTTATGTGCACACGGTGCCACTATTTCCCCAGTGGTGTACCACGATGACTGGACCATAAATTATCGCACGAAGCGGAGTGATACACACGAATCCAAATAGCGAGTTTTCAACATCAAGAGGATAATGAATCCATTTATTAATGAGATTGTTTACGTCCCAATTGCGGCGATGATGTGGCAGACGTATGGTGGAGAGAAGAGTCGATCAATATGGCCAAAAACGTGATAGGGAGCGGCGGGATGGGAGGGGCTGAGGGGGGATGAGGTGGGATAAGTAGAAATGGGTCGGAGCCGCAATTGCGGAATGGGACTCCCGAGTGGTGATGGATGTTCAAGGGCATGTTTTCCCACGCCGGGTGATGCATCGATGCCCATCAGATTTGCCATTTATACTGTTCAATTCGACCATTCGGGCCACAAGTGCTGGAAATGCGGTCTTCATGCATTATCTATTGAACTAAATTCAGTTAGCTGAGTACTATTGAATTTCGTACGTCTGAAACATTTTTAGAGTTACCCTTTCAGATTATCTAATGGACGGATACTATTCGAGTCAATTTACCACTTTTAATTGATCCAGAATTTTCAAAAAGTTAATAGTTTATCAATGGTAGCAGATAAATCAGTAAAAATTCCATTTCCGAAAACTTAGAGGGTTATTTACTTCCAATTGGAAGATGACGGGTACATAGGTATAATTCATTGGTTGTTCAATCCTAAGATTTGTTGACTACAGCCCTCCACCCTTCCCTATCTAATCCTATTTCCCTTACTTCCTGGTATCTATTCCTATGTACTTTTCTCTTTATTTGGTTCAGGAACTTATTCTTGAATCTTCCTCTAGGGACTTTTCCCTCTATTTGTCTTCAATATAGGTTAAACATAGGTGCAATACTATGTAAAAACCCATGGTTTCCAAGTAAAAATGGCATATCATTAATTATTCTCAAAATTAGATATGACTGCAACAAATGGAAATTATATTAGTACAACATTTAAGGTGGGTTTATTCAGAGAACTATGATATTAAAATACAAATTCAATTTGCATTAATTTTTTACATTAATTTGCAACGAACATCGTTCCGTTGCAGTTATTATCGTTTAAGTTTCATGTTTTAATCTTACCAAGAAATGCATCGAAAATCAGGATCGCCATACATTATATCACCTTCCGGATATATCCGTCAATACTATTCGCAGAATTAATTAAATTATATGGACACTATGTACCTTTAAATTTAACATGTTCGATGGCTTCATGTATGCATTGATCTTCATAGTTAGCCGCGCTTTTTTACGGGTAAAAAGCGGCAGTTTACGAATGAACACTTCGACTGGTAAATGGTTTAAGGGAGACATCCGCGAGAAGCATTTAAGGTTGCTTTTGCGATTTTTGCACAGATTTGCGTCAAACACTGCATAAGTTTGTGATCTCATTAGTGATAATTATCACACTTTTATTTTATTGTCCATTCAATGCTATTTAAACACGTAGTCTTATGGTACGTGACATATATTTCGTTCTAATTCAACTGCATATGTACATACATTCTTCTAAATGCAAAATATTAAGTTTATGAACATTATAATTGTCGATTATAAGTATCAACATCACACAGAGTCCAATATGCGAAATAATTATTTTATGACAATTTCGCCTAAAAATCTACTCACTTTAATTGAGAGAAATTAAAAAATACAATTCTTTTATCATTTCCCCCGACTGCCTGCACGGTAAGTTGTAATGCATAAATATATGCACTTGAAATTAAATATGGTTCAAGTAGTTTTTCAACTTTACTTGAAAAATTATTAAAACATGCACTCAACAATCCACGATTGCCACTCCAGCCATCATTATGAAATGAGGCAAAGATAAATTTCAATAAATCCAGACATGAAACTTTGTGAGGAAGTGGAAAATTAACCTGATAGATTGGATGTGGTGGAACATTAACCTTTACAGAAGTTATCTTTAAGGTTCCTTATTTTATTAATATTCAAATATGCCTCAGTATTTGAATTATGGTAGAAACAAATAGTTTTACAAGCATTATGTTCGTGCTCTGCCAATCTTTTTTTGTATAAAACAACAAATAAATGTAATGCAAAGTTAAAGATCCAAGCAAAAATTACGCCATAAAATTTGTTACTTGAGGTAATTAATGATATTGAACAGAAGTAGGCATTGGCATTGGCATTGGCATATATTTTACTTATATATAAACCCTTTAGGAAATAAATAAACGGTCATCGTAACATTAGTAGAAGGTTAATGCATTAAATACTAAATTGGAAGCTCAGAAATAACGAAATACGTGAAAATAGGCATTAATTTACTTGTAATAAAACGAGGATAGTGATAAATTGATTGAACGAAGTCGAATGAATATTCAATGAGAGTGGGCATTAGGCAAATTCATTTCACCGACGTTGGAAACGCTGAAGACCCACTTGAGCTCTTTTACTCGGTCGGATACCGAAGGATTTGGGAATGTTCTCCCTCCCTCATCCATTTGATTAATTTGTGTGAGCGTTCCATTTGGAAGGAGCAAGAATAAAATGACAAGCCATGAACTTGACAGAACTGCTCAAATAAAGGCGCCGGAATGCTAAAAAAAAAAACTGAGAGCATTCTTTCGCCTATCACGAAAGACGTCACCATCACCCTCCAACATTCCCGACAAGATTAGCGACGAAGGCGTGCAAGGATGCGGCGGTGAAGGGAAGGACGACTACCGGTCTCTCGTCGCCCGTGGCCGTGCCGAGAATTTCCGAGAGGTCTTGGAAGATTCCTCGTGGAGATGAGGGAAGTGGATCGGTGGAAATTGAGCGGAGATGCGAAAGCGAGGAGCGGATCGCCATGTGCGGGGGATTGGCCGGTGGGAATAGGAGTGCGTGGGGTGGATTGAATGAAAGATATGGGCGGAATGGCAAGGAGAGAGAGGTCGGTGGGGGGGAATTCATTTTGGGGCTGTGCTGATTCACGAAACAAAGGAAGACAGCTGTAAGCTAAAACGGAGGGACAAAACGGAGACAGCAACGAAGTAACACATAAGTAATCTAGAGGAGTAATTTTTCAATCATCCAGGGACTATATTTATATACCATCACAGCTGTGACTATATTTTCATATAAGGTTTTCAAATCGCCCTCTAAAAAGCTGGTATTACTTTTATATGAGCCTTAGGAATGTGACAAACGTTTTAGACGTCCCTCAGACTTTATATTAGGATGATTGGTAAAGATTGACCTCTTCGAGTTAAAATTTTAAAAACTCTTTTATAATTTTACAGAAAATTAAATTAAAGAGATTCGTAAAATGAATCGTAAAAAGTGACTTAAACCAACTCCTATTCAAAATTTGAAGGTATTGCAACTAATTTAATGGACTGGAACAAACCCAAGCTTTTACAATTTTCCAAATAATGTATCTCGAATATAACAATTTTTGCCATAAAATATTTTGATGTTCCCATCAAATTGAGGTCTTCCCATTTCGTAAGTCTTCACGTTAAACCCCACGAGGAACATAGAGCTCACCAAGTGGCACAGGAGAAAACGGAAGGAAACAAGAATGAGACGGAGAAGGAAGATGGGAAGGGAAGGCAGTCGAATGAAAAGATAACGGAGATGAAAAGCCTTGTTTTGGGGACGTCTTTTGATTAAGCCCCAAAAGACTGAAGCAGAAGAGGGGTCTCCTTTGGGAGGCGAATGTAATGGTTTCACCGGATGCATACTCGTTTCCCCGAAAGTCAAGTAATACAAAAATAGTGCACTTTATCTAGACCGTTTCAGAAAATAATATGCGCCGCTAAATGCACAGTGTACCTAGAAGAAATTAGCAGAAGGCACCGAGTAACATTCTCAATATCGTCACTCCCCTCCGTCTAACAACATTTGATGGAGAGGAGCACTTTGCAGCTCCATTGACCTTGGGAGAAAAATTGAACCGAATTCTGTGGCCAAGACTCCCCTTATCCAGCAATTATTATTATCCACTTCTCGCTGCTCTCTTTCATTGCTGACGACACTTCCGGCTTCATTCAGTTCCATCCCAGATTCCCTCCCACCAGGCGGATTCATTTCCAAGGTCGGCGTTCTTTTTTCTCATTTCCGGGGGATTTGACTCGATTTAGTCATTTCCCTGATAGCGCTGCCCGCTGCGCCTTCTTTCATCCCTCGAGGACTTTGTCAAAAGATCTGGAACGTTCTTCGCATCAAAATATCCAGAAACTTCTCACGAGATTAAGTCGAGAGCCGACGGTATGTATTCCTTTCTGCGCCTCAACTTGAGAGTCCTTAAGTGAATCGTAGGATATTTCAATGGAAAATCTCCAGGAAAATACCGTTTCCTCTGAGGTCTTATATCTGTTCATGTTCCCTAACATAAGATTTTTGAGTAATTTCTCTGCAATAAATGGCCATCCTACGATTACGATTCTATCAGATGAATTGCGATTTAGACTACATCATGACGAAATCTCATTCATTCACGAGTCTTTAAAAATGTATGCGCCGGATGGAAATTATTTTACATAATTGTAACAACGCTAATTTCCATCTCGAGGGTTCAAGCACTCATTTACATTTAATTACATGAAATTACAATTTTAAGGATAATTTTAGAATAAACTCCTAAAATGCTGCCATACTTGTGAGTATAATTCTCTCTCCGTTTTTTCCCTCGGAAGATTTCTCCCACGATCGTGACCACAAGCCTCGCCACAATTAGTCTGTAATTACCCCACTTATGAAATTCGAGCAGAACTCGTTGCTGAAGTTATCACTCAAGGGTATCGGCTATCGTAAACAAACTGCGCTAATTTCGCATTTTTCACCAAAATAAATTGAATTAACTTCTCTGCGTATTGTTATGACTGGGAAACATGCAATGAGGTTGGAGAAGAGATTCCCAATCGTCGAAGGTAAATACATTCCGGCAGTAGTTTGAAAGTCAGTTTTTAATTAAACTGAATTATCTGGGTCAAATTCAACTGTTTAAAATATCTCGTTTGTGGAATTTCTATTAAAATGAAAGAACTCTTGGTATGTCAGTTAATTGAGAATATGAAATCAAGCATTGAGACTATTAGCGAGTTGTGAGGTATGAGCGTAAATAAGTCCGCATTTATTTGTCTTAGCGCCATCATGAAAGTTTACTTAGATGAAAAGAGAAGTAGACGGAAATTTAGGTATATGAATGTAAACCGTGTTGGTCACTGAGCTGTCTCTCAAACTAATAGCTGCTCGACTCAGTCGCGTAAAGTGAATAGGGAAGTTTTTTTGTTAAATTTCGCGCACCAACAACTTCGGCAACGAGGCTGTATTGTCACGTATAAATATGGTGCGTGCTTCTTACCACTCGATTAACATCCAAACTGGAGTCACATAATCGAACCCTAGAATGGGTAATATTTGAATCCTTTTGTCGCAATAAATTGTATCTCACCCTTTTTTTCAGAGAAAAAATATTTATCTTTGTAAACATTTTTGCACTCTCTTTGTGAAAAACAATATCTTCGCGGAAAAGACTAAATCTCGTCCCGAGAATCACGACCGCCCCCACGATTTCCCGCTGATGAAACTATTCTCTCGCAATTTGTGATGGAGGGCATTGGAGGAAGGTTGACGTGATGTAGTTAAGAGAAGGGTCGGCGCGGGTGGGAGAGATAGGCGAGAGCTGGTGTGAACGAGGAGGGGAGGGGAGAGGTAAGAGGAGGGGAAGGAAGGTGGGGGTTTAGCTCCCATTCTGCGGTTTGGATGCGTTAGGGATTGTTGTGGAGAGGGCGGGGCATTGGTGACCGGTGGTGGCAAAGGCGGTCACTCAGCGAGACGCAAACACACACATGGCCGCCGAAATATCGGAACGAGACACCGTTTCTCTTGTCCGCCCACGACTCTTTGACCGTTCTTAAACAATTCCACGCCTGATAAGTGCGCCATAAATGCTCAAACCATCTCCTTCAAATAATTTGAGATAAGCTGAGGTTATTCAAATGTGCCCTTTTTATTAGCATCGTTTTACTAATAGGTTCCATTACGTTTGCTTCATTCAGGTACCTACAATGTTTCACCTTCAACCAGTCGGCGTCTATAGAAAGAAGTATTTAAGTAGTTCTGTCGCAAACCGGTCCATAAATAGATAATACATAGCCGCAATTAATTAGGTAATTAGCGGCCTGAACATAATTAAGACACCACCTGGATGAGTGGTGAAACATTGATCATAAAGTAGCCAAAGGTGATGGAATTCGACAGTAAAATGAAGTGAAGTAATATTTCGCGGAAATCTATAGACAAATATTAATACGCCTTTTATATTCAATATGGCTTCTTTTATTTAACAATTCTCTTTCTCTGTTGATCTAAATTAGCACTCCTCTTACATAAAAGCGTTTAAAAATTATTTCGGTAATTTCCCTTCGAATTACATAATACTATTTTAAGCTCATCGATTCAAAGTTTACTGCAATAGTTGGCTTCATCATCATGAATGTTAATTTGATTTGGATTTCGAAGAAAATCAATACTAATTCCCTTTTTATACGGCACCTGTGTCTCATGGTAGTGGGCTCTCTCCCTAAGCTCTCATTCCCTTCCTCCTCCTCTGTCTTTGAATTAGTTTTCTGTTGCCGGCACAGCTTCCTAATGCGTCATATGGATACAAATCTCGAGTCATATCGTTGCATGTTTGAACATTGCCACGAGATATGCGGATAAGTCGATTGCAAGGGGGATGAGTTCAATTCCGTAGTCCATGCTGATTTTTTGCGGCCTTTATTTCAAATTCTACAGCTATCCGTATTAATCGCGCGAAATAAAGGCTTTCTTTGGCTGTAACCTGTGTTCTTTGGTGTTAATGGCATGATCTGCCCAGGATTAATCATGAAGAAAACGGCAAAATGTTTTGCATTCCCAAGCTCGGTTGCCCCGCAATTCTCATACTTTTTACAGTAGATATTTACCCTTTTCAGGTGGTGGGGTTACACAATTTATAGTAGAGGAAGTTGTCGACAAACAGCTTCTATTGCTTTTACTTCCATCGCATTGTAAAGTCCATCATCTGCATGTGAAGTTGTAGAAATAAAAAAAATCTACCAAATACAGTCTATTTTTAATTCGGATGCTTCGGATTCCAACTCATTGGTCGTAAATCCAGAAAAAGATATGTCATTCGTTAGTTCACACAATTATTTGCAAATTAGATACTTCGCAGTTTTAATGCTTATTTCTCCTTTCAATATTTTTCTTTTTCGAGAAGGAGTTAGATGAATTCGCGGCGCAAATAATACCCGAGTCTTAATAAATTGGTCATTTTAGAAAAGAAAACTTCCATATAAATCTTTCGAGTTTAATATTTAAATGTATGAAAATTGGTCACCTCACAGACATCTACTGACTATAACAAGTTTATGCTTATCAAAATTCGTAATTAAAAGTTAATTGTAACCATCAACTATTTTAACTATTTCAAAAGAAATTGTACTCTAATTGCTAAACTTCGGCATATTAACAACAGACAACCATATCACATAATCACGTAATTAAAACGAAATAGCTTTTATCAATCTCAATCCAATATAAGTTCATAATCACTATTTCATCATTGGTTGATTGATTTACTAATTTTCACTTAACCAAAGTTTAGAAGTTTAATTGATTATGAAAATTAATAGGCTCTTTACATAATTAAAGATTATTTTCAAATGTCACCATTTTTGGGTATAAATATTGTTAATCCACAATTCAACTGCATGCTGAAATGATGACATAACTTATTTTAACACTAAAACGATATTAATACTAGCCACCTCTGTCTGAAGGTAGCTTTGAAAAAAGAGCATTGCTTTGAAACTTCCCCTCGCAGTGACCACCTTTCTTTATAAGATTGTCCACCATTAACTTTGAACGGTGGGTAGCTGTGAATGTATGAATAATGAAAAGTCAAATAATCACTCAGCTGTGAGGCAATTCAGTCAATTTTCAATTTAAAATGTGAAACTTCAAAATTATCGTAGTAAGCGAGCTTTGGAAATACATTTTATGTAACGAAATCATTTAGTAAAACTGTGTCAAATTAACACTTTTCGACTTCGCGAGTCATTTTTAGCTACAACTTAATATTAAGCAATCTTGAATATTTATCGTCCAATCCTGAACATATCCTGACGACAATAAAGAAATAATTCTCATACGGTGATTCTAAATGGCATTATTCTCTCTCCACTTCCGTCCGAAATCCCTCTCTTTCTCATCCTGTGTATCATATTCAATTCCTCTATCTAATATCTCATTTCTCTCTCATATTTCTCTATCTTAGGTCTCATATCAGCTATGCGCCATCTCCTTTATTATTTTCGTTGGGCCTTTTTAAAATTATAAATGTTCTTTCAGAACTAGAAGTGGTTTCATTTTACCATATGAAATCATCCAACAAATTTTGTGTAATTTCACGGATAATACAATGAAGTATGGCAACCATAAAACAGTGATACGGATCCACTTGAAACCCATGGAGCGACAGCAGAGAGGGCCCAAAAGCGCACAAAGGATATTTTAAAATTTTACAATTTGTTTCACGCATAACGAACTTGCATTTCATTGTGGACGCTTTTGTTCACGGAAAAATCAACCTCAAAGCCAGGCATTTTCAATACACAATATTCACTTCAAAATGCCTTTTTTTCATTCCGACCTTGGAAAACTAGGTTACGTGAAAAATTCATTACTTAAACAAGATTGGTTATCATGAAATGATTTCCACAACTTTATTTTTAATCCTCTCTAATGATTTTGCCGTAAGGATCACACAAAATTTCAAGTTTTTTATTGCTCTCTCACTAAAATGCTAACTAAATTTCGCAATTTTATTAGATAATAATTACCAGATCGGCGAAAAGCTAAATGAACAATTTCATTTTCCGAAGCCATGCATTCAAAATGACCCACTACTCAAAATTATTGGAGGACGAGCTGATTTATGAAGTGAGCAGGGTAATTTCATTCCGTAAAGTTACGTTTGAGCTAATAACGTAGACTATTTCTTCATTCATGGAATGATAAATATTTTACTTGGAGTTAAATCACTGATTGTAACTTTTGTGGACCATGTCATTGATTGAATAAATACTTTCGGGACACTGCCCAGCAATATCCTGAAAGTATTATTTAACCAAAGAATCAAGTGTGCACGTCACAATTCAATATACCGTTCCAACGGTTGACTACTGAACAGCTTGAGAAAAATGGTACATAATTAGGTACCAGCATTGCTGAACTCGACTATGGAATAATCAAATTACTTCTATTCTAATCAGTATTATAAAGGAAATAAAGTGGCATCACTCATACAATATCGTGAAACCTTAATTTTTTTGCGTGAAGCCCAAAGGTCATTTTCCATTCGGTTCAATATCCGTCAGTCACGCGAAAGCTTGAAGAGATCGCTCCATGAATACGGGAAGAAAGGAAGAGGCCGGCAATAAATAAATAAACACTGAATATTGAGGCAAGAGCCATTCTAGTATTTTATATCCTAGACGATCAAACAGATAATTTTCTTATGTAAATACAAGGCGTTCAGGGAAACTCATCAAACCTCTTCAGGAACCGCAATCAACAATATCATACAAATCTTGGTATGTATTTATGAAACGCCAACCTTACCAACAAATGAGGCACTTTTATTTGACTTATTTTAAGTATCCTCCCAATGGACTATCCAGAAAACATCATCTAGAAATTAAATAAAATATTGGCCACTTTTACGGAGGTATTCTCGCTAGAGGTTTTCCTTCGAACTTATCCAAACATAAATGGTCATTTTTCCAAATATTATCCGTCGCTGTCAGTTTCATCTGGTTCTTTTTCCTTCCACAGTTTTCAATCAGCCATTCATCTGTCAAGCTACCGCATTTATCGTCATTTTCCTGTTCTTCTTATTTCTATCCTATGTTTACCCTCATCGACCGATATTTATAGCCTCGCCGCGTCAACACCGAACAGGGCACAGTCTTCTCGTATATCTCACTCCCTCTCTGAAATAAGTGGCGCATCATGGAACCCGACCCTTTGTAAATGCGCTTGAACGAGCGATGAATTTATTCCGGATACTCAATCATTCCTAGCCACACCCACGAACAACGCCGGAGGAAGATTTAGTTTTTCAACTTTCGTAGCTAAACAAGGATTCGTGGAGAAAGAGGCGTGAAAAAGGATCAAATTTCATCCGTTTATCAGGACTTTCACTTTCCTTAGCATGGTGTAAACAGTAGTTTCATTGTTATGACGAGTTATGACCAAATATCAACACGAAAAAATGTGGTATTAAACAATCACTACGGCAAAATAACTCATAAATCAGCTAAATACCCAACTCTAAAATGTATCTTTCTTGAGAACGAAAAGCTCGTTTTATGGGCATTCCAGGCATAAATGATTTTAAATTGGCCTTGAAGTGATTTTGAGGGAATCATAAATCGTATGCACTATTGAACATAACGGGAGAAGAATGAAAAACGAATTGAAAAGTTAAAAGCAGTCTTGTTTCTAATGCAACGATATTTAATTTAGCATTAATAAAACCCTGCTCATAGTACATGAATTTTTATAAATCTCAAATTTCATTATTGCATATTGAATTTTTAATTGGCTTCATGATTAATCACCTTCTGAAGATAATTGGAAGTGATATTCTTGAAATACTTATGATTTTATTTATACATTAATTCCCATCATTTGCGTGACAATGTGGCCGAAGTGAGCAGCAAAACTGCGCCATAAAGCTTGGCCTTGGAATAATTAAATGGTGCGCTTTTTATATATCTGACGAGAGAAATCAATGAACCCAAATAAATCCATTGAAACTCTCCATTTACTATGTCCAAACACTTTATCGTTTAATCGTGCTCAAGTTGACTAGTGATGGAGTACCTTAATAAATCATTCGAATTCCATATCAGAGTTAGAAGACTGAAATTCCATAATACGGAATTTCTAACTTATAATAAATTTTGAACTTGGTATTTGATTTCGTGAAATCCAATGAATTTGGCTTTGATAATATTTTTCATGCTTTCTAGGTTATAAAGTCAGTACTTCATTTGAGAGTAGAGATTTACACTTTGGCATTTACTTCCAGATAGCACCTAATTTTTTTATTTACCCAACATACGTATCAATTGATCAATCTCAATTGATACCCTCTTTAATCATTGCCCACTAACATATTTTCTCATTTTAAGCTCAAATCTTCCTCTGACATATTCAGGTCCACTTCTCATTCGTTAATTCAGTTGAATTTCAGCATTCTATCAAGGCTTTAAATCTTTCTAGCTCTTGTAATAACCAAAAGAGAATTAGTCATTTTCATTTTGAATGCTTCCCCTAGGATAATGCAGGTGACTGGCGCAGCTATGAGATTTAAAGTCCCTCCCCCTTGTTATCCCCTCAAAATTGTATCTGCTTCCTCTCGCTAGTCCATACTCTCCACTATCTGAATACCCTCTCTCCGTATTCCAAAATGGATCATTCAGCCCTCGCCCTGGATCCACTTCCAACCAACAACTCTCCAGAATCGTTTCAGCTCCTCTTTTGCGACGGTATTGCTGTAAAGAGTAAGCAATTTTTCTCTGGAATAATACTAAGTTTCACAACTAATTTGAATGCTTCAACTCATTTTCAATTTATATAATTCAAGGATCAAAATTCAAATTTCCTCGTTCTTTCTCCTTATACCCTAGATCAAATAATTCCTTTCAAACTTGAGCTTTTGCTTCTTAAGCGCTAGCTCCATAATGTGTGGATATACGTAATTTTAACTCAATTTCGTTAATTGTATATTCTGTACCAAGATAAATACTGGAAGAAATGAATTAGATTAATGAAAATTCAATGCAACAAATAAGCTTCATATTTATTCTTAGCGTCCATAGATTGACAGCGTCTATCTTCCGAGTCATTTCACTGATTAACTAAACTATAATTGTCAAGTATATTGAGATGATAAAAACTTTTACAAAATTCTCCTTGTATATAGCGCATCATAATTATAATAACATAAATAGATTACCTAAAATAGGGACTGAAGTTTTAGGAATGTATTCTATTGAATGTTATCAAAAATTACTCCACCGTTAAAGGAAGAGAAAAAATAACTAGCTCCCAATGCAAAAATGAATGCGTTAACCACAACCAAAGTCAAATCCAAGTTCCCGCTAGAAATTGTTTTGATTATTGGGCCCAGAGCATGCATTAAAAAAGTGCTGAGAGCATAGTTTACATGGTACGTAGAAAGTTAATGAAAAGACTGAGTAACTACAGAAAACAAGACCCCTTTCATATTCCGGTCTAGGTAAGACGACGACTTCACAATGGGGCAGCAAGGAGAGTTAAAATTAGATTGAGAGCCAGCTTCCAAATATAGGCCGCGTGGAAGAAAATTCCGGTACGAAGCACAGGTGTTCAAGAGTCACATCCGTAATACATTATGAACCACCGTGAGTAGGAACTTGCATTGAATTTTTAAAAAAACCCAGAGGAGAGACTTCGCGACAACGAAAAACTGGAGAGAAGTCGGACGTCCATATCAGAGATCACCTTCGTGTCGGATGGCCACCGCAGGTCCGTTCTTGTTCAATGCCTTGTCTCCCTTTCCCTACTCCTACCTCACGCGACGTCGCCGAGAGTCCGAATACCGCGCGAACCGATCAAGGACGTCCGTCTGGGCTGAACAGGCAGGACGGAATCGCATTAGAGGCCCAGTGGCTGTGACAAGGCTCGAGCATTTGCGGAGTGGGGCCCTCCGGTTGAAGCCTCCATGGGCGTGGGAATTCCCAAACTCAGGTCTTATCGAATGAGAAATGCATTGAGCAGGTGAGGAAAGAGGAAATATGAGGAGTTGATGCGATACATGATTGTAGAAAAGAGAAGCAAAGCTTTATTTTAAATGAGATATCAGACTGAATGGAGTCACATTTAACATATCGCCGGTACGTCAATTACATAATTATTGCCTAACGTTTGAGGTCCATTACTTCTACATTTTGCACCATAAACAATTAGGTGTAATCATAGGTTTTAGGATGGATAAAAGTTTGGTGATTTAGCTTAGTGTTAAGTCTAAGTGGAGACATGGAATGGGATAGCAAAACTAAGTTGTCTCAGGCATGATTTCATGGAATTTACTATACATTGTGAATTAAGTAACTTTGTTATTCCAAATAAATTTTATTTAAGACAACCCGTAGACCACAACCATGTCGAAACCCGGGTTGTGGAGTAACAAAGTTAATTCATATACAATGGGACAGCAAGTTAGAATTCAACTTAGCCACAACTTCACACCTCACTGTTAATATTTCCAACTCTAACGGATCATATTTTCCCAGTGAATTTAAAATTTCAATCTTGAAATGGTTAAACGAGCGTACAATAAAATTAAAGTTCCCAGAATACACCAGTATGTATTGAAATGACGCTTCGAATACTGGTTTGTGAGAAGCTTTGGACGACCTTCTCTACACCTGCTGTAGACCTAGCCTGAAGACTCTATGAATATAGCTGAAAAATGTATACCACGCAACTAAAAAACTAGCGCGGAATATTCGCCCTTTCTAGCCTGATCGTATTTCATGTAAAAAACTAGTCTATCTCCTTTTTTGCTCCAAGAACCTATTCATTTCCTCGCTTCTTCAATGATGCGTTTGGATCTATCTGGGAGCCCTTGAAGGGAGCCTAAGGAGATGGCCTCCGGGAAATCAAACGGAGGTGGAGGGAAAAGATTGGAGAGGAAGCTGATAGAACCACTTCCTTCAAAGACCATACGGAATAGCTAGTATTTAAGAGAGAGCCTTTCGCATTCCCTATCCCTTCTAACATCGCCCACTCCATTGCGCATCTCAGCATTACGAGAGGGGCTCCATTTGACCTTGGGTCGATACCCGACGCGGAAACGTCGTCTCCTTTTTTGGAAGGATGTGGAAAATATGACGAGAGGGCAAACACGACCCCACGATCAGAGCGCAGAAAGCGTTATGGCGTTTGCTCAGCGGCGGTGTGCATCGCACGTGAACCGTAGCTCGGTAAATAACGCGCGGGGAAAAGTGGGGCGGATCTAAGGAAAAGATGGGCCGAGGTGATGAAAGATGAAAATTAGAGAAAAGGAGGGAGGATGAAAGGGCGAGAAGGACGATATCTATGAGCCTTGACGAGGAAGATGAAAGGGGATTGGCGAGGTCGAGAACGGCACGGATGAGAAAGAGATTTCAAGGACAGTGTCGTGAGGGGAAACAGGCTCCTCATTTGTGCGCTCTTGGCTCGAAAGGTTTGAATTTATGTCGTCAGTGGGTCCCTGGATAAAAAAACTCCTGCATCTCATGCATCGGAAATGTCTTCCAGTAATTTCCTTATCTTTTCGGTATTGAAAAATTCTACCTCCTTTCCGCTAGGCAGTAGCATTTTAGGCAATCAAAATCATCAGGTCCCTCACAAGGCATTCATCTCTTCGCACCAGTAGGCTACCATTCGGAGAGCATGGATTCCACTTACGAACAAAGAGTTTTGATTACATTACAACTCAACCTATTCAATTTCCGCCGTGATTGTAATAATATGAAAAATTATTTTTAAAGATTTGTATCGGGATATTGTAGCTTCCATTTCACGAAATATAGTTGTAACCGGAAATCAAAACATTCAAGTAATGGTCCACTAATATTTTTATTATTTACGACCCGGATTTCCTGGTACGTTTCCAGGTACTCATTGTCATTACTGTCATTACGTGACGAAACCCGGGTCGTAAATAATAAAAATATTAGTGGACCATTACTTGAATGTTTTGATTTCCGATATGGAGAGGTTCCACAAAGTGAAGCCTGAATTTATTCCCGTTGTCTCAGGCGTAACTTTATGGAATTTGCTTAGCATATTCAATGAGAAGCAGTAACTTTGTGATTCCACATTATTAATTGTAAACGACCCGGGTTTCGACGTAGCACGTCATCATCACCTGATGATGACGTGCTACGTCGAAACCCGGGTCGTTTACAATTAATAATGTGGAATCACAAAGTTACTGCTTCTCATTGAATATGCTGAATCTATTAGTTATATAGCTGTAACCATATGGAAACTCTGACGTAGATATAAAGGGAAAAATATTTTACTTGCGCCAAAAAATGGTGAAAATATCATCCTACATCACATGATTTTTTGATATGCCGTGGAATGCAGTTACATACGATTTATTTCAATTTTCCTCAATTTACACCAATTAAATTCCTGATGGTAAAGAATTAGTTCGTAAGCCTTTGTTATAATTCACAAGATTCAGGTGGAACACCTATACATTGACCCGCGACATTTATGAGAAGATAATAATCCGCAACGATATGAAAAAGGAAAGGTTTCACTCATGAATTCCTTCTTCGTAAAGATTTATTAGTAAAAAATAGGATCACTTTCTCTATCACCTGGTGTAAAAGCCACAGAATTGAAAGCAATTTTGCCGGTGATGAAAATTTTCCAAAACGACTTTTGACTTCATCCATTACAAGTACCTTGTGCGCCTAGATTATGCACGTGATGGGAAATCATCAAGAGGAACTAACTACTCTGGTACTATCTGAGAAACGCCGACTTAATTTTGCATAAGCGGAGCCATTAACACTTTCCCTCAATTTTCTCCGCTCCTACTTCGGCCATATTTCTCTCAAAGAAGCACTTCCATATTGGAACAATCACAGCGGTATCTCTCTTCCGAATTTCCCGGCCCCGTTCCTCCCTATCCTCGAATGAGGTCAGAGGGTAAGTACTCGGCGTTCACGAGAAGGGGTTGAGCGAGGAGAGAGGGGAAGGTTAGGGGGTGACGATGCGGCTAAGGGGAGATGAGAGGAAAATTTTGGGAGAGAGAGCTTAGAGAGAAAGAAAAAAGTAGAATTTGGGGGGACTCGGAAGGTGAGACGAAGGGGGAAGATAAGTTGACAGATGGGAGGGCCTAAGATGGTTGCCGAAGGAAAGAGGGTCTCTACGAGAGGAAAATACGTGAGAGCAGCATGTGTGCGCTAAAATCAGCTTCGGGACTTCTCAACATGGGTTTTGATTTAATACCAAAGGAAAACTATCGAACTAACTTCAACGTGCACCAGCAAAGAGGCATCACCTACACATTCTCGTCACCATGCTGTACACGTCAGCTTGCACCTGGAAGAATCCCATACGCTGGGTACGAAGAAATGATTTTAAAACTGACGGATATGGGATGAACTTTTATTTAATGTAACAATGTGCGTAACAAATATATGATGATTGCTATACTTTGATTAAAAAACTATATAATGATTACCACCATGCTGATAAAATAGTATTATCACATCAATCTTCTCGTATTACCAGTTACGCTTGTTCTTTACGGAACTTGTGAGGTTTTTTCCTGTTGAACTGCCAAAACTTGTCAGTTAGTCGTTGTATTCATATCATATGTTTTAACATCACAAACCTTAAGTCTAGCATGACCCAGAACTATATAACGTTAACAAAATAGCTGTCTTTTGAGTGGATTCTTTGAGTGTTTTCTTCAGTTATTTGCTTTGGCTACGTGCAGGATAATACTTTTGAAGTCATTAAGACAATGATATGGATGGAGATGGACGGCTTCTTATTATGGACTGTCCACTATCGTTGTTTACTACGATATTCCTTTAGTGCTTACAGAATAACGCACAAATTTTGTAATTTTACTATGTTTCCCATTGGTAAATGGAAAGTCAGCATGCATTTTCTTTTTAATATACTTTCTTCTTAAATATAGGTACTTTTTAATTTAATAAAATTTGTAATAATCTGCATTTCCGGTGAAAACTACAGTAAAACTGAATAAAATCCATAGCACAAAGAAACTTATATCAGTAACATGAGATACTAGCCATAAATTTCGAACAGATTGGGGATAGCCATGCTTTTCATCCGCCCATTCGTCTATTTCGTCATACTATACAAAGGAAAGTAAGGAAAGAGCAGGGATGACTAATGTGAAAAAAACCTGATGGCGTGACAGCCAAAATTGGTCGCTAGTGCTAAATAAATTGTGGAAGACACAAATTTTTATCTTGTTTATTATGACTTATGTGGCTGTTATTTCGGCTGTCAGGCTACAGTTTGAAGACATGATGACCTCTCCATCCACCTCAATAGACAGTTTAGATTGTAGCTATGACAACACAGAGTGACAACACAGACAGTCAATCTCAGTAATATCTCACTCCGTTCGCGCTTTTAAGGCCTATCTTTCCTATACATCAATCTAGAGCCCATCCTTTCTCTCGATGCACTTCATTTCCACTCTTGTTTCGCATTATTTCATTCGTATACCAAGAAATCTCGACGTCCATCCCTTGGACTCAAACCCGGTCCTGGCAAACCCCGCATCCACTTACTCCCCAGGGGAGAATCGTACCGCTTACATAAACCTCTCGGAAGAACAAGAGGGAGGCTCACCTCGAGCTCCTCCCAGTCCATCCTCCGCCCCAAGGGGGCATTCGATGCGGGGCAGAGAGGGCGACGCGGGCTGAGGAAGAGGGAGTGTCAGGGCGGGAGTGGGAGACGGGTCTCCGGTGAGCGTCGAGCGGTGTCCTCTTCGCTGGCGCTTCAAAATCAATGAAGGCATGTTTCCCTGTAAATAGAGCGGAAGACTACCCGCGGAGAAGATACAAGTTAGGCAAGTGTTTCTCAAACTTGAGCAAATTTCGAACAGTTATTTTCTCGCAAATGTTTTTTTATAGTTTTTCATTTTAGACTTCCTTTAAAACCAAACACCATGTACACAGGTAAGCGGAGTTGTGCGTTACTGAACAAGATAGCACTCATGATGCTCAAATCTACAAGCTGCTAATGCATTTTAAATTATTTTGTACGGGTATGAATTGCAAAACGCCGACTTCGGTACGCTCATACTATCCCTCAAATTGATGGTAGGTGCAAATAACTCGCACATTAGCGGTATTACGTTCTTTCTGCTTCAAGCAATTAATACAAGTCGCATTCAGACTACTCAGATGAATAGACTGAGGCGAAAATGTCTGCAATAAACATTAGATATAGAGAACAAAGAGATCAGACTCGAATGAACGCACACGTATACACGCAAGGCATACATCGAAACTCAATCCTGATCCTTGTATTTTGGGCATTTCAACGAATTATGTAAATGTTCTACTCAAATAAAAAAATTTGCGATGCAAACCGTCATTCCCTAGTACCATCTGAATTTGATCATTACATTATGCAGATAAACTTTTTTGTAACGAGAGAAAAAATAAATTGACGATATTAAATTAACCTTATCATGGAGTCGGCGTGAAAAAAACTCCTGAACCCTACACTTGACCAGTAATGACAAAAGAGAACGATATAGCCGTTGAAATAAGAATTATGGTCAATCCTTTTTTATTGCAAGGCAATGAAATCGAACTATATTTCAATATTATTCATCGAACCTTCATTAGCTTACCTATGAAAATGGTCTTCATTTATTATTAATTTTTTCTGTCGTAAACAAATTCATGCTTCATGAATAATACTACTCTTATCTACATCAAAAACTTTGAATAACATTTCATTTTTAAGATCATATAATTAACTTACAACTATCATAAATATCGTATGAATTATATCGGAATATTTAGATACTATACTTATACTCAGAGTTTTTGATATTTCATGATATATCACTTAAGCTCATGCCGGTTATTGCGGAGCAATATATGTACTACCTGAAAGATGTTACTTCTAAAAGAGAAAACGTATGCTATAATAGCTTAAAGGGTCTAATTAGCGTGCAATTTAATTTACTGTCGAGGCAGTTCTCGCTTTAATAGCATTTAGAAGGAGAAAAAACTGGTATCACTTACCATTTGAAGCAAAAGGCAGAGAGTGAGGCAAGGATAAATATAGAAAAAACGCCATCGGGTCCGAGTTGTTTTGTTCTCGGGAAAATTGAGGTCAAGCGAAGGGAGGCGGAATCTATTTACGTGTGCTTCGGACGAGATGGAATCCGTCCCATCTTGTAGCATGTTTAATTTGCTCTCCCTCACGGATTTGCACGAAAAGAAGAAAAAAGTATTCGACAGACTATTTTATTGTCCTTTTATTCTTCAGATACTTAAATACGTTGATTGAATTCATTAATTATGAATTCCGCAAGTTAAAAGTAAAACTTAATGCATAATAATTTGCAAAACTCTAAACTTAAACATACTTTTCCCACTGAGTGACTCTGCTTGTTAAATCTAGGTGATAATAAATGCACATCACCGTCGGCCTCCTCATAGAGACCCAGATTTTAATGTGACCAGATCTTCGTTAAGTCTGGCCACATAATAGTCGTTTGGTACCTTTGTCAAGTGATAATCGATCCCTTTCTAACGGTACCCGTGAACTTATCCTCTATCTAATATGCCATTAACTCCAAATATTCTACCCCTCATTCATAACAAGTGCTATTAGCCCTGTGAAGAATAAACTATAATATTCTACTGCATGAGTAACGTTAGCAAAAACACTGATCCTCGATATCAACATTTTAACACGGCAAAAATGTTTTGATTCGTTTACAAAATACTACACAGCTTTTCAGAAAAATGAACTAGTCTAAAATCTAAGCCTAGCATAAGGAAAAACAATGTCAGTCTAATTTTATTTAGAAATAAAATATTCCAATGAGGCTGTGTTCAATTTAAATGTGTTCAAACCAAAAAACCCTGCGAGTTTTTTTTAAATTTTAATGTGGCGATTACCTGTTCAGGAATTTACTTTCGTCTATTAAATTTTTGTATACATATTAACCATAAGGAAAACTTGTCTCCTGGATTCCGGGATCTGTGAGGAATTACTAGCTCCTTAGCAACCTGATAAGTTTAAAAGAAGCTATTTTCTTGAACGCTTACCAATTTTCCTTTCAAAAGGTAAGCTAGCACATAACCAGAATTCCCCTCCAAGCCCATTTTAATTAATTCTATCTGTATTGATTTGTCCAAAAACTTGCAAGCAGACTTCCCGGCGAGAAATATTGAGAATACGATTTCAGAACATCGTGAGTTGATGAATAATTGGTCGCGGCAGCCTGAATACGGTGCGTTGAGGTTCATTCTTCTGTCATCTTGAATAGAATTCTCGGAAAGACGCGAGGGAGAGACGATGAGACGGGTCGTTCCCTATTCATAAGCTGGCCCATCGTAAGTTTCTCACCGACGACCATAGCGTGAGACAGGGGTTGATGGAAGAATGAAACCTCCCCTACTGTGATATTTTCCAATTCGTTTAAAACTCGGCGTTCACCCATCGGTAACAAAATATCTATGCCATTTAATAAATATCACCCAACGACAACCCCATTTGGAGCCACCTCTTAACAACGGGCAATCGTTTCTTCGATGTAGTGACATATCGGTTCTTTGTGAAGAAAAACTCACTTTTGAAACACCTCGCATGGAGGCTACGATTTTCCTCCCACCATATGAAGCTGTGAAAAATTTGTATAGGATATTTCTCGCTTTTGGACAATTTTCACGGCTTCCACTAACTACTGACCATTTTATTTATAAATATTATAGGACCATATATATATATATATATAGTAGACATAAATATAATATAGGACCATATATATAATATAAATATTATAGGTTTATAGGACCAATCTAACAGAAATTTTTGTTGACAAGTCGTTCCATAAGATAGCAAACTAATGCTACCATTTTTACCAAAATGAATTAAGCAGTACGGTAGTGTTCCTCTTTTACATGTCAGGAACTCAGAGTTAGACGGTAAGTATCGGAAATCTTAGATGCATATGAAATCTCTCTTACCTGCAACTCAATCCTCAATCAGAGATCTACGAAAGGGTAATCGTTACATTTGTCATTTCAAAATTGCTGCTGATAACAACTGACCTATACCATGAATATTTTCGCAAAAATATCCTACCAATCAGATGATAACGCCTTAGCCAAGAGGATTATAAATTTAGACAATATCTCCGACTCGTATTGCAACTATTGGTCACTTTATGAGTTTCTCGGCCTTTACTTTGATACCTAATTTTCTTTCTTTTCCAGTGGCAGTTCAAGTTATTAGTTGAGTCTTGATAATTTTACACCTGAAACTTATAATTATTTGATTGAACATAATCCTCACAGAATAGTCGTTTTTGTAAGTTAGACTTAAATAGGGATAGTTTTTCTAGAATATCTTAACGAGTTAGAGAATAATACAGCACCATTAGTGGAAGAAAGTAGACACTATTTATATAACTACGTAAAGACATGGTAGCGGTCTCCTTGAGTCCATTGGCGTCTTTTAAAGCAAATATCTTTACGTCACATTTACTGAAACTTATTCTTAAACTAGTCTAGCAAAACTGAAATCAATAGTCATCAACTGGACACATTTGAAAGAAAAAAACTCAGCTTTACTTTCGTCCGTTTGACTTTAGCTTCATCTTCCTCGTGGAAAATCGAAGCTCTAATGCAAAGTGCTTCAAAATGCTACTGTACTTCGTGGCTAAAAATTAAAATTCCGCTGAAGCAAAAGTAATTATTACCTGCCGTTGATCCGACATCTAGAATGCCGCTGTTGGATACCAATACCCGTCGCATGCACGTATCGATGTTCGTCATCGATGGGATAAGGAAGAATTCTTAATGATTTATAGAATATGCAATTGGTGACGTCCAAGGATGTTCACGAGCGTCCATAATCCTCTCCTCCTTTGCTGAAAACAATAAGTCCATTCGGTCACTCTCTGCCAACCACCTCTGGTCGCGATACGCATCATACTTAATCCTCAGCAGCCTCAACTGTCTCGAAGAGGAGAGATGCCGCAGTCAATCCCAATCACCGCCGCGATTCACGGAGCCCCACCACCGCTCTCTCCATTTGCAGCGGCAGTTAACGTCGCCGTCAACATCCCACCTCCCCACGCTTCCCCTGCGGCGTCGCCTGAACGTCGACACTTACCCAAGTCACCGGTGCGACTCATCTGATTTAAGGGAGTACTTCTGCAGTGACGCACTACCTCTCGCCTCGCAGAGCAACCCTGAACGTCCCTGTGCACGGTTACTGGGTGCGAGGTTATGTGCTGCAGGATCGACCACGAGGTTTTTGAAATGAAGAGCGTGTTCTTCGTGAATATTCAATTTTATGGAAGTGAGAACACTGATAGCCGCGTACTAGACGCACAAAAGAGAATGTAAGCCTGTGCGAAAAGGAAAAACAAAATTTAGGCACCGAAGAGATAAAATAATAAATCTAATTCATTGTCAATCGCGGTAATCTTTCCCATATAAAACCTAACAAAATTTTTATAAGTGAAAACCAGATCTAGGAGATGTAGTTGGAAGAACGGCAGAATGAAATGTGTAAAGCCTTAGTTTCATGGTATTACAGAAGGAAAAGCTGTTCATTTTCAGAAACAAAAAACTTTCCGATGCTTAACCTACTAAATCTAAAAATTTTCAAAGCGTAAATACTGCCTTCTGTGTAAATCTACGGCATTTAAGGACAATAGTACTCATCAGTACAGCATTTTACTAAAATAAGTAGCGCCATATTTCTATAGTACGGATATAATATCTCAAGCGGGGAAAGCTGATTATGTAAAACCACTTAATTTCTTCCTTAACTTAACATAACATTGATCTTTGTGTAATAACGAAGTGATCATAAAAAATGGAACTGATCCCTGCTAAATAAATCTTATCATTCTCATTCCCATATTTTTTCCCTCCACTTTCGGAAATGATGAGTCAAACTAAGCCCACGAAGCGACTGGTGGTACAAGAAAATTTTAACTCATTATAGCTCCCCCTTCCACACCTTCTCCACTCCCATAAGCACATTCCCCTACCCATATGTTCTCCCTGCAGCGTTCCTGTCCTGCATCTCCCCTTCATTTCATCTTACCGGCATCTCCAATGCAATATCAACAAAATTTAACGAGGGTGCTTCGGATTTAGTGAATGTATTCAGGTGATGACGCCTTGGTGATTGAAACTGGTTGTGTCATTATGGCGATCATAAAAGAAATAGCATTTACTACATTACTACCTCATATATGGGTGAAGATGGCCTCTGGATAATTCAGACACTGACGTATGTTAAAAACTTTTTCCTCACGCCAGTGTGTGCTGAAATTACCTATACACGAAAATTTTCTGATTTGCCATCAGGGAAAACAATATAATAAATTTTCTTCGCCGAAATAAATAATCATTAGTACATCTTAACTCGGTGGCTTATATTTCGTTGTACATGTCATAAATTGATATTTGCGCAGTAGCCTTACGATGCAATTTGCATCAGCCGCGTATTAATTTTAAATTCGGTGCCGCTACGTGAACACCTCGAGAGAGCATCCTGGGGTCCTACGGCCCATGACCCTCGGGAGCCCACCGACCTTAACCCCTAACGTCCCAAACGTCACCTTTATGAGGGGACCACCCATAAGATCCGCCGCCGAGGACGACGGCCTTTGTTTCCTCACAGTGTCCCTCGCACCCCCTTCCCCCTCTTACCCCCACCCCCTCCCAGGATCAATATGCGTGGAGGGGGGACGACGCCCACCTCTCCCTCCGGAGCGTCACCACGGCGATGAAAATGTAAAGCGACCCTTTTGAGGGCGAGGAGGAAGGAGTAGAGACGATTTGTGCGAGGCGCTAGTGGACGCGAGAAGATACGGGGGTGAGGCGCAGGGATGCTGCGGAGGGAATGGGAGGGGAGGGTAAGATGGAGCGGTGGGTGGAAAGTGAGGCGGAGGAAGAGTGGGGAGGTGAAGAGGCCAGAGATGTGGACAAGAGAAGAGCATAATGCGGTCGCAAGTGCGGCGGATTCTCCGAAAATATTCCCATCCCTCTCACACCCCGCTCCTCCACCGCCTTTAAGAAAATCTGGCCTCGGAGAAAACCAGGGGAGTTCCAAGAATATTTTTATTTAGGTTAAGGTTATTCATGCACTTGGGGGGAGTTGCAGTGTCTTGAAAAACAAGACTTTGGCTCCTTCCAAAATAATCAAAGCCACCACCTCACTTTTACAGAAACATTCGGGTATTTTTTTGGAATTCGATTTCCTTCATCTACATATTTACCGTTTTACCAGCGAATGAGGTTATTTTCCTGGCTGTCATTAAAATTTAACAAAGGTTTTTAAATTTCTCTGTGGAAATTCGCACATGTGTGCATTGCGGGTGACTGCGTAAAAGTGGAACTCCGTGGCTAGTCCCGGATAGCTTGAAATTTGTCAGATAAGAGTGAACGCCTCTCTATGTTCAAAGTTCGATCTTTCCTCGTGGGCAGTGGCGCTAAGCGCTCAGTAGCGACTGATTGTTACATTGTATGTCCGGCAGTCGAGAACATCTAGTCCCGTAAAGCTTACAAAAATCCACAGGGGAAGGTGACGCTTCGGTAGCTTTACTGGCTAAGACACTCGGCCGGAAATCGAGGGATCCGGGTTCGAATCCCGGTCATGGCGGATGGTTTTTTCTCTGTGGAAATTCGCACATGATAGTAAGCTTTACATGGCTGAGTACGAGATTCATGAAAAATGTGAGGCAAATAATGGAATTCCTAGAGATTGTATGAAAGTTTTTTCTTCATTTACAGAAATACCACTAGCGTGCCTTCAGCCTCCATCCCTCAGACGAATTCCTAAAGTTATCGTACAAAATTTTTTCAATGCTTCGTCACTAGTATAAGAATTTTCCTGTCCTTTCTGTTGTCAATTCATAGTTTATTCTCCTTTAAAGCACTCATGCCTTTCCTTTTGTTCCTATATTTATGCTATCCATATAATTTCTTACATTTTAATTTTGCCTGAATATTACGATTGTTAGAAGATTTTGCATGGTACTGCTAATTCGACCGGAAAACAGAAGAAGATTTACTTATGATTAGAGAGATTAGTTGTATTTGAAGCCTTATCTCTTGCCAAATTAAGACCTCTTCGCGAACTTAGCTTCACCTATATCGTACAGTAAAGCCCTAAAACCCAGGATTTGTAGCATGAGGTTTATCGTGGAAACGGTATGTGGCACAGAGAATTGCCGAGCTATCTTTAACGCGTGATACCACGCACAGTAAAGATTTCCATGAGATGAGCCCTGGCCTCAAATAGCAAACCAATCTCGGCGTTGATGACAAAGGGATTTTTCCCCGATGTAAACCCTTTTCCATGATATCCTCCGGACATAACGAGGGAACTCTAGAACGTTCAATTTAGCTGGCGCGTCCCACAGCCAATGCTCTCGGGGAGGTTGACATTTTTTTCAGAACACGCATTTACTCGTAGCTCGATTCGTTGTTGGAACCACTGCTTGTCATTCTTTTTTCCTGCCACTATCCACGTTCTACCTCGTTTTACTCTTTGAACTCATCAGTGCGCCTCTCCCCTAGAAGAAGGCGTTCGGTTGCCACGGTAATGGGTTTAGGAAAGTGGGTCGAAGTGGGAAGGATTCCGGTGAAGTGTGCTGCATTGGGATTCCAGTGGTGAGCAAAGGGAGGAAACGAGGGGAGAGGGAGGCGTGCTGAGTGGGTTTATTAGGGGGTGAAGGGACGGAGGGAGAATGAGAGAGGAAGAGTGAGACCTCGTAATGGTGGGGTGTGATTGATAGGCGAATTTCCATTAAGCGAATTAGGGGGGGGGCGCCCTTCTTCAACGCATCTCCCATACCAACACCAGCCCCACCGCGGTGTACACAGAAATAAAATGACGCGAGGTGGGTGTCACTGTCTGACGCTCGGGAAACACCGCTTCAAAAAAGTGCCTCAATAATTTCTCGGTAAGTCCGCTCGCATTCCATTACCGACTGGATTGTCTCCTGCAGGCACCATTTGTACTCTTCAACACATTCACCCCGAGAGGAATCGGCAAAGTTTGCAACCGGAAAATGCAACCTCGATCTATTCGTATTCATCAGATGAAAACCTGTAATGTTCAACGATCCCGCAAACATTATAAGAGCAATTTATAGGAGCTGTCAATGTCTTTTTTATTAGAGTATATGATAGAAAGAGCGTAGCACGTCAATAAACAACCTTTAAAAAAATAACTATTTGAAAACTGGTCGTTTATTCCAGTAAGTGCCTTAAAAACTTTATTTTTTAATGACTTAATACTACGCCTAGTAATGAACTTGGAAAGATTCTAGACTCCCACAAGTATTAATTATGAGTACAGACTACAGAATTTCCTCGCTAAAATTGGGAAATAGTTACGTCAAAATTTTCAGTAGCTTCAACTATTAATTTTACTCAGCTGAAATGAAATTCCGATAAAATTAGAACTATAGTATCACCAACAATGACCTTACAACTAAGAATTCTTTAGTTTTTTGCCTTACACACCGCAGGTTGTTTAAATACATAACTCACAGCCAATTATTAGATCTATGACTATGATCAATACAAATTCCAGTTACGTCTTCGGAGCATCACGTATCCTTATCCCCTGATTATAGCTTTTAATCCACAAAAACGCATAAAATGAGACATCATTTACGTTAACTTACTGCGCACATGAGCGTTATACGTTCCATTGATGGCTCCGAGTTATCACTCCTGTGGGAATCATAAACTTTAGGAGATGAAGAGCGCAGTGAAAAAACTTGGCCGCGCATTTAGGCCAAATTTGAATGCCAGGCCATCTCTTTTTATGATGTTAACACGGTTTTTCACGCACCCTTCGCCAAAGAATAAGATCAAGCAACCGGAATGCATTCAAAGCGAAAATTTTCCAAGCTATTCAAAGGAATGCAGTCTTGTGGAGGATGAGTGATGACGGTTTCGTTCTGGAGAGGAATACATTGGATAACTATGCGGTGATTTCTCGACGGATAAATGGTGTAATCCTTACGCACACTTGCAAACACCTAAAGAGAGGATTTCAGTTAGTATCCGCCCTTGGAGTGGAAATTCTCGAGGAATTATGAATAAATGTTCTCGTTTTTATAGGAGTAAAAGCACCTCTCAATTCTGCCAGGAGATGATATGTTTATCTCAAGAAAAAAATTACTAATGATGCCATGATGTGTCCATATTTTATTGCGGGCATTGCACTTCTACAATTTTCTGATTAAGTTTCAAGATATAGTTGACGGAAAGTTAAAAACTTGAGTAATATTTTCATCAGATATTCCCATTGTGAAGTAAACCCTTCAGGTACGGTGTTAGATTTTTTTCTTTCAAGGAATTCAATAATAATCAAAGCGGAAATTTTCTTTTAAAAATCGAATATAGAATGCTGAGAGCAAAAAAATGCTGCATGAATTGTTTTTCAGATCTTTTCACATTCAAACGAATATGATACCAACAAACCGACCGAAGTTAAAGAATGGTGGCAAATCGTAAGAAGACTGCCCTCTACGATCGGATGGAGTTGAAATTATTTTATCCCCTGGATTATGTACATCTTAATGTACGTCTTCATGACAGGGTTCAACCGATTAGCTCCTGTAAAGGCAAATTACAACTGACGAATTTTGCGTAGATCAAGTCATAAAAATTTATTTTCTTTCAATGTTTTTTTAGATAGATAGATAATATTTATTCCACTAAATTTTACTACAAATAACTTTGACAATAGATTAACATATGGTGGTGGAATATAGGCACCCCTGTGGTAAATAACCAGTGTTGGATTTGCCATCATATAAAGTTATCTTGACGAGAAGAAAAAAAGAAACAGCTAGCTGGTGCGGCCAAAAACAGAACATTACAACTTTGATTTTTTATAAAGTCAAGAACCAGTATTTTTTTAAATTATGTGTTCATTACAAGAACAAAAAAACATTAACTACCAATGGTCGTGAACCAGAGTATTAACATATAAACAAATTTCCAAAATATACATTAATCACTTCACTTTTTAGTTTAATATTTAGAAATATTTTTCAATATTGTCTAAAGAAAATAACCATGTCTCTCCATATCGGAAATCAAAATATTGAAGTAATGGTCCACTAATATTTTTTTTATTATTTGCGACCCGGATTTCGTCACATAATGACATATTCAGGTTATTTTTATTGTTATTTATTTATCAGGTTATTATTATTTATTTATTTTTAACTTGATTCTCCTAAGCTTCCAAAAGGTTAACGTTATATTTATACCGCTAATGATATATGGTTGATAATTGCTTCTCCATGTTGAATTAGTCTCCAAATAAAATAGGAAACAATAAATAATGAATAATTTTCAAGAAAAAGGTACAATGTAGCATATTGCCAATGATACAAAATAAATCAGCAGTGTAAACCGCTAGAATAGTGAACGATAAAATAGTTAAAATCCAACAAAACCTGGTGTTGGAGAAGAAATTTCAAAAGAAGGAATCCAAGTAAGAAATTAAGAGATCAAATACCGAAGAACTCAAGGAAAGGACTGGAAAAAGAATAACTTATTGGAATAAGTACCCATTAGTGGTAAGGAAATCCCAATAACAAACACCTAAAACAACCAAAGATGGACCTGGGAAATAATTCTTTAGTTAAATAAAGGAATCAGTGAAGGAATAATGAAGAATGAAGGGATGCAGATAACCATTGCCTTGAAAAACAGAAGCCTTGAAAATTATAAATAGTTCATCTTCATCATTCTTCAATTTACCACATTTTCATCGGTAACAATCGTCTTGGTTGTGTCACAGTCATCATCCACATAAGAGCATGCGTAAAATAAATGTTTTAAGGGCGTAATCTTCTCATTTCCCTCCAAACTTGTGGGCTAATTCTCTCTTTTTTCCTTCGCTTTGACCCGAAGAATTGACAAACTATTAGCGCACAGGGCTGACTCAAGATGTGCCCGTGTTAGTCGGCAGTGAGGAACGCTGCATAGGAGGCGACAAACTCGCCCGGTCGGGAATTAGAGGCGAAAGACATTGACGTCGAGCGAGAGAGAACAACACGCGTGGCTGGAATCCGAGGAGCTAGAGGTCATCATCGATGCTTGCCCTGGCGGCGTTGGTAGCCGTGAGGACGACACTGGCGAGGGCATGTTTTACGCTATACGAGCGACGCATTCAAAGAGCAAGTTGCTTGTTCAACCAGGACTACGTTCCAATAAGGCTTTAATCACCGGATTTTGAGTAGTAAAAACCCTTAGATATGAAGATTAGCCGGTACTGACATAAATAATTATAGTCTATGTTTACTCTTTACTGTTTTAGCAGTGCATTAGAAAAAATGCCCACGATCAACCGAAAAACCTAAATATGCAATGCAAGAATACATTTCATTTAACTCAACGCCCATGATCAATTCATGTTGGCCATACAAATTCACGAAGTGAGCCAAATTTATGTTAGTACAATGAAATTGGCATTATAAAGCAGAGCATCTTTTTTTTCATTTTCTCAAATCCTCAAGATAAAAACCCTTCCCAAATAACCCAGAAAAGTATTTAAAAATATGTCTTTGAATGTGATTGACCAAATTCAAAATTAAAAAGTTATAAGTTAGAGGTGAGTTGAAATGATGAAGGTGAAATAATACATAAACACACATCATTATTCAATTTTATGAGTGTTTAAATAATACATACGAAAAAAAGAACTGACAAAATATTAGCTTTGAACAAGTCTGTCGCAAGTTTTACTTCATAATGGTGAAATCGAGGAAACTTGAGCTCTACGGCCTCTTACAATAAACTAATAAATCACAAATCTCCAATGGCCGTCAAAATTGGCACCACTCGTCAAAAGAAAGAAAGAAAGTCTTTTCTTTCTCTATTTTGACGAGTGGTGCCAATTTTTACGGCCATAGGAGATTTATTATTTATTTGTTTATTTTCATAATGGTGGTTTTGAACAGTTAACGTAAAGAAAAATTTATACTTTCCTCTGCCCAAGTTAACAACTCTTGCGTTATGGGCTTAAATAATAAAAGCTAATTGCTTATTACTCATACAATTAGTCCAGATAAGGATACTATTAATCAGACTGGGTCGCCTTTATTGTTATTCACTAATGAATAGCCCTAATTTCGTAAATAATAGATCAAGAATTCGTGGCATTGAAAACTGTAGTATTCTGCTCATATAACGTTCTAAAAACGTGTATCGAACGTCTCTTGAATTCCTCCAATCATATTACCTTATTCTAAAATTTCTCTGCTCTGTTTAGCCCAAATATTAGAATGAAATGGTAATAAATGCAAAATCAAAGTTGTCGTTTCTCGTAAGAAAACACAACCTAGAAAATCTCATGCTTTGAAGCAGAAAGTCCGAGTTTACGTGCTCATACATGTACATATTAATAAATATAATGCTTCTTCACAAAATATCACGTTTAGTTATTGTTTATTGTGGTTTTGGATTACAGGAAAAGTAAATAATCTATGACATGCATTAAAAACAATCCCCATTACAAAAGGGCACTTACGAGCGGTAGAAGGGTGTTAAAAGTTTTGCTTTCTCGTAGAAGATAAAGAGGAATTAATGGAAAGGAAAAGCATATCGTGAAAACATCTGAACTGACCCCGCTATACCTGCTCGGATACGAACGAGCAGAACCACTACCCTCCAGATATTGTGTTGGCTAATGGTCTAATGAGGAAAGGCTATATATTGGCTAAGGTTGAAGTGATCTCTCCAACTCTGTCTCTTTTATTAAAGAACTCTCAGATGATAATGATCCTTCCTCGTGGACTTAAAAAACCTAAGTGAGAGTGGGGCTGAATTATCGCGGCAGTATATTACTTTCCGGTCTCGAAGTCTTGCAGTCTAGACTACCCCCTTACCAAAAGGAAAGAAGACTATCAATAACTTTTTTTTAAATACAGGTTCCAATGTATATTACCACATTATAATTTTTCCATCACGGTGAAACATAAATATTCATCTCGACAGCTGAACCGTTCGACTTTTGCATCACAAGGATGTTTTAGGCAAGGTTTGAGATCCATTAGCTTTAGAACGGCATGTAATGATTCATTATTTTCGGAATCGCCAAATCACCAAGGTACATGACACCATCTACCGTTAAATCCACTTCCCACTATATTTTAAGATTACATGCAAAAATTACCCATTTTGCATCTGCCTCTTTTGATAAAATACCTAAAACAAACAACGTTATTTTATATAGCGTACCGGTTCGACTTCAGTAACGCAGAATCCATATTTGCCTCTTTATTAGCAACCTTGAGCCAATTTTTCCTCGTCTTCCGCTGAGTTGCCTTTATCGTACAAAAAACTTACAAATCTCCATTTTTTTCAATTTTATTTCCTCGAGAACTTCATTTTTTGTCTAACAATCTTCATTTTAATGATTTGTTCTGGAATAACTCCTCTATTTCCATGACTAAATATGATATTCTGGTAGCCAAATGTTGTACTCAAAAATATAGCTGAAGTTTGGCGTAGCGGATGAGAGAGATATAAAAAGCGGGACGAATGTGGTAAGACAGAGTGAAATAAGAAATGGGCCCTTTGGGGAAATATATATCTTTTCCAAGATCGCCTCCCTCTGGCGACTCTTCTGTGTGGTGTCCCTCGTGTGCAATGACCTGCAACACACCGTATATGGCCACCGAGCTCATTCGAGTGCTTTGCGCGCAAAGAAGAAGAAAGGCAATTTCCGTTTACTCCGATCCCCGTCATGTAACGAATGCACAAAGCCTGAATACTAATAGCTGCATCCCGCTGCGTCGTCTTTTACTGGAATACAGTGGAGAGGAGACGGATTGCGTCATTCGAATTGCATTTGAGAAGTGTGAGCGACTGAGGTGGAAATTTGCTGCTCGGAAGGACATCGAGATCATCTTGCAAGCATTATCAAAGATGAGATCAATTTGATGCCAGGGCAGAGACGTAAGATAACTTAATGTGCATATTCTTGGAAGAATAGTTTGATGGTCATCAATTCATAGTTCCACCTCGAACCAGTTGTTCATTTGCAATATCCCCCCTAAATTTTGGGTGTTCGGAGATGGCGGTTAAATTGGAAAAAGAATTGGTCTTCCTTGTTATGGTTAGAAATCGAAATTACAAAATTCACAACATTATCTAACAGATGAGGAATGAATGGTGCCTGTATATTAAGCAAGGTGCCCCACCTTTCTCCCTAAGAGCGCCTCGTAAACTCCGAACACTAAAGTAATCTACAAACGTGCGGAAACTTTCTTTATAAATGACATAATGATTCCTGTAAGATTTGGATCTTGATTTTCCCATTGCAGGTAAGTGGAGAAATCCTCACCAATACTTATTCCATCGACTTCTTTGTAAGTTGTGCCATCAGTTAAATACTGTAAATATGTATCCCATTTTTCTAACTAGGCTATTTGTAAGCCGACAACTGGAAAAATTACCATGAAATGTCGATTTGAAGGAAATAATTCTGTTAGTATATAATTTGAATAAAAGCGGAAACATTGCGTCGGTTGTATTTTAACTGGTAAATGCTAACCGCAATTTATTATAGGCTATTCGTAAACTTACTGTTTACTGATATTGTTAGTTTATGTATATTATACAAGACTGCTGGTCAACCGATGTGAGCGTCATCCATAGATGTGCTTCTATAACTTCTATTCTCATGCCAGGATAATGATATTTTACCATACATATAATTAAACCGGGGCTTAGAGTATTAAAACTACATACCATATTTAAGTTCTGGACCTAAGTGAGCAATTTCTTTAAAGCATCCTTTCATCAAGCGGATACTTTTATCTTTCGGCCCGCACCACCCGGCGCGATAACAGTCGAGTCGCTTAGAATCTCAAGTCACCAGGAAATGACGAAGACTGAACGTTGAGACGCAGAGGGGAGGGAGAGAAAGAGATACGCACCTTTGGAAGAGTTGCGGGACCAGAGAGATGGGGGAATGAAATGCCGGCAAAGCACAAAAGCTGATGTCAAAAGATGCGGCGAAAAGTCTCAAAACAAAGTTTTCCTTTTCGAGTTTGGAATTTCTAATTTTGCGTGGTCATTCTGCAGTATTTTGGCGCAGACGACAAAAGAAAACCTCTCTGTAATTCTAAAAAGGAAATGCGGACTTGCATATGGCGTGTTAGCATTCCTTTGCTAAACTATTCCCTCCGTAATATCTATCCTCAATCAGATTTGAAAGTGGGGTACCACGAGAGTGGAGTAAATGCATAAATAAAGAGTAGAGAAACTTAAAACGTGAGATACTTGAGCGTATGTAATTGATACTAAGATTTAGGTGATAAAGCTGAGGTAGAGAGTATTTTAACCAGTGTTGATGCATAAATATGTCGAGGGTGTGAACCATGGTAATAAAAAAGGATATTAATTTCGGAACATAGAGACAAGATATTTTGGTCTATTGTAAGTCCCATGATTTCAGCGTGTTTACGAATCTTTCTATGAAGCAGAAGAAGAGACCAAGAATAAAAATATTTAAACGACTAAAATAATATTTCAGAGGCTAATATGCACAATTTTGATGAAATATGATGGACAATGTATCAATCAAAGTTAAGGAAATCTCCAGAGGTACGTTATATGGTGCATTTAGAAAGGCGATAAAAGCATATATAGGACAATAAATGAATCATGATATCAAATCATGATAATTGATGCGTTGATGACATTATTTAGGACCCAAAATTGCCTGTTAGCATCCCTTTGGACAATGCATAAAACTTTTAACAGCGTACATGCCAAGAATCGGGATAGAAAACTAAATCATTTGAAACCAGACTAACCTACAAGAGATCATACCTGAGCGGAGGAATTACATAGTTGAAATGATACCTTGTATGTGTAATTATATAGTCTCTTATCTTCCTCATAAACAAATAAATGGGTTTATCTTCATGAAATTAACAAAGATGCATTCGGATCAAAATTCACAATTGATCTTTGAAGTGAGGCCAGTGAAATTATAACTAGGCGCTGGAAATGCCTCAAGAAAAGGAAAACTATGTTTAAGTTAGATTTATGGTTCACGTTTGTTAAGGGTTGACGAGAGATATGTGAAAAAGCAAAAGCCTCTGCCAGCAAGAATTTAGTGAGAGCAAAGATAATGCTTCGTATGCAGCATAAGTCTTTGTTATCGGAATATGATTAAAGAAAATGTACTATGCTCCACTCGTCCAATTCTGGCTAATGAAATTGTCACCAATAAAGTTTCCATTATGTTTTCTGAAAAATGCCAGTGAAGAAATTCTCATCAATGATAACCTGAAAGTTTCTCGAAAAAATGGACAGGTTCTACTTCAGTGAACGAGTAACCAAATAGCTTTCATGTAAACTCAGTACCATAAAATGCTATGGGCGCTATCAAATATCCATTCTGATTTCAGTGTCAGAGAAAATGGGAAATTATTCTAATTCACTTCCCGACGGCTGCGCAAACCTGGTGTAATCGGTCACTCAGCTTTTGTCTACGTCCAAACCGATCTATTTCTACAATAACCAGATATTTGGTGGCCCATATGTCTTTCAGAGAAGATGCGCAACTATCATAAAATTTACTGGAATCAAGCTTACATAAAAAAATAACTAGTGTTGAATCATATTATAAATTTATATTTGATAAGATTCATAAACGAATATAGTGATTGCCAAAACTCAAAATTTATTCAATTAAGATGGAAAACGCGTTTATTCCTATGATTCAAGCCTGATTTCATATTTTTGCTTGTGTTAATAACACTTGGAAACCGAAATAAATTGCGTTTGGTTAACAATTTAATAGCTCATTGGAGAGCGTCATTGCGATACGTAAAAATATGGGCTCTAAAACGACAAAAAAGAAATCCATCAGACCCCTGACCAGCGTTTTTCGATTATTCCAGTTGAGTGTGCGGTGACGGCGGCAGTGATGAGTCCGGACTCGAGGAAGGAGGGATAAAGAGAGAGAGATATATAGAGAGGAAGAGACGGAGGGTGGGAGTAGGTGCGGCAAAAGACCGCAAGTGCAGTGGCAGCGTGTGTTTACGGGCAGGCTGGCGCCGACACGGAGAAGGGGGAGGCGGAAGGGAAAATCTCCTCCACTCCCCTCCGTGGGAAAAAGAGAGAATCGATTGTGCCGGGAGCTAGAGCACACTGGCTCACTCGCGCGCCAACACTCACACACATGAACACACCCAAACACACATCCAGATCGCCTCCCCCCACCAATCCCTCCCTCTTTCCCTACCACCTTCCCTCTAAACCCTCCTCACTGCTTCTGCTTCCCTCTTGCCACCGCCACATACTTCCCCCAGCGTAGACTCCCTTCGGGCAGCGGGGCACTCGCGTGTGTCCGCCACGGTGGAGGGGAGGGAGGCAAAGAGAGGGGTGGAGAGGAATGGAATGGAAGAATGGAGTGAGGTTGGAGAAGAGGGTGAGGAGTTTAGTGGAAGGAGACCCATTCCGACGACACCCCCTCTCCAACACTCCCAAAAGGCACCGCTCCCGACTTCCTGGTTCCGCCCCACTTCCACTCTTCCCCCGGTCTCAATCCTCTTGTTTTTTCCCCAGATGCTTATGTATTTCATATTTATCTAATATTGTGTTTTTACTTCTATGCGAAATTTGTGAAGTAAAATTTTCATATCGCCTTTATTACTGATGGGAATATATGCCTTTACGTCAAGTAAATATTTATCCATACAAAAAGGAAGATAAATAACTCCATTCTTTATCATAAATTTGCTAAACTTATTTTTCTTATCTTCACACTATAGGCATACCATAATTTAAAAATATGTATCGACTATTCACTACTCATTTTTACCACGTGAGAAGTTAATAGGCGTCGGATGCAAGTCAAATGAGACTCAGTCTCGCTTTTCATAATTGAGGCATTGGTCTATCTAATCTCACCTCCTCACCCTTCCCTTTCCCCTCCTCCCTCTCTCCCTTTCTCCCTGACCCAACCAAAGCATCACTCTCACCAAGCCAACCCATTCCCCGCCCCCTCGCTCACCGCATGATTCGTACAGGTACGTCACAAGCACGAGGAAAGCTCCCGTTGACTGCCTCGCCCGGAAACATTGTTTAGTTTCCATTTACTAATGGTGTTTGCCCCCGTTTTGAAGTGCTTGCTTCATGTTCATCACTATAATTGCACTTGTAGTGAAAACCCGACCACAGAGTAGATAAAAAACAATTAGGGATATTAGCAACACACGTGTGGACAACGGGCCCGGCACAGAATGGATTTACATGAGTGGTCGGTTAAATATTAAACGCAGTAGTCGTATAATTATCGCTCGTGTACCCTCACTGTAAAATTGCATGCCACTTGCCATGTATTACAAAAGGATAAAAACACACAGTCAAATGATTTATCATGCAAAATTTTGCTGAAACATCAGCTACATTCAAGTGGGGGTGATATATCGAGTGTGAAAAAAGCTACATAAAATTGAATGTTAACTTGTTATAAGCAATATTTTTAAGTCTTGTATACATCGTCTTCATGAAGCCAATCTTAACTCTAATAAATTTCTGTTTCCTTTCTTACTCATCATTTTGGTCTCCTACACATCTCCTTTAGAAAAAGCACGAGTACACATGACAATCAACTGAAATGAAATCCGTTAGTCCATTTCTGTCCAAACCAATGAGGAGGAGGATGGAGTTTCATGAGCGAAAAGTGGAAAGGGATAGAGATACGCAGGGACAGAGGAGAGAGAATTCCGAAGTAATGAGGTTTTTCTTAGGCAAATTACTCAACTTTTATTTTATTTTCTTTCCGAAGGAAAGTTAGGTTCGTCTCAACTTAAAATACACTTACTTAAGTTCTATGGTGTGAAAAACTACCAAAATTCATTTATAACTCTTTTGGATGTGAGTTCTTTGTAAGTTAAAACGAACCAAATTACGCAGGAGTGAATTCAAACGAGCACGAAGAGAGGAGCTGGGGCCAAAGTAAAGTGATTACTGGAGAGACTCTTAAAGAGGTCGCAAAGGAAGGATGAATATAAAGATTCTCTGAGGAGGGATTTGAGGTTCAAAGGAAAGATACAGAGCGCGGAGACAGATTGAAACCTCACCAGTAAAAAGGAATGGTACCAGTTCGTAGATCCTTGAAAGTCTTACAAGGCAGCAGCAGATGAAAGGATGTCCCGCGAACGGTGTGACTGTGACGTTGCTTCTTGAGTGTTGATTTAGAGGAAAGGGTTTTAGCATTATTCAGGTAAAGACAAGCTAGAATCTATGTAGACAGGTATGCACTAGTAAGAACCAAAAAAATAAGAGAATAAAGTAGAAGGAGAAACTGGTAACTCCCATGGAAGCTTCTACCATAAGCTAAGTCGTAAACAAACAACGACCTGAATTTATGACTAAGAAACAGCAGCCTAGGGCTTTGGAGGTGGTTTCGCATTATCAACTCAAAAGTTCTATTCACCAGCAATCAACTGTCGCGCAAAATCTATAGTCAATGCTTTGAGAGGACTGAAATGTACCTCATCCGAGCCATTAAAACTCTGATGCTGTCAAACAGCTTTTATCTGTCACAGGATATCAAATTAGATAGCCGACAGCATTAAAGCACGCCGAATGGATGGAATATTTTAAGCTAGAATCATTTATGGCCTTTAAATGGTAATGACTGAGAAATTTGGGTGTATTTTTCAAATATATCATAACTTGTGAGGAAAGGTCAAGTACATTATTTCACCATAAAATCTCTCTCAATGGGCATGAAAGCGTAAAATTTACAACAAAAATAATCCGTCGTCTGATCTGAGATACGAATACAGTCTCGGAGAATAGTCGACTTCGGAAGATCTGGGTTCGAATCTCAGCCCAAGTGAATGTTTTTTTCCATGAATTTGGCACATGTATGTTGCTCAACTAGCTCCAATGCGGTTGAATCCCACTGAAGTGTTTCTGCTTTGAAATTCTCTTTATGCAATTGAAGAACACCTTCGCACCTTTGACCAATATCGGGCTCCCATTATCACTTCAATGCTATTTTCCTTCCAGATTATTCCATTTGCTCCATGTCTCCAATGAATTAGATGATGTTTTGATATCCAAAACAATAATCACTCAGTACTTTCTCATATTTTCCTCCCATTCCCTTCCTACCTTCATGAATCCATCCTTGTTTAAAGGTCACCTTACCCTATGTGCTCTTCTTGGAACCATCAATCTTTGCCTCAGCTAAGCAGCTATCACAGATGAAATATCCGCCTTTTTATGATTACATTTATCTCTGCCTTACCTTTATTTCAAACCGACCCTTGAAAGCTCAATTTCTCCAAAGTACACTCAATTATGACTTAACTATGTGTAAACGGACCATTCTTCCAGATTCATTTCTCTTCACAAAGATGCTTCGTAAGCCCTGAGCAAATGTTTGACATTGCATATACGTCTCCTTCGTGGGTATCGTCGGCGCTCTCATATCACCTTACCTCGTAAATCACGTTATCCATCGTCGTGGCTGGAGAATGTGTCCCGCCTAGTTTGATCCGTGATAATACTGTGTAGCCGAGATTTATTTCAGGAACATAATGTCTTCACGGACGTAGAAGGGTCTTTCTTGCCTTAACTCCATTTTCTCCCTCTCACTCCTCCTTTATGCTTACACTGCCGTGCTTCCCGCAACTCTGGCGTCTATCTTTCCCCACAGTTTCCATTCACCAATCCATTCACCATTACTCTTTTCTTTTCCCATCCTCTCCCATCTTACTTCTCGCCACTTAGTCTACTCCAGCAAACTCTTCCTCCACAGCACGCACGCTGTGGCTTCCATGGAAACTCAACCGGCGGAGCCGATAATCCCTCCATCCTCGTTCTCAATCCTCTTCCTCATTTTACTCTCGCGCCACCTTCAATATTTTTATTTTAGCCACCCCCAGCTCGGAAAAATCCCAGCGGCTATACCCCTACTCATTGTTAACACTGCTGCATATCTAATGCGCTCTCTGCACTCAGAATTTCTCTTTCATGTCCATCGCCCCCTTTTTCTTCTCTATTATCATTTGGACCGACTCTCGGACCAGTTCCTCTTCCCAACATTCTCTTCTTCTTTTTTTATATTTCGCATTCACATCCTCTTGTTCTCATCTAACGCTGGACTCATCGTGGTATCCATCATTATCGTCCCCACTGAGCACATAGAGACCGCCTAACAAAAAGAAGCGAAGTCGCCAACTGTATTGCGCGTTAAATCGAGCCCATCTGCATTCATGCATTGGCGCACCCCGGTCTTCATTCCACCCCCCACCCTTTCAGTTTCGCCTCTTCCACAATTTAGCTACCACGCGTCTTGTCCCACGATAGTCATGAATATTCAACTCTCTAGTTAAGATCAGATTTTAGCACTCTTTCACCACTCTTCGAAAGGAGGAGCTTGCAGCAATAAGGCTACTCCCATTATTTTTTTCTCGACGCCGTCGAATGCAGTACTTTACATCCGCGTAATTTACCAAGTTTGACCTGCTCAAAATACTCAACACTTTGATGGCATACTTGGGCGATGGGAAAACTGAGGCACCATAGAGTGTCATTGCAATTTGCATCGCCATTTAGATATAAAATTTCACTGGCTGATTTCTGAAATGAGTGCAACTCAATTATTGTCTTCTTTCATCTTTGATATCGTTTAATTTTTTTTAACACAAAGTTTTTTTGAAAGCCATAATATTTCTCTTTGATAATATGCATTCGAATATTATGCTAAATTAAAATCGTTCTTAGCAGAATGACGAAAACGTCAAAAGTTGTCGACTACGGCCTAAATGCATAATGAAGTCTATAGGGGGTTCCAATAAATTTTTACCTGCTGTCACCAAATAATTAACATGTGGAGCGAAATAATCCTCTGAGGGATCTATGACCGATAAAAATGAAGGTAATGTACCATGTTAGGCTTAAAAAAGTATCTTTTATACTAGTATCTTATGACCTCTATAGATTACCTCTCAGAATTCTCTCAGAATTATAATATAGGTTCCAAATGAACTGCAAAAATCAATCACTGTAACATCGCAGCTGAGGTGATCAATGGCACATTCTTGAACCCCGACACGAAAGCTAAATTTTCTCGTGAAGGGTCAAATCACTTCCAACCACATAAAATCACATCCTACAACGTATGCTGCTAAAGGTACACGTCTGCTGTGTGTGTTGCAGATTATACAGGGTGCAATGACAGTTCTATTGGGATGGAAACCCGTTTTTATGATTTCCTGGAGTAAATATGTTCTAGTTGATTACGTAAATTGTGCCGAAAAATATAATACCATATTTGATTATACACCTCGCTAATTACGTTTCCATCAAACTGCTCCTTCCTTGAATTAGCTTAATTTTGGGGTGATTCATTATGATAAGTGATGACATGTCCAAAATAGCTGACCATTGCGGAACCTATAATCAGCAGATCTTAGCTACTTCACTCTGTATCAATAAGGCATCAAAAATTTAACAATGGCACAGTACATGAAATAGTTAATGCTGCAAAATGCTAGACATATATTCCACCCAATTCAAATGGAGCAACCCACCGTTACACCAAATTTTACCTAAATAAAAAACATTACAAGAACTTACGTGGCTCCATGATAGTACGAGACTTTCTCCCTTTCGAACACTGCAGTCCTCAATCTGTGAAACAACTTGTCACTCCCCTCTATCCTTGGTAATTGGATAGCGTAATAAAACTGAATTTAATAACCAAGGACAGAGGTTTCCTAATAAATGCAAACTTGTTTATCTGCAATTAAACTTGTTTCATCTCTCGCCTCGTTTTAGAGCTGTGCATAAGGTAAATAATTTCTACTTTTAAAATATGCAACTTTAACCCTACGACACAAAGTTAAGTAAGCAAGTTTACAAACATTCTTAGCCATATAAATTTAGTTATGTAGATCTGAAAGTTTTAGTTCTTAAAATTTAATTTTAACTGCAATGTTCTAAATTATAATTAATCTAACAATAGCTTAATAGCTGCAAAAAATTGAACGTTACCAATTTCACTAACATGTAGAATGCTGCGTAAACTATGGCGGAGAAACAAGATACCAATCGCAATGCAAATACAAGGTTTTTCAAGATAGAGAGACGATTTACGTTCCGTAGTCGTATAAAATTATTCATTAAAAATAATCCATATTATTTATAAAATGAGCAATTTTAAAATATATTCACTAGGTTTGCCAAATCACAACATGATACAAACACATAGACTACCTTAACATAATTTGCATCTTCTCAAAATTAAATCCAGTATTCGAGGCAGTTTGTTCTGTGAATTTGCCGAAACGTTGACGACAAGAAACGCTTAATTACAATGTCATTTAGGTTCCACCACTTTCATTCGTCCCCAAAACGAATGAATATTCCCCCATAGGAGTCTTTGGGGCAAAGCGAAAATTCGTTCGAGCCCGATTCTCGACGCAACTCGACGCTCTCTCTTAATTACGTCGAGCAGTCGATTTGCGAAGATGCCACTCTTTCGGCCTCGGGCAAAGGCGACGCGCCTGCAGAGGGAGAGAGAGAGAGAGAGAGAGAGAGAGAGAGAGAGAGAGAGAGAGAGCATCATGAATTGCTCATGAGCCGTTCGAGAGGAGTAGAGAATGAACCCGACCGCCTTGCACAGCAACTCCCGACACCACTTCCCCGCTCCCCATTCACTCTCCCGCACCAGGCGCATCCTTAAGGTTCCCACACCAGAATTCTCTTCCACCTCGAGAGTAAAAGAGACCACGTATCTGTCGGAAGGGAAGTGAGAGAGGGATTCCCGGATGGTAGGGGGGAGGATTGGGCGAGAAGGGAGTCGCGAGTGTGCCTGCGGCCACCGCGCTCGTCAGAGGCGGAGATCGCTTTAATTGCCCCACTACTGCTCAGTAAAGAGGCCCCCTCATCTTGCCCCTCTCCCACTTCCCCTACCCGTCATATAGAGGTGCTCCGACCGCACCGTCGACGGTGGCCAAGTGGGGAATATCAGCACCAAAGTGCGCCCGCCTCCGCTCAGGCACTCGCAAGTCTCACGAGGAAGATGCAGAGGAGATTTCCCACCAGTCATGATCCGATCCCACATTCTCCTTCTCTTCGTCACTGAGCATTCTAGACTCCGCACCAAGAACCTTGAAGTTTTTCCATCACCCTCCTTTCATACACTCCTTTGTATGATATTTTATACCATCTGTAAGTATATGCTCTGTAACTATATACAGGATTAGTTACCCAAGAGCCATTATCAATTTGAGTGACGGAATATATTCTCCGAACAATAAGTTCCGTTAAATTCCTAATGAATTGAGGGTAATTTCATGCTCATGAATGAGGGGATATATGAGATGGATTGGCTTAGAAGGATAAACTGAAGAAAATTCACTCATACAGTAAAAATGTTAATATCCAAAGATTTCACTCTTCAACACAGAATGTAATGTCGATGTAGAATTTCAATGATGCAGGTGTATTTCAATGTCATTTGGCACCTTTCTTGAATATTTAATGTTTCAGAGAATATTCATAGACGACCCTTGGGTAGATCAGGGAGAGTGATTACGTCATTTAGGTAATTTTGGGAGGAAAAAAAAATGTATATGTATGCCACAATCACCATTCCGCTTTTTCTAAGTTGCCTATTCGACTCACAAAGACATTTCTTGGTTTACCATACAAGACTGTAATTCTCCTCTTACTGAGAATAAGTCCCGAAAGAATTAATATAAATCATGTTAGCACTCTGTATATTATATTCATAGGATAAAACTATGAAAAATGCTTCATGCAAAAGAAACCATTGGTCTCTTTTAAAACTATGTATTTCCTTCAAAAAGTATCAGGTATATAATATACACCAAGCAGACAATGAAGTGCACACCTCCTGATCGTGGCAAGACTTATGTCATAGTGACATACGCAGAGAGATGAAACATGCCACCTCTACCATAACTTCAAGTCGCAAGTCTAAAAATACCAATTCATCCACTATCTATCTTATCAGCTTATCTAGTTTATCAGCTTATCTATCTATCCTATCAGCTTAGCTAGCTTATCAGTTCCGTCCGTGATTTTAAATCCATTGAAACCAACCCAATAGGCGTAATACCGTATGGATGACTCAGAGCGGCTTTTAAGTCGGATTAATCATTTTATGAAATAAAATACTACTAAGCAATCTCAATTATTTAACTTTAAATCTACGTGGAGATTTACATATATAATCCTATTCATACTATAGAAAACTCAGTAAAACGATATAATATGCATCATATAATTTGCGGCAAAATACCCAATCAAACAGGTAACACCTCAGAACGCCGCAAGTAATTACTACATGTCAAAATTTCATAAGGCAAATAGAAACATAAAATTGCAATGGAATTTTCTTAAAGAATTAATTGGTGAAAGGCAAATAGATTGTTCGATGATACAGTTAGAATTAAATGGAATTGTTATTAATGATTCAAAACATTTAGCCTCTGAATAATAATTACTTCAACAAAATTTTTGAATGTGCAAAAGTAAGATGTAATGATAAGAACAGGGCATGTACTCAAAACCCATGTGCTAAAAAAAGTAAGTTGACGTCCTTTTTCATAGAACCAGTGGTACCAATCGAAATTGTAAAATTAGTAAAAAATGTTTCGTGTAACAAATCCCCCGGACATGATGGTATAGATACCAAAATGTTGAAATTAGTCATTGATGATGTTGCTCCGGTGTTTGCTCACGTTTGTAACTTAAGTTTTATCGATGGCGTATTTCCGAGCCCTTGGAAGAAAGCTATTGTTATACCATTATACAAAAAAGGGGACAGACTGAAAATCACGAATTATCGACCGATATCTCTTTTTTAAGTGTTTGCAAAAATTCTAGAGAAACTTATTAAAAGCCGCATACTGAAATTCCTAGATAAAACCAAATTTTTTGCGAAAACCAGTTTGGATTTAGACACGGATTAGGAACTGAAGATGCTCTAGAGAAGCATATGACCGAAGTATACAAATCAGTCAATGCAAGCATGCGGGCATATTGGGTTATATCTAGATATAACTAAGGTATTTAATACACTCTCGCACAAAGTATTTTTTATGAAACTTGAGCAAGCCGGAATACGTGGAATATCACTAAAGTGGTTCGAAAGTTATTCGTCAACGAGAGCACAATGTGTGAAAGTAAATAATTGTTTTAGTGAATATATAACTAATGAGACGGGAGTTCCGCAGGGCTCTGTTCTACGACCTATTCTGTTTTTGATTTACATGAACGATTTGTGTGAAAATAAATTCAATGGTAAACTCACAGCTTTTGCCGATGACATAGTGCTGTGCTACTCAGCACCTAATTGGAATTGTGATGAAACATTTGTCAAAGAGGATCTACGTTTCTCACAAAAATGTTTTGATTTCAATGGGTTAGAGTTGAGTGAAAAGACGAAGTTTATGTGTTATGACATCTGTAATACTAGTATTTTTAATTGTATTTGTATTTCATAATACAAATTGTTTTAATTATGCTTGTAACTGTCCCGATATTGAGAGAGTGAATGAAATGAAATATTTGGGAGTAATTTTGGACAGTAATCTACGTTGGGATAAGCATTTACTTACTGTAAACAAATGCCTGAGAAGTGCTTTGTCCAAATTTTACTTCTTATGAAACAAATGTCCACTTCCGGTCAAAAAAACTATGTATCATGCTCTTGTTCATTCCAAAATCTCTTATGATATAATCTGCTGGGGCAGTGTACACATGAACACATTTAAGTGCGCACTCGTCTTGCAAAAAAAAATAATTCGTGTAATATTGTCCAAAAATTTTTATGAACACTCATTTCTGTTGTTCGTGGCCCTCAAATTGTTGCCACCAAGGCATTTGTATTTATTTAAAGTCTTAAATTGTTTTATGCCGGAAGTGGCAATATGCCGAGTGTATCTGTTAATTGTAAATATAATCTAAGGAATGAGTCAAACATTGTAACAAGCAGACCAAGATTAACTTTATATAAACGTTGCTTTCTCTATATGGGGCCAAAGATATTTAATTTATTGCCCGCTGAAATTAAAAAAATTAAATTCTCAAAAAAATGTTAAAACTTGCCAAAGACTGGCTTTTTTCTCAAGAAAAAATTGAGCATTTATTTTGATGGTATTTCATTGTAACAATACTTATGTAACAGCTACTGCGATTATTTTTATGGCATACATATTTGTAATTTACTGGTGGCTCAATTCTGGTCTTATGACCTTGGAGACCACCTAAAGCTCCCTCTTCCTTGCTGTTACCAGTTTGTGTAACAAAAATTCTTTGGGGATAAATAAATTATTATTATTATTATGTAACAAGCAACACTTAAAAAGAACTGAAACACTGACCTTTATTGAGGGAATAACATATCCGTATATTGATAAACCAATAAATTTTTGGGTATTGACTTTATGATATTATTCTGAAACATTAAAATATCTCAAATCATTACATGGAAATATCCTTTCGTATCTACCCTCTCACTCTTTACTTCTCGATCGGTATAATTTTTAAGTATTTATGATCGCAGAGTAATGTAATTACTTAGAGAGATTCATACTATGCCACATCATTCCCACTCCTTCATGAGTCAACTGATATGGAATATGAATTCCAAGTAATAATTCAGAGCGACTCTTTTTTACCCAATTTACATGATTCTGGCATTAATACCTGATATCAAAAGCATTAAAAATAACAGCAGCCGATCAAGATAAATACACGTCAATATTTTAATATTGAAGCGTAACCACATCAAGAGTGGGAAATTTAAAATACCAATTTTCTCTTAAAGACATTATGGGACATAGAAGTACGAAAAATAGAACGGTATATAAGTATGTATAGAAAATTTATACAATTAGTGAAGGCAATACACTAACAGGGCACAATAAACTAGCGAAGTCTTCACAAGTGAAAGTGAAACTACGCTTAGCAGTACGAAAGACAAGAGAGATCTCCATGCCAGCACATCAAAGCAGGGTTATTCTTTTTTGCCTTTAAATAAATTGGAAAACTGCCACAGAAGGCAGAACAAAACTTTTAAGGATTGAAAAACCAAAAAAATGAAAAATACAAATTTTGACAAACAGAATGATGAATCCATTGGTGCTTTCTCAGTTTTCGCTTTTCAATGAATAAATTTCATGCTCGCTTTAATTTCAGAGTGGTGAAATATTATCCAGAAAAGAGAGGAAAAATTAAATAGGTTCCACTAAAGTTGAAATCGCAGAATCTCTGTTTCTGCCATTTCTCGTTTATCATAACGTTTTATTCATCACATGCCGCAGGGAAAGAAACAGCTCAGAAGAAAACCCAAGTGCTTCATCAATCATCATCGCATGAGAACGAATTACTTTATATTCTTCAAGGTCTCCACACGAACAAATGAAATTCTAGGAGCGGAAACGAGAGGATGAGCGTTCATCATCGGGATGTGACGTTACGTCTGGGCCTTGAATTATCAGAATGAACATTCTATCGTTTAGTAAACGATAGCAACAATTAATCATAAAAGTGGTTGCCATCATTAAAATGTTTAATATGTTTAATAAAAAGATACTTTGCAAATTCCTGCCGATTGATTATAATTTTTATTATACGAAACAACTATGCCTTCCATATGCAGAAAACATAATGTTTCAATACAGAGTAACCATCAAATAATTTTTCAGTCTGAGTATAAGGGAATAAAGGTATTTACGTTCATCTGGTTGGATAGGAAAATTCTTTATCGAAGATCAAAATTTACCCTTAATTTCTCAAGAAGTTTTGAGAAAAAATTGCCATTGGCTTGTCAAAGGTCAATGATGAAATAGTTAAAGATAACTTAGTTGCCCGTTTCCGCCAGGAGAGCGAAGTCAAAAGTTAAGAAAGAATACCATTTCATTATTCTGTCTTATTACAAATTTATTTCGTGGCTTATACATCGCAAATACAAAAAAGACAAGAAACCATAACAGTAAAATAATTTTAAAAGTGCTTTTACAACAAATATAAGAAATATTGAATTGCAAAATTCCTATGAGAAAACGAGAATATTTTACCAAATGCAGGTAGTGAGTGTGTTTCACGAGTTAATACTTTGAAATCTTTGAAAAGAGAGACTTTGAAATCACACTTAAGTATTCCCCACATCTTAAATATTGCATATTGGCTACTTCTGTAACTTTTTGATGCCATAATTATTTGAGTGGAAAATCAACACAACAATGCTTCACAGTTTGAGAAACTTATTTTGGTCCAATTAGCACCGGTGAACGTATTGATATTACAGGCCACCCAGCTAAAAGACAGTGTCTCGCCTCGCTCAAGACCACAAAAAATATCTTTCGCTTCCTCCAGAACGAGTGGTTCTCTTACTCTCGCATACAAAGATGCTCCAAACGAGGACCTCCTTGAGATGTTTTCAGTTCCTTTATCGCCCGCCATCGACTTTTTTAGTCTTTTATATTCCACATTTTTCCCCATTTCGCCTCTTTTAATGAGAACCATTAGCCGTGGAGTCCATTTCAACTCCGGCGTAAGTATGCACCAAAAAGAGCTACTTCCGGCCCGAAACACTTCAAAAACGACAAAACAATGTATAATTTAGATTAAGGAAGCCATAAAACGGAAAGTAAGCAAAAACTCAGGATGAAAACTTAGTGATTCCACCAGAATCATGTCAAGTGCTCTCATGAGAAAATATATCGTAACATTTCCTTTTCAAAATATGAAAATTACATTTCTACTCGGAGTTTTCATTGTCATTAAGTAATTTTTTGCAAAAATATTGTTACCTTATTGTGAATAAATAATTTTATGCTTTATTTTGGAACACTTGAGGTCCATGAACCTAGTTTACGGAAAAACATTTACATTTTACTCTGCATGCGGATATTGGGATATCCCGTTGACTTCTCCGTAATGTAAAAGTCCTACCTACGCTAAACTTGCTATCTGATAATTAGCTATTTATCCTCAGTCTTTGTCTTGCCTTCTCGTACACTCATAAATGGTTGGATAACTGAAAGCCGAAAAAATGGAATGGATTTTTAAAAGATTTAAAGAAAGCGCACACCATCAGTATTTATATCTTTCTCGTTTTAAAAAAACATAGAATTCGAATTAATTTACCAAGGCACCCCAGTCAGAAGGGGGATTCCACTGAAAAATCTATTTACATTACTTGAATTTGACTCTGGGGATATGAAGGCTGATATCTAGCCACCACAGTATTCTGGTTCTTCATTTTTAATCGTATTCCAAATAAATATAATCAAATATTACCCAGGTTAAAATAATAATTCTCATACGTTTAAAAGAAGGCACCGAGAAATAAAAACACCGTTCTCGGGATGCCCTGCAAGTGATTAGATCAGATGCAATGGGTTGAAAATTTCCAAGTTTATTTTTTAAGAATAAATATTTCAGATTGATTCTTTTCGTTAAATTTCGTCTTTATAACTTTGAAATATGAATTTCACGGACTTCGGATATTTTTTTCCTGTTTGAGGCTACCTTATAAAAGTAGATTTATCTAATAAAGTGAAACTTATTATTGTGGAAAAAACAAACAGGAATCAAGCACTACTACAGTTAAAATATAATAACTTCCGCTATATCGTTGGGAACACACATACAAAACATGCAGCACAGCATTAAAGAAACCAAGATTTTCATGTTTATAATGTTTATAATACAAAATTCCTCGGATGAAATAGTAATATGGAGGTGCTACTTTGCACTGACTAGACTATATCCTGAGTACGTCGCGAGCATTTGAGACTCTAGACAGAAAGATTTAATCAAAATATTTACAACTTAAAAATGTTGTAATGTATTAAATGCAGCTACTGTTGCATTTTTAAATACAACAGTAAGCTGCGCGCTTCACTAAAAACTGCTACGGGTCAATGTATATTAATAATAATAATAACATTGTACTATTCATATGTAACATATATTGTTTCTTGACTTTTAGAGATGTTAAATTAGGATACATTTTAGACTCGGAATCTACACGAAAGGCTTAGTTTGCTTGAGAAATTCAGAACAGGTGAGTTTTAGAGCAACACGGAGAATATCATATCGACGCCACATTACATCTACAGGTCCGATAGAAGTAATAAAATAAAAGAGATACATTTACGAACAGACAAGTACAACAATTTGTTCTTTCTACGCACAAAAAGTGACCATAATGAAAACAGAGCTCCACTCAGAACACTCCCATGATACGTATCACCATTTCACCTCCCAAAACCTAATCCTGTACACAGCTGGTGTCCTAACACCCTCTGTCACACTCGCATGTGGCGGTTCGTAGGGTAGCATGTCAATGAAGATCAGTGTTGCAACTTGTATGGCTTATATAGAGAAGCTTGAAGGATTATTGTCTTGAGATTTTGAAGAATCCATTTGCCGAAGAGAAAGAAAAACCCTCTACATCCGCACTGCCGAAAAAACAATAGAGTAATAATAAACTCGGCGGCGAGAAAAGTTTCCCTTAGTCAATCATTCGACGGCATTTCGACCGATAACCTACTCAATGAAATTCAAATGAATAAGTTTACTTCGGTATCTGCGAATTTTCAGTCGCCCAGAAGACTCGAAGACTCGCATTCTCCCCCAACCTCACCTGCCGACCCCATACCCATCCCTTCGCCCGGTATCTCAATATTCAATTTCCCAGAGAATTCAATTCCCTCCAAAAATCATAAGAAAACTTCCCGAAGAGAGAAAAGAGGGCAAGCACATTGTCACTCGATCACTTTTCCCCTCCGCTCCCCCCCGCGGCCGAAAACTATTCTCCCTTTCCTCCTCCCAACCAAAGTGCCAGCGGATCTCCCTCCGGGACCTCCTGGTATCTCCTGATCTCCTTCCTCAAACGCACTCCGCCACTCACTTGTCATCAACTTCTCAACTTCCCTCCCTCCGGCTCCCTCGCCCCGATTTCATCCCCTTCCCCCTCTTCCTCACGCTGGTAATCTTACGGCGATACGGGCGCCATTTCGTCCGAAAGCAAAGTTTGGCCTGATACGTATTGGTCGATACACCAAAGCTGCAGGCATTTCATATAATTGCCCAATTCGTTGATTTGTACGTAATTTTTGGCAGATTAAATCAGTGTGGCATTAATGGGATGATAGATAACCATGAAAAGATAAGAGTAATGAGATTTTCCAAGGAATTTGAGTCAACATTAAAAGTGAGAACAAGCTAAGCAATATTTTACATGGGGAGAATTTTGGCGGAAAAAGGCAAAGTAAAAAGGACAGTTGAAAATATAAAGTGATAGCTGGCGAAATTCATTTATTGGATAAAGATATAATTAATTCAAAAAAGAATAGCTCGTTCTAGATTCCAAACTCTATTGAGCATTTCGAACGGTTTCGACCCGATCCCTAATATTTTTGTAAAATTTGGGTCAAAATATGTACAACTTTCAATTTTCTTGCTTTTCTGTAGGTTAGAGGATCTAAAACAACCCCCATCTACTAATTTCAATGAAAGGAAAAAAGCCAGAATATTCTCATTCATATATATCTTGATTATGACGCAGGCATAGCATCGAAACCTGCCGAGGTACTCAATTAAATGTGGACTGGTATACAAGAAATAATTCTTTAAATCGTGTAGTAGAAGGACTGGTATGTTATAAAAATAAGTGTTAAGTAATTTTGAGAAACTAATTTAAGAAACCCTGGTTTAGAAAGAGGTTTGATACAAAGAGTAGCGTTTTACTAGGGCAAAATCCATACTCAAACGATAGCGACGAAGAAGATATAAATAAGTTTGTTGAAGCGTATGAATGAAGAATTATTTTAAAATAAATGACTTTGCCTGGTGAAGGAGATCCTAGTTGTTTGAGGAAATTAATAGGATTAGTGGCAAGGACGAAGCCGGAAATTACAGTAGAAAGATACTAAAGACATTTTTTGTAGTAAAGAATGCTGGGAAAGAACATTATAGGGAGGAGAAATATTTGTATTTTGAACACTAAAGTGGGGTTGTAAGTATGGTGAATTTAAAAGAAAGATTGCATATGGAATTTGTACGGCGCTAGCAAGGGTAACTCTTTAAACGGAAAGTTGGAGAGGATCCATCGAAAATTTGAGCTAAGCGAAAGACCAGAAATTATACTTAGTATTAGCATTTCGATGATTTAGGAATAATTACAGATTCAAAGGCCTGCCAGACCAATTTAAAGGCAATTTATGAGAATATATTGGAATTAACTGCTGGACGCCACTAAGGGTCCATAAAGATTGGTACTCGTAAGCTGGAGGCGATATTTTCTTTAATTTTCCTCTTGAGTATTCAGTCAGACAGGTAGCTTTTGTAGCGTCCTGAGAATTTTAGCATTAAAGTGATTAAAGGGTTAAGATATTTAAGAGTTAAACTAAAATTATCATTTGAGAATAATATGCTTACTATAAATTAATTATAAATTTTATATTCTATCAGTAAAATGGAATTTGGTGTAGTACACGCAACCGGCGATTTTGAAAGATGCTATACCTCTTACCAACGACGTAAAAACTATAATAGCACATTATTAGCATCAAAACGGCAATAACAGACAGTCGACAATTAAGGTTTCGGAATCGAAATGTATCGAAAAATCTGGTATCGGGGCTAACCTTACTGAAAACCCGCTCCCTCCACCAGCCAGTCATTGATTTATTCCGCTCCTCGACTCAATGTCTCCTTCGATACTCCGCACAATCTGTTAGGCAAACCCTCCGGGGCATCAACACTTCCACTGCTTGCGGAGGGTAACGCGAACGATTCCCAGAGAGGAATTGCGATTGAACGTTCGGAAACGAGCGAGGACAAGTGTGGATAGAGAGAAATGGGTCGGGATATAAAGTGTAATCAGTAAGAGTTCAGATAAATTAGTCGACGGACGAATGCATGCGAGCCTTAATTAATTTACACCCCTTTCATTTCGCTGTCCGTGGCTCAGAGCCGTATTATATGAGAGTGGGCTTGAAAGTGAGGTGCTTGTAACCAATAGCTCTGACTATTGACTTAGGAAAACGAGCAATGAAGTAAGTGTGGACGTGAGTGGAAACTAGTCGGGATTAATAAAAAATTGGCTCTATATTTGCGAGGAATTACTGCATACGGCAGGGCTACGGAAAACATCTACTAGCCATTCGTCAAGGTATTATGGCAATTATTTACTAGTTCCTTCATATGTTTCAAATGGTATTCCCGCTCAATACAATAGTTCATTACAAACAGTTACCTTAACAGTATATTTAAGATACAGATAAGATATATAAGACAAATACGTAAGTTTAAGAAAAAACAGGTAGCATCGAAAATTATATGCAGCAGCCGTAAAATTCTTCTTTTACTTATGACTTTCTTTCAAAAGGGACTTCTCCGTACTCATGACTGCTAAAACTCCATTTATTCCCCCGTTGGTATTTCCATTCCCCTCTGCATATATTTCAGCTTGCTTTCAGCATCCGATATTCTGCATATGCTTTCTTCTGGCAACTCTATTAGGAAAAAAACGGTCGAAAAAGACTAAAATAATATTCGGATGAGGAAAAACAATCCATCAGCAAAATGTCAAAGAGCCCCGTTCCCTTTGAACATAAGAAAACAGCGTGTATCAGGCTCAGACTACCATAGCCCATTTCTTTAAACCAACCAATGAGAAGACTTTTCTTATTCCTTTTGGGATACAGGAATTTACTTTCTTTAAAAGTGACAAATACTGGTTCCTATTTTTGAAAATGCCACCCGAAGGAGATGGCTGGCAAGCCATTACAGTGAAAAGCGACTTTATTCAAAGTAATTTCACGTTCACCTTCCCGCCGTTGGTGGCAAATATCGCTCCGTCAATGGGTTTCTGTTTATTCACTTAAGAAATCTCTCTTCTTAAAGACTGCCAAACTGTAAGGCGTAATTTAAGAGATGAACGAGACCCATCTTAGAGTTTATGTTCTCGATACTTGTTAAAAGCGCACAAAATCTGACTCGCTAGATCTCGCTCAACCGTCTTAGGCTGGGCTCGTAAGTTACTTTCTTGAGACCTATGAAAACCGGCCTTCAGACCAACGAAGATCGGCCCAGAAAGATGAACGACCTCAAACGGACTGCAAAAATGCGCGCGTGATAGCGCTTGGAGGGAAAATTCTTCACCCACCGGAGAGAATAAAAACAAGTGATGGATAACGAGCAACCCACCAGGAAGGAGACACGCACATAAAATGTGCCGCACGACCCCAATGCAATTTTGCGCAGCAATGGCGGTGAAAGAGAAAACCCTCAAGAGAGTTTTATTATTATTCTTCTTTTTTCCCGAGCGTAATATAATAATGCATGATAACACGGCATTTCCATCATGCGGATGAGAGAGCACACGAATGATGGAGGCAGAGGCGGGAATGAAGGGCGGAATACGACCGTGGTGGCTCGATGTCACTGCCCTACGTCATGTTCCAAGAAATTCGCCGGGATGGGAAATAGAGGGGGATGCCCTCCCTCCCACACATAGGTAACGACGCACGGTGAGGAGTGAGAGAGAGAGCGAAAAAAAGAAGCGATACATACGAAAGAGGACTGTGGCGGGTGCCCCGGGAAAAATATGGGCTGATGTTGGACTCCCCGGGCCTCCACGGCCATCGCTCACCGATTCTCTTCAATCCTCCTTCCCGGCCTCTCCATTCTATTATCTCGTTCTATTTGTCTTTTTCCCTCCGCTCTTTCTCTTCATCTCTCTGTTACTCTTTTCTCCCATCGATGTCCTCCCTGGATTGATGTATGAACTGTCAACGCACATCGGATGGAAAACCCTCGACTCTTGGGATTTGCCTTCACCCATTCCCTCCAGATCACAACCAACTTTCGAAGAACGGCTTCTTCTACATCCAGGGACCGAAGTTGGGATTTTCATTGGCTGTTCTAGTAAAAACCATGCGCACATCTGATACACTGTATTACAACCTAACCGAGAAAGGTGAATGAAGCTTGGATTAATGGTAAAACAGACAATGGTGGAAACCAGTTCCGTAATTAAATGGAATCTGGGGAAAGTTATTTTGGAGACGAAATGCATTGAGATGAGAAAGATCATTGATATTATGCCCATAAATATTCATAAATTAAATATTAATTATGAAATCATATTGTTGACATAATTGGGCAAAATTCAAGTTATAAAATCGTGAAATTGAGTCATATTGTTACTCGAATCAAACTTGGAGCTATATTACTCCTGATATTGAGGTAGGAAACACCGCTGGGCTAATTAAATCTTGTAATTATGAATTGTTCGTATGCTTTCTACCGTGAAAGTAGACTAAAAATACACGAAGAAAATATATGTCTTGTATTGCTAAATAGATATTCTGGGGAAAACCATCCAGCCTCTGATTCTGGACGTAGATAGCTTACCTCAATCAGTGACAGCATCAGAAGATGAGACCTTATAAAGATGTTTAATGTGCTCCAACAGCTAAGACTGAATCGTATCGTCCAGCATTTAGTCAATACTTCATTTGGAGAGAGTAAAATAGAGAATAGAGGGAAACGAATGCTTGTAAAATCATCCCGAAGGCACTCTTATGCCTCACCGCCACAGGAGAGAAACAAACTGATCGCTTTGCTACAAACATTTCAGCACGAAAGGCAAGGACTTAAATGAAAAATTAAGCTCAAAAAAGCTTCACTAAATGTTGAAAAAACATTCCCATCGTGGAAATGTCAAAATACGGCATTTTGCGCAAATTTTTATAGCTCATTCCAAGCAGAGATGAGCGATGGAGAATAATTAAAGACAGATGAAAATGCAAACTATATTTTTTCCGAATTTCCAAGGAACTAGACTGGACATAAGTCAAATCTTGAAAACGACAAAAAACATCAGTTTTTAGAACCTATAGGTGAAAAAAGGACTTATCATCGATATTTTTTCAAATAATTCTACTCCAACGTTAATGAGGTAGAGATCATTGAGCTGTAAATGGTCTCGTATTATTTCCTTAGCTCAAAATGTATACATTCCACTTTACCAATTTTAATGTACGTAGTGTTCATCCACGGCCATTGAACTATATCATAATGTTCATGTTACATTTTTAGAAAGGAATATTTCAAAAAATCACTAGTAAGTTCAATATTAACTCAGTAGAATATGGCAGACCTATTCTAAGTAATTGTTTGTCTTTGAAAGCTTATCCTCATTAAATTCGCTTTGATCGTGTTTGATTATACTTGTCGAGAGACACGTTATACAATCGGACGGCAATAAACATTTTGTAGAGAGTTACTCGAGGAAAAACGAAATCAAACTGAAATAGTTTCACTTAGATGGACACTGTGCGTGAACCAGATTGTAAGTGCAGTCAAACCTTCATATAGCGGACATATGGACCAGAAAAATGGTCCGCTATTCAGAGGTGTCCACTAGGTAGAGGGGGCTGCTGTCCGGACAATTACGGCGCAGTTTGTATGTGCTGTAACTGCATCCTTTAATAAAAATGTAAAATTTTTGATACCTTTCAACAATTTTTTTATTTTATATATATTGAAACAACGCTCTTTTAGCATGAACATTCGTAATGAAAATATTGTTAATTTTTGTCCTTGTAATGACTTTTGGAATCTTCATTATCATAAGCAAATTCAAAACAAATATTGAAACAAAACTAAATACTGAAACAATACTCTTTTTGCATAAACATTCGCAAGAACCCATTTTTGCCTCAGAAATAAGTTCTTTTGTACTGAGGGATTGGTCTTCTGTGCATAAGCACTCATCTATTGTAGCATATTCCTCTTCTACTTCACCCACAAAATTTTTCATTACCATTTCCAGTTCTTCGTGGTCAGAGTTTCCGCTCTCTATCATAGAATTACTGTCCTCCTCATTGTAATTGAATCCTGCCTTAATGGAGCAATTACTGACAGTTGCTCCCTGAACATCATTCACTGATTAAATAGTCCATAGAATGGCTTTGAAAATAGTGGTACTTTCTGATATTTCATTTGCTTCCTTTTTTTCTTCAATTTTCGATAAAATATGCCTCAGTACCCTTTTTCTGTATTGGATTTTGAAGTTTTGTATCACCCCTTGATCCAAAGGCTTACAAAAAGATGTCATATTAAGAGGGAAAAAAGTAATTTCACATTTTCTAACTTTAAGTCCGGTTGGGATGAAGCATTATCGAGGAACAAAATAACCTTTCTTTTCTCCCTGCTCATTTTCCGGTCGAAATCTGTAATCCAGTCAGTCATGGTGTCACGAGTCATCCATGCTTTCTTGTTCACACACCAGTGAACACAAAGATTGTTAACATATATGTTCTTAAAGCATCGTGGTCTGAAGGATTTTCCAATCACCAGCGGCATTTCAAATTCACTGATCAAATTTGCACATAATAATAATGTGACTCTCTTTGGAAACTTTTCCACCCGAACACTTTTCATTCTTCAAACACATGGTTTTCCCCGGTAATGCACGAAAGAAAACTCCGGTCTCATCTCAGTTGAATGTTTCTTTCACTGTAAGTTTTACACAAATCCTCCGCTTTTGGACCTCCGCTCTTGCACAATTTTCTCACTCACGGAAGCTACTTCTCCACACCCACTTTTGAATGATATGTTGAGGCGTAATCTAAATTTTTCAAGCCAGGCATTCGATCCCTTAAAGTCAGAGACATCCATTTCTTGTGCAATTTCGATTGCCTTCCCTTGGATTAATGGACCAGATATTGGAATATTAAATGAACGTGCTCTACAAAACCACTCGTAAGTGAGCCTATCAATTGCCAGCCCGTCAGTTTTTGGAAACTGTCTCTTGATGTTTTCACTTTTGTTCTCAGCCCATTCATTCAACAGTCTCCCCTTGCTTTTAAGAATGTCACTTACTTGCGTCTTCCCGATGCCAAATTTCTCTGCAATTACACGAACACTTAACATCTCTTCGTCTGACGCATGCATAATGTCAACTTTCTCACGAAAACACAGCCTTTTCCTTTTTTCAGCCATTGTTCGGTGCCATGAAATGCAAATACTTTTTGAACGATGATGCCCAAGCAGTTTCGTACTCCTGGGTCTTCACCTATCACCTAGCGAAATTTAAAGGAGACGCTGAGGTTATAGTGTCGGAAATCTGACTAACCTAGCGGGCCACAGTCATACATACCCCTCCTCTCCCCTTTAACACTCCGACTTTCCCGCTACTTTTTACAAAAGATCGCCTACTTTGTAAGTTCCTGTGCCAGCGCTCATGATCCCCCTCTTCCTTTCTTCCTTCAATATCCGAATAGCGCAGAATATCTGCATTGTTTTCTATCGTTGGACCCCCGTGTCCGGTGTACTTCTACAGTTATGTGCATTCGGGTCTGTCTCTCTCCCTTACTATCCCACGTACCCAGGCGAGAGCCGCCCGTCTTTCGCACCCGCTTGCAGGTCTTTTGTATCCAGGTGCCAGGTTGGGCCTCAGTCACCAAAACAGATGATTCAAAGTCAATTCTGCGGGAATTCCATATCCCTGCCGGACTGAAGCATTCGCTTGGTAGTCACATAGAGCTTGGGAATAGAAGTAGAGGTCCCCAATTAGCCTCCTCCGTTTCTCTAACTTCCTTATCTACATCACCCTAAGGACTTCATCTTGCTTTGCTGCTCCCGAGCATCTTCGTTCCCTTTCAATGTCTCTTCCCACACCACCGTCTTCCCTCGGTAGTCAGCAGAACCCCATCCTGATAATTCCACAACACCCACGGTAAGGAATGCGTGGAAATAAAAAAAGGAAGGAGCACCAACCAGTAGACCAACAAGGTATTTCTCCCAAATTGTTCGATGTTTTTTTCCTGGATAATTTCTTTGTAAGCAATAGGCTTTCAAGAAATGGCGTTTTTTTTGTTTGGAGGAAGAGAATTTTTCACAGCATAGCTCGTGATGTGTCCGTTATTGGAGGTTATTGGGGCAAAAATATGCATTTTCTGCAGTCCGCGTCCGTTATTAAGAGTGTCCGCTATTTGGTGGTGTTAGTTCCATAAGGTTCAATGTTCTGCTGCCGGGACCTACAAAACTGTCCGCTAATGGGAGGTGTCCGCTATTTGGAGGTGTCCGTTAAGGGAGGTTTGACTGTAATACGTTTAGAGGACCTAAAAAAAATACCCCTTCGAGTTACCTTTAAGTTACCCCTCTTCCTTTCCTACTGATAGCCCTCGGACCATTCAACTGCACAGAACTCGGCGGAGACATGGGCCTACACATCCGTGGCTCCACAAGGGGCACACGCTTACCATTGTTACTCCAGCTCCCGGCATCCGCTTCGAATCCACAGCAGGGGGTCACATGAGCCGCGCCCCCCGTACCCATGGGGACACTCCCTCCCTGGCCAATTCCATCCAAAGCCCCACCCTTTTTAACCCTGCTCTTTCTAATCTTAACCCCCCCCCTCACCCTCAGGATCCACCGCCTCCTATATACCTTTGTTCCCGCCCTGTCCCCGAAAGGGTCGGCTCCCAAGGCTCGCAATTAAGCCCACGTACACAATCACAGAGTTTATCTCCTTGCTTTCTTTTTTCTGGGTCCTTCCCCTCGCATTTCCTAGAGTTTCTCCTGCCAAATTCTTTCTAATTTTCCACCCTCCCTCTCTTTCATTCTTTACTCGACTGAGCGTTTTATTTTTAACTCAGCCCGATGCATAAATTTCCTCTACTTTCGGCTGAAAATGTAAATTATTCATCTCTTCATTTCTCTCGGAGTTTCAGGGGATTTCTGGATACATGGCTATTTCCATTGTTACTTTTCCTCATTATTGAGCTCATTAGCTCATTTCATGCTTTAAATCAGCGCTCAGTACAAATAATGGAGCAAACTATCCTTTAGAAACTCATTCTTTTATCCAATTAATTTACTCAGTGAACCTTGACGCGCAAATAGACATTAATACAATAATGATAAAATCATATAATACGCACTTTACAATTCCATGTCCTCTACAATACAATAAGTGTACATTCAACGACGATGGTGAAAGTTTAAAAAAACAATTATTATTAAATGCACCGAATAAATGCTGCCATCAATACTACAGATGACGGTGGGTTAAATGAAGGCTGTACGCGTCAGAGTCACTTTGTTCTTCTCTTGGACATTTTGTCTGGGACTGCAAAAAGTTTAGGACTATTTCATTTTTGCTGCTCTTTTATTTTTGAGTCGAGTTTTCGAGTATGCAAACAACAAAGGACTCGTGAGCTGTCCTTGCAATGTACCATTAGTGGAGTCAGAGCAAGCTAATACATGAGACATGAGAGATAGTATACCATTTCAGTCTCTCACACTGGAGGCCGGAGACCGCGTTTTTTCAGGTATTGCTCATCCAAGCTTGTTCCATACAACAAAAGAATAGATGATATTGGATTTTGGAAAAAATGCTTAAAGGTAAAGATAATGCTTTTCCGGTAGGGTACATCCCTGTGCTTTACCTTTGACATTAATATCCACGATTCTAAATCAGTAACCAACCGTAATGTGTACAAACTAACATATAATCGATGTGTATTTTAGCTAAGTCAAATTTTACTCTATTACAGTGACCATTTCTTTATATTGGCTCTAAAGTATTCCTCTGTTTACCCGAAAACATATGAGGAAGGAATACTATCACAAAATTCGTGAGGAAGGAAATAAGGTGGTTATTTTGTGTTGATAATTCAAATGTTTTCTTTTACTGATTTAGGGGGTGCTAAATTCACTGAGATAACATGAACGATATAGTTGTTTAAAAAAACAGAGAAATTGTCATATAATTATAAAATCTATGTACATAATTGACCTGTTTTTTTTCTTGCTCATTCAATTCAACATGTTATTATAATTTGGAGGCATCCAATGTACAGGAAATGCCAAAAGTGTATATTTAATGTCTCCACATTGTTGTTTAATGTCAATATATTCGATATGTATGTCAAATGGATAAATAAAAATACTTACATATTAAATACTTATCACTAATGGAGTCTTCTCAGATAGTAATCATTATCTACAAACCACGTCCTATGTTTATATATTCACATTTGTAATAATACATCAGAGATTGTATCGATTTTTATGACAAAAATGCTTCTTTATTATCGGCTTTCAAGGTATTATCAGCCGCCTTACCATGTCTGGCGTCCTACGCTCTGGAAACTACTTATACAGCCAATAGCATCTCTATTGAATAAAGTCTCAAAGAATTGGGTGAATAAAATAGTAATTTCGACTTCCAGTGACCGAGGAAAAAAATTAAGTCATATAGGGTAAAACCGATAGGATAGTGTATTTTATCTAAAGACTAGGTTTATGGTAATGGGTAAAAGTATCCCTTTATTTTTTGACAATCGTAATTCTTAGATTACTATATTTTTGTCCACCACTGAGCGATGAGTAAACCAACTCAGTTTTATTCATCCGAATCCAAATAATTCCTTTTCCGTATAATTTTTAACAATTTTCTGCCATCCTGCGTTCCGCATATCTTTCTATTTCGCTCATAGACCTTTCCTTTTTCGCCCTCAACATGAAATGGAAAACGGGGGCCCTATATAGTTCTCACATTCGCTCGAATACGTCTGTTTCTTTATCCATTTCTCAGATCTCTACGAATCCTACCGAATAATGACCTTCCTCCTGCTCCTACCTCGCCATGGCATTAGCGCCCCCGTGATGTCAACACCAAAAAGCGACGCGCGCAGACCAGCATACCAAGCACCCGACCACCTCACTCCCCGCTGACATTTCACTTTCTCCCGGAAGGGAAGCGTCGCGGTGCCGACGACTTCGCTTTATAGAGGAGACAGGCTATTGAAGGCGGTTGGGGAATACGCTCGGGTAGGCAGATTGGAGGGATAATGATATACGTTATTTGATGGATCTGGATTGAGAATCTACATTCTCGTGTTTAACTATTTTATCGCCTTGTCTCACGGTAAAATAACGAATTCAGTACGCTTAAAAGTGAGACCAAATAAGTGTACACTAACAAGTTAATGTAAAAAATAAGCAAGTAGTAACCTATCCACCGTGAAGACAAATAACTACAGCACAAAAAGACAATAATGACTAAAGCAACATATATGTCGGCATATTGATGCCTAAAGGACCAAATATTGTAACATTTACCAACCACAATGGCATCCAAATAGGGAGGACAGGGAGACCTTAGTGGGGGCTGTGAGATTAAGTTCCTCTCCGGGCGAATGAAAGTGGGCTAATCGATGGCGGAGCCGTGTAAAGACCCACACTCACTCGCGTACCACACTCCCGGAAGCACAGTAGACAACAATTGAGGCGTGACAAAAGTCCCAACATTATGAGAATCGCAATGCGGGAGATGAGGAGGCGACGCCGCTCGAAGCGACGGAGAAAAATAAGTCCCGAATGTGAATACCAAACATGTTTCTCTCTTTCTCACAATCCCCTCTGGCCGGCCGCTCTATTCTTCCCCAGAGTCCTCCTCTCTTCCTACCAAATTCGAAGGAAAGAGGAAGCGGGAAGGGATCGGCGATCATCCCCTTGAGTTATCTCCTCGAAAATAAAGATTTCCGCTCCGAGGGATGAATAAATCATTTAGACGCAGCCCGCGTCATAAATAAGGGATGATCGAAGAGCGGTGGTTATTTTAATCGCGTTCAGTTGTCACAGTTTTGACAGCACTGGGGAGATATAAATGGATTGAGAGAAATAACGCGGGAGCGACGGAGGAATGAAAATAACGAACCGGATGAAATGGTGATCCACAACCAGCTCCGCTGTTTGAAAAAAAAAAAAGGAATGCTAAGGGCGGCCTCATCCTGTAGTTCGTACTGTTGACATTACCAAAAAATATATAACTTGGAGTCAAGTTTTACGGAGATATTTTCTCCGGATGTTGGTGTCGATAATTTATCTTAAAACTTAACAACTAAATAATCCAAAGTGACTGGTTTACATATATTGCACGGGAGTAGGATTGACTAATAGAAAACGGTTCATTACCAAACTTAAGGTATTATATTTTTTCGAAATTTTTATTAATACCCTTAAGTCATGAAGATTACTGCTATTTTATTCATCACTTTCGAAAATAAAGAATGCCAGTTTTCTATTTAAAGCTTGTTGGGAGTCTTGATGGAAAATCGGAGGAAAATACAACTAAAGTTGGTGCTTCAAACTATAGGTATTAAGTGAGATTGAAGGTGAGAGACAAGAAACCCGGCGGTGATATTTACCAAATAAGTAAACAATGACTGAAAAAAGAAGCAGTATAATAAGATAAACAAATAGCTCCACTTCACATACTAAAGAAGATATGATAAAACATCGTCTATAAAAAAGGCAATGATTATATGCAGGAAAGATTTCAGCGGAAAAGAGATACAGAAAGAGAGCTACAGGTATAATGGAGCTCAGTCAAGAGAACAATAAGAAAAAATGATTTCCCGCTGGGATCAGTACAGGGCAACTTAAGTCTAAAGATTAAAATTAATTGGCGAATTAGAGGATTTAATCTCACAGCCGCGTTCAGAATAAAGGCCACCTAAAGCCTTGTCGGGTGAGAGTTGTTGCCCAGTTTTTTTTACAAAAGCTGTGCCTCATAAGGGTAAAGGTACTTTCTTTGATAACGAATTTCAAATAGATTAAAATGAAGAATTTTTTCTCACATTCGCATGGGAAGAAAAACTGCCATCATTATCAAGGATGATAATTTTTAGAAACATTTGAAACAAAAGTAACACCGGAAAGCTTTTGATTAAAATACAGATAAGTGGATACTATCCTATTGTGGGATGGGTCATGCAATCTTTCGTTCGAGGTGAGACGTTTCAGCAACAGCTATCACCAAGGCTGTCAAACATTAATTTGCTAAGAACGATCGAAATGAAACAAAAAGGTTATTTTTGCAGTTAGAATTCTGGATTTCCAACCCGGAGGCTTGTGCTCATATTCAAAAGGCAGGGGAGATTTTTTTGGTGAAAACCGATCCTTACGTACAAGTGAGCGCCACGTGGAGAGTACATTATGGATAGCAATGCACTCGTCGGAATGGAGGCTAAATCGCGGCCCCACCGTCGCCTTTGTTCAAGGTAAAGTTATTGTCAACGCCAGATTTCCCCACACCCTTCCAACCTGTCCATCAATACTTAAATGTCCCAGATGATCCCAGTTTCCCGCCACCTCCAACTGTAACTTCTTATGACATTGGGTCAAAGAATACACTTTCCCATCTTGACTACTCCCGTGAATGATCAAAACAGTGGAATATCCTTGCGACAACATTTCGCATACTCAAGGACAGTCTCATACACAATGCCTCCACCTCATGGCTTCCTTGAACTAAGGGTCCTTAGTCTGATTTTATCGCCTCATCAAATGACATACTAGAACCCCTGAGGTTTCCGCATTGATTCCGTCTCGTCGTTTCCAGGGTGGAGAGCCGATGAGACATTTTATGGCGACATAATCTCGGGGCGTGATCAAACTCCCTCCTTTCCCAGCATTTCCCTTTCGCTCTATTTCATTTTCACGACGCGTTCCTCGGTTCACAATGCCATGGTACAACACTCGATAGCTGAGGGTGCGGGCATGATTTAAGGGCTCTTGAACGACACCAAATTTTTGACTCGCATTAATCAATGATTAGCGCTCCTCCACCCGTTAATATCTGCTATTTAAATGAGTAGTCGTGGTGATATTAGCAGAATTGATTCCGATGTCCTCCAGCTGCTGAGGTTATATCGCGTCGGCTAGCATATGACCTCCAAAAATTTATACACCACATCAATGCACGCATCCGGATTCCAACAGGCGACCTATGGGCCCCCAGGTGGAGGCGTTACTAATCTATCTACCAAGGTGAATGCTTTTAGCAACTTGTAAGTTTCAAGGAGGGAAGCGATTTCCAACTGTGTAGATTCCACTGACTGTTTTGCTTATAAAAAAACTAAGTTTATCGTCTTGGGTTATCCTTAGTTGTGACACAAGAGTGTTGAAACTTAGATCGTACTAACCAATACGCTTGGTGAAATCTATATAATTGTGGTAGCTATTTCTCTTCTTTAAAGATCGATTGCACGAGTGAGCTAAAATTTTTTGTTATGACTTCCCTATATTGTTCTGTAGAAATATTTCACTCGCATGGATTTAGAATATGCTGTTTGGCAATTCATATAAATTGCCAAAATATATGTGAAAAATGATCCCATATCAGGAAGGCTTAAGCTTATTTTTGGGACTTTAAGACAAGGAGTTTAACACGAAAATCCTCAAGAGCAGTTACTTGAATTGAAAAGAAGTTATTAATATTAACATGTAATAGTTACCAACGCTTATATCTTCTTTACATAATTCACTTCACGCGACCTTTGGGAGCCAGACCGGCACCTTTTAGAACCGGGTTTCAGATGCCGACCTATCTGAATGATCTTCCTCTCTGCTCAGCCTCATTTTCGAAAGCACTTCGCGACCATCCTTTCCCAGAATATCCCCCATCTGACTCGCTCGTCACTGGCGCCTGGGCCAGGGATGCTGACGGAGCCAGGCGGCTCCCGCAAGTTTCAAAATGTTACACATAAAACGGATCATGCGGTCACGCTGCTGAGCCACGCGTCTAAACTCTGTCCCCTCCCTCATGTGACGCCTTCCTCCGGACAATAATCAATCATATATCATTCCCTCTCGCCTTTAACGTGTTGATTAATGAACGGCGAAGCGATTGCTCTTGTACGCACCCACGGCACCCGTTAACTGTTCGATCGCCCGCCCCGCAATACAAACGCTAATGTTCGCCCACGCGATCGCTTTCACATTTTTCCTTCAAACGTTAGCGACAATTGAAGAAGTTGTCTTCAAGCTAGAAGTCTGGGAGCATCATGAGGTTCATTTTTTCTCTGTCTGCCGCGGGAGTCCATTCACACACAAAGGCTATTCATGCCTTCTGCAACTCTACAACTGCCTTGGGTGTTCATCATCCTTAATCGTTCAGTATAAACGCGTTCAAATGAGTCACGCATCAAAACTTAACCATAAAATAAAACATTTTCCACAACTTAAGGGTAAAAATATTCCAGAACTGGGATTTTTCAACAATCATTGATAGTTCCATTTGACATCTTATAGTACCCAGATATTGGTCGAACGTCACCTGTAAAAATGCTACTCCATCAGCTGCTAATGATATTTCTCGGGTATCCTACATGAATCCGTAATTAAAAAGTTATTTGTAGTGAAACCAAGGTAATTAATTTTCGGTGTTTTAAAATAAAAATTTGTACGACTAAATTAAAACGACGGAATGAAATATTTTGGCTTCGTTTCAAACTCAAAAAGAGGAATGTACCACGCTCATATCAATGATATTTCAAAAAGAGCAATCACCCAGCACATACCATCCTGGATTAATTGGTGGAAATCAAAAGGACGATTGCTTGAAATTGGATACAAATGTACTCTGAATCACATAAGTGTATATCGATTTCGGGTATTTCACTCTGAACTATCGCGGAGAGACAGCTATCTTATGTACGCATGAATCTTTTATCGTTAATGGACCAAAACTTGGCGTGAGATTTATATTATCCATTTAAAGGATTATGCCGGCCCCGGTGGCGGCGGGGTAAAGTCCTCGGGGTAAAGTTGCGGGCTCGAGTCCCGCCTGGGTGGGTTTTACACCACCCAAGGCATTGATGTATGTCAAGTTCTGTTGGTCCGGTCCCTGGAAAACCTGATGACAGGCTCAGCAGCCTATCGGGATTCCGGGGACATACGGGCCAACAGAATCGTCCGGCAAGCAAAAAAAAGGGATCAGGGGAGGAAAAAGATGAGGCAATTAAAAAAAGCAAAACCTCATGGGAAAACTACCCATGGTTATCGATAAGGAATTTTCCATGGATTAAAATACCACCACAGCCAAAATGTCTTTCCTCAAAGAGAGAATTTTCGAGGAGTCGTGAAAGGATACACTCTTGATCACCTGTTCTTCAAAGCCTGTAGTACTATAAAGCTGTAACTCGGAAAAATGGCCGTTCCAAATCATTGTACAACCATCAAGTGATGGTTTGTGAAGGAATCAGTGAATTATTCCTGTATGTATTTAAGTTTATTAGCAGAGTCAAGATTATTTTAAATCCGAACCAAGATTTCCCAATACGGCTTGGCGTAACTTTTAAAACTATGTTTCTCCTAATAAGGTAGGTATATAGGGAACCACCAAGCCTCGCTATGATACTGCAAAGAAGAAACACTTTACTACTGCCAATGGGCCCTAACGTTATTAATTTACCTATATCCCACATCATGTTTTGGGGTGACTTTACATAAAGAATTTGTATAAAATTAGCTCCGCATTTCTACTGGATCAGTCAGGTAACTGAAATCAAGGAACGAGCCAAACTTTTCAGCCGAAAGAGGTAGAATATCAGCGTAACCAAGCAATTCTTTACCGCTGGATAATTCATTTTTTCATCGGTTTTTATTTTATTTTTCACAATTCAGGGATCTCTGCTTTTCTGAACATCCAGTATGTCCAGAAGAAAGCCCGGTTTTTAATATTAAATCAACTTCAACATTAAAACATTGGAAGTCTCCGAGAACGAACTACGTCTCAGGCACGTCACTCGTATAAAGCTATCGCCAATTATGTAACTTAGCGGAAAATATGGCATGAAACAATCACCTTTTTCCCACTATTTCAAAATGAAAAGCAAATCCTCTCCAAGTTCTCACTCTGCTGCCAATTTTCAATCCGCAGATCGTACTCAGATGAAAAACTATCAAAAAATTCCCATTATTTGCCGTTTCACATTTTCCATAGTGTATGCTGACGCCACCAGCTGCCGCAAAACCGAGATAATTGAGCTCAATGAACCATCCAGGATTCCCTGTGAGACAAGAGAATGATTGACTAGGAATTATTTCTACTGAGCAGGATGGAAGTGCAGGTATTTCACGAGCAGTAAGCGTGCAAACCGCCGGTATTCGTCCAAGGCCACGTAATTTTACGGGGATGAAAGGTGAGAATTAGAGGAACAAATTCGAGGATAGCTTGCTGTAATAATGTAAAAGATAATCTCCCAAAAGCTATTTAAAGCGATACGTCCTGGTGTGTCTGCTTCGTCCGCATTTGATTCCGCATTCGCGTTTTGATTCATGGACGGAAATCCGGACGCCGGCCGTAAATGCACACAGAAACCGCAAACGGGGATGCGAGGCACACGGACGGGATTACACGTTTGGAGAGAGAGAGGGGATAAAATGGGAAAACAAAAGGACAAAATGCCGTCACCTCTATGGCGAGCGATGGTATTGAAATGCCGCATGAATGTCGAGAGAACAAATAAAAAGGTTGAAAGAAGATCACTAGGGATTCTATAGAGATTTTTTAATAACTATTTTTACACTTTCCTAACAACGAACGGTGTCACTTTTATAAATTTAAAATTTATGTAAAACGCTCGCAGGTGGAATAAACTGCAGCGCTAAACGATGTCTCAATTGTTATTCAACTGGTTAGGTATAAAAGGGGAAGCATATTCCCAGACTATACGTAAAGCCATTCTGGCTCCGAGGATCTGTAGAAGTTATTTTATAGGTTTTTTCCAATTAATTGTTCCAAGAGTAATCTCTAGGTCATATCAAGAGCTTGTTAGAAGATGAGCTAAGTTTGTCTCCTCGCGAGTGTCAAAATAAAAAATCTGACCAACATATTTCAGAAAAGGAAAATGAAAACAATCACTTTTTTCAGTGAAACCTAACCAAGGAGCATTTTATTTTCACGTTGTGCACTGACACGGCAAAAAGAGAGCTCGCATATCTAGTGGTTATCCCGTGCAAAATGAAGTTCCAAATAATTACCTCGTGCTAGACCTGTGCGCTGATGGATAAAATATCGGCGGCGGACGCCGGCTAAAAATGGGTCGGCGGCCGGCGACGCGCCGAGGCGATGGTTTTTACCGGCGGCGGCGGCGTGACCGGCGGCGTACTTACCCAGCTATAATGTATTAACAAGTATTTCAGCATTTTATAGCATAAATTATTCATTGTTTCTCATTATTTAATGTGCTAAATTGTTTATTTCATGCTAAAACTTATCTAATTACATTTTTATTAACGTATGCGAGACATTTCTTTTAATTATAAGTATTTAAGCAAATATCGTATGGTACAACTTCTATCAAACCTAATATTATACTCTTTCATTGCTAAATTTTATAAGACAAATTCATGACTAATTTACCTGTATCTCGAATTCGAGCGAAAAATTTCGTTGAAAACAGATATGTCCATTTCACTGTTATAATTTTATTTATAGTTTTTCAAGTATGATGAAATACCATTAAAACGATCCTGTATGTATTTTTATCGCCTCTTGCATTCATCTGTGTACCACATAGTAAATTTTGAGAGCGGAGGATTTAGTGGAAAATGCCTCCCGTTTTTTAGATTTTAATTAAAAATTTAACATTTATAGAGTAATATTCGAGTTAATCAGACGAACAAAAAGGCAATATAAAAAATTTAACTCTTGGAATTCAAAGAAGACTTCCAGAAAAACAGCACAAACTTTTACAAAATGTTTAAAAAGAAACTAATGGGGTACCAACCCCATAGCCATCGCCTTAGAAAGGAAAATGGGAAACGGGAACTTAACAATCAAGACAATGGCTGAGAATATGTTAATTATTTCGAAACACTTCCGAACTGCCCAGAACCCAAGGAAAGATTCCCACCAAAAATCCCAATGAAAACAAGCCTGATTCAAAAGTACCAGATAAAGAAGAAACCACAAGAAAATTAAAAAGTCCAAAAACATTAAAGCATCAGGTGACGATGGAATCATAGCAGAACTCGTGATAGCAGCAGGGCCAAAAACCAGAGCAGAAATAACACAAAAAAGACAAAATTTTGGCGAACTGAACAAATCCCTAATGTTAGGGAAATGCCTTTATCCATTTTATTTTAAAAAAAGAGAAAGAACATATGTAAACAACTACAGAGGAATTCCACTCCTTTCTGTCACATATAGAATTCTCTCACAATGATTTCTTGTTCAGTAACAACTTAAAACTATAATTTCCGAATATCAAGCAGGCGTCAGGGCAGGTAGATCACTCTCGGAACAAATTATAAATCTAAAACTAACGATTCGGACCCAAAGGTGTACTGCAAGAATATTATCTGCACCTTCATTGACTTCAAAAAAGCCTTTGATTCAGTCGATCGGGAATCTCATGATCAAATTTTGACAAGGGTACACGAACGATCCATCTACACTGTAGATTCTACAGACATTTGTCTTTAGATTCTATAGACATCCGACTTAAACCTTTTGGACTTTCAATGTTCTTGTTTAAGATTTCCCCTTACCTCCCCAGCACACGCCCCTTTCCCAGGGTTTCTCCGGACGGTTTCTGTTTTCCAGCCCCACGCCCTTCTTAAACTGCTTTGTTTGACGGATATCTCTTCCGTCATCCACATTTTTCATGAATATCTTTTATAACCAAATATTTAATAGTATGATGATGATGACGTAATATCAGGGTTAGTCGAGTTAAATCTTTCATTAGTGAAACTGCAAGTATTTTCTCTGAAATTATGAAACTTTTTCACTACAACACATCTAAATTTGTATTTGATATATTTGACGACCTCGTAGTCAAAAATTATCGGAAGGGCATTAAATTAGAGCAAAAAACATAGCAACGACCTACGTTCAATTAGAACAGAAAAGTCGAAGTCAAAATGAAATTAATTTGGTGGTTCATTAATATTTCAACTGATAATGCAGTACCACAATTGTCAAAATAAGTTAGATATCCTGCCTTCCGTCTTCTATACTTCAACGATTGTTCGAAAAGTACGAGAGTATTTAAAGCGCACAAAATACTTTTTTGGCCACCCATAATATGGCCATCACGTTTTTTAATCAAAAGGCACTCCGTCGAAAAAACAGAGCTGCAAAACGAAACAGGAACCAAGAGTAGTTTCGTACTGGAACAAAACTATAAGCTTTCTTATTCAATGTGACTTCGTTTCAAATTGAAACGTTAAGTCTGGCTTTGTTTTAGTTTTGTTTCGGAATGAGAGTAGAAATTGAACCAAATATGACATTCCGGAACCGTTTCTTCTCTCGAATAGTTTCGGTTTAAGTGAGTGGGAGCTATGATAGATTTATGATACTCTTATGATAGACCGTCGACAGTAAAACGACTTGTCTCAATGAAGACCATAGCGTAAGTGTCTATATTTGTCCTTTCTAGTGCACGCTAACACCACCACCAGATTTTTGACGACCCAATCATCTTTGGAGCAGACATGCGCCTGCTCCATTCTTACAGGGCATGCCCAGTGCCTGAGAACTCCGGAGGAAAAGCGGCGCGCCTACCTTGAACCACTGCACCGGTCCCACTCTGTCAATATAGTGCCCTAGGTATAAAAACTGCCCCTTTAGAGGGGCATTTTCTATGGTCATTGACCTCAAGGACGATGCGGACAGAATCCTTCTATAACATCTTAGATAAAACAAAAGACAAAGAACAAGAGGGGACATTATTGCTTGAAAGCCATGCGTGAAATCTGATGGGCACATTTGTTCTTCTCCATGGGTGCCGCATATCGGATAAACTTGTCAGTTTAAATGGTTAGAGCCTCTTCCTTCTCCCTTTGTTATTCTAAAGAGACCTCCACCCCTCCAATCGTTCAAGCAAAAATCGTACTCACAGTCTCTTTGCTTCGGGTCCGAGACGACTTTTCTCCCACTCAGATTGCCGCAGAGACGTTTATTTTGAAACCATCCCTCCAATCACGCTTATTATCTTTTTAATAAAGATCCATTACCTGTACTTCAGCACTTGCTTCATCCGCAGAGGAAAATTCATAAGGCTCCCCTTTATTACCCATTAAGACTGACCCGCCCGGTAAAAGAACGAGGACATATTTTTCTCGTTTCAAGCTCCACAGGAGAAGAGAATATTCATGTCAACACTTGGATCCCCCTAGCTTAACCATTTATTATAGCCTATCTGGAGACACTTAAAATAGCTTGCCCATTTCATGGGTTTTCAGAATTTTTATTGGTATAAGATGAAATGTAAAGTAACGGCAGAGCGAAACAAAACTATACATATGCGTTAACCAGGCTTTTAAGTAATCCAAATGTAGGTGATTCAGGTTTCTCTTCATGTTATTTACGTGAAGAATCGGAATCGATTCAGACACTATTTGCATTATGTAAAGGGCATTTCATGGAAGATTACGTATGGAAGATAATCATCTATGCCGAAGGAAATAAAAACTTCGTATGCAATTTCATGACCCGATTCCTTCTCCCATCTCAATGCAAAGAGGCAAATGCACTCGCCATCCTCCCATATACACTATGATGCATTGTTGATTTACTTCCTTGAACTTCGTTTACCTACGATCAAAGTGCAAAAGGGTTATTGTGTAAATAAACGACTAGTGTTTATATATTGAATGTAGCTAATATTCGAGCCTCCACAGCATGTATTTAAACCAAATGGCTAAACTCCCGTTGTCAGACCCATTTACATTGCACTGACTGGCTGGAAGACATGGAACCTTGGAAGGGAAAAAGGAAAAAATGGAAGTCTTTGAGATGTAACTATGGAGGGAGAACAAAAAAGCGCAATAGACGGAAAGACTAACGAGAAGTTTCTTAGGTAGGTGAGTGAGAAAGGGAAATCTGGGTATCACACGTCCTAAATACGTATCATATAAAGAAATGGAGCACTAAGAATATCCGTCACCTTGTTCGATTATGCGGCCTGTCATATCATTATTCGAATCTCCCATTTCCCAATGTTGATTAGGACGGTATCAAGCGGGAAACTGAGGATAACGCACTCATGGGGCACCATGGGGCAGGCTTGAGCAGAGTAAAATCCATGCCGAGGAAGCGTGGAACTGTGGTTGCTGGCTCAAAACAAGATGGTAACTTTGTTAATTCCTATCGCACAGATTTAATTGAGAGACTATTTTTAACAGCACATAAAATATGGGCAGAAGAGGTGCTCTATTGTTTCATTAGTTATTAAGTTTTACGTTACTATGAGGAGTCCGCAGTAATAAGTGAATATAAGTATAGTTCCGACGCATCGGGGGCAATGGTCGATAAATGACCACGTATGACGGCGCCGCGCCGCGCCGCCGATACGGAAGACCGGCGGCGCGCCGTACATAATCCATCGGCGGCGGCGCACAGGTCTACCTCGTGCCTTAGATGGCTAACTGAAAAATGGCGAGGATGATTAACCATACGTTCATTCCTCTCTTTTAAGTTCATTGTACGGTAAGTTGATCTGCAATAAGGAATACACAACTATCACGTTATTGAGTTTGATATAATTCTCATGTAAACTCGAATGAACACTTCCCTTTATGCGGGCACTTGGAAATAGCAACGATATGTGATCGGCGCGTCATATGAATGTATGATTGGAAAATTCGCCCATAAGCTGACGCCCTGAGCGCGCACGTTGCACAAACGACGTTAAGTCGCCCGACAATGCGGATGGTGGAGAGGCCGCTTACACATTACATTTATCGGTGAGCAAGTATCAGTCATAAATCTGACGTGTTTAGATGGCTAATATCATTTCTCGTTAGTTCTGACATAATATTTTTTCAAACCCTAAGTTTGTAAACAATTCTAGCAATTTCCAATTCCTAATGGGTTCGTAGAAAAGGTTTTGTGAGATTAATAGGAAAATTCGTTACTGGAACATCAAGAACATCCATTCATAGGTTTTTAGTTTCCGTGCTCTCAGATTTCCCAATATTCAACATCCGTTTTTTAACAACTTCTGGCACAGAATATAAAATTCAAAATTTATTTGATTGGAAAACACATACGAGGCCTGAAAATTAATGTCGAGCATTTAAATATAACTATTGGGAGCACGAATCGGAGTCACGAAAATCGCAAACGCAATGAAAGCGGGTCCTTCCAGACACTCGGCACAGACAAACTGTGCACCTATCTCCAAACGACATCCACCAAACTCCCTTCAACATACCAGATTAAGGCGCGAATCGGCTTCGTCGTCGATTCACAGACTCGAGCACAACAATGGCATTAGAAAGCGCGTCGCTGAGCAGCGAGCCTAATACAGCAACACCATCACACGCCCATCCTAATGCGAAACGAGGAAAACGTAAGGTTGGCATATCACGTGTGCACGCATCATTTACGGCGTCAAGTCACCCGACACTGCGGATGATGGAGAGGGGTTAAGTTATGCGATGCCTTGCACCAGGCAGAAAAAAAGGGATACGGATGAAGTCTTCGCGACGGAGCTCGCCTTTCGACCCACTTGCTCGCTCAAGAGGGTGCCAGCCACGTGTCTCACGCACAGCAGAGCTCTTTGGGTGCTCGCTGCCAAGGTCACGAAGAGTGCATCGTCGGCCCATGCAGAACCGAGGATCTTATCCGAAGGCGTGCCCTAATTTTCCAATTACTGTCTGCATAAAATAAGTTTCATCCATAGAGTTGAAGACGCTACACCTTTCAGTTGAGTTAAGAGGTTTTTGTAAAATAATATAAAACTGATCGAACATTTATGTCTACATTCATTCATGTACGCTCTTTTTTTCCACCGTAGTCTTTTTTTTATTTTGCTTGAAAAAAATCACCGTTTGTCACGCTAAAAATAGGTGGCTAAGTTAGACTGATTGTCACTAAGTTTATTTTAATTACATTTTGCACATACAGTTTGCGATTCGGATATATGTTAACCAACAATTTTTAGATTCTATTGCTATAAAATAATTATTAGCATCTCAGATTTTGCACTTTCGATGAACAAAGCTGTCCGCTAACTTTGAAACAAAAGACTATTGAAATTTCCGCAGTGCCTTGGTCACCGGAAAAGATGTGGGGAATTTCACAGGAAAATTATTAAAGTATACCGGCAGAATAACCAATTGTTATTTATTTTTCTTCCACAGAACCATAAGTAGGACCCTAAATTCTTTCTCTGAGTTGAGAGAGTTCCCTTGAAGTGTGCTTGAATCCACTCGGTCACAATTTAGCCTTCGATTTTAGGAGCATAATTTTGACAGGTCAGTAAGGTAGCAATGAGTGTATATTTTGCAAGGCCATCCAGAAAAAGGTTAACAAATGTGTGAAATTCAAAAATTCGCTGACTCATGTAAATGAAGTCGCCAGAAGACTTCATTTGGTTTAAGTACCCGTCGCGGAATCTGCTGTCCTGGCTTACAATCCAATTTTAAATGTTTTTTTTTTAATTCACACTTTCCTTTAGTTCCATAGTGAGTAACCACTGTTGACTCCTACAACATAATGTTGGGAAAAGTTAGCTCAAATTGTCTTCCGAGTATTTTTAGCGAGCAAAATCACAGTGCCTTACTAAAAATGTGCCAATATTTTATGCACGCAAGAGAGACGCCTTATTCGACGAATATATTGCCTAACTTGGTTATCATTATTTGTTTCAATACCCATCATAGCTGCAGTTTACGAAGCAATTATGTACCTTCCAGGGCTAATGAAACATTGATTGAGATTCAGAAACTCGATCCTCGTGAGCCTTACATAACTATACGAATTCTCCTTAAGGGCAAAAATACTGATTTTTCACGCATGGCAATGTTTTCCTCTCAAATTATTGACAATAATACGAGAACGACTTTTGCGTTCCATATTATCGCTATCGGTTTGCCATGTAATGATTTCATACAGAAGAATTCCATTCCTCTCTAACCCCTGTATACCGATTAAAATATCCTCTCTCCATTTCCTCTAAGTTAGCCTCTTAAGCCGCCGGTAGTATGCTCGGTAATGTTACACAAAGGCTTGTATATTCTACGATAAAACACATCAAATTTCAGGAGAAATATGCGCTCATCTATATTAATAAAATAACCTGGCCTAAATAATCTAATCAGCTAACCTAAATCGCGGCTGCTTGTGATAAAGGACGATCTATATTTTCATCACCAAGTCAATCCAAATAAGAATGCATATTCATGCATCCTAAAAAGTCTATCACACAATGATATTATCGTTTAAAATTATCTTTAAGGACTTGAATTTTAAAAGATTTTTCCATGAACTACCTCATTTAAGCAAAACTTTAACTCATAAAGTATCATTCAAGACAGTGAGTTTTAAATTTACTAGAAAAATTCATCGTCAGCTTCATTTCTTAACTTTAACCATCCTTTTTGGTTAATGTGAATCGATTGCTAGGCCAAAAATAGAAATTTTCTAAAGAAGAATACATTGCAAAAATTGTACCGACCCAAGAGTCAGTATTGTATTAAAGTCAACTGCAAAAGTAGACAATGAAAAGGATTCGTTGAAGTTAATTCGGGCTTCCCACCGGGTCAAAATCTCCATCTCGGCCGACATTTTGATGAACGAGTCGTCCATCGTCATCAGGGCATGCCTTGATGCCCTGATGAAAAGGAATTTATCGGATTAATTCATTCAATAATATTATGACTTATAAATCTCAAAGTGGAAAAATACACTTTACTTTTTAAAATACGGAGCCAAACCTAGAACTTAATTTGTTTCGTTAGATAGGCAGTTTCATTCCTATGATTAAAATATTAAGCGTTTCGAATAATTAGGAATAAAAGGCGGTATGAAAGTCAAAGAAAAACCTACGAGATTTATTTACTCAAAACTCCCTCAGAGATTAATCTATTTGATATCATAAGTACTCTAGTCCAACAGGACGCTGATGTATACATGATAGAGATATCAAATAACTCCAATACTTACCGCGGAAATACTGGTGCTTTTCCCACGAGAGCTATTCCACGTTTAACTTGAAAGGGAACGGCATCTAACAGTCCTGCGTCTCTTCCCGTTTTCCACGAAACGCGAATTACACGCGGCATTTTTTTAAGCGTCCACAAACTGCGCCATCGCTCCGAGCAGCGCATTCCTCGCCAAACGAAAATTAGGTCGGAGATTTAAAAAAAAATACCCTCCTACGTAATTCACTGAGGAGCTTACTAATCGTTGACGCTCGAACGTGCTGAAGTGGGCTGAAGTGCACAGATCGATCTCTGTAATTTTTCAACGGGCAAAGATACATTTTGGGGAGATAGCCCTGTGGCTCACGTGTAAATGCCATAAAAAAGGAATATTGAATGGAACTTACACAGTACCCTGTCAGTTATGGCAATAAAATACCTACAAAGTAATGTTAGCTAACGCACTAGAGTGCCCTGAAAATAGCCTCAAGGAAATGCGACGAGCTAAATATTTTCCAGTCATACACTTTGATTCAACCAACAAAATATTACGATGAAGAGTGGAAAGCATAGATTTACAGGTTAACCAGAAATATGCACATAGTAAAGTACTAGAATTTTGGGAAAACGGAAAAGTGAAACTACCTCTCAGCAATGATTAATTTTGACTAATCACAAATGGAATATAGGACTGTATGTTTCATCCTTTTCGAGATGTCACTCATCCAAAAAAATCATTCAAACAAATTATTTGTGCCCGACAATTGTAGAGCCATTTTTCATTTTTCCTAAGCTGTTTTTTTATGGAAACTTTGGTTGACAATTTTAAAGGAAAAACGGCACAAATAATGAATATCTTTAATTAAAACTAAGAGCCTAAAATGGCTGAGGAATGCTTTATATGAAAAGGCAAGTCATTTGCTGCAATGAAAATGTTTTAAGTGAACAGTATTATTTAAAAATAGAGATTGAAGAAAACATTTAAAAGAGTCACCATGTTTGAGAAGAAATTGAGCAAAAAAAGTAGGAAATTTGGGAGTCCCCAGATAAAAAGACTGGATACTGGATAAAACTCGTGCAATGGTTTAAGAAAAATCTCATTTCGCCTGCACTATCACAGGAAATTTCTCTCAGCCCTCCGTTGAATCAGTCGGTAATGTAATACGTGCAATATATAGTTTTCCTAAGCTCTCTAGCTTTCTTTTCTATGCGTACAGCTTACGATCTTATTACAAATATTGTAAATTAAGACACATTACCGCTTGGTAAAATTCTTCCTTTTTTCATTGATAATGTACACAGGGCCCCTCCAGTAGTCTTTTTTTATGTTTTCATGTAATCTATTGTATTAATCCCCAATGATAGAACTTAAAGTAGGAGCACAAAATGTATAAAAATATAGCAAAACTTGTATTTAGACGGAGGCTGTTTGCTGACTGCAAAATATATATCCTTGGAAGTGCTACAGCGAAGGGCAGTAAACATGTAACCCGTTGGGTATTTATGGGAAAATAAAATATATTTAGGGAAGAGAGATATTAATTGGAGCTGATATGGAAAGATATATAAAAGGCACAGAAGTTAAAAATCAATGCAAACTAAGACCAAATCGGCGATAGGGGAAAAGAGCCAATGGTAAATAAATTAGCGTTCGAGTGTATTCTAAGGTATAAGTACTCGCAAAATGACAGCAGCACACGATTAGAGCGTTCAAATGACGAACCATACATGACCTACATAATTGGAAGGGTAGGAGTCAAGAGATCATAACATCGGTCAAGCTCTCAGTTTTTGACCATGGTGTGACAAGTTTTGAATTACTTGATTTATTATAGGAACAATAATCGTTTTCCCAAGAAACAACATGGTGATTCAATAGGAGTGAAACCAAACATTTTTGTGTTCTCGTATCCATTGATTTTCCGAGACCATTGGGCTTTTTTCCGCGGAGAAAAACAAATAAATACTCGTAGCAGCACAGGCCAATTTTAGTGATTACTGAAAGGCCCCCCGAGGTGATTGTCCGCAGAGAACAATGATTCAAGCTGCAGCAAAGTAACGATTCCAACAACGGCGTGCACGACGACTCGCGGGAATTACTTTGCCGTTTTCTCCACGGAGAGAAAGAGAGAGAGGATATAAAAACGCATTCTCCACGCGGCCTTTCCTTTCACCCGAGTTGTATGCATTTCTTTTCTTAATAATGCCGGGTCCCGCGAGAGGACTCTGAGCGTGCAGCAGCTGCTGCACGGGATAAAAATTGCCCGCCCCTCTCGCACCTCCCTCCGCAATCTTAACACCGCTCCTCCCTCCCCCCCCCCCCCCCACCTCCACCCACTCTTCCCCCGCCGACTCCTCAAACTCTCCATCCATCCCGCCCCTTACCTTCTTTAAGCCCAACCCGCCTCCTCCCCTAAGATCCCCCTACGGAGCTACGGGAGACAATCGTTACCCTGGTCACGCTCACAGGTTACCCGTGTCGCTCGCAGCTCCTGTACCCTTCCCCTGCTCCGCTTCACTCCTACAACGTGTCCGCCTTCTCAACCTCTACGGCAACAACCCCAACAAACCTCCTTGTATATACGTATACCTCACCTTTATTCCCCGGACAGTTTAAGTAGCAATGCTCTGCACCGATGTGGTTTGGAAGGGGTTGCCAGTTGCAATCCGAATCGGGGGTGGAGAGTAGGGGGACCGGAAAGGCTGGGTGGGGATAGAGAACGGCCCCCGACGAGGGAAGAGGGAGGGATTACCTCGGTCCCTTTAAAAATCGAACTGCGTGGGTAATTTTTTGCCTCCGGCGCCGAATCAACGCTCGAATCCCGCCGCAGCGTAACTGGGAATAATCGCACGCGATCGACAGTTTACATTCGTAATTACGCCGAATATTGGATGGAATCGGAGTGAGAAATTGGATGCGAAAGCGTCGAAGCTCTTTGTTCTATGTCACCGGTTGGAATCGCGGAATCGCGTCCATAAAAATCATTTCGGGTGAAAGGATGTTGTTCCCAGTGAATTATATTTTTAAAAAAACGAGAGAAAACTTTCAAACGTTGAATAAATCTCCAATATTTAATGCTATACTTAGAAGTATTGGTCATTTCTGAATACGACTTGTTTATTCACTGAATATCTTAAATCGAGGATATAAAATCCTGGATTGTTTATATTAAGAAGACCTGTTCACGGTAAACAGGTTATAAGGCACTGGTCACTCAGCTCAAAGGTTATGGGTTTGATTCTCGTACCGAGGAAGAATATGTTTGTCATTAGTATTTGTCACAAGATTGGAATCTTAAAATAGGCAATGCGTTATTAGTTTAGCAGTAAAATCTTTTTAAAACATTTCGATTGCATAAAAATGAGGTTCAATGAATAAGTAAGGCAATATTATTATCGTTTTTACACTTTTCTGTTACCCTATTGCATGCATCTCGTTGGTGCACATGTAATCCATAAACTGATGAGATAATAAAAATCCCTGGCTACAAATCGTACGGGGGATCTACATACGCGCATAGGCTGAAATGTGACAATAATGAAACGGAGAACTAAGCATTCATTCCAATAACCTGCTCAGTTACCGGCGCAACAGCTCCCATTTTTTTATAGGGTCGAAAAACGTGTCGACTCAACAGGACAGGCAGTTGTTCCGCGCTGAAGTAAGATGAGCAGACTCATGTTCGATTAGTCCACATGTGTCGGCAGCGGCCACCTTTCCGCTGAATGATTTTCATCGACGCCGCTCAGGATTGTTTATCTGAGAGCTTTTCTTCGGACTCCTAACGTATGCAATGGCAAAAAACATAGCGGAGTGATACACTCGATTCATATTCGATTTCACGAAATAAAATATTAAGAAAATTACGGCCACCTCTAGAGTCCATGCTTTCATCGCAGTTTGCGTGCCCTCAAGAGATCTTTTGAAAAATACATTCCCACATCGACGCACTGAATGGAGGCTTCCCATAGATCGGAAATATTTTTAATATTCTCGGTGCTCTACGGAGCGTATTATTTCCAATTGAATCCGCGAACTATTATAAACCCCAGATTGTGAAGAATGGACGAAAAAGCGGTAAAAACTCCTCCCTGCGATGCAGTATCCCAGAACACGAGTTCCATTATTGGTATTTCATTTAGCTTCACGATGAAAAATAGGGTCGCGAGATGTCTCTGTTCACAAGAAGAAGAGTTAGTGCGCAAGCAAATACGGTATTCACTGCTGATATTTAATATTATCTCCGTGCATTTGAAAAAAAAAACTGCTCTTGTTTTCCCGCTGCTTTTGCAATGGATATAGAATGTGAGAAGAGAGATGCAGCGTTCGTAAATGTCAAAAAGTCAACTGACGGCTCTGTGTGTCCTCGATGCGGCAACCGACCCGCGAGACACTTCATTGAATTAAACCGCTGAGCCGAGAGTTCCCGCGAGGGAGATTTAACTCGGCCGTCGTAGCGGGGATGCTCCCCGATAACCGAGTGTGTACGGATAGAGGGGGAGAGAGAGAGAGAGGAACTTCGGAAAAAGTAAACTAGGGCAAGGGGCACGATTCGGAACTAGAAGTGAACGTAGGACCCGAAAGCTTTTTCCGCCGGTAGGCCTGCGATTTTAGATTGAACAGAGCTTGGCGTACAGAAGAGCGAAACAGAAGCAAACACATAACTGTTAGCAGCGTGTGGACAAACTCTACGACAACTTTAACTGAGGATGAAGTTCTAACCGCAAATTCTTCAATAACAATAAGCTTCAAATCACCATTTGAGCACAGAAATCATGATTTACCATCCCTGGACATTGAATGGAGCAATGGAATAATCTTAGAACCCTCCTCTGTTCGAATACGTAGTAATGAATTGCCGAGTACGAAATTTCAAGAGCTTACTTATAGTCTATTTGGGTGAATTTAGAGTAAAAAATATGACAGGATCAGAGAATTAGTATTGAGACTAGAGACTGAAAGCCATTGGGTAGTGATAGTACTGGCAATTCAGCGATTTTGCAAGTCTCTCTAATATTTCTCAGTGACATTTTGGAGCGACATTGATCCAAAAATCTTTTCGCGGTTGGCCGTTGGACGTAATCCAGTGGCAATGCCCCCTGGCAATGTGTTTATCGCATCTTTTCTAGCACTAGTCTATCTTCTCAGGGTTCTGGGGCCACTTTCCTCAATTTTTCCCTCCTTTGCTTTCCGTTTCCATCCGTCCCCAACTCCCATCGCACCTTTCCAAGCCTAGAACCCCCCTCGAGGGCAACATTTATCTCCCGCCTCTAAAATGTGCCCTCAGAGCTGGTAAAAGCACTAGTGACAGAATCTGAAAGTATTCTTTATTTTGATGTTAACAAACATCACCCAATATGACTTGGAGTCATTTTCACTCGAAGAAGATGACACACATTGTCGAATCCTGGGTCATGTCAACGTAATTCAAAATTTGGATTTAACCTAGTTCTTCACATTTTTCGAAACGATGTGCTTTATTGTTACTCATTCTGTTTCCGTCGATATAAGAAATTTAATTTTTTATTTATTGTGCATGTATGAACCGACTTCTTATGCGTATCAAAAATTGACCGTAGTCTCTCTTCTACCACGCATATCTCAACAAGAGTAGCAGAGTGATTTATTTCTGTATTGAATATCGCTGACTTAATAAAAGATAAAGGAATAAAAAACATCAAATACAAATTATTTTATTTATGTCACTTCAACAAGGATATCGAGAAGAAAAAATTAAGGAGCAAAGGAAAATTTTTAAAAAATTATGTAAAGTTTACTTTGGGATAATAATGCGCCTGGACTGGGACGCAAGCTTAGACCCACCGAGTTCGAGCAGAGAGCTCTAACCAATACTTCACTGTGAATCGCGGAGTCTCGGTCCGAATCCCAGTCCTGGCGAATTATTTTTCTCCTGCAAATGTCACGCAATCATGAGGACATTGGCGGGTGACTCCAATAAAATTACTCCGCAGTCATTTCTGCAGATTTTTTTAAACCTCGAGTTCACCACTTTCAATAACGTAAAATATTTTTTTTTCGGATTTTTATGACCATGCACGGTCCATGACTGCCATCAATTAGTTCCTTGCTGGAATAAAAATAATTTTACTCTTTGTTAATTACATTTGGAGTCATTGAGGCGCACCAGGACCAATTGAAATCAATTGCAGTTCTAGGATATATCTTTCAATCTCTAGTCTATTATATTACCCCATGTCCAATAGGCAATAAGTAAAATAAATAATATTCTACCAAAACAATAAAGTTAACAGTAAGTAAGTAGTTTTGAAACTTATCTAATATTACAGAAGATTGGGCGCAAGGATTAATGAAAGACTTTAATATAGAGCGGAGCCCCGATTGAAACGCTGACACGCTGTAAAGGAAGAATTTGAAAATGAAGATGACAGGGAAGGCTACGTCCTCTTCGCAAGATTGTCCTCCAAATAGTTTAGAGGGAGAGACAGAGTTGGCACCGGTAGATTTTCAAAGCATCGATTGCTTTTGTAGTTCTCAGCGGCTAAAACCTAATTTCAAGGTTGTAAACAACCACCGCAGTCACGCCTACCAGGCCAAATTTGAGCTGCCAGCCATTCCCGACGGATCACGAGAGAGGAATCCGATTAGACAGGTATTCACATCGAAGGCTAGTAGAGTTAGTGCGCTAACATCGCAACCGAGGACTGTCTCGCTTAAGGCTTAAACATCAAGGACAACGGGTGAATAATTTCCGATCTCGACCCAAATTCCTAAGAATGAACGCAACGGGGACAATTGGTGGGACTTTTGACATCTCGGTGCCTTCTAATCTAAGCGTGCGAGCTCGTCGAGGCAGTTCTTCTACCCTCCCTCTACCTCCTGTCCTTCACTAATTATCCGGTGGCCTTAGTTATCCGTCATAAACCCCCTAAAAGGCCTCTCTCTGCTGGGCGCTACAGACGACTACAAGCGACTGAGAAGGGAGGCGGACGCGATGGGGCACGGGTGAGCCGAAATAGTCCCGAGAAGGTGTGTGGAGGACAGGATAAAAGAAGACGATGGCACCCGACTGTCGTTCTCAAATCCCCAAGCCCATTTTTTCTTTCCCCACTCGAACGTCTTCCTCTTCGATCTCAACTCTTCACCACCATCTCTCCCCTTCCACCGCCCCCTTGCACCCGCTCCCTTCACGAATACTCCCATCTTTTGGGCGTTTCCTCCGCCACTTGATGGCAAAGGGATCAATGCTCACAAAATGGCGATGGGTTCGGCAATTTTGGTTTCTACCAGCATAGTATAAAGCACAAGACTCTTAGGCCCGGTTTAATAATTTCTCATTAACGTAAACCTTCATTTTTGGCATCCTTTTCGTTATCTTATGCTAACTATGTGCACAGGTTTTGTGCATGTCACCGAAGTTTCAGTCGGTTGACGTGAGCGCTACCAATGGATGAACGTATTAGAATTAGTTTTCTTACCTGGAAAATATACAACCTGAGATTATAAAACCTATATATGTCTTGTAGAGTCATATTCCATCAAGGTACCCTCAAACAAAATAGAGGAGAATTTTGAACAATTCTCAACGTTTCGAATAACTTTTTTCACGATTCCGGTCTCCAGCTGGTCAACTACTAATCTTTTTCACCAATTCTTTAAAGGATAAATGTATTCGTCTCTACATCACACACGAGGGGAATGTCAGACTGGGCTCTTTTTAAACTTCCGTCCGATGAAATTACCATTTTTTCAGCACGAATTCTTGTAATCGAATCCGTTAATTATTTAATGACGCGACCTATGATAAAATGTCATTTTTTAGCATTGAGGATCAGCTTAGGTGATTAGGTTGATACTAGGAGGAATACCGTAAGAGGATGATGGAAGAGTGAAGAGAACCCTGGCGTTTGTCTGATCTCAACGAAAGGTGTCTTGAGGACCACGAGTTAACGTCACTTCCGAAGGACGTAGAACTTTACTTGACCAGCGATATTCAAGTTGTGCTCCACGGAACGCTAGGGTTCCATACAACCTTACCAAAAGCACCACGAATTTTTGTTAATAGTAGTGCGTGTCCGTTACTATTTACATATTTTTCAAGTATATTGAATTGAAACTCTAGATTGATTGAGAGTATTTAATTTGTTAAATTGGTTCTTTAGTAATCCGAAAGGTTCCCTTAACCAAAAAAGTTTGAAGATAACTGCACTTGATTATATTCCGCCATTCCATTTATATATAGGCCACCCAAGTATGGATCAGGGTTTCACAGATAAACTTCCACCGCCATAGGGATTCAAGCCCAGAGCCCCGGGATGGAGAATCAGTGGTATCACACCAACCCGACCCCTGCTATTTCGTTAGCAACTGAACATATGTTTTCTATTTGGATCCGATAAACAACACAGAACAATCCCCAAGGTTCAAACGTTATTAAAAATGTTAACTGGTCTGAATTGCCATGGTTAGCTTTGCATTGTATCGCTTACTTCATAGGATATCTATATTTTAAGCTTAGGTAGTTACACTGTACTATGTTAGTATTCCAATTAGAAATTTCAAAGAAACATATAACGTACTCATTAGCCATCTATTTATGAATTTCAAATTAAATGCCACGTTTGATAACTAAGTACAATGATCAAGATGGATTCATTAAGTTCCCAGAGGAGTTTAAAATGACTTTAAAAATCCCACTACCTCAGACATGACCCTCAGAGAGGCAAGCAAATATAAATAATTATGGTTACATTCATTTATTTTACAAATTATTCATTATCAAGACATATGTCACTGGTATTCCTCATATTAATATTTAAGCTTCGTGAAATAATGTTCCTCGATACATTATTAGATAGTGTGCAGACCGGGGCTAAAAGGATCAGCTCTTGTTTTATTAATGACTCCTTATAACCATAAATTAACCTTTCTCTTCAGCACCAAACTCCTTCAAACAACATTCTTCAGAATTCCTGGAGCCGGCAAACCATATACATATAACATTAGCCACTCCTCGCTAATGATAGCTACTCCAAAGTACATGTTACAGAATTCTAGAAGAAATTTAAACCTTTTTTATTCGAATTCAGTCACTATGTTCCACCCGCATTTTCCCTCTTTTCTGAAGTCCTAAAAAATGGAATGCACAAGCACCGACCTCCCATTTCGGTTTCCAACGTTGAAGAGGGAAAAGGCCGTCACAAGGCTTTCAAAGGGGTTAAGAGCAGCATCGGGAAAAAGACCAGCAAGAGGAGACCCTTGCTCCATTCCCGGTGGTTATCGGACGGAGAAAGCCAATGCGATCCCTTCGGGTGGAAGTAAATATGTACGTGAAGCAGGAAATCCGCGCTGAAAAACGGGAGAGCTAAGAGGTCAGTAGGAATGGCTGAAGTTCGAGAGAGGTCGCAGAGTGCTCAGTATATGGTGCGATAAAGGATAATAATTGGGGCACGAATTCACCCAAAAATTTTTGCATAATCTGTAATTTAAAAAGAACTTCAAGGTCGTATTTTCAACAAGAACTTCAGTAACGATTGGAGATTTTACCACTATTTCCTTTCAAAGTTTTTCTTTGCGCGGCCTTCAAATTGAGATCCCTCATCCACATATGTCATTATCTTGGCTCGACTGATACTCCATAAAAATCGAGCAAAATGACACAGTGATGAAAATAGTCTTTTTTAGACTTGCTTTCAAACTTGGCATTAATTTATCCGATGCAAGCGCCAGAGGATGAAACAAGTTGACTCCCTCTGAGACACGACTGCTGTCTTCTTTTTCAATTAAGCTATCAATAAGAAGCTTGCTTTGAATATCACTTAAATTTTGCAATAAGTATTCAAATCTTACCTGACAATAAAGACAGTTGTAGGTATATCATCAAATTTTATGAAAAAATCGCGGAATAAAATCTTAAATGCCGAGTATATCTGGATATGAATTTCATAATTATATGAGATACCTACCGAACATTAAGCGGTATGTGGGCATATATAATGTAAGAACAAGCTAACCAAGCTAGCCAAGTATTGAAAACGGAATTATTGAGAATATGGCCAATCATGATCATTATTGAATGCCTTACATTATCATCATGGTTAACATTTAATAAGTTATTGTAATCATTCATGTTAAAATGATTCCATAAGTAGAACAAACATACTTTACTAATCATAATTGCATAGACAGATTTAACGTATTTAGGGCATAGTATTTTTTCATATAAGTAAATAATGCAATAACATTAATAATTAATACGGAGATAAGTTTCAGATAGAGAAAACGAATTCATTCAGGATTGAAGCATGCGACTTTCAGATTGATCGTTTGGCGAGAGCGTAACGCATTGCTGCGGCGCTATCGAGATGAGCAAGGCGCAAGTATTTGCTTTAACGTCCTGATGATTACCCTTCGTCTATTAAGACACCGTTCACGAGGGTCGTAGGTCGAGATGATGTCAATCGATTCGAATTTACGAGGTGGAAGAGAGATTCGCTACGTTCATGACGAAGCTATACGACACGAAGGGGGGAATCTTATGGAATCTGAAAACTAAGCTTTAGTATTTAATTTTCAAAAACTACTCTATTAAACAGATTTTGTAATGGCTAATTGTAGTGCTCCATCATCAATAAAAAATAAAATAATAACATGATGAGTAAACTAAAGTAATTGCTTGTTCCAACCAAAAAAGGTAGTAGGAAATTGTGTACAAGGAATTTAAACCTTATAGCTGTTAAAACACTCCCTTAAATTTTGTAAGAAAATTCATTACCAAATTTAAAAAAAAAATATATATATATATATATATATATATATATATATATATATATATATATTTATTTATATCACAACATAATGCATAATTATGATGTATTTTTCCATATTTTAATAATATATTGATGCTGTGCTATAGTTTTCCTTAAAATTGTGCTTAAATTGCATAACAATATGAATATTAAAACACTAAATAAACGAACTAGCCGAGACGGAGTGCACGCTTGGGAGGGGTCGCAAATGATTAGGATGAGGGTCCAAAAGGGGGACCGGCGTCGAAGCAGAGAGGTCGCCGCTGCCGTTGAAAGTTGCGGACGACGACTCCCTTCTTGGCAGTGCCGCGGTGATGACGGCCCCAAGGGACGTGGGAAGGGAGGGAGAGAGCAGCTGCTCGCTTTCCCACGTCTCCTCCCTTCGCCGCCGGTGGGAGAGGGAGGTGGACCCGACACTCTACACGGCCTACAGATAAACTCCCCTTCTACCCTCACATTGGAATAACTTCCACTATATCGAATTGGCGCGTTGGCTAGAAGGCTACAGTAGGTTTCGCCTTCCCACGCTAGAGACCCGAGGTCGAACCTCTACGATGATTGAACTCATATTTTTATTAGCCTATAGGCCATCCGGCTCCTACTAAGGTACAATCAGATGTGTACTTCAAGTATCTAAAGTACACGGTCCCCCGGAAATAATGCTTGTCCGTAGTCCTTTCACCGTTAAGGTCATTCGTAAAGACAGGAATGGCAGCAGCAGGCCAGCAGTACTTTCATCCAACTCTTACCAGGTGATCAAACGGATAAATTTTATGCGGTGAATATCATAAGAATAGCGATGTTGATAATCTTTGAGGAAACATTCTCCACAGCTTACGAGGTAGGCCGCCGCAAAGCCCCCAGATCCCATAGCATGCGCTCGAGTTCGTTTCCATCGTGTATCCCCGGGGCCCTTTTGTTTCCGTAACCGTGAAGGGAGATGGGGTGGCTTGACAAGGATTTTCGACTTTCGCCTCGTCGTGAATGGGAAGCGAAGCGTGGGCGGCGGTTGAAGAGCCCGCTCCCGTGTTCATTCAAAGGAGAAAGAGGGGGGGGGCGCCACTCGACTGAGTCGAATGGGGCATGGTGACATGGCGGCAGCGCGCTCTGGATTCGCTCACTCGGGCGATAAAACTACGAAAATAAGTCGCGCAGGGGAAAACACAACCCGCGCCACAACGTCACTCGAGGCTTCTATATATATTTGTTTTCAGGACGAGGTTTGAGATAAGTGGTTCTGAGATTGTATAGTAACAACACCGTCCTAAAGACGGTTGAAAAAGTCTAAATGGATAAAAATAATTGTATCGGGAGAACTGTAAGTGTAACTAGGTCATCGAAGGAGTTGAAATTGTAGTGATCCCCAAGAGAGATTGCAATCCCGTGGTACGCAAGTAAGATAGACTCCGGAACTCGGTACAAGAGATGACTTCTAAAGCCAGAGAGAGAGGCGATATTACGCTCCTCACTAGATCGTTATTTTTCCTTTTTTAATTCGATAAGTTTACTCGAAACAATACATTAAATCTTTCATTTTTCTAAAGCACAATTTGAAACCTCAACAGCACCAGGGTAAAAAGTTTCAAAAACTTTTTAAGGTTTTTCTTTTGTGAGCATTTTACCATAACTGGGAATCAACTATACGTTGACTCATTCTCTTAAGGCGGTCTACTGGCTATGGCTTAAATTAAAGAAATGGAAGCAGTTAGTCGCTGAATCTCCGATCCCGACACTTTTCCCGGAAAAATTTACCGAGAAAAACTTGTGCGGCAAAGTACTACAGTTGGGAATCACTTGTACCATAATGAAAAATATATGATTTCATCTGGTGAAAGAAGGTGCTATACATCCGTACACTAAGTTATTCCTACTATGACTGACAAAAGGCTGCAGTAACACCATAACAGCGATTATTAGGTATTTCTCCCACTCTTAACAGTCCAAACACTAAGAAGTGCTCTTGCATTAAAACAACACGAGCTTGGGAATGGTCAGATACGTTTATGTGACCCTGTAGCATAAAGGGTTTACTGTAACTATTTCCTGTATGAGCCAACTGCACTGCATATAAAGGACCATATTCTTTTCATCATGCTGGTGAGAAGCTACATAGGATTAATTCAAGCAGCGTACGACGAATAATTCAAAAACTACCACTTCTATCTTCTGGTAACAAACATAAGGTTCTCTGTAAGCATGAATCACAATCATGACGTGATTTCACGCACATTCTTTATCAACGCTAAATAGCAACGCAGAAAGCAATATTGTTCGTCTTACTGGTATGGAGTCCAATAGGGAATTCAAACATTTCATCGTTCAAAGAGTTGTAAATAGCTTGAAATTTGGGGTAATAATAACGAACAAGATTTCAATGTTTGTATCTCATTTGTATATCATCTAAGTAAAAAATGCGGTCGCAACAGCTAACAACACACAAGTATTGGTTTAATTTGTGAATCTCACGCATACGTATTAATGGGTAAATCTGTCCATTTAATGCACTAGTAATGACGCTGCTATTCATAATATGCATCACGCACATCCAAAAGAGATTTCCTTATGAATTTATCTCCTTATTTTATTCTCCTATCTCAAACTCTACCCCTAATGAGATCTTTTATGCCCTCTCTATCTCCATATTAATCTACCCCGATATCTTATAAATACAGGCAACAAAAAACTTAGGCTTGGCTGGAGAATATTGTGAGCTCAAGAACTACTACCAGTTAAAGGGAAAACTGCAGCTTACCACCCAATAATCGTGCTCCAAAATTGTAGCTCCCGTTCTCCCTGGGTCGAAGCAAATTACTCACCATCGACAACATCTTCAAAGCGAAGGGCCGTCAATCCTCCACGATGAAACATTGGAACATGATTGTTTTAATCACTTCGGTAGTGTCACCATCATACCCCGCTCGTATAGGCAGAATTTCCGTTAAAAGCACACAAATTATTCCCCTTGCTCAATAAAATTACCACGACTCTCTCTCACTGTCTATGTTAGTGTGAATGACACAATTTTTTCACTAAATTATTATATTTCACTCTCTCAGAACTTAACCGGTCACAAAGAGAACAAAATAACTGGTTATGTGCCACGAAAACCTTCTCGTTCTCTCGATAGGAGCTAGATTTTCATGGGGTACCACTCACGTACACACGATATTTTGTCTCACAAACTTTAGCACTCTACTACATCACTCGTTCACATCCTCGAGACAACACTGCGCCTCGTTGCGCCGTGTTTAACTGACAGACTGAGCAGCACAGAGATTTTTGGTGGGTGCCATGCTTGAGGTCGAAGTGAGCCCATGAGTGGAGCTTCAAATCGGCCAGTCTAGTTGGAGGACACCGGTATCCAACCGATTCGCGCGGTGTGAGCCTAAGGTCTGTGTGCCCAGATGTGCTTGTGCAACTTACGACCCTCTGGCGGCCAAGTACTGGCTATCATCTCATGAAACGATCTAGTGGTCTTGCTCGAAACAGGTTTAATCTTCAACTATACGGTCAAATCGCTGCCCATGCTTGTCGCATGGACGGTTATAAGGCTTTCCCCGTTCCGATGGGATCAGAGTTGCTTACTTGGCCGAGGGAAATTTTATGGGAGTTGGAACTGCTGTTCAGGGGTCAACGAAATAAAGATGTGAGTGTGAAGCTTTGGTTCTGATACCTTCGTATGCTGAGATATTGCCTCCACTACACTCATCAACATCTAAATACAACCCTGCGAGCCGCCGAATGGGCATGTGGTGGGGAGTTTTAGCCCATCAGCCGTGTTAAGGGTAATGTTTTGGTAGGAGAAATGGTGAAGTGTATTTTGGGTGTGTTTTGAGTGAAGCTCAGTTTGTCTTTTGATCAATTATTGTGCATGGAAAGAACGAATTTTTGTACTGACCAGTTCGGCAATGTCTCTCTCTCTCTTATTTTATTGAATCTATCGGACCTATTCTATACGTCTGTGGGAAAATTCGACCAAGCCCGCTCCACATTTAATTCTGAGTTATATGATTATAGAAGAATTTGAGACATTTCAAGGATCCAATTACACTTAAAGACACCAAGTCCGGATATTTTTTTCACGTCATTAAAATCTTCAAATTTGTTTCGCATAACACATAATTTAATGAGCCGTAACCGTATTAATTGACGTAACTACCCATTTTCATCTAATTACTCAAAATCCCCTCCCCTTGATCCTCCTCTTTTTCATGCAATCGCGTTGTTCCCTCTTCCCCCCTTTCCATTCAACTCTCCCCTCTGTATTTCTTACATGGTCTTCCCCACTCCTCTTCTATCTCCTCCGCTTTCTTACCCTACCACCCCTCCGTGACTGGCGAGTGGTTTCATCCAAAGACAAATTTATCATATTGGTATCATGTTCACCCACATTATACCTAAGGAACCACCTTAAGAATGTATGGAAGAGAGTGAGTTATCACCATCATGCACGATAACATAGCCTAAGTAAGATAACGTAACTATGACTATTGATGCATTAGGAACTCAAGCATCACGGCATTCCACAGAGTGCTTCGTAGAAATTAAATAGTCACCAAGGTATTGGTGCCCTGCAATAGGATGGGGCATTAATCAATCTCAGTTGAGAACAGAACAAGCAATGCGGTTGGTCGAGGCATTTGTAAAGTTTTTTTGTCCTGAAATAGAACATGTTGCGGAGAATCGAATTCCACCTGTTTCACAAACGACATGCGTATCGCGTATTCGCTTAATTAATTGGTCCTAGTAATTTGAGACTAATTATCCCACTGGTGAAAGAAGAGGGTCGGTTTTTCATTAAAATGGGTCCACGTCCTTCGAAAGTGACTCCGACGCTGATGGATTCAAATTCACGCGACAGAGCGATCAATATTCCACTCGTATTGCTGCTTTCCCCTTCGGCAAGGTTTTAACCGGACGCGGCCGATGTCTCTCGAGCGCAGGGTAAGTAGTGCCCTAGCAAAGGAATATTACTCCGCCCCCTTTGCCGTCTATTTTGGTGCAAGGTCCAGTTTAGTATGCTGGGCTACGTGGATCCAGATAACGTTTCATCCTCAAACTACTCTGCATCTAGAGACATTTATAATGCAGGTACCTATAAGGCTAAGGAGTTGGTCCCAAGCTCGCTTTTAATTAGAAGCGAAGCATAGTGAAGGTTTTTCCGGACTAAATATAACACCATTTTACAGCGGAGATCATTTGGTCAGCAGGATTGGTAGAAAACTATTAAAAGGCGAAATGAACTCTTTATTGGAAAGCGTGCACGAAGGAACCAAATTTTTCCGAAGATTAGGCTTCAGCTAAATGGTAGTTAGCTATGGGCAATGGAGTAATTAACCTCCTTTAATCATGCATCAACAGCTGAGGCCTTTTGTACTTAATATCTGCCACTAGATGACAGACGCCATGGTGCCCACGACAACTTGAACGAAGACCCGTAGTGAAGTATTTGTTGAGTTGGCAAAAAATTCATTTTAAATGATAACAAGATGGCATTATGCATATAGATTAGAAGTAACCAGATCATTTTCTAGCAAATAACGACTGACACACCCGGGCCGACAGTGTGGAATAATATGCAAGTTTAAGCAAAATGCGGTTTTGGTAATTTGAATGGTTGGAATACCATGGCGCAGTCCACCAGGAGGGAAGGCCATCACAATTCGGAGAGAGGAACATAACAATGCCGCAGCGTGCCTCTCGAGGACCTCCGCATCGTGGGGTGGGAGAGGGGAGAAATTCAGGGAGGAGGGATGGGGCTGCATATTTCAGACAGCTAGATATGTGTTTTATGGGAAGGAGGACGACATGAAGAGTCAGACGGAGCATGGAGAGGGGCTGAATTGGGTGGAGGAGGGGGATAGGAGGGAAGGAAGGGACGGATGAGTATGCGCGATAAGGGCGAAGGGCGCCGAGGCGAAGGGCGGGGGGGGGGCGGTGGGGAGTGGGCGGAAGTCTGAGAAGGGCCCCAGGAATGCGTTGGGAGAAGGACAGAAAAGTTGACGCAGCGGACAGAAAAGGAGAGGCAAGATGGAAAGGGCGTTGGGTATGTTAAGAACTCAAGGGCGTTCCAAAAAAATAGAAACAGGACATGGGAGAAAGAAAATGGGAAAAATTTGGATCGAGCAAACGAAATCCCAAAGACAGGAATTAGAATAAGATAATCTCAAAATAACTGAAGCGCAATGATAAAGTCAGGCTCTCGCAAGGAACGGTTTCCTTTGAAAGTCTGGATATGTTGAAATGTCTTTATACATTTAAAATACCTGCATTAGATTTTACTCTCTGGCGGTGCAACTGTTCCTGCAGCATGTCAGGTAATACTATCTGCATAGATGGATGGCGCATGCGTCACGCACAAAGATTTCATTTATGTGTTTACAATGAGCTTAACTCGAGATATAATGTTAAGTTATTGGAAATGTCTTCATCATGGAATTATGTTGGAAGAAGTCACAAACATTAATTAGAATATAAGAATCTCAAAAAAAGCTCAATCGGATCATATTTAGGAGTTCGAATGGCTGCAGACTATCAATACCCATATTTATTTTAGGGCGCATAAAAAATAAAATATTTAAATCAAATTTTAAATGCATTGAAAAATCATATTGGAGACTGTAGTTTGCTTAAATAACTGGCCTCAACCTGTGCGTCTGTCACTGAGTTTTAGAGAAAAAAATGAAGCACATCTGTTGGCTAGCGATGGGAATCTTAGACAGGTGACAGGCACCTTGGCGAATGAGAGCACTTCAAAATTAGTATTTTAAGGCACAAAAAGTACGCAGTGAAACTTTTATGGTTCGAAATCATAGGTCCATATACATGAGAGATATGGTTATGCTGTGTTATAAATTCTATTTACATGCATAATATAAGCATCCCTTCCTTAATATTCCAATGATGTCCTCCTTCCTGCCTTCATCTTCATCTTCCTTCCATATTTATAAATTTACCGTGTCTTTAGCTTCGGTCTCTCATTTATCCATGATAGCATTCTTATCTAGATGTCATTTACCTTTTTACACTTAAAAAATGTACTGGGTATGCTCAAAATTTAAAAAATTCCAGAGATGAGATGAAGCGGACGGCGTGGAATTAAGTATTTGCAAAAAGGTCATTCATTACATGTACATAATGAAATAACTCGGTGAGTTCAGGTTTAGAGGATAATCAATGTAAATCTGTAAACTGTCTTGGTAAAACTTTTGTAAACTATAATCACTACAGATACAAGGCATAACATACGAAAGCGGTAGAGTTCCAGGAATGAACTTGCTTGCGGAAGGAATGCGGAGGAACTCGATTTACTTTCATTCACACTGACGCTAACCAAATGTGAACACATCCGAGGCCAAGGAAAAAATGTTTGTGGAAAAGGAAAAAACTATTAAGAGTGTCACCGCGATTCCAGTGAGAGTTCCGAGGAAGATAAAATTAGATACGGTAATTTCCATGAAATGCCCACATCTAGGTGAACACGCATATAATGGTGATAAATTACCAGAGGTGTAATGTTGATTTCTTGGGTTATTAAGTAATTTCCCATCATTTGTATTCATAAATAAAAGTTTTAACGGGATTAATTTCTGCAAGAAGTCGTGTCAGGCCTAACTTGGAGGGATCAAGTCAAATTTATAAATAAACTAAACAAATAAAATCAAAAGAATTATCGCGCAACTTACACACAAAATACACTAAAGTACTAAAACTGAACTCCAAATTAAAATTGTATATCAACAGCTTTAGCAATTCATTGCCACTATCAAGGTACCTTTGAGCTTTTATTCACCAAGAGTCCAACTTGAGCATTGAAAAGTTTCTCTAAACTGACGCCGACGGTATACTTTCTTCACTATTATTATTTTGTCACTAGATGAAAATAACCTTGTTGAAACATTTCTAATGAAACTGAAAATTTTATTTTCGAAAATTACAGTAAAATCCGTATTTTTTATTCACTAGGCTATGGAAAAATGGGTAAAACATTTGTTTTACTACACGTTCGTAAAAAGCTAATTATTTAAATATCCTCGAAACGTCTTATACGCGTTAGACTTAAATAGATTAAAGCGCAGGCAAATTTTAGATTTGGAAATAGCAACTCTAAATCGCAAATTTACGACCAACACTAGGAAACAATCTACCAGAATACTTAATGGTTATAATTGAGTCATTTTGAGAGGAAAGATTTTACATCCGGACACATTCGAAAGGGGAAAGAGGGATCCACTAATGTCATATGTTAATGTTGAAAGTTCCTGCGTTGGAATTATTAACCTCTATTTTGAAATCGCCTCGAACTTCTCCATAGAAAATTAATTCACGCTGCCTTTGGTTGGAATAATTGTTTCATTCTTGAGAAAATATACGGTGCAATGGTTACAGCTCATTTTAATGAAGAGGGAGAGAATTTGGGCGAACAACTGCTCGCTCATCAGTTCGGGTGATTAAACGATACGTTTACAAATAGTGTTGATCTTATTGTCGTGCACATAATATTTAGGTACCGAGCAATTAAAATTCATGTCTCAGTCTGCATAGGCTTACCCTAACCATTTTGAATTGAAATGTTTGAACAGCACGATATGACCCATGTCATTAAGGAACCTTCCATCTAATTACTGTCGTAATTACCTCCGCCGCGTCGTACAGTATGTGGAATGGCTAGTCTGATGTCTCCATTGTACTATCGTACAATCATGGCCTACGTCAGCATGCACCTCGCGCGATGAAATAATATCAAACCGTTCGCATCAATACATAAGAGCGCGTTATAAGTATCGGGTTGCGTCCTACTTCCATAAGCATAAGGCCGGGTTCTCATTCAGGCGTTTTTCGCTTGTTCCTGGAACAGAATGGAAACATCAACACTTGAGAAACTTTCCTCATTTAGGTCTCATTGATTGGTTAACTTTCAGGGCGACATCTATCGTTTCACAAACCATTACTGTTACTTCACCTTCATAAATACTACAATTCAGCATACCTAACCGATCGGATGAGCATACCAAAAGAATTGGTATTCTTCATGGCTTAACTCAATTGTCATGTTCCAAAAAACTGCCGAGCTCGGGTCTTATTAATTCTTTATATGAACTCACTAATCTTCGCGAGCGTAAAACCAAAAATACCAGAGACTTCATTATTACCCTATATCCTGGTTTGGCATGCTATATCGTTCAAACATCCCGAATATTCTTAAGATGGTGATCCGGATCGGTCAAAAAAATTTATTGCACTTTATACAACACGTAGGAACTTTAATATAAATAGGAATAAACCTTCGGAATAGAATCAGGGAACAGGATGAAAGACTCCGAAAGAGAAAAGCTAATACCCAAAGTATCTGATTAAATATGATCTCTTCCTCAAGGACATACTTTGATATTAATAAAATTTGTACGTTACCTGGTTCACTCTGAAAATTACAATTTATAGTTAGATCGTTCGCTTGTCGGTCTGGGCTCAGAAAACTATCAGAGGATTTATGGAGCATTATGATCCGGAAATTGGAGTCCATCAAATCATATAGTGGCAAATAAAAGGGATATTTATGGATTCAATTTATTTCGGTTTTCCGATACATGTTCCACTCCGTGCCAGGAACTGACGCATAAGATCCCAACTAAATATAGGACCTTTTCAGAAAAAAACATAAAGAACATAAACTGCAAACCTAATCAAAATCTCTGACAGCTTATCATTTTATTTTTGCTTCACTATATAGAAATAAATATTGTACCGTTCTATGAAAATTGTGGCGGCCATAAGTTTCGCCCTTTCAATTATCAATCTTTTCATTTACTATAGTACCTTTTTCAGGTCGTAACTATTACTAAAAATAGGCCTATTTCTTTTGTTGGAATTAAGTTAATTCGAAGGAATATTATTCTGCATTAGACAGATATATTAAATGCTACATTTTTATCCTCCCTTTTTGTTGCCATTTCGCATTTTGTCACCATCTCTTCTTCTAAATATGCCAGTAGAAAGAGAGACGGAAGAAAACCAGTAAGGCAAGCGAAACGTGAGGGTTTGACATCCCATCAAAATATACACATATATTATATCAATAAATAAATACTGAAACAACAAATGAGTTCCATTAAATAAATTCCCCGAATATTCCTCAAATTTGCAAGACCTACACCATTTTAATGCATGAAGAAACTCCTTTTCGAAAACGTTGATTTCTCTCCAAAATCCTCAATTTCAACCGTTTTGACTTCGTCTTCCATTTCCAGTCACCTCAATCCCTGAGCAGTGATGACGAACGCCTTGTTTAGTGCGTCGTGAGCATTCCACTCGTGTCGCCCACAGATCCACTCCCGGCACAGATCAACGGTCAGCGGGTGCCAGAGCGACGCGACGCTCGAAAAACTCCCCAGTCGCTGATGGCGTTCCTTCGGTAATACGAGGCTCGGGCTACAATGGATCGCGGTGGAAGGGCGGTCGGCGGCTCTCAAGGGACTCAGCCCTGATTGTGCAGATTCACGCTCTCGACCGATAGGGGGCGACACTTTGGGGACGGGAGGAAGCCGTAGCATGCTCGCGTGCGGCCGAGACGGGTCGAACGCCCTCACCGCTTGACTCGAATTGGAAATGACAAGAGAGTACCGCTGTCCGCTCCCGAACGCTCGTCACGCGCTTCGTGTATTTCTGGGCGTGAAGGAGGTAAGGGGGGGAGGGGAGAGGAACAGTTTAGGCCCAAGAGGGGCTCTCCGTACGATTAGTGGGTTACCGAAATAAACCCCGATTCGGTGTGAGCGAAAATGCACGCGACATTTGACCGGTGAGGTTGGCTTGGAAAATATTCCTTTAGCATTTTCCGAGGATGTTCCGGTGCTCATCAAGTCTATCAGTCCGAAAACTATTTTACTCTACCTATATTCTTCCTAATCTCATGCGAACTCTTGCACTTACCAGTGTTCTTCATTCTCCATATCCCACATAATTTTTCCTATCGTCTTCTTCGTATGACATTTTCCTCTCGAGTATCTTTCTACCTCTTTTGATGTCAGACTAAACCCTATCCGACATGTGCGTATTATGCTTTAGCTTAATATTGAGTGCTATTTTTTATTCTTCCGCATACCACGTTCCTCGATACGTACATACTTTCAATCCTCTGCAATATTCACCAACACAAATCAAAGGAATAAGTTTTCATATTTTTTCCATTTTAATAGTTAAATCATCAAACACAAAACAAAAAAGTGATTGTTGCCGACTAAGAGGGAATATAGTTGAAGGTGACAATTTTCAAAATAATAATACTAACCTATGCCAATCGATAATCGCATCACGAAATTATTAAAAATGCGCATATATTACGCGTAAAACATTCATTTATATTTAATACTTAATTTTTATATACTTTTTATACTTACGCAGCCAGTAAAATCTGAGATAACAAATCGAATGATTAGTACACACAATTAATACACAGGATAAATTTATCATTCAAGATGGTAAACAATCGTTTTTCTCTTCTGCTTTCTTCTGCTGCTGCTGCGAAAGAGAGAGGAAACAACTTAGTCACTATTTACACGTTCCAGTTTCCTTTTCATTCCTGACGCCAGTCGATTACGTCACATTCAAGGAAGCGCCGCACAGTGGGCGGAAATCGAAAAAAACTTGTCAAAACTAATATCTCCGTTATTATTTAACGTAGATCCACGATTTTTTCCATGTTTGGTGATTTTTACCTCCTAAATCCGAATCTAATGTTTTTTTGCTGTAAACCAATCAGGGGCCTCTCTGAAACAATATGGCGGAAACAGTAAAATGCCCTTCTTTAAATATTAAAAGCGCTGCATGTAAGATACTTATTATATTCCTACAAGTGCTATCAATAAGTTAGCAACATCAATACATAACTCTGAACAACTTTTCCGTTGTGATGTATCGATATCGCGTATTGATACATCACATGTATCGATACCTCGTATCGATACAATATCCCATATAGTAAATATAAGAATTTTATGAATGTATTCCACGGAAATTAATGTAATTTTTTATTATTTTCATTAGCATATTTCTGTATCTGAAATTTATAAGGAGAATACCCGGAGCTTCCATCGAAACCCCATTTGCATATAAGAGTAAGATGAAGGTAGTGACGGTCTTCTCGAATAATTCCAATAGAAGAAATCAGGCGAGAGGCAGTATGATTAAGAAGCGCTTGAAGGCTCACTTCGCATTTTGTTTCCGAAAATGTCATCTCTTCTGGATACGCAGCTTCCTTCTCAGATCTAACCTTGTCATAGCTGGGATACAATCTATGCCCACATTTATTGGCTGTATCTCGCAATGTTCTATAATGCGCCTTAGAAATATGGCAATTCACAATCAAGGAAAGATCTTCCATAGGTGTCAACTCCCTTTGGCAGGTGGTCTCCGACCTCCACTTAGAGAGTATTCGTTTTCCTCTACTGGGTGTTGTTGTCGTCATTTCCTTAACAACCTTTGCTGCTGCATCATCTCCTTCTGCTCTAAGCTTTATCGACGTAGCAAATGATAGCTCCGCAGTCGATCTCTCTCGTAAGTCCGTGATTTTTCTACGTTTGGTTCTTTCGCTGGAAGCCTCAAAATTTTTTCTAGGCCTCCCCCACTAGAATATTCAGAGCATCCTGAAACTGAATAGCAACAATTCCGTTATGCGCAAAATTCACATAATGAGGACCTAAACTTAAGACCACAGCAAAGGATCTAACCTGAGCTTGAAGACCCAGGAAAATGTTTGTAAACAATAGCTGGAAATACAATTTCCGTCTTCAGCCAATCTTTACATTTCTTTTCGAACCTTTCATTAATTCTTTGACATGATTTCCATTTACGGAAATACGAGTTAAAAAAATTGTCCCTCATGAACTTTACCAAAAAATCCTTTATCTCTGTATCTCCTTCAAGGCTAAATTTTTTATGCAGAATATGAATGCCGATTGTTTTTTTGACTCGATCGTCTGCCCCATTCCTTGACAAATAGCATCGTGCAGTTCTTTTCGGGTCACTTCCCTCCTCTTCATTTTCTCCACTGTCGGAGGTAAAAACTTCTAAATCACAAAACCACCAACAAAAAAATAGCTACGTGTTCTAACGTTGCGTTATCGGTATTAACTCTTTCTACAACTAGTGGTGTTAATCATCCTGTATCCGATGTATCTGATGTATTCTCTCCGTCGTGTACGACCTCTCTGTAGTAGAGTAACTTCGACAACCGGCAGCCAAACTATGGGTGCACCGAGGGGAACTCCTCTCTCAGTAGTCAATGTGACTAAAAGACGTCGATGTTTCTACACTCACCAGCTAAGTTAGACTGATCCCATGAGTAAAACTGAGGAGGCAAGAAATTTTCTAAGCCAATAGGACGTGCGTATTTTTGGGAAAACCGCCTTGTAAATTGCTGGCTAACTCGTTCACTAGCGTGTTCCAGAGAAGCGATCTTATGGAGAGCATTAACCGATGCACATACGCTATGGTCGTAAAACAATTAGCGGCGACTTTTCAAAGAAACCACCAAGTCCCAAACACCATATTCACGAGCCCCACATATTCAAGGAACAAAGTATTGGAGAGCACAAGAGGTGTTACTTAGTAAACAACTAGTAGTGGAAGCGGATTACGGCCCCAAGGGATAATTGCGGTCTGTCGGTCGTGTGCAATGACCGCGCCTGCTTCGATTCTTTTCCCTCTTCTCAAGGTCGGAGGGACTTCTGGTTTGAAAGGAGCCTAAGTGCGGGAAATCCCCTGTATCCATGTGAGAATGAGTAGGAATAAGGAAAAAAATATCCACTCTGCAGACATATGGTCACATGCCCTCATCGGCCTCATGGGTGACCGGCGGCCGCGGCGAATTTTCCACTTTCAATATGCCACAAAGAGAGTGTGAATGTACTTGTGGACAAATATTTGCATTTATTTTTAAATTTGGCATCTTTCCTAACAATTGGAGTAAAAATCAAAGTGGTGGAAACTTTATTTGCTTTAAATTGGAGCAACAACAAAATCAGGAAATTCCGCGGTTTATTATCGGGCCGGGCGGCTGCCTCGTCTTCTTATACATATCCCATCCTTGAAGGAAAAGGTGCAAGTTGGAGCAAGATTTTTCTTTTGAAACATATAGTACAGATTCAGGTCTTTCTTGTCATATATATTTTGCGGTCGAGTCTCGTCGCCCTCATAAAGATTTTTTCCACTTTATGAAAAAAATAGTCCAAAAATAGTGAACTTTTGAATGTTTAATTATTATATTAAAAATTAATAAAAACAAATAAATGTTTCCGTATAATTCTTAGGAAACGTTTATCCTTTCAGAAAATATGCTTTAAAGTTTTTGGAAAACCAGATTAACGACTCACGAGCAAAAGTAAAAACTCGATTTTTGCGGAAATTCCGATTTTAATTTTTTTATTATTTTTTCTCATTTTTAACGGCTTCTGGTGGTTTTATGGATAAACCAAATATTTAAATAGCCATAGTTCCTTAATCCTTAGACATTCTTTTATCAGACTGTACCATTTTTGCTTTCCAAAAAAATAGTAAAAATTTACGGTTTTGGCAAGCTTTTTTGTATTTCCGCCCACTGTGCGCCGTGTCCGCGTTTACACGATATATTTTCAATTCCACTCCGAGCGATAAAAAAATTGACAATCCGATTGACAAAGCGATTTAAACCCTATTTGAATGCGTGTTAATGTACATTTATCAATAGCACGAGATAAAATTGTTTTGTATGAAATTACCAGTAACGATATTCGTAAATGAATTAATAGACACATGGACAATTTTCGTGTCAATATTCTTTTTATTGGAACTTAAATATCTTCCATGGCCAGTGAAAAAGCTGTACCAACTATGTCAGCTGGTGGTACATTGCCAGCTGGCAAAATATTAATTTGGATTTCCTTCGTAGGCTCTGGAATGAAAAATGCATAGAAACAAAATCTAAGAAACGACCGTAAATAGAAAATGAAACGTTAAAGACGATATGGAATTGGTGGAAAGTACATCTCACCGGCATCTAATTCAGCCTGCTTGCTGACTCTCTCCATTAGTACCATTTGAATTTTTCGTTTTATTTTATTGTAAAGGAGGGATTCCTTATCTCCTTCATTTCCTCTGCCACGAAACGGCCAAATACTTCTTCTTTGGACCCACCGGCCATTTGTAGGCTTTGGGCCATCGATAAGGCATTTCTTGCCTCAGCGACCAAGCCGTCCGTCTTTCTTCTCATTCTCTGTTGAATGAATGACAAAAAGATGACAGTACTATATCATTGTACCATATAATACAAGTCTGAGTATATTATTCTGAAAGTGCCTTCGTTCGAAGCGCTCCGTCCGCATTCTTCAGACGTTGCAGGGGGTGGTGTTATTTTAATTTGGTTCGAGCTCGATGGAAAATGCTCTTGTAAAATCTGTCTAAAATTTTGGAAAACATTTAGCGAATTATTTCATTTCCTGAACACAATCTTATTGTTTTCTGAAGAAGGTAGATAATTTTACTAATATTTTAGTTTTTTGAATGGCAATCACTAGTCATTAGGTACCTGTCCACAATTTGATACACTTGGTCTCATTTTAGTGTATACCTCCAAGAACTTTAATTGGTTGTAGCACCATAGCTTTGGCTCGTAGAGCTCGTCCACCCCCGCACCACTCTTCTTCTTCTTTTCCTCTAGAGCCTTCTCGTGGGCATACTGAGATCGGAGGCTCTTTATTTTAGATTTTATGTCCTCCAATGTCACAGGATTCCGGGTGTTGATGGTCTCTATTATTCTCTCTAAAATTTCCTCTCTTTTTATTCTGTTGAAATAATACCTTTCATTGCGCATATCGTACAATGACGTGACTGTTCGTACAGTTCTATAAGATAAAGAGTACCCTCTTTCGTCCACATGATGAATTTATCACAAGCAGACACCGCGATGTGAAATCGTTGCTATCCGCCGTTTGTTGTTGATCAGAATAATACCGCCAAAACAGAAAAAAGCGCAAAATAATTGAAGACAACATCGTCATTCGGTCTTTGTTTTACTTTTTCCGGCTCGCACCAATTTAAGATTCAAAGGTAGATAGTGAAAGGTAATGGACCCCCAACGAGGTGCAGCAATTTTAGCTGCTGCAGCAGGTGCAGTAGGTACTATAAGCAGTTGAAGTGAGGGAGAGGAAAAGGAAGCGCCGCAACTGCTGGGTCAAGAGAAGAAGGAGCCAGAGGGAGGAAAAGGGCTCATATGATTTCCTCCAAAATGAGCTGAGGTTGGAGGACGAAAATTCGTTCAGGAATTACTTGCAAATGACTGAAGAAACATTCATTAAGCTTTGAGTTACGTAGAGCTCTGTATTACAAAAAAGAAACCTGCATGAAGCAGCCTATTTCAGCAAGAGAGAGATTAGCTGTTACACTAAGGTTTCTTGCCACAGGAGAGAGCTTCCAGAGCATGGACTACCGAACTAGTTTGTCCAAGTCGTTCCTCAGTGGCTGCATCCCAGAAGTTTGCACTGCTATTTACAGGGCTCTTGAGGTAGAGTACTTAAAGGTACAAATGACTACATATTTCTGTAGGCGATTTTAACTTATTACCTTAATGCAAGATCTAACATCTCACCTTTCGTATATTTTTTATCCTTCTCAGACATTTTCAATGGAAAGATATGAGAAATACTAGAGTTCAATGAATTATTTAACCTAGAGCAAGTTGATACACACATGAATTTAGCATATGGTTCTTCGTTTGTGAGATGATATTGAGCATAAGTAAACAGTTGCAGACAATTGTGCATTATCAATAATTTATTTTAAAATATATATATATTTTTTCATGCAATTTACCATATCACACTTTTCATTACAAACTCTTACGTTTTCATGCCTTGTAAACACTAACTGACTTAAAAAATTCACTTTGTCAACAGTTTCCATCAACCAAAGAAGAATGGTGTGCCATTGCGGAAAACTTTCACAATAGGTGGCAATTTCCCAACTGCTTGAGATCTATTGATGGGAAGCACATCACTTTCCGCGCAGCGAGGGCCGATGGAGCATTTTGCCGAAATTACAAAGGAACGGACTCAATAGTGCTTCTGGCATTGGTAGATGCAAACTTAAATTTTATATTTACGGATATCGGCTGTAATGGTCGTGTAAATTACGCGGCTGTCCTGCACCGATCACATCTTATGAGGGTGATTGAGGAGGCAGAAAGGCATCTTCCGGCAGATAGAATAATAGGGGTCAATAGGAAACTGCCATACGTGATCATAGGTGACGATGCATTTCCTCTTCAAAGACACATAATGAAACCCTTTCCGTTCAACACAAGAGTCAGACGTGAAAAACCTTTTTAATTATCGACTCAGTAGAGCTAGGAGGATCGTTGAGCATGCTTTCGGTGTATTAGCAAAAAGATTCAGGGTGTTGTTATCTTCAATGGACTTAAAAGTGGAGACAGTTCAATTGGTGGTACAGGCTAGTACCGTACTGCACAACCTCTTGATGGCTAACAGCCCATAATACACAGAAGAATGCACAAATATGGTCGAATTGCAATGAAATCCAACGCCACATAATAGAGATTCACAGTCTGCCAGGGATATCAGGGAAAGTTTTGCTGAGTATTTCACCAACGAAGGGAAGGTACCCTGGCAAGATGAAAAAATATAAAATAAAAAACATGTCAGAGAAAACAGTTGCATTTTGTTTTTGTTGACGATTTTTAGGCATTATTGTTCCACTCCTCTTTTCAACAACCGCTAATACTACTAACAACCCTAAATCCAACCAAAATGTTAACACATATGAGAATGCTTTACCATTCCAGTCAATGATTTTCCTCTTCATATCTTCCGGAGCCACGTCCAGCCGCATTGAGACACAAACTATGAATAACGCATTTGGAAATCATACAATAGATGGCACGAAATGCACAGCTTTCAGCCAACCAGCGCTTTCCAGTCCGCAGAATAGAAAGCCCGGCTAATCCTTTCCTGTCAGCTTTCAAGTTTGATCGAGTAGTCTCGCCACCTGGAAGAGATTAGAGCGCATGCGCAGGACGCATCATAGGACAGGAATGGAAAGGAAACTGGAACGTGAAAATAATGACTAACAAATCAACTTAGGTTTCAATTTTTTCATTCATCCATTAGCATGATTCAGGAATATCAACACGCTGATGCTCACAACAAAAATCGGAAAATTATTTCGGTGGGATGGATCCGTTCCAAGTAACATAATGTAAAATCAGCCGCGAAATTTTCAAGATTTTCCAATAAGCGAGGTGCATGGAGATGCGGTATCAAACCCACACACCACCCTAATCTTGCTCGTGTTGTTAAATAGAGGGAAAAAAGATTCCGTAGAAAAAATAGTGATCGTTAAGGCTTAAGCATAGCGATATTGGTGCACTTAGTATGAATATAAATGAGCGAGAATCACGAAGATTCTTACTCATCAATAAAAAATTTATTATTTAAAAAAATGAACGAAATGGAGTTGTATCGCAATAATGTGAGTATAGAGATCCCAAGCCATCTTTTGATGTAAAAAAGGATTGGAGTCGAAGATTCTTGTTGAACTGATTTATTCAATTCCTTTGCCATTATGCAAACGACAGCGAACGAGTGAACTGAAAAGGCAATCATTTTTCCCAGAGGAGTCAAGCGAGCAGAAAACGAGTCTTGCAGAACAGAACGACTCTTTGGTTAATAATTATGACAATTGGCCTCATTTGGCCATGCAAAATGTTTGACGGAATGATTATCGGTCTCCTGGTCGTTAAAATAAATGTATGAATAAATTTTCCCACAAATTCGGTATTCTCTGAAAACGAATCGGTAATCTGCTTTTTCGTGGTTGATAGGCATACGTAATCATGGGGAGTTTTCGGTCACATCCTTTTATACGCCATTCGAATAACACATTGATTTTTTTTCAATCCGTCGGAATATTTTAAACCCAAGATATCACCGGCCTTTCTTGTGCTTCGACATATGCAAGAAGAAATTAGATTATTTTTCCGGCTAGTTTGACATGAGTTCGTAACAAACTTAGTACAACATTAATGCGTACGTACTTAATACATTAGCTATGACTATCCTTTATCCTGCGAGTGACTACTTATTGATTTTTTTTCCATATGCAGGATTATTGAAAGTATTTGGCATGTCTTTCTGACTCTTTTCCCTTATGTAATGTACTGTAATCAGAATTGTTATGCAGCAATAACGTTGTAATCCACTTGAAAACGATATAATACAATTGATATCACAAAATACCGACCAGTAAATGTAAAAATGTAAACATTTATCCTAGAAATGAAATAACCTAGCCAATTCACGAAGCAACCACGACTAAAAAAAGAATTATAAAATATATTTGATTTCATCTCATGAAAATCACTTCCGAAAACAGTTACTTTGGAAATGACTTGAGAGCCTAAAAATTTAAAAACTTTGATTTCCCTTTTCTTTTCAATCTCTTAGAAAAATAAACTAAATGCTGTCTCCGAAACACCACATTTAGAATTACTCATCAATTTTGGATGATATAAAGTTTTCTGCTAATTTTACGAAGTAGACTAGTCATCGTCCACCTTTAAAGTAACATTATTGTATTACTTTATGAAATGCATTTGAGTTACGTACACCATTTAAAATTTTACGTGCAAAAATCATAATAGCGGAAATTGAGTTCAAAATTCCTTATTCAAGTTGAAGCGTTTCAATTACGAGTAATTAAAGTAAACGCAACTTCCACGTCTTAATATGTCAATGAGATTCTCTGTCGCTTGGACGTTTCTACACTAAATTTAGGCCGTGCGCTTGAGAAAAATTATCATACACTCTAAGACTACGAGATGGCAGTCGTGGCAAATATGTTAGGATCTTTGGTTGCTCTAATGATATACTTTTATTTTGAGCGAAATCATGATTCCTTAAATATTTGTCAAGAGTGCAATCACATTGTCTAGTTTATGGTAATTTTCCTCAAGCATAAAACTCGATTCACTGCAAATGGAAGGCGGGGAAATAAAATTCCCAGACAGTGACCGTCCCTGTTTGCCATTAGGTATCTTGATAACCTTTAGTTTCAACCATGTAACTATTAATCATTCATTTGTGTATTCGCAATGAGAGCAGGCGCATTGCCTTAGAGTCCAATGCAATGTTTCTCATGCGCATAACTCATATTCAATATACATAGCAACGCGAGCTAAATTTTCCATTGATGCACTGACGTAGAATCCGCAATCCCTTTTAAAGCGTTTTGAAGGACAGTGATGAATAACAGGTATCCCTCTTAGGGTGCATCAACTCGCTAGCCTTGTCGTGCGCCGGTTGATATCCGCATAAAACTCCGGTAATAATCGTACGTACTACTCTCCTAATTGAGCACAAACTCACGACGGTCGATCACATGTCTCATGATATTTGCCCACCACTTTAAAATGTTCGCAATTCCGTAATGGATAAGCGTTTCATTTAATCGCGCTGAGCTCATTAGGGAATGTAAAAAAAATTTGCGACCGAATTTGATGAGTAAAAAAAATGAAACGGCCCAGGCGAACGCCGCAACGAATGATAAAATAAAAGTGTCCGTCGACCACATGGGGGGAATGATGGTTGGAGGATAATGGCGACTAATGTCGCCACCGAAGGGATCTCGGTCCCCGCTTCGCCCTCCTCCACCCCGGTTAAAAAGCGAATAATAGGCCGCGGCGGTGGGGTAATTAGGGCGGTGAGCGGGAATGAGAGAGGAGTGTCTCCATCCTTCTCGTTGTCCCCGATCCGTTGCAAGTTTCTCGCGTGGTCGACACCACGGCAAAAAAGGGTCCGACGTGCCCTAGCCTCGAGGCGCCTGCTCTCGACAAAGGACATGATCAGCCGGTCAATCATTTCTCGTTTAATCATCATCAACACAGTTTTTATCAATGCCTCGAATTTATCATCTGGATCATAGGACTCTGCATCGGCAATAATTTATTGAAAGCTTCCGCAGGAGAAGGGAATATACGAGTAAACCAAGTGCTGAAGAAATGTGGATGACAGCAACCGAGAAATTACGGTAAATCTTTCAGCAATTCTTTTCTTTTTATATTTTAGGTGAAAACCCACATTTTTGTGTGTTTCTAGTTTTCCTGTTTCGCCTACAGAAACACATTTGGAGTCAGCATCTCACTCATTTAAATATATTTGATCCAACTTCCGCTGTCGCAAGACTTCATGTACTTGACTTAAGCCTATCGGCACTATGCAAAAGTTTGTACCTAAAGATGTAATACGTGCATTTTATTCCATGCATACTGTCATTGAGGCAAAAAAAATACGGACATAGATTGTTTTATTGTCCCAGGGAAAGCAGGCAAATACGATTACTGAATTTTACAGTGATATGACGAATGAGCTTAAAGATAAAATTTTGCAAAATTTAGATATCTCTAGAGAATCTGATGCGCAATCTGCGAGCCTTCTCTGCCCGTAAAGATATTCCAAAATAGATTGATTCCACAAATTATCCCAATAGAAATAACGTGACACCTAAACACATTGGTAATTGGAGGTTTGACAGGAACTCCTAGCTCTTCATAGATTAAGATACCCACTTAAAATTATGAGTAGACTCCAAATAGTTAAACTTCATCGAGGTGAAATTTCCCATTTTGAATTGATTGACTGATACCATTCATTATGCATCGGAAGATAAACCAAAATTCATGAAATATTAGAATTGATAGATGGATGCTCTTTCATTACTCTGATCCACCAATATAAATCCAAAAAAGTATGAAACGTTAAAATAATACGTCGGCATAGTGAGAATATTCTGCGACGCCGTGCAGCTGTTTGGTATAGACAGCCGCTTGCTTTTCTCTTCTGAGCCAGAAAAATCAGCTTGGCTCTCTAGCTTTCCACGTAAACTCAAAAGATGAGTTTGGGAGAGAATATGTTTCTGCGCGAGGTTGGTATCGCACGATCTGGTCGCAACCCCTAGGAGGCCATTAGAGAGTGATTTTATCATCGAGAGAAGTAAAAAGAAATTCAAGAAGCCAACCTAAACCATTTTGCCTCCAGCAACCAAGTCGACCTTAGAGCGAGTGCTCTTTAAAGTTACACGCTAAAGAGCGGAGCAGTGCAAAACAAGTGCACGGAATGAGGAATCAAGAAGGGACGCCGAGCTCGATTAATAAAATAAAGAAAGACGAAGAAAGCCTACCTTCAATTCCAAGTGATTAGCACGAATCCGAAGCCGACTGCCGGAGGGGGAATTTAAAAACAGTCGCCTCGTTAAATGCGAACTTTTCGGGCCGGAAGTGAGCGGGGAGAGGCGAGGGAGTCGAGATTGAGAGAGGCTTTGAAGAGCCTGGGAGGGGAAGGCGCATCATCACAGCGCCTCTCCTACCCCTCCCCATCCACCGAAAGCCTCTTTCCTCCTCCCCTCGCCCATCGGAGGGTGAAGGGAGAAAAACAAACGACGGGACTTCTGGAAGTTTATCGTCTCTCCAACGCCCTTCCAATGAATCCGTGCCGGAGTTGGTATATACATTTATTTGATGGCATTCATGATCCGAACGAGATATTTCGAAATTGCCGTACCGAATGCGACTTATGAAATACTTCCTCCGTTAATTTATGAGACTACGTCCAAGAGGGGAGAGATTGCTCTTTCATTCAGTGAAACAGAAAAGCAATATTCTCAGAAAGCCTACATCATACTATTTCAAAGCTTCGCCGAGTGACATATTTAATGCTCCAACCTTGCATTTGAGTCACGTTTTAGTTTACCCGGGAGGCTTTTTAGCCTCAGCTTCCAGCGGCGTATGCCAGATACAATTTATAACATTTTGAACATCTGAGCACAAAACTAAGTGATGAACAATAACATTGCGTAGGAGCGCTGACTTTTCATTCACAACAAGTAATTTAAACATTGTAAAAATACTGCCAAAAGGGTCCTACTTGTTCGATCAATTCAAATGTCAGTAAAATTCGTAATCCATGGGATTCACCTCTAGAAAAGTTGATGCTAATAAGTATACCTTGTGTGTAAATTGAGATCTTTGTTCTCTTGGCATAGAAACACATTGCAGCTGATATATATTTGAGGGAACGCTAAACGTTTTGTTACTCTACACAGGGAGGCATGATGAATGTTTTGAATGAGCCAAAATTTATATAAGGTCCTTGCCCCCTGAATAAAACCCAATCTTATCGTCAAAAAATCCATCAATAGAGAAATCAAGTGTAAAATTCAAGAGTTTCGTCTTATATATTATCACGATTCTCTAAGAGTATGATTTATAACCTTGATATGCGATTTGAAAACGTTTCGTATTCCGTGAAGATGGTATTTATAGTTCTGTTCTATTCCGCAGAGATAAAAATTAAGTTGAATGATTTTTGTGCGCGAGGCGCCTTTCTTAATAATAAACGAGGCAATGATAATAAGAGAGATTCATTATTGGTTGGACTCAGGGGAAATGGAAAAAATAAATTATCCGCCAAGTCAAGGATATTGTGAACCAAGTCATGCTGGGCAAAAAGATACGCACAGCCATTTATTAGCAGAAACCGAAGGAACACGGTTTCGAGCTGGGTGGAATAGTTCAAGCTGACCCCGCTTGCTTTCAATCTTACACCAGAGTATACTCTCCTATACTGGCGCCACAGGGACCAAGCGACGATTTCTTTTTCTCTCTATTGGTGAACTCATGCCAGGGACGTCCAAACCATTTTGTTTCATTTCATTGAGAGCTGAAATCGGACAGAAATACCCTTCGTTTCCAGTTAGCGTTTTTTCCTATGCACTCCTTATTGAAACAAATGACCATTTACTCGTAACAATCAATCGCCGCTCTGACTACAAATGGAAGAAAAAATAAAAAAGATAAGATGGAGCAATCATTTCAGAATGTAAGTGTGCACGGAGTTCTAACTTCCTCATTTATTTCTGTCTCTATAAATTTGATATTGCATTAGATGTGAATGCGTCGGGATAGATTGATTATTAAGGAGACGATACACCTGGAAAATAAATTAAATAATTGGTTTCATCTTGAAAAGTTTTGAATTGGGATCAAAAAATAATCTTATGTTATTTTCTTGCCACCAGGTCAATTGTCTAATTGTAACGACCTATTTAAATAAATAAAGAAACAATTTAAGATTATTTTTATTCATCATTAAGGTATTTGTCTTAAAATAAAACGATAATCCCCAATTGGGAAGCTTGTTTTCCACTCCATAAATGTTTTCAGTCTGTATTAATCTACTGTTTCCGTATATCATACGGCTATTACTTTCAAACGCTTCCTAGTACTAAATATTCCTTCAACATTGGTTCTGCATCTTGCATCAGTAGCTATTTTAAGAAGACGAGCAATCAAAAGTTAAAGATACATCGAAAATTTCAATAAAAGCAGAGAGAATGGACGCCTAAGCATAAATTTTGGTCATCCAGATGACTATTTAAAGAAGGAAACAGTTTTCAATCTCGCGGACACGTGTGTGTTGCCCGAGGCTAATATTTGAAGTTATCCTAAGTTAATATGACCAACAAGAGATAACTTAGAACGTAATATTCGACTGAGGTGGGCAGGATATCTTATTCGAGCATTATAGAGGTGCCATACGGTGGCTCAAATGGAGGAACTCGACAATATCTCTCTTTCCATTTTGAAGGAGGTCCTTACATGACCAAACCGAATAGTAAATGCCCACCTTCATGCAGTCCACCGCGCGCCCACCTCAAAATCCCCGCCCCCCTTCTCCATATTCCGCACTGAACGCCTGACTCCCTCTCGCCCACAGACGCACAATTCACGCGACTCCTCCAGTTTCCAAAGTGCTGCGCGTGGACTGATGCTGCGAACGCCCGAGAAAAGCGAAGAAGGAGAAACGACGATGCAAAAGAGGGTCATCCATGAGCGAGATGAAAGAAAGGGAAGGATGCATTGCGCTGCATCATGGAAATGATAGGGTAGCAGAGAGCGCTGATCGGGGCGAGAGAAGTTTACTCGCACCGGTGGGAACGTAAACTAGGAAGGATCGAAAAGGGATTTTAAAAAATTACTTTACTTAACAGGTTTAACATTTTAAAATATATATCCGAGATATCGAGGTGAAAAATTCAGGCTCATTGGGGATCTTGTGAATGTGGTGGCGAGAATACCAACTCACTTTCGTTTCGGGTAGGCTAGTGCCGGTTTTCTCTCCACATGACTCCCGTTCACTAAGTAATTCTTCCTCAGCCAACCTGCCCACCTCAATAATGGGAATAACCCCTGTTACTGGTCGGCTTTCTTATTTACGACCAAAAAAGGATTTAAAAAACGCCCGTTGGCATGTTCCTTTGAAGATTTATGGAGGCCTTTCATTGGTGAATTAGTGTTATTGATCGCAAAATAAGTCACCAATTTACAACCATATGTTTACAATATTAAACGAAAAATATGCAAGTATGAGTATACAAAACCTCCATAAAGAAGTATATTTGAAAAGGTATCTCATATATGTTCACATATCACGTCATCTTATAAGTGGTAAAAAATATGAGAATTGGAGGTAAGTTAATCCGAAATTTTGGGACCAATTTCCTCCCGCCAGTCTAATGTCGCATATCGCTCTCTGGGTGTGCTAAATTTGATCCGATATCACGAAGCCGTATCCCTGAAGTTAAATTCAGGCTCCCAGCGAAAATCTTCAACCTGCGGAAGGCTTGAATCTGCTCGAGACCTACGGAATTAGACCACGGGCGCAAGAGCCGCCATAAGTGGCGAAACGGCTCCCTTACCACGGTTCAGAGATCGCCCGCGTATCGCTTTAAAGGGAGAAATGTCTCTCTTAAATAATTAGGTTACGAGTACACAAATTTCCTCTTCCTAAATGCACTCGGCTTCCATGAAGACAGATGACGGCCATTCCAGAATGACCGCCCATCGGTTATAACCCTCCAAGACTCAGGGGAGTCTTGGAGGGTTATAACCGATGGCGACGTTCTTAAGTAGGCGTCCGTAAGTCCATTAGAAGTAAGCGCCATGTTCTTTCAATTCAGTATTTCCTAAAATGATCGTTTATCCGCCGCTTCTAATTCGACTTACACGTGGATTCCCTTGAGATATTTAGGACGAAAAAACATAAATGAAGGCAATAATTCAGAGAACATCTGGACTGAAGAAACGCATAGATGCTTGTAACTGGATTATATTTTCATAGACATTCTGACGGCTGAATCGAGTCGTTGAAATGTAATCTCTAAGCCGCTTAGAGACAATGTCTCTTTTCCATCATGCCTCTAACTTATCGTGGAATATATTTACACGAAAACTAGTTCGTGGGCGTGAAATTTCAAGGCCTTCGTCCTTAAAGCTGTCACGACGCAGTTTCCCGTGATAAAAACACATTCTGTACTGCATTGCAGAGGATTTATCTGAAGATTATCGAAGCAATTTATCCGTAGCAGAGGCAAGCGACGGAAATTGGACATAGTCACGAGTAGAATGCAACGATGGTGCTGGGATTATTTGAATTTAGAGCGTTCATTCATTGCAATAGGAGATTACATCGGTATCGCTGGTAATGAAGAGAAAGACATTTACCTCAAGTTCCCAATAGACTCTTACAATATTATTATTTATCTTAGCTTCCGATCAAAAGTGAATGAGACAGAATTATTCCAGGAACTGCGAATTCAGAATCTACTCATTAAAAAATACCTTCTGCCGTTTCTAATTTCAAAGAATGTGGAAAAAAGGTTGCCTGTTTTATAGTGGCAACCATGGATATCATTTGATGTTTGCTATATTTTATACATGTCTCCTTTTACCTATTGCATCGTAGTCATTGCGCACTTATTTAAATGTAACAATTACTCCGAGAAGCACTGAATATGCTCAAGGATAACCACCTTTGGTAATACTATCTATAAGATAGATAGGTGATTCCTAGGTTTCCCACAGTGACAGGAAAATATATATTGTAAAGTAGCTTAAAATTCGTTTTTTGCACAATTTTGTTCTATAAGTAGCCATTCACTAATAAGAGAAAAATATTTTTACCCTACTCCCATAAATTTGTCCCTATCTTACGCTATTGCAAATTTTCTCTTGTTTAATCAACATAAAAGACATTCATTTCACACCTTTGTATTATGTCCGAGACTGTAAAATGTAGATTTCCTCGCGATTGTTTCAAAAGTAGAGTCTACGTCTTCATTTCAAAGCATAGTGGTGTCGTAAGAATTATTTTGCGAAGCTTTTATTGGTAATGCACTCTAATGCTGTGAAACCAAAGAAACTATTTGCATCAAGGATTTCTGGTCGCGAAACGAAAAAAACCATACACTCCGTTTCCTTTGAGAATTTTGTCTGCTATATTTAATGTCAAACGCCACTTAAACCCAAGAAATCATAGGTCCAGTTGTTGGAAGGAGCTTTTACAGTTAATGGAGTTCCATGTAACACTGAGCGGAGGAATACCTATCCGATCGTTTACTTAAGTGTTTGTCCCCCTTGGACGTCTAATTGTGAAGGACTATTTGAAACCCGTTCATGTGTATATACCACTACTTGCGATATCGCCACAGCAGACGTCCCTGATTGATACGAGTAACGTGTGATCAGGCGTTTTCGTTTTATCCTGTTAAATATACTAGTTTCCCTAAGTGATATTGTTCTATCTTCAACATACTCGACGCTTCGAGAATTTCCCCAATCGTCTAACATGGTTATGCTTCCCTGACATACTTATACGAGCTGAATGAATTAAATCTAGTCCTTGGGTTGGAGGAAACCCTAAAGACAGGCTCTCAAAATCGTGGACTGCTCCGCCAACTCAAACGACCACTCCTACTGACCGAAGAAAAAAATTTGACTTCACCCATTTTAACAAAATACTCCGCCCTCTTGATGAATAATATCTTATCTCTCTCTTGGTCGTATCAAAAAAAACTTAATTATGTAATTCCGGCAAAGGAGTCTGAGCAAAAAGCAGATCTGAGAGATAAATGGATGGTCGAAGGAACACGAGTGTCACTGGAACAGAGGCACACTCCACTTGAGGCAAGAAATGCGAAAGGAGAAAGGACGGGCTCCACTCCCATGCGCGCCTCCACCCACTTTTAAGAGGCACTTGAAACGGCCGACGAGGAGGCACTCTGGAGATAATGCCCCTTTCGTGGAGGAAGGAAAGCAATGGGACATTGGGAGGGGAGAAAACGGAGCTGAAGAGGAGTAACTGGCCCAAGAAGTCGCATCTTCGACCACATCCAGTACTCGGTGTGAGATTGACGGAAGTGAAGGGAAGGGTGTATGGTGCTTCATAACGGCAAGGATGGAGTGGGAGAGTGCGCAGATCGGGGCGAGGGAAGTTTACACGCCCAGTTGGGAACGGCAACTAAGAAAGACCGAAATAGCCTTTAAAAAATTTACGTTCCTTTACAGGACAAACCTTCGAATACACGTTTGAAATATCAAGGTAAAACATAAAGATTCTTAGGAATCGTGGAGGCGTGGTGGCGATAATACCTACTCACAAGCTTTCCATCCCGAGGGCCATTTCAAATGGGAGACTTCAGGGTAGTTGAGAGAGTGGCAGGTTAATCACGGGCGTTGGGTGAGCGTGGACGGATTAGGGAGACGCCGACGCGTCAGTAGAGAACGGGAATTCACTTGTGTGGGAAGGAACTCTGGGTGGGAGTAAGTCATTTAGTCTTGGGAATGACAAACCATCGAGTAATTTCTCAGCTTAAGGACTACAGCTATTGATGAAGAGCTTAATTAGAGTAGGATTCCTGACCGCAATGATATTCAAGCAATTGCTTTCCAATAAATGGCAAGAAAAACAGTATTGATGGAGGAATTAGACGAAGTAATGATTCATGACTTAAGGGTTTGGAAAAAAGAGAAAATGTATTACATCAGAATACTTAGGGCACCATAAAAACAAGAGGAATACGTATAAAGGATACCTACTAATAGAATGTTTGAAAATATGACTTATGGAATCTTAGACATGAAGCGCAGTGGTGGTGGATTCAGAGAAAAATTAAAGGCGGTAATGTAGAATTTTTGTTGTATTCTACCAATAAAAGGTAGGTTTTGTTGAAATTTAGAGAAAAAAATCCTCGCGGATCTCTACACTTTTGAGGTTCAGAGAAAAATTAAAGGCGGCAGAGAATAATTTTTGTTGTATTCTACCGATAAAAGGGTGGTTTTGTTGAAAGTTAGAGAAAAAAATCCTCGCGGATCTCTACACTTCCCCACCTACCCAACATCCTTCCTTCTATCACAGTCTTAAGTAACTCATCGCCCCTTATTACTTCCTCCAGCCATCTACCCTGCCTGTCCCGGATTTCGATCAGAAGTTTCCTTTCCTCGCCCACCATACTATACACTTCCTCGTTCATCTTCCTTTCCGTCCACCTCTCCTTCTTCATCCTTCTCCACACCCACATCACAAATTCTTGCAGCCTATTCTCGTCATCCTTTCTGAGGGTCCACATTTCTGCTCCTCACAATGCTACGCTCCATATCAAGCTATTCATCAGCCTCTTCTTCTCATCCTTAGCCAAGGATCCTGTCATCAGCTCCCTTCTATTTCTAAACGCCTCCATAGCTAACGCTATTCCCCTCCTTATGTCTTTGCTACTATGTCCAATTTCTTCTAGTATACTGCCTAATCAATCTAATTAAAAGCAATTAAAGCGGTCTACTTGCTCAAGGTTATGCCCTCCAACTTTTATCCACAGCTTCGCTTTCTTTGTCCTAGAGAATCTCATTACTTTTGTTTTCTTATGATTTATCTTCATTCAGATTTTTCCGTGTTGCATTTCTAAAGCATCTACTAGAGCTTATAGTCCCTTCGAAGATCTACTAGCCAACATCTGATCGTCCGCAAACCATACCGACTTTAAGAGCTGAGTATGGAAGTTTTGGAGAGAAAATAGAAATTTGGAGAAATAAATAGCAGTGATATGGTAGAAATGGTCGAAGTTACTCGGTGGTTTCAAGATATGGAAAGAATAAATAAGGCTCCTGTGCGAATAAAGAGAAAGCAGAGGTGATCTTGGGCTGCTATTATGGCTCGTAGACAGCACGCAACGGAAAATATTATAGAAATTGTAAAGAATTTTTAACCTTTAAGAGCTCATAGAGTTCCTGATTAAGTAAGAAGTCATTCAAAACTTATTAGTTTATAATTATTAGTTTATTAGTATTACTCCAAAGTGCTTCCAAAATGGTGAAGTTCCGTCACACAAAGTTTGCGCTACCCTATAGCAGTACGTGTAAGTGACCTCAGTTCTCTGCGAAACAATCCCCTAGTGCACAAGTATGCTGAGTGAAATTTTGAATTATGGAATCATTGGTAAGCACATCACCGTTTGGTATTTATGCTACGTTTTCTTACAGATAACAAGCCTTAACTCTTTCTCAATTATGATCTATTACAGCGAGAAGAATAGAACTTCTAGAGAAAAATATATATAAGGTCAAGAATTGCCAATATGGATCAGGGCCAAAAAGTTGCCCATAGATATTCGTCTATCATACTTCTTTCTCCTTGAAGTATTCCCTAGGCCTTCCTTAGATGATAATGATTCAACAGAACTGCAATAGCGCCAGAAGAATAAATACATATAGTGGCCGACAGCCATGTCAATACCGTGCGAAATATAATACGAGTATTGACTCACGCTACCCTTGAGCTGCCACACCTTCTATCGGTAATATTGGCGTTATCTCGGAGTTGGTCGTTCATTTGTTTCGTTAACTTTTATTCCCGTGAGACCCGTGAAGGGTCTATGAGGATTACTTTTAACTTCATTTTTATGTTCCGAACACGCTGACTCGTCGCCGCTTATGCCGTTTATGCTTAGTAGGAAGGAGCCGAGGCGCTAACTGTAGCAATCCGCTGTTTGATGAGGATGGAGGAAATGACGCGTCAGCGAGAAGGTCCTATGAATGGATCCTGAATTCCTGCAAACGGCTACTCTGACTCTGACCAATTATCTTTATCGTAGTGCTCTCTAAGTAGTGTATAGTTGGTCAAAAACAACTAATAAGCGATGATAGCAGATTCCGATACATATATTTAAAGCGATTATACTAGTAAGAGGGTTATTTTCATACCCAAATTTATCATCAAAAGTTTGAGAGGTTTTGTGTGTGTGTTCGTTGGTCAGTTAAAAGTTTGTGTTAGCGTTTTGCGAGCCGCTCCTGTACCCCTGCCACGATCACTAAGAAACTAGACAAGACTCGTAGTCTTCGCCATAACACGAATCGCAGCATTGATCAATTCGGCTAAAGCATGTTTTGATAATATCTCAGAGGCACAGAACGGATGCAAGCTACAGAAGCCTAGTGGATAGACTGACGGAGAGTATTTGCCATATATAGCAGCGCCTCAAGTTGATACAACGCACCAACCGTTTCCGTCAATGCGCAAATTTCGCCAAGTTTGGACTAGCCTCAGCGACAGAGATCCCTTCCCCTTCAGAATTCCTCGCGCTATAAATCCTTCGACTGCCCTTCCAACTCCTCTCCTAATGGGTGTTCCCCCACCCGTGCATAAGTTGCGCCTCGAATGTGTATCCAAGCCTTTCACCGTGAAATTGAGATTGGAGCGACATTCGGATCCGAGATACGGATGCATCCATCCCGTTATAGTGAGCGAATCACCCGAGAGAGGCGCGTTTTGAAGATGTCCGCGTAGCGACAAGACCTTTGATGATGGCCAGATACAGTTATCGAGGGGAGAGTGCGTAGAGGGGAACTAGTATTATTTTAATTGTTTCCTTTTGGAGTTCGTATCCGTAGGTATACATGTCGTAAATTTGTCGATAAAACACTTTTTAATGAATATATATCTACGCTTGTATGTTCTGTATTTATGAAATTTGTGTGCGCTTCTTTTGGCAATTCCAGCGGTTATAATAAATATTTGGGTTCTTAAAATATTTTTTCCGTGTACACTACTTAAATATGATGATGAATAAATTTTACGCATGCTCTTCAATTAGGATTCGGATAGTGATTCCGATATGTTAGTCAAGAATGTTTCTAACATCTGCATTCGTTGAATGTTATTCAAATTCCTTAATTGACTAAAACTATGTACAAATGTTGAATACTAATAGGACATGAAGATATGCATCCTCACAGGAAAACAAGGAAGTTACGAAAACTACCACCGGAAAATTAAGAGAACAGCAATCTGTTCATGACTCGGGAATACTGCTTATTTTCACCGACTACGAGACAGCTCAAAATATTCAAATTTATTTTTCCCCTATTTTCATTTCTTCACTCTCAGATCATGAGAAAGATGATAGTTTTATGATATTTTCGGCATTTGATTTGAATGTTAAACACAAACAATTAGAGAGATATGATAATTTATCACGTGGATAGAAGCAAGCATCGTTGGTACCATAAAAGACGAGAACCTCGTTACCCCGCCGACATTTTGTCAATAAAAATCATAGGCTTAAATCCTATAGCAGACTGAACAACGAGCGCGCTCCATTCAATGCCTGCGGAGAGTAAATTAAACGCATCGAAGGCATGGGATTTCACGGCGTGCCGCGTCAAATGCGGTTTCCCTGTGACCTCCTGGACAACAGCTTACCACGTCGCTTCCCACACGACCTCTTGAGACAAGCATCCTTGGGCTCGCCCTGTATTTGTGAAAGTGGTTGCCCAATCCGTTCCGAGTGCTGATGCCCCCAGACAGTCTGCGTCAGGCGTCGAGTGCAGAATAGGAATCGCTATCACAGCACATTACCGAAAGAATTTTGCTCCCGCTAACGAATTGTATACCTCAAATAAATCATAGGACGTGTATCCAGCCGAGTGTTTGTAACCAGTATTTGCATTGAAGCTAGGCTGTTTGATGAGTAAATATTGTGCGCATTTGCTTATCATCACGCCGCATTCAATCTCGAAATAGGTGATCAGAGAAAGAAGAGAAAGAGCGAATTAGAGATATCTTTATGTTAAATACATACTTCAATCCGAAAAAAATACTTTCGTAATGTCATAAATTCTACGGGAGAAATTTAGAGGAAAACTCATTTCATTACTTAATGAGTTTACAGATATTTTTTATTATTTGATATGTCATACGAGACCTTTTTTGGGGAGGCACAGAGAAAAAGTTAAGTTATTCCTGAAAATCCTTTGGAATTGGCTCTCCCTCTCTCCCCCCCCCCTCTCTCTCTCTTAATAATTTCCTTCATGATGCGTCTCCTTGCATATCTCTTTCGCTTCTCGTCCTATTAGTATCACCATGGCCGTTCTTTGTTGGGTTAGCCCCACTCAGCTTCCGCCGCCCATTGAGTCCTCGGCCATTCAAGTCTCATGTTTTATAGTTTGCCATAATTTAGATTAGAGTACACAAGGTCAACAGCCTTGGCAATATTGACTTTAAGTGTAGCTTTCACTGCTAACGATTACAGCGCTAAACATGACAGTTTTGGTATTCGATAGTTCGCCAAAAATTAAACTTAAGCTTAGGAATACCCAAGGCTTGCTTTCACTATTCCCTTTTGAAAGGGCTACTGCCTTTGGTAGCCAGCATACCGCTGTCCGCAGCCAACCACTATTTGCGATGCACTGACATACCCGGACGCTGCGAATGGTGAAGAACAGATTATATTAATACAACATAATCTAATGTCAAAAACGTCATCTCTTGTGCGAGAAGGTCTGAGGACGTGCTCTCCTTGTGCAATAAGAGCAATAGGACTCTGAGAGAGGCGTGTAAAGAGGACAGAATGAATGGAGAGAAGAGGCGTTGGGGAGGCTTGACAAGCACTGAAGGGGTTACAAGGGAACGGGGTCGAGATTGAAGCACATTAAAGAGGGAGAACTGTTTCATTAGCGGGGGAAGGCCTGTGGCTTGTCGTGCCTCTCGTTGAGTTATGAACTGAATAATGGGTGGGGTACAAGGGCGTGCGTAATAACAAGGGCAGCTTAGCGGACTCGTAGATGAGAGAACCATTGGCAAATTCGAACCTAGACCATGACATTCACCATTCAGAAACATTAGGCGAGCAAAAGTCAAAAATAATTTTGAAACCGGTAAAATTTAAGAAATATTTTTATGTATTTATGATTAAAAATTATGTATAAACATTCAAATAATGGTTCGATGCACAATAACATCTTAAAAGTTTAATTTTGACTACACGACTACGTAAGATTCCACATCAATTTCTGAAATGGATCGCATTAGTGCGAATTTGTTTTTTTTTTCTTTTAAATTGCGTGCTATCAACATATTTTTCCGCGTGCCATCTCTCATGCTTTTTACTAAGTGGCATCGGTCAGTAACTTCAAGTACACTTCCAGGTAATAATATAAAAAATATAGCAACAAAGTACATTCTGCTCATTTAAACAGTTTTAGGCGGAAAAATATGTTTGTATTTCTAAACTATTTCCGCTATGCCATAAAAGGATAAACTACTACCAAAAGAGAAACGGCAAATTGAGAGTGAAAAATGAAACACGTAAGTAAATCTGGAGTTCAAGAGTCATGTTATATTGATCTTCAGCGAAATTAGTAAACCTTTATCAAAATTTAAGATGGCTTATAAGGCTTAAACAGGATTTTGTCACCATATGCCGCGTATTATGCCTGAGACCGAAATAATCAAGATAAATGAATTTCGAGGAAAGAACAGGTAAGAATTCAACGCCGCGCTGTATCACTCCGGGAAAGGCCATTGGTTCCTAGCCGCAAAAAAGTGGGAAATCCCGTCATCCATCACGATTCATTGCTTCCCAGACAGCAAGAGAGGAGGGGTCGATGCGGCAGCATGCGATTTAAGCCTCGGCCGCGAAAATATTGCTGCTGACCTCGCGGATTCCCATTCCCGCATCCATTATTTCTCGTGGAAACTGCACTCTTGCAGTTTATGGAAAAATTGCTGATAGATATTTTAGGACACGGCGAATAAAATAAGCTTTCTTGAATACTGGAAAAACAGTAAATGCGTAACACTTAAAAAAGCAGACGATCAGCCTGAAGACTTTTTAACCAAAAAACTATGCATCCCTGAGATAAATCCATCCATAGCCATTCGTCTTTCACCGAATATCTGTCATCCACTTTCTTTTCTATATGAGGGAATGGTAAATGTCTCGTAAAGGGATACTGCAAATGAGAGAAACATTTAATGAAAGTTTTCGGAATGTGAATTTCCAAATGTAACAAAAAACATATGAGAGAAACAAAGGATTTCGGCACTTGCTTGAGACTTTGAAGTAAAGCAAGGTTAAAGACTATCAGAGAAAAGCCTCACTGAGATGAAGTCGAGGTCACATTTTCGGTGAGGAGCAGTTGGCAAGCAAGAGAAATCATCATATGACAGACTTTGATACGCCGATAACCAATCTATGCACCACAAAAGGAGTGGGAGCCTACAGTTCTCCATGGACTTCTCATTCTTAGTGGAAGAAAGCCAATATCTTAAGACAAAAACCCAAGTCCTCACATGAATTTTTGAGCGCGATTATCATGTACTAATTATATGACAGCATAAGCATGTATTTGATACCAGAAAATATCACGCATTACTCTGCTTCAGTAGAAAGGATTACAATTACTTCCGACTCATAATGAATATTTTGCCCGTATAAGTTGGATAGATTCTACCTGATACCCTCATTGGCTATGGTTATCTGACGGAATGAAAATCATTACAATCGTTTAGTTTGCTTGTCGTCGTTCATAGGGATACCATAGCGACTTTTCAGAATTTACCAATTAGACCGGAGAATATATTCCCAAGTTTTATAGATTATAACTACGGAATGGGGCTTCCTGCAATTATGAATGTACGTCCCCTGCTTTTCTGACCAAGCAGCCCCTGAAGATCAAGAAGAGAGATTTTCTTAGCAATAGATCCACAACTAGGACCCATTGATAGGTAAAGGGGCCATTTTACATAATGGTGCCCAGCTTTCAACACCGATTTTTCCAGTGAAGATAAATAGCTACGCAATGAGACTCAACGCTACTCAAAAATGAAACACTCTGCTTCTTAAAAATCTTCGTCTTTATTCTCAGGGGTAACCCAAAGAATTTAAGACTTAAATAATTCCTTGGCATAAAATAATGTAAGAGAACACAGCGTGAATACTTATTTCCCATGCTAAATTTAGATGGAACTTTTCTGCGATTCTTCCAAAAGAAACTTTTTTATGATAAAAGCTTTTCTGGTATCAGTGCTTTTTCTTTTATCAATTTTATCGCTTGTCTCACAAATTTCCATTTAATTTATTGGAAAAATCTCCCGATAATCTAAGAACTCCTGACTTATTCACGTCTGAAGCCAGAGATTGCTCCCAAAATGTTCAAACTCAGTTATTTGTGGTGCCAGTTATCCCTTAATTTCTCTTACTCACGCTATTAAAATCACCACCGCATGCAATGGCTTCAACTGCAACTTATTTTTGTGGGAATATTGACAATCCTTTAGATGGAGAGGTGAACGACGCTCAGTGAGAAATATGTTTTTTATTTACAAAACAATCAGCCCTCCTTGAATCAGTGTCAACATCCGCATGAAATCAATATTAATATCTGTGAATATACGTAAGACACTATTTCTACCAAAACAGTCACATTCTCGTGAGCTCCTGAAGCCGCGAGGACAAATTATCATTTTTCATTATATTCCACCGAGGTGGGACTAGAATATCAGCTATCAACAGAGTGAAATTGGACATGGTTGATGAAGCGTCCTAAGAAGTACGTCATAGCCAAAAATACTAGTGATAGTCTCTAGCAATAGAATTTTTCTCGAGAATGATTCCTTTGCCGAAGTAATTTGTTCTTTGAGAATAGGAGAAATTTGGAATAAATAGATATTACAAGGATAGGAAGACGGAGAAAAATCGAGCGATGATGTTAGCCAAATGTTCACAGGAGATGTCAAAGGATCGATTGTTTACCATTTCGTGTGACGTACGGAGGATGCAGTGAGCATCAAAGTGTGTATTGAGATACGGCATAAGAGCTTCTCTATTATCTAATCTGCCGTCGTTCGATTATCTCAAAGGATTTACCGGTTTTGTATACTATATGAAACATACAAACGGAAAAATCATCAGTTAGTAATACTAATAACGTTTTCGTGAGCCTATAAAAGGCAGTCGTGAAACGGGTTTTTGATTAGCAAGTTAGAATTATGACCCACGAACAGTAGCAAACAAAAGCTGAAGTTCAGTCTATTATACGCTCTTCAAGATTCCATACCTTTTCCTATTGTGACGCCAATGATATTTTCTATATGTTTGAAAATTACTCCAACAGTATTTCAGTTAACACTCCCTTATACCAGAGCGTTAACCCGCGTTCTTCTCAATGAGAAGTTATTTCCTTGGGCTTCCCATCGTTTAACAATGCTTCTTATTACCTACCCACCAGAGGAGTCCTAGCGGATGTATGATTAAACTCTTTCCTTCCACTGTTTAAAATGAGTCTTCGCAACCCAATAAGTTTCAAACTCCATTTCAACGAGTTGAAGTTTGGCACTGTTCAACTATTACACGACAAAAATGCGCGACTCACAGATGTTTTTCACACCCGTTCTCTGTCGTTGCGAGTAAACGTGTCGCCATTTACGGAACACTTGTTATAGTATAACACAGACGGATAAGGAGGTGTTCGAGCAGAAAAGTGAACTAACCGTTCTATTCGATCCCTCGGGATTTATTTATAGCCTTGGATCAGCTCATTTGCAGATCGCTAGCTCGCCCAAGCGTGAAGAGAGTGTAGTATCCATCTTGGGCAAACTCAACACGTGCCAAGCGGTAGAGGAGGCAGTTATTCAGGGGAGAGGAGTGATCAATCACCAGCGACCCTCGCCGTCGACGGCGCAGCGGCAGACGCGTCTATCGAGGCGAGCGGCAGGGTTCCGATGCCGCATTAATTGACATAACCGCGCATTTGATTGCGAGGTTGCGAGTGAACAACAATACGCAAGCCATTGTGTAGAAACACTCGTGACCGAGAGAAAAAAAAATAGAATATAGCGACTGGAACTGCGAGTAACAATGATTGAATGCATTCCGGCGTTTTGCAAAGATAATAGCATTAGGGAATTATTCTGACTGCTGCGAAATTAATCAAGGAGATTGTAAACTTCGCAAACTTCCGATCATGATTGGTTTCAATTTCAGCCGCATCTTAGTCATGGAATCCATCTGGATGTAGCTTCCTCTTAGCATAGGCAACATAGGGCGTGTTTGGTGGGTTTCTGCCGAAATGACAGTTTTGGAAATCATTATCTCAAGACATAAAAATACCACCATCTAAGCGGAAGCTTTGGAAACTTTTTTTAAGTATTCTGCATAAAACTAGTTCGACACACGATAGCTGGTCCTTCTCAATAACCTCAACACCAGAGACTCAGTCTTGTGCTATCCACGGTGTAAATACGTTCATTTTCCTTTTTTTAGGGTTACCACTAGTTTCCAATGGTGCTCCGAACTATAATAACTGAAGTCACATATTCTTGGTATTAAAATTTGAGCTTACTCACAGTTCCCCAAGAAAAAACAGCAATAATAATTTCTCCAGAAATAATTGGTCCACTAACCTACACATCTTCCAGTGTCTCTCCCGTTGCTCTCTTGAAACTTTTAAACAGTAAGGCGCAATAATAAGCCTGAAACTTTACCTTAGCATTTCAAATTTACGTAAAGGAAGTGAATAAGAAGCATTTCTCCGAATTCCCGGTGAAGTACAGTATAAAATTCAATTCATGGATGGAATTTTAAGATTTATCTGTCTGTCATAGAATCAAAAATATCAGACACCGAGTATTCATAGCTTTTGCTAGCAAATTAAAGAAATGTCATGCCTGTGATTCAATTTTTGTGCTTTGATTTAAATAATTCGTTGTCTCGGGCGTGACTTCATGGAATCGACTTAACATAATGAAAAGTAAAGAAAACTTTGTAATTCCACATAGATATTTATTGTACGACCTAGGTTTCGACGTGGCACGTCATCATCTGGTGAATCATCACCAGATGATGACGTGCCACGTCATCATCTGGTGATGACGTGGTGATGACGTGATCCACGTCATCATCACATCATCACGACGCCACGTAAAGAGATAAAATCTCGAAATATTAATAAGGATAGTCATTTTGGCATCCAAACTGATAAGAAAGAAGCATTTCCGCGAAGCGTAGCCACGAAAAGGAAAGCGTTATTTGTGACGGCCAACGCCCGTAATTTTATGAGGCTTAAATGTTGTTAGGAGAGATTTTCTTTTATACAGTCTCGAGCCGCATCCACACCCATTAAAAATTTACGCCAAATGACACACAGCATGAACTTTTCTGCGTGCTCGGGAAATTTTGTAAATTTGGACGTTAAAATGCACGCAAAAATTCATTCCACATTCAACACATACGACTCGGACGGAGTCTGTTTTTGACGACCAGCAATGGATTTGCGCCGTAACCAGGTTCAAGATGTGGAGCCTTCTGCCGTACGGAAATATGTCTACCCTATCTACCGAACTTGAGTACAGGCACAAGCCGCACAGCGCAAATATTTGTGTTAAATTAACGCTCCATGTGCGCTGATAATATTCGTAGAGAACGCATGCGGGACAAATTTTTACAGGTGTGGATGCGACTTAATGATAAAAACCCTATACTAAAAAAAAAAACAAATAAATGCAGATTTTTGTTAAGTGATCAAAGATTTTGTGTAAAAATGGACTCATCAATATGAATAGAAGATTGCTAAATTGTAACATAAAGGTCAAAATACGGGAATTGAGAACAAACAGCGACACACGAAGGAAGAGAATGAAGAACTTTCAATAAACACTGAACAAAGTTCATCGCACAAAACCCATAACACTAGAACTCCGACCACCGATCCAGTGAGAAATGTCAATTAATTTTCAGTGACAAGTCATTAAAATTACGAAACACCAGTAATTCGACATAAACTAGCGAGGCGTGTGATATAAAACTTCAGGCTAAATTTATCGACATGATTAATTTTGAATGGAAAAAGTATCCATAGCAATAAATATTTCGAGAAAGCCCAGCGAAGCAAACTCAATAAGGCACAATGGCTCTTCAAAGTATCCGCTCCTTCGTTCGACAATATTTTGACGCTGTAGAGGGACAGAGACATAAAGAGATGCTTGACATGATAGTTTGAAATCGAAGATGCTGATACTGCCTTCACTAATTACAGTCATGAACGAATAACAACGTAATAACTTATACAGACCTTCTTCATATTACCTCGAGTAAAAATACGTTTCTCTTCATTGGTTCGTTTTATTCTTTAAGTCTTCATTCTATTCTTTAAGTCTTCATTCTATTCTTTAAGCCTACATGATCAAAAGAACAATTTGGGGATTAAGTAATGCAGAAATACAGGATTCTCAGTCGCGATTCAAGAATGAGCCCACATCGAGGATTCAAACGATAATATCGGTATTGTAACACAATGACCTCGAAAAATTCCAGAAATCAAATGCTGTAAACGGGCTTTTTCGAGACGTGTGACGTAAAAACCTCGTCATTCACCGTAATCGATAATATGGAATCCTGATTAAATGTGACTTCGGTTGACATAAATACAAATATGTTGCTTTCACAAATGTTATTTCTTTCACAAATACAACGAGCATGGAAAAATTACAAATTTCATTATGCGGTGGATTGAACCTCAGTTAAATGAACAAGGTGAGAAGACTTCCTTACGTTCCATTGTGTACCATTATGTCCCTCCTTCCCCATCCTTACCCCAATGACTAAGGTTCCTCGCAAGGTAGCACACTAATTTTTCTCTCTCCTCTCCGCAGAGGCGGTGGTCAACGAGTCTTGCTTCTTCCACGACCAGTGTGAGAGCGAGAACGTGCAGACGGAATGCCGCGACGGGAGGTGCGCTTGCCGCTTCGACAGGATGCCCTACACCAACAACGACGGCACCATCGAGTGCGTCGGTAAGTCTACTAGTAGAGCGCAATTTTTATTGCTCAAGGACTTCTAAATCAAAGTGTTTGGCAATAAAAGATTATTGAAAGTACAAAATTTCCATTCAAAGAATACCTACCGTATAAGATGGCATTCCAAGAAAGTACAGAGCTACATTTATAGATTGCAGTAATGGGAACAGGAATATAAGAAATGAGAATAAAAAGACACAAAAGACTGATGACAACAAAGGCCATAAGAACTGCAATTGGGAAAAAAATAAAAAGTTACATTATTATCATCAGTGATTATGACAAAAATGACTAATAAGTATAACGTCATTAAAATTTTGAACTCATACAAATTTCTTCAATTCACAGTGTAGTGAGGAATATCATTCCAAAATCTCACAACCGAGTGCATCAGTAAAAGATGGTAAAAAGTAGTTAAATATTTTGGTATCTTGAAGCATCTTAGAGCTCAAAAACTTTCTCTGAATTGATAAAATTTAGTCTGGTACATAGATTAGATGACAATTTATAAAATGAAATGGAAAATTACAATTTGCTTTTATCATCGAGTTTTAACCACTTATAGAATATGAAGTAATTTGGTGGTCTGTGATCACACAAAAATATAAGCCTTACATAATTCTTCAATAATATCTGTAATTTATTGTACATTTAACCAGTTATAACAAGTGAGAACAATTACAGATATAAAAAGTGAGCAGTAATATATAGGTGTTATAAAGATGATGTAATCATTTTCTTTCGTACTTGTAGAGGTATTAATTGCTTAAAATTAAGGTTGCGCCAATGTTTTATGACAATTATTTGAGATCTGAGTCATCGCTTGAATTCCCCGATCAGGGGCGGTCTGGCATCATTGGGGCCCTCGGCTGGAAACGAATTTGGGGCCCCTTATTTTATTGTTAATGGCAAGGCCGTAGATAGAAAAATGTTTGGGTGGGTACATGTGGGGGAGCTGTTGTTGCAAGAAAGAATACGCTGTTATTCATGCTATTTGGACACCAGAAGAACTGGCAAACAAAATAGGTTTGTTACATTGTCAAATAAACTAGATTACCAAAATTTACCAAATGAGTACCAAAAATAAATTAAAGACTGTATTTAGTTGGAAAAAATGTTTTTTGAATTATCATCCTGGAAAATATCTTGTGCCCCAATTAACAATGGGTTCGATAACTTTGTCCTTAGTTCCTCACCAGTATTAGCTAATTTATCAATGATAATGTCTTTTTCTAAATTGAAAAACAAATCTCGTTCCACATTCATTAGAAGTAAATTGGACAGTATCTTGAGTCAGTGTTGATTTAAGTCTGTCCTTGAGGATTTTAAATTTATAAAATACTCTTTCACATGTCACCTGACTGCAAGAAAGGGTAACAAAAAGCTTATAAGCTGTGCACAAGTTAATAAAAAGCCCAGATTGAGACAGATCGTTGGCAATGGGGAAAGCATAGGCCAAACATTTGTAGCATTTTCTATTTTGGGTGCAACGAATGAACTTCTTTTACTTCCTCTTCTTAAAAGTTAACACTATCATCTTCACTGTCTTTTCGAATTTTTCTCAGATTAAGCATGTCTTCTTCATTATATTCAACTTTTTCTGTCTTGGTAAAACTTTCGTACTGATCTGCAAACTGTTTCAGTTCTATAATTAAAGAACTTATTTCTACTTTACACGAATTTGAAATGGCGCAAATAATGTCGGGAGGAAAAGTATCTACCTTTGCTATTTCGGGAAATTATTTAGGATCAAGCCAAGAGCAATCTTTTAAAATGTCACGATTTAGTACGAATATGTCGTCAATACTTGTTCTGGCGCGATCAGTAATGCTAAAGTAGATCAATTTATACTTTTAAGTTGCAGCAATTTCAGGTGCTTCTTCTTTGGCTTTTTCTCCTGGCATTGTTTTCTTTCTTGAAGTCCTTTTTGTTTTAAAATCCAATTCCACTTCCACGTCAATGGAGTCATCAAGGTCACTTCTCACCCTTCCAGCATACTTTTTCGTTCTTTCGTAAAGGAATTCTAAGTGCTCATCACATCTTTTAGAATTGAGCTGCTGCAACAAACAATCCACCATATTCCAGGCTGTAAGCATAGTCTATATTCTTACTCTGAAGGTACTGATACACAGGAGAGGTAAAAAAACTATATCCAAAAGAACAAAAGACATAAAAATGTTTCCAAATGCTGTCCACTTCAAATGCTGGCTTACTAAATTTCTGGCCGTGAATTTCGATTTGCTGTCAAAATTTCCAGTAGATAAATCACACAACACACTGATTAGATTGGATAATTTCCCTTAAAGTCTTACCACCGATGAAAGTGCCCTGTGCTTACTCCACCACCTTGAAGCACCAATCTTTTGGATTCTGCAGAGTTTATCATGACCATGATGTTTCCTTCTAGTTTCCGTCTCCCACACTGACATTCTCTTGAAGGACGAGCATAGAAAACTGCTGATTCTTCTAACAAACCAAATAAGTTTTCTGCTTGAACTAAATTTACAGTGGAATCGACTACCACCAAATTTAATTCATGCCCCATACAGTGGGTGTCCATTTAATCCCGGCATTGTAACAACCTCTCATGTTATTAGCTCCATCAAACGAGCTAGCAATAATGCTTGACGTTGAAACCCCACTCTTGGCAAGGGGAATGCGAGCCGCGAACAGCATGATGAAAACACCAGTTTTTATAACTCATCAAGGAGTTTTTACTATATTTGACCCTATTTAGCCCGTAACTCATTTCAAAAACATCAATCAGCAAATTTTCGACTTTCTTCTGTAATTTTGAAGAAAATAGAGGTTTCGGAATAAATTTGATCCGCAGATTTCGAAAATAACCTTTAAATTTCTGTATCATGTCCGATTTTTTGCAATTCACGAAAACGTAAAAAAATCCATTTTTTAATGGCAATGCATAATATAAATATTCATAACTTGAGAAAATGTTCTTGGGAGACAATAAATTTTTAAGGATTGATTTACGCAATCACATAGCTAATAGGCCAAGGCCGTATGGCAAGGCAAGGCAATATGGCAAGGCCGTTTTCGAACTTGGCAAACGCATAGTTAACTTGATATTAAGCTATCTTCATTCCTAGGCAGACGGAGTGAAATCCTTACTTGTCACTTTCGTAGCCGTTCCACGATGGAAGAGACATCATGCGGCCTTAATCTCGTAAAACATACGAAAATCGCCATCCGTGTCCAAATTTTTTAGGGTTATTGAAGTCGATTACTTCTTTAAAATGCTTCCCATCCTTATGCGACAAATTAAAAGGGAATAATATTTTCAAAATCCTATTGCTTATGAAAAAAATAGTTCTTACATATCATAATACGGTGAATAACATTTATGCTTCAATTGCTAGGGGCTGCTAAAGTGGACGACATATCGCTCACTGTATTTCACCACAGTCATCATCTTTATGCACAAAAAGGCATTATAATATTTTTTGCCTTTATGAAAAAACACGTAAAAATATATTAATGTATTACACTTCGAACAAACTACCTACGATATTCGACTGATTACTGATAAATACGCGCGTTTTAACTAACATAGGTAATTCAGTTGAAAACAAATTACATTTAATCTAATGGTTTATGGTCCCCCTTCTTTGATGAATGCAGTGAAAACCTCCCAATGCTCAACGTTGCTAACAATTATGATGTTCGTTAGCTAAAAATAATGCTGCCAATGAAATTATGGCTACCTGAGAGTACCTACTTTCCATCGAATCATAATTCTTTTAACGAGATCATTTTTTTCCAGAGAAAGGAAGATAGAATTTGTAGGTTCATTGAAGTAAACAAGGACGGAACATCTAAAATATATGCAATTATTCACACAACTATAAGGTACCAAATCTTTTATCAGTATATTCACATTTGAAAAGCGTTTAAATATAGCAAATTCATCGATTTTTCCGCAAAAAATTAATAAATATCACACAAATATACGTAGTAATGATAGAATAGTATCCATTTGAAAGTTTCTTCACTTCTATTTTCCATACAAGCCCATATTATCACACCCAGAGTTCTAACTTAATGCATAGTAAGCATAACAAGCCTGCTTTTTCATTTACTTAGTTTCTTGACTAGGTACCTAGACGATCTAGACAATATTGCGTCTGCGGTCACTTGAACTTGACGTCATACCCGCCCAATGAGTTCTAGGTTCCAAGGGAAAATTGCTTGATTTGCCAAGTTCGAAAACGGCCTAAGTATAATATCTCATCCGCATAAAGCCATGATTTTCCCCATACGCAAATGCGGAATGGCACTTATTTATGGTGTAAATAAAGTAATGAATTGGAATGGAAGACACATATATATAGCAAATAACTAAAATGATACAATTTTATTTGTAAGTCATCAGGTTAAATGATCATGAAGAAAGTAAGCCTAGACGCTCCCTTTGCCACCAAGTAATATATAGGATTCCAGCGCCTCAATCGTGACGTCTTACATAAAAATAGTCACTTTTTCATCGTTGACTACGTATTTATGTGTGTCTATTCCTTATATATTGATTGATCCCTCTGGAGAACGTTCTTTTATTACTACTGCTTCCATATACTGCCACTAAAAACCTATTTTATTTTTTAATTGCCCCATTTTCGCCATATCTAAAAAAAACCTGACGTGATACAGACTTTTGAATGTTTCTTTTTTTCAAAATATGCTGAAAGGTTTCTGATTTATACCTATTTTATTTAAAAAACATGTAAAAATTAAATTTTTCTTGCTTTGCTAGTATACTTTGCACTCATTATTCGCATTTGAGCACGTAGAAAACCTTGAAGCCATCCTTTTTGGAAATATACCTTTTTTAACAATTTAATTTTACTAATATATAAAAAATCTTAAACAAATTATATCTATGTAGAGAACATTTTTACCCGCTATAAAGATTTCACTTACGCAATAACATTAAAAAATGGCCTTTTCTAATTTTCACGTTTTCGTGATTTGTGGAAAAACCGGAGGTGATATAGGAATTTGAAGGTAATTTTCGGAATCCACATAATAATACACCTCTTCATTTTAAACAACAAAATCTTGCATATTGGTGATAGTCGCTGATTTTCCTAATGCTCAGTACCTATACCAAAATATTTCATCACTTTTCCGTAAAAACAGAAACCGCTAATTCTTTAACCGTTAATGTTTTATAAAAATCAAGAGTGTAGACCACAAGGAGATTTCTTTATTTTTAAAAATAGTAATTTTAACTATATTGGGGCCCTGCAATGAAATTGTTATGAGGAGCGTAGCAATCCAAGAACGATAAACTTTACTTTTCAACTACTAACGCTTAATATAGTCTGGTTGGAGGGCAATTAGCTATCTAGTGATTCAGTTGTCGTGAGGCGCGATGTTAGACTAACTTCTGTCCTTGCTAATATTGTTGACACCCCCTGTCGGGGGCAACCCTAAGCCGCCTCGGGCCGGGGGTCCTCGGCGATCGCCGACCTGCCGACCTAGCCAGACCGCTCCTGTCCCCGATGCACACTCCGTAATAGTAGCCCTAGTTTTTCAGAAGTCTAAGAATATAAAACCGTTAGATTTGCATCTGAGGCTGTTTTCAGGCATCTGAGGAAATTTTAGTCCTTGAGATTGTTCCAACATCCAATAAAAGGTAAACCCCAATAAAAAATAAAACATGCAAAAAACCGCCAATCACTAAATATGACTTCATATATTTTGAAAGTTTTATAAAGATTAGGAAATATTTCATTGATAGGTTTGTCGAAACTTTCCAAGAGAGATTTTGTAAATGGGATCCTATGAAACGAATTGATAAGCCTTTGCTACTGGGTGATTTCCAAAAAATACTGTACCCGGAATATATTTATTAACTTAAAAACTCAGAGAAAAACCTTAGGAACTACGATCGGAGCACAAAGGAACAATCGCCTATTTAGACAGAAAAATCAGGAGATATAAAAACTCATCTCCTTACTAACAACGCAGCTTCAAAAGAGTTTACAAGGGTCTTTAAAATGACAAACCTTTTAAATTGCTATTCAGCACAATGGTTAAGCTAGTCTTAAGTGCACATAGTAAGTACTCTACAACATGAATTAGAGAATAGATATTGAAAGAGTTAGAAAGAGCCCGATATATTGAAAGGTTACGTGTTACACATAAAATGGAAACAGAATTTTGTAGTCGGTTTTGAGGGTTATTGGTCTTCATTGGATATCATGTTTGTTTTATGATTACAGCCTTGAGATATACGGTGACATTTATATTTCAGAAGCCCTAAATCGCCAAATATTTAGGCATAACACCACTCTACTACTGCAATACAGCTCATATATTTGAGCGCAATTGATCCGAGTTGTCCGTCATCTCCTAAAGTAACAGAATCAAAATCCAATGCATGCTTTTGAACCATTTACACAGAGGAGACCACAGTCAAGCGCAATAAAATATAATACAAGATGGGAACGGACTTTGCACGTCTTAAGGTGGAGGGTAATACACCCGTTTGTGTGACCGGTGACTCGCTTAAGGTATAATAAACCGCGTTCATCAACTTAATAGTTTTTCCATTAATGAGAGAATATAGTACGAACGTCGCGACATCCAACAAGCGCTTTCCTTCTAATCGCAAAGGCACACTCAAATGTAGCAAAAGGAGAAACCGCATACATGAAAAATATCACTTTATTCCTGGAATGGGATTACAGCGAGGACCAGATCGGAACATCACTTCAAACGCTGAGCACCTCCAGCAGAGGGAGAGATTAACTAGCAGTTACCACTTTTCGCGGAGAATATGAAAAAGAAGAATGTCATCGGAATGTAGGTTTAATTCTACATGAAATGGATAAAACTGAATAAAACTTAGCCATTTCCACTGGATTTTTATTGGTAAAACGCCTTGCAACGCTAATGCGCCACCGTTAGGTACAAATCTGATTTGTACCTGATGATGGCGCATTGGCGTCGAAACGCGTTGTACCAATAAAAATACAGTGGAAAATGTTAAGTTGATTCAATTTTATTCATTTTATTAATTATGTTCCACAATATCTCGCCTAACTTGGTTGAATTTATTGATTCTACATCTTTAACCCGTATGGTGGATTGATTCCAATGTCATATTTATCCCTGTTGTTCATGTTTTGTTGAAGTCTACTCCTTCAAAAAAAATGGATGATAGCGTTTCAAGAGACCCAGAGAGACCAGAGTCTTCTACGAAAAGCAGTGAATCTAACCAAGATTCAAATCCGACGTAGAGAAGACAAACGACATCGTAAACAAACTATACAACCCAAAAATCACAGCCTACACCGATAGATTATTATAAAAACAAGACTATTCAATAATAGTGATCAAATAGTCGGAAAATTCAATTTTAAAATCCTGCCTCATTCACAAGCACCTCTGGTGGTGATGAACTGAAAGAAACTAATGTCAATCCGAGAGAATTCATGAAGTGCGCGATCCAATTGGGGTTTCCGGGAATGATGATAGAACCGGCATGACATTTTTCTTTCGAGTTCCTGTTCTGGTAAAAAATACCGATGTTTGATGCTGGGCCTTGTGACGTCCACACCTAAATTCCACTAGTTACTAACACAGCGTTTCTCAGTCATTTTTAAAAAATATATTAGAAAATTTTAACGCGCCACGTGGATGTCTTTTTCCAGCTCTCCAAGAAAACAAATTTCCATGGAAATTTTTTTAATTGTTTTTCCCTTTGTGCGAATACTTAGGCTTTTCGCCGACACGTAGATTAGGCCATGATATGCAGATTATCCAAGTGACTAGATATTCGTGAAGAACTAAAAAAAGGAAGTGGTTAAGTTAGGGCATCTTCCGACCATGAATATTATATCGATGCGATTAGAATTGGTTTATTACGACACATATTTTTCCGATGCCTCCCTCAATTTCCTGCTAAAGAATAATAATGAGCCCTACTCGGTCCTCGCTCGATTTCTCGTAATATCTTCCCATAAAACTAAAAGGGATAGTCATCAGTCAACTGGTATCTACAACTACTAGTGAGGTCGCATCCATGTTTTCTTATCATGACACTACCATACGCACCTCATGGATGAAGGGCCGTTATTATTTATATATTCCTGAGCTCGTATATCATTAACGAATGCCTCAAGAAAAGAAAGCTGATTCACTTAATAAAGTGTTATGTGTTATTCCAGAACATTAAGCCATATTTTAAGATTAACGTTTAGGCAATTTACTGTGCCAATCTTTTATATTGCCGGGCTGCCCGTTATCAGGTCGCATGTTAGTGCAAATTTTGAAATAAATCATTTTTCGCGTGTTTGAATATTAATATTGGTAAATTTCGACCTTAAATTAATGATTAACGCACTAAGTACCGATAAACATATAAGAACCTAAAATATGAAAAAAGATGCAGAGGGCTTTACATAAACAAACACGGCCAAACATTTTCGATAATTCCCTGGGAATCCCTGGAGGGTAATATCCATAAAATGGATGAGAGGAGGAAAAAGTAATCGGAAGGAAAAGTGATGAAAAGGGTTTTGTCCTTAAGCGTATTATATTTTCGCTCAATGCTTGGATCGTGAATTGAGCACGGGGAGAGAATTCTTGAGCCCGTATCGTCTATCGCTTTCAGTTTGTCGAAGTTGATTGACCCGCTGTCGGCAATCAAGATGAAAAGCAACCCCCTCCAAAATAAATAACTTAAGGTAGTTTGAGCGAGATAGTTCCCTAATCATAATGGAGACCATACACGGATTTTGCGTTTTACTTTGAGCAGCTGTAGGACACATGAATTAAATATTGAATTATTAATGGTGCAACTGAATTCTTTTACAAGACTGAAATCCTAAATAATTAAATAAAAATTCTACAAGTCTTTCATTTGACTCGTTTTTTTCCCGCGATACTTTTTTAACTCCTTCGCAACGGAGAATATTTTGTGATCCTGAAAAAATTACTGCGGCGAAAACATGTATAATTTTCAAATAAGGTGGAGGAAAAATACAAACTACACATTGCTTTTTTGACGAGATCTAAGTGCTAAAAATCTCTCACTTCTTAAATAATGTCTCTCTGGAGTGAATACAAGTACCATTTCCCAATTAAAAGGTCTGGTATTTTCCATCAAAAATCACGGAAAGTAGTTAGTAACGGGCTGACATCAAAGAAGGGCAGAAGACTATGCCCCTACGTGACCCAAATTTTCCAAATATAATGCGCCTCCATTCTTTACAAATGAAAGACGCAATCACACAAGTAGCAAAAATCGGGCATAATATACCACAGAACGGGCTAACAGAGTACATTATCAGTGCCGCTAATCTACAATAATATTTCATTATGCTTATCAATATTATGAAATAAAACGTGTAAAAATATTACAACAGTAGTTTTTAGGATCATACAAGTACAGGGGCACATTTTTAGAATCCAAAAAGTTTTTATAGTCTTGGTTAAAGATTGCTCATCTAATTCCCTTAGTCGCTATTACCTTAAAATGCATTCACACAATTTTAAAACGATAACTATTCAAAACAAACGTTTGCGGTAAGAAAGTATTCATTACGAATTAGTGAGACCTGATGAATTTAATGAATGTTAGAGGAAATTTCTCCAAAATAATTCTTAAGAAAATGACGCATTGAATTCTAGGAGGAAATGAATAACGTCATCCGACGCATCGCATGAAGAATCACCGACGATGCGACGAGCACCACGTTTTAGGCAGGTCAGAGATAAAGGACGAATGGCGAAAGAATTGCGTCGACACCGATGTCACCGCGATGACACGACGGAGTGCGACGGAGGAAAAACGACAGCGAGGGCCGCTTTATCGCCAAAAGCGTCGCTCGGGAACGACTGGGGTCTATGTGAGTCCATCACCATCTTCTGGAGGTTTTCTAAATGAGAGGAGGATTCTGGGAATGAGGAAGAGAAAACTGAGAGAAATAACACTCCATCCCTTCCTTCGCGAGGAGAGTTTGTAGAAGTTATGAGATAACATCTCTATGGGATCCTCTGGAGAGAAGTCGGAACTTTGGTTCGCGTTGGAAATATCTCCTAAGAAATCCAAGAACTGTAATCGAGCCATCTTCCGGACAATACTACGCAAACCGCATGGCTGATGTTTCTTAGTAACAACGTTCCGAAGAAAGTGGATGATACCGCATTCCCCGACCCATTAAAATTGCTACGAAGAATTCACATCACGGATATATATTTGAACGTTAACCGGAACGTATTTAAGGACCTCCACTCCTTTCGCTCCTAAGACCTTCACTAATGAAGGCGATATAAGTCGACGGCATGAAAATGAAGAAATTAATTAACATTGTCCAAAAACCACTTCCTTCGCCCTTTTATTTCCATACTTATGCAGGAATTGAAAAAGGAAATGGTACGTTTAATTGCGTAAGTCTATGTTTACGTGAAAAATCAGCTAAACTTTCGTGCTACAATTAAGTAAAATTAGAATTTTGGGCAAGACAGTAGGAGAAAAACGAAGTATTTATACGATATTCTGATCGAAATGAGTTTTAGGTGAAGTGGAAAGAGTGGAGTAGCAATTGATATCGGACTATGGCATAATCGTCAAGGCGAGCCTTTGAAACATGGTGATAAGTATCCCTAGCAAATCTTAGTATCCTACGACTTGGTGGCTCAGTATCCAATTAGAGTCCAGTCGCAGTTCCCAGGGTCAGTTACGCACCAGCATGGCAAATCAAATACCACCGCGATCCCAAAAGCTTGATTGAAATAAAATATTAAACAAAATATTAAAAGGCAAGTACTTACCACAGTATGATTTAACACTTTCCCGGCGAATAACATTAGTGTACATTTCTCGGGCTCGCCACCGGGTAAGATAGTCATAGGCACCCGACGTTTCCGGTTCCGACTCGTTACCCATTCTCAAGGCTACCTTACATTTCTCGGGCTCGCCACCGGGTAAGATAGTCATAGGCAGCCGACGTTTCGGGTTCCGACTCGTTACCCATTCTCAAGGCTACCTTAGCCTTGAGAATGGGTAACGAGTCGGAACCCGAAACGTCGGCTGCCTATGACTATCTTACCCGGTGGCGAGCCCGAGAAATGTACACTAACTTACCACAGTTATTAAGTCAATACTTCTACGCGAACAAAGCACTTAAAATTTTTCAACTAAATCTAAAATTTGCGTTAGTTCTTCACGGACGTCCACAGTTTCGTCAGCTTTTCAAGAGACGTCTTTAGGTTGAAGATCAGCTTTTGCAACGGGAAAACAGAAGGGGTGAAAGCAATCATCGTGATAATATTGCATACGACTGGAACTTGATGCGTCAAAAAATATGCAACAGTAAATTACCTCGCGTATTCGATTACTAGACGATTATTTCAAATAGCCTTCCACCCAAGAACAACCGCTTCATGAGAATATGGTGTTGTATTACCTGGAAATGCCTTAGTTCCTTCTGATAATAAAAATTTCAAAATGCTTTCTCCATTTGCCCTCTCGGCAGGCGAGGATCACGAAGAAGAGGACGAACAAAACATGCAAAGCAAATACGTTTGCTTCGCATGTTTTGTTCATTATTTAGGGAGACGACCGTGGCTATAAGCACTATCAAGAATAAGTAAAGATAGAGTAAGAAAAGGATAATCAAGGGAATGAAGGAGAATTGGAGGGGATACCGACGTACACATCGGCTAAATCTCAAAGAAAGGCGACAAGTCCACAGTTTATATAAAGTTCTATCCCAAGGAGGGACTACTACATTTGAAATATTCTTTAGATGGCACCCATGTAAGGATTTAGTTTATCTGAAAATGACCCACCTCCGTAGGGATTAAAACCTGGACCCTAGGAATGGAAAGCCAGCACCCTACAGCCAACATATCGACTCGATACCCGCCCCGTTTCCGCTCTCTTCCTTCGCCATTTTTCATCTCCTCTCTTCACCTCTTCCTTTCTCTCTTTCCGTCTTTTTCTTCTCCTTTCCCAAGAGATGCTCATGCTACTGATTTGGATCGTACAACAAAATCAGAATATCAAGTCAATGAATGCTCCCGCATGCGAGACGCTTTGACGTTTGGCCCACGTCAGCGGACGTTGACCATCATTAACGCGTTCCTCCATACATTAGGAGAAAAACATGTTGAGCCTTTGAAAGAATTTGAAACTCTCTGAATTCCAAATGTTCCGCTCGTAATCAAAAACGATAGCATATTTAGTATTAGTATATAGTCTTAGAAATTAGAGGATGAAGGGCAAAACCAAACGGGACATGAACATGAGCAAAATTAGTACCTAACAAACCTGCCCAAATGAAACACCGGCGTCAAAGGCAGTGAGGTAGCATCCATACCTGATCATCCGAGAGCCTCGGGTTTGATTCCTGCCAATAAGGGTTTTTCCCTACCATGGACAAGGTTATCTGAGATCGAATAAATTTTCGTAAATGACTGAATTTCATGTAGTGTGCATAACTGGAAAACGTATGAGCGTTAAGAAATTTGAAATTAGTTTAACGCAGAGGCGGATCCAGGGAGCATTCTTCGGAAGGAGAGGCTTGTGAGTTCTGCGAGTGGTGCCTCTCTCTACCGTAAGTCTTATATTTGCTGACAATTACGCCTGAATATTTTTATAATATCAATTGAAGAATTATATGATATGATTAAGTATGGGCTTGTTAATTCCCCTCCACCGATTCTATCCGCGATCTGATGACGCCAGCATATGGTCGAGAGAACGCCAGCACGGAAAAGAAGCAAGATTGAGCGAATTATCTGTTTGTAAACACCTCTGTTTATTCTCCCACACCCGTCACCCATTTTTCCTCACACCAATTACTAGGATGACTACCCTCGGATAATGTTCGCCTCAATCCCTCTTCATTGAGTTTGAAATGACATTTGAACCGTTGTGGTTTACGTTACTTTTACATCAATCCTCGGTAAATGAGGACAAGTTCAACCAAACATACTGAATTCACGACCACCGATTAAACGGCGGCCAAAGCATATGAAGATCAAAGTAGAGATGTCACACCATTCGAAGGAATAGTTATTTCGTTTTATGATTTAGTTAAAGAGTTAATAAAATGGATGCTTTTTGAAATTATGTTGTGGCAAGTAATACATCTTAGAAGTCAATGATGAATAAACCAACTAACAGTATCGGCGAAACCCATTTTTTTAGTTGGATCAGTTGTGGAAGACGACTGACTACTGAAGTACATTGAAACTCTCAACAAAATGAGCCAACGGGTCCTGAATGTTACGTCTTTTCTGTCGGATGGAGAACTATACTGCTGGTTATAACCACCCAAGTAGGGACCGGGGTTACGATAGAAATCCCCGAGCCTATATGTTGTGATTAAATGACTCCCGTTATCATATACTAATTGATCAACCTTATTTGGTTTAAAATGCGAATTAAATAAAATCATCCCCACCGCAAAAGACTTCCGTTTGTTCTGGCACCCTTAAAAACTTCTACGAGGTTGCCTTTACTCAGTTTTGATAAACTACAAGATAAGTGAGGAAGCTCATACTAATCCGATGGGTCATATATTAAGTACATGGGGTCAGTTACTTTCCCCGGGACTCCTATATCATCTCTCGAGGAAGTGATTGTACTTCCCCAACTTTACCCATACTGTAACATGTACAGTTTGTTGACTATCTGTGAGATATGATTTTTATTCAACTATGAGAAACTCCAGAAATTCATATGGTACTAAGTTTATGATACAAGATGTGATGAGATATCAAATCAAACGCTTTGCTTAAGCCAAAAACTATTCCTTCTCTTCAAAACTAAAGGTTGAGACTTTTTATAACGTCATTTATTGGTTCTTATGTGGCGGAGTTTGTAGAGTATTTCTGACGCCATGTTAATTGTGATCATGTGCATGTAATTCTTGTGTATATTGAATTTATGTGCGGTAAATAAGACAATAATGAAGTTTGTGACTCGTATTGTACTCCAAGACATCAATATGCAGTTTGGTACCTAAACCCAAAAAAGTAAAATCTTTGAACTGGTAGTGAAAACACAAAATACGATAAACCTGCACTGATTATAATACAAAGGTGATAGCAGACGAGTTACTCACCTTCATTGGTAATTTTTCACAATTGAATTAAGAAAAACTAGATACAGAAGTTTTCATCTTTGGTGATCATAAGTGCATATTTAGCTGTTCACTTGCATGACATGATATCATACCTGAAAAAAATTAAGCTTATTCAATCACGTTTCCATAATTTTTAAATAAATTTTTAATTTAAGAAAACTTTCTACACTAAAAGTACGTAATGTACTAGATGTTACAGTATTCACAGAAATGTATGAGGGCATATAATCATATTTTATTCCTCTCTCTTGTCTTCAGCAATTAAAGAACAAAAACAATCCCTCCAGACTGTGGACCCGGCGATGATTGGCGTCTTGGTTGGCCTTGCTCTAATGTTCATAATTCTTTGCGTCGTCCTCCGGCTTTTCAGCAAGTAAGTGCTTCACAAGGGAGGGCGCCAGTTTTACCCATTTATCCAAGCTATTACATGTGATGACAGGAGGTGGAATAGTAACAATTGGTTGGTTGTTCTAAGGTAAATATGTCTGACAATATATTCTTTTGAATCTAAAGAGGCCTCACAATGGAAGATAACCTATCAGTTATTACCTATTACCAACAATGTTTTCAAAATATCGTATTTTATGATCCCATGATTCCAGGCAGCCATACATGATGGTAGCTATGTAACAGTGTATATTAACGCCTTTTTTCATGATAATGTCATAAATTGCATATTATTTTTAAAAAGAAACTTAAATTCTTAAATTGACTCAACACTCTTAACTCGATTAATATGCAAGTTTGTTTCGACTTAATGGCTCCAATTTTTTCAACAACATAAATAAAGGACTCAAGAGAGCGGATCCTAAAAAATATGGGTAATTTAAATTCGCTGGTCGCCAGATATTTTACAGATCAACTTTCAGTAATTTTAAATAAGATCACATTTTGCCAGTCTAGTTCCTCAAAAAAATATGAGGATTACAACATTTTAACATTTATTTCATTTCCACAGGGCAAGGTGGCGAGAGAACCGAACCATATTCAACACACCCAACCCACGCCTAATGAATGTGTCACTGCTGCGGGACAGCAAATTGCTTCATGGGGCCGGAGAGCGACGAGCAAGTCGCGGAAGCATCCGAGCACCTAGTCGCCAGCCTAGCATGGCATCTCTTCGACCACAGTCGCCAGCAGCCTCGCTGGCCGGTAAGGTGGGCCCCCGCCGAACCCCGCTCGCCACAAGGCTGCCACTTCGCACGCAATGGGCCGGTAATGCCCTCCTCCTAGCACCACCACCGCATAAACTCTCCTCCCCAAACAGCCCTAAACTGAGCCCCTCGAACAAAGCTCATCCCTAAAAAGCAGGCGCTGCTAGCTGACCCGAGTGGGTACCATAATCAAGCCGAGACTCAGAGCTTGCTGCAGGCGAAATTGCGAATTCGAGTGAAACTCGACAAATTGAGAATCCTAAGACAATGCCTTCATTGCATACAGAAAATATATATTCACAAAGTCACTACTCTCAATATTATGTACACACATGCTCCCTAAAGCTGAAGTAATGACAATTTTACCATCTAGACCAGGAATTTCAGCCACCTTATTTACAGCGGATCCCCACTTCACGAACGGTTCACCTAACTACGGGCTCGCTTTACGAACTGCCTTCTGCTGACGATGGTCATCGTCATTACGATCAGAAACCCTCATCGAGACTGCACGTGCCTTTTTTAAATGCCGTAAATCAATTGTAAACGCATTATTGCGAGTGCAGCAAACATTGAAATTAACGTTTACTTATTCAATTAGTCGTTTCGCCGCCCCTTGGTCGGCACGTGACACCTAAAACCTCGTGTTTGACATACATCGTGAATCTCTGATGCTTCCTTCCACGGCTCGGTGAGTTTCCCATCTGGGCTGCGACCTTTACCCGAGACACTGGTAATCTTGATTTGAAATGAAATGCAGTGAACGTGGCCTTGAGCAAAGTTGACGAATGAAAGGGGAGACAGCATCTTAGCAATATCTTAGTGAGGTTGTGAATAAGATTTCCGATGATTTCAAATCTGAAACGCCTTCAACCAGATATCCTCGCCGCGAAAATTTTATGTATTCTTGATATTATCGCCCCATAGCAAATGATGAGTCGCTCCCCTTAAGGCCGAAATAAAAAATGCTCGGGCAAAACCTCATTTTTGACTTGAAGAAATAATAAGAATATCGCCGAATATTTTTTGCTCCACATTTGTGCGTAGACATTATGAAATGTTGAGATTACACATTGGACCAATTCAGTGACAATAAAGCATCTAGTAATTAATAACAAGTACTCTGAAATTGATTCACTATCTTAACTTAATCCGGCATTTTACCGCTAACATCAGCGCTTACGAAATCTGGAAAGTCGGCAAATCTCTTTCTTGACGTGAAGATCACATTAGTGATACGTGTTTCCACGGAGAGCTTCCTTTGTTATAGGCATGGATAGTTGTGAACTGGTTTCCTGAAGTAACCAACACCTTCCCTCTTCTTTTGTTTCTCTTCAACCTTTCTGAAATATGGACTATCAGAGAAGGACTTCCCCTCAGCTGCTATCGCAGTCGTCATTCCCCAACATCAGTGGTCAAGTTCAGATCTTGAGTTGAGGGCAGGAAAAAATAGGGAATCGGGCATGGGCAAGGGAAAGTATTCAAGACTTGTGGGCAGATGACCAGTTTAATTAAGAGTGAAAGTGATTCTCTCAATGAAGTCCTCGATCCACTCATTGACGTTTCTCCTTTCCCGACCCTCTTTATCATCGTGCGCTACCGCTTTTCGATAAGGTGATAAGCTTCACTTACAAAGCACTTGAAAGTTGGGAAATTACCTAAAGATGACTTATTCGGTGTAAAATTAGGACTAACATTTCTTCTTGTTTGGAAATCATCAACCACTGAACTTAAAATTATTTGCGTAGATGAAGGAGTCTTATGTCATGTGAGTCTCAAGATTGCATATAAAGGACATCGCGTTTGAGGAAACTAATGGAGGAAGATTATTGCACACGATTAGAAAATCCATAAGTTACAAGGGTGGACCGAAAGTGCTCAAGTGATTCCGTAAGTTTGTGCCGACCTCTACAGCGGTGAGTCTCGCGACAATTTCGTTGGCAAGCGTAGGCGTATAGCTCGGGGTAGGGGTGGCGAGAGGTATAGCTCAATCAATTCTGAGAAGTCAGCACGTTTTCTGCCATCATTGAAATAAGCGAGTCAGTTTATTTGTATTCCCTATTGTGCCATCATTTCTTATCATAATAATCATGGCGCGTAGAGGAATATTTGCGAATGGAAATCAATGATGTTGGGCAATGCGTTGTATCACTTTCGTCGATCGGAAAAATTTGCCTCACTTTTTTTTAAATTCTGAGGCCCACATCAAAGTAGCTGTTACAACTACTGCTCCTCGCAGTCTGATTTCTTCACCCCAAGTTACAGCCACCACAGGCACATATGTCATAAGACTCTTCTGCTGCAATTAGCGATCGCCCCTTCAGAGTTCTGAGTCTAGTATCTTTGTGCTTACTCAGCTCGCTCTCCAAGTAAAAAAGGGAAGGTCAACGACCACCTCCATTCACTGGCGCGTTTACTGCGCACCACTGCAAGCAGGATTTCTCTTGGGTGCCCTTTAAACTTTATTATACTTCTCAAAAGAGTCTTACACGCAGCGCTTTCTCTTTCCCGTAAAATTAGACATTTTACATGAACTGAATCACTGAAGGAATCTAAGCTAGTAAAAAACGGCCGCGGAAACTTTGGATAGCCACCGCTCTACAGCACTTATCATTTTTTCCTAAAAATCCAACTCTGAAAATTGCAAAGCATCTTATAGGCTGGGAAATACGGTAGTGAAAAAGGTGTTTCCATTGCCAACATACATGAGTCATTTTTCCTACAGGCATTTATTAAAAAAATTAAGCAAATACAAAGAACTACCTCATAAACTTATATTCAAATAACGATGGAAATGAACAAATTCAGTAGCAATAGTTTAAATATTTTAACCATCATTAATACAAAAAAATGTTAATGAACTACTATCCCAGACTAACCAGACTTATGTCCACTCCTTATCACTCACTAAAACTTTGGGACAGGCAACAGCTTCAAACAGTCCCTACGAAATTAATATAATACTGATGCTGTAGTGCTTATAAGATGTAAAGGAAGTAAAGATAAAGAAATTATATTTCAGTTACCCAGTCCTAAAGTTCAGTTACTTTGCATTTCAAATAGAAGTTATTAATTTATCAATAATGGTCTTCTAATCTGAGACAGCAAATATTCAAAATAACTTTTGAAGAATTTTAAGATACAAAATACTAAATACTTAATTGCAAATCTAGAGATGATCCTGGAAACTTTTACCACTAAAATAAAAACTAGGTCACTTCAAAATATTCCTGTAAAGTTGTCATTACTATCAGCAGATAATACCAAATACAATGATACCAGCATTATGGCAAAATACACTCCAAGTTTGTGCCAGTGATGAAAAATTTTCTGAGGGCGGTATATAGTAAAGGCCACGTTTGTTATTCAGTGAATCTTATAAATAAACCTTTTTTCTCCCAGTTTAATGGGGACTTTGTTGAAAATTGATGATCCGCACCCAAAATTGCAAATTATTAGCAAGTCCTTTCAGAAAAGATCCCAGTGATACTTAATTAAGGTAAAATCAGGAATTAGTTCACCCAAAAAGTCTGAAAATTGAGAGGTAATCAATCAGTCTAAAAATCCAAGTCAAACAGTCTAAAAATCAGTAAACATAAATCTGAAATATCACTCAGCATGAATACAATCACTATCATGAAGAACTCCACAACCTAATGAGTTTAATAAGGAATTAGTTGGAAAAATAACCTGACTTATTGTATACACACTTCAACCAGTAGAAGGATAATGTATCATGTTTCTGAAGGCAACATTGAATTATGCATTTTTAAGTGGAATGTTAGAGAACCTGTCAAGTTGATTTTTACATTCATCCATTGGTCATTAACAACTATAGTGACCCACTCGGATCAGCTCTTAAATGTAAATGCAATTTATTGTGGCAAAAGCATGAGCAATTCATCAGCAGAGGAGGTGCCAGTAGACAGAAATATCAATTCCCCATAAGGCCAGTTGGCTGTTAATACTCTAACTTAAGATTGATGCATTTATTCATGACTGCTAAGTTGTAAATAAAATAAGCCAAATATTAATTATAATAAACTCTGAAACAATTGTGGCAAAAGTGACACTGATACCCTGAAAATGGAAATTTTCAAAACAGAGAAAGTTAAAGGCAAGAAAATATTCAAGTCAACAAATCTACATTTGCAGTTAGCTGTACCATGCTCTATGGTGGAATTTATATAATTTTCCTTATTTCTTTCTTCACTGCTTCTATGAAAACTAGGAAAAAAACTTTACCACCACAAAACATTTTCACCGGACAAATAACTTTTTTTATATTATATATAAGGACACTTAGCTTCAGTGGGCTAAAACTTTCCCCTAAGTTCAACAGCCAAAGCTAACAAATTTCTTGGATTAAATTTGTATCATCGATGAATTGATGGCATTTTACTGAAATATACTACTAACTACTATATCCTGTAGTGTTGATAAACTAGATTCCAAAAATAAAGATGGTTACATCATCCGGTAAACAAATTAATTTTGTAATACATTGAAGCTAGTAATAGTAAAATTCAGCAAATGTTAGCACACAAAAAGTGATGATCAAAATGACAAGTGGGGAACTAAACAATATTTTCTTCATGACCTTGAAACAAATATTATCACCAAGTTATGGCAATCATGTGAAACTAAACATCTGAAATCTGATCACCAATGTAAAACTGCAAAATTCTTAAAATACACATGAACACTTCTACGAATTCTCCCAACAATATTAGGAATTCATAGTGCACAAATATAATTCCTGCCTGGCATAAGATGCTCCAACTTCAATAACGCTTCCTAATGTATTTTATGGCTGAAAAACCCTTGCAAGTATAAGTAAATCTTCAATCATATGGCATTTTGAATACATATAGTATAAGTGATGACTGAAAAGCCTTATGCCACTCTTAAAATAAATATGAGAAGCTCACTAGAGCTAATACAAAGCTCTTTTCCAATTCCTAGGAAAAATCAAATACTTTTAAAATTAATAATTGAACTTCAATAAATACGCCATTTTCAAAATTTTTCGATGAAGGCAAGCCTTAAATAATGCATGTGATTAACAATTGACCACAAAAATTATCACAAAAAATTTAGCCTAATATTTCTCCAAGTTTATTCCATCTAAAGCCTAGAACTAAGAATTAAAAAAATCTTGGGAATATATGCCTAAGGCTTATTGAATGAATTCATAAATAACGTCCATTACATGACGTGGAGGATTTACGATGCCTCCTATCTGTGGGTTTCTTCATTTACCTGAGATTTAATACAAGTAAAAGATTTTATTGAGAATTAATTTGCTCTAATAGTGATAACAAATCTCTTACAGTAGATAAAGATAAGTTGGACAAGGGAAAATATAAAATAGGCAATGCAGTCACTGGTGTCTTTGCTGAAAGATCTGCTCATGCTTCATTATTTTTTCAAAGCTTCTTAAGCTTTTTTATTTCAGCTGCTCCTGCTTCTGCTTTTGCTTATGCTCAACAAAATTATATTAAAGGCATTTTTATGGGGCCATATTTTTCTCCTCACCCCAACCCTTCTATTTTATTAATTATATTTTCTTATAAATCTAAAACTAATGGCTGGAATTTAATTTTTTCACTACACTATGGCAAATCCTAAGGGCCTCATTGTATATGTCAATGGTACATCTTGCTGTTCATTTAGATCTTGTCATTAAAACTATGTAACTATTTCAGAATTAACAGTCACAAAAAGGACAATCATCATTTTAAATATCACTCCTTACTGGAAAGAGTGTTTAAAATCTATTTTGAAAACATTTATAATAACCTCAGTCAAAGAATTTTGAATGAACATCATGGCAATTTTGTCCAAAAGACTCAACAATCTTCAATTAGGTCCAACTAGGATCAGCCATAACTGTTTTCATCCATTTTTTAATGCATTTCACTTGTTGTATGATAACAAAATAATCCACATTTATTTTTTCTTGCTTCAATTTCTGCATGATAATTCATTTGTTCCATAATTTCATTTTGATAAAAAATTGATTCTAGACCATAGAATTAATATTAATCATAGACTTATGAAGGATGATCCAATAAACTGGAGTTTTGTAATCAAAAGATACAATTAAAGTTAAATGTAAGCAAAGATAAATTGTAACTTTATATTTTTCAAAGATTAGTTCAACATTGGATGAGAGTAACTGAGTATTCAATGAAAGTACAATTACAGGTGTAATGTCTGATGGCACCATAATGGTTGCATTATATCATAAACTAAAAGATTAATGAAGTTTTGGGCAAATTTAAACTATGAACTCAATACCTACAATATTTTAAGCCTTTAAAGTGAAACATTTTTATTTTCCAATGAAATTAACTAGCATATTCTGAACATATTCTCCAGTCACTCATAGTTTACTTAGCCCACTTCATGGGAAGACATGCAAAAGCTAAAAAAATTGTGATTACAAATAATATTTCATAATATTTTATCATGATCGACTATCTATTGCAAATGTTTTGACATGCAAAATCATCACAATAAAGCTCTTCAGAACAGAATCTCTCTCTGATCTCTGTACAGAAATTTTTTTCATGATAAAACTTACACAGTATAAACTATATGGGTAAACTGTAACTCTTTATTATTTGAATGGATAACCATTCCCACAACTATTTATCATTGCAGTTGGAATAAGTCAGAGTAAATAATGAGCAACATGATTAGTAAGTGAATATTAAGCATAAGTTACAAATAAAAACTGGAAATATGCTCTAGGAAAATTACCATACATAATAAATGTAAATGAAATGAGTGACAATTACCCTTGACTAATGAAATCATTAGCATTCAGTTGAAGAGTGCATTAAATACACATCAGTTAAATTTTCTTGATGCTATACATCAGGAGGTGGATCTCGAAGAGGCAGCAAGACAAGCAACGGCTCAGCAACCTCTCCTAAGTCACCAAAGTCTCCCACCTCATCCCCCCCACCAGTAAGCACAGGCCATGGGGGAGCTGGAAATGGAGCACAAGGAGGTGCCACTGGCTCAGGGAACACCACTGTTGAAGTCAGGGACCCTAATGTGTAGCAGTTGACAAAAACAATGTATGAAGTCAACGAACTGTATAACTGTGCAACTTGACCCCTTTTCTAAGCATTTCATTTCTCATATTAACATTGCCCTTCTCTGTATAACTTGACAAATACTCTTTCTTGATTTATGCTACACTTGACAGCAAAAAAAAACATTTCAAAAACTTCTATATACATACATATATAATGTACTTGAAATGGTCAGAAGTCCCTCCAAAAAAAATGATAAAACAACCCTGATGTAGTATCAGGTAAAATATTAGTGTGATCAACTGGGACCAGCAAGTATTTGAGCGAGCGAGCAGAATTAGGCAGGCCTGAATTTCTCAAATTTAATGATTTTCATCTACATGCAGTAGGTTTAGTAGAGTAAAACAATGAAAATTAAAATGCGATAATGCTTTCTATCTCACAGTATGAATGAATGAATCACATCCAACAGGAAAAATCACTTTGCAACATCAGACTGCTTTCCCAACTAACCTATGGGCTTAAGAAAACATTTATTCTATGCTATTTTATGACAACAAATATGTAAAGCCAAGTTGAACAGATAGAGGCATAACTCCTTGTTCAAAGTTTATTCTTATACTTAGGCATGGGGTAAAGGAACTATTAACTCGTGCCATATCATATTAAGGAAATGGCTTTAATCAATTTTAATGCCACTTCTTGTTAATGTAAAATAAAAATCTCATTAAAGATTACCTTATAGATGTAGCTTTCAAAATCAAAAAGTCAATGTATTTATAAGTTGAAATTCTATTATATTTTACACAATCCATAAGGAGGAAAATCAGCTTCTGGCTTGTAGAAGTTGAAACCTGGAGAAAAAGAGTACATGAAAAATACAAATTTGCAAATTATAACACCTTTGGAGGCTATTCCAGAATCCCTATTAACATCCACCAAAGGTTATGGAGGCAAATTGACCTTCCCAACGGTTTCATCTCTCATTTAATATAAAACAATCATCATTAGTTATAACTTTCATAAGCAATACTTGATAAGACAATGCTGACACATTAAGAGTATTTCATACCTTTCTTATAATCTGCACATAAACTGTTGATAATTTACATGAAATATACATAAGGTTAACTCATTGGTGCCTCTTTGAAAATACTTTTTAAGAAAACCATTATCTCTCAAATAGTGAATTAAACTGCTTTTAGATATAACATTGTCTAGTAATTTTTAAATTCAAACAATATCAGATAATTATAATCTAAGTAAATATAATTATTAAGAAATTAGGTTACATGCGCATAGAAAGCATTAGATGGTACAAGAAACCATATTCCTAATTATTTTACAAGTATAATAAACAGCTAATTAAAGTATTTCAGAGGAAAGCACATTTTTATCAGTATTGCACATAAAATATCAATAAATTTAACTAACCTGAGCCTTTATCGGCTATGAGCCCAAATAACAAATATTAAAAATTTTAAATAAATTTCACTATGAAAATTATTGTCATAATATTGACTTAGCCCCTGTATAAAATGGATGTCGTGATTTAATAAGGGATTTACATAAATGTCATAACTCATTATTCTACATTGCTATATCGCTCAACAATTAATAATGCTACATTTATTAGGTATAATCATTGCATAGAAGAGTAAAATGTCTGTTATGTACTTATCATGCAATTTCATATTGATAGAAAAAAGAGAAGCGGAACTTGAATCCAAGGGGAAGAGATCCAAGTTCCACTGAATCTTTTTTAAGCAAAGAGAAGGCTTCGTCTGGGGTTTTCTTATAATACCTGATGATATTGGCCAATTTTCAGGGCCTTCACTTTTCTTGCCTTTTATGGCTCTTTATCAAATGTGAGAGGGTATACATTTTGATGCAACACAACTTTTTCTACTAGAAATACAAACTTGAAAAAAATTATAACTATAACTACAAAACTAGAATGTGGGTAGCATTTTCTATCTCACATTTATTAGAGTATCAATCATCAATCTGTATTTGGAAGCCAAATAAGGCATTCCCTTTGTACATGTACTTGCGCTTGCTTTCTTTTTATAAGGCACAGTTGTCAATGAAAATAAATAAGGACTTTAAAGTAGTTTACAATGAAAAAACATCTCTTGGATTACAAGAACAAGAATACATGAATTATTACTTGTTTCACATTCATTCTTTTTTGTTGTTGTTCTATCTTTTTATAAAAAGATTCTTGTGAGCCAAGCGATACAGTATGAAGATAAATTCATACTATCATTGTAACATTGCAAAGTCCTTTCTCATTCTGCTACTGTGCATTTCAGAAATTATGGATTCATAACTGCATGTTGTACTATTTCTGATGCATAAAATTCAACTTACTTTTAATAAAACTTGCATTACTGAATATAAAATACTTTGTTCCGACTCTTATTGATGTATAAATGAGTAATTATCAACTTACCTTGCAATTTTTTCCTAACTGGAGTCAAACAACAGTTGAAGCTTCTAATTTCACCTTCCTATTTTCCATTCACTGGTATCACCAATCCTTAAAGGAAACAAAAGCCCTCTAAGACCTCTACCATCTTTCTACCATCTGAGAAGTCAAGCTGTGGTTCCTCACTCCTACTAGCAATTTCTCTCCACATTCCAGTCTAAAGAACAAGCAGGACTCATCACTCCCCATAGGTCACATAGTGCTGATACACCAGACAAGTCTGATAGTATTTGGGCAAAAGATGCAAATTCAATGGCTGGTAGTTGAAGCAGACTTATCAATGTTGTTTTTGTGCAAGTGAGGGGTGAGTCATTCATATGCTGGCCACTTCTCACTCTGTGTCCAATATCCAAATGGCAGACTCTAGTACTCATTCTACTTAGGAATGACAAGATTGCCTAACTCTCATAGGGAGCCAACTAGTCTCATCACCACCGGCAAGCTCAACCAATTAGCCAGGTTCTACACTGCCCATTTGCCTTCCAAACATGTTGATTGCCAAATGTATCACAGCTGGATGGCAGGTAAGTACCTAGGGACCACAAAGTTTGGGAGAAAGAATTAAACTGAATTTTTCATGCCTCTAACCATTCCTCACTATCAGAGTGTATTAATTAAGTAATCAGATAAGTAAAGTAAGTTGCTAGGGTATACCTGATAGAATGGTATGTTGAAATTATGAAGCAATATTAGGCCATCATGACCAGCTAAAACTCTGATGAGGAACTTTCAGGAGAAAGGAAATCAGAAGGAAAAAATTGCACATAACATCAACAATAGGGACAGAAAACCACCACATATAAGCTACCTTCATTGAATTATATCCTTGCACTTCCTAAAAATAGTAATGATATATTCAAGTTTTGAGTAGCATGCTATTTCTGAATACAGCAAATATTAGTGCCAGCAAAAATTTAGCAAGCATGACATAGCTGACTCATCACACGAAGTATACCAGTGGCCACTCTCTCAGACAGACACAGTATGCACGTTTCTAAGGTAAGCCACATTTCATCACGAACTCACATAAATTGCTTGGCTAAGAGAGAAGCCATATGCAAACCCCAAAAATACTGGACTATCATCATTGATAAAAAAACTAATAAAATGATGCTTTCTGTTACAACTTAGGAGTTTCCCAATTTACAATCAAATGTGATCACCAAAAATAATTTTCTTATGATGGAAATGCTTCAATGGCTCGTCACCCTGTTGCCACATACCTCATTTTTGAGTCTATCTTTCAGTAGTTCATAGCATCCCTCAATAGAAAGAATCCATTCCTGGGATAAATATTTTTGGAGTATTTTGATTATCAGTTAGGTACATACTTAACAATAGAGGTTGAAATATTTGTTCATTTAAAGTAGTTCTATGAACCCCAGTTAAATTGATTTGAATGTTTACAATTAAGGCTTCAATCCTAATGCCTACAATTACCATATTTTTTCATCATATATCATGCCTAATATACTTTATATATCACACCTATTGTGCACCCAGTAGCCACTCTCTAAGAAATCATGAGCTATTTCAGCTGAAAAATGAAAGAATTTGAACTTCACCAGAAAAATATATTATCTATAATGAAACAAAATGGTAAGAATACATTTATGCATTCATAAGTCATTTTTATCCACAAAGAGAAGCAATTTGATCGGGTAGCTTGAGTGCTAGCTTCTGATTCAAAGGGCCTAGGCTCCATTCCCAGAATTGTGGAGGTATCATAATCCCTGTTTGGGTGCCATGAAGAGAATGTTTGAAATGTAGTATGTACATACTTGGTCAGCCATGGCATACTGAGAACCAAGGACTCCTGGCCTCACAAACCAACCCACACATCCTAAATGAGTGGAGACGGCCTTGGCCATTGATAACAGCACGATAGAATTTCCATTTCCATACTTAGTTTCCGTTAATGGACTGTAAATATGGTGTACCAGTAGAATTAATGCAATCCAGATGATATCACAAGATTAAGGCAGCATATAATGGTGTAGTAGTTGATTTCTTAATCATTGCCTCACATCGATGTTATTCCTCTCCATCTACTTTGTCTCCAACACAGCCCTTAGTTTCCAAATCACCATTTTTCTCGTTGAGCACATCACTGCTTCAAATCAACCTAACCACTCAAGCCCATTTTCCCTCTTTTATTTTGCATCCAGTCTCTCTAAGTATATGCACTACCCATCCCAAAGTTCCACTTACATTCATACTAAACTCTCTATGAACATCTAATGTAATTTAATAAAATTTGATCTCTTTTCCGAGTTATGATACATTGATAAGCATCAAAATCCGAATGTTCATCGTGCGTGGAAAAGAAACTGTTTAGCGCCTAACATATAGGCATTTTATCTGCCATTTACGTACTGCGTGTCACCGATATGTAGGGCGCTAACAAAGATAGGAGCTGGAGACATGTCAAAAGTCAAGATTTTTTCCAATGAAAACAGTCACCTTTCCTGAAGGTGAAGTTTTTTACTGCTTGTATTCCTAAACATTTTAATTTAGAAAAAAAATACAATTTCATCACCTCTGTCATTCTTACTTGAGTAAATTCTTCCTCATACTGTCTCTCTGTTACCAACAACTTTGGCATGCTGCATTCTAACTTAAATCATGAAAGTCTTCAAAAAAACAATTTTAAAAAACATACATATATAGAACTAATAAAATTGTAATGGACATTGTCTATTCAAGGGAATATTTATAATGCCAGGGACAATAACTTGGGACTCACTGAACTACATCGATGAGCATTGTCAAAAACTCAGACATTTTTTTTCATTTCCCGAAATTCAGGCTGAATGTGAATGCTATTAATAAAAAAATATGTCTTCATTTTGAGAAATGGAGGTAAAATGTTTTTCTTAAATTCCTTTTCATGATAAGTTTCAAGTCAATTCGGGCATCCCCTCGAGTTCTCAAAGCATAAAACATGGCAACTAAAAGAGAGTACAGCTACTTACTATCTTGCTCCTAAATGTTTTATTTTTGTGCATGCATTGGCCAATGTAATTTTAGATAATGAAATTTCAACCATTGAGATCAGTTTAATAAGTTTTGTAGCGATTGCTACGCTGAATAATACAACTGCGAAGTTTCTGGAGAGGAGCGTTTATTGCCACTTCGTAGTACAGACTGGCCTGGAAGCCGAGATGGCCTGCTTATAAATTAGCGGCGAACTCTCTCGAACCCGGCCAGTCTGTACTACGAAGTGGCAATAAATGCTCCTCTCCAGAAACTTCACAGTTGTATTATTCAGCGTAGCAATCGCTACAGTGGTGACCCCGACGTGATTTGAACACGCAACCTTCTCATCTGGAGTCAGATAAGTTATGATACATTCCCGGCGCCGGACGGAATTTTTTCTGCCTCTCTCCAGAAGGAATCTAGAATGTTCGAGGTAGTTCCGGCGCCGGGTTCGAACGCGGGCCGTCCGATTGGCAATCCAACACCCATCCACCGGTCCAACTCCGTGTTGTGGCGGACAATGCGCCACAGTTTCATTGCTAAGATATGATTTTTAGTTTGTCACAAAAATCTGACAAACAAAACTTCATTTTAACTAGTTGTGCTAAAACCTATAAACTGGAAAAAATACCAAAAGTTCTCTTTACATCATGATTAACTTTCATGAAGTCACAACTGAACTCACTGAGTTTATAGAAAGAGAATTTTCCTCTAATTTTTCCTCCAATATTGATTATTTTCGTAATGCCTTAATAAAATGGGATGCCAACAAAAAATTATGGCATTAAGTATGAAATGATGGCAAATTTCCTGAATATTCAATCACTTGATTTGGCTGATCATGTCAGTTTACTGAAATTCATGCTATTTCTTATGAATACATGTTATTGAGTTTTCTTTTTTAATAAAAGTAGAGTGTTTGTGGTAGATAAATTCTAACTTTCCTTCTTTTCTTGATAATAGGCATATTTTTAAACCTTTAAAAATCTCATGATGCAGCCAAAGGGTTAAAGCCACAACTGAGGAGAAAGAAAATAAGAGTTTTAAGAAATAATTATAACCAATAACATTCAAAAAAAATTGAACAAATACATATAAAAAAGGTGACTGATATGCTTTCTACACACAAAAAATGTTATGGGTAGTTGCCTCAAGAACATGAAATGATTAAAAAAGATCCAGTGAAACAAAATAAATATGAAGTTGAAAATGATTGTCTGAGTACATTCTCAGCTCTGAAACTCTTGTTTAAATATACGGTGATGGCTACAACTAAGAGACTGATCAAGTAACTTCAGATGGCATATGAGTCAGTAGTGATAGTAAGAGACTAGGAATACCACATAAACAGATTGGTCTATATAGAGAGGAGGAAGGTACAAGACTGATAAAAAACACATGCACAATCAATCAAAGGTTCAGAGGTAAATGGAAAAAGGAGGATTTTGTATGTATTCAAGTGATCAAATAAGAAGAGAGTAGGAAGAAATCAGAAAAGAGCCATGAATACACCACTCAAAAATTATTATTATTTTTCACCAAAGTTTTGACATATTATATCATCTTCTTTTTTCATAAAATTCATGATGAACGAATTCCACACAGTTATGCCAGATACAGTTTTGTGCAGAAGAAAAAGTTTGGACATGAGATTGAAAAATCTGTCTTGTCTTTCATCTGCAGAATAAAAAATAAGAGTAGGTGAGGACGTTAAATCATACACATGCTTATTCCACGTGCACCAAGGTAACTATAAGATCTGCCAAAAAAATGAGTAAACACTTCAAAAATACACTGTAAAAATAGTGGGACGGTATCCCTTGCATTGTTACCTAACTGTTTTAATAAAGATATTGGAAAATGACAATCGATCATCAGCAGCTTCCATTTTCCACAATATATCTTGGAATGTATCTCCCATTAAAAGGGAGATACATTCCAAGGTCCTACACTTAGGTACAATTAGGTCCTATTACACTACAGAAATTGGGAGAAGACAGGTAGAGTAACCATTACATTAAAATTCTGCCCCCAAATGAGAAGGCAGAATTTCAATATAAATGATGAATCAGGATGGGTGATAATAGAATACAAAGTAAGCTAAGGTTGTCCATTGCTACCTTCTCTGGGAGACGCATATGCAAAGGAAATGATTAATAAGGCATGGAAGGCAGAAAATGAAATTAGGTTGGGGTCAATAAAATTAAATTGGTAGATAACCAAGCATTAGTTATCCAGTCAGCCAAGGTTTTTAAGCTGTTAAAACAATGAATAAACTTGCTTTTTCCACAATTTTATTTTCTTTCCACTACCTAGGTTTCGACACTCAGGTCATCATCAGGTGACTACAGAAAATTTTATCACAGTGAGTATATATACAAATACATGAGGAAGGAGCGGGTTAGGGTTTTTCGAGGGGGGGGGTCGGAAAGATTTAGCGTCATGTGACACATGAGGTCGTTATGATGAGCTGGTAGCCCGGAACAGTGGGAGGTCTAGGAGGGGAGAACAGGAGGCATACAAAGCATCGTTGACAATTTCATCCTTCGAGCTCACAGTTTTTAAAATCTCTAATTGCTCAAGAGCATCTAGGCAGAGGCCTTTTTTTTCAATGTGGAGAATTTTCGGGATGAAGTCACTCAAATGTCCTTGTTCACATAGATGTTTTGAGAAATGGGATGTGTTGTTGGAGTTTATGAAACAAGCATGATGTTCTTTAACCCTTTGTCTGAACTGCCAACCTGTCTGGCCGATGTAAACCGCAGAACATCCACACTGATGCTGATATACTCCACTCTTTTCTGTTAATGGGATTTTATCCTTCGTCTTCGATAACAGATTTAGCAAATTTGCCTTATTGTAGAAGGCTGGTCTTATTTTTGTCTAGTCTTGTTATTAAGTTGTTTATGAAATTTGTAGAGTTAGAGTACCAAAGGACTGAGATTACGAGATAATACAAAATGGGTTATGAAAAAGTTGATCCTTAGAATGAACTACAAGATTGACTGGTGGATGGGCTAGCATGACAAGTTGACCCCTAGAGCTGGATGGTGGGAGCAATAATAATCGCTCCTAATAGGGCAGTCCATGCCAAGACATACAAAATGAAATTAGAAGACACTGCTGTCATCATACCACATGGATATAGGAAAGTACCCAAAAGATATGAGATCCAACCATGTACTGTGGCATTGGCCATGAAAAGCCTTTCAGGTCTCTCTCTCTCAAGGTATAATGGAAGGCAATAATAGAGATTTAGATCTTGGCAATGATGGGACCAGACCCATAAGGAGAGGTGGTATCCCTCACAATGGAGGGGACTAAGCCTCCACAGTTGTCATCACATAAAATGCTCTCACAGTGACAACTTGTCTAGGGACAACTCCAACAGAGAAGACCAAGGCAAATCTAAAAAAAGGAATGAGGAATGTAAGGAAAATTCTGAGAACAGGAAAACCAGAAAATGCTGTTCAGGAAATGTAGAAAGGGAACATAAAATTGCTTAAACTACGTGAGGTGAGGTAGGACAGTGGAGACCAATGAAGAGACCTTTACAGTGAAATTTATAGCAAAGGTATTGAGATTCAACATGGGATATTAGGGGTTAATTTCTTCTTTCAGATTTACAACTATGTCATTGCTTTAATTTTTGGTTTTGCACAACAACATTTCTCCTCCAATCATTGAGGCATCTTCAGGTTGAAGATATAATTCCTGCTTAATGGGTGTATTTTATAGCAGAGTTGGTCGCATTAGATTGGCGGACAAGTTTGGTGCCAAAAACACTTTTCCAGCCATTTTCCCCTCTATGCACTTCCAAACCCTCTTCCAAGTCTTTGCCAAGTGGTAACCATCATCTTTGTTGAGGTTATTGGGACATTTCTTATCTTGACTCACTAAGAACTTCAGTCTCCTTGATGCATATGGAGTGGCCAGGCTCAGACCAAGCATGCTCAGAAACTGCTTCTTTTCTGTCACCTTTTGGAGTTCCTTCATTCTGTCTGCGATCACCCTCCCAGTCTGGCCCACATAGGATTTCCTGCTAGTAGTTAACATTGCTCACTCCCTCCTTCATGATACTGGGAATCCACTGTTTTGGGTTTAGCATAATGTCACTTTGGCATCAGCGGGCGGGGACTTCTGAGGTGAAGGGTTTCACATTTGACCATAATTGGTCCGAACAGACTATGCATTGGTCAGGTAGGGCCCCAATCCGATGACGAACTCCAATAGACCACACTACTACCACCATTAAAGGGAGTCGGCAGATACCTTATCCCAAGGATTTGGTCAATGGGCTTTGCCGGTTCTCAACAGATGTGTGGTAAGTTTTTGCGTAAGCAAGACTGGTGGCGATTCGCCCAATGTTGTTGGAGGAACCCAACAGCTAAAAGGACTGGAGGGAGGCGGGGGCCCATTGTTGTCCTTTTGACATCAATCTGCCTCATGGTGTCCGCCTCCCAGTGGTTGTGCTTCGCTAACCCTTCCCTTTTCTTTACCCTTTTCCCACTACTTCCCCTACTTGGTAATAATCGAGGGCTTGAGGCTGAGAGGGAGGTTTTTAGCCCTTGGGGAGACCCGAAAAACCTGTCACTTTGGCATTGGCATTTTTCATGATAGAGAACCTGGTCACTGTTCATGCCTTCAATGCCAGCTCACTTTCATCAGTGAACACCAGCAGTGCTGTAGTCATTCCTTTGCATTATCAGCATGATGGCCAATCAGCCAACACCCTTTTTTTCCTTTGACTTACGCCACGACTGGAGCTCACCAGTCAGCCCATAGCTGTACAGCAAGTGGATGCAGAAACATTGCCAACCACCACAAACTGCTCCTCAAGAGGCTCAGATCATCATTATACTGTTTTATCTGTTTCATTAAATTCTTTGCTTGTGGCCATTGTTTAGTTTCTCCACCATAGCATAACAGTAACTTTAATCCCCTACAGTCACCATAGTGTATTTTATCAATATTCCCCCAATAGGTTCCACTGTCCTTTAGACATAAAGTATAGTGGCATAGGCTGAGAGTTTCTCCTAACTGGTGGATTCCTCTTGGTCTGTTGATTGGCCTGTTAAAGCCTTGTTTCTTTTCCTCTTCCATGATCAGGCAGTCCTTTTAAAGATTAATCTTATGGAGAAGCCATTCTTCTTTAGGGTTTCTGTCAGTTTGCATTCCTCAAACTGGAGTGATTAGAAGCCAGCAATGCTGTAGGCCATATGCAGCAGAGATTCAATTAATGACACTGTCTGGTTAGGATGGTATTGTGAACATGCTTTTAGGTATTTGTTAGTGCATGTTTCTTAACAGTACATTTCATGTTCCAATCTCCAATTGGGTCCTCTGCTAATCATAGCATTAATGAATGGTAGCTGTCCCTGAGCTTCAATCTCCATGTTATGGCTGGGTGTTGGGAGTTAAGGTGGTTCAGGAACTAGTCAAGTTCATGCCTTCCATGAGGCATGACACCTTTGTAATTAGGCTCCATGGAAGAGATGAACTTGATAAATGCCTTCTCAACTCCCAACACCCAAACAATACCAGGGTAATCCCTAAAGTAGTAGTAGTGGGGTTGATAAGGTGCGTCGACGACATGGTCATTTTGCACCACTACACATCATCAGGAATCGGCCCCGGTGGCGGCGGGGTAAAGTCCCCGCCTGCTAACCCGAGGGTCGCGGGTTCGAGTCCCGCCTGGGTAGAAAATTATCTGCCCAGGACATGGGTGTTTGTGAAATGAGTTATATGGAAGAGAGGACTGTACAGGCCTAATATCGCTCAATAAATAAAAGACGACAAAAAAGACGACATCATAATTATAAAAAATTAATATACGCTACATATTATGGTATTATAATAAAGTACTTGATATAAACGCTGAGTCAAAATTAAAAATAATTTTACATCCTTAAAATACTATTAAATAGGCCAGTTTCATTTTAAAATTCCAAAACGCGGTTGAGAACATCTGGGTCATAGCCTAGAATGTACCCCAGGTCTCCCACGAGCTGCAGCCTGTTACGCACCGCCCGATGCAATTTTCGCTTCGGTGAAGAGGAAGGAGTGGGTCAGAGGGCTATGCCCTATCCTTAGCTGTGTTATGACGACTTCCTCTCGGCGACTCTTCCTGACGGACGAAGGCCTACTGTTACTACCAGTTTTAACCCGCGCAGTTTGTTACCTTCGGTGGTTCTGCACGGCTCCTTCCACTGCTCTAGGACTGCATTTCTTAAAGCCGCCTTCACATCTTGGAAGGGTACCGGCGTCGGATCCATGGCGTCCATGGCGAGTGCCTCTTTCGCCAAAGTGTAGGCTCTCTCGTTCCCGGTGATACCCACGTGTCCAGGGACCCACATGAAAAAGATCTTAGTTCATTTTTTGTCAAGAGAGAGGAGTGAAGATTGAATCTCCTGGACTAAAGGGTGCGCAGGAAAAAGGCCGGAAATGGCATTCAGTGGTGCACTTAGGGAGTCCGTGCATACAACGAAGGAGCCACGGTCCTGTATCCCATCCAGGGCCCGCCTAATAGCGTACAGCTCCGCTGTGAAAGCGCTACACATCGGATGAAGCCTTGCTTTCGCAGCTTCGTGATGGGGTGAGAAGACTGCGCACGCGCTGGCGGTGCCTGATCTGGAGCCGTCGGTATAAATAGGCACGAGGTCTCGATGGGTGTCTAAGAACATATAAAATAGACGCTGGTACTCTTCTGCAGTGGTAAAGTGTTTTAGACGCTTGTTAAGATCAGTATTGATTTTAGGCGCGGGAGTGACCCAAAGCGGACTTTTGCAGCTTCCGATAGGGTATATGTCTGGGAGAGTAATACCCTGCGCTTGGATGAAAGCATAAAACCTTATGCTAGCAGGCCTAGTGGCTCTTGTCCGGCGATTAAAAAGTTCTATTAATTGAGGTTTAAAAACAAGGTTGAAACATGGGTGGGACTTCATAGATAAAATTTTGGCAAAGTTATTGCACATGAGCAGGTTCCTTCGGTGGCACAATGGCGGCTCTCCTGTATCCACATAGGGGCTTTGCACCGGACTAGTCCGGAACGCCCCAGTGGATATCCGTAGGCCTGCATTGTGTACCGCGTTTTAAGTACGTAGATACGACTCCCGACCGGAGGCGTATACGAAGGAACCACAGTCAAGCTTCGACCGGACCAACGAACGGTACAATAAGATCAGCATTGAGCGATCGGCTCCCCATGTTGAGTGACTTCAGAATTTTAAAATGTTTAGAGTCTTAAGACATTTAAGTTTTAAAGTATCGATATGTTCCCGCCAGTTGAGGCGACAGTCAAAAATCATGCCTAAAAAACGTACAGAGTTAACAACGGAAGGTTTGTACCGCCCAAGGTTAGTGATGGGGGAATGGTATGACCCCTACACCGGCGTAAGTGGAGGCATTAAGTTTTCTCCAAGGAGAATTTAAACCCGTTATCTTTGGCCCACCTTTCCAACTTGTTTAGAGTAAGCTGGATAAGTCTGCCCGCGGCAGCTGGTTGGGATGACCTACAAAAAATTGCGAAGTCGTCCACAAACAGTGAGCCAATTACCGGTGTTTTTACACAGTTAGCGGTATCGTTAATCGCTATAGCAAATAGCGTTACGCTAAGTACTGAACCTTGGGGAACATCGTTCTCTTGACTATAAAATTTCGATTCGTGTTGGCCAATTCTCACTTAGAAAACTCGGTCCGATAAAAAATTTTGAATAAAAATGGGTAGGTTACCCCTAAATCCCCATTCGTGCATCGTTCTTAGGATTTTGTGACGCCAAACTCGGTCGTATGCCTTCTCTATGTCAAAAAATACCCCGAATACGTGTTGGCGAAGAAGAAAGGCTTCCTGGATATAGTTGTCTATTCTGACTAAATGATCGGCAGTGGAACGGCCTCTGCGGAAACCACATTGAATACCAGAGAGGTTTCGGCGCTCTAGCCACCAGACGAGCCGCCGATTCACCATTCTTTCCATAGCCTTACACAGGCAGCTGGTGAGGGATACAGGTCTGAAGTTATTCGGGTCGGCTCGGTCTTTGCCTTTTTTTAGTATAGGAACTACCGCAGAATCCCGCCAGGACGATGGAAAAGAACCTTCAAGCCATACTTGGTTGAAGGTATGGAGGACCTCCAACAGTGCCGATTCCGGGGTAATCCGGAGGAAGGCATTGTGGACCTCGTCAGGTCCCGGAGGAGTGATATGGGAGTCAGCAATGACAGATTTGAGTTCCCGGAGGGAAAACGGAAGGTTGTAATCCGCCAAGGGATGTCTTTCCTTAAAGTTTATCGGGGACATCTCCGATCGCTCCTTGGTTTTCAGAAACGTCGAGTCGTAGCTCCTATTACTGCTGGTTTTGGCGAGTAGCTGGCCGAAAATGTCGCTGGTAGTAATTTCAGACGTTATTACATCGCCATTGACATGTAAAAAGGAGATGCCGACCTGTTGGTGGTTACCCGATAGACTCATGATCTTGCGCCAGACCTGTGTAAGTGGTGTTCTACAGTTGACACCCGAGACAAATTCCACCCAGGAAGCCTTCTTCGCCTTATTCACGACCTGTCGAGCCTTAGCTCTTAAGCGTCGGAAGGCGGAAAGGTTCGTGTCCGTCGGAAACTTTTTAAAATTTTGTAGCGCCTTTTTCCGTTTGCGAATGGCAGCTGCGCATTTTTCATTCCACCAAGGTACAGATGGTCTCGATTTGAGACGACGAGACCGTGGTACGCTTGTGTTCGCGGCTTCGATGATGCAGCTTGTTAAATGATTAATGATAGACACGCTGATTAGCGTCATGTCGTGTTTAAAGGTAAAAATGCTCTTAAAACGACCCCAATCGGCTCTCCAGATAATCCAGTTGCCCTGTCGAATAAAAATGGGGTCAGAACGTCCCTCTTTCAGTATAAAAATGGCATAGTGATCACTCCCACATAGATCATCGTGTACGGACATACTCAGTTTATTTAACAACACGCTCGATGTCGCGCATAGGTCTATAGAGAAGTCACCGGTAAAGCTGTTGAACCGGGTTTCTCCCCGTCGTTCAATAAAACTAGGTTAGACTCCGTAATAAAGGAAGATAAAATCCGTCCTCTACGATTACACTGCCCTCTACTGCTTCCCCATAGAGGATCGTGTGCGTTAAAGTCACCGAGTGAAATAAAGGGCTGAGGCAGCTGGTGGACAAGGGCTTCCAAATTAAAACGGGTGACCGGGGCACCCTCCGGCAGATATACGTTGCATAACGTAACCATCTGCGGAGCGTGAACAGTCACCGCCACCGCCTGAAACGGTGTGTTCAGGTGTAATTGGGAGGTGTAAAGGGCCTCCCGGATAGCAATTGCCACTCCATCCTGGGCTCGTTGGCCGCGGGTGTCGTCTAATCTAAAAACCTTAAAATGGTTTAAGATGCCCTTGCCCGTGTTTTTAAAATGCGTTTCTTGAAGACAAACGCAAACCGGGTTAAAATCACGTATTAAAATGTCCAGCTCCTCCTTATGCCGATAAAAACCGTTGCAGTTCCACTGCAGTATAAAAGCCATTAGAAATAAATAAAAAAAGAAAGAAAATAAACTAGAATAAAATCGAGCTGTTAAAAATTGGGGAGGTCAGCGTCTTAAGCGATTTTTCTTCCCCTTGCTACAAACTTGGAGGATATCAGTGTCTGATAGACACTCATCCTCCTGCATTGGCTCTGGGGTGCTCTTTCGGGCCTTGCCAGATGGACTGGGGGATTGCGAGTTTCCACGCTTGGATTGCGTGGCCTCGGCAGATGTTTTGGCCAGGTTCCACTTAGGGGAACCCGGACCGGTGGGTTTTGTCTTGGATTCCGGATTGGAAGCCTTAACCGGAGTGGCCGATTTCGGTTCTGTGGCTTTAGTTTCTTGGTTGGAATTTTCTTCCGTCTGGGTCGAGATGGTGACCTTTGCGATCGGAGTGGCAGCGACATGATCCCACGATCTGGATAAGGGGGGGCAACTTATGCTCTATACTTTTTCCGAGCCTCGAGATACGGGATTTTATCCACCGTCTTCATCCATCCATCCATCTCCATGATTTTACGCTCTTCGATCATCTTTGGACAATCACGTGAGTACACCGGATGTGCACCCTCGCAATTGACGCAAAGTGGGTCACTTGTGCATTCCGCACCGTCATGCTTATCCAGGCTGCAGCGGGGGCAGGTGGCCTTGCCCTGGCATCGTGTGGCCATGTGGCCGAATTGCTGGCACTGGTAGCATCTCATAGGTGCCGGTATGAATGGCCGCACTGGGACCGATTCATAACCGACGAACACTTTGTCGGGGAGGACGTCACGCGCGAACGTAAGAATGACAGATGTCGGGTTGACCCTTTCTCCGTTGCGCTTAGTAATGAGTCGACGAGCATCGGAAACCCACAGTGGGGCCATCTCCCGCTTTATCTCGTCGATCTCAACGTACAGTAAGTCGTAGTGGCTAATCACTCCCGGACAGGTTGCGACGAACGTCGCGGAAAAACGAATTGACACAGTGGGAAAGGAGTGACAATGACCAATACGGAATGATTTCCAACAGTCAGACTATATTTAATATACTAAATTACAAATAGGATTACACAACAACGAGGCCCGCAGGCTAGCTGCCGAAACTTAACGAACGACGCCTGCTGAAGAGGTACACACTTCGGTGGCCGTCAGGGGAGAGAGCCGCTGCGATGAAGCTTCCGGTCAGCGCAGTCAAAGGAGGGGAGGTAGCTCTGGATCAGTGGAGAAGGGGGAAGTAGGGGAACTGTTCGTCCAGCCATTGGTTGAGACGGCGGCGTAGAGGATCACTCTTGCCACAAAGTTCCGAAAAGAGGCCGCCAGATGCGAGTTCACCATAAAAATAGGGCACCTTGTTCTTGTCGCGCAATATCGCCGACAACGCGCAATATCGCCGACAGTGCGCACTTTGAAATCTCCCTACCGCACTTAGAACATCTCGCGTTATGTCCGGCTCGCGACGATGTCCGCGAGCGAAAACGTCCGCGGCAAAATTATGGCCAAATTTGTGCTGAAAATTCGGCACAAGGTGTTCAAGGTACGGTGCACCTCGACCTTGACGGGAATGTCGTGCAACTTTACGGTCTTCAGTAGTTTCTCGCTCTGAGCCCTGTTTGCGGTTTCGATGAGCAGTGTGCCATCGCGAAGCTTTTTTGCCGATTTGAGATCTCCAGGAACCAAACCCGACAGAACTTTACGAATAAGAAAGGGGGAAACCTTTTTCAGGCTCTCCCCTTCCTTCTGGTACCTCATCACTAAATAGCGCTGACTAGCGCCATAAACATTATCTCCCCCGTCCGAACCCGGACGGGATCTTTTTTGGGGTGGAGGTTTGTTGTCTGCCATGCCCTAGATAACATTCGTCCCCCGAGCTCCCCACCCACCATGGAGCCACACATTTGGGACGCCACACCGCGAACCGGTGTGGTCGCCAGGGCTACCCGAGGGGATATAGCACCCTGGAGATGGTTGTCTGTTTCGGGTTGGGTCTTCGATATAACGGGCCCACCAACCCGAGAATCTCCGACCGCTCTACGCAGACCCCCACCTCCCTAGCACTCGCCACCGAACTTAACGGCAAGCCGATTGACCGGGGGTGGCTAGCCCCCGGCCTCCCGTTTACAGGAATCCAGGGCCGAAGTGGGATATTGAACTCCGGTCCATACCGGGCATCCGACACCCAGCTGGGTTCCAGAGAACTCACCCACCAGGATCCCCTTCTCCCCCTTACGGGTCTCCGCACACGGCAAAATGCGGGTGGATCGCAGGCAGGTGGTATGGCCGCACACAGACAGTGGACCCACAAGACTGTCCGGACGCATCCCTTTGCTGCCTGGGGGTTTGTTTTCGAGGTTAACCTCCCCGCCCTTTTAGTCGCCTCTTACGACAAACAGGGATACTGCGGGAGTATTCCCCATCCCCCTACCCGCGGGGGTGGTAATCCCTCAAGTAAGGTCTCCATAGCGTTGGGGATGGAGAGAAACTTTGTGTGGCTGTTAGCCATACTGTTGTGATTGTTTCTTCCCCCAATCCCATACAAGCACATGCGTACCTCGCTGGGACGCTCAGTCTTGGTTTTGCAGCCATTGAGAATGGAGCTACCATGGAATGCTACCACCAAGTGCGAAGTTCGCGCAGTTATTTGGTTTTTTCACACAAAAAGGCATTGAACCAATTGAAATTTATCACCAACTGAGCAAAGTCTATGGAAAGTTGTGTATGGATGTCAAAAATGTTCGCAAGTGGTGTAGAGAGTTCACAGTCGGTCGTACTGAAATTCACAATGAACAAATCATTCTCCATGACTACACTAACCCACGCATCCCCATCAAACCGCCGCTCTCATGCAAGAGTTCACATAAAACATCATCAACTACCCATCCTTTAATCAAGACTTAGCAACCAGTGACTACCACCTCTCTCCTAATTTGAAAGAACATTCGGCCGGATTCAGCTCCAACGACAAGGTGAAAGATGAGGTTTAACGCTTTCTCAAGGACATGGCAGCAAGCTGGTATGACATGGGCATACAAAAACTGTCACATAGTCTACAAAAATGCATCGACCAAAATGACAATTATATATAAATATAGACAAATGTTCAACCTTTAAAATGATTTAAATAATATGGATAACAAACGATTTTTAAGTTTATAAAAAATAGGAGGTTATTTTTTGGATAACCCTCGTATTAACTCTGGAGATTGAAAAACAGGGACATCTACCATTCCTTGATTTTATGGTCCCTGCCAGAGGACCCAATGGGAGACAAGGACATGTAGTGTAACATAAATGAACACACACCTATAGATGCCTAAATGCTGGGACCAAAAAGAAAAATGGCACAAAAAGGGTTCTTGGCACCAAACCTGACAGCCAATCAGACTAACTGCAGAAACCTTACAGAGAACTTCATGGGGTAGCAGTGATTACAATGTTGTTCAGTCTTAAGATTGGTTGACTGCAGCCCTCCATCCTTCCCTATCTAATGCTACTTCCCTTATTCCCTGGTAATTTGTCATATTCACTTACTTGTTAATTCGTCCCTGATGCATTTATCACTTGACCTTCCCCTTGGGACTTTTCCCTCTATTTTTCCTTCAATTATATTCTTCACAAACCTATAGTGCCTCAGGGTGTGTCCACAATCCATCTGGTTCTCTTCTTCTGTATGGTGTTCCAAATGGTCCTTTACTCTTCTACTTTTCAGTAAACTTCTTCATTTCTTATTTTGTCCACCCATTTAATCTTTGGCATCTCCCTCCAGCACCAGGTTTTGAAAGCTTGAGAGTTTTTCTGGTCTGCTTTTCCACTGGTACATACTTTCAATTCATAGACACTCCACTTGACTGTTTTCACCAACTGTTTCCTCATTCGTTGTCTAATCTTCGTTGAACTCATTAGATGCCTTTTCATCATGAATGCTTCATTAGTTTAAGCTATTCTTAACTTGTTATCATTTGTACTTCTTCTGTCACAGGTGATGGTATTCGCAAGATAGATGAAGTAATCAACTTACTCTAATTTCTCTCCTCTCAGTATGCCTTCAGCTTCCCTCTTCTGTACTTGAGGATTTTAGTCTTCACCTAGTAGAAAGTCCTAGCATGAGTTCACAAAGTCAAGCCCCCTTTTCCAGATGTGGTGCAATAAAATGGTTACAATTTTCAACCGTATGGCCCTCTCCTTCAGAACTCACTACCCCCCATAAAAGGTATGAGGCAGCTGCAAGAGGAAACATATCCAATATGAAGCCAAGGTATGGATTACTGATGGCACAAAGATTGAGGACAAGTCAGGGAAGGGGTGCTCAGCAAGGCAACCAAAACCAATCTGTCTAACCTACTGGAAAATTACAGCAGTATATCAGGCTTGTAAGATGAGTGCCACCATAGCATGTCTCCTTGCCATCTAAGATAAGGGGACCTCAGGCTCCAAACACACATTCACAAACAGTGAATCAGCAATGAAAGCACATGACCTGTCATGGAACAAGACAATACTGTTGCTGGAGAGGTGGGACAAATTTCATGAATAAGCTAAACAAAATAAAAGATCTCTCATAACCTGAACAAGATTTTACAACATATTATCCATTTTTACCTAAACTAAAACTATTTCGTGGTAATCCAATTTTTTTGTAATTGTTAAACATTTCAAGGCCTGAGGCAACCTAGACGGTTCATTGATGGATCAGGCTCTAGTTATGTAAAACAGCTCATGCAGTTAGTTACATGCAAGTTAAGATAAATGGCAGGTTTGTTAACTAGCAACTGCTGTGAGAAGAAGCAACTCCATAAAAAGAGAACTGAATAAACACAGAGTTGCTGATTGTGCTAAGAAGGTGAGGAAATCACACCCTCTGGGCAAATTCCTAGTAAATGCTAGGACTCAAAATTCTTACCTGAGTACTCCTTTTCCGGAACACAGGAATTTGCTCTTGGAGGCATCCTGACCTTTGGCAAAGCTATAGGGCTCCAGAGATAAGTACTCAAAAAAATCAATGGCACAATGGACCAACAAGTCCATTCAAACTCATATCATTTGCAACATTTGATCTCATTTTAAAAGAAGGTTTTTGTATTCCACCACCAAATGCCAACATTATATGCTCACCACACCTGTGGACAGGATATTTAGTCATCAGTTAGGTTGTGGGAAAAGATACTTAAAAAAAGCACTTTACTTTACTTTACACAAAAGGCTTACTTTAATATTTGAACTTTTAAAAATCATAATACAGTAGACCCCCACTTTATGATGGGTTCGACTTACGATGGATTTGACTTACCATCTGAGCTGATTTTGCGCGTGCGTTTTCAAATTTCTCCAATTTTGTTTTAAATATCGATAGTGTTTTAAACATTGGTTTATTAATATTTTAAATAATTTTAATCCAGGATATTTTGTATGCATTGGCTCTGACACGTACACTGAATGGATTGGCACTGATGCTCTTTAGACCGATTCCTCGTCCGGAAATAATGCCAATTCAACATACAATGATATTCGCTTTACGATCAGTCCTCCGGAACGGATTAATATCATAAAGCAAGGGTCTACTGTATGCTAACTAAACAAGTTTTAAAAAGTACCTACACAAGTACACCCTTTGAAATCTTGATAGATAGGAGTACCAGTTTAATGTCCAAGCCAATAACATTGAAATACAACTAACTTGATACAAAATCTTGACAATGAATAGAACATTCAAAGAAAACATTTGGCAAAGGAAAACAAACATTTGACTTGATGAGGTAAAAAATTCTTTCGCAAAATTAATCTCCAAGTAATGCAACAAAAAAGTACAAAAATGCACGTAAACAACACAGCAAAAGAGTATACAGACAATGAACACAGCACTTAAACTCACCCTAACTTTTGGTAAAAACCTAGTTTTTTTACCATATTACCACACAGTAAGTCATTGAAAGCCATTGTTTACCATTATGATACCTGACACCCTGTGAAACATTCACCCCTTAAAATCACATATTCTGAACCACAAAATAATGAGTCTTCTCAATGAATAATTATGAAAGGGGAAGAACATTGAAATGCTAGAGTAAAAACATTAGTAAAAGCTGTAATGTGGAGTTGAAAAATGCATGTATCTGTAAAATGTTTTAAGCAGAAATGGCTTCCATGGAGATATGAATTAGACAAAGAATTGAACTTAACAATGAGGTATTTTCTGTGAGAAGGCCATTAACGATGGAGACTCAGACCTAAATCATAAAGAAAATAGAACTTCAGACTCTATTGGAGAGAAACGGTACAGAAACTTTGTATAGTAGCTAAAAGATTAGAAAAGACAAGAGGTTTCCAATATGTAGCTGTGGAGAAATAAGAAGAAAGCAAGCAAGGAGGGGAGCAGGACAAATGAGGAAGTGCTAAACTGACACTGGAGTAAAGAAAATTATGGTTGAGATTCATGAAGGGTAGTTAAATAGGGAGGAGGATAAACAAAAGAATGAAAAGATTGAGAATAGGTGAATGGAGAGAATGATGGGTACTGTTAGGAGAAGAATGAAAAGAGTAAAGACATATAGATGACATGAAGGAGGGAAGAATATAAGAACCCAGAACTTGAGAGGGGATTGATAGAGGGTAAATAATTATTTTAGCATGGGGAAAGTTACAGATAACTGGAAATATGAGGGTGTTGGCAAGGACAGAACAAAGACCAACCAATTTTGCTCTTATGCCAAAGATGATACTACATGTCCACCCCTTCTTTCAAACTCTCTCAAAATATAGCGGTAGCATTCAGTAATCAAATATTCACCCATTGTTCACTTTTTTGTTTATTAGAAAAATAAATACAATAGAAAATGCCATTTAAAAATAAAATACAATTGCAAGTTATATCAATGAAACTGATATATGTATAATAGATTTATATAATTACAAGCACCTTTTTCAAGGCAAACACAAAGAAAAACAGGTTATCTCCTAAGGTAATAGTAATCCTAGGACTTCTTAGCTCTCCAGTCTAAATATTCTTCAAATTCTTCTTCATTGGCACTGGATGATGAATCATCATCTTCAGTCTTAATTTTTACTCCACTAGCATTCACCTCCTCTCGTTTCTTTTCCAAATCAATGACTCTGGAAGTAATTAGATATAATTAATAAAGAAAGACCACTTTCATATGATTTCAAACTCTTAAATATACTTAGCCTTAATTTAAAAAGGCATACTACAAAAGAAGGTCACCAAGTCTTCTGTATAAAAATGTCACAACATTTGGCTAAGCATAAATACACCTCTATTGTAAGGAAATCCCACCAGAATTGAAAATGCAAAAACTTAACCATTTGCACTAGGATGTCAAGTGTGACTCAACATGGCTAATACCAGTAACAGCTCGATTGTCGAGCCACACTCGACACAGTTTCACTGATTGGATTAGGGGTATTTGGCATTTTTTTTGATGAATTCTCATAATGTCATTAGCATGAAAGGATAAGTAATAAATTATAAAGATGATACACAGATTTTTATAAATAAATAATGTGCATCGATACCATAATTACACATATATCCTGTCTAGAATGGAAACCGCCACCAATGCAGATAATGGCCTGAATCTGTTTACTGTCTGGTTAGTGCTTTTTCACTTCAGTCAGCTGCCTATTATTTCTTGTCTTTTGCATAGTCAACATCTTGAGAAAGATGGTCCGTGTGATGAGTCATGATGTTTCCCTCATCACCTTTCTCGCGAAGGGAGCATCGAATTATGGCGAATGGGATTCAGACAAAACTTGATAGGCAGGAAGGGATTTACCTATCACCATTTACATCAGAAGTTTATGCTTGGGTCCTGAGAAGCATATCCCAGGTTTTTATGAGCCCACATCATCTCCCCTAAGTAAACAACCGTTTCACCCTTACTCTCACAAAAGCAGCGATGACGAATTTTACATTGAAAATTAAGGAACTATTGAAGAAGATAATAGTGACGATAGTGAATTCTCTGATCCTGCGTATGAAGATGATGAACTTAGTGCTGGTCCGAGTGGAACTACCGAAAGGAAAACATCCCGGCATTCACCCAGATATTAGAGTGAATGCACTAACGGTGACGGTATTGTTGAATTCGTGAAGACAAAACGAAGACGCTCAGTTGTTTACTCAAGTGAATGCGATGGAAATATAGGGATAGCACTGTGAAATATGATGTAACATCAAGAGACAGAAATGTTTATTGTGGAAGACAAGAAAAAGAGAAGTGGAATGCAGTATCTAAAAATGACCAAGAGTCAAGAAGACCTTTCTCAACTGTCCAGATGCATGTTGGATCCCAAGTTCCTACTGAATGCACCACACCAATGGATTTTTTCAGTTGTTTTTTACTGATACTGATGAAAAACATAACCTTTGAGACAAATGAGAAAGCTGCATATAAAATTAGCCAGAAAGAACTAGCGATCCACTTGGACTAATTGGAGAGGGTAGGAAAGGCATGATTTTCAAACCCAAGGTAGTGACTAACTTCACAATGTTTACGGGGGGAGTTGATTTTGCAGATCACTAATGAAATAAATATTGTTTTATGAGAAAGACTCTCAAATGGAGGTATTAGTTGTTTTTCTGTGGGATTGAGGTCAGTTTTATGAATTCCTATAGTTTGTACGAAGAATACCAAAAAAGGAAAAACCGATATCGCATGTAAAATTCATTTGGAAACTTGGTCATGATATCGTAGGGGAATTCTGAGGTGGAGCACATATTCCCAGGGGTAGATTATCATATGAAAAGCCAGATCAACACTTAGATGGAAAGCTCCATGTAATCATTCCTCACCCTAATAAAAAAACATAAAGATTGTGTTGTTTGTTCTAATAAGAAAGTGAAAGGTGTAAGAAGAGAGGCAATTAATTAATGTGAGAATTAAGAATGTGAAGGGGTCTTCACGCGGGTGAATGTTTCAAAAAATATCACACCATGAAAAATTATAGAAGTTAGAATAACTGCTTCATATAAATCATTTTCATTGTAAAAGTCTCCAAATAAATAAGTGTATATGAAGAAAAATAGCGAGTCTTTCAATCTGGTGCCGCCACTCATAAAAATGGGGTATTCAAAAATTAAATGCCGATTAGACTACAGGAATTGACAGAATTACATCCGAGTGCAAAAGGTTAATATAAGGTGTCTAAGGAGATTTCTCTATTACAAGGATAATTTACATTGTCAGCAAAAGCAGAGTAATGATAAAGGGAGGTGTAATAGGCAATTTTTCATGACCAAGTGTTTTAGCCACTTGCAGGTAGATCATGTTTCATGGGCTCTTAGTTACTTGTATATCTGTGCAGACGAGATCACTCAAAAATGTAATGACTGGGGAGAATGTTACTTTCACTCACCCCAGTCATTTCAAAATATACCCAGACCAGATCAACACATTTAATTCTCAGAAATTCATGCTCTAATTGAAACGGTGCTAGAGCTAGAGCTAGAAGTGCTGATAAACCTGCACAAGAAATAATTCTATCACAAATATTTTTTTAAATTATGTTAATCAATTTGAAACTGAAAGAATGCTATTATGAGCATCGATTCCACAGAAACTAAGTCATGCATATGGCTTAACCATCTTAGATTATTACTTATCTGGAAACAAAAAGACATTGTGCAAAATATTAGGGCTTAAAATTGATAATTATTAGGACCAAGCACTTAGAGATTTGTAGGCCATATGGGATAAGAAGATAATTGCCGTATAGTCTTCACAGGTTTTAGTCTTCTTCCTCTCCAATACAGAAATTGGCATTGCCTTGAGGAAGTCCTCCAACCACAATCCATACTCATAAATCCTAAAAACAAGTGTAAAAGGTTTTCCTCTTCAGTTCTCCCCCAACTCTTCAGAAACTGCGGATATGTTATCTATTACCAAACAAACTATGCTACGGTGGAAAACTCAGAGTCAAACCTAAGAGAGTAAAACATAAAAGTTTTAGGTAGTAAGTGTTATTTTCACATGCTTATACTTTGCATATTTCAAGCTCAATTGACATATTAAGATTATTTTCATGGGAATTTGGGCATAAATGATGCTTTTTGGGTATTAATCCTTGTCTAATGATAAAAACTCGGGAATGATATCCCAATTTTTCTGACACATTGAAGAGGCCATTAAATGTGATTTTAATCGGGTTATGAGCCCAGATACTTCAAAGAGAAATGAGCTCAATTAAAGAATGAAATAATAATGCTAAGCTTATAATTTAACCTTATTTTTTATACCTCATTCTTTTTTCTGACGTGTCCTATACGCTTACTTAATACTTTATTTTGTACAGTGTCTTTTGGATCAATAAATTATTATTATTATTATTATTAAGGTTTACAAAAAAGTGACATTTTCACAGATAATAAAGATAGAATAATATAGACAAAAATTTAAGATTATACATACAAAATGGAAGAATAAAAAAGAAAATAGAGGAATATAGATTTAAAATAAAAGAATGAAGATAGAAAATAGAAATATAAAGATGGAAGCATTTAAAAAAGATAGCAGATATTTGATGCATAGAAAAAAATGGTAGGTAGAAGAGATGAAAACTAAGAAAGAGGAGAGAGAGACGCGAAAATAAGAAAGGAAAATTATTTTATGTGGCATCTAACTATGCGTGCTCTTCTAATCAAGAAGAGTACTGTTAGACAACTACTGAACCTGGCTATGCAGATGATCCTGATAACAGTTTAAATAAAGGGCAACAGCAGTTAAACAGAAAGGCCTTAAATATGCTAATATGAAACGTAACTCACACCTTGAAGATAAATGAGATTATTCGAGTGCTCTGGAAGGTTGAGAAATATTGGAAGAATTACACAAAACTTTTTCACTTCTTCACACATTAGTAAATTAAAGAGACATGGTGAATACAGTAAAAATGGACAATATTTCGATGAAACACATGGTGAAAATTCAATTTCTCAATCGAAAGCTATGCAAGGGAAATATATGTTTTACCAACAATCACAATGCCACATTTTCCCTCCTAGGACAACTGTCAGATAAATATGATGGGCTAGTTCCATCCCTTGAAAATGAAAATATTTTTACATCAAGGAATATAAAGCCAAAATCATTTTTAGAAGAAAAATGGACGGGTCACCATGAAGATGCTGTAAAAGCCCAAGCCATAAACTTAGTCTAGCAGTCTCTATAACAAATAAAGTTTTAATAAAATGAAAACTTTCATAAATTACTTACAACAGCAGAGAAAGCATTGTGTTAAGCTCTGAAAGCAATTGAAACAAACTCAAGGTCGGTCATCAATTAGTACCCAATCTGTGTGCTGGCTGCAACCTAGCTCCTAGTCAATTGTTGCAAATTGTGAGATAATTTAAAATTGGAAAGTGTGAATAGCAGGATAGGATTTCACTAGAAGGACAAAATTTGTAGGGGCCTAAGGAAAATGTCGCAAATCAAGGGAAACATATATTCCAGGGACATAATAGCCAGGTTTAACTGTATTGTTGAACAGGCCAATATGTGCAATATTAACCCTTAACCGGTGACGTGCGGTCTAACAGACCGCTGCAATTTTGAAATTATGAATATTTTCAAAGTTATTTTCAAAACGTCTGTAGTTCTTGTCACCTTCATACTTTTGTCTACTAAGGATGTTGCATCCTCAAAATTTTATAAATATATCCTGTATTTCTGTAAAATGGCATTTGAAATTAATGAGCGGTCTGTGAGACCTCACGTCACTAAATTGGAAAATCAGTAGTCACTATGTTGGTGAATATGATTCTGAAAGAGGTTAAAAAGGCAAACCTATGCGATTGTACAAGTATAAGAATAAAGATCTCCTTGTTTGTGCCATTTGGTATTCACGCAATGAGCATTATTTTTTAATAGATTTTTGGAAAATACGTTCGGTAAGACAGAATGGTTACTCAAGGCGACACTGATGACGCTTGCAAAATAAAAAATCCTGCTATTTTAGAAATTTCACACTCCTAGCACTATAAATATGAAACATATTAGAGATTTTGCTAACAATTATAATAAAACTGTGGTTAATTGCCTGTTATTGTGTCATTATGCCTGTACTCCAGGTAAGCAATATGCAGGTTACGTATGTCGGGAGCATGACTTTGAATCCCGAAATAGCGTGCGCCCACGCCTGGCTTGTGATATTCATTTGAGCCCTTCTTCAGGTAATTGACCATTTGTTTAGTCTTTGGGATACGTGCATCAAAATGACAAATTTTACAGAGGGAAGAAATGGAAAAGGGCCAGGGAAAAACCGTGTATAAAACAAATCATTCACAGGACGTAACTGCAAGTTCCGTTTTGTCCAAGTTAGTGAGAAATATATTTTTTTAATATCTTTGTTGGCTAGTTTTATGTCACAATAGCTTGGAAAACCATCCAGTTCGGAGTTTTGCTATTGGTCGGAAAACCCGGGTGACTCCTGTCGGCCCGTGTTGATTTTCCAAGCCTGTGAAATGAAAATGACCTCCTCCGTCCTCCTACCTGGCAGTCGATCGTCTGACATAAGGACACACGCATGTGTGTGAAGATGGGAAATATGCGAAATGCCTAAGAATCTTCTCACGAGTCTCCGTTTTGATAATCATGTGGAAAGAATGGCACGATACGAAACTGACCCAGTTGCTCCGATTTCCGATTTATTGTGCTGTCTAATAAAGAACTACCAATGCTGCTATTCATTGGGCACCACAACTTGCATTGCAGGGGCCATTGCCACTTTAAAATGTATATCCCCAGCAAGCCAGCCAAGTACGGCTTGAATGACGCTTTTGCAGTTATCTGCATAATGCATATTTATAGGTAGGAAAAGAAACTGCTGGGTTAGGTTTGTCAGTGGAAGACCAAAAGTTGTTGAAACCAACTCAATTGTTCTTCGTCACTCAGAGTCAATCATGGGGTCCCATAGAAACATCACAGCAGATAATTGGTTCACATCTACTGAGCTGGTGGTAAAGTTGAAAGGGAAAGGACAGTCATACGTTGGCACAATTAGAAAAAATACAAGGGAAATACCTCATGGGTTTGGGCCATCTAAAGGGCATATAGTGGGCTCTTCACTGTACAGTTTTTTTCACTAACAGGGCTCTAGTTTCCCATATTCCGAGGAGAATAAGGGCTATTTGATTGGTTTCCTCAATCCACCACAAGGAGAGCGACGGTATCGAGTCAGGGAAACCAGAAATGATAGTATTTTATAACGCAACCAAGAGTGGCATAGATACATTGAATAAAATTTGTTGTAGCAACTCATTCATCCAAAGGACAAGGAGGTGGCCAACGGCAGGGTTTTTCAGGCTATTAGATATTTCCTTTGTCGACTTCTTTGTGCTTTGGCAGTCTGAGAAAGACAATAAAGATATGACAAGTTTTGATTTTATAGAATCGGTATCTGTAGAACTAGTAAGGTCCCACATAAAAATGAGAATGTCCAATCCTAGACTTCCAAGACAGATACGAATAACTATTGGACAGACACTTACCGTTGGAATAGGCATACGAAGTTGAAAAACAAGATAAGGGGACTCCATGTAGACTGTTCCCTCCATAGAAAAAGCAGAAACTTCTTTCTTGTGTTTCAAATTCAAAGACACTGTGAGTTTAGAATGAACGAAATAATTTGGAAAGACTGAGCCAATATGGAGGGATTTTTCGAAAAAAATCGTAATTTTGATCAATTGCAGACTTCATCAAAAAAAGTATTAAATGAAATATTTTTAATCGTATATTATTTTTACACTTTACCACTTAAATATATAAGTGCTTATTTTCAACTCTAGAAAAGTATTAATGATTTATGACTCAAATAATAAATTGTGTTTTTTAAATCTTTATGTCCCTGTTTCAAATAATAATTTACCCAGAAAAAATGGTTAGTGTTGGTAATTTAGAAAATTAAATATGAGTTGGAGACATAATGCTGAGAGACATAAAATGTAAACCATGCGATAAAAATATCATTCCAACATTTTATTAATGTTTAATAAATTGCGGTCTCCCAGACCGCACGTCCATGGTAGTGTGACAAGAATTGCATTTCAATGGTTAAGGGTTAAACAGTTTCACAGGAGACGATACCGTATTCGCTGGGAGTAAAAATCCCACATCTTCTCTTTATGCAGTAAAACCTATAGAGTATTAAGTTGACATCCTATGGTAATAACCTTACCTAGTCCAATTACGCATCTGCTCTTCAATCTCATGAATCTGTCTCTCTGCTATTGCCTCCTCTTGATCCTCCATTATAATCTGGGCTGAAACAGATGCCTCTTCTTTGATAGCACGCTGGAACTTCTCCCATTCTTCTTCAATAGGATCCTTGTATTCCACATTTCTCACCTGCATTAAGTGACAAATGAAAAGCATTACATAAATATAAGTCACTCATAATAACTCAGAAGGAAAAACTGCATTTTTCACATAATGCAGATAAGAACATGTTGAAAATATAGGCCATGTTCTGACTATGAAAACATTGCCTTCTTCCCTTTAACTCCATGTATTTTAGCGGTGCAATTATAACCGAATATGGGTCCAGGAGGTAATATAACATGTGGCATTTATTTATATATTTATATTAATCTTAAATAATGCTTGCTTTGATTCTTCTATTCACGAAAGTTTGTAGCAATCAAGAAAATAACATATGCCTACAACATCGTCTGCTACGATGCCATTGGAAACCTAATACTAACAGAAAAACCTCCCATTTCCCATGAATACTACATGCAAGTGTCGTTGGGGAAACTCCTGTGTGTAAATGACAGTTCCAAGCTTATATTTGTCTCCGTTAATCACAAATGGACGTAATGACGTATGACAGGAATGCCTTAAATATCGTCTGCTATGATGTCGAATTAAACCGAATACCCACTGATCGTGTCCATTACGCAATCCAAGTAGTTTCAATCATCGTCATAGAATTTGCTGCATGACAATGTTTTTTTCTTTTCCTTCCATAGTCCACAATTAATTACATATGTACGTTATAACGGATATCACAAATGCATACAATTTCGTCTTCTCCAATACTAATTGTGAGCATGGCCTGACGAAAAGAGGCCAATGACACGGATGGCAACTAGTTATCCATCACATAGGACCATATTTCATCACAAATAACTGTTCGGAACTGTGGATTACAGGTGATAAATGTAATAATGAAATGCAAAAGCTACTCAAAACATGTAGTGTACTCCCTGCGAAAAGAACTCTAGAGCAAATGGGCAACATTTTTTTAATAGCACACCTTTTACAGCAATAAACATTCATTAAAATGCACCAATAATCATTAATTTTAATGAACTCTTAATTAAAAATAGAGGCGTTCAATCCCTCATGAGGCTCATCCCTACAAGATCAAAGCTAAAAGTATATAAGTAGAATGCAGAGGATAAATATGTTCAACACCAAGGAACTTTGGGAAAGACAACAATATTAGTAGCTGTTTAGATATCATATTTATTCTGTTTTGGCAGCCAAATGCAGAGCACGATGCCATTTTTCACACACAGATGGCCACTTGCGGCACTCGCCTTATTTCCCCAATTTACAATATAAAACACGAGACTACGGCACTTGTGTTGATTTTGGAGGCAGCCACAAGAACGTTTTATGCACTAATATCCTTGATGGACTTAATACATCCACAACTGAGCCACAACACAGCCACGAAAGTCACCAGATTTCAATGCTTTTGCATAGAATCACCCAATGTTTTCATTATCACAACATGGTTAAATGTGCAAAATTCTGCTTCAATTCTCCACACTGGAGCTTCAAGGTTACCCCTGTGGTATTACAAATAGGAATTGAGTACCAGCAAATAAGTGGTCAATCCAAGGATGTCAATCAAATGTACATTGACATAAGGGTTAATGAAATTCTACCCACGCAAGGTGCGGGATACGCACCCAGAGACAATTTCAATGAATGTGGAAGAATTAGGCCCCTTATTCATCTGTCTCATGATAAGAGGTTGGTGTTACATATGGAATGGTGTATCTTAGGTAAATACAACAAAGAGCAAGTTACTGTTCCATCCCACACTATGATCAGCCTAGAGAAATTACAGTCACTTGTCATTGGGAAATTTGCCAAACCTAGGGGCTTTAGAAATATTAAATCATTGCCATGTGAATATAAGCTCCAAAATAAGGCATGAATGTCTGGGACTCAGTTCACCGAGTCGAAAAAATGATTATGAACATCCATCAGTGACTCTAGCGGAGAGGATCAAGGCACTGAAAACTTTCCAGCAATACATGTGCCAGATGAGCGTGGGTGTGTAAGAGTTTGGGATGATTCAACTTCTTGAAAATGCTGCCTAAGTAGCCTTAGACAATGCGAAACACCAATCAAAAATTGATACTATTTTTGTCAGAATTTTAATAAATTAACTATGCAGATAGCAATACATTAGGAGTTTCATATTTTAAAGAGCAGAATTTTATAGTGCAGAATATTTTCATTAATTTTTGACAGACTGAGATTATGATACTAACCAAATTGTTAATACCATGGTCTCAGAGTGGGAACTTTAAAATTACTAAAAAAACTTCACAGAGCAATAAGCACGTCTCTCTCATGAGTTTTTCTCTACTCCAAACTCCTGACTGGCAGGATTTGCTAGGCAGCAGCAGTATCGCATATATTCATGTGAAGGGGGATCAAGGAATGGCCACAGGAGAGAACTACTGACAATGCGACAAGGGGAGATCAGGCGACAGACGCAATGGTAATTTTGCAACAAATGAGGAGAATGTTGACCAAGAAACTATACAAAAGTTCACCGTAGTGAGGATTTCATACCATCTGTATTCATCACATGTGGAATGTAAAATATCGGCCCCAAAGGAAAGTCCAAGGGATCGATAACTCACTTCATAATAGACAGGATTTCATTAAATGCAAGATCATTATGAGTTTTACTCTATTTACAAAAGCCAAATATCAACTCTGGGCAACTGAAAACAACCTGCTCCATTGAGATTCAAGCTAAGCAAATTACCTGGGTGACAAAATTAATATGCAAGTCAAAATGAGTGGAAGGTGAAGAAAAGTGTAGAATAAGATATCTACAAACTACCCTGCGAGCCGCCACATGTGCGTGTGGCAACAGGTGTTAGTATACCAGCCATGTAAAGGTATAAGGGATGAGGTTATGGGAGGTGAAATGTTGAAGTGTATTATGGGAGTGTTTAAATAGAGCTCAGTTTTTATTATGGTCACTTATTATGTGTGGAAAGAACGAATTTTTGTACCTCTCTGTTAGGAAATGTATCTAATTTTATCGCTTCGGTTGGACCTAGAAATGTTGTGTGGCATCAATATCATATTCTATATCGCTCTGAAACACGCCTGTTCCGAATTTCTCAAACAAAGTAAGCCTAACACGCAGCCTCTCAAGCAGCTTTCAATCTAATCCCTCTAATAGCTGATCAACACTATATGTTCACTTGTAGCAGTTTTTAATGAAGCATAAAGCTTTTTTTTTGTATTTTATGAATCTTTTGGTTAAGTCTTTATGACCAGGGTCCCAAATGTTCATGGCAAATTCAAGGTGTGGCCTAACCAGAGCATTTCCCTTTTACTATTTCATCTGAGGACCTTCTTATTATACTCTTAACAAAACCCAGTTTCTTAAATGCTGTGCTGCATATGTTTTGTATGTGTGATCCCCATGATATATCAGATATTTAACTGTATCAGAAGATTTTATGTTTACTCCACACACAGTGTAGGTATGGCATGACAAGATAATTGAGCAATAAGTAAAGTAGACGACATCATATGTTTGAGTGAGGTGGTCTGATGATATCATAACCGACTGTAGAGGCTAGGAGCTAAAGACAGGATCAGCCTTGTTCCATTCTTAGAAAGTTAGAATGCCCACATCTAATATACAAGTATGCATCAACAGGTTTCACAATTTTCAATTTTCAAATGCTGCCAATGACATTTGCAATGGTTCATATAAACTAACGCTCGATGTATTAATAAAGGCACTACACTTGTCAATGAACCAACATGATGAAAAGTGATGATTAGTCAAAAAGACACTCATGTTATTGACATCTATCACTGCAGGAAACTTACTACTTAACCTACATATTCATGCATCATAACTTCTACTACTGGATTTCCCTAGAATTTCAAATTCATGATTGATATGAGCATTAAATTAAAAGAGGTCCTCCTCAGCTCATTAGATTAGCCTCACATAAAACTATATACACACTATGGTACATATAGAGACAGAATATTCACCTTAGCATCCAATACAGGATCATCAAAGAAACCTTCTGGGAGAGTTTCATGGTTTCTGTCTTTTGATGCCTTCTTATCTTCTTCCTTCACATTGTTTTTTACTTCTAATAAACCTGAAAATGACAATTCATTAAGACAAAATTCCACAACACCCCTTATGATAAGCTCCCAACCTCAACATTATAGTATTCATTCGGAATACTGGCTGTACCAGGAACATTTTTTTCCATAATTCAGTGGGCAAATAGCAAACTAACCATGGCTCAATTCAAGAATAATTTCCTATTACCGAAGAGCCTCTCGTTAAAGCAAGTTCTTCAACTTTAAAATGAGGTATAAAAGAGATCTGTTGGTGGTCATAAAATGGGAGAAATAACAGTTTATCGGTGGGTCACGAAGCACCACATCTACCTATGCCCACGAAGCGGGTGCGGGACCATATAACATTTAACTGCAAATGAATCGATGCACGAAAGTCATTGTTTGCAGCTCATTAAGCATTTGCCCGGGAGTAGTCCCCAATTAATGTGAGTTTGAGGGAGTATCACACCTAAGGGCATATTGCCACTGCGCTCTATCTTTTTCAATGCAAACCAGCAGTGGTTTGCTTAACCAACATCATTTTGCATTCAAAAGTATTTATCGTTATGATTCCGCAAGTTCTCCGTTAACGCCAGGATTCAGAATCAATTCTCGGGGACTTTGAGCAATGATTACACAAGAGCTATCAATATTACCTGCTTCAGATTCTTCGTCTTCCGAATCATTGTAGTCATTAACAAGGATACCCTTGGGAGCAGTTGATGTCCCTACCGCTGACGCGGGTTTCCCACCGTTATCAAAGAAATTTGAAGGGAGAGGTGATGCAGCTGGAAAATTCAACAATTTAAATGTAACTTAATGCAATCATTATAGCACTGAGCAATAAAAAAACTGCCAATATACACACCGCTTCTTGAGTTACAATTTACCTTTGTGCTTCTTTATCGGAGGCTCATCGCCAGGACCTGATTTTAATTTCGCAGGAGGAACTTCATTGTCCTTTACTCGCAGTTGGTCTTCACGTCTTTTCTTGGCACTCAAAATATTTTCTTTGTGCTGCTTACTGTTGATATGAACATTCCAAACTGTTTCACTCCGCACAATCGACCCACATAAAATGCAGCTGAGCTGACCATCTTTAGAATATGTAAACCCGTAGTTCAGGAAAACACATTATTTAACATTTATAACAAACATCAAATCTAACAAATATAATAAAATATTCACACTCGTGTAAAGGATATTTCGCCAATGGTGAATCAATTTTCTTCGTATTCTGGAGAAGCTTTTTCTTCTGCTCAAGCATTATTTTACGTAGTTCGTTTTGACTAATAGCTTTACGGGAAGAACTACTACTACTTGCCATGGTTCAGTCAGCAAGAGAACACTTATTTTCATTTGCCCAACTGCTAACTTTGAATATTTTTCATCAGCCGAACGCGGATCAGAATAGTGATTTGTTTCGGTGTTGGTTTCTCTCTTCGCCGTTCAAGTTTTGGTGTCTCTCCATTCTAGCTCCTTGCCCGCGTAAAAATTCGCGATTCGAAACCTCTATAAGAATGAGGCACATAAATGAACAGTTTTTTTGCATCCCACATCACCGTTTAAAAATATATTACAGCATACATATTTATGTCAAATATATGATACTATTATGGATAAAAATACGAATGAGTTTCCACTTGTGCTCAGAAGAAGGTTCGATGTGTGTCGTATTGAAATCAACAAACTTAATACTTACATCACCGGATAAAACCACTGGCTGATCTCTAAGTGCACTAACTATATTCCCTGTATCATATTCTGTGCAGTTCTTTGCAACCAACGATGGTGTACCCTGCGCAACGGCCGCAAACATTTCCATCGTCTCATTAAGGGAATAGAATTTTGTCACATCACCAGCGGTGCAGTACGTCAACCGTATCGTTAGAGACGGGTAAATTACCGTAATTTTCATTTGAGATAAATAACCGAGGTAAATTGCGGTAATTTTTGCAAATTACCGCAACTTTCCGTTAATTTTTAATTTTCTGCGATTAATAGGTAGCTATTAGAGGATTTTATAGGTAAGCCAATAGCAATAGCAAGGGGTTGAAGGCATTTCAATTTTTTTCATTTCATTGCCATTGCTTCGTTAAGGTATTAGAAAAAAGAAAATTTAGAAACAAAAACGGTGGCCCATACGTAATTCGGCGTTCTTTTTTGTCGTGAGAAATTTTCGATCAAACCATTGAAAATGATATCCACACAAATATCCCATTAGTACAAATATTCTATAAATGAGTAGGACATGCCTTTATTAATAATTAAGATTGTATTAAGAAGAAGGTATATACACTTGACTTAAAATAATGTCTGTAATAAATCGGTATGAAAAATATCTGAGACGGATATGTATATTACAAGAAATAAAGGCAGTTTTCAGGCTGCGGTAAATTACATAAAATACCACGATAAATTTCGAAAATTACCGCGGTCATTTTAAGAGTGGCCCATCCCTACGTGCAGTGAACTCGCGGTGCAATCGCGAAGCTGAAAGGGTCGCTAGAGAACGCTAAAAACGATACACTGCACGCCACAGGCTAGGAAGACGGTCTTTCATATCACCTAGACCTTAGCTAGTATGTTTTTATGCGCCAGTGGCCTAATATTTCGCCTTCTAGCGACAGCAGTCTGATGCAATTGGAACTTTGGAAGATTGCCATTCAAGGAGTTCCAGGGGAAAGTTGTTTATTTGATAAATTCCTTTGATATGATAATTTTAAACAAATCTTTCTTATGACTTATTCTCTAACGTTCGAGTTGCTTTAAAGATGATTTTTTTAGGTCATCGCATTCTGTTACACGTATATAATGGCCGAATTTGGCAGTATGCGTGTAAGAAATTTCATTAAAATAAGTGAATTTTGAGAATACAATAGTGATGAAACATTAATCATGAAGTAAATATAGTTCCCTATACCGTAACATATCTAATGGCCGAGGCAACACTTAAAAATGTCAAAGGTCTCTTCAGCGGAAAACTAATACAAATTAAAGTGCACTGGAGATCATTTTATTTACTATCGTGTATTCATGATCGTGTTTGTATGAATGTTGTGTTTTGTAGCAGTATCCCAGCCGGAAAGAGGGATATATGCTTCCGAAGAAAGGAGGGATAAGTCAGCAATATGTGCCCTCTTCCCCGTTTTATCCCTAACCTATCCCAACCTCATGATAAGGAATCTTTCGGATGACAAGATATTGCTGAAAAAAGTATTTAGCTGGTTATTTTTCACATAAAAATGATGATACAAATTTCCTGGTTATACCTTTCGATTAGTGTGATCGGCAGGGGCGATCCCAGGGATATGGGGATATATCCCCCCCGAAAATTTAGGGTTTTACAAAACAATTTTAGCAACTAGATGTAGTTATCAAAACCCCCTCCCCCTCGAAATAAATTCCTGGGATCGCCCCTGGTGATCAATAATAGATATCGGTAACAACTGAGCGACTTGATATTATTTATGAAACTGATTTGAAGAAAATTACCATTTTTCTCGTTATTTATCCCATTGACAAAAGCAGACAAAAGTTAAGACCGTTTAGACTCTCTTGGATGGAGCATTACTACTCATAAAGTGATATGTAACTATATATTTGCTAACGAAAGATTATTCAATACATTTTATGTGGTTTGGGCAGTAGCTTAATTATTTTCTCTTGCCAAAGATCTATCAACGCGATCTATGCAAGTGTGACGTCAGTAGTCCTCCTACCATGATGCGCCGAGTTTTAAAATGGAGAGAATACCAACGGAGAGTGGATGCACATTACCTGATTTCCCGTGGGTGAACATGGCTTTCCAGCAATTACGGAGCAATTGAAGTACACTCGGATCCATTTCCCGGCTTTGCTCGGGCAATTTAAGGCAAGATAATACTTAATTCATATGAATTCATATTTTCATTCATCATTAATGATGAAATTCGGATTGTATGCGTCATTTCCCACGAAGATACCCACACAGACACATACATCTAATACACATACAATAAATGTCGTAAATGTCTGAAAAATGTATGTCTTCAGTTCAATATTTTTTAGATATTTATTAGACATAGAAAATGTTGAGTGAAAATATTTAATTTCAATGTATTAAGATATTTATTAATCATAGAAAATATCGAATTCCAAATAATTTTCTTTCGGCGCTTTCTAAATATTTAATGCACATAAAATGTTGATAGTAAAATATTTACTTAAGCACCCAAGTCACCTTGAACGACAGCTGGATATTGACCCAATGCACTCGTTTACAGCAACATAGGTCCATTTCGCCAAAGTTTGAGTACACAGCACAGTGGGACACCGTATCAGTACATATTATAAGACATTATTTACGACGTAGCGCAGCTCTGACAAGTTATAATATTCCCAAATTGGTTTCGAAAATTATTTCTATTCGTATAGCGAACTTGGAATTTTGATATTTATTTATGTTTGTTTATATTAAAGTTATGATATTGTGTCGAGAAGGAATTTGTGTGGAGCATTGTTAAACGGTATAACCGCCGTATTTTTTTGTGTGAAGAATTATCCTTCCAGTTGAGCATATTCATGTCTCCAGTCATAGCTCCTCAAGAGTTCCACATATATTTACGTATATTTTTATGACGTTTCCTCGTTAAATCGTTCCTCTAAAAGTATGCATGAATTTCTCGTTTTTAGTCAACAGGGTCGAAGTTTACATGAGTCGCTATTTATGCACAAACCGTGTGATCCTCCTATGATGTGAATGTCTCCTGGTTGCTCTTATTTGAATATCGTGTTTACTATTTACGAAGTATTTTTAAGACTACAACGATCGAAAGCGACGAATTTATTACATGAGTAGAGGAAAAATGGGGATTTCAGCGCAAGGTCAACCGTATTCCATTTCCTCCCTCCCCCCCGCCGCCGCCGCCAGACAGCCTTGAACAAAGATTATGCCTTGAACAGGACCGGACTTGTTCGAGGTGATCCCACCCCACTAGTGGCGGCATTCAGCGGCATTCCCAGACGAGGTCGACGTGCGAGCGTCTGACGCAAACCAAGAGCAAGATTAGTTCAAGGTTGTTGGGGAGGATATATGTGTATATAATCTTTGATATAGAAGAACAAACGAGTACATCTTCTAACCATATATGTGTAGTGTTTTGAATTGTTATGTTGGCTACAAGGCGGTTGTTGATCGTCACTTGTTTTAACGAACCTGTAGGATGAGTCAGTATATGAAATAAAGATGGAAACGAAAGAACGAGTTGTTTTATTGATGGAAGTTGCCCGAGCGTCCAGTGAACGAGAGTCAAGGTTATCGAGAAGACACAACAGTTTTGGCGACGAGGTGAACAAGAACTTTTGCGGCAGTGAGAAGATATTTCAATTTGTAGGAAAATGAGTGATGATGGTCATTATGGCGATGGACAAGGTAGCTTCAATGCAGCGTTGGGGTCGCTTAAACCATTCGATCCGTCCAAGTATACTGCAACGGAATGGTTGGAACAGTTTGAAGTGTATGCGGATTATTGTGATGTGGTTGATGACAATAAGAGAGCTTTGCTGTTGATATCCTTTTTGGGAGAAGCTCGGAAGGTATTGCGTCAGGCGTGCTTACCGGCGAAACTGAAGGACAAAGACACATGTTTCATCATTGAACTTTTGAAGAAGAACTATGAGCCTGCGACTTTAAAAAGAACATATCGCCGCAAACTATTTAGCCGAGTTCAAGCGCCAGATGAAACAGTGACAAAGTATGTCAATGTGTTGCGAGATTTGGCTAGTTATTGTGGATATGAGGACAGTCATCCAGAAACTGTTCTGGTGGATGCCTTTTGTCGCGGAGTGAGAAATGATCTACTGAAGGCCAAACTGGATAAGCAGGACGATTTGGCGACGCTCGCGGACGCTGTGAAGATCGGAGTGCTGATAGAGAAGGGAAATGAGTACAGGTTGAGGTTGGTACTATGCGATTGTGCTGGGGACTTTGTGCCACTGTTGGGAAGAGAATGGTTGAACCAGTTGATTCCGAATTGGAGATCCATATTGCAGTTAGAGGAAGTGAAGTCGGTAAAAGAAAAGATGTGGAGTGATGTTGGCGAGAAGGAGCTGCAAGCACTCAAGTTAAAATTTCCTCGAGTGTTTAGCAAGGATATGAGTAAAAATATTGAAGGCTTTAGAGCCACAGTGGTTCTGAAGGAAGGGGCGAGGCCTGTATTTCATAAGGAGTATGTAGTGCCTAATAGTTTAAAGCCGCGTTTACACCGGAGTTTCAAACAAAATGTTTCAAACTTTTGTTTGAAACAATCGTTTAAAACAGTTGTTTCTTACAAAAGTTTGAAATTTTTGTTTCATGGTTTTTATTTCCATGTTTCATGAAGATGTTTGAAACACTTTCGACCTTGATCACTACTCGCCTATGTACGTTCTGGTTCTTGGGGCCAGTCCTTCTCGGGGTGTCTTGTGCAGAGGATGTTCTTCTAGCCGCGGCGGCGTGTGTCATCTTATCAAAGCAGCGTAGACCAAGACGTTACTGGGTGAGACCGTCTCTGCAATCCAGAGCTACGTACAGTGGGAATGACCTGTTGGACTACTTAAATAGAGACGATATCGACCCTCTATCAGGTGAATTGCGGACGGACGGAAGCTTCAAAAACTTTATAAGAATGTCCAGTGAGGATTTTGAATACATAATTTTAATGATTGGTCAGAAAATTTCCAAAATGGATACAAATTACCGAAAGGCTATTTCTGTAACAGAAAAACTAGCCGTAACCTTGCGCTTTTTAGCTACTGGAGATTCATACACAAGCTTAAGTTATCTGTTTAAGATATCAAAATCAACCATATCTTTGTTTGTACCTGAGGTGTGCGAAGCTTTGATAGATCTTCTGAAGGACAACATAAAGGTGAGTAGTTATAAGTAGGCTACATATATAGCCTATATATTTGTTCTCAACATTGTGTTCTCAAAATGTTGTAATATTACTGTAAACTGTATTTTTTTCAGTAAAGATTAATTTTTTACAACTATTATTAAATACATTCACTATGCATAAAATATCTTGTGCTCAGGGAGATGTAAATATACAATTTGTAAATGTATAAATTCAAACTTTATTCGATTCTTAAATCAAATGTTGACAGTATGAACTATAATGAAAAAATTTAGCTATAATGTAAAAAAATTATGCGTTACAAAAACTTTGTAATTGACAATGAAAGCGCTCTCTGTTCATAATTCTGTGTACTCTGAGCCCTCATCATTCAATCCAAAGTCCGGCAGTGAAAGCGCACTAAATGGTCTTGAATTGTTTGCAGTGGCATCAGATATGTTTTGGGTACAACTTTGTGAAGACATAGCACTCGACGGTCTAGCATTAAATGTCGAATTTTTGCTGGTGTTTTCATCATAACCTTCTGAAGACATAGCACTCGTCGGTCTTGCATTAGTCGAATTTTTGCTGGTGTTTTCATCATAACTTTGTGATGACATAGCACTCGACGGTCTGGCATTAAATGTCGAATTTTTGCTGATGTTTTCATCATCTATCTGATTCATCTCCAGCTCAAATAAGATCTCGTTAATGCGAAATTTCGCCAAATCCTGGTTTTTTTCGCCTTTAAGTTTCCGAATTTGAAATGCGACGTGCTCGCCAAACACGTCAAATTCGTCTTTTTGTTTTATATTACCTTGCAGTTGTTTCATTACTTTGTAGGCCTCTTCAGCCTGAGGGTTCAGCTTCCTCTTTCTGCGAGGTACTGGAGGCAGAGGACTACAGGCAGCCTCCGTTCGGGGAGACGGAGTAGACGTTGCAGTTGAGCAATTGGTTTCAATTGAAAGCTGAACATCGACAACATCATCAGTAGTTTCATCGGACTCATTATTTCCCTGAAACCGAGGAGAATCCATAATAACTCACCATATTTGTATTACTGATTACAAACATTCAAAAATGTTTGAAAAATAACAATTGACGAACCTGACGCAATGTTATAGGACATGTTAGAGACATTAATATCAGTGTATCAAGTTTGCCTGCCCAAAACGCAGTCTTTCAATAAATTTAAAAAAAACCATGGATAAACATCCCCCTCTCCAGAACCATAGAAACATATTTGTACATAAACACAGGGCAACTGCGTATGTTAGACCCGCGTTTGAGTTAGTCCTATATATTACTTTCATTATTAATATTTGTTAAAATAAGTTTATTTACATAAGGCCTAATCTAGCGGAAATAACGATACATGGGACAGAACTATAGGGGACTAGCCTGGAACTAGCAAAGAACTAACATATATGAATGAATATTTTTGGGTTAGCAGGGAATATCAACTTTACAGTCATTATCACATATTTTAAAAGTATTTGTACTATTATTTTTAATTTCCTTTTTTCATATTCATTCTAAAATTCATTTTAATTAATTTAATTTAATTAAATAAAAATAATTAATTTCCATCTGTTTTTCAGCTTCCATCCACGAAAGATGAGTGGCTACACCACGCTGAAGAGTATAATCGACAATGGAACTTCCCTCACTGTATTGGCAGCATGGATGGTAAACATGTAATGCTGCAAGCACCAATCAACACTGGCAGTGACTACTTTAACTATAGAGGATTCTTTAGCATCGTATTGCTTGCAGTTGTAGATGCAAACTATTGTTTCACTTATGTTTCAGTTGGATGCCAAAGACGCATTTCTGATGGTGGTGTATTTGCTCACAGCAAAATTAAAAAACTTTTGGATGAATCTAACTTGAACCTTCCAAATCCCAAAATGTTGCCAGGGAGAACCTACCCAGTACCTTACGTCCTGCTTACAGATGATGCATTCCCTCTTCAACAAAATATCATGAAACCATTCCCAGGTCTCCACGATAAAGGAAGTCTTGAACGAACCTTTAAGTATCGCCACTGCCGTGCGCGTAGAGTCGTCGAAAATGTGTTCGGAATTGTATCGGTAGTGTTTAGGGTACTAAGAAAACCACTTCTACTTGAGCCGGAAAACGCTGAAAGAATTGTATTAACATGCGCTCATCTACACAACTTTTTAAGAAGAAGTGAGTCGTCCAGTTCATCTTACAATCCCTCAGGAACGTATGACAGTGAAGATGCAACCACTGGAACCCTTGTACCTGGCCAGTGGAGGGTGGATGGCATGCCTAAAGGGACTCTTCTCCGACTGAAGCGGATTCCAAGGAAACCCTCACAGCTTGCAAAGGAAATCCGCAAAGAATTTGGAGAATATTTCAAAAGTCCTGAAGGATCAGTCTCTTGGCAGGATAAACACTACAAGTAAGTGTTTGTAAGTGCTATCACAGTAAAAGGTACTATCAAGGAAGAACATATTATAGTGTAGTGTATATCAATGAATTTATGTTAATGGAATAATTTATAGCCTAAATGTATAATGCTTAAATCCACAACTCAAGCAATCAAAGTAACATAATATTTTATGAATTTAATGACAGTTTTATTTTCATTTTACCACTAAAACACTTTAAAGTAAGATTAAAATATTTATAAAACTTTTGAAAGTCTATATTTAGGCAAAGAGAAGTCGGACTGTAATCCTGATTTTAGATTTGTATAAACTTACATTGGTGTTTTTTTTGTTGTAAATATGTTTTTTCAGTAAAAATAAACATGAACATTAAAAAAGCTTACCTGTACTGCTTCTTTCTCCCCCTCAGTCTCCCGAGCCTGCCTAGGGACCGTCTTGTCCTTCAGGAACAGCAGAGAGTAATAAAACTTCCATTTTATTTTACCCTCATCAGCCCCCGATCCAGACTTTCCCTTTTTAGATTCCCGGTTAAACTGCATAATGAGATTCCTCATTTTACTTTGAACTTCTAATTTGCTGAGGTTCATCTCCCTTGAGATATCGTTCCACGCATAGTTCCTTAAGTTTTTATTTTTATAATCAGGAATCGTCTGATTCCATAACACGGGCTGTTCGCGGTACAAGTTTATGAGTTTGAAGATGTGGTCCTCACCCCACTCCATTTCACTCAGCAAGTTTTCCATCATCAAACCACAACAACGCACAATGCACAAACAACTCACCACAAGTAGCACGTGGTAGCAGAAGACGACCAGACAGGGTAGATGACAGCATGGCGCGGCGAGTGATCACGTGAGTGGTAGTGGAGGTGGAAGCGCGGAGGGGTAGCGGGGGAAATGTTTCTGTTTCATGTTTCAACGGCACATAGTTACCGAAACAAGCGTTTCAAACAAAAGTTTGCAACACCCTTTGATCTTTACCGACTTCAGAAGGAAACAAAAATTTCTGTTTCAAACACTGAAAAACTGTTTGCAACAGCGAAATGTTTCGTCTACTAATGCGCGCTTTTTGAGATGTTTGCAATTATTGTTTGAAACACGTGTTTCAAACTCCGGTGTAAACGCGGCTTTAGGGATGCAGTTGCAGAAGGATTGAGAAAGAAGATTCAGGAGGGGAGGTACATAAGGGTGGATAAGGCTTTGTGGGCATCTCCAGTATGGCCAATACCAAAGCCACATTCAAATGAAGTGAGAATTGAGCATGATTATAAACGAACGGTAAATCCTAACATTGTTATTGACCACTATCCATTGCCTGTGCCCGAGGATATTTTTAATTCCTTAAATGGTGTTACTGTTTATTGTGTTGTGCTGATGCATATATGTAGCTAGAGCTTGATGATAAATCTCAGGATATAATTATGTTAAATACTTGTCTGGGATTACTAAAACCGACCAGATTGCCTTATGGTCTTGCTAGTGCATGTTTCCAGTCAGTAATGGATCAGATTCTCTTTGGTGTACCTAAAAGAAAAAAAGAGGCCTTATGTTGATGATATTATTTTGGGAGGAAAAGATTTAGAGGAATGTAGAAAGAATTTGCATTTGGGTTACAGTAAGTTGAATGAGCACATTGTGCGAATCAATGGAAGTAAGTTAAAGCTTTTTGTTTCGGAAGTAGAGTTTTTGGGATTCGTGCTGGGTCCATCTCAATACAAGCCCTCACTAAGGAAGGTTAAAGCCATTAGAGAGTGTGTCGTGCCCTCCAAAAAGTCTGAATTGAAATCATACATGGGTATGGTAAACTTTTATATCAGATTTATTCCTAATGCTAGCACTACATTGAAAGCATTGTATACCTTGACGTCAGAAAAAGTCCCATGGGAATGGACCAAAGAATGTTCAGATGCTTTTGAACGAACTAAACGTGTTCTTAGTTCAGAGCCAGTGTTGGTAACTTTTGATCCTAGTGAGGGGTAGTAATAAACCTCAAAAAGAATAAAACTTAACAAATCGTTTATTGTCGCGAATGTTACAAAGTTCACGAGCACGTTGTAATGGCAAGTTACCGGTAGCGTGGTTCGGGCGAGACTGGTGTCATGGCGCTTTCCTGCTGGTAGCGTGGGGCGCCGCCACTGCCATCTGCCGGCCTCTAAGGTTATTTACTCGACAATTGCCGGTCGCTTGTCGTGCGCCTGGTCGGTGCGCGGCTTCGAAATGTGCCGCCACACTAGTAAAACCATTGTACTTGTATGTGATGCATCTCCTGTTGGCATAGGAGCAGTACTAGCTTTAACAGTAAACAAAGTTGAATCACCTGTTATGTTCATGTCACGTGCCCTCACAGATGTCCAGAAAACTGACTCACAGATTGAAAGGGATGCCCTTGCTATTGTTGTAGCTTTGATGAAATTTAACAAATTTTTGTGGGGAAGAAAATTCATCCTAGTAACAGACAATGCAGCTTTGAAAATGTTGTTTGCTCCAGACAGGTTAAGTTCCAAAGTAACTGCGCTTCGACTTCAGAGGTGGGCAGTAGTGTTGAGCAACTATAATTACTCTAATGAATATCGTAGTACTGAAAAAATGGGTCCTGCAGATGCTCTGTCACGGTTGCCTGTGAAAAAGTATGTAAAGGAAGTTTGCTGTTTTGTAGAAGACCTGCCTAATTTACCAATTAGCAATGAGACCGTAATTGTGGAAACTGATAAAGACCCTGTGTTGAGCAAGGTCAAAACGCTGATCATAAAAGGTTGGCCGGACAAGTGCTCAGCGCTTGACCTAAAACCCTATTTTGACATCCGATTTGCTCTGTCTGTAGAACAGGAATGTATAATGTTTGCAGATAAGGTAATTGTTCCATCTGTGTTAAGACCGAAAATACTTGAATTATTACATGAGGCTCACCCAGGCATTGTACGTACGAAGCTCAAGGCTCGGTCTATTGTATTTTGGCCAGATATCAATAAGGACATTGAGGACTTTGTTGCAAAATATACCCCTTGTGTTCAATCAAATTTCAAACCTGTCTCAGCTGAAACTATTCAATGGAAACCAACTATTCATCCATGGGAGAGAGTTCATATCGACTTTTTCTTTCTTAATACTGAGACTTACTTGATGTGTGTTGATAGTTACAGTAAATGGCTAGAAGTTTTTCCCATGAACAAAACAACAGCCAGCCATGCAAAAGAAAATCTCAGTGTGTGTTTTGCCTGTTGGGGCCTACCAATTGAAATAGTTAGTGACAATGGACCACCATTTTGTTCAATTGAATTTCTAGATTTTTGTACAAATAATTTGATTGTGGTTTCGAAAAGTGCTCCATACCATCCGGAAGCCAATGGACTTACTGAAAGAAATGTTCAAACAGTAAAACTGCAGTTAGACAAGGTTATAAAGAAAAATGATGGTAATTCTGTTGGTATGAAACTTGCAAATTTTTTGTTAGCTTATCGTATAACTCCTTCCAGTGTCACTAAGAAATCACCAGCTGAAATGATGTTAAATTTTACACCTATAACTTTAGTCAATGCCATTAAACCAAAGCAAGATGTTTATTTGCCATGTCAAAAGCGTCTCAATGTCAATGATGCTGTAGAAATTAAGTTGTCAGCAAATCACAAGCCTTTTGTGGGCACTATTGTGAAAATAATTGGTCCGACTTTGTTACAAGTTGCTGCTAACAATAAGATCTTGCAATTAAGTGTAAACCAAGTAAGATTGGCTAGACCTGGTGCTGTTGAGTCTAATGATTCTAAGAAAGAAATACCTGTTTTTGAGTTACCTAATACTGTCTGTGTGTCAAAGATTCCAGCAGATGCTGTACCACCCGATCCAAAGACTGTGCACATCCAAAACCCTGCAACCCCTGTTGTTATGCGTAAATCCCCGAATGTGCCTACCACCCAAAATGAGGCTATAATTTCAAATGTTGAGAATGTTCCTGAAACTAATCCTGATTGTCCTGTTGCACCTGTGCAAAATCTTGCCAGAGTGCTCCGCCCAAGAGAGCTTATTAAGAAACCAATGCGTTTAAGGGATTAGTCTGCTTTTTCTGTATTTCATGTCTAATTTTACAATTTTTTGTCACATGTTGCCTCATGATTGATACTATTTTGTAATTGTTTCCCATCATTGTAAGAGGGGGGGGGTAGTGTAGTGTTTTGAATTGTTATGTTGGCTAAAAGGCGGTTGTTGATCGTCACTTGTTTTTACAAACCTGTAGGATGAGTCAGTATGTGAAATAAAGATGGAGACGAAAGAACGAGGTGTTTTATTGAAGGAAGTTACCTGAGCGTCCAGTGAACGAGAGTCAAGGTTATCGAGAAGACACAACAATATGCAACCACCAGACCTCTGATCCACGACGGTAGGGATAAAGAAGTACACGAGTCAGTCTGCCATATTGCTTTTAAAAGACATCGATATACTTACTAGCATGGATTCATCGTTACCGACATGGATAGAAAAGTTAGACACGCCCCCGAGATTTCCCTACGAATCATTGTGGAGGATGAGGAGATTAAATTCATTCCAACGGTCAAGCCACTATAAAGAGAATCGCGGCGATGTTTTTTCATCAGACCTCGCCGATCAACCGTGGTGTAAGGATGCGGGACATACTACTACATATCTACAACTGCAGAGCTGGGCGGTGTGCATCAGCTCCATTATGAAAAAATATCTCTCGGCGCGACCTTCTTCCCTCTTCGCCCTCTGGTCGAACGCCGTTTTTTCTTACCACCTCGCGGTTATATTTTAGTCAACCCGAGGAAGTTTCACTATCCTCAATCTCCCTATTTTGAACAACTTTTCCTCGATCTTACGCTTCAAATTCTGTCCTGCATCGTTTACTCTATTGTGTTATATCTCCTTAAACGATTTGGTGGCGACATCACCGAGGGCAGCCGTTCCCGCACTCGCGACCTCTTTCCCCAGTCCTCACTCCGCTAAATAATAAAGGTTTTGCAAAACGCCAGAGACCAGCGAGAAAACTCCCAATACCCCGTCCCTTTTGCAGGCGATATGACGCCCGATATATGAGTCCGACTTCCCCTCCCACCTGCCTTGCATAGTATTCATAATAACCATCCGCTACCGGAGCCACCTCGTTGCTTAACGACGAACTAATCGAAATGGCTTCTTTTTTATAAAATGTAACACAACTATTGAGGATAGTATCCCACTATCAAAAGGAATAGGCTCACCGAGTTTATCGCCCATTAAAATCTCGACGCTTTAAATGCTGTTCTTCTCAACGGGGTAATAGAAAATCGGACTGAATACTTTATTTCCCCCAACGCAAGTGTTGATTATACGTAAACAGCGGCACAATGAATCGCCCACGAATTGAGGCTTAATGACGTCAGTGTAAAGGTAAACGTTTTTCGGAGCAGGAGTTATACTTCTCTTCCCTCGTTTACCACTCAATTTTGAGTAAGTTCCTTTAGCATTTCTGAATATGCTTTGTACGTCTGCATCATCAACTTCATCAGTCAGCGGAATCAGGAACACCGATAATAATTCCCATTCCTCTCTTATCTTTTTTATCTTGCACTAGAAAAACTCTCCAAAGTTATTTTAATTAAGTCTCCGAATGAGTCATAGACTCCTGGTGGTAGTGAATATGTGACACCCTTTACTCTTATTATGACTGAATTTGGTAAAACTCGTTCGATTACACCTACCTCACCATCCTGTATTACTAATTCTATGTACTGCTAATGTTCTACAGAACGAATTACATTGTTTACTATTATCCCTTATCCTGCAGTAAATGCCAAAGCAAAGGCAAAACATACGCTTCCGTATGTTCCTAGTGGAATCTCGAAGAAAATATATCTTTCTATCGCAATTTTGACTCGACCATCCCTGGGTCCGCCTTCTTCCCCTCGAACTATCCCATTCTTGTTTTGAGTCCTGTTATCTTTGAGAGTTGGAGCTCCCTCTTCTTCTCTATTAAATGGGTTTGGGGATATGCAGGACCTATCTTTTCTACTCCACTACCCCCGTCTTTGCGAGTTGGAGCTCCCTCTTCTCCTTCAATGAAATGGGTTGGGGATGAGCTATCTCTTCTAAATGAATTGACGGAATCGACATCTCTGCCAAACCAATATGCCACTCATCATTCTCTAAATCGATACGATGACTCAATTTTGTTCGATAATGAGCTATGGTATTTTGGGGAAAGAATCCGCTAGAGCTATCGCTTGCTAGCGTTAAGTAAAACTCGTTCCTAATTTGCGCATAGAAGAAGCCGCAACCCAAGAGTTTAATGATTGCGGGTGCCCCTGCCACTTTACGAAATATTCGATATTGCGACCGCGCCCTATACACCTCAAAATCTTCTCGATCCTGTATTCCGTCGCAGCAGAAACGTTCCCCTTAACCCTTAAAGTGCCGGGGAGCGCCTTCGCGCTCCTCCTGTCTCTCTCGAGAAGTGCCGGGAGCGCGATAGCGCTCCTCCTGCAATGTCACTCATGCTGATGCTGGTATTTCACTGATTGTTCACAGACTTGGCTTTCCCCTCCAGTCCCCATCCCCCTACCTTTCATTGTTATGCGTGTTGCGTTTCAGTGGAATATAAGGGGTATCATGGAAATAAAATTCACACATACTGAAGATAAAAAATGCCAATTTATCCTTCCACATCCAACACAAAGCCATTTCAACGCAAAATAAATACACACAATACAGAGCAATGGGCAAAAATTGCCAAAGGTAAAAAAGTAAAATAGATATTCTAGGAAGCGTCACGTCAATGCAGATTACTTATGACGCTTAAAGCAAAAATGCTACTGCAATTTTAGCATAGTACCTAGAAAATCGGTTGGCACTCAAAGGGTTAACTAACTCTTGCGCGTAAAAACTTCCGCTTATATCCTCACCATTCAAATGCTGCAACTTGTAAGTTGGTATTTCTCTTGTACTATCTATGTCCACCACTCTAAATATTTCTCTGGTGTCATTGGCAGGTTAACCTTTAGCGAACGGAAGCCGTTCTATGCTAATCCTCACGTGATCACCGATTTCAAATTTTGGATACTTTTCCACAACTTTTGTTTTTCTCCGGCTGGCGATCGCAAACGCATTCTTTGAGTTCACCTAGGAGGGTGCGATGCCAATAATCGAATGAACGCTATTGTTATAACTACTCAAGTTTTGGAAGCACATCGACGTAATTTTAAGTGGTGTATTTTGTAAAATACTTGTACATTTTAGTTAACAGAGTGCGATTGAATCGTTCCACGAGGCTAGCTTTTATGCCTGGAATATTGGTGGTGTAAAATTTCACTCCACGACGTGAGAGAAAATCTCTAAATTTAGCGTTGACAAATACACTTCCCTTATCTCTCTGAATTTTCAAAGACTTTCTCTCGAGAAATATATCCTCGAATGCATCGACTATTTCATCCGCTCGTTTACTCCGTATACCTCTTACCCATGCGTACCTAGAAAATAAGTCTATCACAGTCAAAATATAACAATACCCTCTTGAATTTCTTCAAACTTTGCAAATCATTCAAATCATATTGCCAGCAGTCGTCAATGTAGGTCACATGGTAGCGATTCCGAGGAAATGTTTTCCTCACCGGTCTATGGATAGTATACGCCTCCTGAGAATTTAACCACTCGCGTAATGTGTTTCTCGGAATCCTAGTAACTTTGTGTAATTTATCGAGTGTGGAAAAACCCGCAGGATGAGCCGGATCGTTGTGCACTGTCGATTACGTCGTTATCCAGTCTGGTCCGAATGATTTCCTTTTTCTTTTGTGCCCACTTCTTCTCGGCATTACTGTTGGAGACAGTAACTTTCTTTCGCGTTGCACCGACTACTTTCTTTTTCGTGTTTTTACGTCCGGTAGTTGTGACAGACTTTCCATCGCTCCTAGCCTTTCGTTTATGCATCCCCATGTCCTATCCAAAGCTGCGTTTGCTCGTTTCACCTCTGCTAGCGATTCCTTCAGTGCGTGAGACCCCTTCTCCTTCTCACTGCGTTGTGGTAAGGTTTTTACCGGTTTTTACTATCGGGATATGTACGAGCGTTAATGTGTGAAAGCGTGCTTAGATATTTTTCGAGTACCTATTCTCTTATACAAATGCCTCTTGTCTTCGTCCTTCAGCCCTTTCTTGGCCAACACACCTTTCATTTCCTTATCCAATTCGCTCAACCTAACTTTCATAAGCCCTCGCTCGAAGACTTCTGGGCTTACTAAGAGCATCTTACGCAAACTCATTTCCCCAATAGGCTACCGATGACACCGCTTGAAATTGATCCGAGTAATAATGGTGAAGACCACCTTTTTGTGCGAGAAGCGCGAGTTTTCTCTCAACACTCGTTCCCTGCGTTGCCAACTTTCTCAACGTATTACAATGTTTGGCTAGTTTTCGTTTTAACCTATTATCTATGTTATGATTCCCGTTTATGCTATTCAAACAGCAGTCGCAGATTGCTTTAATTAATCTGTCGTCGGAAGATTTCAGTATCACAGAGCGTAATTTCGGTTTTGCAGATTATTTTAACGCGTGGAGCAAATGCTTATAACTCTTTAATCATTTCATCGCGTACTGGCATGAAGATTACGGTTACGATGACTTCGTAGTCGTAGGGGAATATGCTCGTTCGAAAACGAAATCTATCGTCTGTGTTCTGCCCGAGGTCCAGGACCTAATAACCGAATGGATCTTCCGTCGATTCCCTATATACCCTTTCCAAATGCTGCGAATTTTTCGGATACTCCTGTTGTGTCAAATGACCGAATTGTAATTTATCTCGCAGATTTTTGAACGATACTACGTACTATTCAGCGAAATGTTTCTCGATTCTACGCTTTGGTAGAAAATATTCTGCGTGATTAAAAACACGGATATGTTAAAATGACTCCCTCTCGTGAACAGTTTGCACACGTCTTTACTATAAGCCCCTTCACTCATCAAATCATCGATAACGCACAAGATTGTAACACCTCCAAAGTCCTCAAAATACGGTATTTCGTGGTGTATGCTCAGTAGATCGTGTTCTATATCTGGCTCACTTCCTGGGCTGCAACACCATACTATTTCATCTGTCGTGACCTATCATACAAGGTAAGTTTTCAATGAACTTCGTCATGAAGGTGGTCTTTCCACACCCGGATGGACCCGCACAAAAATGCAAGTAAACGGATGTTTCCATACCTGAGTCATATGATTAGTACTAAACCATTTTCTACTCTGAAATATATTTTTAAACGTTTGTCATTAAAGTATTGATCGTAGAGTATTTTCCCGGAGCGCTTCCATCATTTCACGCGGGAGAATTTATTTATAATCATCTAATATGCAAATCACATTACTTTTGACTTTGATGTACCAGTTTATGTGGGCGGGACTGTGCGGACTGTCGTGAAAAGAATGGTTCGCATTGGCACGCTTTAGTACATGACGAGTAGTTTCCTTCAGACATAAACCAAATAACGAAATAAATTTATTTTTGATGGATCGGTAAACACTTATATCAATCCAATGTATATATTGCTTCGTGATTCATGTTTGAAAGGTTGAGTTCTCTCTCTCTCTTACCTCGAATACGCAACAATATAAGGAGCTTGTCTTACCTTGGAAAAAATATAGTGGATGCTACCTGGATGGTGGCTTGATCAAAACTAAGCCTTCAAGTATTGTCATCATCCATAAATGCCTCATCATACGTTCTCTTTCGTGGGATCCGCTCCCGCGCGCCAGGAAAAGGCCCGGTGTCCCGCTGGTTGCGGTCGTTTATAAATCCTCCGACCATTTCAACCAGCCCCACCTCGTTTGACCTCAAAGCCAGGAAAACCTTGCATTCGCCCACAGGAAGAGAAAAATTCACACCGTGGAAACAAGTGGCATCGTCCACGGGAAGACACAAATTTACGCCGTGATAAGACGGCACTCGTAGCGAAAGGAAGTTAAAAACGTCTTCATAACGAAGTTCTTTATTACGAAGTCCTGATTTTTCAGTCCTGTGAATTTCGTTATAAGGACAGTCTACTGTATAAGAGCATTGTGCAATTTCAATCACTCATTTGAGTTGAATTTGAGTAGCAAAAATAGAAGCAATATGTATGGCGACCAATTCGGTTTACTATTATGAATGTATATTCAATGTTCATTGTTAACTATCACGTATTCAAGTCACAATAAAATTTCTGAGTAGCATGTTACTTCGGTCTTTCCCTTATAATTTTATCATTTGTCATTTTTATCAACAGAAATCATCAGCTTTTTGATAAAACTATGCCATTGGTACGACAGTAAGTATTTAAAATACAATAAAATCCGGTCATAACTCAAGTCTCAGGGGATAGAAGTACACCCACACAAAAGGCAATTTGCTCTATTTCAAGGAGGAAGAAGAACCGTTACAATTTCTGTACATACTCTTAATAGAAGCTGTAAGTAAAAACACATGGAAAGTGCACATAAATGCATACAGACATACCTAATTCATTGTTTCACCTTCACATATTTTTGTTTTGGCCTCTGAGTCTAACATCCTATGCATAGGAACATAGACTAAGAATACATTTTTTATAGGGAGAATAACCGGTTGAAGCCGATCTAGATTTCAAATCTTCAAAATTCTGCTTTGCTTTTCCATAACTATACTGTTCACACACTCTCTCCATTAATTTATCACCTATGTAAAAGGGCCTTGATTACTACACATATTCTGGGTGACACACCAAATTCCCATGGTCAATTGAAGGTCTCCATTCAGGAAGACTCATACAGATGAAACATGAAAACTTGGTTGAACAAGATTCCTATTGGTGATCCAACTCAAGGGAGCCAAACTCCCTCAAAAGCTATAGCACATAACCCCCCCCCAAATTCCTATTCCCCCATATATTACTGTTATTCTTTCAGCTTATTTGTTATAAATTGGAATAATACATAAATTTAAATACCTAATAGTATCATTAAAAGGAAATATTTAAAAAAAGAAAAGGATTATTAGTTAGAACGTCTTTATTTTTATCCTAGAAATCCTATCCTATATATAGGCCTATCATATATAAGAGGGTGAGTCAATAAATAAGTCGCAAAACTGAATTGAGGCAAAAATAATTAAAGTAACTTTCTGACATTTATTTCACTTTCCCACATATTCACCCTGTACATTCAGGCACTTATCCCATCTCTTTACAAGTCCTTGAAAGCCAGCAGCAAAGAAGTCCTTTGGTTGCTGTCGCAGCCAACGTGTAACCTCATAGATTACAGCATCATCTGTATCAAAATGACGGCCAACCAAATGATTTTTTAGGGACCCAAACAGATGAAAACCACTGGGGGGCTAAGTCGGGACTGTACGGTGGATGTTCCAAGCGTTCCCAATGAAATGTTTATGACTGATTTTGATGATGAAATGCTGACATTTGCGACTTATTTATTGACTTACCCTCGTATATCACTTACACTTATCACTTACATAATATTTACTTCCTTCTTTCACGAAATTTTTTTCCAAATCTTACCACCCTGCCCCAAATATAACATTTAGAATTGCACAGAATATGTAGGCATGTCACTCTCATTATCCAGATTTTTTAATTTAGTTTGGTTCATTTTTCCACCTTTGTTATTAAAATAATTTTTCCAAATTTCCCCACCCCAAATTTCAAAGGTGCAACTTGCGCCATATTACCCCCGGATAGGAACTCCTGGTCCATTCAGACATCAGCACCCCATGCCAATTAAAATGAGTATTAAATGCCAATTACAGTGTAAATTGTCTGTAGTAGTGAAGTGGAGCAGTCATACCAACCATACAACACTGGACCAGCTTTCAAGGCCTACCGTTAAGGCAAATGTCACCATCACCATGACACTATAAAGGATGTGTAGTACACGACATGATTTTCAATGTTGTTCAATCTGATGAAATCCAGCAAATCTATTGTCAAATATTTAGAAACTCAACTGAGTGTCTCAGAGCAATTTCAATTTAGCTCACCATTGTGAACAATAATAATACATGATATACATTTGGGTGTATATCTATGAACCATTTTGTTGATTCAAAATCAGTTCTTCATGGAATTTTGACATCAAGGGATGAGGAGGAAAAAGTGGACCTAGTGAAGAGTTCAGACTAATGCAGTCATTCCCAACATGATCCAGATGTTAAAATAAATCGCCTCATAGCTGGGAGAAGCCCAGTCAACTAAAAAGAAATTACTAGTTCTTAGCTTTCAACTGTGGCAGGAGGCTGAGATTGACAGCAGGATGACAGTTCTGGATGGAAACAGAATTCCTCAAGCATTAGTTGAGTTCTATCATGAGCATATGGTAGTGTAAAATGCTCTTTTAGCCATAAGGGTACAGAAGGTACCTACTCATGGGAAAAGCCAGAAAACAGAAACTGTACCTGCTTATGCTGTTCATGAACAAAAATCTTTCAGTACAGAGAAGGCACATGGGCTACCATTGGCATACCTCTTTTCCTAAAAAATACCTTAAGCTCATTTGTACTGCCTGCAAACAAAGCATTCATCTTTATGCAAAGCACATAGTGAAGTATCCAATGGGTCTTCTAAGCAAGCTTGGATGCCATTTTCGGCATTATCACTGTACACACAATGATGCTTACTCCAACCAATCTTACTGTTCAGACACATATAGAGCAACGTATCAGATCAATGATTTTCCAGTTGAATTGGAATATAAGGGAAACATTGTAAAAGCTACCTGGGAGCAGATGTATACAATGGCTAATTTGCATCATCTAATTTTCATGGATAGATGCTCGTGATACTGTAAGGAAAATGGAAAACAATAACCCAGGGGAACGTGGGAAAATGGGAGAAAAGGATACCAGACTGGAATTCTTATAATTTATTCATTGAAAAGCAAGACAGAAGGAAAGAAGCCAGCCACAAAGAAAGACGAAATGGACTGGAAAAGGCAACTGGAGAACTTTCAGCTTGTTCTCTCACACTTCGAAAATTAACATGCTTTGCCAGCTCAAATATAGAATGAAAAAAAGGAGTTTCACATGAATGACGCATGGAAATACAATTAATGAAAAACATTACCAACAAGAATAGTGCAGATTACCCTAAATAGAAGAAAGATCTGTAAAAGCTAGCATAGAGAGGATGAATATTGGTTGTGTGTAAGAGAAAAACAAAGGGAACTAGCAGGTGAAAGCAGAATACATGAGAAAAAGAAGCGATTCACCAAGGATTTGTGCCATGGCTAAAACCTCTAAAGGACAAGTTATTCTCATATATTTTATCCTGTGTTGGATGAAAATGATCAAAACCTCTAACATCTAGAAAAGGATATGACTAGGGATGGTCTGATCGGATCTGCGGATCCAAATATTACAGTAAATCAGATATGCATCAGAGAGTTTTAAGAGATTGGCTGTCGTCTGCTTTCTGCCGAACAAATAAAATGCTGTTGATGTACTACGTTCGACAATCGGCTTTTGGTGAATGTAAATCAAATTCACCTTTTATTATCCATCTTATTATTCTCAAGAATTAAATCCCAAGATGTGGTATAACAACAGACATTGCAAAATCTTGACTACAATCAAAGATTAGTATTAATGTGGCATCAACATTGTCTTTATTTTAATATTAAAGTTTAACATTTTTAAACTTGATGTTGTTTATTTTCAATAAAGTCTCCAAGGCTTATATTCTGTTATCATTTGTGAATTGTATATACCTTTGAAGACATCCTAGGATCCAAAAATAAGAACTGAGATCCGGGATCTGAAATGAAGGATCCGGATCTGGAAAAAAACCTAGATCTGCTCATCCCTAGATATGACAGTATAATTAATGTTTCTCAGGAGACCTAAACACTGGAGACATTCAAAGAGGTAAAACAAAAATTACTCATTTTTGCATGGTCAAAGTTGTGAGCAGAAATACAGTGAAGTAGGTAACGTTGGCAACACAAAAAATATGAATGTTGAGAGATGCAAGCAATAACTATGGAGCTTGTTTCCCCATGCTTTCAAAATGAATATTAAGTCAAATAAAGGTGAAAAGATGAGCAGGCAGTCCCCGGGTCACATAAGAGATGTGTTCTGACACTCACTGAATAACTGAATTTGCCCGGGTAAAAATTACACTGGAACTCATTCTGTACCCTCGAGATTTCAGTTGATGCTGAAAATTACAGATTAATTTATGGAGAAATTTTGTTCACCTCACTAAATTAAGAACCTGTGAGTTTCCTTCACTTAAAAAAGAGAATGTGAAAAATGCCTCAAGTTGCATCATGTAAATTCCCGATTGACATGTTTTATGACTGAATTGAAAAAAATGCACCAGTTCATGAAAGCCCAGTATCTTAGTGCTACTTCACAACCAATACCAATTTTCCTATCTTCACCACCTCAGATTCGCCAGCCATCACCAACATTCTTACACATCCCCCACATGAACTCCTTGAACAAAGGCAACCATTCTTTGCATTCCATAACTAATCTTTTTCAGTAAGGTACCCCCTTTACATGTACACATTTACATTGGCCAAAGCTTGAGTAGCTTTCAGGCTACCAGTGCCAATAATAAGAAAATTTAGTTAGTCCAGGGTCAAAAAAAAAGATTTTAGGTCACTACCTGCTTTAGCATACATATCCATAAAAAAATAATGCATGCTAACAAATATTTGCGAGTGATATATCAGGGATAGAAGAATAACCCATCTATAAAAAACAAAGGTTTAAGAAGTAATAAAATAGAGGTGCAACTTTTTACCATGGCCTGAAAATTTACATGGGAAATAGAAGAGGCCAGGAGAGTACCTAATTTCATGGGATTGAATAACAACAAAGCAGTTCCTCTGAATTTTTTCCACGGTTGAGTTTGAAGACATTTATGATTGAATTACCATTTGGCACTGATGAGTCATGCAACATCATTGTTTTAGCTTTGAGAAAACAATTAATTTGCTAATACCGCACATAATTAAGTCTTCCTGTTTTTCTTACCAAAGATGAAAAGATTGAATGGTAACACATCTTGAACACCATCAAACTCACCCCCTCAGTCAGTGATGTTAGACCATGCCCAGGATATTCTTTCTTAAGTGTCCCACTTTGTATAAAAGTTATATGAATGGTATGACAGCATCCCTCATTCCTCCAAAGGACATTACAGGATAAATTCTTCCAACCTCACTCCAAGAGACTCATGATAATCTGTTCTCAGTAGAGTACCTAAATCATCCACAGAAGTCATTTTCTCAAGACTTGTCTGAATATTAGCTCCCCTTTTTTGGACAACATATCAGCCATTAAAAGTGACGGTGGGGCTATTATTAAGCACTGCTAATGTGATTGCCAATATTGCACTGTTAAATGCATCAAAAAAAGGAAATCCTGAAAAATATATGCAAATATACAACATATGTTACAATAAACACAGTAATACTGCCAAAATTATTTTCAATGTTACAGCTATTTCATTATATTCTTTCTGATAAATAGTAGGACATTCTTAATAATAACGGTAATTAGATATTAATTTTTCCCATATGTGAGTCTAAGAAAGCAAGGGTGTTAGTGGTTAATAATGGTACAGGGGCTATATTCAGTCAAATACCATAAATCACCCTGGGGAGCATGATAGTCCACGACTAATGCACATTTGCGATTCAACCCTTAACTATGTATTTGTATTCTGAAAAAAATTTATGGGCAAAAAGTCAGGGGTCAAACTATACTCCAGTAAATCACACTTTAGATACTTCCGGATCTCAGATCAAGAAATTGTAGTATCTCAAACCTATCGTTGATATCATATGCTAATTTAAAGAGTTGGTCAACAAACAAATATAATTGAAGCCAGGGGTACAAATACTGAAAATAGTAGTGCAGAGTGTATCAGTAATTCAGAAATACTATGATGCCATGAGCAGTAATAATAAAGATTATTCAATTTCTTTCAACTATTAGCTTTAGGATAAAAAAATTAAGTGCTCGCCATAGCAAAAATCTTGAGTTCCTAAATATAGAAATAAGAAAAAATAGAGGCATAGAAAATTATGGTCAACAACTTAATAAGGCGAGCAAAATACCTGCACTTAAAAAGAAATAAGATTTCAAACAATGCACAAAATATGTATAATTTATCTGGGCAAAAATGGTATTTGGTAATTATACTCTCAAGCTGAAGAACTTCATTAACTAGGTGAGCTGCTATGTTACCTCATCACCGAAAGTGATCAATGTAGGTTTTTTCATCAAGTTTAATAGTCCCATACCACTTTTAACTTCAATTACTCTTTTGTGCAGATGATCATTGATATGCCATCTCAGAAAACCCCTATCTGGTATATCAGTGGTGTTTGCACATGCATTTTAAACATATAATTTAATCAAGAGAAATCCCTACACAGCCAAGGCTAAAGCAAAGAATAAACACACCAAATGATGGAAAGTAAGACCACATGGTTAACTGAATAATTTATTGGTATTTGACATGCATTAAGCAACAATCTGAACACACCCCTTAAGTCCTATCAATCCCATCATTTTATTCAAACATATTATCATAAGCACAGAAATTGCAATCCTTTCATAGCTAATGCCCGATTTAATGTACCTATTTATGACAAAGATGATGCATTCATTTAATACAAAGTGTCGGAAAATTATCCTCTAACAGAAGTATTCTACTAATTAATTTGCTTAACCATTATTGTAAGATGATCAATCAGGACAGGTGAAATATTTAATTAAGAATTAATTATGTTCATAAAATCCATGAACTTCAACCACATATAAAGCCAAAAAATTGTTAGTTTTTTTGTGACTGCAATCTACAAAACATAACTGCAGTGGCACCTGAAAGTAATGATTTAACTGGAATATGACTCATGATAAGGAGATACAGGTGCCACAATAACACCATATATAAACACTAATGAACGACAAATCTTTTCAACAACTGAGCAAATTTATGTAAACAATTATTTTAAGAATGAACATCAAAAGATTTTCCTTAAAAATAACTTCAAAGCTAGCTATTGCACTCACTATCACAATATATTTCACATTAAAGCTGGTCCTCTTTTCCGTATGGACAACAGTTTCCTAAATTAGATTTAAGAAGCCTTTGGATAGTCTGTAAAAAGTTCAAGATGCTGAGCAGCATGCCATATATGATACTGGATACATGTTAAAAAGTAGTAAACATGGTGCTGCTTACAGGAATAAATACTGGGTGGAATGACTCAACTGTCGGGTTAGAGAGCCCAATGAAAAAATTTACATCATACTCAAATGACAAGAACAGGTGAAGGTATAAGAACCTTCTCTTTAACACTTGCGCACCATATAACCCTGTAGAAAGCCCACAATGTCATCAATATTAATATGCTCTGCTCAAAATAAGTTCTAAGAGTTGCCTAATTACAACACAAATTACATCCAGAAATTCTATGTGACATGACATAATTTATATGTAAAGCAAAACTGTTAGGAACCCTTAAGCTTTTTTGAACACCCATCACTCTAGTGCTGAAATAAGGAAAAAACACGACATGCTCCAAAATGACGCAAGCCACCAAATATAGAAATTCAGATGGTTACATAATTAATTTCCAATTTTTATTGGTCTAATGGCAAGAGTTACATAACCAATAGTGAATGGTTAAAAGAAATTGCCATTAACAATTTATCTTACTGTTCAGTAAAATATGGGGTGAATGGTGTAGAACAGGCAGAATGGTTAATTTAGTTCAAACTTATAACTCATTTATTGACTCAGAGAAATTCCTAAACATACACACTTTAATAACCAAAACAAACAATACACTTGTTATTAACATCTGTAATATGGAAAGAACACGAGACAACGTGCAATTCTAAAACTGTCTTTTTACGCCTGGGATTGTATATTATTGCCCTTAACACTATATAATAGCAGTAGTAAAACATCTTTCATTTGAATCTTGTCTAAAACGTACATACTACCCATTTCATGTTGAAACATCTTTAAAACTGGATTTTCATCTCGTCATGAAGGATATGTCCACCTAGAAATACTTGAGCAATCTCTTGGCACATCATATATCTTTTTTTTATATTTTTCAGTTCCACCAGTATACTTAACTTCAATCCCAAGGATCCCCATCCATTCCAACAAAAATCTACTTCTTCAACAATACTTTTGTACTTTTAGTCTTCTAAAAACTTCAATCCAATAATAAACCAACATCATTCATGAAACATTTCCAAGAAATATGCATATAAAAGTGTGCATGTTATGGTCTGAACACTTGTTTCAGCAACCATATTCATTAAAATATTGAATATTATCAAAACCAACACTTGCTTTTCATGGGGCTCATGTCTAACTGGTCAAACCCTGAGTTATCCATTATATTCCATTTAAAATACACACCTCATGGTTCAACTAAAACATAACAAACAGAATTACCAGACCAATATCGAAAATGTCACAGGAAGAAATGGGTAGTAGCACACTATAGGGAAGCAAAGCACTAATAATATGGAATTCTCTTTCATGTTGATTTGCCCTGTGACTCAGATTTATCAGTAAGTTTGTGATAACATTTTGTCAATAAAAAAATCGCTCCCCATCCCCCCCCTCAAAAAAGGGAGCCCATCTTGTTAGCTTGCACATTTATTCACTCAATGGCATCCACTTTAAAAACTTGAAATGGACTTCAATTAACATGCTAACATGATGAAAAGCCGTTTTTACAAAAATGACTAGCAACCAACTCCACAAAATATAAGTTAACACCCTCATTCCCCATATACAACATTATTACACAAATTATCTCTGCATCAACTATCCCTATGAAAAAAGTTAAACGCATAAAAACAATACTGCTTAGGATATGACAATGTTGAAAGACTTAGTATACTTAAAACTACTCTTTTAATATGTTGTAGACCCTGTTCATTAAAGGCTGGACTTTTCATAAATACTTTCATTAAATGAAAACAATAAATTGTTCTTAATTTATTTATATATCCAAGATGTTGCAATAACCTACCAGTCCTGGTCATGTAAACAATAGCTACAAAATAAGGAAAGATTCCTTATTATGGGTAGAATAATATGAGTACTCAAATCCTGGCTGACTCAGCCATAATATATGCAAATAAGAAGAGAGGAAATCTGTTACAGGGAGGTGTTGCCCCTGTAATATAAGGAGTGCCTGGCCAAAACAGGCACAATTTCCTGAGTTTTACTGCCACATATGGCCGATATGACATCCACAATAAAAAATATACACTGGGGTCATGAGGGCATATTAATAGGATGTCTAATGGTAGTTGGGAGCAATTGAAATAATAGTGAAGGGGAGGTAAGGGGAGATCTAAAAAGAGTCATAAGGTGACAATAGCTTGCATGGTCTTAGTGTACTGAAAAAACTGGGCTTAAAAGGGGTAGGGATGAGGGTTGTGCCACAGTTGTTGTTTAACAGGATGCACCCCACAGAGGCAAGATAAAAAAAATTACCCTCCAGAGTACTTTGGCACAGAAGTTCTTTTCTGCATTACCCCTATTGAATTATTACAGCCAACACAGTCAGCAATTAGTTTGGCACGATATTTATCAGCTGGATTTACCTTAGTATAATTAACAAGAGAAAACTTCTATTACATTAACCATATATTATTTTTCAGAAACATGACCCTGATCAGTAAACCATCCTTAATCCTGATCACATGCTGACATCAGCCTTAAGGCCACACAAATCCCTTCATTAAAAATATACAATGGCTAATGCAGCCACACTTGTTATACACATACTCAGCACTGACAATGTATAACATCATGGATTAAAATGTACCAGAAAATATGACATGAAAATGAAATTATACATTACTTTTGATAAATTTCAATATTGTAACTATAATTTAAGGAAGGATAATAGCTTACTCAACTTCCAGTACAAAATTTTTCAAGATGATGTCACATCAAGTATAAATAATATTGAAGAAATGCATACCAACTGCAGTACATAATTAAGGCCCCTTTGCACCAAAAATATAAATTTCAGAACCCAGATAATAGTTATTGCTCTGAGAACTGTTAATTTACAAACTCATCATATGTCATTTGCATGATGATTTTAACACACAAGAAAACAATGAATAGTTGTATACAAGAGGGTGAAAAGGATGGATTACCTAAATAGGGAGGCCATTTCTACAAATTCCTGCATGTTTAAGTACACAGCTGGATTAAATATATTTCAACTACAGCTCGTAAAAAAAGTGATGAATGATGGATCCTGATATGCCATAATTTCTTTATATATCCATTCACTGGAATTCTTCTAATATTTGAATTTAGCAAAGAAAACAATATAAAAATAATATTTACATAAAAATTATTGTACATTCTAAAGATTTTAACAACAATAAAAACTGAACAATTTTCATTTGTATCTCTTAGAGACTGTCTTTTTTTAAGGATATATTTATGTATAACTATCATATGCCAATCTAAATTTTTTTTTCATTTCTAAAATGAGATTTTTACTTAATGGGCCCCTGTGCATCCAGATGCACTCACATGTCTTGGGGAACAGGTATGTCAGAACATTCTTGAAAACAAAACCTGAAATTCCAAAAAAAAATTCTTAAAAATCACAATGTATAACTGCATGGCATTAACATAAAGAAAGCAAGGCACTTAAGCAAGAAAAAAAATCCTGGAGATTGTCAACATCATCTCTTTAAACAGACATAGCATTTCATTAAAGCTCAAAAAAAAGTAAACACCTAGTCTGATTAGTTCAAACAAAAAAGAACTCCAAATTTCCAAGTAGGTGATGCAATAAATTTCTTGTTAATATATATATTTTTTCCATTCCGCTATACATTAATGGAAGTTCATACACCAACACCATTCTCTGAGACACTATTCCACAATTCAGTTCAAATGAGAAGAGAGTAATAACGCATCTTAACAGGTTTAACGATATGTTGACCGGGAATATCAAACATTTACCTTATAAATAAGGTAACCTATCCCTTCCCAGATAAAGAAAAATCTCTTCTCATTCTTTCAGGCTTTATCAAGTCTCCTCTTGCAAACAATTTGCATTAACATTACTGGTTGGTGAATCACAGCTTTCATGAAGTTAACATCACATACTTTAAGAGACCATTATTTTGTACCATGTTTCCCACAGGTGGTCACCATGAATTTTCCTTTTACACGGAGACACTTGCAGGTTTATTTACTCGATGATGATAATGCAGCAATGCCTCTTATTCACCGCATGTTTTAAGGAAATGAATCTAGCACTGCACCTTCAAACAATTCCTCCTGTACAAAATGACAATGATGCAGAGCACACTTCTAATCACAGCTACTAAGGGCTTGTCTACAATGTCATTTTGACACTGGCTCCCTAGGCATAGTAAAATAGTGCTGTACAATATTATTAGATTTTACACAGGATCTTACTAAACAGTCAAGCAACTGGATACATTTCCAATAAAGATGTTCACACAAAATAAATTCCTAGAACCTAATGACGTTTCATGATGTGTGAATACAATACTTTCCTTATTAAGAACAATGCATGAGCAATCAACCATAACTGGCTTATTACTAAAACGAATATTTGGCACAATATTTGGCAAGGAGCTAAAAATACGCACTGTATAAATGCCCTACTTATTCAAACGGAATTCAAAGGTTATTAACGATTAGTATATAATGGCTTCATTTTATAATGGCAAGGTCACACAGGTCTACAAAGAAATAAGAAACATAAATCAAGCAGGTCCGTAAATACAAAAAATGTGTAAATAGGTGTAGAAAAATGTTAATTATAAGGTTGGTATCAATTGTGTAAGGTGGTGAAATACACGGTAATCAAACCCATCAAACTACAAAACATCAAGAAAATTTTATATTCAATGTGTGAAAAGTGCTAGGGAGAGAATTTTAGGAGCAATACGATTAAAATGAATGCATAGGGTAGTAGTAGATGAATATCAAGCTGATTCAATCCTATGATTAGAAGGTTCAAAATGGTATGGTTTCATCAAACAACATAAAGAAAAGGAAATAGAAAATTCTTTACAAACATGTCACGGGGTATTAAATCCCCATTATTATCTTCCTAATTATGAGCCAGCTATTAAAAAAATCACAAATCTTTGGTTTGATCCCTTTACCGTTCCAATATGTTCATATTCCACCCTGCCTTGGTTCACAGGTGCCACAATCACAAAAGCTCTAAGGCCCAAGGACAAGGCCAGTGGAAGTCAAAGTCAACCCTATTAAACAATCACTCTCCCTTATTCATACCATGAACAAGTTTTGGCACTTTCAAGTTTACTGCCAAACTGTCTTTTTAAAGTTATTGACCATGGTTTCCCCAAATGGATTTCAGACCACACTTAAATAATGACCAAAATACGTATTGCTGATATTAATGAATAGGAGCTTTGACAATGTGATTTGGTGCAATATAGTGATATCCCGGCATGGCCATGGCGGCTGTCTCCACAGATATCCTACAAAGACAGAGAAAAGAGGAGAAACACAATAGATGGAGAACAGATTCCACCAATTCGTAGAGCCCAAGAAAAAGCACTTATCAAAAACAAAAACCTGAAGAAACCTAAAACATGACTGTTTACCACCATGATAAATTAAGAAACTTGAGAGAAAAGAGAGAGGAGGCGTGATACAGTGAAAAATACCCGGTACTTGAATTAACAGCATTCAAAAGTTCTAATGCAAATAGCTACAGATCATTGCATGATTATGAAAGGATCCTTCCATGGTTAATTATTAAGACTAATCTCAAACTCTCAATTTACACACCAGATGTGTACGGAAAGATATGAGGCATTAGGCATTGGCTGAGTCAAGCACAATGGGGCACCCAAAATTTTATGGAAAAGGCATTTCCTGAAAAACTAAAATTATAACAAAAGTAAACTCAATATATTTCTCGGGATAATTTCAATAAATGTTTCCAGCACCCCTGCCAATGACCACAGGACTAACAGACCACAACAAAGCAACACGAGAAGAAAATTTTGATCATTTAACATTTGTAAACACACATGACCAAGTCACAATTTTTCCATTCAACAATTCTTCCCTCTTCGGCTTCCCATGAGGACTTGCCAATTACCTGATGCCAATTTGTTCCTAAATGCTCCATTTTTGTAGTTAATTCACTCATGGTGGTAAATGAATAATATGGGGTAGAGGGATTTGCAGAATCAAGCCTTATCAAATTCATAAGAATGGTGAACTATTTCACAGCAACTTATTAACATTCTGATAAGACAAGATTCTTCAAGAACTAAAACACTATGTACTCTTCATAAACATACACACATCTATTGTGTTCATTTATAATACAGAAATATGCCAATTACAATTAGGGTTTTATTTCTCTGAAAGGCCAAGACAGGAAGTTAACATCTGTTTTCAAAAATCTTGGCAGAATAGATATTGATGTCCCTTTAGAATATAATCATTTCAAATGTCAACAATAGACATTAAATATAAAAATGAAGAGATGTGCTCTATACTACCAACAGTCAAAAATGCTATATCAAATAGTTGTATTTCTTCAAATTTGATAACATATAATTTACATTTCACTATTGTTTACTTCTGTTTTTGTATCAACTAACTTTTTAGAAGGAAATCCTAAATTAAAACTAGACTTATTGTCAGTATATTGAAAACATTTAGCATGAAAATTTTTCTTGGTTATGCAGTCTACATAAAATAAAACTTTTCGGTTTACTCTAATGCAAAATCCTTTATTGACTGTTTACAACATAAAATACTAGAGCAAGTCATATTTGTTCCCAATATTTAACAGCTGCAAACTATGTATTTGCAGCATTTGGTTCTTCATGACTCCTATTAGGAGAAAATCAGAGTCAAAAAACTGATACAAAATATTTGTAAACAGAAACATCCACACTGATGCACTGAAAAAAACAAAAACGATAAAACTTCATAACATACTGGAAAATTTAAAAATTTTCCCTATTTTTCAGTTATGGAATTTGAGTCAATGGATGAGTAAGATGGAACAGAAGCTTTAAGTATTTGATATGTTATTAATTTTTCTCCAAATTAATGATAATTTAATGGTTCTAGGTTGCTGTTTCCACACTTTTTCATTCTCCAGGTCCCTCACACCCATAAAAATTCACAACAATGTGTGACAATAGTCACAATTTAATCATATAGATGAGATGTCCAAATATAATATAATTTAAAACCAGTCCTTATCAAACATCTCACAATTCTTCCTAGAACTCATACTTCATATACTTTCCTCTTTCAGAGGCTAAAAAAAACTATAAAAAGTAATGACAAGTAGTTGCAAGATTGCTTACAATAATAATTACCTATCAAGTTATATTGCAGAAACTATGAAAACAATGTGCTGTCACATGATCAGTCCTAAAGAGAACCTGATTTATCTAACTCACAAATTACATGTCAACACAATAAACCTGTCACTAAACACGATGATACCAATGTCCTACAATTGTACCTATTTCAATGATCAAGACATGATGATATTATATCTAATAGAAAAAATGATATAACACTGACAATGTAATCTTTAGCAAACTTTTAACTTCTTTCTTGGGCCTCTTCGAATCCCACATTGCCTATACCTGCTTTTTCTGATTACTTCATCACCTTATAAACATGTAAGAGATAAAGAGGAGCTGAGCAAGTCAACAATAAAATGATTTTTCAATTCATATTTAAAAAAATCATTCCTCCTAACATCCAATTATAAAACAGAAAAAATCAAAACTTCTGTTTTATCTTGCTCCCCCCAATAAGATAAAAAAAATTAACTAATAAGGAGCAAATTTGCTTCTCTCAGATTTGATTTTAGCCCCATTAGTGCTAGGTTCAGTGCCTGCACCAGCCCCTCCACTAGCTTGGTTCCTCAGCTTAGGGGTATAGGTTTTGTGGGAGCGGTGGACACCAGTGGTCTGAACTGGGCTGGGTCCGCCCCCACCCCCACCCCCTCCTCCCAGCAGGTCCGAAAGGCCCCCGAGAGCACTCAGGCTGGAGAGGGCGTTGAGGGCGCCAGGTTTGGTTAGCAGCTGGGCGAGGGGGATGGCACTGGCCAGTGGGGAGGTGGTGGTGGTGGATGGGCCACCGCTACTGCCGGAGGTGGTGCCGGAGTTGGAGCCTGTTCCGCCGGTAGGGGATTGGTTTTTTTGGGCCTCAAGGTTAGCTTTCTGCAGTTCGATGCTGGGGAGTAGAGAGAAAGACGGGAAAACTGGGAATTAACAAGGATAAAACACTGGCAAAACGTGTACAAAAGTAGTAACACAAAGGATTTTCTGGATTTGGTTCTCTTGGCAGTAAAAATAAAACTGGACAAAGTAAAAAATGGTTTTGTGATGGTAGGTAGGAAGGTTTTGTTTAGATTTAAGGCTTAAAAGCTCACGTTTTTCAAGAACTTCCATTACCGCAATTCAAGTTTTCAATACTGATGCTGAGTTGAAGAATGCTCACAAAATAACAATAAAATATTTATATATTTAAGCGTAGGTTAACATGTCTTTTGACTTTCAAAAACAACATTTTTTTATAAAGCAAGAATAACATTACAAGATAGCCGTTTCACCCAAGCTCCCTCAAAGGTTTATTACTTTCTAAGAAAAACTACCGGATTTGACGAAAAGCAGTAGTTTTTACTAAAGGTAATAAAACTTTTAAAATTTGATTTATACTGCAGCCTTCTTGGCCTGCCATTACATAAAATTACTTTATAAAGCCATATTCCAAGTTTCTAGAGTATTTAACGAATTCGAAAGGCACAAATCTATTCTTTTCTACTAAGTTCTTTGTTAACATTATAAGGCATGCCTTCATAGAAATTGCACAAGCAAAAGTAATTGATGGCTACATTTATTTAGTAAGAATTTAAATGGAAAGGAGGTAGCCAAAAGTTCAAGGTTGCAGGCATGTGCAGGATGTGGGGGTTGCATCGACATCAGAAAAGGCTGTATGGTAAGAAACCAAGCCTGAAGAAGAGGAATAAGTTAGGAATGAGTGGAACAGGCCCGAGAGGGAGCAGGATTAATCAAATGCTGTGCCTGGGTACAGGACACTGTAGTGACAGGACATGGAGTTGGCAGCGCGGCGGTAATGGTCATTAGGGTGAGGTTAAGGAAATCCTGAAAAAAATAGGACTGAAGATTCCACCATACCCACCCATTATTCAAACCCACCCTGCTGGAAAAGAAATGTGATGCTATTTACTCCTGCATAATAAGCACCACATGTAGCAATACATATGTAACGTATATGACACTGCTCGGCATGTGAGGGAGGATGTGTTCCTGACAGGCATTTTCCTAGGAGGAAATATATTAAATGAAAATGAGATAAAATGTGCAAAAGTAAATAATTTTAATTACCTCATATTGATCAGGTACTGTGCAAGAGCTACTGAATCTGGGTTTCCAGTGATGGTGATGGTCCTATCTGTGGTACCACCTTCCCTTTCTTCACAGTTAGATATGCGAATCATTGCTCCACTAATTTGCCTGTAAAAGTTTATATTCATTAACACTTGCTCACCGAAGAAGAAAAACGAGCACTAATTTTTAATCATGTTACCTTATCTCAGCAATTTTGGTGCCACCCTTGCCAATAATGCAGCCAATAAGCTCATTAGGGACGGTCATTTCATGTGTCTGAGTTTGTGACCCAGCAGCTGTTCTGTTTTGATTGTTGGCACGTAGTTGACTCCCAGCAATGGCAGCTGCCTCTGAGAAAACAAAACTCCATTAAATATTCTGCGTCCACAATAGTCTACTATGCAGGACAGGACAAGAGCATCACGCAATTATTAAAATTATGCAAAAGTAACAAAAGTTCTTTACCTGCAGGATTAAGAGCTCCAGAATTGTTGGTGCCTAACCCACCAAGACCAAGGGCAGCTAGTCCAGCGAGAGGAGTATTTCCAAGCTTTGAAATCTGGAAGTACATAAATCAACAAAATGCACCCTAAAGTGTACAGCTCATATTCCAGTCCAACATTTAACTGAAACTACTCTATCTCATCTTTACTTTACAAATCAAAGAACAAAATAAAAAAGACATCCAAACACTACACTATCTTAAAAAAGGAAAATTAAACAACACAATACATTTTACTTGCTATATAACCTATGTCCCTATGCTAGCTACCCTGTATGACTTCATTAACAATAGTAATGAGGACTCATTAGCAGTAATTGTAATAAGGTTCTTTATTTCATTATCTACAAAAAATACCTTCTTATTTTAAAACTTAACCTGCAGGTTTTTAAGCTCAGTACATAGTATTTCATGCAAATCCCACCACAAATACTTTTGATTATAGTAACTTAAACAACATTCCAAAAGGTATGGCAGGTACACATTCCAAAACTACCTTTTATTGGGTTTCCAAACACTTGCCAATGTTGTTACATAATTCAAACTTACAACACAAGTGCCTATGTCAAACACACGGTTCATAACCTACTCTTGGCATCTTTTGATGGAGGGAAGGGTGAGCTGCAGTGGATTCTGGAAAGGATACTTTGTGAACAAGGTGTATTATCAAGGTCTTGTAGAATAATTATTTTGTCGCCAGGGTAATATAAAAACCAATTTTCAATGATACATAGGAGATTATATAAAAACTTAACACTTATTATACTCAATAATGCCTGTAAATGTTCACACAGCATAACAAAATTGCCAAATTATAATGAACAAAACTCAGGAGCTTTAATGATACCAGATGAAAGCTAAATTAAACTTAAAAAAAGGAAATGAATCTTGTGGAGGGATGATGGTAAGCTGGAAAACTAATCATAAAACAAAAATTTCTCTACTGGATGAGATCAAAAACATTAGCATCAAGGGAAGGGAAAATATAAAAGCGTGTGTGAACAGTTACAGGTTTTCTAATAAGAAAATAGCTGCCAACACGCCTGGGGGGCCCCGTTGGGAAAACAGACCCCTTCCCATTACATAACCGCCCACTATCTGAGAACAAGTTACACAGACCATTTCCTAAGGTGCGCACAATTTAATTTCCAAATTCGAATTTAGAAGATATATAAGAAGCCATGCAAAAAAGTTATAATTTGCTTAATATATTTTCAAATTCAATGGGATTTAGCATACTGTCAGGATTTTCTTCAATTCAGCTCATTTATTAAGGAGCAAAAGGTATTTGAGAAAAGGCATGCTCGGTCATAGGTAGGCTATTGGTTTGGATCAGGTAAATGAAGTGCCAGACAAAATCATAAGCTCACAGTACGTCTGCTCACTTTGACTATAACGTAGTGTGTTCATTTCTTATGCTTGTTAGTCACAGCTCAAATACTAAACTTTCTGAAATTACATGTACAAGCTCAAGTGCTGACTACAATTTGAAGCAAAACCAAAAACATTCTAATCAGTACACAATGTTAGTGTATTGTAAATAAAAATGTAATAAAAATATAACGAAAATAATTAAATCAATTCTCAAGCAATAAAATAGGCACGAGCTCCAGTTACCAGGGACCTGACCAAGCTTTGTATTAAACATAATTTGCTCCAGATCCTATCAGATGCAAAACTGGAAATGGTGGGATGGTTGTGCACACGTTCAAGTCCAATTTGCCTAGAGAAATTTCCAGAAGATCACAAAGAAATGAAAAAAGCGGAAGACTGGGCAGATCATCTAATGCCATAAGAATCCCACACCCATTCGCCTGCTCCATTACGTTTTTGAGAAGCGTGCTGAGAATAATGGAGTTGTGGGGGGGAAATGATCGGCGCCGGATGTTGTCTCAGGAGACAGGTGAGGGAGTGGTCCCTGGGAGCTGCAGCAATTGCCAACCCGTCCAATGACAAATCGCCCGTGACCAGACTTACATCGGCCAGGTGGCTCATGGCTGCCTGCATGTGTCCGTTCTTCAAGGGCTCGGAGTGGGCAAGCCCATGTGCCGCCGCCGCAGCCGCTGCCGCGGCGGCGGCCGCCGCGGCCGCGGGAAGGAGCGGAGAGTGGGGGGGATGGGGTGGCAGGCCCAACGGGGGAGGGGGAGCCCCAGGCGGGAGGGCGGCAGGGAACAGGGGTACAGTACTTACGTCTGGGTGGGCGGGCACAGCATAGTTACCCTGGATGGTATATGCCTGTCCTCCTGCCAAGATGACGGGACCAGCCACCTGGGGTTTGGGGCGATAAGGGATGGTGGCACCTTTGGGAGGGGACTGCAAGAGATACAGGGCAGTCAAAAAATCATTTCAAGTAATGGAAAAAAAATCTTTCTTCAATAAGTAAAAATAATAACTAAAATATGATATTCATGAAGAGCCCAATAGATTGAGCACACTATCAACCATTTAATCAATTTATATAGAAGACTTAATGGAGTGGAACACTATTAAAATTATCATTTAAAAAAATTAGGACAGAATTTTAAAATAAATAGAAATTTTTCTCCTCAAATACATAAGGAGTAATTTAGAAATAGAATTTAAAAAAACATCATCTGAAGCTTAATTCTTACCATATTCTTATCCATAAAATAAGAAACCTTTTCATATGCTCATTTTAATAATTTCATCAGGACACAAAGAACAGCAATTATTAAAATGTATTTAATAACAACTGACAGTAAATTATTCAATTACTAAGATAAATAAATATACCAGAATTACTTTTAGAACATTAAATCATTTTCACATACCTCAAGCATAACACAACAAATGTGATAGATGCATTGTGTGATAGCTTCACTTGTTCCTGATATTGTTACAGCTCGTTCTGTTGAATTGGGGAGCATTTCCGATGCAACCTGAATGCTAGCTCCAGTGACTTCTCGAATTTCCTTTATCTTAGAACCTCCTTTACCAATAAGTGATCCACACTGAGAGGCTGGAACAATTAATCTCAAAGTTATGGGGGGTTTAGGAACACCACCTGGGCTGGGAGAGCCCTGCATATCCTGATAAGCTGCCGATGTCTGTAATGAAAATGGTGGCACAAATAGTAAAATTATTAATGCAAATCAACAAACTGACCGCTTAATTAGACAAATAGATATCTTACCTCCTCAAACTTCTTGCAAATAAGGGTAAATGCCTTAAATATGGCATTGGTTGGTCCAGTGACGGTAACAATTCGCTCTGGACACGATCCATCAGATATATTTATTTTAGCTCCAGACTGCAAAGAAAAATTCCAATTTCCATTATTAATCAAATGATAATATGTTCCCAATCCTATTTTCCCGAAATTAAGATAACCCCAATTGGGTATTATTTACAAGCTCATTAAAAGAACTGAAATCCTTGCATTGTTAGTATATTGTTCTATTTAATTACAAAATGCATACTATGGATAGATCTCCAAAGAGGAAACGTCACTCTTGCAAATTTCCGGGATGAATTTTCTACAGCTTTGTTCCCAACAACCTACCAAAGGCTGACCCAAAATAGGGTTACTCAAACGATCCATTCCAACCATTTGATACATTAATTGTCTCTTAGTAATTAAATTTCAGGAAAAGAAACTACTGACAGCACAGTCAAAATTCTGATAATTCATATGGGATGGACATCACCCTCAGCTGGAAAACTTGATCAATGCCCTGCTAAACAACTAACAGCTACGCCATAGACAGAAGTGACTACCATTGGTACAACATGAAATTGTTTCTAGCTTACAATTATCCATGGATAGGACCGTCATTATTAAGTAATTTATGCTGAGAAATCAACATGAGTGCAAATCTGTAAATTATTTTAAGTTACATTCATTCATTATTTAAAATGACAACATCCCAGCCCTATACATTTCAGGAAAAATCCCAATAACAAATTTATCAATGGTCTAAATTCACTCATTAAGTTCTTCAAAAAAGTCACCCTGCTTTACACTTCAACATAATTTGAATTTCTCCACTAAGGACAGGGATGCCAGAAGGAAATAAGCTAGAGTAAGGGTTAGAAAGAAGATATGCTCATAGAACTATATGACTATGTCTATTTCAGAGGAACTATTAAGAGAGAAGAGGGACATCCATGATGCACATTTAAAGGAATGCAGGGAATCAACAACCTTCAACTTGAAGCCTTGTTTGAACACTTACTGACAAGAGGATCTAATCATTGGCTGAGCAGTTCAGGGAACAATCACTCCAATGGTTAATAACAGAAAAATAGTGACAGATTCTGGATGCATATGCAAACAAGGTATTCCAATTTTCCAGGTTAGAAATTTAAAGCAAAAGCATAAAAATAGAAAACAGGATGATCAGCAGAAATTATGCAGTAATAGGGAAAAGATAAGAACATAAAGATGGAGAATCGATTAGCATTATTAAAGAATACTTAACATAAACAAGAGATTTTAATTTAAAATAAAGACTAAGAACTGATTAATTTGGAGAGTGAATTTGCATGGTTCCAAAATCAGGAATATGAGGGAGATGAGAAAGATGTCAAACTCTTCATATGGTTTGAGAGAAAAATGTTAGGTGTATAAAAAGTAAAGAAAGAGTAGAGCACATAGGTGTAACGAGTGTAAGAGCAATTTATAGGCATGGCTGGAAAAGTTAAGAAGTAAGGACAGGAAATAAAAAATAGTGCCAAGTAAGTTAATAGTAAATTACATAAGCAAGCAAGGTTCAACAAAGTGCAAGCATAGAGAATGTTAAGAAAACAGAATGAGAGAGAAGGATAGGTAAGGCACGGAGTGCATACAGAGAGGCCAAAAGTGACTAAGGCTGTTATTAGATTTTGCCCAATCCCTAATATTATGAGCAAGCTCCATTCTGAACCAGTCAACAGCACTGACAAAGAGTGAAATAGAGAATTTTTCAAAGAGAAGTCTCAGAAGAACTCAGAAGTCATGTTCAATATGAGCATTTTGTTTCATTTTGATGTTTTTCAGTCTTAAAAATATATATATGGACTTCATAATAAGTTCAGCAAAGTAAAATGCTGTCAGTTTTTTATTGGTGTAGAAGCTTTGGTATGATCCGGCAATACAGTTATGTAATATTTCCTTTATACACCCCTCTCTTAGCACAATTAGGGCATAAAATTGTGTGATAAATTTCAAAACAGCCAGGTTTACAAATTTGACAGAAGCCCTGCCTTCTCTTGTCGATAGATCATTGCATTAAGCTAGTTCTGTATGAGCAACTGAAATTTTTATTTTGTACCACAACCAAACAAAATTCATCCAAAGTCACTGAGTGGACAGCACTGAAATTAATTTTGCACCAACAGATGTGGAAAAGAATTATGGCTGATGCAAGCAAAAATCATTACAAACACTAGAACATGGAGCAATCTATCCTTGTCCTCTCTACATGCACTCAGCAGAAAAGAAGCACAAAATATAGAAGAGTAGGAATTACGTTGAGGAAAAAAGGCGAGGGCTATTTAGAGCATATAAAAAAAGTTAATTAAGGCCAGTCATTAATCAATACAATATGATAGATGATTAATATATTCATCAGCAATGCCAGAATCAATGTAGAATAATAATAAGCTCACCAATGCACATCTAATTATTTAAATGTTAAGTATTATGAACAACACGCTAATTACTTCATATAGTGACTTTTCAAATGTACTTACGAAGAACATAGAAATCTTCAATAAATACAGAAGAAATTCAAAATATTGAAACAGGATAGAAGTATTAATTTTGCCATTTACGACAAAAGACAACATTAGTAAAATTGTATTTGAATTAATATTTCATTGACATTACCTCTGCTCACAAAATGTTCATATTACTGGTTACATAATACCTAGATTGAATAGTAAAAAAACATCAGTGCCATTGAAGCAGAAACTACAACAATGCCGGCACATTGGATTCAAAGCAAGGTTCTGATCAAATCTTATTTTACTGCCCACTACAAAGATCATTTCTGTAATGATCACACCCTTATGGTTACCTTTTACCTAAATTGGATTGGAAAAGTCATGAGTTTAGTGGGAATTTTGGGTTCAGTAAGGTTTGTTTATCTCATCGTGCAAGCAGTCAGTAACAAACGATTTAAAAAGAATAAGGAGCATAAATAGGGAGCTCTATCGTTAAGTGCCAAAAATGGATAATGCAGCATTTTAAGATTTCTCACTAGCCATCGGCTTGACCCAAGGTTGTTCAATATTAAATGTATTAGTCCTTCAATACCTATGAAAATATCAAATCAAATATCCCCGGATTAAATGATTGCATGCTAAAGTAATGTTTCACATTTTGTACACTGTCGCAACAAAAGAAACGCAGAAGGAAATGCATGGTCTCATTAATATAATTTATCTAAATAGGATTATAAAAATCATTAACTCAGAGGCAGTATGGACAGCAACAATGGCTGTGCAGTGGATTTAGAGTAACATTACAATTGCATCTTAGTTGACTACAGGTAACTTAGATAAATTTAATAAAGATAAAATCCTTCCAATTTATCTGATTTGACGTACCATTAATTGCATATTGAATTGGATCCAAAGCAACATCAGGAACATCTCAGTTTTCAGCCAATTACATAGATCAATCCAGTTACAATCACACTTGTAAGATTACTGCCAATTATTATAATCTACAGTTTATTGCATGACATTGGTTACAGAAGTATCTTGTAAATATCAGTTACAGAAGCATTAAGCCAGATAATGTAAGAAAGAGGGAATCTCCAGCCAGAACATGCAGAGCTAATTGTTTTCCAGCATCACTATTTATACCTAATTTGATTCCTACTTTACAGACAGAAATAAATGAAGTTTGATTCTAATAATAATTCAAGTTTCACTTATTCATTTGCTTATCATGCTTTCTTATGCATCTATTCTTCCATCTGCATTATGCTTATATTTTTGAAAGGTTTTCGTTACATTGAAGAAATACTTCACTATAAATTCATTTGATGCATACAGTTTTTCACAACAAAAATATAGTGGCAGTTGTGCACGTTGAATTACATTAAATGACCTAGAAAACTGAGTCAGTCAAATTCTTAAAAAGATCCCAAATACATTGATTTTTATAGCTTCTTTCTCAAATTAAGTTTTTGTTTGGATTCAGTTAATTTTTTGCTAAAACTGAGTGTTTCCAAAGAACTTTACTTTACGATTATGATGGGCAGTTCACCACTATGCAGTAGTTTTATTCATTTTTGCCAAGGACATGAGGATGGCACAAATGCTAACAGCAAAGTCACAGTATGGCAAAATACACCAGAAAAATAAAATTCTGAAAAGCTTAGAAGTTTTTCCTTCCTTATGGAGTTCCAGTAGAAACTTGACACTTGTCCAAAGCTGCTCACATATATTGCTCCATTGCATTAATATTTTGCAAGTATTATTTTCCATCATCACAAGTTATCAGTCAAAACTAACTACTACTTCACATGCCAGAGCCATGGGAGACTAGAATTATGTACTAGGCTCTTACACTTTATACCCATCATACCATTTTTGAGTAAAATTAATCCACTCATTCCTTCAAATACAGACACACACCGACGAAATACCAAACTGGTAGATAACACAAGATAGGCTATCTACTATTGGAAATGGTCAGAGGCTGCTTTCTTCGAGCTCAAAACATCATGATAAAAAGGAGGTAGTAACAAAGTAATTCAGATAGTACTAACTGCTGAACTTATTCTCTACTCATCTTTAACACACACAATACATTTCAGTAGATGCTTCCTAATCCAGACTATAAAGGGCACGGGGTAGTCTGAATAAAGTAGAAGCTATCCAGATGTCCTCACAAGGAACAACCATTGAGTTTCTTAGAGAACTCTTTTGTCTCCAACAACTATTATTGCCTTCCATTAGATACAGGGCTCATAGGAGTCAAAATTATGGCTTGAATATGCCCATCATACATAATAAAAATATATTGTTTAATTCCTGATAATTAAAAGGAAATGTCAAACATATAGCAACAAAACACTGGAAATAACACTGGAGAGCAGTTTTTGTAAATACAGTGTGGGTTTATATCCCATAGTTAGGGGCTAACACAAAAACTTAATTTACCAAGAAAACTTTGATTGTTGACACAAGACTTCAACAATAGTGTACCACGAGGATAATAACTATGAGTCAGTTTTGCCTCCATACAGTCACTGCACCCCCAAGATTCCAGTGGGCAGACCCAAAATTAGTCATAAAATCAAAAATCCAAGCCCATTCATTCTTGGAATTGCCAATGCTTGCAACTTCCCTCTTTAGATTTACCCCAAAAGACTTAAAAGTGTCTTTGGTAAGAATAACTTTTCTTACATAGTCCAATAAATCAAAATATTCACTGTATAAATAAAAAATACAAAATGCAAAACACAGCCATTTTGTTGATTTTAAGTGAGAGACACTTGAAGTTTAAATGATCAGGCAATGAAAGGATTATTGTGCTGTTTGTTTTTTTTTAATTTTATCTTATGGAGCAAGGGACCCAAATTCAGATGAGAAATATGAAAACTGTATAAATAGTAGTACAGAAGCCAAAGCAAATCCTACTCAGATGAGAACAGGACAGCAGCAAATCAATGGTTTCCAAATAAATACTTCAATTCATATTTACCTAATTTACAAGGTTTGACTCATCATAGTAGTCTAGCTACCTTCATGTCTCATGGTGCTCTCCTATTCTTTGATGTACAACATGGTTAAGTATATAATAAAGGTAATGCTATACTCAGTGATTAGACTGAAATCCTTACTACAGGTATAGTAAAACCTTCCACAAATCCCTAATGCTTGTTTGACCCACTTTTTCATTATATCATTCCACTATAGAGGTTTCCATTGCTCTGCTATCAGGAGGTAAAACAGAAATTTCTTACCCTTTATCCCCTAAATGTAGGCTTTGGCTTGTTTAGAATATATGCAACTGATAATGAAGCAGTTTCACTTTTAAAACAAAAAAAAAAATGCTAAAATTTTTCTTGACAGTAACAATAACGGTGGCTCATGATGTGACATGTTCAAGGTATTCACCCCTACTTACTACAAAAATAAAATATTCCAGATAATTACTTGGCAACCACATTATGGGTGTAAAAGATGTATAGTCTACAAATAACATTCAATTTTAACCCTGAGACACTTGAAATCAACATTATTCAATAGAATGTGGCAGTTGTCTAATATCAGTTATCTACGCATGGAAGTGATAAATAAAAAGAGATGTTACACATATCAAGTATTCACATGACCATTTACCAGTATTTTACTTGAACATTGCTTACATGAAAGACCACTTAAAAATTGGCTCAAAATTAAGTATAGCTTTCAGTACTTGATCTAGAAAAGGATATGATTAGCTTAGAAACCAGGCCTGATCTTAAGTCTGCAAAACTTAATACCATTTCAATGGAGTAAACCAATGCAATATAATATTTTAAAGGACACTGGGTTATGATAATCTGATTAAAAATAATTTTATACACCAAAGTAGATATAAAAATTCTGTACTTTTTTGGAAATTTCATGGCCCCAGTAACACACTACTCATAAAACTACCAAGAACCCAAACATATTGAAAGACACCACAGTGGGTGAAATTCCATATGAAAAAAACATTTGACTCGACCAGAGTTCAAAACGGTAATTACCATTAGACGGTCAGATGTGTTAGCTAGCATCACCATTAAGCCATCTTAATTCAAGATTAATTTCCAAGGGGTTCAGGTACTGGTCAAGTAAAATGATTTTTTTCACTGTGAACTGCACCTTTTGGTGTATATCGTTACACACCCTTGCTGGTGACTTGCTCACCAGATCATCTGTACAATTCGCAGTCATTGAAAAACCAATGGTTCAAGGCAATTTGAATGCAACAAATCAAGCTCTTAAGAATGTTTACTCACTTCTTCTCTAAACCTCTTCACAATTTCTCCTTTCTTGCCAATAATACTGCCGACTTCCTGAAAAGACAAAAGGGAGACAATCAATTATTAAAATACTTTTGACATATCAACACTATTTCTAATGGTTATAAATTTATTAAAGGATGTTTTTTTTCAAAAAATAATTAATTACACAATGAACCAGAGACATCTCTTTCAGATGTTTGTTTTCCTGCAGAGAAACTGACAGACTAATACGATATCACAAAAGGACTATATTCTAATGTACTCACTCAGCATGAGGCAGAAATGATCATGATACAATTACTGATACGTTTTCTTAACAAAATTTATTTTCTTTATGACTCAAATAGATACTGACAGAAAACAACCCCATAAAGCCAGAGAGACTATTAGTTTTATAAATTCAAGAGTGAACTAGAACCATACAAATCAAGAATGTATGCCCACATCACCAGGACTATAAAATAAGTTCATCACTCTCCAAAACAAATTTCAATAAATTTTATTAATAGGCTACTACTTTTTTTGAAGGTTTAAATATAAGTCATACTTAAAGCCTCGCCATAACTAAAACATAATTGAGTAATAATAACACAACACATAGAGCAAAATATAGATAATTGAGAACACTCATGGCCTTGTATTTTTACCATGATGATATTTTCAGATTTTAGATAATACATCTCAATACTGTATTATTTGGCAAAGTCATGACACAAATACAACTTTGTATTAGCTATGCATTTGCAATTAGCAATACTTATCTGGAGGATTAGCATTTTTCTCTCCCTATTAGTACCAATAGATACTTCCACAACAAATAACAATACAACAGAATTTAAAAAAAACTAACCACAAGATTGTATAACACAAATGAAACAAACTCACACAAAAAAGGTACATAACAGAAAGAATAAGGCATGTGGCCAAAACAGAGTTCAGATATACTTGGGAAATTGACCACTCAATTATTTCAGGGGCGCAAATCTATGTAAACTAAGTTCACTTTTCAATTGCAATGAAAACTTAAGAAAAGATGCATACAACGACATCATCCAAATGTTTCTTTCTCAGGCATAATCCAGTAAGTAAATCATTTCTCTGAAATTTTTACAAATTCTTCAAGAAGCATTGGAAATTCCAAGAGGAAATAAAAAGGCACAACATAAAGTCACTGACTATCTCTGCTAAGTACGGCAAACATAAACATCTGCTGTCAATACATAAAGCCTACAATTCACAGAACAGATCATGCTAAGAAAGTATGCTAGGGAGAGTATTCACAAGAAGTCAACACACCAATGCCTAACAAGAGTATATATCGAAGGAAAGGAATCCTACAGAGAGGACACTTAACGTGAGGTCCCATTTTCACCACAGCTTTTAATATGTTCTTTACTCATACATTTAAAGATTATCATGCCATAAATTTAAGATCAAACATTTAACTCGTAACAATGCATAATCTTTGATCTAGATAAGAGGTTTATCTATAACAGGTTGACTTGAAAAAATTACTGATGTATTAGAATCATTCTAGGGGTAAATAATAAACACCTCATTATTACGAATTATTTTTTCAACATAGGACTTCATATAAAAAGTCCAATATTTTCTATATACTACCTTGATGTAAATTGTACCTCCAATAATTCCATCTCTATTGTCCTAGGAGTTAAGGCTACACAATTTTATCTCTCAATAGGACATGTACCTCAAATTAGACAAACCAATATGCAAAAGATTGTTTTCAGTTGATATGTTGTATTTGAAATTCTAATGGTTAAAGCAATTAAATTCATACGGTTATTTTACAAATTATGACATTGCTGAAAAGACAAGCTTTCTCGATCCTAAGTAAATATTAACTTGACACTTTCATTTATGGGACTAGATACGGTTCACATAGCCAAAAATCTTTAGTCTTATAATTCTACAATTTTATTATTTTTTTGAGCACTAATATAGATGATGAAATACCTTTAAACCTGAAAATAGTCATATTCATGATGACTGCATTAGTGAATACCATGAATACTATTAAGTTTGTGATACCATAGGTTATGGAAAAAAACTTCCAGCAGGTAAATGATGGGTGTACATACACTGACAAGACCAATAGGTCTATGCTATTAAGTCTAAGAGCGAAACAATGCAAATTAATGAGTAAATCTAAATGTGCACAGTAATTCCATAGTTTTAGGCAAAATATACATAGCCCATGACTTAACAGAAATAAAAATAACATTTATGCTAGAAAAATAAATAATTCCAAATGCTAAGGAAACATATCACCACCATGACCTTCTATATCATGGTGATGTCTTTTTGCTGCCCAACAAATATAAATAGATTAGCACTCAGTAATTTAAGAATTAATAAATACATATCAATAACTGGCCTGCCCCTTCAATTAGTTATGTGAAGAGTTTTACAGTGATTTTTGAAAATTATTATGTAATTTCCTTAACTCCTCCCAACAGCATTCTCAGCCCAGTCAGAAAATTAAAATTACCCCTAACATCATTCTCAACTAAACCAAATTTAGAAATTATGCAAAGAATTCATGCCTACACACATTACCCCTGGTCTTGGCACTGTGTAGCAGATAGAGATTTAATAATAACCACAAAAATTCTTCATTATTTTAAATCGCGTTAAAATTTACCATACCCACATTAGAATGTTTAAAACAAAGTACATGGTATATGTAATTCGCCCATGAAATGCAATGAAAGGGGGCCAGAACATTGATCTCAGTTTATAACCAGCAAAATACATTATGGCCACAATAAAACCAATAGAAAACCTTCTGATGGATGCATTACATAATGGAATGTTGTTTTGTCAACGAACGAGCATAAAGTAAAAAAAAATAATTCCCCGCATTAGAAACGGGATTATTACACGAGGTCTAGAGCAAAATAATGAAAATGGATCCTATAACATATCAGTGAAGGGAATAGGATGATCTTGAGAACAATCGCGAAGTATCGCGTAAATTACGTATAATTGCGCAAGTCATCGTTATCTTGGTGTCTAACAAACCAGTCAACTAGAGCAACTAGGAAAAGCAGGCCTGTCAGGCTCATTACTTCCGTTCCCTACGACGATGCGACCGTAATACGAACGAAAAACACGCTCGATACCATCGACCATGACGTCATTAGCTTCCGGTCCAGTTCGAAGACTCGTCACTCGCCCCGAAGTAACGAACGCATCGGCCGAAGTGATACGGCTGTTAAGGTCAAAATCGAACGATGAAAAATCTTCTCCTGTAATAGTCGTAATTGGGGTTTCACCTGAGTAATAAAATTCTGATTTACAAAACCATCCGATGCGTTCATTAATACAATTTTAAGACTTAAGTCCACATATCAACGTAAGAATCACTAAGGCAATGCCACGCGACATTTTGTTTAAGTCGCCCATCACGCAATCCAAGCGATAACGGGCATTGGCTATCTTTTCCCACCCAGAGTCCATAGTGATTATACATGAATAGCCAATAGCAAAAGTGCAACAGCGAATTCAATGACAGTTAAGTGCCAAGGGAAGATATAATAGATACTATTATCATCGAACTTCAATTTTTTCATAGCGAGCGAGTAGACGTTCCGCGGGTTCATTGTTTACGCAGCATTACTTCGGATGTCTACCCGATAGTCCAAATCCTCGGAATTCTTGACGAGAGAACGCAAACCAAGCTGGCAGAATGCTGTTAATAGGTCTTATCTCCACTTCATCCATGCAGGAGGTCTTTACTGAAAATCTAGTCGTAATATTTATTTACAGATTGGCTACACTCGAATGTAACAGAAGTGACACCGAGAGGCCACATACGGTAACATCTGACACCAATGTTGATCATTCTTTCCTCACGCGACAGCTGACAGCCACACGGCGGCTTGTTGCAGGATTTTCCGTATAACGATTAAGCTCCATATTTCACACCCCAACAACACTAATTCTACAACACCATTGCACCACCCCAAAATTAAACAATTAGAAAACAATACCCTCCAAAGAGTGTGTCAATCAAATTGGCACCTTGATCGTGTGCGCAAGAAAAGCATTCACCTTACGATCTCTTAAGGGGATTGCGCGCAAGAGAAAAAGGAAAACGTACTTCCCGCCAACCATGAAATTGTAAAAGGAATTGCACAGAATTTACTTAACAAAGCTAATTGCAACCACGAGGGTAAAATGAATACACATGTAGCATTACAAAATAATGCGGAACAATAGAGAAAATTATGCGAAAGCAATTAAAACTTCATTAAGTAATTCTACAATGGGCTTCCTGTAAAAGGGCAATATTCCCTTGACGTGAACTTCAACAAGTTTGAACTGAATTATGATGAACATACGCGACCACGTGATATTATAATAACATCGACACTGTTGATCGCCCGCCTTCACGTACTAAATTTGCCATTTAACACAATATTCAAAGCGTCTATGTAGAAGTTAGAGATTCAACTAAAAGGAATTATGTAAGTCAGCAACAGCCGCCATGATTTAACAGTTGACAGTCTACAGGCATAAAAGGAAATATATTGTCGGCTCAAAATAAACTAGATGATATGGCATTATCACAGAGTAATCTATATGAAAAACTGGGCAGACGCCTTAACTGAGTTTCCAGAAGTCTTAAATAATTCGCAACTTGCTTCGGGCAGTGGAAGTCACAGAGATTTCGATTATCGATTGGAACGTTTGTTCATCATTGATCATGCTATATACGCTCATTAGAGGCTTTAGCAGTTTTTCCGGTACCAAAAACATAACTTAGCGATGATGCTCAATGACATATGATAATAAAAAATTAAAATGCACCTGCCACCAACTGAAACAATGTTGCTTTAAAATTAACAAGACTATTTGTTGTTTCAACATTACACGAGTAATTGGGCGAAGACACCTCATGGAACGAATAGCTCTGGAAACCCGCCACACGTACGCCAATGAAATTATTTATAATTAATATAATACCCTAAAATAGCCACTGAGCGAATGACTCAATCATACTTGATCAGTACTCATACTCAATCATACTCGAATCACTGTATCACTCAATCATACTTGATCAGTCTATACGTTTGGATTGATGGGCATACCTTTGAGTCGGCTAGTCTAGAAACTTCATACTATGATACATATGACTGTACGTCAATTTTCCTTATCGGAGAAATGATGCATGGACACCCACCAATCGACATGAATTTTCTCTATCACAAGCCAAAGAGAATCGAAAGTCACAGAGACATTCCGGGCTGGAGGTGAGCTTGGAGGTAGCCAGACAAAATCTTTTTGATCGTAAATACCGTTGGCAGAAATGTAATGCGTAGTGCGACGAAAATAGCTAAAGGTAAAACGGTAAATGACAAGAAGCAATCATTTCGTGTAATTATTTCGGATGGTAAAGAGCACAGAGATGTCAAATTACTACAATAAAACACAATTTTCAACAATTAAATTACGTAGCAATTAAAGTAAAACGCGTAAGGGAACCCAAGATCTCCCGAGGAATTCTATAAACAGAATAGGATAGACATTGCAAGAACTTCAGTTCCTCCCCAGTAAATCCTACGCGCTCGTAACAAGATTAGCACCTAAAATGCTTCCCAAAGAAAAGTCGCATTAGTACGGTTGTCCCCGTACGTCTGGGAAGCCTACGGAAACAAACCCACAGGAGGGATAAGATACCCATCCACACGCGCGAATTGAATGTATTGAGTATGGTTCGCAAGCCACCAACATCATTTCTGATAAACCACAGCAATATATGTAAATCTAGACCACGTAGGAGCGATTTCTAAATTGGATTTTTTAAATGTCATCGCTACGACACTAAATTGAATCTAGCGGTTAACTAGTAGATAATAATAGATATTGTGCATGATTTAATGAGAAAGGAACGCACGACGAATGCTTAATGGATTTAACCAGCAATGAAAACTGCTTCCAGAAAAATATGGCATAAAAAAATATTTACTTTTGACACTTTCGTGAAAAGGGTAACGTTAGCTAATAGCAGAGTCACAGAATAAACGATTGCTATCATCTTACATGTAGGAACACTGTAAAGAAAACAAGGCCCGGGGGAAATTACGGCAACACACGGCGGGAATTTTGTGCTCATCGGTCTCCACAATTTTCCTTCCGTTATCCCTGAAGTTATGCCACACGCGGAGCGGTTCCACAAAGGATACCCCAACATTCATGGGTTAATTTAAATATGAAAAAACACAATGAAGATTTTCCCTTGATTTCCTCTTGCAGATCGATTATAACAAATAATGACGGTAAATTATGCCCATAAAAATATACTGAAGTCTGAGAACATTTGGTGAAGATTGACAAGAGCAATCAGCATAGCCCTTTAACTTGCTCGATTCATAGTTGGTCATCTTGAAGTTTCCCCTACAAAAATCAAATTTCCGAGAAATGTCTAGTGAGCGATTAGGGTAACCGATGCAACAATTTCAATTAACTGAAGAATTTAAGTGCAGTTCGCGAGCATGCCTGAATGACAAGCACACCTTCAAAAATCATTTGACTCGTGCACAACTATGAAAAGACACGCAAACGACGGAATGATACGACTAGCATTCTTCCCAAAAATTAAGCCTCGATGTCAGCTGATTATAGTATTGCAATGAAATATAAAAAAGCGTGATCGGGCAAAAATAGTCGAAACCTCAAAATCCAATTGCCAACAGACAAAGAGCCCAGCTGGATCCTAATACGTTCAAGAGAGCGCGAACGTAAGAAAACGAGAATCTCGCTTAGCACCTGTCCATCCTTAAAGAAGTAACGGTCCAATTGTCACTACCTTGACATCCTCGCTAAATAACTCATGCGGGCCGCGAAACTGTGAATAAGGCCCCTAGAGCGACTTCTGTCACCTACCTTTCCCTGCATGATGAGCCGGATGGTGAGGGTGACTGTGGGGTCATCATTGGGCAGAGGCTTGTCTATGGATGCCATTTCGGTGTCGCTTGAGCGTTGATTTTCCAGTTTCACTGAGTATGACCCAAGTGCCATACAACTACGGCAGGGCGAATAAATGAAATCGGGAACCCGATTTACTCAGCGGGTGGCGCGGGGGAGGACAAGGGGGTTGGTGCAGGGAAAGTGGAAAGGGTGGAAAGTAGTTGATGCAGGTGTTTTGATTCTTATGCAGACGTTGCTACTTAAGTTTCCAAGGGGAGCCGGGAACCAGGGCCTGGGGGGCGGTGGTGAACCAGGTCAAGTCAGGTCACTCTGTGGACAAAGAGAAGCAAGCAGATGTTGGTTAGGTAAGAGAAAAAGATTTTGGGGCAACAAATACGGGTTATATGCGGGAGGGAAACATGCGGGAGGGGCACACTGGTAACAATTCATACCTGAAAGGAGATTCGAACTTCATCCTGCTCTTACCATGCTTAGAGCAAAAAATTTAAATGACTCCTTAACAAAACTACGTCTAATTCAAACTACGCATTTCCCGAAACCATCCTGGCACTGACCTGAAATTAGTACTCGGCGAAAACGCAAGGGTACATGTGGATGGGAGGAAGGATGGTTGGACAAGGAGGGAGGTGGGCGTGAAACAACCGACCGGCTTCCACGGCGCTTGTTGGGACTGTGAGCTAGCCAAGCACACTCACTCCCTCTCTCTCCACCTCGTTCAGCTCCCCTTCCCCGCAGAGGGAGAGAGAGAGAGACAGTGACGAAGCCCCTCAAGATAACCGAGTTCCGGGGACACCGTTCAAGCAACGTATTATTTTCTGTCTGTCCGCATAATTCCATAACCCTATCTTCGAAAATAAAACCCACGAAGACCCCTCAGGACGCCAGCTATCTATGGCACTGAAAAACCCCCGTATTCGATATATATTCCTTAAATTCATTCTTTTACGTACAAATTCCGAAGGACCGCTATGCACTAATGACCGATAACATTGAAATGGAGATCTTTGGAAATTTATATGATTAAAAATACTGCATAACTTCAAACGTAAAATAATGGCAATACACCGAATACCGTGGTAGTTAGCCGTTTAAAATGCGCAGCAAATAATTTAGGTCGCCATGTATATAGCAAGAACACAAAGCGCTTAATTCATTATGGTTTTACGCATGCATAGTGTTAGCTGAGGAGTAATCAACTCAGCAGTAATCGACAATTCCCATCACATTCATCGCTCATACTTCCTTATGACTCGCATAAATAAACAAAGGCTAAAATAAAATGGTCAAAGATTTTTTTTACATATTTCTTCCACAGTTACATGGACGAATGCGCTGTAAATAAGGATTAATTTACAAATTCCATGGGAGAACTTCGAGTAATTTTTAAAAATCTAGCAACCTAGCAAAACTTAACGACACATAATCACGGTAATGCATAATCCTCAAATCCTATTCACGGATCTCCCGTTTTACTCTCACCCTTTTACTTCCAGCGGCCCACGCGCAGTTGCGCCGCATGACCCTAACACGGACAGATCAATATCACACGGGAGAATGAAAGTGTGGAAGTGAGGGCCTGCATTTTATGATAAAGATGCGAGAGAAGACTCTACCAAGATCCATACTGTTGGCTCCATTAAAGATTATGACACAAATGAATCAAAATTCGAAATAAATTGCGCACTTAAATATGCATGAAATTGAAAGGATAAGAGACTGGATTTAAAATTCACTTGAAATATGAATTTATCATCCAAACGCTCGAATACATTAATGTAATTACATTTTTCACCTCAACGCAATGGCGTCATAAAATATTGCATATATGTGCTGTTATTTGGAGAACAGCATAAATGTAATGTCGCGAATACACATTTCGTATTTTTTTCATCAGTACTTAGAAACCAGCCTCTCATACGGCATCAACTTGAACACAATTGTAAAAAAAATCGTCTGCGCGCGAGAGCAGCAGCAGCCATCATTATCGATCGCTTGTATTCGTCCCGACAGAAGCCGAGTTGCAATACAAAGGGCCGGTTTCTCTCCAAAAATGATCTCGATGACGCCTTCTCCGAAATTCATGCGCCATACCCAACCTGCAGGGAAGTATGACCTCACTAGACGAGAAGAGTTTATTGAATAGAAACCACAGCGGTGGTAAGAAATGAAGCGAGGGAGTCACATGGGGTGGGGAAGGGGTCGATTCCGATTAGACAGAGGGTACCAGAAGTAGGGCGAGTGAGAGGGTCTGAAGAGGTTCCAGAGTGGAGCGAAGTGTGGAAGGAGGGAAAAGAGGAGAAGGGGGTAGGAGGACTGGGATGGGGCGCAGGGGCGGCGCTCCAGGAGGAGCCTAGCGGAAGCACGTCTTTCTTGCTAACTACCGCCTCACCCTTGAGGCATTGGCTGAGTCAGCCAGATTATGGGCAAGGAAGATTTTCGAGTGGTCTCGTACTCCTCGCCTTTCAGTAGCTACCTTTCTATCCGCGAAGTACCCACTCGATCAGGCGAGGGATGGGGTGAAGAATGATCGCGGACAAGGCATGGGGGAGGGGAGGCATGTGCCTTGTTTGCTGGAAAGGGGGCATCTAGGAGCAGCATGGTCCTCAATAATTTCCGCCAATATTCACGTCGTACTTTTAACGACCCTTTTAAAAAATTTTGGGATTTAGGAAGTGGGAATGTGCCCACCTAACCCTTAATTACGAATATAAATAAATTGGTGCCCCATAAATTATGTATCTCCATATCAACGATTTCACGTGTTGAAATGAGAGAAAAACTGAACGAGTGTTATATTTCCAAAAAAGCCAAGCAAAAATGATCGCGAACAATTGCTATATACTTAAAAGTGAAATGCATCATCTCAAGCGAGCCCAATTCTATTAATCTACATCTACCTACAACCCTTCAAGCCACCACGAGGTGTTGGCTTGCAGGGTGGTTCTATTCTACACAACAGCGCGGTTCCTGCAACGCCACAATTAACCTGGCCTGACCATGAGTCAGGATTTAATATGTCTATCAGGATAATTTGAAAAAAAAATCCTAAGGTATCATTCAGAAAAAAATCCTGCATTTCACTCCATACCCACAAATTAACATTACAAGCTTTAAATAGCACCAAATAGTAGAAATAAAACTCTAGACAAAAAGGAAAATACATTAAGAGGGTCTATGTCCCTAGGGCACTGAGAATGACAAAACCAGAACTGGCAGAGCATCGTTGCAATGGGCCACGAATCAGGTGCCACGGTGAAAATGAGTCTGACGTAATAGAAAGAAGACGTGCTCCCATCGTCACGAAGACCGCCACCACCCCCTACAATCAATGAAATTCTCGTTGTCATGGCAACGAGCCTTCCCGTCACTCCGGGGGCAACAATCTCGCCGGCGTTGCTATGGATACCGCGCCAGGTGGATGCGGAGGAACACTTGACTGGGCGTGGGTAGGTGGAAATCGCGAAGGGATGGACGACAGAGGCGGAGGGGACGGAAGGAAAGACAGGCGGGAGTCAGCCTTTTACGCGCCCGTGCAATTTTCCGGACACACATCTCCTCACGTGTGAGTAATTAATTACTTAAGTAAAACAACACCTATTTTGCAATGTATTACTAACGCATGTGCCTCGGCTGATTCATTCATTAGCGCATGACTGTTTCGCACCAAAAATACAGCTGACAATTTCAAATGCTTCATGGTTGAGTGGGCTCAAAAAGCATTTTACCGCCGTATTACATTAGCACCACCTCAACGGACTTCACTACTATAAGCAACACAATACCACTTCAAGAGAAATGAACGAAGATCACCGAAAAATCCTGACAACTTTCCTTTGAAGTTCCACTGTCCCGTACCGACAGTAATGATCGAGGCATCGCGAGCGCGCGGAATACGCGTTGCACACCACGCACGGAAAACAAAACGACGAAGCACATAAAATGGACCAATTGTTTCCATTCACCACTCGAATCGACACGCGCTCGGCTTTAATCCACCGGCATACGTCAACCGACGAAATGCACAAACGATCAGCAACACGATCGGCAGCCGCCAATGACTGCGCTTTATAAGGACCACAAACCTCGCGAAGTGGTCCAGCGTCCCCCTCTCATGCAGCAACCCGACGGGAATGCAACTGCGAACCGCCAACCGTCGACAGCCAGCATCCGTGCATCCGCTGCACACAACCCCCTTCCTCCTCCCGACTTTAAAAAAGTCGTCCTCCGCGTCCGCACACACGACCGTGCAGCACAGAGGACCGAAAACTCTTCTGCCGCCTCCTCCTCCCGCGCCACGGCAGTCCCCCCCTCTCTTTCAACAGTTTCACACGAGCCTCGCAACTCCGGCACCACTTCTCCCCACCCGATCCGTATTGAGAGGGCACACGGCGACCAAGACGACGAAGACGGCGGCAGCAGCTCTCCCTGCATGAATCAATAACGAGCGCGCGTCTCTCTCTCTCGCTCGCTCTCCACACCCGCGCGCGGCGCCCCGTCGTCCTTCCTCTCGTTCCCTTCCACCTCCCGGTCCCGCCGCTCGCACTCGCCGCCCCCGACCACAACCCTCGCCGCCGCACGAGCCGCCTCAAACACACACGTTCCCCGCCCCCTCGCCTGCCCACCACCACTCGACTTCGCCTCCGGAAGAGCACACAAGTGCTGCCGTGACCATCTTCGCTAAGAGAGGTGCCCGCTCGCCCGCCCGATCTTAATAACAACCTCAGCACTTTTCCATTGTGACCAAGAAAGACGTGGTCCAGAGAAAAAAGAGGAGGAAGACTGGAAACTTTAAAAGAGAAGACCCCAAAAAATAATAAGTCTATTATTCCACCTTTCACGATCGACGCCTCTTCGATGAAGATTCTAGCACTGCGTGAGGGTGAGGCTAATGGAATTTCGGCTACTGCGACGTGGCGAGCCTCAGGAAAACCTCAGGATCGCCCGCGCAATGCAAGCGTTTTGCACCACTATGGGGGGAAGTAGGGGGAATAAATACTTTACCTTCAATTGTTCCAGGGTATAGACTCGAGAACTGGACGGGAAAAAAATTCACATTCCACTTAAGTCCGAAGAAGTTCCGCGCACACGCCGCATGCGAAATCAGATCCACTACGAGACGGGATTGATAGAGAAATAAGGAGTGATAAGACACACGAGAGAGAGACCGACTAGGTGTGGAGGGGATAGCGGCGAAATGGCGAGGACGGGAGAGGGGGGAGCTGCGGAGCATGCATTTGGTTGGCCGGAATATCGCTTTTTTTTTAACCCCTTTTCAAACTGCAGGTAGGGCTCGAGGTGGAGAGAGAGAGAGAGAGCTTTGGAGGTGCGTGGCTGCGGCGGTCCCGGGATCGCCATCGCCACCTCTGGCGGGTGCGTTCGTCTAAAAATATCGCGCGACGTCGACAAACTGAGATGGCACACGGAAAAAAGGAGCACGGAAGTCGAGGACATTTCCAGACGTATAAATTGAACGATCCCTGTTCTAAGCGATGCGACGCCAAACTCGAGGTGGAAGTGGAATGCAGACGCCGAGAGATGGAATACCAGCGGCGGCTCTAAAGGATGCACATACGGGAGGTGCTGGCCGCTAATTATACAGTCATCGCAACACGGGCATCCCTGTCCTTCCTTCAGCATAGAACAATATTTACGGGGTAAAATGAAAGCGCATGGCAGCTTTAACTGAAAAAACTGGCGCGCAGACTTCCTGGCGCGTTACATTAAGGGTCAGATCACGACGGTGCACCTCGAGTTAACGTCCTATGGCATTATTTTTTTCCGCATCGATTTACCGACACAACTTTTGAAGACGGATGATTAGAAACATATCGCGCAAAAAATTTTCAACAGGCCCATTCATCCAAACATGGCCATTTTGCAGGGAAGTTTATCCAGCAGATATTACATACATGCACAAAATTGAACAAATACTCCATAAATACAAAACTTTCGAAATCAAGCCGATGATGACAGTCACGATTTGTGTTTGTCCAGTTCCGCCCTCGGCGCCGAATTCTTCCCGATCCCACCACAATGACAAGGAACTCTGGCCAGTTTCCACATAGGCCTGCAGACATCTAAAATAACCCGGAGCAGCCTTGGCACATGCTTGATGGGACAGAGCGACGCTTTGAATCAAGAATCCCCTCCACTCATTTACGTGAAATTATAAAAGGCAATGCACCTCGGTGATTTTGACTACTGAGAAATACTTTCAGTAAAATTGTAGGCTAAACGTCATTAGTAACAACTTAACTAAAGTGGGAATTTATGGTGCGAGCCGCGAAAACACTGCTGACAACGGTCACGTCAAGACAGCTACCAGCTTTGCCAAACGAAAGACAGAAATAAATTCACGAATTTGCAAAAAAAATCACCCGAGATTCCGAGCGGAATTCCTACAAGACGATTAAAGAAAAGAATGCAGACAATGCATTCTCCGAGTTTTGACGAATGCAGCATTCCGTAAGAAGGCACCACCAATGCATTGGGCTATCTGGGGAGCATGCGAAATACCACTGGATTAGTGCCAACTTCGATATGCTCTTTCCCGGACAACCCTGAGGATCTGTTTCATTTAAAAATAACAATCGTTACAATCCATCCGATTTTTCAGAAATGGCGAAGTCGATCGCAAAAAATTTTAGTGGGAAATATTAAATGATCTTCGCGAATTAACGCTGTTTCTCGTTCATACACGGAGTCGCAAGGTAGTGCATGGTTCTCGAAGGTGATTGTTAAAGACAGATAGTTGACATCAACCATCTAACCTCTAAATGCGTATCTAAAACGACCGTGATCTCCAACGAAAAATTTAAAAAATCCAGACAATGAAAATCGCTCCGTTGAAGTGACAACAACATAGCTACCATTTCACATAAGATGAATACCTACGGATAATAAAAAAAGAAATGTGATGCTACGATGTGCATGTCCCTAGATGCAGTCATGTTAAGTAAAATTTGGAAGGTAAGAGTAGGGGTATTATGACCCTAGGTACGCTGGCAAAGGAGGGCAGCAATAATTACAACAAATCAGAGAACAGGAACTGATTCTGATGTAAAAGTTATAACTGCAACTAAAACTAATACCAGAAAATTGACCTAATATACAAAAATATTTAGATGCTATTCTCCAAGCTGCCACAGCCTAGTAGAAGGTGCTAACCAAAGGCTAAATAACAGCGAAAACGAGATGATAGGGAATTATAGTTAAGGCACTAAGTTTTTATTGAACAATTACTCTACTTATTTAGAAACCAAATCATCATACTTCAAACGAATTAAGTGTTCGTAGGACATCTTAAGAGTTTGCGGGACAGGACCGAGCAAAAAACAAGCAATAATGTTCATTAGTTTAGCGTGCAAATATTACCCGGTTCGCCGAAATGAGCCTACGTCCTTGTGCAAAGACAAGTATAAGATACGGAAACTAAAATTTTGAAATCAAGTTCAATAAAATTACTGCACAAGATGGAACCGGAGAAATAAATTGCCCACTACAAAGAATAACCGAGGTCAAGTAACTCCTGACATTCGTCACGGATGATCTGGTTTATGAACATCATCTGAGCATCACAACGCCTATACCACTAAATAGATTACTAAAAATTTAGCTTTAGCCAACAGTGAGAATCTCAAGTTGCAACAGGATTATGAATTCACACAAAGTCATTCATATACTTACATTTTCCTTATGACTCAGCCAATTCCAGCAGTTCTTCAAATCACCAATAAAACGGCTACTTTATAATTCTTTATGAATGTACAAGTAGAATATAACTCAATTCAAAAAACCTGGATAGCTTTATCGGTGTGAGGTTACACCTTTAAATTCTTACTTCGAAACCGTCAGTACCATAATATACTAATTACGTTTGTCTATGAGCATATGGTTACCATAAGCTTATTGTTCCATACCAACCCATGCCCTTCAATACTTCAATGGCAGCATCTTTCCAAACACTCTCCTCAACGTTTCTCGAATTGAGGTTTAATTCATGGGATAGGATAAACTTCAAATGCCAGGAAAGTCAATGGGAATATAATCTTTATTAAAATAAATATCCATTATCTTTCACATTGCCAGGTTTCCCTCTCCAAAGCCAGAACGGTACTTAACTGGAGAGAAGGCAATTTCAGAAAAGGTTACAGGTAGGAGGAGGATTTTTTTGTTTTTCAAATCCAAAGGAGTTCATTAAAGAAGGTACTCATTCTGGACACAAATGGGAACTGGTAGTTGGATGTAGGAGGCCGAAATTAGGTTCGTATTCCTGACACTGGAAAGGCATGGGATGGTGGCACAAGGTAGACACATTGGATATTCAAGGATTTCTTTAAGGGTTTAAGTGAATTACTAGGTAATAGGAATCCCTTAACGGGAAAACTTGGTGAAGACTATGAAGGAACTTGGAGAGGAAATTGGGAATTTCTACGGGAAAGGATTCGCCACAAGTCAAACTAGCCAGCACCAGTTGTAGCCACCGCTCAAGTAACTGAACTCTAAATAAAATCTTATCGGCCCATCACGGATGTGACCAAGTGAGAAGTAAACAAGTAAAGACAATACAAAAAATCTGCAATAACAATCAAAAAACAATGCCCAGTGACTCCGACTGTACTTCGAATATTGACCCCACACACAAAACAATACAACGCTAAGAAATTAAACGGTAATGGCGTCACGGAACGCCGGCTGGCTTGATCGACGGTGGCTTGGGAGAAGGTTTTGTTAACTTTCATGAAGATGAAGGAAGGAAAAGTTACAGAACATACCTTGGTGTAATCAGGATAGACTTGGCAGGAGCGGGATTTACCGGGAATATCTCTGGGTACTAAAAACAGGGCTTGAAATGAAGGAAGGCTGGGATGGAAACCTGGTTGCAATGATTCCAAGGACGAAGTGGGCTCTCTCGACGCTAACGAAGATGGTCCAGTATTCATGCGCATTGACTATTTCCTTCTGTATAAATATTTCAGCCTCATATTGCGCTTAACTTAGCTAGTAAGTTGTTAAAAATATTATTCTCTTCCATATATCTCAGAAAATAGAATTTATCTTCGACAGGGTCGAAATTTAACGGACTATATTGTATGGTTGATTATCCACGTCGTGACGTGTAAAGAAAAGTACCTGGATATGTATATATGTACGATATATACTCGTATCACTTCCAAAGGAGATATCGATCGACCGATCGAAACCGTCGAAACCAGTGGTCATGTATATCGAAAAGTTATTAAAAATGCGTAAAATATTTTTATCATAAAAAATGGCATATTTGTTGTGGTTATTGTGGGTATGGATATTGACTGATGGAGAGTACTCCTCTGAAATGTATGGGAAACTATGTGCAAAAACCTTTTTTTTAAGTGTTGCACTACTTTGAATTTGATGTCCCTGCTACATATGCCTGCGTAACTTAGCATTTTGCTGGATGCGAATGTTATGTAATAACATGGCTTCTAAAAGCTGCTCCTACGAAGAGAACTACTCGGAAGACGTTACAGGGCGTTTATTTACAGAATTTAGTAGATTAAAAGGTATGTTTGGGAAAGGGTTTGGTTTTATAACAGGTGGTTTCAGTAGTGAAGAGGTCCACTTTCTCTAGGTGCTGTTTACTTAGATCATACAGCTGCAACTCTCTACGCCGAGAGCCAGATTAAAAGCGTCCACGAAGATTTGCTCCGAAATGTTTACGGCAATCCACATTCATTAAGTTTGAGTAGTAAGCTCACCCATGATGTCATCGATTCAGTTCGATACAGGCATGTTAGTTCCTTCGTGTGAAGTTAATTTTTCTGCCTGTGTATTTTTTAATTGTAAATGTCTTTACAGGATTTTAAATCATTTCCACAACCCTGAGGAATACTCGGTTATATTTACTTCGGGGGCCACTGATGCACTAAAATTAGTGGTTGAATCATTTGATTGGGAAGGTAGTAGTAATATACCAAAACTTCCTAAGGAATTTAGTATATCAGGTTCTTCTGAAAATAATGTCATAGACCCTGAATCTAAAGAGTCAAAGCAAGGCAAAGCCGTTGGAAATTTTGTGTACCTAAATGAAAGCCATACATCTGTAATAGGTATGAGAGAGATTGCGGCAGCAAATGGAGCTACCGTGAAATCCATATCCAATTCCAAGTTACAGAAATGTCTCTCTCAGAACTTACGTAACCGATCCAATTCAGAGGCATCTAACTCCCTTTTTGTTTATCCTGCCCAGTGCAATTTTTCTGGTGTTAAATACCCTTTAAAGTGGACTGAATTGTCTAAGGGTGGAGCACTAAATTGCTGTTTTCCTGGCGAACCAACCAATTGGTATTGTATGTTAGATGCCGCTACTTATGTATCAACAAACGACCTCAATCTTTCAGAAGTAAAACCTGATTTTGTATGCATTTCATTTTACAAAATATTTGGATATCCAACGGGGTTGGGAGCACTTCTAATTAAAAATTCTGCCGGACACGTTTTGAAAAAAAGATACTTTGGTGGAGGTAGTGTGTCATTATCCTTGAGCAACAAGAAATTCCATGTCAACAAACAAGGATTGGAGAGGTGAGTATTGGTTTTGTGTGGCCATGATTTATTAATATAATGGAAAGGGAATTTGGGTACCACTGAAAGAACTGGACTCAAAAATTCATTTTTACTCTTGAAAGTGCCATTCTAATGATAAGGTTGTCCACTTTGCACTGTACCAACAATAGGTTTAAGCTGTTTGTGCATTATTTTCATCTGGCATACAAATGCTAAGGGTTGGTCACAAAGTAGGTAACACACATCCATTGCATCCATCATTACATTTTGAATTGCCCTCCACTAAGCTAATTTGTACAAGGATGGCAACTGAGCATAAGAAATTGGGGATTATCCTTGAGGTGTTGAAAAATCCAGTGATTTTTCAACACCCCAATGTGTATTCATAATTGATTTGTGTGAGTGAATTTTATAGATAGTGGCGTTAAAGAGGAAGGACCATGCATGGCTGACAAGTTACTTAACCTTTAAACGCTGGACGAGCCAATACTGGCACACCACGTAGTTCTTCTCACTGCCGAAGGTGCCATTTTTGACTCATTCATTACAGGAAAACTCTAGAAAGGCCAATTTAAATCCAGCAGGGAGGGACTTCAAAGGGCATTTAAATCCTGCGTTCAAAGGTTAAGAGGATCAGCCTGATCATCAACAATGGCTGATACCCATACAATAATAATGATTGAAAGTTTCTGATTCACATGAAAATTAGTACTTATGATCTCATGCTGATAACAGCGCTGTGCAAAATGGATGGTTAGAATGACAGGATTTGAAGCACATATAGTTGAAAATTTGGGGCGTTCCAACAAAAGAGATTCAAAGACACTGAATTTTGGGGAAATATGTTGATTCAGTTGAGCCAATTGTGCTATTAATGGCAGTTGTGTACCATCCCAGGGCTTAGCTTCAGCTGGAGTGCTGTTCTAGCACTTCTTGCATTACTGGAGTGGAGCTTCTAAACCTTAGCTAGCTTATTCTATCAAGCTGAGCAATATTCCTTAGCCCCCAGATCTCCTGATGCTTCCTAGCTTCAGTATGTCTGTACGTATACAGAAAGACCTGTTCCATCTTAATAGATTTCTAGTAAACATAGTACACCATGGGCTGGCACCTGGGGGTGGAGGTCCCTGACAGCATCCCGAGGGATTTATGCTTCCTTAATCAAGATTACCTTGGTGATAGGATCTGATAAATTGTAAGAGACTCTCATACGCTAGACAGTTTTTCCACTTTAAAAGTAAATAAGGTAAGATTGTACCAAAATGCCAAATCTTATTAGATCCAGCCATTCTGCTTTATCCTACTAATGTGGACATTCCTTTAGTTCATGGATTTAAGCTCTTGGCCAAAATATTTTTCTTCCTCGCTACACTCAATTCCTCCTCTATTGTGCCCCACACTTTACCATCACTTATGTTGTAACATCTTTCAGTAAAGCCTGATACCATCAAGTTTAACATCTTTCATTGGCTGGCATTTGTATTTCTCTAACCTAATGTCTTCATTATTTGTTCGTCCTTGGCCCTCCATTTTTATTCTCTGCTGAGGTTTTCATCTTGTCTTATAATCCCTTTCATTGTGAAGTTACTGTAATGCTACTTCTCCGTGGTCCATAGGTTCGAGGGATTACCAACTATGTAGCCATTTTCTATGTCTTTCATGTGCCTGTTGTTCTGTTGCTTTCCTTTGAATTCTTGTTGTGATAAAGTATCTCTTTTCATTCCTTTAGTATGCTTGTAGTAGTGCCTTCACCAAATTGTTGTCCTCATCTGTCCATGTCCCAAGAATTGCTCTGTTGTCAAAGTGTATCTATCTCAAAAGTTTTTTCTGCCTGTTGTTCATTATTTCTTGGTAAAAGCAGTCAGGTTTTCATCCCGTTGGTATTTCTCACGTGTTTGGTTGGTTCTATGCTTGCTAATTAAATTTCCCTGCTAGTTTTATGTCAACAGCATACATCGTCCTGTTTACTAATTATCCTTGATATACCTCAGCATTGGTAATTTGTTGGCAATGAAGAAGGGAGTTTGGCTCTCCAACATTTCAGTAATTTTTTATTTTTGTATAGAAACTTTCACTGACCACAGAATGCAAATTTTGCATTACTTTTTAAAAAGTTGGGGGTATTTGGGATGATACCCTCTGATGTTGCAATACTTTTCTTGACTTCAATTCCATTATCTTATCATGAAACTTACTCAACTCTTCCTTACATTCATTGAAAACCTTTTAATTCATTAGTTTTTCTTTTGATGTTTCATCTTTTCATGTTTTGTACTCTTTCTCTTTTTATGTTTATGCATGAAACAAATTCTAAGTGGCTAATTAATGGATTATTGATTGAAATAGCAAAAGATTTGTTGTGTTTATTCATTAGTTTTGATATTATTTCAGTTAATTGCAATTAAATATGCCATGAGTAATCAAATTTTAAAAATGATTAATTAAAAATAATTAACTTTAGACAATCTCAATTATGTCATTGTGTCATTGAATGACTTATCAAAGCTAATCTGTCCACAAAAAGATGAGTCAGTCTAGTCATTGATTACCTATACAAAAGTTAGAGGCCCATGAATTCATCTGAGACACTTTTAAGTAATGAGCAAATTCCTCGGTCACAGACCTGTTGGTTTTTATTCTTGCTTTATTTCTTTCCTGGCAAAACTTACAATTCACATTCTGGCATAATATTTCAGGTTTGAAGATGGGACTATTTCATTTCTTTCAATTTTAAGTTTACACCATGGCTTTAACATGCTTGATAAACTGGTTGGAAGCATGACCAATGTCGCAATTCATACATTCAATTTGGCAAAATACTTCTATGACACACTGATAAGCATGAATCATTATAATGGAAAGCCTGTAGCCAAAATTTACTGTGATACAAATTATGAAAACGTGGATATTCAGGGAAACATTGTAAACTTTAATTTACTGAGGGCCAATGGAAGTTATGTTGGTTATGCTGAGGTAAGTATTGTGTCACTATTACTTCAGAAAATAATTTAGCTTAGATGTAATAGTTGAGTATATTGAAAATGACTAAAATTATTTTTCCCTCATCTCAGTCTTTTTATGTTTCATTAGCTAGTCACACATTAGGGACCTTCTGGCCATGTTCCTATGCTAGGGATTATGTGAAGTTGTAAAATTAGCATTACAATTCTCTCTTTTCTCAGCTCTTGCATTATTGGGGATGTGGGAGTCTTAAAAATTCAGTACCCATCCCATATTGATGTTGCTGAGGCTGTAAGCTTCGAATTGATTGCAGTGGCACATGGATCATAGTAATAATATTTACTTGTGTCAATGAAGTAAATATTTAATTGTTATTCCTTAGGCCGCAGGTTTCACGAGTCCTGCTGAAGGCATGTGTGTTGCGTAACCTCTAGTGAGCTAGTCAGAAAATCAAAATTGGCAGAGAGGGGCTTATCATAATACTAAATTCACATAGGCCACCAGAGAAGGATGTAGGAAATGCTAGAGGTACCATAGTTGTAGAATTCACTAGACAAGATGGAAACCGAGTGGAGTAGTTGAAAAACTTATGCCATTGGCATCAGTTCTTCAGTAGAAGAACCCATTTCTAAAAATAATAGATACGCTAAAATTTTGCATTTATTTCTTCTTCATTCACTAGAGTGAAGAAAAAGCATCTTAACAAGTAATTCAGTCCCCTAACCCAGTGCCCCTCTTGTCAGAACCATAATGCAACTGCATTGTTGCCTTGATGAAAGGATTCATTTGAGGTATCAAATCTTTAATATGATTATAAATCTGAGAGCCAGAATCCAAAGTGTTGGTGAAGAGTATATCTATATAACAACCATACTCCTTAAGATTCTTTGTGTTCCTTTTAAATATCAACCCACCCTCAAGAAAAACCTTAATGATGATCTCATCAAATTTAATTAGGAAAATTACATTTTAATGCTTCATCTCATCCTATGTTCGTAAAAGAGGCAGGGCAACAAATACATAATGCTCTTTCTTGCATAATGCTTGTCCACATGATGAAGAATTCAAATAAAAGAGACTTCAATCTTAAAAAATAGGAAAAATTAGGATTTGAGCCTTCTTTGAGTTGATAATGTTGAGTAATAGTTGCTGAGAGTTAGTAGGCTATTGAGCTTGCAGAATATTGATGGACTGCAAGGCATATTATGAGCTGAAATAATATGCTCACAACACATTAATGATTGTTGAGTGTGAAAATTGAGTTATTTCTTTTCTACCTTATTGAATAATCTGGGTTTTTATGCTTCACTTCTGCCGCATCCATGCTGCATTGCTCCGTTAGTTCTTTTGTCCCAGGTATGTGTATTCTCATCATTACAATTTTTGTCAGGCATCATATATTTAATAATATAATAACTTTGCTGACTTGACTGCCACAGCCACGTCGGCATCCATGACCGGTAGGGGGTAGTTGATCTAGCAGATTGAACTCTGATCGTGGTTGTTGAGTGTAATCACCGATGATGAAGGACAGGCTGGGCAGAGTATATCCAATGTAAGACCTCTGTGAAGGGTAAGTACCTGACCCTGCTGAATGGTTTTATTGTCAAGGCCTTTGCAGAGAGATTGAACCTCCAGATGGTCATTGGCATGATCTATGCTGCTGCCAAAATAATGGCTCACTACCAAAAGACCACTTTTTCGGAGGACAAAGCAGCAAAAAGGCTGTAACAGTTGGAGGTCAAGATCACACTGATGCATCGGCAGGCATCGAGAATTGAGAAAGTGATGGAATACATCATATCTGGAATTATACTCCGGAAGTCTGCACCTTGACCTGTAAAAATTCCCCAAGAGAAGTAATGCTGTGAGGGAGAATTCTACCTTTCTCCTTCACCTGTCCTGTCTATTTCGACCATCTCTGCCGATCATGTAATCTCTGTCACATGGCCAAGCAGTTGTATGTTTCTGGAAAGATATCGACAAAACCTCAAAGCCTTTCAATTGACACACTTCAGCCACAGGCCTTTCAAAGAGTCATGCGATTGCCTGCTAAATGATGTCAATGGTCCTCTTTCAGTCACTGAGAGTGACAAGGAGGCCTTCTCTGGCAAGATGAACTTCTCGCCTCCAGGAATGGATACTGTGTATAACTTCAAGTGGACATTTATTTCTACCCATCGACACCACCAGAATCATTGTGTACTCTCTCTCAGGTAGAGAAGGAATTTTGCCTTGGCTGACTGAGGGATGCACGGTTCTAATTCCTAAGAGGGGAGACTTTTCCAATCCTAATAACTACCACCTTATAACCTGCCTCAACACAGTTTATAAGGTGTTCTCCTCCAACTGGAGTAACCTTATTCTCAACCACACCCAGTTGGTGGGGAAGGAGATGTCCAAGCCAAAAGGTTCAAAGTGTAGAATCGTAGGATGCAAGGACAACCTGCTCATTGATAGGTGCATAAGACCTCCATCATATGCGAAACAAATCGATGGTCTGGGTGGGCTCTCTTCTGGTTACAATCCTTGCATTGATTAGCAATAGCAATTTTCCTCCATCTCTATTCTGGGCCAACTGCTTCATCAGGTGGTATGAGGTATGTCCCAGCTTTTTGAAAATCTGTCCTGTGTATTCCAGGCTAGCCCTGCCCCTGGGTGAACTACAAGAAGGTATTTGACACCACTTTGCATGAGCCCGTTATAGCCATGCTGGAGTTGATGAAATTCTACCCAGGGGATGCATCCTGCGTCCAACATCTGTTACCAATCTGGAAAATGCACTTCATCTAGACCTCAGGCAAATAGTTAGTTTCCAAAAAGTAGGAAACGTACCACTGGCATTTTCTTATGTGACAGCTTAAGAGTCCCTCACTGTTCTATGTTTCCCTCCTTCCTCTCTCCGTAAGGCTGAGATGAGGTAGAGAATACATGTGTGGTACACCAGGTGATAGGAAGCATTAGAGATGGGCCATCCTGAAATTACCCCAGTAATTTTCAAAAACTACTGTGGTATTTTACATAATTTACTGCACCTCCTGAAAATTGCTACAATTTTCGATAATATTCGCTTCTGTCTCAGATATTTTTCATACTGATATATTACAAACATATCTTTTTAAATTAAGTCTACATATATTTAAGACAATCTTATTTATTAATAAAGTCATATCTCACTCCTTTGTGGAATATTTTTATTAAAAGACTATTTGTGGGGATATCATTTGCATTGGTTGGAATGAAAATTTCTCATGCCAAAAAGGAATTGTGTGTTGGCTGCCATGTTTGCTTTTAAATTTTCTTTATTTCTAATGTATTAACATAACAATGGTTTAAATGCCTTTAACTCATTGCTATTGGCTATCCTATAAAATCCTCAAGAAGCTATTAATTCCAGAATATCATAAATTACCAGAAAATTGCGGTAATTTTAAAAAATTACTGGAATTTACCACAGTAATTTACCTCACATGAAAATTATGGTAATTTACCCATCTCTAAGCATTAGGTCTCCCACTTTGTTTGTATGGATGGCCTGAAGCTCAGTGCTTCCAGTACAAAAGACCTTAGTGCCACCCTGGATACTGTCTTGTAGAAGAGTAAGGCTGGAGGGGTGGAGTTCCAATTGGACAAATGTGCATCCATCCACCTGGTGAGAGCAAGATTTTTGGAGAACAAGGGACATATGCAACTTGATGGGAGCATAATTCATCATCTTGAGGAAAATGACACCAATTAATACCTCAGCCTCCCCCAATGGCGAATGTAGGAGGTTGCAGCAATGAAGGAAAGAGTCACTACCTAATACTGACAGACTGTCAGAAAAATCTGAAGTTCTGATCTATCTAGCAAGAATAAGGTTCTTGCTATGAACATGTATGCGGTTCTTACATTTCTGTATACCTTTGAATGCATGAAATGGAATGTCAACAAGCTGCAGACCCTTAACATGGCAACGTGAAAGATGACTTTATTGAAGCCTTCATCTGAAACCTTCCATCGCCAGAAAGTATCTTTATCGCAGAGTGGATGAGGTCTATTGAGCCTGGAGTGTTTCCACTTCAGTTGTCCTAGGTACAGAATGCCAAGTACTCAAAAGCAGAGACCTGCTGCTCAGTCTCATAAGAGCAACGAAGTGCAGGAGTAGGGGCATTTCTCTTCCAGGTGGCATAGTGGTTAGTGGACAAAACCAGTATGGACTTGGACCTGTCACTGATGGCAGCAAAAACGACATGTCCATCTTGTCATTGAAGGCAGTTGTCCTTCAGGTGGAAATAAGAAAACATGAGCAGAAGGCCTTGCTCAAGGAGATAAGCCCAAGCATATATGTTTCTATTGAAACATGGGGGCAATTGAAGGAGCTGTTTGCCTTCCTCTGCTCTGCCGCTCTTAAGTCCGAAATTGAGGATTTTGTTCATGCATGCCAGGATGGTGTCATTAATGCACTCGTGTACCACCACATTATACGCAAGGCAGAGGTTGAAAATGCAAGATTAAGGGCATACCAAGCCCAGCCTAAGTCGTCTTCTCTCTAGCTCTACTCATTATGCTAAGTCAGTGAGTAAAGGTTGGTGCTATGTAGCCCTAAGGGTGTTATAATTTCACCTTTGACATTATATTGGCATCAACGAAGCACCTGTGCTGCTGTATGCCCCCGAAGTCCACCTGGGGGAATGATAAATGTGCCATCAGGTAGAATTACTCCTTTTCCACCGCCCGGCAGTTTGAGACGACCAAGCCTGATATCATTCTCCTTGACCACCTCTCAAACTCCACATTGGTAAATGAGTTTTTGGCTCCAGCTGAAGTGAACATGGATGGAGATGAGGTGGAAAAACTGGCAAAATATCAAGACCTTTTTGACCTTAAGAAAATGTACCCTGGATGCACTGTTAAACTGATACTCCTCATGATGGGTGCTCTCAGTTGAGTTAATAGCTTGCTGGTAGAGAGTGTAAAGTGTATTCCAACATGTATAGGTGGAATCACTTGCAGCTCGCATGTAGAAGGCCATCATTCTTGGGTCACTCCATCTACTCCAAATTCATGACCCAAATGAAAGGTAGTCACTCATCCAATGGTCATCAGAAGTGGCTACAAAAACTGCCCAACCCCCCTCAAGTCATCGGCCATTATTAAGGCAATGAAACCTGATGCTTGCTGAGGACTTGAAGCAGAATGTTACAAAAGTAGCTCATAATAATGACTATCCCTAGTCATCATATACGAAGATGATAATAATTTTATTTGTCCAAGGATATTATGTGTTTAGCACAACATAGATATAAGACGCATCACAGAAGATTGTTACATACCAGACCAAACTATTTCACTGAACATTTCTTTACATTATAATAGCATTTTTTAATAAGAAAATTTCTTAGGGTACATAAATTCTCTCAAGGACTGAGTACAATGTATACTAGTTTGGAGGGAATTAAACATTTTTGAACCAGTTACCATGGGAATTTTTGAAGAAGTTTGTTTCGTTATGATGGGTTACATGTGCATGGTAAATCGGGTATGGTATGTAAAATGGTAAGTATGGTATAATAGGTTAAGTCAAGTAAGATTATTATAGAGAAAGTACACCCAAAAGACTTCATTATAAATAATATTGCAAGGTATTATCATTAAGATAGTCAGAATAATAAACGTTTCCCCAGCAGGTATGGTTTTCCTAATACATTTCAGTGAGGAAATATTTCTAACATCCTTAGGAGACTGCAGAAGTTTATTAAAAACCCATAAGCCCATTTCATTTGGTCTAGAGCGGTATTTTTAAACTAAATAGGAAAAAGATTTGGATTATTTTTATACAGAGAAGTCTCTTAGTAAAAATAGAGTTCCCCTGGTACTACTGTCCTGAAATTCCCTTTTATGCTATTCAAACATTTACTTGAATGAAGTAACTCATATTGCTTTTTAAATGTATCATTTGGTATATTTTTTAATTACTTTTAATCAACCACATAGGTTCTTCAATTGGCAAACTTAAATAATATACATATCCGTACTGGATGTTTTTGTAACTCTGGTGCTTGCCAGCGGCATTTATGTCTCAGTGATCAGGAACTGATGGACAATTTTGAGGTAATATTTAACCTATATTTGTCATCAAATAGAGATAGTTGCTTTTTTCACATCTGAATGCTCTCTATTTAGGCTGGCCATGTCTGTGGAGACACAATGGACTTAATAAATGGAAAACCAACTGGCTCAGTGAGAGTATCATTTGGCTACATGTCAACAAAAAAAGATGCTGATGCTATGCTGACACTGATAAGAGAGTGCTTTATGGAAAATGAATCAGAGGTAATTAAATGTGTCATGGATAAAAAAGAGTGCCAGCCATTTAATGAAATTTTAAGACAAATCCATGATTCAAATAAAGGAAAATTTTATATTGCTGCAATAATTCTGAAATGTACAAATGTTCATCAAACTAGCCCACTACCAAACTCAAGTGAAATGGAGTGATAGGAACCTCCAATGGAAAAACATGGCATTAACCTCAACAAATAATTGATACCCTGGTTTCCCACTTTCCCAAATAACAAGGGAAACTGTGACTACATTCAGCACCCTTGAATATGTACCTGGCTGAAGTGTATTTATACATTTATTTAATTGCTTGAAATCTATCTAGCCCAGAAATGTAGTGTGGTAAACCAGTTTCATTTTATTTCAGACTAGTGAGCAGAGCAAAGATAAATCTTTGTCCCAACCACCTGGTGTTGGTTCAGATACCAAACTATCCCAAAATCTCAGGGCAGTAAATATGGATGAGATTAGAATTCTTAACGATATAACTGTCAGTTATGTGTATTTGAGCCATATGTTTCTCTATCCAATTAAGTCTTGTGGTGCTTTTGAAGTGAAGAGGTGGCCTATTGGACCACGTGGTCTGTTGCACGACCGGCAATGGATGATAGTGGCTGAAAATGGAGTCTGTGTTACGCAGAAGTTAGCTCCTACTCTCTGCATGATCCAACCAACAATTGATCTCAAGAATGAATTACTTCACCTTAACTATCCTGGTTTGTCCACATGCTCAAGTTTTGAATTTTTTATCATATCCATCTCATATTGAATGTGCATAGAAATGGTTGCTTAAATTAACCACTAAGTGAATACTATCCCCTAGTCTAGTTTTGAGGCAAGCAATTAGCTACTGATGTTTCATAGTTAATATTGCAAGTATAAGCTATTTGTAGGCTATATTGGTGCTTGCACTGCCATCACCCTCATGTATTTATCTTGGAAGCCATTGTTCCACCATATGATCACTCTGCTTTTCAAAATCTTGAGTACAGTGTGACATGGTTCTAAAAAAATTTTTTTGAAAATGATATATTTGCATGATTTGCAGGAATGCAGCAAATATCTGTAACATTGAGTGCTGACAGCATAACTTCTACTTCCAATTTGACAATATGCCTGAGTAAAGTTTGTGGCAACAAAGTTCAAGCAGTGGATTGTGGTGATGCGGTAGCTGAATGGCTTACAACTGCAATACAAAACCCATCTCTTGGGAAACTGCGCCTTCACTCACAATACTGTTCTTCAGATGAAATTACTAAGATAAAACATAACAATAACTCTTCTGGTGAGGCAAACTCATAATTTGTGGTAAATCCTCCATGTAATTAAATTCAGGGGACCTCAGTCCCAAATAATAAGATAACTTACTGAATTACAGGCCAAATGAAAGCACGTTCGTTATCTAATCAAGCTCAGTTTTTACTGTTAAATAATGCCAGCGTGCAATGGTTGCTGGAAAATGTTGGCAAAGGCATGGAAGATTCTTCATTTGATGAGGTAGGTGACATTGATTATTACCATTGAACATCATTTCAAGGATTCCTTTGCAATGTATTGGTCTTTATCTTTTCTTAGGAACAAATGATAAGCAGATTTAGGTGTAACTTTGTGGTGACTGGTGCCCCAAGGCTGTCAGAAAACAATTGGAATGGTGTTACAATTGGAAATGTAGCATTTCAGGTAATCTGGAACTTTTGTTATACATGCCCAAAAACTCAGTATGCTTTGAAAATTGGAATTCTGATTGAGATGTGTTTTATGATCATTATTCAAACTGCTACTAGACAGAAATTTTTATCAAGGAAACAGTGTTGAGGGCTTATTTTAGTTAGATGTGATTCATACAGCCGTCTGTAAACCATGGTTTTTGTGTTCCATGGTTCACAGATCAACAATGTGGAAGTTCATTTTCATAAATGATAAGAAAACTTAGTTTTATTCCACCAGTAGTTATTTCAGTATGACCAGTTTTGACACACATTTGTACCTGATGATGACATTGTGTTGAAACTAGTGTTACTGTAATAAAAATTTTCCGGAAAAAAACAAAGTTTTCCTATCATTCATGGTTTTGGTGTTCACGTAAGTATTCTTTCATACATTTGCTGAAAATGGATTACACCCTGAAGATTTTCTTGGAAAATGATCTCTGCATTTTATAGCTATGGGGTCATTTGAAGTTCAATTTTAAAGAAAGTACTTCGCCATTATTGGAACCCTTTTATTTTAGCTGCAACAACTTTCGACTTCAAGCTCAACTTTCTCAGCTTCTGGGATAATTTTCTTCACTTAAATTAAAATATTTGCCCTTGAAAGAGAGAGTTTGCATTTCTTTCAATATCCATAGTGGCAAGGGTTGGCATCTGATTGTGACTCTCTAATTTAAGACCATATTAATTATACATGGCTATTTAATTGAAGCAGGCATACTTAAGTCAAAGTTCATAGTTTTTTCATGCTAATAGTTTTAATACTCCTTTTTGCTTGGAAGAATTCGGTGAATAAAGTAATTCATTTTACTTGATTCTCTAACTCTGCTAACTGATACTCATGATTTCATTAGCTATTCTTTCACCAGTTACCTACTCAGGACTATGCATTAGAAAAATATTTTACAATATACTAGTGAATTTTATTTATGACCTGAATTTAAAGAGCCCAAGAAACGGCCATGAATCATGAGGAAAAAGCATAGAAGTTGAAGGCTTCTGGAAGTATTCTTAACCTTGAACCATGCCCTTCTTAATCTCGAAACAAATACACAGAAAGCCTGCTAGTGAGTTATCCACATATTTGAGATTTTTTGGGGAGACTTCTTCACATTTTCAGGGTGAACATACACATTTACTCTTCAACTAAGTTTCAACTGTTATTCATTAAGAAAGCTTATTGGTACAATGATGAAGGAGACACACTAGTCTTCACAGTGGAGAAACATATTCCCACATCCTCAATAGAATTGGAAGCATTCCACTCAGATGTTGAATTTAGCTCTAATTGGAACGCATCCATACATTTCAATGCAGGTAAATGACATTCTACGTAAAGAAATGTGCTGGTGAAACATTCATTAAAAACATGCTCATACGCAGAATTCTTTCAGTGGATGAAAAAACAATTTAATTGCTATATTCCATGGTTTCAGGCTCAACTATGTGAAAGTTGATTTTCGCTAATGAAAAAATTGCTATTGAATGATCAATTTGGCAACAATACACTCTGTACATGTATACGTATTGAATATCAAAATAGGTAGGAATTTTAAAACTTGAAGGGGCTGTACAGCATAGCCAAAAGTGCTTCTCCTGAAGCCCATACGGTTTTACTTTGTGCCTCTGCATTGCTAACTGAATCAAATCTGTTTGCACAGGCATCTGGAATAAGGATTTATATTGAGAATGAGTGTTTTAACTTTTTACTTTCTGCATAATTTTTTGACAGCGGAAGAAACGGAAATTTGTCAAAAAAATGCATCAGGTGATAGCCATATTGCCTATGACATTATTTCTTTAAAATCTTTACCCTTACTCTCAATAAGAATCCTTCATATCTATATAGGATCATCAAAATATTGCAAATTCCATATTATAATGCCACAAGGAACATCCTCATGAATCCATGCAATACATTCTCCACAATGCCTTTATTGTCCTGGGTAGGGAATGGAGAGAAAGGCAAAGATTTCTCCTAGGTTGCAGCAGAAGTCAGAACTAAAAGCATGTTTTCAGCTGAAGTATACAGCCCCTTACACTCTTTACCACAGCTTTATAATTTCATATTAACCATGTTTGGCACCTTTACTGTCTGTCAACGTGAAAATAACAATTGCAGATGCAATTATCAAAGGTTTTTTTGTTGTTTAGCTGACATCAACTGCACTCTGAATGTTTTGAAGTGCCATGCCTAGTCTGCTGGGTCTGAAATGAATAGCAGGCAAGTACATTGTTGTTTAGGGATGAGCAGCCCAATGGTGCACATGGGATCTCCCTATCAAGGTTCTTCCCATCATTCAACATGTAGACCCTTATTAAAATACTTAGAACTAACATCAACTTCTTGTCTATATTCATTGGTTAGTGTGTTCAACTTAAAAGCTGTGAAGTATCAGCAATTTCCTTCTGAATAATGACCACATCACTCAGGAAATAGCATGAAATTCTCTGCACATATATTTTAAAGGCTTAATTATTGTGGAATTGATGGGACTAAATTTTTTTTTCATCTCAATACAGCTGTAAGAAGTTAAGAGGTGTTGCGGAGATGAATCATTCCTTTATTTAAGTTGTAATCAGTGTTTATTCTTGAATGGCGTATAGCTTCTCCTTTTTACTACACAACGACATGCTTTATATACTGTGCATTTGTAATACATCAGATCTCTCGGCAAATAAATGGTATTATCATTAATCAACTCAAACAAACTTGCTTTCATAGTCCCCTATGGCTCTACAGACCCATTCCAACATAAATGCATAAAATTCCAACACTTCCACCAAAGAAAATACATACTTTCTCTGTAAACGTCAGCAATGCATGCTTTTTGTGAAAAATTACCCACCCAGCATGGCTGTCATATTTATAATTTTACCGTTAATTAACGAAGAATACGTTTTTGAAAATTATTTTTTAACAACATGCTCAGATACATGTCAGTAGAACTGAGGCTAGAGATGTGTAAATTACAGTAATTTTAACTTGAGGTAAATTATGGAGATTTTTGAAAATTACCATATTTTTCCAGTAATTTTGAATTTTCTGGGGTTAACAGCTAATAAAGGATTAAATAGGAAATTCAACAGCAGTAGCAAAGGGTTAACGGCATCTCAGCCATTACTACTGCTAAATTAATGTATTAGACATGGAGAGAACCTTGAAACAAATATGGCAGCCCACACACAATTTTGGCATTCTTTTGTTGGCATGAGAAATTTTCTTTCAAACTGTTAAAATGATAGCCCCACAAATGAGTTGTATGTGCTGTAATTTATAATTAAGATAGTGCGAAAATATATATATATATATATATAAATGCACTTGACTTAAAATAATATATTTCAAATATCTCAGTTAGAAAAATATCTTAGATGGAGGTGAATATTACCAAAATTTTCAGTATTTTTAGGGGGTGTAGTAAATTACTGAAAATACAGTAATTTACAAAAATTACCATGGCAATTTTGCAAGGCCAAGGCCCATCTGAGACCATTTTAATTTCTGTTTTTGGTGTATTTTCTGCATTAATAATCAGTTATATTTGGCTGAGTTAACATTCTTTTAATTAATTTCTGACTCTACCATGTTTACTAGTCACTCCTATTTATCAGGGTTGCCCAAAAAGTAATGCCCCGCACTTTTTTGATGACTCCCAAATTAGAGTGTCTATCACGACACTACTTATCTTACATCTGAGTGCTGTGACAAATATTTTGGACTCTGCAAAGGGCAGTCTGCTACAACAGGATTACAAATACCAGGCTGGCACAAACTAAGACACTAAAGAATGTAAATTTCTTCGTAATATCTCTTTTTTAATCCATTTTGAATAATGACTATGTACTTTTCCACACTACTACTTAGGACGACTTAGAGGTGATTAGTGTAGTGAAAACCTGATTCCATAACCTGAGCAAGGACTCATACCAACAGGACATATACACCATAGTGACTCATTTGAGGAAGGCAATAAAACTTAGGACATTATGTGGTAAGGAGTGATTAAACAAAAAAATCATTCTTTTATATGTGTAAATTTCATTTTTGTAGAATAAATAGTTTTTGAGAAAAAAAATACCTGGGGCATTACATTTTGGGCAACCCTTGTTGGTTGCATAATAGCTGCTTATTGTCATATTTTTTTACAATTGTTGTAATCACTAATATTCCTTCATCAATGCCAAGAAAATCACAAAGTAATTATGTATATTATTTATGAGCAATTATGTATATTAAATATGAGCAATTAGTATAAACACTGGGCATGAGAAATCAAATGTTACAGTTGACAGACATATGATACTGTTGATAATTATTTGTAGAGTCGTCATGTGTGGATTAGCATGTATCTTTTTGGTTTATGCACATTTAAAAAGCTTATGAATATATATGAAATTAACAATAATTTGGTAAAAAAAACTCCAGACAATATGGAACTGATAATTAACCTCAACCCCTCAGTGAACTGAAGGGCTTGTTCTAACTTTAAATTTAAAAATGTTTTTGTAGCTTTTTACCTATTTGTTCTTTATAATTAATTATTGCTTTCCAGTCACAAGGTCCTTGCACTCGATGTCAAATAATTTGCATTGATCAAGCTACTGGGAGGAAGACTAAAGAACCATTAATGACCTTAGTGAGATTGTTTGAAGGTAAAATGAAATTCGGAATATACTTGTCTTCTGATGACTCACTTCAAAATAATCTAACAATTTCTGTGGGAGACTTGGTCACCAGCACAAAAACTTTCGAATAGAGGAATAATCTTTATTTGATACATTTTATAGCTTAAATTATATTTTTATACAATATGTCATCCATTCTGAATGCATCAATCGACAAAACCTCAAGAACCATCATCCAGGCTTGGCCTAGTTTCTGAGGGTCCTATCATACAGTCAATTAAATGATGTCACAATGGACTATAATTGTTGAAATAAAACATTCCAGAAAATAAAGATCATGATACAAATGTACACACCACCATTCATTGCACTTAGACTTGGCTACTGAAAGAATATGAGATTGCATAACATTTTATTGAAGCCAAAACTTTTTTGTAGGGAGCAGTGAGTACTTCACATGGCTATGGAGCTGAAAGAGGATTGGTTCCTTCAGGGGTAAAATTGGCTTTATTGACTTGATTAATCCTTCATATTTTCTCCATCACTATCGATTATAATCAATGAACAGGCTTGAAGCAGCATATTAAGTTAAGGCTCCATCTCCAATGTTTTTGAGGTCCTGCTAACTGTAAAGCAATTGCCAGATTAACCCAGGATGTTTGAGCGTATAATACTTGGAGACCATGGGTGTAGCCAGGAGGCAGCTGCCCTCTCTCCCCCTCCCCAAAATCAAGAACATAAAGAGAAATATTGGACAAAAAAGTACAAATAAGATGTACTCGGGGAAAGTTAACTTGGTTCATAATTGGTTTTGGAATCTCTTAAATATGGCAACATATCCATCAACCAGCACATTTATTCAAAATTTTAAAAACGTGTCAAGTATCTTTCATGTATTTCATGCCTTCCCTTCCAACATGAATCCTGACTACACCCAAGTTAGAGACAATATATAGTAAGCCTACACAAATTTCAAAATACACAATCAAAGACGGAGTACTTCAAAGGCTCGACTTAAAGCAACTCCAAGAAAATTCATACTATGTATGAGCACAGTGCTAAGCATGAGACCTACAGAAATAGCAAAATCACACTCCTCCAACTTCAGACACTCTTGTTGCATCCCAATAAGATTTTTTTAGATAAAATGAAACTCACCAAGGGAAAAGAACAACTACAGCTAGAAAAAGAGAAGACTTTAGGTCTAAGATGAGCCACCCAGTGGATAAGCTATCAAGAAGACTGTGCACCGAGGAAGGTCAACAGCAAACACAGCAATTGGGCAGCCACCACCAGTAAAATAATTATTAGCCAAAACAGATTATTGTGTCCAAGTATAATAAGAATCTTTCTACAGAGCAATTAGAAGATTTTGAGTAGATGTGGCATGAGTGATGTGTATAGAAGCACAGTTTTCAGAGTAGCAATGTTTCCCACCTCTACAATTGATCATGGCTGAGTTTTTATAGACATAAAAGTTTCATGACTTAGTTATTTGGAATGCATGCCCCAAGGTCCCTAAATACTTCAAAAATATACATGCATTTTTAGGAGGGAAAAGCATTTTAACCATGTACAAATTATAGTAATGCCCTTTAGAACCAAAATTTTGTTTTTTTTTATGTATCTTTTTTGAGTTTCTGAGATGTGGTCCCATGCTGTTTGAGCCACTCCCCAGGTATGCTTCCCAGCATCACTACACCTCTAAGTAAAGCCTGCACCATACCTTTCACCTCCAAGACTCTACCCCTTGATGCTCTCCAAGCCCATAATTCCAATATTCACCTCTACGAAAAGGAGACACTTTGCCTGTTTTACTTCCATTTGATAAACATTCTATTTTCAAATTTGAGAGAGACAAGGCTGGAGCAAACAGGTATCCTAGAAAATGTAATTCACATTGAAAAATCACCGCCTTTCCACTTCCATGAGATAGTAATCTTGTTTCCATAGAAGTCAATTTCCATGTCTACAGAAGCCTTGTCGCTCTTAAATTTGAAATGGAATGGTGTATAATAAAAGAGTTAAACTGCATAAAGTACATATCTTCTTCACGTAATTACAAATACCTAAAGATATTACTGCACAACAATCTTTTTTAGAGATAGATGACATTACTTTCCTCCATTCCAAAATATAATTGCCACCCTAATGAGCAGTCATTGGATGTAATGAAAGTGATAAATGATAATATTAAGGCAATATTGCCAATGTCATGGTTCATCATGTAAAATACAAATTCAACTGAGCATATGGTACTGTGTTGCTGTCTAAGGAAGAACATAATCTTCTGGATAACATATGGAAAGTAATGGATACAATAGAAAAAAAACTCATAGAGACCAAAGAATTGTGTTTGACAGGTAAAATGGGATGATTGTGCAAAGAATGAGAAAGTTAAAAAGACCAGTGGATGATCTCGTGTACCTTGGTTGAAAGTTTGCAAAAGATTGAAGGATAGATGAGGCAGCAGAGAAGTGCAGGAAAGAAAGTCTATGGTAGTAAATGGAAATAGTATGATAAAATTAATGTTAGTTTAAGAGGCAAAAATTAGAGCATGTGTAAGTATTCACCTTATCTCAATGGAAGTAGAACTTCAGTGTTAGTGAACTTGGGTACACCACAATATACATTAGGGTAGAGTAAAAGCATTGGGAATGGAATACCTACGAAGAGTTAGAGGTATAGAAATGAGATGTTATAGGTAAATGCAACTGGATTACATTATCTAATAATGGGAAGACAAGAAAATAGAATGTCTTGTTGGTCTGACCATGTTGTGAGAATGGGTTAATGTTGATTAGCCTAAAAGATTTATGATAGAAGGATGAATGGCGAAGAGGAAGGGGCTGACTGAGGAAGTCTTTGATGAAAGCAGTGGAAGAGAGAGACTTTAATACGGAGGAATTTTAGGAGTCTTTAGAGTAAACGCCAGGTTACACGATATATTAGCCCATACAATAATGTGCGAATGTATGAATAAGATGAAAATTCACAGAGTAACCACACCGACTTGCACAAATGTAAGAACAGGTAAATAGAACCGTATCTATATGGTTCATGCATTTGCACACGAGCTACTACGTGAACACATATGGGTTAATGTATCGAGTAACCAGGACTTAAGAGAGCCTGAATGCAATAATACACTAATGCGACTCTCAAAAGGGATATGAAAGAATGGGAGGAAAGTGGTATGATGATAAAAACCACATATTAAGGTTTAAAACCTTTGTATTCTTTTTAAGTATTAAGGACGTTTGTATGTGGCCTGGAAGCGGAGTTACGAAACGAAATGTGGGGATCCTGTCAGGCAAACATTTACTATCTTTAGAGAGAGGTAATAAATTTAGGTGAGCCTGAGAGAGTAAATGTCTATTATCTTACCATTTGAGTGGGTTGTTACATCACAACACAGTCATTCTGGACTTTGACTACTGATCTCACAGCTTTGCCGTCATTCACCTCCTCTACAATGCTCACCACCTCTTGAAAATCAGGAAATCCCATTGTTTGTAGTTTTGAATGGATTAACGTTCCATTAACCACCACTTCGAACGATGCTAAAAAGGAATTTCAATAAAATTAGTGGAACCAATGAGATTCAGCGCGATTGCCCACACTGCAAGCGCGAACTGGGCAGATGAGTGAGTGACATTATTTTTCAACTTAAAAATAGTATTTTTTTCAAGTTAGCAAAGTTGAATCAGTTCTATTTCGCCTGTATACTAATTACAATTAACTGATTATAACACTTGGAGAGGCGAGTAGGCGTGTTATCACAACATTTATTCCAAAAGAAGCAAGATGCCAAAAGTCGTGAACACTTAAAGAGTAAAAGAAGGTAGGAAAAAAATATTACTTCTTCTGCCCTCGCTGCCATTGATTTCCGCTCCGGGAACTTTTGCCAAAATCTTTTCGGCCAGTTCGGCGTAGCGGGAATCATAGCCTCAGGATCCACTGAAAGAGAATACCAGTCAAGAAATCATATGATTAGAATCAACCTTGAAAACGTGAATATGGAGCTACACGGAAGTCGACTTACCAATATTCTACTTCCACTTTCACCGGCATTTCGACGCTGCAAGGAGGGCTTAAAAATTTATCAGCTATTCTCGTCCTCTAATTCACAGGATCAATGAGAAAAAATCAGTGGGATCAGCTACGGCTAGGCAGAAAAATCGACAAATCCGCAGCCGTTAACCACATTTACGCGACCTAGCGAACGTTCTGGTCCGTGCTTCTAGGAATTTGTGCGCTAATTATTATCGCATATCAACTGTTTCTTTGTGTACATACATCGTATACATCTGTCATATGCCTTTTGCTATCTATTTCGGCTTTGTGTTGAATATTTTCTTAGTATCGCATGGAGTAGGATGTGAGTATCCAACCGTAGTGAAGTAATCACATAAGCAAATCGAATCCATCTTGATGGTTTAGGCTATGTTATTGGTACTACTTGCGGTTAAATTTAGAGCGTTTTGCTGTCGAAAAACTGCAGTTAGCACGTAAGGTGTGCATAGGCTAATTAGTTCCATACCTATCTTTCTTTATTGTGTGCATTTTGGTTGATTTATCCTAAAATTTTGTAGTGTAAGAAATGACTACCTGATTTCTTTCCAATTATTTGATGTTCTTGTCATTACATGAATGTAGCTAATCCGAATAAATGGCATTGGCATCGGGGAGAGACCGTCGAAGCACCGCTGGTAACCGCCTGGCCCGGCTGCTGAATGAAGAGGAAGAAGACGACTTTTATAAAACTACCTACGGAGGTTTTAGTGAAGCAGAAAACGATGATGACTACAAGTAAGTTTCTTGGACTGCCCGCTCGAGATGGTCTGAATGCCCGCGCTTGCTGTTTTATGACATATTTACGACACTTTGTGAATTTTGTTCATCCCCCTTAAATATTTTCCTCGGATTTAAATCAGGTCCGAAGAAGAAGTTGAAGACGAAGTTGATTCAGATTTTAGTATCGAAGAGAATGACGAACCAGTTTCTGACCAAGATGAGGAAGGAACTAAGAGAAAAAGGCGTTTGGTAACCAAAGCCTACAAGGTATTCATGACGCTGGTTATTGTTTTTTTTTAATTTTTATTCAGATAACACTACCTAAATGAAAACAGAGTTGAAAGGAGATGAGTTTTATTTACTTTGAAGATTGCATTTTAAGTAATTATGAAGGCAGAACCACTCTAAAGCAATAGTTCTGTGTTGCTGGGATAAAATTATAGATGATCTACTACATTCTTTGTTAATATCATCTGTTCAATACCTACACGCCTTTTAAAAGGCCTCTTTGATATGCGTTCTTGGACACAGTTGTCAAATGACGCCCTGCTGGTTAGATTGCAATATCGTTGGCACTAAAAATTGGCCCTATGAAGTTTAAGAAATATCAAGTAGCTAATATGGGAATACTTTGGTATCAAGCACTTCATCCTCACAACCTTTCTGCAATAATTTGGCCAGGTTCATGGTACATTATTACCATTGTTGTGATCCCATTTGGTAGTGGCGGGCTCAGGAAATAGCCTTAATCATAGTTTAACAGTGAGAAAGGTATCTCTATTTTACTGTTGCCCAGCTATATTCCCAGACTAGTGCACACATCTATCGTATTAGAAACATCATGCTTGCTCTTATTTCGTTATCTCTGTAGCATGCTCAAACCTCGCATATTCCTGAGGATTACTTTCAGAATTCACTTTTGGTTTTAATTTGCTCTAATATTTTTAACTTCATCATTTATTATCCCATTTTGTTCCATTCTCATAATGTGCTCATATAATTAAGTGAGTTTCATTTTACCTAAATCATCCATTTTTTCTGCTTCCCTAGATAAGCTTTGATAAGCATTAAGGTCTGCGATGAGATTGTGTGCATTTATATATTACTTGCTATTTTTCTGAGGCATTTGTCAATTATAAAATTTTTTCACAGTAAACTTTATTGTGCTATATTCCTCTCTTCTCATTGTTCCTAATAATATTTTTATAAAGCTCGAGTTGATGATTATTTTTTAAATGTTGGAAAAAATGGGTTTTCCATATTTGCCTGAATTTAAGACGATGTGTTAACCCTTCCATACTTTCCAAGAAAAGTGGATCTTGCAATCATTAGCAAAATCCCTGGCATCAATCGGATTTCATAATTTAAATACACTCACCAGTTTAGGCACATACATAGTAAAATTATGTTCCAGTTCAAGTTTAATAAACTTTATCTCTACTCGCCGAATTTTCACATTACTGGTTACAAATTACCTAAATGGAATTGTGAACAGCATCAGCATTGTTGAATAATTAACTGCTGAAATGTCGGCACATTGGATTCAGAGGGAGGATAAGATTGCAGTGATTACTGTCCTTCACGTACATCAATTCTGTAGATTACACTTGACATAGGTTTAATTTGACATAGTATTAATGCCATCTTATTGGCATTTCCTCAGTGTTTCTGTCACATCAAAACATATCCCGAGTGGGTTACTGTCATAGAGGAGGTGAAGCCAAACTGCCAAAATTTCTGAACAATCAGTCTAGTCTGTATGATAAGACCAGTAGGTGATGATCTTCTTACTATGCACACTGGCAGTGGCAAGCACCTCTTGAAACAATAAGGAGTATCTATCGGCTGCTCTGTGATGACTCACTAAAAAATCCATCAAAACATGCAGCATTTGATAATTCATCATCGCTGGTCAGCGGATTGACCCATACATACTTTTCCTCCATAATATCTAATCTGTACAAATTACTTTCACTTCCCTTACACTCATTCATTGCTTCTTAGTGTCCCCCTATTCTTAAGATTAAGTTACCTATGCTTGGCTGATCTATACAATTCACGTTTTACACACTATTGTGGAGACAGAAACATGAAAGAAATGCAAGCATGTCAAAGGCCTCATGATTACTATTTACCTAAATTGGATTTTAAAAAGCATTAATGCTATGGAGGCATAAACTGCTGCAAGGCTGATGCATTGGACTCAGGGGGTCAATGCCACATCATCACAGTTTACCACATATTACATGGATCAATTCAGCGCTGATCAAAAAAATAATATAAACTTATACAAATTGGTATGTAAAAAGTATCAATCCCAGGGCTGGCTTTACTCAACAATCAGGTAGGCCTGGGCCTAGGTTGCCACCGAGCCTCAATTGGCTCCTGCATATTCAGTAGACTTGGTCACAAAAAAATGAATTGCATGCAATGCAAAAACATTGAAGTTTTCACAGCAGAAAGATAACTGTAAGAATTTTAAGTGTGTGCCTTTAAGTCAATGATATTTTTCTTTCTATTTCTTTTAAAACATTGAATTGTTGAATACATTTTTTGTATTTTGAAGTATTAATTTGACTGGACAACAAAAAAATTCAATTTAAAAAGTCAATTATCAAACACAATGGGAGGTAGGTGTGCTGAAATTTTTCTGGCTTAGAGTGCTCACGTCTTTAATCTGGCCCAGATTGACAAACACAGTACATACTGCATTGATTTCAGAGGAATGTCAGGAACTTGTCTTAGTTTTCTGTCAATAGATAGATCAATCCAGTCACAATCACACCTTTTCATCCCATCCATACCTACTGAGGTAGCTGGAGGTGGCTGAAATGCAAATGTTGAGGTGGATTAGTAGAGTGACAAGAATGGAGAGAGGTAACATGATTACACATCAGAGGAACAGAATAAGGATTATGTTGGAAAGAGGACGGCTGCATTAAGTGTGGCAGGGAAGAGGAGAAGAGGAAACCCAAGGCTGAGATTGAGAGTTAAAGTAAATGAAGATCTTAAGGAGCAAGGGTGAAGGAAGGAAGAAGCCTTAGACCGTGCAAAGTGGAGGGGAGGACTCAGGGTGGAAAATGCTGACTCTATTTAAATGGGAACAGGCAGAGTCCTAAAAGAAGTTTAATGGATGGAATTAGTCTTGAACTAAGTAATACTTTGAAGACTTATTTTCTTGCAAAAACATTAAATATACCATTCATTCTCAGACTTTACTCAAAGCTCAATCTTTGCAGTGGTCAACTCGAACTTGACTCGAGTAGATAAGCTGAAGTTTCCACATCCCTCAGTGTGGCAGAACACAGCAATTTTGATATCATGTTTTGTCATTCATTTATTTACCTCATTTTTCCTTCATGGTAGACAGTAAATGTATGAAGGAATAAATAATGCTAAATAATAATTACAGCCCCTGGAAATTTTAAAATACAAAGTAAAGTAACATGAATGCAACAAAACAGCAACAGCATGTCAAAGAAATATTGATGATGCACTTGGCAGAGGTTGATCAGCCAGTATGAGTGTGTGTGCAGGGCGTACAAGCGGTGCAAGCGTAACCATTGGCCAATGCGTATTCAGTTCCATCAGTAAAAGTTGATTATTTAATCGAGTCTCTGGCCATTAGCAAACCACTTTTAAAATAATTATTGAAGTGGGGCAAATGAAGTTTTTTCTTTAAAAAACTTCATATTGGCATGGTTTTAGGGGTAGTTTTAATGGATCCTCAGAATAATAGCTAGGTTTTTGTTAATGAAATAACTGCCAGGTCTTTCTTTAACCAGTTTATCACACCGACTGCATAATGGTTGGGTACAAGCGTGTATATATGTACACAGAAAAACAAAGGAATGACGAAAAGCATATCACAACAGTTAGTAATAATTAAAATATAATTTATTTGCCAGATGACTAGTATTTTATGTACATTGCATGTGGCACGTCCATTAGGTGCTAAACAGTAAAATTATATACAATATATGATTTTTTGAAATTATAACTACCAAGATAAATCAATATGAAGCATGTCAAGAAAATACAAGAGAACAGTGGAAATTACGTGGACAAATATTCCTGAATAGAATAAAAACAATTTGACAGTAAGAAATCTTTCACCTTATGCTTGAACACTCTGGTACTCATAGGAGCTTTAAGCTCCTTGTTATATATGACTAAGCTCATGGATCTAAAGCCACAGGCAGCTTTCTTAGTGCGAACGAATGGGATGTGCAAGTGACCATGTTGTCTAGTACCATGGCTATGGATTGTAGAGTTTTGAATAAAGTCTTGATAGTTAGCTTTGACATGAAATAATACAACAAAGATATAAATACAAGGGACAGTTAATATACCAAGTCATTTAAACAATGGGCGACGGAGTGCACCAGGATTTATTTGCAAGTAGTCGAATGGCTCTCTTTTGAATTCTAAATATTTTGAATGCTAGTGATGAGGAGAATGGTGAATACTGTAAAGTAAATGGGAATAAAATTCACCATAGTATACATGTAACATAACCTTCGTGGATACAGTGGACCTAATAGACCTAATTAGGAAACACACTGAGCTCAGTTTAGCAGCTAAATTTTTAACATGCCTATCCCAAGAGAGATGAGCATCAATATTAAAACCTAGGAACATTGTATTGTCGACCTGTGAAATACAAGCTCCATTCATATCAACGCTGACTGAGCTCATAGATTTCTGAGTATTTGAGAAATAAACAAGCTGAGATTTGTTAACATCGAGGTTTAAACAATTAGTAGTACACCATTTATATACTTGTTGAGAGGCAAAGTTAGGTGCAGTATGTAAACCAGTGATATTAGAGGTGGTTATGACAAAATTGGCATCGTCAGCATATAAAACTGGGTTAATACCAGCTGCAGAGGAGACAAAGTTGGTGAGGTCATTTGCATACATTAAAAACAGCATTGGGCCAAGAACTGATCCTTGAGGGACACCTTGCGTCAGAACTTTAGGAGGTGAAACAAATTTCATACTGTTTGACTCCACAAAGACTACTTGTGTTCTATTGGTGAGATATGATTCCAACCAGCGGTAGGGAATCCCTCTTATACCAAAAGAGGTTAGCTTATTTAGCAAGATATGGTGGTACACTGTCAAAAGCCTTGGAGATATCAAAAAACAAGCCAAGTACTTCAGTTTTGCTGTCTAGTGCAGCTAAAATTTTGTCAACAACCTTAGCGATAGCAAGGCTAGTAGAACTTGGTTTGCAAAAACCATATTGAAATGATGATAAGAAGTTGTTTGACTCAAGGTAAGAGGTCAACCTTTTGTAAAAAATTAATTCAAAAACCTTACCAAACTGATTAATTATTGAAATTGGACGAAAGGAGTTAAAATCATGGACAGAACCTTTTTCTAACAAAGGGGAATTACTTTAGACAGGGGAATTACTTTGATCAACTTGAGTTTTTTTATCATCCACATCTGTGAACCTTACTCGTCTCTTAAGCACAAATACTTCTTTAAAATAATTAGAATCACTCAACAGTCACGTAAGTTGTTATGTAAAGGTGCAGTTGACTGAAGTGTTTCCCTTATTTCAATCATATGATCATTTAGAAAATTGTTCATTTTTAATGTCAGATCAATGCAAAATCAGAATATTCCAGCTCTGCTATTATTGTGGACAGACTCTTAATTGTATCTGACCCATACACATGACTTTGTTTCTTTTCTGTCTTAGGATGCAGGTGGAAAATTTTTCATTGCCAATGGCTCTGAACTTGTCATTTTTACCCATTCAAGTTCAATAATAATGTTTGCGCAAGTCTCAAGCATAAACTTGTGGAAAACTTTAACATTAAACATTGTTAAGCTAGAGACTTCCATAACTTAGTTTCACATTCTTTTCCACTTCTATGATCCTTAAAGAAGACAGTCTATTAGACACTTTAATTAAATTACACAATGACCAAGTATTTAAGGTAGTTTGAGCAAGGTATAATTTCACCTAGAAATCAATGAATTTGGTCTCATTTTATAGAAAAATATCACACCTTTCCAAAGAGACCAAAATATTAGCCCCTTACTGCACTACTGTCTGAGATATTTGCCAAAAAATGGCAGCCATTTTACATGGGAAATTGTACGAGTCTTCACTCAAGGGAGACATTACTGTAGAGGGTAGATTATCCGTGCTAATGGTCGGGAACTATCGAACAATCAAAAATAATCCGTTCATGTTCAATTGTGTGGTAGTTGTGGCCTCAGCATCAACGTTATGTCTCTCAAAGTCTCTCACACATATTATGATGAAATAATTTTGTTTATCAGGCCATTGTTCATTCTATATACTTTTCCAAAATATTTTACCGTCTAAACTGTCTTTCAGATATTGACTGGTCATCACTTAAGGAATTCCCTTTTAATAACTTCGTGGACAAATTTTATGAGTATTTACTAAATGCTATTAAAATACATGTACCCATGGTAAATGTTATGAAAAGAAAATTTCCTTTATGGACAAAGGAGGTTCAGAAACTTATAACTGAAAAGAAGGTTGCACTTAAAGAGTTACAAGGAAACTGGATTATTGGTACACTATAGCGATTTTTCAAAACTAAGATCCAGTGTCAAGGCTCGCCTTGGAAACTGTTACATAGGTCATATGAAAAATATTGAGATAAGCCTGTCACAAAATCCAAGGTATTTTTGGAATTACATTATAATGTTCAGATCTTCCTATGAATGGCCAAAAACAATGGTTCTTGATAAACAACAAGCAGAAAATCCTATTGATGTTGCTAATTTGTTTTCTAAACATCTTTCAACAGTGTATTCCTCAGTTATCATACACTATGTTTACCAATCGAACTCAGATTGATTTAGCCAGTTTGGCTTGGTATGGTTAATGCAACTGGCTAGTGAGATCGATATGAGAAGCTGGCTGACTCGACCCACTATCTCTTTCAGTCTGAAATTTCAAATCGCTATGAACTGATTCAAATCAATATTTCAATGGATTTCGCATTGGTTAACCAGGCATTCCGAGTCAGCTGGCTTAGAATGTTCAGATCGGTCGGAGATCATATCAACCTGAGTTCGATTGGTAAATGTAGTAATAGATTCATACAGTGATAAGTATTTCAGCCAAATGAATATACCAGATTTGTCAATCTCTGTTGGTGAAGTTATTTCTGCCCTAAAATCTCAAGACTGCAACAAAAATATTGGCCCTGATGGGATTCCAGCATCTTTGCTGAAAGCGTGCCACTGGATTTTGGCTGACCCATTGACTATAATTTTCAATTAGTCACTCAGTTGTGGCCTTTATCATCACATATGGAAGCTAAGCTATATTGTCCCAATATTTCAGTCAGGTGACAAAGGAGATGTCAGGAATTATAGACCAGTGGTGATTCAGTCGTCTATACCCAAGGTGTTTGAAAAGTTGATGGTGGACAAATTGGCTCCTCTATTTAAACACTTTTTTACTCCTTCACAACTTAGGTTTTTGAGGGGTACATCAACTACTACTAATCTACTAGAATATCAAAAGTTTATTGAAACGAAACTCGAAAATGGGCATCAAGTTGATGCAATATATACTGATTTATGTAAAGCCTTTTACTCAGTTAATATTCCATTGCTAATATTAAAACTGAAGGTTATGGGTTTCTCTGGCAGCTTATTAGCTTGGTTAGAAAATTATCTATCGAATAGGAGGCTCTCTGTAAGAGTTAATTACCAGCTATCTAGTGAAATAATTTCCTTGTTTGGTGTCCCCCAAGGTTCCCCTTGGGACCAATAGTATTCCTGCTCTTTGTGAATGATGTGTCATTTGTTTTTTCTGGTGTTAGTTTTTTGCTGTTTGGAGATGATTTAAAGATTTTCAGTGTCTTCGACTGTGATTATGATGTCATCAACCTGCAAGAGAATTTGGATTGGTTTTCATTTTGGTGTCGTCAAAACAGTTTGTGCATCATTGTTTCCAAGTGCAATTGCATATTATTTAGTGAATCTAGGACTCCAAAAATTAATTATTATGCCATTGAAAGCAAGATCTTGACAAATGTTGAAGCAATTAAAGACATTGGTGTCATATTTGATAACCAACTCAGTTTTAACCAACACTTGGACTATGTCACAAAAAAGTCAATGAGAAACCTGGGCTTTTTGATACGGAATTCAAGGAATTTTAACATGAATGTAACTAGTAATTTGTTCACTACCTTAGTATGTCCTGTAATTGAATACACCTCAATTGTATGGTGGCCCTATAAAAGCACACACTTAAAACATATTGAGAGAATACAACATAAATTCTTAAGGTGTATCAATTTCAAATTTTAGGGCTTTACTCGGGATGTAAATCATGGGGAAGTACTAGGTAAACTTCAGTCTGATACTTTATCCAATAGAAGAGTTAAGGATGACATAATCTTTTTATTTATACTTTTAAATAATGAAGCCATCTCCCTGGTTACTGAGAATTGCACTCATATAAAAATATATTATTGCCCCATTACGCTTACAATATTTACTTCCTGCTTCTTACTGCTGCTGAAATTGAAACGTTAAATTTTGATAAAGTCTCCATTATGCTAAGGGAAATATCTCACTCAAACTCACTAAAACCCTCTTACCTCTCCCAAATATTTGCCTTCCTCTACCCTTGAACAAACTTGGTGCAATCCTTCCAATATCTCTGATAAGACAAATGAACACCTGTTCCCCATCTTCCTGAAATCAAATCCTCCCCTCTCCTGTCTTCTGTTTTTCTGGGTATAGGTAGAGATGGGCCATTCTGAAAATTATCATGGTAATTTTTGAAAATTACCATGGTGTTTTACATAATTTACCGTAGCTCTAGAATATTACCATAATTTTCAGTAATATTCACCTCCATCTCAGATATACTGCATACCACTATATTACAAACATATTATTTTTTGTCATGTCTATATACATTTAATACAATCTTAATTATTAATAAAGACATGTCTAACTCATTTATGCAATATTTTTACTTATGGAATATTTGTGGGTATATCATTTTCAATGGAATACTGAATCGCATGTGGCTGCTGTGTTTGTTTTTAATTTTCTTTACTTCTAATGCATTAACATAGCAATAACAATGGTTTAAATGCTTTTAACCCCTTGCTATGCTACTGGCTTTCCAAATAAATCCTCTAATTGCTATTAATCATAGAAAATTAAAAATTACTGGAAAATTATGGTAATTTTAAAAAATTACCGTAATTTACCCGTCTTTACCCCAGATGAAAATTACAGTAATTTACCCATCTCTTTGTATAGGGCTGCCTTGGAAATGAAAAATTACCTTGATTATGGTATGTAGTGCCAAAACTATGGTCAGTTTTGGGTAAAATAAACTGTGTAGGTTTAAACTATAATTAGCCATTATAAAATGCTCCTTTCAGTACAGGTGTCCTAGAGATGAGGATATTACTGGTTTATAGGTGGATTTTTTGATCAATTTTTAGGAACCATCTTCTACTCCTAAGGTAGAGAAACCTAAAGTAGGAAGACCAAGAGGACCGAGAAAAAGAATATCATCAGAATACTATGGTGAGTCACCATTTTTCTGTGATGCATTACAATATCACTCTATGTATGCTCATTGTAATCTGTACTTTGAAGATGCTGTAGAAAATCTAGCAAACTTTTTTAGTAAAGTATTAGTTCTATATTTCAATTAATGTTGAACAAATCATTGATATAATCAGAATCACTCTCCATAGATTCATTAAAGTTTTGATGATTTGACTGTAGCTCTGTAATTCTTCTAAATGCTCATTTTTTTCTTTTCTACTGTTGTAGTTAAAATCATAAACACTCCCCATTTTTTTTAGTCCACTGTACTTACCTTATTTTATTAAAATAGTTTTCTATGAAGCATGTGAGTACTGAATGGAAATGATAATTTTGTATGAACAGAAAGGAAATCCATTAGAAAATCAACTGCGGCAAAATCTGCAGAGACCCAGCGATTAATCAAAGAGAGAACTGAAGGACGAAGGAAAAGAAAAGTGAGACATTATCGTCCTGAGGACATGAGAAAGCTCACTCAAGAAGAATTGCTTGAAGAGGCTCGTATTACTGAGCAAGAGAATCTGAAATCTTTGGGTAAGTATATGCTCTTTTGTGATGAAAAAGTTTTCATTTACTTATCACGGAGCATTATCTGTAATGAATGCTTGCCTCTTTGAAGTAGTGCAGAAACTATCTGTCAGATTGTAAAAAGCCAGGGGCCATACTCTGTTGTTTGAAGCTCCAGAGCTAACTGGCGAAAAGAGCTTAAATAAGCTTCAAGCTTCTATAATATTTTGTATCTGGTAGAAAGAGCTAACTGCTGATTCCGGGCTTCTCAAGCCCAAATTCATATTCTGTAGAGCATCGTGAAGCATCTTCAGCACTCTAATAGTTTCCAACAGGAGCCTCGCAAAGATCCACGACGGTGCCTGTATGGGAATTTTTGGCACTGAGTGAAGCTTTCATCTGTACCAATACAGCTGCTTTTGGCTTTTAAAGATTAAGCTGAAATATACAGAATATAAATTGCTAATATCAGTATATTTCTCATATTACACATGAAAATCCTTCTTTTGTCGTATGTATTCAGTGCATTCAGATATTTTGTGATGGCGAAGCTGTGTGTCCTGAGAAATATTTAACATAATTTTTTCTATGATACAATATAAACTGTTAAAAGTATTACTTGGTATAGTCCCAAGCCCTACTTTTCGTCCAAAAATTTGGTGCCTTAGCGTAGGACTTCACCAAAGAAAATTGATGCTGTGACCATAAGTGTGAAAATTAGTAGCAAATAAAAAGGTGTCAGTCCTTAGATTCAAACTGTGAATTCATATCAATTTAATCACAGAACTTGCATTTGCGTGCCCTATATCTGACTCAGAAACATTTGAAGTGACACATGTTTTGATTTATTGTTTATGAAGTGTCCTTAAATTATGTTTCTTTCCTGGCGAGTAATTTTCATCCTCATGGTTGCTATTTTGATTTTATTTACCTTTAATGAAATACCTCATCAGTAAATTGACACCATGGTGAAGTTTTTTCCACTAATTGGACTAATGAGGTAAATGTTGAAATGAAGCACATTAATTCATCAGGAGCTCTAAGAATGAGCAACATTTTTTTAACACCTCATGAAATTTTCTTCATGGCCGTTTATATTGTAGTCCTCTAATGTTGGACCTTATGCTATTTGTGATTTAACTGTGTCTTTAATATTTTTCAATGTATTTGTGCTTAAATATAGGTGCTCATAACAAAGATGAGTAATATTATTTACGTATTATGTATAGCACATTATTACATAAGAAATTATTGATACAAGAAGAAATTAATTTTGTTATGACTTTACCTGCTGTAATTCATTTCACGATAGTGGTTCCATTCAAGAAATATTTGTGTGTGTGTTTGATGGGGAGGATGCAAATGAAAAAAAATTGACCATACAAGCATTTTATGATCAACTTAATCAGTGTCTGTAAATCAAATTTAGATCTGTGTGTTCATCAGTTAACCTCTTAGCTGTCTTCAGCATTGAAGCTGTGATCCTTAGAGATTCCAAAAGCAATCAGTACTTATCCATATTGAATGTGAGGTTGCTGACTGTGTTAATCATTAAATTCACAAAGTAAAATTTGTCCCAAATCCATGTGTAATCTTATGCCAGGAATCATGCGAGTATGATGAACAAATGAGTACCAGTTTTTGCCATTTTGATAAACTTGAAAATCTATCTGAACCACTTATTTCACTGTATCATATACAATCTGGAGCTCAGGATTGAAATGGTGACTTTACTGTGTCATGAATTTATTACACATTGTAACCTCACCCGGTCACGGTTTATTTCCCAGTGAAACCAATTCGATCAGCCTTCACAACTACCCAAACAGTTAAAATCTTACCTCCTTGCTGAAGGGATTAATGGTTAGCATTATACAACATATTAATAAAAACATTTTACTCAATTAATTAAATAGTATAATACTTTCTTTTAATGAAAAAAATTGATTTGGTTGTAACAACACCAATATTTAGAGCTGTTTAAAATGTATTGGATCCAATTTACAATGTTACTCTTTTATGCTCCAATTTTATACATTTACATTATTTTAGACAGCAATATTTTTATAAATGGAGGTTATTGTTTTTCTTGGCTTTATTATCCTTAAAGTTAGACTTATCAGACGCTGGGGCTTCTCGTCTCTCTTATGTGGCTGCGGGTATGGTTTCGCGGTCTTCCTCCTTCCTTATTTCCAGAATTCTGGGCCGTACGGTTTCTATCTTGGGTTTCCTTCCCTATTCCTTCCTGGCCTCTTTATAAATCCCTGGTTTCTCTTTCGTCACCTCTATGCCGCTTTGTATCCGCTCCCTGCCATTTTTATTCTCTGACTTTCGAACTTTTTCCCCACTTCGCGTCCTTTAGATCTTTACTCCTCCACTTATCTCTGCTGACTCCTTCCTGTTCACTCTCTTGGCCTCCCCTGTTACTGATTGTTACCTGTTTATTATTTTTGCATCGTCCTGAACTCCCCGATGTAAATATTGATTTATGTTTGGCGTCCCTAGTTATCTATTGTTATGTGCTGTTCTATTATGATTTATGACTATTAATTTGAATTGCGATTTTATTTTCGAATTTATTTATGGTAGGATTTTATTTGGTTATTACGTAAAGCCCATACTGGCTGTCAGGACCAATATTCTGATTTCACTACTGCTAAATTTCACTTCGTCATGTTTTTCCATTAAGAGGTTTTATTTAAATTAATAATATTACTTACCCTTTCAGAAAAGTATCAAAAATTAGAACTTGAGAAGAAGAAGACAAGATCTGTGAAGAAGACATATTTTGGTCCCATTATTAGGTACCATTCTATGTCCATGCCCCTCATTGATGAATCATTGCCTGTTGAGAAGATAAGTGTAGATGAAGAAGACAAAGGACCTGATGAAAATGAAGATGACTCAAAAGTGGATGCCATGAAGTCCAGTGATAACCTTAAGCAAGCAAATGAAGAGTTAAAAATTTCAAATTCTAAAGAAATCGAATCCAAAGACCAAGAAAAGTTAGGACCACGTTGTGAAAGAACATTTATTACTTTCATGGATGAACAAGTCTTTCATGATGTGTTCCCCCAGAAAATGCCTAAATCTCCTCCGAAAGCATTTTGTCCTCTCACAAGGTATGTAACTGCATAAAAATTCTTTTTTATGATAACTGGGTGCTAAAATTATACTTGTTGCCAAAGTAACGTGATAATATGTACTTGTTGACAATGATAAAGTGAATTAAAAGTGTGCTCACACTAAATATTGACTGGCAACATAATCTCCAATACTAAGATTTTTGAACTTATACAATCAGGGGGATTGAGGTCATTATTTTGTGGCACTTGGTTCTGCTCTCTCTCTTATCTGTCATCACCATCATCATCATTGGCCATTCAATCCTAAGATTGGTTGACTGCAGCCCTCCACACTTCCCTATCGAATGCTAGTTCCCTTGTCTCCTGGTCTTTCTTCTTATGTATATATGTACTTTCCTCTTTATTTGGTCCATTAACTTATTCCTGGGTCTTACTCTGGGGACTTTCCCTCTATTTTACCTTCAATTATGTTCCTCACAAACCCATTGTGTCTCAGGGTGTGTCTAACCCACCTGGTTCATCTTTTCTGTGTGGTGCTCCATAAGGCCCTTTCCTCTTCTACTCTTCTGTACACTTCATCATTTCTTATTTTTTCCATCCATTTTACCTTCCGCATCCTCCTCCAGCACCAGGTTTCAAAGGCTTCTTGTCTGTCCTGGTCAGCTTTTCCAATGGTCCATGCTTCTGATCCATAGAGTGCTATGTTCCACGCAAAGTTTGCACATACTGTTTCCTGGTTTGTAGCCCTATCTCCTTTGAGCATAGCAGTTGTCTTTTACTCGTGAACGCCTTCTTAGCTTGGGCTATTCTCCACTTGGTCTTTGCTCTTCTTCTGTTCCACATGATGGTACTTCTGAGATAGGTAAAGAAATCCACTTGCTCTAACTTTTTTCCTGTCAGAGTGACTTCTGCATTAAGTTCTCTCTTCCGCATACTAGGATTTTAGTCTTCGTCTTACTTATTTTAATGTTGTATTCTTGGAGAACCAGGCCCATAACGTTTCATGACCTTTAAAATTCATCGCGATTACCAGCTATGACTACAGTATCATCTGCGAAGCGGAGCATGTTTATTTCTTCTCTATTTATCTATATTCCTCTCAGTCCCATTTCATGCCCTCTTTTATGGCCTCCTCCTAGTACATATTGAACAGTGCTGGTGAGAGGTTGCATCCTTGTCTTACTCCTTTTTTAACTTTAACTTCTATCTGACTTCATCTCTCATTTGCATTGTGATGACTTTCTTCCTGTATAGTTGATAGATAACTATCTATTGTCGTAATCCTTTCCAAGTTTTTCCAGCATTCTGAACATCTTGTTCCACTCAACGTTGTCGAATTGTCCTCTCCAGGTCCACAAATGCGACATATAGTGGTTTGTTCACATGTATTGTTTTCTTCACAATTACTCTCTGGCAGAACATGGCATCCCTGGGGGGCTATGCTCGAAACTATACGAGCTCGCATATGTAACAATTCCGTTTCGTATGGTTGATACGTATGGGGTGAGTTCATATGGGAATTTGGTATGCTCGAGGCGTGTGCGGGTTCGACCGTGCGAGTGGAATCGATCTACGTATAGAAAATGTGGCAACAATGGTGTACAATCCGCATGTGATACCTAAACCAATCACAGCCTTTCTTCGACGCGGTTTCAATAATCCCCACGGGAATTTGACAATGGCTACTATAATTAATAATGGAGAATATAATTCTTTGCTAGCAAAAAGCGCTGTTTGCCGCGGTTCCAATAACCTCAGAAACTTAACTATGGTCCCTTTTGGCGAAGCAAATTCTTTGCTAGCAAAAAGCGCTTTGGTAATTAACCCTTCAAGCACGGAGGAGATTTAAAGGTATCCCGTCTCGTAGGTCAGAGGAGATTTAAATGGATCGCCGGTTTTCGCATGTAGCTGGTAACAAAATTATAACTTTAAAACTAATCATTGAATTAATTTAAAATTTTTTATGCGTATAAAATAATAGCTTGTCTATAATATTTTGTGGTATAACTTGTACTTCCTAATATTTTAAATGATGTTTTATTAGGTGAAATATTTTGTTTATCTTTTACCGCTACCAAAAATCGGATTTCCTTCATTTTTTAATGCAAAGAAACTCTTGCGTATTGTTTGCTTATAGGTATTACTATTTTTAAAATACGCTATTTAATATTAAGTACTAGGCGATAAATATATTATTGTTGCACATGCACGAAAGGCCGCCTCGCCTCGGAAAAGCGGGATACACGCATTACACATTCGACGATGATAATACCAGTTATAAAAATGGCCTACCTCAATAATTCTGCTTGGTGTGGTAGATATCAAAACAGTCAAAGCAAAGTCCCACGTCACAGTTTTTACACCAGTACACAGTATCTCTTCTCCTGGAATGTTTTACGCAGACGACACACCTCCTTTGCGGATGTTGTTTCTTTCCTGAGAGAGGGATCCTTCTAATGAAATGTCTTTCTGTGAAGCGAGGCACTAAACTATCGGCGGAATGTCGGCCGGGCACTCGGGCGTCCTTTTTGGCATATTTCTGAAACAGTTTCCCTACTAGCTTGACACGAAAGGTGATATGGTCAATGTTATTATTTGTGTTTTCCCGGTATATTATTAGAATATTTAGTACTGCCGAATTCGGGAGTCTTCCAAGTAGCTTCTTGTACCACTTGTTGAGACGTTTTCTTTCAATCAAGTAGGTTTGAAGTAACTGATCTTTTAGATCCACCCCACCCATATATTTATTATAATCAATAATACTGATTGGTTTTATGAGTTCGTTTCCTCTTTTTACTATAGTCTTTGTTTCTACGCCATGGAATGTAGAAATCATGGTGGCTACTTTCTTATCTTTCCACTTTACAACTGAAACTGGGCCGCACAGTTGACCGGCTACCTCTCCTTTTTTCAATTGTTTACCTTTTATCTTTTGAGAGACATTTTTTCTATTGGTCCTCAAAGTTCCGACACAGTCAATACCGAAAGAAACTTTCAATAATTTCGCTAAATCCGGTGATTTGTAAAAATTGTCCATCCAAAGTGTTCTGCCTTGATTCAGTAAAGAAAACACAAGGATCAAAACGATAGCAGTTGTATTACTTGAGTTTGCCGTGAAAATTGGCAATCTAAAGGTTGTATCTCTCCCGGTATAGATTAGGAAAGACCATAAATAACTGTTAGTTGCATCACAGAGCTCGAAAGTCTTTATACCAAACTTTGATGATTTGAACGGCAAGTATTGTTTGAAGGACAAGCGACCTTTCCATAAAGTCAAGGACTCATCAATTGAGATATTTCTATTAGGAAGATAATATTCCTTGAATGCTTTATTGAGATGTGAAATGACTGGAAATACTTTTTTCAACTTCGGTGGTCTGCGACAACTAAGAGTGTCTTCGTTGTTCGTGAAGTGTAAAAATTTACATATGAGTTCAAAATGATCTCTTGTAATTGCGTCTTCAAACCCAGGTGTGGATAGAAATCTTTTGGTGGAAAAATATGAACGAAGTGATGGCTTCTGTATTATTCCCATCAACATAAATAATCCCAAAACTGTGTAAATTTCATCGACCGACACTATTTTCCTAGAGAAAATTCTGGCTTTTTTGGAAAGGGATGGCCCACCCAAGGTCATGTACTGATCAGCATAACGATTAGTTTCCTTTACAATTGTACTTAAAAATTCTTCAAAAGTTCAAAGGCACCTAAAGTATCAGTCACCAATGAAGCTTTCCCTTGCGGTCCAGAGCCACCGACGAACTTTTCTCTTTCTCCTTCATAATTTTTCATGTCCTCCCAGAAAAAGCTTTCCTCTGGTTCCTCCTCCAAATAGTCAATATATTCCTTTATCAAGTCCAATTTGGAATGATCTTCAATCACCTCGTCACTATCACTTTCAGAGCTCCCACTCTCTTCCGAATCGTATTCCAGTAGGAGTTCCTCTTCGATTTCTTCTTCAGGTCCCGAAAGCCTTTTTCTGCTTGTCGATGCCATTATGTAAGATAAGAGATATTTTCAAGGTTCAATAAGTTGGTGCGGTCACAGAAAAGGAAAACTTCCGCAGGAGATACCACACTCAAGAAAGGATTCATTCAGACTAAAGCATTTGGCGTTTCGAAAAGAATTCTTCCCCTAAGCCATGAACTCTGACTTGGCCATGCTCAACCTTCTCGGCCACACATGCAACTTCATAATGAAAGACATATTGTACACAAACCAAACGAGATGCAGACCTAAAGACCCTCCTCATTGTTTACGATGGTGAGAGATTAAAAGCAGACGAAGGCCTGGGATAAGAAGGGACGGCATTTAGAGGGGACGGCGGCTGGCCCCTCTTTCTACGACATATATGGAGGGTCAAGAGGAGATATGGGAGAGAGAAACAACCCGTTGAAAGACATCCTAAGCTAGTGTGGTCCTCTAAAAGCTCTGGCACCACGACACCGACACTCCGTGAGAAGAAAGTTGCATAAAATCATTTTTTCAGAATAAGTGTTGAGCAACAAGCGTTCAGAGAGAGTGAAAGAAATTTTCGAAAATTCCGTATAATTAAAACACTCAATAAAATATGATAAATTAATATTTTATAACAATTTTGATTAATTAAAAGCCACATTATTCTGCTTTCGAATAATACCATACACGCATGGATCGTGAAATAATATAATCGATTAAAAAATTAAAATATGCAGATGGTTGCCGCGACATACTGGCTACGTCGCTCGACGGCATGTGAAGTCCGGGCGTTACGTACTCACTACGTCGCTCGACATTGAAGGGTTAAGACGAACACAGTGAGAACTGATTCAGAGCGCCGAAATCAATCAAAGCTAAATATCAATGCTAAATTAAAGAATTACAAATAACATCTTCAAGTCACACACAACTTGAAAGGGTTTTTAACCAGTTCCTGCCATACTCCTTACATTAAAAGATCACCTTGGATACATAAGAATAAATGTATTTGAACCCATACAAATAATTGGACACTAAACAACATCAATGGTAAAAGAAATTTGATATTTAATTAATGAATAAATAATTTCAAAATGAAACAAGAGGAATATTCCGGTAACATAACCATATACAATCAATGAATTGCATACAATAAAATTCTACAAAAAGTTGTCAGTGCTTTAAGATATGATGTCATCACACAACACTGTCCTTAATCCATTTATCCACAGAGTAACAGTAGATTAACCAGTATGCTGAAAAAAAGTTGAATATTTATCAAAATTTTAAAAATACAATAAGTAAGCAGAAGTCTCAAGACAATAGCAAAGAAATATGCACGTCACAAGATAGATAATATTTCACTTAAGAAGTTAAAAAAACACCAACATCTTAACGAAACACCTTCCCACAACTTATATTATAATATTGATAAATTGTTATGATTTAATATTTCAATGCAGGTCTAGGTAATAAATAAGAAATGCCTTGCTCACATAACAAGCTTGTTACGCATGTAATTTGCAAAGTTTATGATGTAAACACGGGTACCTGCTAATCGCTGTAATTATTTTTTATGTCAGTTAAGTTACGCTCGTTACTTCGCAGAGGTTACATGCGTTAAAATGCTTGTTATGTGGACAATGCAAACATTGAATAATAACTGAAATGATAACAGTTGTTCTAACTCACTACATTTACCTTAGTTTTGATTGTCAAACCTGACGATCGTGTTGGTGCTCGGAGGAAAGGGCTCAGTTCCCTTATTAGATCGCCAACTAGGTCTTTCGAACAATTTTACGAACTTCCTCTCCTCCAAATGAAAAGTCGAAATGCGCTCCCAAAGTAACCTTTGGGGCTTTTCCGCTTCCATTACCTCTTCAACGTTGTTAAATAACAGCAAACGAAACATTGCTGCTGCCATCTTATCAACAATGTCCTCCGAAAGTATACGAACTCGAGCAGTCGCGAGCGTACAAGCAACTAAACCCTTCGAATCGCCCGCCCCCACATTTTGAGCATACCAAATCCGTCCGCCGTACGAGTTGGTACCACGTGACATGTATGAAATCGTCTATTCGTATACAAATCCAAATTCGAGCATAGCCCCCCTGGTACCCCTGTTCTTCCTAAATCCAAACTGGTTTTCTGAGAGTTTGTCTTCAATTTTCCTATCCATTCTTTGGCCTAGTATTTGTTTTATTATTTTTGATGCATGTGACACTAGGCTCAAGGTTCGGTGCTCCTCACATCTCTCAGTCCTTGTCTTCTTTGGTATTGCTATCATTACGTTCCTTTGAAAGTCCTCTGGAAGTGTTCTGGTGTGGTAGCTATTTCTGATTATCTCGTAAACTGTGTCCTTGGATTTACTTCCTAGCGCTTTGATGATTTCTCCATTGACTTTGTCTTCTCCAGGTGCTTTGTTTTTATTGTGGTCTTCTACTGTTGTATCAAATTCCTTCCTCAGTATGAGTGGGCCCTGATCTTCCTCGTCAACTTTGTTCTTGTCATTCACTAGGTTTTCTTCAAGTGACGTCGGCCCTTGGTAGAGTTCTTTGATGTATTGCTTCCATCTATTCCCAGTGTCTACATCCTCTATCAGTATATTCCTGTTCGCATCTCTGATGTTGTTGCTTCTCATCTTCCTCTCTCCAAAGTGGTTCTTCACTAGCTTGTATCCTGTTTTGGTGTTTCCCTTCTCCATGTTATTGTTGACTTCCTCACAGCAGCCTTCGATCTAATCCTCCCTAGCCTTCTTGCATTCTCTATTGATTTGGTTCCTTAGCTTCTTGTAGGGAGTTGCCTCTATTTCTGGGGTTCTTGTATTTTCTTCTTTCTTCTATTAGTTTCATTATCACTGTTATTATCCATGGCCTCTTTGTGTAAGCCATATTATTCCTTAGTTGCTCCTCTGCTATTTCTACGATTGTCCTCTTCAGCTCATCCTTTTTTTCTTCAATGCCCATTTCTGCCTCATTTTCTAGTTTCCTGTTGACTGCTGCAGCAAATCTTTCTCTATTTCCTTCTTTGGCCAGTATTTTCGTGTCACATCTTGGTTTGCAATTTATCTTCTTGAGTTTCATGTATCGAAGGTGGTTGTCCATGGCTACTAGGTTGTGGTCACTGTTTATATCCGCACTGGGATAGCCTTTGCACTATACAGCACTTAATCTGCCACTATACTGTAAAACCTTGAATTTACATTGTTGGAGGAACCACCAAATGGGCACCATGTAAAACCTAAGAGTTAAAATCAAGAGTTGGCAAAGAGGTGATAACATTTCTAGGTGTATACATATTTATGTAGACTGTCTCTTAATTTTATTTTTAATAAGGCCCACCATACATAATTTAAATGAGAAATAAGTATAAAAAATGACTCTTTTTTAATCTTCATTAACTCAATTTAGGTGAGAGGAGTCACTTATTTTAATATGTTGCATCCCATTGTCAAAATTTTGATGAACTACTGTATCTTAATTATCCAGGTTCTCAATGCAACCCTCTCAACCATGATGCTTCACTCCTTTTTGTGCATTTTTCTGTTTTGGAGACATTTCAAAAATAGACTCATCCATATGATAGAAAATAAAGTATGTGTAGAATATTATTATAATTAGATAAGGGAAAGAAGTGCCCAGGTCAAACCTAAAGTTTTCAAATTTTGCCTTTTCTTCCCATCTTCCAGTCATTACGAAACACCATGTTTTTAATTGCTTTTTTTGTATTAATGTACCAATGACTTATCACACACTTGATGTGTTCCCTGTCGAATATTTCCAATTTATGCTGAGTAGTTCCCGGGATACAGCCCTAAGAGTGAGCACGTCACCCTAGTTGCTGGCTGCACCTAGGGCATACTTGGGCATACATGCGGAATGTACAGCTTTCCTAAATATTATATTGTCTTGGTTTGACTATGGTATCTTAAAGCTCAGGGTCTCAAATGTTCATGACATACCTTATCAACTCGTGGACCACATGCACTCATGTAAGATGAGCTCCCCTTTTGATAAACCTCATAACAAAAAATGTGTGGCTTTCTTCATCCTCCTAGCAGGGGTTTTAGGGATCTTAGTACTTTTGGCCAGTAACTAATCCTTCCTTTTTGATACTCTCTCATGATTTGAGCTGCATGGTGAAGCTCAGAGGTAGATATTTTCACTTAGGCATCTTGCAACTTTGTTCTCACATTCATTTCTTCTGCAGTAATCTGTTTAAAATAATGGATTCTTTTTTAATGAAACAAACCAGACCTTTCTACAATACATATTTAGTTTGTGAGTGAATGTGGACTGATACACCAAGCCATGATCCGGTTCCCCCTGCTGCAACCTCAATCTGAATCCACCAGTCAAATGCTGCCACCTCACTCACAGTAGCATACAACTTGCCACATGCAGTGAATATCATCATTGTTGCTCTTTAAAACCATTTATACCTTTCACAAATCGCATTTCACTATGAGTGATTGTGAGCAATTTCTTGTAGAATACCTCAGTATGACACTTTTTTTATGGGTAAGCCTGGTTAAAAGATCAGAACATTGATGTCAAAATCTGAAAAATTATCAAACAAAAACTCAAAAGTACAAAGTGAACATGATATATTGGTGGAAAAGAAGCCAAGCATTGAGTTGGATGATTGTTAATGATAGCCTTGAATGGCTAACAGTGAACAATACACCTCCCATACTGACTCAGAATTTAAGTGATGTACTTTGTTACTATGTAACTTTTGATTTTATTGTTTCCCTTTATCTTTCTTGTCTCCTCAGCCACTGTGTATCTTCATTGTAATGGCTAAATTTTCTGGAAAGATTATTACTAATATTTACTTGGTAAAGTCAGTGAGCATTATGGTTATTCAGATTATCTTCTCTCCCTTCAATAAATGGGGAAAATGAAGCCTCACCTTTGGAATCAACAAAAGTCAAAGTCTCAACTTGTTGACACCTCGTGGTTGTTCATAGTAACTGAGAGTGCGTTAAATTTTTTTACTATTAAAATAAGCATTTACCATATGCTCTGGCCCTTGTGATTTACTCCGTCTTTTAGCAATTGTATCAAGGTTACAAGTCTTAGAAATCCAGAAATGAATAATGGAAAGCACATCTGTAGCTCACTGCTGCAATGCAGTCTGTGGTGGAAGTAGAAAGATGGGCTCCTCTGATGGCAACATAAAATGGGTGCATACAAATATAAGGATACCCCTTCAAATGGCCAGTTACAGAACACAAGCAAAATGAAAAAAAGTGCTGTGTATGAGATGCGAAATACAGAACATTTTATAGAACTGCTTAAAAGTAGCATATCAAATGAGGGTTAACTGCCTTGGAAGGACTACAATCAAGGTAGATATAGATGTGAAAAACTTAGATGATTAGTACCAGTGGCATATTTTTGGTTACAGCCTTACTTACCCTGCGATTCATTTTATATGGGAGAATCTTTTGTGTAATGGTGAGTAGCCATGTTCAAGCTTGAAGCAAGACTTTAAAAAAGCTTGGTTTAAGAGTATCATTTTGGTGAGTGTAGTGACCATAAGCTATGGATTTTTGTGTAATTATTTGAAAAGTGGCTCTTTTATTACTCTAACATATACATTCAACAAATGAGGTGCTTGGTCTCTCCCACTGTGAGTATCCTTTGTTGAGATTACTACATGAATATGGCCCTTGCAGACAGAGGGATATGGTGACCTCAGTGTATGGCCTTGTTGTTAGAGCTGGTTGTGGGATTATGTATTTAAGCTCGATTTATTGAAGTTTTTATTATTCCATTCTATATCTTTTTTTTTAATTTCAGGCTTCCTGCAAGGTACTTTGATCCTGTTACAGAGTTGCCATATTGTAATCTTCAGTCATTCAGAATTTTACGTGAGGCATATTACCAACAGCTGGAGGGGAAAGGTGATCGTAGTAACCCTGAAGTTGCTCGTTGGATTGAATGGCGCCGTCGTCAAAAAGAACTTAAGGCTGCAATTGCTGCTGCTGCTCAAAATCTGCAAGTGAAGCAGAATTTTAAGGCTGATAAAACCTCTATTCCTGGAAGCCGAGGACATGCAACTCCCATTTCCTCATCTTGAACTCATCACTCACAATAGTATCCATTTCCTTTTTAATATGTATTTTGTGTACTGTATACTTTGAAAATAAAAATTACATAATTATTTCTGGTTTATTTTTCCATGTATTGAAAATCACCATGACTATGCTAATCACCACAGTTTTTTCTAATTCTATCCTGTCTGGCTCACATAAGGTAGTGGTTGGACCCACATTCTGCACCTCTGAGGCTGCGTACATCTGTAACACTACTAGAGTGTCTGCTGTCTACCAAAACATGGTTTATTTGGTTCTTCACTCAACCATTTGGGGATACCCTTGGTTCTTCATTTATTTTCTTATGCAGGAACATTGTACTCATGACCTTAAAGTTAACTGCTTTGCTAAAACTGCCATAGGTGCATATATGCTGACTAGTGAGATATTTTAAATTTACTTTTAATCCTAATATTGCATATTCTCCTATTGATTTAGTCAAATGCATCCACAGATATACACCATTATTTCCTTATGGCAAAGCCCACATAATATCTATCAATTGCGTTGTCACTATGTTATACTAATGACAAACTCTTTAGTCTTCATCTTCTGTACCAGAGGCCACCTCATCTCCTGCAGTGCTGCAACGTCCATGCTGTTCCTCTCAAGTTCATATGATAATAAATCTACAGACCCAAGCATTGCTAGACTTCACACATCATCTGTTTTATATCATGAATCTTTTTGACATCCAAGTCTAGGTCCTTGAAATACGATCCTATTCTGAAGCTAATTGTAAAAGAAGTTTTCACAGGGCAGGTTGCTAGCCGAGCACCCAACCTGGAGAAACAGTCCATTGTAATCCAATTGCAGACTGAGTCATCTGGTCTATTCCAATCCCACTGTAGAGGCATTTTCCCCCTTATACTATGAGGAAGTACTACTGCAACCCTTATTGGCATTTCCACTTCACTGAGAGGGCAGAATAGTGTTACTATAATTGACTATCTGGTGCCAGCCTTCAGCAAGGGTTAAAGCAGCAAAATACTAACCAAGGTAAATATCGCCTTGGTTCTTACCATTGGAAAAAAGTTTTGTGAGAAACAGCCAGAACTGACAAAAACAATAATGACACTGTGATGTACTTTTATAATTATTTCAAAAATGCCCGAGATTAGCATTTTATGTTATGTGGCAATAAGTTGATAGGAGGTGGGTGAAAAAATGTTTTCCCTGGTGAGAGGGAATTTATGTTAGACAATTCACCATTGCAAAACACGAATTTAAGCAAATGACCTTGGTTATTTACCTTTTTCTTCAAAGAATGTTCCCTGTTATCTTCTCCGCATCTGAAAAGACTTTTTTTTTTCTATCAATACTGATGCAGAAACCGTAGAGCATTTGTGACTTTGGCATTGCTCAGAACCAAGTCTAAGAGTCTACAAAGTCAAATCACAACCCTTCATGCTTGTTAAAAGCAACAAAGGGTGCATTTCATTCTATTTAAACCTTCAAATGAAGAAGTTTGACACTAATAAAATCACTTAGAGACGTAAGCAACATATCAAACGAGGGATAATTATCTAAGAAGAATGCATCAAGATAAATACGTGAAAATTTTGAATGATTAGGACCATAGTTACAGAAAGGGCAATTTTTATAACAGTCATCTTACCATGAATATGCATTCATCACATAATGATGTGGGTTCCGTTGTTTGCCATTTCTATGTAAACGAAAATTACCACAGTACTTCCAGGGGCGAGCGAAAGCAGCCAAGAAAAATACTTCTGACTACTGTTTGCCAGCTTTGAAAGGTAACCCGCCAAGTTTGCTAAATAATAATATAAACAAATGACACTCAATAATTCCGAAAGCGTGTTGTTGACAGTTGGCGGGAGAATTCAGAGGAAAAGTGTTGATTGTGATTGGATTCGGGTCAAAGTAAGTTTTGTAAAACATCTCTATTTTCTGTGACTGAAATAAATTTCACGCTTTTATCTCTGAGCTTGGTATGATCTCACTTATCCCTAAAATTATATTTGAAGAGATTAACGTTTGAAATGCACGAATAGATTAATAAGGTCAATATTATGAAGCAATCAAGGATAAGTCATTCCAGAAAAATCATCTTAAATTTAGTATTAGAAATAGAGTGCCTTAATCCGGTGATGCGCTGGTAACGGAAGTACTTTCAGATGGTGTCTGGTCAGTTTCATCAGCTTGTCACAATGATAATATTTTTCTTTGAAGGCTTCCGCGACTCATATACTTGTTAATATTGCTGTTTTCTCGTCGCGTGTTTAGTTTTTCTGACTACAGTTTCTCCCCTCTTCCTGGAAAAACTAAACACGCGACGAGAATACCTGAAAACAGCAATATTAACATGATAATATTTTGTTAACTTTGAGTGTTTTATGAAAGTCTGGATTTGCAGAAATTGTCTCTCCAATGAGTGTATGTTCAAGTGTTATGCTAATTTGACCCCATCCTTTTATGTTTTCACCATTAATGCTTGCTTTACTCGTTTCTGTAGGCGTATTCAATTATATTTAACTAGGTCACTATACTTCGGAATTCAGCCGTTTCGAACATGCAACTTTTGATCAATGTGTAAGTACATTCATTGATGGTGAGAGTAGTTAAAATTTATCTGAGCACATCAAATAATATTTCTTCTCTTTATAGATCAATAGATGAAAAAACTAAAGAGTGGGCAATCATTGAGTTACAAGGAGACCTAGAATCAAGAATTCATTCTGAGGTAGCGGGAAAATTTATTGGCGATCTACATTACAATCAGCAGGTATCATTGATGACAATTTCCAACGTAATTGTCAACTCTTAATGGCATGTTATATGAATTACGGCTTGGTGAATTAAATTTTCAAATCTTGAAATTTCACTGAGGTAATATGGCCTCACCTCGTGTAATCATATAGAACTCGTAAAGCTTATGTGGAGATTGCCGTTCAAGAATTATTTCAATGAGTGATACGAATGAGATATTTTAAAACTATTCAGACGTCAAAATTACTGTAGAATTCGCATATTTGTTTGCATGGGCCTTTTGCTGCTGCAGCATGTAACTCGGATGTTATGGACCTCTACATATTAGGACTGGGTTGAGTATTTTTATGGAAAGTTATTCCTTAATACTTAGTTTGATACATCATTGCCGCAAAACCACAACTTGCCTACTAGGGGTACTAAATAACTACATTTTGAAATTTTTTCATTTCTATCACTTAAGCCTTTTTCTCCTAATTTACACATATTAGTATTCATTAGACAAATCAGTTGCAGAGGTCACTATGATATGATTTGCCAAGTGCTAATCATGAAACTTTTAATGCCTAGTGACTGAATTGAGCTTAAATCTTTTCGAGACCTTAATAATTAGGACTATTTTGAGTTTAGATAACTTTGTAAGTAATTCAGTACATTATGGGCTGCAATATGACTGTGGCTTCAGTGAAGTTTATTGAAGTATCCAGTCTGGCTGAAATTGTGGGCGATTGAGTAATAGCTGCCTGCAAAGCATTTATATATAAATGAGTTGGTTACCTTAATTCAGAGGAGGCATCATCATATTAGATCCATTGGCGAATCCATGAAAGCAGTCAACTTCTAAGATGAAGTGATGTGAACTTACCATATTTCCAGGTCTATTATAATGCACCTCTCAAATCGACCTTTGTTCATGAGGTGAGGGTAAATTCCTTTTTCTAAAACCTGCCTCAATTAATTGCAGTGAATCATATTGGCTGTGAAATATGGTAGGAGAAAATTGCCAGTTGGCTGAGTCAAATTTTGTCATATATCGGCCCCGGTGGCGGCGGGGTAAAGTCCTCGCCTGCCAACCCTAGGGTCGCGGGTTCGAGTCCTGCCTGGGTAAAATATTTTCTGCCCAGGACATGGGTGTCTGTGTCTCGTACGTTGTTACTGTTATTCACCCGACGTAAATTGGCCAATTGCGCTGTATTCGGGGTAGTGAAGATAAATAAAATAAATAAATAAATAAATATCGTCATAACTAGTTCAATCTTGAGGTTGGTTGGCTATGGCCCTCTACCCTACCCTATCCAAAGCTTGGTCTCCTACTTCCTGGTAGCTTTTTTATGTACCATCCTCTTTATTTGGTCCATGAAATTATTCCTGGATCTTCCTCTGGAGACTTCCTTCTATTTTATCTTCAGTTATGTTCTTCACAAACCCATTGTGCGTCAAGTGTGCGTCCAATCCATCTGGTTCTTCTTTACTGTATAGTGTTCCAAATGGTCCTATCCTCTTCTACTCTTCAATAAACTTCATCATTTCTTATTTTGCTCATCCATTTTATCTGTTGCATCTTCTTCCAGCATCAGGTTTCTAAGCCTTCTTGTCTGTCCTGGTCAGCTTTTCCAAATGGTCCATGCTTCTGATCCTCTGAGCCAGAGAGTGCCATGCTCCACACGAAAGTTTTCACGTACTGTTTCCTCATTTGTTGTCCTATTATCTTTGAGCACAGCAGATTTCTTTTTACCATGAACTTCTGCTTAGCTTGGGCTATTCTTTCCTTGGTATCCATTTTACTTCTTCTATCCCTCATGATGTTATTTCTGAGTTAAGTCAAGAATCCACTTGCTCTAACTTCTCTACTCTCAGAGTGACTTCTGCATTCAGCGTTTCTCTTCTGCATATTATGATTTTAGTCTGCCATCTTATTTATTTTTATATTATATTCTTGGAGAACTTCGTCAATTGCGTTTCTTGACCTTTGAAGATCATCGCTATTTCCAGCTATGACTATGATATCATCTGGTAAGCAGAACAAGTTAATATCTTCTCCATTTATCTTTATTCCGCTTGGTCCAATTTGTTATGCTTCTCTTATTGCCTCTTCCAAGTATTTGTTGAACAGTGCTAGTGAGAAGTTGCATCTTTGTTTTTCTCCTGTGTAATTTTTTGCTTCTATTTGTCTTCCACATCTCATTCATTCCGTCAAATCTTGTACTCTTTTTTACTTTTCAACTCCACGTAGGAAGGCAATGATTACTGCTGAAGTCCTTACAATCCCTCTTTATGATCTTCTGTTTCTGGGGGCAAGCCTGTTACTTTTGCTGTCTGAGGACAGACATCAGTTGTCCCGTCTGAGGCTACCATTGACATTAGCAGATGTATATACAAGCCACATTTTTATGGGGGGTAGTGAGTTTTGATGGCTTTGTCTTTTGTTAAAAATAAGAATCAAAAGTCTCTTATTTTAAGCTATATCGATTGTCGAGATCAAGCTCATCATGGTGGATGTCACTTTGAATGGCTGACCCTCAAAAAATTAGGTTTGTAGACCAGCCAATTTAAGTTATTACTTTTGGAAGGCGACAAAAGGTGCAGACTTATCCCACAGTTGTTAAATTACATACCTATGAGCAGATAGAGTACTTTCACCCACAAACTTGAGGATGAACCACTAACCTGTGTTCAGGTATAGTATTCTATGTGATTATGGACTATTTTAATTATTCAGTCTGCTTGAGGATGACTAATTCATGGCCTATTCATGACTGAAAAATGTGATGGAGAGATATTTGGTTCCACAATGCAATTGCAGCTTGTTGACAGTTATCCATGCAAGACATTGAAATGCAAGTTTTCTTTGGGTGTTGCCTCTGCTAGTTGTTTTCTTGACAGTTGTATTCGTATCACCAACTCAAGTGAGCAAAGTTAGTTTGCATCGCTTCCAATTTTTCTTAATGTTTTAATGTTATGATCTTTCCATGAGCACATATCTTTTTATCCTTTATAAGCGCATATCTTTTTAAACAATATTTAGCTTATATTTTATATTAGTACATACATTATTACTTTTAAAATTTCCCTTCAGTTCTTAAATGAGAATGAGCATTTGAAACTATGAAAATGTGTAAAATATATTCTTTTGTTATACTTGATGAAGAGGGAAAATTATGAAATTAATACAGATTAACAGCATGCCAATCATGTCATGAGGGCATTAGTTTATACACCATTACTGTTGAAAATCTGTTTGGAACATGTCATACCATTCCAGTTACAGTTGATAAAGATTTGTTTTATATCACTAAAAGATACTAAAGAAACTGTGACAAATGACTGATGGTAGTTAATGCATTTCTTTAGAGTTCATTTATAGCATCATCAATATTTTACACCCAGGTTTTTCAATGAACACATACAATTCTGAATTAAGCAAATGATCATTAACTTGGTGCTTTCAGGAAACTGTGAATGACATCCATTGCCTAAATTAATTTTTTTTCTAAGGTATTTAAGAATGTCAATCACTAGCATAAATAATAAAAAAATTTCCTTGTTGAAAGTTTCAATACTGCAACTTTATTGGTGAAATTCCTTGCAAAACTTCATATGCAAATATAAGGATTTGATTGAAATTTAATTCACTTGTACCATTTCAGAAAACCCCAATCCTAATTATCGGACATCACATTCTCCATGGAAAAATAGTTCAACTGGACAAACCTATGGCTGTAATGAAGAAAATCAAAACTGCAAATACAGATTCTACATTGAAAAAGCAAGAAAGTAAATCTGTTCATTACGAAGTGAAAACTGTTGTCCATAAGAAGCTGTTGTTCAAAACAAGACCAAAGCCAATTATAGCAAATGTTTTTGCTGGCCCTACATGAATTCAGGGAAAATAATTGTTATAACGTAGGTAAACAATATCATTGCCTCTATATTTATATATTTTTATGGGCTTGATCTTAAGTAAGAACTTTCTCTATCAGTTTCTTAAATCTGGTAACATTGTTGAAATTTGAAATTTAAACGCATAAACATATTTTATTTGTAAATATTTATTTTTCTAAAATTTTACAGGCCTTGTTCTTGGTTCAGTGATGGTGTTTAAAATATATCTTAAAATTAAATGTATGTTAGTTTAAGGTAAACTCTTTATTTTATGCTTACTAGTATACATTTATCCTATTTTCCTTTGCCCATGACTTTATCACCTTGATCATGTGTTCTACTCCTGGCTTGTTAGAAGTTTTGAGCAACTGAATGGCATCTTTTAATATAGACCTGAAAAAATACAAAATCTTCTTATGATACGTTTATTTACACCGTCATAATTTATAATTTGCATCCATTCTCTTAATAATAGTAATAATTTATTATGTTACATTTATGTGCCTTTAGCTAAATTTGTTTATTAATTATAGATGAAAAATCTTCAATTAAGCTTAAATAATTGTAGTCTATGGACATAAATTATTTCGAAAAATCAAATTCAAAACAGGGCTCCTAGTCTCCTTAAATTCCTGTGTCCTTCTTAGATTGAAAGTGAGCTCACTCTAGCTAGCTAAACAATTTCAGAGTGGGGTAATGGGAGTGTACAAAGAATGGTAATGAAACTGCAGAAATTACGGTTTATGAGATTTCTATTGACTGTTATGGGATGTGAGTAGTCAGTAAAAATATATAAAATGACTAATTAACAGGATATACCATAAAGCAGTAATAATGTATGTGAGTTCACATTTATTTCTGAAACTATTTAAATTTATTGATATAAATTGAGTATGGAAGAAGTACAAATGAGGGAGGGAGGGGAAAAGAGAAAAGAAATTCAGAAAATAAAGGAATGCTGCTTTAATGAGACCAGTGTTTTGCCTCCATTTGCAATGCAAGGTATATGCCAGGATAAGATGATGTCAGCCTCTAGCTCAATGTTCTTGTTAGCTAGTATAAATACTAGTCGATTCTCAGTGGGAGGGATGAAATTAAGAAATATTATATTAGATAGTAATGTTTATGTATAAGAGAATCTGACTTCCCATTTCTTCTTAATTTTTTTGCTTAGTGTATGTGGTCTCTTGAAATCATTAGGAAAAGAACTCACAAATGCAGACACCAACAGTGAAGAATACAACTCAGATATACAGACAGCTAAAAGCAGAGAATGCTTAGCTCCAAGAATTCAAATAAGTGCAGTTAAGGACACAACTTAGAGACTACCATATTGCCATATCAGTGAATCCAGCTAAACATGCTCACAATTATTACCATTATGGCTATTTTCCCCTTGTATGGTTATGAGAGGTGAGCTCAACGTTGCCCTTGCTCAGGAGAGCCCCTATGATCCCCTGTATGCATGCTTTACTTGACTCTAAAATTAAAGCAAAACTTGCCTGAAATAATCGAACTTAAGTCTGCTTGGACACTATTCTGCGAGGCAAAACTCAAAGCCCTAAGTGACAGATTCATTGCACGTAGTCCTCAGCCTAGCCCAGAAAAAAGTACTATTGTGTCTCAAGAGTTCTCAGTGTTTGTATTTGTTGCTGTATCATATAGGTGTAGTGTTGACAGTGTTTATTTTTTATCACAACTCCTTAGCATCAAAGCAGTGATAGAATTTCAGCAAAAGTGAACTGATTGTATGAAGTGCTCACTGTCCAGGAAACAGATTGAGTCCTTGATTTCATTCAGAGGGGAACAATATAGCTGAATTTTCCAAAATTTATTAAAATATTTTGCCATCAGTTGGTGAGGAAAAGATGGACAAAAACATTTGCCTGAATTAAATATTTCAATAAAAGGAACCAGTTAGTTTTCCAGCTGATCAGATCCATATACTATTCTGAATTAACTGTGGCGATATTGGATTTTGAAATAGAATTGTGAGGAGAGGTGAGGGCAGTGGCAAACTTCTGCCCAGGCAAACTAGACAGATGCCTGGGGTCCCAATCTCAGAGGGAGTCCCAGTTACACGATGGAATATCACTCAATGAGAGCACAGGTTGCAGGAAATGAATTTAGTAAAAAACTGAAAATTAATATTTTAATATTTCATATCTTATCCTGCTTGTAGAGCATTAGGTTTGTTGTTTGAAAAGTTAAGTTAGTTGTCGCCAGAGAGGGGTCCCTGTCTGTCTTAAATGCTGAGGAGTCCTGGGTCTCTGAGTCCATGCTGGGTAAAGGAGGAAAGGTTATTATTCATGTAACAAGCCAAGTATCTGTCTGTTTCCATTAGGAAATTCATGTATTGAGTTCATTATATTTTCTTTCATTCTTTCCTCTATTACATAATTAAATTAGAAATGTTGAGCGTCAAGATGAATACGAAGATAGCCGAGACAGATAGTAAGCTTTTACTATAAGCCTAAGAAATAGAGTAAAGAAGGTTAGAAAGTAGTTTGAGTAGAAATAATAAATTATAAACAAAATGATTAAACTAATGTGGGGAATTAGAGAGTTAGATGCAACACAAGAGAGGGATGGAAGTTACTTGGGGAGAGGAAGAGTAGGTAAATGGAAGAAATAACGAGATCCTAGGGATGTTTTAGGCCATAATTAAAGTGAGACTGTTGATATGTGGTGAAGGGAAGGGTAGAGAACATTTTGGCCATCTTGAGAAGAGTGAGCTGCATGCAGAGTTGAAAATGATATAATAGGACACATGGATCAAAAGCTTCAGGTTCATAAATGGTTCAGTGGTAGTTCTCATCATTCATTAGAAATGTCGTTAATATACTTCATGGGTGTGATCATATAGAATATCATCTTGGGGTTGGCATCAAGTGATTAGTTAACATTAAATAGTTCATTACAAGCACTTGAAGCAAGAAAATTGTGCATTGAATAATATTGACCTCCACACCATCTCTCTCCAGTTTTTTTTAAATATTCCTATCTAAAATTTTGTTTAAATATTCATGTAATTCAGAAGCACCAAAATCTTAAAGAATACTACAATATTCTTAGTAATGCATACTTAGGCTCTTCACAAGCTATCACTTTCTGAAACATTCCAATGCAGGCACCACGTTTCCCCTCCCAATACTCTGGGTTTGGATCGAACCTCTCCAGCATGTCAAATGCTTTTCCAGAGTGATAAAAATGGCCCATTTTGTAGCAATCATTTGCAATCAACTGCAATAGACTGAAAGATTCTGGGGATGCCTCCATCTTTAGGTATAGTTCCCAAGCATCTTGTGGTTTCTTGTTCATGATATCTTATACATAGAAGAGAGAGTAAATGACATCCATTAAAGAAGTGTATGTTAAAGTCAATCTGAATGCAGGAATCATGAGAAATCTACAAAATAAATTGTCTGTTTATGTTTCCACTAGATTAAGGTGGTTTGGTGGGAACTTTCTGCTTCGCCAATTTCCCAGTATTTAGGTGTTAAAGTCACATTTTCGTATGTCTAAATATTGATATTAATATGTCACAAGAATAATTACATAATTTACTTCAACACCAGAACCTTGACTGCTGTTGGGCAATGGACACTGTCATAACTTTAATAACTCTCAGCTAATCTCACAAATGTGAACTGCATTCATATCCTTATTTTGAGATTAGTAAAATCTATTTTCATATGTAAAAAGTTCAAGTATTCCCAGTTGGAATTGGCTTTGTCAGTATTGTCATATTTTCAAAGGAAGAGCTATTCCAAGCAATTAATTCCCATGCACACCATATCTAGACACCAACTAGTTTTTTGTTAATTTTTTCCACCACTGCACCAGTATTAATATTTTCCAGCATAATAGGCCCACAGGCATGTTAGACACCCCCAGCTTCAGTCACATTCCCCAAAGAATTTAACCTTCCTCATGCCCCATCATATTGTCCCTGGTGAAACAGAGAACCGATCTTTCAACAAATATCTAAACAAGTATGGTAGCATGGCCTGATCTGAGATGTCATGATACTTAATTTTCCAAAAATAATTGTAAGATTCATATCACTCAGATTCCAACAAATGTTTTAGAGGAATAAGATTACTTGTACATATTGCTGCTGTAGATAGTAATGATTGAAATATGTGACAGCCCCTGTGAAAAAGGTATAACTACAGACAAATCATAAGTAAACACAGTGTCAGTTTCAACAATGACAAATCATTATCATGTTCACTAGCACCTCATCACTGAAAGCCCATTGCTCTTTAGGCCAAACCTTACCTGGAACATACCTGACAAGGTGGTTTTTCTTGGGAAAAAACAGTGAGTCTTAAAAGTCAGAAAGTAGAGATAGTAAATTATGTATATTATTATAATGTATACGTATATGCAACATAGTTCTTCTTTTGTCCCACATATGCCTTTGGCAGATTTGGAGATGGTGTTGACTGTTGTGTGTCCAGAAAGAGATTTACCTAGAGATGGGCCATTCTGAAAAATACCGTTGTATTTTTCATTTATCACTGTGGTATTTTACTTTTTTTTTTACTTTTTAATTTTCAGTAATATTTACCTCCATCTCACATATTTTTTACATGAATATATTCCAAACAAATTATTTTAAGCCAAGTCAATATATATTTTATTACAATGTTAATGATGAATAAAGGCACGTACAACTTATTTGTGTAATAGTTTTACTTTTAGAATATCTGTGTTTGGAACATTGTTTTTGTAGGTTTGAATGAAAATTTCTCATGTCAAACAAAAGAACACTGAATTGCATGTGGGCTGCCATATTTGTTTTAAATTTTCTTTATTTCTAATGTGTACATAAATGTAGCAATAGTAACGGTTTAAATGCCATTAACCCTTTGCTATTGCTATTTGCTTTCCTATTATTTCCTGTATTAGCTCTAAATTACAGAAAATTAAAAATTACCAGAAGTTTATGGTAATTTTAGAAAATTACCAAAATTTCCCCATCTCTAAATATACCACTCTTCTTTTGAGCTAAGATTTTAGCCATCGGAAGTATTTCTAGGTAATTCTAACCAAAGTGCTTCTATTTTCACAAAAAATATTTTATTTCATGCAAATCTTTGTGTTGAAAAGTATAAAAATGAGTTCATACATCTTAATGGCAACCATTACTTTCAGTTTCTTATATAGGGAAATATAAATTATAATCTTATAAATTATATTCTTATTGCTAAGCCAAAGGTTTACTGATAAAGATTTAAAGTGATATATGTATTTGACTTCAACTAAATACAAAAGATACTTGCTACCTACCATGTTTTAGAGGGATGGTTTGAGCAAACTTTTAGAATTGAGTCAAAAGAATATGCTTAATTACTTATGATGAAAGTTAATATATGTTCATGATCAGTAGCCATGGTATTGCCTTATCTAGCATGATACTTGATGACACTAGAATACAAGGAAGGGTAAAAGTATAAGAATTTAGTGCCATTAAGCAAAATAACTTACAGCATCTAGCTAACTGGCTGATATATGTGTATTCATTTTTTAATTTTTCACTCTGTACCAGCTGAAATGCTTCTTCAGCTTCTTTGTAACTCCCAATTGCTGATTTGGCCTGTAAAATTCCAAGATAAGATTATGTTTGTTACAGGCTAAATTGCAGCAGCATGAGATATCTCCATTATTGGCATCAGATAAATGGGAGAATACTCTATTATTAATTCTAGTGTTTTATCTTCGTATTATTTCCTCAAAATCAACACAAAATTTGTTATTCTGATAAAACACCACATTTTCATTGGCATGTATTAAGTATTTTAAACTGAGTATCAACGAGGCAAATGAGAACGGTGAACATTGTAGGATTGAATCTGCATATGAAGAAACATAATGTTCAGCATCGATACAGATTACTATTGAATATTTTACTCAAGTTATGGCTGAAATGATTCTGGCTTCGTGGCTCATATAATAGTTCTCCTTAGTGGATTTTGCACTAAAAAAGATTTATTTCTGTATTTACCTGAGCATAGTTGAAATTAAATATATCATCTCCATGATGGTGGCTGCGTATTGCATTGAGATAGCGATTCACTTCATCAAACTGATGCAGTAGAAAGAAAAAGGAAGCCATACACTCGCTTCCTTGAACAGTATCCCGTTCACTTCCACTGTTTCCCACAGCTAGAAAATACTGCTGTGCAATTTCTGTATCCTCACGCTGCAACATTAGCATATTTACACATTTTTAATACAACTACTGACTTTATATGAGCATAGGAAAATGCAGTTATTATAACATAGTGAGTGTAGCATACACTTGAGTGTAAGCCGACCTGATATATAGTGGAACCCCTGATATTTATGTCAGAAAATAGTAATCTCTCTTATGGCTCTCGTGTACTCCAACTGCTGGAACCATCAGAAAATTAAGATTGATTTCATTGTGATATGGCAGAGCTCACAATCAACATACAGTTACAGAAAGATCTTAGATTTCAACATAAAGTAGTGTTAGTGTAAGTAAGAATAAATTGAAGAAAATTATTATTTTTCCCATATGCATAATAGGTAACAAGAAAAATTTTGAGTAATCCATTAAAAGTGTTGTGGCTGATGAAAATTATACAGCAGCAAAAATAGGTTATGAATACATTAATGAAAGTGGTTGTACTTATTCACCACAAAATATGATCACCCTCCTCTGACTAGCTATCAACAGAGAAAAAGCATGAATACAAGCCCACATCAGCCTGTATGCATATTTGCTTCCCCTTTAATTGGTTATGAACCGAAGTTCTTATGATTACCACCAAATATCAACCATTTGTACATAGAGGTTATAAATTCATCCACCCAATAAAATGCATTTTCTATCAGATACTCTTTTAGTTCTACCTTAATGAGTGAGATAAATTTAATGCTTTTAATTTTAATAGGTAGGGAGTTATAGTACATCACTCCTGAATAGAGCGGGCTTTTAGCGTATAGCTTTAGATTATGAGTAACAGTTCTAAAGTCATTTTTCCTTCTTGTGTCATGCTTATGCACATCCATATTAGTTATTAGCTCTAGTGCAGAATAATGTTCTTTAATATACAAAATTGAAAATAATATATAAATGCTGGGGAACGTTATGAGCCAGGATTCTCACTGCCCACTTTTGTAGTTTAAAAAGCCTTATTGCGTGGTGGAAGTGGCCCCAGGCTACTACACCATATTGAAGTTGACTGTAAATATCTGCGTAATAGACTAATTTAGCAGTTAGCAGATTTGATATTTGCAATATTTGTCTTAGGAGGTAACACCCTGAGGCAATTTTAGAGCAAAGACCATTAATATGTGTCCCCCATTGCATGGATTCATCAATTTCCACCCCTAAGAATTTAAAATTCGATACGCGAGAGAGAACTTGTCCATTCAATTTAAGTAGAGGGCAAGATAGAATTTTCTGAATTGATATTGGTGTATTGCACTGTATAAGCCGCATGGCCTGGGAAAGGTTTGCCACATTTTTTTGTGCAAAGATTTAAGTGTCAAAGGTTTGACTCTGGTACATACTGACTCCCCAATACATATTTTGTCCAAAAATGTGGTCTTAATGAGCCAGACTGTGTGCTAATATGCATAGTAATTTACATATAACTATTCAGTTTCAAACCTCATTCCAGATTGATGATTTTTCTACCTATGATTTATCACTGCAGTACATACTGCAGGTAAATGAGATTATGTACTTATTAGGAAAAATTCATTTCTCCTCCATGTCTTATCTGGATCTTTTAGCCCTCTTTCCTTCCAAGAGTCATTGCACCCTTCAGATGCAACTGGTATTCACTACTGAAGGCACTGGTATGTCTAGGTTAAGTTCACAATTAGAGCTAACAAAATCCTACATAAAGGCCACTAAATATTTGCTAGTTTTGTATGAATATAAGATTAGCCATTACTAAAACAGCTCACCGATCCATTTTTGTGTCCAATTATGGCATGGATAATTCCTTTGAGGATGTATTCAGAATGCTGGGAAGCATTAACATCTTTCATTAGGTTATAAGCCTCGGCAATATCATCCTAGAGAGAAAAATTAGTTTATCAACTAACCGTAAACAGCAATAAACATACAGCATAGTGTCTTAACTATAGTAAATATATCACTACAGTGAACACCGCTGGACAAAATTAATGTTCTTAAGAAAACAAAGTGAATTTCTTTGTAATGTGACCAATGCCTCATTGGATCCCTCCAAGTTTTGTTCAACAAGTTGTCAGGACCTGTGCCAACCTCTGTGGGTGGTGAAATACCAAAACAAATAAGGAAGTATGTATTTTGATATGTTACATTCCCTATGAATGCATGTTCAGGAAATGTGAGAAATAATAAGAGAGAAATATGAGTTTCTTATAGCAATGATTATGACACATATGTATCACCATAGATGAATTTAAAAACATTTGGAGATAAACAAAACAGAACTACTATACACCCATCATTATACACATAATGGGGAATATAGAAATCAAACAAGAAAATATTATGGAAAAAAAAGGTAGTAAAGCTTTTCAACTAATATATTTGGCTTTAACTCACTTGCATCGTGGTGTATGAATTTTCAGCAGCAGTCAAAATAAAATTTTCAAAGTTGGATATTGCGTCATTAAATATAGGAAATTTAATTGTTCGTCTCATCCACTGTCACTTTAATACAGTTTGGACTAATGGCTACATGATTGGCAGAAGCTTAAGAAAAACTTGTTACCACCCGAAGGTAGTCTCTGGAATGATTCTCTTTTATTTCACATTAGCCTCTCTGGATATAAATCCTCTGAGTGATACACCAAACTTATACCAGGTTTTGGTAAAAAAAAAGAATTATCTCCTCGGAAACTGTTTCCAGAAAAACAATGACAAGGTGAAATATGTGAAAAATGTAGCTTTCAGTGTCAAAAAACTGAGGAAGCCTTCGCACCAAATATTCAATAGGAAATGCAATAAATAGTGAGTAAAAGCTTTGGCTCTCCTTACAATGAATTTTTCACTGATGAAATACAATACTTAATTTTGTTAAAGAAATAATTAGTACGTAGATATCACCTGCAGTATATGGTAGATGACTAAGTTAAGCCGAGCCTCTGGAATGACTCCAACCAGAGGGGATAAAATCTGCAAGGCACCTTCACCTCTTTGAAATACAACACAGTTGTGGTTAATTAGATCTCTATAACAAGTTATAGATGCCGATGTCTGATCCTGTAATGTATTACAAAGTACTGTCAATGAGTTATCCTTTCAGTCAAAAGTTAATGATCTGTGACCTTCACTGAGATATATTACAATTAATTAATGATATCTCAAATATATTTGAGTGCTTTTGAAAAATATGAGGGATAATTGAAGTGATCTATTAAATTATTGCTCTTTCTTTATACTTTTAGCTCTGAAAAGTAAGGATGTGCAAATACCAGTTTTATAATTAATTCTAACCACTGATGCAAAAATCGAGTTTTGAGTTGAGTTCAAACATCTATGCTATAATGCTATATTATGTTTTTAAGAGAAAATAAAATCCTGCAAAAGCTTAATTTAATTTAAGATTAATTTCATAATTCCAATCCAACAACTATGCTATATATACTACTAACAACAACTAAATAATCAATTGTGATAGAAAATTCCCGAATCTAAATAAAAGACGAAATTTGAGAAAAATCAATAAAATGGGTAGGTATTTATTTGAGAAGTAAACTTACTTTCACATTTCTCAGTCATATGAACTCAATTCTACATGCATTAAATGCAGGGACTAACATTCTGCAACAGTAATTTTGTAGTGCACAATAACACATGTTCACAGTACTGCATGTAAAAATCTACTTATAGCGAATCACCAGAAATATGTTTCTTCAATATAACAAGCATTTGAGAATTGATAGGAAAAGGAAATGATCAGCAAAACATGTATTAGTATTTTGAAAACTACTCTTATTTCCAAACATCTGTAAAGTTCAAGTCGTATTATAGATTATGATGCAAAAAAAACACAAGTTAATCTATACATTCAGGTTGGATATTACCTCTTCTCACATTAACAATAATTCCTGCAGCTGAAAACGGCCTTCACTAGGTACTTCAGCTGCAGGTATTGAAAAATAATATTGTGCAATAAACTGTAAATAATGAAAATTCACAATAAACAAGGGTTCTTAACGTCACTCAGAATCAATAAATTGATTCCAAGCATGACTGGAAAAGTGAATTCACAACAACAAATATCTCGCCATTTTAAAATATCGAATAATTCACACACAAGAGCTTATTGACGGGTGGGAATGCCTCTCATTTCACTCTAATGAAGCTAATTAAGAATTAGAATTCACTCATCATAACTCTGGAGCAATATTTTTCTCTTTCAATGAATGAAATGAAGCTACTTTTGAATTTTGTTAGGGGAAAGTTTCCATCGTGAGGTATAAACATTATGACTTCCTGCTTCTTACTAAAGTACCTTGCCTTTAAAATTTGGAGTTCGGCTTCTGCATCTTTCACGTCATCCTGCTGATAGTAAATGCAAGCCTTTAGATTATTGGCAATCACGGAATCAGGATAGTGCTGCAAATAGGTATGGAGGGCTTCCTGAGATTTATCCAAATAGCCATTTTTGTAGTAACAGTAGGCTTCATAAACTTTTATAGCAAGGTATTCCCTGAAAACATAGTATAAAAAGTGAGAGTGACCAGCATCTTAAATACATATTTTCAGTGTAATTAAAGAGGACAATGGACATGTGAAGGACAGTTGAAGAAAATTTGTCATTTATATGACTAACAACAAAACTCTTCATTGGCATCCATCAATACAATGCCTTTGAGAGCCAAATTTCAGGAAAATAATTACAATCAGGCAAACCTATGATCCAGAAGAATAGCTTTGTAAACATCCAGTGCTTCTTGATAATGTGCCTTTACAAAGTTTAAAGAAGCAAGACACAACTTGTCCTCAATTGTTTCTCCCATAGTCTGTTCTAACTCAAATGCTTTTTTGTCATCAGAAAATCTATGAGCGAGGTGAAGCAGCAGTCTCGATTTCAACCCACTCATTGTAGCTTTTTCTGCCAACTGAAAAGGGAATCAATTTTCAAATCACAGCCAGCTAATGCAAGTGGTATTGGAAATATTCCATAGAAATGTACATGCCATGTAATCTACGCAATATTGAACAGGACTTGGGTAATGTTCAACACCATCTCAAGATATTTTTTCCTACCGATATGTTCTGAACATATTATTTCAAGCCATGTCTAAATATCTTTCTTACAGCCTAAATTATAAATTAAGTCACATACAACTTATCTGCGATATATTTGTGGAGCAGTCATTTAAATGGTTTGAATAAAAATTTCTTACCACAGAAAAGATCATCGAATTGCATGTGGGCCACCGTATTTGTTTTTAAATTTTATTTACAATACACGTAGCAATAATAATGGTTGATAATGCATTAACGTCTTGCTAATGCTATTGGCTTCCCTGTTAAATCCTCTATTAACTAATAATTGCAGAAAATTATAAATTACTGGAAAATTATGGTAGTTTTCAAAAATTGACCTAATTTACCTCAAATGAATATTAAGGTGTTTTACCCACCTCTACTCAAGACTGACACTGAAAATTGTCTGTACTTAGATAGAAATCTTACCTGGAAAGCTTCTTTATACATTCCGAGGAAAAAGTAGCAGCATGATAGGTTGATGCTAACTTCTTCATCAAGATTATTTAGTGAGAGCTTTTCATAAACCTGAAGAGCTTTTTTATATTCACCCAAATGAAAGGCACAGTATCCAATCCACATATCCACATCATTTGTATTTTTTAAGGCACTTCGGTTGAACTGAAATTATGGAAAAATATTTGACTTATTGATCATAAAGGCGATAAAAAAGTAGTACAGTGATCCAGTAAGCATTTTTTAGCATCAATGAGCTTGAGGTATGATGTTGAGGAAGTGATTATAAACTTCATCCGACTGCAATTATAGGCTTGGATTGCTATTTATAGCCACAATTAACAAAAAAAATTTTTTATCAAGGGTTTCCATTTGACTCAACAAATTGAACATCCATCATAATAGTTCAATAAAATCATCTTCAAAATTGGCAGCAAAACCCTGATCCATGGGAAACTTGTTTTTAATTTCTAGCTGGAATATGTATAAAATAAATTACTCATCACAGCAACAATGCTATTGAAACCCAATTGATTTCATAAAATTCATCCTCTCGCTCAACACACATATGCTATACATTTGTCAGCAACTATCTCAGAAAACCCAGGCCTGGCTTCTGGATGATAATGCTCACTTGTATCTGCAACTAAGTCCAAGAAAAGGAGGAGGGCCAATTAAGCTTGATGTCCCCAAACTCTCCTAAGTGCCCTGGGGGCTAATATACTTACTTTTTATTTTAATATCAATGACATTAGTATCTTGCACCTCTTGGATGAGGTGGTACCAAATCAGTTAATCCTAAATGGTCTATCATTAGCAGCTCCTTCATTGATTCCTTGTGATGAAATAATGTATACCAAACACCCACAATATGTTGTAGAAGCAGCTAATTTCATCTCAATTTCAATAAATAAAACAGAATGATCCAGCTAGTCACCTTATGTCTAAATTCCCAGGAGAAAATGAGTGTCGGGTGAGCAAAGGTATGCATTGACATTGGTGATAGATATAAGGTAGTCTTTTGGAAGTTTTGGACACAAATGTATCTGATTTTCATTATGAACGGAACACATTTTTTGTACCATTTGAATTGAAAGGTAGGTAAAAAAATCAGCCTGATGGCAGAAATCATTCCTTATCGCATGGTTTGTTTCATCAGGGTCCTATCAGGCATATCAGTATCGTATTTACTTACCTAATCAACTACATATGTAGCTATAGAAACTAAGTCTTGTCCAATTTTTTCCACCACTATTTCTAGAAAGCCTAATAACAAGAAAGTCACAAAATCCTTATCATTATCTTGTTTTGGAAATGCATTACTCCATGTGCAAATGCTGTGAAACAGGACTGCTTCTTACTTAATCGCTCAGGAAAGAAATAAGCTTAGGACCTGGGTAAGTAAGATACAGGATTTCCCAAAAAAGAAAAATCTGACAATAAATGGACTGAAGAACAGAAAGCGTCCTTCTCTGCCCAAATGAAGAAATACCGGAATCCCTAAAAGGCTAAGTGTTAAACGTGGTGCTAAGTTACTGAAGCGATATTGAAAAAAATGAAGTGAAGGTGAATTAGTACATCTCAGGGTAAAAGAAAACCATTTCTTCAGCCAGTCATATGTGCCAGAGTGGAAGACATCCAGTGAGCTTACACTTTGCTCACCCTTCTGGGCAAACTCTATCTGTCAATGACTATCTTAATGATAGTACCTTGAGATACTATTGTGGTGATTTTTGTGTTCTTTTTCTATATTTATACTACTCATCCTATCATGTTTGTACATGATGACTTGGGACAAATAAATATTATTATTACATCCTTCATGTAGAGTTAGGGGATGGCGGGTGAAGGTCGAGTAATTTGAGCATAAATGTGAGTGAGTTAGTAAAATATCTCTAAAATGGTGGGACATTCCCACCTCATCTTTTTGCCAAAAAAATCCCCTCTGTGAACTCTTTACCCTCCAAACTTAGCCAAAGTACTTGTCCAAGGCATGTACGTGAGCACCATTGATGCTAGCAACAGTTGAGCCAACCATGTCTAGAGTGCCTACAACTTCAAAATGCATTGACTTCTGCCTGCTCCTCCTGCTGAGACCTTCCCCTCACTGGGCCCTGCCTCACTTAGTTAAGTATCAGTTGACACAGGAAAACCTAAGAAAATCTGGGAAGGTTAACTATAGCACAGAAGCATAATCCTGTATTCCACAGTTGAAAACAAAAAGCAATTCCCTAAGCTCCATTTGTTAAACCTCCACCATTTTTATGTTCTCATCCCACTATTTTCCTCCCTTTCAAGGCTGCCTATCACCCTTAATCCACACCTTATCCTTTCCACTCTAGCCTCGCAGAAACCTCCTCTCCTATGGCAGCATGCCTTACCTCAAGTGCCCTTCTATGCTGGGACTGCAAGGAAAGCACATCGCTCAGATGATTTTAACAGAAAGAGCCTGGCATTTGGTACTTCTAAAATTTGTGATTGATTTGTAGTTTTGAAGTCAGAACACAGGTTGGCTAACTCTTGAATACTTGGTTAGTAATTTCATTAGGTGCTGAAATACACTTGTTTTATTTGTTGTTCGATAAAAATATTTGTTTCATTTTCTCATCTGAACTTCGGAAATTTTGTCTATAGACATATATTATCAGTGAGAAAAGCTTCCACTCTCTGATTTAGGCTTCAATGGATACAATATAAATAACTTTACATCACCTCTGCCATCGACTTGAAATTCGTTTTATGGGGCCTGTCCAATGGTTGGAAATCTTATATCCTCTTTCACTCCAGATGGAAGTTGTATTCAATGAGTGATACATAATGAAATTATACACCCAATTATGGGACTTAGAAGCAATCAAAGGTTCTCACCAGCCTGGCCCCCATGCATCTTCCACCACAAGTAGTTTTAGGAGAGGATACAGAGAGATGAGGTGGTTTGCACCATCAAGAACAGGTGCATAGTTTGGTACACATAGGATTTTAGGGAACATGATGGACGGAGAAAAACTTTCGATGGCATAAGCCTGAGCTTAATAAAATTCTCCTAAATGTCCTGTTTTACATCCCATCCAGTTATAAATTTTAAGAAGGCATGCAACCTACAGGCAACATTCTGGCTGTTAAGATCTCTTCAAATAGGTAGTACCTATGTTCGAACCAAGAGATTCCACCAAATAATTTGTGCCCCCACCGGGTTTTGAGCCATACCTCACAAACCAAATCACCAACTTGATCCCCAAGTCTGGCAGAGGTATTTGGACTGCTTATAGTTGCGTTCAATAATAGTCATCACGCCACACACAGCATTACCATTCAAATGAGTGACACCTCACAGGAAAATAAAATGTGGTTATGTGAAATAGCTAGAATGTTTACTAGCAAAATAAAATATGTGGTTATGTGAAATAATGGCTCATCAAACAAGGCTGTATCATAATGACCAATCTACCCATTAAAAATTCATGCAACACAGTTGGTGTGTTTTTTTGATGGCACGTGATTATATATTGCATACCATAAAAAAATAATTGAGTGAGATAACTAATCAACAATGAAATGAAAATGACAAATACATGCTAGAGTGAACTGACCTCCAGGAGGGTAAGGGCACCAACATAATCCCTAGATTTAAGAAAATCATTCAACTTCGGTAGTTGCTTTGATGATTTTATTTGCTCATTCTTTACCGAAGGTCCTGCTACCGGTTTCGTCCTAGACAGCATCTGCAGAATATTGGAAGTCAATAAACACCTCAAAGAGGTACATTTAGAAGATGAATGAAGAATTCTTCCAACAGACTCGACCCGAAGGATCTGAATCCTTTCTCCGTTATTGTGTCATAGGTGCATGTAACATGGGTATGGGGTGAGAATATGTAATGTATAGACCCTAAGATAACAAATCATACCATTTTGAAGCCTGGTTGACAGTACACAATTTATTCGCGATTACACGACCTAAAACTCAGGTCCCTGTATCCCTCGACCAAGAACTTTGCAGTTGAATACCATTTCAACTACGAACAAAGAGAACGTTTCGCAGTCTATTCATACGTTCAACAATTGACTAAGCCATAGCTGTACACAGTGCTTCCAGATAAATTGTTTTTTGACCATGTTATTCAGAGTGGACGTTACCAAGGAGACAGAAGTTGAATCCGTGGTCGTTACCATGCCTACGAAAATTTTCATCATGGCGATCACAACAATGCCCATGAATATGCAATAACACTGTTGAACCGAGGGATTGAACAGCAATTGCAATATTATTTAACCACGACACTGAAAGGACCTAGAAGCATTCTAGAATAATACATTTACCTATTAATACGGCCTATTTATCCCCTAATACCTTGGTATCTTCACGAGTGCATCATTTTGACAGAAAGCAGTCCCCATTCGCAGGAAGCCTCCACCACGGAGTAATGCGTACCGTGAACCATCGTGATCTCCCTCCTTTCAAGGATAAAACTGGCATACATTCGGGTCTGCGGCATTTCAAAAATCATGAATATACATATACTGCTAATTCATACCAACATCCATTTACATTCCTCAACCTTAAACACAGTCGTTACTGGTTAGAGTCCACTCAAATTATGCTCCTAGTCATTTCTCCAATCTCAAATACCATTTAAAGCTAAAATACGCAAATTTCATGTACTCAAAATCGATACATAAGCACTTCATTTGCACTAATTGACATTTACAGATGGTCCGCGGAAAAGGCAGGCAGAAATCCGTAACAAATAAGCATCGAAATACGAAATTGAAACATCGAAATAAACTGATGAGCCGAAGATCTATGCCCGTCTAAGTCAGTTTAAATAAAAAGTGTTGGTTGATGTCACTGGAGGGTTGCTGTTATGGCTGTTATAGGGTCAATAACTGCTCGACAAGCGGGAGTGAACAACTTTATACACTCAACCATGATACGAGTCGCGCCAAGAAAAACAATTGAACAACTAAATATACACAGACATACGAGCGATACGAGGGATACGAGCTACAATATCCTCAATATCTGTGTATATAATCTTTGTTCAATATAGCCGACACACAATATTACACCCCAACAGAAAGGAGTCAAATTGAACGAACGAAATAATTGTGGGTGCCTCCATTTCGTGGTATGTCAACACTGTGAATAAGGAAAGAGGGATTGTCATATTCTTAAAAAATCAACTTTTTCGAACTTCTACGGTAACTAATATTCCAAAATGTTGGATGGAGTGAAAAATGTGATATTGGTGTTGTCAGGGAAAGGAGGAGTGGGAAAGTCCACTGTCAGTACACAATTAGCTTTGGGACTTAAGGAAGCGGGCTTCAAAGTAAGTTCTTGACATTGTCGAAGGCTCTCGGTAAATTCTTCTTCACTGTCATCAAATTCTCTAAACAGGTGGGTTTGCTGGATGTGGACCTCTGTGGTCCCAGCGTACCATATCTACTTCATTTAGAGGACAGAGATGTTCATCAGTGTCCTGAAGGGTGAGTTGGTAATCTATGGCTTGGTAGATGTCTGAGGGTAAATGTACCCTCAGTTAGATATAGGTTATTGAGAGGGCAGATAAGTGTGCATCAGGTTCCGCGTTGTAGTCATTCATTCATGTTTTCTGCCTTAATCTGTGGGGTTCCTCATGGACTCCTTAATTCTTCTTTTCTCTCAGCTCATTACTTCATTTTCAAGTATTATCCTTCTACTTTGATATTTTCCAACATTTGCTTTCCTTTCCTTCCTCTTACCGCTTTCCCTCCACTATTCCTGTCGTTAGTAAACAATCTCTTCTCAGGCAGTTTCTATCCAGTTCTTCTTTTATTCGTTTCCATCATAGTCTTTTTCTCGGCTGTTCTCCTCAATACCTCCTCATTTCTCACTTGACCTTTCCTTCTCACTTTTTCCATCTTCATATCCATATCTCTAGGGTTTGAAGTTTTTTTTCACATTCCTTATTCATTTTTCAAATCTCTGATCCATATAATGCCACACTCAATGTATAACACTTTGTTAGCCTCTACCTTACTTCTTTGTTTGTCGGTCCTCAGTAGCTGCCTTTTCCTTTGAAATCCTTATTTTGCCATTGCTATTCTTCTTCTTATCCCCATTCAACAATACATATCCCCAGTTATCATAATACCTAGATACTTGAAACTCTCCACTTCTTCAATCTATTCTTCTTCAGGTATGATCTTAATTTTTGCTCCTTTTCCTTTAATAACCATACACTTTTTTTCTTCTTCATTCCATATCCTATGCACTTGGTGTTAAGGTCCTTTAACATTCTTGGTTAATTCTTCTTCGGTTTCAGCTAAAACTGCCATTTAATGTGCAAATCTCATACACTCTTCTCTTTTCACCTCTTAAGTATACTCCACCTTTGCCATCATATCATTCTTTAATTATATTTTCCATGAAGATGTTCCATAATATTGGGGGCATTCAGTATCCCTGTCTCACTTCTCTTCCCAAACCAATATATCCTGTCATTTCTCTTTTACCCTTACTCTTGCAGCTTGGTCTGGATAAAGGTCTGTAATAAGTCTCTTTTCTTTCCAGTCAATTCTTCGCTTTTTAAATATAACCATTAGCCTATCGCACCTTACTTTGTCAAATGTTTTTTCTAGATCTGTGAAAGCTGTGCATACTTTACTCCCTTTCTCTATATATCTCTCCCCTATTACTTTAATCAATCCTAGTATCTCCAGTTCCCATCTCTTTCTTAATTCAAAACAACTGTTCATAGTCAGGGGTGCCCATCCCCCCCAATGCTGATGGCGCAAAACCAACAGCTCCCTTGTCCCCCCCTCACCCCCTCCGCCAGAACATAGCTACTTACCAGGTTATAATTTGATAGCCTGTCCAAGGTAGTATGGAGTAACGCCGAGGGGTATGGAGGATTTGGGAAGTTTTTTCATTATTAGCTTCACAAAATCATTTTTAACACTTTTCTGGCAATAAAGTCTTAAATCATCATACACGTTGTCAGCCACTGTGATATCCATATTTTTAGAGTTAGTTTTGAGGGTTTGGCTACAATCATTATGACCAAACCCTCAAATACTAACTCTAAAAAATAGAAATAAAATCTTAAGCAAACTATAGCGCTTATATAGGGGAACTAATTAAAACTTAACACAATGCAACAAAAAACCATAAGGATGTGAGAGTTTATTTTTTACGATAGTATGCTTAAAAGAGGAATAAATTGTGAAAAAGGGGAATAGTTTGGTTCTTATATTTTATTAAAGAAACTGAAGGCTTCTTTCATATTTCGGAATAAGAAAAAATATGGGAAATATGTTGAATATTGCGCTCCTAAAACTACACAGCTGGATCCTGTATCTAACAAAATAGACCATCAACTTACTGCAAAGATATTATTATGATACTTTATACCACACCTTACAGCTATATACAGCTCTCGTGAAAGTTAATGGCGTTCGGATGTGTTGTCCATGTCATACAAATTCCGTTTTTTGAAATGCACTCATGCATGGCACAAATGCCATGTCTTTGCTTTCCCCTATGTCCCTTCAACCAAACTACTCCTCCACGATGTCTCCCTTTGGCATCCGAACGCCATAAGCTTTTGCGAGAGCTGTACCAGTGAAATGTACATAAAATTAGGACATATAAATAAACCAAACATTTTAAATAAAGATTTGTCTTTAATTAATTGGAACCCATTTAAATCAGTATTCATATCTCTTATTTACAAATTATACTGGTAAAAAACTCAAATAATTATAATAAAATAATACAGATAAAATCAGTACGGGTGGTGGTGGTACCATTTTGAATACCCTACCCTTGATGTCCTTTATACAGTAGCAGTTTTTTTCTTTGCTCACTTATATAAGCAGATTTTACTAAAACTTCACTGTTATGAATGGATTTTAAAATGTCTTTTTTGGAAGAAAGGACAAGAATGTCGGAGAGCCAGACATCTCCCACAGTGCTTCTCAGCCTATTTTTTACAATTCTTCTTCTGCTCATAACCCTCTCTACTGAGCAACTTGTTGCTCAGTAGAGAGGGTTATGAGTAGTAAGAAGTATCTGGTATAACATCGTTAGGTAAGGAAATCCAGAAATATTTAATAAACACCTATGAGGCCCAATGGATCCTTTCTTGACCCATTGATTCAGAAATCTTTGTTCTGCTATATTAGGATCTTTACTTGGACCATCAGGCTTGTTGTCACAAGAATCTTGGGTGTCACTTTCTTCATTATTTAGGCCCAGACTCTGGTCACTCAAACTCAGCACATCTGATTAATCAATGCTCGGGTAGCTAACTTTGCACAGTTGACTGAATACATAACTTATTCACAAAGTTCTTCACCATCGATTCTGTATTTCTCACACAAGTCACTGACAAAAATCGGCCTTAGATTACTATTCATATTTTTAACACCATTGAGTAAACCTTCATGGGAAAAGCAAGTCATTTGTTTGACATTATTTAGAGAACTTTCTGGAAACCAGTCCTCTAGCTGAAGACTGAAGAAGGAAACAAGGATTTGAAAGTACACTTCTGATCTTATTTTCGCTTATTTCACTTCTGATCTTATTTAGAATTCGTATACATATGTATTGTAACCTTTTCCTTTGTCCTCCTCGGAACGCAGGTGTGCTCGTGAAGGGAAAGGTGTGGGGCTAGGGAGTGCTGGACATCAATATTATTAAATATTTATGATAAACTAATATAGTTTTACCATTAAAAAACTGAAAATAGCGTTATTCTATTATATCTAGCTCTGCTACTTTGCCTAATTTCAACCCATCCCTAAAAGTAAACTTACAAAAAAATAAGAAAATATTTTGGAATTGAAAGTTTCATATGTAGAGACAAAGTTACTTATTGAAGGGATGGAGGGTATGAGGGGTTGAGGCAAATGCTATGGTTTTTGACTAATTGTAAGAGGAAGTGGGGGTAAAAAATCACCGTAAAAGGTAACGTGCAGTGTATGCACGATCGTAAGTCTAAGCTTTTTGACTGTACTGTGATTTGACCGATTGGGAGGAGGTCGTGGGAATAAGACTGAGGGAGGGATGCTGAGTGAGTTATGCCCCTGGGTTGCATTTGGGGATCTTATGGTGGCCTTGATGACGGCACGGTGAGGCAGCCAAGGAGGAGTATAGAGAGATGCGACCGAAATAAAAGACGCTTTCTGCTAGCTGAATGATTATCTATAACTGCATGATGTTTTACTATTTTACACTTAACATTCATTTATTGTTATAACCTTTTTATATGCATATAAAGTACTGTAAATGGGTAAAAATATTTACATTTAGTGAATTTCTTTATGCATTTAAAAAATCCCTCCAAATTTTTATTCCCCCCTAAAATTTTTTCTATGGCGCAACTTGCAACATACATCCCCCCTGTGGGCGGCCCTGTTTGTTGTAGTAGTTTAGCTGCATGAGATATCAAACTTATTGTTATCAAATAATTAAAATGCTGTACTTGCTCCCTTTCATTCCCTCCGACTTCTATGGCCAATCTCACTTTCTTCGTCATTAAGAATTTCATTACCTTAGACTTCCTATGATTTATCTTCATTTCGTACACCCCACCCTGCTTAAATAACACGTCTACTAACTCTTGTAATTCCTTTAAAGATGGACTAACCAATTTCTGGTTGTCCACAAATTGAACCAACTTCACCAGCTGGTCTCCTCTTTTCATCCTCACATATATCTCATGCATCCCTTTCCAAAACTTCTGCATTAATGCTAGGAAGCAAAGACAATATAGTTGACTCTCGTTATAATGAAGTTCACTGAACTAAAAAATTGGCGGTTTGTAATAACAGACATCATATCAATGTATTTTTTTCATAAGCTTCACAAAAAATGTCACCTGGCTATTTTCCTGGTCTCTTCAATCTTTCGTTAGTTAAAGCTGTGCTGTGGAATGATTACATATGTGTAAGTACGATGAAATATTGAATTATGCACAAAGATATTAAATTTAACTCTCATATTCTAATTTGTGGTTACAATATCATGCCATTTCTTGTCCCAATCGTCGCAAGCCGGGAGAGAATTCCTTGGAAAAACTGTGCTTTTGCTTGGACCATTATTATGTTGTGAAAATAATCCTGTAGTCTCAATTTTTGGTGTATTGGTTCATTCCTCAACCAGGTGTGTAGCATGTTGATCTTAGGTGGTGATTCTCTTTTTTAGGCTGAAGAAGATGAAGGAAATGGATATACAGATTTACATGGAGAAATTATGTTTTTGAATATTTATTCTTGTGATGAAAAATATTTGTATTTAATCTATACCATTAATTGTACCAGTTCCAATTAGTCTCTGTCTTAAAAATCGTACACCTTGGTACACTCCCCAATTTCATTTTGTGCAGATACCTCACTTCTTTTCCTCCCCTTTTTTTTGATACTTCCGTATCAGCTGATGAGTTTTGGGTATTTTTATGATTTCCCTTACCTTATGTATGCAATGACAATTTTTCCTTTCTCCTTTTGTTTCTTTAGAGTTTTCCCTTCTTAACCACCACATCCATCCTATGCCAATCATTATTATTTTGTGTGTACTGAATCCTCCTCAGCTCCTATCCATCTATGGCTGATTTTTCCTAGCCAAAATAATCCACCATTGTCTTCAGTGGCCCATTAAATTTTATATATCTGATCTAGGTGTACTGAATTTTCAACAATGGGCATTGTGCTGTCAATCTTGCCAATCAGATCAACATAACTTACACAATTAGTAGTTTTATTCTATGAGTCCTATTCATTGCATATAACTTTTTTTTAGATGGGTCCCTGTTTATGTGGACCCAGAGCAGAAGCTAGCTGTGATGTCTATTGGTTTTCTATTGAAAAATAGAAGTGATGGAGTTGTGTGGAGAGGACCAAAAAAGAATGGTATGGAGTTAGGCATGAACTGAATGTAGAATTCTCTTATTGAATGCATTACTTACTTTAAGAAATGTTTTCTTTCGACCTCGCAGCTATGATTAAACAATTCCTCACTGATGTTTACTGGCAAGATATAGACTATTTGATTGTTGACACTCCTCCTGGAACTTCTGATGAGCACATAACTGTCATGGAGAACGTAAGGTAAGTCCTAAATCTTCTGTAAAAAGTATCTTTTCCCTCCTTTCTCATTCCTATGATTCCTACGAATTTATAGCGTATAAAACCAGTAATGGGTAAAACGATTTTCTTTATGGGTTTCATATTTTGCTCAAACTTGGTGAATGGGTAGTGTGTGACCTCAAACGGAATAATCTGAAACCATTCAAAATTTTTTAAAATGATAATGCATTAAAAATTTTCACATTTTGGATAGAAATGAATAACCTCAATCATGTTTTTATTTATATATCGGCTTGTATTAATCATAGAGCTATGATATATTCCTCATTATCAAATTTAGTCTTTTTCAAAAATAGTAAAATTATTTCAAAAATTTTTGATTGACTCTCAAATACTCCATTGCAGAATCAACTGATACTTTTTTCATAATCTATATGTACCTAACTTTTTCTGAAAAAAATCTCATGGCAATTCACAAACGTGTTTGTAAATATTTTTATACATTTGCATTTTTCTCTGGCCCACCTCCACGGGCTCAACCCTGGACTAGCAAGGGCTTAGGTGGCTATAACTGTCTCAGTATGACTTTCCTTTTTTTCTTTCCTCTCTTATTACCCTGTCAGGTGTTTCATGCAGTCCATGAAGTATTATGAATCATGATGAATATAAAAGTGAAATCCATCAGGTGTGGTGGAGTTGAAAGGAACCCAAAATGAATAAATCTCTTGAAATATTACTTCTTGAATTTTTGAAATTCTCCATAAATATTAACAATTATAAAGGAAAGTAAACAATCTCCTTTTTTGATCAAGAAGACCACTCTAGCCCTTCATGAAGCTGGAATGTGGGTAAAACTCATATGCTCATTGTGGAGGTTAATGTCGATTCCCTGGGCCTTCAATAGATTTCTGTGAAGTTTTGGCAGCAAGAAAGGCACATCACATAGTGTGTGAAGGTATTCAAAGAGACCTCTACAAGATTTGAACCCCTGACTTTCTGGACTCGGATGATAGCTACTCTGGGCTACTCCACCAACTGAAAAATGTCCATATCAATTGGTTCCTTCTATTCTCAAAAAAAAAGAAACCCCTATGAAAACTAGACAAAATTAGATTTCTTGGACTGTAGGAAGTAGTTTTCAGAAAGTGAATTACATGCTTAAGGGAAATTTTAGCATTTCAGTCATTCTATCTCAAATATGCCAAGGCTGAAACTTATGCAGGATATTAAGTTATCAAAAATATTTAAAAGAAAAATTTTCTCCCCTTGGCAAGTATTCTATTATACCATGTTTCTTGTATTTAAAAATGACATTCATGAGATAATGTGCCAAATTAATGTTAATTTAAATGTTTAATATTTCTTGAAAATAGTTAGAGACATGTTAAAATGTTAATCCACAGGAATCATTTTTTTATTGAGAGCAGGTATGATTTGGAGTAAATAAGCTTTTTGGATCCCCATTAATAATTCTTTTATTATATAGTTTCTTAATTTCTAATTCTGTGAAATGTTTCCAAGGCGTTCAGAGTTCTAAAATAATATGGAAAGTAATATTACGTAATGGACATCAAAACCTTGACTAGCTGTGAGGGAAGCTAAGTGTCATCATGTTTATAATGCCAAGGTCATCTTGTGAACATGAACAGTATTAGTAATCCTATTTTTACAAAGTGTAAAGCCTGAATCACACGATCATTTTTTCCGTCCCTTATAAGGGAAGGCTCCAATGATAGCTCAAATGATCGCTCGAAAATGATCGTGTGACTCGAAGAAAGTCAGGGATGGCTCCAGCGATAGGGATCCCTATAGCTTTTTCCATCCCTGGGCACGTCCCTTTTTCCGTCCCTGGAGGCATCGCTGACTCCATCATTTAGCCAATCAGAGTGCTCGGGTGCAAAGAGCGACTCTAACGCCACGTTCGGCTTTCAATGGAATTAGAGTAGTCAACATATAGAAATGATGCGGAAAGGGACGGAAAAAATGATGGAAAAAGGGACGGCCAAAATGACTGTGTGATTCAGAAAATGATAGCTCGAGCTATCATTTTCACGGTCCCTGAAAAGCTATCGTTGGAGCTATCCCTTAAAAGGGAAGGAAAAAAATGATCGTGTGATTCAGGCATAACATTAATATCCAATGATACAGAGTTAGAATATTTCCAGTTGCAATTGGCTATCTCAGTGTTGTCAATTTGTTGACAGAATATCTATTTCAATTAGTTCCTGCATACCTTGCGTTTAGATGCCAATGAGTTTTGTAACTATTTAATGAAACTATTTGTGATGTGCCATCACAATACATTCATGATGGGACTTGCTAGGCTTTGGTCCTTCAAGGAAGCCACTGCCCTCAAGGATAGATTCTATGAACTATCTCTATGTCTGACAAAGTAACCGATGCTAGATATTCTTAAATATCTCAGTGAATGTTGGGTATTGTATTGAATATTGATTTATAGTGGCACCCATCACTCATATGACATTTAGGAATGTTTTCAGTCTTCATAAATGTACTTCTTTCATTGTAGGTCTCTAAATTGCAATGGAGCTCTCATTGTGACTACACCTCAAGCTGTTTCCATTGAAGATGTTAGGAAGGAATTGACTTTCTGTAGGAAAACTGGAATACCTATTTTGGGAATCCTGGAAAACATGAGCAGCTATATTTGCCCTAACTGTTCTGTGAGTTTACTTTAATTATTTTAAATATACTATTTGTATTTTCCATTAAGTATGGAGCCTGTATTAATATTAGTATTGTTTTCAAGCATTCTTTTGAGTGGCGAATTAATTCTAGTGAAATTGAAATGCATTTTGTCATAAATTATTACCAGCTATAGAGCATAAGTATGATTATGAAGACAATAATTATGATTTCCATCTCCTCAGGAATGCACGAACATATTTTCAACAGGAGGTGGTGAATCACTCGCCCAACTAGCCAATGTACCTTTTCTTGGATGCTTACCCCTTGACCCTCAATTTGCAAGACTAAGCGAAGCGGGGCAAAGCTGCTTGAAAGATTTACCAAACTCAGCAGTGACTGATGGAATTAAATCATTAGTTGCTAAAATAACCAGTTAGTCAATTGTTTTAAATACCTACATGAGTTCCTCTCTGTCTACTTTTATATTTTTAGATTAAAAGGAAAGATTTGTGTAATGAATTATGTATGTGTATCTTATAAATACAAAAACAATGAAAGTATACATAAACTAAGTAATTTCTTTTGTAACTTCATGCTTCCCAATTGTTCTTTGTCAGCTGTTACTTAGTTCTCCCAAATGTAACCAATGAAATAAGTAGATGAACAGCATAGGATGGCTAGGATAGGACAGGCATTAATGGCCAGGGAAGTATCACATGATACACGTTGTACAAGTCGCGATTAATATAAAATAAAATTCAGTAGGTGTGGCTGTTATAAAGAGAACACAAAAAAAAGAAAACTCACACAAGAAATTTTTGAATTTTCGACCAACTCTCTGTTGTACTTTCGATGAAAGAGGTAGTCATACTGCCAAAGGACAGGTTACCAGGGAGGAGGGGAAGTGGATTAAGGGGAGGGGGAAGGTCCGAGAAGAGGAAGGGATGGAAAAAGGGAATGGTGTGCTCAATTGATTCCCAGAAAGGAGAGGGCATCACAGAGCCAAATATGTACAAGCTTACTCAATATTTTTTTAAAATTGTAATGACAGCAGAGTTAGGTTGTAATGAAGCAGAGTTAGGTGTACAATTATGTATTAATGAGGAAACATTTTGACTGTGCCTACCTTGGAAGGGAATGGCATGATGGGTATGTATTGTAATGACGTGGCAGAGGAGGGGGAGAGAGGCGAGGCAGCCCACATTGAAACATTATTTGAACTTGAGGTTGTGGAAGGATGTATGGGTGGGGACAGGGAGAGAGGCATGTTGGAAGGAAGATTACTGGAGGATCAGAGGCTGTTGATTCCGAGATTGAGAGCACCAGTAGTGAGCCAGACGTTAAAACCTTGGCAGAGTTTACACTGAAGTATATACACAGCATAGATGTGGTACATGAGGGGAGGTGAAAGTTGTGGAATTTATAAAGGATGGGCTTAGAGATGAGGAGAGGACAGGTGGTACCTTCAACCTGAAGATGGTAGCAGGATGGCTACCGAAACCATTGTCGGCCAATGTCAATGCACACGGTTGGAAAACCCTAAAACAACGAGCAGTAATAACATTATGTCATTAACCCTCTATCTTGTTCAGAGAGTTCTAATAGGCTAACATGAAGGGATGTATGTGATAGGTAACAAAATCATTTACATTGAAGATGGTAGTTTTTGAAAATTCTCTTCCTTTATACATAAATACATAGTTAAATAAAAATTTGGATGCTACAGAACTCTCATACTTTATCTTTACAATGACTCTCACTTTTTTCACTGCTTGATATGTTTCTCCCATGTGAATCTTTGTCCTCTCCTTCCTGACTTATGGGTATAATTTCACCAATGGGTGACCGCAGAGAAAACAAAATTGGTATGGATCCCAGACGTGGATTTGTTTTCTGCAAGATTCTAATCCAAGAAAGAAGGGAAGATCGACTTGAACTACCAGTAGCACACATTCCAAGAATGGTTCCTTCTTCTTGTTCATGTACAGTAGGCATCAACAGGAGAGATGATTCAGCTGATGGTTCATCAAAAGGAGTTTTCAGTCCACTGACATCTGTAAAAATAAGAGGCCAATTATTGCACGATGGAACTGAACTCACTTAGAAGTATCTGCAGCATTTAGCCGCAAGAAAGGAAGGCACTATATGGACAGGTGTTGCCCCAAAGCTTATTGTCATACTTAAGGTGAAGAGGAAATAATATTCACGACCATCAGCATTGAGATAATAAGCTGATTCTGAGTAAGGAAAAACAATTTTACTTTAGGTATTAACTTGATCCTAGCATTCATTGTCCACACAAGTATCATCTTGTTGCACCCATTAACGTATTCTACTATTGGAGGCATTTTAGTCCAGATACACGAGATTTAGAGTTAAGATTTATAAAACAAGAATTGCATGATACCAGCCATAGCATTCATTTTATTTGACTACAAAAGAGTAAGTTTGCCAAAGGTAAGAGCTAGCTATATTTCAGACCCATAAAAAACAAATTGGGTTTCTTGAAAAGGCTATACTGTTTTGCTAGGATCTTTTATGCTCTATTTAATTTGTTTCGAAAACTTCACACAATGAATTAATTCTTCAATAATATAATTAGGATTTGTTCCAGATGTCTGGGTGTTACAAAGAATCTTTTTTTAAGAGGGGCAGTATGAAAATGGGTAGACTAAAAACTGACTGAGATAGAATCAACCATGGCTACAATATTTGCCGCCAATGGAGGCCTGTAACAATATCACCATGAAGAGAGAAAAATTAAATAAAATTATTTTGTAATTCCAAAAAATGAAACTACTGCTAAGTGTGATTCCAGCACATCAATACCAAAATTTCACTTTCATTAGGAACCATCAGCCATGGCATTTATTAGCAATTTTCTATTTTCATGCTGTAAAATTGCTTATTACACCCCCCTTTGATCTTTTAATAGCATTTATTGACCTGAATGAGCAGCTTGACATAAGACATGAAAGGTAATACCATCGGTACCTTTGTCTGCTAAAAGCAAAGATGTACCTGGCTTAAAAGACTCACAATTTTCACTCGAATGAGATATAAAATCGGCCAGCATCTCTAGGGTAGAAGGTATAATTATTACTTTTCCAAAATCTAACCTGAATAAATGCTGCGCATCTTATGGGCCAGGCAGTACAGTAATTACTTTTCATGCAAATGGTATGTATACTGTGTTAAAAAATTAAAAAAAAACATTTTGCACCAGTTTTGATTGTGTTCTCATACAATCAACCATTCCATAAACAAATGAATTGCATATTCCACCATTTTGTAAAACTTAAAGCTCACTTTACAATCATACACATTCTGAACTTCATGACTGAAAAAGTGACATTGAAAATTGCAAGAAATCAAACTTTTGCTTATATTGAAAGGTGAGATTGCCCCTCTCATTTCACTATAAAGAAGCTCGACTATATTTACTTAGAACGAATTTAGCAGGTGGCATCATACAGAGGATGTAAGAATAGAGAAATGAGGAATTCTCTTCACTTGGAGCAGCAGAGTATTAATAAATTTTACAAGTGAAATAACCAGAAAAAAATTCTTAACTGACAGGCAAAAGGTAAGAGGAAATTAGATGAGGAGTAAAGTAATCCATGGGATGCTTCGATGATACATTAATCAGGGTAAATATAGATAAATGGCAGGACATAATATGAAGAGGTTATTTGATGTATGTAGGTTTTCAGATATATTCTCAAATTTGGACTACAAAACCAACGCACTATGAACTGATTAATGTCGATGGGAAATTCCAAACCAAAACTAAAAATTCTACCAATTGGAATCTCTAGCATCCAGCCAATGAGTTCCAACTTAAGGCAATCTACACCAACATATTACCCTGTAAGCCACCTCAAGGGTGTGTGGCCTGGGGTGGTAATTAATAGGACCAGCCAATATTTTATTATATGAATAGGTAATGACAAATTCAAATTAATTAGAGGAAGATTCCAAATTATGCAATACTTAGGAATTCCCTTTGGTCACACCAATAACTTTGATGAGTAATCATAGCAAATTCAAAACGACTTCAACCAGGGAGAAAGAAAGCTGGCTCATATAGTTCAAATGATAAAGAAGAAGAATCAAATGTTAACCAACATAGTAATTCGATTGATGAAGATGATCATAACCATGGCTAGCTCAAATGGAGTCAACAGCTATACTACCTCAAAGGTAAGTAGCAGAGGGTACTCAGTTACCAGTCATAGCAAGGAAGGATGTAAGTAAAAAGAATGAGGGAAGAAGAGGGATAATTAGTTTGTAAGATTTTAGAAAACTTATTGCATAGAAATCCTTTCTGTAGTCTGCAGAAAGGCAACATTAAGATGAATTATCAATAAACCTATTCATCTGAAATTTAATCCCAGATTTTTAGCTCTTAATTGTAACCTTTAAACCTTCTCCCACCAAGATTTAAATCCTGTTTGGCACTCTTTCCTAAACTCAGAACTGCCTGGGTGGTTTTTCACCTTTCCTTCCTTACTGCTCGAAACTGGCCAACGTGCCTGGCTTGGCTCAGAGCAATCTTTTGTGCCTCCTGCACATCTCATTTATCTTAATGGTTTTTATCATTCGCCACGTACATTTTGCTCTTGTTTCTCACCCACATTCACAGCCTCAGAGATACAGATGATCTCATCACGCCTTGGCTCTCAAGGACCATGAGGATGAAGGCATGAGGGTATTTTGTGTTTGTGGCGGAGTTTCCTTAGGCCAGTTTCAGGCAGTTTAGGATAGGATTTAAGCCGCTAGCAGCTCCCAAACCAACTTTTATCATCTGAGAACCTTACCACCTATTTTCCTTTGTCACTGTCAGTCTCTTTTGCCTTTTTATAATTTGCTCCAAAAGTGCTTTTCCCGAAAGAGATAAAAATTTAAGGCAAAACATAGGCATTTGACTTAATTTGCTACATTTACATCCAATCCCGCTACTTGTGAGATGTGATACCTTTAGGAAGTAGTGTGTCACCGAGGATTACATTAAGTTAAACCTAATCCTTCAAATCTAGACAGTAAGGATTAATGTCATTAAGAACCAATCTATGGGCCACACAGTCTCGTTTGATTTCTCTACAAACTACTGCATTTGATAAGGTTGTACAGGCTGAAAACTTCATATTTCATGTTTTAAGGTGTTCTATTGCTAGCTGACTTTTGCTCTAGGCCACTCCACTTTTTTATAATTGTAAGGTAGCTAGACCGATTGAAACAATTCAGTTTATTGATTTACAAAATCCCACATTATACATACTTCCTTTTTTGTATCATCAGAATTTATTAAACAAGTTAGCCTTTCTTAACCAAGGATTTTAAACAATATATGACCAAGTAAAAGCTTTGATCATAAGGAGATATGTATTCACTTTCAATTTCACACCACAATGGGTTGATTATTTTTTTAAATTTGGTCACCTAGGGCTGCAACCAACAACTGAAGTATTTCTTTTCTTTAGCCAAAGTGACTTGACAAAAACAGAGGGACAAGTGTAAGGACCGTCAAAATAGAATGTTAAACAGAAGAGCTAAAAGGATAGGTATAAAGGAGAAAGCAAAAGAGATGGCAGAATGGAGGGCAGCAGTCAACCAACATCAGTATTGAATCACTCATGAGCACTTTCATCAGTGGCAAGAAGCGAGACATTTTCATCTAACCAACAAACTTAAAATGTATAGATTTCTAAAAATACAAATCACTATGGGTTGTCACAGCTATGTTGAACACTTCAATACCAACCATCATAATCAGGTAAAGCATCGTCCAGAGTTTTTGGAATAGGATCCGCTCTTAAAACGAAATAATTGACAGCTTTGTCTCTTAACCAAACACGAAAAGCTCCTTCCACAAATATAGGAGATTTTTCTGAATGGTTTTCAATTAATTCTGCTTGAACTGGACTATGTGCACTGACCAACCATGTGTCTTCATTCGAATTCTCCACATCCTTGGTCTGCAAATAATAACAGTAATTTTTACTCACTTAAAAAATACTTTGACAAAAGCACGTCAATTGCAACACACACATATACATTTAAAACAAGCATCCCAGGTTTAATTGGCCACTCATGGTGATTCATAAAAATAAATTGCCACAAGTGGAAATTTGACGATAACAAATGGCCTTCTCCAAGTGATCTTCCTCATAACCCACAAGTGTACACATCCATGGCTAATAGGGCCATTCCAACTAAATTCAACCCCCATTTAATTACTCAGTAGCCATTTCCACTTAGGATTAGAAATTCAGTTGGGGGTAAACCTCAAATAAAAGTTATTTTCACGAATAACCTCGATCTGTTTTATACGATTTCCATAGTAGGAAATATTTCATAGAACGTGAGATTTTATTATACTGAAGGCAGGATTATAGCTACTTTTCTCACAAGGAGTCATTACCATTTCAAGGCATCACTTGTATAACTACCGCATTACGTTTATTACATGTTCATGCAAAAGCCTCAATAAAGGCATGATTGGTAGAGAAGTAATTTTGCACAGGAGTGTTAAAAGCGGTATATAACTGAAATGACAGACTTCTTCAATGATTTTATGTTCTCGACAGCCATACTTCTAACGTAATTTCTTCGAGAGCTCTTTCCAATATACTAGAGTGGAAATTGCTTTCGAAAACATTAAAGGCTGCTTACCTGATAAACTTCAACAACACTTTGTAGATCGACACTGCACATTTGTTTCAATGCAAGTACAGCTAGTTCCAAGCTATCGTTAGGGAGAGGTTTCGGGAGAAGCCACGGATTAATATTATTGAATTTTGGCATCCAATACATCATTCTCCAGTATTTCCTCACAGGATGTCCAGTTTTCCCAAATATATTCATCAGAATGTCCTCCAGCTCAGTATCCGGCATTACACCTAATAACATTAAGTAATATGATTAGTAACCAAATCCGTAGAAAAGCTGGCCGTTTAAAATAATGCTTCAATTGGTAATTAACTTATAAGATCACACACAAAAGTTTTTGGGCGGTGAAGCATTACAGACCAGCTAAAATAAGATAGTGTTCACTTGCCATTATCTTCCATTTGCTGAAGAACATCTATTGCACATTGCTGCTGTTTTGGGTAGTGCATGAATTCGGCTTGAAAAAGATTCGTGGGGATGAACTTGCCCTTAGGAAAAATATTTATCAAGTTTTTATAGGCTTCGAGATCTTTGTGTACATTAAATTCTTCCATGTGTCTCAGAGCTGCATAGATGAATTCGACGTGACCGCGTCTCTGAGGAAACCGAGACTCGTAGATCCTAACCAAATCTAAATATGTATCTTTATTTTTTGTCCCTAGCTTTTCGAAAAAGTCTTTCGTAACTATGTCACTTTTCTCTTCACTTAAAACAATACTTCTAGTAAAAAATGATCGATGAAAACAGTGACCAGAGGCCGCCTTCCGAGAATACTTCACAACTCTAACCATAACGGGCAACTTTAGATTGCGATTCGCTAAGCATGTTACGCATAGAGGATACACCAATACTCGATTACACCACATTCTAAAATTACCCGAAATAAAGAAAAATCATTTAAACAAGTCAAAAGTTCACACTTGGTACCTAGCGTTGGGATCTGACATTATAAACAACGACTGAAATCACTTAAACACTTTGCGGAGATCGTAAATATTGCTATCGGTTTCTCACCAGCCTAAAAGACATGACACCTACCCACTCAATATCAAACATATTATTTACGTAAATCAGTTACGAAGGAGGTTCAAATTTCAAAGATCCACAGTAAAAATTGGTAAACACGAACGAGGCAGGCTTCCCACCGGTTACTTCCCGCACAAGAACGAAATCAACCAGGCACTGGAAGATTCACTATGACCTCAGTATTTCTCATAACGTTGCTCGGCTGATAACAGTCGACACACCACACGCGGCAGCTTTTTAGGGAGCGGGGAAGAAGAACCGAGGAGGAGAATGTACGAAGAGCACATTTAAAAATACTTTATTTATTCGTTGTATTCGTTAAGAAATAGAAGAGGCATGCGTATTCGGGGGAAACCACTTCAGGTTAGTATTAATTTATTCCTAAGATTCTACATCCATGACTAGAAGCTTAGGTTTACTACTGTCCAGTTGTTTAAGGAGTTAAAAGAATTATCCTAATTAAATTCCCGTAAGTAAATGTAATCATTGTCGAGTTAAATCCCTTTTTGCTGTGTTCTTAGTTTCTTGTCTCCCTAGAAGTTTATTTTAAAGTGTTGATTAACATCGTTCTGAGGTAATGACGCTACAATTTCCAGGTTGTATCCTATTGTTAATATTTTACCATATACGTCTGGGGAGCCATTATTTCAGTCTCTTTGCGTGAAACCAAAATATTCTATGGATCCTGTATTTCATTTTTATTTTCCGCGCTAGGTTTGTGATGGAGCCTGAAATGGATGCTCTGAATCAGGAAGAACAGCCCTCCTTCAAAAACCAAAATGACTGGTAAATTGCAGTCTAGGGGAAAATGCATTATTTGCTCCCAGGTTATACATTTAAATATTAATGTATTTGTACCACAGTAAGCCTCTTACCCGCTTCGTTCTTTTCTTTGCTGATCTCTCCGTAGGTTCGAGCTGTACAATCAAATCTTCAAATACTCACGGAATTGACCGCGTTTGATGCGTAGCCACAGCAATAGACATTAAGAGTTGTGCATGGGCAGCGAGGTTACTGGATGCAGCCCTCATCCTCTTCCGACAGAAACCAAGCCATTGGCCTACTCTACAACGCACTGCTTCATATCCTAATAGGTTGACATCGTAAACAAAAATAGCATCACTGTTCCTGAAGCCATTTCAAACTGAAGTTCATTGTGCAGAGCTATCACTCACATTCATTTGTAGTGGCTGCCCTTTCATGCAAGCTTTCTGGCAATGTCATTTATGGGCCATCTTTCAAGTATTCATATTCTCTGTTGACATTAACGTTCTTCATTCGTTCTTTACCCTCCCTGAATGTGTCAGAGTAATGCTTCCAAGGCACTAATGCCAACACAAAGTTCTTTGATTGGAATGGAGAAAATGGAAACATATTGCAATAATGGAAGCAATATTCCACTGGCTTCTTTTCCAGTTGTTACCAGTCTAAACTAAAGTACAGCAAACGAGAGAGGTTTTGAAATAATCAGGTAACCTATAGGGGTGTGACCAGGAAGAACTTGTGCAGTCAGTAGAAGGGAATCTTTTCCTGCTGTTGTGCAATCTTGAAGGCTTTTAAGCCAATTAAGTCTGTGTTTTTTCTCTTAAACACAAAATGTTTTGTTTGTGATGTTTCATCATTGGTGATTTTGGATGGTGATGCTAGATTATTTGCAGACTAGGAAAGATGTCCACATGATCATGTGAGCATCTTTCCTAGTCTGCCTTTGAAGGCTGCCATGTAGGTAGGCCATGAAGAATTTGATCATCCAAGTTTACTTCCTCGATAACCCATTTTTAACAGATAACATTTTGGCATGGATGGGATAGTTAGTTTATATTAAATGGAGAAAATCCAATTCTTAACAATTGCTGGGAAGTTTCACAAAGTGACTAACAAAATGCATGAAGTGGAAACTAGGCATTTGAAACTCACGCAAAGGAATGATTTATGCTCTGAGTAGGTGCTAACTTTTGACAGTTGATGGAGTGAGAAGGATCATTGAAATAAGATAGCACCATCTTTAGCTGTATGTAATGTAGAAGAGCAATGAGCAGTTTTAATATTTTAGTGGTTATAAGGCTTATAATCATGAGAAATTCACTGAAGGATGTTGGAAAAATATGGAGATAGGTGCGTGGACTAATGGATAGAGGCATTTAAATGCAAGCCTACCTCAGAACTTAATTAACAACACTTTGATCATCTTAGTATAACAATAATAATGAGAATGTGGGATGCTCTGATGCCATTGTTTTAATCCGGAAGGAGAGTTTGAGTTCCTAATGGTGCACATTGGGAATTCTTGGGAAGAGAGAAAGTGTTTTTCTATCGCCCTTGTTTATGGAAGTGTCTCGTCTCCCTTGTTTTTCAGAGGTATGGGTTACCTCTAAAGTAGTGTCATTCTCCCCTCTCTTGGATTTAGTCATTTCTAAAGGACACAAGGAAGCCTTCTTTTTGCCTTATAGAAATTGTTATTCAAGTATACGGAAATTCCCCAACAGGCCTTCAGCCAAAAGTTGAGTATATAAATGGACGCTTGCAAGCATCGAGGCATTCATTTCCATCCTTTGGACTTCAGTTCCACCATGGCCGGCTCCGACGTTTGCAAGCCTCTGTGTGGTAAGAATCTCATTATTCCTTAGTGCACATCTCTTCTCTCTGAGACGGTCCCGTCTCTTCTCTGCTCTGTGCTAATGTGTTAAGATAGTGTGTTGGTTTGAATAAAACCCATGTAAACCCTACTGGCCTTCTTTGAGTGTTCTTATTTCTCATTCATATCGACGTCAAGGGCAAGAACCCTATTCCTTTGTGTTGCATTTACCTAGTTTCACTCTAAGGAGGGAAACCTGGTACTGCAGCACAATGTTGTGCCGCAGTACCAGGTGCAGTACAAGTATTTTGTTACTCTGGCAGTATCTAGGCAAAATAAAATCCCACCGAAGCTGCCACCAAAACAATGTTGTGCCACGGAACCATGTTTCCCTCCAGCAGTGCATGCAGTACCAGGTTTCCCTCCTTAGAGTGAAACTAGGTAAATGCAACACAAAGGAATAGGGTTCTTGCCCTTGACGTCGATATGAATGAGAAATAAGAACACTCAAAGAAGGCCAGTAGGGTTTATATGGGTTTTATTCAAACCAACACACTATCTTAACACATTAGCACAGAGCAAAGAAGAGACGGGACCGTCTCAGAGAGAAGAGATGTGCACTAAGGAATAATGAGATTCTTACCACACAGAGGCTTGCAAACGTCGGAGCCGGCCAGGGTGGAACTGAAGTCCAAAGGATGGAAATGAATGCCTCGATGCTTGCAAGCGTCCATTTATATACTCAACTTTTGGCTGAAGGCCTGTTAGGGAATTTCCGTATACTTGAATAACAATTTCTATAAGGCAAAAAGAAGGCTTCCTTGTGTCCTTTAGAAATGACTAAATCCAGGAGAGGGGAGAATGATATTACTTTAGGGGTGACCCGTACCTCTGAAAAACAAGGGAGACGAGACTCTTCCGTAAACAAGGGCGATAGAAAAACACTCTCACTTCCCAAGAATTCCCAATATGGACCATTAGGAACTCAAACTCTCCATCCGGGACATCTCCTTCCAGGTCACAACACCATAATTTGTTATAACTGACACGTTTCCTTACAAGTTTTACGTGGGAATTGATTACAAATACTAGATTCACTCATAGCATTGTATTGGAGGTTCTAAAGAACCACAAATTGAAGTTGCAAAAAAATTCCATATGGTGTTACTTTTTTAATTACTCTCATAAGTTATGTTATTTTTCTATTTTCTATAAACCTTTTACTTTTCACATAGATTGTGGCTGTGGAGGAAAAGGGCATAAGATGAATTAACTGTTTTATTTGCTATGTTATTATGAAATTCCAATTAATTAAGTCTGCTTAAGGAGTCATTTAGTGTTTTAAGAGAAATTTTTTGAGTAAAAACCAATTGTAAATCTGTTATTCTAACTTATAAGGTTGAATCTACTATACTCCCCAGAACGATATTATTCTAGGGAGGTTGTTGCTATTAATTTGCTTCATTGTTTTTGTGATTCATGTGTTAAGTTCATAAAAAAAATGTCTGATTTGCAGCTCACAATGAGCTGGTTTGGCCCAGGTCGATGAAGAAAACCAAATGCTTAAACAAACACAGCTCAACCCTGGAGCCTTCATGTATACTGAGTGAGCACTCAATACCTTAGTTTCTTGAGTAAAATTCTTCTTTTTTTAATTGCTAAATTCTGCAGGTTAATTGTTCAATATATATTACATGAATGCTTACCATGATGGTTTTTTTTCCGAAAATCTTATTTTAATAACATTTTGCTTGAAGCAAGAATGGATAACAATGTACAATGCTTATATTACAGTTTTTAGTGTTTTAAAGCTAACTAATTCACCATGCACTCTTAGTCGATACACACAAGTGTATCTTTGTTCTCCATGATTTGATAAAATCTTCAACTCAATGTATGGGTGTGGCAGTTTGCTCTTATGCTGAAAAAATTAGACACTTTATTTTAAACCTCATTCTAATATAAAATTTAATCACCAATTATAAAATATTTGCTGTTTGAGTGATTCAACTCATTTCATATGTTCTCTTATAGCATAGCATAATCTATAGTATTCTAACCAATGTGTGTCACAGGCTTTTGCCATTTCATAAGTGCCCCTGCTCAAATTAAAGGCTAAACAAGAAATTAGTTTAATTATGTTAGAGCAAGAGTTCTTTAAAGTAAAATCAGCATCTTAAGTAATACAGGTACTACGACTGGGTTGCCATAAAAATGAACCATATTTTACCCCTTCCTCCAATCATAGTTGGTCTCTGTGGGTAAGAGAAAAATCTACTTTTGTTCATAATATTTTTGTGGAATATGCAGAAGTGACTGTATTTTGGGTGAAGAAAATGGGTGGGTGAAACAATGCCTTCAGTTTCTGTGTTGAGCTGTAAGAGTTTGAGAATCTGATGTCTTGGCTTGTTACATATTACATTTAATTGATCCTGTCCCCATATGATAGCTTGATCATTAGCATCACTGTAGTTCTTTTTCAAATGACTTGGCATGTAATAGTGCCATTGTTTTTGTCATTGCCGGCTTACTCTCGTGCAAGAAGGGAGATTTGTGGAATCGGCAAGGTTGGGGAGGGGCTAATACCAGCAAAGCATGCAATACGTACGGCAATGCATGAGTCTTAATGAAAGGTTTTAGGCAAGTGCCATGGTGAATATGCACAACATGTAACAACACAGCAAGCAAAGAGCAGATCTTTACAGAACAAAAGCCAGAGTAATACTGAGCTCCCGGGATAAAGAAATTCCCCATCCACACTCCCGTTGGTTACGCCAGGATCACCTGACTGGCCTTAGGCTCCTCCTTCCGGCTAACCCTGCCTTCCTACCCACCAAATAATTTAGGAGCTCTTCCCCCTTCCTTCCATATCCCATCAGGCTTGACATATTTTGATTTAATGTATAGAATCAAACCTATCATTTCCTTGTAGATGTATTTTACAATGAGCAGAAATTGTAAGTTTCCTATTTACTATTCTTAGGCAATTATGTTATGGTATGAAAATATACATAATTCCCTATTGAAGAAAGTTTGTCTAATATTTGATTCTCCTGTCTGGACATAACCCTGCAAATAACTCGTATGTTGACTCATATGTTCTACTCGTATGTTCAATACCTGATGACATGAATTTCACATGATGCAGTTATGTGGAGTCATTCATTATTTCAAGTCTACTTTTTTCAATCCAGAGTTATCTGTGAGACCACGTAGCATACTCTAAACTAACAAGATTCCAGTATTTGACTGCTTGTTAGGTAAACTTTTATCCAACTAAACTCTATGTTTTCATCTAAGCGACTCACTATTCTCAGAAACACATCCCTTATGATGAAAACCACTTAACCCTCCCAATCGATTTGTTATTGGCCTTTATTTTCCCACCATGAGGATCAGCTTCAACAATACTGTTGGTCATCAGCATGACAGTTCATCAAAAATGCATAATTTGAGCAATTTTGACTAATGTTTTTTTCCGAACTTTCTTGAATTTGAATGAGAAACAAAATTTGCATAAATAATGTAGAAACTTTATAAAATTTCATTTCAATGGGCATTTGTCTTGACTTTGTATGCCTTGTATTTCTAATTGATTTTTTATAAACTTTTAATAATGCAAAAGATAGAATGATTGCAAATGTGCAAATAATGTGACTCAATATATGTGTTTAAGAGTTGATAAAGGAGCTTGTTATCCTTGGAAATGATAGAATTGTGAAAAAGATGAGTCCAAAGTTTAGTGGCTATCCACTGTTCCGCCACTGCCCACTGTCCATCAGTTGATCTTGCCCTTTCCAAATACCTCCCTTCATGTTTTGAAGATATTGTCCTACAAAATTACCGCCTTCCCCTTCCCTCTGTCCTGTCTCTCCCCTTCTGTTGCCTTGATCATTGATTGATCTTTTTTCCTTGGTCTTTATTGAAGTTGTTATTGGCTTCAATTCCCAGGCATCCCTTATGATACTTATCTCAAAGTTGTTTTTTCTTTTGTGAGGATCTAAGATTCTTGTTGTCAATAAGTATTATAACCTTAGGCAGCATGTTCTTCAACCACTGATTTATTGTGTTTGCCCAGTCAAAATGCTGACCCTCACCTCTTTATTCACATCATATTTTTCCATCCTGTTTATGAAACAAATAATTCCTTGCATGTTTTTTGCATAGCCTTGTTCACATCTTGTTCTGTATTTTCTTTTACATTTTGTATAATGACCTGTATGCTGGACCAACTGATGGACAGCCACTGAACTTTGGACTCATCTTTTTTACAATACTATCATTTCCAAGGATAACAAGCTTCTTTATCAACCCTTGGATACACATATTGAGTCACATTATTTGCAAGCAATTTTTTTCCTTTTGCATTATTAAAAATTTAGAAATATCAATTAGAAACACAAGGCATACAAAGTCAAGACAATAATAATATAATGCCTCGGTGGTTTGATGTTTTAATATTGTACTTGAGGAGTACCATGTGGGATATCCTATCCATGGCTTCTTTTATGTAGGGTAAGTATACTTTTCACTTGTCATCCATCTTTTGCTCTCCCGGTGGCTGTGGTGGAAACCTTAATTTTCATGAGAATGTCTTTCCTACCCAGCCCATTATTTATGAGAAAATCTGTTTTTTTTTCAACTCGTTCTCCTCATGGTCTTCACCAAGAGTGATTGAATGATGGTTCATTGTTTTCATTACCCATTTTATACGTGTTGGATGGAAATGGAATCCTGAATGTGGACACCTTATGGTGCTCGTGAGCTTTTAATATGCCATGTGCCTCGGCATGCCTTTTCTCTTCCCCTTATGCAGGCATTGGGGAAAGGTAGCATCCCACCCTGTTCCTCTTCTCTAGAAAATTTAGTTATTATATCATTGTGGGTCTGATACACATACAATTCTTCTAGCTTATTCTTTCTGTCTTTCCACACCCCAATAGGGTGATCCACGTGTGACAGCCACCAGAATTTTGTTGGTGGAATTCTCCTAAGCAGTTGTTTGGAATTATCCCAAGTATATGGTGCAAATAATGCTCTGTCGAACCTAACTAAAGTGTTGTGTTGCAAATTGTGAAAGAGTTGTGGCAATATATTTGGCTAATCTATCGGCTGGGAAGTCAGTGGTGCTGATTATGGGCTTGAGTGGAACACTTCTGTAGGTCTGTGTATTGAAGTTAGTTCCCCATTAGTCATAGGTTTAAATGCTCAACTGCATTATTTTGTATAGTTTATTTGGCATTTTACTGCTGACTTAGTCAGCTTTGGGTCCAAATGCCTGGGTGGATAACCAAGGGGAATTTCTGATGCTGCCTTTTTTTTTCACGGCGAGTAGTTTTTGTGTGACATCTGTACAAGGTGGCCTCCCTGAGTTGAGACCATCTATTGCCTGCACAATGTTTTCATGGAAAAGTGAAGCTGAATTTTGAAGATTTGGAATCTAGATCGCCTGCTTCTCTTTGTAATGCTCCTGATGAAAACTATACTCTTAATGTTTTTGGGCCAATGCAACAATTAGTCTCTATACCCTAAAGCCAAAATATAAAAATGTGCAAATGTGAAATCACATTTTCATCTGTACCAAAGTAGTGTGAACATCCCCATGTGTTTTCTTTGTGTTTCCATTTGTTTACATTGAACTCCAATTATGTGATCAGGAATTTTGACTCTGACGTGATAACTACTTCCTCCGCGAAATAGTACTTGTTGCCTATAACTCAGGTAGTTCTGTCTCCCAAAACCCGCATTACCTTTTACTGAATTTTATTCGAGTCCAGAAACCAAGGGTCTATGCTATTTGTTATATTTATGTGTTCTATGGTGGTCATTTATTCATATTAATTAAGTTTTCACTAACTGATATACGATAAAGGTCTCACAGGATCCAAACTCTCCAGCAATTCTTAATCATGAGAGCACATATTATTGGTTATTTTTTGCTTAAGTTCATACCTGGACTTGGAATGTCTGTTTTGGGGGTCCATTTTTATCATATACGAATTGTCCGAAAAAAAATCCTTCAACATCATCTTCACTTTTTAGACCCTGTTTGGAGAAATGAAGTAATTAGTAATTTCAATTACATCCAATGAAAATTTTCATAACTTACTCTAATGCTTGTATGGTCGGGCAATGTATCCAAGGATGACAAGAGTAATGACTTTGGTATGAAAAATCTCATTTTTGATTTCTTTCAGAGGTGCAAGGCTAAATTATGTCTCTATAATGAAAAGAATAGTGTATTGTGAACATTGAAGTACATATGTAAAATCAAAATATTACAAACTGAATTGAATAAGTGGATGCATTTTTCACAATTTTCTGAATGGGATCTTAATGCACATGTAACCTTACTTAAGTTCCTGGAAGAGGCTCTTTTTATCTACAGCTAGGTATGAAAAATCAAAGTCATTAGATTTTTGTTTGGATTTTCAACCTGCTAACAAATATAGTCTGACAAAAGGTATGACTGCAAAAATGATAAATTAAAATTAAATGGTGACTGTAAACTCATTTTATCCGGAAAACTTGACCAAAACCATACCATAGATGAATTATTTTTTTTCAGCATTTACCCATATCGAGAAATCTCTAGGTGCTGATGATATGCTTCCACTTGGAGAGAGTATCACTGGAATGTGCTCCATAGTCACAGATGTTACATAAATGTATCCTATTAGCTGAATCACTGCACTTCCATTTGCTCCTTTAAAAGCCCAACATTGTCCTGGTAGTACTCCTGGCTGTAATGCCAAAACAGAAGTATTCATTTAATCTTTTCTTTTTTCCTTAGTTGACTCTACTCATGTTGTTATTGGAGTTCCATTCAAATACCAATAAGAGAAAAAAATCTTCATACTGCCAAATAGCCTAATTATTTTCAGTTCTTTTTTCTGTATCAATTGTAATGTTAAATATGTAGCTTTAAAATGATTTTTCCCCATTTTAGAATACTGTGCCCAAATTTGGTCAACCACCTGCCAAACAACTTTGAAAATACTTAATCATCCTATTAACTTCTTTCTCGCCATTGCCCGTCATCAAATTCCTTCCTTCAGAAATTAAACACAAGAATTTATCATATCTTCCCTTGGAATACCCCACCTCTCTCTCCATCATGTGCTCTCTGACATGAAGTTCCTTCTTGGCATCTGGAGGGGCACTCTGCTCCAATATCCTTCTTCCTCTCTTTCCACTTCATGTTCCTTCTCATACTGCACGCAATAGGAGTCTTATCAACATCCCCCAATTTCCTCTTTCAATATCCCAGCGTTCCCTATTCTACTGCATTCCAAAAACTTTTAACTCCATGGTTTCTCATTCACCTTACCTTGACCTCTTCTCGCCACCCTTGCTTTCAAATCCTTCCTTACAAACCATGTCAGCAAATTAGCCCCATCTACCCTGTTAACTCATTGCTATGTCCCCATCCATGTTATTATGTTCTTCTGTATCTATTCTATTTTCTGTTACCTTCTGTATCTATTATATTTTCTGTATTATTTTTATATTTTGTTAATGCATATAATTTATTTGTTTGTTAGTCATCCAATGTTAAAAGCCATTGTGCCATTTTTGGGACTTTTTCAAATAAATAAATACTTACTGTCAAATTCAGGCTAATCAATAGGTTTTATTTATGAAAATTATATCAACTTTAACATCTTGGGCTTAAATATAGGCTTTTTGTAAGCTGTGAAGAAATGAGCTGCTTATTGAATTTTTCCAGTAATGCTGTAAAAAGCAAGAAAACACCATATATATATAAACAGATATTATAGCTGGCACTATCTTACTAATCCATTTCTTTTACTTATCGGCAGGATATTTTGTTTTTCACTACATATTTTATGCTCGGGCAATCAATATATATACTAATGCTTTCCTTTTCTCTAGTACTAGTTACTAGTAGTACTGCTTTACTTTTTTCCTACTAATTGTCCCAGTAGTTCCTACTTATTTACATACGTTGTCAGTGTGCAAAAATATTAATATTGAATTGTGTTCAGTATGGTTTGTATAAGGCAATACACTTTTGAAAAAGTCACATATTGTGAGAACATAGATGCTCTATGCTTGTGATAGCATAGCTATAATGCTGCAAGAAATATATACTTGCAAGGAATATTATATCCATGTGTATGTAAAATCATTTCAAATATCCTGAGCAGCCAAGCAGTGGATACTATAAATTTTTTACCAGCATTTGGACAAAATGGGTAAAGTATGGGAAAAGAATGATAAGGCCTAACCTGAAATCATAATTTTAAATGTAGCAATGGATATTTTTAAAATTAGAAACATTTAATCCTGAATAACGTGAAAATGAATTTTTTAAAGCATTAAATTTAGGAGTATTTAGTTATTCTCACGAGTGACTTGAAAATTAAAATAAAATCCTCTTAATCATTACATAGGGACATAATAAAAAACTATTATTTTTATCTTCACGTATTGATTTATCATCACACATCAAGCTCACAGATGAAACTCTTTTCGCTTGACGAACTATCTGGCACATTTCAGAGGCTTTGCATCATGTATACAACTGAAGATTTATGAGAGGTGTGAGTGAAGGGGTTTGAGTAGAGCTAGAATGTGAATAGGTAGGGAGGAGAAAGGCTGGGAAGGGTAAGGAAGGTCAAGATTCTTTTAGGAGATTTTATGCTTTGCTCATGTGTCGGTGAGATGAGTGAAGGTTAAAGGGTGTAATTTGAGAAAGGGCTAGAATTTGTATTTCTACTGTAGTTGGTTAACCCATAAAGCAGGTGGGGATAGACTTATGAAGGATTAGGATGATTGAAGTTGGAGGAGGGTAGCTGGAAAGCATATTCAGGGTGTGGCAGCAAAATTTGCTGATTTGAATTTGGCACCAGAATCTAATACAGTCCTGTGATGAAACAAGTTTGTCTTACATATTTGCCTCGAAATACACAAAACTTAAATGCATGCTGTAAAACATGGAGAAAAGCTAATGTCAACGCTACCTATAACGTCTTTTGTTTTATTGACCCTTCAAATCAGCAAATTATGCTGCCACACCCTGTACCATTTGTAATGTATCTGGCTTACAGCAATGGATGATCAAAGCATTATTGTTCTGCCCATAATTCCCATAGTATTATTTATGTAACTAGATGAATGCACATAACTTCATTGGACTTGCTCATTATTTGATAAATTTACCTGAATAATAGCCTGAGGATTTCCTTTCTTGCACAAGGGGAAACCAAAAAATGAGTGAGCTCTATTTGATGCATAGGTTTCAGTATGACGAGTGTTCACAACCTTCCCACCTACCAGAGAAGATAAAATATTTATTTAACCATTAATTCATTTCTGTGTTTTAAAAATTAATTCTCAGTGTATGCTCAAATAAATGACTCAAAAATGTCACTGATTGGAACATGCCTAAAGGGAAGAGTGGCAGATAAAAAAAACATGGAATAACAGTTTAAAAAATATGTAACGCTCCTTTTATTTTGACAGTAACTGTATTCGTCATGGGAGCGAGGTTGAAACCTGGTTTTAGTCTCTTTCCCATGAGGAAGGCAGTCTCGACTGACTGTTTAAATATAGGGGACATATGTATTAACTACCAACAGAAAACTTCACCAATGAGCAACAAATATGAAAATCATGTGAGATTATCAGGGAATAATAAAAAAGAAAGGTTAAAGAAAAGTCTAGCTTGGGGAACTCACATGTTGTTTTGACACTTCCATGGCACATAACCGCCTTCTTCAGGGCAATAGACTGTACTGTAGGGTGATGGGAATGGAGGGAATGCTGGGTAAAAAGGAGAGGGAGTTGAGTGAGACATATTGATTATGGTGGGAGGAGTGGAAAGACTGATACTACCAAATTTAGGAGTGCTCCACCGTTTTAAATTCAAGTGAGGAAATAGATGAGGGAAGGGAGAAAAGAGCAGAAGCATTGTCATACTAGTTAAAGACTTTTACTGCAGTACGTCAGTATCATGTCTGCTTCATCCCCAGATTTGCTCTTTACCATTAACCTGATTCTTAAATCTTCTCATCGGTCTCTTGTAGTTAAATTTAATTTAAAGTTAAATGTTTAATACAACTTTCCTCCCTTTTCTGTACTGCTCTTTCCCTTCTGCTTTACTATCCCCTCCCCCACCTCTTCAAACCTGACCTGGCCTTATTGTTAAACCTTTCTCCCCCACCACTATCTTGGAACCTTCCAAAATGCCTACCTCAAAGTAAAGACTCCCTGCCCACCCCTTGCCATGGGTGTGATAACCTGAGGAAACTGAGCCATCATGCTGTGGTAAAGCTCTCTTCCATCAAGAATTGTCTCTGTTTAATAAAGGCCTCTCTTTCTCCCCCACCCCAATTGTAAACCATGTTTCTATCTTCAAGGATACCCTGCTGTTTTGGGAGAACCTGAGATGTAGAGTATTCTGGGACTCTTCAACCCAACTTGTCATTTCCCGAGCATATTCATAGTACGTTGCTTAAGTTCAGATCTCCCTCCACCCATGAACCCAAACCTCTAGCTGCCAACCATCTGGTCAAAGTTATTATCAATCTTCTGTCTAAAATCTCCAGCTCCTCTTTTTTAAATTCCCTTAATCCTATATCGAACTTTGTGGCACCTGAATCCATGGCCCTCAAAAAGTTAATTTATAACTCTGACTTAGTCATCACCTGAGCCTACAAATGCTCCTTTGTTTTTGTCCTTGACACTTTTGAGTAGATTCCAGAAGCTAATAGAAAACTCTCCGAAACTTCTGCTTATTCCAAGGCCCTGAATGACCTCAGTCCCAACTTTCAAGGAGATATCATCTCCTTCCTCCAAGAGAGAGAGCCATCTGAGGGTATACCTACCACAGATATCTCCTTGCTCTCTCCCCATCCTCCCTGTACTCCTCAATTGTACATTCTCCCCATGAGTCACAAACCCAATCATCCCAGCTGACCTATTGTTTCATCCTGTTATTCCCCTACCATTTCCTACTATATACTATTATATATTTTCCTATTATTCCTACAATTTCCTTAAAATTCTTCATTCTGCCTCCCTCCCTCGAGATACACAAATCACAAAGGCTGCAATAGATGTTACCTCCCTAAACAGCTGTATTCCTCACCCTGAAGGTCTGTCTTCCCTGCTGTTTTCCTATCCAAACATCCCAAACCCTGAATTCCCAGCACTGAATTAATTCTAGATCTAACGAAAATCATCCTCACCCTTAACTCCTGCCAGTCTAATCTCCTCCTCGGGTAATTCTTTATATTTTACCGGGAGCCACTTTTCCATTCTTACCTGTTGACTCAAGTGCGAAGTCCACTTTTCCTGTGCCATCTGCCGTAAAACCTCCATTTTCTATGATTTCATTCAGTGGCTTCAGAGCATCAGTTAAGATATTTGTCATTACAAGAGTTTTTTCTGCTATATCTGTAATGGAATAGAAAAACAATGCTATCGAGGATAATGGAAATACACCAGTGGTCCCGAGAATAATACATATAACAACTGTTTCTACTCCTGTACAAGCTGACCTTGCATATAGTTTGAACCCCTGAAACTAAAACTCTGTACTTTTTCCTATGACTTGTATTAAGTCCAGCATGGTTAATGTGACTTGAGAATTTCTAGTTCAAAAATATTTTGAACCTTCTAGAATGAAGCTTTTGCAACCTAATTTAATCCACTTATTCTGTACTCAATGCCCATTCATACATGCTTGTTACCATGGTAACCAGGCTATTATTAAAGGATTAGGAACCTCAAAAGTGTATTTTTGCTCTCTACCCTCTACAAAAAGGAGGTGTTTCTTATTTCTCTCCACAAATAATGCAAGTTGGGTAGTACTCTTCTATGCTTAATTTTCTCAAAACCAATGACAGTAAGCACAAGCATGAAGGTCGCATTAGTGTATTTGCTGATACAGTAAAGTGACCAAGTACAAGGATTCTCCCAGTCTGAAGGGCTGGGTTGGTTATTTGTAATCTATTGCAAAAATAATATATCTTCTCATTTTACTAATGTTGCATAGTTTTCTGATGATGGTTCACTAATACCCTACCTCATAATCATTTCAGCCTCTTGAAATTAACATCAGTTCTAAAGGTGGCCAGCAGATGTCATCCTTTTTGATTGTAATCACATAATGCAAAGAACAGGCTAACACTATAAAGAATGAGAGTAAAGGCAATTTTTCGCTTAGATAAATTTTTATTCGACATAGGTTTCGATGTACCTACTGCATCATCGTCAGACCTGATGAATTCTCTCCACCACATCAAGCCTGATACCTACTTCTCTTTTTGTAGGCTAAAACTAATTTTTAATTCTGCATCACTGTCATCCCTCTGTTATGTTTATGATTCAATTGGAAATATATGTAACACTTCCTTTACAAATTCTTGAAATTCCCCAAGAGTTGTCTTTTTTCATTTTGGTTTCCAGCACTACCATCATCCAAAAACACATAGTAGTATAATTGATATAGTGAATAACTGGTTCATGAAAAAGGGGCACCTTCATTGTATAAGGGAAGCTTCTAATTTTCATTTTGAATGTGTTTAAAAATGTGAGAAATAAATTAAATCTGGCCTGGCATAAAATTAGCAATAGCTGACTTATAAGTCTAGTCTATCTAGATATCTACATGACCATTTCCCTAAGATTATGCTTCAAAGTGGAGAATATTGAAAACTACAATATGAGCTTCCAAGGGCATGTCTTTATCCAGCGTGACATTGAGTTGCTGGGAAGGAGACAATTACTTTGTGACATGCACATATTCTCTTTCAGTATCAGATGTTCATCCATTTATTCATTCATTATTGGTGCATTTAAAATGCTTTTCTTAGTGAAAAATTTAAATCAAGTGTGGGACACCAGTCGTTGCTATATGGAAAGCCATGAAGAGATATGTCTCAAAGAGGCCAGGGGCTCTAGATCTGTTGGGGTTAAATATCTCACCAGTGTGCATGTGGGTACACCCACACCTTTGAGATGAGGTCCAAAGATGTTGTAGAAAACATTCAACTCAGTTTATAGGTGGGCATTGCATTTGTGATTGTAAGTTCTGTAATCTGGTTATGAAATCATTAAATAATTCCTCTCTAAAAATTGCAAGCATTTCCACAGCTTTCATGTTTGACATTTTTTGCTTCCTCTCCCCTCTCAGTGACAATTTGGACATTTTGATATAACAATTGTAATATTTGTGTGGATATCCCTAGAGTAGTGATTTATGATGCTGCAATCCCACCATTTCTGGACATTTCAGTTATTTATCATAATCCATAATTTCTTACACCTCATAAAATCTTTAATAAATGATATTTCCCACTAGTGTACTCATATTCATATTTGTAAATGAATAAATATGAAGCATCTTGGTATATTTTGGCTGAAATGTAGAAATTTCAATTCAAGTGTTTACTGTATATTAAAAATAATAGTATTTTTTACCAGTAAACATGCAGGGGAAGTCGGAAAATAATCAACAAATTGAAAACTTTCAAATTCAATATTCTTTTCTGTAAGAAGCATGGTCAAATTCATTTTAATTTTCAACAAAAATTAAAAGATCCATGTTGAAAAGTGAATTGATATGTGTGAAAAGGTTGGTTATTTGTGCATAACCCCAAGAAAAGTGATGACTACTTATTTCCCTGATAGGTATTTTTGCAAAACAAATGAAGTTATAATTGTGGATTAATGCTATTCTACTGTACCACTCTGAGGTGACTTATTGTACAATGTCCCTTGCTTTCATTATTTACCTTTCTTAGTATCTTCTCTTAATGCATTTGTTGACTTGAATAAGTTGGAGAAGCAGTTCTTCATTTCAATTACTTCTTTCATTTGTCTTTCAGAAGTTGCAATTAGAGGAGTAAATTTTTGCAACATTTCCTGACAAGGCAATTATTATTAATGTTTATTACTTATGCTAACTCCATATGATGTGATTAGGAAATGAAAATGTCTTCAATTAAAATCAATGATCAATTGTTTGATTTAAGGATCAAAAATTTTGGAAATAATGTGGTGTGTACAAACAGGAAAGTGCTAATTTATTAAAGCTATAAGCTATCTTTATCTACTTATTACTCAACAAAGAGCCAAGTGCTAGTAAAAAACTAGTTAAATATCCCCATTAACATAAATAAAATTCTGGTTAGGTCAAAAGTAAATTTTCCCCGTCAGAGAAATTTGTTGAAGACGGGTTCTGATCAAAAAGCTGGATTTTGGAATAGTTCTGATTTAATTCATGAAAAATGTCTTAAGGCAAATATCACAAGTAGGTATATGAAAAGGGAATGCTTTGAGCCTCTGAAAATAAGACAAATACCAATTGTTCTCAGAATTGATAGAGCATATTTACTACACACAACCACCGGACATGACTTTTAGTTGGAGAAATTTTCTCAAAAGTAAAGAAATGAATAGTTCCCTGATAAATGAAATTATATTGTAGAAATACAAGTATTTCTAGTAATATGAGCAAAAGAACTTGAAAAGGCAAGCATGGTGTTGAAACAAAGGCCACAACTTCCTCTCAATTGAGCAATCTGTAGCTTTCAATTTTCTAATTAGGCATCCCCGTCCATTAGCATGGATAATCTCAGACTCGATGTATGCAGCCAGAAACAGGTTTCAAGTGGTGGTCAACCATATTTTGGGCCTGAAGGCATCTACTATGAGTCTGAGTTGAGCTGTAATATTAATTTGATAACTACAAAAATGATGAAAATTATGCATTCAACACTTCCTTGCCAAAGGCTCACTAAGGGAAATTCTTTCACTGTTATGAGTACCATGGTCATTTAACTATGTATACTTGTCTGTAAGAAACTCCCTCATGGTGACAAATCACACAGGTAAGCTTTTTGTCCATCTTGGGGCCCAAGTCAGCTGAATACCTGTCCCTTTCCTCAGCCTCTAACCTAATTTATTCCCTGCCCCTCTTGCTGTTGTAGTCCACAGTGTGCTGATTGAATTTGGATGGATTTCTTTAAATGTACATTTGTTGTATAATTTGATGAGTTTCATAAATTCCTCGTGTTATGCAGAGCATTGGCTAATTTTCACTAAACTTCTTGGGTCAATATTTACTGGTTTATAATATTACCTATTGTAAATTATTAGTCACCTTTTTATCTCTAATTAAAACTGAAAAATCATATTTTGGACCCTTTTTTTCATATGGGCTTTGGATTTCCATATTTGAAAATAAACCCTGGTACAAATTTCCACCTTTTATTTTCTTCACCGACCATGGTTTCAGCACATTATGCTATCATCTGGGTACATTACTCCAAATGTCTCAGTCTTTTGTACATTTTACCAGGTATAGGTGAGGAAGAGAAGGGAAAGGAGGGGCAGATTAGCAAGTGATGGAACTGTACTTCCTTCCCCCCCACCCCCTTATCTCCACCATGAGCGGTGATGAAAATAAAATTGTTGAATTTGTACCAGCGTTTATTTTCAAATATGGGAATCCATAGGTTCCACAAAGTTTGTGTCAAAACACTTTTTGTTTTTGGTTTTGAACTTGAAAGCAAAAGCAAGCCACCACAAAAAAGAGTATTCTCTAAGCCTAGAAACACTTATAGAAAACACTCCAACAGGGGTAAGGAGAGAGCATTTCTTTAATTAAAACCAAGACTAATGTTAGGGATGATCAAAGAAGAGGAATGTAAATTTGTACCTGTATTAGCATGTGAATAATGAAATGAGGTCTATATTATTTGTTTATTCACAAACTGAAGGAAAATCTAGAAATTTAGTGAAAAAGGCAGTGTAAAGAAAAGCCAAGCATGGAAGCACATGGGATTTATCTGAACAGATTTTTAGGATTGGTTTTTGAAGGAGACGTTTGAGACCAAGCATATCAGCAAATACACAATTAGAGCAATACATCATCATTAATGCACCTGAGGTCAGATGATGGGAGTTGGTTCATTTGGGATGGATTTTCAAGTTTTGGAATACAAAAAACAATGGGAGAATCTAGTGATAGAACTGAAATGCTATTTTAGGAACTCTACCAGCAATGTATGTAGGGTACCACCATAGGAGGGGAAGTAGTGGGTTTTTTGGACTCTATTTCCTATGGAAACTGGAATCTTGATAATATGACATGAAATTAGAGAAAATGAGTTGTAGAATAAGGGCTGTACAAACTTTGAATTAAGCGACTATACACTCAAAGTGCATATTATTTGCCATTGATAAAGTGTAGGAGTTCTAAATGAGAACTTAGTCAGTATTGATGTTTGAATTTTGGTTTGAAATAGCAATTGCTCAGTAATACACAAGGGATCCATTTCAAGGTTTAAATTGTGAAATGAACAGCAAATTTCTGTTCAGAAATACGAATGCAAATGCAATTAGTTGACTGCAAATCCATGCTGTGAGAGGGATGCTAATGGACTAAGTGCAGATACCTCCAGAATGGTCCTGGGTTCTGGCTGAGTTGGGTCTCAAAAGACAACAGCATACCTGGGATCTTTGCTATGGCATCTGTTACTTCCCTTTACCCCATGTCCATTATAGTAGACATAAATTCTTTTGTGCTGGGGAATCCTCGTTAGCAATCACAGGCATTTGTTCTTTTGCCTTGAGACATCCTTGCAACCAGCATCAAGACACTTTGAGTGAAAATGATAATGAGATGCTTTTTTCTGGATAAGAATAGTTGAAGCCTCATTGCATTCTTACCATAGCTCTGTTCCCTGATAAACTTAATTTTCAACCTTCAATTTAAGAAAATGCTGAAATAATCTTAAAAAATTACTCACCTTGATGGTTATTAATTCCTTTTTCATCTGTATAACTTCAGTTTTGACTATGTCAAATTGGTTGACCAGTGCCCATCTATCATAAGAACACATGATTGCAAACCCTATGAAAATTATAGTTTATGAAAAGACAAAATCAAATTGATCCTTTATTGATATGCTGAAAGTAATTTGTAACTGTAATGAAAACCATTTTCATTTTAACTGTCGAGCAATCTCTTTTTCAATACCAAAGCTCTTGCGAAGCCAGATTTTACTTTAGCCATATTAACTGCCTTGAAAATTGAAATAAATGTTTTAAATCTACTACTAGGTGTTTACAGTATGCCTTTGAAATGGTGGATTGTCAAGCTCTTAGAATACTATACTTCAGCATACTGAATTGATGATTGCTACAGCTTTTTTAATTTTAAACTGCATAGGCACCTATATTGTTTTGGATTTAAATAAGGTCCTAATATATGTGTTGGGAAATATTTAATATAAAGCAAATGTATTCATGTATAATTTCATGTGTACTTCAACTCAATTGGTAGCAGCAAATTATATGTAGCTATTAATTTCCTCATATTTACTGTAATTTAGAAGGTTTATAATCCATTGTTTGTTATACATTTACTTCTTCATGCATTTCTCTATGGCCAAGTTTTGGCAGATAATGGGCAGTCACAAATGGCGAGAAGTATTCATATTCACCACCTTGTCAATAGTTCTCTGACCTACAATTCTCCAATAAATGGCAAGCTGTTAATCTTAGTATGGGCCCTGGGCTCCATAGTAGAGCAATAGTTTCCTCTAAATAAATCATTGACCCACATCTTATCAAAAGTGGGAATATAAATGAAAAGAAAAAAGAACAGACCCTTCTTTTGAAAGTATGTATTAAAACCTTAGATAGCTGTCTCATTTAATATTGGAGAATACCCAACTTATAAAATCTTTTCTTTATTGATTATGAAAATTATACTTGCTTATACTATGTTAAAGTATTTCTTGTTTTTACTCATCCAGGTAATAGGAAATTGCCATTGCAAGGCCTACTCATAGCTTTCTTCACGGAACAATTTCCTTCTTTTAATTTTTTTAATAAATATTAAACTTCCCATTTTTGACTATTGATGTAGGCTTAGAGGTTGTGTGTGTGTGAAGCCACTGTATTGCATCAATAAATTCACAATAACTTGCTTAGTCAGGGATTATATTGCATAATCATGTATGTGTATAAGTATCCTGTAATTCTTTTCAGGCACATTATCCCATCATTGTAATTGTTATTTTACCTCAATTTACCTATGGACCACCAAGATCATTTAGATCCTACCAAGTTTCTAGATCATGTCATATTTGATCTGCTGATATTTTCCTTAGGAATGTTTTTTTAAGTAGGATAGAATCTATGCCAACAATTTGAAGATATTTTTGCCTTAATTTTCAAAGTATATATCAAATAAAAGAAGGATATATCTAAATATACATTTTAGGCCTGTAGCAAAAGAGGTACATTACAGTAATGCACCATGCATATAGATATGACTACACTGAATATAAAACGGTAGGTACCATTTACAGTACCAAATACAGCACAGTTCTGGGTTTCTTGGATACAATGTTGCTGACCTCATGTTGATTACCACTATTATCTTCTGAACATTGAGTTGGACTCTTCTTGGAGAATATTTTCAATGGTGTCAATAGAGATCAAAGGCATTGGATGATTTCCTGTCTGTTCATATCTACTCAAGGATTATTATGAAGACAGCACAACTCACTGACATGTGAAAATTGCAGGCATCTGCTAGGGCTACTTTTGTATCTGTTGATGGTGGAATGCAATGAATCAACGTTACTGTACTGGTCATGGAGAGGACCTCTGGCTAATTTGACTTCTATAGTCACCTAGTACATTTCTGGCCATTAAGCATGGATCATTTGAGTGGGGTTGAGGCTATAATTGAATTGGAATTTACTCATTCTTTCAAAGCAACATGTAACAGATTATTTTTCATAATACCTGGATTGGGTTGAATTAATGAAGTAACCCAAGCTTGGTCATTTCCAATTGATTAAATGATAATTACGTTTATGAATGTTACTTTTTTCCTAAGACTTGTGAACGCCTACATGAAGAATGAATAGAATAACACCCATTTGCATTACAGTTAATATACAATATAATTTAAGTTTTGACTCCATGGGCATTTTGGCCTGATCTTAGTGTTCCAAGGGTTTAATACTGCACATATTACCATTTTCAGTGGATATGCTTTTAATTTTACCATAGATTACATGGATTTTTCCTTTAAATTGGGAGACTATTTAGTACATACCTTGAGTTGGTAACTTGTGGCCATGTTAAAAATGTTGAAAGAGAATATAGTGGAATATTTATGTACCTACTGCTAAAATAGAGCAGTATATCTTTGCTACATTCAATCTACTATATTCCATGAAAATTCATTATGTTGGCCCTGCTGCAAAAATTTGTTTGCATTACTATGATCTATCACACAACCTTTACATAGTAAAAAGTTTAGTTATAAAGCTAAATATTTTCAATGAGTTTCTTTCCTACTACAAAAAAGCATACTTCTGACATCAATTATAGCTTGCACATTCTTCACCCTAAAATGAGATCAAGCTCACCTCTTATTCCAATGTTTTCAAATAGGTAATTCATATTCTTTCCATTTGAAATTACAATAAAAATGCTTTGCCTTAAGAGGTGAGTTGGAAATGGGAATCTGTTGGGAAATTTTTGTGGATAACTTTTGTCATACCAACATGAAAATTTTACAAGTGAAGATCATTTGGTTACTTGATATCACCTTGACAAATGTATAATCCTGAGTTGGCATTAGGTGCTTCTAAAGTTTCTTCCTGGAAATCACTGGAGTTCGAGTATTTACAATAATGAACATGTATGAAATGAAGGAAATGGTTCCAGGCTTGATTAAGTTACTATGTATGAAATGCTTTTAAATGGCAAAAATTATATGGCAAATATAAAATTAATCAGTCTGAAGCAAAACTACTGTAACAGGTGTTCAGTTCACTCCTAGATTGAATGTGTGGTGAGACCTTGATGTTCTAACCTTGCTTTATGGTGGGGAATCTCCATTGGTATAAACATGCAGGTGCATATCTTATACCTCCAATGAAGAAGCCTTTCTTCCATTCCACAATATATTTTTAAGTATAAGTCGTTCAATGGGCAGATTTTCCATTAATTGCATACCATAGCCTCAGCAGATGTATTAAATGTAGGTTGATACTCATAAGCTACTTATCAGAGATATTACATCTAACATTGTTGATTGCATTAAAAGTATTATTTAATGCTATTTACTACTGTGCTAAAACAACAGTATTCATAGTGATGTAGTGGGTGAATTTGTTTGTGAAATGCGATCAGTCATCTATTAAGTGAACAGAAACATTATCTCACTTCTCAACTAGAAAAAAGTAATATCTACCATGATGGTAAAGAGAGAATCAAAGAATTTCTGGTCATTTCTTCTTTTCTATCCATTGTGTGTAGTTTTACACATTTATGCTACTTTGATGGCAAATTGGTAACAGAGGAAATTTCTTGCCGATTAGAATTGATATTCCTATTAGTGATGTTGGAAATACAAAACGAGATTGCGTGGGACCATTTTCATGCCCACTAAAATAAGCTGGATCAGGCCTGTCAAGATTTGCACAATTGTCAGTTGAAATTCCCCTAAAATCGTCTGGGGAGCTGTTCCTGGAACATTTGCTTTGTCTTCTGGCTGTAATGTAGGATACTGGTCAAGTTATATCCTAAAATGTATTTAACTGCAATCAAGGGTGACTGTATTACTTACCCATTCTTTATGTTTTCGTCTGGTCAGCTATCACCAAATTATTGATGCTGTTGACACCTATCCTTAAGTATATCTATGTATTACTTTATCAGTAAAAATATTTATTTGTTTATGTAAACAAAGCACCTTAGTTACTATTTTTTCAAGTTTGTTTATTAAATGATCAGCACTGTTTTGTTCAGCAGGTTTTGATTAGCATTGTTGTCACGGTCTGGAACTTTTCTATTTCAATTGAATTGCCTTTAGGCTATCTCCCGTACTATCAATCCTTATTTCAGAACTCACCTATTGGGGATCAAGAAAATTAGTTTAATTACAAGGTTAATCATGTTTTTTTTAAAGAAAAATGGCCTCTCCTTAGGAGATGGAAATTTCAAGTATGGTATGGTAATGATCAGCGAATGGGAACTATGAATGTTCACTAAATGAATCTGGGGTGGTGATGACTGGGAAGCATACAGAGAATTATTGGAAGTTTTTTTGATGCATAAATTATATTTCATTTGTAAGATAAATGGTAGTGCTGGGAATGGAGCAGAGGTATCGGGAGTGAGTGTTTGCCACGCTTTCAATCGGAGCTTCCGATTACTCGTGATTGACTCTCCTCTTTTTCTCTGCTTGTTTATCTCCATTGTAGGGATTGTTTATTAATTTATTTATGCTTGGAGTTAGATTTTAGCAATCCCCATTTTAATATTTAAAATGTTAAATAATTTAAAGTAATATTATATTATTAATAGCTTCATAGTCAAATGGAATGAAAGTAAAATTTCGCTTTATTATGTGGTTGTATTTATGAGGAATTTCGGAAATTAGGTTTCTTTTTTAAAAAATACTTATTCCAGTAAATATTAATTTTTCCTTTTTTAATATCTATGATGATATGTACTTAAAATAATTTTTTACTCCTTAAGGTTTTGATGGTGAATCAGTGTAAAAGCATGTGGTTGGGTGTCAGTGCCAGCAGCAGTCAAGTTTGACTCACATCTCCGAAAACCTCTGATCCCTCCAATTACCTCCGTTCCTTTGCCTTACCACCGATTGCTGCTGACCTCCGTCGGTAGTACCGGAGGCATCCATAGAATGCGCTGTAGTTGCATTCTCTGATTCAATCAGAGGAGAACTGCCTCCAGTATGCAGACCTTATAGATGGCAGTTTAGCAGATGCTCTGTTGGCAAGCAGCATAGAGGACACTGAGAGATTAGTGTACTGCTGTCTCCCCAGACTGCTCATTGACTGCATGTTTATTCCTATTATGATGTCACTGAATGGGATCACTCAGGAAGCAAGAGCATGGTTAATGCCTTAAAGTAAGGAGAACCGAGAGAATCGCATAATCAAAGCTCCCATCTGTCAGGTTGACTACCAGCTGTCTACTGTCTAGTCAGTGATATACGGCTGGGAGACTTGGAGAAGTTGACCATTGCTGAGTATAGTTTCCAGCATAAACCATAGGATCACCTGTGGTAGTGCTCATTTTCTTTGTCACTCAAAAGAGTGATGGGGTCGCCTTACTGAAGAGGCCATTGAGATCTGCCTCAACAGAAGGGACTTCAATCAGAATTCAGACTGCCAACCACATAAGCCAACCAAGCCCAAAATGGAAACCCATTCTCGATGTGATCTATAAATATCTGAATGGGAGGAGGGCAATAATTAGCCAATCATCATTCTTCTGAGGTCCTTGGATGGTGACTAATTTGGTCAATTTGTGACACAAGATTGTAAATTAGGCAGTTGATTTTCATCAGAATTTTCATAGACTTGATTATAATGAGCTAATTGTCCAGCAAAACATTTATTTATTTTATCTTCACTACCATGAATACAGCATAATTGGCCAATTATATTGGGTGGATAACAACAACAACATACAAACACCCATACCCATGAATGGTGATAATTCCACCCAGGTGGAATTTGAACCCACAACCCTCGGTTTAGTAGGCAAGGACTTAACCCCATTGCCACCGGGTCTGTCATGAAGAAAATGGAAGTAATGACCCAATGTGTAACTCTAGGAGAGTTCATATTAAGTTTATCTTTGTTTTTGCCACATGACACCTTATTGTGAAGCAGCTCCCTAACCTAGGTTAATTCTAGTAGAATATTTGGACGTGGCATTAGGAGTAGGTTACTTTTTTTTATTGAGGTCTTAGGTGGATAAGTACAAAAAGCAACCAATTAAATACCACCATGATCACAAAGATATAAATTTTTATGTAGAGGGAGTAGTGGTTGCTAAGAATCACACTTCTTAAAATAAGAATATCCTGGGCTGGGGCAATCATTGTTTAAGAGCTAGGTTATAGGACATATGTGTGACCTATACCTGCCCACATGATAATTCTCAACCTGGAAAAGGCCTTTGACCATTTCCTGCTTGAGCACATTGAGCATGCACCTCAATCTCGTGATGCCCCTGAAGCCTACATCTGGAAGGTTCAATTATTCTGCTGCAATATTACGAGTGTGGCTTAAAATTGTGTAAAAAAAAGTGGTGGAACATTGCCTCTTTTGCCATCTATGTTGGAGTCCAACCAAATATCTGGTCATGACCATCTCACCCATTCTTTTTATCCTCTGTATTCGCACTATGTTGTCCACCCTCCTACAGCCATGCCCATGGTAACTACCCAATGTTGATGATATCTTCCTAGTGAATGTAAAACGGGCTGCATTAGCATGCAAATGTGACCCCTTTTTCATTCACTGCAACATGCGAATGCTCAGACAGTGCCTCTGCCAAATACAATTTTAAGAAATGACAAAAGTCTAGGATGGCTGGGTGTCACACCTATCTCAGCGATTATGCAGGAACAAACGGTTCAGTTATTTTTGTCAGAGATATGCAGCCAAGCGCTCTCTACGGTAGAGGCAGCAATGCCTACAACACAGCAATTTACTACATTTAGTCTGTGGAGTAGATCCCTGGCACAGGTTAATACCCTGTAAATCTCTCAACCTCCCATTTGTTGTTTTTATTGATTTGTAGTGTGAGTTTTTTAAGTTTTCTTAGTGATTGTGAGCGAGTACGTGTGACCTTCACAAAGTTAGCAAACAGGTTTGACAGCCCCGTGAGCAACTAAGTGTGGTGTAGGGTGCCTGTAGTAAGTCGGTCCCTGGCATGAGAGTAGTCTCTGTAAACTACTTACTTGTGTGTCTGGCTAGTGTCTTTCTTGAACGAGGTTAGCTCTACGTCAGAAAAACACTAGCTGGTAGAGTGAATGAGTATTGTTTAAGCATTTTTGCCAGTTAAGCGAAACCTTGAAACAGGTTACAACCCCGTATTTTGCTCAAACACTACTTGACTTGTGGCATAAGCCATATAATTTTACAATTATTTTATCCATGTGATTGTATGTGAGTGCGTGTGTCTTTCACAGAGTTAGCAAGCGGGTTTAACTATCCCGTGAGCAACTAAGTGTAGTGCAGTGTGCCTACCGTAAGTCGGTCCATGGCACAAGAGTAATCTCCCTAAACTTACTTGAGTGTGTCCGCCTATAGTGTCTTTTTTGAATGAGGTTAGCTCCACATCAGAAAAACAATAGCCGGTGAAGCCGGCGAGCACTGTTTAGGAATTTGCGAGTGTGTCTTACTTACTTAGCGAATCCTTGACACGGATTAATTACTCGGCCAATTCGCTCATTTATTAGCCTCCCCCCCCCCTCCCCGCCCCCCCTCATGATTATGTTAGAAACACAAGAAACGTTTATATTTGTTCACATAGAGATTAGCTGTTTGTAATAATAATTATTATTTTTTACTTTGGTAACTTTCCCGTTCCGAGTCCTCGGCAAGCATCGGGTTTCATTGCCGTCATAATGGCCGAGAACTCGAGAGGGGCGGTGCAGAGTTCGTATAGCCACTTCCGAAACCCATCGGATCAGTGGCTACGCTGCGTTCGGGTCGTGCGCACGAAGCAGACGGAGCGACCCCAAGAGGACGCCCTTCTGCATGCGGGCTGCAAGTGATTCCGCCTGTGCCACGCAAGCAGGAATACACTTGATGCTCTGTATCAGCGAGCCCTTGATTCCACCGAGCACACCTATGACTAGGACTACTAGTTTTACAGAGTGTCCCGGGTTCATCTGCCGAAGTTCGAACAGCAGGTCTTGATATTTCGTCCGTTTTTCCGCCGGCCGCATCGGCCGGAGCCGAAAACTCAATTACGAACATGGAACGCGTTAGGCGGTCGAGGAGAACGATGTCAGGTTTGTTCGCCTCCAACTGCCTGGTGGTGGGGGATGAGTAATTCCACCAGATTTTTATTTTGTCGTTCTCCACGACGAACTCAATATCTCCAGGGTTATTTATAATTATTATTGTTGTTGTTGTGCCAAATATGCCGTTCAATCTTAAGTCTCCTAGAAAGAATAACTTAATATTTCCTGTGTAGTTCTATTTCCAAAAGATTGTCCCTGAAAGGTTTTAGTTCACGGCTTTTGGAGATTTACCTTATTTATTGATGGTATCCTTCGGAAATATTGATCCCTCAATGTCAAAAATTATAGGACTACTGTTTTCGGAAATGCCACATTCAAGTATGAAGGGTGTTTGATGTGAGGCACTTCTCTAACTCTGTGCAATTTAAATTGCACTGAGTTAGAGAAAGGGCTCTTTGCATTAAATTGCCCCGTATAAAGCGGCTTTAATACGCTGTCTGTATCATGCTTGGCGCTGGTGCATAGGTATACAAAAGCCTATCTATGCCTCTCAAGAGAGGCTTCACTATCTAAGGGCTACTAATAGTGGTATAGCTATTCAATTTTCCTACCCCGCCAAAAGTTTTTAACAGCCTAGCCATGTATACGATGTTTTTTTTGTTAGGCTTTGAGATTCCATCGACCCTGTGTGTGATTGCCTTGCATTGTTTTGGAACTTATTGTGGAAGATTTCAATTCAATTGATGACTTTGAAAATAAATTTTACGTGACGCTAATGATCAGTTATCCGAAATCAATTTTGCTGGGATCATTTGATAACTCTGCACGACGTTCAGCTGGGAACTGTCTGCTTACAATTCGATCTTCTTTTGTGCTTAGTGGTGCCGCATATGTTCCCCTGTGTAACTATTGCCGTCACCCAAATGTGGAATCCGGTGCTTGTGTGTGTTAAGCAACTCGCAATCAATTACCAGTGAAGCCCGCTCAAGTTCTTCACCGAAATCGGTGCATTTTATCTCGAGAGATAAGTTGGAGTTGTGTCTTATCAATGTATGTGGCTTACAATTGCCTCTCTGTGTGCCTTTTATGGTACCTGCTCTGTGAACGACGCACTGGCCTGCTAGACTGGAATTCGATGATTGCGATGGGGAATGATTTTAAACAATCCAGATTGTGTTCTCAACTCTATTAGGTATTGTTTCTGCATCGTGTATTGGATTCATTAAACGGTTACTACAGCAAATATTGTACGTATAGCAGCGGAAATGTATATCAATATCGAGCAGTATAAAGTGAAGTTTTTATCGGCATTATGTGGATATTTACTTCCTGCTCTCATTCTTCCTGTTCACGTGTATACCCTTTCATACTTTTGGAGTCAATATTCAAGAAACGTAGAGAAACGCTTCTGCTCTTGCTCATGTTGGGATACAGTTTTTAAAGGTACGAGAATTCGTTTTTGAAGCTAGAAATGCATGCCATCGTTGGCGTAATAATTGTGAAATATTATTATGCTTGTAAGAGTAAATCTGCATTCTAGGTCCATACGAAACCGGCGTGGCGACGTACAAGCATATGTACTTCAATGCAACTAGCAATGGTTGTAAAATGTGGATGTTGACAACCTTGGCAATTGTGTCCTTGTACGAGAGCATCAAGCGTCTAGTTCGTCTTGCTTTGCTGAAACGGCTTCGTTTCAGTATGGCGGTATTGTTTTTAACAACGTTGTTTTCTCATTATTATTCATGGTGGTCTTTCATCAATTATTGGAATGATGACTTCTACTCTCAGTGGAATCACCAGTTGTTCTTTTCATTGACTGAAATATTTTCTACTGGTGTTATCTTATACTATGCAAATTCAGACAATTTCATATCTACTCAGTTGTTACTTATAGTTTCTGGAGTAGGAGCTATGCATACGTTGATATCTGGGAGTGACCAATTCATTGCAAATGTGGTTCAGGGAAGAGGGCAAGCACATCAAGTGGTTCGAGATCTTTGCTTGATGACACCAGATATATTGAACTTCATTGTTCCTATAATGTTGTATATTCACACATCATGGAAGAAGAGCCGAATTATATCTGCCGGTTTGTGGAATGCCATACCGAAGCATGGTTTTGAAGTAGCTGCTCTGTTGTTTTTACTTGTTCTAGGTTTTACCATCAGTATAGTGCTGTGAATTTTAGTATTTGGCATTTGGCAATTTTTATAAAATTAATATTACTATATTTTTATAGGAATATCTTCACCATAGCGAGGCATTCTTTCTATGACAAGAATTGCCCCACTTACCTTAAATTTTGATAGGTCTGTTAATCTGTTGTTGTTCACCTTTATATTTTGTAGATATTGTTTGATCATCTGAGCACACACTGCCAGTCTGTTGGCTGTTATCTTCAAACTGGTTTTTGCACGGAGTAGATAAATATTTACAGTCTTAATGAGGTGGGCAACATTATAATTTCTCTAAGGAGAATATAATTTTTAACTTGTAAGCAAAAGACATTGTTTACTTATCAATGCATATGTACATTTTTCTAATCACAGTCAATTGATATCTGCTTTCAGAGCATACTATTAGATGTGTAACAAATTTAGGTGAGACAGTATTGTCGGAATTATGTGCCTAATTCTGCAAACATTATCAGTATTTAGAAACAGAGCAATAGTGAGGAGTCATATTTGATGGTACATATAAGTAAAACACTTTATGCACACGGTAAGTACAGGTTAGTGATAGAATGTATGATGATAGAAGCCTTAATCATATTCAGTATAATCTTTCATGGCTGGGGTATTGTTGATAAAAATCAAATTTCTCTTATTTATAATACATATAATTTTAAATATATACATAAATTTCAAATATATAATTTTATACAAAACTTTTATATAATTTATTATGTTGAAGATGGCCATTGAACTTAGAAAAAAAAGCTCTGTAAAAATATTTTTGGAATATCCATTGATTGGGAAATAGATCCTAGGGTGGTGCTGTGAGATGAATGGGATGGTCAGCCTCCCATAGGGGGGCCCCTATGTGGGGTAATATTGGAATGTCTGAATATGGTTATGATCCATTTTTAAATGGTTTGTATTTTGAAGTTGTATGTGACTAAGGATCAAAGAAGGATTAATGGCTTATTTATTGATTTATTTCCTTTTATTCAGTAAAGAAAGGTGAGCTGTATATTTCTGATCCAAAATACATATACTGAATGGGCATAGTTAATTTGATCTCACTGCTACAGCTGTTTTTGGCAATGTCCAGTAAGACACTCACTATATTAGGTTGCACTTAGTTGCCCAACCTAAGTTAGGAGCTGCTGTGTTTCTGCTAATGGAATAGCCATTAGTTTCCTTAGTATTCTTCTATGAGGAGTATATTATTCCATTATTTAACATTGTTTTCTTTGACTATTTTTAATAAACCCATGACATTCTATTAGATGGCCTAATATGAAAGGTATGAGCAAGGTCGTTCAATATTGATCGTTTTCTTTCTTCGATATAGGTCTTTGCAACATAAATAAATTGCCATTATTTTGCTTATTTTTCTGTATTTTCCACATGCATAGTATAGGTTTTTTGACATTTTTGTTGATTTGGTTGTGCACTTGTATTTGAAATGACAACTTGTGGTGCATATTCTCAGATTTCCTTGGGTGTGTTATGGCAGTAAATGCTCAAATAGCATAGTAATGGCGGACGTGGTGGAAATGTTGCGAAGACCTATTTCCAAGGAAGAATACAATCAATATCAAACGACCTTGGGTATGAGTGAAGAGTTGAAACTCCGATAGTCATCAATGACTTTCTCAGTTGTGCAGTAGATCAGAGTAAACAAACCCATTGCATCAAGGGGAACTGCCAGAAATAGTGAGAAGGTCTAGTTCATTTTTCAATGAAGCTAGGATTTTATGGCTATTGGATGTTTTACTCTCCATTTATACTTTCAACCAGTAAGAGTTAACCAGTATTTGTTCTCATCACAGGGCCTAATACTTGAGGGTATGGCTTGTTAATGGTATTGAACCTCGTTGTAGTTGGGGTCTTAAAAGCACCCATTTGATAATTTATGTTGTTAAAAATTATGTTCACCACAGTTGGAAATAAAATCTATTTTTTTGTACTTCAATTGTTGTTATTGTTAAAAATTAGGTAGTATATATAAGTTTATCCTCTATATACCATTTCTGTGGAAGGACAGACCTGCTTGTAATGTTCAAGGAAGCTTGTATTAATCTCTTATTGTTTTTCTTTTCTCTTTATGGTGAAGTTTGTTTAGAATGTGGCTATTCATGTCGATCTGAAGGTATCTGTGGTTAGTATAGTGAGCATCTGCATTCTGGTGTTCATCCACTTGTAGTCTTCTATTCCTAAAAAGACAACAAGTGGAGGAACACCCACAAGCTCATACCCAAATTCCTGTAATAAATCTGGTGACGTTGCCCTTGAGAAACCCATGAGCACTAATGGGTTATCAGAATCATGTGGGTTTTTTTTTCATATCTGCTAAGCAAAAAGTGCCCTTTTTCTTAGCAAATACTAGGTTTTAATATGATTAATGCTATTTTTTGTGATGGAAATTATAACTCTGAATGAATTCCTTATTAGCACTCCATTTGCTCTGACATTAGAAATTTACCCTTTATTTCGGCTGATTGCTACCTTCATATTTTTCTGTATTTCGTTGTTTAAATTATACTTTCTTGCACAGACAGATTATACAGTGATAGGTTTGTTGTTACAGGTCCATTGCTACATAATTCTGTTACTGTGTATTGAGATATTTCCTCTTCTTCAGGAGTACCTGAAATTATTTGGCTACTCATGTGTATTTGATACTTGTGTTGATGTTCTTTGTACTTATTATTGTTTTCCCTTAATCTATGAAGGTCCTATGCATCATTCACGTCAAAATGCAGTCAACCTACCCTTTCGTATAGTCCTACCCAGACTACATCTTGTTCCATTTATTTTGTTTCACACACTCATAATAACCTTACTTAGAAGGTAATCAAAATAAGAGCATTAAAGTTTTGAACATCGAACTTTATAGTGGCAATAACTATTGAACTACTCATGGAAACTGTTGTTGTGGCTGAATAATTTTTATATAAAAAATAATAGAATGTTCACTGCTTATAGCTGTAATCAGGGAATATTTAGAAATTTCTGTCAGAAAAAAAAGCCAGGACTTGGAATCTAACCACAGGCTCAGCCTATTAACAGACTACCTTAATTTCTTGGATTTCTTGTGGAAATTTTGGAGTATACAAGATGACTAGATGTAATAAGTGTTTTTCCATGTTGATTGTGACATTTTATCGCCATATTTTTGGCAGGAATGAATATCTTCAGATTTATTTACAAAGTTTTAATACCTCGCTGAAGACATAGTATTGGTGATATTGGGAGAAAGAGGCTGAGGATGAGTCTGTGGCTTCATCCTTCAGGAGAAGGAAGTTTATTCTCCACTCCCTAAAAAAGAATAAATCTTTTCAAAAAGTAGTAAAATATTGTTAAGGCTGTTATGAAATGACAAAGAAGCTATGTATTATACAACCTAAAATTTGCCGAAAGTAAATACTTTGTGTAAATGGGAAGGAAATCCCCAATTTGGCGTTGATTTTTGTGATCCAATGTTCACTAAGTCAACCTAAATAATTCAATCGTTATTAGTTTTATGTAGGGTGGCTCAAATATAAAGTACTAGTTTTTACTTGCTAAAGTTTTGAAAATTCTTTGCCCTGTGGCAAAAAAAGTAACTTCAATATACATTTTATAGTGATGAAAATTTGTTAGGCTGTGTTCAAGTATATTTGAATCAAGAACTGCCCTCATAAGAGTTAAAATTCGTGAGCATTGAAGTTAATTCAAATATTTTTTATTTTAATTTTGCTAGAGAAAAGTATTGAAGTATAAATGTATTTTTCCTCATTCCTTGAACTTCTTTGGTCCACGGTGCCATAGCAGCCAGTTTATTCTATGCTATGTGCTTCAGAAGCAGTCTCCTGGCTATGTCGTGGCTTTTTTTTGAAAAGTGCTGGGCAGTCCCTTCGGACCATTGTGACCACAATGGCATACTTCACAGCTGTCCATGTCGACCTCTAAGGCACTTAACTTGTTAATAATACAAATATAATTATTGCAAACATTCAGGATTAACAAAAGAAAATAATTTATTTCCCTAAATGGGTATGTAAATGAACAAGTTTTTTTTTATCAATAAAATTAATTGAAATTGAAAGTTAACTTGTGAAACTATGCTATAAACCGTAGCTAATTTAGCCAATTTTAAGTTTAAAAGAATAACTCATTTGTGTGAGATTTTAAGAAAGAGATAATTTTGCTTATCATTAAGGAGGCATGCCTAAAAGAAATAAAGCTTTCTGAAAATGTGACACCCAAATTGAGAATAACTTGGAGAACATGAAGAGATTTGTAAAAGTATGAAATCTTCTTTGGTACTATAATGTATTTATTATTCTTTGCATTATGTAGGTTTTTTGTAATTCATGTCTATAGTAAAAGCCTCATGAAAACAACAGTTGAGGAAGCAACAGAAAGGAAAATTCCAGAAGTTAATAGCACGTATGCTTTAAGTAAATTAGGTGGGTAGTTGATTTGAGGACTTGCAAAGGTATCATGTGGTTAGCTGAAAAGAAAAATGATTGGAGAGCTGCAGCATATGAATCTTCATATTGATAACTGCACGGCTTAAGGTAAATATAGCTAATGATATCAGGGAATCAGCACAACTTTGGATAATTCTGGAGGGAATAGATAAAAATGTGGAAAGTTGAAGCACTTGGGTGCTATTTGCAGTGTGAATATGGCTACAACTGGTGAAAGTAAATACTTCGTCAATCAGGGAAAACTCCAGAATTTAGCATTTGATATTTTAATATTAATGACCATGTGAGTTAATGTAAATCTGTACTGTTAAGCAGCTATTTGCTGTATGAAGGTGGCTAGAAGAATGTCGAGTTTTTAGAATTATTTGTACAAATCATGAAATAAGGCTTGGAAAGCCATTAGCACTGCATTGTATTTTCCCCCAAAAGAGTGGCTTGGAGTTTTGTAGCGGTGATGAGGAAAGTAGTATTTATCGAAAATACTCAAATGGGTTACATCCTTATTATAGAATATCACACTCCAAAATTTATGCCCAAGATCTGTCTGAAGGTTATTGATCATTTCTTTAAGGATATGAGTATTTTCAAAATTAGGTATTCTGTGTGCTCTGTGGCAATTTATGTATGAACTAAAAACGATGTGCTCAGTTATATTTTGTGTTGTATTACCAAATATAAAGACACCTTAATCAGCTCTCACTCAGCTGTGAAGGTGCATTTAATGTATCCATATAATTGCAAAATAGACTTGAAGCTTTTAAATATTAGAATCCCTTTTAATAGACCTATGAAATTGAAAGGAAGCCTTATATCTGCATCATTCATGTGTATATTGTGGAAGTAGGTATTTTGTATGTATTCACCTCTGAGGATTGTTGGTCATGAGTGCACAGTTAGGCCTAACTCTAAATGGTAAATTTTGCTGTAACTTTATGGAAATTCATCAAAGATTACAGTATGACAATTTAAATGTTTGGGAAGTCTGGAAGACCAATTTGTATGATCCAGTGGTCCCTAGGGGGTATTTTGTAAATCAGCCAAAATTGTTGTTCTCTGAAATAAGAAATGAATGTGTTCCTTTATTCTCCAGGCTAAGTTAACAGATTTGGGTCACCAGAGACTAGCTTTTCGTAATAACAAATTTTTCAAAACGACAGAGGATATACTGATATTTGTAATTTGGATTTTTAATCCATTGGTCTTAAACTGTCAAAGTTAGCCAGATGATGATAGTGCACACTTATTTTATGATTTCTGCTTCAAATATGGGTCATACCTTCATATACGTGTAACATCTTATGCTTTGCTGTGTGATCTTTCGATGTTTATGACATGCTTAACACTTCTCTCATGCCTGTTATGAAAGCCAATATATATACGATTTAAAGTGGTGCTTTAGCCAAAATGATGCATCTAATTCATTCAACTGTAAGTGTACATAATGAAGAGCAGTATGGAGTTGAACTTGCGTTGACAGTATTTCAAGACCCATCACAGTTGCCTGAACATTTACCCTACATTTCTGCTGTGTGCATTTGTTTGCGTGGTGTAATTTCTAGTTGGTGAGAGCTCTTTCTGCTGCTTTTTGCCAAGGCATACTTTGCTGTTCATTGAAACAGAATTGACATCCTACCTTCTTCATTCGGATCAAGGAATCTCGACTGCTGAGATAAAAATAGTGAAATAGCAGCTTGCTTCATTAATTCAAAGAAGTGCGACGATGATAGAAATACAAAATAGGCCTCTATTGTGTGACCATTTATTGCACATATATATGACCCACAATCTTGCCGAGGAACTCTATCGATATAGGGAGAAATATCAATTATTTCGCAGTATAATAGGGCGTATTGCCCATTATCCTTATTTCTCCTCATCCCCATTTTCACACTTGAGAGGTTTCCCTAAGAAACATTAAATGATGTAGAAAGTTAGGAATTCCAAATTTCCATCTCCTTACTAAAGACGATATCGTACTCGGAGCTAAATTTTTGCCCTTGCACGAGAGAATTAAGAGAATAAATATTTCCAATTGATGGAAAAAAGTGCTAAATTTAACGGGTGAAAGTTCTATGACATATCGAAGGTCATGAACTAATTATGGTAAAATTTAACAATTAATGCTTCTCAATGCTAGAAAAAATCAGCAATACGCGAGGAAGCAATGTTTTTCATAAGGTGAATGTAAAAAAATGGAAGACTCGCCCTTAAACTATTCTATGAATAGTACGATAGTAGGTATCGGAATGCTGAAAAATGTTGGGACTCCCAAAATCCATTTGGCGGCAGTAGCCGAATAATGCCTTGAAATCTATGAAATCCTTAGGAAATCTATGAAATCTTGAATAGGTAATCAAATATATTTAGCTATTAAAAACAAACGAAATCTGGAATTATATGCTTGAAATCGTGGTCCTTGGTGTTCAATAAATGAGGCAATCAATGAACAATATCGAAAGCAATATCTCCGGCCGCTAAAATTAGCCTGCATAGATATTCTTTACATCTCAAATTTATTAGTTCAAGGAGCTCTACTTGAAGCACTTCTAAGAATTTTGAAATTAAGATTATCTCCGTTGGATCATATTTTATCCTTGTCTACCCAATTTGGTTGTGTTAAGGGCTTGGATTACGGAGCAGGGAGACTATGGGATGGCGTGGTTACCGTAAAGGTTACGTTTTATTTAGAATCAATTTCCGGCTGGAGTGCGTTTCGAGGAAATGCTCCAGTTTTCCGCAGAAAGGAGCGCGCACCCCGACTCTTTGTCTGACCCAATATATTTGTCGCGGGCGGCGGGGAGGAAGTGGGGCACGTGGACGGGAAAGAGCGGGAAGGTGGGGATCGGGCGTATGAGGGTCGAGGTCTTTTCCCTCCTGTCCCCTCCGCTTTATAGCCCCCGGGGTTTTCCAAGCTTCCCGTGGCATTTGAAACTCCGCCGACTCGGGAGCCCGGGATCCCCTGCCTCCAGTCGAGCCATGCGAAGGGCACGGGCCTTCATCGACTCGGCAATTAAAATCTTGCAATGGTGTCACCGCTGCGTATTCAGTAGGCCCAAGGTTGTCGAACGGTTTTCTTCGAATTGGATCGCATGTCCGCGCCTCTCGTAGGACATATGCACACACTTGCCGCGCTATCTTCCATCTCCCCCGCCTTGCCTTGTATTCGCCCGCCACCCCGTCTCCATACCGATCCATCAACAGGTGTCGCCCTTCGCCCTCAAAGGCGGAGAACCCTCGACCCCTCCCCGCTGACCCCCTTGCGCCTTGGTTTGCCTCCCCTCCCAGCGCACCAAGTCGTAACCCTGCTTCCCCTCCACCCCTCGCCACGCCCTCAGTCCCTCACCCGTTCTCCTTACCCAAAAGAGAAAACACCCCGGTGAAACGATATTAGAATTTGACTAGCCATGACGATGTATCAATTAGAAACTTTTTCGCCTGGTCTTGGACTTTTAGTTTATCACTAACGAAATCCATATGCTTCCAATCTTCGCAAACAGGGCGTCTCCGTTTTTCTCTTTATTTTTTGCAAGTCCCTTCTCTAGTCTGAGGAATACCCCTTCTTCTGCCTCCCCTCTCCAAAGAAATGTCGTAGTACTCTTGTTTTTCCTCCTTCGGCGCCGAGTAATCGCCTCACGCGCGTGAAATGACGAATTCTCCTCTCTCCCGTCCATCGCGAGCATTTTCTCTCCCGGGGGTTGGGCGTGACGGAAAACTGGGCCCTTTCCCCCCTCTCTCCTGTCCCCACCACGGTGTTGTCGAGAAGGGGGAAAAAATACAACAGTTGGTCCGTCTGTCCCTTCGTCTCACCCTGTTTTCCCCAACAAACCGCCTCTCCTCTACCGCCTCCACTCCCCGCGCACACCTTGAGTCATACCGGTCCCCTTTCCCCACTTCTACCTGCCACCCCTGCCCGCCCGCCTCCCATTTGGTTGCCGGCGCCCCCTCGCCCTCCCCCGCATCTTCCGCCATCGATCGCTTCGCCCCTCCCCCTCCGCCACTTCTCCTTCTCCGACCTCCCCTCCCGCCTCACCCCACCGCTCTCGCCATCTCTTCGACCCTCGGACCGAGCAAACATGGCGCTGGACTTCGCCGCTACGTACAAAGTCCTCGTCCTCGGAGATTCTAACGTAGGGAAGACCTGCATTGTTCACCGATACTGTGACGAGCGATATTACGACACATACATCTCGACGATCGGTGAGTGGCGCGGGATAAAAGCCCGCTTCTCTGGGGTTTTCTCTCGAGTCAGGGAGGGACCGTTGCAGATTTTCCCCGAGAATGGCCCTTACCTCCCCGGATACTTTAATGTCTTCTCCCGGAAGGCTTGTTCCTCGCTCTTTTTGGAGTTCGTGTGGTGGGGACGACGCTCGAGGGAATATTCGTGCGAGTATATTTTTTCCTCGTGGACGTAAACAAAAATTTTTCTATGTATGTGTGTTTGTTTGGGAGCATATATTATCCTGCTTTCCGGTGCTGATACGCTTATATGTAAGGACAGGTTTTCTCATGGGTTGAATGGGCGTGTTTTGCATGAATGATGCCGCATTCATGTTTGCACGGATGCACATATAATACAGTGCTCCCGTGAGGGTAACGGGTATTCCCCGACTGTCATCGTCCAATCGATCCCAGCCCCATAATAGTGTTGTTTTTATTTCTCCCGGTGCTTTCTAGTGTTTTTCGAAGAAGCGAATGAATAAAATGTGGAACTTTTAAGTTTGCTCCCAGTAGGATATTTATGTTGACTAGTTGCTATCTCAGTGGAATCGCTCTAGAGAAGCATAACAGGGCATTGAATTATTTAGAGAGCTGTTTTGTAGGTAGCATTTTGACTTTCGATGCTCATTTCGTCTCTTCTGTTGCAGGAATCGACTTCAAGCAGAAAATAATAAACCTGGATGGAATACCCATTAAGCTGCAAATATGGTAAGGCTCTCTAATGACGTAGGACACCAATCTTGGGGTCCCGGTGTCGGCGGAGTGCCCGCTCGCTCGCACGCCCCCCCCCCCCCTTATTCAAGTTCCTTGCACTGACAATTGAATCCGGCAAATCAAAGTTTTTCCGTTACGCCCTGGATTCCTACCCCGCGATGATTCAGCTGCGTATTGCATTATCCTTGATGATCCACAATACTGGCAAAAATATTTTAGTTCGAGGTATGAGTAAAACTTGCTGTTGTATTTTGGTGGACGACTAATAGCGTTTCCAGAGTTAACTGCGCACTCGCATTCCTCTCTTACTATTGTTCAATTGACTGCAATGTATTAATCGCTGTTTTTTGCCATTTTATGTGTGTTTTTCTTCGTTACGGTCATTTATTCTGTCTTTAACTTCGTAATGCTAAATCATCAAGTTTCAGCTATAAAATATAGGATGAAAAGAGAGGGGCCATTGTTCCGAATTATTTCTACCCTTACTTCAGCATCTGAAATACGATAATAAGTTGCTCCTTCGTTGTATTTTATCAATTATGCAATGGAATGACCATTTTTCTTGTTAGAATACGCTGTTGCCTATCCAGTATTGCTGTATAGCCACTTAATAGTTTCTTATTTCACCGTACCGTTGAACAAAGTAACATTATTGATTCTTATGGGTATCCTATGTCCTGATGATATATTTGTTCGTGTACTATCATACCATACATGTTTTAGTTCCCGGGAAACCGTTCAGCTGCTGGTTTTACCATTAGAGAAAAAGTATGTCATGCATATCAAATATACCTAGTACTCGAGAGTAGCTAATAAGCGTACGGGTCACCAAAGCATATTTTATGCTGGGTACGCATAAGAGCCTAAGGAACACAAGCCAATGAAGTTAAATTTTGGAAAAAAAAAGTTCACGTAGTAACGATAAATGCATCTATTCTGGTTGGTCAACCGCACGGCTAGTTGTACCCTCAGATCAAATTTTACTGGAATACGGTATATCCATTTGTAACTTAGAGTGTAAGGTGCCCCAGTTTCACCGAATTCGTATTATTCGTGTCCCGGCGACCATTGTGAAGGGTATGGTCTTAATAACTAATATTCGCCACGAAAAAGCGCGGAGGCCTCCAACTCAGCCGTGCTACGAAAGATCCCTAAATTTCACTTCAGCATTTAGTCAAAGACCAATTGTCACGGTGATGATTTTCTAGCGTCCATTGGCTACCAAACTTATCAAACTTTAGTTCGTGTACTTCACTCATTCGAATAAGCGTTCAAAGTCAAGTACAATTATTTATATTTGAGAATTAGATCGTCGAAGATTAGTTGATAATGATTATTGGAAAGAAGACACGATCTACGCATCATTTTAACTAATGCAACTATCAAAACTCTTCGGAGACTTTTTCTCGTAGGATTTAGAACATAGTCCCCCTTGGACAATCTCATGGGGTAGCAATTGAATATGTGGATTTAACAGACTCAGAATTTTAAATCTTAGTTGTGATCGTTCATTATTATTCCTGCCAGAATCAATATAGTGAGACTTACACGGCGGGAAAAAATGAGCTATGGATTACATGGGGTGACTGGTAAGCAGACTACGTTCTACCTCCGAATAACATTCGAGAACACTTCAGCTTGCTACCTTTTCACTTGCGTTTTTGGTGATCTATTTCTGTAGCACTTGCGTGAAAAGATGTTACTTTCTCTTAACTATATAACTAATGCAAATGCCACAACGGCTTAAAATTCATTGATTTCAGTATCCTCCCCTTACTTCCAGTTGTATCACATTACTCAATTTTATCTTTTCGATTTCGATCGACCTTACGAAGTTTATATCCTTGTTGTCTTGTTTTTTTTCTGTTGGTCACTTTTTTGTGATTATCTTTCTAAAAGGAGGTAGCGTCACAAATCTATATTTTTAAACTCATAACAATGAGTACTAGTTAGAATTGGTACCCGAGTACATTTTAGGCTCATACGGGGTTTCATTTGTACAGATATCAGAACTAATCACATGAGGAAAGTGCCAAATTACCCATTGATGGCTATTTCCTGCCAAACTAAATATTCCATTATTTGTGATCAAGATAGCAGATCTACTACTTTCATACAATGCTTTTTATGCACGAAAGTTAATACCTATTTTGGATATTGCTTATCAAAGCCGTTATTTTGTTTAATTCAAAAGCCATTAAGCATTTTCTTAAATTTGATAAAAGTTTCTGCCATGTTCGCTCGTAGCATATTCGCCCATAGCCCTTTACTTGGGAGTTAATAATGTAATGAAATTCTCATGCGGTTAATCATGAGATTCTGGAGAATTATATCGAAGAGAGTAGATTGATTATATTCGATGAATATTATGTTGATTTTGTGCTCTAATTTTTTTATCTAGCCCAAGGGTGGCGAACCTTTTGGCGATTGAGTGCCAAAGTTTTTGAAATAAGAGTATACTCGCTCGACTTGCGTGCCAACCCATCGAGTGAGATAGAGGTACTTAGTTCTTAGAGTAGTGAGAGTTCTTAGTGCCCTCCCAGCTCCGCGTGCCGAAATAATTGCTCCGCGTGTCACTTTAGGCACGCGTGCCATATGTTCGCCACCCCCGAATTCTAGCCTGTCTAATTTGATTCTTCTAATCTCTGATTTGACTAATCTTAATTTATTGAAGTAAATATTGCTGGCGTTGTGCGTTTCCCACACTGCCAATGCATGAAGGCTTGTTGTACGTTTATGGGAGAGTAGTGGAAAATAATCCTTCGATGATTTGCAAAGTAACGCCCGAGTTGTGAAACGGTATGCAGTTGACAGTAAACCTTAATTTACCTTCTATCTACTCGAGGTTTGAATACCACTTTTTTGAAGATCCTCGTGTATAGGTTACTGTCATATTTCTCCTTTATCGTAAGAGTCTTGTCAAAATCTTGATGTCCTTTACGGGACTTAATATAAGCAACTGTCTGTGAAAGCTTATTTGCCACCAGTAACTCTTGTCTTGTCAGTCCGCGAATGGGCATACCCTTATTGTTTCAGATTACTAACCTATTAATCCTTTCTTCGACGTGTGGCTCCCTCAACGAACTTTTAACACCTCTCCACATTAGGGACACCGCGGGCCAAGAGAGATTCCGGACGCTGACCACCGCTTATTACCGGGGCGCCATGGGAATCATTCTGATGTACGATGTGACCAGTATGGACTCCTTCAACCACCTCTCCTATTGGCTACGCAACATAGAGGAGGTGAGGCCCAACACCAACAGCGGCCAACATCGCCTGCTATGTGAGTCTTAGCGTTGGTTCCCCTCCGTCTCAAGATGCTCCCGAGAGGCCGCACTGAGAACAGCATGTCCCTCCAAAAATAGTCGCATCAGTAAGAGGAAATTCAACCTAAAGCTATGCAACGGCGAGGGATGCCGTAGTGATCATTGTAAATTAATTTATGCTGACTGATATTCCTATGCAAGATGTGTTAGGGCCACTTGTGTTAATCTCTCTGCCTCGAGAGATATCGTGATAGCTTTACTCCTTTTGCGTGGCTGAGGTCATATTCGAACTTTATTTTCATTTTTTTAAGTTATGTGTAGTTTAATGTAACAATTACGTGTACAACGCTCATGCAGTTGCCACAAAACTTCTTTTGCAGGAAGCCTCATTCTCCCCAAATAGCTTTCGTTTTTGTGATGAACGTCATAGATGGTGTTACTTCAAGGAGGTAATTTTTCATGTTCTTAATCTCTTTGAGTGCACTTACTACGGACGAATGTGGACCTGAAGGAAAATAATTTTAATGAACGTGTCGTAACGCTAATTTTCGTTTCAAAGACGCGAGCGATCTCTCCTGTGCTTCAGAAAGTCTTCTATCTGCAAAAGAATGCGGGCTTCTCCCAGTTGGATTTATTTCTTTCCGAACTTTTTATTATTTGATGTGAACTTTTCTCATGCACTGCTGTAGACCGGGGAATTTACATTTAACCCAGTGTTTAACATAGCAGATAACTTTTCAATTTTCTATTGTTGGGAAAATCAATGCATTAATTTTACATAAAATTATCGGTAAACCCCTAGCTGTTCGCAAACTCCATGATTATTTCTTTCAAAATCTAAATCGCACGAAATCTTTTTTTTTTGAATGCGCTGGTCCTACGTCAATTCTCCATGATTCTTGAGTGAATCGAAAAATGTGTGAATCAATTATCCTGAATTTTATGGGAAACATTTGTTTTTCTACATTGAAGTGGCCAAGAAAAGCTTCCAAGCTCAGTGGTTGAATACCGGGTTAGCCCTGGAATTCCATTCTGGTAAATCCTTCAGTGTACTTAATATTGGACATATTAGTTAGAGCCTCGTGTATGACTTTATTTTATGCAATTTATAATGAATTACAGTTTATGTGCATTGCATACAATGATTTTCTATTTTATTCGCTTGTTACTCAGCTTACAGCGTAGGCACTTGGCTTATTCACCATTGGCGGAATGAAAAAGGAAATATTAATATTAAAGTAGTTTTGCTTATTATTCTTTACTTAATGCTTCATTGGGTGAAATTATATTTTCACAAAACGATATCCTCAATATAAGTCGGCGAAAGATTACGAATACTACAACTGAAGTTACCGATGGAAAAACAGATAGGCCGAATCAAGAGAAAGCACGTGTGAAGTAGGCGTATCAGCCATCATGTGATAATAATGTAGTCGTGTGAATTGCGTAACTAAAAGCGTCAGTGATTCGAAATAATTCAGTTGTGATATTTTGGGATCATACTAATTATTTAAAATGCGTTAACTAATGTAGGTTCAAATTTTAAAATATTGGTTTTTATCGAGTCAAGTCAGTGGATGAGATATTTGTAACTTTATTAGGCTAGTAGAATTAAGCATTCAAGAAAACGGAACATTTTTTACTTAGAATAAAATTCACACTTGAACATTTTCACTGGAAAACTTAAGTTTTCAATATTCATGATTGTACTTCTTTATTTCGATATGCACTGGAAACCAAACTCTTCCCAAATGCTTAATATGTTTAATTTGAGTTAATTTTTTGGCATTAAGTTTTTGTTCTGGATTATTTGGTTGTGGGTGAATCGTTATGGGTAAACCGATATACTGGTCATCCTGTTGATTAGATAACATGCACTACAAACCCGCGACCCTTGAACAAACATATCCTAGCGCTTATGCAACAGTGTGTTCTTTGGTGTAATGTGGGTCGCTACTGTTACCGGGCGTAAAGAAAACTTCTCGTAATTCGAGTGTACCGATACCATCGAAAGTTCTTTATTTTATTTTAATCCTTCCGCATTTGCCCGATTAGATAACAGAAAATTCATTGGTGAATTTGTAATATGTATTATCATTTTTATTAGCATTGTTCAGCGTATCTTTATCAAGTCAGTCAAGTCTTAGCCTTTCTCCTATTGCTAGAATAAGGTATCATTTTTGCCTCACCATATTCTGCACATGAGCCTGAAATATGAGGGAAGCAGCATGTTTAGATGTACTTTCCCAAAGTCAACTAATGTTTTCAGGTCAAAGGGCATTAGTTAAAAGGCATGGTTGAAAATTTTAAAGTGCATATTCTACTGGAGGACCCACTATTGATTATGACATATATTATTAGCACTTGGACAAGAAATTGGATTGAATGGAAGTTACATGAATGGGGAAGAAAGAGACATACTCCACTTTACAAACAATATCGCAGTTATAGCAGGAAATTGTAATGTTCCTCCAAGGTCTCCTAACACAATGGATCAAGTTCTCCAAGATTACAATAAAATAAATAAGAATTTGGCGGAAATGCTAGTACATGAAAGAGAGAAGCTGAATGCAGAATTCTCCCTTGGAGATATCAGAGCAAGTGGATTCCTTCACATATCCTGGGAGTCCCATCATGTGGGGCTGAAGAAGCACAGTAGGTATCAAGAAAAGAATACCCCAAGCTAAGAGATTGTGGTAGAAAGGAAGCTGCTGTGTTGAAAGAAGATAAGGCTGCAATTTAGGAAACAAAATTTTGAAAACATTCATGTGGAGCGTGACACTCAATGGATCAGAAGCATGGACAATAGGGGTAACAGACCAGAAATGACTAGAAACTTTCAAACTTAGTGCTGGTGGGGGATGCTGAAGATCAAATAGAGAGAAAAAATGAGAAATGATAGAGTTTACAGAAGAGTAGAAGAGGAAAAGACCACATGGAACACCATACAGAAAAGAATAACCAGATGGATTGGGCTCACACTGAGGCGCAATGGGTTTGCAAAGAACATAATTGAAAGAAAAAGAGAGGGAAAAGTCCTCAGAGGAAGACCCAGGAATAAATTAGTAGACACAATTTAGAGAAAACTAAATAGGAAGAGCTACCAGAAAGTAAAGGAACTAGCATTTGATTGGAAAGGATGAATGCCTGCCAATCGTTGGATTGAATGACCTATGATAATGATTAGCATATGGCATATATTATTCGTAGAATCACTTTTTCAAGCATAGTTTTAGTCTAAAAACTTGCACCTTAAAAAGACTTTTTTGAGCATAAATTTTGTGTGTTATCGTTTAAGCACATAATTTTGTAACATAAGAAGAACATTCAAACTCATTAAGTGCCTGAAGGTGCTTGTAAGTGTATGATATCAATCAATGCTCTTTCTGGATAGGTATATTCAAGGAAAATTCTGTTAGATTGTTCCATTTTCTCGTTGGAATGATAATTTTTAGATAAAATTTCTTAAGTAATTAAAGGATGTGGAAATTGCATGAAAGTATGATGGAGATTATTGACACCAAGTCACTGGAACAATTCACGTAATTTCATGAAACCATCATTGTGATTTAAAAAATTAGATTCATATAAGTTTAACTTGCATTCAGTGTATGTTACGGTAATTGCTACTTAAATACTCCTATCTTTGCGCTTATAAAAGCTTTCAATCATTTTTATAGTTTTTCTATGCAATCTCAGCTCTTCCTTATCTTTTTTCCATAGAATGCATCACCTGAAGTGATCAAAGTATTGGTAGGAAATAAGAGTGATGCCATTCCACAACGAGCTGTTGAAGCAGAAAGAGGCAGAAAGGTAAGAAATGATCATTCAATGAGGGACATATGACAAGAGTTGCACCTGGTCTTAGTTGTCCTCTTGATCATATTATTCATGTATCTCCTGATTAGGCAGAGGTAGAGTAGCTGCTCTTTAAAAAGAAATCTGTGGAGTTTCTCTTAAAGAAGCCTTTCATAACTCTACATGGACATCTGCCAAGTCTAACATGTTGACAGCTGTCACATTCATAATGATAGTGACATGGACATTCATTGAGGGGTTCCAATGGTTGGTGTTATATTTTGCCTTACACTATTTTAAAGGCACATGCTAATATCATCTTTTAGACAGGTTTTTAAAATTAGCTTTGCCTAAAAAATGAAAATATCTGCTGTCTCAATAACTGACTTAGCTTAACCTGAAATTGACTTTTTTCTTGCACCCTACTCTAGAGACCTTATACCATGATATGCTATGCAGCTTTTAATTTATTTTGAATATGCTGAAGTTATTATTTTCTTGCTATTATTTAATTTTAACCTCTTATGCCCTACATTTTCGGCTCCATGTCAAAACATAGTGCTGATACAAGGAGATTCTAAAACATGTCGGGAATGAAACAATCATAGTTTTATCCAATAAAATATTGAACTACGAGTTATATTTTCCTAAGAGGCATATTTTACTCTGTATTTGGTATTAGACCATGTTTCCCCTCAGTAGAAAGCCTCCCAACTGGGTACAAGAAATCTTCTGAGTGATACAAAAAAATATTCTCTCATCATCAAGATTAAATTTTCTTATAAATGAGATTATTTTTAAAAAAGCTCTGGATCTTGAACTAACTGCAGTGAGTCTTAATGTAATCAAAGAAAATTATCCAAGCATTATTTCTGTAAGCCAGGAACTTTTAAAACTGATTACAACTTTTTGGTGCACTCTCTTTTGATAATAAGAATGAATTTGCAGATAATAAGAATTACAAATAACCCCTTGAGTAAACTTTTTTGTGCCTGAATCTGAGCTTACCAATAATTTTCTCTCTGTATGCTCACATCATTATTTGTATATGTATCTCAGCCTGTGTGTCCCCCTCTTTTCACACTCATGCCTTTAATCCTAGTTCATTGAAGTATATGACTACATACTTCAAACTTTGCTTTCTTAGCAAGGGTTTTCATGCTATGAAGGATATTTTTTGTGTGTCATCTCAAAATTTTCAACCATGTACTTATATGATTTTATCCAACCAAGCACTCCACGATGAAGTTTGTAAGGCTTTGTAAACTTTTTTAAGAAGGTTCCATCTTCTTTGCTCTTTCTATGTAAGTTAACATGAAGTGTCTTTTTGAAAGGAGAGTTGCCCTCACAAAATGTCACCATGGGCAAAAAGCATGTAAGCAGCGGAGAGAGACTCTACTCACAAAGAATATCTGTTCTAAAAAAGATGAATTTTCAGAGAGTACTGCATCTTCTCATATTAAGGAGTAAATGCTTAGAGGGTGCAACTACTCATGAAAATGTTCAGCCAACCTCACAATTAGCTGGCTTTGAGTCAGTTTTATAGTGCAAGGTTTTAGTAATAACAATGTTACATTTTAATGTTGCAAATGCTATTCTTCTTTTCAGCATATCATTTAATGCAAATCATAGAAATTCAAACAAAATGATAGTTGGAAGAAACCTCAAGTAAGCTAGAACTCGAAGTAATAGTATAAATTGTAATATGGTCTCTCATGTGTGCAAAAAATACCTTGACATTTAATATGGTTGCCTCTAGTGTTTTTCCAAATATAAATATGTAAAAATTAAAGAATAAATTCATAAAAATGTATCTTATCTTAATGCTGCAGTTTGGCAACGCTGGGAAGAAATGGGTTAATATTCATATTTTAAACTGCATATTAAATTAGAATTATTATTATTTGGAAACTTATATTATATCTATTCCTACAGAAAAATGTGACATTAATTTTGTTCTCCCTTTACTACTAAAAGCATTACAGGGTGATTGCGAAAGAGTCATAAATGTACATTGGGTTTTTGATTTCTTCTTCAGATTGCTGAAAATTTTGATATGCCATTCTTTGAAGTGTCTTGCAAGCAAAACATAAATATTGAAGAAGCTTTTCTGACATTAGCAAGGAGGATTCGAGAGCAAAGAGAAAGAAGGGTGAGTTTTTGCGAATTATGTTTTAATTGTTGTCAAATTAGATAGCCTTATCTATAATAGTAAACAGAACTATGTTTTTGAAAATAAAAATGGTTAACTACCTACATTTAATTGATCCAAGGGTACTGAGAATTAATTGTGGATTGGTGAGTGAAATGCTTAATTTTTGAACTGGAAGGAAATACAGTGAATTCCAGTCACTTCACTGATATTTACAAAGAGACACACATTCCTCATTTTTAACCTTTAGTATCAGAAAAAAAATATATTTAAAGAAAAGCCAATTTATCTTCTTACCTCTGTAAACTGTTCCAAATTCCTTTTATTCCCAATTTAGTGAGAGCTGCAAAATAGCCTTTTTATTACCTTTATGGAATCATCTGCTAATTCTCTGAAGTGCAAAAATCCCTGAAGTGAAAAATAACTCCCTTGATCAGGGCTCAAACTTGAAACCATTGATATTACATGATGGCAGTCAGTCAAGCTACCAAGGCATCCTTTCTCTGGGAGGGAGGACTCTAGTTTTTAGACCAGTTAAGCTACCCATGAATCCAATTGTAGATGAGCAGAATGGCTCATTAGCTTAGGTTGCTGAAGAATTAGGCATGATGTGGAGAGATCTTAGTTAATGTCTTGGACTTGTCAGATGACTTTTCCTCTGTAGAATTTTTGTACACCTGTTAATTTCTCCCCTTTTATCATTATTATAAAGGTGTATGCTTAACTGATTCAGTTCATATTTATGTCAAAATTCACCTTAAATTAGGGAATCAATAGGTAAGGATTCAATCTCTCTGAAATTTATGGTAGTGCATCTGCTCAGTCGTAATCATCTGCTGTTGCTCTGGGTCTTTACCTATTGATTTCTGATGTTTCACTCAAGCATTGATGCCTGTGCGAGATGGCAGAAAGTTGTTGAGCAGCTTGTGCAAAGATAAAATAAATATTCCATTCCTAACATTTGGTTGTCATAAATCAAATGTCTTGGGTGTAAATAAAATAGAATCTGAAAATTGGGAAACATTTGAAAGATTTCACTTTCCAGTTTCTGTTAGTACCGTGTATAATATAAGAATATTTTGCAGCTCATTGTGTTTTAAAAATATGCAGTGGCTAAAACACAAAATTAATTCATGGAATATATAAAGTGGCTGGTTTTGATAGAGTGAGGGATTGAAATTAGATGCAAAAGCCATATTAAACTATATTGTTCGCACAATGCTGCCAAACATGATGGTGCCAAAACACAATGCTACCAACACAATTCGAGTTAAAAAAGATGCCTCTCTTTTAAGAAGATGCCTACAAAGTTATAAAAAGTAGCCAAATTCCCACTACATAGTTCATGATATCGCCACTCGCGGCGCTCTCATTGAAATAATCCTGGGAAAGCTCTAAATTATGTATCGTGTTCAAAGCGGCATACCGTCGTTGAAGTCATCGGCAAAGTGATTTTCTTTTGTGACAGTTGTATTGCATTCATCAAAAAATATAATGCCGAAGTGGACGGTAACAGAAAAGAAGCTCGAGGCTGAATTTCGACATCATGGATCCATATTATGCTGATGACAAAACAATTCTTTGTCGTTTTTGCAACACAACTGTCTCGTGATAAAGGAAAGACAGCTGCACGAAACATATTTTGAGTGAAAAACATAAGGCTGATGTTGAAAAAAATTCTGCCAGTGGAAGTGGAACTAAACAGCAAGCATCCATATCAAAACTGCTTCAAACAACCAAGAAGAGAGATGCCTCTTACACATTATCGAAAGATACTACAAAGACCTTCATTAAAGCAAACATCCCGCTTGAGAAGGTGGACAATCCAAATACATATAAGAATATGGTTAAATAAATATGTTGAAGGTTAGTATTAAATGATGTTATTAGTAGCTACACCAGACTATTAGTGATATTTTTTCTGTGTTTTTCGTATAGCTACCCATTTCATAATGCATACTAGCATAAAAGGTTTCTATGCATATTGATCAAAACTTCTAAATCCTGCAATTTCTTTGTTATTCATGGTAGAACTCATTCACCTCTTCTTCTTTATTTACAATTAAATTCAAGGGCTGTTGACTTACCTCATGCTAGAACACTTCGAGAAAAATATGTTAATGATGGCCAATGACCAAATTCAAGAAGTGAAAGAAGCAGTTCAAGGGAAGCCCATTGATATTTTTTACAATGAAACCAAGGACAAAGCTGGCAGATGTGTATTTGTGGTATTGTTTAGGATATTTAAAGATTTCAATGAACAGCCGTTATTTTATGTTGGTGGTGTCCACTTTCTAGAATCTGCCGATACAACCCAATTCTTGAGTCCCTAAAGGTTTATAATGTACAATACTTTGATATTAAAAGTGTTGTAACAGATTCAGCAAGATATATGACTAAGTGTGTAACAAGCTTAAAACTGATTATCGGTGAGGAGTTAATCCACACCAAATGTTGGGCTCACAAATTAAATCTTGTGGGAAATATTTGGATCCGTGAGATGACTGAACTTAATAGAGCAGTACTGATGACCAAAAGTTTATTCCTCCACACAAGAAAAAGAAAACATTTATATTCAACATTTCTTGCAGACAGAAATGAAAAGAGTTGTGCATTATTTCATATCCCTGTTGTCACCAGATGGAACTCTTGGTTGCTTAGTATTTTTTACTTAGTGGATTATTTTCGACACATTATTGACTTCTATAACACTGAAGAAATGAAGGTGATACACAGTTCAGGCATAGGATACTTTTGTTCTTTAAATAATGATGTTATTGACTCTGTTCAATGCCAGGCAATATTTGTAATGGAGCATGGGAAACAGCTGGTTGACTTGATTAAATTACTGGAGCTATCCTAATGCACACACATTGCATAGGGAGTTGAGAAAGTTAAAAATGAGTCTTGATTATATTCAGAGTGGTATTTTTTTTAAGAAAACTACTGATTCCTTGCAAGGCATGACAACTATTAAAGCTGCAGCTGTAAAGTCGATACTAGTGCAGATGGCATTAGAGGCATCAATGAAACTTCTCAATGAAACTTCTCAATGAAAGTTCTCTTATAGTAGAAGACCCAAGTAGAAAAATATTGGAAAAATCTCAGTTTTTGACCCTCAAGAAGTTCTCACAACAGAGGTGAGAACTTCTTGAGCTTAACTCCCCAACTTAGTCACAAATTTGAAAAAAGTTCATGGCCTTGAGTCAATTGAGATGGAAAATTTGATCATGGGGTTTGGAGAATTGCATAGAATATTACAGCATCAAATTTCCCTGGGTTCGGTAGATATAGTTAAAGCAATTCGGGTACTAAAATTGTGTGAGCCATCATTTGCATTATAGTGTCTGGAAGCCATTTGGACCCCCTGTGCAAATGTGGACTCAGAGAGATTTCTTTCCTCCTATAACACTGTGCTAACAAATAGGAGAGCAAATCTAAAAGAAGAAACTTAGTCCACAATGGCCATTTTTTTCATTTGAAAATATGGACATTTAACTGTAATGTGTATCTTTATATAAGCTAGTTATGTGAAACGTACAAAAATATAAAATGTGGATTCAGCATGTTATTGTTTACATTTTCCCTTATCAATGGCATCTTATCAAGAACTTATCACCAACAGGTGGGCCTACTAGGAGGAGGGCACTTAATTAACACAAAATATTTTGTCGTGAAAATAACACCAATTTCAGGGTAAATAACACCACTTTTGCAAAAAATAACACCACTTCTGGCTAAAAAATAACCCCGCCTTTTACAGGTCTCTTGCAATGACTAATAATATGTATGTATGAATAAGGGAAAAGTAGCACAAACAGTATGACCAGCAATATGGCTCGCAGGATTCATCATAATTTTGTCTTAAATGTAATTTTAGATGCCCTATTAGCACACATTACGGGATTAGGAAGCTCTTTGCATTAATTTTATGCTACATAGGTATGTACTATATTATGTACCTGATTGTGATTTCGTGGTGAATCATAACCTGAAATTGATGTATTTAACAGAAATTGCTAAGGATTAGACAGTTCTGTCAAGTTCAGTCTTGTTTTCATTGATGTATAACGCTAAATTTCGAAAAATAAAATGACATTGACCGACATTCATTGAAAATTGGATCATCAGCTACCCATCCATGATAGTGTCACAATGATTGTAATATTTGCCACCCTGGAATGCCTTTGAAAGCCCATTAATCACTGGTAAATGCTCAGCTGCACTATTATAATGGGAGATTTATAATGTAATTGGCATTTTACCACTCGCATTCGTTGGCTATGGGTTGGACATCTAGTTGAGTCATTGGGAATCTCTGATGCTGCCTTTCTTTGTGTGGCAAGTAGTTTTCAGGTGTTATCTGTGTGTGGAGCCCTCCCCAAATGGAGACCTTCAATTGACTGAGGGAATTTGGTAAGTCACTCATAATTATATGTTGTGACAATTGCCTCATGCTTAGGCGATAAATTAGTGGGTAGACATTGTCTGCTCAGTATAGTCGTGGAAAAACGAAGCAGAATTATCAAGATTTAAAATTCAGATCACCTGCATCCAGTTTTGCACTTCATAAAAATTATATTGTTAATGTTTTGGGACCTATGAAACACTTGCTAGACCTAAAAGCCACAGTTATAAAAGTACATGAAAGTGAAATTATATTTTTGTTTATACGGCAGTAATATGAACTTTGCCATGTGTTATTTCTTTGATATTCAGTTGTGTGCTGAGAAACTCTGACATGATTACTTCTTCCTCCTTAAAATGACATGGGTTACCTATAGTGTGGGAGTACTTCTGTTCACTGAGACCTGCATTATAACTGGATTTTACCATTATCATCTACATCACCATTTTGCATTTATTGCTAATGATAAAAAGTACCAACTCTAATTAAAATGATGATTTAGATGGAGAGCTGACTTTAATGGGATTTTAAAACCATACACATATTTAATTCCTCTCTAACATATACATATATAACTGCTACTTTTTTTATATTTTCTCTCATCTGTAGATCATGTCATCTCTCAATTAAACTTGTGAATCATTTTGGAAAATGTGCACTAAACTGAGAAATGGTTCTTTACAGGCCAGCATATTTGATAGTGCTGAGAGGCAAGGGTCCCGGAAGGTGGCTCTTGAAGATGAAAACAATGAAGAAACAGGAGCACCATGGCGCTGTGCATGCTGATAGTGAGATCTAATGCAAGTGGGAGCAATGCACCATAAGATAAAACACTCAATTATCCCTTTTCATACCACATATCGCTTCCATGACCTCTTATTGTTACCCCTGAAGAGCTGCTGATGCCACTTGAATGGTGGTTTCCAGCCATCCCCAGCATCCCAAAGCACAAATGAGAGAGTGAGTGACACTAAGGCTTCATGGCTGCGAACGAAGATGTGCAGCAGGAGATCTCCTTACTGCTTCACCATGGTCACAGCAAAGATTGACTCTCTATTCCTGATATTTGACAAACGAAAGAATGGCGTGCAGGCAATGTATAAATATGCACTGATTGTGCTTTTGTTGACACGCACAGATACTATGTATCATATAAGAAGCTATTTCTCAAGATGTGTAACCCTTTCTCTTCATATTTTTTTGCCAATGAAAGAGTTACTTGACGAGAATGAATAAAATGCATGTAAATTAGTGAGTGAATTAAACTTTCGATATTTGACCTTCAAAGTTTATTTTTGTGTGAATATTTCTTGCAATTATCTCAGGATCAATCACTGGCATCCTAAAAGTGACCCAAAAAAAAGTTTCATCCTTGTATGGACAAATGTACTTCCTGATGAATTCCAGCTCACAGTGAAGGTACCTGTGAGTTGGCCCCCTCTTTTTATTTCATCAGTTTTGCAATTGTTATGCTAAGAACCCACCTGTAACTCAGGGTAAATAAAACAAAAATCATCGATACTTAAAGGATACATCCAGTACTCTTCTACAGATATTTATATGACTTGGTACAACATATTTCACCAACTTGCAGCATCATCAGATACAGTAATAGAAAATTCAAGTATAGGAATATATGCCAAATTCAGAAGGATGGGTCAGGTATGTCAAGGTGGTTGGCAGCAGTTAGGGTAAGGGAGGAAGTGGTTAAACCATGGCACATGACATGGAGGTTAGGAATAGGGACATCTGCTCACCTCATTAAAAGCTACCATTTACTCACCCTTACAAAGCTCCTAATAAATGGTGTAGACAAGCAAGAAGTACTTCATAAGTCAGGAGTATACAAACGAAAATGCAATTGTTTTGACGCACCATAATTGTATGAACCTAGAAACCAGTACAGGGTCATAGAAATTATGATCCAACCTCCCTCTTTGCAAAGCACTTTTAGGAATGTGACCACATCAGTGATTTTGTCCCCAAAATTTTGCTAACCCTTCCCTAGGAATTGAAAATTGATGCTCTCAAGGAAATTGAGATAAGAAGACTCTTGGCAAATCTCAACGAACTCCTCTGTAATGAGCAATTGTTCCTGCAGCCCCCTCTGCTCTATTCCAAAATACTAACTTTGAGAAAACCAGCCCTTTCAGCCACGTGACCAGGCTCTTGCTTCCTTACATCCACTCACCAAGCCTCCCCACCCCATCCATCAACCACATCCCCACATCTCTCTCCGCCTTACTACCTCCCATCACGTCATGTGCCACTGTATTACGGCCTTCTCCTGTACCTTTCCTGGAATTTTCTATTATTGTATCTGATGATGCTGCAAGTCAGTATTATGCATTGTACCTAGTTAAATAAATTTCTTGTGAATAGTACAAATTGTATTCTTTAAGTATGCATACTTAACACTTCTACAAAGGAAAGCCTGAATCAGTAGAGTGGAAACTAAAAGTTGTTGTCGGTAGCTTATTTCCATGAACAGTAAATGTTTTGAGAGCTGAGCTGCTAAGTCATTGATCTGGACATTTGGTTTGGGAAGCATGAAACTTGATAATAGTTCATCATAAAGATACTATTTATTCATTCACAGGGGATTTTTTAAATATTTTTTATTAAATTGCATATTATAAGAAAAACTTGAGATTTAATTAGATGCTTTGCAAATGAAGTTACTCCTCTTCCATATTTAAGATTCAATTGGCAAAGCTGGAGGATATATATCACAGGTAACAACACAAGCCATTGGTATAGTAGAATTTAATTTATGATACTTTAAATTTCTCACCAGAATGTGTTTATTCATCATCTTGGTTTTAATTGTTAGAAGGAGGCACTTATACAACATGGAAGGGATATAAATAAACAAAAACATTCAAGCTAGGAATTAAATGGATATTCCAAGTATTTCTGTGCTAATAATGTCACTACATGTCTTGAAAATCAAACCAGTTTCACTTTTGCCATTGTAACTTTACTTCAGTATTATGAGTGCTTTCCAATCATGTATCGACACTAAACTGTTTTAATCTGTTTAAGTGCAGAGCATGTTCCGAAAAAATTTGTGACATTATCAGAGTTATTGCATGAGCAGATTTAAACACGTCTTCACTGTAGTTTGTCTGTGTTAGCCTGCGCTCTAGCAGATGAAAAAAGTGATGGGTGGGAAATACATATGTGTAATAGAAACTAGATTTTGTCAATGTCAAAGCTAATTGTGATGATAACTTTAAAAAAATCATGTCATTAACTCCAGATATTTAGTTAATATGATTATTTTTATTCACAGAAACAGGCCAAAGAAGAATGTCCACATAATTGAATGAAGGCATTCAGAATATCATAATTTACATGCAAATAAAAGTGACATTAAGGCATCTATCACTTTGTGCTGAAACATAGGGGACAAATATGCTCACCAGTCTGAGAAATTGCCTGAGCTGTTTCAGGGTTCCTCTGCCAAGGCAGACCTCTGAAGCTGGCTCTTTATGCACCCTGAGCAATTGACAACTGAAGACATCTATAGCTTCACAGCTTAGGTAGTTGTGAGAAGGGCATACAGGGGAAGCAGTCATCCAAGTCTACTAGCTTCAAAGTTGTAGCGAAGTCAGGGGTCACCCAAACTAAAATACGAGCCAAGAGAGTGGGAAAACGGTCAGCCTCACTTGTCATGGAATGTATTAGCACTATCGGTCACTCAACGCAGACAAGAAATATACGAGAATATATAAGAAAGTATACATTGTCGGTAGGAGTAGGGAAGAGCAAGCTATGCAGTGAAGATGAAGAAGTAGGCTGAATAAAAATTTTGCATGCTTCACATGGTTGCATTGAAAGTATTTGTATGAGAAAGGTCTGAATTTAAAGAGAAAAGATCATTCCAGGTTATACACTTTTTAGGCCTATACAGTCAGCCCATGGCCAAGCACTACTTCAGGGAAAAAGGCTGACTTTGGCATAATAGAGGCAATGAAATATGGCTCTCATATTTGCATCGTACTCACCCAAAATGGGTTGAAACAATTATTATGAATGTGTACCAAAAGTAGAAAAAAATCAAGGAACTGGACCATGCCTTGGGCACTCACATTATCACATACACCCCTCATATGATGCATAGAAATTCCTCTTCTTCCTTTAAACCTCTTTCTCCACCCATCAGTACTTTGAAAATCATCTAGGTTCTTCATTGGACTAAGTCATCTGCTTTGACTTATATCTTAGGGTCACTGATAGAAACTCCAGTGCATTGTTGCTGGGTTAACCATTCAAATAGCAGTTTTCTCAGTGATATTCTCAGCTGCTTCCAGTTTGTACTACTCCCCATTTCCTCTTTCTCCCAAGACTTTCTTTTCTTCTCCTTCCTAACCATTGAGAACCTCTAAGATAAACCTGGATCAAAGGTAAATAATAACCAAGATAAACTTGTAGCTGTATTTTCCACCAGAATGACTCGCAGCAAAACCTCTGTCCTACTACTCTCCTGTTGTAGTCCTTGGAGGCTCTAAAATGTAACAGGCAAGCCAGTGACAAAAAGAACTTCAGAGTGTATCCGTTCAAGCTTCATGTCTCGCACAGTGATAGCTTGTTGCAAATTACTAAAACAGCAATCATTGTCTCATTTGCAGCAAATAACAACTGAAAGTTATGCATCTCCAGATGACAAGCATGGTGATAATCATTTTGGCGGTGTGGCACAAATATCCTCTTACATTAGCTACAGAATTCTGTATGCTTTTCTCATTGTGAACAATAATGACCGAAAATTCACTCACTATTCACCCTCAGCACTGTAAGTTACTATCATTATAGTGGCCTTCTTCTGTATAAGCTAATGATAGAAACATGCTGCAGATACTTATCCTCTAAATTTCACTCACACTGAAAATAGAATTTGCTCCTAATTACTGTCAAACAATTCATCTATATCTTGTAAAACAACCATGAAACAATACATCTATACTATGTAATGCATAGAGTGCCTTGGAAACTAAAGTAAACCAAATGAGTTCAAGGAGAGTGAATGGAATAACTATTTGCCAAAATTTTTAAATGTAAATAATGCAGGACATCCATTTCATGTAGCAAAATCCAGAGCTTCACAAAATCAAATGATGATTGAAAGTTAAGTTTTCTCCTTCTTCTTAAGTTTCTCCTTCATTTCTTTTCCTCAAAATTCTTCAATCTTTCCCTGAGATCTTTGATGACTTCATTCTTTTTGCAAAGTATTTTCTTCAGATTTTCATGGGCTAGGTCTAAATCTAGTTGTCTGTCACCCTGAAAATGAAGTTGTAAACATAAAATACAACAATTTATAAGAAGAGGGTGCTTGAATAGCATCCCGAATATCACCAATTATCCTTTTTTCTCAGTTGTCATTCATAAACATTGGTACTGGAAATTCTTTTGGAAAATGTAGTACATCATTTGTGAAAAAAATGTCTTATGCAAAGTGAGACTCTTTGGTAGAGATGGGAAAATTACTGTAATTTTCATTGGAGGTAAATACCATCATTTTCCAGTGATATGTAGTTTTCTGCATTTGACAGCAAATACAGGATTTAATAGGAAAGCCAATAGCATTACCATGGAGTTAATGGCATTAAAACCATTATTACTGCTTTTTTGGAGTGGATTGGACATTTGGGGAGGCGACCAATGGCTAAGGTCATTTGTGCCATAGGGGACAGGTGAGGGAGGAAGGGTGGATAGACACCCAGCATTAGCATTAGCCTACTCTTAACGAAAGGCACCAAGGGGACCATGACTCCATCTGTGCAGTACTCCATCTGTTATCCAACAGATGGAGTACTGCACTTAAATGCCCTCCACAAGACAGTCAAGTAGGGATCGGGTTTCCTCTGAAAAATATCCACCTCTGCAGGGATTTGAACCCTGTACACCCGTGTGGTAGGCAAGTACTCTAGCCACCACACCAACCCGATCCCCCCATTAATACTGCTACATTAGATATTATAAATTAAGAAAATTTACGAACAAACACAGCAGCCTACACACAATTCAGCGTTCTTTTGTTTGCTATGAGAAATTTTCATTCAAACCATTAAAAACAAATGCCCCACAAATATTCCACAAATGAGTTGTACATGCCTTTATTTATGATTAAGATTGAATAAAATGTGTATAGAATTGAATATTAAAATAAAAAGTTGGGAGTATATCGGTATGAAAAATATCTGAGACAGAGATTATTACCAAAATCACGGATAAGCCTGAATCACACGATCATTTTTTCCGTCCCTCTGAGGGATAGCTCCAATTGATAGCTTTTCAGGGACCATGACAATGATAGCTCGAGCTATCATTTTCTGAATCACACGGTCATTTTGGCTGTCCCTTTTTCCATCATTTTTTCAGTCCCTTTTAGCATCATTTCTATATGTTTACTACGTTCACTACTCTCATTCCATTGAAAGCTAAACGTGGCGTTTGATTCGCTCTTTTCGGCTGAGAGCTCTGATTGGCTAAATGGTGGAGCCAGCGATGCCGCGGACGGAAAAAGGGACGTGCCCAGTGATGGAAAAAGCGATAGGGATCCCTATCGCTGGAGCCATCCCTGGCTGTTCGCGTCACACGATTATTTTCGAGCGATCATTTGAGCTATCCTTTAGAAGGGACGGAAAAAATGATCATGTGATTCAGGCTTTATTTTCGAAGGCCATGGTAATTTACGTAAAATACCACGGAAATTTACGAAAATTACTGTGGTAATTTTTGTGAAATTTAATTAATTTTGTAAATTACTGTGGTAATTTTTGTAAATTTTGTGGCCCATCTCTACTCTTCAGTGATGAATTCCAAATGAAAATCACACACATAAGCTAATGCTCTTGAGGGGTTTGCCTAACTCTAATATAAATCCATGAAATACTCAACCAGTTTTCATGGAAGCCAAAAGAACATGAGTCTTGAGAGCATCCATGTAAATTTCATCCTCTAAATACCTCCAATATGGGGGAATGGCTGAACTGTGAGAGAATATTGAGAAAATTGTAAAAACACTCCAAGAATTCAGTGCCTATGGGAACAAATGCCTCTTATACCCTCACCCTTAAACATTAATTTTCCTTTCCTGATTCCCTCAGCATTTATCTTTGGGAGAGTAGTTTGGAGCTGTTTTCCAGCAAAAATTTCACTCGAATGTCATAGTATTAGTGTGTTCCTCATTTCTCTGACACTTTTACATGTAGCTCCCACTTATTATCCACCAACTTCAGATGAAAAATATTCTAAAGTGTCTTCAGTTTAACATAGAGGGTACAAAAAAGTCATGCTTCCCTATTGAAAGATGTTTATACACAGCAAAAAGCCCTAAATATAACATTAGCATTCTAGATAGTTAACTAGATGAATATTATAGCACAGCATTTCTTTCATCTTAATGAATTTAAAGCAGATATAATGGAAAAAAAATTGTGTTATTACATACAATGTATAGTTGCTTTGTATCATGAGATTCATTCCACCACTATAATTTGAGAGAAATGCTACTAATAGATTACTTATTAATATAGTGGCACTCTATCCCCCAAATGGCAAACAAGCTATTTATTGAGGCAATGATGAAAAAATATGTAGACAAGTCAAAACAACGGTAAAAATATCCTTAGCCCTCAGAAATTCAACAGTGAAGTATTAGTTTACCTTGCCTCGATCATCACTTCCCGCTGCACCCTTGCTGTCTTCAACATTTGTTAAGTCCAGATCAGGAAGATTCACAGAAACATCACACAATTCTTTTTCTCTTATTTGCTCTAAAAGATCTCTGAAGAACCAAGAACAGTATAAATTTGTTATAAACATGACATAAATATTTACACTTCATTTCACAAGCTGCTCTACATTAAAGCTTACTCATTTTGCATTTCTGATATGTTTCCTCTCAGTGTGAAGCCTAAGTTTTCTGCTTGCTTAAATAATTGCTTCAAAAGTAAAACGTTCATGTGAGAGGTGTTGATGAGTTCTGATTCAATGTCACCACATATGCATTGACTTAACTCTTGTATTATTTCAGCCACCTCATCAGATGTGTAGGTTCCTTCTAAGAGACTTGGAGAAAGAATGAGAAGAAAAACATTAGAAATTTGTGTCTACTGTTTAAAGATGCAAGGGTTATGAAAAACTGGAAACTTAAGGGGGAAAATGTTGATTTTTTCATTTTGTTCCTGCCCCTGAAAAAAATTGAAATTTTGGATTTCGGGTCCAGGAGGAAAATATTTCATTAAAAATATATAATTATCATATGAAATCAGACATGACTATATCTATGCTTTTGTTTGGCACACTCTTAGGTGATCATATTATTTACTACTTCTATTAACCCCTTTGCCCTAGAGCCTCACAAAGAGAAATGCTTCTGCTCTATGCGTCTCGTGAATATTTTCTCTACTCTGAATAAAGCTCTCTTGCAGTAACAAAAGGCAGAAGTATTCTCCCTTTCTGTATTGGTACCAAACTTTGGAGGACACAGCCTTTTCCTCAGCCTCTGGCCTACATCCTTGAAAGGACAAGTAGCCTCTTTGGCAGCATGAGCCCACAGTATCTTGACTGAAATTGCAATGTTTTCATGAATAAAATTTGTGGCATATGTAAAATATTTGAACTTAAAAATTAATTCCTTGTTTTTCTGAGTGCAAAAAACTTCAAAAAATGAAATTCTTAAATGCATATCAACAGATTCACAGTATTAATTTCCTTATATCATGAATTGTAAGTTCAAATTTTCTCCCATTAAAATTAAAAAAAAAAATATTTTTCCCTTCCTCCTTTTCCAGTAAGGCTTTTGGGCAGTAGTGCATATGCAAATACATAGGATACATGTACTATTCATCTGAGCTGGTAGTAATTATGTTGGTATTTTGTTTGAAATTTGCTTGTACAAAGCTAAAAGAGCAATATTCATTTTCAATTTTAGAGTATGCCACAAATATTTCTTTTCAAAAACACTGTAAATAGCAGATGTAGGCTGCAAGAAAAGGGTTGTAAATAAAACAAAGAGTCAAGCTGAGTTGCCAAGTAGAGGGCCTGGACCCTCGCTAAAAGCTTGGTCTCCAGGGGTTACAGCATACCTGGGTTTATTGTTATGGCAGCGGTCACATTCCTTCACCCTGCGTTAGTTTTATAGCTGGCATTTGTACTTTTGTACGGAAAATCCTCATAGTATACAGTTCTCCTTCAAATCCTTGTCATCTATATGTGAAATTTGGCTTGAAAGGATTAATCAAAGTTATTCCTAAAATTATCTCAAGTGGTCTTGATCATAAAAATTAATCACCAACAACCAAACTGTGGACAGTATTCCGAGTAAGCAGAATCATTAACTTTGTGACTTCTTCACCAATTATTTGGCCACTGTGAGTTTGAGTAGTACTTTGGCCACTGTGATTTTATATTTTCATGCCACTTTAATTTTCAAGAGGCTAAAACAAAGAGCAGTCACACTCTTACATACTCAATACAAAAGAGGAAGGGGGTGTGGGTTGGTAGTAAAAGTAGAGTGGGAATTAACATGGATGTTAATGAACTGTGAGAAGTACCAAGGACAAGGCCATGGAGAAGTGACTGAGAAGGGGGACGAGCTAGATAAGGAAGAGAAGGTGAGTGATTCACACAAGCAACCTCAGTTACAATTTTTTCCCTACACAATTATTAAATGCTCTTTTTTCAAACTCTTATATGAAATCTAATTAAGTACCTATGTCACAAGTGCCTTTGAAAAATGAACTTTACAACATTTTCTGGTGTCAAGGACACAAGTTCTGAAATCCTGACTTATATATAAAAATGTACCCAAGGAGGAAGGGAAGTCTCAGTGACTTCATTTTGATATCAATATGATGGGCAAAAGGTCAGTCTTCAGTCATGAGTTTATTGTTGACTCAAATTGACTAAGATTGACAAAAATTTGACCTTCGAAAATTTACAGTCAGAAAGTCATAAATGGTCAATATTAGTTAAGAAACAGATGATTTCTCACCGCTGTGACAGTTTCACTTGAAAAAATACGAAGTTAGGTTTAAGGCGTCACTGTGATGTTACATTGACATCACCATGACGTCTACAATTAACTTCCAAAATACCTTGCTTTCTGCCCCTATCGACAATCTGATCACACATATCACTTTACCTTTAAAACTTAATGCCTATTTTGAGTCGAACAATGCAAATCGGAAAGCGATAAATGGCATTTTAAATTTGGCGCAATAATTACTTGTAGCTGAAATATGAACTGTCGCGCCCAACGAAATGCTGGTCTTGCAAGTTTTTTATGAGCACATTTTGCACTTTTAAATTCAGTAATTTCTATTCTCTTGAGTATTGAAAAGGGCAAACTATGCTCGACAAATAGTATTAATCTAGCAAAATTCAATGTACTTAATAGAATAAAAGCATAAAAAATAAAAATGATTTCTCTTACAGCACAAAAATAAATTCCAAATCTAATTATTAACTGCTCTTACTGTTTCCAGTTGTTGCTTTCCCATCCCCTTCCACCATTCCCTGGCATTACACCAGTACGAAAGCAAAACTCAAACTATCACAAGAGTCAAAAGGAATCATTTTTATGTCAACATGACAGAGGTCATTTCAACTCAAAGTGAGTCACAAAGGACGTCATTTTGATGTCAACTTGACAGAGGTCATTTCAAGTCAAACTGATGTCAAAGTGAGTCACGAAGGACATTATTTTGTGGGACCATTTTGATGTCAAGATGACTTTTGCACTGTGACCCTGAGGTGACATCATGATGACGTCGATGTGACTTCTCATTCCTCCTTGGGGTAATGGTGTATGTATGTCTGTTGCTCCATCATTCAAAAACTACTGGACCGATTGAGCTGAAATTTGGCTTGTAGATAGAAAATATATCTGGTAATAATAAAGGCTATATTAAAAAGCCCTCAGGGCCCCTCTAAGGCCATCCTGGTTGTCCATGTTAAGCATTGTTTCGGTACAATGGTTTAATTTTTGCTTTTTGAAAGTACTTTCACCAAAGATAGAGAGCTGGGATATTTTTATTGGATGGCTGAATAAATGAAGTTTCTACTTCTTTCAATCCATTTCCTTCGACACTTCATATTTGTCTTAAAATAATGTTTTAAGCTGAAAAATCTCATATTTTTGCATAAAAATAATAAATATGTAAGCAATCTAGTTTTAATCTATTATATTCCTATTTTTAAATATTATTCCTCAAAACTGTGGAGCATCCTCAACACCAATGCGTCATCTTTTCTGCATAAAAATATTGTTTTAAAATCAGAGAATGTTTGTTCTCAATAATCAAGAACATAGAGATAATTTAATGCTTGGCAAACTTTGATTTGTTGTCAACACCAAGCAACAATTTCCTACATTGTGCAATTCTCTCATTAAAATTTCTATCAGTGTGTCCACTGTAAAAGTAATCAGGCATTACACAAACAAATAAATACCTCTTATTTTATCATCATTTATACAATCTTTGGAATTAAACAGTGATTTACCAAAAGGCATAGGATAACAATAACGACTGCATTCTCTTTGGGGAAAAAGTCAATAATGTGTACATGATAAATGATGGTCAAGGGCTACCTCTTTTAGCCCACTTGAAATGTGAACTGGAGTTAGCATTGGCGGATAACATAATGGCTTGTTTTCTAACTCAGCGTTGTAGTATATTTTCATTTAACACTTCTTCATAGACCTTGAGGAATGCTCATGAGTTCCATAGTATTCAGTTCTTGGTCTAGGTCTTCTTGGCAAATCATCAATTGGGATGCTTCAAATTCAGGAGATTTGTGGTGACTTGAATCATTTGGTATGTTCTCCTTCTGAAAAACTTCTTAAAAGAACTGGCTATTGTACCTTATGACTATAGTTGATCTAATAAATTCAAAGTTCTAACAACGACTTCAATAGTAAAAGAAATGGAATGGTATAATGCATTTAATATTACTATGAATTGGTCAAGCCGTCTTAGTCTTCCAGTCTTAAGACATCATATCATTAACATAGTGGAAATATTGAGATGTTTTTGATGTGGGTACAGATACAACATCATAGTGTTTCTCCCAAGTTGTCAAATGACAATTTCTGCTAGAATTGGGGAGAGGTAAACCTATTGCCAACCCATAATTTGAGCGTAAAATAAAAATAATTTTGGGAACTGCTAAGGTTCACGAGGTTGTCGAATTCTTTTGCAATGAAATTTATGCAACAGGCATTTTTCAAATGCTGAGGAGATAGAGAAACTGCCTCTTTTGCCAGCACTGATGTGAAACAGATTTTCAACATGAACATAAGCCAGCGTAAGGTTTGAAGGTGGATACATTGAAGACAATTGACATATGATGGGCTTCCCCAAAGTTGTAAACAATATCAGAGTATTATGATTCAATTCTGTTTGGATTGTGAACACTGAGAAACATGCTGTTGATACTTCCCTGGCCTATTTTATTAGTTGCATGCAGTTTCGTCGGCAGTATGTCTGAACACAATGTGCTATCCTCTACCCTCAGCTCCATACCCAACCCCTTCTACATAAGCCTTTCACTTATCGACCAAATTCTTTGCACAGGTGACTACTATTGTGGTTCACTACCACTAACTGAGTTTGGATTTTGTAAAGTACATCAGGTAGTTGACAGTTTATATGAGCCCTATCACTGGGAAGGTGTATCGGCATGCAAAGTAAATTGTTCATTAAGCATTGTAATGATGTATTCCTAAAATGAGTTATACATCTATATTGCAGGCAACAAATAACTATATTGAGATAAATAGCCTAAATTTATTTTTTTCATACTAGGACTATGTATAGGCTCTGTACCATTCTACTAAAACATTTCTCCCTCTGTTACAATGTCTTTTTTCTCTATCAACACATCACTACAGGAAGAAATATATGACCATTGGCTCAATTACATGTAAAGAGATAAATAAAAGTGAAAAAATGTGTTTATAAATATAAAAAGTGATCAGAGTTATTAACTCATGAACTGCAAGTCCACAAACTAGACATGCAACACTGTGAGCATACCATAGCTTTCATAAGCTGCAGTGGAGTGAAACTTGAACATGATATTGCTCAAGGAATTATAGAACCTCAAAGCTATTTCCCTTTCAATACCAAGAAGTTCATTTGATTGCTAGATTAACATTCTAAATTCTGTGGCTCAACACATTGGCATTTGAATCTATTAATAGTGTGCAGTTATAAACCCAGTTTAAGGAATTGCATTTACCATCATTGGATAGAAAACTCTTTTACATCGAGGCTCTAAATCTTTTCTGTCGTGTGAATGTGATAACAGGTTGATTCTTATACATCTTTACTACATGCAATTTCATGCTTTTTTCTCTCACAATTGCTGTGGAGATATGCTAAAAGTAATGAGAAGTGACCATTCTACATTGGCCTGAAGCTGAGAAATATCTGGAACATTAGCATCACCTTCTTAACCTGGAGTTATCATGATTGCAGACATGGCTTCCAAAGTTTGCATGGAATCTCTCAAATTTACCCAGGAATAAGGATTCAAAATTTCTGGAATTGAGAGTCAATCATAAGACCTGTTAGAACATTTACTTCTCAGCTACAACAACATATTTATTTACAAAACTCCATTATTTATTAAGTAATGGAGAAGGTTAGGTACTCCATTCACTTGTAATTCTCTACCCTTGCAAAAGAGTCAATCTATGAGTATTCATCCCATTCCATTAACAATTCTTAAATATCTTCATATTTTATCTCAGAAGTATCCTGGGAATATGCATAGAAAACTTTAATTTCAGGTTAAACAAATAAATTTTTATCTATAATAGAAAACTCACTTATGTGAACCAGATAGACAACAGCTGTAATAATCATTGCATTTTTTTAAATGGCGAATTTCAACCCTGGTCTGTAATAATCATATGGGAAGTGATGGTAAATGAAGAGCATTTGTTCTACCTAATCGGATAAGTGTGAAGTTGTACGTAGAATAATTGTTTTTCTTTAGAGGATGATAGATGGAGGTAAACCTGGCATTAACCTACAATTAATGAAAGGTGCCAAAGGGTTCATGGTTTTCACATAAAAAATCTTCACCACTGCCATTGTTCTGTGGAGATTTCTAAGCAGTGCAGTTGAACGACTTTCTAAGTGGTTGATGTTTGAGGCTTGGTTTTACAAAAAACTATTAGCTAGCTTGATGATTTCCTAACACTTTTAATAACTATATGGTGATATTAACAGAGATTCCCACATTAACCATGTCAGTAAATGGGTGGCAGGTCAGAGCACTCAAAACGCAACTGGAAGGTCATGGGTTTGTTTAGCAACTTTTGGCTCATTATCATTATGATTTCAGTAATAGCCCTCAATTCCATGTGCATAGCCAGGATTTATGCTAGAGGGGGAAGAACACCAATCCATAGCCAGTGGGGGGGAGGACATCCCCCTGTCCGGCTCCATACAGCAGATTTGGTATGAAATGCCTTATCCAAGGGGGGATCAGTTGCCCCCCCCCCCCTCCTAAGCCCATACCCAGGTCCACTTCATACTTTGTGTATGAGGAATTTCAACCTTGCAAAACCAACCAAATTACACGGCAGCGAAAAGAAGAAAACATTATATTATTATCTACTTTTTCTAGAGCCTCCACTGTTGTTCAAGTTTTACCGATTATTTTCAAGGAGTCTGTAAATATCAGACCTCTTACTAATGGCTCACATCTAAAACAATGAAATTTGAATCAGCTTTAATTTAAGAGGAGAATAGTACTTCGTGCTATCCACATGGTAATGCATGTTTCACAAAAGCAGTTTCCCAAAGGTACTTAAATGGCCATAGGGTTTCATAAAGAATGTTAAATTGATCAAATCTTTACATCAAATATAATCAGTAATTTCCAGTTACAGGAACAGATAATAAATTATGTATTCAAAGGAGAAAATTAAAACCCAGCATCAAAAAGAGATGAATAACTACAGAAAAACTACATCTAACTTCTGAGGAAAATGCCCAAAATATATAAATTTGCAATTGAAGATATGCAGCTGGGTCAGAATTCTAAGGAGAACAATTTATCCAACATATTCATTGAAATGTAGTGCTTATGTATGTTAATATAACTACTTCAATTCAGTGCCAGGAAGAAACTCAGTGGCAGCCTGAAAATAACATGAATCAAAAATGGATTTTATTATGTTGTTGTTTCTTGGATTCCACACAGCTGACATGTGTTCTTGATTGAAAAATTCATTGGAGATTACTGGTGCGCTCCGAGACGGTTCTCGTTCCTTTTAGGATCATACACCAGCTTATTGTCAGTCGAAGAATGTAGGAATCCTTGTTTCTTAGCAGTGCTTTAGGAAGCATAACTGTGCAAAACATTAAGTGCTCATTGAAAACGAGGGTAGTGCTGGGCAGTGAAATATAGGTGTAAACACATGTAGTCAGGTTGTCTAGGAAAGCAAGTGACACCAAGATCTCATCTAGCAATATTATCATTCCCACTACCTTGTGCTGCATAAATTACAGTGAATACGTTCAAGAGACAGGAGAAAAACCCAATCAAACCAATAGTGTATTACTATAATAGTCAATTACCGGCTGTTAATGAATCTTTTAAAGTAACTCTCCACTTCCTTAACGTGCTGTATCCTTTGAAACTTTGCAAACTCCACATATTCAGCTAGAAAGCTGTTGTGATAATGACTCATTGCTATACAAATGAGAAACAATTCTCCTCTGATAAAAGGGCAGCCAAGGTATGGACAGATGGATATGAGAATGTTATTTACAGAGCATTAAAACTGTTAATACTTATTACAACCACGTAATTCACATTTCTGACAGTAACGTAACAGACACTTTAATTATTTTAATAATACTGAGATATTATAAATCTTATGTATACAGAAAATATCATTAAAGTACGGACATTGAGAAAAAATATTATTAACGCTATCAGCCTTTCACAAACGCTTCGCTTCCACCAGTTTCCACGTCACTCTGACTCTGGGTCCTAATGATCGTCATTTGTTTAACTATTATTCGTCATATTACGAATTGGCAACCCTGTATCCGGGATACACATTAAACTCGCAATATGGCTGCGTCAGGTATGTCGGTATTCACATAGTCACGTGAATTGTTTTCAGTGTTTTCCAAGGCTATTGAATGTAATTTAATGGCAACCAATGAAATTTTGGGGTTTAGAGACGCTAAACGTCTTGGATATGCTTTCGATGGGGCATGTAATGCTTCCTAAATTAAGGTTTAACCGGTGGATTATTCCGCTACGGTGCCATATTCTTTCAGAAATTCACATGGTCTTAGAACTTAGATCTGTATCTGGAAAGGTGATTCCTCATTTGAGGTGGCGGTGATTACGTGCTTCATTCGAAAAGTTTTGTGTCTGCGGGACGTGGAAAAACATCTAAGTGTTGCATTAAGTGATACATTTGTTGTTGCTTTAACGTCACTGATGGTCTCGTTCTACTTACGCCGCCTCAAATAATGAAGCATTAATGTACTTTCCCATTCATTGCTCTCCTGCATTTGTTTCAGGAAAAAAAGGCAAGAAAACCAAAGGTAAAACTCTTGCCCTTAATGAATTTTTAGCGAAGTCAGATGAGCCAGAGCCTACCAAACCATGGAAACCGAGTTGGGCCGATGAGGACGTTGAAGAAGGTGACTCCCCGTGCATGTGTGTTTATCCTGAATTAATCATATCTAATGACAAGTCATTTATTCGTATTACTTTGTTTATCGCAGATTTCTCGTACTCGAGAAGTAGAGACAAACAGGTTGTATTGCCCACTGCACCCAGAGCTACGAGGGAACCAGGAACCATTGATGAATCCAGGATTCCCAATGAAGCTCCATATATAGCATATATTTCCAATTTACCCTATGACGTTGACAATGATGACATCGTTGAATTCTTCAAAGGACTCGAGGTGAATTTATTTTACCTTTACTTGGTGTGCATTCCGTTGGTATTTGTATTAGTACCTTGAATCGTATATCCCTCGTATATTACGCTTGTTATTGTTGTAACATGCGTTCAGCTTCTTGAGATAACGAAGAAATAATAGACGAGGCCAGTTCTCATCTCCTGTTATGTTATATCTCTAGTTTTCGCCCTTTCGGCTTACTTCGTCACATTGTATGACGCCAGTAATTTCTTTTTGTCTTCCTTGTTAATGCGTTTGTCGTAGTACTGATAATGCGCCGCATTTTTGCCACCATGCAACTGCTTCTTTGCGTCTACGTAGTTTCATATACTGGAATGGTCAGAGAAGCCCTAAGTCCATTCTAGCCTTTCTCTTTCAATGTCCTCTGATTTCGCTGTTATTTTCCTCCGCATTTGTTATAGATTTGTTAAGTCTCAAGTAGTCTAATTGTCATTTGGTGTTCAAATCGGTAATCATTTCATGAGCATAACATGCTTATTGCTTCACCATATTAATATTATGTCCTTAAATATCTAATCGTGGTATGGCACTTGAAAGCACTGTTGTTGCTATTTAGGTTGCCTTCCTATTTTTAAATATTTTTGTATTCTCAATATTCTCATGAGTGCACCAATATATGATGGCATCGGCCCATTCCATGAGAGAAACTTGAGATTGGTATGGTGACCATCATTTAAGTCTTTCAAATAAATATATATATAGACCATTAAGTTATTTTTATAATCTGCTATTATTTTCCATAGCTAATTTTCCATCAAGTTATAAATAGAGATGTCCTTTGTATGGGTAAGAAAAAAAGGTCACTGCTCAAATGCGTCTAAATTGGTCAGTAGTAAATATAACATAAAACGTTATAGATTTTATGGTTGTTAAAACCTCTTTCTCTGTAATGTAAAACATGGTCAAGGCACATAGAGAAGCCATAGGAAATGTCTGAATTTTGAAATTGCGTATGATTCAAAAATTTTATATTTATATGTGGGGTTCCCAAATGGTGTGAAATAGTCTCCTTTAAGACAAAAAGTAGTTATTGGTGGGATAGTAGGGTTGCTGTCAGCATTTACTCAAAACTGGGTGTCTAGGCTCTATCAATCAGTTATATTAATATTAAAATTGCTGACACCAAAGCAAGTCTAGCACTAGCAACAACAATGGTGAAAATTGACCATAAAGAACTGGTTATTGCCAGCAATGACCTGAATTGCAATGAATTTGAAAGCTTTATATCATTCCTCAGAGGAAATGCAGATTGGCAACATGATGCGTAAAACAGGATATACGCTGTTGAAACTTGTTCATCACTTGCACTCATGTAAGATGCGCACCCTACTATCATAAGCATTGAAAGAAAAGTATGTGGCTTTCTTCACTCTCCCAACTTGAGGTCTAGCGAATGGCAGTACTTTTGCCCTTGACCAAAGTGCTGGTTGTTGTACTCTCTCATGAAAGCAGCATTTTTTAGAGATGGTGAATCTAAGAGGTATGTGGATAACTTTAGAAAAGTAAGGTAACATTATAATGGTAAGTGGATCTTCACTTTAAGGTACCTAACAACAGAGTTTACAGGCTGATATTCCTAGCTCCAGATTTGAGTGTCTTATACTCCTCCTGCAAACACGTTTTCAATCCACTTGTCTTATACCACTGCTAGCTGTGGTGTATGACGTGACACATATGAGTGAATTTAGCCATTGTTGGACTGTCATCTGTACATGACTTTTGCGAGTTGCATTTTTCTATGAATGATGGTGAATAAGTTCTCATAAGAACTTATTTACAGTCTTAAAAATTTCCTTAAATTTTTCCTTTCCTTAATTTTCTTAAAAAATTTTAAAACCCATTTCTTAAAAGAAACGCCTGAACATAACGTCCAATATTTGTGTGTAAGATGCGTAAAAGCTTATAATCTTTTCAAAAATTTGAAAAATAGTATAAACTCGCCCTGTTGAAGGAACACTATGTGATGGTGAATGGGTGTTCTAAAAAGTGTTGAGTTGGGTGGTGGCTAGCAAGGCAAGGATTGGGTTGGGTGGTGGCTTGAAGGGCAAGCATTAGAACAACACACTCCTGTATCTCAACCCCCTCTACTAACCCATTCAGAGCTTCCAAGTTCCCTGATACCCTCAGCAATCATTCTTTGATGATATTTGAGGAAAGAGGTGCATGTGAGACTTGGCTTTGTGTGGTATTTTTGTGTTTTTTCGAATAATTGGGAGTTATGGAGGAAGTCACATGATGGTACTCGGTCTCAAAGTTGGTGAAAAGGAATACATATAAGAATTTAGGCTAAGCAGTCAACAGAAAGGCAACCTATGCTGCTCACTATGTGAAGGTATCATTGCATTACTACTGCGAATATAATGCTTGGCAAGTGACACTTCAGGATGTCTAGAGACCTGGAAATTGCATGGCAGCCAATTTGTAAAATGGTTAGAGAGAGGTTTAAGTACACCATGGCTTATCTTCTGCTCAGCTCAAGGATGTGCTGTGATGCCATTCATACCATTTTGGGTCCGGTGCTGTGCTCCTGATCACCATCTATGATTCTTTATGTCGTGGAAAGGGTCTTATGATTCTTTTTGTCGTGGAAAGAGTGTAGAAGGAACTGAGGGAAGTGAAACATAAACCAAAGCACTACATCCACTCTGCAATTAATCTTCTGAATTCATTTTGGGAAATGTGAGCACCAATTAAAACAGCTTCATTTGAAGCATGAAACTGCATAAGGAATTATTCAATGAGAAATAATAAATTCCTTACATATTAAACTGTATCAGTACTATAACCAAAAGCAATATTCTGTGGAGACTTAGTTGTGGCTGTGGCTTAACAGTCTTCAATGCATACGACTTATGGTACAAAAAGATATTGTGCAAAATATTACCCTGTAACATAAATTGATCTTTAAGATGATTTTTTAAGTAAATGCAATAGTGAAATGAAAAACTTTGTTTATTCCACATTATCAGGGTTTTAATGACCACATAGATTTCATCTCTGAGTGACAGCATTCGGAGTTTTATTATCTGGCTCTCAATTTAATTGTCAGATATCCTCTTATATTTACTTGTTCTTTGAATTAAAATGTGCTCTTTACTTATGGTGTTCCTCATGCTGCCAAAATATGCAGATTTAAGAGGGAATTCAGTGAAAATGTGTTAGGGACAATGTGCGAAAAGACCCTGGAAAAATCCAACAATATACCTGGAAAACTTCAGAAAATTTTTTTTAATTCACTGGACACCCTACAGTGGTCATCATGCTTAAAAACTGAAGGATGTAGAATCTACAGATGGAGAAATGAAACACACATTATCCTTGCTGATAAAGAACGGATAAATGAGGATTATGCACCTGAAATGCACCGCTTAGAAAAATATGACACTTTGAACATATCCAAAGCAACCAAGAACAGACTACCTCTGAGGATCTCAAATCTTATTTTACCATCTATTCTATCACTGACACTTGTTTAAGAATTCCAGAGTACTGGGGTAGTATGAGATTGTTACTACGTGTGTCCACAATGTACAGTTAATCTTACCCCTGCCAAGATATTCTCCAAACAGAACATGGACCCTTCCTTCCTGTAGCTGAGCTAGGGGAAAGACCTACAGAAAATAATATAACCTGTGAAATGGAATATTTCCAAAGTTCAAACTCACCAAGATTCCTCTCCCTCTACAGCTGCTAGCAGCGATAGAAAAAAATATTGTTATTTTAGTTGTCTAACCTCTGTGCTATTTTCATTCCTTATGATTATTTCATTTGATACTTGCATTCATTAATGTAAAAAATTATCAAAGTTTTGATGTGTTTTCAAAACTTGAAATTGCTTGTGATATCACAATCCGTGTTATATTTGAAATGCTGTGATATGATCTAAGCCATTTAGTTAATTTTGTTTTTAGACACTTAATATTAGTAATAAATAGCTCATTGGAATTATGATGTGGCTTGCTGTCATTCTTAAAGTAAAGCATTACAAATTTACCAGCTAGGTAATATTTACATTAACTTAGTTGCGAATAATACGATGCCAGAGGTATTGCTCTACCGACCTAAGGCTGGCTTTACTCATGTCGAGAAGTGCTGCTACCTTCTTTTTGAGAATCTCCTGGAGGCTGATCATAATTATCTGGGTGGATACTCTTGGTAGCAAGGAGTGGCTCAGTGTTTGCTGTCATTCTGATGGAAATGAATGCCTCACTGTGAAGTGAATGTCGTGTTTAACATAAGATATGTCATAATGATGATGAATCAAAAATTTTGTGATATTAATGCAGCATTTGCATCATAAGCTTCAGCCATTGCACATAATGTTGAGATAAATGCCAGTGTGAAGTTGCACTAGTAACGGATAAGAAGCTTGGTAGAAGTAGTAGTATGTACAGAAGAGGTTCGTGATAGAATGATAGTCAGTAGGTAAAGGTCAACTGAACTATTTAATTATAATTCAGATGTATTGAGATGAGCTGGGTGGCATAACTGATCAGCTGGAGGAAATGATAGTGTGTGTTAAGTTAGTGCTTAGTTGTAATAAAGAGTTAGAACACGTAAGTGGTGGGTGAAGGAGAAGATTCGTGGCAGGTGGGAGAGAGTAGGCTAGGAAGGAGAAATGGCTGTGGTGAAAGCACTGAGGAGTTTTGCTGGAGAAATATTCATGTAATCACAAATATATGGTTCAGGCATTACCTTCAATCTATGCACACTTAGAAGAAAATGTAGTTGATCTGGATTTTTGGTTATGATTTTCTGTATCCTCCTTTATTGACCTGAAGAAGCAGACTTTAACACCGGAGAAACTGCTGTCAATAGATAAATGGACCAGTGTAATGCTGCAAGTCTGTCATTATTACCATTATTGGTCATTATTTCTGATCTTGGTCATTAAAAGTCATTATTATGCTAAAAAGTCATTGTTTTGCCGTATTTACTTGCATATAGGACGAGGTTTTTTGTCACTTTTATCCGCTTAAAAAATCGGGGTCGTCCTATGTGCGCGAGTGAAGGATTCTTTGCTGTTTTTTTTGGGTTAGTGTCAAGATCGAAATCAAAGTCACCTTTGTTGGATGGTGCGATAATAACATTGTATGACGGGTGACTTGTCGCTATTTTTGACTGTTGTGGCAGACGACGCCACGCTACATGTGCTTAGGAAGCGAACGTATAGATGAGCCCGGCACGGCAGCCGTCGAAGCTACTTTCCCAGCTATGTTCCCAAATGGTGTACCCCCTGATTTTTCTATGAGCAGGACCAAATTCACATATCACCTGAATTTTGGAGTCACTCCTTATTTTAGGGGAGAACTGTCCACAGATCTAACTGGCTCGTACTACTCAATTCTACATGATGAGACTACTGACAAAGGTGGGAACAAGGAACTGCAGGTGGGTGTTCGGTTTTGGTCAGAGGGAGAGGAAAGAGTTGTTGCTCGTTACCTGAAGACCTTTTTTTATTGGATCTGCAACTGTTGATGTGCTTTTGGCGAAACCTAAAGATGCTCTCACTAGTTATTCGCTGCCACATGCTAAGCTCTTAATGCTTGGGAGTGACGGGCCAACGGTCAATGAGAAGGTTCAAAGATTGTTGATAGAGGAGTTACTGGTGTCAAGGCTGAAGGGACTCATTGACTTGGGGACGTGCAACATTCACATATGCCACAATGCCTATCAGAGAGGCATTGACGAATTGGGGGAGGATGCAACAAATCTCATCATGGGTGGGAATGGCGATGGGAAGATTTCAAAGCAATTCAGGGGAAATTAGGGCTACCAACTCATGAGTTCATTATTCATGTTAATTCAAGATGGCTGACACTTGAAGGAGCTGTAGGAAGGATTTTGGAGCAGTGGGACGCAGTCACCTACTACTTCCTCAAATTTGTCCCTGAGAAGAAAAAGACTTTCACAAAGAAGAAATGTTACCAAGATATTGTTGGGTACTTGAAATCACCTACTATCAAAGCTCAGCTGTTCTTTGTCAGTGTTAGTGCGAAGATCCTGATGAAATTCACAGGTACATTTCAGAGAAGTGAGCCGTTAATACACATTCTCTGCTCAGAACTTGCTGATCTGGTAAAAACGTCGATGGGGAGGTGCTGCAAAGATACAGCGATAAAGAGTCATGGCGTATCCCTGAAAACTTTGGAGACGGGAAATCTACTGTAGCCCCTAGACATTTCCTGCAGTGATGATGTCACGAAGGAACTGACAAAGGTGAGTAGCTGTCAGTCACATGTTCACTTTTTAAGAATTGTGTTGTTGTGGTATTCTGCTTTTTAAATCTGCCACGAGTTCCTGTGCATCACGGGCCGCCACAGAGACTCGTGTGAGGAGCCGTGCGGCTGTAGAGAAGGCAGAGAGCTGCACGTGGCAGATTTAAAGAGCTGGAATACAGTACGCATAAGGAAGTCAGTGCGCTTACACGTTTATTGTCAATTGTCTTGTTCAGGTGCATGAGAGGGATCGATTAGAGCTCCTCAAAGAAGCCAGAGACCACTACGTCGCTGTCTGCTCACACATCCTTAAGAAATCGGCCCTGAAGACGAAAGTGCTTGTGAAGCATTGCCAGTGTATTCACCCCAATGAAAGGACGTCTTAGCGAAGCAGCAGTGACATAGAGCAATCGCTCGGGAGCTCCCTCTTTCAGATGAGGTAAAACTTGACGTCCTCTTGGATGAGTGGAGGATGCTTCAAATGGAAAAGGATGATCCAGGTAGTCAGGAAATGCGCATTGATGAGTATTGGGCACAATTTTTCTGTATCAAGAGATCCACCGGGGAACCGAAGTACCCTACAGTGGCCACAGTTGTGAAGTGTGTGTTGTGCCTTTCACATGGGCAGGAGGACATTGAACGGAACTTCTCCTCATCTGGCCGAACCCTCACTTCCGATAGAGCCTCAATGTCTGAGCTGACACTTGACTCATACATGGTGGTGAAGGGTGTTATGAGGAAGTATGGCAACAAACCGGAGAATGTTCCAAGGGCATTGCTAGCTTCTGCCCTTAGTGCTCTCGCGAAGTATTGTGAGCACATGGAGAATGAGAAGAAGAAAAGGGAAGAGGAAAGTCGTATGGCTGAAGAGGAGTTGGCAAGAAGAGCAAAAGAACAGGAGAAATTAAAACCAATGGAAGAGGAGCGAGAGAAATTGCGTGATCAGCAGGAAAGGCTTAAAGCTATGAGGAAGACTGAAGAAGAGCGTCAGATAAGCTAGTTGAGGTAGCCACCAAAAGGCTTAAAACTGCTGTAGAAAAGAAAGACATGGAGGGAGTTGCTGTAGCCCAAGCTATGCTTGAAGGAGCGGAGACAGTCCGAAAAGAAGCTACAGAAAAGAGGAAGGAGGCTGAGAAAACTCGACAAAAGGTGGAGCAGTGCACCTCTAAACTTATATCGGACTTCTTCTCCCACAAGCCCAGGGACACATTAATATGTGTTTACTAATGCTTTGCATTTTTCCCCTCATTTTGTTCTTCTAGTCTGGAAAACGTGTCTGATGTAATCACGTTATATTTATCACTCAACGAAGTAAATATTTTATTTTACTATTTTGGTACCATACGTTTCTAGTTAGGAAGTACGTGCAAGTTATTTTTTTTGGAAAGTAAGAGTTTTTTTTATTTTTCATTACTTTCATGTGAATAAAGTTTTATTTGACACATTTTTTAATACGTCGTTCAATTACTTTCCCTCTTCAAAGGCACGATATGTACCAGGAAACATCAGAGGCCTGCATTCTCTGCCAACTCCCCAAATGGCGGCCGACTGGACCCTAAAAATCCCTTGCAATGCGCGAATTGAAGACGCGCAAGTACAAGATATGTGTTCGAATTGCTCATTTTACAGATTTTCATTGCTTAGTCGGCCAGTTGGCCGCCAGTTTGCGAGTTGGCGGAGAATGCAGGACTCTAGGAAACATATACTCAAGTATGTTTGGCCGGTTTTGGTTGTATTTGGTCAATTTTTGGTCACTTTTGGTCATTATTTGGGCAAAAATTATTCATTTTTCCATTAAAATCAACTGGTAGGACCGCTTGCAGCCCTGGTGTAATGGAAAACCCTTAATACAAATATCTTCAAAACCATCGAATTTCGGAAGCCTTCACACAAAAAATGCTGAGAGAGACAGGTTCCAGATAGATTATATAATGGTCAGAGACAGATTCAGGAATAGCACTAAAACTCTCCGAAACGGGAACTGATGCAACATTAGAATGCATCTCATTAGTGATGAAATTCCACGTTAAACTTGAGCTGTGGTTCAAGGTTGGAGGCTACGAAATTTGAACACTGAGGCATTGACTGGGACAAAGAAGTGTTGAGAGCAGGTTGAAAACATCATGGATATGAACTGAAGAGTGAAGTCAGTGGAAGATAAATGGTGAAGTTTGAAAAAATGAAGGTGCAAGTAGCGAACACAACTGTAGACTTAGTAAGTGCTCCTAAAATAAGAACAATGGATCACAGTGATGGTTTTCATGCTGAGGGTTGAAGCAAATGGATAAGTGTAAATTCAGAGCTCGGTCTGAGAAAGTACCTGGTATTAAACAAGGCTTCTAAGTGAAACAAAGCATTAGAGGCTTGATGGAGAGATCAGAATAGATGGAGAATGAGAAATGTCAAAAAGAGGTCATAGGAAATAAACCGTATGGGAAAATAAAGAAACTGGTTGGCAGTAAAAAGGGAAGGGAAATTGCAATAATAGCTGACACGAGAAGAGGAAATTCCATGGTTGAACAAAAGAGATCCAGTAGAGGTTGAAGATAGAGCTTCATGATAAGAAAATAAGGGCTAGTATGGTAAATATAGAAAAGTGAACTACTTTGACAGAGGTGGCTTTGGACCAGGTATCCTTCATAGTTAAATGAGTAAAGCACCTCAAGACATGAAAAGGAATAAGGTGGTGTGAATAGATTCCATACCTGCTTAGTTTCCTAGAAGTTTGGGGAAGAGTGGAAAAGAAAACTTTTTGTGCTCATTTGCTGCATACGTGAGGATGAAAGGAGGCTGAATGGCTTTACAAAGATGAAACTAGTTCTGATACTGAATATCAGTAAAGCAACATACCTGTGAAGACCACAGGGCAATGGGCTTTACATCTCATGCAGCTAAAGTAGGTCTTTGATACATAAAAAAGGCTTGAGTGCAAGGCTTACTAATACCTGGGAGATAGCCAGTCTGGGTCTAGGAGGTAGGAAAACAGGACACTCAAGAGTGATGAGGTCACTGGTAGAAGGAAACCCAGAATGAAACTAGTTCTGATACTGAATGAAACAAAGATGAAACTAGTTCTGATACACTCAAGAGTGATGAGGTCACTGGTAGAAGGAAACCCAGAATGAAAGAGAAAGTAGAATATGGGCTGGATGATTTCACTTAGTAGATTTCAAGACAGTATTGATAGGGTAGACAATGCCAAACAGCTCTGGTGTATGGATAGGATGGCTCAGGATACATATTTAAATCAACTTGAAGGAAGACATTGAAAATGAAAAATCCTCCATTTCAGTCGAAGTCCAAAAATTTGAACAAAAAAAAATTAAACAGTGTTTGAGGAGCTCATATTTTCATATTACTATAGGAATGAATGATACCTCATATCATGTTAATCACAGCTATTGCTTGTACCTCATGAACTGATCAGTCTTTAATTCTTATCAAAGATTGAGTGATCTGAGAAGATAATGATTGATTAAGGATATTTTATAGAATGTGAGGCTTGGGCTTAAATGTTGGGGAAATCTAGAGAAGAAAGCTATGAATGGTTTGCAAAGTTTTCATCTTTTGTGCTAAACAACTGTTTTCTCTCATACCTGCATTCAGGAAAAAAGTAAACTCTGGGGGGCTATTACATATCACGAGTCAGTCGGCGAAAACTCGGTTTTCGGCGACTCAGTTGTCACCTTTTGCGATTATGCATCATGATTTTCTCGTCTCCCCGGCTTAAATAGTCGCCTCCTGAAGTCACCCTCAAAGGAGAGGGTCTCAAGTCGAGTCGCCCCTTGATTCGCAATCGCTTGGCGATGGTCAATTGTTTGTTTGAATAGTAATGTAAACGAAGTGGCGAATCGTTGGAGTTCATTCTGAGGCCTCTATAGTGTCAAATTTATATTCGTGTCTCAAGCATAGATTGAGAGTGCTAAAAATACATTTGGTTGTATGTTGTGAGTTTCAACTGAGTTGTATAGCGTTTGTGTACAATGGATTCAATTGCCGATACGTACGATTGTACGTTCAATTGCAGATTGTACGATATCATTTATTGCCGAAGACATAATAGCTTGTGTTGCTGTTATTTAGTGCCTATAAATGAAAGCCCTCATTTAAAAAGAATAAATATATAAAAGAAAGTCCTCATTTAAAATGCGATTAACAGTGCTTAAATTGCATTTCATTATGGTCCTTGTGTTTACTTCTTTACAGTGTTAATATGTAGGTTGTAATGATTGTGCAATACGAATTTCAATAAAAATCACTGAATCGACGAGCCAGGACATAGTTTCTATTTTATTAGAGTATGTACCTATGCCCTTTTTCATCAACGGTGGCATTAATTATAATAAATTCAAGGTTAGAGACTAGTCATTATAATTGTTGTTGCATGTACCTAAAGTGCTATGGAAGTGAAAATCTTATGAAAATCCATTAAATTTTGTTTTATTGGCCATGTGGATGTATTTTCCAGAATTGGTTGACTAACTCATTGGCAAGTACTTACAATACGTAATTAATATAGCTACGAGAAGCTACTCTGAAAATTTTCACGGCATTAAGTATTATCAAGAAAGTAGCTTGTGATACCTATTTTCAAGGATGTTAATTCATTATCTAGCATTGAGTTACTCCATGACTTTAATGTGTTAATATTACTATGCTCTTGTGTCTTTGTGCAGCATGACATACTCCATTCCGTATCACAACCATTCCGGCAAAATAGATATGTTATTACTATAACAAGGCTAATGCACTATGAAATGAATAAAGTTAGGGCATTATTGAGGAAAAGTTTAAAGGAGCCAGTGTACTATAGCTACCAGCAATAACAAAATTATTTCTTATAAATTGTGCCATCTATGTAAGGTCGAAGTGAGAAGACATTTGAGTGGTTCAGCCGATGAATTAAATGTTCAAAAAGAGTCTACTGTTAGTAGGTTTGTCCGATGTCATACTTGTTCATTGCCCTAAAATATCGGTTTATCATAACAAATGTTCAATTTATCATTTACTAGCTGAACTGGTAGATTTGCAGGAAATTACTGAGGGTGAATGTGCAACTAACCACCTAGCAGGAACATAAATTACTGTGGGGAAAATTGAATATCTACTGGAGAGACTTGTTGATCATCATTGTGTTGCCGTGGCACTAAATGCATATTGTAATAATAATAATACATTTATTGGACATAAAGTGAAAATACATTGCAATAGTCTTCGTCAACAAAAATACTAAATGTCAAGATCAAAAGGAAGTGTCAATATTTTTACACTTGGTTGATTCATTGCGGGAATAGACAGCTTTAGATATCAACCAGGAGAAGAGGACCTTTTTAAAACGCTGGCTGGTAACTTTTCTTGCATAGGCAGAAAATTATAAAAGTGCAATTTTAAAACATTCAAAGAATTACATGGCTTTGTCTGTCTACATTGGGGTAGAACAAGATTATCTTTCCTCCTAGTATTATGGTAATGGACATTTGCACCAGTTTCATAGGAACTGAGGTTATCCTTCACATTACATACACATTTGCAAATAAATAGGCTGTAGAGAGTCATGATTCAAAGCTGCCTGAAAATAGGCCTACAGTGCTATGTTGGATAAGAGTGAGATATGATCCTGGTTGCCCTTAGTCGCAGAATAAGTATATCTTTGGAGGCTGGAGCATGACCCCATAATTCTATTCCGAACAATAAGTGGCAGTGAAATAAGGAGAAATGGATTGTTCACAGGTAATCCTTTGAAATCTGAGTTCTTAATTTGTATTGTAATTGCAATGAATCACCAGTAGTTACAAGGCGAAAATTATTGAGGGCGCAAATCATAGGTATTCTGCATTATTACAGGCTATTTTAACATATCCATCTATGTCCTTATGAGTTCATTAACAAATATTTTGTCATATATATCACAAGTTCCATAGTTCTTAACATGACATTGTGGAGCCCATTAATGAGCGACATATGCATCCATTTCGAAGTTTTTATATAAATTAACAACAATAAGTTGTCCAAATCTGTCTAATTGTAATATTAAATAGAGCGACGAGATTCTATCACATAACAGAGTTACTCACTGGTCGTCTGCCGATACATAGGACCCCACGTGACTTTTATAAACAGGCTGCTCATTGGCCTGGAGCATTACTAGTAGACTCTTCTGAAAATTCTCATACACTGAGTTGTCGCCTGTGGAAGGCCAACGAGTCTTAGGTGGGGAATGAGTGACCCCCTGATGCATAATAGGAAAGGACGACTCAGAGGGGGTGAGACCCAGAGGGTGACAAAGTTGTCACCTATGATACCTAATACCCTCCCTGGAGAGTTCATTGGAGGAGGTTTTAGCATTCAGTATTTGTGTATTGTTTTTAGCAATCATTTGAATCTTTCCAAGAAATTATATTGTTTAATGTGTTCTCTTGTGCTGATTCATGAGGTTTCACTTGTAATTAATTAGCATGTGTGAATAATTGACATTACCTTGATCATGTAAATGGCCAACTTGGCTCCCTGCTATGTTTAAGTGAATGTATTATTTCTATTAGAGTTCATTTTAATGAAAAATGTTGAATTAGGTTCAGTTTTACTACTTGAATTTTACATTGGTTTCACCAGTCTGACCACATTCATGTGAGACTTGTAATATGCCATGAAGAACTAGAAATTAGATTGAGTTTTCTAAACAAAAAATCCATAATGTTCTATGTTTATAATTGATTAAGTTTATGGGACAAATAATCTTTTGCCTTGCCCTTAAAATGGCTGTTTTAAGCATTTCTTTGAATAGAAGTTACATAATCTTTTGCCTTGCCCTTAAAATGGCTATTTTAAGCATTTCTTTGAATAGAAATTACTTGGTTAAAAAATACCTTAAAAAAAAGAAAGGCAGACTAAGGGGCCATGCATAATCTTGGTTACCAACTTGGGGGCTTGCCTAAAAACCTACGCTGGGTAATGAGGGGGAGGCGGTCACTCAAAGTAACATAGCTGTTACAATGTGCTTACGTTTCTTACTTGTCAATATCACGTCAACAATACTACAGAGTTTTACGTGAGGAAGGGCACATCTTGTTTCTACCTATCCCTGAAAATAAACTTACTCAGTAATTGAGAAATTATTTTGGATTTGATAGTTTCATTTGTAGAGACAACTTTACATGTCTGGGTGGGGGAGGGGTTGAGAAAAATACTATGGTTGTCAACCAAGGGGGAAGGTGGTAAAAAAATCATCGACAATAGTAATGTAGTTTATGCATGACCCCTAATCAATGCCTCTGGCAGGTCTACCACATATATTCTTCTCTGAGATTTCTATGGTGGTCACTTAGTTCCCCTTGTTTATTTAGATACAGAAAGGTCATGCACTATTCTGAAAAAAACAAAATAATAATACCTCTCCGTCTAATACTGTCAGGTGCTGTTACTCTAATTATGCTGATCCATGTAGTTACATGTTTGAAGTGAGATCAGTATTCCTTCACTCTCTTTCTAAATTCTCTCAAATTTTTAATTTGGCCACTACTCTCTCCAATGTGCCCTGAAGAGATCTACTAAGTATTTTTATCATGTAATCTTAATAATGTACTAGTTTTCCATATGATATTGTGTAGTTTTTCTCTCCGTCATGCTCCTAATTTAATGATATTACATGATTATTTTCCAGCTCAGTATATCTGAGCAGATAAATATCCAAAGAACTGTACAGCCTGAGTAATTTTTATGTTGTTGTCTTTGAAAATTACCCCTTATATTGTGATTGAACTGGAATATGCTTGAATTCCCTAATTGATAAGAAATTGAGTGAAGAGGCTTTGTGGAGCGAATTTCAACTGAATAAAATCAGTTCTGTTGATAGTGATTACTTGGACATAGTGCTGCACTACCATTATATGATTATCTAGTACACTATATATAATGTGATGATACTTGGGTGTGTCAAATGAATTTTTGTGACTATTGAAATTATTGACGGATAGTTTCTATTGTTTCATTTAAAAATTGAACTGACCAAGTCATCTTACTGAGTTCCTCTACTACAGAATATGCCTATTAAATTGGCATCTACCATTATCCACTAAATTATTCTGTTGATCAATAATAATCTCCAACTGTGTGTTTGCTACCCTTTTTTTCCTGTACATTGGTGGCATTCCCTTGAGGATGGTCATGTAGATTACTATCGTTGTCTTCATTTTAAGTACTTTTTAATTCCTTTTCTTGGCCATGAAATTTGACTTTTCCATGATAGTTTCCTTTTCCTGTAACATCACTTTCCTTTCTTCTGCTTAGAATGGGGTGAAAGGAAAATTTCTTCATTCCACTTCTTATATAGTACTAGCGGAAGGTACCCGTTGAAATTCAACAGATGTGAAAAACATTGAACTTATTATATAAGGAAACCTGACTGACACAGTTTGAAGAATACTGTCAGCGTGGTCATTTGAGGAGCTTGTAACCTATCCTGTACTTTGAGTTTGTTGTATTAGAGACGCTGACACCAGGGAATTAATGTGTATCGTTTACTATGCAAGTGTTCTCTCAGTGCCTCTATGAGAGCTAATTTGAGAATAGATATAGAGTATATTTGTTGTAAGTATGCATAAAATTTATCGATTACCCCCCCCCCCCCCCCCCGAAGTAAATAGAAATGGGGCCCTTGGAATTCCTTTCCCTTATTTAACAGATTTCATTTCTATGTCCTATCATGGGCCTGCAGGTTAATGTTGTATTTTAATGCTAGAGGCGCAAGTATCCTTTGAAAATCAAATATCTGGTTGTCAAGGAAATATGCTATTTTTGATTTCAAAGAAAAATGTGACATTTTTTTGCTAAAACAAGATTTTCAGACAAATATGGAGGAAGAAAGAAAATCAAATGAAAGAATTAGAAACTTGCTTTATTTAGCCATCCGATAAAGAAACCCAAGCCCTATATCATGCGTAAAAATACTGTTAAAAAGCAAAAAATGAATTACTGCACCAAGTCCAATGCTTAGCATGGACCACCAGGGCCCTACAGGGGGGTCCTTGAGGGCCCTAAAGGCTTTTTAAAGCAGCCTATTATATGATCAAATATATTTTCTATCTACATGCAAAATTTCATCTCAATTACTCCTGCAGTTTTTTCATGATGGAGCGACAGACAGACACCATTACATTTTTATCTATTAGTAGTATTAGATTTTTGTATATTTGCTAGATTAAATTTGGTTCCTATAACTCACTCTCTCGTTGCCTCTTCTAGCATTTTGGCTCTGGAGATTCTCATAGTGATGGCATAGACACTTTCCTATTGCGGTAAATCGAATCCATATCACCAATGATTATATTTGTATGTGACTGATGATCCACTTCAGGCTTGTAATTGAACGGTGCTTTCTGCTAATCAACTTCCTATCTTCGCCTTGAATTAAGAATTGCCGTACGATTACATTACATTTTAGTAGAGCGTAGCCATGCAGTTTCGCGATTCCTGAGTTAATCGTTCCTCTCTCATTGTTGCCATAGCCTATCTTCATCTTGCAAGTCTCTGATTTCTGTGCAAAGCTGCCATGTCTTGCTGGTCAGAGAGTCTCCCCTCGTGTTGCTGAGTAGTTACGCTATTTCATTATGTACTCAATCTCTTGGCCACAGAAGATCTACCTATTGAAACCTTTCTTTTTTGAGCCATGTTTGGATATCATTGTATAAAGTAAAGCTTGTTGTTGGACCATGGCAACGGCTATTTTGAATAATCGATTCACGTGATCAAAACTATTGATAGCAATCGAAATATATCACGTATAATGTATTTGTTATGGATTCTATAGATTCTTCTATCTCGATTGATACGTTCTGGGCCAATATTCAACATATATCCATGTGAGGTTCTGTCACAACAATGCTATCGGTCGTCAAGGGGACAGCGTACCTAAAACGCTGAATTTTCAGCTATTTTATGATTGTTTTTTAAAAATTTAAACAATCAATTGAAAAACAAAAATCGATTGTATTAATGAGAAGGTTTATTTTTTTTCTTTCCCATGGTCTTTGTTGCGACTTTGTATGACCATCATTACTAATTTAAATATGCATAAGAAAAAAGGTCTGCATGCCAGAAAAGCAAACTTTTCTTGTATTTCTTATGGAAATGCTTTTACTCATCTGGAGTTGAACCAGAGATCATTAGGTAAACAAAAATTAGCCATAAACCTTACGAGTGAAATAAGGAATCATGTTACAAAATTTTACGTCATTCCGTGCAGTGGTTCGGTAGATATAAGTGACCGCACAATCACAGTTGCTTTTTTATATATAACGTGGAAATGTTACTCATGTATTTTTAGGTTTACAATTAAATCCATTCCTGAGCCCATTACTTTTTTTGGTCTTCAGTGTAATTTACTTTTTCTCTTGTACTTCTGTTTCAGATCAAGAACCTCAGGCTGCCTAGAGATGAGGGTCGTGAGGGTTCAAAGCTTAAAGGATTTGGCTACGTGGAATTTGAGGAACGTGAAAGCTTGAAGGAGGCTTTGCACTTCACTAATAGGGTAAATACTTTTGTATTATTTGGGCGTTTCAACTCAGGAAAGTGGCATCAATTTTGCAGCTATGGTAATCTCTTGGTAGTCTCTAATTCATGGTGACATGAATGGGACTCCAAAATTTTACTAATCCACTCAATCAAATTTCCCTGTCAAGAATACTATGCTCGACAAACAGTATCTGTTTCTACATTGTCTGTAAAATGGGCATTTAATTAATGAGGCTGTAACATTGATGGTATTTATACATATTATTTGATGATGACTGCAGTTCTTGTGTAATTCTTTTGGACAAAGATTTATTTAATGCATTAATTTTTGTGTTGGCTGTTTTCCCTAAATCACAGAATCAGTTACATGGATAATGCACAGATGAATTCATAATTCCTCTTGTGTCAGAAATTACCTTCGTATTAAACTGCTGTAAATATGGAAGAGACCTTAAAGAGTAGGGATATTAGGTGTCTTAAGAGTAAGTGTGAAAGGGAAGTGGAAGTGGTTTGCAAGGATAGGGCATTTAAGAAAATTATAAAGAAGGGAGCCAGTTTTTTTCAGGTCAATGGCAATAGCTATTTGATTTTGCCTAACTTGAAAGGGATGGTGTGATAGATATATCTCTGTTTCCTGCAATACATGGAGAATTCTCCCCTTAAGCTCAAGGATTATATCACCAGTTTACTCAGTAGTAGAGAATGTTATTATCACATTATGCTTCAGGAGTAACCTACCCATTCATTCTGGCAATCCTGCAATGCATGGAATTGTGGCTTATGCATCTGGCTTTTCCTTAGTTATTTTCTGGGGAAGGACTTGGGAAAAGTCCCTTATGCTACAGCTTAACATAGGAAATATGAGAATTATGGAACATTTTCCATATTAGTGATCTTCTGTGGTACAATTTTCGATTTTATTCACAGGATATTAAAGGTAGATTAGTTGGTGTGGAAGTGGCTGATGGTGGTGATGATAGATACCGCAGAGGTGGCATGGGTCGTGACATGAGGCGTGGGGGCATGGGTCGAGACATGGATGGTCCTGACCGCACACTGGGAGACTGGCGCTCTGGTCCGAGAGATGATGACCGGGAGAGTGAGAGAGACAGAGGAGGCTTTGGTAAGTGCAATAATAATGAAAACCCCATGCTAAAAGTATAAACTTGAATGTAATTAGATTTGGACCACTGTAATATATAATCTTAATTCTCATAGAGGATTGGTCTTGGGATGATGAATTGAATCACTTCTTGCTAGCATTTCACAGTTGTATTTCTGCACCACTTTGTCATAAGATTAACTATTATCATGAGTTCATGGTCTGAGCAGGCTGAACAGTTGAGTTAAACTCAGCCAGCTCTGACCATGAACTCGTGTCAGTAGTTAATCTCAAGACATGGTGGTGTAGAAATAAAACTGCGGAACATTGGCAAGATGTGATTTAATTAATTTTTGCAAGACCTCCTCAGAAGAATTGTGTGTAAAAGTATTAACTAAATGAATTGAAGGTAATGGCAGATACAATTTCATCTTTCTCAAAGGCATCTGGGCTTAAAGGGTTATTAAAGCTGAATCTGAGATTCTTATTTTAATTTTAAATAGATTTTTAATAATTGTCTTATCAATGAAAGTTTTCCCAAATAGGTTATTATGCTTGAAAGTAAGTACTGCGGGTCAGAAAACTGTTTTTGTCCATCTGCATTTTTTTTACCTTACTAAATCATAAATGGTAACTAAGGATAAGTCTAGTTTTCTCATGCTCGCTTTTGTCTTGTAAAGGTTAGGACCCAGGGTGAAGTCACTCATTCCCCTTAAATGCATAATCAATTCATCCCATGCATGCCTCTAAGACCAAACCTTAATTGTTGAACCATCAACAAGAAAGACAAACATTATTTTTAGTTGCAGTGAAGAAAAATCAATTAAAGTATGCTATGCTTTTTTAGGAATGTGTGGATCACTAGAGGAGAGAAAATGTTCACTTGTAATGCATACACTCTGGGAACAGAGTGGTAGTTATATGGTAGATTGGTAAGGCCAGTAATTGTCATTAAGTTCTGAAATTCAGTTGACCATTACTTGATATCATTGTATATTATCATCCTTTAGATACCAGGTATGCACTGTACAGGCAGTGATAAATTTTTTAATTTCGCTTATGACCTGAGTCAAGTTATTTTTGCGAAAATACTTGTGAATGAGGGATCTTAATGCTAACTAACTTCGCAAAAGCTTCCCTTTCTGCTTCACTGATAAGCATACGGGAGCCAAAGATAACCCAAATGAACTGAAACAGCTCAACAATAACACCATTCCTTCATGCCCATTCCCAGTTGAGGAAGAATCAGCTGCCCTGTTCAGGTCGCTTTTTAGAGAAATACAGCCTTTCCTCAAGTCAGGATGGTTAGGTGGGCATTCTTTCATTCGAAATTTTTATTGCTGGCAAGAAATCAATTTATGGGGTCCATGGAGTGTTACCTCGGTATTCTAGATAATAGAGTGGAGGCCGAACTCACGAATGTATAGGATTGAAATTCAAAAAGGGATTCTGGGTGTAGGTAATTTATTCGGTGGATTTCAACAATTTCTGTAAGAAATATACATATGGCTATTACACTTTATAATAAAGCAAAGCAACAAGAAACCACAGGTATTATTGGAATGGAAATATTTTCTCCTTGTAGTTCCTTAGAATAGGAATGTTCTGTTTTTATATGAGGCAGAAGTCATTGGTTATATGTATTTGCCATATATCTTTTTTTTTAGACCACAAAAAGAATTTAACCAATGCTCACAGCTGACCTGACCATAACCCTACCTTAGCCACTATTTAATCTTTACTCATACTTATCTGGATGACAGTAGTGTAATAGAATTTAGGAATGGTGGCCATGAATTGTGAAGTTGTTTTGGTGGCATTGTAGGGTTATGGGAGGTGAAGTAAATCCAAATAATTAGCTGTGATGTAAATACTCAGAGTGTGAAAAGTGTAGCAGTTGACATTTGCAAGCTGTCCAAGGGAATCATTTTGAATGAGCCTGACACAAGTTTATTAGAAATCATGGAGCTAAAGATTGCAGTGTAACACATCAATGAGACAAGGTGGGACCAAGTCATAATATAACTGGCAAAAACATGTATCTGTATGTATCCGTCCAGCAACCAGTGAATTTAATCCCCAGTAATTTGTACTGGTATACAAAAATTGAATGCAGGCTGAATTCTATGATGGAGTGGAGTGAAGGAAATTTAAGAGCTTTCCAACAGTAGAATAAAGGACAGAGAGTTATTTCAGTCCACATTCGAAGTAACACAGTTTCTGATCGGAAGTTTTAGAAGAAGAAGAACCAGGCGATTGACTATTCTCTTTGAGACTTCGGCGCTTTCCTGCAGTTGATTGCATATTCAAATTCCTCATCCTCTTTTATTCATTTGGCTTATTATCTCAAAGGAACATGTAAATACACTTCCTATCGAGGGTTTTGCAAACTTTCATGACATATTTCCAAGAAGACTGGTCTGGAGGCACGAAAAACGATGATATGATAAATTATCTATTTCTCCTTTTGTTACGTAACATATTTCCCTTTCTGGTCACAATCGTACATGAAAGTAGTTAGTAGGAAACAGTTGGCCCACGTTTTAACGGAAAGAAGGACTTAATGGGAAAAAGTTGCGAGATTACATAGATGTGTGGATGTCTTTGTTACTCATGTCAGGGAAAGATGGCAAAAGAGTGGCAGAAAGCTAAGATTGTTTGTAAAAAAATAATTCTTTCTAATAATTAGCCTTACGTGATGGCAAAGAGACCGCTGCAGAAATAGTAAATATGTAGTTTGAAAGCCATAAGAAACCATTCAAAATAATAAAAGCGTAGGAAACTAAAACAGCGAAAGTTGCAGTGTCGTGCTCTTACACCCCTGATGAAACTCTCACCTTGATCGTGTAAGCCTATTTGACAAAAGCACAATACCTAATATTAAGGCAAGGAGCTAAAATAAGAAATATAAACCTTTACCCCTCATATGAGCAGATTCTTTTGGCCAAGAAAAGTGGCTACCCCTCGGATAGTAGCATTAATGTTACAGAAACGACTGCCAAGGTGGAGCTGCAGGCCTTGCTGGATCAAGCTCCGTAAGATTATCCCTAGTTCAAGAACCTGTGATAGACTCCTTGACAGAGTTTCAGCGTAAAAATCTCACCCTCATGTCCAAGTACGTACTAGACAGAAGCAGTGGACTTTCAAATTAGAAGCAAATGGTTACGAACCCAATATTTACCAACAGTAGCATGATGGCGACAACGATTGTGCCTTTGCAGCTATGTGCATATGTCAACGAGACAAGGCACCAGAAAGTAATTGTGTGGCAAAATCCCAGGCCATCTTCTACTCTGTTCTGGCGTCCTTTAAAGCTTCATTTTACCAAGGAAAATACGGAAAAAGTTTTAGGAGAAAAGGAGTGAGTTGCTCGTGAAAGTACCCATATTTCAAGGATTGTAATTTTCAAACTGTGCAAGAATTCATTACTGTATACAAGGTGCTACCCAAAAGTTCGGGGAATTTGAATGTTGCATGCGAACCATTGGTGGTACGACCTGCTGCCTGTATATGCGGCTAACAGTACTCTTTGTGAATCAGTGTGCCAACATGGTGCGTGTGTGACGGTGAGAGCCTGCATTGTTGAGTTTCGTGCGGTTGTGTAACATTGTGTTTTAGTGTTTTGGCGATTTTCTAAATGGCAGACTTTCAAGAGCAAGGAACCTGCATCAAATTTTGCTTCTGGCTTAAAAAAACTGCTACAGAAACCCATCGCATGCTTGTGAAAGCATTTGGCTAGAGTGCTATGTGTCAAAGTAAAACTTTTTTGTGGTACAAACGATTCAAAGATGGTCAAACGACAGTCGACGACGAAGAGCATTCAGGACGACCGTCATCAAGCACAACACCGGAAAACATCGCAAAAGTGCGAGAGGCTATTGTTGCAGATCGTAAACAAAAAATTCATGATGTTTCTGCAATCGTAGAAATGTCATACGGATTCGTGCAACGCATCTTGTTAGACAATTTGAACATGAGACACATTGCTGCAAAATTCGTTCCAAGACTGTTGAACAGCGACCAGAAAGAAAATCGTGTAGCTGTCTGCAGTGAATTGAAAAATGCAGCAAGAGATGACCCTAACTTCATCTCCAATATCGTAACCGGTGATGAGACATGGGTGTACGGTTATGACCCTGAAACTAAGCAGCAGTCGTCGCAGTGGAAGTCACTGTGGCCAAAAAAAGCACGCCAAGTTCGCAGCAACGTCAAGTCCATGATGATTGTTTTTTTGACATCAAAGGCATTATTCACAAGGAATTTGTTCCTCCTGGTCAAACTGTCAATGGGAAGTTCTATTGTAAAGTTTTAAAGCGGTTAGGTGAAAGCATTAGGCACAAACGTTCTGATCAGTGGGCTAACAACAGCTGGGTTCTGTACCAAGACAACGCACCCGCACACATATCGCTAGTCATTCGAAATTTTTTGGCTTCCAAAAAACAGTTGTGATTCCCCACTCACCCTATTCGCCTGACCTCGCCCCATGCGACTTTTTCCTCTTTCCCAAAATAAAATTTCAATTGAAAGGCCGTCGTTTTAACACAATTGAGGAGATCCAGGAAGAAACGCAGAATGTGCTTGGAACACTTACTGTTGCAGACTTCCAGGGATCGCTGTATCAATGCCCAAGAGGACTATTTCGAAGGAGACAGTGGAAATTAGAAGTTATGGTAAGCTATTTTAATTTTATGGTATAATTCCCCTAACTTTTGGGTAGCACCTTGTATGTCCTGGTGCCCTGGTATGATATGCCATCAAGGGTGCATAAAATATTGGTGCATGGTGCTACTATTATTTCGGCTCTTCCACTACCAAGAGGATATTTTTCTGAGGAGGCTCAGGAATCACACAATAAAGACTTGAAGAGATATCATGAGTATAACACAAGGAAAATATCAGGAGCTGCAAAGAATGAAGATATGGTGCATGTGATACTGCTATCGTCTGACCTCTTTATATTGTCCCTGAGTTACATAAGAAGAAGAGGGAATGTTTCATCTGAAGTGCTCTGTTTGTTAATGTCACCCAGAAACTTACATCTTCCAAAGAAAATGATGGTTCTGACTCGTCAATCTGGTCATCATCATAACATTCCATAAAAAGCTGGTGTAGCCTGATTTCATTAAGTGTTGCAGCATAGTATCTTGCAGCAATGATATAAGTTTCATTGGATTTTTAGTGTTACCTTTTGGTTTTTAATTCAGAATATTTTATTTAATTGTTAGTTGCTGTCGTGCTGTTGATGTATCCTTTTTATAAATACTGTGTTTCCAAGAAAGGCCCAGTAGGATTGTAGGTTATTAGAAGGATACGTCAATCATACATTTATTGTTGTTTAAAAAAACATCAAATTTTATCTTAGTTTTCTACATTTGTACTCCAAGTAGCTTATGTAGCAATGGGTAAAATATTTAGCATTTCTATATAAATCTATTTTTTGTGCCAAAATTGTACCCTCAGTGTCTGCCCGCAAAAACGAATATTTTGCATTCTAGTGTAGAAGTTATGGAGTCAATAATTTCATGTCAAATTGCCGCCTAACTCTCAATTTTTAAGTTATTATATTTCTTGGTTCTATCCTTACTAAGGATATATTAAAATAGTGGAGTGAAAGTTCTAACTATCCACTTAACAAATTTTGTCCGGCAAACGGGGTCCCTCCGACCACTGTGCATTGGGTGAACGATATACAGAAACAACAATGTTTTTAGAAACTAAAATTTCAATAGCCACCGCCTCAAGATGTAATTCCAAACAGTAAGGGTTCAAGTCCAGGTTTTTGAACCTAAGGCTAATCAATTGGTAAGTGTTCAGTGCACTGACTCCCTGTTGCTCCTTGCCAGTTGTTGTAAATCACAGGATATTTCAAAGCTTGAAAATGTAAGTATTGGGATTGAATTGCATTACAAGGATACAAAAATTGTTTGGGCATCTAAAAACTATCATTTATCAAGGGAAATAGTAAATAACAGGGGCATCAAAGCAAGATTTTAGTAACTAGGAATTTCAGATAGCACAAATGCATTAGGCAGATTATAATAAAATGAAACGAGCTGCAGGGATAAAGATGAAGGTTATACTTACTGCATCCTCGAACAGTTGCCATCAGTGAGAAATTTTGGAGCAACCAAATGAGCCAGCCCCCTTTCATTTTTACACTCTCATTAACCAAACAATAGCCTGGGACCTAACCCTCCCCTCAGAAAAAATCCTTTTGTAGGCCAAAATTTTCCTTCCATGCATCTTCCCCCTGGCCAGCTGTTGGGAGGAAGGCCCACGATCTGTTCCGTAGATTTATTGCTTTCCTGCAAAGGAGGTATGGTTCTCCCTCTTTTTCACATCAATGTGAACTTGGAACTTAAAAATTTTTCAGCTCTGTGGTGGTGAGATTATTTTAGCAGGACTGTGTGTGTGTGTTTTGATGTTATGAACTATTCTTAATGGGATGGTGTGTTTCAGAATTAAGCTCTAAGTTATCATGTCCAGCTGAGCTGGTCCTGGAGTTTTTGGACAGCTGTGTTTTGAAAAAATGTTTGTTGTAGAGTTCATGCCTTTTCATCAAGTTGTACTTATTCTAAATCATCACCATGATAAGCAATACCTTGGTTGCATGACTGGTCCTGATAATAATCATTTGGTCTATTTATTGGTTTTAATTTAATGGAAGCATGAGCCAGGGAAAACTAAGTTTTATGAATGAGTTAGCTTTTAAAAAGCTAGCTTGGGTAATTTTAAAAGAAGCTTTAAGTGTTCTAGTCAATGATTTTGTAGTTCTCTAACTAGAAAAATTATGGTATTGCTGCTAAGAATGGAGCAATGAAAGATTTTATCTCTTTGATCTGCAGGTTTCAGAGAGCGGGGAATGGAAAGAGGAGGACCGGAGAGGGGAGGAGGTGGCCGCCGTGATTTTGGGGCTGGCTTTTGGGATAGAGATAGAGAAGGTGGAGGTTTTCGCGAAGGTGGTGGGTTCAGAGAGGGCAGTGGGTTCCGTGACCGGGAGGGTGGCGGATTCCGTGACCGGGAAGGTGGTGGTTTCCGAGAAAGAGATGGGGGTGGTTTCAGAGAAAGAGATGGAGGTGGCTTTCGTGATCGAGACGGAGGGGGTTTTAGGGAGAGGGATGGTGGTGGCTTCCAAGAGCGTTGGGGAGGAGACCGTGAGATGAGACGTGAGGGTGGAGACCGAGAGATGATGAGACGTGAAGGTGGGGACCGAGAGATGATGAGGCGGGAGGGGGGGGACCGTGAGATGGTGAGACGCGAGGGTGGGGACCGTGAGATGATGAGACGAGAGGGGGCAGAACCGGCTCGCCGAGAGATGGGATTCCCACGAAGAGGAGCAGATGAAAAGGATGATGGTGGTGCTGAAAGGGGTATGTCTATGTAAATCCCAGAGGTAGAATAATGTAACATTAAACTGTTATCAGTGTTCATAAAAATGCCTATAAAAGAAAGCAAGTTTATCCCATTGTATTTTTAAAATTAATATTATCATTAAATAAATATAACTAACCTTTACCCGGTCACAGCCTTGAAATAATCTTCTCCCTCCTATCTTTAAATTTATCTCTACACTGCCCAAGAGATTAATGTACATGATTTTATATGTTCTTTTACCTTAGTGTGTTCCACGCTACTCTGGATTCTTAGCTTATGGAGAGAGAAACAGAGAATTTCTTTGCATGCACACAAAAGAAAACATTCATTCAATTTCAACACAATATAAAAAGAGATCCATGCACTAATTTTGGTGTTTCAAAATTTGATATTTCGCCAAAAGGTTATTGGGCCCAATGTACACTCACACATGTTTTTATGTATGTCCCAAGGTCAATTCAGCAATTAGTTTAACATGTATTTATATTGTCCCCAATCAACAGACATTTTGTCCACATCCTCCTCCCCAGTTTTCTTCTCGATCATGTCACATCTGGAGTTACTCCTTACTTGGGCCTTTTTCGAAAATTTTATATTGTTCTTTGAGCATTGCTTTCCTAAAAAGTTAATTTTTAGAACTAAGGGCAAAAAGCCAGGTAATAAGTGGTTCACACAAGAACTATTACAACCACGATCTGAAGTAATTCAGTTGCACTACCAATACAATCACTCTGGCAGCACGGAGGATAAAAATGTCTGGCTTCTTCGTAAGGAGTAAATTAATAAATTAAACAACTCTAAAATTATGGCTAATGGCACCATCATAGAAGATGCTGAAAACAAAGTCCAGGCAGCTTGGAAAATCATCAATCATGAAGTTGGGTCTTCTCTTAATTCAGAACTCCCTTTCAATTTTGATAGCCTAAATAAGTACTTCATTGACTCAATCAATCATATCATATCTGGTATCAACAGCCCATCTGCTACAGCTACTGACCTTCTCAGTAAACTTGATGTAGCAGCTCCCACTTTCAAATGGTGCTGGGTTACTCCCCGTGACATTTATGAAATCATCAACAGTCTCAAAAGATCTAATTGTACTGACATTTATGGACTATCCTCCAATCTAATCAAAGAATTAGCAGATGTTCTCAGTGAACCCCTTGCCAAAATATGCAACTCCTGTCTTCAGTCAGGTTCCTTCCCAATAGCATTAAAAGTCTCAAAAATAATTCAAATCCATAAAAAGGTGACAGAACTTAACCCACCAACTACCGCCCAATTTCCATTGTACCTGTTTTTGGTAAAATAATTGAGAAGGTCATTAAAATTCAGCTTTATAATCACTTTCAAATTAACTACCTATTTTCACCTTCCCAATCTGGCTTTTGTAAAGATCACACTATATCTTCTGCTGTTAAGCATGTTGTTGATAAATTACTGGATGCTTTTGAAAAAGGATCTTCCCTCACACTGACAGCCTGTGACTTGTCTCAAGCATTTTATTGTGTTTCACACACACTTCTTCAAAAGCTGCAATATTATGGTATCAAAAATACTGAACTGAAACTCTTGGACTCCTACCTCTCCAACGTTACATAGTGTGTCCTAATAAATAATACATTTCATCACCCCTGAAAATTAAGCATGGTGTTCCCCAAGGTTGAGTATTTGGCCTACTTCTGTTTTTAATTCTAATAAATGATCTTCCACACCATGTACCTTGTGTTTCAGTATTATACACTGATGACACTACTTTTATACATGATCCAATTGACCCTACTAGCAACAACCTTAACCAATCTGACACTATCCTCTCAGTGGCTCAAGAGTGGTTCTCGGCTAATGAGCTCTCCCTGAACAAGGAAAAAACACAGCAGCTGGCATTCTTCTTAAGTCCAGCCTTAAATCACACTGAAAAGTTAAAGCTACTAGGCTTTGAGCTTGACTGCAGGCTGCAATGGAATAGTCACACATCCTCCACTGGTGATAAACTTTCAAAAGCCATTTATATGCTAAGGAAATTGAGAATGCTAATTCCCACTGACTATCTGCGAGCTGTTTATTTTGCTTTTTTCACTGTCATTTAAACTATGGCATTGAGATATGGGGTCATTCCTCCACAACAAAAGACTTGTTTATTATACAGAAAAGAGCTGTGAGGATCATTTGCAGTTCCCGCTCAAGAGAACATTGTTAGCCTCTCTTTAAGAAGCTTGGTATCATGACATTGTATGGCCAATATATATTTAAATGTCTGTGTGATGTTAAGGAAAACGTCCATGTTCATAAAAACTGGTGCTAATGTCCATCACCATGTCCATGTCCATGCACAATACCAGGAGTAAAAATAATTTGGCTTTGCCTCACTGTAGACTTACAACTACCTCAAAATCATTTGATTCAGTGAAACTATGCCTTTTCAATCATTTACCCCAGGAGGCTAGAGATGTGGCCTTACCAAGGTTTAAATGGGCCACTCATGGCTTGTGAACAAAGCATTCTACTCTTTAAATGAATTTTTGAAGTGCAAAAGCTTGAATATCTGTATGTAACTTGGTATTATTTATTAATTTTTTTTTCATTTTTCGATTTTTTTGTGACGAATACTATTGCACTATTGTGTTTAATGTCAAATAAAATATTTTTATTATTATTATAATTTCCTTCCCATTGTACTTCCTCAGGCTGCTCCTCCTCGTATTCCCCGAATATCCGGCAAACCTCCTTTTCCGCTTGTATCCTACCTTCTACGCGACCTCCGTTCGTTGATAAGAAACATCCAATTACAATCTTTTTTTTGTCCATGCCACTTTTTGTGTGCTCACTACGGGATACCACGTATGACTCCCCCACCAGTTTGTTTTTCATTGTTTCTTATCACATCCCTAGTAATGGCTCCTGAAGTTGCCTCGTCTAGTTTGACCTTGGGGACATATTTGTACCGTTAAATAAGTAATGGGTACATTTCATTTTTCTGGCAAAAGGAGTTTTATGAGACCAAAATTTAATCCAATGGTACTAGTTTTTGTGAATATAGTTGAATTGATCATCATTGTTGGAAGGTTTCATTGCACAAAAGCATCCTCGAGCTATGGTCTACTAATTTTTGTTGTCAGCCTTGATTTTGATATATGTATATTAATGTGAAACCAGATTACATATATGTATCATGTTTTTCATTATGAATAAATGCTAATTTATTCTTAGCCAATGCTGCTCTTAGAATTATATCTTTCTTTTGGATCATGGACAAAAGGCAAATTTGTTGAGTATGTGGTAATTTTAGATGCTGGGAGAGCAAGGCCAAAGCTCAATTTGGCCCCGCGAACAAAGCCGCCTGAGGAGAAGAAGCCTGATGCTGCTCCAGTTGTTTCTTCATCATCCATTTTTGGTGGTGCCAAGCCTGTGGACACTGCTGCCAGGGAGATGGAAATTGAAAAGAGACTAGCCAGGGAACGTGGAACTAGTGATGGCATTGCAACTGCACCCAGCCGTAATCCTGACTCAAGGTTAGCCTGAAATGAATTTGAAAATTTCTTCTTCTACGGTTTACAATAGTTGATCGGTTATAATTGTGTTGATAAGGCTATAATCAATACCTAAAAATTCTTGATACCATTATGTTGTACAGAAGATACCCGCTTTAAGATGGATTCACTTAAGCACCAGCTTAAAGATGGATTCTTTTTGCAATCTAATTGCTAGGAATTTTAAAAGGCAGCTGATTTTCTGAACTTACTTGATATATTCTATTTTAGTGGTGTCATGCACCATTGTATGTTAAACATTCTAAACCACATTTGTTAATGGGCACCATTTTTTAACATATCAGCATTTACATATTTCACGTTATGTATAAAAGTGAGCCCTTTGTTTGGGTGTGGTTAATTTCTTTATTTGTCTTAAAATTGTGCTATGATACAAATAAGAGGTGTACCCTTGACCTCTTCTTCCCCCTTTTGTTGTTCCATCGCTGGTCCTGTGTTATGGTAAACAATTCCTTTGAATATCAGTGCTTTACCTATAATGCATCAGTGAAATTTCATTATTTGTGTATTGTATCTGTGCTGATGAAGTAGGAAGCCTAATTAGGTTGTGGTAAGAAGTGAATCTGTTGTGTAGTGGTTGTGGCCTTGGTTTCAGTGCCATTATCCCTCAAAGTCTTTCATGCATAATGTGATAGAACATTACTATTCCTATAATATAATTTTTTTTTTTTTTATCAATCACTCATTCAATTTTCTTTTCCAAAACATTTTGTTGACTAAAATTGATGTGTGCTGGTTATGTAAAATAAAAATGCTCCATCAATGTGTGGAACATTTAGTGGTGAATATGATTTTCAGTTGGGCTATGCATTCCAATTTCATATACCTACTGTTAATATTTGCCCATAATTGAGAGAATAAATTTGTGATTGCTGCTTGTTACCCTCATTAGAAGTAACCTGACAAATTGGCAAAAATTGCTTAACATTTTTAAACTTCAAGACACCAAAGTGGCTGAGTCGCACTTCACGACTACAGCTCCGAGTCTGATTCTTCTACCCCATGCTAGAGCCAACGTAGTCATGTCTCGTCTGTGGCAATTAGTAGTTGCCCCTCCGGAGTTCCGAGTCTCCTATCTTTGTGTTTATCCAGCCCACAACTGAAGTAAACAAGTCATGGTCACCTTAAAAACATCTTTTAATACCGTAATTCTTTAAAAGTATTGATGTGGTTAGGATTCGAGGATTCAATTGAGTCTTATCAAATCCATGATTTATATTGATTCCGGTTGTGTGGGTGGTATACTTGCTAAGTTGCTGTAAACTCTTTATCATCTGTCGTAAATTTGTTGGAAATCTCACCTTGAAATTTATCGTTTCGATGCTATTGTACTTCTCAAATGTGGTTCTTCGCGTGAATGTTCTTTTTGTCTTAAAATATGAATATTAGCAGAAATTTAAATAATTGTCGTATCAAGTTTCATTTAAAAATCACCCCATGGTGCATGCGCAACTCTGCCTTTATAACATTCCATGGCATTTTGTATGCCAATGTATGAGTGCCACGTCATTATGCTTGATGTTTCTATTACAGTAGAAACTCGAAATTATGAAATTTTGCTTTAACGAAGCAAAATCTTTGGTCCCGACCAAAGGGGTATCTAAATACATTAACCAGTACGCGATATTACAAAATAATGAAGTTTTGAAATTACGAATGATGATGGGTCACAACAGTGTTTATTAGGCGCTCCTTGTCAGAATTTAGATGTTGATCAGCGTTGCTGAATACGTTATGCACTGAATGTCACTTATATGAACTATAATATGAGTTTCAATGCTGCAATTTGAAGGACGACTTTTAATCAAAGGCATAGCAGTTCATAAAATATGACAACAATCAGACCAAAATGCATTCAACGTTGTTACAATGAGTCTAGAGTTATCCAGGTTGTTGGTTAAAAATGAAAGAAAGCTATAGTTACTGTTGTACACTCTCTGAATCATGCATCCTTCATGATTTCTGAATAATATTCAACTGAAAAAAAATAAGCCGCCCATGAACCACGAACGCATGCCAAAATTCTTAACCCCCAAGGCCAATGCACCTTCTGCAGGAGAAAGAGAAATGTAAAGTATTTGACTGAGACGAAATAGTATGATGGCAATTTTCTCGTGAACCTGGGACTAAGGGGCAGAAGGCCATGACACATTTCTGGCATTTTTAATCTAGTTTCAGATAAAAATTGTTTCGTCTGCATCCTTAACATCTGTTATGCGATGTCTCCTTGTTAGCTTAATATAGGTACATATATTATGCCTGACACGGAGTATATGATCTTTTCATAAGGAAAATATGTTTGTCTAATTTCTATATCCAGTGTAAATGATCACGTAAATTGCACACTTCCTTGGTGTATGTATAAATCAATATTATTGGTATTGTAATACATCGCTCATGCCAGAGTTACGAGTTCTCTGGTTAACAAATGACATAGAAAAATGCGCTATGAAGCTTAATAGGCATAGTCCGAACTGCAAGAAAATTTGCAAAGGCGCTTGATTGCCTAATCTCTCACTCATTGAAAGAAATGAAACGTTAGTTGTTTACATGTTTATTTCCTCGGGGCATGGATGGAGGTTGATTCTTCCAATTTTCAGAATTTCCACCGTGAAAAGATGGAATGACAGGGCAGAAGTCATGAAAATCGGAATTATCCAGCTACGACAAGTTATTTGTGTTCAACTTTATAAACTCTGTTGGCATGAATATAAATTTAAATACATACATGCATACCAATCATGCCGTTCCCTTCCGGGGTGGGCTCAGTCACAAAGTGTCACTCATAAATACATATTTGTACACCTAACTCTGTTTCAATAATTTCCTCCATACTGACCTATCCTTGCTAACCTCTTTTGCCTCGTAACCTAACTTCCTTTACCCCCATACACTGCTTCATACATGCCCTCCTGTTTTTAAGACTCCTAATATTCCTCCTCCCAAGAATTTCCTCAACCACATTCAACCATAACTTTCTTGGCCTACCTCTACCTCTTGCACCATTCATTTCACCCTTATTATATCTGTTTTGTTATTTGACTCTCATCCATTCTCTCAACATGGCCAAACCAACGAAGCACACTCATTTCATATAAACCAATAAAGCTCACTCCTTTCATATAAACCAACTAAGCACACTCCTTTCATATATATTTAAATTGACTTTCATAAAGTATAACTTTGTAAAACATGTGAGTACATCATGATTTAAGGAAATTAAAAAAAAAAGTTTTATCGCAATGCTCTTGAAAGATATTCGTTCATACAAAATTCGATATTACAAAGTGCCAATTTTTCCGCTCGCATCGACTCCGGAATTTCGAGTTTCTACTGTATTTGTTCAACCGGAAAACCGAAATTTTATTTTTCGTTTTTGAAAATTGAAGTTTTGAGCTCCACAAAAATATACACCTAGCGTATTACGTGTTATAAAACACATTTTTTTACACCATAAAATTTTCTGGAAATAGTTTTTGTTGCTACATTGTGCTGATTTTAGCTCTGCAGATCATTATGCCTGCCATTTTTAGTATTTGTTCAACCGACTGACTGAAAATATATCATTTTGTTCATGAAAAATGAAGCTTTGAGGTGCAGAATAGTGTGCCCCTTGCATTGACCTTTTCATGACTTGTCACTGTTATTTCATAGCAAAATTCTCTTGAAACTGTTTTTGTTGCTTCATCGTGCCATGATTTAGTCCCGCAAATGTTCAGAAACTTAAGCTGGCCTTTTTTTTTAAGGATTGGGTGAGGAGTTATTAGATTCTAAACAACCATTTAATATGGGTAAAATTAAAATTCACTAAGATACCAAAATAGATAATCAAATGGCCAAGTGTTGAAAGGAAAGAGAGGTAGTGCTCTCCTAGTCACCAAAAGGTATTACATTCCAGATATTATCATCAGGTCGACATTGACTGGAGCCAGGTTTTGAGACCTTTTGTGCCATTTTGTGGTATATTCTGATAGCATATTAAACAGTTGCATCTTCAAATCCTCTAATGCACGCATAAAATTTCAATTTTGGCCAGTAGAAATACAATAAAAGTCTGCAATTGTTCAAAATATGCATGAAAAGATATTGATAAGTCTTTTTGGAAAATAAATTAGAATTTGTAAAATAAATTCAGTTGTGTTCACTTAACTATCTGTCTTTATTCCTAACAGAGGAAGTGATAAACTTTATTGTGAAACATAAATTTGTTCCATGTTATTGTTTTTTCAAAGCTAAATAATTAGATTTTGGATTTAAGAAAACCATGAAACAACTCATGGGGTCATAAATTTACGAGAAAATGTAAGAATGGATTTGATTTTTTTTAAAATGTTTTTATTTACTTACCTGTCAGTAATGATAGGTGTAGATTATCTTCATTACATTCCACAAGAACTTCCTCTCCGACTCTAAATGTTTAACTACAGTTTATTTCAGTCAGATCTTACAAATAGTAAAAAGGCAACAATCGTCACGTTTTACATAAAGAATATTAAACAACTTGTCGTTATGTTTAAAAAGGCATTTGAGGTACTGGAAGCAACAAGTTCAATATATGAAATGTTAAATTGCAATCTCAACACCGGTCCTCAATTTAATGATTTTGGATTTGACATAACTCAAAAATTAATTCAACTTAAACTCAAACTTTCTTTCCCAGAAATGATTAAACTTGTGGCAACAATTCAAAAGAAAATTAAAGTAAACCCAATGAGCTTCTCATTGCGATGAACCTGTGAGCTGGTAGGCCTTTGGTGAAGACATCTGCGACTTGATCTTCTGAACATGGAAGTTCAGCATTTATAATTCTTCTATTCTAGAGCTGACAAGCAAAGTTAGACTTTACATTGACATGCCTCAGTCTACGATGTTCCCACTTCTGCAGTAGTCTAGTACAGGTATTGGTAACTTAGGTGGAACTCTGAAATCGTCCATTAAGTATTTCAACCAGAGTAACTCAGCAGCAGCTGTTGCAAGTGCTACATACTCTGATTCTCTAGATGACAGAGTAACACTAGTCTATTTCTTCGTAGCCCAACAGACTGTGTTTCAAAAAACTTGTAGAAGGTAGCCCGAGGTAGATCTTGAATCTTCCATATTTTCCAATTTGAATCACCATAAGCCAGAAGGACGTCGTGATTCCTCTTCCGATAACACAGCTTCAGCTCGATAGTTCCTTTGATGTATCTCAGAACTCTCTTTAAACAGATCCAGAGTTCTTCTGATGGATTACTTTGATATCTGCTCTAAAAGTTGACTACAGCACTCAAATCTGGCCTTGTTCCTATCATTGCGTACATCAAGCATCCAATTAATTCTCTACATGGCTTATCCATCTTCTTATTTGCCTTGATTTGCAGCTTAACTTCCATGGGTGCCTTGACCGGGTTGCAGTCCTGCATGTTTAATCATCTTAACAAACTCTTCATATAAGATGATTGACTTAGATACATTTCTCCTTCCTTCCTTGAAATCTCGATTCCCAAAAATATTTGTGGTTCTCCCAATTCCTTGATTTCTAATCTTAGCTTCAGTTTGAATTTCAATTCCTCAGTTTTATCTTTATTATTACCTGCTATCATAATGTCATCAACATAGAGCACAAGGTAAATGACAACACCTTTTAATATCAGAATGTAAAGGCATTTATCTGCTTCCGACTGAGTGAAGCCTGTAGAAATAAGAAATGAGTGAATAGATTGATTCCATGCTAGTGGTGCCTGCTTCAGGCCATAGAGAGCCTTCTGCAACTTGCAAACCATACCAGGCATGCCTTCCACTCCTTCAGGAATAAACATGCATATCTCCTCCTTGAGCTCTCCATACAGAAAGGCGTTAGCGACATCCGTTTGTTCCAGAATCAGTCCAAGTTCGTTTGCCATAGCCAGCAGCACCCTCATCATTGCAAGACAAGCCACGGGTCATATGTTTCCTCATAGTCATATCCTTTCCTCTGAGAGCATCCTTTAATTACAACTCTAGCCTTGTACTTTTCAATATTTCCATCCTTGTCCCTCTTCAACTTGAAGACCCATTTACTAGCAATGGCCTTTCTCCCAGGGGGTAGATTGGTGTAAATCCAAGTTTTGTTTTCCTTTATAGAATTAAGTTCTTCCTTTACAGCTTGATATCATAGTTCCTTATCTTCACGTGTAGCAATATCCTTGTAGCTTTCCAGTACATCATCTACAAAAGATTCAGCTCTCAGCGCAAGAACAGCATAATCCTGTAAATATTTTGGTGTCTTCCTCTTCCTGGTAGAGCGTCATAAAGTTTCCTTTCCAGTTTTATTTTCTTGAATCTCACTGTCAAGTTCCTCTTCATCACTATTCAGTTCCGGTATAGGAAATCTAACTTGATCCCCATCATTTGATTTGAAGTTTTCATCTGTGAGTTCTTCCTTGATGTCACTTTATCGTTCCTTTCCTGGTTCCTCTCCATGTTCCAGGATTCAGTCCTGACTTGGTGTATTTTTAAAGTCAAATCTTCCTTCATAGAACACAACGTTTTCCCTGTGACAATTTTTCCTTCTTCCGTACACCAGAGCCTGTAGCCATTGGAACAGTAACCAGTGAAATAACACTTCAAGGACTTGCATTCAAACTTCCCTGTTCTCAATTCTTTTGGTACCAGCAGACACAGCCACAGCTAAATATGCAACACAGCCAAATACTCCCAACTTACTCAGATCAGGTTTTCTGTTGTACCACAAAGCCGCGGGAACGTTTCCTTCCAAAGCCGATGTAAGACTTCGATTAGTCAGGTACAAGGCAGTGCGACCGGCTTCCGACCAGAATGTTTTATTTAATTTACTTTGAAGAATCAAACAACGTGCCTTTTCAATAAGAGTTCTGTTCTACCATTCCGAGACACCATTCTGTTGAGGGGTATATCTCATTGTGAACTCAAACTGTATTCCTTGTTCTTCAAAAAATTCCTTCAACTCGTTCAACAAGTATTCACGACCATTGTCACAGCGAAATCTACTTATCTTCAAGTTGAAATGAGCCGTAGCCATGGCGTGAAACATCTTTGTGTAGCAAGTGACTTCTGATTTTGATTCCAGTGCGTAGGCTGTTGTGAAGTGAGTGAAGTCATCAATAAACGTGAGGACATATCTATTCCTGTCGAACGATTCCAGTGTGATTGGTCCACATACATCACTGTGGATTAGCTCAAGAGGTCTGGTGGCACATTTCCTGGTGTGGTTGTATGGCAATTGTGGTTGTTTCCCCTCGACACAATTGGTACACCTTTCCGAGGATATAGTTGAAACATCCAATTCCATTCCGTCAACCTGTGATCGGAGACCTTAAATACTCTCGTAGCTTAAATGGCCAAGCATGTTATGCCACAACTTCTTTTTATCTTCAGTCGAAGCAGCTGACAAAGCTTTGTGTTGCCAAAAGTTCAAAACATATAATTGAGATTCATTCTGACTCGCAACAGCAATAGTTTCTTTTCCCTTTATAATTAAACCTTGAGAATGTTCAAAGATAATTCGAAAACCATTCATTTCCAATTTACTGACTGGAATCAAATTGTAATAAGTTCAGGCACAGATAAAACATCTTTGTTATCTCAACTTCCTTTCCTTTTACAACACTGATGACTTTAATTTCCCCGTTATATTTAGCCTCAAGATAAATACCTGATTTTGCTACTTTAATTTTAAAGGGTGTTCCAGTTTATTTACATTACTGAGAGGTATTTTACTGTTGATCAGATGTTCTGTTGCCCCAGAATCCAAGAACCAGTTAATTTCTTCAATTGAACGATCTTTACATGATGTTCCAAAGCAAAAACCATCTTCCTCTTTGACGTTAGTCAGGTTCGCTGAGTTATTGTTTCCTGGATTATTCGGTAGTTTAACTCTGAAGTTAATCCTCTTGTGGCCGGGTTTTCCACATCAATGATAAGTAAAGCGAAAAGAATTCCCTGGACTTCCTTGGTGTTTCGTTTTACCAGTGTGTGATGAAGTTTTTTCTTTTCCTGGATAATGTTGAGCCTGATAAACAGCAGGAGGCAGTGCATTTGTCTTAGTTTTCCCGACGACTTCCTTCTGCTTCGACTCTTCATCCATCAATCTGTTCTTCATAAAGCTCAGTGTCAGATCCTTCATCGAAAGCGTCTCAATAGCAGTGACGACTATGTCGTATTCAGAGGGCTTCGTCAAAAATAGGTGGCACACAATGTTGGATTCCTCGACTGTAGCTCCAGTGAATGTAAATCTTTAATCATTTTATCAAACTTTAGGAAGTGATTAACTAACAAATCATTTGTTTCATTAAATTTCATAGTTAATAACTGTTTTCTCAGAAGAAGCTGACGAGTAATTCCTTTCCTTTCGTTACACAGAGATGTCCATAAATCAAAAGAGGTTAACTTATTTTTTGCGTATTCCAAATGACTCAGCAATACGTTGAATAAGAACAGATTTACATTTCCAATCTTGTTTCTCTCACTGAGTCAATTGTGCTTCCATAGCGGTTCATGCTGAATCCTTCTCACCGTCAACAAATTGTACTCAACAGATATAAGATTCATCCACAAAAGATAATAATTCCAGCTCTTCCAAAAGTGTTTCCATCCTGAATTTCCCACTACTGAAATCCGTTCAATCGAACAATGGGATACAATATTTTTCCACTTCTGTCGTCAACTTTAAATTTCCGGGGTTCTGTTTCTGTTTTAAAACAAACCTGGGCCCATAACCTATAGATTGTCATGTCCTTAACATTTTAAAAGAACTTCCTCACCGACTCTAAATGTATAACTTCAGTTTATTCCAGTCAGATAAGACTTATAGCAAAAAGGCAACAATCGTCATGTTTTACATAATGAATATTAAACAACTTGTTGTTATGTTTAAAAAGGCATTTGAAGTACTGGAAGCAACAAGTTCAAAATATAAATTGTTAAATTGCAATCTTAACAATAAGGAACTGGGAAATACAATCAAGTAAAAGCAGGATTTGAATTTGAGATTCGATAAAAGTAGGAATTTCAAATGCTGTATTAAAATTCAATAAATTTTGGATTCTACCCATCAATATTTTTAATCATTAAATTAAATTTTGTAGTAAAAATTGAGGTTTTTCTGAATGCATTTTCATTATACTAAGGAAAGGTGCTCTTCGTCAAAAAGTTCTAAGAGCGAAAATATAGTGTTTCACAGCTTTTAGAGGGATTAAGGAGGGAGACATTGGAGATTCGGAGGCTACATGCTAGGCTCAGTTTGCTTGGGAAATTCAAAACTGGTATGTTTCAGAGTGACACAGAGTATATTATGATGATGCCACACTACATCTCAAGGTCTGACAAAGCGATTAAATGAGAGAGACAAACATATAGGTACAAAAACTAGTTTTTGTGTCCTGTGCCACATGCTTTCGCAGTGGCTCGCCAGGTAATATGTAGATGTAGATCATTCAATAATGTTAATTGCTACCGGATTAAGTGGAGAATATGACTTATTGAAGTGTGTTTTAATTTTATATCACTTGCACAGGCCAAGGAGTGGTAATGAGGATGGAGAGGAGGAGAGGCCTCGCAAGGAAAATGTGTGGGTCCGGCGTACTCAGAGGGCTCCTGAAGATAATCAGGTATGTGTACTAACTAGGTGAAGTAAATTTTTTTTGTTACTAACTAGGTGAATTGTTTTAAAAGTCTTTTAGTCTCCCTGATATAAGTTAGCTGTAATGATATCTGCCAGACTAGTTGCAGGGAATATGAAAGTCCTTATTTTTATATTCTTGTTTGCACAGTCAGACTAAATTATTAATTTTCTTGAGCATTCTACATTTAGTCAACAGTATGGGCCTTGTGGAAAATACTGTTGCCAATGAACTCACCCATTGTGCTAACCTCCTGTCTGCATAGGCCACCACTTTGAACATCGATCAAAGTTTAATATTTTCTTATGAAAGTAGAAATTGTTGAAATGTGCTTGCAGTTATGGTTCTTTCTTAATTAAATAATCACACTCGATGCCAAAGATTTTATTAAACAGAACTAGCATGTTGATGCAGATGACACACCTAAACACTCTAATAAACAGATGTAACTATGTCAACAATAGATGATAAATAAATAATATGAATAAATATTAATAACAAATAATTAATGGCAAATAATAAAATCTATTAATAACATCTAATAATTTGAGTAATTGCTTTTTCCAACACTCCTCCTCAATTACTCCATATTTTTGGATTAACTTATCAATTTCCTTTCATTTACAATTCACGATTTCACACATGCCTAACTCTTCTCTGTGACGTTTAAATCATTCATAGGGCAATCCTTTGGTAAATATGTCAGCAGTTTGGCACTCAGAAGGAATGTATTGAACTGACAGTATTTTCTGTCTGACTAAATCCCTTACAAAATTATATTTTATATCAACATGCTTAAGACGTTTCTGATCCCAGTTTGTTAATGAAAATATACAAGACTGATTGTCTTCAAATATAATGACAGGTTCATTAATCTCAATGTTAATTTCTTGCAACAATTGGTTCAACCAAAGAAATTCAGCTGATGCTGATGCAAGAGCAATAAATTCTGCTTCTGTAGAAGACAGAGCAATAGATTTTTGCTTTCTGTATGACCAAATCACTGAGTCTCCATGAATTTTGAAAAGATAGACAGAAACTGATTTTCTGTCTGCACTATTGGCATGATCTGCATCTGCAAATCCGAGTAAGATTGTTTTATGTCTCCCTTTAAACCCAAGTCCCCATTTTTTAGTCCCAAGGAGATATCTTAACACTCTTCTTAGGCCTTCCCACATTGCTTTTATTGGTTTGCTTTGATATTGGCTAAACAAATTAACTGCTGCACAGAGATCAGGTCGAGTAGCTAAACAGGCGTACATTAAACAACCAATAAGTTCTCGATATGGTTTATTTCGAATAGTTTCCGTTGAAAATCTTGAAATGTCCTAGGTGCCAGTGGTGTTAATTTTGGTTTTGTCATATCCATTTTAAATCTTTTGATTACCTTATCAATGTAATCTGATTGACTAAGGAACATAGAATCACCCCGTCTTTCCACCTTAATTCCAAAAAAATGATTAAGATCACCAAGATCTCTCATCTTGAATTTATTCATTAAAGCTTCCTTTGTGGAATTTAAATCATTTAAACAATTACTTGCAATTATGAAATTATCAACATGTAACAACAAGTACATAGAAATATCTTTTTCAGTTTTTAAATACAAGCACTCATCTTATTGGTCCGGTTTGAAACCTAATCCTTTGATAAAATCATCAAATTTTGCAGACCACTCCATGGGAGCCTGCTTTAAACCATACAAAGTTTTGTCAAGTTTACATACCAAACCATCATCAACTTTTAGACCATCAGGAGGAATCATATAGATCTCCTCTCTCAGGGTACCATTAAGAAATGCATTTTTAACATCAAGTTGATGGATGAACCAGTTTTTATAATTACAAATGCTCATTACAGTTCTAAGTGTTGCTAACTTAGCCACTGGTGCATAAGTTTCTGAATAATCCTGACCAGCTTTTTGTGCACATCCTTTGGCCACTAATCGTGCTTTGTATCTTTCTACTTCTCCTGTGGTATTACTCTTAACAGAAAATACCCACTTACTCTTAATTGCTTTTCTTCCTGCTGGTAATTTTGTCAGTTCCCATGTTTTATTGTCATCTAATGCCTTCATCTCCTCCTTAACTGTGGCATACCACTCCTTATCTGGTCTTTCTCCTATTTCATTAAAGGTATCTGGAACTCCTTCACAGTATGCTACTGCATTCATGACAGTCTTGCTAAAATTTTGTTTTTCAGTCATACCTAACTCATTACTTTGAGGTAACTGAGCAAATCAGGCAAATTCTATTATCTCCATATCTTCCTCCAACAGGAATTCCTTGTATACAGGGACAGCGGTAATTCCATAGTCTCTTAAATACTTTGATTTCTGTCTTATTCTATTGCTCCTCCTTACACCCTGATTCTGTCTATTATCTTTCTCATCAGAATCCTTCTCATCTGAATCTGTAAGCTTATCTCGTGACTTTTCTTAATTATCTATTTTAACTGAATTTTCTTCAAGAATATCCTCCCAGTACTCACCTTCAAATTTTGTTCTGTTCTCATCAAATACTACATTGCAAGCTGATACTAGCTTGTGTTCATTCAAACTCCATAGCCTGTACCCATTTGGACAGAAGCCAAGCAGAATACACTTCTTTCCTCTAGTATCAAACCTACTTTTTTATCTCTGGTCTATTTTTCTTGACAAAAGCCACACATCCAAATTTTCTTATCTTACTAAGATTTGGGCGTGTGTCAAACCAAAGTTCAGCATGAACCTTGTTGCCCTCAAGCGCCTTAGTTGGACTCCTGTTAATCAAATATACAGCTGTTAATGAAGCCTCGATCCAAAAACTTTTACTTAAACTAGAACTCCTGAGCATGCATCTTGCCTTGTCTTGTATAGACCTATTCATTCTTTCTGCTACCCCGTTAACTTCAGGTGTGTGTGGAATTGTTAGCTCCCATTGAATACCTTTCTCTTTGAAGAACACTATAACTTCATCATTGACATATTCACCCCCATTATCACATCTAAATTGGCAGATCTTAACAGAAAATCTAGCTGTAACCATTGCTTCATAATCTTTTATATATTTGCTGACTTCGTTCTTATGCTTTAAACCAAAAGCAGCAGTAAAATGAGTGAAATCATCCACAAATGTAAGCAAGTATCTAGCACCATAATATCGTGTTGAACTGATTGGGCCTAAAACATCACTATGTATTCTTTCTAACGGTCTACTTGTCTTTTCCCTGGCATTACTATGAGGCACTCTCACTTGTCTACTTTCAATGCATACATCACACATCTTATTTTCTATAGTTTGTATATTAATACCATCAACACAGTTTTGCAACTTTTTCAAACTATGATAACTGATGTTACCCATCCTTTGATGCCACATTCATCAGTTTTTACCAAATGACACTGATTTTCTGGATCATATATTCTATAGTCTAATTTATACAAACTTCCATCTCTCTTACCTAATCCAACTGTCACATCATTATAGAAACTACTAAAAATACCATTTTTAATTGACATGTCACAGCCACCATCTTCTAACTTAGCAATTGATATCAGATTATACTTTAAATCATCAACCAAGCAAAAGTAAAAGTTAAGTTTCTATTTTCTTCTGTGACAATTTTTTTAATATTAACTTTCAGCACAGTGAAGTAAGGCACGTGTGATAAAAAGTTAAAAATTTTTGAAGCCTTTTCTTGTAGTATCAACTGGTTAAACTTTTGACTTTCCTGAACATCCCCTGCGAATGGCAAGACTATGTTGCGTGCATTCTTGGAAATTCCCTGTCTTTGATTTTACTTGGTATTTTGAATATATAGCTTTCCTTGCCATTTTGCACAAAATCCAAGAGTTAACCAGTTCATAAACATTTCTTACACATGGCACTCATTAAATTCTCTCTTTTACTAAATATTATGAAAATGATTGTTAAAATCATGTAGAATTTTAATTATTTTTAAAGTTTCAAAAAAAATTCCTCCTTTGCAAGTACAACTGCCTTCTTGGTCAGTAATATGTTTTTGAATATATCCTAATGATATATATGTAAGTTCAAGAAATGGATAGCTTAGTCTTAATTGAGTATTACTATTGTAAGTAATTTGCTGTGTACATTGTATAAAATTCCTACATTTTTAAAACTTGCAATCACTCACCAAAATTATTATCTTTCAAATACAGTAAAGCAATTTAAGAAAGAAATTCAAGGGACTGAAATTTTGCCAGTTTGTAAATTGGGAGTTAATTGGAATCGGAGGGGACTTGCATGCAGCATTGCTCCAGGGGCAAAGGAAATATCCCTATGTTGTGCCATAAATTTCAGAAAAAGTGATTTGCTAAATTTAATTTAAGGTAAAATTTCCACTGGCTACTGCAAACGTTTATCTCTACTGTTCTCTTAGAAGGAAATTTGAGAAATTGAAGCTCAGTTTACGATTGGCGTCAACGTTAACTTCAACTCCGAAGTCGAGAAGAATGTACAGATGATAATGGATGAATTAATGATTGCGTGAAAGTGTCCACTGTTTACTTAAACCGGGAATGAGGGAAGACTGTATATCTGTATTACTATCAGAAGCGAAGACTGCACTTGCCGGTTATGCAATCCAGACGGCTACCACGTCGCGGCAATTAGACTCATTATGGCGGTCTGGCATAAAAAAGCCACTCTGAATAACTGACAAACATTGTATACTTATAACAATGTGACCAACAGTGGCCAAATAATCACTCGCCATGATGGGCTTCTCGCTATATGCCACCCTTCGTAATACCAGCCTTACACTCTATTTATTTTATTCATTACTGTATAATTTTACAGCCATAAGTAAAGTATATGTGAATTAAATTCAACAGATTCAGGCGAGATATCGTGGAAGTTATTCATAATTTAAGAGAAACAATTGCACTTTTCCACAAAATTGTTTTAATGCGTACAACGTCTTGTACCTGATGATGGCTCTGTGAGCCGAAATGCGTTGTACGCATTAAAACAATTTTGTGGAAAAGTGCAATTGTTTCTCTTAAATTATATGTGAATTGATTGAATAAAAAATATGGATGTAAAAAATCACTGATATGACTTAATGCCAAAGCACCCCCTGCCCTACACCTTAATGGTGGCGCCAAGTATTGTATTATTTAGTATATTTAGTGGAGTATTCAATGGATGGGATTCATTTATAATATTTTCTAAACTTAAGCAATTATAAATTTTATGCTCCACTAAAATTCTCATCTAAATCTTGTGAGGGGCGATAAGCATTTTCTCTTTCCATATGTAATGTTCAGTGAAAGTCTAATCAGTATCAGTTTAGTATATTTTAGCTGATATATGAGGACCCCAGAAGTCGAGGGGTCTAAGTAACAAAATCGTTGTTTTGAGAAAACTTAAGTCAAAGTTTAAAATGTTTGGTACAATCCACTAAATAGTTAAGAGGCATTACCCTAAATAGCATCACCTGTCAAGAAAATCACTTGGATCCCTTTACCACCTAAAAGATGTATATATTTTCACGCCCCATTCCTGTGTATAACTTGTTTTTTTTTAATGTCACTTAGACCCCTTGACTTCTGGGGTCCACATATGGCCTATTATATTAGCAGCTGATTATTGCTTCCTCCATGGTCTTGCCGAAAGACAAGTGAATTGTATCATGCTGAAGTTTCTTGTTTTTTATGCCTCAAAGATGCCACAAGTACATTCGGATACCATGGAGAACACCCTCCTTGAAAATGGAAAATCTCTCTGATTGTAACATAATTTGGTAACTTCTTGGGTTTAAAAATGTTTTATTATTTCAGGAAAATTAGATTCTTTTGAAAAATCATTAAGTTAGTCTGAGTATTTATCATCATACCCTTATCACAGAATTGAAATTAGCTCAATGGCCAATATTTGATCACTTGTATTAAACTTACAACCTCTTAATTCCTATTATGACCGTATTTAGTTTAGATTTTGAACAGTAGTTTTTTACCAGATTTTCTTAATATGGCACAACAATATTGTATTTACTGGGTGAAGTGTTTTTACAGCAGTTGCTTCCTTAAGTGGAGATATACTCAGATCTTCTTTTAAATATTTAGAAACCTTATTGACCAGTTGAAATGCCCGGGATTTTATGTTGAGGCCACTAACTAATTGTAGCATTTATGAATCCATGATTCTGCTGTGCATTCATCGTAACCTCCTGGAAAAAAAATTTCTTCCTTGAAAACTCACAAATTTACAAAATGAATCCTCAGGTTCTTGAAGAAATTCAGCTGTAACCCAGGTTATCAAAGTTATTTTTGAGCTAATGTGAGATGTTTTCATTGATATTATGAAATCAGGGAAAGGTTTTTTTAACCCACTATACTGCACAACCTTTAATCCCTTAGTAATAGCAAGTTGCAGGAATGACACATATCTATTCTATAAAGTTATAGGACCCATAAGCCGTGGAAACCATTCAATAAGTGTTGCAGATACATTCGATAAATTTATTGATTTCATGACTTATGGCATGGAGTTATGAGTTCCATAAGTAGCCAAGATGGCAGATGTGCAATGAACCGCTTGGAGACTTAATTACTTGATAATAGAGTTGCTTTGAGACAAATGGCTAGTTTGTTTACTATTAATGACTAATTATTATGTGCATAAGGAATAATTCATAGGCTTAACTTTCATAAATTATACCCGGCAGTAGAAGATTAGATCGAATATCCGAAGCTATTGGTAAATAAGTTATGTAACTAGCATATATGTTCCTGCAAACTGAATATTTTATGAGATCTATAACTTTATGGATGTCATAACTATTGATTCCATAACAAAAAGTTCTTGCAACCGGCCATAAGTGAGGGAGATATATTTGTATATACGTGGACCATATGTTGGAATATCAAACCTGGCAAGAGTCATCTTCCTGAATAATGCTTCTCTAAGTTGGTTAGTTGGTTTCCATTTGCCTATGAGCAGCATGACACTTCTTATATAGGAAGATGTACAAGCACACCTCACCTTAAGTCATTAATTAGTTCTGTGAGGCACAGCTTAGGTTGAATTACTACATAGTTCAATCCAGCTCCCATATGCACCACTAAAATGTACTCTATAATATAATGTGTTCTAAGTGTGATTGACATATTTGGTAAAAGAGCTTGTAAATCAGGAAAAAATTATTGTGCCTTATGAAAAAAGCAGCACAGCAGTATACTTGCTTTCCAATTCTTTCTGTCATTGTGCTCTTAGTAGCACCCTTTAAAACAGATTGGGAATAGACTTAATGTCCTAGAGGCAATGCAAGGACTTCAACAATTACCTGTGATATTTCATTTGTATTGATTTTCAGCCAGAAAGACATCAAACATGGAATATTCACATTTTTAATTGCTCATTGGAAAAAGCTTATGTTTTTGAATGCGTATTTTGGATGATTTCTATTACTCTTAGTACAAAATTAAGTTGTGACTCAAGTGAGCCTAAAGAGTACGACCTATTTTCAGGTTTATGTAAGTTTCTTTTCGCACATTGCTCCATTCATTTCCATTCATGTGCACTAAAACAAGTGGATGTGTTTCCATCTGTGCTTGTTTCCTCATTTTATTTTCTCAATTTTTTAAGTATTTAATTTTATTTGTGTTGCGTTTAAAATTATGGAGTTAATTAGAAGTCAACCATTTATTATTTTACAGAGAGAAGAAGGGGAGTCATCTAGTGAGAAAATTAGGCCATCTGATGACGACATACCAACTGCCAGTGAGCCTCAATCAGGGTTGGGTGAGTGTAATATTATAGTTAAAAGTATGCATGCATGTATATTTTTGTCCCAGGTTAGAATAACTATGCAAGAAGTGTGCAGACTTCATGAATGAACAACCTTCATGAAGTTTGGTTCTGTAGTGCCTTGCTATAATGCTACATCTTGTTGATAAAAATGAAAATTTGATATAAAGCCAATTGATGGAGTTAACCTACAAAAATCCTGGATTTGCTTATGTTAACATGTTGTTGTAACTGAAAAATTTGATATAGCGTTATAGAATAAAGCCATGAAAGCACCACTAAAAGGCATTATTTCATAGTTGCATAAAAGGGATTAATTCCTGCATCCTGAGTAAATAGTGGTGAAGTAGTTAGGCACAGGGAATATCACCTTATGCAAATCCACATTTGATTTTTACTTCAATTGAATTTAAGATTTTTCTTTAATTAGCTTTTTGAAGCCATTGAATGTAATAATAGTTTTTTCAAGGTAAGTAATGAGGGGTAATTGTGTTGAATTTAGCACATTTTGTAAGTTGAGTTAATTGCTTAATCAGGAACTCTTAATCATCATCATTAGTCGTTCAATCCTAAGATAAGTTGACAGCAGCCCTCCACCCTTCCCTGTTCCCATACTTCCTGGTAGTTGTTCCTTTGTACTTTCCTCATTATTTGGTCCATGAACTTATTCCTGGGTCTTCCTCTGGATACTTTTCCCTCCTATTTACCTTCAGTTATGTTCTTCACAAACCCATTAATGCTCAAATTGAAACTTGATTTTTATGGTAACTTTCCTCTCATTAAAATCTGGTGTTTGCATACCCTGTTATTTATAATTCTATTATTTTGTGAACTCTGCTGTATGAAAATTACAATGATGCCTTTTTGCTCAAAGAATGTCATTATCCAGGCTTAACTATATGAATCTAAAACTTCAAATTTCAGGCTCTCATTCTAAAAGTGAGGACTCATCTGATAGCCATGAAAGTAAGGAGCATGCAGCCACTGGGAGACCAAATTCTGGTGCATCTGCCCGAGACAATACAGCACGAATGCCTCAATATATTAAAGAAGGTCCTCCTGTAAGTTTGACTCCTCCTTGTGACTTCTTTTCAAAAACTTGAAGTATTTCATTCCGTGAATTGTATAGTGACTACCCAAAAAATGTCCAACGAACTTAACTTGACCAACTGTTCAGACTTAATCAGCACAGCATCATTTATGAGAGTTTAAGTATGCCTCATTCTTCTTAATGCTATCTCTGAAATAACTTTACATGGCATTTGTTCTAAACCTTTGTTATTACATGTACCAATGAAAGCATAGCAAGTCAGTGATGGTGTTGGAAAAATTTGGATGCAATGGAGAACTTGCAGATTTTTTGAAAAAAATAGAGGTAATAGTGGATGATGAGTCTTGCCCAATGCAAAAAACCCGAGGCGTAAGTAGCGTTTAGTTTCCGAGATATAAATTCTCAAAGTTATCGAAATTCCAACGGCGCGAAAAACGGGTGAAAAGGGGGGCGTGGTCAGATCGGGCAGGTCTGACGTCACACCTGTCGTTCGGAGCCCGCAGCGGTGGCAAGCCCGGCGTTGTCTCGGGGACTCCGGGCGGCGTCAATAAGGGCAGGAGCGCTACGCCTAGAACGGTGGAGTATTCAATGGATGCAAGCACACAAACATCTACGCTGCTATCAACGATGAAACTTCCGCTAACAAAGTAACGGAACCGAAGCGAAGTTTAATCATATACATTAATTTAAAGTCGCATGTCATCGGCATCATCAGAACTTCTTACACTGTAGAGACTGGTTTAGGCTGCTAACGACACAACTTTTTTTCTGAAACAGGAGAGAAACGTGGGAAGTGTAAGATTTTTTTCCCATACGCCTGGGTTCACGATAAAATTGCAACTATAAGATTTCTTTCCACTAATTTTACCTGTCATTGTATTTATTTTTGTAACATTTTGAGGAATCGAAACGGCGACCTCGGGAGAGAGAAAGTTAATACATTCCAGTTCATTACAAATGTAGGGCATGATAACACAGTATGTTCTTTACCTTGTTATGCGTATTGCAACTCTAGGGATTTCATCTTACGTTCACGGCGTAATGCGGCATGATTTCAAATGATATCACATAGGCATGTTAAGTAAAAAATGACTCCACAATAAGCGCATTTAATGAGTTATCACCAAATGCTTTGCATCTGCACGAAAGCTGTTCATGTGGGTAACATAATTTACGACCATTTTTGTATGTTGTCGAACATTAAGGTCTTCCGGGTTTTCAAACGCGTTGGTTGATTGTGCAAGGAAAACACTCCATTATCCTTCGATCCACGTTTCGCTTACATTAAATACGTCGTTTTAAATGAACCTCTTCGCAAACCTCTGCTTTTACATACCCTGTTAATTAACTCTCTCATGTCAGAAAATTCTTCACGGTGAGCGAAAATTTGATTAACAAATATCAGCATTTGAGTATAATTGCTAGGAAGTTCACAGTGAATACGTCGTTTTACGATAAAAATTACATCTTTATCTATTGTTAACACTCTTCAAATAGACTCACGACCGATCGGAGCTCTCTCTCTTCCCTAAAATGTATCCTCGGATTACAAAATGTGCGGCCTACGACACACCTTCCACCTCTTAAGTGTAAATCCAGGCGAACTATAGAATCCCAAAATTTGCTACTAGTTGTACTCTCTTTGAAGGGCTAGTTGAAGATCCAAGTAATAGTTAGAAAGTTAAGAATGATGCAGTGACGGTTGTACCTGTTCGGGATTGGGAATTCTACTTTATTTCTGAAACATATTAAACCGAAAAATAAATTACGCAGTATGGCCACGATCCTCTAGTACACTGGAGTCCTGTGCACCCAATATCTTAACCCACACCACCACGGCAAATAATTATTTTACGAGCGTAAACCTGTTGTTAATTACGCATGAGCAGATACGTAATCTTATCCATTAAATTCCATTAAAATTGCATCGTATTTACACCCAAAATTGCGTTATTGCTAGAACTCGTGGACATAAAAAAGCTCCTGCTATGATACGGATAATTTGTCCATGCGTCTATCTATCAACGTATATACTTGCAAGGACATGCATCGTGTGAACATGTCTTAATGCGACGAATTGAAGATGAGCCAAATTCTCGAGTTACCTACAATTTTCTCGCGAACCCGGGCCTATGAGAGAATAAGCAGTGACCCTTTTTCTACATCTATCCCCAGTCGCAAAAAATTAAATCTTTGGCGTAACGTCACCGTAGGTCTCGCGATGTCTCCTCGTAAGACTCTTCGCTGATTATAAGGCTAGACTCACAATTTTTTGCCGTTACTTTATGTTCCGGCAATTTTTCGCACTTCACTGTGCATACATTTTTCAATATTTGCTATCGAACGCGTCCTATTGCACTATCGATGTCATACTTCCTCATGGAACTGCAATTAAATTTTACAATCGAACTTTTCGAAAAGATCACATTTCTAATAATGTCGAAATAATGCAATAGAAATTTCAAACATATAATATATTAATTTATCGGGAAAAATCACAGTAAATAATTAACGAAGTGATTTAAAGGTTTGTATTTCCGACTATGTCTACATGTCGCATCTCATTATAAGTACTCCATCATCACTAGAGCGTCGACTTCATAGGCAGATTATCTGAGTTGTCACAAACTTCCACGCAGATGAAACAATAATAAATCGTTAAAGTATTGCACACCAAAATACATATATACTTTCCGAAACTCAGACGCAATATTTCAACGAAATATCACGAGGCTAAAGATAAAAGAACGGTAAGTGAACGGTGATACTCGCCGAACTATTCGCCGGTATCTCGTATGTCTTGTACGGTGGACGGCAGGTGTGACGTCACGCGTATCACTTCCAAAATGGCGCGCAAAAAGCAGCGTTTGAAACATCGTCATCTTTTCCATTGACTGTAGTTCAATAAATATGGGTCACTCAGATGAAAGGAAAGAATATGTAGGAAACATTTTTGGTTATCTATATGATGCATGAGTTAAAACAGCTGTAAAAAAACCTTGCAAGTTCTCCATTATATTGTAAGCTAGTAAAAAATGTAACGTTTTTGGTGGAGTCTATAATATGCTAATTTTTTGATCCGTCGCTTCTGTGTTGAGAATACTCGTTTCAGGGGATTTATTTCAGATACATTTTCTTCAGTTCTCACATTTGGGTTTTTTCTTAATTACTCCCATTTAAGCCTCAAAAGCAAAATGGAATTTCTTGTATTTATACTAGTGATTGCATAAAATCACACCATCTATGAAAGAAAAATACAAACATACCCTTCATGTTGTTCTCTTTTAGGATAGGTTTAGTCGAAGTAGTTAAACTAGCTTAAATTTTTTGCAATTTCCTCCAGCAAACCTCTTGCGACATTCATGCTTAGATTCATTCACACCCTAGTATTCTTATGAGTCCTAATATTCTTCCTCTTAAAAATTTCCTCCAACCCATTTATCCGTGACTTTCTTGGCCTATCCTTCCTCTCACACCATTCACTCCAATAGCATACAGTTTCTGGGTAAACCACTGTCATCCTGGGTAGTCTGAAAGGAAGCACACATTATTGTTAGCCTGGAACCTGCGGAGATACAGGGAGAGGATATGCTAGTGTTGTCATTTTATAACCTAATGAATTACTATTTAATGGCACATATGATACCTCTATATGCTGGTGTAAACTTCATTTAAGTCTACGACAACGTGTACATGCCTTCTTATAGTTAAAGCAGAAGACCTAAATTTTTTCTCTAAATTGTTCAAATTGCAAAAATATCAAATTTTTAGTTTATTCTTTGTTGCAATAATACTGGAGGATGTTGAGAACTCAGATAATTCAATAAATGTCTGATTATGACCATGGAGGTATCTATTAAGGTGAAAAACATCTCTCCTTATTTTGTTAGGGCTTCATAATTAAGAATTATCTAATGAGGTGGTGCATAAGTTATAGGATCAAATTCAATATTTTGCCTGAAAAATCAGGGGTCGGGTGGTAATGAAGGTCAGCTTATACACGAGTATATATGGTGCATTCTCTATGCAAGTAAAGCCAAGCATATTATCTTGTGATAAGATTTTCAATATCAAAACAGCATAATGAAGGAATATGTGAAAATTAAAAATGGAGTGTCACTCACCTTGAATCTGTTATTTAAAAAATCCCACCTTGGATTATAACCAAACAAAGTGAGTGCATAAATGCTCTAATAAAGCTAAAGCGTCTTGCGTGTACCATCCATGATCTTTATTGAAACCCATATGATATACACGAATTTTTTAATAATTGAAAAGACCATGTAAAACAAGGCAAGGGGAAGACAAAATTTATTAGGTTAACCATAATAAAGCAAGCAAATTAATGGCCTTAAGAGCCTTCACATCCTCTTTATTGAATGATATTTTCTCCTTAATTTGCTGGGATTACAAAATACTTATTCACAGAATAAGCAGTATATCCTGCACAGCTTTCACAATCAACCGAAGCATTATAATCCTGAGGTCAAGCTTAAATGATACAGTTTGTTGTCTTCGAAGTTGCGGACAGCTCTTGTAATATTTCAGTATGTGTTCAGTTCACTGAAGGCTTACTTATTGATGAATTTATGTCATAAATCAATAGAAAATATGAAGCATTCAATTGAGAGATACTATAAATCAAATGGTTCAACTTCAATTAACGAGATGGTCAACTGTAGAAAATCAGCTGATCAGAGTGTTAACGATGATGTTGTAAATGAAAGTAACTTTGTTATTCCACATTAATTTTATTTAAGACAACCTGGGTTTCGACATGGCACATCATCAATAGATCCTGATGATGACATGCCACGTTGAAACCTGGGTTGTCTATAAAAAAATTTGTGTGGAATAACAAAGTTACTTTCTTTTACAATGTTGAGTAAATTCCACAAAGTCACCCATGACAACTGAGTGTTACCGATGAGGTCGTGGTTGACTTGATGGAGGCGAGCTCTCTTGCTGTGTCATAATATGAGCTTTGGCTATCACGAAACCTTATGTGCTTGAGTATTTGCTTTTTAATATTGAGACTTTACCATGAAACCTGTTGAGTCCATTCTGAAATAAGGCTATCTTGATGAAGCTCTCATTAAAAAGTGTCTTTGAGTCAGCTTTTTTTGACAACTTAAATATTAAAATTTAGCTTAAGCTTGCACTCATATGGGCCACATTTTCTTTACTTATATCATAATGCCTGTCATTTTTTCAGAACTTTGTTGCTTCAAACAAGTTTGCCTCGCTTCCAGATGAAGAACCTGAGAAATATGAAACCCTTCCAGATGAAGATGTGGAACATTCTGATTAGGTTCTTCTAACAAGGTGGGGAGTAAAAGTCAGGGTTGCATAATTCCTGGTGGTTTTTACCAAATGGCTATTGGATCACAGATTCTAGATAAACTAGGCATAGCCACACAGCCAGTGGCAGTGGTTCATGCTTGAATATGACTGAACAATCGGGGCTGAAATACACTTTTGAAGGCTGAAGTTTGGAATTGTGTACATCTGACAAAAATATGTTGGATAATGGTGTTGCTTGCAGTTTTCTACGTGTTAAGTAATGGCATATTTCATAATTAAGGCTGACCAGAAATATCCAAAGCTCTATTCCCACCAAAATTTTTAAACAGATGAATTTTTAGTGAATCCTTGAATGTGACTTGCAGATTGGAATGGGGTTTACAGTGAGCTATATCATTACCCTAAAATAAATCAGTTTACAAATTGAATGCCATTAGTACCACCATGCTGGAACATAATGCAGTCAGTTTTTTACTCTATAGGTTGTTGCTTTGGAATGTTTGAAGTAATTTTAACAAAAAATTTGTACAACTTTCAGGAAATTATAAATATTTTATCCATTCATTTCTCCTTGATGGGACTAAAAGAATGTTGCATATTCAGATATATGTTAATTGACATTGATTTATTGTTATTCTATTGGATTTCTGCAAATGCTTTACAAGGATTATTGTAAGACTGGTTGTTATAATTGTACATCATATTCTTTTTGTAGCGAGTGCAATTTTTTAAATGTGTAGGTGTATAATTTTGCAATATGTACTAACCTAATTTTCCTTTTCTTCTCCCTATTACGATGGTGAAAAGCTTTTTTTGTGCTCCCAATGGCTACATGTAATTGTCTTAAGCCTTGTACTGGCTTTTGTCAAAACTCGATTGGATGGTTGAATAATTTTGGGGACCAGAATGTAATTTAATGCTTATCTTTCTGCTCATCCTTTGAGTCATTGCTTGATGTCTGGATAAATGCAGTACACCATGGATAATCTTGGATAGGTCCTATAAAGCGTTTTACGAAGAATCTGTTTTTTTTCCCTCTTTTGAAATTTGTGTTGAGGTGTAAATTAACAATTTTCCTTCCTCGCGAAATTTCCGTCATTATTTTCCAGCCAAGTTTTATTACAAATAAGACATCAAAGTGGCCCGACAAACATCTGAGCTGTCAAAAATCATGGTTGTTTATAATAAACCTTTCAAGAAATTCACAGTGCTATTTTTTTTTATGAATCAATCGATTCCTTGGTGGGAGACCTGAGGATTTTTATTAATACACTTGTGACCCTTCCCAATGGGTTTCATCTTGAAATTCTTAAGATAATGCTTAAAAATATTGGTCAACTTCCCTAATTCAAAAATTCCTCTTTTGTAAACATGGAAATGACGTTATAGTATATGAATTCTACAGTTGCTTATGTTGGCAACTTTTGATTCATCCATAACTGAACATTGAATAGTTAAAAGAAGTTGCAACTATGTGAATTAGATGGTTAATCAGGGTTACCGGGGGCATGTAAAAGTCATAGAAATGAATCCGCCTGGAAATTTGCTTTTACTCCTGAAGATCTGAATGTTGTCAATAGCAGAAGAGTACCATTTTAACTACCATCTGTTAGTGTGTCGGCAGGTTTTGAATACCATGCATTAATGAGGTAGTGGAGCTCCTATCAGGTGTTAGCCATTAACCTTTATCTTCTGAGTGTCTCTCTCTGGCACAAAAATTGTGTCCCTAGACTGCCGAGCGTGTTCGTTTGGCACATTGATGGACATTTAAAAAACACGTCATGTAAAAAACCCCGGCCAACAAGGCTTACAACTACGGAAAACTCGGAATGGAAGGTAAAGGTTAAACATGACTACAGGGTACAGAGAGAACGAGATGGGAAAATAGAATAATTCAGAAGTATGAAAGGTTATCCCATCTGCCTCCATTCGATAGCCAGTGTGAAGTATGATCAGGGTCAGTACACAGCCACTAATCCGTTTCAGACTTGAGCGATGAGTATCTGTGTTTGAAATTCCCTCTCCCCAACTCCTCGCTGTGCTTTTATTTCCCTACTTAAAGTGGCTCTGGCATGACTGGCTGAGTCAAGACAAATACATAGTTGCACATTTTTATTTATATGGTGTAAAAAATTTGCTTCTGCTGATGAAATGGGTAACCTAATGAATACCAAAATTAAGTTTCAAAATAAGCAGATTATTCCACAATTGCATTTTTAATGACCACATTTATTGAGTTGTATTAGCCAACTGCGGTGCCATTTGCATGGAACCTCCACATTTAGACTTCAATTACGGCAGTGATTTGCAAATTTCTTTTGAAAAATAGGTGATAAGATGCCCACATTTTCATTCAATTTCCCAGGTAATATACACCTTTTGCCTTGAAGGAAGATGGCTTGGTGGTGTTCCTGGCTAACACACCTGACTGGCAATTTGGAGACTCAGGTTCGAATCCTTGTCAAGTGAAATGATTTTTTCATGGCAAATTTCAGTCCTTGGTGTGTATGTATGTACCCCTGTGAGTAACTTCATACCATATCATTTGTAAATGCAATTATTGTTAATTCATCAATGTCGTTGTTAAATGAATGACAAGGTGGGGTTTATCAACCACGATAGTGGCTTTTTAAGTACGACTATTGTCACATGTGCCACAATGTAGACTTGAGGCGTGAACATCTAGTTTGCATAAACCCCCCTTGAAATTTGCCTTGAAGGAAGATAGCTTGGTGGTGTAACTGACTAACACACCTGACTGGCAATTAGGAGGTCTGGGTTCGAATCACAGTCTAGTCAAATGGTGTTTTTCATGGTGAATTTCAACTTTGGGTGTTTATGCACCCATGCTCATGACTATCTACCATATCAATTGTAAATGCAATGATTGGCAATTTACCAGGACCTTTTGATTCTTGTCAGCAGTTTTATTGAAAACCTTGAATATGCTATCTTGTTGAATGCACTATTTTTCTGCTGAAATCTGAGCTATCTCCTTATAAGCTCATGTTAAAATTTCCACTTTCTAGGCTGAATTACTGTAAAGCTAGCTTGGCTACCCTATTTTATTTTCATATCAGTGTATAAAATGCATTTCAAAGAAACTATTTTCAAGATTTCGGAATATCATATGCGAGTGACCAGAGGTCAGAGCCACCTCAAGAATATATGCCATCCTAAAGGAAGGAGATTTTTCCCTCTTGAGTGACAAGTAGTGGTGGTGTTCCATTTGTTGGAAATGTTCTCCAAGTAGATACATTGATGTGTTGTGTTGCTATTCCTGTTCATTCTTTGAAAGACTCACTACCAAAGTATGGCTATTTTCACTGGGAAAGATGTAAATTTGGCATGGAAAAGGCTTGGAATTTCATCAACTCTGGTCTGTAGACACCATGATTATGCACTGGTTGCTTTAACCAGTTAACAGAAACCCATAATTTTTGCCAAGTACGTTATGTCATCCAATGAAAAATGAATAGTTAATTCTTCCATTTTAAAAAACCAAAACAATTGAAAGCACATGTTTCACCTATGTCCTGGATCCTATTGTAAATTTGGAGTAAGTGATTTCCTGAAGTAAAGTATTTCACAATTTCAAATTTGTGACATGTGAAAGACTATTGATGGGCAGGACCACCTTTCATAATTCATTGTTGAAATTTCTCTATAATGCTTTACTGTTTAAAACAGGAGGGCAGTCCTAAAGGAATAATGCCGAACTCACAGGATAACCATTATGTTTATTAATACTTGATAATCTCTTCTACATAACATGACATTCCCCGAAGGGACAACATAACCAGTTGCCATATTGCACTCTTCACATGCTGCTGCCTCCCAACCACCATGTTACTCCCAAGGTCACCATCCTTTTCCTTATCACCCATATCCTCGTAATATTTTATGGAAACCTTGGTGGCTCCTCACACAGAGCTGCAATCAAATAGCAGAGTGGAGTATTGTGACACACTCAACACTTATGCATTACATAAACTTGTGTATCCTCACTTGAAACTGAATGTACTCTGCTGCCTGGCTTTCTTATTATGTGACTATCAAAAATTCTACGAGGCTTAAATGTTGCCTACCTACTTGTACTCTTGCCTCTTATCTCTTTCAATGCTTCTCCACTTTTAAGCAGTTACACATATATATATATTTGATGTTGAAAAATTCTATTATTTTCAAGCCATGTACTAGTGAAACAAAATTATTCTCTGTTTGGGAAAATGATTCCCTCATAAGGCTAATCATTCTATAAGAAGGAAAATTCTTTTAAATTAAACTTAATGAAGAGGCATTGAGCATTTCCATCTATGATTACTGAAATACTAAGATATTCTGAGGAAGTAAATGAGCTCATCTATCTGGATTCCATAATTTAATGTAGTTTTTGATCTCCCTTATTAAAAATGGGTTTGTGCTGTACCCTTTTCCGGGCTGATAGCTGCTGACCTCGAGTGTGCTGGTGTGCCTTTCACTTTTCCAGCTAATCACAGCAGAGCATCATGTCATGCATTGGGGATGGAACGCCCCAAATGAATTGGGTCTCTCTTTGACTAGCTTGGGATTCACTTCGGTCACAGATTGTCTGTGTTACCAAATTCACTGTGAGAATTGCCCAGCTTTTGTGCCTATGTGCACTTACTTATAAGAGCTGATGATGCTGTTGGCCAGAAACAGATGGAATGGGAAATTCCTACCCTTGGCTATTCGCTCTGTGACTTCAACCCGCTGTGAGTACAGGAAAAGGGCATAATGCCAACTTAGGATTGGACTCTCCAGTCCCATATTAGTCTATGAATCATCATGTTTTTGCTTTAACATGGTGATAATGCCAAATGGTTACTAGTTGAGATTTCAACTTCATTGTCACAAAAATTTTCCAAATTTCAATACCAAGCCCCATGTGATTATACTGAGTTCTACACGATAGTTGTTTCATCCTATTAGTGAAGATGAAAGAAGCTTATTTTTTGGTCTATCCAATATCAGAATATGTAAATAGACCATTGTGTGTTGCGAAGCAGCAAATAACAGTTGAACACCTTAGAGTAAAAGAGCTCTTTGATGCTTAGGGCTTGACAATGTGGAAATTCATTGTCACTGGACCATAAGTGAAAGAGCCTCTCAAAAGCATTTTGCAGTGAGAAATGGAATGAAATTAATTGCACAGGAAGCATAGGTCACATTTGGAAAATCATAAGGAATATTAAATAATATTCCTTATGATGAAAAAGATTCATGTGATTAACATATTGGTGAGTGGACTCTTTGCAGTTGACAATTGCTGCTATTGAGTCAATTTGAGTGGATACTAAGTCCTTTGAAGTCTTAGATGGGAAAAGGAGATGGATGGCAACATTTCAATATGACAAGGGAATATATGGGTGAAGTTTCCATTATTTGAAACCGGAGAAAGGATAAGTGTAGGTACTTCAACAAATTTGATATCCGTTCTTGGGTTCCCCCTGGAACTACCTTAACCAATATTTCATTAAATATCAAGTGCTGAAAACAAGCACTGTGTAATGTGGAGTGGAAGGCTAACTCTCCTGTAAAATATGTCGGCACAGTATTGTAGTTGAACTGAAAGTTAGGCAATGCATTGCATTCAGCGTAGCATGCCATATTCTTGTACTGTGGGCAGATTAGAGCTATGGTTATTACTCATGATTAATGATGATGATCATTACTGAGTGTCATTATGTTAATAAAAAACCACTCCAGTCAATAAATTTCACTTCTTGGTCTGGGATATTCTGGTTAAGTGTCTTAGTTCACAGATATCATGTTACTGCTAATTTCTTACCCCCATAATTAAGGATGGTGTGATTTAATGAATTTTACTTGGTTAACATGAATGTTGTGGACTGAAAGGTAGTTCTGAGAAAAACAGGATTTCAAAGTGACCTACTAAGAGGAAAATGTGTTAGGAAGCAAGATATTGCTTTAAGAAGTAAACATTCTTAGTAGTAGAAATTAAATGTCATGGATTTTTGGTAATAATTGCAACTATAGTACACTTGCTTTAAACTATCATTACTGGCTGTTCCTTCAACTGATTTTTAGATATAAGCTGTATTCACTTCATCACTATACCAATTCAGAATTTTTTAAATGCTTTGCTCATGGATGACATGTTGCCTGCCAGGAAATTTCTCTTTGTCAACCTAGTTTTCCAAACTGGTGAAGAACATGGACAGGTTTGTGTATTATGTATAACAAATGCAGGTCCAAAGAAATGCTTTGGCATGTTTGTTGTCTCAGAATGCTGACTTATGATGGTCAAATGTTTCTTCAATGCATCTCTACAGAACAGGAAAGACAATTAAGTACTAACTTGTCCCTTCTAAGCCTACAAAAACCCATGGGAGGATGACACCTCACTAGCTTATCTAGCTAAATCACTCAGACTAACATCTACAGATCCAAGTTTGAATCCCAGTCATGATGAACTTCTTTTCCTTTGAGGAATTTCTTGATTAGTTTTTGTTCATGAATTTGTTGGAATTATCTTTAATTTTCAAACAATGAAGTAACTGCCCTGTACTACTACAACAATAACCTCTTCAGATTTTAAGAACAGATAAATGTGGTACTGAGGATATTTATTCTTCAACGATCGGTTGAAGTGAAAAAAAGACAATCACCACCTACCCTATGAGTTACACCCTAAAAACTTATTTACTAATGAAAGGACTATCCAAAAACTATTAGTTACTAAAGGGAAATTTAAGCTTCCCTTAAATGTTTCATAGTGCAGAGGATTGTATCCCCTGAAAACTAAATACTACAGGTAATATAAATTAATGTGAAATTACAACATACTTTTCACTTTCTACAAGAGCGAAGAACAGTGACTAGTTTCAAAAGCAGCAAGCTTGTGGAGAGATGCCACTTACGATGTTCGCCAATACAACACTAGGATACAGCTCATTCACGAATGAAGGCCCTTAAAATTTGTAATCGTGAGTGAACCGATTTTTTTACAAATCTAATAGGCATAAATTTGCTGCAAAAATTTTTTTAGGGTCCGATACTGGGGAGGAGGAGCAGGGAGAGGCCAAAGCTACAGTTGAAGGGTGTCCAGGAAGTGATGTGATAATCTACCAATGCTGAAGCTAGAGGTGGAAACTAGGTACAAGTGGTTGCAGCCATAAGACAACTTTTAGATGACAATGAGTTTTAAATCATTCACTACCAATAAAAATCTCCAATATAATCTAATGCACATAAAAGAATATAATGATCACAGATATAATTTATTTACACCAGGCTCAAAGAAAACTAATGATTTCTAATGGTTATACAAGATTTTAATGACAAATGGTAAACTTAACAATCATAACCATCAATCAGCTTACATTATAGTAGTACACTCTTTACAAGCATGTTGCAGTTATGGCAAAATTTTCAACAACATGAACTCAATTAGAGGGTCACACATTAATTTCACGGCAGGTCTGCTCCACGTGGCTAAAATACTTCAACAACTGATTCTCCACTGTCACAATCATTTGCTGCTTGCCAATATGACAAAGATCTTCCTTCATTTGAATCCTCAAAAGTTTTCAAATGACTTCAAGTTATCCACAGTCTGACTGGAACACTTCAGCAAAAACCATGACGTTCACGACTCTCATTTACTTGAAACGTGAAATAAAACTGTTAACATGGATTTGGTTAATACTGAAAATCCCAAATAGATCACATTGCTAGTAAAACCAAGGCATCTATGCAATAAAAACAAAAAGTTCCTTTGCCCACACACCTATACACTTTATAATCTCACCAAAGACACACAACAAATCCCTCAATCATTCACACTGACCAGATTAAAGTGCACTATGACATAGATGTCACAAGTGAAGCCTTGTCTCCAACTCATAATCACATTTTAAAGCAAGGCTTTTGCAATTTACACAACGGTTGTCATCCTTACTCTCACGAGTCCTAGCAGCAGGGGCCAGATAAGCAGAGATTTAGTCTGGGAGTCGGGACGTCGGAGCACTGAATAGCACAGTCTACACACGCTGTTTGCTGCATGTGCCCCAAATCACTTACTTCTATTGCCACAAACAGATGGTCAACCCGACCCCAAGTTTAATTTCACCTAAATTCATAAATCTGAATACTATGTTCTGGAACATGAGTAAGAGTTAAAGACTGGTACCTGCAATGGAATAACAATGCACTTGATATTGGAATTTCTTCTGAGAACTTGCCAAATCAATTAACCTTTCCAATTGTAAGTTAAGACCATCATGGGATATGAAAAAAATAATGATTCATCATGAGGCAACTCACCATTCCGAGCTGCGATGGTAATAATATCCTTCAATGGTAGCAGCTGATTTATGAAAACAAATGTAATAGAATCCAGCGAATGAGGCACCATTAATATCTTTAATAGTGTGATCAGGAACTAGGAAATGTTCCTTCCATCTCATAAATACATAATCTGTACTTTTCAAGTCGTCGTAATCAAAGCTATCGGAGTTAAAGGTCTTCGCATACTGATAAAATGACATGAATTTACTCTGTAAGAAGGAAACCAAAATTAGGCATGTCAATTCTAAGAAAAAGAAATAGAAGTTAGGCATATTTCATATGAAAAGGAGATTTTGAAATAATGGATTCACTTTAAATCTCATTACCCAGTGTTTCTTATCCACATCTTCGTCTGCATCCCATTTTCTAGTGAGAAAAGGGTACTTCTTGCTGATAATCTCACCGTCGAAGAAAGTTGTTAGGGTAGGAAACTCCTCTGTGAGGCCCTTGATTTTAAGGTATCCACAAAGGTATGAGTTCTCCTCGTCGACATGCTAAAATTAACAATGTGCACAATTATAAATGATGAAACTTAAAAAACTTGAAACGTTAACCTTCATATCGTAAATTTTCACTGCTAATTAAGTAACGTCACTCCTGCTCATCTTAAACAAAAAGTATTTGTTCACCAAACTTGCTACCTAGAATGGTCAATCAAATAATTGCGGCAAAAAAACTGTCATTAAGAGCCACTGAGTCAACCAAAATCTGCTACGCAATTCCTATTAAGCCCCTTCATGGTGCTTGCCTACTAACCTGAAGAACAACCTCCACTTCGTAACTGTTTCCTTTCGACTTTTGATGGCCCTGAAATTTTGAACCATTGTAGAGAAGAGACCTAGCTACGCCTGGCTGTCGAGAATTTGCTGGTGGAGGAGGAACCACGTCAATTCTCACCGGCATACTATCATTTAGCCTTAAACTTTAACACGACCAATACTGCCTTGCGATAGGAAGTCGAATCGGCAGAAGATGGCGATATTGGCAAAAAATCTCCAACCCACTTACATTTTTCTCTAAATTCTAATGCACTCTTAGAAATTAAAGTAATAAAGAAATAATTGCCTTAATTCTTATTAAAATTTTAAAATAATCACATATCAGCAGAGTGTTACTCGATTACTGCACATATATTTCTCTGTGCAACTTCGGGATCAACAAAAGAACATGGCTTCAGCAAGTGAAGCGAATTCTCATGAAGCTAAGGAAAACAATGGACCTACTAGGAGTAGCAATTTGTGGGTGAGGTTAAATGTTGGTGGTACATATTTTTTGACCACCAAAACAACATTATGCAGAGACCCAAATTCGTTTTTGTTTCGACTTTGCCAAGAGGATTCAGATTTAATTTCCGACAGAGTGAGTTTAAGAATATCACAATGATTTAGTAAATCTACTGTATGAATTCATAATTTTACCCCGTGCTTGTGTGCCGCTAAACAAACCGTACATATTATTGATGGTAATAGTGCTGGAACTGGGTCATTCATTGACGAGGGCATACTATACGAGTACTGTTTTCAGGACGACACTGGAGCTTATCTAATTGATAGAGATCCAACTTACTTCAGTCCTGTTCTTAATTACCTGAGACATGGCAAACTTGTCATCAATCGGGATCTTGCTGAGGAAGGTATTTTATTATTCTCTTTCTTATTATAATGTGACGATGGTTTCATTGACAAAACCACTGCCTAATTGCATTGTATTCTTTTTGTTAGGTATCTTGGAAGAGGCTGAATTTTATAACATCACAGAATTAATAAGGCTTGTGAAAGATAGAATATGCCAGAGAGATTCAGTACCTTTTAGAGAATCAAAGAAGCATGTATATAGAGTCATTCAGTGCCACGAAGATGAATTAACTCAGATGGTTTCAACCATGTCCGACGGATGGAAATTTGAACAGGCAAGTAATCCTTTACAGCTGTGACTATAATCATTTCAGAGCTAAACAATTATCGCGTGCTCCTAGATTGCACGTTTTATGCAGAATAGTTTCATTTTGGATTGTTTGGCGTAGGGTAAACATTTTCTGAACTCCCAGTTCATTATCTTCCCAGTACTAATTCTAAAGTACTAATGAGGTAATCATTACGCATCCGACCAATTCCATTGTGTTAATACCCAGTGGAGAGCCATTTTCTTTCAGTTGTTGTTTCTTACATGTTACGTCAGGCCCTAAGTCCTTGTGATTCTTGCACTTCAATAACATATCTACCTCCATTTGGTTTTAGGAGAATAAATATTGGTTTTATGTGTTTTATCACAAATTAATGTTATAATAATCTGGGTGAGAGTATGTAGAAGTATTTGGTAGCATAATATGGGCCTTTTGGTGTTCATGGTCGACAGGCCTGGAATACTGAGAACACTCACGGTAAATGAGAAATTAGTCGTGAAACTTATTTTTCTACATCAAAATATGATTGTTTTCAATAAGTCAGAGGTACCATTTTGATGTTTAACTTATTATTATGCCCATAAAATAAACGTCCAGGTCCTATTCTCATAGCTCTCTCTGTTTAAGATGAAATATTTGTTTCTCTATTGATTGTGCTTAGGTAATTCATGGCCCTAGTTGTGGCCAAGACGTAAGAATAATATACCCTTTGAAGGGAAGCCTTGTTCCCCCTGGAGCCCCGAGGTTAATGTGTTGAACTCCTATTCTTGTGCCTTCTTTTAAACACACTCCTGAGAACAGAATTTTCTCATTGAATAATTGAAAATTTGGCATTAAAAAGTCCTGGAATTTCATCTCTGGTCTTAAGCAGCCCTAAGTGTTTCAAGTACTTTACCCAGCCAACTGTTGTAATCATCATAAGTGAACTGGTAATTTTATTAAAGAGAGTAATTGCTTGCTGATTGTTACAATTTTTTCCTCAGTTGATCAACATTGGATCACAATATAATTATGGCAATGAAGACCATGCAGAATTCCTGTGTGTCGTTTCCCGTGAATATGGACCCCGGAATGCCAATAAAGAGCGAGAAGCTGAACCAACGGACAGGGCAAAGGTAAAATTGAAGCTATCCAGGAAATTGTATTTACAGTATGTTTATTTAGTAGTATGTGGGTCTGACATTTTAGAGAAATACCCTATATAATTTACTTAGTTCAGTTGAGGGGTGAGAATTGGCATTGCTGAACACTTTTACAATGTGACTCTATTATATTTTTAATTTTTTACTGTCTAATTTTCACTCCAAAAGTCTCGTTCTCTTAAAAAGAAGCATTGACACCAAATTAGTTTGGGGATTGAAAGCATGCTGTGAACTATGCCATCTGAGGCTTCCTTATTCATTAGTTACCATTAGCATTGTTTTTCTGCCATCAATCTATACCCAAGCTTTTCTAGTTTTTTGAAGCTACTCATATTTCATTCCTGTGCTTTTACTTTCTATTTACCCTTGTCAAGTAAACGAAAGCTATCTGATACAAGCCAATTATATTTCATAATTCTAATTTAGTCTTCTCTGGTTTTCTTTATTTATATATATATATATTTTATTTCTTATTTGCTCAAAATTTCAAACCTGTGTGTAGTCAAATATTATGTGAAAAGATAAGTGTTATTGTCAGTGCATGTTGAAAACTATTTATGACCTCTGCTGGTGGTAGTTTTTTGCCTGCTGGTATATGTATGCTCTAATTCTTTGGGCTACTGCCCCAATATCCTACTGTATGTAAAGATGAATGTCACAACTTTCTCTACTCTATTAGTTATCAAATTGTATCTCTAGAATCTATAGTTGAACCAAGATATTTAAACTTCTACACTGCTGGTAAAAATTTTTTCTTGAAGCTTCGCACTCAGTCCTTCCCTACTATTTAAATCCATATACTCTTTCTTAGACTTGCTAATCCTAATTCAACTGCCCTCTTAACTCCCTCCTCCATTCTGCTAGATTTTCTTCCAATTTTTCTCTAAGTGTATCACAGATCACATTATGTTATCAGCAAACAGCATACTCCTTGGTGCTGCTCTTTCCATGAATTGTAGGGGACAAGTGAAACTTAAGCAGATGTTTTAGAATTAAATTAGAATCCCCGCACCATGATAACTTTGGCTATATTCAAATGATTTCAAAAGCAAACGAAATTCCTGTTGTTTAAAACATCATTTTGCAATAATCCTGTGTTTACTCATTTACCTAGTAACGCACTTCATATAGCATTAGCACTGACTTAGCAGGTGTCTCACCTGCTGTGTCAGTGCAAAATTATGTAGGGTTGGCAGTGTTAAGAACTATGTGCTATAGCTTTGGCTCTACGAAAGTGCATTCCCCCAGAGATTTAGGCCTAAAGGTATTGCTACCTCATTCTCTGCAGCTGCTGTTGATGAATGCTGAAGAATAAAAGAACTTAATTAATCACATCTATGGTGGATATTTTGTTGATTTTTCATTGAATACATGATATGTACATGGATAATGCATAATTTGAAAATGCTCTTTTGGTGAAACATAAGTTTTTAAGTACACATCAAGAACAAATTCAATAACCATACACAAAACATTTGGCTGTGACTATTGTGAATACTGGTTAACATCTACTGGCAGGTTACCAAATGTTTCCTCACATCTTGCACATCACTCCATTCCTAGCCATTCCTGTTCGATGAAATGCAAATGGAATGTAATATGTCCATACTTCTTTGTTCTATTTATAAGTTATTTCTGTAATTTAATTTGTAGTATGTATTGGTTTTAAAAATATTATTCATTTCTTTCCAAGCAATTTTTTAATGCTTTTATTATATTCAGTTAATCTCTGGCTTTAGCATTTTTGTCCCAACTCCATATAGTTGGTATATCATGACCTATTTTATCCATTAAGTAGCCAGAAAAAAACTGACATATCTGCGGGATGGGCATAACTCGAAATGGCATTAGTCGAGGCATACCTGTACTTATTAGAATTTTCCTAGGTGTATACTCCCCTCGAAAAAATCTTACAACATCGGAGTCGAAGAATTTCTTAAGTCCTGAGTTGACATCGATGTGACATTGTAAGGGAGAGCAATAAACACATGCAATGGGAAAGGAACCTTCTTCAGAACTCTCTTGCTGAGAAGGAACAACCCTCAATGAAAAATTTTGACCAACAAGGTATTATTTCTGAGGGGAAGAAGGGAGTTGGGACTGTGTTGGGTCTGTTGTTATGTTGGTCCGATGTGGTCTGTACCCACACGTTTATGAGTGGGGAAGCATGGGGATGAGAAAGTTCAGTTGGTGAACAAAGAACTGTGGAAAGGGGAATGGCAAAATCATCCTTAATTTCGGAAGCTAGAAGAATTAAAGACAGAACTCAAATATCCATTTCATGTCTCCATTGGTGTACAGGAAACCTTAGCTGAAAGTAATGGGTCTTCTTCTTTTTAAGTTTCAGTGTAACAAAAGAAAAATTTTACTCACGTGTGCACGACTCAGATTTTGCCTTCTCCTTCTGAACACTCCATCAAACCTCACTTAACTAATAATTTGCCCGGACTCTCCTTCTCAGTTTGAACAATGAATTTTATTCACAAAATATTACGAGAAGGAAAATGAATATCCCTCTACACAAACCATTACCAATCACCATAAATATGTTATACCATTACAATACACAACATATATTTTGCCCTTCACTGTATCACTTCTCCTCAGGCTCATAAAATTGAACAGGCCTTGCACTTTTTCTCACTTGAGCCACTTCACGTTTCTTCTTCTTCACATCACAGAACATATAAAAAAGTGAAAATGGTGCATACAATTTCCTTATCGATATCCACACAGGTGGATGCTGTGTTCCTTGCCAGCTAAATTCCCGGAAACCCTGCGTTGAAATACGGCTCCTCTAGTGATATTCCTGTTGCTCCCCGGATTCACCTTGCATTGGATCTACGTTTGCTCCTCTAGCAGCTTGTGCCCGTTGATGCACAAAAATAACTTCATCTGTTTGGTTCCACATGAGTACTTGATTATTGTCAGACTCCCACGTGCCTTTCAGCATGCCTCCTTAAATACCCTTTATCTGCCCTCTGTTATGCCTTGCTTAGCTGCCATTAACAAATTGTTGTGCGTTGCTTAGCTGCCACTTACAAGTTGTTGTGAGTCGTTTTCGGAATGCCCTGTAGTTTCTGATATTGTAGGCTATGGTGGAATTAAAATGTTATAGCAGAGAAGCTATTACTGTTGCTAAAAGAGTGTTGATCGTATCAAATCTAATGTAGAAATTATTCTATTCTGTTCAAGTTTTTCGTAGCAACTCTGATTGTCTAAGAAATGATAATGATCCATTCACTCGGCATTTGTGGCAGATTTTCATTGCTCAGTGGGTTTGAATTATGTTGAATTGGATACAAAAATCATTCAATTACACCTAAAAGAGTTTTTATGCCCAGAAGTCCTTTCCTAATATATTCCAATTATTCTATAATTCTAGAGTCCATCAATCAAAAAGGTTTATTTCAACGATTTTATAAAAGTAATGAAAGGTAAGGTTAAAAAAAATAAAGTAAAAAGAAAATAAAATTGAATCAACTCACGAAAAAACTAAGCTACTTTCAATGGAATCAATCATAGCATGTTAGTAACCATAGGGATTTCGAAACCACAAGGAATTCCAGATGACGAAAATACATCAACTCTTCAAACATTTTCAATTTTTATAAATAAGCACATGAAATAAATTATCAAAAGAAACAATGAGCAGTAGGGATGAAGATGAAGACTGAGCTTTCCATGTCTTCCAGTAGTTGTCCTCAACAAGAGATCTTGGAGCAACTGAAACGAGCCATCCCCTTTTCATTCTCACCCACTTATTAAGTGAACAGAAGCCTGGCCCATCTCCCCACTACCTAGGACAATCCTTCTGCAGGTCAAAATTTTCCTGTTCTGCATCTTTTCCCTCAGTCTCCTTTGCCAGCTGCAGGGATGAAGGCCCTTGTTCCTTTCCATCTGATTATTGGTCCCCTGTGCAGGGGGTGTGGTTGGGCCATGTTGTCACATCGACATCAGCTCAGGACTTTAAAAAATGTTTGGCTCTGTGGTAATAAGTTTTTTTTATGGAGGGGAGTATACTATGTTTATAGCATGAACAATTTTTAATGTAGCAAAATGTTGCTTTTACTGTTACTAAAGGAGAATGCTCACTTGTATGAAATGAAAATCAAAATTTACATTCTCATAAATGGAAACTTAGTATTGTGCTGTATTGTATTTTGTATTGTACTCTTATTTAGAAAATGAGCCTGTCACTCAAATGGGTCCAAGTCAACCATTTTACTGTACATAATTTGACATTTACATCTTCCAAGTTCTAGCATGAGTGTATTAAATTTTGTATCTAATTCTGTGCATCTTCAGGTTCTTCAGCAAAAGGGATCGAGAATGTGAGAAGAATGCTTTATGCAGACACGTTATGGAGATACAGGTGTCAGGCAGATGGAAATGGCTAGCACATCCCTTCTAAAGGACAGAAAGCCCCTGATGCATTGAGGTGTCCTTGGATGAATGAAGCCTAAGGCACTGCCATCAGTGTTAGTTGATGTAGATATCTGTTGCTGTTGTTTCTGGGCAAAGGAAGTAAGTGGTGAACACAAGTGTGCTCAAAACAGTTCTCACATTTTCCTCAGCTACAATCTGGCAGCACTGCATAGCAGAAGAAAGGAATGACAATGGGTTTGTGATATTGGGAAACTGAAGATCAGATTGACTGTTGCAGTTGTGTTAAGGATGCTGCATTGATGCTGAAGAAAACTGGCCGTGAACACCAAGGGAAAGCTGTGCTTATGAGGACATAAAGGTAACATGCTCAGTGCATTTATGATGAGCAATGCATGCTGTGGCAACAAGCATTTATCAGTGCTTTAGCTAACAGCCCAGTTACAATGCAATGGGATCAAATGTATTGGTTTTATTGCCTCTGTAAATACATTGCTCCTAATTTTGTAAACATGATGTAGGTTATTAATGTACCAACAACTTCTCTTTGACTGATTATTTTCACAGAAGAATTTTTATTATATGTTTGTATTTAGTCATTTATTTCAGAAGAATTATTTGTGTGTAATGAAAATTTTGAAGTCCTTAATGGCTGTTCTAGCAGTCTAGCAGTTACATGTCAGCCATGATGTATTATTTTGTTTCATCTGTGATTTCTATCCACCAGTGACTTTGTACAGTATGAACTCCTTACTGTTTAATATTTGAGTGTTGTGGATGACAATGTGATGATGTGTTGCTATAAATTAGATATATTGTGAAATCTAGGAATGAATCAATTAACCTTTTGAGTGCTTGAGTTATGATAAAGTGACAATATTTGCAATTGTTTGTGAATGGCTACCTGTATTATACTTCACTCACTCACATCATTGTGTCTACATATATACTATATATATACTACCCTGTAATTATTTCAAGCTCCAGCAGTGCCTGGAGGTATGTGTGTATTCTTTTTTATAGTTTTTGTTTGTAAACATATGTTAGCATGAAAGTGCATGGTGAAAATGTTTTGATCTCTGGAATATTCAGGGACATGAGCCTTATCACAACTTTCCACTCTACATTCTCTTTGCGCCTATACATGAAGTTCATCTAGGATCAGCTGAAATAACCTATTTCTAATTGATGCCACTGTTGTGTTGAAGTTTATGACTTGAAAAAGCTTTGTTAATACTTTTTGTGTGTGCGTGTGTTGTGAAATTGAGTATTTGCCAGAAGGTGTTGATTCTGTATGTTGTGTATTATCTTGGATGGATATATAATTGAATATTTGTTTTTAGTATTAGGTTATAAGTATTTTGTATTTAGCTATCCCTGTTTAATGATGGTAACTTTTTGATTTTTTTTATTTAAACCAAACAGCAAGCTCTGTGGAGTAAGCAATAATTTTTGATATGTGGCAACTGAATTCAATTATTGTTTTAATGTGAAAATCCTTGCAATTGGCTTCTTAAAATTATTTTATAAACTTCCATTTTAAATTAGCTATTTCTTATTGAAGCCTAAGTGAAGTGAAGTTTGACAGATCATCATTTACGTATTTTTCTTAGATGTTTGTGCCATATTGTTTTTTTGTAATTCCATCTACAAAGAGACTATTGATTATTCTCAAAAGGACTGAAATATGGGATTCTGCCCTGTTTTCATTAGCCTGTAAATGATTCTATTAAACGAAGGATAGAGCAACTGTAATGTGACTTACTTTAATTTCTAAGATCATAAAGATTTATCCCCAACTTTATTGTCTGTAAGAAATCTGATGAAGTGGAAAAATTTCATCTATAAGTTTTGAGTACTGTATGTATGTACTTGTGTATTAGCTGACCTTGTGTATAGTTCAACTCCTTATTTTTCAGCTAAACAATGTCCTTATTCCTAAAACTTTTGTGTGGCCAGACCTTAGGTCTTCTATACCCAGGGAGACAGGATGCTCAGAAACCACAGGACAATGTGGACCTTGAAGCTAAAACTCAGCTTAAATTTACAGAAAAATATTAGTTTTCAATGATGTTGATTGTTATTGTAACCAATAAAAAAAACAATAAAAATTGTTATTGCAGGTGACGAAAATTAAGCTTACACCAGAAAAATAGATGTGTTAATCTTACAGGTCATCAAATAGTTGTATAATGGCTGTTAAATGATTATGGTAGCATGCCTAGTCCTTAATATACTACAAGGATTGCCTGATTCCCAACTAGTGGTAACAGCTTTCCAGGCAAACCTCCAATAAAAGGACTCTAGTATAGTGTACTCGGAAATTTAGATTTCCTCATATTGTAATAAGTATGCAGGGGGATACATTGATGTGGCTAATCGAGTGAATTCAGCAAGAACTCACAGCTATCTGCCTAATCAGCTCAACAAAAAAATGAAGACGTAAGAATGCTGTGGTATCCAATCCCCCTTTCGTTTTGTTTACAACATCAGTTACAAAGATCACCTCCTAATGACAGCCACTATGATTCCAATTACATAAACACATCCACGTTATTCATATTTCATTTAGTAAAAGTTGAACGTCTAATGAAGATTGTGTAATGAATTAATTATGCATTCCCTCTCAGAATTAACTTTGTTGATTGATCTTATTATCATTTCAGTGGTTTTTCAAGATTTAACATGTTTCCCCGAGTTTAATCCCTGTGGTCTGGAAAAGATTTACCATGTTCTGTTTGTGCTAAAATTGATGCTGATAGAAGTCTTGTATAGTCCTACCCCTCAATATTTTCACCAAAAATATGGTCTCAAAAAGACAGAATATGTGCAAGTATACGCAGTAATTTTCATGATAATCATGATTTATCATCAATTTTTGTGTTCAGCTTCCCCTCTATGGATCAATTAAATGGTTAAAATGAAACTTGGACCTTGACAACTATGAGGACTTCGATAAATTTATGAGCATTAACTTCTCCTAAGGAAATTTGTATGAATTACCTTTAAATCAAGGACAGGGGAAACGTGCTTACATAGATATTATCTTTGAATTTGTTGTCACTTGCTGGAAAAATCACAAACTGACTGTTGTGGCATTGATATGGTAAGATTTTTGGCTCACATCATTAAACCCAGAAACCTCATGGAATATCCTAAATGAAGAAGTAAGTTTAGAAATAATGATGTAGAACCTAAAATGGCACATTCAGTAGAATCTTTTTGTGATGTAAAATTTGATATTTAGGCGAACATGAAAACCCTATGTTTGCATGTGCTCATATCTTATTCTAATATGAAATTTGATGTATCATTATAACGATATGTCATCAAGACACCATTATTTCCTTTTTACATAAATGGCATTTGTTCCTGCATCCTGAGAGGATGGTGCATTAGTAGCGAGGCACAGGGAATACCACCCAATTCAACTCTGCATGCAATTTTTACTTCATTTAAGTCAGGAAGAATAAAGAACACTTTGAATTCAGTGAATGCAATAATAGTTTTTTTTAAATCAGGGATAACCATGTCAAGTAAAACATGTTTTGGAAGCTATGTCAATTTATCGCTTGAACAGGAACTTGAATACAGTAAATATAGTAGTGCTTACAAACTGCACACAGGGCACTCATTGAGGTAAATACCATGAAGTCATATAGCTAGACAGATATTCACACTACACTATTCCCTTGGCATATAATCAGCACAGATACATGTTAGCAAGTCTCTTCTCATTACTTTTGTGTCGAGACGATGGAAGGTTCTCAGATTTGTGCACAATTTTTTGTCTTTGTAATTCAGCCTTCAAAGACAGACTTTTTTATGCAATGCTGTGTATTATTTCATTAAAAATTCACAAAAGGTAAAATACTCAAATCCCCAATCATTCCCATCGTGGATGAACTTAATCTAATCATTTCATGTGTTATTGAGGTGGACTAAGGTGTGTAAAAACTTTTACTTGAACATTTGCCCACCTATGTGATAACTAACTTTTCCATCAGGTTTCGGTGACAGATTAGAGTACCCATCTGATTCCAAGTAAATCCATGTACCATGCAAACCTTTTTTCATGGTTATGAAATAGAACATGCATCAAACACAAGTTCCTTATCTTTCTACCCATTCCAGAAATCCCTTGAGTAGCTGGGCCCAGTGAAGCCCTGCATGAGTCAGAGGGGGAGTGTATTGTTTGCTTGCTTCTTGTTTGCGGTCACTAATACTGTCCAGACTGTGATTATTGTCTGATGAAAGGACAAAAGAGAATTTTCAAGGAACGAAAACCCTGATGCCTGCATGTTTCACTGCTGATCACTGGCCCCCAAATGCATCCCATACCCTAGCCTTGTCATACAACCCTGTCACATTCATATAAATCATTGGAAATACTCTTCTTTTTCAGCTTCCTTTCAAGTTCTCTTGCATGCATTTTTTCAGCGACATAGGTGTTCTGAAACTTTCGGGTGCATCTTTTAATGTTTTACAGTAAAATATCTGGGTGCTTGTAATGGAAGTACATATTTTACCTACTATGTAGTGATGGCATCCAGAAGTCTTTTGGGGTGTTCTGGCATCGTGTCTTTATTTATTGGAGTATTTTTCTTTGTTGCTTCATCTGTTGGGATTGCCAATATTTTTAGAAAGGCATTGTCACAAAAATTATTGGAAAAAATAAATATTAAATCAAAAACTGCAATTGGTTAAGCAGTGTTGTTTCTATGATTTCTTGAATTTTTTCTTTACCTCCCATATTGAACCTAAAATTAGCAAGATATTTATACTTTTGCCTCACCTACAGATACCTCAGACACCAATAGTTTCTGAGTGAAGAAAGAAACAGAAAAAAATGTCTTGCTTTCTTTCCATTTGCCTTTCCCTCCTTTGCATATTCGGCTTTGGCCATTTTCATTTTTGATCTGGAAACTTTACCGTCTACCTCTTATTCAAACCATCTGCCAGTTTTTGGTCAACTCTCACAATCTCAACTGCAGCCTGGGATACTTTCATGACTGGAGCTACTGCCCTACCCCAGGCAAGGCTTTCTGAAACACAACTTCACCAGTACATCATGGTTGCTTCATATGTGCATGTTCTCTGGAGGCTGCACTGACAATTTTCAGATTTGCTCTATGGAAGTTTGGGTATAGCTTAGGACCATTCCTAAAATGGAAAGATGCAAACAGTTGTCTGTTAGGGTAAGTGTAAAGCTTAACACTTTCAGTGCGGCGGGCCAATATATCGGCTCATAGGCAAAATATTGTTTAACTTTTGCACACAAATATAATTACAATTATTTTTTGTACGAAGTATAAACGTTTTTTAATTATTCCCTAATTCAATGCATACGCAATAAGAAAAACTGCATATGGATATTTTAAACAATAACTTTATAATATTTATTTTCCTAGAGTGATACATTTCATTCTAGTTACCCTCCGCATTTCTCACTAGAACCGCTGGCAGGGGTCAGCACTAAGAGGGTTAAGGTGATTAAGGACACTGAAGAACTAGTAAATCATTCAGCAGGGCTAAGAACAAATTGCAAGGATCTTGCATGAGAAATTGGAAAAATAACATGTTGCACTGCTCTACACTAATGCAGGGAGAAGAGCCTTAATACTGTAAAACTCACCTACTGATAATAAAATTTCCTATCCAATCATTTGCTGAACACCAGTTATATGCCCCTCATTTTATCATCTACCCCAAAAAATCCTAAAAGCTTTCCACGGAAGAAATACAGTTGTCCTAGGACAGGGGTGGCGAACCTTTTGGTGATTAATTTCCAAAGTTTATGAAATAAGAGTAAACTCACACGACTTGTGTGCCAACCAATCGAGTGAGATAGAGGTATCCCTTAGTGCCCTCCCAGCTCCACGTGCCGAAATAATTGCTCCGTGCGCTGCTTTGGGCACACATGCCATAGGTTCCCCACCCCCATCCTAGGACATAAAGGATGGATAACATAATTCGGCTATACTTTGTTGACAGAAATTGGTGTTTCAAAAGTAAGAAGCTGTAGATCTACATACAATGAGCAGCAATGGTCAGCAGGTGAAGGGTAATCTAGGTTGAGAGGCCATGATGACCAGGCCTTGTTATGTGCACCTCATTTTAGTCACCAGATCATATCCTATGTATCTGCTTCGATTGATCCTTTTCGGTATTAATTACATTCTGAATACTTCCAATATCATTCAATCTCCACATTTGACTTTTTATGTGTGGAATACCCTCTTATATAGCATCCATAGCTGTTGGTAATGCTGCAAAATCATAAATACCATTAATTTATTTCCTGTAAAAACTTCGCAGTTGGAGGGAACTAGTATTGGGATCCTTGTAAAATCTACATATGTAAAACGAACAGTTGGCTAAGAGGTGAACTCTATGAGGAGTATACATATTTATTTATGCTTTTTTTCAATTTATTTTAAATAAGCATTAAGAACTTAAAGATGTAAATGAAGAATATGTGAAAAAAACACTTCTTTCTATTTTTTATAACCTCATTTGGGTTAGTCTCCTATTTTAATATGCAATACCCCATTGCCAAAATTTTTTTTATTAACTCCTGGCTTGTTACTATTCAGGTTTTCAATGCAATTCTCTCAACCATGATGCTTCCCCCTTTTTTGTAGATTTTTCTGTCCTCGAAAGCTTTCTAAAGGTGACCAGTCTCATCCAAATTGTACTGGGGTGGTCTTTGTTTTTCTATTATTGAATTTCTTTTGGAACATCCCCAAAATTTGTGTTCTTGGGTAATGAAATAAAGTACGGAGTATATCAGTGAAATTCGATATGGTAAAGATGTGCTGCATCGGACCTTAAGTTTAAAAATGTTTTGCCTGTTTTCTGGCCATTTCTGACAATTACACAACACTCACTCTTGACCCTCTTGTTTCATCTTACTATTTTGGGGAAGAAATTGAGGAGTGCACGGGTTTATTCAGTGATAGAATTGTGGCTTATCTAGAGTGTATTAAGTAATCTATTTCTTGTCCATGTCATCGCTTGATAAATCACACACGAGTGTTGTCCCTCATTAGGTCACCCATTATGGGGGTGTTTTGCATTTATGATCTACCTCTACAATAACTCAAAACGATCTAGTGTCATTAAGTTGTCTCTTCTTCTTGCCGAATGCCATATCCTTTCAATTTGCAGACGATTGCTGGACTCTAGGTCTACAAAATCATTGTTAAGATTACCTTGTAAGCAGTGGAAGCATTTTTGTTCAAATCCTTTGAGTAGAAATATCTCCAGAAAAACTTAAGTGTTGAGTGAATGATATGATTACTATTTCATGAGAATTTGAAGGGTCTCCATGACCACACTGAGTGGGCTCTTTCATGTACAATAACATTGCCCTCGAATGGGTCTCCAGTCAAAATCGGACTGTTGGTGCCATATTTGGCTTTCAGAAGGATAAGACTGAAATTTTTGTCAACCGTCTACAAACATAAATTGTCTCCGTTTTGGCTCAATGGACATTTGCAATTCTATAAACCATATTTTTCACTAAATTATGGCTACCACTGGGCTCAGCTCTCAGATTTTCACCTTTTTTTATTTTTGATAATTGGTATTGGTTACATTTACTCACAATAGAAATTGCTTCCAGCATAAGAGAAACCCCACACAAATTTAAGAAACATTGTGAAAAAGCTAACATAGTAGAAGCTAAAAGTCAGCATGCTACTCATATGCACTTCTACCCCCTTTTTATTAATGGTGGACAATTTTGGCGATGTCCACAAATATAGTTGTTCGCCTACTTAACGTACAATGGCTAACCCAGGCATAAAATTGACGACTATCGATGAAAAAAAGAGCATAAGTGCAATTTAGGTCCACAATGACTTCTTGCTCTAGTGGTGTTTTGTTTAACTCGAGGGTTGAGTAATTTTTTATAGTAGTTCTCTTACATGAGGCGCACATGTTCACAGCGACAAAATAAAAAATATGCCAATTTTATACACATAAAAAAGTTTTAAAATGGTTAGACGATCACAGTAAAGGCCGCTATATAGCTTGAGTTTTTTCCACTAGTCAAAGTCTAAATTGCCTGCAACGAACCATTGGCACTTAACAAAAGTTACAGAAGTCCCTACCCCCAGGTGGCACAGAAATGATGTGTTTTACTGATGAGGTTGGCTCTCCTTTTCCTAATTGTGAGTTCTGGAAGTGATGTGTACTGAAATGAGTAAAATCAAGAATATTTTACTCTTAGACACTGAAGTGGTACTGGGTAAAATCGAGATATTCCATAAAATCAAGTATTTGCCATTGAAATTCCGATAAGTTCCCAGCTGGACTCAACTATCTCCATGAAAAATCGCGAACTCCATAAAATCAAGGTGCATATAAACAGAGATTTTACTATATACCTCATAAAGGATAAGAAATATTCTAGTGGGTGTAGTGCAGTTAAAAAGAGGAAGTTAGTAAGAGTAAACAGTCATTATGGAATTGATGTCACCACAAAACAGATGGCAACCAAGTATGGGAATAAAATCCAAAGTATGGGCTGCTGGTGTAAACATAACAGGAGCTCAATGTTTGCCATGCTAGGAGTTAGTAAGTTACTATAAAAGCTTTTCCATCTTCCAGGTCCAAAGCTTCAAATAATGGTTAAGGAAACAGAGAAATATAAATTGTTAAACATTGAAATTTATGTATTTCACGGAAGAAGTCCTAACATCTCCAAAATAAAATAGTATTCCTATAGAAGAAGGTTACTCAAGGAAAGAGCATTCAATTCTTAATCTGAGAAGCCTCTCATCCACAAAAGTTTCTCAAATTTTCAGTAGCAACAGAATTGAATTATGTATATAATATATAGAATAGTATGAATAAGGAAATGATAGAAGTTGGAGAACCTATTCTTTATGCCATCAATTCAACGCCAGGAGAATACAAATCCTTTCAAATTCAACAGGGAAAAAGCTAACAGAAAATAATCACTTGGCCCAGGGGTGGATTAAGGTCTTTGTTTTGGCAAAGCAGAGTGGATTTTTTAATTGACTTTTCATGATAATATGTAATCCAAAAGGGTTTGGTAAATTTGAGAATAACATATAATTATGAATGAAAGCTACATACATTCATGTCTTTAAAAACCCTTTTCATTTTGCTGCCCCCTAGGATGAAGAAATATGAACTTCCATTCTTGGAAAGGAATTGAAACCAGTAAGTATTCCATTGCCCCTGGGCACTCAAGATACCAATGATATTTATAAAACAAGGAAGAGGTAATTGTGAAGACAAGCTTTCCTCCATTAATCCCACTTTTCCAAAATACACCATGCTGCACAATGGGTACTCATAGGACATTATCTGAATACTTGACATCAGCATCTAGTCACTACTTCAAATTATAACTTATTCAGACATCACTTCATATATTTGGATAGTTCAGGGCCACAACAGACCAAAAGCTGTTCACCAAATTTTCAGAAAATAAGCAATTAAGCCGACAATGAATAAAAAAAATATTGCAGCTTTCACTTACCTTGATGGAATCATCACTTTGAAGACAAAGTATGACTGTTTGGCATAGAACAAATACAATCTCTTACAGCCATAGCACTTACCTCAGCCATGGCACAAAGATATCCATTTAGAAATTCATTGCTCCAACCAACTCATTAACTTGGGTTCAAGAGGACCCCTTTTATTTTAGATTTTGGCCTACCAATAGGTAATAATTCTCAATTACCCCCATGATTTTTCTCTAAGGCTGGCTCTAATTAGGTAGAAATTACTTTTCTTAAATACCAGGATCATACTAATTGAAATAATCTCAAAACTACTGTTCCATAATCATGATATTAACACGGAAATTAAAATTTGAAATTTTCCAGCACGTGACGACAAGACACCCCTAGGGGAAAAAGTTGTCTTAACAGCAACTCCTTGGATTAAAACACACAACACTTATACACAGCACATGTAGGCGGGAAAGCATTTGTTGGAATTTCATCCTCATGATTTGTATCCCTGGCTTAAATGCAAATTAGAATGGGTATGGTAAGGAAACAAAAATTTACTGTGATCTTAAGATGCACAAAGAAAAATGATACTCATATGAAACCATGATGTTAACTACCACCTTCCTTTCCTACCGCCTACAACTAACAGCCTTCCTTTTCTGAGAGAAATTAAACGCCAAACATCAAAGCATAGTTTTAAAATGGTTTAATCATCACCTTCCCAAACCATGTTTTTCATTATTTTATTTCATAGAGTTCTCCCACCTCCACTTAGAGACTGATGAAAATTATAGGTGTCTGATCTCACAATTATCACTGCTAAGACTCAGGAGGCAATATGTGCAAAGAATAGATAAGGTGGCCCTTTTTAGAGAGTGAGATCTGAAAACTGAATTTTCAAGCACGCTAGGGAAATATTACACCAAGATATTTAGGGTGTAATTATTATGTATAACAAACAATCTATTAATGCTTCTAAAGAGATAATTCCAAGAAATTATCTCTTCCTTTATAAGTAAGGAAAGTAAAACATGAAACCTCAACACTGGCAGCAAAGCTTTTCTTGGGCAACAAAAACATATATGTATTGGTAACAGAAGAATTAAGGGGTTGAACTTTTCCTCAAATTTCTCTCAGTCATGAGAAGAGAGATTTAGTAGGGTGAGCTCATCTCATTATGTACCTACCCAGCACTTCTTCTTGGTAAAACCATTCTACTTATCATGGGAGCCACAGGAATGTTAGGACTCAAGCCTTTATGACTACAGCAAATAAGCCCACTTCTTTTTTGGTAAACTTCTTGTAAAGCTTGGTAAAACTTGGTAAACTCCCACTTCTTCTTCTTCTTGGTTCTACCCAGCACTTCTTCTTGGTAAAATCATTCTACTTATCATGGGAGCCATAGGAATGTTAGGACTCAAGCCTTTATGACTACAGCAAATAAGATAAAGGAATTCAGAGAAGGAAGGCATTGACATTGACGTAATATCGTAAACATGAACGAATCTACCAGAGGTCGTCTATGTGCGCATTGTATCTCTTCAGCTAAGAGGTTCAGCAGCAGCCTGGTTTAATGACGTCAAAGGATTAAATTTTGATTGGGTGGATTTTCAAAAAGAGATATTGCGGAGATTTGATTCAGAGACAATGAAGGCTGCCATAAATATAAAACTTTTCACGGAAAGTCAACCATCAGGCATGGGAGCTAGTGCATTTATAATTCAAAAACAACAGTTGTTTAAGAGAGTTCACCCATTACAAAATCATGATGTATCTGTCCCTATTATAATAGAATTACTACATGATAAAATTAGACCGTTAGTAAAGGTAACCCGTCCCACAAGATTTGAAGACTTGAGAGAAATTGTGCAACAGTTGGAAGAGGAAGTCAACGCCAAAGGGAAAGGTGGTTCGGAGGAGGGAACGACGAGGAAGTGTTACACTTGCGGGAAGTTTGGGCACTTGAAAGATAGGTGCCCGAATTCGGAGGAAAACTAAATCCGGTCCATCCTTGGATGGAGGAAGATAGTACCGGGAACCGCACTTACCTCCAAAAGTCGGCCACCAACCACAGGCGTGACCAAACCTGGCACAAGACTCGCAGCATAGGGCAAATCACTGGTGATTCGGACTATCTCCGTCCAGCCATTGCCATTGAGATTCAGAGTAAGCAATTCACTGCTCTATTGGACACACAAGCCAGTCATTCTTTTGTGAATACACATATTGCAAAGCTACTCACACCAACTAAGCCGGACAATTTGACGAATGTACGGGGAGCAGCGAAAGACATATTACAATGTCAACGGCCAGACTGTATTGAAAGCCAAGTGTTCAGAAATAAATATTGAATTACATGTCTATATTATCGAAGATTTGATTCCGGATCTAATTCTGGGCAGTGATTTCTTATCGAGGTATGGAGTTATTATTGATTATACAGTCAATGAGTTATTCATTGGAAAAGACCACCGTGTCAGGTTGGGGTGGATGGAGAGTAGGGGCCATACAACCTCTCCACATATAAACGAAATACCAGCCGACATCAATTTTGGTCCATTGGAAAAGGAGGAGGAAAAACTAATAACGCTACTAAGAGGGTTCCCGGAGGTAATAACTGGAAAAATAGGGCACACTACTACAGTCAAACACCAAATAACATGCAGGGATGAGACACCCATAAAGCAAAGGCCCTATCCAATTAATCCGGACAAAAAGAAGTTTGTAATCAGCAAGATTCAAGAGATGGAAAACCAAGAACCAAGCCAATACAAGCCAATGGCGCCAAGGTCTTTAGCACTTTGGATTTGAATTCTGGGTATTGGCAAGTCGAAGTGGAGGAAGATTCCCGACCCATGACGGCATTCACAACTCCTCGAGGTCTTTATCAATTCAAAGTCATGCCATTTGGGTTAAAGAATGCACCATCAACGTTCGTGCGACTTATGGATGAAGTCTTATCCGGTTATATTGGGGAATTTTGCCAGGTATATTTGGATGATATCCTTGTCTACAGCTCGAACTTGACGGAGCATCTACAACATTTGGCTAGAGTTTTGGAAAGGCTAAAGATGCACGGATTGACTTGTCAGCTGAAGAAATGTCATTTTATGTCACCGGAAGTAGAATACTTGGGACATGTTTTAACAGCTGAAGGGTTGGGACGCCAGCCGGAGAAGAGCAAAGCTATAGAGGAGATGGAGAGGCCTCGTACAAAACGTCAAGTAAGACAGTTTTTGGGGGTGTGTGGATGGTATAGTAGTTTTGTGGCAAACTTTGAAACAACGGCAATGCCACTGACAGATCTATTAAATGGGAGTCAACATTTCAAGTGGACTGAAAAGGAAGAGAACACTTTCAGGCAAATCAAAAAGGCCATCTGTGGTGCCCCCAGGTTAGCATACCTAGATCCTAAGCGTACACTCTGCCTACAGACCGATGCCAGCGAATTAGGGCTTGGGGCAGTATTATTTCACGAGAAGGAAAAGAATGGAAAAGATATCATCGAGTACGCAAGCCGAAAACTTTTGCCAACCGAAAAAAGGTACTGTACCGCGGAGAAGGAGGCGTTAGCAGTTGTATGGGCAGTCGGAAAATTCCGTGGATACTTAGAAGGAAGGAAGTTCCGACTATATACGGATAATTCTTCGCTACAGTGGCTCAATAGTGTGTCTGGTACCAAATCAAAACTGATGCGCTGGGCCTTATTGCTTGCAGATTTTGATTTTGAAGTACGCCATGTTAGTGGAGAAAGGAATCAAGCAGCTGATAGTCTCTCAAGACATCCGAATTGTGATGCAATGCCTGGGGAAGTCGAAATGCTGGAGAGAGAGATTCCGTCCCAAACAATTACTGAAACTGAAGGCCCTGTTTTGATGAATATTAAAGGTGAAATAGACATCGATAAAATTAGAAAGTGGCAAGAAAACGATGAAAACTGCAGGAAGATGCGAGAATGGATCACAAGGGGTACCAATAGCAGTCAGGGTGTGCCCAATGAATTTAAGATGTGTTATAAAGGTTTTCGAGTTGAGAATAATCTGCTTATGTACTCCTCCCATATCTCAAACTCACCAAATGTAATAGTTATTCCCAGGGCTAACAGCGACCAGATTCTGGAGAGATTCCATGACGGCGCAGAGGCAGGCCATCCTGGGACGGCAGAAACCTATAATTCGATTCGTCGGCGGTTCTTCTGGGTTTCCATGAGACGGGACATTGCAAGTTACATCCAGGCATGCTCCATCTGCGCCTACACTAAACCATCAAACCAGAATGCCAACACTAGTATGCGTGGGAGGAGACCACGCCAACCATGGGAGGAGACCACGCCAACCATGGGAGGTGGTAGCGCTTGACATAATGGGACCATATCCCAGAACATCACGTGGCAAAACCAACATCCTGGTATTGACCGACCTATTCACAAGATGGGTGGAAGCATTCGCCATTCCAGAGGCCACGACGGGACGAATCTTGACATTACTTCGGACTGAGATTTTCAGTCGCTATGGGTATCCACGTTGCTTGCTGTCAGACAACGGTAGCCAGTTTACGTCACGGTTATGGCAACAGACGCTGTCAGATTGGGGCGTTGAACACTGGACCACACCTACCTACAACCCCCGAGCAAATCCAACGGAGCGACGAAACCAGGACTTGAAGTGGGTTCTGCGAGTCCATCTACTGGACAAGCAACATAAAACTTGGGATCAATACTTACCCCAGTCACTATTCGCTTTGCGTCAAAGGGTGAATCGCATCACGGGGTATTCACCAGCCGAATTGTTCCTTGGGCGTCATCTAAACAGACCGGGCGACTGGCAGATCCCATCACCGTAGGAGGAGACCATGTAGGTCATTCCGAAGAATGGCGGGAAGAGCACCAGAAGGAAGTTGACAAGAGACGTGAAACGGCAAGAAGACGGATATTAAAACAAGCAGAAGATCTGGACGTACAAGAAGAGGGTATCTTCGAATCAGGAGAGCTAGTCTTGCGGCGAAATCATGCACTGAGCAACAAGGCGGAGGGATACCACTTGGGTCTCGCTCAAAAGTGGGTTGGACCGTTTGAAGTGGATCAACGGTTAGGCCAAGGGGTATACTCTCTTAAAACTGTTCCTCCAGTGAAGGTCCATGCAGCGGATCTGAAGAGGGTGAAGCGGGCACTGAGAACAAGAGGGGTTGGGAGCGGCAATTCGATGGAGGAGATGGTTAAACCCAACTCGTCGGATGTCGAGAGGACACGCTACAACCTTAGACGACGCTAGGAGATTATGCTGACCGGATTGCTCTAAGTGATGGATTTGCATTTGTCTGTTATTTATGTTCACTTTAAATTTATCTGGTGATGTTAATTTTGGGTATTTGTAAAGATTATGTGTGTTTTAGGGGGGGATATTGACGTAATATCGTAAACATGGAATAAAACACACATAAGGGGTTGCTATGTACGTATTGGAGAGAGAGATTGTTGTGTGGTTTTTCGGATGAATGTACGAGAGACTGAATGAGAATTGAGAAGAATAAAATAAGTGCAAAGTGTTATGAAATAATTTAATTCAATCGCTTCGACACGATAACATAGATGGGTTAGAGGCAGGGTAGGACTAAGAGGCCCCAAGAAATTAACGATGGCCTCCCCCACTCCAAAACAATAACCTTAACCCACCATTGGTTAGAGGTCTACTAATGAATTATCAACATGGGACCTCACTTCCTCCAGCAAAATCATAAACGCAGATGGGTATGGTACCAAGAAACCCAGAAAATTGGTGATGTGCATGAGCTCTTGATGTTCCCAAGGATACTAATCTCATCTTCAGATAATGTAGAAAATGCTGAGAGAACATGTAACAACTCTTTATCTACTCATACATGGAAAGAGTGCACTCACAGTCATTGTTTTATTACAAATAGTTGACAAATATCAAATTCATATCACACTGTACAAGGGTAATCTCATCATTCAATGATACTTGAACACATTTTATCTTTAGCCATTAGGTACCAGTGTTATGGCTAAGAGAAAGGTGCACTTGAGTCCTGAGAACAATGGGTAATCTAAGAGTGCAGCAGTGATGGGACTGTTAATCCACCATTTAAATATCACAGCCCCCAGTAGCCATATCAATTGATATAACCACATATACTGTTGGGGGTGAGTCATAAAATTAATCTGAAACAATGCACACTGCTACACACATTAATAAAAGTTGATTTGGATGTAACCTACGACATGAGCAACAATAAATAAGGTGATCACATATATGAGTGGGCCTTAGGGGGAATAAGGATAACTCTCACACACCACAAGAGGCCCTCTTGGGTAAGTCTTATTCATTCAGTCTTCTTTAGCAGGTGGGGAAATACCACCACTTATGGATGTTGACAATCTTGCAGTTTCTTTGCTCAGCAGGGTCATGAGGAATAACTTAAGCCTGAAAGTAAAGATGAATTCTGTATATACATACATACTCATGCTTAGAGGGACTTCTTGAGACCAAATTTTTTGTTTGAATGTTGGGGATAGGACTAAACCCGAATCAATTTTTTGACAGTTTAAATGTGGAATTGCATATTCACTACTCACGAAAGATAAGGTTAATCATGCAAATTTTTGGCCACAGGAATGTTATGACTAAAGCCTTTATAACCACAGCAAATAAGATATAGGAATTCAGAGAAGGATGGTATTGGCATAGATGGGTTAGAGGCAGGGGAGGATTAAGGAGTCATAATGGTTGCCACACCTCAAATAGCCATGAGCATTTAGGACCCAGGTCATAAAGATACAACCAAAAAAATAAATACACTACAAAGAAAAGCTGCACACTTCGTTAAGAACTGCTACGAGCAAACATATAGTGTTTCAAAACTTTTAGAGGGATTAAGGTGGGAGTCCCTAAAGACTCAGGAGGCTACACTCTAAGCTTAGCTTGCTTGAGAAATTCAAAACTGATGTGTTTGATAGCAACACAGAGAATACTATCACAATGCCTCACTGCATCTCCAGATCTGACAAAAGGGATAAAATAAGGGAGATACATTGCCGAACAGATAGGTACGAAAACTCATTCTTTCCAAACACAAGAAGCGATCACAATAAAAACTGAGCTCCACTAAAAGCATGTCACAGTTTTTCCTACCAAAACCTTATTCTTTACATCTTTACATGGCTGGTGTCCCAACACCCCCATGAGGCAACTTGCGGGGTAGTATGTAGATGTAATCCTTCAAAAGGCCATAGAGTATTACCACAGGGCAACATACAACTCTCCAAACCTGCCAGAATCATATCCGTAACAATGGGTTCATTAAATATTGTAACTCCTCATGTTCTTTTTATGTGCAATTCAAAATAAATTCCTAATTAACAAGATAGTCACTCAGAGGTCTGATGGTCTGTCCTTGGAAGTGCCTACTCACTTCTAATCATTGATATGTTTATGGAGGGAATCTTACTTCTGATAAAATGTGTAACTGAGGTTTCTTCTTATTAAAATCAGTAAAACATGTACTGGTTAAGATATGAGGATGATATAACAATCCTGTGAGTGGTGCTGTAGATATTTGTCTACAAAATTTTTCTTGACAATATTCATCCAAAAATATTTTTCACAGTAGATTCTAACAATTCATAAAACTCCCTTGTTTTGGAGATTTCACTGGTAAAATTGGCATGTATTTCCAGCATACCTAAAGCCTACTTACATAGATCAGTGATTCCTCATGATTCTAGACATAGCTACCCACATAAACTCAAGCCCTCCACATCAAGTTTCACCACATGTTTGGAGTGCTTCTCTGAAAGACTAAACACCCTTCACAAGTTCATGGCGAACACTAAATTTGCAGTTTTTTCCCTGTGGGCGTCAGTTTTCATAAAAATGCTGTTGTTCGTATAGTGTTTTTTTATAAATGAAAATGACTTTAGTATGGTTGAAAATGATGAATTCCACTAAATCCGGGAAAACTGAATTGCCAATATCGAGTAATTAATATATTCCTCTTGGGGGTATGCAACCACTGCTCACGCCTTGAATTGCTTGTAAGTTCGTCTAAAATATCTTCAGGATACGCCCATCAGCAATTATTTTAGAGAGGGAGGTACATGAAATATTCATTGGATTCTAGTGAGAAATAGGAAGTGAATGCAGTAAAGATTTTGATTTTTCGGAAAAAAATAAATATTTCATTATAGCTTTTATCAACTGCTTCGGATTTTTCTTCCGTAGCCTTCACCAAACCCTTCCTCTGCTATTAATCCCTGCTTTGGTTTTATGGCTACGGCAACATTATGCAGCAGGAGGGCAGTTGGGAATATCTATGAATGGAAAAGGGTCTGGATACCTGAAGGCGTAGTGATAAGGATTTTCCTACGCACCCTCCAACTCACAAGAAAACTGACTCTATTAATTCACAGCCCATTATTTTACTCACTAACTTTCTTCACGTAAAAACATTGCCATGTCATCAATAAAACATCTTTTTGGACAAAATCAGAAGTTGCATTCCTTCCTAATGGGCATACGAGGATAGAAAATCCCTTTCTTCTTATGGCGGGCGTGACCACCAGTGGGTCACAGCACCCAGGGGGCTTGGAAACCCATGACCCACCGATGGATCCTGCCGCTGCGAATGTGTTAAGAAGTGAGAGGATTACTGGCAGCCATAAGAAAGAATATTATGTATGTAATCCTTTCTTTCCCAGCCCATAGAATGCACTGGTCCATTAGATACATTGATTTTTCGAGTTAGGTTTTTGAATAAAAATATACTATTCAACACCAATTATTACTAACCATTTATAGGAAGAAAAAGTGTTAATTGACTGCCAAAATAGCTATTGCATTGAAGGCACACATCACAGAATCCCAGATACAAATGAACAAAGGAGAACACTCCTTAATTTGCCGCTGCAATGCAGTCGATGTCTTAAGAAGAGGGGTTAAAGAGGTTCACATATAAGTACTGAGGAGACAAACTAATTAGAGTAAGTAATTGTAGGAACTAGGGATGTGCAAACACCAGATTTTCATCAAGTCAAGTTCAAGTAAATTACCACTCAAAAAATTAAGTTTTGAGTCAAGTTCAAATTGAATTTGAGCACCAATGACTTTGTTTTTATGAGAAAATAAAATTTTTCAGTCTTGTTTAATTGCAGCCGTATTTCCTAATCTTCCTTCATTCAACAACTAGAACAAAACACTCAATTTTGATAGAAAACTTTCCTGACACTAAAAAAAAACTTAATTTGACAAAGAAGCAATAAAAATCAATAAATTTGCCATCTTTCTACGAAATAAACAGACTTTCTCTTTTAAAAGTCACAATAACTCTACACAATATGTACTCATAAGAAAATAAACTTCCAGTACAGTTTTTTATAGTGCACTATAACACTGAATGCAAAATATTTACCTTTAGTGAAACACAAGAAAAGTATTTCTTCAATTCAACCAAGCATTAGACAAATAGTAAGAAAAGCAAATGTATCACTGAAACATGAAGCAGTATTAGCATAAACTTCCTCTCATTTCTAAATGTCTGTTAGTAGAAATCAAATTACAATTTGTAATGCAGGGATACAAGTTACAGTAAAACCTCCATATAACGAATTCGCCAGGACCGGAAAAATGACGACTTCGTTGTACGGAGGTTCGTAGTACGGGTTGATATGTGCGGGTTGCGTTGTCGCAGGAGCAGCCTAGAGTTCGTGTTGCTTTAGGACGCGACACATTAATTTCACAATCCAGTTTCGACAGACATAATAATCATAACTTTAATTCAGTATACCAATTACTATTACTTGCGGTAATTGATTGTGAAATCTAATCAGATAATCCATTTATGTTCCATTTCAAAGTAGATTTGGCTCTCGCTAGAATTAAGCAATAATTGAACCCTCACCCAGTAACAACACTGTTTGTTTTGCTTTTCAGTTTATTAACTAAGTACATCCTTCTTAATTCTTCATGGACCTTTCCCCAGGAGAAAATTCAGGCTGTTTTCAGTACTAAAGCAACACAACGATGATTATTAGTGATTCAAGCATGATCTCATGTGCAAACAAAATCGTATTTAAAATTATGTAGGACTCCTACAACACCCTACATAAGAAAATGTAAGAGAGCCTAAGTCTAAATGCTCAGTCAGGGGCCCAAATCGCTGTGCAGGCATTGCATTATCACGGCAGAGTGCCAGAGAATTGTCAGGATATGGTCCGCTAGTTTCCCGATTTCTCGAACAAAGTAAGCAAAACATAAATACCAGAAGGGTACGAATGATAAGAGAAGGGTTTATCCGTGGGTTTACATTTCTATTGCCGAAATAATCCATCTCATGGTTGAGTACTGTGCCACGGAAAATTGTTGATTTTGGGTAAAAGTATGCATTTATATTTCTGATATGCAAAGTACCTATAAAATCAAAATACATAGAACCCATGCTGTATCTTTACTCTCTTTCTCTTCATTAGTGAAAACCGTAATTTTTTATCTGTCAGCGATCAATCATATTAGGGAAAATGCCAATGGTCCACAAATGCTTTTCTTGCGATGTAGCTCCCTTAAAATTTTGAATTAAACTTAATTAATACCACACATCGCAAAGGTAAGCGCTGAAGGAATGAGTATAGGTTTTGCATCCGGGCCGTTCACTCGGATCATACTGAGACAATGTTCTCATTAATGGCGGGAATATTACGTCACTGTTGAGAGAATAGCCGAACATTATCTCAATGTTGGTTATAACACTAATAACAATAATATGTACAAAGAAAAATGCTTTTTAAGAAATAAATTCGTTCAGAAGAGGTCACTTCCATGTTGGGGCCCCACACATGGATTTTGATGTAAGGAGGTTTCGTCCTTATAGAGGTTCGTTATGGGAGGTTTTTTTGCATGCATTATGAATGGGAAGGGCCCGGGACCGGGTGCATGACCTTGTAATAGGGAGGTTTTGTCAAATTTCACTATATAGAGGATGGTTATATGGAGGTTTTACTGTATATGTATTACATTTTAAGACTGTAGATCCCCTCTTCTTCCATTAATAACATTTCCTGCAGCTGAATACAGCCTTTCACAAGATAATTCTGTAGCTTGAAGTGACCAATTATGTCATGAGATAAACTGTAGATAATGAAAAATAACAAAAATAATCTAGAGGGGGTGGTCAGGACAGGATTGTTCTATCTAATCAGCAGAAAAGAGACGAGTTCCTGACATTGCTCTGAACCTAATGCAGATTGCATGTCATACCCCAATGGTGTTAATGCTATTTAAAATCAAATTTTGGTGAATTGAAACCAAAAGGTTGTGATCATTACTGAATTGCTACATGTATTCTGTGGTAAACTAAGACGAGGTCATAATGTTGCTCTGAATCCAATGCACTGATATTGTTGCTGTTTATACTACCTATTGACAATCCAAAAAAGGTAATTATCACCAGGGGGCCATAGATAGACTTGCACTTCTGTGTTTCCACCACCATGACAAATATGCAGTGACAGTGTGCAACAAGTGAAACCCACAGAATAATGTGGGGTCAGTTAAGCCAGGGTTCAATTCAATATCTTCTAATATATCAAAGGACAGTGTCTTAATCACTTTTAAACATCTTTGTAGAACTAAAAAAGTGTAAAACGTACTTAGGAAAGAGTTATTTTTCATTAAAAAGGAATTCAATGATGCATGGGCATATTTTTTCCTCCATTTTCTTTAGGGTTCACAAAGAATCCAAATGATCCAGCTGAACTTCCATATCCCAAGTTCATTTTAGATGAAGCACATTTCTCTTGCACAGGTAACGCTTGCACACTTCATGTTTTCTTTTAAATGTCTTAATTAGCAATTCCCATTGGTCATTTTGATTCCATTTCAGAAATGAAAAAGATTCCCTGCGTTAGAAAAATGGACAAGCTTATGACACAGTACAACATAAGCGTAAATTCAACAATTTCCTTGGAGTGGCACTATCGTGGGGATCACTGGTTATGGAGGGGAAGGGGGGTAATAAGTAAAACAATACACATATCGAGCTAAGGGATAGCTATCCAGGGTTTATATTTTAAATAACTGGTTGCACCATGATAAGCTCTCAGATAATTTTTGTGCCATATTGATGAAATGATAACGTAGCTTGGAAATGCTCATATTTAGGGTATGAGGCAAGCAAGGTCTTAAATACTATACTGTATCATGCAACTGCCTTGTAGCATGAACGGGCACCTCATTAGCACACTTGCAGGAGGATCAAAGCCATGGGAATGGCATTCAACAGTCAATTCTTGCATTTTACAAGAAAAACAAAATAAAAAGTGAAGTTCATCTCCAGTGTAAGCTAGTGAAGTGAAGAAAGGCGAGTTATCGCAAAAAAAATAGTGAGAAGAAAGGTGTCTCCAAAGTGAAGAAAGGTGAGTTACATTTTAATCATTTCAGGAAAAAATTCTGAAAATGGTCATTCACGACAAGTGCATTAACATGAAAAATTAAAGAACAAATTACATTATGCAACATTTGATACATGTGCAAAAAAAATGAAAATTGGAATATGCACAGTGGGAAGCCCTGTTCAGGGAAGTTTCAATGCATTTACATTCTGAGCTAATTTACTCAGAGTGTCATTTTTTAAAACAAATTTCGTAATTCACGGACAGCATTGTAGAGGAAATATAATGCTCTACACTACTGATTTAGCTATGGAATTAAAATTTTAGCTTGTGGAAGAAAACTCAGAGAAATAAAGCAAGTACATAGTATCTGTATGATTCAAAGCAAGAAGAGAGTACCAAAATAAGAATTGAACAGTAACCATTAACAAATAATTGGAGAACTGACCCATTGCCACAGTATATATCCATACCATTGTTAACAGAATGTTTTCTTGGTGCAATAATTATAATTAATAAAATTAGCAGTCACATGCAGAGGATTGTATTAACTTGAGACACATACCTGACACACAACTCTCTTCTCACAGTGGAGGTGAACTCATTCATTAGACAAATGGTGGTCAATGAAGCAAAAACTAAATTATACATGAGAACAATCTTGAAGTTGCCCAACCACTCTATCTTACCAAAATCTCCTAGAAGATCGAAATTGGTTATACCTGGAAAATAAAACAATCTCTAAGTATATTTAATTGATGTAAAACCTTATTACAAGTCTATCTGGGAAAAGCACATCTCTAGGCCAATCAATCATGTATTAAATACAGCGTGAGTGAGGGAAAAATAATTACCCTGCCATCAAGAAGTAAAAATGATGTGTCATAAGAATGAGAAGCAAATTTTCCAGCATAAGAATACAAAGAAGCATAGGCTTCAATGACCTAAACTCAAATTACAAACCCCTGTAAATGAGGATAAGTAAAAGTAACAATACAATTACAGCATAAGTATATTTTAGTATCACTCAAGGAATTTCAAGCTATATAATGGAGATGAAAAACTACCAATGAATAATAACTCAGTCACTAAATTACGTGATTTTTATGGTCAATATTTCAGAATAAAAATTATACTTCCCCTTTAATAAGAATATAAGACCAGAAATATGTAAAATTTATGTTCTACATCTTACACTATGGGCTACCAATATGAAGTACTATAGTTAACACTTGTTTTTGACATAAATCCATCCCTAATAGCAGATTTTATAGTAAAAGGAAGCCCAAAACACAGATTAGCTACTGCTAATATTTGGCCAATGGCTCCATATAGAGTAAAAACTTCCATTTTATACACTTTAACTTTACGTAGCTCTCGATTTTCCAAAGTGGCATTCAGGTCTAGCCAGGAATAAGAGGGAATATCAATGACTAACTCTAGATTTTACATAGTTCCTTGATAATACACAGTTTCTTGTTTTTACATAGTAATACATTAGTCTCCATGGCCTATTTACCTCATTTTTGCATTGCATTTGCAACTATCTACAAAAATTTCATAAAAAAATAGTTAGGCATGACAAGCCAAGAGATCACGCCACGTTTTGATCTTTGTTTGGAAAAATTTCAAATTTCCAAGTATCAATACTAATTTACATCTACCATTCTATTGCTAATAAAATGATAAATGAAATCTAGTATTTCTAAGACTACGAAATCCACAACAACATCACCACTATGTATTACTGTACAACAAATAACCCTTATTTTTGGAAACTTAGCCTTTCATATAGATAAAAGTCAATAATTTCATCAAGAATTGAGCTATTTTTTTCAATTGACATAATGTGATGGATACTTCAAACTACTCTTAGATATAATCTACACAGAGTCAAGAAAATATAGAATTCCCCAGCATCCTATGGTGACACAAACTATAAATAACATGATTATGGTTGCACTCACTTCATTATGATGCTGCTTACTAAAAATATGGCGCTGAACACCTGAATTCTGATCGTCATCTGTTTGTAAATTGTTGCCAAAGGTTTGACTATGCCCTTGTTGAGTTCAAAGAAAAGAATGTTCACACAGAATATTTTATGGCAGACAAGACTTCATAAGTGCCTTAAATGTTTCTTTCACAACATAATGAATCATAACTGAGAGCCGCCATAATTGATAAAATTTTGGAATATGATGTTATAACTATGTATGAGCAAACATGAAATCATAGGACACCTTTCCATATAAAGACATTTTCATCAGTGACTCAACTTCATCATGTACCTCTTCAGTAACTATCATGAAAGTAGCTGTCAGTTGTATAGATTATCAGAGAATGACTTATTAACAAAGAATTGACACGTGCTTTCTACAAATGCGAGCCTCTACATCCTTTTTAACTATAAAATCACATGAAAATGAGAAGCCCTTTATCATCCTCTTTATTATTTTATTCACATCATCTCCTTATTCTTAGAGGCGAGGCATTCTTTTTCAGAAATACCTGAAGTACAAATATTTCCAAAAAAGGAAAAGTGTGCACCAAGCTTTAAGGCAGGAAAATATCACCTATCCCTCTCACTCGGAGGTAAGTCGATAAGTAAATGCAAATGGAGACCTCTACTTGTGTACCATTCAGAACACCCACAAGTGTTAAAAAACGGAGATCAATCCTCTCTTCCCATTTTTTGGAAATCAAACACTAAAGCTTGGGTTACATCTACCCCAATTGAGGACTGGTACTGCAACCATTTCATACCACAAATGGAGGAGTGCAGCCTGAAAAAAACATTCAATATCAATTCCTGCAATAACTTGATAATGTTCCCAGCCACCCTCAACTCTTGAACAATATAAATGACTGCCTTAATGTTTTTGTTGGTCCCATAATAATAGAACTGCCTTTCTACAACAAATGGATCAGGGTGTCATCGCATCATTCAAAATGATCTACTTGCACAAGAAATTTGTTGATGGTATTGCTGCAACAGATGAGGATGGTGGCATGACACTAAATAAGCTTTGGAAGGTCTACAATGTGAATCACCCTTTAAAAAACATAGTGTCATCATGGGAAGAAGTGACATACAAATATATGAATATCATTTGGAAAAAACTTTGCCCCAATCTGGTACATTAAGAGGGATTTACGATGAATGCTGCGCAGGATAAATTATCGAGCTTGAGTGTATCCTTAATCTTGGAGTGTCGGCAAAAGATGTAGAGGAGCTTACAGGTTTGCACAAAGTGTTGACAAAAATGAAGATTTGATTTAGTTGAGGACACACAAGGCAGAGGCAGGAGATGAAGACAGTGATAAGAGCTCCCAAAAGGACATGTGTAGACAACAATAATGTTTCACCAATAAAGGATTGACAGAGGTTTTCAAACATGTTAATTCAGCAGTAGAAAAACTTGAGGAAATGGTCCACAGGGCACTTCAAGATTCCATGTCTAGCTATGAGGAAATATACCGTGAAAAAAGAAGTCCTTCATACAAACCTCTCAGCACAGCTTCTTCACAAAGTTGAATCCACGTCACCATCAACATCATCAGCAGCTGACACCAGAGGTGATATCACGGTGAAGTATTCAACATTACAGTGTAAGAACGAAAACGTATCTAAGTGTGTGAGTAATGAAGTGTGTGGGTGCACGTGAATGTAAGCATTAATATAAACATGGAAGCGAACTACAGGCAATTTTTTAGTGTAATTAGCATATAATCCTCCACCCTTCGCTCATGATTTTTCATTGTGACAATGAAACCACTGGTCCCATCAATCAAATCAGCTTGGTTTAGATTAGCTCAGTAACAAAGTCAGAGAATAGCAAAATTAAAGGTAGTAAATTATGCATTAAATGGCCCAGCAATCACTGAAGTTCATAATAAATCAATATTAGTCATCAGTTCAATTAGATAGCATTAAGACACTGTGCTTTCCAAAATCCATGGAATTGGTTAATGCACAGGAATAAAAACTTTCCGAAAATATTAGCATTTATTTGGGTAAATAAAGTAAGGTAACATATAATAGTTACTGAATTATGATGAAATAAAATGACCAAAAATTTGCTCTTCATTTCTCTGCATCGATCATAATCTCTGGATCAGAGGCTAAGCTTTAGAGGTATTTTCAACTTACATAAATTTTTACTTATATGCACATGTCAGAACACATCTATTAAGTAACTTAAAGAGTGCCTGTACTTCAGTATTCCATATTTGCTTTACTAACAAGACAATTATTGCACAGGAAGTAAATTAACATGTCATAAAATCATATACACACACAATAATGCACATCTTATCACATTGGGTTAAGTACTATAGCAAAATAATGACCCTGCTTCACTGCTGAAGACATTTGAAGGAAAGGTGAAACATCATCTATGAACCAACCAACCAACCAATTATGATGGAACCCTTCAGTAACATGAAGCAAATTCATAGGTATCACAGAAACCTTACACGAATAATGACAGTCGAAAAAGGTAAATAAAAAATAATAATGTCACAAACCAAGAATTCGGGCCAAGAGGGGCAGTGCTGAGGAGAGCACTAGAGTGATGGCACAGTTGAGGATGAGGTGTGGTAGAGGAGTGGCCCCATATGTGGGCTGCACCCTTGATATCATGGGGAGAGTGTAAAGCCCCACAGAAGAGGTGGCCGCCAAATAGAATATCAACACAACCTCCACAGCAGCCCCTGCTGGACCCAGGCTGGATAAGGAGGTCATACCAAGCACCAGTTGCTAAGGAAAAATATCAATATCAGAGACAAGCTCAATGAATACAAATACAGAAATAAACAGATATGAACTACACAAAAAATTTTTAAAATGTCAGCGTTATCCTTAAAATTGAAAAATGATTCTGGAGAGTTGAAAAAAACGTAATGAAGCCAGGAAAAAATATTTCTCCTACTCTTAAGATTAACAATCTTAATAGCTGAATTTAAAAAACTACAACCATAATGTACATTTCCAGCAGTAATTTAAAATTTTAATAATCATTAAGTCAAGAACCGCTCTTTTACAATTTAGTTATACACAACTCTGTCTTAAGTCTGAAGCATAAAGTATGAAATAGGAAACTCTGTATTATACCCATTTTAAAAGGGCACTTTATTCTTTCAGTTACGAAACTATATATTCCCATTTAATTTTGGACTGTTTCACTTTACTCCAGTTTGGTTTCGGACTGACAAGAAGCATTTGCCATACCTTATATACTCTCTGCATTTCTTTGGTTATTGAAGTAAATCTTTTATTAAAGTGAGTGAATGGAGAAATCAAATCTAAGTAACCTAATGTCTGTGGTCTCAGATAACTTTATCCTTAAAAATAATCTTGGACTCAAAGCTTGGGGGTTCTTCCATAAAAAGCATGTGCGAATATTAGCATGGCAAGCAGTTAAACAATTGTAATCTTACTTGTAATCATTTAGAGAGAAAGAAAAATCCATTACATTTAAATAGAAATATCCATTAATCAGGTAATACATGCCTAGTATTTCACCACTGTGCTCTCATCAGGGTTTCCTAAAACTAAGTTTTCCTTTGAATAACTGATCTGTGGATTGAGTATGTTTGTTAGCAATGGTTATTTGTTTTATTACACATCATTCTGTGACACATTTTCCCTTCCTTCATTCATCAACACTATATAATCTTTTCATCCTTCTTCCTGGAATAGCTTGACATCCTGCCTTCTACCATCGTTACAAGCATCCTACAGCCTCCAGCAATACTGCCTCTCCACATAATCCATAACCAAAAATTTCAGTTCCATAGTTCTAAGGCATTCCATCAGTTGACAAGTGCCTTTCAGCCTAAGATGATGCAGACAAGCCAACTGAAACATCTATGCCTATCAAAAAGGTGAAATTCTACAGATGAAAAATCATTTGCCTTTACTTGTCCAACCCCAATCTCTTGTGCCCAGTGCTTACATCAACTCAAAATCCAATTGCCAATTGGAAATATGGCAAAAGTTCAATTTCTTGTGGGGATCACGTGGGTGTGGTGGCTTACCAAATGGATGGCCAGGGTTCAAATCCCAACAGAGGAGGATATTTTTTAAAGGAAACCTGATCCCTACTTGAGTGTCATAAGGAAGACACTTTAAGTGCAGCACTCAATCTGTAAGATGAGTCTTTAAACCATGGCCCCCTTGGAGCCTTTTGTAAAGAGCAGGCTAATGACAATGGCAGGTTTCTCTCTGACATTCGCCGATTCCCCAATGATACTTCCCTTACCCACCTGTCCCCAATAATGCAAATGACCTCAGCTGTTGGTTGACTCATCAAATAGCCAATCCATCCTCAGTATTCGTAAGGAAAACCTGAGGTTTTTAACCATCTCCTAACAGTTTTCCTCAAAGCACATTGAATAATTTTCCCATTTCTCTTACTCTTAACTCCAATTGATATCTATTCTTTCCTAGTTTTCATACTGACCATACACTGATGAAGCTATTTGGCATATAGTTTATGGAAGCCTTCGCAAATATATCTCCCAAAACTGGCTTCCTGCACACCTATTACCCATTCCGAGTTTATTTTAACCATTCACTCAGCACATACCAAGAAAAATAAAATAGATAAGTAGCCAACTATTCCATTACATTATTTTCTTAAGGAATAGGAAACTATGGTTACAATGATGATTTATAACTTATAAACCATTACCTGTGTGCTCAAAGGTAAAGCCTTTATGCCTACAAGGAGTCCAAGAGTGTTTAGGGCAACTGTGAGGATAGTTATAGAAGTCAAAACTAGCAAAAGCAATACAGCCACAGGATTAACAAGGTTTCTCTGAAGATATGATGTATGCCGCTGTCGATCTGAAAAAGAAAAAAATCAACATGAGAGAAGCTCAAGCAAAAAATGATCCATTTGTACACACACTCATTTGCAATATTAGATGTAATAAAGACGTTGACTCCCACTAAAAAAAAAAACTTTACTTCAGACTAACCCAATAGCCTGCGACGAGTTTCAGCTTTTTTAAGGTCCATTTCATACTTTGATTTTAATTCATCTAACTCCTCAGACTGTTTAATGTCCTCCTCCTTCAAAGCTAATTTGGAAATCAATGCAGTGTGTTCAGCTAATTTCCTCCGCAAACAATTTTCCTCTAGCACTGCCATATAATACTCTTCACTAAGGTCACACAAAAATTGTGGTTTCACCAAAAACTTTCCAACTACTGCAAACAGATGAACAAAGCCCAAAGGAGTGCACACTGAAATTATTTTAAGATGTATATTAGAACAAGTAGAGAATGTACTTCAGCTCACAAACTTCAACATCAACTACTTAAAAGAAATTAATTTGTCATGCGAGTCAAAATGAACAGAGTAAGGGTCAAATCCTTCCACTGTAATGTAAGGCAAAATGGTTACTGAGCAAACATTAAGTGGCAATAAATTAATAGCAACATAATTGCTCATGCTTGAGAAAAAAAGATAATTCTTGCTTTTTTAGGAAATTCAAACTTCATACTTATTGTTATTTTAAACTTTCTCAAGATTCTCCGAGTTTTTGTAACTAGTAATAATAATATGGGAGGGAGTATCATAGGGCACAGGTATTTGTTAGCAAACTTTGAATAGGTAATAGTGTTATTGAATTAAGATGACATAGATAATGGTAGAGCTCTAAAACAAATTTTTAAACACTAAAAATTACTTACACAAAAGCATCAGCACCCCAAGAAATGATATGCATGAGTAAAGGAATGGCAAGTAGTAACTCCACAGACCTGAAAAAAGATACAGCCATTAATGAAATTTCCTCTTCCAGGCAAAAATAACAAAATTAAAACACCATATGAACCATAACACGAGGCAAATAAGCACTTATGTGTTTCAAATACAGGTATACCTCAAACTATGTCATTTCAAGTTATGCAGGTCCCGGAGATATGTCAGTTTTTCTGGTTAGCTAATGGATGTTAATTAATGTTAATAGGTCAAGAAATGCCAAGAGTATAGATTTTGGGTAGAAATGTGAAAATTAAAAAAAATGCTTCAAATAAAAAAAAATTGAAATAACATAGAAATTATGTTGCTTTTGTTGTTTAAAATAAATGAATTTTTCAAAGTAAATTACATTTAAAAAATAACAAATAAAGATAAGGGAGTAAGGGCACATTACAGAACATGCAAACATGAATGGCTATGAAGCGATTGTTGTATGCAGAAGAAACGTTTGGTAACCTGATGGTGCATATGGAGCAGAACAGTCACGGCCGGATGTTGTCTATAGTTATTGAATTCACTTAAAATGTAAATTGAAAATGTAAACTTTACCAGATTATTTAAAAACCATGCATAATGCACATATAAGTGTCACCACTATATTGAAAATGAACAAAAAAACCATCATGGATGAAATATTAAAGCTCTTATATCATTTATAACATACCAATTGTCACATCTCGACAGCAGCTCTAAGATTAGCGATTAGTGGCGGAATAAAGTATTGTCAGAGTGAAATGGCAACAGCCACTATTGTTTTGCTGAGGTGACTATTTAAAATAACTGTCTCAAACAACACCTGTTTCCTCATCATTTCTGTTTGATTAGCATGGCATGTGTGGCTATTGGTTGTTTCTTGCTTTGTCACGTTTTTACATCATTCTAGTACCATGACTTTACTTAAGCATGTAAGTATATTAATTTTCATTAATTATAGAGATTTTTAAAACCTAACCTGTCATATAAACACTATTGCAAATTGCTACATATTCACAATAGGCAAAATAGTATTCATCTGGGCAGGTTTTAGAGGTGCTGGATTGACTAACATTGGGATATTACGTCGGGATTACTTGCATCAAAATTCGACTCACATCGCTCCTCTTGAAAACAATTAACAACGTACAGCAAGGCATACCTGTATTCTTATAAGTTAAAATGTTTTATGGATCACATTAAAAATCTAAGAAATGAAAAAGCAAGGGCTCAAGGCATTTTCACAGACATTTGTTAAATCTCAACAGGCTAATGGCTTATAATGCACACTAAATCACAGCAATCTAATTCAACTCAACATATAATCTTTCCCCAATCTTTCCCAAACATAGAATCATTCCCCAAAAATCCAGTGAAAAGTACTGAAAATTCATAATCAGAATACCACCTAAAACTTGTATCAGAACTAATATGTTTAAATAAGGAAAAAAATAGTTAAAGATTCACCACCAATATGAAGTATGAATGAACCAACTTTCTGAAACATGCAGTAGGCTTAACTAAGAGGAATCATTCAGAAGACCATTATTATTAAGGGTAAAAACCTCACAATCAGCACCAATTAAAAAATATAAAGGTAAGTGGAAACCAAGGCACAACCATGGAAAGGAAAGAAAATGCCTAAATTTCCTAAGAACATAATTTCATATTTTTTCAGTTCTATGACATAATCAAAACCTATTACAACAAAACAAGCACTCATCAACTTCAGGGATATGAAGATGTGATTATCTATACATTTTGGAGAGCAAAGATGGACCTGACAAATGAAAGTCCGCCTTTAGAAATTTAAAGACTACTCTAACTTTTTCTAGAGTCCACACTAAAATGTGTGTATTCACTGTAATGTCTGATGTAGCAGGTTGGCTTTCCTTAGAACAAATGTGAAGATCAAAGGGTGATGTAGCAAGCAAAGTGAGAAATGGGACTTCTAAGGCTTTAAGAGCTGGGCACAGCTGGCTGCCCTTTATAAAAGATACTATGTTACAACATGCCAAGGAAATAACTGTTTAATAAATGGTTAAGATGCAAAATATCAATAACGCACCGGCCACCCTCCACACTTCAAAAATTTAAATTACAGCGTACACTGTTTTTCTCCCCCATATTTTTAGGTGCTTTTACTACCCATGAATCTATATGCACCCTTCAAAGCATATCTATCCGATTCAGTTGGGGAATATTAGGCAGAAGAAGGAGATGAAGATTGGGGTGTGTCTTATTTATTCTCCAATTATTTATTTCAACCCCTCAATGGGTGCTATGTGGTGAAGAAAGGATATCCTGAAAAATTCGGCTCAATTAGCTAACATTTAGAGATCGCTTAAGAAGCATAGACACAATGATGTTCAAATTTCCCAGTTAGAGAATCTAAACATCATTTCTAGGATTAATACACTGACTTCAGTGCTTAAGGGGCAAAATCCACTACAATTTGACCTATGTAAATAAAATATTTTTGCAGTGGATGCTGCCGTGTGTCCCACAGAAAAATATGCTGCATGTGCATGCCACAGTTGCAGTCACCACATAACTCCTGCGCCCTTCACAACCTTCCTGTGCCATCCCAAGCTAGAGTTGGAGGAGCAATTTCCCTAATGTTACACACCCAGACTGCTAATGAAACACAAAAAACTGCTATCCCCATAGGAGTCCAATTATAATAATAATAGCGCAGTCTTATTATGAACTGTATGTAGTTCATAATCAGACTACGCTAAGTAGTTAAACCCAGAGTCAACTTTCTTCTCTTGTTTGTTTTAACAATGAATTCTGTCACTATGAGAAGTTCTAGTGTAGTGTCCCTGGGATTGTAGCCACTTTTTTCCCCAAATATAAACTGTCTTTGATTTGAGAAGTGCTGCAAGAGTTCAATCATCAACACACAATCCTAAAAGAAAAGTGCCCGCAAGTTCAAGAGCAATGATAAGGTCAGTCATCACATTCTAGACTCAAGCCTAGGATGCCTGTGATTCAAGAATAACATGGAATAAAGTTGGAGCATGCTACAGTGAGTTGATATTACTCAAGAAAAATGCCCATTTCCTTCACAAACTACAATGGAAGAATGATGAGGAATCAGAGTATGTTTGGGGATTGTTTGACAATGTAACCTTAAATGATTTAAAAGAAATAAAAAGGAGAGGTCAAGGAGTTCTTAAAAAATGGATTTTAAGAAAATTGCTTACCTTGACACAAAGAGAAAACAAGGGACTTCTAGCTGTGAAAATTTTATTTCTTTTGGTATGAATTTTTTCATGGTACACAGCCACTGACCCTCCAGGGACATCAAAAAATTATTTGGAGCTAATTACTTTATTAGAAGATAACAAGAGCATTGATAGTACAACCAGATCCATTGTCCTAAAAAAATTGAGTGGGCACTTGTGGAATTTAAACGAGCAATGGTAGACGATTTTCGATAACAAGGAAAGTCAATTTGAAAAAAAGAAATGTATGCCACTTAAAAAAACAAAGAGGGCATATCCCACCCTGCTAAACAATTACTGAAGAAATTATAAGAATGCAACAGTTATGTGCTGGCAATTTTTTCCTGACAAATAGTAAGTCTTTCTTTTAAATATTTAGTTTTCCAAAACAGTTTTGGAAAAGGATACAGGGACAGGGCTCAAAGAAAGCGAATTAGAAAAGTCAAGATAACATGAGGGTTGTGCATGATAAATGATCATGCTGAGTGTTCATTAAGTGGTTGCAAACTTCTAAGATGAGCATTACATCTAAACTAGGATATTTACAGGATTTACTTCTTGGTGCTGCTTACTATAAAAAAAACTATTGAAACTCATGAAACTCATTAAAGGGCAGTATCATCACTAGCACTCCAATAAATGATGTTTATCTTCTCCACCTGTTAAATTGGAACATCACTGTACTTATTCTTCTTAGGCAATCTCTAAATGTACAAAATCAAGAAAAAATTTTAGGATACCCTTTCTTTATCCCTGAGCACAATTTGATGGGTTCAAATACAAAATATGAGAAAATTTTTAAAATAAGACACACCCTAGTGAATTCAGTGATGGCAGCCCCAGACGACGTGCAACAAAAATCGTTCACAACCAAAGGCTTGTCCGAGGTCTTCAAATATTTCGACATGGCAGTGGAAAAACTGAGGAAAGTGAGTTCAGACATCTGAAAGGATCACAAAGGTCAGCTGACCTCACAAAGCCACGTATTGCTACAAGAAAATATGTAAGGCTCAGTATAAAATTGGGCAAAGTCAATTTTTTCATTTTTAAACAAACAACTGTTTAAGAAGGCCAGAGACATATACAGTGAAACCTCTCTTTTAGACTTTTGAGGAAGGTTAAGTAAAAAGTGTGTACGAAATCTCAATTTACAGAAAATTGAAGCACAGTCATGACCAAATGTTTCATAATATGATTTAATTATTATGGATTATACCTTAAATCTAGTGGCTACAGCTAGCTAATGCCATTGGCAATGAAAAATAATTTTTATTTTACACGTCATTTCAAGTTCACTGGGTGTGCAGGGCACTAACCCATAAACAAAAGGATTTTCATGTTTGGGCCCCCAGTCTATGCATCAAGGCATGCAATTGTCCTTCAAAAATGTGATTGTTAATTTTAATTGCAACTATCCAACAGAAAAAAGGCTACGAGTGGACATTTGTCATTGGCCAAGGCATTCTCTTTATATTAGGCTTCAAACTCCACATCGGTTGTCAATCGGTATGCGTTCAGTGCACTGGCCGCCATCTTGCACCTTACCAATTGTCGTATATCGGGGGATATTTAAAAATTTGGAAGGGCAAATAGCAGGATAGGATTGCATTAAAAGGATACAATAATTGTTGGAGCATGAAAATGTAATAAATCAAGGGAATACATAAATTCAGGGGGTGTTAGAGTGAGGTTTCCCTGTATTTATTTTTTCAATGACCACCAAGTTTAAAGTATGAATAATTACTTCATTGCGGTAGCAGTTCTTGATAGCACTGAGCACAGTAGATTTATGGTAGGAATATATGGAACTTCAAATACATTACCCATGAAACACTCTTCAATTGACATGATCCAACTTTACACTGAGAGCCTTCCATATATCATAACAAAGGGTGTCACCCTTAGGCGATCTCAAGCTCATCCTCAGCTGACAGTAAGGTAATTGGCACAGTGCAGCGTTGGACATCACAGTGATGTCAATTAAAATTTGTCTGCATGTGTGAAAACTTAATTAAGGGAGTGTGGGTACAAACACTGGCATTGATATGGATATGATACTGACAAATGCAATTTTGCACATTGTAAGGAAATTTTGCTTGATTTATGAATAATCCTACATCATCCAACTGAGTGAATAAAATGTATCCACAAAGCTACTTGATGCTCGTTGAAAAACTGTGCCATCAATTATACCAACCTAAAAGGTAGAAGAAATATTCATTATGGTTTGCTAATTGCATTTTATATGGCTCTTGCAGTTGCAAACTAAATTTAAATAAATATTAGTAGTCAATATTAGCTAAGTAGCATTTCCATACCATGCTTTTAAGTATCAGCTAAATTGTTGCACTAGTACAACCAACGTCAAATAATTTTGATTAGAAATTAATAGAATAATAGAACATTCTGAAACTTTCTGCTGGTTTTGATGCCGATTTTGGTTGATAAACTGAGGAAATGCTCAGGAGATCTAGAATTTCAAAGTGAACTGAATGAGATATTGGCAAAAAATTTCCCCACATTTCTCTGAATTGACCATAAAATCCGGAGCACTGACTTAGCACGAGTAATTTTCAACTTACATTTATCTTAACTTACACAGTGATTGTCAGAACTTATATGTTACATTAATCTGGGACTACCTGTATATTTTGAGCATAATAGAATCATGATCATTTTTTCAGAAAATATAGAAAATGTGAGTTACATACTGTTTTACAGTGTAAGATTAACAATAGTTCATTATTACTGCCATCAGGTGAACATTAGTTCATAATAAGTTAATGATAGTAAAGTAAAAATTTAGCTGGAAACTGGAAATATAAGTTTCAAAAAAGAATGATTTTCCTAATTTAAGACAAGAAGTAGCATAGAACAGCACCAAACCAGGAGTAAGACCTGATTATCAGACTCTCAATTACATAGGGCCCTGGAGAATGAGGGACACATGAGAAGAAAACTGATTAATACTAAATTCTGGAAATGTTATGGCAATTCGAGATTCTGAGAAACTGGACACAAAAACCTTATGAAACAAAGCTAATACTACCAATTACCTATCTCATTTCACTACCTGGGTATCACTGAGACATTCACATTGCATAAATGCAATTACCTGTAGAAGTCAATTTTCCAGACTTACTAATTTCCGAAACATCATTGTTGACCATAGCATAACATGCAAAAATAAAACTCCTCTCACTGATGGTGAATAGAAAATTAATAATATGCAATGACAGCTCACAATGTACACTAAAAAACCATAAGTTATAGAGACAGCTATTATCATCATTAAATCACCAGGATTAAACCCACTCATTTCCCCATAAGCGAAATGGGTATAAAGTACATTTTTTCTGACTAACCACAACAATGTTTTCAACTTTTCACAAATTATAACTGGGGAAATACTGCCATAGAAATGTTGTATAACAAAATACTTCGCCTTTGATTCTTCACAATTTTGATAACAAAATGTAACTTGAACAAACTTACAATGAATGAATACGCCATGAAATGAAGCACCTTCCGATTATGCTTTTAATATAAATACTCAAAGTAATTAACTTCCATAATCTCAGTGCATATCTATAAAAGATATCAAAAAACTATTACATTAAACTTCACTCCTAGATTTCAGTCATAAATCAGAGCAAAACTCTGAACTAGTGCGAATTGTAACAAAGTTTTAAACTGCCCACTGCCTAGGTCGCTTTGTTGAATTTTGTGTCCATTATAATCCTTCCCCATCATAATGACCCAGACCCAAAAAAAAATCATTTCTGTGAAGAGTATCTTATTTAAAAGAAAATTCTGTATGTCCCAAATCTTAAACCTAAAATGAACAACATTTGAAAACTTGCAATTTATCTGAAAGTTGTCCTTTAAAATATCACCAATCATCATATAAAAATCATGTAAAAAATATTTCATGGTCTTATGCAGCAAGAATGACAAAGCAATAATACATTCACTCTCCATTTCAAGAATAAATATCAAATCCTCTTCACTCAGGGGACCCCTAGATAATTGAGAGTTCATTGCATTAATATGCCCACACAGGCTTTAAAAAGCTGCGAACTATTACCAGATGACAGGTGTAAACTGTTCAACAGGCTACCAGTAAACCTGCAAAAGGAACCAATAACCAATATTAAAAGTAGGCTGAATTTACGACAAAAATCAATCCATTCTATTCCAGATGCATTCATTAAGTGATTATCACCTGTTATAATTATTGTTACATTCATGTCAAAAGAGGTCCTCAGGAGTTACCATAGAATACATTATGTAAAATAACAACGCAGACTTTGGTCATCCTCTTCACTAAAATTACCTATTTGCAAAAGCATTGTCTTTCCAGCAAATTGTCCCCCCCTCTATTTCTGTTAAAGCATTTGCATTCATAAATATACAGGTAAAATTTACTAATGAATTCCTTTTTGAGACAAGAAAATAAAATTGTAGCATCAAACTATTAAAGAGTTCAATAAATGATAGCATTCACCATAGGAAAGAGAATCACACATATGCAAACTTAAAAAATAGTTTAGATGATACTTGATATTCATCTGGTGACTCTAAACACACAATTTAAACTTTCCCACAAAATAGATTAATGATATTTAATCTTCATTAATCTGCTAACATACAATCAAATAATGTCAACTTTGTCCCATCACATTTTAGCAGCTATTCTAAAATACTACATGCACCATTAACAGACAGAAAAAAAAACAATACAAACAATCAAGCATACAAACAGGGATGATGATCACTTGACACATTTATTACTGGGGAATTTAGACTGGATAGGATGGTGTGCCAATGTCACATCAAATCTGGCATGATTATTTTAGAGGCATAAAACACCAAAACATTTACACAAAAATACTAATTATATAAAATAATTTTAAATAGTTTTGATAGTACATTTCACATTCAGCTGAGCCCCAGAACTATTCTTAAATACATTTTTAATTCTTATAAGAATTTAATTACTGGTATATGCTCACTTAATAGTGTACTTATGGCACTCTGGTCCTTGTCAATCAAGGCAGACATAATGTAAGTCATCCCAGCAACCAGCACAGCCAATAAAGAAAGAATTGTGAATGTCTCATAAACTCGAGCCATGATGCCCTGCAATTCAAAAGCCAAGCAATTAGTACACACTATTTGTTATTTTCAGAAGACCTTCTTCACTATATATGTGCACCCCAGAAGTCAAGGGGTCTAAGTGACATTCTTGAAAAAAATAAGTTAGATACAGGAATGGGATGTGAAAATATTAATCTTTTAGGTGGTAAAGGGATCCAAGTGATTTTTCTTGACCTAAAAACTGCATTGGAATTCAACTCACAGGTGCAGGGAATAGTTTGCTGTCCACAAAATGATCGAGGATGCGCTGACTTACTGATTACAAATAGCTTCATTTTGTTGCACTGATTGCCCTGATGTGATCTCCAATATTTTTGCAGGGTGAACCATTCAAATAACACTGATTCTAATGAAACATTTTCTGGTGGTCGTAGTTTCTCGCTACTCCCCATTGCATTTCCAAGTTTAAAGGCAGCAGTAATTTTGTCTTTGTTTTCTAGAATTATAAACAGGGTGGACGAAGTTAAAACCATATTGTCAGCCGATTTCCATTTTACTGGCATTTTTTCTGTCACATTCCTGAATGGTTTCAAATTTCTTAGCCAAATCAAATGACTCTCTTTTCTTTTCCATTGTAACACTCGTAATGAAAAGCAGCAAAATTCAGTAAGTACATCAGGATCAAGCTTTCCTAAATAACTGTTTCAAAACACTTCTGCAGGGTGTCCAGCAGGTGGGCATTTGAAAATTCCCTGAGATTCCCAGGTTTTCCAGACATAATTTTTATTTTTCCAGAGGAAATATTGATTTTTTCTCGTTAATTATAAGAGAATGTTTGGTATATTTTTTGGGAGATTAAACGTAAGGCTTATTTTTAAACTTGCATATTTGGAGGAAAATAAACACAAAACTTTAAAATAGTTTGAGAGAAAATCACATCACCACCCCTCCTTAGATTTAAACATTGTCATGCTGGTGATCAGGAACAAGGTTGTATTACAGCCAGACTTTGCTATGAATATCATTGATATAAAATGATCAACAACTGAAGGAATTGACTTTTTTCCTTATTTTGCTAAATGCAACAATGCAAGGGAAATTTGACTTTGCAATTTGCCAATAAAGGCATGTTCTTTACGCCACTTTATTACCTACTATGACCAATAGGAACACAATGTACCAATATAGAAAACATTAGAAAACATACTTTCGGTGATTACAGGAATGCAAAATGCTACAACGCAAGGGAAATTTGACTTAGTAACTCGCTGAAAAAGGCACATTGCTTCCATTGCTGTTTTATACATTGACATCACAGGAAATTCCACGGTCAATTCGAATTTTCCCTGATATTTCCAGTGAAAATAAAATTCCCCGAGATTTCCCGCTCTCCCTGGTTTTCCAGAGTGATGGACACCCTGTTCTGGCCACGTTTTCCACTGGAATGGAGTGCAGAAAAACCCCTTTTCTTTACTGTTCTCACTCCTCCTACCACCTCTGCTCTTCAACTTATTCCCCTCAAAGACCCAGGAGTCGATGTCACGTAACGTGTGAGCCCATACCAAAAAACTAAGGAGTTCTTCCATTCAAGTTTGTTTTTCCATTCTGAATGAAATTTTATCGCGCATTACCAAAACTTTTTATACCCCTCCCAGTCTAATGCACGACAAATGATCCCTGCAGGATATGCATCCCAAACGACAATCATGGCGAAGCAGTCTCATTATGGCGATCCGTCAGAAATGGCCACTCATAATAACCAACAAACTCTGTATACATTTAAAATTGCGACCAACAATGGCCAAATAACCACTCGCTATAAGCCACCCTCATAATAATGACCTTTTACTGTAATTCACCCAGTTACAATGTGCATTAATAAGCAGGGATATTTAACGAAACCAGAACCAAGCATATAGTTTCATTCCGGAACGAAACTATAGGCTTCCTTTTTGACTAAAGTTTCAGTTCCGAATGAAACTCTATGCACAGCTTGACTTTAGTTTCGTTAACAGAACAAAAGTAGAATTTTGAACGAAATATAACTTTCCGGAACCGTTCCTTCTTTTGAATAGTTTCAGTTCAAGTGAAGTGGCGGATGGACTTTCGGTTTGCACTCATGGTTCCAGGCCCGATCGGGTCTTAACTCAGGGAATCATCGTCATTACTTGCACAGCAACAGCGTAAATGATGGGAATCCGTATGGTACACCTACAAAGTAGGCTTGGAAACAGCGCAGCAATGCAACTATTGGAATACCATAACAGCGAAAATCTTACGCGTCTCAAAAACAAATTAATTACTAACGGCAACATCAGAAACTTGGATCAACTAGAAACAATGTGAAATACAATAATTTCAGAGATGGAAAAGAGTGTAATATTTGAAATTAAAACTTTCTGCGATCTCCGTATTCGGAGAAATATAGGATATTTTAAAATAAAAGTTTGTTAACTCAGTTTGTCTTTTGACAGTTGGGGACAGGGAGGTGGAGGAGGGCGGCGCAGTGACTAAAGGTAGGCCCACCGGACACTCTTCCCATCCCTAACCCTCCCCAACTTCTCTCCTTCCCCCAGTCATGGGGGTGGAAGAAGAAGAAAGGGATTGCCTTCTCACCCCCGCCTCCCTCCAGCTGGGATTCCCTGGCAGGGGTTTGGCGGTCAGTCTTGCTGGGTTATATACCGAAAGCGTGAGGGATTTTCCGCAGGGGATGAGCCGAGTTCTAAGGACACAGGACACTGACCTTATTGAAACGGTCAAGAAGGGTTTATGGCGGAAGGGTTATAAAACAAAATGGGGAAAAGTGGTCACGGCGCAGATACAAAGAGTTTGAGGACACAATGGTGGCTACTGGTGCAAAGGGATGGAGGTCTCTAACGACGAAGGGGATGAGACAGGAAAAACCGTGACCCTTTGTAAGATATGTATCAGCCAAGGAGGACAAGGGTGCCCAATAGACTTCAGGCTGGGCTCTCATACAGTGATGGGAAAACAAAAATTCCTATCCCCTATTCTTCTCTCCCTGTCTTTTGCATTGGGTGAAGTCTTTTACAAATATTCCGTCCGCATGTATATACTTAAGAGGACGATAACCTCTGCATTTCCCCTGGTGATCCTTTGGGCACGATCTTGACAGTGAGGGACGGGGAGTTGGGGGGGAGTAGTGGCGTATGGTAGGCTCCGAATTTCCACCCGACACATGCTGGGATACATAGTATGTTAGCTGTTCAGATATCCAAGTTTCATTTTTCCGCTGATTTTAACATTAATCTGCTGGCATACCATAAGGATTCCCATCGTTTACGCTGTTGCTGTGCGAGTACGTGAAGGGACATACATCGACGATTCCTTGAGATCAACCCCGAGCGAGCCATTGTACATCCCCTCCATACTGTTTGAGAGATTGTATTGTTCTGTACAGAATACATTATAACCTACATTTTCTCCTTAGGCTAAAATTTTTCCTATTAATTGCATAAAAAATCCTGGTCTCTTTCCATTTTCTTCCATTGTTACCAAACATGATGAAACACCTTGACTGGCACCCCAAACTATACCGAAAGTGGAGGCACTACATAACATGACGGCAAGTCATTATGAAAATTCAATGTACACTTTTATAATTCCTCGGAACGAAAGCCGGAACCATAGGGGGGAAGGTGAGAACGAAACTTTTCCTAGCCCAAACCGAAATCGGAACGGTTCCTCTTTCATTCCTATAGGTTTTCGTTCAACATATTTTCGTTCCACTTTTGCTCCGGAACCACTTTCGTTCCGAAATTTTTTTTCCCACTTTCGGTTCGGTTCCGCAAACCGAAATCATATCTGAACCCACTCTGAACTATTCCGGAACCATGACTTTAGTTTCATTTAACATCCCTGTTAAGAAGTGAAATCAAGAAAATTCAATGAAAGTAATAAAAAACACCAATTTAACCCATAAAAAACCATAGCCATGAGTACAAAGATAATAACTTCTTAAGTAATAATATGAAATGCGAAATTATTATGTTCATTATCGTTTGCAAAAACAACAAAAAATGCTTCCTTTGTATGGCTGATGACCATACACATACTGGTGGAGAAATAATTACATATTCAGAAAAATTCAGCTTTTTATTAAAGACATTTCTAGCACTAAGCCTCCCCTTCATTTCATAATGCACTCGCATTATAATATAAGCTTTTGTTAATTCTTCTACAGCCATTGAAGTGAGAAAAAATTATCTTAACCTCCGGCAAAATTAATTAACCCATACCTCACTGCCCTACGCCATTGATTTCATTCTGATATTATCACTGTTTATTTACATTAAGTACATTAACACCATTACCATTTAGCACTTTTGTTAATTTACATCTAGACAAATGACTTAATTGGACATTGCCAGATATTTAATAGACTGAGGCCACAGTTTACATAGACTGCAATAGAACTTAATTCTTACAAGAAGATAGGATGAAGCTGGACAGCATCTAAATAGGACCACGTCAGAAGTGTGATTTGAACTTTGTTCTAGCAATTCACCCAAAGGGAGACCTAACCATTATTATGTGCACATTTCCAATTATTTAATTCAAATATAACTTTTTCTTTTCATTAATTAGTTATTTCTTTCAATGAATAATGCTTATTATAATTTAAGTCATTCAAAATGCTATACAATAATTCAATAAAATGATATTTTCCATTCCACATAAGGCTCTAACATTAATATCGTTACTAATTCATTCCTGCTGTGAGGATAACGTGAGTGTAATCTTCCAAAAAATACAGAAAAAATGTTTCCAAAGAAATAAAACTGGCCACAAAACCACTCTCAAAGAAGAAAAACTAACACCCTCTCATAATTTCAGGATAATTTGCAGGTATCTGACCATCTTGGGTGATGTGTCATGAAGACTATTTTTCTTGATAACCTTCACATAACAGATTATGCATTCGAACTAAATTATTACTGCTACATGTGGTATTAAATAAAATAAATATCCTTCCATTAATTAACACACACCATTCCACATAATCACACAGTTTGATCAAATATAAAATTCAAAAATTCACCCACATAAAAATATAAAGTTGATTCTAGTTTTAAACAGTCACAAAACAGTTTACAATACAGGTATTGATAGAAACCAAAACTTACTTTACGGTAGCCAGTAAATCCTTCTGATTCCGTGAATAAATATGCAAATGGCAGCAGCACAAACAATGAAAGATTTGAAAAGAGGAAAATATAATTCCATAGTCCTGAAAAAAATAGTTACATCAGAAGGTATGTACATTAAATTTATCTCACAAATTGTTAAAATACTTTGTCATAAATCGATCAACACACCAGATGAGAGACAGACCTTAATCCTTAAGTTCAATAGATAAATTCTAGAAGAAAAGCAAGCAATAGCAAGCACAGGATTTTACATTGTATTTTCCTTTTAATAAGTAGATACTATCAAATCCATTGCTAATTAGGTACTTCATGCTGAGGAAATGGAAGATAGATGATATACATAAAGTTGAACACTTACATCAATAATGCAATTGCATAAAGGCAAGACAACTTCTCAAGGCTGACTGAATTTTTTTCTCGACCCTCAACTCCTATGCATGTTGGCTTACTCCACCCAAATCATCAATGTTTATGTCAGCAAAAACTGATTTATTTTCATCTGGTTTAATCTGATTTATTCATCTTAACCAAGGCAAAAGATCACTTTTAGATTCTATACAATAGACTTCCTCCTCACATTTTCTCAAACAATTCACTCTCATAATAAACACTGGCTTTCGTGGAAATATCTAAATTTAACTGTAAATAATTTCTGAATAGAATAAATTATATGTTGGTCCTAATCTTATGTCAAACAAGCAACTAGAAAGTAAGTTTCTAACAATTCCTCGCATCGAAGAAAAGCTTATCACTAATGCACTTAGAGGTAGAATATAGAAATGGGCCACTTTGAAAATTACCAGTCATTTTTGTAAATTACCACATTTTTCAAAATTTGCAGCAACCCCATAAAATTATCATAATTTTTGGCAATTTTCAGGAAAATTCACCTATGTTTCAGATGATTTCCATACTGATATATTCACACCATATTCTTTTCGGCCAAGTCCATATGTATTGTATATATGTTCCATTATACATTAAGGCCCATACATATCAACAGGAATATTTTAATTATTGGAATATTTGTGGAGCCATCATTTGAACAGCTTGAATTAAAATTTCTCAAACCATAACAATAAAAACAAAGTGCATTTGAGCTGAAATATTTAATTTTTAATTTTTTTTAAATTTCAGGAATATTAAAGTAGCCTTAGTAATGATTTAAATATTGTAATCCCCTTACTATTACTATTGGATTTCCAAATTAATCCTTCATCAGATATTACCCAGCCCTCACAGGGGATATAGGTATAGAAGAAGAAAACAGGGATATGCTAAGGATAAGTGCCTTTTCCTTTTTATATTCCTTACCTATCTCAGCCTCATGACACAACATAACTTCTTTTGGACAGTAAGACATTGCTGAAAAAACTTACCTAGTTGGTCATTTACCACATTAAAATGATGACAAAAATCCTGGTGATATCTTTGGATTGATGTGATAGGTAATACATATGTATCAAAAGAGCGACTTGGTTATGAAATGGTTGTGAAGATAATGACCACAATTTCTCAAAATCTATCCCATTGATGAAAGTCAAAATTCTCTCGGATGGAGTTTTATTAGTCATAAAGTGGTATGTAAATATGTATTTACAAATGAAAAATAATTTAATAAATTTTTGTTATGTCATATAGGCAGTAGTATCAGTGCCTTAATTATTTGCTCTAGCTTGAGAGCTATCAACATGATCTACGCTAGAGTGACATCAGTGGTGGTCCTACCATGATGTGCTGAGTTTAAAGATAGATGGAACACGAATGGACATGGGAAGCACATTGCCTGGTTTCCTGTGGGTGAACATTGCTTTTCTGCATTTACAGAGAAATTGTGGCACACTCCATTCCATTTTCCAGCTTTGTTCAAGCGATTTAAGGTAAGATAATACAAAATTCTTAAGAATGATGAAAATTTGATTGTCTGAGTTATTTCCCAAAAAGATTCATTATTCACCACGTAATATTGCTGAGACAAGTTATAATATTTCAAAAATGATTTTGAAAAGGATTCCAATCTGTAGAGTGAACTTAGAATTTTGATGTTTATTTATGTTTGTTAATGTATGGAGCACTAAACTCATGATATTGCGTGGAGAAGGAATTTATGTGGAGCATTGCCAAATGGCACAACCACCATATTTATTGGGTGAGGAACAATCCTACCAGTTGTGTTTATTCATGTCTCCAGTTTTACATACTTAAGTGCTCCAATATATTTCTTCAATTGTTTGACGATTCCACGTTGAAATGAACCTCAAAAATTATGTGTGAAAGTCTCATTTTCAGTGAACACAGTCGAAGATTACATGAGTCGCCATTAATGGCAGGATTGTGTGATACTACTTGTTACTCTCATTTGAATACAGTACTTACAAAATACTTTTTCATACTACAGCAATAGAAAGTGATGAATTTACTGTATGTTAACTTTTTTCAGACTATTAACATACCAGTCGAGGGGATCATGGAGGCCACTAGCCTGCCCAGCATTATTGATCTCAATACGAGAATAGTCAATCACACAGCCACTCACACTGTTGTAAATGAACCATAGGTCAATACACTAATTTCTGGAAAATATTACTTCCTGAGGTTGTTATTTCTTTGATATCCTTTCCTAGGGATTTTGGTGGTTTTATTTTAGTATATTTTCGGGGGTCATGCAAATACACCTCTGGTTCTTTTTCTAACTGTTCTGTGTTTTCAGTTTTAGCTGCTGACTTGGCAATGTATTACAAACAATTTTCAAAAATTGCCGTAATTTACCTTGGTCAGTTACCTCAACTGAAAATTTCATTGATTTACCCATCTCTAGTATCAAGCAATGATAAACCTTTAAACGCCAGATTTTAATGTCATTTGAAGTCCCTCCCTGCCAGATTTCAATTGTCCCTTATAATGTTTTCCTGTAATGAATGAGCCAAAAATGGCACTTTCGGCAGTAAGAAGCACCAAACGGCATGCCAATATGCCAAAACTTTTGGCATTTAAAGGCTAAGAGAGTCGATAAATGCCAAACATGAAACTAATTTATGAATGGAGCTGGGCAATTTTTCAATTAAATGTATTTAAAAATGTTGTTGAAACATCTTATATATTCTGTGCATGAAATAAACGTCAAAAAGTTATTTTGTACTTCAAACATATGTATATGTACTAGGTTTCTTTTGAGTATTTTCAAGAACTTGAAATACTTCTCAGAAATGTATGCAGATAACGAAATTCTACCTCTTGAATTTTGAAACCAGGGAATCCATCACTTTTAATCCATTCTCTACTTATGAGGCCATTATCACAACATTACCGAATCACAAAATCCCACTCAGGCTGAATAAAATATTTTGATCTGTAACTATGACAGCAGTGCAACAGCAGACTTTTATAATTTTAGCTGGGAAAATATCATATCAGAGAGTATTGCAAGGAATATATGTATCTGAAAGAAGACGCCTAGGAAAATATCTGAAAGAGTACCACTTTTGTTTGAAAATTACAAACATATTAATAAACAAAGTAGCTCAAAATAAAGAACAAGTGAAAGGAAAATTCTCATTTTCCTTCTGCTATAAATGTTTAATTTTTCCTAGGCTGTGGAGAAATCGTTACCTATATTCAGTGCTGACAAAGAGCTCAAATTTGATAGCTGCAACATATGAATAGTTTTCAATTCCAGTGAGAGCCAGAAATAGCTTATGTCACAAAAATGGCCTCAGTACCCTGCTATAGACATCAAAATTGATCAGTCTTTGAACAAATGTAGCATCATACCATCATGCTGAACTGTCACATAGAATTAGCATGAAAATTCTCCGACACTAAATTTGGTTGAAAAAGAAATTTATCCCCAACATTTAATCCAAACTGATTTAACGAAAGCATGCAACCACACATGATTTTGATGTGGTAATGTGATCGCAAAAAAGAATCTCTAAGAAGCAAAACAAACTACTAAGAGGGAAATACTCTAACATAGCAGATGAAAATACCATAAAATTACCACGAGAAAAACTCCGGCTGGAACAGGAATCGAACCATGGGTTCGGATATGGTTCCACCAACATTTCCACGAGAATTAGGAAGCCTGGATAGCATAGTGGTCTGCGCATTGGTCAGGCAAACCAAAAGACCGTGATTCAATTCCCAGTCCAGGCCAAGACTACCACGATTGAAACCAAAGCAGGGTAAATTTATGATGATGCTTTCAAATTATGAAAAACAACCCCTCGGTGGTACAGGGCTCTGCAATTTCGAGATTTGTAATATAAAATGCCATAAAGAGATTTGGACCACATTTTATCAGTACAAGCTGTCAATTGATGGCTCCATTTTTTTCTGAATTGGGACACTAGAACACATGTCATTACATTATGTTTTCTCCAGAATCAATTGTATACATTATACACTACATATTGCGATACATCTTTTGTAGCCATTTTAGTATGTTCTGAAATTGCTCTACGACTGCTCATAATGTATCCCAGAAATATGGAAGGATAACAATAGCTGTGAATTATTATAGCTGTGTCATATTAAATCTAAAAAAAATTTACAATAACTATTCATGAGCTTAGAAAATATCTAGAGCTCATATGGATACCACTGATTATGGAAAAGCATACACAACAAAGAAAAAGTAACTAGTAGCCACATGACATTCCCTGGTAAACAAAGAGATTACAAGCACAGCAAAGCTATGGGTATAAGTATCAGATACTAAAAAGCTATGAATGAACTAACAATGTTAGAACCAAAAAGAATAAATACCTTGTACTAGAGAAGTATTCAGCCATTTTACATAGTAGCTCTTAGGGTAAAGAAGGAGAACTTCATTTCCTGCTATTGACATAGGCAAAAGGAGGACAGCACCCACTGACACTGCCAGGGAAACTGTACAAAGTAAAATGCTGAAAGAAAACAGCAATTTATTCAAAATTACTTGAGGTGATAAGGACATCATATTTATAAAAAGCTAATTCCACTCTTCAGAAGCTACCATAAGCATGGGAAGATTTTAAATGAACATATATGTATCTCCAAAGCAGAACACAACAGAAATCATGCAAAGAAAACCATAATCCGCCATCATTTGGGCTGTTAAAGCACAGCCAATACATGTTGATTTTCCTAGCTTGAATGTGTGACTCTGAGATAAAGTCAAAGTTGAATGTAATAATTGATAAAAGTTAAGTTAAAAGTAGTTTTTACTTCATTACCAGAATCAGATCAGTCCTGCTGTATTTCAGTTGATGGGATACAATGTAAACATTTGTATATTATCTTACAACATGAAGAACTTACTTGTTTTTCCCAGCCACATCCATTAGTGCAAAGTGTTCATACCATTTCTCAGAATATTATTTTCCAAATATTTAGCTGATAATTCTATGCAAATGAAATACTTGGCCAACACATTTCCAAATTTCTACTCAGCTGAGGTGAAAGGCAATGGTGGCCACGACACAATACTGTGTACACTTTTAGAGGCATATCTCCCAAGCCAGACATTTTTTTCAGACTTTAAATACAAAAATTACAGGCACTTCCTCAATTAAAGTGAGACATATGTTTAGCACAAACTTGTGGGAGGGAGTGCTCGTTATATTGATGCCAAATTCAGAGATATGACTGAAAATTGCTGGAACACCACTGTCACCAAATCAAAAACTATAACTCATGTAAAATGTCAACTTGGGAAATAAACTAAAGGTGCTGATTCTTGATGAATACAGAAGGCTGGGATGGATAGCAAATGACACACATTTATAAACAAGAGGAAAGATGAACAATCTCAATGAGGAAATGAAGACAGGAAAATACTTGAAGTCTATAGAATAAATCTAAAGTCTATACTTCGAGTTAAAATTGTGGGAGATCGATTAGGTGGGAAATGGCATTGCAGAATCTAGAATGAATTCTTACCAGCATCTGTAAAATTAACAAGGGCGAACCCATGGGTGTAGTTAACAATCTCTCGTTTTATTTAATCGTTTCAAGGAACTAGGAACACAAAGTTGAACGTGATTGATAAAAGAAAACAGCAGTGATATTCCACCCAATTAACTCACCTAATTTGGCTAACAGTGGCTTCATCTTCATCGGCACATAAGTAATCTTCCCGATCTCGCTTCTTAAACTTCAGGATTATAGCATAGCTTAATGCACACAGAAAAAGGAAGAGTAGAAGAAAGATCTGAAAAGTGTTTCATTTCAGTTAACTACACACAAAAGATGCTTGAACAGCTACAAAAAAGGAATAACTAACGCAGGAGCTAGGGCTTCATTAGTAAAACCTCCTGAAGACAAAACGCTCTCACAAATAAGAAATTCAATTCGGTCACGATTCAGCTTAGGGTACTCACAATATTCTCGCGGACAGTGTTGTGGAATATTTGCTCGCGTATATCAGCATCCTCGTCCATAATACTCATGGACAAAATACTTTGACTGATACGAATATTTCTGTAGAAGGAGTCATTTTTCCCAATGCACTTTTCTCCAAAGAGTAATGAAGAAGTAGGACATAGCTTCATTTGCTCTACATATTCCACAAACTGAGCGATGTCGCGTATTTACTGCCAATTCATCTTGGAAGTCGGAACATTTTACATATTTAGTTTCATATACAAATAAAGTTACGTCAAATTACGTCCTCACGACTATTCACAACAATGAGTCGATATTTAAAAGTTAAACATAATCATTTAGGACCCCAGCCACACAGATATATCCGCTATTCAACCTGATTCAATCATTATATGCATTGGCTGCAACTGCACATTTCCCCACGGATGGCGCTCGTACCACTTGTGCGATTTGTTATTGTAAAGGCGGTAAAGGCCAATCCAACGGTAGTCTTCAAAACCAATTGGCACCGAATTACTTCTATGAGGAAAGGTTAGCTAAGACTTTAGAAAATCGTATTAACATGGGAATCTGTTAATGTACCTAGATAAATATGCCTTGAAGGCCATCAATAGGCTAACTATCATCCGACTCGACTCTCCCCAGAATTATTAACACCGGTACATCATGTTCACTTCGTGCTTGTGAGTTTTTGCTTGATTATTTTTCAGATCTTCACGTCTCTGTTTTGATGTTTTTGATATTTTTTATGGGGCTTTCACACAAAAAAATGCGTTTTATGCCTAGGTATCCCACAAGAACTTGCTCGCAATTTGCGGTTTGCCTCTAAATAGCTAAATACGATTTGTTCTTATTGTGCAATTCCATCTTTTTGCTGACTCCCATATCCTTTTAATTGCTAGGTAGTTTGTGGGAGATTGATTGACTCAAGGTCAACAAAGTTAATATAACGATATCATAAAAGATGCACTGGAAAGTATCACCATTGAAACCCCTACATTAGAAAGATCTCCAGATAACTGTCAAAAAATGAAACCGAATATCGTATCATGCCTTGTGAATTGGCTCTGAGACCATGGAGATACTGATTGGGCACTTTTATTTATATACGATACCCTTGCCTTTGAATGGGTCTCCTGCCAAAATCAAATGGTTACAGCCATTATTGCGGCTTTCAAGTGGCAGGGAAATATAGTGGTGAGATATGCTTCTTTCGGGGATGGAGTTGGCTCTCCTGTTCCAAAGTTCTACAAGTGTTACCCATTGAAATTCTGTGTAAAATGTGGAATATTTGTGTAAAAATGTAATTTTACCACAGAAATTCCCTATTTTTTCCTGGCCAGACTGAACTGTCTCTATTCAAAATTATGAACTATGTAAAATCAAGGAACGTAAAAGGAGGTTTTACTGTAATACAAAATGTTGTGTGTGAACAGTAATTGCCTCTTTGTGCAGCATGAGGACGATGTCAGTATGTGTTAAATTCGGGATACCAGGGGATACGAAGACAGTTGCCACCAGAGACCGCCACTGCATGGCGCGGCCATGTTGGACTTAGACAAAAGACGAACGAAATTGTTTTGATGGGCAATTCGAATGATTCGAATCAAGCCCAAGGGTAACTTACCCACCAAGTTACATTCCAAGTTCACTATGGAAAATGTAGTGTCCTCGCCCGCGTCATGATGATTTCATGAAGCACAAATTCCACAATTGAGGTATGAAGTGTGTGAGTATAAGATCGGCGACGGACCCCAATAGTATTTTTCTCGTTGTTATATGATCTTGATCCATCAAAGATAGCAAATTCGTATCACAAACACTCAAAGGACAAACACATTAAAACTTCCAAGCTTACAAACCGACAATGGAACATTGGAGCATCGCGATGCGCAGGAAACTGGGAAAAAAGCGCCAAATAACTGAGGCGAGGTATTCAAACTGAGGAGTGCACTTTTAAATATTCTTCTCTGGCTTATAAATTACTTTTCAACTTAACTTTAGAGGATAACCATTGGATTAAATAATAATTCATGTGGTTGCTGGATAAATCTAAGTGCGGCACCCCTATGGGCAATGAAACGAGTTCTTTGATAAATGAAAGGAGACTTTAATCTCTGATACTTAGAAGGCTCATTGAGATATTTCTTTAAGAACTCAATGGGCTAACACACAGTGATAAAGCAAAAGAGACAGGAAAATAAACGTGAATTTCAGATGGTTGCATTACAAATTTCTATTAAACGTTCATTAGGTATTAAAAATCAAATTATAAATTCTGAAACTTTTCTGAATGTTTAGACACACTCTTCCCGTGCATTGCAGGAGCATGCGCCGAACGTGGAGTTTCCGTAACACATGCAGATAGTTTTCAAGCTAGAATTAGTTTGCCACAGCAAGCTTGATGCAAACTTGCCACAACAACTTTGTCGTGACAAGCCTATGACAAGTTTGCCGTAAGTTTGCATGCTATCTGGGATATACCTATATTTTAAAAAATGGAAAATGAAGAAGAACGGTATATGACCATTAGATAGACGAAGGTATTAATGACCATTTCATAAATATAGAAAAGCTGTTGAGAAAATTAGAATCAGCTGGAACCAAATTACATGAAGAAGAAAAGTATGTCTATCCATTGATGTCAATGCCACCAGAATATGATGGAGTAAGTACTGCAATTGAAACCATGTTCTCAGAAATATAACTGTCTTTTGTAAAAAGTAGACTCCGGGAAGAAAGTAATAAAATAGCACTACGAGCAAACGAAACGAAACCAAAGCAGAATATGCAGCAGCCTCAAGTAGCATTAACTCCCCCCCTCTACCTTCGCACCCTCGGTTTTCACCTTATTTCTAACTCTTCAATCTTCACCAACTCTTCACCACCGCAAGTAGTCAGCTTGGGAGTCTTTAGCTCTACCTACCTCTCAACCCCCCTCACATTCCAGACCCTTTGCTCACCCTCTTGGGAAGCCCCCACCCAATCCTACTCAACCACTCCCATCCACCTGCCACCTTCCTCCACCACACCTCTACACTCCCCTCCCCACCCTCTATAGTACCTATATATGTTGTTGCACCAAGATGTATCTTCACCTGATGGTGACGTTAATTGTTGAAACCATTGTCGCAAGTTATTAAATTCTGTGGAATAATAATAATAAGGGTACGAAAGCCTAAATAATGATACTAATTGTGGTCCACCAGCCTCCTCGTGGCGTACCTGGTAACAGCTCTGCCGGCCAATGGTGGACGTCTGCATGTAGGGCTAACCACCCCACATGCAGTTTCATCTGGTTCCAAGAATGTCGACCAGAAGTGCCACCCACAACCAGCCCCTCTCGGATGGGGGCCCTGGTGGAGTTGGGTGTGGCAATAACAATACCACCAAGAAGGGAGCACGTATGGAGTGGACGGTGATGGAGTGCGCAGAGAAGAAAACAGTTTTTTTTTAATCTTTTACATCTTAACCTTCTTTAATGTTTTTTTACTCCAAGACTCTGAACAACAATAATGACAACAACAACTACATAAATAAAAGCTGTTACTAACTCCAACAGCCCCTAAGAGGCGAACTCCTCGCATGCTATGCTGCCAGTGAGCCCAATTGCAGAGGATATATGGGAAGGATGTACTCTGTGTTGTGAGATGCATCCTGAACACAACCACCTGTCGCAGCAGAATCTGTGCGACTATGCCAATCACCTGCGAAAAAAGGAAACTCCCCAACAACCGCGTGTTCAGAGAAATACCACCGGCCAGACCAGCCTCCCCGACACAAGCAATTTCTCCATCGGCGGTTTTGATGGCCACTGCTGCGTCGGTACCGCCGACAAGTAGGGAGGAAGCAGATCAGGCCGACTATGAACTCCGGACGCGGTTGTTAAATGAAATCACCTATGATGTAGGAAAAGCCAGGCAGAGAGATATCAATCATAAGATCTCTCTGCGGAGCAATCTCCTGGTGAGGTTGAATGGCTATATCGACGAAATCCATAAGGAGACGTTGGACCTATGGTTGGTCAATTGCGTGGTTTACGATGCTGCCAAAATAATGGCCAACTCCCAAAAGCCCACCTCTTGGGAGTACAAAGCTGCAAAACGGCTTAAACAGTAGGAGGCCAAGATCACGCTGGCGAGACGGCAGGCTTCAAGGATTCAGTGCGTGATAGAATACATGACATCTGGGTGGGCTTTCACACCCTAAGTCTGGCGCATAGCACGCAGTCTCAGATTTCACCATCTCACGCTGAACAAGAACGTGCTGCTCACCGTTAAGCAGCAGTCCTTTCTCTCGGGTAGAGAAGAAATTCCACCGTGGCTGACTGAGGGAGGCACGGTTCTAACACCTAAGATGGGAGACTTGTCTAATCCTAAGAACTACCGCCCTATAACCTGTCTCAATACTGTATACAAGGCGGGTTGCCGAGGACTACTGAGAGAAGGGATGTACCCACGCTTTAACCAGAATTGGTCCAAATTTACCCTCCATGGTCCCCGACTCGAGGACATACTCCGGCAGACCGCAAGGCGTCAACTCTGAAAGGGAGCCAGGGAGGTACCTAATCCCATTTTTTTGGGTAACGGGCTCTTCTGGATCTCTATAAAGTGCGGTAGGTTTTTTTAGCGAAAGCGAGACCGACGTATACTCGTCTCAGTTGCTTGGGTTACCAAACTAATACGAGCACTTCGGGGAGGCGGAGGCTCAATTGAGGTCCTTTTGACCTCAATCTGCCTCATTGGTGTCGGCCTCGAAGGGGCTTTGGCTCGCTTACTTTCCATTCCCATCCCTGTCCTCATCTCCCACTACCATCCACACTCGGATATGAGCGAAAGCTTCCTGCCAAGCCGGAGGTAGTTACACCGCGGGTGTAGATACCCAAAACCACTGTATACAAGACATTCACTTCCATCTTGAGCGACCTTATCCTCCACCAGGTCCAGCCGGTTTGGGAGGAGGTGTACGAGAAGAGGGGTTCAAAGCGTGGAATCGTGGGATATAAGGACAACCTGCTCATTGATAGATGCATATGCCAGGATGCCATCCAGTGTAAGCGCAACCTATCAATGGCCTGGGTGGAATACAGAAGGGCATTTGACACCATTTCACATGAGCTCATTGTAGCCATGTTGAAGTTGATGAAAGTCCACCCAGAGGTTGTGTCCTGCATCCAACGCCTGATACCACTCTGGAGAACGCGTTTTGTTCTGATCGCAGGCAAGAGGTCTCCACAGAGTTAGTATCATACCACCGTGGCGTTTTCAAAGGCGATAGCTTGAGGCCCTTGCTGTTCTGCATTCCCCTCCTACCTCTTTCGCTAAGGCTGCGACAAAGGGAAAGGATACATGTGTGGTGTGCCAGGTGACAGGAAGCATAAGGTCACACATTTATTTTATATGGATGACCTGAAGCTCTACGCTTCCAACGCAAAAGACCTTTGCATGGCCCTGGACACCGTACTGGAGTACAGTGAGGCTATAGGGATGGAGTTCGGATTGAACAAGTGTGCATCCTTCCACCTGACGAGAGGAAGATTTTCTGAGAACAAGGAAGACGTGCACCTCGTTGACGGGAGCGTCATTCGCCACCTCAAGTGCAATGACAGCTATGAATATCTCGGCTTCCCCCAAAGCCGAATGCAGGAGGTTGCAGCAGTGAAGGAGAGAGTCACCGCCAACAACAGACAGACTCTCAGGAAAATATGGAGTTCTGAGCTGTCTGGCAAGAACAAGGTTCTTGCCACAAACATGTTCGCGGTTCCCACACTGCCTTCTGTACATCTTCCCACACTGTACATCTTCGGATGCATAAAATGGAACGTCAACGAGTTGCAGAACCTCGACAGGGGGACGAGGAAGATGATGACCACCAATAGAAGTCTTCATCCGAAATCTTCCGTCGCCAGACTGTATCTTCCTCGCATTGTAGGTGGTAGAGGTCTGTTGAGCCTGGAGTGTCTCCACAACAGAGTTGTCCTTGGAACAGGATGCCGAGTGCTCAAAAGCAGAGACTCCCTTCTAAGTCTCGTAAGAGACCACGAAGGTGCCGGAGTAGGGGCGTTTCTCTTCCAGGCGGCCGAGTCAGCAGCGGATGAAACCTGTATGGACTTTGACCCAAAATCAGATGGTAGCGACGACGGCAAGTCCATCTTGTCGTTGAAGGCAGATGTCCTTCAGCTCGAAATTAAAAAGGCCAAGCAGAACGGCTTGCTCAAGACACACTCCAATAAGCCCATGCATGGATGTTTCTATCGAAACAGGCAGAAGCATGGGCTATCGAAGCAGCTGACGTATGCCTTCCTCCGCTCAGCTGGTCTAAAGTCACAGACCGAGGGTTTCGTCCTCACATGCCAGGGTGGTGTCATAAACACACTCGTGTACCGCCGCATTGTACTCAAGACGGAGGTTGCAGACACAAGATGCAGGCACAGTTTGCTAGGCACAATGCAGCCCTGCGTGTGTTACATTTTCATCTGCGACACCATTTTGGCATCGACTATACTCCTGTGCTGCCGTATGCCCCTGGAGATCTTGAGTCCGTCGTGGAGAATGATAAATGCACCATCTGGTGGAATTACTCCTTTTCTACCACCAGGCAGTTGGAGGCGACCAAGCCTGATATCGTTCTCCTAGACCACCTCTCACGCTCCATGTTCGTGATAGAGTTTTCGGCCCCGGATGAAACGAACATGGATGCAAAGGAGGCGGAGAAACGGGCGAAATATCAAGACCTTATTTTTGAGCTTTGGCAAATGCACCCAGGACACTCTGTTAAACTGGTAGTCCTTATCATAGGTGTGCTCAGTGGAGTTAAGGGCTCGCTGCTGGAGAGCATCAAGTGTATTCCGTCCTGCGTGGCACAGGCGGAGTCACTTGCAGCTTGCATGCAGAAGGCCGTTATACTTGGGTCCCTCCGTCTACTCCTCTGTACGCATGACCCAACCGCAGCGTAGCCACCAATCCGATGGGCATTGGACATGGCTGCGATAACTGCCAAACCTCTCTGGAGTCTTCGGCCATTATGACAGCAATGAAACCCGATGCTTGCCGAGAACTCGGAGGGGAATGTTACTAAAGTAACAGCAACCGCATAATAATAATAATAATTTTATCTGTCTAAAGATCAGCAGCGGCTCTAGCATGTGTCACATAGGTGGGCCAAGGGTGGGCCAGATTATAAAATGGGTGGGCCTAACCTCGAGTTAACGTGGATAAATGCAAAGGACAAAATATAGTTTAAAACATTTATTTATTGACCTTACACGAATGGCACCTCTTTCCTGACATGCCACGCAACAAAAACAAATTATGCCTCAGGCCTTAATGCATTTTCGAGAGTGCATTCATTTTATATTCACTTGAAAAACAGCAAAATTGATACCACTGGGAAGAAAGCAAAAAACTGTGAAATATAAATTAACAAGCAGTTGTTTACTTACTTTTAAAACAGATTTATCCTTCTGCTGTTGTGACTGATGACAAAATCATCAACCACTCTTTGCAAGTCAATAGTCTTAGTCACAGTCCTTTCTATTGCAAGAATAGACAAATAACTTAGGCGTTCATCAGACATTGAATTCCTTCAATAACTTTTTACACATCGCATGCACGAAAATGTTCTTTCACATGATGCAGAGGAAGCTGGAATAGTCACTACTATTTGACGTAAGTTTTACAAATCATGTAATGCAAGTTTATATTGCTCTAACAACTTGAGCAATGCAAGTAAATTCTCAATCTTCACTCCGGTTTGCTGTTCATGTCTTATAATAAGATTTTTTAGTATCTTAATTTCTGCCTCCAACGACTTAGAATTGCATGAATAATTTCGTGCTAATGGCAGTAATACTGGCTCATCCATAAAATGTTCACTTTTTGGGTTTAGACAAGTGATTCCTTTAATAATTCCAGAGTTTGAAATAAAACATGTCTCAAGCTCACTGTCTGTAATATTTAAAATTTTATCAAATACTAAAGATTTGAAGTCTGTTGGTTGCACAGGTTCCAGGCTGTCTTTATTCTGCAAATCACAAGCATATTCCCCAAGATGTTTTGGCAACTTTCGAATTCTTCCAAGAGTAAAGGAATCTGTGGGAATATCAGCACCAATTTTTGTTGCAACATCTACACTTTCTTTCCATACATGCGTGAAACCTGAGTCTGATATACGCATTTGGTTGAAATGATCCCTTGTAGCTTCTACTAAGTTGATTGCAGCAACAATATCACAGTCTTTGCCCTGAAGGAAATCAGATAGTGACTTGCACTTTTCTAGCAAACATGTGAACAGGCATAAATGAAAAATAAAAGAAGAGTTTAACTTTGCACTAAATCCTGATGCTTCGGCAGCTCGTTCTGAATTTTCTGCCTGAATGTTTACTAGGGTTACAATGATAGCTTCAATTGTCTTCTTCACAGACCAACAAGAAGCATACTGACAGGCCCATCTGGTGTCACTTAACTTTTTAAATTCCACTTCTCCAACCTTCATTTTAATTTGTGTATCAATAAACATTTGATGCACTGCCGACCCGCTCATAAAAACATAGAGTCCCTTCAGTGTCATAAAAAAATCTGTAGCCGACTTGATCCCTCTGCATGTGGCTACTGTGACGAGATTCAACTTATGGTTCACACAGTGTGTGTACATGACTTGTGGGACTTCCCTGCTTAAAAGAGCTTGAACACCTGCACAAGAACCACTCATAACGGCAGCTCCATCATATGTTTGTGCCACACAGTAATTTAAATAGACTCCACAGTTTGCAAGTTTTTTTTAATGCAGACTAACAAAGAAGAAGCATCCAATTTTTTTGCAGGTTCAAAGCCTAGAAACCTTTCATGTATGTTACCATCTAAATAGTACCAAATGACAATTGACAGTTGCTCAGTTTTTGAACAATCTTTTGACTTGCCAACCATTAGAGCAAAATACTGGGCTTCTTTCACTTCATCTGAGATATGTTCTAGAACAATATTGCTCATGGTGCTAAGAATTTCATTTTGTATATCATGATATGTGTATTTTTCCCTTTTAGATTCAAGTTTTTTCCTAACACTTGGATCTTTTTTCCCTATAAGTTCCATTAACTCTAAAAAATTCCCCTTATTCGCATTATCTTTCGATTCATTATGACCTCTTTGAGCTATTCCTTGAAGGGCTGTGTATCGAAGTACATCGGCAATAGTTTCTATGTACCCTCTGTTTTCTTGAACTTCTAGAGCATATGTTTCATCTAGCAGAGCAGCAACTGATGCATTTTCTCCGAACTTACTTTTTAGATTTTTGAAAGACTCCCAAGCAACTACAGAGTTTTTGTGTGGGAAGCTGTTCTCATGCTGTATAAAGCCGGAATTAGAATCTGTTGCTCTTTTCCAATTAGAGAAACCCTCACTTACAAAAGTAAGTAATTCGCTTTTTGTGCCTTCAGTTTGGGGACGGAAAAATCGACAGGCAAAACAAAATGCAGCATCATTTATGATACTATATTCCAACCATGGATGAATTTTGTCCCAACCAGGCTGGAAATTTCTTTTTCTGTCTCTAAACAAGCGGAAAATGCCTTAATAGAGGCTGTTTTGGTTCATCGGTAGGTTTCGTAGATATATCACAAACTGAAGCAGATGGATTAGTACTGCTGGTGCTACTACTGGGAATGGAAAATAAATCTTTACCTTTATTTTCTCTGAGTTTTTCATTTTGCCGACTGAAGAAATCTGATATGCTAGGCCGTTTTGCCATCTTACTACACTCACTTTCAATAGTGATTTCAAGTGGGAATCAAACATCTGTGATTGCCAACACGACGAAACATGTATCTACTGTACTTAATAAATCTTGGCTAACGGAAAATGCTTTTTCAGGACTCCGCGATTATCATCGTCAGGCTGGCATGCTCGCAGATAACAAGGTCCTGTTTCACCATTCGACACTTGGAAAATGTAGCGTTAGCCTGAGCATTTTTGAAATCACGTTATGTAAACCGTATTGGAGAAAAAAATTGCAAGCTTCCAGAAAAAAGCCCTTTTTTGCTTGGGTATTACTCAGCTCTATATTGAGATACGAAAATGAATCAAAGTCTAGAATAACGCTACATGTAATATCTTTGCGTCAAAACATCCTCTTAGCGTGTACGTGCCACTGAATCGGCGCGATTTTGTTCCGCGTAATCGATGTTCATGCCTTCGAAAGCATGCCGGCGACCAGATCTGCGTTGGTTATCTGGCGCTGCTCTCGCCCAGAGAGGTTTCCCCCTACCCTCACTTCCCCTACATCTGTCTCTCTCCCTCCATTGCTCTCTCTACTTCTCTCTCTTCCTTCCCTACTCGACATTGGGTGGGAATAACTGTTCGGCTCATCTCGGAGAGAAGAGCCACCGATAGACGTCGGTGCTTTTCATTTGGGTAAGGCGATAGCCAATTATCCAACGCAGGTGCCGTCGATCGCCGACTCATCTGCATCCCCAGATCCATGGATAGGTCGATGTTAACTTCGTCATCATAAAATCCACTACGAGTGTATTTGTTTTATTTTACGGACTTAATATGGACAATGCAAAATTGTTTAGCAAATTAACATAGTGGTTCCTATAACTGTACACAATTTGTTTTAATTTTATAAAATAAAGTTTAACTTTGGACTTCGATTCTGAAATTTGTCCGTCTTATTTGGGTGGGCCAGAGGGTGGGCCGAAAAAAATTTGGGTGGGCCCGGGCCCACCCTGGCCCACCCCTGGCGCCGCCACTGCTAAAGATCATTTGTCTGAGAGATCAATGCATAGATATAAGACACGTCAAAAGTTATTGAACAACGAATTACATGTTTCCATGAATATACAAGATAACACTACACTCAAAATTGATTAAAAAAACAACAAACAATTGAGATAGAACAATACAAAATACAATAATAATACAAAACAACAATTAAACTTTGTTATAAAACTCATGTACGCTGTAGCAACATTTCTTTACAAGATATTTTTTTAGTTCAGCCTTGAACTTTTTTTCTGGGGTAATAAATCTTAAATATGGGGGGAGTAAATTAAACATTTTAGTGTCAACAGTAATGGGGCTCCTAGAGGCTATTTTTTGCTTATGGAGGGTGATATGCAAACTTGAATGGGATCTTGTCAAGTGATTATGAAAACAAGTTTACTCTATTCGTTCAAAATTATGTATTGACTCCATTATTGACACAATTACCACAATTACCCCAGACCTCCTACAGCCATTACCATACATAATTCATGATCCCATTACCATAATAGGAAACAACTTTAATCGCATTAAAAGTGTGACCATTTCACAATTCCCCTTGCAGCCAGGGAAATTTTGGACCGGACAATACATCCTTAGCAGCAATGGGAAAGGAGGTCTATGTTTTAAGTACTTCTGAACTACCTCACTAGTACTATCATTAAGTGTCACCATTAACCCATGATAACAATTAGATTCCCCAACCATAGGTGGAGTTAATGTTTAAGAGCAGAAAGCTTACCAACATCCTGTCCCTCAGAGGCAATATTGGTTGCTGCATTCTCGTACAGGATTGGAGGCTCAGGAGCCAAAAGTAACCGGCCATTCTCTTCCTTCTCTGTCAGTTAAAACATATACTTTTAGGCAAATATATTGAGTACCATTATGCTATGATTAATGATTTCTTCAAACAATAGCAACATCACACAATTACCCCAATTACGGTAAAAAACAAAAGAATATGGATAAAATATTCATACGCACTCTGGTAGAGTTGTATTGAGCCAAAACTTAACAAAATACTGGACTTTGAGGAAACACCCACATTAAAAGACATAACAAAAATATTTCGCCTTTGGTTACGTTGATACTCCTCTTCGTAAGAATTTCATCAACCACCTGCTGTAGAACTTTGTGGCAGATGACCAAGGAGTCATTGAATTTCTTCATCACCTCATTCTCCCTCTTCAGGGCCGCAATCTCTATCTCCTGACACTTCAGCAGCCATTCCTTCTCCTTACATTTCCCACAATTCCTCAACTCAGGAAAACCTCTGTCCTCATCACTGCCTCCCTTGTTTCCATGTTCCCTTCTAGCTCTGAGCTTCTCCTCCTTTTCTTTCAAAATTTTCAGATGGTTTGACGTGAAGCCGCCTGAGTCTTTACGACTTTGTTTTTCCCCTGTAAGTATAATGTTTTCCGGGTTGGTGGATCAAGGGGCATTGGAAGATGTTAACGATAACGAAGTTGAGGATACAAAAATGTCTAAGGAACACAAGAACATTTATTACCACCCCCACACATTCCCAGTGACTACCATGGCTAGCAAGTGAGCAACACACCCCCAACACTGACTCGTCCAGAGTTAAAGGGGGCCCAGGGACTAAGGATTTCAGAAGAGCAGAGAGATAAGGAAATTGTGTCATGTTCCTCATCTCTTTCTACTCCAAATTCTGGGAAACGGGGGTGCATGTTACATGGGTTTATAATTCAATTGGAACCCTAATCCACTGTCACAAATTCCTCAGGGTAATCTTTGGAGAATTATTTGCATGTGTAAGTCCAAGTAAATGTTTCCATACAAACAATTGAACGCCTGAGTCCACATTCAAACTATTTGAGGAAGTTCATCCGTGATAAAAATGACAGATGATTGGAGCATTTTTGCATCATGAAGTTCTACATCCTCATCTACACACTACCCTGCGAGCTGCTGCATGGGCATGTAGCAGGGGGTGTTAGGACATCAGCTGTGTAAAGATGTAAGGGATAAAGTTTTGGGAGGTGAAATGGGGATGTGTATTATGGGAGTGTATACTGTGAAGCTCAGTTTTTATTGTGGTCACTTATTGTGTGCAGAGAGAACAAGTTTTTGTACCTATCTGTTCATCAATGTATCTCTCTTATAATATTGCTTCCGTCGGACCTCGTGATGTAGTGAGGTGTCATGATTATATTCTCTGTCTCTCTCTGAAATATACGAAACACGCAAACAAGAAAGTTTGAATGAAATAGTAGAATTTATTGCAAAAAAAGACTGTCTTTGTGGTAATGAGTTGAGAGATGAGAATGAGAATTACACAGGCAACAAATGGTGGACTGATTTGAGAACCTTTCATCATCATGATACAAAAATAACTTCTCTGAGGGCATTGTTTATCGGTATAAATACTGGCAATATGCCTCATCTTTTGTGTGGTTTGAATATCTGTCTAGCTATACTGCTTCATAGTATTTCTCTTAACAAGTGACTGGTTTTCTGCTTGAAAATGCTGTGCTATTTACTGAGTAAGTGTTTCTTTTTGAGCAAAATTTTTCTTGTCACAATTACTCCTGGTAATGTTATTTCTATATAACTTTGAATGCATTTAGTGGCCTCAAAGTGTTCTCTATTTTTCCTTAATTCAATTTAAGTAAAAACCGCATATAGATTTGAATCAGGTGATATTCCATTTGCCTTGTTACTTCAGCAGTATCCACTAGAGATCTGCAGGCGGACATAAATCCTAACAATTCTTGCCTGGCTGTAAGAGATAGACTCTTTTATCCTCTCCACATCAGAGTGGTGGAAAGGGCAAAACAAGAAGGGGCTCACACCGCTCTCGAGTTGATGGTGCAGTGGGTGGACAAGTGACCACCCACTGCACTGCTGGGTGACTGTTTTCCAAATTTCAGAACCAATACATCCACCACTGTTTTCTTGAGGCTATACAGCGACCTAAGCAGACCTCTTTCTGAAGGATCTCTTCTCTCTTGGTGTGAACATGCGAGGTGAATGCCCAGCTGGAGGACTGGTGAATGGGCATGGACAAGCATCTATATCACTTGGGAAGATGTTGACCCAGACTTAGGTTATGTGACGGGCAGGAGTCACCTGTGCTTTCCGATCAACTGCAGGTATCTACCATCCACTCAAGATATGGGTATGAATCCCGTTTATAAAACAGTGAAATGGTGGAATCTAGTGGTGCCATGACAGCTTTACGTTATGGTGTTAAATCAAATTTGACGTCACAATGAGATATTTACATGTACAAACATTGCTTTTTTGTTGGTTCCCTCCATCTATGTATGTTATATCAAATTTTACATTACCACAAGATTCTGCTGTATCTTCATGTTTAAGGATTCCATTATTTCCTGGCAATACCTGATTCTCCCAGCACTATTTTCTTTAAATGGGCCCTATATATTCTAGATGACTTATCTCCCAATATCTCTCAGCTCTCTTTGCTCCTTTTGCATCACTTGCCTAGGTGAAAATTGTTCAGCTAAGTACCTTACATATTTTTGTTTTTTAGTTGATGAGTTTGCTTTCCAATAGTTTATTTCATAATTAGTACACCCATTTTCCCCCTCGTATTCAATCTAGTATTGTTGTGTTCAAGCACCATTCTCTAACCATGATGTTACCTATATTCCTAAAATTATTCACTGCTTCAACTGACTTAATGGATGGTGAACATTAAGTGAATTGCATTGAAGATCCAAGCTATGTCAAAATGACATCACACATGATAGATTTTTAAACAAAAAATATTGATTTTTAACTATGTATATGGATATGGAAACAATGTTATAGTATGCTACCTGTGTATTTTTTTACCCTTTTGTGCCCAGTCCGTGCAATGAAAAATTCTACCCTTGTCATGAGTATATTCCTGTGAGCATATTCCTTTGTATGAATCTCTCTGGTAATGAGGAATTGCTCAGTTATCTATGCTTCTCACTTGTCATGGTACACTAGTCAGCAGGACACTGGATACTTCACTCAATCCCTGGGTGGAGGTCATCACAACCCTCATCTCAGTACCATCAACACTAACGACCCGTGGCCAGCTACATATTTGCTTACCATACTTGGGATTAATGATTCAAAGAGTAATAATTAAATTTAATTGTGACTAAATTCGTAAACTTTTTAACTCATTCATTATTCTTAATTGCCATGCTGTTTAACTTTTAATCGGTAACACCTCTGCTAATGATTAAATTATGCACTCGGTAGTAATGGACATTATCATGCTTGAAGACTAAGGGTGAAGGCAATTTTGTTTGAGAAAAATTATTGAATAGCCATTGATCCTGGTTACGACAGAATAGAAGTTTGAATGTGAACCTATTTTATTTTCAATCCATTAACGATCAAAAAACAGTCAACAACTTTTTAAATTACTGTTGAGTATCATAGCAAAATATACAAAAAAGAAAAAAAACAACCAATTCACACCAAAACAAACAAATCAAACTTCCAATAAAGAGTAAAACCAATGTGATGTTTACCACAAAAAAAAATTCCAACATTACTTTTCCAAATATTTCATTTGAGGCATGTTGAAATACACATTCAAAACAGGGACAAGAGGATAATAGATGAGAGATTTGCCTTAACCATCTGGGCACTGACCCTGCTTGGGCACCAACACTGCAGAACCTTTTTCTGTAGGGATTTTCTCACTTTTTGTTTTGAATTTATTAAAATACCTTTGAAGGCAAAATACCATAGCTCAGCATTCACATTTTAAATGTAACCATACCATTATTGAGAAAAAAAGTTCTTGCATGATGATCACTCATGACAATTCTGTTAATAATGATTATAGAATTCTGTTTTAAATTTGAAAATGCACTGAGAAAACAATGTATGAAATTCTACAGCTTTACTCAGCATGCAGTAACTATTGTTTTAGTTAATATACTGCATAAATAATGGACCCAAGGCGTGAGGGCATCTACCACTAAGATGATCAATCGATAATACCTCTACCTGTGGGCCTACAAAAGGGCAAGCATCCCACAAGATGGGATCCCTACTAACCCCTTGGACTTTCTCTAGCTTCATGTTAGCATACTGGTGATCATTTGCTTGTGTCAAAAAATCTACACCTTTTTGTTACCCTATTGATGTTCACTTGCCTCCGTTGAATAATTTACGGCATGTAAGTATGGCTGTTGGTGCGAAGGCTTTCATGGTGTTGTGATGATAAGGGCAGCATTCTTCTGGGGTTTTTCGCCGCGTTGTTGTTTTTAAAGACAACAGTTTCGCCTCTGTTCCAGCAGGCATCTTCAGGTTGAAGTGATGATGCCGGAGATTGGACGCCTTTATATAGCTATGGAGACCTTTCACTTTTTGGTGCCAATTTTTTCCCTTTGTCCTGATTGGTCCGTTCGTTTGAACAGTCTTTTCCAAGAGTTGTGGAGGTGGTATCCATCCTCCCGGTTGAAATTCAATGGATGTTTAGAAATCTCGATAGCCTCCTGAATAATTCTCGGGAAGTATCGAGATTCTCTGGCATTTACGGTGGCCTCTTCCAATTTGACAGAGTGTCCCGGTTTGGAGTGAATGTGTTCTGCCATGGTGGAGAGGTGGAATTGCATTCCTCATTGCTCGTCCGTGTTCTTGTAGTCGGCACTTTATGGCTCTCCCCATCTGCCCGATGTAAGCCATGCCACAGCTGCAGTCAATCTTGTATACTCCCTTGTATGAGTGACCATGTCATACTTTATCAAAAGCCGGGCAATTTTGTCTGTGGTCCCAGCCACGGAGGGAATTGAAGCGTAGGCTGCAGGTTTTGGATTATTTGCCGCGTCTCATGGTTTATCCTTGGGTTGTTTCTCCATCTTTGTGGCCCTTTTCAGGATCATGTCTTTGCGGTATCCATTCTTCCTCAGAGCAGTCATCAGGTGCTGCTTCTCAGAAGGTAGTGATTCCATGTTGGAAATAGCAAATGCCCTGTGAGTCAGAGAGGAGATGAGGGCTGCCTTTTGGCTCGGGTGGTGGTGGGAGGGTGCGTGTAAGTAGCGATCAGTATGGGTTGCTTTCCTGTAGACTCCGTGCCCAATCTTGCCATCCTATTCTATTTCCATTGTAAACTGGATAGCATGGTAGAACTTATTGAGGTACTGGAGGAACAAGGAGAGTTCTTGTTTCCCATGTGGCCAGATAACAAAGGTGTCATCCACATATCTGAGCCAGAGGGTGGGTTTCTTCACGTAGTTTTCCAGAGCCTTTTTCTCAAATTCCTCCATGAATAGGTTTGCAATCACGGGTGACAGGGGGGACCCCATCGCAGCTCCCTCAATCTGCTTGTAGAAGTGTCCGTCCCATAAAAAGTAAGAAGTCTTGAGGCAGTGCTCCACTAGATATGGGAAGTCCTTTGGTACTCCATCCTCGATAAGACACTTGAACAGTTCGACGGACTCCCGTACGGGGACATTCGTGAAAAGAGACACGATGTCAAAGCTGACTAGTAAGTTATCTTTCTTCAACGAGATCCCCAGAAGGATCTCAACGAAGTGTGTCGAGTTCTTGACGTAGGAGGGCGTTTTGCCGGTATAATCCTGAAGCACCCTCGCCAGGTACTGAAACAGGTTGTAGGTAGGACAGTCGAGAGTGCTTTCAATAGGCCTGAGAGGAATTCAGTCTTTGTGAATTTTAGGTAGCCCGTTGAGTCTCAGTGGTTTGGATGCCCAAGGGAGGAGCCTTCTTTGTTCTTCTTCAGGGATGGATGATTCCTTCATGATATTCCTGGTCAAGCATTCAAGTTTGGTGGTGGGATCAGTTTTCAGCTCTTTGTATGTGCCATTGGCGAGTAAAGAGTTGATCTTCTCTCGGTAGAGCATCCTTGATATGAGCACAGTGGCATTTCCCTTGTCAGCGGGATGATGATGACGTTTTCGTCTTTCTTTAACTCCTGTAGTGCCTTCCTCTCAGCCGCTGTGGTGTTGAGGTGAGGGGGTTTTGCTTTTCGCAGGACCCGAGTAACTTCTTCTCTAATTTCGTTAGCAGAGTCCTTAGGGAGGTTTCGGATGGCAGATTCTATTCCCGTGGCGATCTTCTCTGTAGATATATTGGATGGAGCAACTGCAAAGTTCAGTCCCTTGGATAAAATCGATTTAGTACCGTCGCTAAGTTCCTTGTCAGTGAGGTTAACAATTGCTCGAAGGTCCTTTTCAGGGCCATCGTCCAAGGGATGTTGCCTAGTCCGTAGTTTCTCATACTTTTCTATCTGTCCTTCCAAAAAATTGCCGCCAAAAAGTGAAAGGTCACCATAGCTATATAAAGGCGTCCAATCTTCAACATCATCACTTCGACCTGGGGATGCCTGCTGGAACGCTGGTGAAACTGTTCTTTAAAAACAACAATGCGGAGAAAAACCCCAGAAGAATCCTGCCCTTATCAAGTATGGCTGTGTTCATCACAAAAGGGCGTAATCTGGAAATCCCCCTTTCCAAAATTAAGAAGAAAACTGACGAAATTTAAGATGAAGACAACAAATTTTCCCTATCAAAATGGAAGACCTGACTATTTTGTCACCAGACAAGGGCGACAAAGTGTAACAATGTTATGACATTTCCATGCAATCTTGTGACTTTTGGTGATTCTGCCACAAGACTTTCAGTATGCACAAAGGATACTTTTTCTGTTGCTGAAACCTCAAATGCAACACTGTCATTCCAAATAGCCCAGGCAGAGAGTTTCACCAGGTCATTACAAAGCACTGATAATGCTTTGTTGATTCAGACTCAAGTGATTTCCTTGCCTATCGCAAGTGGTTACATATGTCACACATCATATGAAGCAGCCACTGCCTAAGGGGAAGAGGGATCTCAAGTTTTATACATTTGTTTATGAAGCCTTCATTGCTTTTGGTGAAATGGGGACTGAAAATAGTATAGCAATATAATTCTGTTGGATACATTACAGAGAACACCCCCATATTAAGCCATGGCCTCTTTGGGAGAGGGAACATAATACATTGTACGAAATTCATAGTGCAGTCATTGTCAGTACTTTCTTTTCGTGTAAATGACTTTCAAGGAGTGCAAGATCTTGACCTTTTTTTATAAAACCTGCCCAAAACTTTGAACCCGCTGTATTAAACACACAGAGAAACTTTCCGTGCATTATATATCTCTCGTAAAGGAGCAGGGAATGGGAGAGGGGGTTTAGAGTTAGGAATACAGAAAGGGAGCACGTAGTGTGGGGTAAGGGGTGGAGCCAAAGCCAGGTTGGGAAGTTGAACACGTAAGAGGGGGAGGAGAGCATTGGATTAGTCAGGTAGCGTGTGTAGTACCCCATATTGGATTAGTGACCTTCAGAGGGGCGATAGAAGCACGAAACATTTGGGAGGGGTGAAAGGGAAAAAGAATACGCCTCATCATTTATTTTCACCTCTCATTTTCCCCTTTCAACCTCTCCTGCTTCCCAAGTCCCTCCAAAGTTCACTAACCCAATAGGAGTACTGTACCCTCACCTAAGCTAAATGCTTATGAGAAGTATCCGTCGTTTACAAGGTAGTTCTAAAGTTTTTGGGCACAGCACATGTGGCAAAGCTTCATGATTTATACTGCAGTGATGTAGAGCCCCCAGGAATGCCATTGTTTAAGGGTCAAAATTCATTACTATGAATTTTTTGTTGCTATGGGGACCAGACTAATGTTTGCAATTTCATGATATTGGATATTTTGTGATATTGTTTCTTTAACCATACATTTGATCAGGACCAACAATTTGCTTCATAAAAATAAAAACTCGGAATGAGAGTGGTTTGTAATAATTAAGAGGCTACTGTACTATTTAGTTTAACTAATATTTTGACTGAGTTCTATAATTGACTTATACCTGGTATATTCTCAACATGGCCTCAATCATGACATCATCTAGATATGAATAAATTTGCCTTGTTCTATTTATTAGTCTCTGGTCTATGATGACATGATATTATTATATGATAGAGGCGCCCGCTGAAATTGCTGGTATTTAACACCTTTGTTCTATGAATGATCCTCTTAGCATCTTCTCTCAAGCTTAATTTTTGCTTTAGCCATCGCTTCTGAGTTGTTTGTATCCATCAGCATCTTTCATTGTTTTTCTAAAAATGCAAATACTTCATTATTGTTGCTTACAATTTCCTCAAATTTTCCATCAAAAAAACCTAACGTTCTTGCTTCTCTTGGACCAGGTCATCTGCAGCTCCCTTTATTTTTCTTTAAAATTATTTCCAGTCATCCTCCATATTCTGCATCTCACTATTTGTCGTCAATTGCAAACTTCCTCTTTCTTGACCTCATTTACTTCAGCCAGAGCGTCAACTGACAATGTGATATTGCTCCCGGATTTCCCTCTCACCTTTATCCCAAGTATTTTGTCATCTTTGGCTTTATGCTCAAAAAGGCAATATCTTTTCATATTAGGGATTACTACTGTTTGTTGTTCTGGTCATATCATACTAAAGTTTGCCACACCAAGAAACCATCACATTGCCAATGTCTCTCTTGAATGACAAGTTTGTAAGTTTTGAAATTTGTTATTTTAACTAACAATTTTCTGAATTTTCCCTACTGTCCTCATGGTTCTCATAGGGCTAGTATTAAATACCAGGTCATGTTCGACACGTTTCTTTTTTATCTACAATCCATTGCCCTTGTCCTACAATCAGTTTTGGCCCACGTCCTAAGATTTTCATCCATTCCAAAAATTGGATGTCGATATGTCAGCAAAAAGTTGCTTGACTAGCTTGGAATGTTAGCCTAAAGGAGAAAACCCTGACCAGGAAGACTAGGTGATTTTTCTTACAGGTTTTTTTCCCTTAGCCTTAGATTAACCAACACCAACCTGCAAGGCAGCAATTATAGCATTGGTGCTCCCCAGGTATTTTATTTCCCTGGTACTCACATTATCAGCTGCGACTTCCCACATCCAACAAAAGAGGTGCCCAATGGGGGACTAGGAACTTCACGTAGGGGAACTTTCCTTAATACCTATAATTGTATTTACTTGTATCATTCAACTTTTGCTTAAGTCATGCCAAATGAGGTCATTTGAAGAGTGACTTTTGGCTGGTGGTGATATTTACAATGATGGCAAACAACTCTTAGAATTGTTCCTTCACAATAAGAAATGGAGGCTCCCACATCCTTTCCCCCAAATAAGTATACCACAAGGCTTCTACTTTCTACCTCCCCAGGAGCATCGAAGGAGAGCCCCATACCTTTCCTCTCCAGTCCTCCCTACAGGGAATTCCATGAGGTTCCCTAACACTTCCTTCCCATAGAGAATCCAGGGGCTACTGCAACCTATCTCCCCAAGGAGAATTGAATATTCCTCCCACATTTCCTCTCTGAAACTATCCTTGGAAAAATCAAGCATGCTCCTGCACCCTTCCTGTCCATAGAGAATCATTAAAAGGCTCCCATGCCCATCCTCCCCAAGGATAATCCAATGAGGATATTGCTTTCATTCTTCCCATGCACAATATGAGGTGAATTCTGCATCCATCCTCTTCCATCATTCCTAAGAGAATTTGAGGATGCTCTTGCATGCTTCCTACCTTCTCTCCCATCTCCCCTTGGGAATTGAGCTAGGTCCCACACCCTTCTGCTCCAGTCTTCCCCACACAGAATCTGAGTATGCTCCCACGCCCTTTCCCTCCTGTCCTCCACTGGGGATTTTGAGAATGCTCTCACACCCTATCGCTCCCGTTTCCCTCTCTGAGAACCCAAGCAATTCCCCCCCCCCTCTCTCTCCTGTCTCCCACACAGATAATCCCTAGGGGCTCACAAACCCATTCTCTCCTGTCTCTCCCACAGAGAATCTGAGCACGCTCCTGCACCCTTTCCTCCTATCCTGGCCAATAGAATCCAAGGAGGCTCTCGGACCTTTCATCCTCAAGAAAACTCAGAGGAAGATCCTGCTTCTACCCTCGCTCCAGGGTATTGAAGGAGGATTCTGCATCCTTTGTATTCCATCATTCCAATGACAATCGGAGGATACTCCCTCAAGTTTCCCATTTTACTCTCCCCTTGGGAAATCAAGCTGGCTCCTACACCCCTCCTAACCTGTCCCCTCCAGGCAGAATCTCAGTAGTCTCTTACATCCTTCATCCCCAAGTAGAATCTGTGGAAAATCCTGCTCCTGTACCTCCTTAGAAAATCTGAGGAGGCTTCTGCACCTGTCTTCTATAGCTGTCCCGAGGAGAATCTGAGGATGCTTCTGCATGTTTCCTCTCTTGCACCCCATGGAGGAATGAAGCATGCTCCTCCACCCCTACTCTACCATGCATCCCAAGAGGGAATCTGAGAAGACTCCCACACCCTTACCCCAATGGAGAATCGGAGGAGGCCCCTGTTTCCTAGTCGCTCTAGTCTTGCAAGATACTCCATGGTCACCCAGCCACCACTCCTAGAAAACATGGGACATGTCAAGTAAGGGGACCTTTAATTTTCTTCCTAATTTATGCCTGATGCCACAGAAGTAACACAACACTTCTCGCCCTTATTAACACTCGGGTAGGGATAAGAATATCACAGAAAAATCTGTGTCCACCAGGGTTTGAACCCAGGCCTTTTAGTTGAGAGTTCAGCTCTATTCATCTCACAAACCGAATCCGCTTTACATTGCTCTTTCAAGTAAAATGAGCATGAGGCTAGAGAAAATACGCTGATTATAAATGATAATTTAGTATTAGTAATACACTTTCCAATCATTGCATGTACAAATGTTAGTACGAAGTCACTCGTACGGCTGCATAAGCACCAGGTTTGCATATGCTACGGCCATCAAACGGAATCACATTAGATAACCTCCAATGCATTCGAGATATTCTTTTTACCCCTTTCTTATTTTCGCCGTACTTGGGGGCATCATTAGGCGGCCACCTCCGTCCAAATTTGACTTGAAGAAAGACGGGTGGAGTAACTGGTTTACATACCGAGCCGTGAGAACCGGGATCAAGTCTCAGTCAACTCTACTGATTTTGTCATGTGGTAGGTAGGTAAATGGTAGGAAAGCTCTTTCGACTGTGCCGACTCAGCAAGAGAACTGCGTTGGGTTTGTGGGCATGAAATGGCTAATATTGTGCAGCGTGAAATTATGAGTAAGCGGACATTGGCCGTATTTAAGGGATGGCCAAAGAAGGGTGCATGGAGCATCGAAGACAACGAGAAAGTAACATATTCAACCAGTTAAATGATGCGCACATTCACGGATTAATGGCAATAAAAAGCCTAATCCCATTAAATTAAATGACAAAACCCTTGAGTAAGCTAACAAGGAAGCTCCTTGAAGCAGAAATTAGATAACTCAGGATGAGGACTGTTCCGTAAAGTAGGTAAGAAGCATGCGTTCTCCTTGGGGAAAAGCCGTAGGGCGATAGCGAATCTCGGTAATGTCAGGAAATTGCAGGAATAGCAAGTATTTAAGTATGAGCAAGAAAATTTACAAACGATTGCACGTCAATCGCACCCACCATCAAGTGCTATCAAGCACTTTCACCACAGATCACTTACATCGTTTTAATTAAATTTCATCGTTTTAAAGAAAGAACAGTCACATGAATTTCGACTAAATTCCGAGTTGGCAAAAATTGCATTAACCTATTTGCAATGAAAAACCGAAAACGCCTAAGGTAGATTGCCGTTCCCACTCTACCGTAGAATAAAACTTACACAAATAGAATATTCTCCTCGTTCAGTGTACGGTGGGCAAGTTGCCATCTTAAATTCGATTTGATTCGATTAACGTGAAGTTGGCGAGGATCACCATTAAGGTGGTAACCGTGACCACCAAATTTACTATCCGAAAGTGGTTAAGTGTGGAATAATATTGATGGATAAAATGGAAAAGCATTCAATTTTATAACTTAAAAATATAACTAATAATAAATAATTAACTTGAAATCACACTACATGTCAACATGGTGCACTACACAACCATACCAACACAAAATATGTAATACTTGAGTTATTTTTTAGATAGAAACTCCAAAAATGTATAATCATCAAAAATGCCAACAGAATTTCGACAAAAATGATAACCTATGAGCCGCAAGTTACTCTAATTTTATGGTAAAAATCCAAACAATCGATAGAGCTAAAGGAAAAGGTGAGTCTCGTAAACGGAACACTAGCGCCGTTTCAGAAAATGAGTTGTACGAACGAAAAAGTCTCTCCTTCCCTTGTCTCGTCCATTCACGTTTTAGATATTGCCGGAACCAGTCCTCCTGCACTTACTGCCGTGTCCTGTAAGCTCGCCCTTTGGTAAGCTGCCCTGTATCTCTCGATATTATTGTAGTTTTAAGTCATCCAACACATATTAGTGTGCAACATGATCCTACATTAAGGATTCTGTAGCATTTTAATGTAATTAGTGAAGTTAGTTCAAATGAATTCGTTGCTAATGCCTGACAGAAATTTTGGGGTCAAGTCATACGAATCGGCCATTTTAACTACAGCCGGCAGAAATGTAGCTTTAACTAGAGGAACAGTGTCATTGGTTTTGAAAGATTTTGGATGCATTCTTTTCACCATATTGTGTGTTAATTCCGAGAACTCTCCTTATCGAGAGATGGATTGGTTCAGTAATTAACCTTTTATTTGTTCCAGGTAGGCTATTAACTCCAATTTATTACGAAAATGTTTTCCTGCAGCCGATTTTTGACGCCAGTTGCACGAAGTGCTGTGAGTATCGTGACCATTCTTGTGTACTCTTGTATTTAGTGCACACTGACTAATGTTCGTCTTCGTTTCAGCTGGTTTCTGCTTCCAGGACGTATGTACGTCCTATGAGTGCAATGGTTACTCAAACTAGTCCACTTCTTCAAATTCAGCCTACGTCCTCAAGCTTAGTAAGTTTGATCGCTCTAGTGGAATCCTACTAATGAGTGTGCTCGTGCAGTGTCCTCATAATATTTTTCATCGTTGCAGATACCATCAAGAGGATTCCAAACTACTCAAATTACAAGGGATATTGATTCAGCTGCCAAGTTTATTGGGGCTGGTGCTGCCACAGTCGGAGTGGCAGGCTCAGGTGTGTATTTATGCAATGCTCGAATGTTATTTTGTGCTTCGTGATGAAAGAATGCCAGAGGTATAACGTTACGACCAATGACAAGCTTGCACCAGGGGACCACTAACTTGGCACATTAGTTGCCATCAATGTCCCCGGGAAGGTCTGAGAAAGAGGCACAAACTCTCTAGACGGGGGCCCTTATAATGAGGGGTGGGATACCAGAAATTCCTCGGTGGTTGTTGCCCAAGATGCCTGTAGCGGTGGTGTTTCACTCGGGGTTGAGGCGTTAGCAATCATTCCTGTTGGAAGTTCCCATGCCTAGCTGTTTAAGTTCAATGTGCAAGTGAAGCGTGAATGCTTGAAACTCAATTCAGACTACTCTGACATTGGTCGTTGTTGTTGGATGTTTGGCTTCTATACTGAAACAGATGCTTTATTTACTTGTTGATTTGTAGAGATGCAGGTATTGATTAAGACCGTTTGTTTTTCAGGTGCCGGTATTGGAACAGTTTTTGGTTCCCTGATTATTGGTTATGCAAGGAATCCCTCTCTCAAGCAACAGCTCTTCTCGTACGCAATTTTAGGTTTTGCGTTGTCTGAGGCCATGGGGCTGTTTTGTCTTATGATGGCTTTCTTGCTTCTCTTCGCATTCTAAGCATCTGATGCATAGTTACTTCAAGAAGGTTTTTGCCCCTTTTTAGGGCATGTGGAGGAACCCGTGGAATAAAGTTTGTCTGCCAGGGATAGTGGATTTGGTGGTGTTTTGGTCTTAATGATAAGAGGGCTTTACATGTGGACCATGTATATTCATTAGACCATTTGTGTCACTGACTTTTTTTACTCTGATTGTTCCATGGGTCCTCGTGTAGTGTATGCTGTCCCATTTAATATAATTTGATAGACTGTCGAAGAAATTATTGCTAGCTCCTGTTGAAATTTTGGCATAACTGATCAAGGTAACTAGTGGCATTGATTTCTTCGTGCAAACTTCTCATCAAATCACTAAATCACGACTCGAGGACAAGGTATGTAAGCATGGGGGACTGAATGATTCCAATGTACAGATAGAGATACAATAAAAATTTAGTTCAAATGTTCAATGTTTTCAATGGATTTTTTTACCTTAACAATTTCACCTTAAACTTTTGTCCATCGAAATCTGCTTCCCTGTGGGCGTAATTGTGGTCGTTCATGCTCTCTGGGTTATTTAAATTGCCAAGTACAGTTCAGCACGTTAGCTGAATATCACATGTTGCCGATCACATGCTGGTCGTGCAATATCATGTTAGAGTTATTCACATCGGGTATGTTGTAGTAGGTCTGGTTGCTGCCAATATCAGATTTGCTTGCTGAAGTTCATCACTCAACCCTCGACTACTTTCCTCACCGTTATTTTTTACCCTTATGTCATCGAGGCTGCTGGTCCTGTCACGGTGTAATAGCTTCTCCTTTAGCCTTTGCCATTCATGTGCGATACGGACTGAGCAGTATGCGCGACTTTGTCTCGGGTTTCATTTCTTACTGTCCATTATGGCCCGCGTATTCATATTTGATGCGCGGAGTGACTGCTGTTTTTCCAAATCAGAAGCGTGGGATGGGCGTGGTAGTGTTTCAATGAGAGTCAAGTAGTGCAGTATTTATAGTTCCTCGGACGAGTCATTTTACGAATGCACCTTATGTTCTCCGAGCTAGAGAAGTTTTAATAGCGAAGTATTTAAATGCGGGTGGTTATAATTTTGGTTATTAAATTGTGTTTATTGTCAACGAATAGGACAAGTACCTGGTATTAGAGTAAATAATTAATACATAGTTATGCTTCATACATCCGGGGTGGAGTGACGCGCTAAGGTGATGGTGTCGAATACCATTCTCATCTTGAATATTTGCCATAGGTATTAGGTGAAGTGGTATTAGAGGAAGCCGGTGCCGGAAAATAAAACTCATGGGAGTAGCTATTAAATCCAATGCAGCCGAAGGTACAATCATTGCTAAGCCGTTCATCCTGGTTGCATTTGTTTCTTGGACACCGATGCCCCGAAATTGTTGGCGCATGCGAGCGGATGCTGTTGCGTCTGCAAACGTGACGTAGTCTCTCCTAGGCGATACTGGTTTTCAGCAGCAATCGGTATATTAAATAACTTCTGATGTGCTCCACAGAACGGTTTCGGTGGGGTGCATAGGGCATCGCCGGTCATATTTGCATGTTTTGGAGTTGCTGAAAATTGTTCACGATGTTCTGCAAACTTTGATGTGGGTATCAGCCTGGCGAATTAAGGTCGTTTGAACGGGGGAGAATGGAATACTTCATGACCACCATTTATCGTATTTAATTTTGTATTTCGGGGGCGCGGCTCCCCTTCACCCGGCTTTGTCCTGGATTATGTGGGGAATGAATGTTTTTTGCTCTTGTCCATTTTGCTCCATTAGGACTCATTTGGGCACTGCATAATGGACAGCCATGGCAAATGTCAATGCTGTGATTTCCGAGCAGTAATACTCTCAATATTATTTTCGTGATCTTCGGCCCAATATATCTTAGGTCGGCGGCCACCACTCAGGCGGCACGACCTGATTAGTGGTTACAAGGCGCACACTCCCAATAATGATAATACAATATTAATAATGATCGAAATACAATATCAGCCCACTTATTGTTGGCCAAGGGCACTAGCATATTTTTGAAAACTTGGGTGGCTCGAGTGAAAATGGACAACACTCACCGGAGTAAATTTAATATTGATTGAGACTTCGCTAATGACTGTCGCGAAAGTTACAGATTTTTGTACACTTCTCTTAGGATGTTTTCGTAAGAATGACCTTAGCATTCATTGGCTTTGTCAATGTAACTTTCTTTCAAGCATTGCCTATGAAGTCCCGTCTATCGATAGAAAGTATTGGAGGCTGACATAGGGTGGACTCTTGAATTATGCGTAAATTTCAGATACGTATGCAGTTTATTCATTGGTGTATATCAGAGAGTGAAGTTAAGTATTCATGTATATTTTAAATGAAGGAAATGCATGTCAGATTGTTTCAAGTTCACGTTGCGCCACCCTTAATGACTAGATGATTATGGAGAACACGCTTGTGGGTACTGGCAACCACCACTCAGGCGTAAAACAAAATTGGTTGGTATCGGGGCATTCATTGTTCATTTAGTGGGTAAATTTTCGGTGAAATGATGGATTAGTTGGTTGTAGCTGCTTAATTAGGCATAGATGTGATGGAATAGATAATATACATGTCCCCCTCGATAACTCCGATCAGATAACACTGCGATAACTAATTTCTGGCCGGTCGGACGTCGTCTTCCCTGTTGCGTTAATTTCTGCATATCTTTCCGTTGTTACTGGTGAGGTATCAACGGGCATTTCGTCGTTGGTACATGAACAGAAGATTTATACGCTTTTATGAGATATATCCCTTGAACTCGTCTTGGGCAGTTGCCCGCACTGGTGGTCTTATGTTGCTCGAGGTACTTAGTCCCCCGCCAACCCCACTAAACAATTAAACCCAGTGCACTCTTATTAGCTTGAAGAATTGCTGGTGCACTTTCGCTTTACGTGATGAGTTCGGGGGTAACTATCGAGCAGAAGCGTCGGAAATCTTATATACTTCGTCGCCCACAAGTAACAACTAATATTAGGTAGTGTTCACACCAAAATATGCTGTTTCCCGAAAAGAAAGTTGAATTCATTGAAGAGGTTAATGCCAAAGCATAGCCTCACAATTCCGCCGTATACTTGGCATTTAATTAGGTTTGCAGGTGTAAGTACCATTGATATGTTATAAACACCATTCGAATTTGAAACGACGAAATAATATTTCCAGGGCTTTGCGGTCTTCGAGCCCCATGACCCTTCCTCACTACCCCTTGCAGCATTCATCTCATGATGCATCTACGCCCCCCATCACCTTGGGACCTTGGCCGCTTGGCGTGTTATCTTCTACTACGCTTGCGGTTTACCGCTACTCATTTGTTATTTTATGTGAATAGTGAATTTGTAACGTTGGCAATACTGGTTGTGGCTTATTTTTATTTAATTCCTACCGTGGCTTTACAGTGACAATTTGATTTAAATACCTGTTATAACTCCACTTCAGTGCATACAATTATGCTTATTGTGATATATGCCTTTCACTGGTAGATATAATCCCTCTTGAAAGGTAATATGTTCATCAGAGTGAATTTGATGCTTTATGTGCCAAGCTAGTGAAAGTGTTGAAGGTTACGACCTGAGTTCGTCGTCGAGTGGACGGATTTGAGTAGAATTTTAGTAAATGTAAAGGGGTTGCTGTTGTAACTTCCTAGTTTCACAATGAATTCGTTTGTGCTGAAGTTGAAGAGTAAATCAGGGCAAACCGTTGTGAGCGGTCTTACGGGACAAAGTACTATTCTTGAATTGAAAGAGAAACTGACGTCCCTCACGAAAATAAAACCTGAATTTCTTTATGTACTTTATGGTTATCCTCCGAAGCCTTTGGGCCTCGGGGATAACTCTTTAACATTAGAAGGTTGTGCTATAAAGTCTGGGGAAATGTTAATTGTAGAGGAAAAGGAGAAGGCTTGCTCTGATAGTGATAACGTTTCAGAAGCGAGTATAAGTAAAAAAGATGATGTTCCATGTGGTGTTGAGGTAACAAACGAAACCGAGTGTAATACTGCAGGAATCCTCCTCCGAAAGGTTGTGCCTGCGGACAATTCGTGTCTATTTACAAGCATTGGATATGTTTTAAGTGGTCTGTATAATCATTATAGATGCATTTATACGCTTATCTTAACTAACAATTTTCTTTTTATATAAACCGAAAGGTCATTTGTTCTTCCAGGTAAAGTTCATACGGATAACGGTGCCTTCTTACGGGAGATAATTGCTGAATCAGTAGCTGCCAATCCAGATGAGTATTCGGAGGCCATCCTAGGGAAACCAAATCCAGAGTATTGTCAATGGATCAAGAAGCCGGAATCTTGGGGTGGTGCCATCGAACTCGCTGTCCTCTCCCGTTTTTACGGGATTGAAATTGATGTTGTGGACACACTCAACTGCATAATTAATCGCTTTGGGGAAGATCAGAACTATGGCCAGCGTGTGCTATTAATATTTGACGGCATTCACTACGATCCTCTCTATCTCGAGCCTTTGGAGGTAAAGTGAAATGAAGTCGAATTCACCATAACTTTCATTGTACGTTTGTAGTTCTCGCTTACTCTTTAGGTGATGTACCTACCCAGTGGTGTTCTCATTTTCGTCTTTTTTACTTGTCGATGTCGAGGCATTAACGAATGATTTTTCTTTTAGGGAGGGAAACTGCAAACCATTTTTCCAATTTCGGATGAAAGTATTCTCACTCAAGCATTGGCTCTCTCTGAAGAAGCCAAGTCAAGCCGACAATTCACCGATCTTGCTCGATTTACTCTAAAATGTATGGTCTGTCATGTGATGCTAACTGGACAAGTACAGGCTCAGCGTCATGCTAAGGAGACTGGTCATAGGACATTTGGCGAAGTGGCATCATGACCTATCTCTGGATTTCGTTTACTTATCGAGTGCAAACATATCCATAATTCAGCTTTCCGTTCTCGATTGAAATCCTCGTGATGAAAACAAGTCTCAGGGTGTTAAATCATGTGTTGTATCCTTAATTATGTGTAGCCCTTTTTCTCCCATTGTTCGGAGAGATTGGAAGATTTGGATAGTTGAGTACACTACATTTGGGAATTAATGCTTTCATAAGTTATTTTAATCTCTCGTTTCTTGTATCAATAAGTTTAAAGACTGTGGAGCCTTGTATAGTCTTAAATATTATGCAGTGTGTGAACATGGGATCACTATTTTAAACTATCTAGCCTTAATTTTTCAAAGGTGGCCCATTATTAAGTACTGTAGGGCTAAATTCAATTTTGGTGTGTTTCATGATTTTGATGAAGCTAACAATGCTGCTAGGTATCAGCAGTAGATTTGTAGACTGACACATACAGCATAGCTTTTGCTAATGCTACCAAAGCATTTTTGGGTGATCCTAAGGAAGGCTGATGCACTTGTTATGAGATAATATGGAAAGTCTCAGATTATTCTATTTAATTTTTAAATATCTATAGCTGTAATTTATTTAATACTTGTACAAAAGCATTCATTCCTAGAGGAATGAAAACCTAGTTGGCAGTATATGCTTTGCTGGGGTCGTGCCAACACTGTTCTCTACAGGGAGACCAGAGTCAACTGTTTTTTCCTTTCCTTTGTGGAATATTTAGTCTTGTAGTTGAATTAGTTTATTATCTATAAAAATTAAGATGACCATCAGCATTTTGTTTTAACACTATGGCAACTAATTTAAATGTGGCTAGGTAAAATGTGCCTATATAAAGGTGTTTATCTGTGAGCCAATATCCCTAATTAATGTCATCTAACCTCATACTGTGCTGATAATGACCATTTTTCAACTAGGTCTTCTATCTTCTGTTCAGCACGAAAAACTCAATGTTTAAAAGGTTAGGTTAACTGCAGATAACAATTAATTTACCAGTAAAATATGGTATCTGCCAATGCACCATGGCATGCTTCCTAAATACATCAATCAGGAATTTCACTTACCTAGTTCACTGTTGGTTTTCACCTTAGACGCTTAAAACGATAAAAATTTAGTAATATATGCACCACATATTCTAATTTCTTGTTATTTTGTCATATATGGCTGTATGTTGTTTTTTAAGAATGGCAATTATTGCTAATTCTCCATTTACAAGGTATCATTTCATTACTTGGGTGTGCCCGAGAGAATAGAAACAATCTATCTAATGTAAATTGAGATCTGAAAAAAAGAACTTTTTGATGGGGGGTATTTTTATGATATGATCAGCCTGTAGATTTTAGAAGGTTGTGTGTATCAGGACCGAAGTTTGGAAAACAATCAACATGTGGCAGTTTTTAAAGCCATAAGCCCTTAATCCAACCAGCAGACAGGGCTGTGCAAAATTCTACAAAAATTGTATTTATAATACAAAATACCTCTATATTTATTTTAAAATGCTTAAATTAGTATGTTGCAATGAGAGTAAATTTCATGAAGACACCACAATGAATACTGCTAATTAGATCACAATGCAAAATAATTAATAAAATAATATAAAATGCAATGTGTTTCATTTGAAAAGTTGGTTCATGAATTAAATACATCACAAGTTTAAAGAGGCCAACCGCAACCGTATGTGAAAAAAGTTATTTTGAACTGTAAGAGATTATAGTTCACCAGAAGGCGAAAGAAATTATGATTCATTGGAAAACAAAAATCCTTCTACTGGGCTTAAACGATCTGTGGCACTTCCTATGGAAGTTCATTGAAAACTACCCAACCACATCCTTTACAGTTTGATTTCAAAACTAGATTGGTGAAAAGTGAGTTAAGTGTGAAAGAAAAAGTTTATCATAAAAATACCTAGTTACCTACTGAATGTGGTATAGAGCAATGATTTGAAATTTTTACTATGATAATTAAGGATCTTTATTTCTCAAATAAGTATTTTAAAGCCATCTCCTAAAGTTTGGTGACAATTTCACTGAGAGATGGAATGAAATTGTTGAGTAGCATAAAAGGGGATTTACTTCTTTTAAGATGAAACCAATGACATTTCTTTGTGTAAGGGGGTCTTAAAGGTTTGCTTTAATTCTGGAGGGGTCTGCTACTCTTCTGCCCCATTGTAGCCTCAGTCAAAATGGAGGATGTTTGCAGCTATTAGCCCATTTCTGTGAAAATTTTCTCATGAAGTCTTTAGTGGGATTTTCCATAAAGTTACATTCCCTCTGGGTCAACATAGCATGAATTAGTGCCTAGTTGCAAACTATATTTACATATTTTTTAGATTTTTTTAAATACTGAAAATACCTCAAGTTTTTTAAATTAAAAATACTTGAAAGGTTTTCATATACATGAATTTTAAATACTGCCCATCCTATAAATGCAATCAAGTGCTTTTATATTCCAGTGTTCATTGAGTAGATTGTCCTGACATTTAACAATGTCTGGTGGAAGTATGGTTAGATAAATGATGAAATTCTCTATGTAGGGGCATCTTGTTGTAAAACCTTTTCTGTAGGTTTAGAAGTATCAGTTTATTCCAACAGTTAAGGGTTTTGGGAATATTTTTTGTAAATTTACAATAGTCAAAATTCAGAGGGGCTTCAGGTTTACCTACAAACCCATGGCTAGTACCTGTGTTATTAGTGCTTGACTTGTTTATTAGTAAATCCTAAAAGTCTTACAAAATATGAAGCTGGAATGCAGCTGTGGGTGGAATGAGGCAATTAAAAAAAAACTTGAGCACAAGACAGTGTGATGGTAACTATATGGCTTTCTTGGACCATCCTATTAAGAATTGATGTGCACTATTTGGGAAATTTCTCCAGTCAGACTCACAGGTTTAGACTGCATGGACCTGGTTGTGATTGATAGGTTGGCTGAGTGCTTGTTGGAGGCATCATTGCATATGATGTCTCTGAAATGTTTCATTACTAAGAGCGTGCTGTGACATGGATAATAGTCGTAGCAAAGTAATAAGCACCCAAAAACCCTGGGGGCGCCACAATTCTACCAATAATGCAGTTGGAAGCTAAATAGGTAGGTATATGTATTTACATAAACTTATTACACTGCTGGTGCAGCACTGTGCTTGCATTAATGGCTACAAGGGGAAAGGCTCAATAGTGTGAAATTCACATTGGAAAAATCAGTCTCCTGGATTGGGAATCGAACCCAGATCCCTCGATTTTGTGCAGAGTGCTCTAACCAATTAAGCCACCCTGGCATCTTCTGACATTGTGAATCTCCTCAGTGCTTTAAGGAGCAAGTTGTCCTCACAGGTACCATGCATGTAATGCCAGAGGTACCATTACGCGAGCGCTAAGCACTGCAGTCCTCTGGGTAAAGCCCATCTTTAAACACAAAGGTGTTTACTTTGGAGATTTTCAAAGAACTACCCACCCAGTAACTTAAACAGAGTCACCTGCTGGTGATCACACAATTGTTTGATCACTAGCAGGTGCCTCAATTTAAGTTACTGCACGGCTAGTTCCGTAGTTCTTTGAAAAAGGGTAAACACTGTCGGGAATCACTGTTATTAGCCCAAGGAGCAGCAGCGTACCTTTCATATACCTTGTTTAGAATTACTAAAAATAATAAAATAAAACCCTCTCAGGAATATTTTTATGTTGGCAAAGAATAAGGTAAAAAATTTTCCACAAGACTGGCTTTCCTGTTTAGGCTAATTACGGCCTCTTCAGAATGCATTCCTCTAAAATGTGTGTCACACTAAATTTTCCAGGCATAACAGTCATATGGCCATATTTAATTCATATTGTGGAGGTTGACAACTAAAATAATCAGCAGTTTGTTGTTGATTGAAGCTTTAACTTGATATGAGTAAACTTCATAGCTTTTACAGTTTCTAGGGCAACAGATTTTTGGGACAGGACAGTAATGCCACATTAATGTCTATGAGCCTAAACTTCATTAATTGTGAAAAACAACAAAATAAGAAATGTAACACAATTGAGGAAGGGAAAAGGAAACATAGATATAAATCCATGTGAAGACGTGTAAGCCCAGTGAACATTAAAAAGATAAAGCTTGTTTCCCCAAATACTAAATTACTCTAGAATATTTACATTTATCATAATGTGTTGCCATGACCTCTTTTTCTCAAGAGGAATCCTGAGTTAATCCAGAAATATTCTTGTTCAATAAAAGGGTTTTCGCTTGATTTAAATATGAATTTCAACATCTAGACTGTCAAGATGGGGGCACCATTCTTTTCTGGATTAATTTTAAAGGCGGGACAATTATGTTTAAAGCCTAATCTTAGCTTAGCTCTGTAGGGAATGACCAAGTTTGTTGTTATAATCACTATGAAGGGTATCATGTGACCTTTGTTACTAAATAACAATTAAATATGAATACTTGTGATCTTTAGATTTTCCATAGGTACCTCCCAGAAAGACTATTCACCCCCCCCCCCCCTAGACTAAATCCACCACAACATTCATTCAGCACAAATGAAAAAATAAGCAGTTAATAGGGATTAGACATTCCTCCTCTTAGTTCTATAGACCTTTCTAAATATGTAAATCACCTGAGGGTAAAATCAATTTTTGTTACTTGTTATAAATTGAGGGTAAAATAAATTTTGTTTGTCAGCAGCATGAAATTAAATAGTGCAGGAAGCATGAAAATCTGGATGGATCACATGTTATTGAAAGATCTTCTCACATATGCAAAATAACAACCCAGTATGAATTTGTGACCATGGATGTATATATAAATATATAGCACAAAAAATAGCTGTTTTGTAACTGAACCTTAATTGTAACCAAGTAAATTTGTGTAGGCCTATGACCCAACTCTCGACCAAGTATTAAAAGTAGTCTAGGAGAGAGAAAAACCGAAGAATTTCTCCAATATGCAAAAGTTTCCCTAAAATGATGATGAATGTAAATCATGACAAATATTCTCCATTGGCTCAGCGACCTTTGGTGCAGGGGACATTTGAAAAAGCGTCTGGTTTCATATCTACGGTGTCTTGGATTCCATACATCCAATATCTGGAAATTTGATGATAGGTGAAAATGTCATGCACAAACAATTCTAAACACTTAAGATCTAATAGCAGCACTTCCTCCAAAAGACTAGGAGCCAATGTGGTTTTCTCTGAAATTTCCCAAAGGATTTTCATCTCTGTGGTTCATGGAGTCTTATAATTTCTATTATCTCAGGTCTTGTCCCTCAAATTCATCAATGTTCAAAACTACTTATACTCACATATTCGTTACAGAAGAGGGATTAGAGACATGATTGTAACATTGATATTTTTAATTAAAGTGGCCAAAATTAAAATTTCTGTATTATGTTATATACATAGATCCAATCACCTATCATGACAGAATTCCACAATGGCCAGAATGTGTTTAATCTGAAATATCACGTCTGAGTGATGTAATTCTAACGATCATTATTTAATGAATTCCTGATAAGAATAGCACTTCTGAAAGAATGTGAACTGCTATGGGTTAAGGATTTATGTTTGTATTTCTCCAGCCATCCTCCACTTCTCTCACATACAAATCCATCCACCCACAATTCATTCCGGGTGAAATTGACAGCAATTGGTTAATACAACCCTTAGAAGTCAGGATATAGCAATTTCCTTTTCTATAAATAAATCTTACCCCCTTACTTCTAGTCCCATGATGTCAATTGGTGATAATTTAGTCTTGGTAGCTTATTAGACAACCTATCATATAGAGTTAAAATCATTGTGGTCACAGATTTTTCACTGCTATCTTGATTCATACCTGGGATTATGTGGAGGAGACATCAGACCTTTCATGTGAGACATGAACTGGTCTCATTGTCTAGAACTTTAGATCAGGCTATTGCAAAGGAACACTTTAACGTTAAACATTACTAAGCAATCATCTGGAATACAATGTGGTGTATTACTTATCGTAGTTCAGCAGGCTAAAGCAGACTTGTGGTTTCAGCCCAATCTTACCACAATCCTTTGGTAATTCCTACCATCCTACCTACCTGTACTAAATAATAATTTATTTAATTCTGTGCCAACAAATACATGCTAAATGGGACAAGTGAAAAAAAATATTTTCAATTACAATTTATAGTCCATTAGGAATTAGTAAACTGAATGACAAAATTTGCCCATTAAAAATGTTTTAAGCGTCAGCTTAAAGGAGGCCCTTCCACAGTCCTTTTTGTTGATTGAGAAAGAATGTATATACATCACATTTTCTACTTGCGGTGTATTTGTAGAAATGACAGTTTTTCAACAATGAATCTCAGTTTTATCAAATAAGTAACATGTTAAACATGATGTACACACATGGAAGAGGCAGTAATTTAAGCTCTTCAAAAAGTAGTTGACAGGGAGATCATGAAAGTTTCCCAGCCATGATTCTTATAACCCTTTTTTGATAACAAACATTCGATGAGCTGGAGATGAGGTGTAGCATTTTTCGGGCATACCCCCCCCCCCATTTATTCCGCTTTGGACAATTTATCCTCGACGGACTATTTATCCTCCGGACTTAGCCGGTCGCGCCAACGACGTTCGCGAAACTCCAGTCGTCTTCGCGAACTCAGCGTCTTCTGCCCTCGGTGTCTTCTGGCCCTTGGTGTTCCGGCCCGCCCCCCCGAGGACCTACTCTCGTTTATATAGCAGTTGGAGACGGAAGAATATGAGAATATGTTTTGGCTTCAGTCCTGGGCAAAACGGTCTCATACCAGGACTCCGCAAACGGAGACGAAAAGTAGTTCCTTTCTCCAATTGCATTCCTACACCACATGGGTTCCCATTCCATAAAACACCTCCCCTCCAAGACTGCCAATCACCTGTTCCCCCTTACTCCATCCGCAACTTTCTCTCTTCGACCTTGCTGAAATTTCCCCTCCGAGGTAACAAATCGCCTCGTTTTCCTCTACCTACCCTTTCCACTTTCCCAACGTCTGAACTTCCCCTCCTTCGACGGAAATCGGTCTCTTTAAGATAGACCGTGGTTTTGAGAGGTTCTACTCTTGCTGTCTGCTGTCTCGTATAGTTGGTATTTGAATTTGAAACTTAGACGTCAGAACACAGGTTGGCTGACCTTACTTGTTTGTATGTGTTAAGCTGCTGAAATACATTATCTTTAATTTGGTGGTAATTTAATATACTTGATTGTTCCCGATTTCCTCCTGTCTGTCTCACTCGTATTTTTTGGGAAGAATTTGTTTTTAGGGCATTCTCGGAGAGAGACACCTTTGAATCTCCCCTCGAGTGCTTCAGAGGAACCCCAGAAAGAAATACCATTATGGAGGTGAGAATAAAAATCTGTCAAGTACAGGGCAATGAGGAAATGAAGATTAACACTTTTTTTAGACATCTGATTAAAACACAGGTAGAGCTTAATTTTTGGACTATATGCTGAATAAGGGTTTTCCAATTTAATTGGGTATCAAGAAAGAGCCCATAGCATACTCTTAGACTCTCTGATTTGTATTTTGGAGAAAAATAGATTAACTTGATTTATCAGAATTTGACTGATGTGGTTGACTCTGCACCAATTAGTAACTTGTTGGAATCATCTGCATATAGGACTAGGACTACCTGACTACTGTCTACTCTCGAGGAAGTCAGGCAAATCCATCACTATGTTAACCAATCAAACTCGGATTGATTTGGCCGGTTCAGCTCAGCACGGTAAATGCAATGGGCTAGTGGGATCAATGTGAGAAGCGGGCTAACTCGGCCTCCTTTTTCTGCAAGTCTGAGATTTCAAGTCCATCTGAACCAATTCAAATGATGTTTCAATCAATTTTGCATTGGTAAACAGGTGATCCCAGTCGACTGACTTATAATGGTCAGATCGGTCTGAGTTAGATTGATGAACACAAGGAACAGTATGGGACCCAGAATGGAACCCCAGTACTCCTTACACAACTTTAGGATAAATAATTGTGGTCAATAGTTACTTTGTAGGGTCTAGAGAACAAGTAGAATTGCTACCAACTTAGGGCATGTCTTCAAACTCCATCTCTCTCTTGCTTGGTGAAAAGCATTTGTGATGAACACATAGGAAAGCATTAGATAGATCAAGAAAAAGGCGCAGTCTCTCCAACCCCTCACCTCTACAGGCCATTATGTAATTAACCACATTAAAAATAGCTGACAGTAGACAGGTTAGAAACCATGTTTACAATCAGTTAAAACATAGGCAGATGTAAGAATATTAGACAAGACTTAGAGAGAATGGATTCAAAAATTTTTGCAAAAAGATTCAGTTAACTTATTAACTAGTAATTATGTACATCCTCTGAACTGGCCCTTCTTCCAAAGATTATTTGACAAATTTGGTTCGATTTCGGAGCGAGAAATGAAAACACATCTCAATGCGTTTTATACAAGACTGTATTCTTAAAGAAATACCCCAACAATTAATCTCAAGTTAAGATCAGAAAACCCGTTACTATACATAAGATGACTTTTTAAAGCAACATTCCAATATTGGGACATTTGCGGGAAGATGCAAACATACCTAATCTAAGGGGCTTGTTGATTAATGCAGTCTGGTCCTTTAATGTAAATATAAGAAATAAAAATAACATCTCTCAGAATGTTATCAATACCAAGAACATTCCTAAACTACCTGTTTCAAGTTCAAGACAAGGTTTCAGAAATAATTTTGACTGCTGGCGGGGAGACATTTGAGAGCCATATTTCTACAATTGCAAATTTGTGCTGCATTTGGTTTAAAAAGGATATGATTACGAAATGCAGAGCTATAGACTTAAGAGTTATCAATGAGAAAATTATTGCTATCTCATATAGTAGATAGATTGTTAGTTGGGGGAGCCTTCGTCAGGAGCTCGGGCACCTAGACCTTTAGTGGTCCTTTGTGCCTACCCCATTTCAAACTGCCTGCCACATGCAGACAGGGGACAAGAGCGCCACGGTAAAGGTATGAATGGTCACCCATCCAACCCTCATCCGGGCCCAACATTGCTTAACTTCAGTGATCTTACGGGAACTGGTGTTTCAATGAGGCTAGGCCCTTGCCCCATCTCATATAGTAAGAGATTTACCACATTTTTGTTTTCTGTGGTCAGAAATTATATACCAGCATTCCTTGTTCCTATTATCAGAGGAGAGTATTCTGTCATTGTTAACCTCTATTTTGGAAACAGAGGAAGTGCCTATTTTGTATTCTTAAACACTTGTTTATGAATAGTTCAGCATCATTTGATTCTTTAGTTGTGTGTAGAGGTTCTTCATGCATGTGGAAAACTGGCATACCTCTAGAGTGACCCAACCAATGATCAGAGTCAAGGAAATCCTGCCATTCCTCTATAAAATATAGTCTCATCTGAACATGGTTTCAATGTTGCGCGTCTCATCTTTAAGTAAATGCCTACCTACCTAAAGGCTCAGACTGCCACCTGCATTAAATGAACTCTGTTGGCAGCTGACACTAAATAACCAACCAATCAATGGAAATATGATGATAAAATTTCACTATCCACATTTTCAACAACACACAGGTATGATTTACTTACTTGGTAGATCTCATGTCATGTTCTCCGGTTTCTATGAATACTTAAAACATAGAAATGTGGTCTTGAAGGTGACCCAGATTCTCTCCACTCATTACTGGGAATAAAAACTATTAGAGCTTGCTCCTCTAATTCTGCTTCTCCCATTACTCTCTAGTACTCCAAAAGCAACTGGTAGACAAATGGCTGATAGGTTGTATATAGGACAGCTTTTCAGTTTGTAAACACACTCCCAATATGTATATTATATTCATTACTTGCTTCACTAAGTATATATTTACCTGAATAACCATTTAACAATTTAATGCAAGCTGTTCCACATTAAATTGCAACATCAGAACTTAGGGAAAGGTTCACTACAATAGAATAATTCTGTAATAAGTCCAGATGAGTCAACAGATTTTGTTGCCCATGGATACAATGAAAAACTCTGGGAGGACACACTGATAAAATTATCAATAAGAAGTCAAATTACATCATATTTCGGACATGCCCTTGGCTGTGATATATATCTAAACTTTAATCGAAGTACAAATGAGTAGTGTAACAGCTACAAGTTACCCTCTCAAAAGAGTATCACTGTATGTACCTAGATTAAGTCCTCTCCTCAGTACTGAAGTAAAGACTAAATCACAAGGTAATTTTTCTCGTTAGAGTTATAAGTGTGTGGCATTGACAGCTTAAATTATGGCTTTCAGAAGTCATAGAGGTCAGTGTTTAGAGTTATGATTGGGATCCCCATTCCTTTTTCCATCACCAAACAGTTATGGGAATTTAAGGGTGGACAGATAACCCAAGCTTAAGGCAGCAAATGGTGAATAGGGGGCTACAATTCAGTAGTAATGAAATTAGGATCGCAACCATTACGGAAATTATGCTTTCAGTTACAGCAAAAATGACGAAATGATAAGGTGTGACACCTCAAGCTAACACTTTCCTGCATGTAAAAAGCTATAGCTCAAATTACACTTTTAACTTGTTCATGAAAAATGACCACAAAATGCCGAGTCATACAGGCTTCAAATATTACTGATATTTTCTTTGTGGAAGCCAGGAACTCTGCCCACCATATCAATTTGAACCCCACATTCATTCTGTAATAAAGTAATGACTCCAATTTAAGTGTGTCAACTGTTAAAATTTGCGGAAAAAGCTTTATATCATACTTGCAAAATTTAACGTCACTACAACTTCTCTCTTAGTAATTGCTTATGTGGCAAATTTAATTATCACTGATGCACAGTTTGCAGAGCTGCTATGGTATTCCTACTGAATTCAGGAGATATATTATCACTAAAGCAGAAGACATTTTCTTTTAACAATGCAATGAGCATTTTTTCCGAACTTTCCAATTTTTCCATGATAAAACTGCAAGTGCAAGTATTTTTTGAAACCCCACATCATAATTAGTATCCAAAAATAAGGATGAAGCTGATGTTCCATATACCTGAGTGGCCCAGCTCAAAATGTCAAAACCTTAGTATGGAAGTGAGAGTTGGGCCATCTGTTAAATGGAAAGAAAACAGCTAGAAGTGGTAGAGATGATGATATGATAATTGATATGTACAAGATGGATGAACATGGAAACAAATATTAAAGTATCACAGGAAATCTGTGAACAGAGAAGACTACTAGCAACTATGGAAAGAATGAAGTTTACATTTACAACACAGGAAAATGGGTGGTGAAGTAATACAGGAGATTGGTGAACAGGAGATAATAGTGGAAATTATGGAGAGAAGGAAGTTTACATTTGTTGGTCATATAATATGACATCAGCCATTTTTTACAGGAATTTGGAAGTTTCTAGGAAAGGAAGAACTATATTTTTAATAAAGAGCTGAATGGGTTTGCAAATTTATAAGGAATTAAGGAGTGGAGCAGAGGGCAGAAACATCTTGCTGCAGCAACAAAGTATTGCCTTTCAAAATTGATAGATTAAGGGTGCATGAAAATCATCAAGGATTAGCCTACTACAAAGTCCAAAGTGAGTGGAATTCATGCGTTGGAAGAAATATCAAGCTATGCATACATGTGTCTCTGAAATCAAGTACCGCATTTCCTCGAATTCATGTTCACACTCAATCATATTTGTTTTACTTGAACACGTTTCTATCACTCATGCCTGTTTTACCTCAAGTCACAACACAGAGGAACAGCTACACAAATGTAATTCCAAATGTCCTCCCATCTCCTCTTTTCTCCCTCTCCACACAGGAAAGTGACCAGAGGTTTTCTCCACTCACCAACATGGCAGCCAATCATGTCAGTGACCTCGTGAGTAGACCCACTGATTGGCCTTTACCTTAATGACATCATTGGGCTCTCAGAGCAATCAGTGCCAATTAATGCACAACAATGGAATTTCTTTAGGAATAATGGAATATTTTAAGCATAATAATGGAATAGCAGTATCTCCTGGACCACAAACGCCACAAAAACTACATTTGAGCCTTTTTCTTGGTAGCTACTTCCACATAAACAATCTGTTACATCCATTTCAGTAGTGTAACCTAGATCAGGGTGGCTACTGAAATCCAATCTGTAACTTCCCTGACATTTCCCTGATGGACCTACCAATTTCCCTGACCAATCGCCAAAAGGTCACCTATTATTGGAATATTTTTTTTCAGCTGAATTCAATTTTATTCAAAACTCAGAAAATTTTAAAAGCTGAAATCAATACATTAAAAGCTAAAAGTACATCCTAATTTAAAAAATATCTTAAACCTTCTTCAGTTAAACTCTAATCCAAATTATACACTTTTAATGCATATTTTAACCCTCAATTAGTGTTGGGTTCTACAATACTTATCTTATGTATAAAGTAAGTCACAGATATTATAACAACCACCAAAAATAGCTTTATTTAGCTGAAGCTTGGTCACAGCTGAACTAAGCAAGTCGAGGTATAAGAGCAATAAGGGCCCATTTAGATATGCTGAGCACCGCAATATCATACGGCCAGATGCCCACTCACACTGAGGAGGGTCCATTCATACCCCTGAATGCTCAGGCAAAGACAAGGACACTACTATCTCACCCCCACACACTATCCCAAAGATGCTGAATGTCCAAGCACACCTCAGTCCACTACCTCAACATATTTTTATTCTTGTGACTACACTAGTCGCCTCGCCGATTCTATCAGTCACCAGAGCCCTGCTTCCAACCCAAACCAGAACAAGTTTTTAGTGAGGCAAATAAATGTAAGTACCTTGTATTTTGAAGCATTATTTAAATACATTGATCTTTTCTGGACTCTGCCTTATTCAACTGTTGCATTGTGGTGAGTCCTCTGAATTATTGTAAGCAAAGGCCAGTTTCACATGGAAGCGGACGATCCAAGCCACACTACATGTGCGGACTAAGTATCATTGGCTGCAATGGAAGTTTTCACATGAACGGGGACTGACTGCATGAGGTGGAGCCATCTGCATGGCCCCTCCGTGCTACCGCACGCATATGGGCCACAGACAAGAGGTTGGTGCGTACACATGGACGCGGATGGCTTGTGGAGACGAAGCAGGTTGTAGTTTGTCCTTCCAGCTTGGAAACCTCAACACCACTGGGATTGCATCCTACGCGGACATTGGTCATCCACGCCAATGCGAAAGGCTGCAATGCACCATGCCCGCGTCCATGTGAAACAGGCCTTTTATTGCTTCCGCGGTCGTGTATCGTAATTCCGTGGCAGTGCATGTTTCCTTTGGTAAAATTACAGATTGACAATGTCCAATTCTTCAAGAAAGAGGTAGCACGTCGTGGTTGTTTTAGGAAGTTGAGGATTACTGAAAAAGCATCGAAGGGAAGGTTAATGGCCAATTTACTGGTGGACTCCGGCACAGGTATCTCTATGACGTGCGAAAAAGACAAACCAAAGCCAAGTTGTTGGACTGGATCGAAATTGGATGGCACGAGTGACCTTCAGAAGCAAATAATTTGATTAACAGGGTTATAACCACTTTATTGCATGAGGGAACCAAAAAATGTAAAAATATTTGGATAAACAAAACGTAAGCGCGCCATTGCGAGTGAGGACAAGAGGTAATTAGCAACATACACAGGAATATCTTATTTGAGGTGGTTTTATGACCTGACTAAATTGCTTTGAGGAGGAGGTAAGGGGGCTACTCAATAATTAAGTAGTGTGTGAAATGTGGAGAGGGGAGGAGGATGCTTTACTGTCTCATAAAGGGGGGTATGGGAATCGAAGATGATCTTGCGTAAGATTTTGTTTACACGCGAGATCATATTTGTATTACCATTTTAACAATCTGTCTCATATTTTGAGAACAGCAAACATGTACTTACTATGAGCTAGTGTGCTCCAGCTACCTCTCGACTGGAGTCTTGGAATTAAAAAAAATGCAAGTTAAATTTTCCGAAAAACAAGGCCTCTGATTCCTCGTGATGAACATAATTGTGATCCTGAATTTTAACACTACTAGGCAAATATTGCAATAAGGATACACAAAAAGGATACATTGTACATCTGATTTACCTCTAAATAACTAAGATTCACAACTGAATGTTCCACGAATTGATGGGACTTATTCCATGCATGTTAGCGACGGACATTACTAGCTAGTAGTTTTAGTAGGAGAAACAATGGGCAGGAAAGACTGGCCGATAAATGTAATGATAGCAAAATAACGAGGATTTCCTATCCCACTTATTCCTGGACTGTTAAGAGAATTCCCTGACTATTCCAGAAATTCAACATTCCCTGACAATTCCAGGTTTTCCCGGATGATCGCCACCCAGTAGATATGACACAATATTCCTCATTTGCTAAAGAAGCTGAAATATACCTGAAAGAAAGTACACTTCAACCTAGTTAGGTGATAGTCTCCAGTATGAGTAAGCGATCACTCACTAGCTTCTGCAATGAATGCAGTTGACCCAAATTGAGTGTAGAGGTAATTATCTTTAAAGTAGTGCATCAAAATTCAACACTATGTTTAACAGCAATTCCAATGATCAATTACATTTTTGTCACTCCATAAACACCATTTGCGACCAACATATGTGTAGAAAATATATCAACGAAGAGCAGAGTCAAACTGTAGGTTGAGCTATAACACTTTCACTCACTCATGTAAAATGTATTCCTCACTATGGCAGGGAGCCAATATAGGCAAATGGAATGTCACTGAACCAACATTAATACACACCCTGACATTGCAACAACTTACGGCCTGGAGGCATCTAGTCTTTGTCAGCAACCCATAATTGCAAATGCCTTGTGCAAATCCAAGACTTACTGCTACTCCTTAATAACAATAAACCATGTTGTAATTATTTCGGCATTCATCCTTAATTCTCACTATCTACATCAGAATACCATAGCAAATAGTGAAAATAAGTAACTGATTTTAATATTTGCGACTCAAAACCACAATTCATTAATAAACAATTGTCAGTGACATGTCCATAACCCAAAACTATCAGCAAAAATGATACAGCAAAACATAATAAAGTGCTTCATATATGACTGATAACCAGAACTGAAAAGACAACTTGTCATTCCATTAAGGCCAATGAACAGGATTAAAATCTTATACAGCCAAAATTGATTTATCATGAAAATGCATCAGAATTCTTGATTGAGGGGATTATCAACCAACATTTATTGGTCTAACATCAGAGTAGTACATCAGTGTCTGGGAGGGTATTCATATTTGAAAATTTACAGCCAAGGAAAACTGAAAAACTAACATGTATGGCAAATAGACCACATACTAGTTCCTCTTAAATAAGTGCCAATAAGAATAAATCAATTTAGGCTGAGTTTGTTTGACTTCGAATGCACTGAGAACAAGAGACATTAGCTCGGACTAATGAGGAATTAATGTTAAAATTTCTAAGAGCAAAGTATTTTGAATTCTCCCAATGACACAAATATCACTAGAATTGTATCATGATGCAAGGTCATTGCAGACTTGAGGTTACATCCACCCCACTACTGTAAATAAGGGTGGCCCGATCACGCCAAGCCTCAAAATGATTAATTGCATTACCCAAAACAACACACGAGATTCATACACATTTTACACATGCATACTGGTACTGAAATTGATATAAGCATTATTCTCACCTACCGAAACTATCACAAAGGGTTGGTATCAGCAGTAGGGTAATTAGCTAGGAAAGCCTTTACTGTAATCGTCAATGGCAAACAACTTATATTTTCATTAATTTTATTGGCCAATTGCATACAATATATGGTGATTTTACCCTCAGCGCTTTCTATGCAGCTGCAATGAATTTCTTCTCAGCCAGCATGCTCTACGCGAACCACCAATAGTCTGAGTGTATCTATGTCCCTTTCCGAGACCTCTTGATTTTCTTCCGGCAGAAGTTTTGCCACGAAGCTCTCTGTGCTTGTGAACGGACTTGCAAATCCAATTAATCTTAGCATCACGTCGAATAGCCTGAAATGAAACGTAACATTAATTTCACGAAACCAGATGTGGCAGGGAGTGAGTAACCACTATCTAGCACCGCACTTTACCCAGGCCAGCTTACACAGTAACTTTATTGCACAAAAGAATGAATGTATTCCTCATGAGGGAAAATTGCACCGTGTAAGGCGGCAAATTGTATGATTGTCTGATGGACTGAACGTGAAATAGAATATGCTCTAATTCCAATCATTTTCATGTATAATCTATGATACATCGTCTGTGCATATAAATGTACCATGTAAAGCGGCCTACATACAGATACACACTAATTATGCATCAAATCCTGCTAAAACTTGACAGGAGTAATTACATTAGCATAAACTACTTTCGTGAACGACTGTGTAACGTACCTTATGTGATGGGTCCACAAGAATGACCTCAAAGTACTTGTAAGTGGAGTCCTGAGCCACCCAATAAGAGTTTAAGACTCTCAGGCCACCACACCGTCTGCCTACACGTTCCTGTAAATAAAAAATGCACTGTAAACATCGCAGATACAACTGTCAACGTGCCAGGATTCGTGTAGTAGCGTGCGTTACGTATGTCACTTCACTTCCAATACCTCAGCAATGGATTGGAGATTACGAGTGGGCTTCAACTGATTCACTCCGTGACTCTTAGGTTTACCATAAGTGCACCCTTTCGGGACGGGACGTTTACGACCACCACGTCGTACTCTAATTCGAAAGATCACAAAACCTGATGAACAAATAAAACGATATCAATCATAAAGTTAAATGACCAAGACAATCAAAACCACAAACGCGACCATTGTAGTATTGACTAAATGTACACATTGTGATGACAGACACTAACCTTGCTTGGCACGATAGCCTAGCCTTCTAGCTTTGTCGGGACGAGAAGGTCGGGGGGCACGATGCATTTTCGTTAATTGACGATACTGCCAGCATCTTATCCTGAGCAAAAACCGCATTACATCACTTTGTTTCTTCCTGTACAATTCCTGCATGTACTTGTACGCCCCCATGATGCCCTATTTAGAGAGAAAAATTAGCACTTCAAGGCCAAAATACCAATCATGCACTGAAAAAACAACCAACATTAACACTTGATATTAACCTAAAGGCCTAAATAATGATGGATTAAGCAGATATAACACGATAATCACGCCTGTGTACTCACCACGTAAGAAGCATGCACCGGAAGCGACAACGAAGTGAAAGACCGATCGATATATCGCTGATACAATTATAGGTTCGATCTTTTTCGATTCGAGTAAAAAACAGCAACGATAGAAGTAATCGACTTTTAAATTCGAGGCGGGTAAATTTAGCTGAGAATGTTGCTTGAATTCTTCTCTAATGCGGCTGATGTTATCCTGCCAGGTGATTTACCTCAAATTCAAGTTATTTACCTCAAAAGTTTCTCCTGTTGCGACAGTTATGTGTGTTCTTCTTTTTACCAATGCTTTTCTCGGTACATCTGTATTTATGATTATTGTCAGCTCGCATTGAGATTCCTTTGATTGTCAATCCAGCAAAATTTTACGAATGATGTAGTGAGAAAATCTAATTGTTCAGGCTGGTCTTGGTCGAATTTTAGGTCATCTGGTCGATCAAGTAGGATAAGATGGGTGGTAGTATGGAAAAGGGTATATATACTAATTGAGTGTGGTTTTTATAGTTTGCGATCAACACAAGTAATGCAAATTCTCCAATTCGTTTCCTATCTTACCTGGGAGACTAAAGCATAAATGTCAAGGAGTAGGGTCTAATTTGAATTTTCAGCTGCGGATCCTGAGCATTTGACAATGGGTTCCTTCGATTTTTTAAAGTCTTGCTGGTGCTCACCAGTTCAGTTTCCTCCTTTTTCAGTGAAAAGCTTAAGATATATGTTTGCTGCAGGGCCCCATATAAAAATACCTCATATGCATCTTATTTTAATTGGTATATTGCTTAACGCCCCTACATTTTATTCTGCTGACCACTAGTCTCTAACAGGTGCAGGCCCTATTCTTATCATACAGTTTAATTCCACAGTTCAGAATGTATCCTACATATCTCCAATCCATCTACTAAGCTTGAACCATTTTTCCCCATTACCATTTGTCCAACATCTACCCCTCTATCTCAGCAGTACCTTCATACTCACTACCAATGCAAACCAACTGCTCTACCCTATCTTACACTCCTCCAGCAGTCTCCTTTCATTGGCCACCAAGCTGAGCACTTCCCAGATCATCTTCTTTTACATCCATTGCACTTCCTCCATTTTCCACCTCACTCACATCTCAAACTCCAGCAATCAATTCCTATCATCTTTCCTTGGAGACTAGTTTCTGACTGTTACTAAGCTACATTCCATGTTAGACTCTATGACAATACTTTCTTTGCATTCCTACCCCAGGACCCTATCATACCTCACCACTTATTTTCACCTGTGCCATTAGGGGATGGCCTCAGTGCAGCAGACTTGCCTGGAGGGTGGTGGGACACTAAGCAACCCACAAGGCAACTTTTCATCAAAGTTTTCAAATGGAGGTAGCTGCACTAAACCTTGCTACAGTTCATTTGCAATAACTTGGCCAACACTCAGTAGTCTACTGCACAGATGGGCCTAGTCCAACTCAGAAAATAGGGGAAGCAGCGCTTACTGAGAGGGGAGCCATGCGCCAACAGTTTTCCCACAGTGGAAAGGAGGGGAAAAGTAGGGGAGGATTGCTCCCCTTCGAATCTGAAGTTGAGTGGGCTGACTTGTTTACGCCCGTATGTTGTCCAGTAAGCGCAACTATGTTGGGGTAATTTTGATTGAGCCAAGGCAAGAACACAATCAGAGAAGAGGTAAACCACATGCAGCTTGAAAACCTTACCCCTTGGGGGGCCAAAATGTAAGAACTTGGACTAGTCCAAATCAAGCGCTTACTGCACATTACGTATGGCGGGCAGATACCCCTCCAATTTTCCACCTCTCCACATATTTCCCCTCTTGTGAGTTGTCATCAGCCAAGTTAATGCGAATGAACTGTACCTACCTAGCCCACCTAGCAAATCGCTTCGAATTCAGCAAAGGAATCAGTCTGGATGATTCCTCTACCCTCCACACTATCAGACATAGAGAAGGGCTGCAGTCATTGCCTATTTTCTGGGATGCTACTGCTGGTCTCCAATTAACCTTTTTGTTCCTGATCCTTTCAACCATCCTAATCCCTATCTTTGCATGACTCTAGACAGACTGTGTAGCTTGACCACTCAGCAGGGGGGGGGATTTAGGAGAACTTGGCCACCTCCACACTATTTAGAACTTTCCAAAATACCACATAATGCAACAAATTATGTACTCTTTCATTATTCATGTCAAAAGATCATTAAAAAATGTCTTCTAATTGACTTTCTAAGAAGATTTTTAGGGAATCAATACTTCTGAAAAAGCACACCAGCCCAAAGCTGAAGTAGCTGCCATCTATGCTTCCACCATGTAGTGTGGCCATGTCATATCCACCTGCGACACACCAGCCTCCACCCTCTGTCCTCCATGCTACCTGCAACCCTCCTGAAGTGAAGCCTCAGGTTTAGGGTGGTATGTGTGGCAAATGAGACTTCAAACAACTGATAATTTTAAAAGCTGGTGTGGAAACCTTGAATAGTTTTTTTTTTTGAGTCACAGAATAATTTTTGTGAATTTTTTAAGTCACAGAGTAATGTTTGTGAATTTTTTAAGTCACAGAGTAATGTTTGTGAATTTTCCATAAGTTGGTTGCATCTTTATGTTTCTTAAATAGCAACTAGCAATGCTGATTAAGCAGGATTATATGATATGAATTATAAATACTGACCCCTAGGTAGTACTATCGTGAAGTATGGAAATTAGTAGAAAAGTAAGTTGTTCATTTAAAGATACCACAAATGTCTCTCCAAACCAGACATCAAAACCACCGTGCTGAGTCATGTTAGGAATACTTCTGGAGATCTGTTTACATATTACCTTATGGACACCGTCATCATGGACTTAAAAGACAGGATTTCAATGGACATCATGATTTTACTTAATCTTCAAGCCATCTTGTCCAAAGTTGAAATAAAATCCAAAAATGACGCTGCTGTAAGGAAAATTGTGAATATTTGCCCAGATCATATCGGATAGTGAGGTCCTTTAATTACTGAAATGCAATAGTTCTCATGGTGAATTCAATAGTGGAAGCAGGTCGTGATGAACAAAGAAAAACTTCCACATTCCATTTTGGAAATATTGGCAAACTGCTACACAGTATTTATCTTCCCATCCACAAACCTTTGTCTGTTTTGCTCCTCACTTCTCTTTGCTTTCATAAACATAGAGAAATAGTTTTAGATACTTTTAGATCTATCTTCTTAGCCCTATTGCAGACATTTTATGTTATGTTTTTCACCCTCCTGAGACACCAAGATTTCCTCTTATACCCAACCAGCATGCTCATCAAAGGCAGGAACTGTCGTGGTTCATTCAGGCACTCAAATTTTGACAGAGTTACATGTCATGCTCTCCCAGGAGACTAGATCTCAATGGTGGATGTAGCCATCTTGTCCATAAAAGGGTTAAACTCACAGAAGGACTTTCACATTTAGTTTTCATTTTAGAAACAAACATAATTGTTTATAGGTCACTTTTCAAGAATATTATGTTGTTGTAGAGGATTATTTTAAATTAGGACAATTGAAGTAATATCAAAGCCTATTACCTTTTGTGGAACATTTGCATTAAATGTCCTTCCTTTATAGTTAATTGATCTCCAATTTAAGCATAATGAATATGCAAAAAAATAAATTGGAATAAACCTAAGTCAGTTATAATTATCATTCTATTAACTTAAGACACACAAATATGTAAATATCCACTTCAGTTTTGTTAACATAGCAGTAAAACTTATAATTTTGTCCTTCCAATGTTTCAAAAAATTTCTGGGGGCCCTGAACTGGGGGGATCCCATACCCCTCAGATGATCCAATGCCCAAGACCATATAATTTACTAATGGCCCCCCTAAAAGAATGAATGGGATCCCCTTCGAGATTATAGAACAATCTCTTACTCATGATTTCCATACTTTGATGTGTTTCTATTACCCCTTAAAAAAAAGAACTATACAGAAGCTTTAGTTACTAAAGCAGTTCTTTAGTAACTAAAGATGAGTGCCTTTAGTTTTTCAAAAACTATTCAGATCGTTTAGTTTCTGGTACAATAACTAAAGAGCTGTTTAGTTATCATTCTTTAGTTTTCTCGTGAGACTGGAAGTGTTTAGTGTCAGCTCCAAAAACTAAAGAGTTCTTTAGTAATCACTATTCAGTTTTTTTTGCCTTTTAGTAACCGAAAGTTGATCATAATTTGTTTATCAACTGCCCTTGCTGATTTTTTTTTTGGTTAACACTTGAGGTTTCTTGAGTAACGACTTATTTTTGCCTTTTTCTTTCCAAAAAGTTTACCTAAAGTTATTTAAATATTGCCATGTAGGTTTTCATGTGGCAGATGACATGTGGGTGCGAGTTCATAGTTAGGTTTACCGAGGGCGCTGAAAAGGAGCGGAGGGGGAGTAGGGGCGGCTTGGGGGAGGGGAGAGAGAAAAGGGGAGTGGCTAATTGACGAATTTTACCTCAATGAATTTAGGGTTGAAACCAATGCTTTCACTGTTGTTTAATATTTAACTTAAATGAAAATTAATCACTACCTACAAGATGTGTTACCGCTTCAATTTCTCATACCTCCCGAAAATAAACAAACATCCAATCTGTAATTCATCAATTACGGATTAGCCTAAATTATTAGAGATTTATGAATCATTGATTCATATATTGGAGATTGTTTAAAGTATATGAAGACATGATCTAAATAATCAATGGTTGACAAATAATTGTAGATTCACCAATCATCGATTATTTGTGCCGTCTATGAATACTGGCCTTTATGCAGATATTTTCCTGCCTTTACAAAAAATAAGATTAATATAGGGACCTTTTGGGGATTTGTTATTCAGTCTGACTCTCTTCTTATCTGTAACTTGAAAGCTCTTTTTTCTTTTGAGAAAGAACTTTTTGAGTTCTTTTTATACCAATGTGAATGAAATTGTTGCAGATTACAATGCTGATTTCCTGAAGGAGGAGCTTTCCCGGAAGGATGTTGAGGCAGCAGTCAAGAGAGCAATTACGCAAAAGATTAATAATTTTTGTAAAACTGAAATAGCCGGGGCCATCCATGCTGAATATAGTTTCTGGAAAACCAGTTATGCTGAGTGGTTAATGGAATTCAGTGTGTTTATTTATATTGTATGATGTTGAAGCTAGCTAATTATAAATTCCATCCCATTTCAACTGTTGTTATTTTTCTTAATATATCAGCCACTTATTTCCTTACACCAGTTCCATGTCACGCAAACCGAACATTGGTCAATCACCAATTGCTAGAGAGGACTTTCTGCTTTGCAACTATCCTTTCACTTCCATATCATATGGCCACATTAGAGGCAATTTACCACGAGTGTTTGGGTTCTTCTGGGTGAGTTCTTCGTTGTAACCAAGAATGGTATATCTACCAACAATGCATTTTACCAGAATTGCTTGAAAATTGGTTAGTACCTGTGTGTCACTGCAGCTACCCAGGTTTTTATGGGAAATACACTATCAGCGTTGCTGTTAAAAAGTTAGTGGTCTGTCTGCATAACAAGAGATGTAATGCAATGGAAGTGTTAGGGCCAATTTTTAATGAAATAAAACATTCCTGTGTTCAGTATTTCAGGTAGGAATTAGCATGTGAGGTGAATAGTTTTGAGTTCCGAAAACTAGGTTACAAAACTAAGGGCTTTTTCTCATAAAACTATAGAGTCATTGCCATAGTTTTTTGGTTTTGACCCCAAAACTAAACATCTCTAAACTAGAGAGTTAGTATAGTTTTTCCTATAGTTTCTGGTTTTAGTTTTTGGTCTATAGTTTTTTTTGTATAGTTTTGGTAAAACTTGTTCCAATTAACTATAGGCTCAACTAAAGGAATTTCTAGTTTCTGCTTTAATTTTTCCTTTACTTTTGGGGCCAAATTTTCTTAAGGGACTTTGGAGCGACACAGAATTTTTAGAAATTTAATGTTACTTCTCCTTTGAATTTTGTATAATACAGTAAAATTCATTGTCATCACTCACTCTCTGATTTAGGAGATGGATAGCTCTTCACACAACTATAAATATCAAAGCCAGAGGTTCTATTGGCTGGTTGATTTTCTATGCTTTCTACATCCACCATGATCTCTTTCCTTCTCTTTTCCAGCTGGGCCTCCAATGTAATAATTTACCAAGCTAAGGTATAACTTGGCAATATCATGGAGAAATTATGCATGTTTGAGTAGTGACATTATGTTACATTGAGTGTGTAAACATATTCTTTAGTTTACAATAACCTTGTCCAGAAAGAGCATAGGTAGTGACATATCTCCCTGATTCAGACTAAACTAGACCCAATGTTAAATTTTATTGAAAGGAAGTAACAGCAGCTAGATACATCAAGAAGTTTTGACTGTCACAAGTGACTGAGGTCAAATTTAAAAAAATTAATGTAACTTATCCCCGGTACTTTTTGGCACACCCGTCATTGATCAATTTGGAGAATTTTCATTCTTGAATGATGCACATTATTGATGAATGCACTCGAGCCTTAGAAGTTTTTGTCAATAAAGCCTGTGCATAATTGTACTCCTGGATGTAGCAGCAAAATTATTGTCTCAAGTCATTAAGTTTCTTCAGCAGATTATCAAACAGTTGATTATCCCATAATCCAATCCAAGACAACCCATACAAAATAATCAAAAATAGTATGAAAAGTGGAAGTCTACAGGAGGATTATCAAAGGAGTGTAATGATTGCAATATAGAAGAAGATAAGGACTGAGAAATTAAAGGAGCACCGCACCTCAAGTTTGATATCACATGCACCAAAAATACTAATGCAAAAAATAAGTCAAAGGTTAGAAAGGAAAATTAAAGACAACCTCTCAAAAAAAGAATTAGGCTTCAAGAAGAACTGATGATATAGGGAGGCCAAAATCTGCCCAAGAGTAATGGTATAGAAAAACAATACCATTAAACAAGCAAATGTATCTGGCATTTGTGGCCTTGGAAAAAGTCTTCAACAATGCTGAGAGGAACAAAATGTTCAGACTGTTGAAAAAACTTTGAATAGATTACAATCACAGACAAATACACCAATCAACCAACAATACAAGACTCGAGTCATCACAATGCAAATGAGAGACAGAAGGAAACTGGAAGCTAAGCTAATGGGACAGATCACAGCTGAATACAGAGGTCACTACAAACGGAGAGAAATTAGAGCAAGTGGATTCCTTCACCTTCCATAGAAATACCGTCATGTGCAATTGAGAAGTACAATGGACATCAGGTATCAAATAGCCCATGCAAATAAAGTGTTCATGATGAAAAGGCAACTTCTGTGGCCAACGAAGATAGGACTAAGAATGAATGATACGACTAAGAAGATAGTGCATACTTGGAAAAAGAATGTCACAACAGTCAGTGGAGAGTGGCATACTATGGATTGGAAAATGTACCACTGCAAAGCAGACACGAATAATTAGAAGAATTCTACATCTGGTGTTGGATGAGGATTATGAAGATCAAATGGACAAAAAATAAAATAAGAAATGAAGAAGTTTACTGAAGAGTAGAGAAAGATTGGACAATATGGAGCACAATACAGTGAAAAAGAACCAGATTGGTTGGGCACACACTGAGGCACAATGGGTTTGTGAAGAAAATAATTTAAGAAAAAATAGAGGGAAAAGTTCCACGAGGGAGGCCAAAGGATAAATACATAGACCAAATAGTAAATAAGAACAACAACCTGAGAGTAAGAAACTAGGGAAGGATGGAGGGCTAGAGTCAATCAATCTAAGGCGTGACCACCAATGATGACCCTTCCTCAGCCAGAAAGCACTCCTTCCCCATCCCACCTCTCCTTCTTTCCAGAATATCTATTACCATATCAACGCCTATTGCATAGCTTCATTCTGTCCCCTTAAAAGGCTTTCCCCACAGCAGGTTTCATATTTACACAAATGATGATGTTGCATTACGATGAGTTCTCAGATCATTTCAACACAATCATGTTGCTCAAGCAAGATATTTTGAGCACTTTCATATTCAACCTATCCACTTTCATATTCAAGCCATTTGTGTCTCTAAGCAATAAAGCTATCATCTGAATCAACCAAAAGAAAACAGAGCTTATTTTAGTATTAGTTTAAAATTGTAAACAGAATCAAATGAAAAATCCAAATCAGGAACATGTATCCATATGAGAAATATGTAAGGTAGTTGACCTTGAGTCGACTTGAGTGTAAGGTAGTCGACCTTAGTAAATCATACCAGTATTCACCATGTCATGAGCAGGACAACCTGGAGTAACCATGGAGACTTAATCCTTGGGGGTTGATGGTCTCTTGTGGACACTAAGTTTCCTAGAATACATGCATATGGCACTGATATGCATTCGTTTTTTTATTTGGTAAGCTGTAATTTTGGAGTGGTGAAATGGCACAGGCATGATGAAGCCTTCAGTATGCACATGTCCTTACATCTGTGAGACTAGGAGAATTTTGAAGCAATTGGGCTCTTTCTCTCCCAGCCTGTTTTCTTGCAAATAGTAGAATACAGTGTCATCATAGACAGAAGTGAATAACAAAAACAAATAAAAAAGTCAGACTTTGAATTAGATATCAATTGCAGACTCTAGGACAGCATAATGCTAACAGTAAAGTTCTAAGTGATTGAAATTGCATGGATAATCCACAACTTTTATGTATCCCTTTAAGCCTTCACTTTCAACGGTGCACCTCTACTATACGTTGATACTGAGGTGCAACACATGCTATAAAATTCTCAGGACCACATCTTGGCCTTTCTGATTTCTTCTTCCAGTTATGAATATCATTCCTTACTTCATATCCCAGCATGATTTACCTCAGATAAAATTATTAAATTTTATATAGGTAATATACTCCATTGAATTTTGAAGGGTAACTACACATTAACAATGGTGAGTGCTAATATTTTTCATAATAAAAACTCAGGATTGCAACAGTGAATAATGAATTTATGAAAGTAAGGCAACAAAAAGATACAGTATGCTTAATGTTTGAGAAATAAAAGAATAACAATAGAGAAACCACAATATGATTAAATCTGTACATGAACTATAATACATTTTTTTTTCAAAATAATAACAAATTGCACACAATCATATAAAATTACTTTTTGGTACTTAATTGTAACAAAAATAAATTAACCTTTTCTGAGAGAGCTGTGTCACTTGCAGAACATTTGCTTTGGATAAGTAGGAGAGCATCACAGTCTTTTTGTTCATATGCATGCTGAGCAGCCTCTTCAAGCATTCTGAAATAAAGGTAGAACATATTTTATCCTGATCACAACAATATGTGTATTATATAACTCCAATGGCTTAAATAACACCTATCACATAGTTTGCTTATAAAGATTTTTCAGCTTAAACCACCCTCCTCTGTGAGACCCAAAAATTAAATTTCACATTAAGGGGACCTTAACCAAAATCCTCCATAAACCAGATCCAATGCCTCTGAAGACTAAAGCCTGGTCTACACGTGATATTTTGCTATCAGTCTTGCCTGATCATGCCAGATTTGAGAAACAAAACATTACAAAGGGATGATGGCAAGTTGCATGTTTTGCATGAACTGAATGTGTTTTGGCAAACTGACAAATGATTCATGGATTGGAATTTTGAGTAAAAGCACGATGGTAGACAAGCCAGAGGATGTAGATGCACAACAATGAAATGTGTCAAACTTCACTCCCTTTTCAGTGTGTTCTTCATGCTGGAGGTCACAACTGGTATTGTTAGTACCCATATTTAAAGAACACAATTTTGTACTTTTCCACAGAATTTTGTTTTGTGTGGTATGATGCGTTTCACCGACTTGCGGCATCATCAGGTACAAAAATTCAGTCAAAACAGTACAGGTATAAATACTAAAGGCAGAAGGAAGGGGGAGGGCAAGGAAGGGTGTGGGCGGGGGGAATGGAAAAGGAATACACGGGTTAAGTACTTTTCACTTGGTCGATTCTCCGCCTACACGTTCTAACTTGTTACATTGTATACAAGGCAGAAGGAAGGGGGAGTGGAAAGGGAGGGTGTGGGCGGGGGTAAGGCAGCAGTTCGACAGTGAAAAATTAACCCTGGAAAAACCAACCCTTTCATCCAACTGACCGCATCCTCATCTCCTACCTTCTTTATTCCTTTCCCACCCGACCCCCCCCCTCACTCCCACTCCCGTATTTCCCGGTATCCTTCCCCTTACCCAACCCCCCCTCCACCACGTCATGCTAATGTCAAACTGCTGCCTTACCCCTGCCCACACCCTCCCATTCCCCTCCCCCTTCCTTCTGCCTTTTGTATTTATACCTGTACTGTTTTGACTGAATTTTTGTACCTGATGATGCCACAAGTCGGTGAAACGCGTCGTACCACACAAAACAAAATTCTGTGAAAAAGTACAAAATTGTATTCTTCAAATATGGATACCATTAACTTCCATGAAGTGAAGCCTGAAACTGTAGAGGTATTAACGTATGAAATCGTTTCAGGCTTAACTTGGTGGAAATGCGATATATCCATGATAAAATATAACACAACAATAGTAATATCCACACTTTAATGTACTACTTCAACACCGACCATGGTTTCGACATACTATGTCATTATCAACAATATTACTATTGTTGTGTTATATTTTATCATGGATGTAGAGGTATTGTTAGTCTTAGTAGTGATGAAAGAAAATAGTATCAGACATTGTAGAATGACTGGGCAAAAGCCTGAGTAAAAGTTTAAGTAGTGTAGCTGCATAATTTGTGTCAGTCTTGCTAGCTAGTCTTTCCAGATCATGCAAGACTGAAGGCAAAATTTTAAGAGTTGACCAGGCTTTAGTCAACAGTGGCATCAGTGGCACAGCCTAAGCAAAATCTTAAGCACCTGCAACAAATTTAAATGGGACACAAAGAGAAGCATAAGAAAAATACAAAGCAAAATATAAGCACACCATGTACTTCAAAATTTAAGAGAACTCTACTCATTATGTTAAATACAAATCCAATTTCTAAATTTCCAACAAGGTTTTCTTTAATGTATCCTGTGGTATGCTATCTGTTATCAGAAATAATATATAATTAATATAAAAAATACTAATATATAAAACCTGATTAATTTAAGAGTTCACTTTCATTCTGTTCTAATGATTAATACTTTCTCCAGGTAATTCTCATTACTTAGTTCTTAACATTGACCTTCGTCAGACATAAAAAAAATGCTCTTACAGTATGCCTGAGAATAACTGCAATCTATTTGCAATCTGGCTCAAGCATGTCTAACTGCAATTCCAACTGGTTCCCATCAAATATTGAACCAGCAATGGAATAATCTTATTCTTCTAGTACTACTATTTCAACATAAATGCTAATAGTCATCAAAGTACTGAAAATTATGGGGCAATGGCAATGTACAAGGGGTCTCACTACACCAAATGCCCCAAAGGTACCGAGTTCATCACATAACTGTAGGAGGAACTGGGAAAAAGTCAATGGCAAGCAGGTGGAGAAGGCATAAGGGAACCACTCCATTAAGATCAAAAGTACAGCAATATGTTACCAGTAAATGTGTGGTACGTCAAGACTTGATTGCAGGAAAGGACTTTTTGTAAAGTCACAATGTGCTAGAATAACGACTATCATTACTGTTAATCTTATAGGTCTGGATGACCACTGATCAAGAAAGAAACAAAGATCCGGTATTTATTTTGATTTAACAAGAATTTCTGAGTCATTTTCAGAAAATTCCATCAAAATTTCAGGACAGAAGGCTGGAAATGCCTGGAGTCTAAGTACACTACTAATGGTAAGCAAACTAAAATAAAATAAGAATATTATGATGAGAATTTTATAACGCTGGAATGCAAGTAAATTGCTGGTTTTCAGAGCTATAAGAATAAGATAATGCATGATGAAGGAGGAATAGTCTATTGGCCATCATTTCAGACACCATATAAAAAACCATTGGTATGAAACACCACTTATGGGATTACAACTAACAATAAAAATACCTAACAATCCTAAAGACAAATAAATTATGACTTATATACTTAGAATACTTTCCAAGAACTTATGCAAATGCAGAGACTGGGTAGCCATGGCAAATTAGTAGAGTTAATAGCTTCACCAAATAGAAGGTAATATACTACAGTGAAACCTCTTTTTTACACTTTTGAGAGGGGTAAATGAAAAACTTGTAAAATTTGGGAACATGTTAATCAAGGGAAATCTTAGGTTGACCCAAACTGAAGCAAAATCATGATCAAATGTTTCATAATGTTGTTCAATTTGAATGAATTATACCTAAATTTAGTGGCTCCAGCAGGCTGGAGCAATTGGCAGGTAAAAATACTATTTTTTTTCCTTAGCATCGAGTTAACAGGGTGTGCAGGGCAGTGATCCAAGCTCGTTAAGCATGACTGTAATCTCAAAAAGGAGAAGAAATGGGTTACACCTGAAATTATCTTAATCTCTGAGAGAATAAAAATGCTTTATAATTTAATCAAAGCTAACACTACTGAAGCAGGAAAGTCCCATTATAATAAGTGCAAGAAGCACTATGCAAAAATGGTATCTGATGCAAAGAGGCAATTTAATATTGACTTACTAAGTAATGCAAAAAACCCTACAAGGTCTGCTTGGAAATTAATAAAAAATGCTGTGTCGTCACCCATGGACAACCATTGCATCAACTCTGTTTCAATTCAAGGGAAGGAGGTAACTGATCCAGTGGAAATCGCAAATTGTTTTAACAATTATTTTATTGAAGCTACCAGACAGCTGTCAACTCAGTCACAGACTACTAGAACCAATAGACCCTTGTTCCATACTGCAATTAACACTATATTTCTATATCCAACTGATGAAAGGGAGATTCAAAGGATTTTCAATAGAATCAGTAGAAAAAGCTCAGCAGGAGTTGATGGCATCCCATGTTCCATTTTGAAAGGTTCTGTTAGCCTTCATGTACTAGCTTCCCTTGTTCACTTGGTAAATGCTTCTTTAACAACTGGGACTTTCCCTAAGATTTTAAAAACAGCTAAATTTGTGCCAATTTTTAAAGGAGGAAACAAACAGGAAATGAACAACTACAGGCCTATATCCATTATCTCCCTATTCTCAAAAGTACTTGAGGGTGTTATGTACCAAAGATTAACATCATATCTGGAGAGGTTTCAAATTATCTCTAGATCACAATATGGTTTCCTTAAAGGAAAAAGCACTGAGATGGCTATTTACAAGTTTTAGACTCTGTCCTACATGCCCTGGATGATCACAGTGACACCATTGGGATCTTCTATGACCTAAGGAAGGCCTTTGATTGTGTTGACCACAGCATCTGGCTGGATAAATTAAAAAGTTATGGAATTGCTGGTATTGCTAATCAATGGGTTAAATCCTATCTAAGTGAATGCTCTCAAGTAGTCAAAATAAAAGCCATGTCAGATCAACAGGTAGTCTCAATAGGGGTTCCCCAAGGCTCGATATTGGGCCCAATACTTTTCCTCCTCTATATAAATGATCTTCCATCTTATCTCAATCACGGTGACATTACAATGTATGCTGATGATACTAATCACGTCATGAAATATACTCATCACACTGTCAACACCCTCCAACAAGGCATAGATTGCATGGTAAGGTGGTGCACTGAAAATAGAGTAATCATCAACGAAGACAAGTCAACATTTGTTCAGTTTCACCCATATCAAAAGAAAGTTCTAACTTGCCCTCTACTTAAATTGAATGGACAAGTTCTCTCTCGCGTATCGAATTTTAAATTCTTAGGGGTGGATATTGATGAATCCATGCAATGGGGGACACATATTAATGGTCTTTGCTCTAAAATTGTCTCGGGGTGTTACCTCCTAAGACAAATATTGCCAATATCAAATCTGTCAACTGCAAAATTAGTCTATTACACAGATATTCACAGTCGACTTAAATATGGTGTAGTAGCCTGGGGCCACTCCCACCACACAATAAGGCTTTTTAAACTACAAAAGTGGGCAGTGAGAATCCTGGCAAGAGTAAGAAAAAATCACAGCTGCAGGTCACTTTTTAAGGATCTCATGCTTCTAACGTTCCCCTGCATTTATATATTCTTTTCAATTTTGTATATTAAAGAACATTATTCTGCACTAGAGCTAATGACTAATATGGATGTGCATAAGTATGACACAAGAAAGAAAAATGACTTTACTCATAATCATTATTATGCAGGAGTGATGTTCTATAACTCCCTACCTATTAAAATTAAAAGCATTAAATCTATCTCACTCTTTAAGGTAGAACTAAAAGAGTATCTGATAAAAAATGCATTTTATTCGGTGGATGAATTTCTTACCTCTATGTAATTGAGTTAACTGTACGCTACGTATTTTTGTATTCAGTCTGTATATTTTGTCATTGCTATTCTGGTATACCTATTATACATATACATTGTTAATTTGCCTATTGGAACTGTCCCATACATGTAATCACGTGTCCCGGGATTAATAAATAAATAAATAAACTTAAGAATTTTTGTTATGACCCCAAGCCATTGCACCAATGGCATGCATTTGACCTTCAAAAATACTAGATGTCTACCATGCCTTTGTGTTGGCTGCATGGGACCATAGGCAAAGACCGTTTTTTATAATATGAATTTCTAGATTTTCCTAAAACAAAGGACTTCCGTCTCTCACTGCTATCTGCATTAGCACCAAACAAAACATTGAGGTGAGCTTTGCTGTGTTTCTCCCCATGGAAAGGATCCCCTTTGAAGTCTAGGGTCTTGCATGGCAGTACAGTAAAACCTCCCTATAGCGAATTCGCCGGGACCAGAAAAAGGACGACTTCATTGTATGGGGGTTTGTAGTATGGAGGTTATATGCAGATTGCGATGTCGCAGGAGCAGCCAAGAGTTCGTGTTGTTTAAGGACACAACTCACATTACACACACACGCGACTCACTCGCAAGCCAGTTTCAAAAGACATAAAAATCATAACTCTGATGCAGTATACCAACTATTCCCGGTAATTGATAGTGAAACCTATTTGGATAACTGAAAGTAATGGATAATCCATTCATGTTTAATTTCATAGTAGAATTGGCTCTGGCTAGTATTTAAGCAAATTGTACCCTCACCCAGTAACAACCACTGTTTGTTTTGCTTTTTAGTACATTAAATAAATACATCCTTCTTAGTTCTTCATGGACCTTTCCCCAGGTGAAAATACATGCCGTTTTCAGTACTAAAACTAAGGAACGACCACTAATATTGATTCAAGCATGATCTCTTGAGTAAACAAAAGCTTACTCAAAATTATCTAGAACTCCCATAACACCCTACATAAGAAAATGTAAGAGAGACTAACCTCCTCCCCCATTCACGTCTTGCATAATACTTGAATGACCCCTTATGCCCCGTTCCAACTACCAACGTACAACCATTGTACCAACCACTCATGCGTTCCCAAGAGTTATAAGTTATGTCCCACTCCCACTACTAATGTACGGACCATTGTAATTCCCTGTTTATACTACGAGCGTAGCAACATTCGTAACTTTCTAACATGCGTTCACATGACTATTTGCTTCATCATAACTTAGTGCTGCCCTCCGTTGGAATTTCACTTGAACTAGTAACAAGCACATGTCAAATCTCCAACCTAAGCAAAACTCATGATTGCATTTTATGTTCTGCAGCCTTTAGAAAAGCATTTACAAATAAAAAGAATGCTCACTTCAACTCTTCGACACACATATATATTTTAATGTATATACACTCATATACTTTAGAGCAAAAGCTGGGGATAATAATCTAGGGTTACATGTATTTGATACCTAGCAAGCCACCTCAGGGCTGTGTGGCTGGGGCAAACCAAGTTACATCAGGTTGTAAGGCTGAAAATCAACGCAATTCCATCGTGTTTGGATTCAAATAAATCGGAAAAATTGCAAGTAGCATGATTATGATATATGTTTTCCATTAATGTTCAACCCTTGGAAGATCCTTCGAGGTCTCAAGACATGTCTCGTAACCTAATACGAGCTGAGATAAAGAAACTCTGACTCGACTTTTCGCTGAATTTCAGACTTATCTTGAAGGGAAGCGAGAAAGACCTCTCAGGTCAGGGGGAAGAGCAAACATGCAGTGAACTGCAGGTTGTCATGCTCAGTCAGGGGCCCAGGGGCCCAAAACACTGCACAGGCATCTCATCATTGAGGCAGAGCACCAGAGAATTGTCAGGACATGGTCCACTAGTTTCCCAATTTCTCGAATAATAAGCAAAACATAATTACCAGAAGGGTACGAATGAAAAGAGAAAGGTTCATCCATGGGTTTATACTTCTATCGCCCATATATACCATCTCATGGTTGAGCACTGTGCCACGAAAATGGTTGATTTTGGGTAAATGTATGCATTTATATTTCTGATATGCCTAGTACCTAGCACCTAGCCTAAGTACCTAGAACATTTCAAAAAAATAGAAAGTATGCTGTATCTTTACTCTCTTTCTCCTCATTCATGAAAACTGTAATTTTTCACCTGCCAATGATCAATCATATCAGGGAAAATGCCGACAGTATGCAAATGCATTTTTTAGCGAGGTAGCCTGCACCCTTAACGTTTTGACAGAAACTTAATACCGCTGCATATGGCAAAGTTAGTAGCTGAAGGAATGAGTAGAGGTTTTGCATCTGGGCTAAGATCAGTGGGATCCTACTGAGAGAATGCTCTCATTTACGACGGAAAAAAAATCACACGAACATTAAGTCACTGTGGAGAGAATCACCAAACATTATCTCGATGTTGGTAATAATACTACCAATAAATGCAAAGAAAAATGATTTTTAACAAAGAAGTTCGTTAAAAAGAGGTCACTTCCACACTTGTTGGGGCCCACATATGGACTTCGTTCCTTGGAGGTTTCGTAGTTATAGATGTTTGTTATGGGAGGTTTTTTGCATGCATTGTGCATGTGAAGGTCCCGGGTGCATCACTTCATAATAGGGCGATTTTCGTAATATTTCTCTATATGGAAGTTCGTTATATGGAGGTTTTACTGCATATCACAAAAAAGATCTGTCTCACCTAAGGTAAAATAGTCCCAAAAGAATGTATAGCCATCAACATGACTATACAAACAAAGTATTCAGGCCTGCCACAAATTAGGCAGTGAAATACGATGAAATTGCCAAGAAAAAAAATCAGCCTGGACTGGGAATCCAACAATGGACCTTTGGCTTTCTAGGTCAATGCGCAGATCACTACGGTTCTCAGGCCTGTGAAGTGTAGTGGTCTGGTAGCATATTGGTTAGGAAAGCCAAAGGTTTGTGGTTCAATTCCTGGTCCAGGCTGATTTTTTCTCACAGCAATTTCATTGTAAGACTGCTAAGTTGGGTACTTCCAGTGAAAAACTGTTTCAGGATCTACACTTTCAGTTTCACCACAGATGCTATTTTAGACAATATTAAATAGTATTTTGAAACAGTTTATCCAGCCATGTGACACTTTGAGGTCATCCATACCTAATATTGCTGTCGCATGAAGGGCTTCATCTTTTAACAAAATTTAAATAATCACTATACTACCGACTCGCAGAGTATACTTCTCAAAATATGAGCAAAATCCTTACTTAAATGAGTTATAAATAAAAATCGCTGTAAATAATTCTGTTGGTTTCATGTCACCGGTCACCATCTTGCTCCAGGTCAATTGATGTAAACCACAGGATATTTTAAAATAAGTAAGTGTAAAAAGTGGGATAAGATTGCATCACAACCCAGCCAGCACAAGTGATATTTGCTTGGCTAGAAAATAGGTATAAGTTATCGATATGTGCCCCGCTCCCTTTTTCATCTCCAACATAACCCAACCGTTATTACATTATTATTCATAAAGTGGTATGTAAATAGATATTCACATATGAAAAATAATTCAATGAATTTTCGTTGTTTCGTTTCGAATGTTTTTTTGGGGATTAGTATCAGTATCATAATTATCTGAGCTTGCCTAGCTATCAACGCGATCTATGTGAGTGTGACTTCAGTAGTTCTCCGACCATGATGCGCCGAGTTTAAAGATGGAGAGAAGACGAACGCAGAGTGAATGCACATAGCCTGGTTTCCCGAGGGTGAACTTTGCTTTTCTGCAATTATGGAGCAATCGAAGTACACTCTGCTCTGTTTTCCAGCTTTGCTTGTGCGATTTAAGGCAAGGTAATACTTAATTCTTAAGAATGGTGAGATTGTGATTGTAAGCGTTATTTCCCATGAAGTTACTTAATCAACAACATAATATTGCTGTGACAAGTTATAATATTCCCACATTGCTTCCGAAAAAGATTCCAATTTGTATAGTGATCATGGAATTTTGATATTGATTTGGGTTTGTCAGTGTATCGTGCATTCAAGTTATGATACTGTATAAAGAATGAATTTGTTTGGAGTGTTGATGAACAGCATAGCTGCCATATTTTTTTGTGTGAAGAATCATCCTTCCAGGTGTTTATGTTGATGCCTCAAGTTTTAACTCGATAAATGCTTGAAATATCTTTACGTAATTGTTAATGACGTTACCGCATTAAATGGTCATCTAAATGTATACATAAATTTCCTGTTTTTAGTAAAATGGTCGAAGTTTACATGAGTCGCCTGTAACCCAACAACTATAGTAAATAATGACGATACGAGAAACTAGGGATGCCAACAAACAACAAAGGGGAACCAGGGGGGATGAGAAAATAAATAAACAGGAGATAGGGCGAGAGAAACCAAGGGAGGAGATAAGCGGAAGAAAAAGGTGGAGGATTAATAGAATAAGATGTTGGAGGATACCCCCGAGGACGGTCGGCAAAACCACCACGACGGTGGATAAGCTGATGGGAGACAGCGGTTGACGGGAGACCCGCAGCTGACGGGAGACAGCGGAGGATGGAGAGGGATCACGGCAGGGAGTCAACCCCACACCAGAGAAGTGGACCTGCCAACCACGAGGCGGGCAGGCACAAACATTCGGAATAATAGGTAGGTAACATATTGGCGCCCAGCATGACGACTCAAGGCTTTTGAGACCGCAGAAAATTGAGATTTGAGAAAATTGAGAGAGAGAAAGATGAGATGAGAGAGGAAAAAACTGAGATTGTAGGGATCAACAAAATGAAAAAAATACGTAAAAGATTTCCTGAACTTTAGAAGGGAGAATTACAGAGTTTAATAAGGGATCGAGGAGAAGCAACACAAGGCTCGAAATTTGAATTGCAAGAGTTTCTAAAAGCGTTATTACAGAAAGAGAGTATAGATTTTCATACACATGGGTTTGAAATAGAGACGGAAGGACTGGTAGGAAGTGGTTTTGGGGCCATACTTAAGGAACTGAGAAAGGAACGTGAAGAGGAGAAAAAAGAACGAGAGGAGGAGAGAAGAAGGGAGAAGGAAGAGGAGAAAAGGGAACGGGAGGAAAATAGACTAAGAGAACTACAGGAGCTGGCAGAAATTCTGGGGAAGAGAGAAGAAAATATAAGGTTGGAGTTGAACACGGCTATTGGGGCACACAAAGCAACTATTAAGGAGGAACAGGGCATGGTACACAGGGAAGTAAAAGAACTGAAGGAGAGGATAGACGGGAGTGATCAAAGAATGGCACAGTTGGAGGTAGTACAAAACCACCTGGAATGCAACACACAAAGGGCGGAAGATGAAATGAAAAAGATGAATGGCAAGATTGAGGACAACGAGGGAAGAATTAAACAATTGTCCACCGTGATTACAGAACAGCTACAACAGCAAAGAGTAAGGATAGACGAAGGCACGCTAAAAGAGATAGAGAAGAGAATAAGAGAGGACTGTCGGAAAATGCACGGTCAAGGGACGACAGTAAGGACTATCCAATTGAAGATGCCGAACTTTGATGGGAGACACGGCTTGAGGCCAATGAGATATGTTTGTGAATTGGAGGAATACCAGGAAGCGTACCGGTTATCGAGAGAAGAGATTCTGCGGGTGGTGAGGTAAGGTATGATTGGTAAGGCAGGAGACTGGTTTACTGCAACCTCTCACCTTTACAAAGACCTTGACTCATTCAAGGAAATATTCTTAGAGCAATATTGGAGCGATGAGCAACAAATGGAGGTGAGAAGAGTGCTGGACACGGGGAGTTATCGGACGTCGGGTAACCAAACGAGAGTGGAGTATGCCACGAACAAAATAAGTCCAGCTAAAGAGTTGAGACCACCCATAGGAGACGATAGCCTCATCCACAGTCTAAGACAACATTTTGGAAGTGATATAAGCACAGGAATGATCTCGCACAACATGAAGACATTACCTCAATTCCTAGCGTTACTCGGAATATATGATAGAGTGGCGAGAGAGATGCAAGTAAATGACCAGCCGAGAGTGAATCGAAAATGGGAAGATGATGAATGGCATCAATACGAGAGGCAACCATGGACGGGTGGGAGAGAAGAAAGAAACGGCTGGCAGCCATCAAGCAGAAGGGTGTGGCCAAAGAGAGCACAAAAGGAAAGGCATACGGCAACCGAGGATACTACCCCAGGCCAGAAAGTGAAACCGCTGGACATAGAGACAATTACAATCAACAGTGGAAACATGGCGGGGCCCCAGGGAGGACCAAACAGAACCAAATGTTAGGGTAAACTTGATGATGGTTGAGGATCAAGAGAAAACCGAGGAACAAAGGGCGGAAAACTGAAGGCGGCGCTGTTGTCCTCCCGAAGTGACGAAAGCCGTAAATAACCACATTAGGGACCACATAGAAGGTGAAGACGACAATGAAAAGACGATATTGAACATCTTCGAATCACCGAGGGAATTTTTAATGGAAGAAGGGGAGAAGATAGGCAAGAGGAAACGAAATATCCGGAAACTGACGTGCTAATTGAAGGAGTGGAGGTAAAAGCATTGGTCAATACGGGATCAGAAATAACTTGCGTGAGTCAGGAATTTTACCAGAGAAATTATAAAAGATTCAAAAATTCCCTTGAAATACCAGTGACAGGAATACAAATAATAGGAGCAGTGGGAAAGAAGAATAGGCGGATAACCAGACAAACCTGTCCTAATTTCATCATGGGAGATATAAACTTTAATACTGCATGCACGGTAGTTCCAGGGTTAATCAAAGCAGTGATAATTTCCACCGATACATTAGCAACTCTATCTGCAAGGATTGACTACGGAAGAAAGATAATACGGATTAAAGAGAATGGGAAGGAAATTGAATGTGAATTCAAACAACCTAATCTGGCATCACAAAAGTTGGTTTTATATTTAGAAGAAAAGCATGTGGAAGACAGTAAAATTGATAAAAAGAAGAGAGGTGGACAAGTAGCAGAGAGGGAGATCATGGAAGCTATCGCAGATATTCAAGATATTTCGGAGGAGGAGAAAGGGACCTTGGCAGCCGGGATTCTAAAGTACAAGGATATCTTTAGCGATGTCCCAGGCATAATAAAAGGATATCAATATAAAATTGAAGCGAAGGATGAAGAGTTCTGTCAAAGGGGATATAATGTGCCGATGAATCTCCGAAAGCAAGCCAGAGAGGCTATAGATGAAATGATGAGAGAAAGAATTATTGAAATAAGTATATCACGTTATGTTTCACCATTGATATATGTAGTGAAGAAGGACGGATCCATCCGCTTATGTATCGACGCCAGAGCAATTAATAAGTTAATCTGACCAGATTATGCGTCATCAAGAACCACCGAGGAACTACTTCAGCAGTGCGCGGGTGCTAAAGTCATGTCTTCCTTCGACTTAACTCAGAGCTTCTATCAAATAAAACTCCATAAGGACTCGCGGCAATATTGTGCGTTCTCCTTCGAGGGAAAAATTTACCAGTTCACTCGCGTACCCTTTGGCTGCTGCATAAGTAGCAGTGCATTAGTGCGAGCCTTGGACCACGCACTAGGCAACAGCACAAAGGAGTATTGCTTAAATTTTGTGGATGACCTACTAGTTGTGTCAGGATCATTTGACGAGCATATACGACATTTGGAAGAGGTAATGATGAGATTAAAAGATTCAGGTATAACAGTGAATTTTAAGAAAACAAGCTTCTGTAGACAAAAGATACAATTTCTTGGACACGAAGTGACTACTCAAGGGATCAGAATAGCAGAGGAAAAATTTGCACCGATTATAGATTACGTTCGACCACGGAATAAGAAGCAAGTTAAATCTTCTTTTGGCTTGATCAACTACTATGCCAGACTCCACCAGAGGCATGCTGAGCTTACCACGACACTCAACTATCTGACAAAAAAGGAACGGATATGGGAATGGAATAACACACACCAGAAAGCATTCAAGGAAATAAAAAGGGAGTTTTACAAGACAGTAATGTTGTATCATCCAGACCCTAGAAAAATATACTACATTCAGACAGACGCTAGTGGGCATGCCTTAGCAAGCAGATTATACCAATTGACGGAAGACGAGGAGGAACAAGTTGTCTATTATGCCAGTCGGAGTCTTCGTGGTGCAGAATTAACATACAGCACAACCCTTAAAGAGCTCATCGCAATAATCCATGCATTGAAAAAATTTAGGAGTTTCATCCTACGGTCAAAAATAGTGGTCATTACAGATCATAAACCTTTATCTTTCATATTTAAATGCAGGCAATTAAACTGAATGCTATCTCGGTAGATACTGCTTATACAAGAATATACTTTTGAGGTGAGATATTGTAAAGGAAAAGAAAACGCAGGGGCAGATATTTTGAGTCATCACCCACGTGACATTCAAGAAGGAAACGACTACCCGCTAAACGAACCTGTGATAGCAATAATATTAGCGAACGAACCTACGACAGAACTAATGGAGGGATTAAAAAATTTAGAAAGATATCAAAGGGAAGACCATAAGTTACAAAAGATCATCAAAGAAGTAACGGATCAACCAAAATAAAACGGAAAATATGGTATTACACAGAAAGGGCTAGTGAAATACAAAAAACAAGGAAAGATTTTTGGTTCCCGAAAGCTTAATAGATAAATTAATAAATGAGGTGCATCGGATGTATGGTCATATCGGGGCAGATAAGGTGTACTATATACTGAGGGAACAGTTTGCATACCCAAACATGTACATGAAAATCTGGAGAGCAACGGCATCATGCCTAACATGCCAACTAATGAAAGCACTGAATCAGGCAACATACACTGAGATGCAGAACGTGATTCCACAGCACAAGAATGATCTGATGTGTCTGGACATAGTAGGACCATTACCTGCAGGGCAGTATGGATGTATCAATGTGCTGACTACAATCGATGGATACACGAAGTATGTAAAGCTCTACCCGATCCGCAAGGCAAACACCAAAACAATCATATTTGAAGTCATATTTGAATGACATCTACTATTGCTGGGAGCATACAAGAGGATCCTAACTGACCGGGGAACCCAATTCACAAGCCTTGTATGTAGGGTTGATAAAAAACATGATTAAAAAAAATCATTTTTGTTGATTTTTTTTACTTTTTTGAGTCCTCCAGCAAAAACTGTTAATTAACTAGAAAATCCATTGTTCTGAACTTCTATAATGATTGTAACGAATACTTTTAACATAACCATTTTAATTTTAATTAATCATTTTTCATGGAATTTTGATATTTATATGTGGTTGTAGGCAATTCGATTTACTGCATTATTGCATTTAAACATGTGTCCAAGACTGGTTCAATTGGATTTCATTTAAGCTAAGTATTACTGGCAGACACAGATTACCTCTTATATGTCTATTATTGTTTCACTGGAAATAAATTTATTGACAAAACTACTTAAGCAACACATTAGAGGAAAATGGACACTGCTATAAAAAAGAATAGGTGACAGGATCGTGGTATAAGAGAGTAAAAAGCTTTTGAACAACCTGATGTGAAGCCAGGATTGATAAAAACCATGATTTTTATTTTAAACGACCAAAAATGATAACTTTTTGAAATTAAACTTTGATTTTTTAATCTAAAACGGATTTCATTCATTCCTATAGTCTTTCAAAGATTATGGTTTATCATAGTGGCCTTTATTTGCTGTGTACTATATTCATGACTTTAATGAACTCTTGAGATGATCACAGATTTTTTTCCTGCAATTTTTATGATGATATAGTTCAATTTTCGAATTTATTTCACTATTCCAGCCATCAGTGTGCCTATTTCTTCAGATAAGTTACAAGCAGACACATCTATGCCTTACTATAATATATTATTATTATTATTATAAATATTATATTATATATTATATATATTATATATTATTATTAATTAATTATAATCTAATTAATTAATAATAATATATGCTAAAATATTAATAATCGTTTCAACAAGAATTTTAGTTAAAGAAAAAATATAGTTATTGACAAAACTAACTATTTGGGCAGCATATTGGAGAATAATAGTTTGTTCTAAGAGGTAACATAATCAAAACTTGATACAACAGGGGAAAATCAATCAGGGGAAAAACACTATGAAAATGTGGATGTCATCAAATTACAATTGATGCCTGCAAAATACTAAATTACTACTGGAAGTAGCAAATGTGCTAGTTTACATAGTTCTAAAGCATATAGAATTTAGAAAAATTCAGCAAGTGCAACTTGGTATGGTGCCTATGCATTGAAGTGTAATCAGAAAACAATCTTTTTTTGATGGATGTTATACACTAGTCATTCTAATCATAGTCCTTCACTGTGAGCCCTGAACCAGAAGTAAGGGGTGTACAAGTAATACAATGTATAAGTAATATGATCTCAGCAGTGAAGAAATCAAGGGTGAAATATAAGGTTACCTCTGGCCCCAACTCCCTATGTAATACGATATGAAGTCTTTACCCCTCCAATACCCAAAAAATACATAATGCAACAGTATCTGCTAGTTTCACCAGCATGAAAGGGGACTTCTAAAAATACAATGATACACTTCTCCCTTTGATCCTCTTCTTGAAAAAATGAAACACTGAAACCCTTTTTCACATCCTGAACCACACAAATGATGAACCCAAATAAAGTTGCATTGCTGAGTCCTCCTATATATTGAGGGTCAAATTCACAACACAAGCTTAGTCTTGCCACAAGCCTTGAGGGAGCTTATCCTCTGTGCATATGGTGCTGAAGATGAGTGGACAAGTTGGCCGAAAAAGAGACCCAGTATGGGAAAAGTTTTTAGAAAAAAAAGTTGGATCAGGAAAAAAGGCAACATGTAGGAATTGCGGAGTGGAGATGCAAGGACTGGTGGAGAGGATGAAGAAACACATCAGAAAATGCTGTCCAGTAGCTGACATGGAGTTGCCTAGCACCAATACAGGAATGGATGAAATGTACAATCAAGGTGAGTTTCAGCTTCTCTAACTGTAATGATTAATGAGATATTTTGAGACAGCAGGGGAGTAGCCTGTATCTGCCCCTATTATAGTCACAAAAGGTTGCCACACCCAAATTTGGGTTGTTGTGTATTCATTGCCAATGAACCTTATTAATTTATTGAATACATTAAGATTCTTGTAATATTGGCAATACATAATAATTTTTAAATTATCATTTGGTAATTGTTACTGATCATTGTTTGGGAACACACAGTTTTTTACGCTACCTGGGTGTGTCACTTTGATGCATCATGGTAAACCATGAACTCACCCTTTGAGTGCAATACAATAAATAAATAATGCAGGCCTCAGGTGGCAGAATAATACCCGCAGATATATCTCTTTCACTGATGAAAAAGTGATTTAAATCAATCAACCCTGCTTGTATGGGCAAACAAATTACAACAGGGAGACATAAAGCCAATACTATGTAGTATAAGGCACCCACAAGGCAATATGGTGGAAAGGTACCATCAGACTATGAAGACATTCCTAAGAATATTTTGCCAAAAAGCCCACACATCCTGGGTGAAATACATCATAGTAGAGGCGTACATGAATGATGTTCAGAACACCACAACTGGTTTCACACCCACAGAGGTCCAGTTCGGTCGTAGGCCTGAAAGAGTATGGGACGAGTGGCTCGAAATGACACCAGAGGAAGAAGATTCAAACATCATAGGGGATGTGGAGAAAATAAGGAAAAATATCATCGATAGAGGAAAAAGAAGAATTGAGAGGGATCAAAGGAAACGCGTCAAGAAGAAAACCATATTCGAGATAGGAGAGAAGATTCTTGTACGTGCCCATAGATGTTCAGACAAGGAGAAGAGAATAATCCATGACTTCCTGCCGATATTTGAAGGACCTTACACCATCACAGAATTCAAGGGATCGTTACTTGCAGAATAAAAAACCCAATCACAGGAGAAGAGCGGGGAACATTTCACGTCTCACAATTAAAAAAATTCATAGAACAGACACACTGGGGACACAGAACTGTAAATCTGCTCACCCATAGTTAAGCGTAAACAGGACTAACCAATTCATACTCAAGGGAGATGGGCGATGGCTAGCCACGACGTGGTTTCATCGGAAGCATATTGAGCATTCGGATCAATTGAGATGGACACGAGCCGTAACATGACCGCGGCAATATCTATAGTCCAAAAGAAAAAGGAGGAAAGGGTCATCATTCCCGAAGGCGTTGGGGCTAGCATCAACAAACATAAGCAAGCTCTCTCAACTTCAGTAAGGCAATAGATACCGAAGGCGTTAAAAGAAAGTGCTTATATTGCATGCCAACATTTCTTTTAATGGGGCTAATGAAACCCAACAACCAACGTAAATAACGACGATACGAGAAACTAGGGACGCCAACAAACAACAATGGGGAACCAGGGGGGACGAGAAAATAAATAAACAGGAGAGGAGGTGAGAGAAACCAAGGGAGGAGATAAGCGGAAGAAAAAGGTGGAGGATTAATAGAAGACGACGTCAGAGGATACCAGAGGACGGTCGGCAAAACCACCACGACGGTGGATAAGCTGACGGGAGACAGCGGCTGACGGGAGACAGCGAAGGACGGAGAGGGATCACGGCAGGGAGTCAACCCCACACGAGAGAAGTGGACCTACCAACCACGAGCTGGGCAGGCACAAACCATCGGATTAATAGGTAGGTTACACGCCATTAATGCCCAAATTGTGAGATCCTCTTGTTATCCATATTTAAATAATGTACTTACGAAGAATTTTTTAAGACTGCAGCCATGTAAAGTGATGAATTTATTGCATGTTCATTTTTTTCAGACCATTTATACACCACTCGAGGGAATCACGGAAGCTACTGACCTGGCCAGCGTTGTTAACCTCACCACTGGAATCGTTAACTATACAGCCGCTATCATTGTTTTAAATAAATCATATGCCAATAAACTACTTTGTGGTAAAATGTTATTCCCTTTGTTTGCCTTATTGTTTGATATCCATCATAGGGATTTTTGCAATGTTTTATGTGAGTATTTACTTTTGGTACCCGTGCAAATGTCCCACTTGTTCTTTTTCTGGGTGCTCTGTGTTTTCAGTTTAGGTGCTGAATTGGCAATGTGTATTGTGGGACGCTGTTCGAGAATAGAAGTTGGTACATGTAAGCCCTTGTGTGTTGTGGTAAAAAAAGTGCCCTTTTAATGACTGGTTAAAATAAAAGAAACAACTAGTTACCCATGTAAATATGTATCAAGAATAGTGCTGTATAAATTAGTTTCCTATTACTGCCAATAGATGGCACGGAAATCATTTATTAATGATACATAGGCCCTGATTGGCTAGCCATAGCCTTTCGGTGATCGGGGGTAATTGCCACACGATTGCACACAATTTATCCTAACGCAGCAAATATCCCTTTCTAGGCGGACATTCATCTGCCTAATATCTCTTCGTCCCTCCGATTGTATCCCTATCATATCTCTTGCTTAGAGATATCCAATCCGCTCACCAGATGACTTATCGCTTAACTGTAGGGATATTATCCGTTCATTTAGGGATGTTTGCCACCTTGTCCCGGCTGGGAAGGATACAAAAGTTCTTAGGATCTCAAGAAAATGTTGTAAACAAAGGAAAACATGAATTCCAGGCATGTAAAAGCAAAGTTTCAATGCATACTAAAGTAACCATTGCGAAATAAATCCATGTAGTTTGATAAAGTGAAAAGTAAAATAAAAAAATACCACCGAAACATATTATATGTTGAGAAAACAATCACTGGTAGCACACAAAAAGCCTCTTAAAAGAGTTAAAGAGAATGTTTATATCACTGAATTTTTCATAAACCAAGAGACACAAGTATTCATGAGGATCAAAAGTATTCTCAATAATCTCTCATAAGAAGAAGGTACTATAAACTACACTCCTGAGTTTCCATATTTCCTTGCTCATATCACCAATTTCACTAAAAATTCTTACATTTTGATAACATATACATACTAGAATTCTACTGAGTAATCAGTATAAACAAAGTTATAGATCAGTATAAACAAAGATAATAAAGATTCCTCACCCTGCTTTGAGGAAATACTTGACTTTGAGCTCTTCTCTCACTTTAGGGAGATATTTTTCTGCTTCTGCTTTTTTACTATGATTCAGGCAGGCATCAACAAAAGGCTGAAATGAAAATACACATAAATGCCAGTTTAATACGAACTTTGACCTCCAATTTCATATGACTAAAAATATAATACATATCACTATCTAAAAAAAAACTGTACAAATATTTTACGTCAAACATAGCATACTTATTGGAGGTAGAACTCCAAATAACCTCCAAGGATGGTAAGTCAACTTCTGTTGCCCATCAACAAATATTGTTTCTCTAGCAGCAGACATCATCAGTAGCCAGTCAATAAACCTCATCTTTCTTGTTCTTCCACAGTTTTGGCAGCATCTTCTACTAAATGCTTGATCAAGGTAAGTAGTCTCATCTTTAGGGACCATACATAGCCTAATTAATATCCAATGCCAACAAAACTGGAAGCCATCTTGAAATATAAGGTTCGTCAACTTACCAATGCCAATGAGCCCAACAGGGGAGAAAAATAATCATTTGTTGTGGGGTTAAAAATGGTAAAGATTTGCCCCATAGGTTTTCTAGTTAGTACACAACCGCCATGAAGATCAGGGTGCAGTATGTTCTTTTTGAGTTCATTTCAAAATCAAAAGATAAATTTAGTAAAAATATATTATCTCAAATACTCCCAAAATGCACTGAAAATAATCAATTTCTGATGGTTCCCAAAAAATGTCACTCGTGTAAAAAATTAATTCAAACACTAATGCACAATTAACCCTTGCTAATCTGGACTGTGTTGAGGGCAATGGATCATCAAGAGCCATGCAAGATTTGGTATTGCAGTGGATTAATCAAAATGGACGGTCATCAAGCAATTAGGATATTCTCTGTCACAAAAAATATATATATCACTTTTTGTAAAGGAGGCGGCTCTCCCAAGGAAGAATCATAGTATCAGTATGACATTCATGCATTAAGTATAACACTTATGCAATATTTCCAATTATTATGGCAAATATGAAACTTTGAAATAACTCACAACAAAAAATGGTAACATATACCTAGATCATAATTGCCACATGATTCTATTTTCCTGTAGCAAAAGCTATAAAATTTATTTTATCAGAATAAGTTTTATTGATGCCATTTGGCAGGACTCCCTGTGTATCCTTGAGTGTGCAATGATTCAAGCATATGTATTTCATTATCAACTAAAAATATTGACTAAAATTTGTGACTAGAGAAGATGGTGAGAGAAAAATTGGTGTATTTTCAAGTTTTACAATTATAAAATAAAGCATTGTTTATGGCACATGGATGAAATGAAGCACGGAGCGAGAAGCATTTGAAAAATTCAATTTTGAATGAAAGGGTAGTATTTTTCCCCCATTTTATTCAAAATGTTAAGCAAATTTTGTAAAGTCATGCCGCACACCACTACCTTTAAGAAAAACAATATTTCCATAAATTTAAAGATAATACTTCTAGCTGTCACAACAATCAGTTGTGAAGATGTCTAGAATATTCTTCAAACACGATCGTCAGCTGTATAATATATATAGGTGGTCACCTCACCATCACCACCTTAACTTACCCTGCCACACACCCTAGAGGTGGCTCACAGGGTATTATGTAGTTATAGATGAATTAAGGGTACGTATCACCTTCTTCAACATGTGTAACATTGAATATCACAAACCTTACAAGACAGCTGTTACAGCAGAAGGAAAAACGATAGATCCATGATGTTCTTGGAGTGCAAACTGTTGCCAAGAAGTGAAATCTTAACTCCAGAGTGTGATTCTGTGCATAATCAGACATCAGAAAATAATCCAGAAATCCGACAAGGCAAATAGAGAGAGTGAAGTTAGATATAAAGGAGAAGAGAAGATAATAGTGACTTTTCAGAATTCTATGGCACACACACTGTGAAGAGCTGACAGAATTTGATTTCAATGAATATCCACCATAGGCAAAGTACCCTAGGAGTAAATAGATATGGAAACATCAATCCATATTTGACATAAGAAAAGGATATTTCTCAACACTTGGATTTTAGGAAAAAATATTAAGTGGGATTCTTGATGTTACTTTTATCTTCTCATCACTACCCCGCTCAAAAGGACTCCATGAAAAGAACATTGGTGCACTGGGCACCCATTTCTGGCAAAATCAATGCCATAGGAAAAGTTAAGAAAGATCTACGGCTTTCCTGGCATATGATGTTGTTCTAGGTTACTCAGGCTTTCCACAGGGTCAAACTCTCCATCTTAGCCAATGTTTCGATGAACTAGTTGTCCATCGTCATCAGGGAATGACACATGCCCTGATGACAATGACAACTTGTTCATCGAAACGTCGGCCAAGATGGAGGGTTAGACCTGGTGGAAATCCTGAGTAACCTTTAATGATATGGGCAAAGTTGCACCTCATCAATGGCCTGCAGACTAATGACAGAGGAGACATGATCCTGAGAAGGACCATCTGGAAGGAGAAACAACTAAGAGAATTGGACCAGAATAGGACCCTCATTTGAGAGGAGAAGCCCAAACCAGCAGCCTATACCACTATCATGTACAAGGCAGGAACAAGTGAACAGAATGCCAGATTACAGCAGAAACACGGCATCACAACATACTTCAACTGTTTGAAAAAGACAGGAGACATCCTCCCCAAGTTGAAGAACTGACTTCCCAATAAAGCCCATGAAAGAGTGAACAAGATCACATGCTGCTGTCATAAGTCCGACATTGGACAGATTGGCAGAGCAGTCAAGTGCTGCTTCCCGGAGCACTAGATGGTGATAAATAATAGACAATACCAACTCTCTCCAATAGCTGAACTTGCCTGGTTGGAGCCTGGGAACAAGGTGAACCTGGAAGAAATTAGAGTCATCGCCAAGGAGCACTGATACTGAGGAGGGTAAACAACTGCAATTTTCATTTGAGGTAAATTACTGGGGTAAATCAAGGCAATTTCTGGAAATTGCCGTGATATACCACAGTAATTTTTATTTTCAGAATTTAATATCTTGTGGAGGATTTAATAGGAAAGCCAACAGCAATAATAAGGGATGAACAACATTTACATCATTACTATTGCTGCCTTAGTCTATTAGAGTTTTAAAAAATTGTAAAAACAAATATGGCAGGTCATACTCAATTTGGCTTCCTCTCTCATGGTACCATAAGTAAAAATCATAGAAGTATTAAACAAATGAGATGTATGTGCCTTTATGTATAATTAAGCCAGAATGAAGTACATACATAGAGACTTGGCTTAAAAGAATGTTTGGGATCACAACTCATACAAATGGCTGTTCTGGCCAGAGCAAAAGCAACTTTCCTGCCAAAATGACAAACGGCAGCCGTCCAATCAAGGGGGGGTAGGAGGTGAGATATGTACTTGAGGATGGACAAGACCAAGGCAATATCGACACTTGGACCTGATGATGTGAGCTGTAATTCTGGCAAAACTTTTGTCACAAGTAACAAAACAATGTGGTTCTCCCAAAATGGAAGCCATTTTGTCTTTGAAGGATGTTGCAATATGAATAACTTTACTATTATCAAGCAATTAATGAACTTCTTTACTGCATGAAGTAGAAAATTGACCAAAACAGCATCTGCCATGTTGCTATGGAACAGATAACAATTACAAAAATGCAACATAAAGAACGTAGATGCAAAGTCAGTACACTGTTATACGAAAAAAGTGATGAACTACTTGAATCCAGAGGTTTTTAGAGAAAATCGCCAGTAGGTTTCATTTACCATTGAGTGATAGCTATCAGTGAAAGAGTAACAACTATGGGAAATAACATGCAATTTCATATGCACCAAAAGATGAAAAATAAGTGACCACACAAGTTGCAACTTCCACACAGAAAAAGTGTGATCAGCTTTGGCCAGCTTTTTTTTTATTTCAGCCTACTGTTCATAGAATCTAATTTTAAGAGGCACACAATTAAATGGCATGATTTCAGTGAGCACAAGCCAAAAGCTAATACTATTCCAACAAATTTGATGTCATATCACATCAATTTCAGGGTGCTCTAAGCAGTTTCTTGCATTCCATGACTCGGGTCAAGTGGTCAGCTACACCAAATAATGTCAGAAAAGTCTTATGAATGAGTATTACAAATTATTAATGCAGATGAAGAGCATCCTTTACCATTTTGAAGAGCACAAGGCAAAAATTGTAAGGAGAATGTTATGGGATAATTAAATGGTGAATTTGAAAGCAATATTTTTTCCTTCACGTAACTGACATTACATGGACATGAGAGATGCTTGCTTCCATTGATGATGAGTCCTAACTTTCCCAGCCAACCAACATGTTTACTAACAAGTTTCTATGATGGTGTAGCTACCTCATCATACAATAATGCTGACAAAAATGTAGCAGACATCTATGAGGCCAATTTTGTAACATCTGAACATAATGTAGATACATTATTTAAAATTTTGTCTTCCATTTCTTCAATATAGGTGGCTCTTTTCTTCAATTGACAATCTTTTCTTTAATTGTTCGCCTGATTATTTGCAAAACAATAAAACCAAGCAATTATTCATACAATATGATTCTCATTCATGAGTTTCAAATTATCGACTACATTTTCATCCAAGAAGGATACTTCCATTTATACTCAAATCAAATATTACTTGAAGATACATGGTATGGTAAAAGCATAACTTGTATTGCAAGAATTCCAATCTAACCTAAAATCAGGGTATACAAAATATCACAACCTACATCCATTGTCCCCAAATATGGTTCAACTAATGTCACAGTTCAATGTAACATATGAGCTTAAGAGAGCTTAAGAGCTTGGAAAGTTGACTTTAGCTATTTTCAGTAAAACACTTTCTTTCATCATTGATATTCATCAGTCATTCTTGTCAGGAATTTGCTGTTATGCCACAACTGTATTCCCATTTGGAGGGTAGGAAAAAGGGGCAATCTCTACCATAATGCCTTTCCACTGAGGCTAAGGCTAACAAATGGCTATTTGCCTGAGAATAACTACTCATAGCCACGCTACCTCAACAGTTCAATGTTGCAACAGAAGATGCATCTTTCATAGTAAATCCTAAAGAACTTTTTCGCCAATCGCATTTAATATAAGTTCAAAGCCCTAGGGTTCTTCTAGTACACATTTAAGATGAAAAGCCAAAGCCATCGTTTCGTGATTTCGGTTTAAAATCAAGGATAAAAAAGTATTATCATATATAATGGTTTCATATATTTCTCTGCAGCTAGTCATTGGTATTGAGGAAATAAAATACACAATAAGCTTTACATTTGGCTAGTTAGCTCTTTCAACATCAATATTATGCATACATTGTGTTCATACTATGTTCAATACATTATGGGTGAACTTTTAACGCTCAGCACCAAAGCAACGCAATGACATTCCACCCTTTGCACAAAGCAATCTATAGATGGGAGAATACTCCATGTTCAATACTATCATGCCATAAAACTCATAATATATGGATTCTAGAAGAACGGAGAAGAACTTCACCTCTTACCTCAAAATAAAAAAATATAATCATAAAATTTGATATAATAAAAATCAAAAATATATATTTATAATAAAAATTAAAAAATCACCAATCATTAACCCTTAAACGCCGGAATATTTTTTTCCTCTTTTCAGGAGTTGATCATCATTGTATTTAAAACGTATATCCCAAATATTATAGAAATATGTGCAGTGGTTTCATGGAAATGACCTGAGTCCATATGATCATGCTAGGCAGATACCGTAGCAATAGCAACCCTGTTCGCATACATTCAATTCTTCAAATAATCGCTAAATTTATCTAGCTCCCCAGGTAAAGGCTCGGAAATATATAAAAAATATTCATTTTTAAAGTTTTTTCATAGATTCTTTTGAACATAAGGATTATATTGCATTAACAAATTATGCAAATATATATGTCAAAAACACATAAATGTATTGTGAACAGTAAAGAAATTCATTTTTTGTGAACATTTGCAAAACATGGTACACACAGCCCTAAGTCACATTTTACACATAGGTACAAACAGTACTTCGGCAATATACATCTGCACAGCGGCATCGATTGCATGGTTCAATCAAATGGCCAATACCGTCAAGGCGAATTTCATCACTTACTCGGACATGGATACTTATATTCCTTGACTTCAAAGGCCGACCTACACTAAGAGGAGGATTTTTGTATTTTGTCAGATACATTTGGACAATGCTGCGACGAAACTCAAATTGAGAGAGTGATTTTCCTGACTTCTTATGGAGAACCCATGCATAGTGCAATGACATGTCCACTAGCCATGTAAATATGCACCACCAACATTTTTTACCTCTTATTCCTATTCTGTAGTAGGACACATTCACGTCCATTCCCCCATGTAACAGTTGTACTTCGAATTCACTAATGGGCGAGGAATGCGAACAGTCCTCTTTTCTGCCCATGAAAATCTTGGCACAAGATTTGCAGGCTGAATGCTATGACAGTTAGTAACCACGCTGACTGTGGAATAGTCTATCCACTTTACCAAAAGGATGTCGTCCTCTTTACTGAAGCATTTATATTTAAAAACCCCTTTGTTTCTTACATATTTCTTTAGATGGCATTAATGGACAGTCTTTTGGAAAATGGTTTTCTCTAATAGTTCCTGTGACTCCATAACCCCTCAACCTAAGCTCTTTTAGAAGTTCAAACCAGGCCAGGGCATCTGTAATGGGGAAACGTGGTAGGCTATTTCGAATCTAACAAGGAAGAAGTTCAATGTGCAGTTCCCAGGGGTGCGGGGGCGAGGGATGTGTCATCCCAGGGGGAGTCAAAGGGCATACACATGTCCATTCCCCACCAAGACCGTCCTGCATGGTGAAGAGCCACATCCTCCACAAGGTACCCCTGGTTTCTGCAGAACATGATGGATCTAGACTTGGCTGGTCGATAAATAGCTCCCTTCACCACGGTGCTTCTCTGAGTCAAGGGTGACTGAATCTGTGGGGCGGAGGGTTAGAAGTCGCTAACAGAGACACTCCGGATACCAGGCTACCTGTTTTATCTAGCCTTACCTATGCATGGGGGGCTCTGTATGGGCGGACCATTTATTTCCCTAGCTACTTGTGGGACCATCTATGGATCTATCTTTACATAAAACTTTACCAGAAGCGCTACCACCTTGACGAAGAACCCTTCAGGGGGCTTCAAACTATCACAGGGAGAAGAGGAAAAACTTCCTTCGGACTCTTCTGAGTCTACCCTAAAAGAGGCACCGAACTCCCCTAAAGGGGCCGAGTCAGACTCAGGTGCCTCTGCTGTCACTTCGGGGAGCATCTCATCTAAAATGAAGATGCTAACAACTACAGCTCCCAAGCTGAGTGGTGCTGCTAGGAGGAGAAGGAAGAAGGAGAGGTTGAAAGCAGAGAGAGCAGGAGCAGCTGAGGGATCTGCACCCTCACATGCTGAAGGAAGGACTGCTGGGGACAATGTTCCCGGTAGGACCCTGAAGCAAGGAGAGGAGTCTGCAGGGACCCCTGCTACTTCAAGTAAGAGGGGATGGATCCCTGGGGATATGCCAACGAATGAGGGTCAGGAGGCAAAGACGGCTAAGATCGCACCCAGATGCACCTAAGCTGAGGTAACCAAGGACCTCATCAAGATGGCCATTGTACCGATCGGGTACCCGGAGGTGATGATTGCAGAGGAGTGGCACTGCAATCTGGAAAGGCAGCTGGAGGTGTGGGACACTCATCCTGAGGACCAGCCACACCCAAGATTTGAGGGCACCAGGCACACGAATGGAGCCCTAGAAGTGGCCTGCTGTAACCAACTTTCAGCAACCTGGCTACTGGAAGCCACTAAGATTGAGGCTATGGGAGGGATGACCTTCCAGGCCGTGGATGCAGACCAGTTGATTAAAAGTAAAAGGGCCATGGTGTAGGTCCTGGACCCAGCAAATGGGATGCCAGAACCCTCATGGAGAGAATATACAAAGCCAACCCTGGACTGTAAACAACCCTGTGAAGGGTGTATGAAAGGTGCGAAGCTGAGCATGGTATGAGATTTATTCTAGGAATCGATGAAAACTCAGCTGAGTACATGTCCAGTCCCAAGTACTGTGGTTACCTGGGATTACACAGGACGGAACTAACTTTCCTCTAAAGGTAAATCCGTCGAGACAGCACTCCACAATCTGGTTTGTAAGATTGAAGGAGTGCTAGAGCATGGACTATATGGGTTGGGGGCATTTTTGGATGTCAAAGGAGCTTTTAACAACACATCCTTCGACCAAATCCGAACAGCAGCTAGCAGGCATGGTATCCATGCCCACATAGTTAGTTGCATCAGGTGCATGCTTCAATTGAGAACTGTTGAGGCTGTCTTGAGAGGAACATCAATGAAGGTGGCAGTAACCCGAGGCTGTCCTCAGGGTGGAGTTCTGTCACCACTTCAATGGAACATTGTGGTTAACAGTCTGCTCACAACTTTAAACAAGACTGGTGCATACAATCAAGGGTACGCAGATGATGTAGCTAAAATAGAAACTCAAAATTACGAAGTCGACAGGACTGGAAAAATCAGCACCCAACTTAATTGGCACGTAATATTGAATTTCATATGAACGAGTATCTTTCAAGAGAATCGTGATGATGCTATTTTTTTTGTTTCCTCACATTACGACGTACTTGCATGATTTGTGAAGTTAAAATGAAAGTTAATTTAAATTTGTATTCAAGCCAACAGGGTGCATAAAGTTGAACACAAATAACTTGTTGGAGATTGACGCTTCCGATTCTAGGGATTTACGCACGTCGTTCCATCTCTTCGCGGCGGAAATCCCGAAAATCGGAAGAATCAACCTCCATCCATGTTGCGCAGAAATCTAAATCTTAACAAATTTTCGTTTTTTTCCAGTGTGTAGGAGATTAGGCAATCAAGCGTCTTTGCAAAACTTTCGTGCTGTTTGGAATACACCTAGGAAGATTCATAGCGCATTTTTCTATGTCATTTCTTAACTACAGAACTCGTACCTCTGGCGTGAGCGATGTATTGCGATACCAGTAATATTGATTTATGCACACACTAAGGTAGTGTGTGACCTGCGCAATCATTTGCACCAGATATAGATATTAGAGGATTATGTTTTCGATAGAAAAGGAGATAATATGCTCCATTTCAGGTGTAATATATGTTCCTATATTATTCTAAGACTGTGAAAAGATTCTCTCGCAGATTCTATGCCATGTATGCATGTTATGTGTTTTGTACAAAAAATGACATGACACTTAATTTCACGAAATAACAATCATTATTCTCCCTTGGATTCAGCTTATTAGCGCGTGGTTATTTCCGAGATGATGGAGCTGAAAGAAGAGCCTCTAGAGGAGTCCTGCTGAATGTGTACCTCCTTTCAGTATATTGTACACTTCAACAGTGAAGGGCAGATAGTACCTTTTACACTTAATTGGCTACTAATGATGCTAACATTACAAATCAATAATTTTCGTTTTTCACTCTACCATGCGAAAGCTTCAGTTGTGGTTCTGTTCAGATTAGGTTACCTGCTCTACAATCATTAAATCTTAGACTTCATATAAAGATTCGATATTGAATTAAAATGTGGGATATTTTTGCTTATCATTTATCCTCTGCTTACGATCATGCAAGGAGATTTTCATCAGAGCATTGCAGCTCCAGGTCAGGCCACCAAGCCGGAATCTGCTGTCTTGCCCTCCTTTCCCCTTTGCTGCGGGGGTTACTCGATTCGACCCTCTCACAAAAACAGCTGCGAGATCCATGGCTTCAATGGACGGGAGTATCTTACATCACTAGGGATGTTGAGCTAATTGGAAGTCAAGGCCAAGAGAAGGGCGCGAAGATTAAACATCCAATGTATCATCGGCCTAATGCCGAATAGTTACGTCTTGTCTTTCTCCTCCCTTACCTCAACCGGCTGCGTCGGTGGAGAGGGAGAACATGACTCTAAAGAGTGGGGGCTTTTATCATGAATCAACATATCCCAGGAGCTTCGGTGTGAGAGGGGTGGCTCGTGCCTACCCGTAAAGCGGGTAGGCTTGAGCAGGGAAAGGGGACATGGAGTCTCACTTGAGGGAGAAATATGACCAATGTGCGAGGGAAGGGAAGCATTTGATAAGTTCGCCACAAGTGAGAAAGAAAGGTGACAGGGGAGAGTAAGCCGAGGTTTCGAAGCAGTGGAGATGGAAAGCTTGGTGGATTCTCCTGGTGGGGATTGCTGGGTGGGGAAAAAGAATATGGGAATGGGCAGACATTTCCACTTCACATTTCCTTAATTTCTGATCCATTCCGATCATCTCAGAGAAGGGAGTCAGGGAATAATAATTGCAGGGGAAATACGAATGACTGTTTATTATAAATGTACTTCAGTTCTTCTGCCGACAGAATCACTTAGGTATTTACAAAAAATCAGATATTTGTTTTTGCACTTTTCTACGCTCCATAGTGGCTTCCACAATGACCTCTAATTAGGATTATTGTGACTGAACTGGGAGTCAACATCACTAATGATTTGGAATCAATGTAATGTATCAAGAGCGAGTAAAACTTCGTTCTTTTTGGGAGAGATTGGGACTTGGTCATTTTCATCTTCGTCGCTGCTTTCCTTACTGGGCCCTACCACAGACTCTTCCGTCGCCGGCTGTAGCGTTTGATTTACACAAGCTTGGAGATCGTCATCCATTGACAAATTACCACTGGGGATGCAGCCTATACTGCCAACTTTCGACAAGTAATTTTGGAAATCACTTGCCACACCTCTTATCTCGATTGGCATTTCATCCTGCACCTATTCCCAAAACATTAAAATTGACAAACACATATTCGTTTCTGGCACTAACAGGAATTCATTCACAATTAAGGTAGTTTGATCTAGTAGTACTAACCTCAGGAATAGGATAATCAGGTGCTGGGAAAGGGAATCCTGCCACTCTCCAGGATAATTAATCAATAATTGTTTTTGGGGATACCTCACTCCATGGCTCCCTTCTCCACATATCTTCAGCGACACAATGTTTAATCGGGATTCGAAATAGCACAGTCAGCCAACGGATCATTTAAAATCTTCGATTTTCTGACGTAAAGGAATTTATTCTGCCTTCTGTTGATGATCGGGTCACTTACTGGAATATGCTGCTCATGACACTTGCAGAAAAAGGCGTAAAGTTCAATTTCAATTTCAGTGAACTTAGCGCCGCGTACATTTTACTTTTTGACGATACCCCCTCCTCCACTTTCACTAGACTTTTAGCGCAGTTGGAGACGATTGTTGAAAGCGTTGACAATGACACCCCAAACTTTTCCACCACTGCACTTTTACTTATTTGATTCAACTACTTGTATCATTTTCACCTTCTCCTCCAACGATATTCCTCTTCTCTTTCTCTTTAGTTATAATAGTTCCATGCCCATGACCTTTATAACACTCGAAACTCCTTTCCTTAACGCCCCTACCCAAAAATGCCGGCCAATTCGTATCTTGCTTCCTCACTGGCTAGGTATCAACTAGCAACCACACTCGATGTCCTTGCGGGGGGTATCGTCTGATAACCAAAGGAAAAAATGAAAGCTCCTCCAATTGGGCTAGGATGCTGATGAGACTTTCTACTCCCTCTCCGACGGCATGACTTTTGGTTTCTCATAGGATGGTTCCACGTATCCTCCTCTTATAAATATCTCTAATAAGGATTAGGCTATAAAACACTTATCTGATTCTTCATCAATCTGCAGGAACGCAGCTGTGAGCTCTCTTTCAGGAGAATTTTTTTCGATCGCTGGGTTGGAGCGAAGGGGGTGTAGGGTACACCATTTTCCGATATAAATATATATACGTGCGAGAGCATTTTTTCCCATTGATTGCACATGTGCCCAGAACTAGTCATCCTATAGAATTAATGTGTGCCAAACTCAGTGGTTGTATGAACCAAACGAACTAGTATTTTCTCTGGTTTTCTTGGCTGTTGGGGACGTAAGAAGGGAAGGGCAATGCTTATGAAGAGCCTTGTTCGACTATTACATCAAAACTTCCAATTAGGATGGTTAATTAAACCTGAGTCTTTGGATGATAACTATTGTCTACAAGGATAATTATGCCGTGGAGCTTGTAAGTTTAGTGTAATCAGTCTGGAATTGTGAGAAAAAAAGCTTCCTTGGGTGATATGCACAACTGAATTTACCGCTTGAATGCCATGGCATCATCTCCGAACTAAGTTTTTTGAGCACATATGCACGGCAAATGATTTCTGTAATAGGAATACTCATCATGGATTTATGTTTGGGAAAAACGGGTATGAAAAAATGCCAGGGATGCTGAGAGTAAAATGCTGGTAGTAGCAATTAGTCTCCCGCGGGCGAGTATGTTCGTATTCGATAAATTCACGTTTTTTTACTCGTTGTCGGTAACTCTTGACTCATGATTACAAATAATTTCATCCGATTGGTGTCATACTTTATGAACTAATATACCTTTGATTTAAAGTCGTTCTTACTACTGTAACATTGAAAAACGTATTATCACTCATATAAGTCACATTCACTGGATTATGTATTCAGTAACGATGATCAATGTCTTCACTCTGACAAGGAGTGCCTAAAAAACGCTGCTGTGACCCGTCATCATTCGTAAAAACAAGTAACTTTTTCACGTCGGGACCAAGAACCGAAGTTCGTATTTCAAAACTTAGTTACTTCATAATGTCGCATATTGCTGCATGCATTTAGATACCCTTTTGGTTGGGACCGAAGATTTTGCTTCGTAAAATCAGATTTTCATAATTTCGAGTTTCTACTGTATACTCATCACTGGCAGATACCTTGATACCGTCTCCGGACTCATGCAAAAGGCCCTGGACCAGACGATGGATTGGTGTGCTTAAACAGGTCTAACTGTCAATCTGGAAAATACGAAGATAGTTCTATTTACTAATAAAAGGAAAAGAGAAGGTTTAGAACTACCCTAATTGGAAGGAAAAGTTCTGCAAACTTCACTGACGGTTATACACCTGGGAGTCACCTTATGCCTGAATCACACGATCATTTTTTCCTTCCCTTTTAAGGGATAGCTCCAATGATAGCTCAAATGATCGCTCGAAAATGATCGTGTGACTCGAACAAAGTCAGGGATGGCTCCGGCGATAGGGATCCCTATAGCTTTTTCCATCCCTGGGCACGTAGCTTTTTCCGTCCCTGGAGGCATCGCTGACTCCACCATTTAGCCAATCAGAGTGCTCGGCCGCAAAGAGCGACTCTAACGCCACGTTCGGCTTTCAATGGAATGAGAGTAGTTAACATAGAAATGATGCGAAAAGGGACGGAAAAAACGATGGAAAAAGGGAAGGCCAAAATGACCGTGTGATTCAGAAAATGATAGCTCGAGCTATCATTGTCACGGTCCTGAAAAGCTATCATTGGAGCTATCCCTTAAAAGGGATGGAAAAAATGATCGTGTGATTCAGGCTTTAGACTCTAAACTCAATTGGAGATAACATCTGGAGACGAAAATGAGGAAAGCTTGCATCACCTGTGGACCTGTTGAAGGGACCTTGGCAAAACCTGGGGACTTCAACCAAAAGCCATATATTGACTTTGCACCTTTGTTCCTTTCGTTAACTCACCTCAACTCTTCAGGATCCACTATCCGAACAGGGAGAAAGGGGACAGAGGAGGAGGAAGGGAACTTCATGCGGGAGCCTATGTGTGGTACACAGATGGCTCTAGGAAGGGGGGAAGAGTGGGAGCTGGAATCTATTGTGGCATACCGGCCATAAGTCTCTCAATTCCTCTAGGACAATACCCTACAGTATTCCAAGCTGAAGTTTATGCCCTTTTGATATGCTCAAAGGTAATTAAAGAAGCAGGACTGCATGACAGACCAATCCACATATGCACCAATAGTCAAGCAGCTTTAAAGGCCCTTAGCTCATACTGGTGCAAATCACAACTGCTGCAAGAGTGCAAAGAAGCACTCAACATATTAGGAAAAAGCAGCAAAGTAGAACTCTTCTGGGTACCCGGACATAAGGGTATAGGTGGAAATGAAAAGGCTGACGAACTTGCCAAGGCAGGATCTAGCAGTAATCCGATTGGCCCTCAACCAATCCTACCTATTATGCCATCAGTCGGCAGGACGGCTGGCGAACTACAACAAAACTATGGCAGGGCAAACTTCATATGAAGGGACTAAGGCCTAGCTTTGCCCGGAGGCTCATTTCATAAAACAGGAGTCAAATACGAACAGTAAAAGGACAACTTACAGGACACAATCAAGTAATGAGACATCTTTATCTCCTGAAGTCTCAGACTCTCCAACATGTAGGTGGTGCGATTAAGTGGATGAAACAACTTCCCACTTACTATGCAAATGCCCAGCCATAATTAAGACTCGGAGCAGGTATCTGGGCTCTCCATTCTTGGAGTCTAACAAAGTAGAGGTAATTCCTAAAGCGGACTTGCTTGCCTTCAGCAAAGAACTCGGCCTATAGGGCTACCACCAATAGGGTGGCTGGCACAATGGACCAAATTGGTCTAAGTGCCTTATGTACTCATTGCAGTAACTCCACCATATGTCTAATCTAACCTAATCTAATCCCAGGGGCACTACTAGTGTCGAAAGCTAACGACGTAGTTTTCCGTTTGCCTACTAGAAGTAGACACCATAGGAGTGGGTTGGGGGCGGGTGAGGGTAGTCTTCCAAAATTCCGCCGAGTACTCCTGAAAAGACGGACGGGAGGAGTGCTTCATGTCTATGGCGGTGCAAGATATGTCACGGCAAAAAGGAATTGGCGGGGCCCACTTCAGACAGTGCGGAGAGGATAATTCATTGCATACTCACTCTTTGGATGAAGAAAGGTACGATATCGAATTTTTTATTAGCACAATATTTAAGCAAGCCATTTAATTTTTTCAACAAATTACGATACTTGATCATTTTTTTCAGAGTTGTAATAATTAGCCTGAGTGAATGTTTCGAGAGTGAGACTGCAAAACATATGCACGAGTAAACTACAGTTACTGATGAACATTTCAGTTGCTTTTCCTTTATTTTTGATTACTTTATTTTTATTTAATATATATACTGACATCTGCATATTCAAATAAGCATTTAAAGTGATATCCTGCATTGTATTCCAAATATTCGGATTGGCCATCTTGTTGTTTCTTTCCTTCCAAGGTGGACCCTGCCAGTGCATTTCCAGGAATTACCAAGGGCAATAAATCGCACGTGTGCCCTTTTTGCCCATGCCAACATGGTCCCTCGCCGGCCGATTGCCGGGGCATGCCGTGGGGACAGTGGTAGTTCACTGCGAGGAAGGCTCATTGTACCTCTCAAGAGAATTTGCCAAAAATATCATCTTTGAACATAGCAACTGCCTATGGTGATTACTGTTTCCTAGGATATCAACATAATTTGTATCGCAGCATTAGTATTGCAAAAACAGTATGGTTGTGTTTTGTATTATCCTTGTCAAGCATTGAGTTTTTGATTTGATGTCAATAAACGTAAGAGTGCTTAATTTTTGCCTTAATATTAACCCTATGGAACTTCCTCCTTGATCCTAAAAATGTTCATTTGCACATTTCACTTTGGCGTAACGTAATGTTTTATTTTGCAAGATTTTGGATAAATTGAAATTGGACTGAGTAAAAGGAGAGCAGGGACCAGGGGTGGTAGGGAAATCCAAATTTCCATGTGGCACTACCTGGCGGCCCAATTTGAACTTTTTGTGCCTCTCACAGACTACAGTGCCTCTGGGCACAGTGCATTTAACTTCTAACCAAAGGCAAATAGCCTACCACGAATTTAACACACAGATGCCCTGGCCTGGTTCAAACCTGATAACTAAATTATCAAAATATAGTTTATAGGGAAAGTTCCTTTTTTCTTGAGGGACTTCATCCAGCTTTTGCAGAAGAGGAGTAGCGCATTTTCCTACCATATTCTCATATTCAGAATTCGATGCAGGGTTTCTACCTTGATAAACCTCAATAATCACTAAATATCTGGCAGTGGTATTTAGAGACCATACATTGTAGCCAAATCTAATAGGCCTTATCTTCATTATTTTGTCTTCTGCATTAGGCTGGGAATTATTTGCACAGTGTAAAAACTATCGCGGCGCATAGCAATCACAACAAATTCATTACATAAGTCACCAGATGAATCCCAGTAATCACGTTTACTGGGAACGTTATAATAACATTATTATTTATATTATTATAAATAAAATTATTATAACATAGTATAAAACAGCACCTGGATAGAAATTGTAGGGATGCTTCAGCTGAGAGTATATACAGTTATGGAAATGTGCCACAAAGTAGCTTCACAGCAGGCATGACAAACAATGATCGGTATTCAATTCTTCACTCACAACCATAAAGTGAAAAGAATAACATGATGGCTAAAAAACACCAGTGCTTTATTACAATGTCCTGAATAAGAAATATCTTATTACCTTTATCGAAAAAAGTGTTTGTAATGCTGTCTTCCTCGTGGAACCCTATTGCTACGGTATCCGCCTAGCGTGATCATACGATCACGCGTAACATTTCTTCTAAATAATTGTATTGTTCTTGTATTGTATTGCGTATTGTAGGGTATATTGTATTATTGTATTGTATTATTGAAGTATAGTAGTTGTAGTATTCTTAGCACACGTACTGAAATGTATCAGAACTTGAAGAAAAATGCTCTTGTACAACGTAGTAAACTTAAGTCATGCATTCACGCATAGCAGTTTAGGGTAGGCCATCACTTTGAGAAAGCTGTGTATCAAAAACATTCAGTTGAACTGACATAATATTGCATCTTTTGAACGATAAATATATCGACATATTGTTACCAAAACCACATAACGAGAATGGGGGAAATGCGGAAAGGAAGGCTATGTAGAGCAAGAAATGTTTGCTATGATCATATGAACAAGCTAGGCGTTTAAGGGTTAAGAGACATGCAAAAACTGCAGATGTTTGGAAACCACAAGTACACACTGAATAGCGTAGGTTACTCATTGGGCTTTAAAGCACTCAATGCCAGCTGGCAGGCTTCATTAGAACTTCTGGTTGGCTTGAAATTCAAACAGCCCTAAAAATCTTTTAACAGCTTGCTCCCAATCATTAACGGGGAAAAGTAAAAACATCAACTTACCTCATATCCAATTGGAGATTTCTTACTTTTAGAAAATTTTTCTAGCTCAAGCCATTCACCAAGTCCTGCTAGACTCATTACTTTTAACCACCAATATCTGCAGAAGAAATTAGGGTAAATTTAGTTTAAAATATTAAATTATTTTCCACCTTTCTAAACAGTAAATTTTCTTGATAGTGATACTTCGTACCATGAATTTCTGCAAGTGCAATTAAAATAAGGGTACTGCCCATCAACGGAGGAATTAACATGTAAACAATATGCTAGTGAAAAATTAGTTTAGGGGAAAAAAAACTTTCATTCCCAATTTTTATTCTGCCTTCAATACAGTAAGTAACTGGCATATTTAAATTAAAATGTCCATTACTGGATCTATGAACGAATTTTAAGACAAAACTAAATATATTTAGACAAATATGAAAATTCAAATTTTCCAGTTTATTTTTTCAGACCTGCTATCAATCTGTTAGCATATACGGTACTCTCAAAATTATAAAGTAGGGATGAGTCGATTCCACTTTTTTTTGATTCTGATTCTTTCAAATCGATTCCCGATTCCAATTCCATTGATTCTTATTCCTAATAACAGGTGGGATGTTGATATACCAGTAGCGTACGACTATTACTTAAATTCAAGTATTGGCTGAAATAAAATAACAAAGACAATTAAGTCGCTCAAAAAGTATATTTATTAACAAATAGCAAATATATCCTCAGCTTATTGAGGTAGATAAAAAGTAAAAATTGAATGCCTACACCCCAAATTACGGAGACAAATATGATGTGATAAATGAAATTTGATTTTAATATTTATCTATCTGGAATCGATGGAATCAGAATCGACTTTGGGCGATCGATTCTCGATACTGCTTCTAATCCTGAGAATCGGTGGAATTGAGAATCGACATTTGGATTCGACTCATCCTTATTATAAAGTTCAAAGGACCAAAATATCAGCGGTCCGTTAGATATTCAACTTTGTATCTACAAATATTTTTATGAACATCACAAAAAATAACCATTTTGCAGTTTCTTTTGGTCTGTACAATCTTTTGTGTGTTACAGCCTTGCAGTGAAATCCAACTTATTCTAATTTGTAATTAGAAAATCATGCATCACACTATTTCCTGTCCTGACCTTCGCAAGCAGAGAAATTAATTAAGCCTAGAGATTAATTCCACAGAAAAATTGCTCTGCTGCAAGGAAAATTATAATGTTGCAAAATTAATACAACAGAATCCCCATTTTCAGCATACCAATTTTACAGAAAATCTGATTTCTCACAAGTGAATGAGTGGTCCTGGCCGATTCTTAATATTCTTGAGTATTTTCATGGAATCATTTTTTGAGTTTATGTAAATGTAATGCAAAGATTTTACTCGAGGCTTTTTCCAAGGCATATCAAAACAACAGCATACATAATACAATTAAAAACTAAAATAGACAATTTTTAATAAATCACCCATTATGTTATTGTATGCTACCTGCACTCTTTTACACCTTCACACTCATTCTATGCAATGAAAAATTCCACTCTTACATTGAGTCCCGCGAGCATATTCCTCCATATGAAACTCTTACACAACAACGAATAGCATAGGTACCAATGCTTCTCATATGTCTTGGAGCATAAGTCAGTAGGATGCCGGAAAATTTCCTCAATTGCTGGGTGGAGGTAATCACAAAACATTTTAAGTCAATTATATTAATGAAGGAAACTTAGGATATACAAAATGGCCAAGGAAGCTATATACTATCACTCGCCCGAGTCGCACATACACTGAGCAGTGATAGTGATTCAATAGATTCACTATCACGCAACACAGTCATTTGTATAAGTGGAAAGCCTAAGGCAGGAAAACCTAGTGCGTGGGCAAAATGTAGCAATTTTGTAGACTTGTGTGCGGTCGCTGGATGTGAGTGCAAACAAAAGTGATTGTGAGGAGGGGCAGATATGAGGGGAAGGATAGGTAGACGAGGGAAGGGGGTTGTTGGGTGACTGATTGTTAGACAATCTGATCGTCGGTTAACTGGATAGGTATTGAATATTAGTGCTCTATTTTACTTCCCTTTTCTGATGATTGCCACCAATTTCTTTCCCTCAACTGTAAAATTTATCATTTCGTCACTTGCTTTCCTTGCCACTAACCCTTTGTTATTTATGTCAACCACTATTTCAAAGTCTCAACCAAAGGTTATCACTTTCCAACAAGGACGATTTTCAGAATCATATAAGGCAGTGCTCCATACAAAATATTTGATAACTTAATCATTTCTTAATGATTAGGCAATGAATCCCCCTCAATTCCTTTCTCATTGTTGATTCCTGCCCATCCCAAGCAATCTTACATCATATTTTAATTCCACATGACCATTTCTCAATCAAAGTACTCCATAGATATGTGAGCTGTGCTACAATGAATATTTTAAACAGAAGATGATTATTTGTCACAAGTCACTGAAACCTAGCACAAAATTTTCTCATTGATTAGCCTAAAGATGCTTGAAGACTGGAGCTATAATCAATACTTTAAAAAAAATTGAACTTATTGAAATTGAGCTTCATGAATTCACCCTCTTCAGCATATGGTATGTATAGAAGGGATATCCTCAATGACCTGAAATGACTGTTCACTTAAAAGAAGTTTCAATATCATAAGATTAAAATATTTTTCCATGGTTCATGCCAAGTATTAAAGATGTACAAAAGAACATCACTTAACATTTGAAAACATGTCAAATCAAGATGGAGAGTAATAAATAATTCATCTTTTTTGTCTGTTACTTTAGTATAACATGCCAGATGGTCAAATCATGCGTGGGATCTTAAATACATATTAAAATAAATATTACCTGCGATCAGGAACTTTATGTTCTACCCTTAGTTTGTCAGCCAATTTAGCCTGTCTCAGGTGAAGAAGTAAAGACACTGTGTCATGAAGAGAGAGATTAACAAAGGCACGCCCAAATTTAGATTCCAAGTTTTTCTGCTGTCCAAGGAGGCGGAGTTGATCTTGGCAAAGAGAGGATATTGAATCATTGTGAGCTTTTTTAAAATTCTCAGCTGCTGAGTACAATGACGTCTCTGGGGATCCAATATTCTGCAGGGAAGAAAATATTGGCATGGAAACTCATTATGCAGCCATTATTCACAAATTTATTATGAAGCATTTTATAATATAAACAACTCCGCATCTTGATTTACCACAGCTTTTTCGAATGATGGTTAATATATAACTACACTGCAGTACAGACAATGGGAATTCTAGCCATGGATGCATTCTTTTTCATACGATTTTTAACTGCCTTATTTATATACAGAGCAACTTCACTCCATGTAGCTTCCCACAGTGCAGATTCAAATTTAATGATTTCCAAATATGTATCAAACTTTGCCAATTGTGGAATGATAAGTCAATTATACACATGCAAGGAACATTTATGCACAACATTCTCATACCTTCTATACATGCAAAGATCAAAACACAAGCACTGGAGTATTGGAAGCAAGCATTTGGTATGAACAGCTTTTTTATTGTTCTCAACATGAGCCTAAAAAGACATTTTCGAAGTGTTACTGAAGACGCTGGTAAGGTGAATAGCCAATGTTCTTTCCACAATTACATGTTTGTATTCAATGAACCTCAAGATAGGAGTCAAGCTGCATTATTAGCATGGCAGTGTGGTGTACACAAATTGATAGTAAGAAACATAAAGGAGGTAGAAAAAAACTTGTTCTAGAGTTGTGGAATCCACTGCATGCCCCTTTCCAATGAAAATTAATTGATTTATTTATCAACCTTGTTCAAAAAAGTTCATGCCCAATAAAAATCAACACATATTCAAGGGTTTCATATTTTGTCAGGGTCATAGAGATGATTTAAAGTTACTGAGGACCAAATTGTCTTATCACTTCAGGTGATAAAAAAGTGTTTTAGCAAGCATTTCAGGATATTAATCAGGACCTATATAGTGAGTGATGTCCAAGGGTAAAATTATGATACCTCTTGAAGTTTTCAGTTGATTAGACAATCCAATATTTTAGCATATCAAAAAGTAGAGCAGTGAATCTCATCTTGCACTTTATCTTGGATGGTCCATATAGCTGCCATAGATATTTACAAAGTAGTATGTAAAAAATATCTACAGATAACAACAGAAATAATATAAACTGTATTTCGTACTTTGGGTAATGCTTGGAGAAAATTGCAGGGGCAAAATAGCTCAAAAGTATTTCATTTATAATATTTCTAACAATGTGTAAGACAGTTATCACACTTAAGTTGTCTGTTACTGGCAGAAAATCAAATTAGAATTGTCTGAAAATTGAGTCAAAAAGTAATTAACAACCGATAAAGATCAGAGAAAAACCTTCATCGATTGAAAGTCACTCTCTCAATTTATTCAACAATGAAAATGATTGCAAACTCCCGGGTATTGGTATATCCAACTGGGTGTTTGCCTGCCTAGATAGGCTACTATGCAAGTGCTGCCTGACTTGCATATATTTTGAGTCATATGGTGTGCTGAAGAATGCTTCACATACATAAGTTGAGAACTGTCTCCATACATTTATCTGCACATATAATTTGGAAACCAATGATAAGTTTGGTTGGGACATTTTGATTACAGAGAAAAAAATAATGTCTTTGATACTGAGTCTAAAGCTTAGTGCATGCAAGTAACTAAGATCTCAATCAGTAAAATTAACCATAGAAAAAATGAAATGTTCATCTTACTTTTGGGTCATAGCTCTCTTGTACACAGCAAATCGCTTGAGAGAGATAATCATCCTCTTGGTTGTAAATGGAACGTAGTGTGTCATGCCCTTGTTGTCGACAGTTCTTTATGTACAAGGCTTGAGCCATAGGAAACCCACGAATGACCAGCTGTGTAAAAATAGTTGATATTGTGATTCTTGCTAGATTTAATTACAAGACAACTTAAAAACATATGAGAAAATAGTCATCCATTACTTGTCATTTATGGTAAATTTCACTCTAATAGTAACTGAATACAGAACTCATAGCTGAGAAGACAGTACTTCATAAATTATTAACTTGTTTATATGTAAAAACAAAAGCAAACAAATAGGTGATGCCACAGTTGCAAACATGATCTCAATCTACTACATGTTCTTAATCTGTATTCTTCACAGAAGCTGACCAGTGAGCATTTGGTGAATCATGAACTGCAGTATTTAGGGCAACAGAAATGTGTTAAAAACAATAAGAGAGTCATCTCTGCAGCTGAAATAGAGAAACCACTGCTGAGTCTCCTATACCTATGTACTAAGTTAAGCAGTCAGTACCAGCCTCTCCCAACCCTCAGAATTCACAGACTAAAGTCTTTGTGGAGTCATTCAATGTGAAAATCTTTTCTAGTAGTGGGTTGAATTCAAATTTCATCGAATATGAATCACATATCTCTTTTTTCTATTAAATCTCCAATACCAATTCTTTAATCAAATCCTGCCTTGTTCTGAATAATTTAACCAAATCCTGCCTTGTTCTGAATAATTTAACCAAATCCTGCCTTGTTCTGAATAATTTAACCAAATCCTGCCTTAGCCAAATTATAAATCTCAGTTCATTTTCAGAACCAATACATATATGTACACGTAAAACAAATCCAAATACATGTTATTTTTCTAGTAAATTAATACAAGAAAAGTAACTCTAGGTTTTTTCTCAAACACATACCTAATGATTAAGCTAGGAAGAAGAAATAAGACAGAGTAGCAATTTGTTTCACAGTGGCATTTATTAATTTTTAAATTTAGAATGCTAACAAAAGCTAAGTGAACCCAAGTAACTTCATAATTTTTGCTTAAGAAATGGAGCATTCACATTCTGTCAGGATCTAATTTTTCTTTTATTATGAACCAAATTGATGAGTGCTGAACATACTTTGAAAACGCTGATGCTAGTGCAGAGCAACAGTTTTTGTAGAGAGCTTTTCAAAACTTTTCCATGATTATTTTTGGTTTAAATCCCAGGCTTTGCTGTGTCGTGTTTTTTTTAAACGTGCTTCCACAGTGCAATAATGGTTTTAAAGATGGCATAGCAGGAAATTTGATATTCCAGCAAGAGATGAAAATTGTGACTTCAATAATTGCAATTTTCAGTCAAAAGTAATTCCTAACTTCACTCAAAGGTGATTCTACAAAACTAGCTATACATTAGTACTTGTGACCTGACTAGTTTAGATTCTCACTATGTTCAACATGATTAAAATATTAGCTCTTAATATTCATTCATGTAAATAATAGGGGTATTTAAATGTATATCTGCACATATAATGAAAAATGATACTTTCCAGTTCTAAATTGTGTTCTAAATTCTAAACTCCAATAAATGTCAATTAAAAGACGGATTTACCATGTAATGGAGTAATAAGGAGACAACAACATCACTTTTCATTCAAAATTTGGGCACATGAACATCTCTTCCTGCCTCACTGATCAGTTTAATTTTGCCTCTCTTTATTTAATCCATCTTTAGAACTAAAGAACTCCTTTATTGATGCTTAGAGAAGACCAGAATTAATTTAACTGCGTGTTCATTATGCAGGACTCCATAGCAGCAAAAAAAGTTCAAGAGAGATTGATCTAGTATGCCCTCCTTTAGTTTCATGTTGATTCACCAGCATCGAACTCGCTAAGCTATCTGGGATTAGCTCTATCAAATTGGGACATATCACAAACCAAGTTAAATGACCTTGCCAATAAGAATGATTTTGGCAATCATGGTCTCAAATAGAAAAGGGTGGAATACAAAGCATGCATACAAATTCACTAATTCAAGAAGGAAGTACCTTATGGAAATATTTACTAAGTAAATGTAGCAATGAATGGAATGGGGGGGAGCTCTACAGCCTTACAATATTAATAATTAAAAAACACCAAATGTTCATAAAAAATTAGAACCACATGAGGGAATACAACCATATATGAAGTATTCATCTATAAATGTTGAAAGTAACTTCCTTCAGGACACTGAAGTGGACCACCTTGTGGCTGAAATACTCGTATTTGCCTTGCACCTCATGATTCCCTGTCCCTTGTCTCAAGCATATTGCGTGTATGTGTGTTCCCGACAGTGAATCTCTTGCTGATCCCCATAAAAACTCCTTGGATCTTTGGTTTTTCCCCATCCCTTGAGTGTGTCATGTGATTGTGCTCCCATCAGTGCACCTCTTCCGGATCCCCAACAGCTCCCACATATAAGCATTGGGATGTGTGCCTGCCATCTGAATGTGGATGCCTGATGTGGAATAACTTCCTGTAAGTGCTTGTGTCTCCCTGCACGTGGTGCCAATACTTTATGGCCATTTGTTTTTTTTACTATTGATAAATGTAGGACATTTTAGTCATTTATTGATAAAATAAAATAATTCGGGTATATGCCACATGTGATATCGGTTACCAATATCACATATAAACCCGTAATATTTGATTATATTAATCAGCATGAGCCACAAAAGCTTCATTCATGAAATTTTAGTCATTGGTTCACATGTTCATGGATTCAGGTTTAATAGTAGATAGTCACAAGGTTCTATATTTGATGTAGAGTGCCTCGTACGAAAAGGATAGCTAATGGTAGATTTTTCCAAAGGGAGAAGAGAAAGATTTTCCAAAAATGAAGGACATAGAAATTTGGAGAGCTTATATACAAATGGTGGCTATACTAAGACAAATAAGGTAACTTGAAATGTATAATTAAAAAGGTAGGGTTCATTAATGATCTTAGATCACCTTGGTTTAAGTTCAATTAGATCAATGCTATTTTCTGTCTTTAAAAAACTTTAGGCATAAATCAAAATTCATACCAATATTACCTGAAACTGATCCACAGACATTTTTTTGTGTAGATGAAGTAATACAGTATACACAAGTTCAGTGTCTCCACTCTCGATTGCTTTTGAGAGGGCAGGACAAAACTGTTCTAACTGTAACAATAACGGTACCTGAAGGCTAGCCTTAGGCTCATAGTCCATAAGCTGCAAAGAAGATGCAAAATCAATATATGCATAGAGTAATAGCACTTAGTATAAATGAGTCATTTGCAAGAAAAATTATACTGTGCCCTTTACAGATAATATTGATGTAGATTAACAGAACTAAGTAACCCACCTTAATTGCCAGATCAGCCCTCCCGCAGGCAGCAGCATTTTGAGCTATCTTGCTGTATGATATTCCAGGTAGATAACCAAGTTTATTAGCAATTTCCTGTGCTATTCGCTCAGAATCTAAATTGACCTGCTCCACCTAAATGAATAAATAACGTAATTCCAGCTTGCCAAAAGACATTCTAGTCAAGAAAAAATAAAAAAAGATACACGAAATACCTTTTTACAAGCCCAGTTACTAAGTATTTTGCTGGATCCTTCAGTTTCTGGCAGTCTCAGGTATTTAGCGATTAAAATTGCTAAATAGTAGTAACGCCTCAAGACTAATCGATCCAATAGGTTCTCAACAGACAAATATTGTAATCAACCAAAAGATTAAGGACTTTACTAATAAAAAACATATTATATTAATAGTAATTACATTACAACATATAACATACAGGACAAACAGATAATCATGAAAGAATAATATTTTTATTTTATGTACAGAGATTTAGAGATAAATTAATTATACGATTAAATAATGGAGAGGTTAAGTATCATAAAATTTAAATTTCCCATTACTGTATACTTCTGCATATAAGACAAAGTCTTCTTATAGGGCTGGGTATATTAACTAAAATCCCGGTGAAAAAATGGGAAATGGAATATTTGCCAGAGAAGAAAATTTCTATATATTCTAGACTAAGAAATAAAGATTGGGATTCATGAAGCAAGCTGTGAGCTAACTCAGGCATCTGAGTGTATGGTGCATCTAGAAGCAGAGAAGCTGGGTGGTTCCTACTTTTATGATAAGAAGTCAACATATTTCGGTTTTATTTCATTATGAGCTTAATATTCAGAATATTTAATGCCATTTCCCCCATTGTTATTTTTACCCACAGCATGTAAAAAGATATGTAACATTGATCAGAATATTTACAGAGAATGTGACCCACAAGTCCTGCATAACTAATTGGGAAACACTTGTTTTTGGGTTGGTTATGAAATATTTGTACAATACAATTGTCCAAGAGGAATGAATGTATCTCACTCATTCTACAAGAGGTTCCAAATGCATTTCCTAGAGACAGGTCATAATGCAAAATTTATAACTCTTATAATTATAAATCTCATATGTTTCTCGTTGAAATTCTCAATGGCTTGTGTAATTTAGATAATCATGGTTTCATGCAGCCAATCTGTAGAAACACTCAAAATCACACAAATGTTCTTACCTTGCTGACTTGACTATTATTTGAAGATTATTTTAATTGGAAAAGTTCTAGACTTATACTAGAATATATATGGTAGTCAAATGTTAGGCACAAATATATTCACACATGAAATGCAGTGATGAACTGGGTAAACCATTAGCTAAATCACAAATGCAAAGGATACTGAGATATTGAAATAGGAATACCAATCCTAGGATCACGCACAGCATTCAGAACACGCAATGTCCGGCACATTTTGACATATTCTTCAGAGCAAATCTCTTGAACAAAATCTTTTCCATACTGGGCAGCCTATAGGGATAATTGGAAAAAATTATGCCAAAAAATTTAATCACTCAAAAATTCAGGCAATTAACGAAAGACTTAGTCATTATATATATGCTAACCTTAAAATGCTAAAATGCAGAACTACAATTTAACTGACCAAATTTTGACATGGCGTGAGTTCAATCATTCAAATTATTTATTGATGACAGAATTTATATATATTGGAAGGGAAAAAAAACTAATGATGTGGTCAGGTTTCAAGGATTCAATCGATTCTTATAGAATATACAGATTTGAGATTCTTTCAAATCCTTCCAACTCTGATTATATGATTATGATTAACTCTTAATCACGGAGGAATCTCGCCTTGTATTTAATCTTAACAATATTATTTTACTCTAAAAGAGTTGATAATTTGCATGGAAATTCATTGTGCCATAAATACATACACAGAAGGATAATCTGTGGTTATTAATTGTGGTAAGTTTCATTTAAAATGTGGTGCATGGCACATGTATGCACTGCCCTTATAACCTACCAATATGTCATTTTCAAAGCCAATGCACGCTCCACAGGACATTATGCCTGATGTTTTCCGTAGGTGTTCTACTGAAAAGCTGAACATTTTGTTTCAACCTAAGGTGGCTATCGAGGAGGAGGCCACTGTGATCGCCAGAGAATCTTGATACTTCCTGAGAATTATTCGGGAGGCTCTCAAGATTTCTAAACACCCATTGAATTTCAACCGGGAGGACGGATATCACCACCACAGCTCTTGGAAGAGACTGTTCAAACGAATGCACCAATCACGACAAAGGGAAAAAATTGGTGCCAAAAAGTGAAAGGTCGCCAGGGCTATATAAAGCCATCCAATCTCCAGCATCATCACTTTCACCTGAAGATGCCTGCTGGAATGCAAGCGAAACTTTTGTCACTAAAAACAACAATGTGGTTAAAACACCAAAAAAATGCTGCCTACATCATTGGAGCATCGTGGAAGCCTTCGCACCAATCACAATATGATGGAGCAAAAAAATGTAGGCGAAAACATTGGAAATTCTACAGCCTGAAAAAAGTGATTTTTGAGGAAGCATTCTAGGTTGAGTGTACATTTTTCTACAGCTCAACACTTGGATTTTCAAAGACCAAAATAATTTGTCTGGCTTTCAGCCGGACACAAAATGGTAAGCATAACACTCTGTGGCTCGCACATCAGCTTTAAAAATGATGCATTGGGAGATAATGAGGACAGTGAGTGCATGCACCGAATCATAAACGATACTTCATTACAAACCATAAAATCTCCATTTATGTACATATTAATACACCATGATGAATTTCCATGCAAATTATCATCACTCTAATATTAAAATGATGCCCATATGATACGATTCTGAGGCAAGATTTTGAATGATAAACAGTTTTATTATGCATAGAAACTCTGCCACTCATACAATCAGGGTTTGAAATATGTCGGTAAATGTGAAAATTGTCCTTCTACTGCTACTAGCAAGTTCCTGCAATTTACACTTTTTTCCTTCTTTCCTAGAAAAGTGCAAGTGAGGGTTTCCACTATAGAAAAATCAGTTTTTTACATCCAATCTTGGTAGCAAGTAAACCAAATGTTAACGAAAAATATTGGCTTGAGAAATAATTTTAAATGATCAGGTTATGATGCCAATGACACATTAACAAACCACCCGCATTACTGCTCGACTCCTTTTCTAATTAAGGGAGATTCAGAATAAGCAGATCTGGATTAGAAAGGGTCTACAACATTAATAATTTTACTGTGATTAGCCATGACTGGATGTGCATCTTGGATAACTCACAAAATTCCTGAATAAAAATCTTAAAACTTAAGTCAGCACCATTTAACAAGCAAGCCACTGAGCTGAAATTTTGCATCTAAATACCTAATGCCATAATGAGGAGAATTAGGTGGTATGTGTAGAGTGTAAATAAAAATTACACATTCAGCCAAAAAAAGGACATCTTAGCACACAGGGAAAATGATTCTCGGGCTCACCACTGGGTACTAGCTTCCATTGCTAACATTTTGATGGTTGACTCCATCACCTAAAGATGAACAAAGTCAGCTGGTGCTACTTAAAAAATGGAAGCTATCACCACTTGGGAAACCTCAGAAGACTGCACTTGAATCAAATTTTAGGAAAACAAAAATCTCATGCACATGCATACTCTAAACATGATATTCCAAATAGTCAAGGGAGTCAAAAGAGCCTGTACAGCAGCAACAGGCCAAGTAAACCTGCGATGTTCAATTCATTTCTTCATCACTACCTTATTCTGAAATAAATGTTTTGCCAGTGATACTAAAATACACTACATAACACATGATCTCCTGTTTCTGATAGAATACTTAGATCTAGATGTCACAACAAAGCATTAGGAGTGAAAAAAATGAATTACCCGGATTAGCATCTTTTGATTATCAACTTCATACTCATAGCCAGCTGCTTCTATGCACTGATGGACAGCATCTTCTAGATATGGTTTGACTAACAATATATACTGGTCTGCTCGATGGCTTCGCTTCTGTACAGGAGATAAAATAAGCATGAATGAGAACCAAACATCTGCTCTTTCAAAACTCATTAGGTTATGTTACAGAGAAATGAAAATTTCTTAAAACTGCCATTACTCACACCCAAAATATTTTATTTAGCTCTCTTATGCACAAAAAATAGATCTGTGTGGTATTTAATTAGAGGCAGTGAATTCATTTCATAAGAATTCATTCCGTAAACCTCTCATTGGCATAAGTATTGAGTAAGAATTGAGCATCACAGCCTAAATACTTTCTGAGATCATCTCCACTGTCACTGATATTTTTACTGATAAATGGTGAGCAAGAACTCAGCTCTCCTGTATCACCAAGTTCACTTTCATTAAAATGTTTCCATGAATTTCTTAGACATGCTTTTAATTATCACATTTAATGAAGTTAGTTACGAATAAATTAGACTACTTTGTAAGAAACCTAGTATGTATCACCATCAACAATGTCAAAGACTTTAGATATATAATAATTAATAGCATACTTAAACACTCATGAAATTTGATTAATTTGAATGCTTAAGAAATATTCCACTGTCCCTACCACCTCTTCACCCTTCAAATTTTTACGAAATCATAATGTATCTTAATGAACTTTAGAATCATTTGCTTACTAAAACAATACAGCATAACAATTCAAACGAACAAATACAAACACTTACTCTATATTGCTTGGATGCTTCCAACAAATAGGATCCAGGAGCAGTGCTGTTAATGCGGAAAATACCTTGGACAACTAAAGGAACTTTCTGCAGGAATTCTTGGACAGATCTTGAAAGAATTCTAACTCCATCGATTTCAGGAACTAAATAAATTGATGTATCATAAGAGTAGGTCACTACATCGGCGTTAGTTGCTTGATATCCAAATAACATTACGTTACTGGTCTCGAGTCCTGCTTCCCAGAGTCCGACAACTGCATCAGTTCCACACCTTCAAAATAAAATTGTGTTATGTTAAAATGCAGGCAATTGCAATTTTTCTAAATTATGGAGAAATGAAAGTTAACTAAATTTGGAATTTTTACATCTTTCACTTGAGAACAGGTTTCTAAAATGAAAGAGAATCATGAACATGCCATTAGCACAAAATTTGTAGTAAAAATATACAAGTGCCATACTAGACTAAGTACAAAAAGGAGTTCTATCATCAAGATTTCTCATTTCAAACTAATACAACCAAGAGTAAAAAACGTTTCAAAGAAATCACAATCATGGTTGAAATGTACTGACAACCCATATTTCCATTCCATCTGTTCTCAAACGGTGGCAAAAATATGCAAGTACAGCAACAAGTAGAAAAGCAAATGAAAATTTATTGACAAAAATGCTCGAATCTAATATCTACTTTTTGGTTTGAATTAAACAAATTAAGGCCAAAACTAGTGTAATTTCATACGAAGTTGTGCGTTGCATAGCCATAAAATAATCTCAAGGTTACATTATGACCATGGACTAACCTCAAGGGAAAAGGCAAATAAAAGGCAAGTAAGCTACACTGAGGAAATTATCAGTATAATTATGATGACTTTTACTGCTTCCATAAACTAAGCTGTGAAAATGAGTTCAAGTCATACACTGAACTTGGAGTGGAAAGAAGTTAACTCTACCCTTTGCTGATATTTGTAAGTGCCATCTGTCTCCATAATTGGCTTGTTAGCTTGAGTAGTAGATATTAGGGTGACTCAAACCTATTGAGGTGGTGCCTTTGACTGAAAATACTTCCCCTATTGAGAGTGTGCCTAGAGCTTCACCTAATCTTCTGTGTTGAGGTCTCTCATGGCAAGGATTCACATAAGTATATTTCTCATTCAACTTGAGATCCAAGATAGTGGAACACCTGGGCCTTAAAAATTTCACTTCTTAGTTGCTCCTTTTATTTTCTAAGATGGCTACTACAAGAACAATCAATAATATATTTTCTAAATCTTTTACAAATAAACAAACTGCAACCAACAACAACCAATGCCCAACACACACATTATGGACTTTATTTTAACGCTTCCCCTGGACGGACAATGGTTCAACGTCAGTTAGCCTAAACATATTTTTGAAGATTTTTTTCTTTTCAACTGATAAATGTTGCACTTCCTTGAATTTTACAATAATCCTAACAATTTATTTATTTCCTTTGTATTTGGTCCTGGGAAGGATTTCGTGAACATATCAGCTATATTGTCTTACATATTTAAAATCAATAATACCATATTTCACCTTCTCTCTAATGGCATTAAAGCTAACATTTATGTGCTTGGTCTGCTCAGATAAAATTTTAATTTTGGCCACACACATTGTACCTTGGTTATCCACCAATATATTAATCGCTAATGTCACAAATTTTTCTTGATCAAGTTCCAATAAAAATTGTCTCAACCATACCACCTTCTTAACTGCTTCATATAGGACTATATATTTCGCTTCCACTGTGGAACTTGCCACCACTTGCTGTTTTTTGCTCTGCCATGCAATAGGTCCACCTGCGAGCAAAATCACAAAGCCACTTATGCCTCTTCTGTCACTAGGGTCGTTTGCCCAGTCAGCATCCAAATACACTATAACAGGTTCCTGTTTTCTGAAAAATTTCAAACTTAAATTTGCAGTCCCTACAAGGTATCGTAATACATGTTTTACATGGGTCCAATCGCTTCTCAATGGAGAACTACATTTTTGACTTAATTTGCAAATGGTTAAAGCTATATCTGGCCTGGTACAATTTGATAAGTACAATAGACTTCCAATTGCTTTCTGATATAACTGCTTATTAAATGTTTCATCTTTATGCACATTTTTTAGTTCACATCCTACTAACAAAGGAGCAGAACAGCTCCTGGAATTATTCATTTTAAATTCTTTTTCACATAATTCTTTTGACTAATATCATCAACATTGTTTCTTTTCTTGGAAATGCTCATTGACAACAAGTTGTTGGGTTGACCTAAATCCTTAAAATCTAGCCACTTACCCAATGTTTTCTTGAACTCATTTACCATGTGTTCTTCCCCAATTACCAACAAATCATCTACATACATACCAATAATGAGATTCTCAGATGAATAAACACAAGGTTCAGATACACACTCCTTCAATTTCATGCCTTTTAACAGCCCATCAATATATGAATTCCACTCTCTACCTGACTGGTGCAGTCCATATAAGCTCTTTTTAATTTGCATACAAAACCTTTGGAACACTTCCCCTGTTCAGAAAAACCCTCAGGCTGTTCAACATAAACTTCATCGTGGATGGGACTTTTAAGGTAAGCACTGTTGACACCTAGATGATTAATAGCCCATTTATTTTCCACTGCTAATGCAAAAAGTATTCTCACTGACTTCTTCTTTAATACAGAACTATATGTATCGTCAAAGTCCACGCCTGGTATCTGAGAAAACTCTGGCTTTAAATTTGACTACCTTACCATTTTCATCATATTTAAGCTGAAACACCCATCGCGTTCCTATCACATTCACGTTTGCTGGCCTATGTTTAACATCCGATCGAGAATGGATCGATTTTACATGTAACAAAGTAATTGGTTTTAGGCTTGACTGGGTGGAAGACATCCATCACTGAAGAATAAACCAACTTAAGTTTTTGACCTTGACTTTGACATTTTGTATTATATTCACCTGAAGACTCTCCACTTTTGTCTATCGTCCCACCATTTCTCTTCCCTCCTGTGCTTCAATCCTCATCCTGTTTCTCTACACTCTCTTCCACTTTTTTATCCTGTGGACTTCCTCAGGGCCATGTGCCTAGTGTTTCCATTTCATGTACCTTTCTATGTATTCTGTCGGTTCTCATCCTTTTTACACGCCAAAACCACTTCAGCCAAGATGCCTCTATTCTTTCCTGCAGCAGTTCCACCTGTACTGTTTCCCTTATTCATTCATTTCTTATCTTATCCACTCTCGTTTTCTCTGTTCTTCTCAGGGGAATTTCAATTTTCATACCTGTAATCTACTTGCATTCTTTCTCTTCATCATTCATATTTCCTATGCCAACTTATCTTGGCAAGCTCTGCTGATTAATTGGCCAGAAAAACCCACATATTTGTGGGACCAACGTAACTCCAAAAGACATAAGACGAGGTATACCTGTATGCATGAATTAAATGAAGAAAATCACTTAAAGTCCTACAAATTTGATGTTATCCATTGATCACCTTAGTCAAATGGTAGTGAATATAAATCAGAGGAGTCAGCATTCCTTTCTCCAAGCTAAAATATAGTTTTTACTAGCAAAGGTACCCGTTGAAATTCAACAGGGGATGAAAGAAAGACGGGTCATATAGGTTGTAGGTTGGAGTCGCTCATGAAGTGTATTTTTTTCTAGGCAAATCAGCTATAATTTAAATTTAATTTTTTAATTCAGCAGATGAAAACCGTACGATACTATGCCTACCGAGTTTCGACATTCTTTTGCAGTTACATATAGAAATTAAACTACAGGCCATTTGCATTCCAGAGGCTTTCCACATTAATATAACATCGTGGCATTCTCCTGTTTTACATGGGTGCAACTTAAATTGGTCCACTTGAAATCAATTTTGCCAATTTTAGGCAAAAATATCCCTGAAAATATCGTAATCAGCAACATTTCAGATATGGCCTAGATTTTCACTGTAATACCTTACTCTCGTAATACCTAACTGTTTAATTACTCACGTAATACCTTACTCTTGTAATACCTTATTATTTTACTAGGTGACATGAATGGGTGGGTTGGTGTGAGGCGGGATGCATCTGAGAGAGTGGTTGGGCCTTTTGGTGACCCCCGAGTGAATGATAATGGTGAAAACTTGGCGAGTGTGTGCTAGGAACAAGGATTGTTTGTGTCGAATACATGGTTAAAACATAAGAGAATACATATGTATACTTGGCAAAGGGGCGATTGTAAAAGCATGATTGATTTTATTGTGTGTGATGAGAGATTGAGAGAGTTAGTGTGGGACACGCGAGTGATGAGGGGTGCTGAATGTGGAACAGACCACTATTTGGTACTCTCCAAAGTTAATCTGGGCAGAAAGTGGGTGCCAAGGAAGAATTTTGAGCGTAAGCAGTTGAGAGTAAAAGTGGAAAGGTTGCTAGAGAGCAAGGTAAGAATGCGGTATAGTTGCCAGCTTGAGGATGCTTTATCGTTGAAGCAGAGAGAATGGGACGAGCATATCAGATACAAGAATGTAAATGATGCGTGGAAGTGTTTAAAAGGAGTGATTGTGGGATGTGCTGAAAGTGTATGTGGAAAAGGAGTGGTAGGAAGAATGAAAGGTGATGCTTGGTGGAATGAAGAAGTGAAAATTGCAGTCAGAGAAAAGAAAGAGGCATACAAGAATATGATTGCTGCCAAATCTGAGGAAGTGCCTACTAAGGCATGTGAGATTTACAGAAAGAAAAAGAATGAATGCAAAATCGTTGTGAAAGAGAGCAAAGAAAGAATGCGTGCAGATGAAGCTAAACAAAATGCAGAGTGATTTTGAAGGTAATAAAAAGCTGTTTTGGAAGTGGGTAAAAAGGGCTAAGATTGAAGGTAGGGGAATGAATGCGGTAAAGAACAAAAGTGGAGAGATCATGTGGGACGAGAGCAATATCAGGGACTGCTGGAGGGAGTATTTTGAAGAATTGTACAATAATATTGTAGGCATTGAGGATGAGCCTTGTGAAGTGGTATGTGAGAACGTGATGATGGAAAAGGATATCAGTGAGGAGGAGGTCACAACGGCTGTGAGAATATTGAAAAATGGGAAGGCTGCAGGCATAGATGGGATATCCAGTGAAATGTTGAAGTGTGGGTGTAAATTACTAATTTGTAGGCTGCGTGAACTATACAATTTATGCTTACAGGTTTCTGTTGTTCCAGCGGATTGGAAGAATGCTATCATCGTTCCGTTGTACAAAGGAAAGGGAGGAAAGACCGAATGTAATAATTATGGGGCCATTAGTTTATTGAGTATCCTGGGAAAAGTGTTCAGTAAAACATTAATAGAAAGAGTGAGGAATATTACTTCCGACAGAATATGGGGTGTGCAGCGTGGGTTTATGCCTGGGAGAGGATGTAGAGACCAGCTTTTTGCACTTCAGCAAGTGATAGAAAAATGTATGAGTGTCAGAAAGAAAGTGTACTGTACATTTGTCGATTTAGAGAAGGTATATGACAGAGTAAATAGAAAGAAGTTGTGGAAGGTTTTGAGAAACTATGGAGTGAATGGGCAGTTATTGAATGTTATGATGGCATATGACAATAGTAAGGCAAGTGTAAGAGTTAACGGGGCTCTGAGTGATTGGTTTGTAATAAATTGGGGTGTAAAGCAAGGATGCATAATGTCTCCATGGCTGTTTAATGTATTTATGGATAAATGTGTAAGAGACGCATTTAATAAAAATGACGGTGTTTTGATAGGAAATGTAAACTGTGAGTTCTTCTATATGCCGATGATGCTGTTTTGATCTCAGACAGTCAACAGGGATTACAGAAGCTCCTAGATAAGTTTTGTGAATCAACGGAGAGAATGGAATTGAAGGTAAATGCGTGCAAGACTAAAGTAGTAGTTTTTGATAAAGAGAAAGGGGAGAATAACTGTATGATGAGGGCGAATGGTGAAGTAATTGAACAGGTAGATGATTTTGTGTACTTAGGTAAGATGTATGCAAAAGATAGAAGAATAGATGAGGAGATAAAGAGACGTGCGAATGCTGGAAGGAAAGTGGTAGGTAACATGTGGAGCATATCAAGGAATGAGTGCTTGTCTTAGGAAGCAAAAATTGCCGTATACAAAAGTGTACTTCTCCCCACTTTGCTATATGGTAGTGAAACATGGGTATGTCAGGATAGACATAAGAGTAGACTAGTAAATATCCTATTGTTGACAGAAGTAAAATTCATGATTTTGACATTAAAAACGCGATTTCTAGGGAAATTTGATTCGTATAAGAAAATTGAATGAAAGAATAGGAAACTGCAATCTATTATCCATCTAATGATGAAAACTATAGCCTTCTATCGTTAGTAGAACTAATTAAAATATGCAAAAAGAGAAACCTCTGCACTTGAACCAAAATGTTTAGACTTGAGTTTTTCAAACACATAAGACACCAGACGGCCCAATATGCTGCCCCTGGGGTCCAGGGGCCTTCTTTACAGTCCCAATTTACTTAAATAAGCTTTACTGGATCAGTAAAGTAACCATGTGTGAAAATTTCACTAAAATCAGTTCACTTGTTCAATACTTACGAGGCTTTTAAGAAAGCATTATTTAGGAACCTTGGGCCCTCTGGGGCCCCAGCGTGACTTACATGATTGTTGTACATTCAGTATAGGTATATTTTACGTGTTTCTAATACAGGCAAGAATTATCTTCCAGAGCCAATATTTGGTGATAAAAGGGCCCACTTGAGGGCCTTTTAGGGCCCCGAGGCCCTTGTTCCCTAGCCTATGCATGAACCAGATATATCAAGTATCTTCCTCCCAAATTTTGTTTCAATCGATGCAGCGGTTTATGAGTGATTGGGTAACAGACAGACAGACACCACTAGATTTTTATATATTAGTAAGATGAGTCGAAATCAAATCTTATGCAAGTGTACATTATCATTTTTCTTTTCCCACTATATAAATAGTCACTATATGAAATTGTGGATTTAGAGTGGATTTATCTGCTACAGAATAAATTAAACTGATCATATCAAACACGCCATATCTCTCCCAGCATACTTACCAAACAAGCTGTTTTGGCCTTTGAGGGCACTGAGTATACATGTCCCAATACTTCTTTTTCAAGTCAGCAGACCCAACCCACACATAGCCATTCTTATATAAAAGGGCTACATGGCTGTGGTCAACTGATACAGCAATATCAACAATTTCTTCATCAATTTCAGGCTTCTGAAAATTTTAAATGCAAAGTTAATGCAAAAATACCCCAGGAAACATTTGTTTCATATAATATTTTACCATGAGGATTCGTTAATCCTCTCCTCCATTTAATTTTCCATATAGATCAACCATTATGATGACAATATGGAAAAAGATATTGCCATTTTCTACCTCCTGAATTGGAAAATTATACCACAACTAGTTTTGACTCTTTGCATCATTTTCAAAGGGGTCTTAAACATTAAGATACTAGAGTGCATCCATAATAATAGTGCTGTGGAGAGAAATGCAGCCAATAAATTGCTTTCTTGTTATTTCTCTCAAAGTTAATTCAGCATACTTCAACTGCACCATTGTCTTAGATGGTGTATATAGATAGTACAATTTATAAGTATATATATTCTCAGAGAGGGAGGGAAAATTTTTCAGGACATTTGTAACATTTTATTACCTAGCTCACATGGTTAAATTCAGTCTCTATGAGGCTGATTAGATGTGAACAGCCCCAAAGCATACATAATTTGCAGAATTCTCCCCCTTGATAAGCCACAATCAGATAAAGTGAGACCTGATAAGAGTGAGTCTACTGTATATAACAAAAAGTTCTGATATGAATATCAAGACTTACAATTGGCTGAGCATTCTGTCCGTGTGTAAGAACATACAGCTGTTTGCCATAAGCAAGAAGTACTCTGGTTTGACGATCTTCTGAAATATTTATCCAGCAATTTGGAAGTGTGTTCAGATCTAAGAGAAATAAAACAATAGTCATTTAAAGATAAGGGAACAACTTGATGAAAGTACGTTATATCTCCTTATGGAAATGCATGAAACAGAAAAGATCACATTACTTACTGGGAGCTTCAGCCAACCGTCTGGCCCGGGGTTCCTTTATATTATTTACTATATATATTCTATATAAAGAGGTCATGACCACAATTCCATTGCCATGGTTTCCATGATTAAATATTTTGGCTTCAATAACTTTGAACTCTTTAGCTTCCTGAAAATAATTCATGACAAACATCAATATTTACATGAGGATGCAGGCCAAAACATTTTGTTACAAATGAAAAAAACAAATAATCTCCACAGTAAAAATGGTAACACTTCACAAATATGATAATTAAAAGTTTGATTACACACTAAAATTTATCTTTATTTTTATGTCCATGTTACTATAATATCACTAAGGCCATCTGTAATGAAAATTTTCATTGGGGCTTTCAAATGCTGGCTCATTTTACAGAAAAAAAATCTGTGCTCCATTTCCTGCACTCTGGTGTTGTCTCCAGAAATTAGCCATGAAATATAATATCAAATTCAATTTTCTGGCCACTTTTATCAAGTGTATATCAGAAAGTTCCTTGGATGAAAAAGGGAAAGGGAGATGCTACTTTGCACTGTTCAGGTCACACCTTGACTATGGCATGAACATTTGGGATCCTGGGGAGAAATTCTTCACTCAAAAAATAAAGAAAATACAAATGAAGGCTACACACACTATTAAAAACTGCTACGAGCAAACTTATATCATTTCACAGCTTTTATAGCGATCAGGTAGGGGGCTGCAAGAGACACAAAGGCTACACATTATGCTTAGTTTGCTTGAGAAATGAGTTATTCAGAACAGGTGTGTATCAGAGTGACACAGAGAATATCATTTTGAAACCCAACTATATGTGTGTGTATACGTATATATGTAACTATGTATATACTTACAAAATGTGTGTGTTGGTACAAAAATGTGTTCTTTTCACACACAATAAGGGCCCATAAGCATAACATTTATTACATATATAGTAATACATACATATAAAAAATATGATACAGTAAAAACTGAGTACCACTCAAAAATCTCCCACAGTACACTTCAACAATTCACCTCCCAATACCTTGCATTATACTTTTACTCCACTGTACAGTGGTTTCAATCACGAATCCTGCAGGACAAAAGTCATTTTGGTAACCTTCAGAAAAACAGTCACTCCAAATTTCGTTATATTGTCAACTAATTGCTTAACCATGATTTATTGCTTCGGCAAGCATTAATTAAGTATAACAATGTTGCACTGTCGTAAAGTTAAATGTTGAGATTGACAACCTTCTGCCCAGACGGTGTCTGACCTATCAGTTTACAAATACATTCAGGAAAGTTCAAAAGAAAGGAACCATACATTCTAGCAGGATATTTTAGCAAACATCATGTGGTAATGCTCACATCTACATACTACCCCGCGAGCCGCCGCATGGGCGTGAGGTGAGGGTGGTAGGTCACCAGCCATGTAAAGATGTAAAATTTTTGGAGGTGAAATGGTGACATGTACTATGGGAGTGTATTTGGAGGAGATCAGTTTTAATTGTGGTCCCTTCTTGTGCGTAGAAAGAACGAGCTTTTGTATCTATCTGTTTGGCAGAGTATCTCTCTTATTGTATTGCATCTGTCAGACCCAGAAATGTAGTGAGGCATCATGATAATATTCTCTGTGTCGCTCTGAAACACACGAGTTCTGAATATCTCAAGCAGCCTAATCCTAGCGTGCAGCCTCAGAGTCTCTACCGGCTCCCACCTTAATCCCTCTAACAGTTGTGTAACACTATATGTTCGTTTGTTGCAGTTTTTAACAAAGCGTGCTGCTTTTCTTTGTATTTTGTTAATTTTTTTGGTTAAATCTTTATGACCATGGTTTCAAATGCTTGTGGCGTATTCAAGGTGTGGCCTAACAGTGCGAAGTAGAATCTCTCTTTTCTTTTTCATTCGAGGACTTTCCAATTACATGCTTAACAAATCCAAGTTTCTTTAATGCTGTGCCGCATATGTTTTGTATGTGTGTTCCCCACGATATATTTGGAGTTAAGGTAATTCCAAGATATTTACTGTGTTTGAAGATTTAATGTTTACTCCACCCACGGTGTAGGTATGCCTTTGTGTGATGACTTTCACAGGAAGTGAACTGTAATGCATATACTAATATTTAGTTCTAATCCTCACTCCTGGCACCACGAATGAATGTTGTTAAGGTCAGATGACAGAACTTCAAAGTCCGCGTCTTCGCTCATTTTACAGTAGATAACTGTATTGTCTGCAAATAATCTAAATTTATTGCTAATTCGAGAACTTAGGTCATTAATATAAATAATGAATAAAAGAGGGCCAATCACGCTTCCTTGAGGAACACTGGATGTGACTTCAACCATATCAGAGCTAAAACCCTCAATAACTACTTTTTGTTTTCGATCACTGAGAAAGTCTCTTATCCAGTTCACTATTTTTTCATTAAATCTGCATGAATAAAATTTATAAATGAGTTTTTTGTGAGGAACCTTGTCAAATGCCCTCTTAAAATCAAGGATTATGGTGTCGATTTGCTTATTTGATTCACCTGATTTTTGGATATCATGAAGGAAGAGCTTGTTTCGCTCTTGTGTTTCGCAGGACCTGCCCTTACGGAAGCCATGCTTACTGCTGTGTAAGAGGTTACGATTATCCAGGGATGCCATAATATTGCTAACGACAATGTGTTCGAGGATCATGCATGAAAGTGATGTTAACAATATAGGCCTATAATTTCCTGTGTCACTTCGACTTCCTTTTTTAAGTATTGGTGTGACATTGGCTATTTTCCAGTCTTGGGGTATCTTACCTTCAGATAATGATTTACTAAATATAATTTCTAAGAATGGTGCAATCTGTGGTGCTAACTCCTTGAGCTCGCATACAGGTATTCTTTCTGGACATGGGGACTTGTTACTTTTATTCGAACAGTTGTCTAGTTATTCCATCATGCTGAAATGTTATGTCTGCCAGTGGCTCGTTAACGTACAGAATGTCTAAAATATGCATTGTGTCGCCGATAGTGAATACACTTTCAAAGTAGTGGTTTAATTAATTGGCTTTATCGATGCTGTTGGTGACCATTTTGTCGTTTGTATCCAATAAAGACTCTACTATCAAAGATTTGCCCTGGATCTCTCTAGCGTAAGACCAGAATGACTTGGGGTTTTCATAGAGTAATTCACCTAGGATTTTTTTCTTGAAGTTTCATAAACTAGTGTGCATGATTTTCTTCATTTTTGAGCATTGGTCAACATAAATTTCTCTCGCCGCAACTTCCATTGTTTTGTCACCAGACTCAATCGAATTTTTACATGGGTTGTGTTATTGCCTTTGTCTCCTGAGCTCTCGCCTGACTTCGTGGTTGTACCAACGAGGTTCTTTACTCTCTTGTTTGAGTTTGTGTGGAATATATATTCATCAATTCCTTCACTTATTATTTCCAAAAATTATCTCCATGATACTTCGGTGCTCTTGTCCATCATTGTTGCTTTTCTTTATGATCACTTATGCATTCGAGGATATCAACATGTTTAACGTAGGGTGACTAACAGCTAAAAGATCTTATGTTTTATTCTTCACGTAGGTTTGTTTACAACTTGAGTAAGAGAGTGGTGTGAAAGTGTATAAAGTAAGGCCTCAATTATATCAGGCTTCCTTGAACTTGTTTCAACGCCATTGGTTTTCCAATTTATGGCCGGGAGGTTGAACTCTCCACCGATAATTATTACCCATTTGAAATCTCTCGAGGTAAATGATGATAACTGAGTTTCTAATTTGTATAAAATGTCTATTTTGGAATCTGGTGGTCTGTAAAATGAACATATATGTATATTTCTACTGTTTTGTTGCTCAATAGTACACCATACGCTCTCTATTTCATTGTCGTCTAATTTGTGTTTGGAAATATTCAAATGCGATTTAACTGCTAAAAATACTCTGCCACCAGTCCTATCACATCTAAAGATTTTATATCCGGTCGGAAAAACTTCACTATCGCCAATATCCTCTGCAGGCCAGCTTTATGTTCCAATTACTGCCAGCATTTTCAAATATATGCTCAAATTCGGCACATTTGTTCTTTACGCTACGGAAATTTACTACTCCTAAATTTATGTTGCATTTAGCTTGATGATTGTCAGTTCGCTGTTTTCTGTGATTCTGTGTATAATTTTTTTTATGTTCTCTGAAGCCACTGAGAAGCATTTTTAGTTTAATATGCATTATCTCAATAAATGTAACATATAAGAATCCTCTGGTGACTTACTCCTATTAAATCAAATATTATAATGTGTCCAGATTTAATCAGATCATATGTTCTGCATCTCAATATCATGAAAATAACTATGTATATAGGTTGGTGGAATTTATCCTAGTGCAATCTATAGGTAACCATCATGGCTGGTTTTATATATGCAATACTGGTTGCAATCAGAATGATCTTTCCTATCATATCATGGACACTTGCTGTTCTAACTTAGCTAGAAATATTATGAAGGCCTCAGGTAAAGTCCTTGATGTGAGTTATGTATTGAGGTATTTTAACATAGGAGCTAAATGTAATGGGTCTGACTGATTTATAAAGTTATATATGATTTGAAGTTAAAATACTTTTTATTGGTGAATTAAACTGACTCAACAAAGCCTCTGCAGGACAATCAAGAGAATTTCTAAGTCTATAATAATTATGTCTAAAGATATAGAAAAATTTCCTTTACAATATGAAAGAAGATTATTTTTAAATAGCTGGATTTTCTGGGGTAGTTGGAGCTGTAGACTATGCTGACACACTAATCATCTCTACAGGATGGTACAAGAGGCAGAATTGACTAGTAATAGAAATACTGTTTTTATAACGATTTTAGCCTGAAGCTGAACAATTTGGTGGTCAGATGACCAGACTCCATATGTGACAGTGAGTAATTAAATTCAAAGCTTTTAGCAAACAGATTTTGAAAACAGGGAGACTAGCGATGAATTTTTTTGGGAACCCAAAGTTATCGTTGCCCACTCCCTGGTTGAACCTTGCTACGGGAAGGGCAAGTCATTACAACATTTCTCACATCTAAATTAGTTATATAATGGAGTGCTGTAATGGGGTAGTTCATGACCATACTAACCACCATGGGTCAAAATAGATAACGTTCTGGTTTTCATCATACCTCTTGAATTTTAAATAGTTCAGTAAAAATTTAAAGATGATGAATGTCTAGAGTTTTTTTTTGTGAAAGCTTGACACTTTCATGAAGTTAATTGTCAATTGGCTAATTGGAATGGAAGAGCCATCAGGGCTTCAGAGGAGAATACCTTATTTAATGGTTCATTTACAACAGCTTATATGCATGACTGTAAAGAAAATTAATACAATACACATTGTAAAAAAGCTATTTCCATTTTTTCATAATTATAAATAGTCAGTGTTAAACTTTCGGTAACCACTTATTTTAAAATAAAAAGAAAAGCTAAGTAATACTCAGCAGAGAATCTACCTTGGATTCATGACCCTACAGTTATTAGGTAGAGATACATACTTGTATTTTTCCATGCAAGATTGGACATGATCTACAAACATGACCATTTTTCAATGGTAGGTCTTGTTAAGTAAGGTTGGGATTATTAAAAAATAGTTTAATTACAAGGCACAATTTCCCTGAGTTTTGCCAGAATAACCATTTCAATTTAATTTCAAGTTTTTTGTTCTTGAATCCAATGCAGTACATCTCTTGTAAGTTTTTATTTAATATTTCAATTTTTATTAATTAATGTTCATAAGTTATCGGAAGAACAATTTTTGAGAATATATATTTACGACTGACACTTTTCTTATCCTGTCGCAGTCCTTTGTTCATAATAGTTTTTCAACTGCTTGTATGTTCTTGATGAGATTTTTGCGTGGTACTAAATGACCATACTAATTCATCCCAATCCTTCCGCTCTCCCTAATATGTTACATATCGAGCATTTTTTATTTTCCAACATATTTACATAATATCCCTCTAAGTAGAGCGACAGATAATTTTCCAATACCGAAATGAAACATTGCATGCAAAAGACATTTAAAAATATCGCGGCCCTCAGGAAATATAGTAAACAGATGTCACGTGACGATGACCACCAATAGGCAAGCATCTTACGAATCTATGAGAACATTAATGTTACATGATTGCCGATCATATGATCGCCAATCTTGATCAACGATCAACTGTTGGTGAAACGGATGCGAGATTTGATCCCCGATCAGTGAGTTGACACCGATCAACTGATCGTCGATTAACGAGAGCTTGGTGAAACCGGGCATAAGTTTGCTAACTAGAGCCATCCTCAGGGCATTAGGGAGCGAGAAAGAGAATAACAAATCAGGACGAATCCATGCATATTGAGAGAAAAACACACGGTACATGGTGAAAGTAATTTTTTCTACACTGTAGTGTATTTTGATGATAAGTCACCCCCTGCCAAACTCCCTTGAGGTAGCTAGCAGGGTAATATACAGATGTACATGAAACGAGGTGTGACAATAAAATAAGACATCATTAACATACAACAAGCCTCTGCCTTATCCATTCTCCCTTTCCCAATTCTCTTTACTTTCATGACTTGTGTCCAAACATTCCCTACCATATGCCTCAGCAGTGACTTGCAAGGTTGTATATAGTCCATTTTAATATGAACTTTACCTGTCCAATTCCAAAAGTATGTCTGTGCTTGCCAAACATGTCGTAAATCAGGACTTGTCCATCATCTTGCACACAGAGCAACTCCTCATCTATTGTCCAACCCATTTGCAGAAGCTGACCACCAGACCACTGAAATTTGAATTCATGAAAAAAACACATTATCAATGTATTCTGAGGACTAGACAGAAGAACAGTGAAAGATATATCAAAAGTCAGCCTTCACCATCAGTTGATGCACAGATTATGGAAGGGTCTGGCATCATGTCTATAAATAATAAGTAAACTAGATGACCTAATAGCATATAGATAACAATCATTAAAAAAACTAGATTTGACTTTTCTTCATGACAGGCCAATTTAATGACACAAAGTGGCTGTGGCACTATATTTGTAAATGAAGTGGTCAAACTCACTGAACATACAGAAATGGAGATGATAAAAGAACTATATTGTACATTTTTTGCCTAAATTAAAGCATTGAATGACTGGGGCTTTTCCTGCAATGTTCCAAAATTAAACATAAACCACAGTGTTTGAAATAAATTTTTTTATCTTTGACTAGGTATAACACTTTCATATTTGTTAGCAACCAATATAAAAATATGAAATATAACATTTTGCATTTAGAAGAAAACCTGTACATATATATCATTGCATTATAACGAGATACATCTCACGTTCCATGGGGCTGCATTCTGAATTTCCAAAACACCAAATGGATAAAGTGCAACTTTTTTCAGCTACATTTATGGATATGAGGAAGAAGAACACATTTGCAAAGTTTCACAAAAAACTGTGCATAAACAAAAATAGCTCCTACCATATTGAGGAGAGGATAAAAAACAATGACAAAAAAGGGTTTACAGGGAGTAAAGACTTACAGCAGCAGTACATTTGAAGGAAAATTTTGATAAAAAATAAATAAAATTTTCATTTATCAGTTTTCCAAAGAGTAGAAAAGTATGTATAATAAAGGAATAATGAGGGATGATAACAAAGAGCACCACAAGCATTTAATCTACCTAGGTATTGCGACCATAAGTTGTGGTTATTCAGGTTCAATACAACTTTTGAGATGTTTATATATACATCCCAGTGCTCTGAGTGACAAACGAAAACTGTTAATTTACTACCAATTATGATGTGTTCATTTCCAATTTTTGAAAGAATTTGAAAAGAAATATCTTCTTAAAGAGATTAAAATTTAATTACTTCAAAATACAATATCCTTAGTTGATCCTCACAATTTAAGATCTTTTATTCCTCTAGTGACTAAATAAATGCTTGAGTCATATTATCTTATATCAATTACATGTCATGTCAGATAAGTCATTGCATGATGTCATATCTTATATTAATGACATATCAAGTCTTCAAGGAAGTTGCAATAACTGAGTGTGACCAAAAGTGAGTCCACCTCAACCTTTGAATGAGCAACAATTATTCCAGTGCCTCACTTGATTAGAAAAACAAATGGGAAATTGCATTGAGCCCAGGGAAATTGAGCGTGTTTTCCAAGTTTAGCAGACAAAAAAATCAGGTCACCTTATTCACGTTCATTGTCATAGGTACATCAGTAAATGTCATCTTAGCCCTCACCAACATATAAACTTTTTGGAGATAAACTCCCGAAACTAATGAAAATGACAGCTTGACATAGTCTAATGAATTTGCATTTAGAAAATGTTAGAAAATCACCTGAGACTCAAGTGATTTTTTAAATACACTTGTGATACAAAATGACCAATTCAATGATTTTTTAATTAAATTTCAATGCCATTTTATGAGGTTTGCCAAAGTTTGGGCAGAGGGATACTTGCCAATTTCACCACTAAAATATGCCCTTATGCCCCGCAACCATCAAGGTTGGGGACCTATGGAGTGAAAATGGGGTGCTGGAATATATCATAAGTATCTAGATAGGAACATTCCCTGGTAGACAGAAATGAGTGACTTTTACGACCACATAGAATGAGAGTATTATTACCACAAATCCTCCAAGTAACATTCCTGATGCTGAGTAAATAGAAACTTTCGGTTTTCCAACACCATGAATTTTAACGATCTGCCGGCGATCACGGGTGAGGGCAATTGGACCACCAAATGGTGCAGCTGCTATCATCATTCCATCCAAAGAGGCGTCAGCTAGCCACCGCATATTGTATACTTCAAATTTCCTGTATAATAAAGAAGTTAGACATACGCTGAATAAATAGCTCTAACTGGTATATTGGAGGAAAGGAAACTGAGGATTTTATGATTTCAGGCTTAAACACGCAGACCTTCATTGAAGTGAAATACGAGGACTACACAGATACACGGCTACCGAATGCTTTAGCTTGTTACTATGAAAACTATAAATGATTCATTGGTTACAACAAAATGTATTGTCATTCAAAGACTTTTATGGATTTCCGTAGAAGACGTATATTCAACATAAAGAGCATAGACACTGACACGAACAATATACTTTCCAAAATAATCTTCAAAAGTGCCAATCACTGAGAAGACTGACATAAGTAGGTATTTTCCCTAATTCCTTTACCCATGAATGACTCGGAATTTCAGCTGCACGATGTTAAATATTGAAATGGGCTACTTAATTTTCCACTCACCTATAGTAAACATCCTTTCCACCACAACACCAGTCGGCAGTTAGCATTGCAGACATTTTGCACCTTTGAGGACGTCTCTCACGGGTTTTCTCACATTCATACACTAGGTACAGAATGAATCACAATAACTCATTAGCAATCCATACCGTCAATTCTCTGAACCCACGATCACGAATAGCTATCTCCACCAATACAGATCCAATCAGTAAACAATCCGTAAAACAGGCGTAGGCGTCAAAAAGTGATCTCGATCATATGCTTCATATCCATTCAACTCATCACGGACTATATGGTATATGAAAAATTGCGGAGTACGTCCTCTCAGTCCCCGGAATTTCGCTCCCATTTCACCGTAGCCATGAAGGGCGCTTCGAGAAGACTTGTGCTTACAATTTGTCATAAAATCAGCATTCATTAAAGATTCGGAAGCAGTGTTTTATTTATTTTGAGCGTAATTAACTTTGTTATCATTAGAAAGGAGTTAGTGATAAATTATGAACCAAGCCCGTTCCAAGTACGCTTGTGTCTAGGGCTTTTTAAACATTTTATCGGTGGTATCTTTGATATACCGGGTACCGTGTTACCAGACGTTCAACAGCAGGAGTAGTAGGAGGTGTGTTGCCCTCTGTTGAGCAGTATTTCTTGTATGCCAGACTTAAGCGTTGTCCTTTTTTAATGTATGAATTCCCGCTAGAGAGGAATTCAGGCACTCTGCACAGAAGAGTTTTCCGTACTTTTAAAGCACGTAAGTTTCATGGTCATATATTTGGCCCTATTAAGTGTTCAACTGTGTTAATATTGTTGTTGCGCTCCCATGAGATGGAAGGGGTTTGTTTTCTTCAGAGTTATTATTGCCCCGTGAAAAATAGTTCACACTTATCAAGCTGGCTTTGTGATGCAGTAGAGTACCTTTTTTCTTCGGGAAAGTCTTGCTTCTGTTCAATCGTAATTCGCTGCCAATATCTGTTTTTGTATAGAACGTGTTTTAAACACTTCTATAATTATCCCCTTTATCATAGTTATTGTTCTTTAACTATTTAATCATGTAGACTTTTGGTCTACATAATGGAAATTTTGTGAAAGGTTATTTCAAAACCTTCTGAGACATGACAGACTTATTAAAATATTAGTGAAGCGCAAGTATTACTGTAGCGATGCACCCTGGCTTGAGTTTGTTTAAAAATTATTCGATTTTATTATGTTACCTAAGTTTGGGAGAATATTTCCTTCTTCGTTAAGTTTCATTTAATAACCCATGTCATCGGGTTCAACACTGTCCAAGAATGACACTTTCTTGTAACTTAGCAATCATTTAAACTTCTTTCAGATGGGTTTCTCGACTAATTTACAAGGGAAGTCTGCACATGAAGCCCTTCTTGGTCGCCAGGAGGCTGAGCTGCGACTTATGGAAACCATGCGTCGCTGTCTCTCATTGAGGGCAAAATGTGATCGTGAATATGCTGCAGCCCTTACATCGGTGTCAACTCAGGGTCTCCGAGGGGCCTTAGAACAACAGGATCTTCTAGCTGGGAGCTTAGTTGCTCAAGTAAGTTTTCCTAATTTAAGTATATGTTATCGGTCACCAAACAGAAACTTATGGATTAGAGGGAACATTTCCAGCATATTGAGAAGAATCCATATTGCTTCCATTCTACTGTTGTTATTTGCGTACTTTCTTGCTCATGACTCCCTTGCAGAATTTTTTCTCATTTTACCTGTGTGCTTCATTTCCAGTTGAGGGACAGATACACATGCATTGGTTTTTAGTGTCTATGTAAACAAATTTTACTGAGTTTAAAGGACAGAATGGCCGTCTTGGGACAATACATCATGAGTTTGTTGAAAGAAGGGAGTCATCATATGTTTAAGCCTCCTGGATTATGAAGATGATAGAATGAATGCCTTGTGCCGAAATAAAATTTTGAGTTCAAGTAATGAAAGAACGAACATAATTACAAGTTGACTTATCAGTGTACACAATTGATTTAATATAACTATAGTGACAAATATGCAGTCTGACATCGTAGATGATAAGAGTATATTTTTTTGTTTTACAGTAAGTTTCTTTAATCAGGATTGAGAAGGTATTTCAATGAACATGCGTCACTTATCATTTCCCATCAGTGAACAAATTTATAAGCATGTGCATGTCTATGGTGCTCAGCATGGCTTTCTTGGTGCATCAAATAAATATAAATAATTATTGATAATTTATAACATCAGCACATGAAACTAATTATTAACCACTTGACTGACGAATGACTTTTCCAAAAAGCTCTTTTAATTTGGGGAAAATTTTTTCTTTTAGTATCAATTACATGTTTTAGTCCCAGTAAAGGGAATTCTATTCATATCATATTTTGTTTTTAATCTTTCAACTTTAACCAGTTATTTTTCATATAAAATATCGTCATTATGAATAAAAGAATATTTTTTCTAAAATTCAGTTTTTGTGTGAAAATATTGAGACATGTAGTTGGGCAGAAAGCTACATTACAGTCTGGACAGCAGAATCTAGTTTCCTTCCCCTGCCCTGCTTTGAAGTACACTGCACATCTTCTTGTGGGAAAAGCTTTTTTTGAGAGGGTGGAATAGAGTCCACAGTAATATTCCACAGTATCTGACATTTTTGGGTAATTGCGAAGGTTTATCGAATTGGTTTCAATAGGAAAGAAAAATGTGACCGGGTGAGGTTACATTAATTGGCACCCAATGTTGGGGCACGACAACTCAACATAATTGAGACCACGAGATACCCGAGATAGAATACACGCGACGTAGGTATATATAAAATGGCGGGAATAACAAAGAAGTTGTTAGAATTAAAGAAAGTAGAATTGCAGAACCAACTGAAAGATCGCAGAGTAGCGACGCAGGGCGCAAAATTTGAATTGCAGGAGAGGCTGAGAGAGATATTAAAGAAAGAAGGGATAGACGTACATACTTACGAGTTCAAGGTCCAGACAGAAATAGTAGAAGGGAATGGTATAGAGGCAATACTAAGGCAGATGAGAGAAAGGGACGAAGAGCAAAAGAAAGAGAAGGAAAAAGAAAGGGAGAAAAGTGAAGAAGAGCAGAGGAAGAAGCAAGAAGAGAGGGAAAAACAGAGTAAACTAGCGAGGGAACAACAGGAAAGATTGTTGAAGGAGATGAACCAAGAAATTAAAAAAGGGCAGGAAGATATGAGAAAGGGACTGGTGGAGGACATTCAAGAAGGCCTAATGAATTTTCAGTTGGAGTATCAAATGTAGTTGGAGGAGCAGGAAAGAAATATTGAGAATAGGTGGAGCTGGATGAAAGAAGAAATAAAAGACCTAGAAACAAAGATAGAGAAATGGGACCAAGAGCTAGGACAGGTGCAGGAAAAGGTGCAGAGGTGCAAGGAAGAGGTGCAGAAAAATAAAGGAGAATTGCAGAACGTGAGTGTTCAGGTAGGCGAGAACGTTGGGTTGGTCAAGCAGTTATCGGTGAAGATGACACAACGATGGAGCGATAAGATGGATGAAGATGCGCTAAAGGAAATAGCAAAGAAAGTTAAGGAGGACTACATCCGATCACCCAGAGTACCACCGATGACGGGAATGGTGCACCTGAAAATGCCGAGTTTCGACGGGAGAGATGGCTCAAGACCAATGAGGTACGTACTCGAATTAGAGGAATACCAGAGGATGTACTGGTTGTCGGAGATGGAGATGCTGCACATTGCTAGGCAAGGGATGACTGGCAGAGCTGGAGATTGGTTCACCGCCACATCACACCTTCACAGCAACTTTGATACATTTAAAGACCTCTTTCGTGCACAATATTTGGACGACGATAGACAGATGGAGATCAGGAGAGCATTGGACACAGGAAGCTATCAAAACACCGGGAATCAGACGAGGGTAGAATATGCAACCGCAAAAATAAGTTCAGCGAAAGAATTGACACCACCAATAGCGGACGAGAACTTAGTATATTTTCTCAGGCAGCATTTTGAGTCAGAAGTTGGCACGGGAATGATATCCCACAACATCAAGACGCTCCCGCAGCTGCTAACACTATTAGGACAATATGATAGGGTCACAAGAGAAGAGAGGCGACAGGAAGCCGGACCACGGAGATGGAAAAGCCGGGACCCACGTCAAAACCAAGGACACACAGGGCCAAGGAGATTAGAGGAGATGCATCTGCCCGAGGCAACCAGACAACAGAGGTGGGAAAATCAGCAGCCTCAGCAATATGGGAGACGTCCGTTCCCTAGGAGACAGGGCGAAAGAAGACCGTACGATATGCAGGGATACTACCCAAGGTTCAAGGGGAAGAATGAGAGGGACGAGCGACAAGGCGACCGACGGCAAGGCCGTAATGACATGGTGGGAGGATTCAGATCGGGAGAAAGACACCCAATAAACACGCTAGTGGTGGAAAACGGTGAGGGAGCAGACAGAAGAGGCAAGATGGCAAACTAGTAGCGGCATGGCATCCACATGATCCCACGGTGTCAGAGGCTGAAAATAACTAAATTAGGGACAAGCAAAGCGACTATCAAGATAAAGAAAAGGAGGTGCTCATTATATTTGAATCACCCAGGGATTTCTTGTTGGAAGAAGAGGAAGACACCCTGGAAGAATTTAAATGCCTGGAAAGCAAAATAGAGATAGAAGGAGTGAAAACGACAGCATTGATAGACTCGGGATCGGAATCAACTTGTATTAGCGAGGCATATTATGATGAACACCAGAACTCGTTCAAGGATGCACTAGAATTGCCAGTGAAAGGGATACAGGTAATTGGAGCAATTGGTAGGAAAAGTGGGAAAATAAAGAAGCAGATATGGCCGACTATGAAGGCATAGTCACAAAATCGGAGGCATAGTCACGAACATAGTTTGCATAATAATACCAGGGTTGATAAAACCAGTCATAATCGGGAAAGACACCCTCACGACTTTAGCAGCGAAGATTAGATATGACGACAGGACAGTGGTCATACAGTAAGGAACAATCGAAGTGGCGTTCTCATTTAAGAAATCGGACTTAGGGACGCAACGGCTGGTGGCATATATGGAGGAATTGCAAGAAGGCAAAATGATACATGCTGATGAAAAGGAAGAGAAAATAATCACGAGGGAAGATGTGAGCAACAGCGTCGCCATGATACCCGAAATATCCAGAAAGGAAAAACAAGATCTGACGGAAGTAATAAATAAATATCGCAATCTGTTCAAAGAAACACCAGGGTTAATAAAAGGGTATCAGTACAAGATAAACGTAGAGAGAAATGAAGAATTCTGCACCCGAGGATATAGTGTCCCACTCAATTTTAGAAGACAAGCCTGTGAAGCCATCAGGGAATTACAAGTGCAAGGCATCATTGAGGACAGTATGTCAAGATATGTATCACCGCTGGTATGTGTGGTCAAGAAGGATGAAACTATTCGGCTATGCATAGATGCGAGGGCCATCAATCGTCTTATAAAACCGGATTACGCAACTTCGAGAACGACGGAGGAGTTATTCCAGCAATGTGCCAATGCTAGATTTATGACAACATTGGATCTAACGAAGAGTTTTTACCAAATAAGCTTACATCCGGACTCAAGAAAATATTGCACCTTTTCGTTCGAGGGAAGGATATACCAATTTATGCGAGTACCCTTTGGGTGCTGCATCAGTAGCAGCGCTTTATGCAGGGCGCTAAAACACGTATTGGGGAGTGAGGTGGAGGAATATTGCCTTAATTTTGTGGACGATCTGTTAATCGTTTCACGGTCCTTTGATGAGCATTTGGAGCATTTAACAAACGTGTTGGGAAGGTTGCAAGAATCTGGAATAACAATGAATTTTAAAAAATCAGTCTTCTGTTGCAATAAAATATGATTTTTGGGGCACGAGATAACTACCCAAGGCATTTCTATCGACGAAGAAAAATTTGCACCAATTAAGGAGTACACAAGACCAAAGAATAGGAAACAAATGAAATCATTCCTAGGACTGATTAATTGGTACGCGAAATTTCACCAGGAGCACGCAAAATTAACAGCCATATTCAACGATTTAACTAGGAAAGATGGGAAATGGGAGTGGACTGAGCGACACGAAGAAGCATTTGAAAGTGTTAAGGAAGAATTTTGCCGCTCAGTCATGCTACATCATCTAGACCCACACAAGACATATTACGTGCAAACAGATGCTAGTGGGTATGCAATCGCAAGTAGACTTTTCCAGAGAACGGAAGACGGAGAAGAAAAGGTGGTCATGTTTGCCAGTAGAAGCTTAAGGGGGGCCGAATTAACTTATAGTACCACGTTAAAAGAATTAATAGCTATAATTCACGCATTGAAGAAATACAGGAACTTCATTCTTGGGGCTAAAACGATAGTGCTGACAGACTGTAAATCATTATCATTCATTTTCAAATGTCATTTGTTGAATACAATGCTGGCAAGATGGATATTACTCATCCAGGAATATAACTTCATATTCCAATACTGTAAAGGGAAGGAGAATGTGGTGGCCGACGTGTTGAGTAGACACCCTTATGATTTAATAAGAAGAGAAGATTTCCCATCTGAAGAACCGATTATTGCAATGATTCTCGCCGATAGACCATCTGAGGAATTGGAAGGCGAACTACGAAATTTGGAGGTACGTCAGAGAAGGGACCCTAAGATTAGAAAAATCATAGAGAAAATCGAGACAGATTCTAATGAAGGAGGAAGGTATCAACTCACGGAAAAAGGGCTCGTCAAGTTAGAGCATGGTAAAGGGAAATTCTATGTTCTGAAAGAGGCATTGGGACGCCTAGTAAGAGAAACGCACTACATGTACGGTCATCTGGGAGCAGAGAATATATACCGGATGTTAAATGAGCAATTCGCATACCCTAAATTACACCGAATCGTACGAAGAATCATTTCTGGAAGTACGACGTGTCAGTTATGCAAAACACCAAATTGTCCCGCATATGTGGAATTTCAGTACGTTGTACTGGAGGGGAGAAACGACCTTTTATGCATCGACGTTGTCGGACTATTACCCAAGGGTCAATACGGCCACCGATACATACTGACTGCAATGGATGCTTTCATAAAATATATAAGGTTGTACCCAATCAGAAAGGCCACGACTGAAGTCATAACAAGGATAATTTTCGAGCATCATCTACCAGACATGGGAACATACATGCAGATTTTGAGTGATCGCAGGACACAATTCACCAGCCCAATATGGTCAACGAAACTGGCATATAAGGGCATAAAACCAGTATTTTGTAGCATCCGACACCCACAGGGCAACCAAGTGGTATGATATCACCGCACGATGAAGACGTTTCTCCGGATATTCTGCAGCAACGCACACTTGACATGGGTGAAATGGTGAAAGGTGGTAGAGATGTGCATGAACAAGTCACATAATGATACGACGGGGATAACACCAACGGAGGCACAGCTGGGATACAAGCCGGAAAGAACATGGGACATCGGAAGCCAAGAAGAAACACAAAATATACCGGAGGTGATAGAGAGGATAAAACAAAACATCATTAAAAAGGGAAAATATAGGGCCGAAAGGGCAAACCAGAGAAACAAGCGGAGACTGATGACATTTGATGTGGGGGAGAAAATACTTGTACATACCCGCCCGGTGTCAGACAAGGATAGAGGGATATACTGTAACACACACACACAATCAAATCAAAACGCGTGCATCACCCTCAGTATCAAGTTCACAAGAATATATATAATTTCAAAATATTATCGGGCCCAATCCACTCACCACTACATACACAAGCACACACACACAACCCAAGGTCAAATCCAACACTCCCTCAGCGTGCACCAGTCTCCCCCAGGCTCGCGGCACCCCCGGCCCAATAGTTCTCCCTTACTCTCGCACACGCACCGCGCCCGTCCGCTCGCCACCGCAGGTTCCTTCTTACTCCCCATTCCTATTGTTAACCTCCTTTTTCCTCGGCGTCCCTAGCGACGGCCCCCCTCGACGATATTGTTGTCGATATTGTTGTGATCTGGAGTTGTTGACCTTGGGTCTATGTTTACAATGTTACAATACCAAGGTTTCCTTCCGATCTTCGAAGGGCCATATGTCATCAGGGAGATTAAGGGGCCAACAACATGCATCATCAAACATCCCATCACAGGTGCAATAAGAGGAACATTCCACATAAGCAATTTCAAAAAATACAGTGAGGAAACCACCGCAGAGACACACAACACCGGGAATAGCCGCATACTGAGGGAGAAAGCGGAGGAGGCGTAGCTTTAGTGGCGAGACGGCAAGGGCGATGTAATACAATGTAACACAAAGATAAGCCGTGCGCCGCGGAACCGCGAATAGTTGTATTAAAATGGAGACATTGCTCATTTACTTACACCGGAAGGGATAGACAGAGAAGCGGTGTTGTTACACTGTAGGAAGGGATACAAATGTAACCATAATTTAAGATTAATTGTTTACTGTCAGTGATTTTATTTGTTTTGTACATGGTTCTATATAATTTATGTTTATGTATGCGGTATGAATGAGAATTGTGAAATGGACGGGACATATGGAGGAATGGTGTAATATTGTGAACAAGTGGGGTGTGTATTTCGAAGAGGGGGAGTGAATTCTGTGAAGCAAGAAGAATGAATGTGGTGAAATATGTTCCAGTTACATTTGTTAATTTTGCATTGTTTATTTCTTTGTTTGAATTTGTTGTGTTGAATAGTTAAAGTAAGTAATTGAAGATGCAGAATTTTTGTGTCCGATCCAAAGATCGATGAGGCATACTGAACTAATATGTAATTGTGTATAAATTTATGTTAGAGATATGAGAAAGGGAAGTTTAGAACCGAAGGAAATGGAGCTTCGGCTAAGGTTTTAAAAGAAAAAGAAATAATCCAGATCAGCATCCGAAGGCTTTAAAAGAATATGTTTTCAGTCACTTACAACATTTCTTTTAATGGGGCTAATATAACCAAATAAAATCCTACCATAAATAAATTCGAAAATAAAATCGCAATTCAAATTAATAGTCATAAACCATAATAAAACAGCACATAACAATAGATAACTAGGGACGCCAAACATAAATCAATATTTACATTGGGGAGTTCAGTACGACGCAAAAATAATAAACAGGTAACAATAAATAATGGGGGACGCCTAGAGAGTGAACAGTAAGGGGTCAGCAGAGATAAGTGGAGGAGTAAAGATCTAAAGGATGCGAAGTGGGGAAGAAGTTCGAAAGTCGGAGAATAAAAACGGCAGGGAGCGGATACAAAGCGGCATAGAGGTGACGAAAGAGAAACCAGGGATTTATAAAGAGGCCAGGAAGGAAACGGGAAGGAAACCCAAGATAGAAACCGTACGGCCCAGAATTCTGGAAATAAGGAAGGAGGAATACCGCAAAACCATACCCGCAGCCACATAAGAGAGACGAGAAGCCCCAGCGTGTGATAGGTTTAACTTTAAGGATAATAAAGTCAAGAAAAACAATAACGTCCATTTATAAAAATATTGCTGTCTAAAATAACGTAAATGTATAAAATTAGAGCATAAAAGAGTAACATTGTAAATTGGATCCAATACATTTTAAACAGCTCTAAATATTGGTGTTGTTATAACCAAATCAATTTTTTTCATTAAAAGAAAGTATTATACTATTTAATTAATTGAGGAAAGTGTTTTTATTAATATGTTGTATAATGCTAACCATTAATCCCTTCAGCAAGGAGATTTTAAGTGTTTGGGTAATTGCGAAGGCTGATTGAATTGGTTTCAATAGGAAAGAAAAACGTGACCGGGTGAGGTTACAGTTTATTGTCTCATTCGGAGTGTAAAACGCCAACTCCCAGCGTCTAGTGTTTTTGTGAACGGAATTATCTTTCGTAGAGATATAAATCCTAGTCTTGTTAAAAAGGTGAATAGTAGCATTCAGTGGGCTTGTGATGCATTAAAGGTCGTGTTTATTGACCCAAACAGGTACCTTAACAACTCATGCATTGGTGTGACGGTGTTCACCTGAATTGTAAAGGCTCCAGGATCTTAGGGGAGATCATTACTGCCTCTGCTCTTCCCATAAAGAACGGGGAAACTAATTTCTGCATTGGATGGTGATAATTGCGATATGTTCGAGTCTGCTTGCTCCCCAGTCAATCCCTCTAAAGATATGACTGGTGACTGTCTGACATTAATGTTCCTAAACATTCAATCACTGCGTACCAAAGTTGCTCAGCTAGAAGTGGCCCTGTGTGATATCAAACCAACCGTTTTGTGCATTTCAGAGCACTGGCTCAAAGACTTTGAACTAAGTGTTTGTAAAATTAGTAACTATAATCTCATAACCTCTTATTCTGGTAAAAAAATTAAAGGAGGTGGTGTGGGAATCTACCTCCATCAGAGTTTTCCTTTCAAATATATTCCACTTACTGTCATTTTATCCGATGAGAAAGTATTTGAATGTTCAATGGCTCAAATATCTATTTATAGTGTAATTACTATTGTAATTGTATCCATCTATCGCTCACCTTCTAGTGACTTCAATGTTTTTTTAAATAAGCTCGAACTTTTAATGGATGAACTCTACAGCAATAATACAAAAATTATTATAGCAGGTGATTTTAACTGTGATTTGCTCCTGGAGGATGCTAGAGCCTCTCAGCTTGTCAACACTTTCAAGGCATATGGCTTATCTCAACTAATCACCCACCCCACTCTGGTCACCTCTGTATCCTCAACTTTGATTGACAATGTGTTTACCAACTTTGACCCATGTGTATCTTCTTCCAGTGTTATCGATCTAGGGTTATCTGACCACCTTGTTCTAAGCTCTAACTTCCAGCTTTGCACTCCATAAACCTTCACCACACCAAAGTACTATGATGCTAGAACTTTTCATGACAGTGATATTGCTTATTTTAAACACCTGCTATCTCAAGAATCTTGGACCTCTGTCTTTACTTCTAAAACCTTCAATGAGGGATTTGAATCCTTTTATTCAAAATTTTTATTTCTGTTCGAATCCTCTTTTCCATTAGTCATGAAAAAAATTGGCAAAAAGGTTAATACGAGAAAAAAGTGGGTAACTGATGAAATTGTCTCCCTATCTCAGCAATTGAAAACTCTTTCTTCTAAGACTGAATATATAGAAAGGAAAAGGTATTACCGTAAAATGTTGCAGTCAGCTAAACGTTGTTATAATGATCATAGGATCATTAATGCTGACAATAAATCTAGAGAAATCTGGAAAATTATAAATTCCTCTAGGAACAAACCGAGGAAGCAGTCTCGAGTCCAGATAAATGACTCATCAGGAATTATCATATCAGACTTTTTCCCAAATTGCCTGTAACTTTGCAGATCATTTTCTACCTTTGTCTATTGCTAAGCCTGGCAGCTCTCCTAATTTAGAAGCCATCACTGTTACCTACTCAAAGTCCTTCTTTCTCTACCCCCTCACAAAATCTGAACTGAAAAATATTGTGCAGAATCTAGGTACAAAACAAAGCTCTGGTTTTGATGGAATTCCCAGTTACATTATTAAGCAATCTATTGACTTCATTATGCAGCCTCTTCATTTTCTCATAAATGAATCTTTCAGATTAGGAGTGTTTCCATCCCCTCTAAAGGTTTCCAAAGTTATCCCACTTTATAAAAACAGGGGTGATAGACATGGCATTAACTCCTACCGCCCAATTTTGCTGCTGAATCAATTCACCAAAATATTTGAGAAGGCATTCTTTGTTAGGCTAATTTCTTACCTGGAGGCTACCAATGTCCTTTCACCATCTTAGCATGGTTTTAGGAAACAGAAATCTACATCTTCTGCAACCTATCAGTTAATAAACCAGACTTTGAATGTGCTAGATAACAAAATGGAAGTTGCTGCAATGTTTTTTGATTTCTCAAAAGGTTTTGACAGTGTGGACCATCAATTGCTTCTCTAGAAACTTAACAGGTTGGGTATTCGTGGCATACCTAATGCTTGGATTGAATCCTACCTGTCTGACAGAATTCAACACGTTGTTATCTCTGTAAATGGTGCAACTTTTGTTTCCCCGGGTAAGATCTCAAATCGAGGTGTTCCTCAAGGCTCTGTCCTTGGGCCTGTCTTGTTTCTTTCAAACAGTAATGATCTTGTAAATAGTTTTCTACACATAAATGGTGCTACTCCCATGTTATATGCTGATGACACCAACATTGTTCTCACAGCACCTACTTTTGGAGGATTGATAGAAAAATGTAAACAGGCGAGTCATACTTTACTTACCTGGTGTCATCATAATCTTCTAGACTTAAATATAGGAAAGTCTCACCTAATATACTTTGTGAATAAAAATAAAGCAAGTAAAGTACATTCAATTGAAGTTGATGGGAAGGTGATCCCACAGGTACAAAATACCTAATTTATGGGCTTTAATATCAATTTTCAAATATGTTGGGACGAACACATAAATACTTTAGCTTGTAAGTTAAGCTCAGCATGCTATTTAATTAGATCCATTAGACCCACTGTTTCTGTCGATGTTCTTCGGGCACTCTACTATGGAGAATTTTATTCTCACACAGCCTACAGCATCATTTTTTGGGGTTCATCCTCTAAGGCCTTGGTCATTTTCAGGATTCAGAAAAGAGCCATTTGGCTCATGACTTTTTCTAAACATGACGCCCCTTGCCGTCCCCTGTTCAAAAAATTGGATATATTACCAGTGCCATGTGTATATATTTTTCATGTACTTGTAAATACAAAAAGAAATCTATCTCAGTATGTTAAGAACTGTGATATTCACCATTATTCTAATAGACAGATTGATCAGCTGCACGTCTTATATGTACGCACTAGGAATGCAGGTGCTGGTCCAAATTATATGGGCCTTCGACTTTACAATAAACTGCCAGCTGAGCGTAAGGCTAAAAAAAGTGTAGCTGCATTTAAGACTAATCTACTATGGTATCTGAAATCAAAAATATATTACTCCATTGATGAATTTTTTAACAATGTTTGACATGTGTCCTGTATCCACTGTATGTATTTAGTTTCTTTAACCTGACATGTCCTATATCAGTGTAACCTTTGTAACTACTTGATCTCTGGACAAATAAAACTGATTATTATTATTATTACCATAGTTACAACACCAGGAATGCTACAAACCTACACCAAACTTATGTCAGAACAAGGCATGCTGCGCTGGGACCAAAAAATATGGGCCTTATACTGCTCAACAAGTTACCTGTTGAAATACAAAAATATGAATCGATAAATGTATTCAAATATAAACTATGTCAATATTTAAAAAGAAATATTTTCTACTCAGTTGACAAATTTATGCAACAATCATTATATGCATCATTATTGTTTTGACGTGTCCTATATTTGTACGTGGAAACAAATAGCTGGACAAATAAATGATTGATTCCACTGGAATTTCCTCACTGTTGCTCAGGGTTAAGTGAGATATACAAAAATTATTAATGGTTTGAAAGAGCAGCTACATCTATACCAACTGTATGTGCCAAGTCATACACTACTGATAGCATTGGCACTCATAATCGGAGCTCTGTGCACCAGTCCACACTCACTAACTTAATATCAAAGAGAGGTTGGGTTTGTTTTATTTGACGGAAAATCTATTGCTTTTGTCAATGTATTGTGGAAGAAAGAATGTAAGAAAAGTGTTGTAAGGGGCCTAAAAGTGAATATACTTGCCTCTCATCTTCATCTTGCCTAAGAGAAATTCTGCTTGAGTTTAATAATTCCTAAAAGCTCCTCATGAGAATTAATAAAACTGCCCATTTAATTTATTTCAATGCTTATAAAAGCGGTGTGCAAATCATGCTCAGGTATGTGTGGTACACAGTTTTATATGGCTTTGAAAAATAATGAAATTGCAAAAATGTTAGGACAGAGAATTGTGTATTGAAATTTTTGGCATCAGCCCATTCCTAATTGTTAGTAAAATCACTATAGTGTGCATATTTATATGTACATACATACTCATCATGACATTTCTTTTGGGGTGGGCAAAAATTATAGAAATTAGTAATTTGTTTGCCCAGGAAAACTACCTTACTTTTAATCATTTCCTTCGTAATACCTCCTCCATAATCACCACTAACCTCTTTCGCTTCTATTACATTCATGAATTACCTACTTCATATTCTTATTACCATTCCTACGCCTCCTCAATTATTCGGTGTCAGTGGAATATTTTCTATCACATGCACTCATGTTCTAACTCTTCTTCTCACACCTTTCACTCTACTGCCATGTATCTGTTTAGTATTTGACTCTTATCCAATCTCTCAACTTGACCAAACCAACAGTGCACACTCCTTTCATAATTGTCCATTTGTGGAGCATCTAACCTACATTCTTAGCGATTGTCTATTCATCCTACACAGCTACTGCTGTGTCAGTACACTGTGGTGGTGGTGCAATGTTGGTGGGGTAAGGGCAATGGTATGCTGGCTCACGAGGTAGCCCTTTTAGAATGGATACTAGCTGGAGTTGGGGAAAGTACACCTAGGCCATTACTAAGGTTTGGTTTTTCTTGTGGCATACTTACAAAATTTTACCTAAAGGAACCAGTATAGCACCATCACTACAACCGGGGTGGCAAATGGTGCTGATACTGTAAAGGCTACTGACCTTACATACTCTCTTCAAAATTAATGCCAAAAGTGAAAGAGAAGCCTCAGATGTCTGAAGCTATGATAAGCAGCAGAAGCTTTGTAAGGTTGGCTCATAGAGACTGACTTGACAAAACAAACAGTACAATGGGTACTTGAAAGAATGCTTATTTTTAATGGCTGTTATTTCTAAACTCATCTTATAAATATAATTTTTATACTCAATCGTAGTGATAACCCTGTAATTTTCTGTCATTATCAGGCATGGCGATCTTCTATGGAAGAAATTGAGAATTTAGGTCGGCTTATCAGACAAAATGCTGACCAGTTGGAGGAAGAAGCAGTTAAGCAGCTTAGCAAACTTCAAGTGGACAAGAGAAAAGCTCGCAAAGAATACAGGGATGGCCATGCAAAAATAGCATCCATGTTTGTCCAAGTATGTATGTTTCCATCATGTAGATGGAGGTGTTCTGTAGTCTTTAATATTGATTCAATTAAATGGCATTAATGAATTGTTTTATATTCCTCTATGGTCAAGCTCTTTGCTTACCTCCAGTGACTGACATGGTAGATGAATTTGGGATATTTACTCACATTAATTTTCACTTCATGAAACCATGTTTTAATGGTGATTTTCTATTGACAATTAAGTTTTTTCTCTTGTGCTTTGCTTTAATGGTTCGTCTGTACATGAAACTTGATCAGCTACGTGGGTAGGGTATATTGATTTTCTCACTGCAGAAATGTAATGTTTTGAAGGAGGCATGGAAAAGCATATATAGAAATTATGAGCATCACCTTGCGAGTCAATCTAGCTATGCCCGTCTGTCTGTATGTCTCTTCGCATGATAACTGCCATAAAAATTGAGATATCCAGCTGAAATTTGGGTCATAAGCCTCTAGTAGTCCACAGATGGCACAGCTCTCAAATGGGTTGGATCGTATAAAAAACACTTTTTGTTAACAAAATTGAAAGTAGTGCAGGGTATTTAAGCTTCAGCAAGGTCGAAGATGATTTCTTTACTAGTTTCATATGATAATTGTTCTTGGCATGGCATTTGAAGAGCTTAGAAAAGTAAATTATCTCTGATAAATGTTAAAGAACCATTTGTTTCCTCAGAAAGCACTCAATAAAAGAATAACCCTGTTGAATCTTCCTGGAGTCTTTTTTTAACCAATGGCAAAGGTATTCCATCAATGAATAGTTATTTGTCTGAAGGCTTCCTCAAGAATGTGATACATGAATGAATGCTTAAAAATTTCCTGGGTTTCTGAGGATCACAATCAAATGATCAAGTAACTACAGTTACATTATAAATATCAAATGACATTAAAATATTTTGCCTTTCTAAAATTCGTAAGTATAATTTTGGTGAAGAACAATTCTTTTCCTTTTCAAAACTTTTGAATTAAAATAAAGTCGAATTAATGATTTTGTATGTATGCAGAGAATGAAATAGTTTAAACTATCTCATTTGCATAATTGTAAATAACTGAATATTTGCCAAAATTTCTCATATGATGACACCTCTTATCAGAGTTCAAGAGGCATTACATAGACTCTCATACCTCTGAAAAGAGGGAGAGGGGTGATGCACCGTGAGCCAGTGCAAAGAGGGGAATGAGCTGTAAGGTCTTGGAGGGGAAGGGAATAGTGTGGGCTATTCCACAGTGGTGTAGCAGTAGAGGGTGGGTACCCTTGTGGGTTGGCTCAAACTGTGCCGGACTATATCTCAGAAATGTAGAAAGATACATGAAAACCAACCAAATTCTAGGGGGCTTTACTGTTTTATTCTGCATAGTGAAGGAGATTTTTGCACTCTACAAACACATATTTAGTTTCAAATTATTTGGAACCCTGGGACGGGTTTGCGACAACAAAGATTCACAAAACTTTTCACTCTGGGTAACTAAGAGTGATGAAAATTTCTTTTCTCAATTTGAAAAGTGTCACCCTAATGTTAAGGTTAGGCCTTGCCAGTGGAATATGTATATTCTGTTGGGGCTTAACATATGGTAAATTTAAAAGATTAATAAATTCATAAATTTGAAATGATCTACATGATTCTTCTTCGTGACCTCTACAATCTCCAGGAATATAACTTCATATCTGAAATGATGAAAAAAATAATGATGCACAAAGTGCATTTGGGCCAATATGTGGAAAATAAACTGCATCCTTGGTCAGGTGGATCAAAGTTCTTTATCTGTGAGAAATTTTTATTTTTGTTTCCTCATTGGCTGGTGGCAAAGTTATTTTTCGGAGTTACTGTACTCTAAAATTTGATTAAGTTTTAGTGCTCTTATTTGAATTTTGATTTCCATGATTGAGTAATTTTCCTTAATTTTTTTCTAGCTGTCAGAAGATGTTGCACGAAAAAAGGGGGAATATTATAAATCTTTGGAAGCATATAAAATTGCCAGGATGCGATTTGAAGACCATTATGTCAAGTGTGAGTTTCCTATTTTGAAGCTCTTATAATATTTTTGACTGTAAGATTAATATAGGTATGTAAAAAAGTTCATGAATGGTGATTATTTTTGTGGCGGAAGAGTTCTAGAGTCATCTCCACATTTACACTCCTTCATTCCTTGAGACTTGCATGGGTAGGAAGGTTCACAATTATCTTATTATGTATTACTGACAGAATCACTGTAGGGATATACATATTTGGAAGAAAAATGATGGTTCTAGAAATATATTGTTAATGAATACAGGGTATGTATTCATAGCCTATTTTAAAGCCTGTGTAGTATAGTACGATCAGAATAAGATACTAGATCTAATAGCGTTCCATCATTAATTATGGATAATTATCCATGTGGATTAAATTTAGGGAGCAGTTCAATGATTTGAGTTGACTTAATGCTCATGTCTGACTCAAACTGCTTCTCAGTATTCATGGTTTTGTTTTTTTTTCATTCCTTTGTTGAACATCTCAAAAATGTTATTTTAATCTCTGAATGTAAGCATTTTTACAAATCTCCTCATTAAAATTTTGAATATGATGATTCTTAGAATTGTGCTTAATGAATGCAGTGCATTTTGCTAGCTCTGAATTACTGTGGACTGCTATCCAAGAAAGACAATGAAGCATGAAACTGCTGAGAAGATACTTTGCACTTGACGGACTTTCTATGCTACCTCTGAATCAATTCTTAAAAAAGAGCTCAATTTTGCTCTTATGCCAATGAAAATTTCACTGTAGGAAATCCTCTATGGTGTAAGAGAATTTCATTGGTCATTAATCCTATGAAGACAATCGGGCAATAGTATAATAGTACTCTTGCCACATCCTGAGAAAAGCTCAATGTCACCAAATAGCGGGGGCAGAACTCAAAACAGCTCTCAGTTTTTGAGAATATCATAATCTTACCTATAGACAATTTAATACTACTCATCATTATTGGTCGTTCAATCCTAAGATTGGTTGACTGCAGCCTTTCATCCATCTCTATCTAATGCTAGTCCCATTACTCCCAGATTGTTCTTCCTATGTATGTTCATGTTCATTTGGTCTATGTAATATCCATTGGCCTTCTCCTTAGGACTTTTCCTCCTACATATTTTTCTTTCAGTTGTATTCTTCACTAACTCATATTGCCTAAGGGTGTGTCCAATGCATCTGGTTCTTCTTTTCTGTATTGTGCTATACATGGTCTTATCCTCTTCAACTCTTAGTGCTTAGAACTTCCAAAATTTTAACAAAATCATAAAAAAAGACTCTGAACCACGTTGTGCTTAATAAAGATATCATCACTCAGAGAAATGCCTTCCTTTAGGACATGAAGAGTATGATGAATGAGATAGGTGACTTTCTCCATGAGTATCACAGCTATATTTACAATTGAAACCTCTTCTTAGAAACATGAAGGATGGAATGCTTCTGAAAAGGGTAGAAGTGTTTGATATATGTTGGCAGATGCCGTGGTCTGAATGGTCCTGATTCAGTCGGGACCTGTAGAAATACTACCATTATTGAGTTTAGTAGTATACCTCCATTAATGATACAGGTTTTATTTGCAGCTGGTCGTTCTGGTCGCAAACTGGATGAAGTATGTGATAAATACCAGAAGGCATGTCGGAAGCTCCACCTCATACACAATGAATATGTGTTATTACTCTCTGAGGTCCGAGAATTCGAACATGAGTATAGGACAGTGCTTTTACCTGGACTGCTTGACTGCCAACAGACTGTTCTTGAAGCAAGTGTTGACAGATGGTAAGAATATTGTTTTTTTCATTGTTTTCTTTTGAAGAATTTTAAAAAGTTTCTTCTCCAGGTTATGAGTTTGTGACATCATCAGCTGAGAATTTATCATGTATGATTAGGTTAGGGAAAAAGAGAAAGGGTGCCCTGCAAGGGTGCTGTGAGAGAGTTTTGGGGACAAACCTGTCAAAGCCGTTGATAAAATATGTGAGGTCTAATAAAAGCATGTGTAGCCCATGTATTATTTCTAGGTATCCTATTTGTTTGCTCTAGTGGGTGGTAAAAAATGAGCTTAAATCAGTGAACACTTAAGTTCATGGCTAATCCATGCCATTGAATAATTTTTGTATTAACATAACTGAAAGTGTAACTGATACGAGCTGGAAGATAAATTTAATGGGAGGTCTTAGTTTTCTGTTTATTTTCAATGAATGCCATTCTTCGTTTCAATATTTCATCATTTACATTTTGTGAATCACTTTTAAAATCCTAAACATGGATCTGTAGTACATTTTTTCATTTCCACATTGTATGTATATGTTGACTCAATAGAAGTCTTTCAATTTAGAAGCTCATTTTTAATTCAAAGGTTTACATGTTATAATTTGTAGCAAAATAAAAATTTCTGGATGTAATCGAAGATATATGGTAGTTGTGAACATTGATGACGAAAGTTGATATATGGTTGGAGGTATGACAGTTGTTGCAGATGATTCATGACTTATGTTTTGAAAATGTTTTTTCAGTGGTTTAGATTAACTTTTGCATATCATAGTACTGTGAAGCTTTGCCAAATGTTAGGGTTACTTTCTACAAAATGCAGTGTTGCATTAATCTGTATTGGCTTTGTGCTTGATAGGTTACAAAAAAATGCTGTAATCTCTTTGTGGTGAAATTGATGGGACCCAAAATTGTCTTTAAATTTTTTACAAATGGAATTTAACTTTAAAGAATACAGTGCACAGGTATCCCTTTCATACCATCTGAATCATAGCCTGAATCAGACTAAAACATTTATAGTATTTACTAAAGTAAATCCTTGAATACTTGAGATCCAATTTTTATGCAGGCAAAGATTTATTTTTTCCACATTTTCCTGTGGGAAATATGCGGTTAAATCTGGTAAATGGCCATTCATGTATTCTGTAAAAGTTGGGCTGACTTGCAAGCTATGCATTGTACTTAAAACAGTTTGTACCATCAGATCAGCCCTTCCAACAAATCTGTAGTGGAATGGTATTGATGGCTATAGGTGTGCTGGTAATGCAACACAGATATTTCTTATCGATGCCGATGAATTCATCGACTCATCATCAGGGGCTTTTATTTTCCTGTTCATGATGTCTATTTTGTGAAATTCAGTCGTTTCATGACGGTCCATCTTCTTTGAACAGTAGCCGGGCAGCTATGGCCTGGGCTGTTTGAGATAGACTTAGTATGGGACTTACCTGTTTTCCCCACGGCTTACAGAAGAATTTTTCTCCTTTTAGAGAAAAGTCCTTTTCACATGACACCCAATTTCGCTTAAGCACTGACTTGTTTGAAGGAGTTTTCGGCATAATGACGTGAGTTGAAGCAAGCAAGAAGTGAAACATTCTACTCCCTTACCTCGAATTAATGCCATCCTTAGGTTCTGGAATGGCCAATCAGGAGGCAGCTGGGTTTGAAGTTAATGCAGGATTAAGGATTCCCATCCAAGTTCATATTAGTCATATGCATTTTTAGTGCATTGGCCTAATCCTAAGACGTTTAGGAAAAAGTATGAGTCCTGGATATTCACGAAGCTGAGATTAGTATTACGTTGTAGTACGGAAATTTCCCTTACTCTATTTAAGGAGCCCAAAGCTGTGAGAATTCGGATTCCCTGCTAATCCTTCCCTTTTTTCTCCTCACTCGCTACTCCCCCGCGGAGATCCATCAGTGCTGGAAAATCCCTAACCAGCTTAACACTGCCCTTTTCTACCCTAAGCACCTTGATTTCTGTGTATATACAGATGTAAAATTGATCAGTGTACCCGAAGATGTCACTGTGTGATGAAACATGGGTCGGAAGAAAGAAATCAATTTAGTGGACCATTACAAAGTGTAATTTTTATTTTTCCAATACGGAGAGGTTCCATGCAGTTAAGCCTGAAGTGATTACTACCATTTTATGATGTTTATTCTGCAAAGATGCATATTATGACTTTTTGGCAAAACCGGCTATTTCATTAGAAAAACCTGTGACTGTGACGTTTATGACTTTTTCCCGTCTCTGCTCATCTCCATTGCTGATTGATGATAATCTTTGAAATCATTTTGGAGAATTCTTTTCTTTAACCATTTTTGGGAAAATTCAGTCATTCCTTAAGTCTAGCTTGTGTTGTTTTGGCTCTTGATTATAGACTTATTTTTTATATATTTGGTAGAATCAGGAAAGTTCAGGAGCCCTACAGATGTGTTTATTCTCATTGACAATGAGTACCATGACACTTGACATGAACGTTTCTGCCATTGCTGTTTTTCTTATCATCAATTCTTTTAGAACACTCTTCGATGCTAATAATGAGGAAAAGTTGTGTTTAAAAGTTCATATAGTGCTATCAGCTTATCCCTTTTGTATTCGTATGATCATCAGTAGGATTTCCAATTCATTCAGCAATATGTACTGCCTGGCTTACAACTATAAGTCAAGGCTTATTTGTTGACATTCACATTATTCAGCTCAGCCTGGGATTAGAAGCTTTAGAGTAAGAGTGAGGGAAGCTTGGGAAGGTTAGCCTATTTTTTATTTCTCGAATGATTGCTGGTCAAAACATGACTTACCTCATTTGGTGCTGACCAACGATCCATGTCTTCTCCTTAGTGGCTGATTGATCATCAGTGGCCTCAGTGGTGAATTTTGCATGTCTGCAAGGTGTGAGATTGTTGCACATGATGCCACATGCCCAGCCCACGTATACCCAGCTTAAGAGTGTACAAAATCCTGTCTACATTTTATAGAACATTCATCACTACCAAAATTGTCCCAATACTGTGATTACAGATTTTGGCCATCATGAGGCCCCTCAATTCAGCAGTGTGTGGTGCTAGAAATGCTTCTGACAGGAACCTATTTCTTGGACTGTAGATAAAATTCCATCTATATAAATCTTAGGTTCAATCAGGAAGGTATTAAGAATAATTGAAATTTAATGATTGAATGAAAGGGTTAGTTATCTAGAGGTCTGTAAAACTTTGTGGAAGGCTTTTGAATACCTGTGCTGAAATAAAAATGGTGTTTATGATCAATAAGTTATGTTTTCTATGGTTTTGATCTTTCTCAGAAAAAAATGGTAAAACTGATTTGAGAGAATTGAGTTGAAGTGAATTATCATTCCTTAGTAAGCAAAGCTGGATACTTCTTTTGGAATATGAAAAAAGTTGAATAAACATCATGGAAACTCACATTTGGTGAAGTGTCACTGAACATAATTAGATTGTTAACATTAATTAAAATTGTTAATAGTAGTGTTAAGATTGTTTTGAAATTATATGATATAATACCTATGAATCCTAATTTACATTCTACAGTACCTATTTTCACCCCATCATTATCAGCATTGTATTTTGCCTTACTTCCCTCATCAGATCTCCTCTGTCTTCCCAATTTTCTCTTTGCATTGTATAATTGGCATGTATTTGAAGTCTTGTTATTCAAGCAAATTGAATCTCTTGGCTACTCAGTTTAAATGCCAGTAATTGAATGTAAGTAAATTCGTGTAAAATGTATAAATTTTTGCCATTCCAGTTTTTTAATTCCCAATATTTGATTCCTATTCAGGCAGAGGATATTGCTGGAGGCATTTAGAATGTCCAATTTTTCATCGAAAAAGTTTCAAGATATTCATGGAAAGATGGAAAGTGGTATTGAAGCTATCCAACCATCAGCCGAATACAATGTATTCTTGGACAAATACAAGTAAGTGAATTCTTTCAACTTCTGTAGTTTACATATAGTTGGGCATATCTTGTTGCTTGGGCTATGCTATAAATTTTTTATGAGTTTCTCTATTTGAACATCCGGTGCAGTCATGCCTTGATAAGTGCTGGTTTGATGTACGAACAAGTCATAATTCCATTCAAATTAGCTGAAAACAGGGCATTTTAACATGAAGGAAATGGGATTTCATTCCTTATGTCATGAAAAATCTACTCCTGGAAGACTTATTACAGATATTATAAATAAGAATTTTTAATACTTAACATTCAGTATATTGAAGCATGCTTTTTAGCATTTCTCTGGATGATGATTTGCTGTAATAATGTGGAGGAAGGTAAATTCTCATGAACTTGTCATTTGAAATTTTCAGTTTTCTTCATCTGTTTTGCTCTTAAATTATTTGTTATGTTTACTATTATTGCACAAAAATCATGAGGGGTTGGTGGGAGTTTAGTTGAAAAACAAGACTTGCACTTGTGTTGTGAAATTTTCTAATTAAACATTCATTAATAAGACATTTACCCTATGCAATTCCCAGTTCAATGACTCCCAAACTGTTCATTATATGTTAGAATAAATCTGTCTTGGGGATTAATGTCAAGAGTGTAAGTGGATAAGTTAACGTCGCATGGTTTAAGAAATTGTTAACCTCCTTTATTGAGTCCTTTCATTGAAGATTCAAGGGCAGTATTGGAAGTTAGTGAAATAGTTGTAATCTTCTAATGGGGCAATGGGCAAAAAAGTGGTTAGTGTGTTGTAATAATTTTTTATGGTTGTATTTACTCAAGTGAACACTTTTAAATTGCCACATGTATTCTGTAAAATTAAGTACTATCTTTAAGGTATCAAATTGAATACCTCATAGTTAGTCTCTCATAATATTCCTTTGTATGTATTTAGGTCAGAGCCAGTCAGTCCAGTGAGTTTCATATTTGATGAAGAATTGTTGGAAGGTATTTCTGGTAAACTTCAGCCAGATGCTGTTGCCGTAGACAATTTAACCATTGATTGGCTGAGAAATAAAGTCGTAGAGTTAGAAGCTGGTCTTCACGAGCAGCAGCAAATTTTAAAAGAGAAAGAATCTCTTCTGGTTCAGGTGAAGATTTCAGCATCCCTTGGACACTCCAGCTCTGCTGTTGGCACCCTGCAATCTCAGTGTTCAGAAGACAGGATACATGAGAAACAACATAGTATTTCAGAAGGGTAATTGATATTCATTCATCCATCCCTAAATTTAGTTGAATAATAAATATTATTATTATTTGTATATAATTACTAAATAATTATTTTTATGACTCACATTTGACATACAGTAGAGCATTGATTATCTATAATAATTGGGGATGTTAGGGTAACTGATTTATTGGATAACCGATCTGAACAGAAAAAAGGGATACAGTAGAAACTCGATAATACGAAGCATGAAAATATGAAGTTTCGATTTTGTGAAGCAAAACTGTCAGTCCCGACAAAACTCCTATGCTAAATACATGGTGCTTTTCAAAAATACGAAGTTTCAAAAATATTTCAAAATTACGAACCTCGGATCCAGTCCCCACAGAGAAACTGAGTTCATTTTTACGAACCATGGGGGAAATCACGTCAAGAAACCTCTCTATTCGCCGACTAAGACTCCTAACTAATATGTTGCAAAATATAATCTATCAATTGTATAAGCTGCATGAATTTTAGTGCAATCGCCTCTCAAAAATGCTTGAGTCACACAATTATTTATCAAATTTAAGTCGTGGCTAATTTAGGTTTCAAGTGATGGGGAAAATGGCAGCTTGAGTCAATTTTCCCTTATTTATTTTTGTTATAACAGTTAGCTGTATTTCCTTAATGTAAACAATTCTCTTTTGGTTATTACTCATTTGTAGCACCATGTACCGACTCACTGTCATGCGCCATTAGCGGCAATTTCAATTTATTGACCACTCTAATGGAAAAATGACACGATAAAATGATGGGAAATACAACTGGGATCCTAGTCGCAGTCACTATCTGTAATATCCATGGCTTCACTATGAATAAACCTGCGTTTACTCTCGCCATTGTCCATATTTCTTGAGACAATAGTAAGAAAACATTTTACAAGAATTTGCAAGGGTATAGCGCAATTGATGTAATTTTGTATTTAAAACATTATTTCAAATTTTGAGGCAGATGTCCCAATCGGGGGAGTGAATCAACAACATAACATTATAATGTACTTGATGTGCCTGGAATGCATTGCAATGCCTTTTTCTGGGTTCAAAATCGGTCCCTAAACGAATTTGAGACCTAATTCAATGAATTCATCGTACCTACACAGGAATTAGTAACGCACAAATGATGGCATAAGTTTCCATTCCATGCCTATGCTGTGCTTTCCAAGTTAATAAAATATTATATTGTAGAAGCACTGTAAAAATTTTAAGATTTTCATGCTTTAAAATCCAACGTAAGGAAAAAGTAAAGTGTATAAGAGTATCGAATGCAAGAATTTAAAAAAACCAACAAAGAGACCACTACACCAAATCTTATTCTACATACAAATTAATTGTTAACCTTTTAACAAAATAATTTACCACCAATGTGATCCTGATGCACGCGATTTTATGCTTCACTGATACGATTCTGATGCACGTGATTGGGCAACTCATAAACGATCTGCTTCGTTTCTTGCTTGTCGTTCCTTGATTATTTGAGAAGCTCGCGTGCCAACACACATTTGAAACGACTCGTGCTCCACCTATTGTACAATGGATTGAATAATTCAGAAACCTTTGCTGGCGTGCGCACAACTACTCACCAAAGTTTCATCTCTGTAGAATCGTATTGGAACGCATAGAAGACGAACAAACAAACATTCATTTTATATGTTAGATGATAAGACCTGTGATAAACGGCTATGACACTTCAACCTGAAGAAGCTGTCATCCGCGAAATATCGTTCTATGAAATATAGTTGATCGAATGAGTAAACCAGAAAACTGAAATCTTTAAACTAAAATCATCACAGAAGCCTTCTCTTTAACTTAATTAAAGTTTCCGTTGAGTTAATTTTACAAAGTTATGCCTCAAACGGTTAATCTGACAGGGTGTCCAGCACTCTGGAAAACCGGGAAGACTGGAAAATCTCAGGGAATTTTACTATCACTGGAAATATCAGGGAAATCTCAGGGAAACATCGAATTGACTGTGGGATTTTCAGTGGTGTCAATATATAAAACAGCAGCGGAAGCAATGTGCCTTTTTCGGCAAGTTGCTAAGTCAAATTTCCCTTGCGTTGTCGCATTTTGCATTCCAGTTAACACTGAAAGTAGGTACAATGTTTTCTACATAGGTATATTGTGTTATTATTCGTCATAGTCTGTAAATCATTGGCGTAAAGAACGTGCTTTTATCGGCAAGCTGCAAAGTCAAATTTCCCTTGCGTTGTCGTATTAAGCAAAATAAGGAAAAAAGTCAATGCCTTCAGTTTTTTAAGTTGTTGATCATTTTGCATCAATTCTATTCATAGCAAAGTCTGGCTATAATATAACCTTGTTCCTGAGCACCAGTATGACAATGTTTAAATCTAAGGAAGGGTGGTGATGTGATTTTCTCTCAAACTATTTTAAAGTTTTGTGTTTATTTTCCTCCAAATATGCAAGTTTAAAAGTAAGCCTTACGTTTAATCACCCGAATAACATACCGAATATTCTCTCATAATTAACAAGAAAAAATCAATATTTCCTCTGGAAAAATACAAATTTTCCTTAAATCTTTTCTTAAAGCCAGTTTCTGACATTCATTCTTGGAAACTTGGGATTTTTTCAGCATTTTCTTCCAGTTTAGACCAGTTTCATCTGCTTTGAAGATTTTGATGCTTTTGAAGCCCTCCTATTGTCAAACAAACTTATATCATTCTTTGCTTTGTTCAGCTGCTTCATTATCAGTTAACAGTCTTCCCACTTGGGTGTGTGATTCCCTGATACTGTGTCTAAATTTGAAATGCTTTAACCAGCCAGTAGATGCTTTGAAGTCAGTTTTACTCTTATTTCAAGAGTTTTCCACTTATCAAAGGGCTCAACTTATTGGTTGCCCTTGGCCAAGTTCATGCATTTACCATGTGTACACTGCAGTGTGTTAACCTCTCTTAATCCTGGTTTTCTGCCATTATTATTATTTGACTTTTCATTTTGACTGTCTAGTAGATATGCAAATATTGTGATAGCACCGTTGTTCTTTTTTATGTCTAATATTTTTGCATTTCCTACTCCTAACTCTAGAGCTAAGCTTGATCCACTAACACCTCTTTTCAACTGGTCTATAATTTCATGTTTATAAGAAACACTCTGCACTACGCCTTTACTTTTAGATGACATTAATAGCAGTGTGAATCAAATACTTTAACAAACAATAGTATTGTCTATCACAAGCAAAGGCTCAAGTGCTACTTCCAATGAGAGTGTAATCACATAGGCCAGTAGACGGGTGGAACAGCTGAGCTATAATTTATGCATAGCATGCATACTTGATTTCAGTTGAACAACATTTTGAATGACCGACATTTGGGTAACCGATGTTCTACTGTAAAACTTGAGGTGGTATTTATTTTCTAATTTCATGAAAAACATGTGTATAATGCAAAAATTTATTGAATGTTTGCCTCATTTTTCATATGACTGTTGTTCATTTTACTTTTTTTCTGGGCTCTATTTCTTGGTACCCACTTGAAATAAGGACATTCCTTGCTTTACTGTATCTGGAGAAGCCTTATCTTATAAGAATAATTTTGCTGCTCTTTGCTATCTATTACATCCAAGGAAATATGTAGTGGTGTTTTGGGATTAGGGTTTGTCAAAACTGGCCATGTATTGAAAATTTACTCAATGGTGAGTTAAGCATGCAAATTGAAATGATTTAGGAAATGTGGTTTCTGTAAGTGCGGCTTTATTATTCAGCAGTTCATCGCCATCATCTGCCACATTACTATCCCTTCAGAGAGAAGTGAATGACCTTAAGTGTTCTGAAAGGAAACTCAAGCATCTTGTGGAAGTAATAAAAAAGCCTCTTGCTGATTTGGGATGTGAAGAAGCTCCACCAGGCTGTGATCTCTCTATGTCACTTAATAGTTTGACCTCTGAAATCTTGGATAACAACTCCGAACCTCAGACCCCAAATTTAAAGGTTGTATGAAATCCTTTCATCTTAAATTTTATTTTTGATATTGATTGTGTTAATGTCATACTAACTATGACCTTTTTCTCCTTTAACTTTCATTTCTATTTAGGTTGGTTTACCTCAGACTTATTTAAGCATTTTGGTATGTGTTGTATTTAACAATATCCTTAGTTTATATGTGCCGCATTGCATGAGAGTTAATAGTGCACCTACATTTGTGCTAATTTATCTCTCATCAGGTATCTTTATGGGCTTATTGTTCATTTGTATTTGGAAAATCTGCCCATGCTATGCTTGCAAAATGTGTTACATGGTTAAGGCAAATTAATGCCTGTTGCACTCAGGAAGCATTCTATTGAAAGAAAATCATTTGTAAATTGAATATTGTTGGAAACTGAGTGTGTTGTGATGAAGCATTTAGCATTTTATGAAAAAAAATTGATCGCCAAAGGGATCGGAGCATACTACTTGTAGCTGGTACATAACCGTCTATAACTTGAGGTGTTAGGAATTGCCTCTTTTGCAGTACTTATCGTGCTTAAGCTTGATAAGAAACAAGTGAGGAGATAATTCTCTGGTACATCAAAAGCCTTTTTTCCTCTCAAATACTATTTAAGTTACTGTAAACACTTTAGTTTCTTCTACAAGAGGAGTCCTCCTTAACCAAAGAAAAATACAACCATCAAAATGTTTTCTATTCCTTTAAAAATCAAATTTGATGCTGTATCTCTTCTACACCTTGACTCAGACTTTCGGTCATTCTAGAAAATTGAATTCCACTAGATAGAATTAGTCTTTTGGTACGTTCATGTTGAATAGATATGTAATTTGCTGTTTTATATTATAATCATGTTACAGCCTAATACAGTCTGTTGTCATAGGATTATTATGGTAGTATAAGGGAAGAGGGGAAAAAAAAAGAAATCTTATTATGGTGTGATTTTTTTTAACATAATGTAATTTGAATATGGTAGTCTATGACCACTATGAAAGAAGGAAGAGTTTATGTTTTGCATTGAAACTCCTTATGTCGTAAATGATTTTGAAATGTTCAATTGTAGTAGCCATCACTACATTAATTTTTAACTAGTAGTGATTAGTTTTAACTGAGTGAACGAGTTCTGAACTACATTTGTGTGCTCTATCATCATGAAATGTTCTTGTGCACCTCTCTTATACCTTTCGTAAGTTTCAATAGGCAACTGCAAATTGCTAACTTTAATTAAAAATGAGAACACTCTTTGATGGTCATTGTAAATTTCTTGAGCTTTCACCTCAGTTTCATGGGAGGTAGACTGTTTTTTTTTGTCAGTGTCTTTATCGATTTTGATATTAATTCTGAGCAAACAGAAACATAATTTGACTCTGGAGTTAGTTTTGTATGAAAAACTCATTATTTTTCTTCGGAAAAATTATTTAGTGCAACAGGCATTAAAATTCTTTTCATCTGCCATTTTTGTCGGGTTCTTGCTTAATATGTCATACCTGTTTATTTAATGCAGCTTCATGGTTGGTTAACTGTTGGTCTAACAATGTCTAATGATTTGAGTTATACTAATGCCACTCTATAAGGTGCTTTTTTTGGATCTAGCTAATTTTCAATTGCAAAAATATTATTTCATCATGATAGAGCTTCTCCTCATAATGAGCATCAAAAATTTTCAATATGTCTCTACTACACTCAGTCCTCGAATAGTGCTCACTCAATTATTGCCATTTTACATTTATTTATTTATTAATTAATGGGATAAACCCTTAAAACAAAACCTAATACATGAAACATGATATAATAAATCATACACTTACAATTCAAAACAATAAAATTCAAGGCATAATTATTTTTAATTAAACAAGAAAATATATGGTACACCCTTAAAACTATTCAAGAACATGAAACCATGATATAGTGAATCAAACACATACATGAAAATATGATATAATATAACACATACAATTCAATACAAAGAATTCAAGTCATGATTAAGTGAAAAAACCAGATGACTTAAGAAAAAAGAGTGACATATAATAATAAATGTTAAAAATTTAGCCTCTTAATTTTCCTTTTATTTTCTAAGATGGAACAATTACAGAAATCAAGGTCTTTACATATTTTATTTCCATCTCTTTGTATTTGGAACATGGGAAGGTGGTATGTGTAGTTTCTCAAAAGTTGAGGGAGACTGAAGATCTTATTATTTCTTGTACATAATGTAGGAACATGAAAATGTACTAATTCTAGTAAATGACTGTAGTATATTGCATTTTTTATTAAGCGAGACAGAAAGATTACTCAATTTTTACTTATTAAGTGAAGTGCTAAAAGCTGGGCAGGCATTCTTTCTTTGCTCTCTTTCACAACCATTTTGCATTCATTCTTTTTCTTTCTGTAAATCTCACATGCCTTAGTAGGCACTTCCTCAGATTTGGCAGCAATCATATTCTTGTACGCCTCTTTCTTTTCTCTGACTGCAATTTTCACTTCTTCATTCCACCAAGCATCACCTTTCATTCTTCCTACCACTCCTTTTCCACATACACTTTCAGCACATCCCACAATCACTCCTTTTAAACACTCCCACACATCATATACAGTAGAACCTCGATCTATCGTTTTTCAAGGGGATGGGCAAAAAAAACGATGGATGCGGGAAAACGATCAAAGCGGGAAAAGATTTCCCAGGTGCCAAAACGAGATGAAAATGCGAGAATTTTATAGTAACTTTTCACAGTAGAGGGAAATCTTAAAGGAATTTCTCTTAAAAGCGGGAGAATTTTTAAATTTAAAGAAAATACTTAGTACATCTCTAATTTTTCATTTGACTACTAACTGTTTAAAATATTTTATTAGCATTACATATCCCAATGGTATCTCGGATGATAAAAGCAAATAAACAAGGTCCATTATCATGTTATTGGATGATCCTCAAGCCCGCGCACTGACCTATCCGTGCATAGAATTTTATTCGTTTCAAATATCCTTGAGGGTGAGAAGCGCGCATAAAATTGGTTGGGGAGGAAGTAATCTTTTTTCGTGCTTTCTATTGTGCTCCGCTGATGGAGGAGTGCCACCCGTTAAAGATGGAGCGAGCTTGACCCTACCAAGTATACTCTTGTTTATCTGGAGCAATCGCGTAACCCACGAGGCATAGAGCAAGAGAGGTGTAGCAGGTTATCGCCATTTGGTTCAGAGAGGCAAAAGTTTGCGGGCAATCGAGTTGAAATGAGAAATTCCGATATCGGCGGTTGGAGTTTGGCTTGGCATTACTAAATGAACACGAATTTCAAAAAAATTAATCATTTTGATGGGCCACGGTGCCTAAAAAACAAAAAAAAAAACATTTCTGGCAATGCAAGCCCACGTCAGACAACGGACGATAAGGAACTTAGCCCACTCTCGCAGGACTTCCACTACGACAACTATTGGTTGAAACATCTGCGTTACCTTCAGCCGTCTTAAAACACCTATTTTGAACAGTTTCGGCTATAGGCTCAGAAATAAATACTTCAGGAAAATGAATAGACATAAATACCTACTTTAACTGGCGAAACATGGAAAAAATAGAAAAAGGAAAGAGCACAGAGCACCTAGGGTTTGGCCGCACTTACTAGAGGCCCGCGAAGTGACCATGACGAAGGTCAGGGAGTGACTGAATTGCCGAGGTTACAAGCCACACCTGCTGCCCTCTGGTTGGTTCCACGAGAGTCACATGACGAGAAACTCCACCTCCCTCCCTTCCCTCAGCCACTCCCCCGTTTAAGCCCATGTGGCCCACGTCATTTGAAATAATGCACTGGTTACATACAAGAATTGGGTGAGACAGGTAATTGGGGGACCCTGTTTTCCGCCGGGAGGGACAGGACAGGTGGAAGACCTTTGACCCTCCAGACCCTTTCCGCGGAGAGGGCCCCACCCACTGAGGGGCGCATTCGTGGAACGTCAGTTCATTTTGTTAAAGTTTTTAATCGGCATAAATCTACAGAACAAGTATTATATGAAGTTTGTCCTTTAATATCTGTTAAATTTGATACCAAACACCAAGGAAATCCATTGATATTTACCCACATGGGTTATAATAGATTTTGATATGGTGTTGAGAGCGAGCGTATGACAACTACTGGTAAGATAGCATTGAGAGGATAATAGGAAGAAAGGTTATAAGCTCCTGGCGAAGGAATGCAGCCGCTAAAGAGCGAGGTAGGGACTCATTTGGGTAGGAAAGGAGGAATGCCAATTGTTCTATAGGAAGGAGTTTGGGCCATAAAGATAAGAAGGGACTCGGAGGGCAATACCCGTCCGTCCTGCGCAGCACGTCACCTAACTCCCTCCCCCTCCTCCTTTCCCGCCGCAAAAATCCCAAAATCTTACTTCGGTGTAAATTTTTGGTTTCGTCTTTTTCATACGGTGAATGCGGGAATTGCGATGTGGGGACCGTGATTTGGAAACGATCGAAGCGGGAAAACGATATTTCGGGGAATGATGGATGCGGGAATTATTAACGTTATCAGCATGGAACTATATTCGGGACCAAAGACGGCGAATGATAGATGCGGGAAAACGATCAATGCGAGAACGATAGATCGAGGTTCTTCTGTACATTCTCGTATCTGATATGCTCGTCCCATTCTCTCTGCTTCAACGATAAAGCATCCTCAAGCTTGCAACCATACCGCATTCTTACCTTGCTGTCTAGCAACCTTTCCACTTTTACTCTCAATTGCTTACGCTCAAAATTCTTCCTTGGCACCCACTTTCTGCCCAGATTAACTTTGGAGAGTACCAAATAGTGGTCTGTTTCACATTCAGCACCCCTCATCACTCGCGTGTCCCACACTAACTCTCTCAATCTCTCGTCATACACAATAAAATCAATCATGCTTTTACAATCGCCCCTTTGCCAAGCATACATATGTATTCTCTTATGTTTTAACCATGTATTCGACACAAACAATTCTTTTTCCTAGCACACACTCACCAAGTTTTCACCATTATCATTCACTCGGGGGTCACCAAAAGGCCCAACCACTCTCTCAGATGCATCCTGCCTCACACCAACCCACCTATTCATGTCACCTAATAAAATTATTCTCTCACCAGGATCACAATCATTCAAAACCTCTGTCAGTTTTTCCCAAAACTCATCTTTCACACAGTCACTCTCTCCATCCACTGGTGCATAGCAGGAGACAACCACAACTCTCCTAATACCTACTTTCATGCGAACCCAGAGCAATCTAGGGGATACTAACTCGTACTTCCTTACTAGCAACTTAGCTCTCTCATTAAGAATGAGTCCTACACATTGACTGCCGTGTACATTATCTTCATCTCCTGATCACTATGCCAGACTACCACCATCTAATGTAACAGCATCCCACCCCTTACGCTTAGTTTCACATACACACAAAACATCCATTCGTCTCACTTTCATTTCATTCAGCAACTCATGCTCCTTTCCATACACTCCTCTCACATTCAAATGAAAACAAAGCAAAAGTCGTGATAAAACAATCCACAGGAAATTTTATTGCAAAAATCACAATAAAATAAAAATAAGAAAGTACATGCAGATCAGAACACTTACAAACATGGATGGCAATGAATGGAGTGATGTGCAAACGTTCAGTAACCTGCTATGAGATATAAAATATTATCCATAATGTTCATGGCCAATTATTTTGTGCATAGCTATTTTGTATTGTGTATTTAGAAATGTAAGCTTTACCTCTGAGTATTTAAAAGCTATATTTTCCATCTATGTATCATGCTTTTATTGAAAATCAACAAAAAATCCATCACGAACACTACTCAAAGATTTTTTTTATTGTCCAGGGCCCATCATTGCACTGTTTTCACAGCAGCTATATGGACAAAGGTCCATCAGGCTTTACTTACTGTAGTAATGCACATCTGTATAGCAGAAGTTAGTGGTTCCTAACACTGCCAATCCTATTTCGGTAGGTGCTGGTGTTGCAAGTTCAATATGGAAGTATGAAGAGTCATACTCAGAAAAGGAAGAAAAAATGGATAGTGATGATACAACCTTGCATTTGATAAACAGAGAAAAGTTTCATTCACTTCAAAAATCATTTGAAAGTTGCAAAAGTTAATATTTAATTGAGGATTCTTATTTCATTAGAAATAATCTACTTGCATTTAATTTGTTTGCCGTAATCCATGGAGAGGGCAGCGCAAAGAGGTGCAATGCCAATGCTACCCACATAGTAGGAAGACATTTAGGGTTTTTATACTGGTCCTTATGGCTGTTGTAGAAAAGGGGCACAAGTCTTCTACCAAACTTTTCTAAAGCAAAGTTTCTACTTATGTCTGAGGCAGAAGCTACAGCGCTGGTAGCTTTCTAATCTTTAGCATGGACTGGAGCATGTCAGGGCCTTTGAATGGTGATGAATGAGGTGACTTGTATAGAAGAAACATTAGGTAAACTGCCAGAAGAGGGCATTCTTTCTATTCTCAGTGGTCACAGCCCAATTTTTTGTGTGTTGTTATCAAATTCATTCAAAGTGCTATGTTAAAAAATTTAAGTTTCACATGGAAGTAATCAAGAACATTTCTGTATTGTAGCTGCTCGGATCACGGGCCAAGGCGCGGACACTATAAAGGACTCGGGGAGGGAAAATTTTTGGGGGGGGTAGAAATGGTAGGTGTGGAGTGCAGGCGGTTTTGGGTGCCAACCTCGGACTCTACGCAAGTGGAGTAACATGGTAACAAAAAAAATAAAGAATACCTGTGTCCTCACTCAGGAGATCCGAGAAGAAAAAAGGGGATTTCACGCTGGCTAGCTGACTGGGGTTGAGCGAGAAAGACTCGGGGTCGGGTGAATTTTCAAACGCGTGATGACAGGTTCAGAATTGAATATTGTGGGCGACCAGAGAAAAAAACATTTCCCAATAACTTCCGTTAACCTAATTTATTTTTACGAATGTACATTACTCATTAACAGAATCAATTAAGTGGTAGTAACATTAAGAAAAAATGGGGGCTGGGAGTACTAATCCTAACTTATTACTAATAAATATCGTGAAAAGACTGAAACAAACTGAAACATGACCCTCTGCCTCTCGTGCATTGGGCGTTTAACTGTTGCATTTGATGATTACAATGCATTCTTCCTTTGGGCAAAAAAAACAAAGAAATTTCATTAATTATGAATGACACCAAAAAGGACCCTTTGATTAAGTGCAGCTTGAAAAGTCTGTACTTTCTTCTTAGTAATTCTTGATCACCAATTGTAATCAATTTTGACTGAAGCACTCACATTCACTCACGGATAGGGACAAGGAAAAGGGTAATAAAAATGATATGACTGGGGCTTTGTGAAAGTAAAATCTTCTTGCGAAGTGGGTTTAAAGTACTTATCGGTTATTGGGCGGTTACACTGGCGATGGCAGCTTTCCCTCACGGCGAACCTTCTTCCACCTGCAATCAGGGCTACTGGCACAGGGTGTGGAGACTGTCTCCTCTTGCTTGCTGTCTTTCTCTCCAGTGTTGTGGCGCCTCTCCAGCAACCTCCGGCTAAGCTTTTTGCCTCCTCGTGGATTGCCTCTCTCCGTCGCTTGTCACGCTCTGCCCTTCTCCTGCCGACCCATCCTACAATTGTGCTATAGCACTCCACCCATAATGCTCAACTTGATTGCTTCGCACGACCGTGCGGCCACCGCCTTTTATGGGGAATGTTCGGTTGGTGTGAGGGAGGGAAAAGGGGAGGGGGGTGGCTCCGCCCGGAACTCGTGGGGCCTGGGCCCACTTGATCCAGCCGTGTTTTTTTCGGGGGCTGATGCCGGTGTGGGGACGCAAACTCAGCCTGGCCGTCTCCTCTTGCTGCGCTGAATCATGAGGTGCACTCTCCGTAGACATAAAAGGGGGGGTGGAGAATGGAATTTCACTCACCAAGTGACCCCAGCTGGCCCTGAATAAAAGAATGGAAGAGGGTGGTGGGGGTAAGAGGGATAACACTCACACTTCAACACACTTTGTTCACTTTCACTCTCTCCATATCACCACACTAAAATCTAATGACATTGTGGAACCTGCCTTTCCTCGGTCGCCCTCGCCCTGTCGCCCCATTATGGGATCGTTCAACTCAGGAAAGGTTACAGTATACATGTTTGATGCCTTAGCTGAAAATGAATGTTGAAAAATATTGCGGATGCAATTTTTTTAATCCGAAGTTTTATTAATAAATTCAGGCTTCACTTTGTGGAACCTCTCCATATCAGAAATCAAAACATTCAAGTAATGGTCCACTAATATTTTTATTATTTACGACCCGGGTTCTTCTGGGTTATAAATAATAATAATATTAGTGGACCATTACTTGAATGTTTTGATTTCCGATACGAAGTTTTATTGTTTAACACTCATTTAGTCTATATGTGAATTGTTTTTTAAGGCTCTGCTCAGGGTCTAGGGCCAGAAAATAACAAAATGAAGATACTACGGTTTTTTACTGAATTGAACAGAAATGTATTTGCATTATCTTGCGTGGAGGATCATAATTATATTTTGTCATCTCTCTTGTTAATGAGAGTGTATTTTGGTTTACAAGTGCGATCATTTCAAATAATTTGAAAAGTATTTTAAAGCTAAACCAGTCATATGCCCTATTACACATTATTGTATCTTCATAGTAGGTAAAATAGAGTATATCTTTGTGGTTTATTAGGGTGCTGGATAGGCTTCGGTCAGGATTCAACTTGTGGCAGTCCTCAAGGAAACAGTTTGTGGCATATACCAGGGGTACTATTAAAAGCTAATACTTATTTCAGACATCTAATAGTTACTATTAAAAATCCTAGTTGCTATAGATGAAAGGCAGCTTAGAAGTTATATCAGGTATCTAAGCTATTACTATGAAGCATTTTTAATTGGGATGGGTCGGTTCCACTTTTTTTCGGCTCCCGTTTAGTTCTTAGCTTCGGTTCTCGGTTCTGGTTCTTGGTTCCAGTTCTAAATTTAGCACTTCGCTCAATTTTCAATGGCAAAAGGTTTTTTTCGATTACTATGCTTATCTAGAATAATGTATCAAGAAATCTCTCCCTAATTGTATCCAAAGGATCATGAAATATGCAACATAATGAGGAATAAGACTATGGTATATTCATTAAAAATTAGAGAATCCAGATTGTTATTAACTAGAAATAAGAAAAGTTAGGTACAAACATGCTGCAGTCAATATTACCTTCTCATCAAAAAAGAACTCTTGAATATTTCTGCAAACATTTCTAAAAATATGGGGATCACATTCAACCTCACTTAGTTCTTCCTCATTGATGGCACTCGGCTTAGGATGGGTGGTCACAAACATTTTCATCGAACTGAGTGAAGTATTCCGTTTCTTTGGAGAGGATGTTGGACTGAGAGAGAATGCAACTGTGCGACTGCAGTGAGACGTTTCCAATTTCACAAGCTATCTATACACCGTAGGTCGCCGGTTATCCAACTGTCAGTCCCTCAACACTTTCCCTCTTATTTCCCTTTCCTTCCCCTCCCTCTCACCCTACCTGCTACCGCTTCTGAGTGCACTCGCCGACAGAGGCCATGTTAGAGTATACAAAACCAAAGATATGAAAGAGTATACAAAACCAAGATAAAAAAACTGCCACAAATTGCCTACTAAAAGGTTTTCATGCAGCAGGTAATTCAGCAATGTACGTACAACACACTGTTGAATTATGGCGAGTCTCATGAGTCACTGCTCACTATTAGTGTGACCCGGCGAGCGAGTTAATATATCTTCCGTAGCCGTTTTACATTTGATAAGTTTCCGCTAGCTAAGTAATTTATTCCAAATGTCCAATTCTTTGGGAAACAGAAAGCATGGAGTGTTAGCATTATATTACATAATTACATGAGTGTATAGCGAACTGTAAAGTGGCGACGGCCTTACATTTGCTGCGTTTCTATCCCCTAAGTAATTTCATAAATCCAGGCAATGGACTAGGGTGAATATGAAGAGATATTTAGGTTGAAAACTTTTGGAACTGCTTTTAAAAGAAGGCGCTAACATAAATTGACTTTTGGATGAAACTGGAAGTGAAATAAACTCTTTCCCGTCCTCTGTCAGACCAGGCTTGGATAATTGTAACGAAAATTACTATCTTTCAGTCATGTTGGAGATTAGGATGATTTTGAGGTGCCGGTTCATAAGTTAGAAGTTGTATCAGTGTATGAAACTTATTGACTCCACCCTATCAATATTTCGATTACATTCACCGGTTTTCTTGATCGCAGTATTTCGAGGCTAACACTGAATAGCTCAGTCATGACGAATTGGAAGTACATACATCGGATCCTTGAAGATGATGCTTTCATCTCTGCCACCACAACTGCTGATACTAGTTCAGAGTATGCAAATGACTGCAAATGTGATGAGGAAGAAACAATCAAAACACAATGGGTTTCTCTCCAAGTTGCGGTTCAATCAGCAGAAACGTTTTTTCACTTCTTGGAACAGGAAGATGACGCTTCTATGTCAGACATTTTGTGAGTTAGGAAAATTAAGATGGGCATCAGAAAGTAAATATACTACGCAAAAGAAAGTGATAGCTTTTCTAACGTCTTGCAATTAACTACTCGAGATAAGAATTATTTGTATCTACCTTTCTTAAAGTATTAGCAATGCCCTGAGAGAAATCTTTGCTGTGTACATAGAGCGTTGTTGTACAGCAGCGGTTGAATTAATTTTCAGACCACTACTTACAATTTTTTTAGCCTTTCTTTATTTCCTTCGGAAGATTTGCAAATATATTCGCCAACTTCTTTTATATTTCTTCCTCAACAGTCCAAGTCAACAACAACAACTTTTTTCTTCTTCCCCATGGTAACTTGTATTGAGGGTTTTCTTTTTCATTACCACATAGACCATATGACCATACGTCAACTATCCCCCCCAAAACCCTCAATACCTAATGGTTAGTCCTAGGTCTCAAGTTATACCTAGGTTCTACAGTCTCTCTAACCGCAGGTGTCACTTGTCGAACCTCTTCAGGAACTTCGTCTTCCTCCCGTAGTGGTTGAGGTAGCAACTTCAATTCCGATTGGTGAATCTTGGTGGGAGGGTCTGTCCTCAGCAAGTAGATTCCATTTCCCAGCTTCTTGTCGACCTCAAAGGGTCCGATCCATTTAGGAGCAAGACCAGCATGGTATCCCTGAAGCTTGTTGCTGAGTTGGTGGTTCCTCCGTAGTACTAGCTGTCCAGGTTGCAAATCTTCTTCAGAAACCTGGTCTACCGCTTCAGCTTCCTTTTTAGAGCGCTTGGTCGCTTCTTTGTGCATCCGGTGAACCTGTTTCTGGTGATTCTCGACCCAGGCCACATAGGGGATATCCTCCTCTTCTTCAACAGCCTCGATTCCCCAGTCGCCAGTGCATCGTATCGGTCTTCCCAGGAATAGTTCTGCCGAAGTGTAGCCAGTGATGGGGTTGACTCGCTGTCTAATAGCAAAAAGAGACTCATGTAGGTGCTGGTCCCATCTGTTATGCTTCTCGTTCAAGAGGTGTATCCGCAACATCTTCTTCAGTTCCTGGTTCCTTCTCTCTGTGGGGTTTGCCTGAGGATGATAAACAGGCGTAGACCAGTGTTCAATTCCCCATGCCTCTAATGCTTGAACCCACCGCTTTGAAGTGAACTGAGACCCGTTGTCAGTGAGAAGACATCTGGGATAACCATACCGACTGAATACCTCAGTCTTCAGAAGTTGGAGTACTCGTCCTGAAGTTGCCTCGGGAATAGCGAAGGCTTCCACCCACCTGGTGAACAAGTCTGTGACAACCAGGATACCAGTCTTCCCACGTGCCGTCCGAGGATAAGGTCCCATCAGGTCTAGAGGCAAAACTTCTCAGGGTCGATGTTGTCGTCTTCCTCTTGAGCTGGTACTGGCCTTCTGGTTGCTCGCCTTGGTGCATGCACATACTGGACACCATTGTACATACCTTTTGATGTCTTGGTGCATATGCACCCAGAAGAACCGCCGACGAATCGATAAGTATGTTTCCTCCTGGCCGGGATGACCAGCTTCAGGCCCATCGTGGAACTTCTCTAATATGGCCCTAGCTACAGATCTTGGCACCATAGGCACCGGTGACAGATCCGAGTGGTGGGAGAGACATAAAAGAACATCGTTCTCGAGACGGAGATTCTTGTAACACATCTTAAAAGCAGCAGGAACACCTCTGCTATCGGTGTTACGTTTGCCAATCCAAGATTTCATCTTTTAACAGGCCCCAACATTATTCTGCCATCTCCTAATAATGTCCATATCGAAAGGTTTCCTTCCACCAGTAACAGCCGTAAGAACAGGTAAGTCTTCTTTCCTTTTTCGTAAATCCGGAACTTCCCTCTCTACTAGTTCTCTGTCTGAATTTGGTTCAGCCACAGGATTTCTTGACAGGCTATCAGCTGCTTGATTACTTGATCCAGGGACGTGACAAATGTCAAAGTCATAGTCCGCTAGTATCAATGACCAACGCATCAATTTCGATTTTGTTCCAGCCACTTCATTTAGCCATTTAAGGGATGAGTTGTCAGTGTAGAGTTGGAATTTCCTCCCTTCAAGGTAGCCTCGAAATTTCCCAACAGCCCAGACTACTGCTAAAGCCTCCTTCTCAGCTGTACAGTAATTTCTCTCTGTTGGTGACATCTTCCGGCTACTGTACTCTATAATCCTCCTATCGCCTTGGTCAGTCTCTTGGAATAGTACAGCTCCAAGTCCAAGATCGCTAGCATCGGTCTGTAGATTTAATTTCCTACGAGGGTCCGGGTGTGCCAACCTTGGAGCATTACGAATACTTTCCTTGATCAGTTCAAAGGCTCTTTGTTTGCGTTCAGTCCATTTGAAGGGAGCTGTCTAATTGAGTAAATCAGTCAGTGGGGCAGCTTTCACTTCAAAATGAGGTACAAAACTACTGTACCAACCACAAAGTCCCAAAAACTGATTGACTTGCTTCTTAGTTTTTGGTCGATTGTATTCCTCAATAGCCTTATTCTTTTCTGGTTGTCTTTCTAGACCTTCAGGAGTTAAGACATATCCGAGGTATTCAACCTTTGGGGTAACAAAGTGGCATTTCTTCAAATGGCAAGTTAGTCCATGAATCTTCAGTCTTTCCAGTATTTTGGATAGATGCATCAGATGTTCTTCAAATCCGTTTTTACTATAGACTAGAATATCATCTAGGTAAACTCGACAAAAATCACCTATATATCCAGGGAGTACTTCATCCATTAACCTCATAAAAGTGGCTGGGGCATTTTTCAGGCCGAATGGCATGACCCGGAATTGGTAGAGACCACGAGGAGTAGCAAAGGCGGTCATTTCTCTCGAGCCTTCTTCCATCTCCACTTGCCAAAAACCTGAATTTAAGTCGAGGGTACTGAAGATCTTAGCACCACTAACTTTCTTCAACAAGTCCTTCAAATCAGGCATGGGATAGGCATCACTCACTGTTTGAAAATTGAGCTTTCTAAAGTCAACGCAAAGCCGGTACTCCCCATTTTTCTTCTTTGGCAGCACAACCGGCGAAACCCAATTTGAAGTTGATGGCTCAATTAACCCTTCGCTCTCCATTTCCTGTATTTTCTTGCATACAAATGCTCTCTTATCAGGATTCATAGGATAAGGTCTCTGTTTAATGGGTTCATTACTTTTGCAAATAATTTTATGTTTAACGGTGGAAGTGTAACCAATGGTATCTGTAATGACTTCTGGAAACTGATTGAAAATATTCATCAATGCTTATTTCTGTTCGGGTGCTAATAGGCCAACATGCAAATCATCCAGATTGATTCCACAATTGTTTGTGCTTTTAGAAAAATTTCCGCTTCTCCAAGCTAGTCTAGCCCTGGTACTTTTGCCTACGAATATTTCATTTGTGTTATAATCTAAAACAGCTCCATATTTAGTTAAGAAGTCATGGCCAAGGATCACATCGCTGATTAAATTCTTAATAATTAATGCAGGGATGTCAATGTCTATGTCGTAAAACTTTGCTCTAAGGAATGTTTGGCCTTGTACCATATAAAGTACATCATTTGCAGCACCGATAACACTGTTATTAGAAGAACTTCTAATATTATCAAAATCGTTCATTATTCTGAGATAAATGTGTTACTAGCTTGGGAATCTAAAATGGCTTTATAAGTTTTATCATGACACAAATTGTTATGGCTGGGCGGGGACCATCCTGGTCAACCCCAATCTGTCCAATGATATTCTTATTATTCCAGTGTTTATTTGTTGTCTTGCTTGATACCTGGGGCTTAGTGATGTTGTACCCAGGGACATCCTCTCCCAGGACAGAATGACCCCTTTTTAGTTTTCCGGGCAACGATCTCGTACGTGGCCAGTTTTCCCACACCCAAAACATTTCCTCTGAAGGCCATCGTCTGATGGAGTCGTTATCTTCTTATACTCCTCCTCTACTTTTCTGATGACTTCCCTTAATTCGTCAAAAGTCTTCGGATTGGCCACTCTTACCAAGGGTCTCATTTTATCATTGAGTAACTAAATCATAGGGTAGAGCAGAACTACTGTCCTCTTCAGGATTCAATCTTTTAAAAAGTTGATATTTTTGGATCACAAACGCGCCAGCCCTCATGCCCGTAGGCTGCGTTTCGGTTAAGAACTTCCAATTTACAGCAGCCTTTATGCCATCCGAATTAAATCTAAGGCATAATTCCTTCCCAAAATCGTCCCAATCTAGGCCCAGGCCCCTTATATTATTCCACCATGTAGCTGCCTGCCCCTTCAATTGTTGTGATACCAAATGCACGTAAATATTTTCAGGCAGATTCATCCTTCTAAGTAAGGAAACAGAGTTTGTCAAAAATACTTTTGGGTCTTCTTCTAACCTACCGTGATACTCTGGTAGGCTTTCCCTAATTACTTTGGGGTCAACAGGCAACCCTATTGAAGTAGCTGATTGAATATTCGCATTGGATATCGTCATGTTTAACAATTTATTCTCTAATTGTGACAATCTTTTAGAGACATCTTGTTTTAGGCCATCCACTTGCGATGTTTTTTCATTAATGTCGGTGTAAAGGTCAAGTTCATTAATTTTTAACTTGGCTACTCTTTCATTGATATCAGCAATTCTTGCATCCAACCCTAAAAATCTAGCGTCGAATTTATTACTTAGTTCATCAACCTTGGATTTAATTTTTTCGGATTGTAATTCAGCTTGAACTTTAATGTCTTCTTTTAATTCGGTTCTCATTCCTTCGATTTGCAATATATTTTTTTCGAAATGGGCCTCAATTTGCTCAATTTGCAATATTGTAATCATAGCACTTACTTCTTGTCCTACCTCAACTTCGTTGATTTTGAAGTTCTCAGGATCTTCTCCGCATTCAATGAGATCCTGCCGGAGTCGCATTTCCAAATCTCCTTTGGTTCCTGTCGACGGAAGTCCTTGCTGTGTTAGCGCCGTCCTCAGCTGGGCGATCTTCATGTCCACGATCTTCATCGTTCTTCTTAATCCTACGAGCGCATACTCCTTGCGCAAGGTCCTGTCACGGTCGCCAATTTGTTGTACAGCAGCGGTTGAATTAATTTTCAGACCACTACTTACAATTTTTTTAGTCTTTCTTTATTTCCTTCAGAAGATTTACAAATATATTCGCCAACTTCTTTTATATTTCTTCCTCAACAGTCCAAGTCAACAACAACTACTTTTTTCTTCTTCCCTTTGGTAACTTGTATTGAGAGTTTTCTTTTTCATTACCACATAGACCATATGACCATGTCAGCGTACATTTTCCACACACTTTATTGCAACAGAGGCAACAGAGTCTGTAATTATATTTTAACCAGAATCAAAATAAGAATCAATTCGTAAGCACGCCTGCAAGTAAAGAGGAGATATGTAACATCTGTGGTAATCTGTGGCTTCGTGTGTCAGGTAATTGGGCTGGTCTGTGACCTTGATTCGTTCACTTTGAGAGCAGGCTGAGTGAGCAGTAAGGATAAGGGAACTCGGAACTCAAGAGAAGCGACCTCTTATTGCTGCCGAAGTGACATGTGCCGTGGTGAGTTGTAGCTTCTTTGTCTTATCCCACACTAATGGGTCGGCATTCTTTCTCTATTCTCCCTCCGCACAGTACCCTGTTTAGTGCTTCCTCTTTGTTCCACCCTTTCCCTTGAAGATCTTTCGCTACCTTGTCCTACGATCCATGAATCCAATGTGAAATTATCGACTGCATGTCGTTAGATTGACTGCATACTGCGGGTGCCTTCCATTTGAGGCCACCTCTCCGCTCAGGTACTTTCCATATTTCAAAATAGCTGATTGTTGTTTGCTGCCTACCGCAAATGGAACACGATTAGAGCCCCCCATGTTCCTTCTCTTCTCAAAACTTCTCTTTCATGAGCGAAGTTGATGATAGATTACAAATGAAGAATAATTCGTCTAATGGTGGAATAGACGAAAGCACTGTCCAACTCACGAATGAAATTATCTAAATTACATCGCAATATAATTCACGAAAATAATGTGTAGAGGCTCACTTTCACACAAGGTCGAAGTTCCCCAAGATATGCATCAATCAGAAAATGCTAAATAAATTGGTATTTCATCCCTATCTAAATTTGAAACATAAAGTCAAGCATACGGTACTTTTTCCGTTTGAATATGATTCATTAGCTGGAACTTTAATGTGTCTATGTATGGTTTTTCACCAGATTTTAGAGCAAAGCGGCAACTTTCAAAGAGTAAACAGGGTTCAAACTGGTTTTCGCACTAATTATTTAGGTACTGATTCCGGTTCTCACCTCAAGAACTGGTGGAACTGAGAACCGAAGAACCAAACCGACCCATCCCTAATTTTTAGCAGTAACTACTTTCAGTTAAGTAGTTTTGGGAAATCTAGTAGTTTTACAATCTGTTTAAAACTATGGAATTCTCGGTGGTAAACCATTAAAAACTATTAAATTTCAATAGTATTTTGGCCTTGGGATTGATTTATGCCCTTGGACTAATAGGTATTCTGTTGTTTCTCAGGCACAAATGATACAATCATTAACAATCACAACTGAGAATTTGTTTTCTAGCTACCTATTCATAATTCTGATCCCTTAATTTCAAATGTTGTGCTGAAGAAAGAAAAATGATGGATTAACTGTGAAGCAAGGTTAAGAAATTGTACATGTGGCAGGGAAAGGCTGAATAAGGAGTTCTATCATGATGACAAGGTTGATGGCTGGAAATATTTTTAACATGGAGACTTTCTAATTACTCGCCATTGGGACCTTTATTGGCCCAATTTATGCATGTGGTTAAAATAAGTCTGCTTTCCCTAACATTCACTTATTTTAAGCTAGGTTCTTTTGGAATAATTGCTGTACTTTTGTTTGTGCTTTTGTTTTCTTATAAGCTTGTATATTGTTCTTTCTTATTCTCTGGTGATTAGGAACTAAGTAACTTTAGTCAAACATGTTCTGTTGTGCTATATGTGTATTTTCCATTGTCACCTACTTGAATGGAATGAGGGGTAATTGTGGTTTCATGTGTTTGTTAATTAGTCAGAGGATTCTGACACATGTTCCAGTTTTCTAGCAAGGTTTGCCCATAGTCAATTCAATACTGCATTGGTGATCATATCTGATATTTAATGAACTTTGATGTAATTTGTTTACAAATCATTTTTAATGTGGAGAATGAAATATTTCGATAAGACCTTGTGGATACCACGTGAACATTTGATCATTCTGTAGTGTGTATGTGGACTAGTCCTAAGATATGGAATATGTTGGCAAGATAAACTAAAGCAGAAATTTTATTTTATGAGTCAAATTTACTAGAGTAGAAATTCGATGATAGGAAGTCGGCAGGAGTGAAAAATCAAAACCCTGTATTTTCTAACCTTGATCAACTGCAAAGAATGTATTTTTGTTTCCCATGACTATAGTGTCTTTGAAAATGATTTAGAACATTTTTTTTGTTATTTGGTAGTTAGTTGTGAAATCATTCTTGAAAACTGTCTTTATATCATAAACTTGATGTCAATAAGGATCATAAAATAACTCTCATCTTTTAGTTCCCCATGCAATTGATTTTAGAGATGGGTTATTGTTAGGGACCCTTGAATTTCGCAATTAGATTTTTTTGCAATTTTTTCGTGAAATTTGCTACTTTTTTCCTTTTTCACGATATTTCCATAATGTCACCAAGTTTTATCATTCTCATGATAACATTGAAATAATGCTGGCTTCATACATGGAGCAGCAATAAGTGTGGATTTTTTGTTATTTTAAAATTATTATTACTGTACACACCTTTTTTTTTTAATTAACTTAATGAAATAGAATATTTATATTATTTAATTTTATTAATTCCTTGTATTGCATTTTTTCTGACCTTTATCCTGGAATTGCAAGAGGCTTCCAAGATCAGAAAATAATTTAACATCACTTACAGTTGTTAATGAGGTAATTATTTAAAGGAAATCGCCCATTATGAGAAAGTACAATGCCCAGCCTATTAAGGGCTATCATTAATCATTTTTTATATAACTTTATTTACCGCTATCAGCATATTTTCTCGCCTATTCACTGCCCTTTTTCACCGCTTTATGCTATTTTATTTACCGTCAATCAGGACTTTTATTTACCACAATTTAGGTACCCTAGTGATTGTGGTGTTGGCCAAATTTCTATCCAGTTAAGAAAATGAAAATAAAGTAAAAATCGTTCGTCAAAACAGGAATCTGCGTAAAAAAATTGAATAATATTTTAATTTTCTTAATCTCTGGTCAATAGAATCAAGAACTGGTTTGGGTGTGTGAGATAGGTAGTTGTTTCTACAATCTATGAATTTATGCCCGTTGTCGGGCCAACTTCACTCCAGAACGCCCATTCCTAAAGCTCCAGATCGGACTATTTAAAACTGAAGAAGTATCTAGAAATGAACCTTTTCTATTTGGTGCAATTAATGATAAAAAGGAGGAGGAACTCAGCCAGTGTCTAAAAAACTCCGCAGATCATCATATGTAGAGAGGTAATATTAGTTATTCCAGTTAATTGCTTGATGGCAAATGGGGTGTAATTTGGCATATTTCACATATCATCATCAGTTTGGGATGTACTATGTTTTCAGTTCTCAATGGTAAGCTTTTTTCAGCTGGTGGAATAATGATGTAGAAGTCATGGAGAATGATACCAAAGAAAATATTTCCTCTGTTCATAATTTTAGAAGGTAAATTGTGTTGCACATGTCAACCCTTTAATTTATGACGGTGGCGATTCACCTGTTGCTCAGGAAATGCCTCAACTTTCATAGACGGCAATTCACCTATCAAATGCGATCAATTTTACATTGCTCATTGAAGTATGTGATTGAATCATAAACACACACCCAAGTCTCTTTCCACTTTAAATGATTTGTGCTTATAGTTCTGTTCCACAATAAATTCTTGGGTATGAATAAAATGATATTTTTTTAAATCTTTCCTTGCATAATCATTGCTTGGTCATTTTGCATTGAGACTGTCAGGCTAGGTATACATATATTGAAGACCATTTCATCCAACGGTCTCCTTATTTACTAACTTTGATAAGCTAAAGAAACTCATGTAATGACTTGGTACATATTTAAAATTGTAACTGCCAAATCACTCCATGATTTGGGGAACTTTTTGCTTATACTAAGAAGTGTGAAAGAGAAGTGTTGTCTCTAATGGGCAACGCAAATGTATCTCACATCCAATATTCTCCATTTCGTCTATTTGTTATTATTTTCCCTGTTCCGACACACTGCTGATTTTCTGATGAGGGCACAACTTTGTGCTGAAGCTAGGAGGTGAGACCAAACTATGAGCATTCTGCACGATCAGTCTTGCCGGCGTTTTGAGTTCGATAAGTAAATACCTTCCTGTCACACTTGCGGGCAGTGGCAAGTGACTTTTGATACAATGAGGAGTGTCCTTGGGCAGCCCTGTTGTGATATGCCAAAAACACATTATGCAGAATTTAGTGATTTGTCACCAGTCCAGTTTGACCCAAGGTTGTTTAATAGAGATTGTATATGATCTTCAATACATATTTATTTCAGTGACAGAAAAGTGGGGGAAATGCAAGCCTGTCCATTGCCTCATGGTTACAGTTTACCTTAATTGGATTGTAAAATGGATCAATGCCTTTGCAGTATAAACTGCATTGGATTCAGGGCACATTAGGAAATCATCTTAGATTTTTGTGTAGTAGATTGATCATTCTAGTCATAATCATTCTAACAAGATTATCCTAATTTTTCATAATTTTTCATTGACCAGCTACAGAAGTATATATCTAGTGTAAGGCTGTCTTCAGCTGCAGGGAGTGTTGACTAAGTGAGAAGAGGGAATCTCCAGCCTAAAGATGCGGAGTGACTTGTTTTCTTGCATTTCAATTTATAGTTTGATTTCAACTTTACAGACTTTTAGAATTGAAAGGAAGTTTATTTCTAATACTAACTCAGTTTCTCTTGATTCTTTCGCTTTTCTCATTGCTTCTCATAGGTTTGGTTACCTTGAGGAAATATACATCATCTATTTCCTTGGAAGTTCTTGTTTTGTGTGTAGGGCTATTGTGCACTACAAAAATATTGTAGTGGACGTTTATTGCCTTATGAGTGCATGCTGCATTGAGTTAATATGGCTCAGAAAAATTAGTTCACTTCTTAAAAAGATGCCATATTTCTTAATTTTCACTGTTTCTTTCTCAAATTAAGTTTTTAGTGTAGATTCAGGAAGGTTTTCTATCGAAATTAAGTATTTGTCGTATTAGTTGAACTGATGAAAATCAGGAAATCAATCTTGATTTAAATTTTCCTGTAAATAAAGAGAATTTATGGGTAAATAAAAAAAATATACACCTTATGGGCTTGATTGAAGTTGAGATTAAAGTTTTAGACTGTCTATGAACTAGATTCATGCATCATTTATGGCATGGCTGGAGGAAGAGTATAAAAGTAATATAACAGTGATATGTGCAAGTTATTTGTGCTGTTATGTTAATGTTATTGTTGTATGTATAACTACTTGAGTTTCTGAGATCCTTATGTTGATTTTCATATGCATATTGTTAGAAGTATTATTTAAGGTGAATATTGGGATGGTTGGGAATTGTCTTGATTTTGATTCTTTTCTCACAAAGCTCTAAAGATTCCCTGACTTAATTTCAGGGGAGTCAGCTATTCAAGGACAAATTACACGCTCAGCGCTTTGTGACATTATTACGCAAACCATTTCATCGAAAGTCGTCCCTGCCTCACTCCTGTCTGTCAACTCCAATGCTTGATAAGAGATCAGTCATGAGGAGGGGGACATGTGATGGTGGAAGAATGGTGCAAGATACGGGGGGTGGTGCTAGGGATTTAAGTGGCTTGGAGGACAGTGTATGTCCATTGCATGGGAAGACAAAGAAGATTATCCACTTGTTTGTGTCCTGGTTTCCAAATTAACAAGCTGTGCCGTGTAACAATCTTTCTCATCAAATAGAAAAAGTAACTCAAATTAATACCTGCTTGTTAGTTAGCTTAATTGATTTTAATTTTAGTTGCTTGGTTTCCATTAGCTTTCTTACTACATTAGGAATAACTTCTTGGTTGCTCTTGTAGAGATTTTAGAAATTATGGTGTTGAGTAGTGATATAAATATGTTATTTATCATTTTTTATCTAATACAAACATATTTATAAAGCAACTTCCATACTCATTGCTTCATTGGTGCTGGTTTATTTTCTGTGAATTGATAAAGGATTTAATCAATGGCTCCATATTTTACTTTAAAAATCAGTCATTATTAGTGGTTGAAGCTTATATTTCCCCAATTCATCTTATTGAATATCCTTGAAAATAAATGCTGATACATTCTTATGCATGTACCTACTTCCTATTTGGATTTAAATAATATCTACCAAAAACATACGAACTGTTAAGGTTAGGCCCATCGTGTTTTGGACTTACAGGAAAGTCTCTTTGTTGCTAAATTAATGGGAACCAAAATTTTTCCTATTCATAAAACATAACGTTTTCACATGGTGTTCTGTGGGGCCTAGAAAATGTACTGCATATTTTTCATCAATGAAACAATTACGTTAAAATTTATGATGTGGAACATATTGTCAGTGATTCATATTTCCTCTCTTAATGCAAATGTGCATGTTATTAATTTGCTGTGAATATCAAAGACATTGGTCATCCTATTTCGATTTATATCTAGATCCAATTTATGGAATTAGATGAATAACGCCATTTTGTCGCAGGCTGCGTAAGGTCTATCCTGCATTGCTATAGGACTATGACAACAGCATCATGGAGGAAAATTAAGAATATAATAACTATTATTTTCAAGTTCTTAGAACTGTTGTTGGTTAAAAGAGCTAAGTTGACCATTATCTATTGATGAGTGCCTCAGTTGTTCTCATATATGGACTTGTATCTTCAATGCAGTTGCTTTATGGGTTGCATAAGGTCTTTACTGAGGAGATTAATTAAGTAATTAAATCATTTTGTTATTCCGTGATATAACAGCATAAAAATGGTGCATGATTACCTATATTTATCCATAAATTTTCTCTTAAAGGCATGGAATATCTTGAATGATTCTGTGTTTTCATGATCTAAACTGTCTCCCCTCATGCTTTTGACGTTGCATACTTGGCAAGAAATGGGGAGTTTATATTCTGACATTCTTGTAGTATTGCTGACTCAGCCCATATCAATTTGTTTAATTTATGATAATTTATCTGATGAGTAAATAGCTACATTTTCATGCATATGGTTAAAGTACGGGCTGCGTTAAACACTTAATAGACCAAATGGAAAATGTGTGTCAAGTTTATAGTGATTCTCAGCCCATTGACCATTCAATGAATAAATTATTGCAGGTTCTACAATTTTGTAAAACTGGGGAAATTTGTAACACATACTTGCTTCACTATATTTTTTATCAATCTCTTGTATGAGCACACTGAAAAAGTGGTTTTAGCATGTTGATTATTTCAATATGTCAAATGTTTTTACTTGTTGTTGCCTTTGCTGGTGGACCAGATCACTTTTCTCATTTCAGTTCTATAAAAAATTAATGTTTTGCTATCAAAAGACCTTACTGTAACAGGTTTATTGAATTACTTTTGATTTGGCAACCTGGATGATTGTTCTTCTGTAATATGCAGCATGCTGTTCATCAAACTTTCCCTTTTATTTGTTACTTCAATTATTTTTGTTTTGCCCCTCTCCAGAATGTCTTCCTACCCTTTTTACTATACCCGTTTGTCTACCATGATCAGGGCTTAATTTTAGATGGAGTTCTCCTTGGTGCAGCTCAAGTACTATTTGCAGCATTGGGGCAGAGCTCTGGGACATTTTCTCAGCTTCTCCAATCAAGATCGGGTGCATTCTAGACTCTTAAAAATTAAGCCCTGATAATGCTTCACATCTTCAGATTTCAGCTGAAAATTTTTTTGACATCTGCTTATGTTTTAGTTATGCTTAATCAGGAAGGCTGTGTGGGTTTCTTTCTCTTTTGTAGTGATTAGCCACTTATCTTTATTTCATGTTGTTGATGTGTAAGTGATATTTTCAGTAGGACTGTTTTCATGGAAGAGATTTTTCTTTTTTTATTAATTTAATGGAACACTATGTGAACCATCCATGTTTACTTCCACAGTTTTTCTATTGGTGCAGTTACTTAATTGTAATAAAGTTTGATGAATTGTTTACAGTCGTATATCCAGAAATTTTCGTTTCCAGATATCGTACCAAGAAATTTTCATGAAGCACCTCTTTGCCATAGTGAGGGTTGAAAATCGAGAAAAAGCTGAGCTCAGATATTCACTTGTTTATGTGAATTATTTATTGTGTTAAATTTTTTTTCAATAATTAATTATTCATTTTTTCAAAGTAAATGGTTCCCTTTTTTGAAATTGCCTACTTATCAAACTTTATATTGCTATTTTTTTGCCAACCTGAATACTATGTATGTTGTAAAGCTGAATTTTTTGTTGTGTGTACATGTTTGCATAATTTTTAGGCAAGATTTTTTCTGTATATTCGATAAAAGTGCATAGTATAGGGAGTTCGAGTTGTAATTGCTAAAATAATATTTAAGAATCTATTTTGACATATTTTGTGGTGACTCGTCTATTTTTTGTCCACATTTTTTTGCCAAAGGAAGTTATAGATATATGATTTTTCATTCCCAGGCCAAATTTTTTCCACTCTTCTTAATGCAATATATATCATGCAACTCCAGTACAGAGATTCATTTCTCTTAGCTCAGCACCCTATGACTGGGGATCTTGGAGTGGAATTAGCATTGTATGCATTTTATTAACCCAAAAGTGGCACTCACTCTGGAGTCAGTACCACCTTAGTCTGTACCCTCTCAACATATGGAATGTTTTTTTTTTAGCTTTTAGAACATATTATTTAGACTTGAAGAATGCTATTATCATACAAAACATTTATATTAGAGCACCAATTTCTGAGAATGCTAAGCATGTAGCAAATTATGTGTCCTGTGTTACTGCAGATGGTTTAGACCATAAGAAACTAGTGTGTGCTTCACGAATGCTGATACATATATCTATCCTTATTCATAATTAAATGTAACAATAGTTTTGTGCATGATTTGTATTTTTTCAATTGCACTAGCTCCTAAATTAATCTTTTTTGATGACATTGCTTATTTTTTCAAGACTTCTATTGAGGACACCCAAAAGTCAAGCCTAGCTGATGAAGAGTGGTTCCATGGTTGTTTACCTCGAGAAGAAGTTGTTCGACTTCTCACTCAAGAAGGTGACTTCTTAGTAAGAGAAACTATTCGTAATGATGAGCGCCAAACTGTATTATCTGTTAATTGGTGCGGACCAAAGCACTTCATTGTACAGACTACACCTGAGGTAATGTATCTCTTTTATTATAAGTGAAAAGTTTCGCAAAATATTTTTCAAAAGAGAAGACAGGTTACTCTTAATGACTGGCACAGTACATTTCATGTAAAAGAAGTTTTAATTTATGTACTTCTTTTCATAGGGCCACTTCCGCTTTGAGGGTCCTACATTTCCAGATGTAAAGGAATTGATAAATTATCAGTTTCAAAGTGGACTTGCTGTAACTGCACGCTCTGGAGCTATTCTTCGACGGGCTATACCAAGAGAGCGATGGGAATTGAATAATGATGATGTGGTCCTAGATGTGAAGATTGGCAGGGTAAATTTATTTAAATTTTCTCCAAAATGTGTGCTAATTTTAGCTAATATGCTTGGATAGCTATGAGATACATTGTGTACAAATTAGGTCCAGACAAGGTTTTCATATGTTATTTGAAAAATTAACGTATGTAAATAGTTATTCATATCAGGGTCTTATGATTTTCTCTTGCTACTCTTTCTTTCATTCTTGTTGCAATTATGATATGTTATTTGGAAATAAGTACAAATTCATTCTCGTTGTAGCACTGATAATCCTTGCTTATTGATAACCGATTGAGGGGAGGGCCAGTCAGATTATTGATAGTGACTGATTATCCATGCATCTTCATATTCTTGGCAATTGTGGCCTTGTTTTCAGCACCATGCTTCCTCAAAATTTTTCATGCTTACTGTGATGACATACTCATATTGCTATAATGTAATTGTGCTTATCAGGCAATCATTTATTCAGTTTACTTTTCCGAAAAATTGAGGTAAGTCTAATTGATGTCTGTTGGTTACGTGCGATAATTACACTCCATCAATTTCTTTAACAATCAGTGGTAAATCTTATTTACAGAAGTGCAATGAGTTGTTTTTATATTCTGACATGTGATATTTGCCCAATGGTAAGAATATAAAGTCATGACTGCAATGTGTTACACTCTTCGTGAGGAATCTGACTCTGCTGATAGACAAAAGTTGCTTTACATTTTTTAACTTCTGAAGCTCAGATCAAGGTAGCCGACTCACTCTTGCACAACTCTAGCCCCAGTGTCTGATTCCTCCATCCCAAGCTTCTTGTATGCTGCTGGTGCCAGGTGCCAGGAAACAGGTGCCTTGGTCAGCTTGCAAGCTGACCAAGGCACCTGTTTCCTCTGTTGTGATTAGTGGTCACCCCTCGAAGTCCTGAATCTTTGTACTTGCTCAGTCCACTCTCAAAGTAAACAAGTCATGGTCACTGACCATCCCATTTTCTGAACACATGTGACATTACTTATCCCATTTTTTCTTGCAGTGGCACTCTTACAAATGTCGTCTATTCCTAAGAATTAGACTGTTTTAATCAATCATGTTACCAAAAGAAACTTAGCAAATGTAGCTTGGTAAAGGAATTAATGCATTCTCTTTTGCCTGGGTTGTGCAAACACTGAGTAGGAAACTTAATATAATGCAGCACCATCATTTGCATTATAGAAATGACTGCTGCAGGAAACCATTGTGAGTAGACAAAATGCAGCAATTTTGTAGGCTTGAATGCCAGCCGGTTGTGAGTGTGAACAAAAACGATAGTTGGTGGGGAGGGATCGATGGGAGTGGACTGCAAGGAAGAGTAAGATAGAGGGGATTGTTGCAGGATGATTGTCAGATAATCTGACAGATGGTAATTGGACGTCCGGGTAATTGGATTCCCTTGAATGGAAACAATGTGCAACTTTTACATAAGAGATCTATGCATGATTTGTTACCTCTGTCATTTGTTCCTAATGATGGTTGTAAGATTTGTCTGTTGTAGTCATTTGTACAACATTCGGAAACATGTAAACATTTGTACAACAGTTTTGTGAAAATTGCCACATTTTATTACTCTGAGCTTCAATTTTATGCTCAAAAGTTATAACTCTGATGCTATTATTTCTTTCTCCATGAAATGATGCATGTTTCCTATAACTTTAACATACTTCTGTTCCCTATAACATGTGTAATAACCAAATTTTACTGCTCAATGTTTTTTTCTTACTAATGGTTCTTCCTAATCAGTAGTAATTTTGGTAATCAATGTTAAAATTGAGATTACTATTATAATTTATTTTTTAAGGGAAACTTTGGTGATGTATACAAAGCTCATCTCAAGCCAGATAATATAGATGTAGCAGTGAAGACATGTAGATTGACCTTACCTGAAGAGCAGAGGAGGAAATTTCTTTTAGAAGGTCGAATATTGAAGCGGTATGATCACCCAAATATTGTAAAATTTATCGGGATATGTGTTCAGAAGCAGCCTATTATGATCGTAATGGAGCTTGTACCAGGTAATACTATAAATAAGCCATCATACTAATATATAAAAATCTAGTGGTGTCTGTCTGTCTGTCTGTTACTCAATCACTCATAAACCACAGAATCGATTGAAACAAAATTTGGCAGGGAAGATACTTGATATATCTGGTTCATGCATAGGCTATATAACAAGGGCCTTGGGGCCCTCAAAGGCCTTCAAGTGGGTCCTTTCATCGCCAAAAATTGGCCCTGGAAGATTATTCAGGCCTGTATTAGAAACACATAAAATATACCTTTACTGAATGTACAACAATCATGGGGTCATAAGTCACGCTGGGGCCCCAGAGGGCCCAAGGTTCCTAAATAATGCTTTCTTAAAAGCCTCATAAGTATTGAACGAGTGAACCGATTTTAGTGAAATTTTCACACATGGGATCAGTAAAGCTTTGTTAAGGCAATTGGGGCTATATGGAAGGCCCTTGGGCCCCAAGGGCAGGGTATTGGGCTGTCTGGTGTCTTATGTGTTTGGAAAACTCAAGTCTAAACATTTAGGTTCAAGTGCAGAGGTTTCTCTTTTTGCATATTTTAATTAGTTCTACTAAAGATAGGCGGCTATAGTTTTTGCCATTAGATGGAAAAAAGATTTCAGTTTCTTATTTTTTCATTCAATTTTCTTATATGAATAAAATTTCTGGAGAAATCACATTTTTCATGTCAAAATAATGAATTTTACTTCTGACAACAATAGGATATTTCCTTGGAATCCATGGAATTAGCATTAGCTTTAAAAGGGAAATGGGATCTTTACAATGGGGGCTGGGTTGTACATCTAGAGATATGTATTACAGTGGAAATATAGGCCGTATACTGAAATATTGTTGATTACGATATTTTCAGGGATATTTTTGCCTAAAATTGGCAAAATTCATTTCAAGTGGACTGATTTCAGTTGGACCCATGTAAAATGGGAGAATGCCACAATGTTATATCAATGCGGAAAGCCTCTGGAATACAAATGGCATGTAGTTTACTTTCCATATGTTACTGCAAAAAAATGTTGAAACTTGGTAAACATAATGTATTGCAGTTTTCATCTTCTGAATTAAAAAATAAAACTAAAATTATCGCTGAGTAAAACAGGAGAATGCCACGATGTTATATTAATGTGACTATCCTCTGGAATGCATATGGCCTGTAGTATAATTTCTATATGTTACTGCAAAAGAATATCGAAACTCGGTAAGCATAATATAATGTGGTTTTCATCTGCTGAATTAAATTGATTTGCCTAGAAAAAAATGCACCTCATGAGCCACTCGAACCTACAACGTATATGCCCTGTCTTTCTTTTATCCCCCGGTGAATTTCAACGAGTACCTTTGCTAGTATGAATCCGAAAATGTAATGTAAAGCACTATATTAATTGCATATTTACTATCATTTTAAGATGCCATGATCATTGGTTATTCATCATTGTGGAAAATTTTATACTCATTAAGGTTTTATCGTCAACTTTGTGTCCAATCATTTATATCTTTTGATTGAAAATAAAACTATTCTTATATTTTTATTTACAGGAGGCTCTCTGTTGACTTATTTACGGAACCATGCTGCTTTTCTCCCTCTGAAACAACTTCTCCACATGTGTCGTGATGTTGCAGCTGGTATGAGGTACCTTGAGTCGAAGAACTGTATTCATAGGGACTTGGCAGCTCGCAATTGTCTTGTTGGTAAGATCACCAATTGTTTTGTTTTGCATTTGTGTAAGCATAATTTTTTGTGACTAAAATAATGGTGTGGCTGAATAATATACCAAGAGCGAATTTCCACAGAGAAAAAATCATCCGCCTTGACCGGGATTGAAACCCGGATCTCTCGATTTCCGGCCGACGGATGATTTTTTCTCTGTGGAAATTTGCACATGTGTGCATTGCGGGCGACTCCGTAAAAGTGGAACTCCGTAGCTAGTCCCAGATAGCTTGAAAATTGTCAATATACCAAGAACCGCATTACCCCAATGTATTTTATTATACACAACCTTGATTTTGTTGCAGAGCCACTGTTGAGCTAGGCAGTTAGTTAAACAGTTTGTATATCCATGTGATGGGAGTGGAAGGGTGGAGAAAGGCCAAGGAAGGATTGGGGATGAAAAGAAAGTGGAGGAGGTGGGAGTGAGAGGGATGTAAATGTTCATTGACAATTCTACATGTTTTTCAATTGATGTGGCTCATTGACTCAAGTCCCTCTCATCTACCCAATCTGGGCCCCCTTTTTGCTAAGTGATAAATCTATAGGAGAAGCATTCCTATGTTCATTTCTAAGCGAATATTTCGTGAAATAGGATTACAAGATGTTGCAGGTGCAAAGGCATACCTTGTCGGAAATCAAAATATTAGTGGCATACCTTGTGTTGGTTTATTCAGGGAAAAAATTCCTTCCAGTATGGCTGATGTAGATGGCATTGCAGTTGCTGCATTCAAGAGAATATGCCCCTCTCAATAGGGCGGATCAGAAGAATCAATTTTTCGCGGGGAAACTTGGCCCACTGAAAAAAGTTGTCAAAGTGGCTCAGAATTCGGCCATAAAAATTTGGGACCTCTAGGTCAACCCTAGACCCACACGCCGTTACCACTTATGGGGAGGGTGGTTCAAAGTTAAAAAATGCATGAGTGATACAATGGTTTACAATGGAATTGGATTGATCGGGATCTCTAGGGACGAAAATTTCATCTGTTTGGACGTATCTACGACCGTTAAGCCACAAATCACCTATTTTGAGTACATGTCTGCACGTGCATAGGCAACCTCGACGTCGTGGCACGACGAGCAGCGTCTCCTGCCCCCTCGCTGTGAACAGAGTAAAATTCATCTTGCACATGTCTTCCGTCGTCGATGTGACTAATATTAGATAATTAAACTTTTCCAGGGAAGAACATTTGCAAAACAATTATTTGAAATGAAAGTAATTTACTGTCATTATTTAGGATGTAGAGACAAACTACCTGATTGTGCAGGATTTAGCCTATTTTTACAATTCTCTCTCAACGAGGATAAAGAATGTAAAAATAGTTATCAGAGCTCACCGCATGGAGGTACGTACACTATGAGCTCCCCTGCCCTCCCACCCACTTCTAATGAAAATTGAAGAACACATTACTTTAATTGGGTTACGATATTATCTGAAAAATATGCACGAGTTCATTTTGCAAAAAAATCGGTTGAACTGTAATCAAGCATTCGATTCATGAATTATTTTAATTGATCAGTATAGGTGATTATGAATTTATTTATTTTTAAAGTCAGGTAGAGAAGTTTAAAACTTTTTCACCCTATCACAGTTTGAACTGAGACTTGGTTTCAAAGATTGGCATTTTGGTTCTGCTGTCCAGTCTTTTCAATATTTCCAATTGACTTTCCTCGTCTTTTGCAGAAATCAATGAAGCATGGGTGACCTCTTTCAAATATCTTTCTCTTGCTTGAATGTGGCATGGAAAGTCGAGTTCAAAAGTTGAGCATTGCTTACATAATTCTTGAATACCTTCATCCGTGAGATTTGATAGGGGGTCTGTGACCTCGTCCCATTTGATCAGTCTTCTGTGTCGAAATCAATAATTGGTAAGTGAAAGTTCTGGGATTTTCAGTCATGTGCGTACTTCTTCATGCCTCTAATGCCCGGTTTCACCAACGACGATCAGCCCTTGATCGAGGATCATTCTTGAGTTGACCGGTAATTGCGTTTCACCAACATCAATCAGCGATGATCAGTGATCAAAATCATCGGTCAAGTTGATCATAGATTTTGGCCGATCAAATCCACAATCAACCAACATGGCGGAAATATTTTATTCACCTCAGGAAAAACAGAAGTCATACTTAATTATTTGAAATGGTGATAAAACCACAAGCTAGTCGAATCAAACCCGCACGATGTGTACGAAAATAATGAAGTTTTATATCTTATATTATCCTGCAATTGATTCCAATCCACTTCAGGATTGGAGACTGGTTACTTATACGGAGCAATAGAAATTTTACGTTACCAACACTGAACTAGCATTTAATATAATTCATGCATTGTGCAATGAGAATTTTTCAGGTAAATTGTACCATGTTCTCGCAAGATTCGTTTAAATTTAGCGGGTTCTCAACATGAGAATCACGAAAATCGCAACCTTCGCAAAGGAGTTGTGACCGCTGTTGTCGAGATAGTGGCTTTGTGTGGAGAGGTTTTTCACTTGTTGGTGGCTTTTATCACATTATTATAGTTGCATACGAGCGGAGAAGTAATCTTTGATACGATATTTAATTTTCTCTTGCAGTTATTGATATACACGCCAAGAATGATAAGTGAATCCCTAAAAGTTATTAGATGACAACCTCGATTGAATGTTTTGTAGTTACTGTTTTGCTACCTGTGCGTGTACCAAGACTTGTGAAACGTAGTTTCGAGATTTATAAATGGTTTACCGATTTAATTACTGTGTATTAGGCTCCGCTTTGGAGTGAATTGCTGTACCTAAATGATGAGTCTTCGTCCAAAGTAGCTTTTGCATACAGTTCATGCTGTTTTTTGCATCTTTAATTTATCTGCCATGTGGACAACTGTTTCAATTCCCACCTATACATATGTTTTTATATTTACGGGATGAAGTTTTTCTCCTTTTGAACGAGAGTCTGAAATGAAAATGTTGACTTATTTGTTGCAAGCGTAAAATGATTTTGCCTAATACTACCCAGTGATTGCTACCAATGTTTGTGTGTGTACATTTTATTAGCAAAACAGAATCCTGATTCATATTGCAAAACAGTGCTAGTGACTTAATTTCAAGTTTATTCACCTTCATTTTTAGCTCAGAAACCCTGTACAATAACATCTATAAAGGTCGAATATAAGGTAGAGACCTTGGATATTTTTAATGTTTATATTCAAAATGAACGGCTGAATGGTTATGTGAAGAGGAAGTGGAGAGGTTATCTTTGATACGATAATAAGGTTTCTATTGAAGATATTGATAAACACGCCAAGAATGATAAGTGAAGCTGAAAATGATTGTGATACAATATATATTGATTGACACTTTAGTATTTAGCTTTAGGAAGTGATTGATGCCTTGATGTAGTTCATCCTTCAAAACAACTAATTATAATACCCAAATATGTTTGATCAAATGCTCAGTATGACTGCAAAAGAAATGAGATATTGGTAGTAAACCAGGTCAAGTTTTAAATGAGAGCAATGAATGACAGTGTTTAGATATTCAAGCATTGAGTAGCTGCAGAAATGTTCATAATACCGAGTAGTAGGTAGAGTTTCTTTGAAAGCACTTATTTCCTTTTTATATTACAAAAATGCTACAATAGAATACAAAGAGTCATTAGCTAATATTATGTTAATGTAACATATAGTAATATATAATCATGTGTGCAGTTCATGTGCATAAGGTGTTATGCCATATTATTGAGCCACCAAGTGTCTGTCAATTCTGTTGGTGGTGTAACCACGATAAATATTCTTAATTATATAATACCCCTGGTTCAATGTATGTTGCTACTTGTTTGGCATTTATTGGCATATGACATTTGGTTGCATTATACTTATATCTATTCTATTGCAATTACTTAATGTTTTTTTCCTTGCACACTTTGTGGCTATTACATTAAGGTATCTTCCTTCTGTAGCAAGAAATGTGGAAGATGTATATCAATATATGGCCTGCTGTATTTGGTTATGAAAAAATATTTTCTCTGCATTCAGTTTAGTTTTGTAAGAATTTCATTTAATGTATACTTTAGTAAATGTCTATATAGTAAGTACCTTCTCATGTCATATGTGATGACATTATGTCCCTAGGTTTGAGAATAGTTGGCATTTTTTAAAACTTCATACAACCATTATCATTGCTGTGCCAGAGCTCTTTTGGAACAAACTTATTACCTAATAGTTTCCTCGTATTGGAAAGAAAAAGACCATGGTGTTTATTAATTTTCAAATAAATAACAGACTGCCTTGCTAGTTAGTAAGCGTAAGTTATTTAGAGGCTGCTTAACTGGTATTTTTAGCATAAGTATGCGTTGTGCAGGTACTAATGAAACTGTTTTTCGAAGGTTACTTGTTACCATAAGTTATTCTTCTTTTTGATTACACAGTAGTGTAAAACGGGAAAATGGAGTATAATTATTGAGACTGAAAAATCAATATTTTTAAACCAGAGCTGTTCAATATTTTAGTATGGAGATAACTGTGTTTTTTTTATGCACAAGGTTGATACTCATCTGAGCAGGTCTCTTTTTGGAGATCGTGCTCTCCCATATGTCAGTAGGCATTGCTAGGTTTTAGTAAGTCTCTGCAAGTAGGAAAAATGAAATCTTATCCCAATACTTATATCACTGGAATCATTATTTAGTTTTATACCTCAACATTTGAAGAGGATATTTGCATTTAACAAAATGCATTTTGTATATGGACATCAAAGCATTAGTATGCATTCTTCTTTAAGGCTGGTGTGTTTTCTTTTAAGTCAATGAAATCTCATGTTGTTACTGGGCTAGTGCTAAATCCAACAAAATAAGTAACTGGCCATTGGTATCTTTGCTAGCTATTGTAGTTTAATAAACTTAGTTAGGATATGGGCATAAAAATTTAATTTTCTACCTACTGCTGAAATAAAATACAGAAAATAATTCTAGTTTAATATGCAATATCTCAATAAATGTAACATATAAGAGTCCTGTGGTGACTTACTCCTATTAAATCAAATATTATAATGTGTCCAAATTTAATCATATCAATTGTTCTGCATCTCAATATCATGAAAATAACTATGTATATAGGTTGGTGGAATTTAGCCTAGTGCAATCTATAGGTAACCATCATGGCTGGTTTTTTATATGCAACACTGGTTGCAATCAGAATGATCTTTTCTATCATATCATGGACTTTTGCTGTTCTAACTTAGCTAGAAATATTAAGAAGGCCTCAGGTGAAGTCCTTGATGTGAGTTATGTATTGAGGTATTTTAACATAGGAGCTAAATGAAATGGCTCTGACTGATTAATAAAGTTATATGTGATTTGAACTTAAAATAAGTTTTATTGGTGAATGAAACTGACTCAACAAAGCCTCTGCAGGACAATCAAGAGAATTTCTAAGTCTATAGTAATTATGTCTAAGGATATAGAAAAATTTCTTCCTAGATGAATGGACCTTTACAATATGAAAGAAGATTATTTTAAAATAGCTGGATTTTCTGGGTTAGTTGGAGCTGTAGGCTATGCTGACACACTAATCATCTCTACAGAATGGTACAAGAGGCAGAATTGACTAATAATATGAAATACTGTTTTTCTAATGATTTTAGCCTGAGGCTGAACAATTTGGTGGTCAGATGACCAGACTCTACATGTGACAGTACATGATTAAATTCAACACTTTAAGCAAACACAGATTTGAAAACAGGGAGACGCGATTAATTTTTTTGGAAGTTATCGTTGCCCACTCCCTGGTTGAACCTTGCTACGGGAAGGGCAAGTCATTACAGCATTTCTCACATCTAAATTACTTATATAATGGAGTGCTGTATTGGGTTAGTTAAGAGGTGTTCGTGACCCTGCTAACCACCATGGGTCAAAATAGATAATGTTCTGGTTTCATCATACCTCTGGAATTTTAAATAGTATAGTAAAAATTTAAAGATGATGATTGTCAGGAGTTTTTTTGTGAATGCTTGAAACTTAAATGAAGTTAATTGGCTAATGGGAATGGAAGAGCCGTCTGGGCTTCAGAGGAGAATACCTTATTTAATGGTTCATTTACAACAGCTTATATGCATGACTGTAAAGAAAATTAATACAACACATTGTAAAAAAGCATAGGTCATTATTAAGAGCTATTTCCATTTTTTCATAAATGTAAATGGTCAGTGTTATACTTTCGGTACTCAATTATTTTAAAATAAAAAGAAAAGGTAAGTAATACTCAGCAGAAAATCTACCTTAGATTCATGGCCCTACAGTTATTAGGTAGAGATACATAGTTTTACATTTTCCATGTAAGATTGGACATGATCTACAAATATGACCATTTTTCAATGGTAGGTCTTGTTAAGTAAGGTTAGGATTGCTAAAAAAAAGTTGCATTACAAGGCACAAATTCCCTGAGTTTTGCCAGATCAACCTTTTCAATTTAATTTCAAGGTTTTTGTTATTGAATCCAATGCTGTACATCTCTTGTAAGTTTTTATTTAAAATTTCAATTTTTATTAATTACTGTTCATAAGTTATCGGGAGAACAACTTTTGAGAATATATATTTATGATTGACACTTTTCTTATCCAGTCGAAATCCTTAGTTCATAATAGTTTTTCAACTGCTTGTATGTTCTTGTTGAGATTTTTGGAAGGTACTAAATGACCCTACTAATTCATCGCAAACCTTCTGCTCTTCCTAATATGTTACATATCGAGTGCTTTTTTTATTTTCCAGCATATTCATATAATATACCCCTCTAAGTAGAGTGACAGATAATTTTCCAATGCCGAAATGAAACATTGCACGCAAAAGAAATTTTAAAAATATCGCGGTCCTAAGGAAATATAGTAAACAGAGGTCACGTGACGATGACCACCAATAGGCAAGCATCTTACTAATCTATGAGAACATTTACGTTACATGATTGCCGATCATATAATTGCCGATCTTGATCAACGATCAACTGTTGGTGAAACGGATGTGGGATTTGATCCCTGATCAGTGAGTTGACGCTGATCAACTGATCATTGATTAACGAGAGCTTGGTGAAACCGGGCATAAGACTTTTATCCATGCGTCTCTTTGCACTTCCTCTCGTTTATCAGCAATCATTGGGAGAAGTAAACTTTCTGGGTGCCAGAAAAACCCATTTCTCTGAATAATAAGATCAACAACATTTTTAAGCTCTTCTGGTAGATATCTCGACCAATTAATAAGTTTCCATAAATTTACAGCACCATCGTGTATACAATGCTTTTGTTGCACTGAAAACCAGATGGGCACATTTACTTTTTGAACAAATGTGACTAGACTTTGTAAATTAGCGCTCATATTTTCTGTAGAAATGTAGAGTCTCAGTAGTCGGTTGGCCATTGTGAGCCAGCGAGAATGATCCACTTTCCCTGGAGTTTTTTTTGGCTAAACTTTCCAAGCAAAATCCTGTAGACACAGCGCAGGAAATTTCCAAAAGATACTTCTGATCTGTGCTCAGCAAATTCAAGTCTATTACGTTGGACTCTAATGTTGTTGGAATTGCCTCAAACCCTATGATATCTAGAGTGTGGCAATCTTGAAGGGCAGAGCCAATAGGCCCTGCGAACGAGTATGGACCCTTAGTTTGCCCATCTAATTTTTCTACCAAATGCCACAACTGTAACTCATTCATGTGCAATTGTTAAGTGGACTACTGTAAGGGATGTCAGAGCTGTGCTTTCAGTAAACGGATAATGCCTCCTTTCTGACCGGTATTCACATTGGTACCGCCGCATCCAATCTCTTCTAAATTCAACAGATCCAAATTTTCTTTCGCAAAAAAATCGAGAGTCGCAGATTTGATATTTCTTGCAGATCCATCTGTTGGGGAGACGAACCCCTAAGGTGGGAGCCTGGCTATTCACCTAACATGACATGTTCCTCCCTGACCTTAGATTGGTAAGTCCTCTTCCCGATTTTCTCCAGCTTAATTGTACCATCCTTCCTGCCGTCAAAGTACAGCCCTTCATTAGCACTTTTTGATCCATCTCTCTCTGCTGTCATTGTATCTAATATCTTTTTCTGTCTCCGTAAGTGATTCCGGTCTACTACCTTTGATGTGTCTTCCAGGGTTATGAGTTTTTGCCCCGAAGATGGTCCAGGTTGATTTTCATCCCTAGTCATCTTAATCTTATGAGAAACGTTGAGTTCAGAGTCGGAAGATTCCTCATCTGTTGAATTTTCTTGGGATGCCAATGAAGAAAATCCTTGTTGTTTGCTTTTTTCCTCTTCAAGAAAGGGTGATTTTGTCTTGACACTCTCCGACGATGTTCTTCTGAGTGTCTTCTTCCTTCTTCAAGTTTCTTTGGCATCCACTCCACCAACCCCCATCTTTCATCTCGTCTTCTGATCTCTCAAAAATGCCACTTCATTTGGAGGAACTTCATCCTCCTTTTTGCACTTACTCTGGTTAATTCTTTTGCACTTGCACGCACAAATGTCACACAATTTCTTAGAATTATTTAAATATCTATTAATTTTTTGGCAATTCAACACCTTTCTTAGGTTTGCTCGCACTTTTTTCTAATGTCATAGTATTTTTCATGGTACCGTTAAATCAATTTAATCACAGCTCTTTCCAGGATGATTGGAATAGAGGTGCGTCTCCAAAGTTCGGACACTTTTTTTGCGACTCGAGTAGCAACTTGATGAACCGTAGGCTCTCTACGTGCGTTTTCAGATCTCAAAATATTGGGAACATTTAAAAAAAATCCTTTTTTTCGGCATTTTCCAAGTTCAAATTATCACGCAGTTAAAATATTAACAACACTTGGGGATTTGAGTTGAAGAGTGGCGCACTAATTACACAATTCTCTTCACCAATGACAAACACAACACCTTGACTGACAAGAAGAACACGTCTGCAAAAACACGACTTGACTGAATGGCCAATTGCTTAGTGGCAAACTGCAGGCACTTTATATACTCGTGAGCCACCAAATGTCACCTCGAGTCATGAGCGGGTTTGACCATACGAGGGGAAAAGCATTACATACTGTACATGTGGCAACAATGGTCTACAACGTAGCGAGTGGAATCTCAACATTCTTTCTTTGCGATCGTCCCCTTTATGGCGTACTCAATTTGTTTACTTTTGACAGTCAAACAATGACACATTTACACTTAAACATTTGAGCTGAGGACGAATTTGCTGTTGCTCACCATGCAGCGACGCTGCATCGAGGTTGCCTATGGACACGCAGCCACGCACTCAAAATAGCTGATTTGTGGCTTAACAGTCATAGATACGTTCAAACGGACGACATTTTCATATTATAGGGTCATATTTAGTCCCCATCCATGGGGAACCACTGTAAAATCATGCATTTTTTTACTTTTAGCCACCCTCCCCATAAATGGTAATGGCACGAGGGTCTAGGGTTAACCTAGGGGTCCCAAATATTTTGGCCGAATTCTGAGCCACTTTGACAGTTTTTTTCAGTGGGCCAAGTTTCCCTGCGAAAAATTGATTTTCCGATCCGCCCTACCTCTCAATCTCTCTTTTTGTCCTTGGTGGAACCCTGTAGATTGCCTATGGTGAACTTATGGTAAATATGTGCTGTCACTCTGTCTTTTAGAAGTGGTAGCTCTACTTTAACCACTTGACTGGCGAATGAATTTTTCAAAAAGCGCATTTCATTTGGGGAAAATATTTTTTTTGTGTCAATAAAATTTTTTAGCCACAGTTCTCTGAAGATATTCTCTGAAGCTGCCATCTGCTGGCCAGAGAGCATACTTGACAGATGAAGGAAGGTACATAAGAAACTCACAGCAAGATATCTCATCACACCCAAAAAGGAGAACACAAATTCGAATATGACGAGATATCTTGTCATCCCCACATGAAATGCCACATCTGCATGACAAGATATCTCGTCATCCCCATATGAAATGCCTCATCTGCATGATGAGATATCTCGTCATCCCCAGGCAAGTGGTTAAGCTGTGGCCACAAAATCAACCAATAATGAGAGATAGTTTTCAATAAAACTCATGCCTTGACAACTATCACATCTTTACTTCCCCCTACTGCTACCCATTGCTTCCAAATGAAATAAAAATGTAGAGGCTGCTCATAAAATGACAGTAAGCTAATCTCATTTGAAAAGGTGACTAGCAACAGTCACGAAACTTTGGGCATGTCTCACCGAGTCCTAGTAGGCCAGCCAAATTGTTTTTTTATACTATCACCATGAGGTGCAAAATTTTCAGTGAAGATTGAGAGCAATGCAGCAATGCATACCATAATTAATGAAATTTTTAATTTGAAATACCTTACAGGACATGAGAACATAGTCAAGATATCAGACTTTGGAATGTCAAGAGAAGAGGAGGAATATATTGTTTCTGATGGAATGAAACAAATACCAATCAAGTGGACAGCCCCTGAGGCACTACATTTTGGTTAGTCAAACTATTTTATTGCTATGAATAACCATCTTGGTACATAAGTCTATTTTTATCCTAAATATCTGGAAATAAGTGAATTTCGTGACAGAAATTAAGCCTCAAGTGACCTTAATGCTATTCCTAGAGGTATAACACCTTTATAGTGAAACACATTATGTATAATGAAATGAGCAAAGCAGTCCCACCCATCAGTGTGTGCTTTTAGAATTTGATTCATTGAAATTGCATACATATTAAGTATGAACTTCAGACTGCATTTGAAACGGTGGAATATGAGCATAAAATATTTTTAGGTTTTTTAAAATGGGTGTAGTTTCCGAATACTTTTTCCAGGGAATGGTTGTTTTTTGTGGTTTTGTACATATTTTGCTTCAATTTTCTGTTTTGTTCCTTGATTTTCATTAATTTTAGACTCCTAGTTTGTGAAGTTTAATTTTAATTCTGTTATATCATTTTATTAACAGTCTGTATTTCAATCATCTATATAAAAATGTATATAGTTACTTCCTTTGAGCCATGAATACATATTATGGATTGTAATCTCGTCGCTCAAAACTGTTGTCTAGAATTCTGTAAACAAACAATTTTTTGGAAAGTGGTGCTGCCTAGTGATGAATGACGGAAGTTCAAATGTAAATACAGTTGATAGTTTGTAAATAAACACGTCATAGTGTTTTTACCATGAATATACAAGGGTTTTACTTACAATTAATAATAATGCAGAGGATAGAAAATGTAGTACTACATGCAGGACATTAGAGCGGACCAAAGAAAGTGAAAGTCAAAATTTTCGAGTCGGGTAAGTCTTATTCGGTGCTACGGCACGAGACAAGAATTTTGATACCCGGGTCAACCCGATCAGACCACGGGAAAAGGTCCTGCATGGTGCTTGAATATTTAACCTAATTAATCATATCAGATGTCTTAATCATTCATTTATTTATATGACCAACAATATACACCATCAGTGTTAGAGCCTGATTCCTTTAAGGGCCGCGTTACTGATGAAATGAGAGAGGACACAAGTGCTTAGTATCCTTTATAGTGAATGGAAAAACTCTTGGTCCCTTGAATATCATAAAGAAACCATACTGCATCACAGTAAAAAAAATAAATCTGTCTCTGCTGATAATCGTTCTTATAAATGGGTGCTGTTGTAAAATCATATCAAGATGCTTTTCTTTTTCCTCATAATAATAACAGTAATCATCTACCTGCATTCATAAGTTAATTCAAAATTGAACCATAGATAGTACCATTTAAATCTTATGGCTTCAAATTTATGCGTGGCAATACCTTTGAAAGGGTACCTATTCTATTTTGTTGCTGATTCTTTAGATAGATAGATTTAGTTGCGGTGGAGGTCCCCCGAGGAGGATCTGAGGCACCTAGACCTGTTGGTCCTTTGTGCTGACCACCTTGTTTGTATCACCCAAAGAGACTGATGGCCTTGGTCAAGGCCAGAATGTCCTCAATGGGGATACCCCTAACTTCAGCTGGTTCCAGAAAGGGAGATCCCAGGTGCCTAATTCTAGTCCTCATCAGGGCCGGACAGTCACAGAGAATGTGAGATGTTGTCTTGTCCTCTTCTTCGCACCATCTGCATCTGGCAGAGGCCACCAGCTTCAGAAGATGGAGGTGTCTCATGACTTGATAGTGTCCAGTTAAGAGTCCCACTATCCTACGTAGTTGACCTCTGTTTAGCAAAACGAGTCTTCTAGCCAGTCCCGGTTTGGGTCCTTCAATCAGGAGCTTGGCTTGTCTAAGCCCCTGTGTGTTCTGCCAGATCTCAGAATGACGGGCAAGGCCCCACTTCTTGATCTCTGTTATCCCTGTTGAGGGTGCAATTGGGATGAAAGGCTCCATTTGGTGAGTGGTTTGAGCCTTCTTTAGCGAGTTGATCCGCTATTTCATTTCCGGTTATGCCCATGTGTCCTGGGACCCAAAAGAGTTCTACCTTTCCGAGACTATTCAGTAAATTGAGCGCATTGCGACATTCAAGAAGTAGTCTTGACTTGCACAATGGTGATACCAGGGCCTTTAGGGCAGCTTGGCTGTCGGAACATATGTGAATTGGTCTGCCTTTGAGACCTGTTTCCTTTACGGCATGGGCACAGGTCAGCAGAGCATAGACCTCTGCCTGAAAGATCGTTGCGTATGCTCCCAACGAGATGGCGAGCCTTTTGTGTGGGCGCTGGCAATAAATGCCTGCTCCTGCTTTTTCTTCCTTCCTGGAGCCGTCGGTAAACCATAGTTGGGCCCCATTGTGGAGGTCTTTGTCCCCTTCCTTTGTCCACCATTCCTTTTCCGGGAAGTGGATTTTGAAAAGTAAGGGTGTATTGATGAGTGAAGCTGTTGTTGTGTCTGAGCCCATCTCAAAGATAGGGCTTGACTCCCTGAGCTCCAGCCATATTTTCCTGTGTCCGAATGGGTTTCCCCTGTCGTTCCACTGTCCCAGTCTCTTGAGACGATATGCTGCTACCCTGGCTTGGGTTTCTACTTCCACGTTCAGTGGAGCAAGACCCAGTATGGTTTCCAGAGCCAAAGATGGGGTAGCCTTCATTGCCCCCCCGTGATGCCCAAGCAGGCCATTCTTTGCAGGTGGTTGAGTTTTTTCTTAGCAGTACATTGCTGTGTTTTCTTCCACCAAACTATTGAGCAGTGTAGAAAGTTAGGTTTCACTACTGCAGAATAGATCCAGCCTTCGGTTGAAGGTTTTGCTTTGGGCTCTCCTGCATGACCATAGGGAGGCACATGCTTTCTTGGTTTTCTCCTCAAGTTGTGCCCCCCAGTTAAGTTTGCAGTCCAGGAGGACTTCTAGGTACTTTACTGTTGTTGAAGGTTGTAGGAGCCTTCCTTGTAGTGAAGGAAGTATGAGTCCTTCTCTTTTCCTCTTGTTGGTAAATAATATGAGTTTCATTTTTCCTGGGTTCACAGTCAGCCCTGTCTCATTGCACCAGTCCATCGTTTTATCCAGGGCTTTCTGCATAATTGTCGAAACGGTATTGAGGTATTTGCCAGTGATGAGAATCACTACGTCATCTGCGTACCCCTGGGTGTAGGCTCCAGCCTTATTCAATGTTGAAATAAGGCCATCGACCACCATATTCCATAGCAGTGGGGACAAAACTCCCCCCCCGAGGGCATCCACAAGTCACAGCCACCTCCATCGTACTCGCCCGTAGAGCGGCCTTGATGGTTCTTTCTTCAAGCATTAGCCTGATCCAGTTCATAATATGTGCGTGAACGCCATGTCTTCTGGCCGGAAGGCAGATGTGATCAAATGATTTGTTGTTAAAGGCTCCTTCCACGTCGAGGAAAGTGCCCAAACTGTACATCCCATGTTCCAGTACCCCTTCTACCCTGGTAACAAGGTTATGGAGTGCTGTCTCAACTGATTTGCCTTTTTGATAGGTATATTGGTTCAGGTGTAAGGGATTTTCTTTTAGTGGTACTTCCCTAATATGCCTGTCTACTATTTTCTCCAGTGCTTTCAGCATGAAGGATATAAGGCTGATGCTACGGAAGGAGTCAGCCTTGTTGTAGTCTGTCTTTCCTGGTTTGGGTATGAAGACGACTTTAGTGAACCTCCATATTTTGGGGACGTACCCATATGCCAGGCAGGATCAAAAGATTCTGACAATTGGTAACGGCACCAGATTCTGTCCCTTTTGCAGAAGTGCAGGGAAGATACCGTCTTCACCAGCAGATTTGTAAGGGCTAAAACTTGTTATTGCCCATCTTGGAGCATTGTACGTAATGATGCTGGAGGCCAGTCTCCATTCCATCCTGGCTGGATGGCTGGGAGGCCTCCTTAGGCACATCTCGACCTCCATAGAGCCTGGAAAGTGGGTCTCCAGCATGAGCTTAAGTGCTTCCTTGTCTGATGACGTAAATTCACCAGAGGGAAGCAGAAGAGACCCTACCCCTGCTTCTGGGTCCTTTGCAATGATAATATGAAATCTAGCAAGCTGTGGAACATCTTCCATGCTCTCGCATAAGTTCTTCCAAGGTTCTCTTTTGGAGCAATTGATTGTCGCTCTGTATTTATGTTGGGCTGCTCTATAGTTATCCAAGTCCCTGGTCAAAGTAGTTCTCTTCGCTTTGTTGAAGAGTTTTCTGGTCTCCTTCCAGAGATACTCTAGTTCCGTGCCCCACCAGGGTAGCTTGCAGCCACTGGCTTCATAGGATGTGATGATGCTTTCCTGGAGAAACTCCACGGCAGCAACTATCTCGTCCACTTTCCTAAATTTATAAGTGGGAGCTTCCGAAAGCATCCCCTCAAGTGTTTTCCTATACTTCCCCCAGTCTGTTGATCTGGGGTTCCTGTATGTTGTCAGCCTGTTGCTGGCTTCCAGAATGGTGAAATGTATGTGCTGGTGGTCAGAGAGAGAGGCTTCGTTTGACTTTCCACTCTACCACACTATTCACCATTGAGTTGGTGCACATAGTAATATCAATCACCTCTTCCCTTAATCTTTTAGAAAATGTGGGAACTGATCACAAACCTCCTTTTGTTCTCACCGTCCCCAACGCTCAGCACAGCTGCTGCTTGGTCCCTGGTGGTAAATTTAGGTAAATGTATAGGATTTAGCCCATTAATAAAGATACAAGCTCTTGGTCTATCGACCGAGGTACAACAAAATACTTTACCCTTGGTCGTGTTCAGGCCTCTGACTCTGCCCTAGAAAGCCCAGGGTTCTTGAATCAGTGCAATTTTGACCTTACCTTCCGAGAGCATCCTTTATAGGACCCAGAGGCGTTGCTTTGTTGTAGGTTGGCTTGGAGGCAATGGATGCCCGCCATGCTGAGCCTCCTCCTTCATGTCAACCCCTTCTACCTCTGGGGTCTTTTGGGGTTTCTCGGGTCCGTCCGTCTTTCCCAGGAAAGTTATCTCGGCTCTCTGCATGCCGACATTTCCCCGGCATTCTGGGCTAGATATGAAGGTGGTAGATGGCTCGTCAACACCAAGGATGAACCTCGTCCCGTGGTCTACCTCCTTCCTCTTGTATGGTCTCCAGAGAGTTGTCTGGAGCCCCGGGTTAGACTTCTTCAGTCTATCCAGGAGAGTCTTGATGTCGGGTTTGCTGAGCCCAGGAACCCACACCATCATCCTTCTCCTCTTGATGAGACTTTCAGCATCTACAGCCTTAAAGTTGGTCTCGCCAAAGGGTCCCATGCGTTTTGCTGCCTCTGTCAGCCAATTGGCAGTGTACTCATTTTCGCAAGCAAATTCCACTGCCCCGTTTATGAGCCTGTTGGCTTCAATAAGTGGGACCTCCTCGTCCGCTGGGACTGTGTCCCACAGCTTCTCAAGCCTTGCGACGGCCAGCTTGTGCCACTCCTCATTCATCATTACCTCGGGATAGGAGATGGGCACAATCGCCATCTTCTTGAGGTTTCTGGTGGCCTGCGCATGAGTCGTAGACCGTCATTGGTTTCTTGGCATCCTGTGCCAAGTTGGTAGGGGTATCCCCTGGGGCCCTCGCTCTTTTTTGAGGCGCACCTCATGAGTTCCCAGTAGAACCCGCTCCAGACCTAGGAGATCTGCCGTTAACGTTGCCATCACCAGTTTTTCCCTTAGTGGGAGGGACCGTAGGATCTCCCAAGGTTGTAGCCTTGTTGGCATGCAGTCTATCTCTCTCTCTTCTCCATCTTCTCCTGGCTGCTCTGCTTTCTTTTTGTTTGGTGGTAAGTTTTTCCATTTTATTGGAGATGCTCCCCAGTGTAATAATGGAGGCTTCCGAGTCCAACTTGGGGCACCCGGTTGCTGCCTTCAAAGTGGACTCAGAGGAGTCCGACAGTGTCTCCCCCTGCTCCACAGCTCCGGAGGGGTGACCCGAAAATTTGGGATCCCTCGAGGGGACTCCCTCGGTAGGGGTTGTGGGAAGAGAGGGGGAGGCGCTTCCATTAGGATCCCTGACTGGGATCGCCAACAGTGCATCCTCCATCCTCAGAGACATAGGACTTGCGTCCATAGGTGGAGTTTGCCTTATAGCAACCTCCGGAAAGTTTTTATTATATTTAGGTTCCATAAATAATCCCATGAGTAGCGAGGGAAATAAATGGTCCGCCCACACAGAGCCACGCATGCATGGGTAAGGCTGAATAAAACCGGAGGTTGCCCTGTATCCGGAGTTTCCCCGTTGGCAACTTCTTACCTTCTGCCCCGCTGACGTGGTCACCATTAGCACGGGAAGTTACTGTGGTGAAGGGAGCTAGTTATCGACCAGCCAGGTCTAGATCAGTCATGTTCAGCGAAAACCTGGGGCACCTTGTGGAGGATGTGGTTCTTCACCACCCATGACGGTCTTGTTGGGCAGTGAGCATATTCTGCTTTGCTACCCACCCTGCCATCACACATCCCTCGACCCCTGCTGATTCTTTATATAGCAGATGGTTGGTTAGGTCAGTTTGTGATTGAAGAGACTTGTGTTAGGTTTCACTGTTGTTTATTGTTTAGATGTCGATACAGACTGGCTTGTAGGGCCAAGGGCTTCAGTATTTACACTGAGAGTGACCAGTCCAGAATATGCTATACAGTTTCAGGAAAATGCCAGAACAATTTTCTAGGACAGTGTAAAAAGTTCGAGAAAAAAGCATTAACAAATAGTATATAAAATAGTAAATAAATGCCTGTCAAGCAGACAACCCTGGTTTGATTCCTGGTCTCTCCGGGACCAGGAATCAAACCCGGGCAGCCCGCTTGACAGGTAAGAGTGCTAGCCCTGAGCCACCGCACCAGTCGGCCAGGCAGGAAACGAGAGCACTACTTGTTTCGCTGGCATGTGGGTGTTGTGGAAGCACTCTGGTAGACAGGGTTGCCACATTTATTTGTATGAGAAATGTGCTCATCATATAGGTATTTGCTCGTGGTACATGTATTGACTTTCTGTGGTTAATCTGCTTGAGTAAATAACTGCTATATGATAATTAATAACTATAATTGTTTATCTTTATCTCATTTGAAACATGAATCAATGAAAGACTTCATCATTCATAACCAGTAATAGTAATTTATTTTTATATTGATATTTGTTGTGAAATGGCCTTTTGAAATTAATTGCATGCAGGTTCCTTTCTGAATAAAATCATGAACTGATGCCAAAATAACTCCTGCAAGTTATTTTGGCATCAGCTCATGTTCTATGTTATAAATCAAATAAATAATTCACATTTTTGCGTATAGCTTGGGTATGAATTTTGTCTTTTGTTTCTTTTTATTCAAATTTAAGACTGTTTAAACTATGTTTCAGGGAAGTACACCTCCCTCTGTGACGTTTGGAGCTACGGAGTCCTAGCCTGGGAAATTTTTGCCTGTGGGGGCATACCATATAGTGGTTTAAATAACACAAAAGCCAGGGAGAAAATAGATGCAGGTTGTTATGCTTTTCCTCGTAGCATTATTGTATGTAGTTTTTTGTCTAATGCTTTAGGTGTGTTTTCCATTGTGAGGCTACTTAAATATATGTTTGATGGTATCATAGTTTTGGAGTGAGATTAAAAGTTATGGCACACACTGAGTGTAATGATGTGGATTTTTTTATGTACATGTCATGCAGCACCTGATGATGATGATTTAGTATTCAAAATCCGGATCGTGCATGTTGCTTTTGACCACAGGGGATTGTAAAAGTTATTATAATAAATCCATCTACTTTTTCAAGTCAACAAAACTTGATTGAAGAATTTCTATTTCTGACTAAAATCTGTTGAGAAAGTTGTACCAGAAAAACTAATTCCAAATTCTGCTGGATTAATTGCTAATAGTCTCAAAAAACTAACAAAAGAGATGAAATTTGTTTATTGAATCCAAAATTGGTATAAAATTTGTATCATTGAAAAACATTTAGTGCTATGATGAATTCACATTAATCGATGAATTTGCTTCATCACATTTGTGAGATTTCCATGTCCCTGGTCATTGCTTATTGATAACATAAAGTCTATTTAGGTTACAGAATGCCAGCACCTGAAGGTACTCCTCCAGAATTGTACCAGTTGATGCTCCGGTGCTGGGAATATGAGCCTGAGAAGAGGCCACACTTTGATGAGATATATACAATAGTGGAAAAACTGTGTTCAGCATTGTAAAAAGAAGGAAGAAAATGGAAATTATAAGTGATACATCCTGTTACTATTGTTTCATATTTGTTAGTGGTTGCTTTTTGCTAGTATTGTTGCCTAAATTTGCCAAATGGCAGTGATTAAGCTGCCAAATAATGTTGCCAAGAGTTTATTTAACGATGAAGATGCAGAATGTGTAAATAAGTATTAAGTCAAGTGTTATATGAAATGTTTATCTTGTTTTGCCATTATTAAGAATTTGCATCACTATATGTATACTATGACTTAGATAATTTTTCTTTTGCTGTTAATTATGATTTATGAAACTGTTGGGTGTCATAATATTTTATTTATGTAATCATTACTTATAATGATTTTTCCATTAATGTGAGTCTTTTCTTTTTCAATCAAAAAGTCTCAGATATTAAATGTGGTGCATAATTATGTGAAAAATATTTATAAGTTCATCATATTGAGTGCCTCTAAAATCCTCAGGTTTTCTCATAATGTTGACTTTTACTTAGTGTATAATTGTTTATCTTTATTTCATTTGAAACATGCATCAATGAAAGACAGTTCATCATTCATAACCAGTAATAGTAATTTATTTTAATAATGATATTTGTTGTGAAATGGCCTTTTGAAAATAATTTTAAGCAGGTTCCTTTTTGAATAAAATCATGAAAATATGTTTTTTGTTATCATCAAATGATCCTATTGCTAAGTCTTAAGTTTCTCTTCTAGATTTCTTTCATAAATCTTTATGTATATATGTTGAAGTCAGCAGTTATGATAGCAAAAGAATACTTTAGCAATACATGTATTCAATTCCTAATGAACCTCGGAGACTTATCCAAGCTATGAGTCCTTGTTAAGTCTCCCAAGTTGAATTTCTACGGTAGTTGTGATTTATCTTTAAGAAATCCACTGTCACATCTTGATTTGCATTACATTTGAATGTCTGACGTATCATCTTATGTACCCTGAAAATGTCTGGCATATCACTTAGTATCTACAAATTTAAAAAGTAAAAAAAAAACAAATAAAATGTCTCACGGACACCACTCATCCTCATGTATGAGTCTGTTTTTGGGAAGTGTCTGTAAATCGGAGGCGAGACCATGTCTACAATTCATAACACTCAACCTCGTTTTGTGCATTTAGGTGATCTGACAATATCCGAAAGGAATTAATGGCTAGGGAAAGGTTTTTCATTGAATTATAAATAAAACAGAATTATCTACTAAAGTTAGTGACAAATTTTAATCTTAGACATAATGCAAATTTTGACATTTAAAATAATCATTGACTTTTATTTCCTTATTTTTTTACTCACTAATCGTCACTCAAAATTCAACTGTAAATCAAGCAAACCTCTTGTGCAATATTATAACCTTTAAAGTGCCATGGCTTCCCAGCTGGTACAATGTAAGTCATGGAGGTAAGTTTGAATGAAGAAATAGGCAAGCAGCTTAAATGTAAGTCGCTTACTTATTTCTTACACACACATCGCATGACCTCCTGCGGGCAAAAAAGGTACTTAAGGATAATTAAGGAACGGACTGATAATACCCAATGCTCCATTCTTCGGAGGAAATGAAACGGAAGACGGAAACTGCGAGAATTGTGAGAACAACGAGAGCGACTACCCATGCCGGACCACGCCGCGTACTAAATCACTTTGGCCCTGTCCTTTTGGATCCTTGATCAGATAGTTGCGGTAACATCGAGGCCCTTCGCATTTGAATCCGAAGTTATATTTGGAATAAATTTCTAGGGGGGCAGGCAGATTGTATAGATTATTGTCGGCGCCCTTCACGTTGGCTTAGGTGGTAGTACAGCATTCTGCCGTGTGCTTCACTACTGTAGGTAAGTAGCTTACCCATTTATGAGGATATTTGACGGTATTTCTTACCCCAGTCTTACCTGTTTCTGAGCAATTTCTTCTGTAAGCGCCTTACCTCCTGGTAAGCTGCTTACCTGTTTCTTACGTATGTCATAAGAAAAGAGTAAGCAGCATACTCTGTGCCAGCTGGGTTTTCTGACGAACTGTGGATGAAGAAGCTCCCCAGTCATGCTTGAGCACAGCAGTGCTGTCAATCTTTTGATGCCTTCCCACCGTAGCAGCGTTCAAATTTCAGGGCCAAAGATTTTTAGACAAAGTCCTAAAAAACAATCCCTTTACATCTGCACTGAAAATACTCTAATACTGAGTGCATTATTTTCCAGCAATCCAGGAAGTCTCTGAACACAGGCAGTGACATCTTCTGGAAACACAGCAACTCACACTCATTGCTTTCAATACAATGTTTAGTCTTCAAAACTTTTCAAGCCTCCCGTTTGAGGCCTTTAAGTCTTCAATTTAAAGTTCTGTGACATTTCCTACTGCTTTTTGGTAAAGTAAATAGCTCAATACAGGTATATTGTTTGCTCTCAATTTCTTTAACCATTCTTAAAGAGGAAAATTGAGTTGGTTAGGGACCACTTTCTTCACACTTCTATTGTGGTTGACTTTCACCCAATGTCATTATCGAACCATTTTGCCTCAGTATGCCTTCTATTTCACTCTCTCACAATAAGTCCAGAGCCAATTTCCATTCATCACTTTCCTCTTTAGCCGCTTTCTCTATTACCTGCACCTTCTCCCAAAGCATAAGGTTCCATCCTTCGGCATAGTCAAATGCATTTTAGAGCACTAAGCAACCTCAGCATTAACTGCTTGAATGACACTACAAAATTGACATTGCATATTTACTCTGCAATGTTTTGCACTATTTGTCATCAGACTTGTTATAGAGAATCCTACCAACCTCAAGAATATGCCCAAAACTACCAGATCTTGCACAGCGACAACATTAGCCTGGATTTTGGGATCAACAATTCCAAGAAGGGTCACAGAATTCATTACAGGGTCCCAACCCTCCCCTTCACCTGCCACTGACCTCCATATTTTTTCTTCTATTTAGACTTCCTATTTTTAAAAGATAAGCCTTTCCTCAATGCTCTCATAAAATAATCTGGAAATACCCTCTACCCTCTTGAATTCCCCTTAAAAAAAGAGGTCCATCCGGGAAAAAAAGTTGCTCGTATCCTTAAAGTAGGAGTATCTATATGTGAGAGGGTCTGTCCCAGCTGAGTTTCCTACGTCTCAGTCCGGTATTAGAATTCTGGCTGAACATTGCAGATGTACATATGGTAGAGGTGTGCTTATGTCAGAGGTGCCTGTATTGAGGGGCTTCCCTGTACCTTTTTTCACTGATAAAAACCTAATTTTGACTCATGTAATGGTGACATATCTGGGTTCAGTATTTTTACTTATTGGCTGCATGAAATTATGCATAAATATCATATCTACATAAGCAATGGAAAATCTGTGCTCAGAAATTCATTAGATTTACTTGTTTTTAAGGTATGCATAAAACCAATGCAGATAACACTGGCAACTTCCATTTTGCAATATCTATCAATTCCAAAAGGTCCTTGGCATCATAAAATATTTCATAATAAGCCCAAAAAAACAGGGTTTGAGTATAAACAATGGGCATTGCTGGGGCCATAAGAATACTGATCAATACGTAGTTTAGTTTTTGCACCATGGAGTGAAAATTACTTCGGGTTAAATGATATTAATTTTCTCAAATATTCAAAAAGGTGAGATGAAAGAAAAACATAGACTTCTTGTCACCAAGTCTGGAATCACAAGAGTTTTCATGGCTCTTGTTACAACAACGACTAAGACAGTGAACTCAGCTAAGACTAGGCACAAGCATCATTAATCATGTTTACATCTTTATTTCAGAAACCTGAAAATTTAATATATCCTCTTATGGCAAATATATATATGCACATTTCCATATTTATTCCATCGTGGTTTCCTCGTCAATGTTCGGTCTTAATGAATCAAGCACTAAACAGGTTTTAGGAGTCCATTCAATGAAAAATTCCCAAGAACCTCGTCTTCCTTTCTCATCTAACACCCATCTGTATTATGGTATCTAACACAAAATCACACTCCCTTGTTATTACTCTATACAATATATCATCCTGTTACAGTAATTTTAACTATGGGAGAACATGTTCAATAATGATCAACACCATCTTCTATAAAACTTAATCCTTTATAGCAAACACTGGGCTTGCTTCTTTCATTCTTTCCATGCATACAATGTTCTTTGCTAAAATGGGGGCTCAAAAACCCAACAAATTGTTACAACTGGTACTTTCTTACATTCAGGCCAATACAGTATGTGCCTTAATTTGGGGTGAGTTAAAATGCATGGGGTGACTTTGAACACTTGAGACCACTGGCACTTTAACTGGGTCTTCTCTGTTGTGAGGTGATATTCAGGGCCTTTCCATGGAATATGTAATAGTGCATCTCTTCTTGAAAGTGACACATGATCAATTAGCATTAAAAGGCAAGAATGAGAGGAAAACCTAGTTTACAAGCTAAGGGGTAGGAAGCAGTCGAACTTACCCCATATTACAGTATATTTTGAAAAAATTTTTAAGGCAAATGAATTCTCTGGATCTTAATTTGCTCCAGATATAAAAGCAAAAGAAAGTAATTTTCACATTCATTCTCAAGAATACATTACTAAATGAAATACAATAATAAAACATTGCAAAAACATGTTTCCATGAAAACTTTATCAAAAAGCTTCAAAAAATACAATAAAAGTCTCAACATAATTTACAGATAAAGTTTGATTAGCTCATCACTGACAGCAGAAGGGGTTAGGATTCCAAGATCAGTGAAGAGAAGATTAATGTATGCTGGAGGAGTATAGTCCACAAGAGGATGCTCTTGACTCAAGTCTTTTCCCAATGTTCTTGCTGTGTACTGGGTTCAAAATCAGAAAAAAATTGTTACAATAATACAACAAATATTCTCATGATATTTCTTTACATTATGCAAAAAAAGAGCAGCATATGCCACATTAACGAGGCCCATTACAACACATACAGGTACAACTCAACATAGTACGATTAAGAGTTACATGGGTCCCACAGATACGCTGGTTTTTCTGCCTAATCAATGGATAAAATAGGTCAAGATGTGCTGACATTATGGAGTTCAGACATTAATACCTGAGCCGAATATAAATGGTAAACAATAAGATATCACAGGGAGTGAAGTAAAAATTCATTTCAAAACAATTATGTTCTTCAAAGTAAATTACATTTAGGAAATAACAAATGAATAAAAAGTAAGTAAGTACAGACTGGAACACATGTGAACAAGAATGGAAATGAATGCAGCTATGTACACAGATGAAATGGTCAGCAACTTGCCAGTATATATTAAGCAGAATCCACAATAGTTGATGCCCAATGTTTTCGGTAGAACTATTGAAATTATTTAAAATTTGTACTAAAAAGCATACACTTTACCACAGAATATTTGATAAAATTTGCATTATCCATGTCTGTAACACGCATTTATTGCAAACAACAAAATAACCATCACTGATGAGATTATCAAAGTTCTTTTATTTTCCATCAATCAACAATGTCCTGTTTCGAAAGCAATGTTCAGATCGAGATAGTAACAGCTCTACACTTAAATCAAGTTTGAATGAATGACCCTATAGCTGAAGCATGTAGTTTCTTACATAATCTGTGGTTTCAGGCCTGATAGAGTGGAAACGGAATAGAACTACACTGAAAAAATGAGCATGAAGATGCTGTAAAAAGCGAAGCCAGTCGTATAAAATATTATCACAGTGGAAGTTGCTCATTTTTTCATAGTGTAGTCATGTAGTTTCAAATGCTGCCAACCTTATATTGGTTGGTGCTGACATTTCAAGTAAGGAACTGGAAACATGAAAAGCGGGACTCAAAAGAAAAAGAACCAAAATTGGAATATGGCGAGATAATATGGCATTAAATAATCAGATAGGAGGTCATTTGCTTTGGAAACCAATTAGATAAATAGTGCAATAGTCATCATGGTGCAGTGATACTAATTTCATACGAAAAGATTAGCTGGGATTTCATTTGTTCGCTGCATTTTGTGGAAAGGACAGCACAAAGCTTGAGTGTTAATGCAAATGCCAACAATGTAGAGGGAATACATTGAGGGTTTTTATGCCGGTCCATATAGCTGTTGTGAAGATGGGGCACAGGTCTGCGACTGAGCTACAGCATGGTTTCTGGAGCAGTCAGAGGCAGGAGAGATAGAACTGAGAGCTTTCTATTTGTTAGTATGGACTGGAACATATTAGCACTAATGAACAGCAACAAATGGAGCGATGTGCACAGAAGAGGGCAATAGATGGTATTCTTTCTGTTCACAATGACCATGGCCCGTTACTTTGCCAGCAGTAATCATAATCCCTCAAAGCACTTATTTAAAAATTTGAGCTTTCTACCAAAAAGTAATTAAAAACTTTACTTTATCTGTGTATGATGCCTTAACTGAAAATGACCACAGAAAAATACTGTGGATGCGATTATTTTGATAAGAAGTTCTTTTATTGTCTAGCACTTGTTTAGTCTATTCCCCATAGTTTTTTCAAGGGCACTGCTTAGAATCTAGGGTCAGAAACAAAACTAAACAAATGCGCTGTCGTGTGATGAAATGAGTAGCACTTTAGAGCAAACAAAATGGAGTTTGAAATATTTTGTTCATTGGGTTGGAATTACATTCTGTCATCTTTCAAGTGGCTATTATTTTATTTAGGCATACAAGTATGCTCATTTTTAATAATTTAAAAAGTTGTTAAAACTATAAATGTACACTACTACGTTATTACATACTTATAACAGGTAAACTACTGTATCTTTGCAGTTTTTAGGGATACTGGTTCGACTTCCATCAACATCAATCAGAATTCGAATTATGTACGTCCTAATCGAACCAATTAACAAAATACAGTGAGATATACCTGTATTCAATAGCTTTTACAGAAAAGTATTCTTGTGGAGGAGAAAAATACTAATATCATTTAAATTACTACCACAAGGAAAAAGAAGTTCCCCGGTATCGTTGTAGCCTGATATTCCCAATAGTAAATTACTAAAAAGAAAATGGTGAGAATTACTCACTCAATGACACATAAATGATTAAAGTAATGCATGCCAATAAACTACACACCTTGAACTCATTTGGGAGGTCATGCTGATTCAATGGGTAGAGCCGACAAAATTTGAAGCTTTCTGTCAATACGAAGAAGGGCTTTTTCATTTCTTTAGCACAGAGAGCCATCGTGTATGTGCCAATCTATGGAATAAATGTCGATAATTAGAGATATGATAAATGTAAAATTAATGGAATCATGAACCTAAAATAAGAGAGCTAATAGAATTTGCAGAGACAATTCTTCAGCAAGCCTTGAGGTAGTTTGAGCAAAATATCATTTTACTTAGAAATCAATGAATTTGGTCGCATTTTAAGGAAAAATATATCACCCTTCTAATGACACCAAAAATGTAACCCCTTACCACATTACTTTAGGAGATATTTACCAAAAAATACCAGCCCTTTTACATGGGAAATGGCACGTGAATGCACTCCAGAGAGACATTATATTAAAAATGAGGCATTTCTAACACTTAGGTGTCGTAAAAAAAAACTAACAGCGAGTAGTTTGTATATTTTCTCAACTATATTTGAAAATTAATCATATTGTCATCACAGTAGGTTCTTGGGTATCGCAAAAAACCTTCCGTTTTGAAGGAGTTTCAAATGCACCGCGCGAAAAAAAGAGTCACATTAAAGACTTATTTAGATATTTTCATTCAATTACTTACAGTTTGTCATATAAAGCAATATCATTGCACCATGAATAATGCAATATTTAATTGATGTGCCCTACTGCTGGTGAAATTAAAACGTGTAATTCAAATATGGTCTCTATTATGACAAGGGAACTATCTCGCTCAGACTACCTTAAGCCTCTTAGTGTGGTGGGCCAATATATCGGCTTTGGCATCTCGGGCGAAAAGTGCAGCAGGCCGATATATCGGCTCATAGGCAAAAATTGTTTAACTTTAGCACACAAATATAATTAAAATTATTTTTTGTATGAAGTATAAGTCTTTTTTTATTATTACCCAATTCAATTTATACACCATAAGGAAAACCATGTATGGATATTTAAACAATAACTTTATAATATTTATTTTCCTAGAGTGATACATTTCATTAAGTTACCCTCCGCATTTTTCCCTAATACCGCAGGCAGGAGTCAGCACTAAGAGGGTTACACTAGCCGAGTACTATGCTGAAAAAAATTTACCTTGCACATATTGTCAGTAATAAAATCTATACATGCATGCTATGTGTACTTGTGGAATGGTGCTCATGATGTAATAAATACACACTATATATTATCCATGCAGAAGTGTCAATTGATTGCACCAGAAGCTGCACAATCCAGGCAAAAAATAATTATCATGAGACATAGAAAAAATGCACTTTGAAAATTGTGCATCAAATTTATTCACACTTCTGACCGGTTTCAAAAAATCTTCAGTTGAGTAAGGAAATTTTTGCAGTCTATACATAGAATTCAGGGAGTAAGCGGGAAGGGAAGATAGGGCAAGCAGGATGGGGAGAAAATGGGGAGGATGGGGTAGGGCATTCTCCATCAGTGAACTTCCCGAGTCACTTTTAGTGGCCTGGTGTAGGCAAGCTGCCAGTAGGTGGAGGGATGGCCATGGATAATGCCATCCCCAAAGTGAAGGCAGGATTAGGGTCTGCTGCTCCTAATGTATCCCTCAAGGTGGCGGCTGGAAAGGGACAGTGGATACAGTGGGGGGTGGAGATGTTGGAGCGAGGGGGAGGGGCGTTGGCTGGGAAAAGGCAGTTGCAGAAGGGGAGAGTGAGAAACGTACAACAGCCCATTAACAACGTTTCTTTGAGTTATGCGAAATTTCCAGGTTCTCTAGGACATCAAGTCGGCCATGCCCCATTATCATGCCTGAGTGAACCATTTTAGACAGTATTTTTTCAATCAATCTTCACTTGACACCTATATTATTAGGTATGGGAATAATAGGATGAGGGAGAAATAGGCATAATAAGCCATTGGTATTCCATGCACAGTAGATGTTGCTCCATTATAATACAACAATTATGTTATAATACAACAATTTTACAAGAAACTTTCCCATCATTGTGATGATTTACAGTTCTTGTAGGAGATACTGATCAGCAGCAAAAAGAGTTGCCTCCCAGTATTTGAGGATCAAGTAATATGCAGCTATTAGAGGCAGACATTAGAGATCATTGTCTTAAATAACTGGAATCACTTTCAAGACCATTCAATTCTACACATGTAACCTACTTCTGCGATCCAACTGATGAACTAATTAAAATCTGAAACTAAGTTACACATACTCTGAAAAGTGTGTACATATCTAGAATGTGGATATTTAAGGGGAAGGTAGAAAAATAAAGACAGTGAAGTATGCAGATGATCAAGCAGTACTGGTGGAATCAGAAGAGGAGCTACAGTATATGATGGAGAGTATTGCAAGAGTGGGGAAAGAATATGGAATGAAAATAAATATTGGAAAGACAAAACTGTTGAGAGTAAGTAAGAATGAAGCAATCATTAATATATCCGTGGAAGGAAAAATTGTTGAGCAAGTGAAATAATTTCAGTGCTTCGGAAGTTTAGTGACTAAGAATGGGAGCTGTACCCAGGAAGTAAGACAGAGGATAGCCATGGGTAAAAAGCATTTGAGAAGGTAAAAGAACTTCTGACAGCATTTAGCATTCCAATAGAACTGAGAAAGAGATTTGCTAAATGTTTTATATGGAGTGAGGTGACTTACGGCAGCAAAACATGGACAGTCAAAAAGAAAGATGAAAAGTCCATAGAATATTTCATAATGTGGTTGTCGAGAAAAATGCTTAAGGTGAAGTGAACAGATAGAATGAGAAATGAGGCAGTACAAATGACAATTGGAGAAGAAAGAAAACTGCTGAGGGAAATTAAAAAGAGGAAGACAGCTTGGATGGGACATATTATGCCAAAATTGTCTTCTTAGAAGAATTATTGAAGGAAACAGAAGGAAAGCAAGGAAGGGGAAGAAGAATGGGAATGCTCGATGACATAAAAAATGGCCAAAGTTACAGGCAAATGAAAGAAGATGCTCAGAACCGACTGCAATGGAGGGCATCCAATTGAAGTAGAGGAGATATAAATTCCTATGGACTTGAAAATTAATTAGAAAGGCTATTTGCAAAATAATGCATTTGGTTAAATTACATCTGAATTGTGGGAGTTGAGGACACCCCCCCCCCCACCTGAAAGCTAAATTCAGGTGTCACTCATATCTTCAGAAATTTTCACGGGCGCATGTTTTAATCATTGTGCCGATGATAAACATTTAAAAGTTGGTACTTGATTCTCACCGATGGTCTTACAGGCTAGAATTCATGCGGGCATTAAATTTCAGCACAAAACAAAATGGACCCCAAACTTCCCTGTCAGTTAATGGGACCAACTTTTTTGGGAACAATAGTTCATTTATAAGGATAAAAATAAAAATAGTCAATTGATAGGAAATATATCTAAAATATCCGATCTTACAAAAGCCACCATTGGGATGGAGGGCACAATTGGTTAAGAACATGAATAATAATCACCTTGTTTATGATTCCACCACTTTCAACAACACCTTCAGCACCAACAACCACAACATTCACCTTTTCCATCACATAACCCACAGCAGAGTCCAATATGAGAGTGCAGTTAATGTTGGCTTCTCTCAATTTTTCACACATTTCTTTCCTGTTGAAAATTAAAAAAATATATTTAACTAAAGCAATTACTGAATATAGATGAGATAAAAACTAAAAATAACATAAATGAGAAAATTCAATACATGGAAATACATCAAATTTGGCAGTGTCTCAGATCATCACCTCAGAATCATGTTTCACCCTCTCCAACACCTGGACCTAGGGGAGGGGCTTGGGGCTGTATGAGGGGCCCTGAGCTGGACGCAGAAAGGGCCCAATGATCTCTTTCATCTGGCCCTTCACTCATCATGTTAACTGAAAAAGTCAACTGCTATACAGGTCACTATAAAAATGTTTCTCAATGGTATTTAACAGTGACTAATATTGGAGATATTACTACATGTGTACATACAAGTGACAGGCACTAATCAATAATCATAATGAAGGATTTGGTGTTTTCCTGGTGAACAAGGCCAATGAAGTTTTCTCACATCTCCCACTGGGTGAGAAAGTTGTTGGCAAGTATTGCTGCCAACATTTGGACAGCTGTCTCAGCCATTGTCTTCAGGGCTGATGTCAAACTGTGGATCTTGCCAGGTTAATATTGGCATAATAAGGTTCAAGCAGCACAGAATTGGTCGGCGTTAGGATTCTTTTTTTCTTATCATATGTTTTTCATTTTGTGAGGGATCAGATGCCAAATGTTGCTTAAGTTGTATCTTGTGTCTCCGATGAAGTTTTTGTTTTCTTCCAGTCTGATTTCAATAGCCTTATTGGTCAGCCAATCCTGGTAACCATAACCCCGTCAACTAACTTTGCTTTGTCACAAACATTGGAGTGGTCCTGGTTGAGACTGTGGTCTGTGACATCCAATTACTCCAGATAGCCCAGTCTGATGCAATGCTTGCATTCCTCAATTCTTGTTTCTATTGTGTGCCTGATAAGGATTTTCCCCAAAACTGGAAGTATGACACTGCATATGTACTTCCAGTTCCAAGGAAAATTCTACAAGCAAAGTGAAGGCGTCGGCATGGGGTCTCCAATCTCACAGGCCATATCAAACTTCTTCAGGAAGGATTATGAAGAAAGGGCCCTGTCACCAGCCAAAAGGAAGCCAAAGCATTTTTTCAACTATGTTGAGGACACATTAATCGTCTGGCCCCATGGACCTGAGACTATCTCAGACTTCCTCCAGCATATGAACAGTCAACATCTCAGCATTAGATTCACCATGGTGATGGAAAAGGACAGCTGCTTACCTTTCCTCAATCTCATGATCCGAAGGATGGTAGACAGAACTCTTGGACTAGGGATTTATGGATAGCCAACAAATACAGATCTCTGTCTGAATAGATGTAACCACTACCACCCCTCCCTGTGGAGAGCAGTCCTGTACACTCTCTTTCACTGGGCAATATGTATTGCAGATGATGACAGCATGTCAGAAGAAGTCAAGCACCTGTGAGCAACCTTCCAAAAGAATGGATAAAGGAGAGAAGGCCCTAAAAAGGATAGACAATAGCCATGCCCAGAAAGATGATCATTAGACCCCAGAAAGAACCTCAGAGGTTACAGTCAAACCAATTGCCAAGGTTTGCCTACCATATACCACAACAATTGCCGGAAAAATCTCATTCATCCTCAGAAGACACAAAATTGAGCAAGGCACCAGGGAAACTGCAAAGCCAAATCGTTTAAGTTATTGACCAGCTTGGATTCAGGATCTCCAGCAGCTACCACATCCTATGCTAATTTGGATAAGTGTATGTCAGGGGAACCGGCAGCACAATAGAAACAAGCATTGAGGAACACAAGTGTTGCATGAGACTGGTCTATTCAGAGAAGTCAGCACTCACAGACCACAGTCTCATCCAGGATCACACCATTGCCTTGAATAAAGCCAAGTTATCAGTATTTTGAATGATTACAGGGATTAGCTGACCAAAGAGGTCATTGAAATAAGACTAGAAGAAAACAAATTCAACAGAGAGACAGGAGATTTTGAGCTACACTTGGAATTCAATGGAGTGAAAGCCTTGCACACGATCCTTCATAAAATGAAAATCGTTAGACAGGGAAAAAAAGGCAGCAAAAGCCCAATCAATCCAGTGACACCTGAATCTGAGTGATCGGTATATTAATCTGGCAAGATTCACCTTTTGCCATCAGCCTTGAAGATAATAGCAGAGACAGCCATCAAAACATAGGCAGCAACAGCCTTCCTGAGGAAATTTCAATAACCATGCACATAGATCATAGCCATAACCACACCCATGATCAATGTCATCAGCTAAATATATTTACCTTAACATTAAAGTGAAGAAAGGACCTTATCCAAGAATCTTCTAACACATTCTTACTGCAGGGGAAATTTTCTATGCATAATAATACTTGAGTTTTACCTACATTGATTGAAATGGAAGAATCATCTTGTATCCTTCTAAAATGCAAATTAAAAAGGTATGTGAAGTTCCTCCTCTATTAAATGAGGAGTTTATGAGGAGGAGTCTCATGCCCTTTTATCTATGATCTAACTCAGGAGTTATGCCTGCTGTATGATCATAGAAAAGGCAGTGAAGGGCAGCTACCTATATGGATAAAGGGATACTCAAGACTTTATCTTCCTCTGAACATTACTCATTCAAAATCAGCACTTTGGAAAAAATGATAATATACTAATTACAAATATGTTTATACTAAAATTCAATGCACATAAATGTGACCAAAGGAGAAATTTCAGGACTGATATACTTCATCATTATGTCCTACAGCTTTGTTGTTAAGGTTATGCTCTATTTTAGATCACTTGGTGAATTTTTTTATGATGAACTTGAAGAAATGTGTAATTGGAAAATCGATGTGAAACCTTAGTTTCATATGAAAAGTATGTGAAACACACACCATTAGTATGGAATGTTAGGAGGATACATACATGGCTAAGAAGTTCTCTCCCTATACATAGGCGTAGCAAGGAAATTTGGCTGGGGAGGGCATGGGACCACCCACCCTCCAGGGGGGGTACGGAGTTCAAGAGGGTTCGGGAAATTTTTTAAATTTAACCTTCTCAGAACTTAAATCAAGTCTAATTTCTGATGATATTTTTGTAGAATACTGAAAGGGATCGTTGTAGACTAGAAAATGATCACACCGAATTGGAAAATTAAATGGTTTTTATTTTCAACGAGGATTCACACATTTTCAAAGGGATTATAGTAAACTTTGGGATTGCTATCTGCTAATAAATAAAAGACTCACAACTTCAATATTAATTTAAAGTGAAAACAAAGAAAAGTAACAAAAAATTTGGTTAACAGGAATTTTGTTTTTTACAAAAAATTTTTATGATGGTAGTGCCGGGAACCCTTTCATTTACAACTGCTTTTTCGATGTGAAGAATGGATAGATTTGAAAATTTTGATTGGCCAGTTATAGACCAAACCCATGACTTGATTCTTTGCATGACTGAAAAACTTCTTTCACATCCGCCCGAGCTGATGGGCAGGCCGATTGCTACTCGGAGAAGTCTGTAAACATTCGGCATGATGTCTTCATTTATTTCTGTTCTGACATTTGTAAGGTTGACCTCAATTTCCTTGTTTTTTTAATACATTTCGCAATACTGTTGCCTTAGCATTTAAGGAATAGGTATCAATACTCAAAATTTCTTTGTAATTATTTATGAAATCTTCAGCTTCAGCCAAGTTCAACTGTAAAGGCATCGGCTGCCTATGCCAGGGGAACAGACTCAAACCTGAGCTGAAAATGCAAAATAATTTTATCCAAAACCTTGTTGTACACATTGATTTTCCAGTAGTCTCGAGGGTTGGGGTTGGTGTCAGATGGTAGGTCAGTCAGCTGGCTTTTTCCTACGGTAGTTTCAACATAGTAATCGCTCATTTTTGCGGGTGCCTGTTGCCCTATTTTCTTTGAGACAGACATAGGCTCTAGCAAAATAATGTTGTTGCTCGCAAATCCTACTATCTTGGCCCATAAACCATCAAAATTATTTCTGCTCTCAGCGAAAGTAGTTTGAATGCTGGCAAAAACTGAACTTGCTCTCCCGAGCGTTGCATCTGGGCCTTGCAAATACTTACTCAGCACGTAGGTCACCGATAAAACTGAATGGATTACGAAAAGATTAACAACAAATTCAGGTTTTGTGATAGATCTCAACAAACCGATGGCCTCCACCATACCCCCATCTTGTGCATCGTTGATTTCCTCCTAAAGGACTTCTTTGATTGCTTTGAAGTTATTTATTACAACGTTATAATTTGTGTTACGGCAGCTCCATCTTGTACTACTTAAGCTCCCCATTTCTTTCCTCTTACGTACCTCAAAACTACTGACAACTGTTCTTCTTTGTAACATTTGGCTTCATCAACCATCAATGAATAAAACCCACACTCCCGCACTTCCTTTACGATTTCTTGAAGAGTTAGACTGGCTGCAACTTCTATTATTTGTTCTGAACCGTTGGGCTGCAGTAGTTAAGGCACTGCACAAAATGTTTTGCAAAAAAGTCATCATACTTCGCAAAAAGCTTACACAATTTGACAAAGTTTCCCCCATTCTGAGATTCAGAGCTCTCACCATGCCCTCAGTGGCATGCCTTGACAACTGAGATACGAAATGTTGTCAGCTACTTCTGTCAAGTAACTTTTTTGACTTTTTCCTTCTGATTAACGACTCCCTCAGGTACAGTACTAGATGCATTAGCCATTTGGTACCCCAGATGCTTTTGATGACAATCCGAATAAGGTCCTGATTGTTCGTGTTTTTCGATCGCATCATTTAATTATTTGGAAAACCCCGTTTTAATGAACTTTTCGTTTTGGTCTCGAACAACCCCAGTAATGAAAAGACTACACAAAAACCAGTATGCTCAATCTTTTGCCACACTGTACTCCAACCACTGGTGTTTTTCATAGTAAGAGTTGGAAAATGATCAGTTTCTGTCACCAAATAGTGTTTTCGGGAAATTAATTTTTGATTGTTTCGGTCCAGTTCTAAAGTACCAAGATCTGATGGTTCAGATGCTCTTTCCTAGGTTACTGCCATTTTTTCATCTGTGGGTTTCGTTGAAGTTTCAAACGTTGACGGTGCAGAGGAGGGGGATGTGCAGTCGTCTCTGGGAGGATCATCACGTTCACGTTGATAATTTCTTGGAGAGGGAGAGAGTTTTCTTAAAAATTGATCAAATATCTGAAACTTTCTTCATATTTCACCAAAAGAAAAACAGAATAGAAGGGAAAAATCACAAGAATGTGCGAAACTTAATTAACTGCACAATGCTACACAATCATGCACAAAAACAAATGGTTAAACACTGAATGTGGTGTGGACAATCGTTACACTGGAAAATAAACTGGCTCTGAAATAAACACAACGCTTGTTGCACTGAAAAACACGTGGAAACTATGCGTAGTGAAGGGAGTTGTGCTGGGATGAGCGGGGTGTGTGCATGACATCTGGCTTCGTGAGAGCGAGAGATAAATTGCGACAGTAAACAGAACTGAAATGCTGCACCGGCGCAATGTATACTTGGCCTCGCGAGGACCTGGAAGCATCCAGAAACATCTTGTGGGAGCGAGAGGGAGGAGAGAGTGCGCGTGCCCAGAAGAATCTGGCCAGGGAGGTGGGGGGAGTAGGCATGTGATTTGGTGGGTGAGGCGAAGGGGCAACCCGTGGGCTGAGCAACCGCTTGCCGTGAGCCGCCATTGACTGGGTCGAGTGACTGAGACATTCAGGCTTACACTTATGGTGTTTTAAAGTACAATAGAGAATTTAATGAAACTTGCAGGATTTTTTCCTATATACCTTAGGCACATATCCTATGAATCTCAGCGATGTAGCTCAAACCGTTCAAGAGTTACCGTAAAAATAGTAGCTCAGTGCTGTTTTTAGTGCAGTGCTGTTTTTTCCACTGGTATATGTAAAGTTTTGACCCAAGTGTTGCGGGTAAGTATTCAGGAGTGTGCCTCAACCGGTCCCATTGCCCCGGGGCCACATGCCGCCTCCATGTACGTTATTATATTCCAACCTCCCGCGAGTATGGCAGACTGGTGAACTCTCCAGAAAGGGACCGCCCCGCCATGCCGTGGCTTGGCCGCAGACGGTTGCCAGTGTTGTGTGGCACGTGGCCACCACAATTTCGATTTGTCAAATTTTTCTGGGGGGGGCCACAACCCCTCTGGGAGGTGTCCAGCCGCCCCCTGGACTCCCCTAGCAACGCTCATGTCCCTATATAATTTAGTAAAATGTATAAAAACCCTCCAAATCAGGCAATCAGAAAACATTTTTGAGAACTTTCAGTGAAATTTGAGCCATTATAAGGTTAAGAGATTCACCTCAGACATTTTCTCGGTAACATGAATTAATAAATAAAATAATAATTCACCTTATATCCATTAAAATGATATGCTCCTGAACAAATGGCATGTAGACCCTATGTTATAAGAAATATTAACTTTTCAATTTTCCACACCATTTATTTTTTCCTCAACCGCTTTAAATGTTTTTTCATTTTGCCATTTTCTACTTGAATTAGATTTTCTACATTAGCTACATGGCTACTTAGCCAAGGAGCAAGTCAGTCTCTTGTATTAACAATGAACAGGAGGGACCTTTCATTATTTTTTCTGCATTGACAATGTAATTTGCTTTAAGACTAGGGACCAAGGTGCTAATTTACATTTAAGTGAAAATTTTCAAATGGAAACATTTTATAAATTTTGTGGCAAATAATTACCATATGCAGTTGTTCCTTCTTTACCTTATCAACAACTTCCCCTCTCTTTAACCCCATTCCTCCACCTGCTAATTGTAAAAATAAGGCAGAAAACACTCCTTGAAATATGATGAGTAAATTTTGAAACTGGTTGAGGTAAATTAAATAGTGCAGAAAATTAAAATGTAAATGGCACGTATTACTGTAGATAATTTCCATAAAGTAATCTCATTGACTGCCAATTTTGGTGGATACAAAATTAAGATCTTAAGGACCTATGATACATTTCAATTTAGAGTTTTTTTTTATTTTTAAAATACTTAAGTTAAGCTTCCAGGAATGGCACCATTTCAAGTCTTGTTTAATGCATCCTGAAGGTTGTAAGATAGCAAATCTGTTTAAAAATATTGCAATCACCAGCATTTAGGAGAGTATGGGCTTGGGAAGAAGGACCACGGGAGACAAAACTATTTATGAAAAAATTAAAAGATTGGGTACAGGGAAACTTTCACAAGTTTCACAGACGTCATGGGTGACCAGTGTGATGAAGCACCATTATGTATTAACCACCTGACACTAATGCTGAAGGGAGAGTTAAATCTAAAAAAAATTATGAGCTAGGGAAACCAATAACTGACTATCTCAAGGAGGAGAGTATGGCCTAGTTGGACTCGGAACCAAATTGATCTTGCGGGCCACTTTGGAAATGCATCATAACTCCGCAGGCCGCATATAAAATTATATATCCCCATATTAGATTTACACCCACTATAGACATTTTTTTGGAGTGAAAAGTTGAAACATGAGTTATTATTATTGTGTTAAAGTTATTGTGTTAAAATGTGATGAATCTCGCAGGCAGGAAAAATGTTCAAGGCGTGGGTTGGCCACCCCTGGCCTAGGGAGTCAAATGCATAAGGACCCATTTAATGCATCAGAATGACATAACAGATTTTCCAGCAAAAGATGTGGGCACAGGGAAAAGCAGTGGTTAAAAGAATTTCATAAGGCCAGAATGTTTTTCATTCTCTTGAATGAAGCTGGATTGATTTTGAACTCGTAGATCCCTCAGTATCATGCTTAGTGCTCCAATTAGCTAAATAACTTAGGTGTCTTCTTACAAAGTGAATTTATGACAATGATTCAACTATCAACTACTATATCTAGTGGTCTGGGCCCAAATCTCAACCTAGGAAATTGCATTTTGTACTGTGAATTTAACACAATCGAGTGATCATATGAAGGTGACTTCTTGAAATTACTGCATGGCCAGTTTCTCAAATCTTTGAACAACAGGACCAAGCTCTGAATATGGAATCAAGACAGTTTTCCACTACTATGATGTAACTGGGGTAGGTAACTGTAAGGGTGCTGGAAACGGCCATAAAAATTCTGTATGAGCCAGAGGACGTATAGACCTCACTCCATACAATTTCAGTCTCTAAAATAGCCTTGAGGCATTTGAGGGGCACACTAGATCAGTGCCAATAAGTACTGCACCACCAAAACATAGCACATAGTCAACTGTTCATGCTACAGGGAGGTAAATTGAGATTAACCATCACAATGTCAATAAGAGCTAAGCAAGTAAATATGGAACACTTTTAACTTATACTCAACTAAAGACACAGTGAGACACACTTGCGCTGATTTTTATGCTATGCATGCAAAGTAAAGAGTTTCATTTATTCCTAAGACACAGATGATGGAGAGAGGTTATCAGGCTTCAGTAGCTTACAAATTCATATTGGATATACAGAGCAAATCCTCAAATTTCACAAACTTTCCATTGACTCGTGCATTGAATTCTTTACTCTAAGGGAATTATATACCATAAATTTGCATGTGTGAAAGCCCTCAGAAAAGAAGAGAGGACAAAATTCCCTGAGCCTCCACACAAATTTCACAGTCAATTACCATTCCGATTCCACTCACCATTTCCAATGGTTTTAAGCAAATATAATGATAAGGAGAGTGCCATTTCACATGAGATAATTTGTAACACATCTCTCATAATATTCGCATAAAGATTAATTATCAATAGGGTGGCTATGCAGAAAAAAATGCTGTACTTACCCACTGTTATCCAATGTGGAGTGTGTGACATATACTTCAAATCTTTTGTTCTGCTGAGCAGCTTCTTTCAGAGCTTGAAGTACCACTCGTGATTTTGAATGAGTGAGAACACGCTAGAAAATGACAGTTTATAGGACTATTTGTTCACAATTTGGTAGTTTTGCATAATTACATGATTATAGAATTTTAATCAGTTCAACTCACGTATCCATCTATTATGAATGAAGACGCCAGCTTGGCCACTTTCCCTTTTGCTTGCATTAGTTTTTTTAAAAAGAGTTTCCCTCTATTCAACATGATGCCCTTGCACTCAGCAAATGTCTGTAAAATATGAGCAAAGTTGTATGCATTTAACAAGACCATTCATACAAATAAAACTTGATGTGGCTGTATAGTGTACATTTGGAGTACATTAATACATTTTTGCGAACGATAAAAGGCATATCTTGCTGTTAAGTACATGCTTCTATAAAGCAACACTTACCCAGCTTAACATGCAGAAAAAAAACATTCTATCACCAACCAATTTTACTAAATATGACATTAAGCTAACCATTCACATTAAGAACTTTTCATTTTACAAATTGGATTGAATACGCTAGCATACGAGTAAATCAATTACCCTATTATCACTTTATACCAATCATCTTTCTATGACTCAGATGAAATTTTGTTAACATGTTTAGGGATCATCTAGAAAACAAGGTGAAGTAATGCTGCTTGCCTCTGAGAAAAAGAGGTATGTGTAATAGCACTCCAATGACAGTAGCATCTATATGTTGCATGAACATTGAGAGCAGAAGGCTGATGTGATAATGTCTCATTTAAATACAAGGAAGCATGAGCATAGCCAGGCCCCCCTCCCTTAATCAAGAATATACATAGGTACAAGAAAGTACAGGACAAAAAAATTGAAATAAGATGTACACATGGAAAGCTAACTTAATTCATAATTGGTTTTGGAATCCCTTAAAATTGGCATCACATTGTATATTGAATAACAATTAAAAATCCGTAAAGTATCTATAATGCACTATTAAAAAACAATATTTAAATAAGGAAACAGACATGACCCAGGAAATTAATGGCGTATATTGTTAACATCACTAATATGCAAGATTCTTGAGCATATTATTGTTTGCAATATTATGAAATTCCTGGACAATTGAAACTTCTTCCACATGAGTCAGCAATCTTCAGGGTTAGCTAAAAATACATGAATTCATGATTTTCTCAGTGAATGCAAGCAACAAGTTGACAGCATTAACTCTGATGTGGTTAAAGTGACATCTCGTGTTTCACAAGGAAGCGTGATTGGCACCTTATTCATTGTAATGTATTAAAAAATGACCTCAGCTCTTAAGGTAGCAGTAAACTTAGATAATCTACAGACAATGAGGTCATCTATTGTACAGTTTTTGAAGATGAAGACTTCGAAAATTCTATCATCGGACCTGAATAGCATTAACTCTTGGGGCAAGGAGTGAGGGCTACAACTAAATCTTAGTAAATACAACACACTACACTTCGAGAGGAAGTCATCACACTACTGCCATATCCATACTGTAGGTGGAGCAAACATCAATTCATCGCATGAAGTAAAATACCTCAGAATTACCTTAACTTCACACTTAGAGTACAGAAGGGGGCGAGGGATGTGTGATGGCAGGGTGGGTAGCAAAGCAGAATATGCTCACGGCCCACCAAGACCGTCATGCGTGGTGAAGAGCCACATCCTCCATGAGGTGCCCCTTGTCTTCGCTGAACATGACGGATCTAGATCTGGCTGGTCGATAACTAGCTCCCTTCACCACGGTGGCTCTCTGAGCCAATGGTGACCAGATCCGCAGGGCGGAGGGTAAGAAGTCGCTAATGGGGAAACTCTGGATAGAGGGCGACCTCCCATTTTATTCAGCCTTACCCATGCATGCGGGGCTCTGTGTGGGCGGACCATATATATTTCTCTAGCTACTCATGGGATTATTTATGGAACCTAAATATAATCAAAACTTTCCGGAGGTTGCTATAAGGCAAACTCCACCTATGGACGCAAGTCCTATGTCTCTGAGGATGGAGGATGCACTGTTGGCAATCCCAGTCAGGGATCCTAATGGAAGCGCCTCCTCCTCTCTTCCCACAACCCCTACCCAGGGAGTCCCCTCGAGGGATCCCAAATTTTCGGGTCACCCCTCCAGAGCTGTGGAGCAGGGGGAGACACTGTTGGACTCCTCTGAGTCCACTTTGAAGGCAGCAACCGGGTGCCCCAAGTTGGACTCGGAAGCCTCCATTATTACACTGGGGAGCATCTCCAATAAAATGGAAAAGCTTATCACCAAAAAAAAAGAAAGCGGCGCAGCCAGGAGAAGATGGAGAACAGAGAGAGATAGACTGCGTCCCAACAAGGCCACAACCTCGGGGGATCCCGTGAACCCTCCCTCTGGGGGAAAAACCGGTGGTGGCAACGTCACCGGCAGATCTCCTAGGTCTGGGGCGGGTTCTGCTGGGAACTCAAGAGGTGCGCCTCAAAGAAGAGTGAGAGCTCCAGGGAATACCCCTACCAACTTGGCACAGGATGCCAAGAAACCAATGACGGTCTACGACTCATGCGCAGGCCACCAGAAACCTCAAGAAGATGGCGATTGTGCCCATCTCCTATCCGGAGGTAATGATGAATGAGGAGTGGCACAAGCTGGCCGTCGCAAGGCTTGAGAAGCTGTGGGACACAGTCCCAGCAGACGAGGAGGTCCCACTTATTGAAGCCAACAGGCTCATAAACGGGGCAGTGGAATTTGCTTGCGAAAATGAGTACACTGCCAATTGGCTGACAGAGGCAGCAAAACGCATGGGACCCTTTGGCGAGACCAACTTTAAGGCTGTAGATGCTGAAAGTCTCATCAAGAGGAGAAGGATGATGGTGTGGGTTCCTGGGCTCAGCAAACCCGACATCAAGACTCTCCTGGATAGACTGAAGAAGTCTAACCCGGGGCTCCAGACAACTCTCTGGAGACCATACAAGAGGAAGGAGGTAGACCATGGGACGAGGTCCATCCTTGGTGTTGACGAGCCATCTGCCACCTTCATATCTAGCCCAGAATGCCGGGGAAATGTCGGCATGCAGAGAGCCGAGATAACTTTCCTGGGAAAGACGGACAGACCCGAGAAACCCCAAAAGACCCCAGAGGTGGAAGGGGTTGACATGAAGGAGGAGGCTCAGCATGGCGGGCATCCATTGCCTCCAAGCCAACCTACAACAAAGCAACGCCTCTGGGTCCTATAAAGGATGCTCTCGGAAGGTAAGGTCAAAATTGCACTGATTCAAGAACCCTGGGCTTTCTAGGGCAGAGTCAGAGGCCTGAACACGACCAAGGGTAAAGTATTTTGTTGTACCTCGGTCGATAGACCAAGAGCTTGTATCTTTATTAATGGGCTAAATGCTATACATTTACCTAAATTTACCACCAGGGACCAAGCAGCAGCTGTGCTGAGTCTTGGGGACGGTGAGAATAAAAGGAGGTTGATCAGTTCAACATACCTCCCATATGATGCGCCAGGACCACCACCTTGGAGGAGCTGGAGAGATTGGCAAGATTTTGTGTAGCCAAAAAATGGGACCTAGTTGGGTGTGATGCCAACTCTCACCATTTCGTGTGGGGAAGCAGAGAAACCAATGACAGAGGGGAGGCATTGCTTGAGTATCTCATGTCTATCGATCTGGCCATACTCAATAAAGGATCACGACCCACATTTTCTAATAGATTAGGGGAAGTGGTGATTGATTCCTGCTCTTTTATTCTCTCTGCTTTATTACTCTCTGCACCAACTCAATGGTGAATAGCATGGTAGGGTGGAAAGTGTCAAGTGAAGTCTCTCTCTCTGACCACCGGCACATACATTTCACCCTTCTGGAAGCCAGCAACAGGCTGACAACATACAGGAACCCCAGATCAACAGACTGGGGGAAGTATAGGAAAACACTTGAGGGGATGCTTTCGGAAGCTCCTACTTTTAAATTCATGAAAGTGGACAATATAGATGCTGCCGTGGAGTTTCTCCGGGAAAGCATCATCACATCCTATGAAGCCATTTGTCCTTTAAAAACCAGGAAGGCTGCAAGCTGCCCTGGTGGGGCACGGAACTGGAGTATCTCAGGAAGGAGACCAGAAAACTCTTCAACAAAGCGAATAGAACTACTTTGACTAGGGACTGGGGTAACTATAGAGCAGCCCAGTGGAGATACAGAGCGACAATCAAGCGCTCCAAAAGAGAATCTTGGAAGAACTTCTGCAAGAGCATGGAAGATGTTCCACAGTTTGCACGATTTCATGAGACCATTGCAAAGGACCCAGAAGCAGGGGTAGGGTCTCTTCTGCTTCCCTCTGGTGAATTCGCGTCATCAGACAAGGAAGCACTAAAGCTCAAGCTGGATGTCTTAGGACTTACAGGGGTGTAAAAAGACGAGAATTAAAAGAAAGAAAGTCTTACTACATACGTTTCGGGTCTTAGCCCTTCCTCAGTCGTAGAGAGAATGTATATAACCCAATATATATAAATAACCCAAGATATATATACAACCCAAGGTCAACTTTAACAATTGACCCAGCGTGCACTAAGCTTTATGCAATCCCATTATCCAAAATTCTTCCATTTATCCGTCTCCGCGTTCTCCCTCTCAGTCCCAACACCGCGCCAGGGTCACCCTCCTCCCTCTCAGGCTCGCGGCACCACGAATCTCTTGCCAACTCTTCCCTTCTCTCGTCCTTTCTCTTGTTCACACGAACCTTTGCTTGCTCACAACGGGACACAAACCATAAATCCTCCGCATGCGCGACACCAGTCCGCTAGTTACACGATTACTTTGGAGTTACCCTTTCCATATGGAGGCTTACTGAATCCCAAATTTATACATTGACCATATAAAGATACTTCATTCCTTCTGGTGACATTTTTCTTGGCACCATCAGTTTCCATAGAAATCCTTGATAAGGGAAAGGGCTTCCAATCTGTTGAATCGTTATTCACCTATCGGCATATCGCCTAGTCACGAACACATTAGAACCTATTAGGCATCAAATCGAATTTAAAGGCACCTCTTCAGTTTCATTGAACAAACCTTCGTGTCCAGTTTAGCCAGGGTGATGAACCTCATGAATAACTCGCATCCAGAGGCAACACCCGTCACAGGGTACTCAGTATTCTTCATAACTTCCACTGCTACTTGTAGATTGGCGTCTAGCTCTTGTACCGTTTCCGCTAAAAGTTTTAAAAAGGAGAGGCATTAGATTCATATCACACAACCACAAAAAACGAAGCAACAAAACAAAGTTTCCCAGTATATTTCTTACATTCATCCTTCTCTAGTACATTCATCAGCGTTCTAATCGCTGCGATTCCAGCCGATATTTCATGTTCATTCTGCAATATTTCGCAGAAGTACCTCTCTATCTCTAGAACGCAAAATATTTTTAGCCGAGTCTCATCCTAACAATGAAACCTAACGAAGTGGAAGAAAAATAATACACTTACCATGCCGGTTCATATTTGCCAGGTGATTTGGATGAGATACGTCGAGCGCTGTTGTTTTGTTTTTTATTATGAATGCGGGTAATGTTTACGCATCTTTAAGTGAATTTTTTGAGAATTCACCTGGACAAAATGAACTTATCATTGTAGCGCATAGTTCTCTGATTAATTAAAACCCACCCACTTCTGTTTTGTACATTTGGATGTAGACTAATAGGAAAGGGAAGATATGTGCGCAAACAAGGAAATTACTAGGACGAAAAATTACCCTCTTAATAAATGCCTGTAAGGACGCTGCATAGCATCCGCAGCAACAGCTTAAATGCTACCCAGTAATATATGGGTTCATGACTCGTAATTTGTCACAACATAAAGTATGATGATCAATGGGCTGCCTTGCTTTACGTCATTATTTCATTGGTGAGGCGTTTCCTTATGACGTCACAATATGGTAAAATTTTTACTATCGATTTGTTAATGATGAATCGAGATAAATCAGATTCATTTTACGTGGATGTGAAGAATTACCGATAAAGTATTTTAGTAAGATGGGTATTATCCGTGAAAGATGAATTTCCTTGGTAAATGGAAATTCCTGGTTGGAACAGCTGGTTCAACAAGCCAATCACATTCGGTGAATTAGTCACGTGAGTTAGACGTAAATGTTTTGTGTAGTATTGCCTTGTCATCAGCATAAGTTAAGTTTTTGTTTGTGGAATTGTGGCTCTCAGTGAGTAAGTGTGGGTTTTACTAAAATCTCTAATTTATACTTGAGAATATTGTAATAGAAGTCATTACATTGGTAGCCGTGTATGGCGTAGATCTTTGTTACTATGGTTTTCTTGGGATCATTGGATGCGTCGCCATTTTCTTCTGCCCGTATCTTGATTGGTTCCTCATCGTATAATGTTCATGCTTAGTGTACGGAGAAAATCGCTAAATTTCTGCCTGTAAGTGAATTCGAGTTTCAAGAACCTTACTTTGTTTATGATTTTCTGGATAATGTTCATCATTATAACAAGATAAGGTTCGAAAATGCACAAGTATTGGTCATGTTTATGGTGGTGATAAGTTTCACAATTGCTTCATTAGCAGTTCAAGTGTTATCACCAGTGTGATATTGCATGGTTGTTACATATTTGGTGATTTGGGTCAACCATAGTGTAAATTTTCACCAGATCCTCCGAAATTTCTTCTTTAATTTTGGGCTGTTGTGTAACTTGCCCAGAATTCCCGTGGCCGCTATTTTCTTATTGATGGATGATACTGTTGTCGTGCTTCGTTTTTGCGAGGTGAATGTTTAAGAGTGAGTTTAGTTTCGCAGTGTTTGGAATACCCTTATGCACATGCGAAGCTTATTGTGATACTTTTGTGTTGCTGATTATCGTTAATTGGTATGTGCCGTGTATTGATGAAATTGTTTTTCAATCAGTACCAATAAAACTCAGAATTATTGCCGTAATTACTGTTCTTCCGTAAAAATTAATTGGCAATGCCTCTGTCGTAAGTTTTTTGTTATTGCTAACTATTATTCTGGGTCTAATTTGTAAGCAACCATTAGTAATGCTGCGTGGAAATCTATTTTTTATTATCAAGTGCGATTTGTGCAATCACCAACTTAATTTTAGTAAAGACTATAGGTTTCGAACTAGGGTCTGGAGATCTTTCGCGTTTGGGTTATTTCCCTCTTAATAGTGATAGTCTTCTCTGTTTCCTATTTTCATATACATTAATGAAGTAATCCATTCGCTGGAAAATTACAGTGTCAGGAAGTATGGGACTTGGTGGTTTACATTATTGTATATTTTAAATCGTGTTCAATATTCTGCAAACCTTATTATTCAAGGCTTTCAAGTTCTATTTGCCTGGTTTCTTAAAGTTATTTCTCTCTCGTTACTGAGCAAGTGGTCCTTGCCACTGAGCGTTTATCTATGGTCTTTGCATTTATTGTTATCCCATTGTGCAATAATAGGCATCGCCAAATCAATTCCATTTCTATTGTCTTACATAGTTGTGTTGAGCATGTTGATTTTACCTTACTACAAACTCGGAAAACGAAAATACGTCCACAGCGGCTCATCTTTGTGGTATCTAGGAAATTTGTGTGTGAAAACAGTTTTCTTATCATATTTGCTCATGTTTCTACATTCTCTCCCCGTAAGTCATACAGGGCCAATTTAGGGGGATAAATGGTTTGTCTTCTGATTGCTACCGTGCCGTTGTCACCGTTTGTTTGACGCGATCATAATGGAGTCTCATCAATTTTTGTTAAACCTGTATTTTTATCTAAAAACCCCTCTTCTAAACTTAAAATCTGCATTCATGATTTCAATAATGTAGTAAATTTCTAACCTGGTTAACTATGGTGAACAAATGGAGAATTATATACTTTTGCTTGCTAGAATGCTTAATGTACTGAATCCCTAGAGGATTGTTGGACTGCTATCTATGACTATGAGGCGTGAAACTTGAATTTGAATCTTATTTTGTCCCATTGACTCATCTCTGTAGGGCACTGTATTAGTAGGTCCGGGTATTTTGGCCTTTCAGTGATAAGAATTATATATGGATGTGTAAATGATGGCGCTAGGGACTGTAGTTAGGGCGCTGAATTGTTTGTCAATATGCTTGGTGGAAGTAAAACATCATATTGTGTTGTTTTAGGGGTTTTCTTCTTTAATCTGTGTGAGACCTGTTATTCAGAATATTTACGAAGTGCATTAAACTTTATTTCAGTCACTCTCCTCTATATTATTCTAATGCACCTAACATGTTTTGAGCATTAAGATATTTTATTTTTTCTCCATCTTAGTTCCACTTAAGGGATGTCGTCTTAATTGGATATTTTACAGGTTCCTCAATGTAGATGAAATAATGGGATGGTATTCGTAGATCGATTCGTTCTTAAGGCCTTGGACATCGTAACTATTGTGAAATTCAAGGTGAAAAGCTATTCATTGGTTCAAGGTCAAGTTATCATGATGCACATCTGCCACTTGCATTTTAGTATAGGTTTTTTATTAATGTGTAATGCTATTTTCAAGTAATGAATGAGTTGGTTGAACAGCTAATTGTAAGAGACAGAAATAGCAGTGTATGGATGTTATGGGTGAATGCAACCTAATGGATGAATGGGCATAGGATGTGCCATGGAAAATGAATGAAGGAGAAGATCAATGGGAAATGACCTAAGGATAAAAACAGTGGATATTTATTTGTGTTGGTAGCTGATATAATGCCAATTTGTGACAATACCTTGTGACTTTGTGAAAAAGACCAGAATTTTAATGAGTTAAAAGACCGTGGAGACGTGAAGATGTATGATCGCCCATTATAGCATCAAGTCAAGACTTGAAGTAACTGTTCCAAAGTAATACATTGCCATATATTGTAAAGAGGGTGCTCAAAATTTTGAGAATTATGTCTCAACATGTTCTGATGTTGCTAGTGGCTGTTGAAGATCTATGCTTTTCAATTTATTTGAAGAGGGAAGGGAAAATTGGCTGTTGACCTTTATTTGTGCCCTCTTGCAAATGTGCAATGTTAAATTTTTGGATGAAAGTCATCCTTTGCTGTTGTGAGTTGTACAGTTAATTTTCCTTTCCATGGGTAGAAACAGAGTAAGGGTGTAGTCAGGAAAGTCCTTAAATCAAAAGAAGAATGGCCTCATGATTTCATGGAGTTGTTGTGGTTGCGCAAATGATGAAGTATGCAGTCATGCGCACATGTTCAAAGATATACACCATGGGGATGAAAAAATTCATTCAATGCAAATTTCATCCTCTCACCATATCTTTGCACCCTAGCACGTGACTGAGTACCTCATCATTTGTACAATCACCGCAAAAAGACAATTTTTTAAATGTAGCTGTGATAAAGTTACAGTTTCGGATATATTTTTTCCACATTTGGCAACTCATGCACATCCATACTACAGTACAGACGGGACGAGAAAAACCTGTTCATATAAATCCCTGCTGAAATTCACTGTGAAAGTAAATGGTTGGTGACTTGTCTTCTAGTGCACCAGACTAGCAATACTGGGTTGAAAGATCCTGGTTTGAATCCTGGTCCGATCAAATGATTTTTTCATGGGGAATTACATCCCATTGGTGTATATATATTGTTGCTATTGTTTAGTCAGTGATTTTTTTGGAGCTTTAATTTTTCAATTTCTGAATCATTAATCAGAATATTCTTTTCAGATGCAGAGAATAATTAAGTGCTGCTAGGGAACTGGAGAATGAAGTCCTCACTATTGGTCCATGTCCAGCAAATTGTAGAGCTGAAGTTAATATTTGGATTTCTTCATTTTTTACCCCTTGGAATGAACAAGAAATGGTATGACCTGGTGCCTTGACTCATTTTTACTGTCACGATGTGTCTGCTGATAAATGTTGGGCAATTACTTTATTATGCTCTTGATGCCCTTGAATTACTTAGTTCAAAGTCTATTAAGTCTTGCAATTAATTGGATGGGTAATCTCACTAGCTGTTACCTAATCTTCCAAGCATGCTTAAAGAGTGAGGTAGCAATTATGTCGTGGAAAGTATCTTAGCATTGTCATCAGCTCTGCTGATTCTTTGCCTTTGCTTTGGCTAAATGTGAAGGTACTGAACCTTGAAATTCAGGTTGATGATGAGTCTCAGTAGAGAAGGTCACCTGAAGTTTTTTTTTTCATATCTCAATAAAAAGTATAGGTTTTCAAATTTTTGGAAGAGGCAGCTAGCCTGTACTTAGTTCCGTGATAGTAACTCACCACAATATGAAGTATTTACAAAAGAATATAAATAGGTTTAGTGATGAACTAAGCAATTGAATAAAAGTCTTTGTTAGAATCACTAGGTTGTGTGATTTATCTTGGGTTGATGAAGATGACTACATGGATTATCCATTTTACATTAAGTGGAAGAATTTGCATATCATTCTGTCGGTCATTATCTTTATGTTCTTAAAAATTCTTTAATGGGACAGATAATGATTTCATCACTTGATATGGACTCCTTAAACATTTCAATAAGTGGTTGTGTTTTGATTAATTTCTGAACACTTTCTGTATTCAAATGCAACTACCAAAATCTCATCCATATATTGGACTCATTAAATTGAGGCGTAATGTGAGGAAGTACTAGCTATAAGATTGAAGGTCACATTCATGTGGAATATTTGCTTCTCTCACTGTTTTATTTTGGAGTGATCAGGGTTATTACTTAAGGTAACTGTCTGCTAATGCATTGGAATCAATTTAAGACTATTGTTTATCTGAATCCTTTTATATTTGGTCTTGGATCAGTTATGATAGTTACATATTATATAGGTATTTATTTCTGAAGTCATATTTTGTAATTTTTCCCTTTCCCCTTAAGGTGAATTAGGTTCAGGAAGTGGCTGATATTATTTAATTCACTGACTTGTGTGATTGCTTATATTCCATTGTAACATATGGGCATTAACACCTTAGAGGTGACTCACTGCCTGTTTCATATATTGCCCTTGTTTAACAGTAGCCATTTGTGTTGATTGAAAGACCTATAAAACTTGACTTTTTACATTTTGGAGCATGGAAACTTGATGTTAATTAAAAATAAAATGTTATCAGTATAAGTTATTTTTCAAGTACTACTTAGGTATGCTACTTGCAATGCCAGTAGGAAGGGCAGTTTTTGTATCACGAGCACATTGAAGTAGCATGTAATAGATGGTTGATCTATATTTTATTGTTCGGAGTACCTCTCTTTTGTTAAAACTTCCAGGGAGCAAATCATTAGATTTAACAAGGATTTTGATAAACATCATACCCCTTGTGAAGTCATTATGAAGTGATGTTCAGTCTTGCTCATTGGGCAGGTTGAGGCAATTCCTGCCCATTTCTTTTAAATAATGTTCCAGAGACATGAATGTGCTAAAATTGTGTATATGTGATGGTAAACAACTTATCCAAAAGGATTTATTCTGTTATGAAGTAAACGTTAGTGGTTCATATTCCCCTCTCTTTTTTATTAGACCAATAGGGTACCTAAACATTTATCCATGACAGTGATGGTTATGGTCTGCATCCGTGGGTTACCATGGAAGCATAATGTAAGGTATGTTATGGATTTGGTTAGTACTAAAAGATAACACCATTTTACCCAGTTTTATTCAATGGTTTTGCTTTTATCTTTCACATAGCGATGTCTGTGTGAATTAGTTATGTGGAGACCGATTTAGGAGTGCTAATGAGTTCCAAGTGAGAAATGTTGATAGCTTAGGCTTGTTTGTATATTAAATGCTTGTTTGACTGTAGTTGAAATTCTTGAGTAAATGATAATTGGAGCTAACACAATCATAGCCCCTATCATAATCCGTAGTCAGAAATGTTGATGGCGTTGGGTCATTTCTGTATTAAATGCCTGTTTGAATATACTTGAAATTTTAGAGCGAATGGTAATTGGAGCTTGCTTAATCATAACCCATGGTGGAAAATAAAAATTTGGTCATACTGCATGAATACATGCCTATTTGGATTGTTTCATCATACCTGGAATTGTCTGAAATGAATTTTTGTTGTACAAGGGATACCTGTAGTGTAGGATAACTACAATTTGGATTCTCCGGGTTATTGCCTTTCCCTGAATGAGTGTATTTTCAGTATTTGATGGCATTACTTTTAATGAGCACGTTCACTGGTAACAAGTATCTGTGTAATATGTGCTGTGAAAATTGGGAGGTAAGTACAGATGGCAACAATTAAACTTTTTCAGTGTCTGATTAAATATTTTCTCCAATTTGTTTAATATTTATGCTGGGCATGAATAAATAATGTGTAGAAAGGTTGAGTGCAGTCCCCAAAGCAGAATGTATTTTATCTTTCTGCAACCGTTAATGCTAAGACGAAAAACTTGGCGTATTTGGGCGTTTTAGTTATAAATTAATCATAGATGTTTTACAGGTGAATAAGTAAGCAATTCACACATGATCAATTAATTGTTTTTATTGAGCTTAGTAAATAGCGTTCCAATATTTTTTTCCGAGTATACAATATCTTTCTGCTTTCATTTTTGTTCTGCAACAATGTCGTACCGTCGCTCGATGTTATGCTTTGGGGTGTGCAGTGAACATAGGAAATCAGTTACCGGAAAACTGAAAGAGTAATGAATAGGGCACAACAGAAATTATCAATGACATTTATAGTTACTTCACTCATCAATTATAGGCATTACACTTGCAGTTATTTCTATCCCTTTAGTTTCATTCTTCCATATGTAGTTATATTTTTATTTTGTAGAATCTAATATGTATTTGTTTTTTTTAGAATAAGAGGTACACAATATTTCACCTTAATATTTTACAGCATGCCACTATCACTTGAAATGGTCAGCCGAGTATGACATGAACATCACAATTTTTTATTAGGCATTTTATGGTGCCTTGGTGGGAAAACTCACTTTCACTCCTGTACAGGCTATATTAGCTGGCTTTTTTTAATAAGTCAAACATCAACTTTCAGATATTCAACACTGGAGTACAGCAGGCATAACGATTCTCTTTTATTTCTATTTCTGTGATATTATAAAGGGAAGCTTTCTCTTGGCGGAGAGGCGTCATAATGACCAAGATAAAGTTTGTGAAATAAAGTTTGATAAATTGTGGAAGTCACAAACTTGATCTTGATCATTATTATATTTCTGTGGTTAAAGTGTGTCATTGTTGCTGTAAAGGTACATTTTAAAATAGCATTCAAGCAATTAATATGATTATTGCATGTCAAGAGCAATGTCTTTTCTAGACATGTTGAAAATGTCCCATATTTGGGCCCGTGAAATTTTAAGTGTCTGAAAGATTGGAAAGTTGGCGTGACTCTTGGGAAAGATTTAAATTTGCTTTGCCTCTTAAATTTAGGAGTTGCCAAATTGCATATGGTGAATATTGCTTTTTAAATAGAAGTGAATGTTACTTATGACAGTAATCAAGTTCCTTAGGGCAGGGTTTTAGGTCTTGAAGTATTCTTGAAGAGTTCATGTATTCTTAACCAGGCAAGTTCCCAGGAAAGTTTTGTCATGTTCGCTCAGTCATGGTGATGTTGCATAGGCAGCATAGTGTAAGAGTTGCCTCATTTTTAACCCTCAACTGGTATTGAGGAAAAAAGAAATGTTCCCGGTATGGTCTGGTCACCGTTCACCCCAAATTAAAAAGATATAATATGTAAAAAATGTAATAATTAATAGACTAATTCAGTAAAACATGTTTATTGATGTATCATATGATTGATATACGTGGAAAATGTAAGAATATATTGAATATTTTAAATGATTCTACAGGTTTTGTAATTTAGAAACTGCAGCAGTAGGAATAAGGTATCTTTCTTGGATTCTCTATGCTGTTTCTCCCACATATACAAGAGCATTCAACAGGTAGTGTGTTCTAGAATCACATTAACTTTAAATCATATTTTGCGGGCCTACTCTTCATGTATACTTTAAAGCGACATCTCTCATGAAACTGTTTGAGAATCTCATCTACGGTCAAATATTATCCACAGGAATAGTTGCTTAGGCAATTTTTTATGAAACTATGAATTATTTTTTATGAAGAAGTTCAGAAATGTATGCCAGTCTTTGGTTTCAATGTTGATTTATCAAAATGACAGGTACAGTCAGAAAAACACATGAAATATATCACATCCTGTCCCATCTGTTGAAAGTAATGACTCTTCATCTTCATGATTCGATTTTAAAACCACTGTGGTAAAGAAGTCCTTTGAATGCTTCAAACGTTTTTTTGCATTGCAATCAGACTGTTTTGTTGATATGTTGGGTAAATTGACAATTCAAGGCATTAGTACTGTAGTTGGCAGGGATATTTGTGATTCTTTCGTTGGTACCATATTTACCTGAATATAAGACCCCCCTTTTTTCCCGAAAAATATGTTTCAAAAGTGGGGGGGTCTTATACGAGGAGGATAAGCTTTTATACCAAGGTACCCTTAATTAAAGTGTTCTATTCATACTTAGAATGATTTATTTCCTTGAGCATTCAAACAACATTTAGAAACACTTACTGCTCAATTACAAAATATGCCAAGCATCACACATTCTTTCAAAACTGGCTGGGTTCTTGACTGAGGGCTCTCCCACCTGTTTTATAGTTTTCCTGGAATTTGAGCCTCAAAAGTGAGGGGAGTCATATATTCAGGTAAATATGGTATGTTCAACAATACTATCCAGTGTCATCAAAGAGTAACTTATGAGCATCAATAGGAGTTTTCGAATTTGTAATTTTCACATTACCTATTAGTCATGGTAATGTTTTAATTATATTGTTAGAATGTGTTCTACTAGGGGCTGGTGGCACTTTTACCCATTTCATTCAGCTTTTTGCAAAAAAGTAATTTGTGTCACGTCTTGTATAGTTGAGGTATTTGGTTGCATTATGTCCCTTGCTAGTCTTTGTCCATGTCCTAGAGCTTGCCCGCAACTACAAACACTTTTTTAGCAGATCCGGAGTCATTTGATTCTGTTTCACGATCATAAGAGGGAGTAGGACTGGGATTGTCATCAGGATCCATATCCATGCTGTCTTCAAAATCAATATTTACTAAGTCCGGATGTCTTTCAATGTCTTCTTTCACTACCACTGGAATGGTTGTCATGTATATTTGAGGCATTGGAATAAACAAAAATATTGTCCTCACCATCATCCAATAGTCAGTTTATTTCTGCTATAATAATAAATATTTATTGCATAACCGTTTATTGTCATAGGCTATATTAGCCCAGGAGACGATTTTGTACATTAATAAAGAATGCCAGATTACAAAGTATAGGAATTTTACATTTCTATTTTCAATTTTTGCATAGCAGAATTCAACAGGTTTACAAAAAATTCGAAAAGAAAAAATTATAACAAAAAAGTGCCTACTGACATGGAAATGACATTATTCAAAATAGTAGAATGGTAATAATAAAGCGTTACAACTTAACATATTCTAACTTATAAAACTTTAAGTACATTTAAATGACAAAACAATTGAGTACTGAGTTGCACTTGACACCATTAACATTTGTCAAGGTTTACTCATTGTTACTGCTACCTGGACAGCTGTTCTGGATTATTTAATGTCATTCTCCAAATTTTCTTCTGTTGTAATGACAGGAAAAATCTATTACGAAGGCACAAACCTCTTAACATAGAAACTAAGCAGTTAAAAAAAAAAGGTTATGCCACTGGTATGGTGGTGTCAGTCCCTCACACACACAAACACTCACTCTATGGATGCCACAAGACCGGTTCTCTGATTAATTCTGCCGCTGTGTTGGAGGGGTGAGGTTAGGAGAATACACAAAGGTGTGGAACTGTCCGGTGATGCTTTTGTGGTGAAAATTGGAATTAAAATGTTGTGGGTTCACAGCTGACCCAACCATACCAGTTGAGGGTTAATTATAAATAACCTTTGCAGCTCCGTCTCCTGTGGGTGGTATTTATATTGAAACATGTCTGTTTTTATATTTAATGTGAAGCTTTAGTTTGCCACTTATGACTATTTCCATAATATTCCCTGCCCATACCCACTATTTTACTGGTAAGGCCTATAATAGTATGGGCACATTTTTCAAAACATTTTATTGGTAGATGCCAAGAACACATTTTGTCTTCTTTTCTCTTAGTGTTTATGCTACATAGCCTCTTAAATAACATTTCTGTATATTTTGCTTGCATTGACTCATTAACTTAGATCATTTTTGTCCCTCGTGCCCTGACTATGGAAGAGGGGTTAAGTATGACAGTGATCATTAGAATGTATGCCACAGGAGTGGAATAACAATTTCATGCTTTCAAGACTGGTGTATCTAGTTTCATTTTCCATATTGTGTACACTTAATATGTCTTATAACATGACATTCCTTTTTTACTCTCAAATCCAATCATGGCGCGTGCGCTTAACTTACACATCCATAGGCTCTCTTCCCTATTTACAACTATCATCGAAGAGTTAGGAAGATTTTCAATAGTTTTGTTAGTGTATCTTTTGCATTTTATCATCAAGTCAGTTGGTGTTTTAGTATGGCAGGTAGCATTTGCTGATTGGTTAACTTTGTCCAGGCGACAATGCTTGACATTTCATATGGACATTATTATGTTTTCGCTTATTTATATTCGTTTTTCTATTGTCTCTTTGGAATGAGTGTAATCTCATAGATGTATAAAAAATATATTCAAGGATGAAAATAATTGATTTTGAGTGAGATTAGGACTATGAGTATGTGTTCGAGAGTCAGTGGGTGAAAAATGCTTTTCGACTAAAGTATACAATTGATTGAGAAAATATTTGAAGCTTGTGGTTGCATAGTCTTCCCCCAATATTATGATGCTCAGTAACAGGATCACCTTTTGTAACTTGAGGTCACTTCACAAAGTATTTATCTTCGGTGTACACCACGTCAAAGAAAAGTGTCTCTGTTAGGATTTGTGTTAAGTGTTCAAAGAAAATGGATACTTGAAAGGAAAAAAGTGAGGCAAGAGTTTCTACACCGATGTTAGGAGGGAGAGATATTTTTCTCTGTGTAATACCTTGACTTTGAAATTACCAAAATGCATATAAATATATTCTTATTTCTTTCATGTCTTGCATACTTCATAAAAACCTTTTTACCATGTCCCACATTCATAATTTATATTGCATATTAATATTAATTTTAACTATAGTGATTTGAATTTTTTTGTGTGAAAAATTTATATTGGCATGTTTGGTGGCATAATATGTGCATGAAGGAAGAGATTCCTGATCATAAATGCTAATTAAATTTTTATTCTATTATCTCAGACTATATACCTATAAACATTAAAATATTCATAAATATGGTTTATTGGAAGAAAATAAATGTATCATATTCTTTTATCACTTAAATATAGGTAGTTTTACAGTGTATAGAGAATTATAAACGCATGAAAATTTGTAATGTAAATGTTGTAATATCAGTTGTATCTAAGTAAATTACAGTATAAGGATGAATAGCCTCCCCATTCCTTCCACTCATTAACTAATCTCTTCTGAAGAATCCACAAATGGGATTGTGAATTTGTCTGTTCTATGCCAATTTGTGTATGGTGATAAAGTTGACAAGCTATAGAACATTACAATAATAGTACATTGTATGATGTGGGAGTAGATGTAGGACTTTTCCCACGATTTCCCATGTTATGATGATTTTTTTGCCCCATCTGGATGTAAATTTCAGTAAATGTGCCTGGTTAATTACTGTTATGCATCATTATTCTGGGTTTTATTACTTCACATGAGCTGGAAAGAAAACTATCATGATTTTGATAGTTACTGGATTTCTTTTTTTTTTTATATAGGTCTTCAACTGAATACGCAAACTGTTTTTCATATTTGAGTTTCTTATACACTTATAATATTCGAGACTTTTTTTAGTGAAAACATTGTTATCAGGGACGCTTTTTGTATGGAGAAAAATATAGAAACTCCCAGTAGCATTTTGAATGCATTACACTGTACCCTTACACGTTAGTCTGCATCTCAAGTGGTTCGGATGCCCAATGGTGCTGGGGTTCTACTTCCTAAGGCCTCAAAGCATCCTTAGACCTCAAACCATAAGTTTTTAAAAAGTTATCTGATTGCCGAATGTGATTCCAGTTAGTGTGATATCATTGTTAACTATTTACACAATTTTTCTCATAAAAATTCCATAACATTTTCAAAAATAATTCACCAATTTCAACTTAGGATTTTCACTTTGGTGATCCAACATGCTTTTTATCAGTTTTTTATGTTATCGGTGTTACATGATTTTCCACCACTATCCTACAGATTTATTTAGGATTTGCTGTGAAGCCTTGCAATATTATGGATCTGCCTTTCCCTCATCTTGTGAAAGAATTTGAAGGGCCTATGAGATATAATTGCTTAATAGAGACAACTTGGTTGATTGTGTGTTGAATTTTGGTTTTGCAGCACTTGACACCGGAGTGAATGTCACTGATGCTAACCTAATCATCAGAGTTAAAGCCAGGAGCCACAGAAACAGCCAAAGTTGTCTTTATTAAGCAATTATATCTCATAGGCCCTTCACATTCTTTCACCAGAGGGAAAGGCAGATCCGTAATCCTGGAAGTCTTCACAGCAAACCCTAAACAAATCTGTGGGATAGTTTATAGTAGATAGGTGGAAAATCATGTGAAATTGTTGACAAAAAAATGGGGAACATGGTCATCCCAATTAAATACATTCACAATTAGCCTTTCATGTTATTGGTTAAATTACATTAAATGAATTCATTTTAAGCAAGAGATACCCATTGGGGACATGATGGCCCTTAAATTTTCATGGAATTAGTTGATAGCTTCAATTTTCTTGACAGATGTTCTCCTGTCTTTCTGATTCAATAGAATTACTTCTACCTGTGTTTATTTTGATTTATCAGATAGCATGTTCATCTACTAGCAATCGCCATGAACAATAATGAGAAATATTATCTTTTAAAATATTTTGACATGGTTGACTTCCCATGGTGCATACTTCCTCAGAACCAATCCAGTCTCATAGTCCCTCGTCACCTTACCTTCTCATTCTCCTTAGATGCTTTAGGCCTTGCTATTTCCAGTGTAATCAAGGCTGTCCAAGTGGTCTTCTTTCACTCTAATTTTGTTCCATTGCAGACCTGTGTTGATTCCTCATCCCTTATGTGAACATGTCCTGCCCATTAAAGTTTTCTGCTTTTAATTTATGTAACGGTGTCAGGAATTCTATGAATATCTCTTTCTAAATCCTCATAACTCTGTGTTTGTTCTTACTCTCTAAACACAATCTTCACATGTTGGGCCAAGTCGTTTTCAAGACTCAGTTACTGAATATAATTATCTTCCTAAGTTCAGTTTATTCGGGTCTTTCCCGCGTTGCTTCATTTTAACGGACAATAGTTTTGCTAATGTTACAGCTAGCATCGTCAGGTCCTGGATGAGCTGCAGAGATTCATTTTCCTTTATATACCTAACGCCTGAGCTAGTCAGGCATATGTTGATTGTCACGTTCACAATGGAAATTGAAGTAAATAACAGACTTCCCTTCTTGGGTGTCACCAAGAAATTGGATGGCAGTTTAGGATACTCACTATATGGGAAGAAAATGCACACTGACCATTATTTGAATGCCAAATCTCACCATTATCTGGGCCAAAAAGCTTCAGTCATCCAAACCTTATTTCACAGGGCATATGCCATCTCGGATACAGACTCGCTCGCCAGAGAAAAACAGCACCTCCTAACTACGCTCAAAATGAATGGCTATCGCCGACAACTGGATTGCATGTAACTGCATGGGTGCATAGAATCGTATGTAACGTAGACAGAAAACGTAATGTGCCCATGAAGAGAACCGGGGAAGCCGAAATACAGGAGAATGCAAAGGCATTCGCTCTCTTACCATACGTCGCCGGGACTTCACAGAGAATCGCAAGAGTTCTCGCCAAGCACGACGTCTTGGCGAGATTCAAAAGTGATAAAAAGACCACTGACCTCCTTCGAACCGAAAAAGATCGACACCCATCTGACATTTACTACATACAGGAGTGTATGAGGTCACGTGTAGCTGCGGGAAATCGTACATCGGCCAAACATTGAGATCCCTAAAATGTGGAATGGAGGAACACTAAAGGGCAACCAAAAAGAAAAATTTTCGCCATTCTGCGGTGGCAGAGCATGACTGGTCAGAACCCAGCCACATCATTAATTTTGAAAAATGTAATTATCACCAGAGAAAATAAATATTTCCCTCAGCTAATACGAGAGGTGATTGAAATAGCCTAAAACCAAGAAAATTTCAACAGGGAAGATGGTTATCCTCTCTCCTCTACGTTGAAACGTCTTTTACAACAATTGGATTCGAAGGTCCAGCCGGCCAATCAAGGTGCGCCTGACTAGCTCAGGCATTAGGTATATAAAGGAAAATGAATCTGCAGCTCATTCAGGACCTGACGATGCTAGCTGTAACGTTAGCAAAACTGTTATCCATTAAAATGAAGCAATGCGGGATGGACTCGAATAAACAACTCAATTAATCACCGCGGAAGCCTCCGAACAATAATTATCTTTCTTTCTGACTTTCTCAATTAAATCAAAACTTTCGAGTCATCTAGGACTACTGGTTGGATCATGGTTTCATATAACCTCTATTTGATCCTCCTGGATTAAATTGTGTTCATCAGGAGTTTTTGCAATCACCAGCAGCACTTACCTCCATTTAGAATTTTTATTTTTTCCTCTGAATTGTCTTTATTTTTAATGGAACCTACACATTTTACAAGCCCAGAATTAAGCCTGCATTTCTGTCAACTGCAAGGTATTTTGTGTTATCCTCACTCCACTACTCCTACCTTATTAGCATTTTCTAAGTTCCTGCAAGATTTTTAAGGTCTTTTTGCTTTCAGCTGTTATTGTAACATCTGTAAAATCTGGGATATTTTGATCTAGACTTTATACTGTACCCCACCTATTCTGAAGATGGAAGTGGTAAAAGTAAAGTCACACCTTAAGTGGCTGTCATACCACAGTGTTGAGGGTGAAATCATCAAGAGGTAGATTACTTTTTATGGTGAAGGACTTATGAGAAAGCTAGATAGCATTTTGCTGGTTTTTGCTATGAAAGCTAGCATTAGTAAATGATAATCTCTCAGGGGCAAAAAAATGCATCATGTGAATATATTCTTCTTGACGAACCATAATTATTTACCAACCGAATAGTTTAGTCAAATTCCACTATGGATTGTAATAGAAACCATAATTCATAGTTTGGTTGTAGCATGATGTTGCATTGTCTACTTCTTTAAAGTTGTGGTAGCATCACTATTTAAACTACAGGAGTGAAAATCTGAGCAATCAGCAGTGTCGTTGAGCAGAAGAGTATTCGTCCTATCATCATTAGCCCATTCTCCAGTGAGTTAAAACTCTTTTGCATCACTGTTCCTCTTTAACTTTGCTGCCTTTAAAGAGTTCTACATACCTCAGAAAAATATCATTTGTCTTAGTTCCATTTAGCTACATTTGTTCCTCTTGTGTTGATTCTCAATCTGAATAAAAATTAAAATATCTCCACCTATTTTGAAAATCATTGTCATTTTCTCGTTCTTTTGTTTTCATTATTGGTGAAATTTTGCGCCAGTGTCAATATTTGGTTACATTCGATGGGATTGTTTTTTCATCATAAGCCTTTCAGGAGGTCACTGGTGACCACGTTTTAAACGTTGAAACAAACAGCGTTCTGGTGGCGAGGATTGCAACAGTAGGTATCTTCATAGTTCTGTAGGGCAGTACAAATCCTATGAGTTGCACTTGAAAAGTGGTACGTTGCCTTCAGGGGTAAATGAACCTTATTCAGCGAATGGCTGTTTTTAGTTGTGACGTTTGCCTCGCAAGCCAAAACAAGACCTGCAAGGCAATGTAAGATCTTTTTAATACGTAGCTGTCGCCATTCGATATTTTTGCGTCTCATCGTATGGTTTTTGCCGATAGTCAGTAAGGTAATCTACCAAGTATATAATTTTCACGCACTAGTTATATCGATTCCGATATTTCTACGGCGGACACGTAGGCCGAAGTTTTTTCTCAGGAATTTGAAAATCAACTCCAATTAGTTTTTCAGAATTCATGAAACCTTCCCCCTCATTAATAAACGTATGGTTTATAACCAAATGCACTTGTGCCATGGGTCGTATATAATTGTATTGCTGTCGGAAACAAGCTCATCAGTGCAAATTCACATTTCACTTAGTTCGAGGTTGCAGAAATCGAGCGATTTGTCTACCAAAAAACCTTATAAGTAGCGCGGCCGTCACTAGCTCATTTGCGGGAAGCTTTGAAAGGCCATTTCCCTAATACCCGTTGGTAAAAGTTTGTTTTATATCTGATCATCGTTGTAGTAAAATTTTGTTGTATATTGTGAGATATGGCGCTCAGAATTGCTTTCGTCCTTCACCTCAATGTCGCTTTGTGGGATGTCCGTATATTTATCATGGTCATTTGTAGGAAGTGCTTATTTGGGTCGACGAAGGCCGCGGCTACGTAGGAAATGGTGATGAGGTGTGAGAAGTTGTAGTCAATGTGTTCCTTATTCTTGTTGTTTTCAAAGGCAGTTTGAAATAGCCCATAGCTGCATAATTGTTAACTGTTAATTGCCATTATTTTGTTGTGCGTGACCGCAGTAGAATCCCGTGTTCCTCTGCTTGACGTTTATTTCGAAAGGTTCTGTTTGTGCTTGTTTGCTGTATCCTTACTTTTTCCTTGTATACCCTGGATACGGAAATGGGAATTGTGTTGAGGTTTAAGCGAATAGTGAATCCCGGAAGTATTGGCAGAGTCAAGGCTTTGGAGGAAATGTTGAGAAACTCTGGGCTTTCCTCCAAATAAGGGACGCGTCCATCTTAAATTCGGATTCAATGTCATTCACCGCATCTCCGCGTAAAATCCTTGTGTTTGTAGCGTTATTTCGTAGTGTTACTGTCAACCCTTCTATTAACTGTGGGAGGATGATTCCTAGGAGAAGTTGCGTTAAGCGTTCTGCTCGCATTGCGTTAGGATTGTATTTGCCAATGATGCCCTTTCGGCTGAGATGGAGCGCTAGCGTCGCTGCCGCCGAAGTGCCTAATCACACGTTGGGACCCAGTTCTTCGCATTAAACTCGAAGAAGTCTTCAGTTCTTGACGAGGAAAATCGGAAAATAGCGTCATGTCGTGCGAACGAGATGGTTTTCCCCTCGAGGGCCGCGAGCGACACTTGGCAGCGCTGCTAGCTGGGGAGAAGTTTGGTGCTCTCGTGGATGTGATGTGCTGCGCTAAGCGGGCGGCGGCGGCCGGAGGGGGAGGGAGGCGGCTTCTCATATCAGCTGGCCGCTCGGGAGGTCGCCCATGACGCACCTCTCTCGTCGCCCACGAGAATGGTTGGGCAGAATTAGAGAAGGGAAGGTTGGGGAGAGAGAGTGAAGGCATTGAGAGGAAGGCAGGCAAGCGATATGCTCGCTCGGTGGCGGACGGAACACGAGTGACGCAGGGTTATTCCTTGGTGATTCCGTCTCCGAGAAGTGATCGAGCGTTGTGGAAGTTGTCACGATTAGTCCACAACGTCGGGTTCCGCGAGACAGTTGCTCGTCGTGGCTGCTCACTGTTTGTGTGCCCTTCGCCTGCTAGGACATCGGTAAGTACGTGAATAGTTACAGGTTAGAGTGCACAACAAATGATTACTCCGTGATGTGTATTATTTTGAAGGTTACATTGTTTTCGTATTGTAGCGTTGTATGTCGAATTAACAATTAGTTATGACAAACTACATTGCCTGGTGGTGTTTATTAGGGAGATGGTCGTATCTTATACTGATCACGGCGAGTTTGTGTGAGTTTTCTCTTTGGTGGATCTGGACTTGTTTTTTTTGTACGTGCGTCTTCTTCAAGTGAAGGTCAAGCGGCGTCTTGTCGCGTGCCAATTAAATTTATTTAGCAATTTTCAGTCCTGACGTCCTAGTCCTTGTCTTACGATGCTGCCTGGGAGGCATTGGAAAGCAGGGCTAGGAAGCGCAAAACCAATTGTGACGTCGCGCACGACAAGGTCGCACGGGACCATTGCCAGGCGTTCGTTGTATTATAAGCTCGTGCTGGGAAATGCGAACGTGGAATTAGTTTTATTTCGACGCAAATTTTGTGTTAAAATTTTGCACAATTAATGCCACGGTATCTTTATCTCGGAATTGTGATATGGAATGACTCATCACTTAAAATTATGTGCGAGTCACTGTATGCATGCGTAGATTTCAGTTTGTTTTCATGGTCTCTCATCTTACAGGTGACGCAGCCCTAGCATCGCTTCCAAGGATATCAACAAGCAAGGTCTCTGGCTGGTGCCCGTCTGTCCTTTGTTGACTTACTGCCTGATATCAACAGCCAGCAAACACGCAGCTAATTATCCCTCGGGCCGGACTCTCGCTTCGCAACCCAAGTTTTACTCCGTCCCGTCGTAGTAATTAAAGTCTCCTGCAATGGAGCGTGAATCTAACCCTATGCAGGCCCCCCCAGCCCTTTGCCGCTCCGGTTGTGGCTTCTACGGTAGCCCCGCCACGGACGGCCTTTGCTCCCTCTGCTACAAGGAAGCACTCAAAAAGAAACAACAGCCACCTCAGTCCTCGCCGTCCTCCGTCTCAGTGTCATCTGTGGCCAATTCATCGGATCGCCCAGCACCATCCTCCCCACAGGGTTTCCTCGCCTCCTCTTCGGGCTCAAGCGGGTCCGCACTCACACCCGCCGGAATTGACACGGCACAGCCGACAGTGCCAGTGGTCGTTGGTGGGAGTACCAGTGGCGAGCTGAGCAAAGACGTGAGGCCTGCAGCATCCGACTTTGATGTGGACTATTCTGTTTGTAGTTTTCATAACTTTTAACTAGTATTAGGCCACTAACAAGGAAATCTTATGAAACGTGCTTTCTAGAGCGTATTAATGTGGTAGTTATTGCATGAGCCGCAGTTACCATTATTTAGCTTACAAGACAACATTTATAGCTGTAGGTGGTGGATAATTGATCATGTTCATAATTCGTCTGTTGTAACATCCGTGAGTGAGTAATCATCCTGCCGAGTGTGAAGTTTTAATGCAGTGTGTGAAGTTGTATCTTGTGCTACCTTAGAAAAATGTGACAGTTCTTTTAGGCAAGCAAGTCATTCACATGATTAATTTAAATATGCTGTTAGAAAAGCTTGAGTAAAGTGTGCTTTTGTGTTTGGTTAAGGCAAATAACCATAATGGGAATTCTTTGATGGGGCCAAAATATAATGGATAAGTTTTCTAATTCTGTATATTAAATGACACAATTTTAAACTTTGTGTGGTGGCTTCAGTGTTGGGCATTGTTGCACAGAGCAGCATGATGCACATCATCATTTATTCTTGTGCAATCTAAGTTATCATGTTTAAGCGCTATCAATACCAAGAATTTTATTCTCTAAATTATATAAATTAGGTGTCTACTCTGATAATTGAATTGCATCAGGAGGTGGTGACTATGCACTTCTCTATTTCCTCTTTTTTTCTCTTGAGTTTCTATAGGAGTTATTTTGCTGTTAAATTAATAGTTTGGATTGTGCTCTGGTGTTGCTCGTTAGTTGCTGTAGTTAGTGTCATACATAGTTTCTAAATCCTATTGACATATTTTGGCAACCTTCTGAGAAACATTCCTAGGTTTGAGTGGTCAAATCATGGAGCAGTTGTGGAATTCATAATTATTATTTTAAACAAGGAGATTTCAGGCTTCAATTAATAGCCTTTACATCTTCCCAAAATGTGAATGACCTTTTTCAAAGAGATGCATGTGTTTTCATTGTGCATCTACATGTTGTTACTAGCTTTGGAATTTATTTGTAATTATTGTTTGAACCTAAAAACCCATACTGAGACTTAAAACCTCTTCAGATTTGCTGAAGCAGGTGGTGGTATTATCAGCATCTCTACTGCTAATTAATCCTAGTGAATAGTAGTATGGGCTATCTATGGCAATGATGAAAGCATTCAAACAGAGGGAACATTTCTTTTTATTCTGATTTTCACATGTTGCAGGTGATTCCTTTCCTAAAATATCTACCTTTTAAATGGACAACAATGGCTTCTCTGGGTGTCATAGGCTTTGAGATCCTTCTTTTGATAGATATTCACCTTGTAAAAATTCCATTTCTTCATGAGCTTTTTAGTCTCCTGTATATCCTCGATATATTGTTTACATGACTCAGCATGTATGAACTATTATTTCTGGCTGGTGGTTAGTTGGAGGAGGTACATCTTGTAGGGAACCTTAGTGCTCATTTCCCCAACATGGAGTGAATTTCTGTTCAAGATTGCCTTTCTGCAGGAAGTATAGTCAAGGGGTTTTATGCCATAATATTTTAACTTGCTGGAGGTACAGGAACTTTGTCTTCATGTGTACACTGCACTAGATTTAAACTTGTCCCTTCCCAGTAGTACACAAATGTGATACCCTCAAGCCAATCTGATGGTAACATCAAATATATACATATAATTACTCCAGTCCTGTTGTCACTAGAATACTGAATTATTGTTTACATCTACATAATACCCCATGAGCCGCCGCTTGGGTGTGTGGCAGGGGGTGTTAGGTCACCAGCCATGTAAAGGTGTTAGCTTTTTGGAGATGAAATGGTGACATATATTATAAGAGTGTATTTAGTGGGGCTCAATTTTTATTGTGGTCGCTTATTGTTCGCGGAAAGAGTGAGTTTTTGTACCTAACTGTTCAGCAGAGTATCTCTTCATTTTATCGCATCTGTCAGACCTAGAGATGTAGTGAGGAGACATGATAATATTCTCTGTCGCTCTGAAAAATATCAGTTCTGAATTTATCAAGCGAATTTATCACTTGTTTATGTACTCTTGTCTTTTTGTTTCTCCTGTTGCCATGGCTACTTGTTTATCCTGGTCTGTCATGTTGGATGCTAATGTCTTGTCATGTTCATTAATTTTCCAGCATCCATTATGTATCAGTCTTTTCTCTAACCACCTGACTTTTCTGTCTTTGAAAAGTTTGAAACTTCAAGTGCACTGCTAAAACATATTGCTTGATCTCATCCTTAAGTTAAACTTAATATCTTGTGAGCACATAAAGCATGAGCAAGGTGCATATTTTTGGGGTTTAAACAAAGTTAACTGTGTACACTATCATTGCCTTTTAAGGTATGTGCTACAGCTGAGTATTTAATGCAACTTCTCCTCTGTTCTCCATTGTCATTCATGTGCCTGTGTTGTGACTTCTTAGCATACCAAGGGCTGTACATGTCCCCGCAGTAGTGTACTGTGTTGTTATCCATTCTAATTCCCTTCAGAAATTCTATATTCTGCTTTAGAAGCCATGTTACTTTTTGGTGAGTAATTATGCATTGCATCCATTATCTACATTATTGATTAACTAAGTGGGAGTATTTTGATATTCCAGAGGGATTTGAATTATGATGAAGTTAAACTACTTACATTGTTCTTGGGTCTGCACTGTTGACTGTGCTAATCTGGTAACTTTGTGGCACTGCTGAATGTGTTCCTTGTTGTCTAAACAACTGGTAGTTATCATGGAAACTAGTTGCTTCAGTGATCTATCTAATCTGTTTACTTTTTGTCTCTGCACTAGACAGGAAATTCTCCTAGTAGTCCTAACAGATTTGTTTCTATCATGTGATCATTATCAACTTAATTGTTGTGTTTCCTTGGCACCCACTCATTTTTTCTGTTGAATAGGTATTTGTATTCCATTTTCTGTTTTTAGTTTTAATGGAAGATTCCCAAAATCACTCACCAAATGACAATGAAGAAATTTCCAATGAATCTCTTTCAGTAAATGTTAATTCCCCAGAAGCGTGTGATGTGTCTAGTTTAGAAGATGTAAGAAAAACCTATTCTATATACTTGTCAAAAAAGTCAATATTTACTTTCTTTGGGTTTACATTTTACTTGCTCTGATAGGCTTACATTGCATGCTGTTCAGGGGAATATTTGTATACAAATTCTTATCAAATTTGATGTTTTATTAATTTATTGTCATTTTTGTAACGTTAGGGTGGTGAAAATGAAGGTGCCGTGGGAGGTAGTAATGAAGGGTCAGTCAGCAGCGGTGATGCTGATGATACATTTGATGGAAAAGATAATGTAGACAAAGATGGGAAGAAAAAGAAGAACCGTTGTGCTACTTGTCGCAAGAAGGTTGGATTGACAGGTGAGTTAATGCATTTTTTGTTATAGATGTTTAGAAGAGCTATCCTTACATCTATGTATAATTTGCTGTTGTGAAACAAGTAAGACTATGATGATTAATTATAGAATGAAGCTTTGAATATGATTGGATTGTTATTGATAGATACATGGTTTTATAAAAATTTTACTTCTTGCCAAATGATGTAGTTACTAATAGTGAGAGAAACCTATCAACTTCTGGCACCTTAAGCTTACTGTAGGAAATTGATTTTTATCAGATTGTGCTGATAAATTTGTCATGGGCCGGTTTCTTTTAGGTAGTGAACCATGGGAAAATGTGTAATTGTTATGTGGCAATGATCAAAATAGATAATGAATAATGGTAAAAAAAATTTGAGGAAGGTGAAATAATCTCTCATAAAAATCATTCAGTTTATGAAATAATGGATTTCTTGGATTTGCATGTGAATCTATGAAGTGAACATTGTAATAATTAGAAGTAGATTGCAATGGTAAATAATTTTGGTAAAAACAATGAATTTGTTAAGTATGACCTTAGCATATGGAATACTTTAAAAAAGAATAAAACATGTAATGTACATGGAGTAAATTAGAGTGATATAATTTGTGGCGACTTCTTCCAAGCATTTTGTAGTCTTTCTGTGTGGAGGAGTCATTTTGGCATATTTGGAAAGTGGAAACCAAAAACTAAAGGCAATTGGTTTAACAACAAAGGCAGTGAAGTCATTTCTAGGCTAATTGTCAGTACGTTGTATCTTCGAGGAATCATGAAATAATGTTTGGTGGACAGCCACAGATAATAATGCAGGCTATTACCAGTAAAATAATTGGGTAAAAGGGTAAGAAATGCATATAAAATTGCTAATGAAGGCATGTTCCCCTAGTGGCTGATTGAAGACTCGTCCCTATTGTGCTATTGGTATTCATATTTTCACTTTTACTCTTGCAGAGTTATGTTTAATGCTGTAATTTCTTGCTACTGATAGTTGATGACTCTAGAAATGGATAAACTGCCTGTCTTCTTTTATCATGTGCTATCTCTGTCAATTAGTCTCACCTTGTTTGAAATATTAATTCACCCATGTGCTAATTACTGTGGGGAAGGATTTGGATAAAGGTCCCTCCTTAACCATTCCTTTCTGGGTCCTTTGCCATCCCACCAGCCTTTTCACCTGCCACAGCTGCCATCACAACCTCACAAGCCCACCTGCCACAGCTGGTGTAGCCTTAGTCATTCACCATATTTTTAAACTTGAGCTAGGTAAAGGAGAATGGGTGACCTTGTCTTAATCCGAAGAGTGTGCTCACAAGTTTTTAATGTTTGATAGTGTAGGACTTAGCAGTTATTTTACTGTCCATTCATTGTATAATACGATTTAGCTGCGTATTATGTCAAAATCCCCTGTGGCTATTTCTGTATTTTTCTCGTCAAATTATTTCTTATTAAATTCTACTTTGTTCGGTCATTAACATTTTAAATGCCGTTTTCTGTTTTATGATTTTGTTTAGAGCGGGAAAACTGCCCATTTTTTTGTACTCCCTAATGAGTGCTGCATGTTCGGTGCTTTATTGTAAACTAGGACAGTGGGAACATTTTACTCTGTACTCTTCAAAGCAAATGTCTTTTCAAGAACTCACTTGAAATTACTTGCAATGAAAATTCTATTTAGCTATTACTAAACAATTTATGAAACTGCATTATCTCCTGAACTAATCTCTTGAATAAAAAAGAATTTCGAAGTCATTCTGCATACTATCCCTCCCACCTTGAAACCTTGACCTCAACCTTTCCTTTCTAGTCATTGTACCAGGTGATGATTGCTGATGCTCAAATTGCATTTGAGCCTTTTGGAATATCAAGTTTCTTGCATTTAGTAGTTTATCTAGGGCTTTTTAAGGGCTTGACAACTGCAGTAATCTAATTTTTTTTTTGTTTTGGGATTATTTAAACGTTTGGTCTTTGGTAGTACATTTTTGATTAATTGTCTTAGTCATTTTCAATATTCCAAAAGCTCAAATGAAGGCTTTATCTTGGCTTTCATCTTCATATTTACATTAAGACATTTTATTATACATGTACCATATTTTCTGTATTCCAGGATTCGAATGCAGATGTGGTGGTCTCTATTGTGCTGTCCACCGATATAGTGACAAGCATGAGTGCACATTTGATTATCGGCAGATGGGGGCTCAAGAAATTCGCCGCAACAACCCTGTTGTTGTTGGTGAGAAGATCCAGAAGATTTGAGAGTTATGTGCCTAGCAACAGTGATAGAAACAAATTTCTTTTTCCAATTTTTCAGTTAATCATAAATTTGTTATAAACCATGCTGCCCCTCCCCAGTGAAGCCGTCTACTGAAAAACATTGCCATTGGTGTATAACAGAGTGGAGAATGGATCTTAAACAGTAGATGGTGTTCAGTCAATTGTCACTTTATTTCAATTCAATTGTTCCTTTGGAAAGGTGGAGTAGTTCCCAAATCTCTGTAATCAGCCTGTGAACGTGAGACACAACACAGCAGTGATGTGACTTGAGACTGTGACCAGGAAAAAGTGGTACTGCTCGTAGTTTGGGTCATATCTCAAATAAACTCCATATCCCATTGCATGGATTAATTGCATTACAGAAGTCTAAAAAAATAAATACCTGATACCTAATTGTGCACGGATGATTTTAATAGCATATTCTTGATCTTTTAGTGGTAGGGCAAAATAAATGTAGTCATGTTTTTGCGAGGCCTGGATGGACATAAATGACCATAAAATTGCCTTTAATTGTCACTACATTGTATGAGACTTGCTGCTTCACCCATTAATTTACAATTGCTTTTAGTTGTGTATAAACCTTGTGGGCCTTACCCGAGTATTCCTTTAAGTGAAATTCTCATTTTCTTTTATTTTGACATAATTTTTGTGTATTCTGGGGTAGGTTAAATTTTGAAACTCCATACTTGTGTGGCTTGAAATTACTGCCTTGTAGATGTGTGAACATTAATGTACATTAACAAGTAATATTCTACACTCCAGAAAGAATGTAAAGTACATTTCGATTAATTTATCCCATAATATCCATCAAATTGACTTCAAGCTTGCTGATAAAGGAAGATTACTGAAAGTGTGCACTAGAGGTTGTTGTGAAATGGTAGGGAATTAATATTCATTTATTCTGAGGTTTTATTTGAATTGTGAGGAAATATTGTGTGACTGTCTGGGTGCGTGTCTGCTTGTGCCTGTAGAGGAGTAAAAAAGACTATAGTGGCGAAAAATGATGAACATTGTATGCCGTGGTATGGTTTGTGATCCACCAGTAACATAGCAACTATACTTGTGTGCTTGGGTGTGTGATGGGGCGCGAAGTCCCTTTTCCTATCCCTTAAAATTAGTTTCATGGAATGAAGCTCATGGTTGATCCACATGAAATTAATGAAATTTCTAATCCATGCCTTAAGCCTATGCCATTATAAGGGGAACTTATTGTGATTAGGATTAGGGATGTTGGCTGCTCTCCTTATTTATCTGCCCATGGTTTGGAAAGTAAATAGCCTAATTTTGTCATGTTCCATAAGTTAAATCGAACAGTTTGCTGTAATAGCGTACTACTTTGATTTTGATTGGTAATGGCTCCATTGAACTTCATTTATCCCACCTTCATGATTTGTTTTGCTGTTTAAATATTGTTGCTCTACTTTTCTTGTTGGACAATGTAAATGAGAAACATTCATGGAACGAGGGAAGTTCTTTGCGTGTGCATGGATTATTGGGTAAAGTGAAGATTGTGTTGATTTTTGTTTTAAAAAAATGAAGGAAGGAATTCCCCTCTGGTTTGTACATTATGTGGAAATCAGTAGTTGTGTAAATCATGATCATAAAATCATTTTTATTTACTCATATATTTGTCATATATGTAACTTTTCTCACAATTAGAGTTTTTTAATCACCTGCATATGTTCTATGAACCTTGTATGTAAGGTATTAATAAACCTTCAATATCAATATGTATACAAGGAGTTTTAGAATCATATATAGTTGGATGTCTTGTCTATTCTGCTGAAGTGGTATAGTATGGGCATTTACTGGCTATTCTTCTCAAATCATCTCGTGTAGGTATTGCGTGTAGTCAGTATGCTTCAATACTTACATTGGTTTAAAAGATTTCCTTTCCTTGATGTTTTATTTTTATTTTATGGGCTCTTGCAAATGCTGCAATGTTGGCCACGTGGGGAGAAATGTCAGGCTTCATCTGATGAAAGGTATTCATCATGGTGTTTTTGGCCTCGACTTATTTTTAGTTAAATTATCCATGAAATGAATTTAGGGCTCATGTAGGTTGAGCTTATGTTGTCACGCGTTTTATTCCCTTGGGTTGTCGTGCAGTTCCTTGCTTTTATTCAATTTTACTTTTCATTTTGATGATTTTTCTGTAACTCGAGTGCTTTTTCCTTTCGTGGCCGTAATCAGATTTTTCTTATTCTTACTCGTGTACTCTCGGAATTTATTCTCTCCTCTAGGAATATGATCAAATCGTTTTAATATTTTAGCCGTATACACACTGATACCTGCATGAGTAAGTTTGTCAAGTGTCATATCCATTGCTATTTACGAGCCTTTAATTCTTGTAAACCTCCATTGAGCTTGATAATAATGTAAGTGAATAGTGATTGGTGCAGTGCTTATGGTTTGGATGTCTAAGATGAGTAGCAAGATGTTGATGTGAAGTTTTCTAGAAATGGATTGAATGTGTTTGGTCACTTATTGTGGAATTTTTGTCAGAAGGAAATTTTTGAATGAGGACTACCTTAGTTTTGAGAGGAAATTGTTACATTTTAAATTATTTATGATTGGATGAGTTGTATGTCCATATTCTTGAGATAAAACTATGAAAGCTATTTAAAGTTTGTTATTATGGAATCAGAATTCCCTCCAGCATGATTCTTTTCAGGAATACTATTGCATACACTTAAAATTGCTGTATGTTTTGAAAGCTCACTAAAACTGGAGTGCTGTTAGAAGAATAGAATTCAATTCGTCTCTGGGGAAGAGTTAATAAAATCAGTAACCTACACTGATGCATTGTGAATGCTAAAACCTACTTATACCAGTGAAATTATTTGTGAAAATATGATAGATTCACATCCATAACTATTCAAGCTACTGCTTTTGATTTTCTTGTTAATGCTACAGTGCTTCACACAAAGACATTTTATTTGTTACTTCACTGATAGACAAATAATACAGAGTAATATTTTTTTGCAGTGACTCTGAATTGTCTTATTTTCTTGGTAAACTATTGAGGATGGGAATTGGTGTGTGTACTTTAAAGTATGTGTCGTTGTCGAAGAATGATTTTGCAAGTGTGAGTAGGTAGCCAAGAGAGGATTCATGGCTAATTCTATTATGAACTCACCTAGGCACATTATCCAGTATTGACTACTTCTGTTCGCTCAGGTTCCTTTAGCTTTAATCAAGCTGATAGTGGCCTTAGACTACAGTTAATTTTGAAAAAAAACCTGCAAAAAATGTAGGTTACAGATGTAAATATCGTAAATCATTTCTAATGTGACCTGTTACATGCTATTAAGTAAAAATGTGCCAGTCTGCATTATGTGATGAAGGTATCCCTTTAATTAATTACCATAAAATGGGCTTTCAAGTGTTCACTGTTTAGGATCCCTGTGGATTTTCCATTTCAACATGTGAATTATTTTCGAACCAGAGAAAATTTCAAGTGGACACGATGCTTTCCCTTTTGAATTGGACCTCTCATTTGCTTTACTGTGATCATGAATTGAATGAGTCTCCCTGATGAATTATTTTGGATGACACCCACTGGCTTTTTATTATTTTGGAGAATGTTATGGTGTCTGATTTAAATGATGACATCCAAAATTCCCTCGTGTGATATACTGTGTGTATACAATGTTGCCTTCAGTGGTTAGAAGACCTTTAAAAAATATAAAAAATGAATTTAATGAATTATTAGTCTGTTCTCTTAATTTCTGTGTTTGCTTTTGTTTCCTAACATTTGTTTTGACAAGAAGGATATTTCTCTACTCTCCTTTATAGTTCTTTTTGGTAGGATCGTGTATAGCTCAGCTGTGTAAATACTGTGATCCTGCTGTGTATGTGCTATTCGAGTTTCTAATAACTCCCAGAACATAAGTTAATTCCATTAATATCTCCAGTTAGCCCTTGCTTAAAGGGTATTTTGTAATCGTCAGGAAGAGAAAAATTAGTTTTCCCTGTTTTGAGAACGTCATACCTCCAAAAAGCCATCTGGAACAGTTTTGAGAAAGACAAAGCCCAGATGGATGGAGAACACTTCCAGAGAGAAAGATGTTTGTAAAGAGTATTTTAAAGGAAAAGCCCCCAGGTTTGGGGAGATATAAATGGGCCAGGTGATGCATGGAGTGAAAGCTTCAAGGACTAAGCAGGGGATTTGGTGGAGTAGGAGGCCGCTATCAGTCTGTTCACACTCATTGAAATTTTATACCACAAAATAGCTTACTGAGAGCTTATGACCCGAAAATTTATGTTCTCTTAAACCTTACTGCAAAGCCAGTGGGAAAGTTCGGGTTGGGGTGGCCAGGTAACTGGCCACTTAGGTCCTAGGCGCCTAGGTATGAATCCTGGCAACAGTCAGTTGAGTCAATTGATTCTAGTCCCTACTTGGGTGTCAGGTGGAGACCACCAACTCATATCAATACTCCATCCAATAGGTGGGATGTTAAGCTGTAGTTGCCTAAGGACCTTCCAATAAGAGGAGGCTAATGATCACATCGGGATTTTCTACCTTTTCTCATTATTCTACCAAAGACATAATAACCAACCTTTCAGTGTAGATAAGGAAGAGGCACTGGCTGATAATGTAGAATATACAGTATTGCTGACACATTCTTACAGGTTTTTTATATCCTCCTCTGTTGCATCATATTGCTAATGTAGTAGTACATAGTGTAACAAGTGCAGTGTAATTGCTTATAGCACATGTGGGTGGTGTTGTGTGACATCCATAATAATGTTGAAACTTGATCATTGGGGTGACAATTTGAATACTCGTACACTCACAAGAAGGTCACTTGCTTAGATTTTTATATTGCACTGAGTTACCCGTGCCTTCTTCAAGGAAAGGAAATGGAATAAACATTAAAGAATATTCCAATCTCTCTCACTGATGGAGCGTCCTGCCATAATGTTGAATTCAAAGCGAGTGTCCTTGTATGTATGTGTATTTCATATCGTCATCCCAGTGACAAATTTCAGCTATGTACATACATCCTACTATTGCTCATAAAAAGGTAAATGGCCCATGTACATTTCCTGTTGATAGCCATTGCTAATGCTGTCAAGGAAAAATGTTATTCAGTGATAATTATTGGTTAATTTAAATAAAAGTGTTAAGTTACCACCCGCTCTTGATCGTGGTAATGAAAAAGCATGCAGGCAGTGCAGGGTTTATGGTATGTTTTTGCATACGGTAAACCTCCACTCTTAATGACATTATTCCTGCACGAATGATAAATAAGTACTACTTATGAAGGAGGAATATAATGATAGACAAATATGTGGATGGAGTAGATTCAAGGAGCAAAGTTATTTTAAAGGCTATGATGTAGATGGTGATAATGTTAGCAAGCGAAGAATTTGGAGGGAGAGGATAGACTTGTAAGAAAATTAAAAGGGTAGGAGGGTGTTTGGGTTACTTGTTTATAAAAAGTCACTTCTATGGGTGCTCGTTTACTTTATTTTTGGCATTTTTATATTAATACGTGTTGCGGATATTGCACGGAAAATGATTGGTTGATGATACATTTTTATATCGAAATGGAATAGCATTTTGGCAGCATGGGTATCGTCATTAACCGTGAAAAGACTTTCCGTTCCGCACGTTCTTCAAGGTTTTGTATATCCGGTATATGCTCCTCAGTCGCATATTCAATGTATGCGGCTGACCCTCTCCTGTACACTTGGAATACAAATTCCTTCCTTTTCATTCTATTGGTTCACTCTTTCCCATTCTCGTGGTGTTTTTGCCCACTCCGTCAAGCTCCCCCTATGTCGTGGGCGCCAGATAATCGCGTCAAAATTTGGCACTATTGACATTCTGATTGTTGCACGGTACATGCCCAAGGGTTTTAGGTTATAAGCAACTCGTTAGGCGTAGTGGAGAGAAAAACTGCAGTAGTGAGTTCAATTTTTAAAATTCACTTCAACTAGCATAAATAGTTACAAAGTAAAAGTCTAGGATTAAGACTCCCTACAACTCCGAACTTCAGATAATGTCGCTGCTCGGATATAAAGTCTCTACATTTTCATGTAACTAGCTTTTCCATTCACAAATTCAGTTATATGAGGTCTACCTAATTTATCCATGAAACATATCTCATAAATGCTCTCTAGTTAAACCAGAAATTACACAAAGTGGACGGAATGAGATAAGTTTTCCTTCATTGAACTAAAGTACTTATGACTTCAGATTGGCAAAATTTGGATTATTCAGCGCACATTCTCCATAAAAGTTTGGCATATTTTGGCCTAAATTGCTCCCCCAAATACCACATATCAACCTATCCCATCCACTTTTCGGATTTGAAGCACACGATTATTTCTTGCAACGGCCCCAATATAATGATCCATTCCAGTTTTCACCAAACCACGTGTCTTGTGATTTTCACTGTTTATCCAGCCTCGCTTTGAACTACATCTCATGACAGACGGGGCTGAAGCGTCGTATCAAACGCTAGGAACACCTGCACGAAACCCTAATCATTTGGAAAGTCACTGAACTGCAGGGTTGTTTTCAGGGTACACAGATGTCTTGAGTTCATTTTGCTCATACCAAACTCACTGGCAAATAATGTCACCACCTATCAGGTTCGACAGCGACCAAGTAAGGGGCTACTGGTCGGGGAAGGGAGGCATACATAGTTGGGGGAATCTTGGCTGCTGATGCAGGAGCTGGCAAGGTGCCCCATTCTGCAGGTACACAAGGGGACAAGGTGGGCCTTCTCCTGGTGGCCAGTGGTCCACCTCTGTACCTGCCACTGTTCCCGCCGGACAGACGAGCTTTTGCCAGGCATATACCGGCAGCGAGCAAGACGACGAAGCCAACCACACCCCCCACCACGCCCACCACCAGACTGTCATCGTTCGACCCAGCCGGTCTCGGAGCAGTCGTCTTTTCCTCTCTCCCTGGCGACGGGGGGACCGGTGGGGGAGGGGGCAGCGACCAGATGATGTCGGGTTCCCTCGGTGGCTGAGTGGACACCACCTGAGGGGCTGCCGCGGAGGACGAAGCGGATTGCACAGCTGCTACTGAGTACGCGGGGGGGGAGTTATCTCGTTCCTCTCCGCAACCGAGCTCCTCGTCCGAGACATCTCCAGGCAGCAAGCGACCATGCAAGGACGGTGGGGAAGAGCAAGGGACTTGCCCCGAACGGCGCGAGAGGAGCCACCGTCGGAGGGGACGGGCCGTACAATCGCAAGCAATCGGGTTGCCCTCGATGCCCCGGACGGTGAGGGTGTCACGGCGAGAATCGAAGGCGGCCAAGAGCGAGGGCGCCACTGTGTGCATTTTGGCGCCACCCACATCCAGTACGATCTTTGAGGACTTGGGCAGAGGAAAGAAGAGGGTTGGCGGGATTGTGTTTACTGCCGTATCTATCAGCCGAACCTCAAGTCGTGGGGCTGAGAGTCCTGCGAGGGCCCCAGGGGAGAGGGCTTTGAGACGGTTGCCTCTTAGTGCGAGGTATCTCAAGCGGTGGCGGAGGGCCGGGGATAATTGCTCGGCTAAAGTGGTGTCGGACCACTCGACATCCAAATATTCAAGGGTTGACGGCAGGGCGTCTAGAAGTCCACTGGCGTCTAAGTAGCCAAGCACGGGAAGCGAGTGGAGTCGGAGAGATTTGAGTCGGAAAAGAGTGCGGAAGGCAGCGGCATCCAGGGTACGGAGCTCGGCGAGACGGGCGAGCCGCAGATCCACGAGTGAGGAAAGACCGGCGAGATCCTCAGGCGATACGTTGGTGATACGATTACCAGATAAGTCAAGCTCTCGCATAGAGGAAAGCGATGGCCATGCTTTCCTTAAAGAATCTCCAACTTCCGTCAGGGAGTTGTCAGAAATGTCAAGCCTCTTTAGTAAAGTAGTCCTGTCGAATGCGCCTGGAGGAATGGAGCTAAGTTTGTTGGCGGAGATATCCAGGCGGCGGAGGAACGGAGTCTCCAACGAGGGCAGTTGCTCCAAACCCGTGTCCCTGAGTCTTAGGAATCTAACTGTCTTGGGATCAGAAAGCAGATGCTGGAGGGATGAAGACTCGAGAGGATTGGAGGAAAGATCTAGGGATTTTATGTTAAGAAGTAGATCTCCTGAAGGCATGTCACGTAATGTGTTATTGGCCAGGGAAAGATGCGACAAAGAGAAGAATTGACGACTCAGGGCACGAATTGGAGCTGACCGGAACAGGTTGGCAGATAGGTCGATGCTCTCGAGGGAGTGCAACCGTGACCTATCGAAGATGGCATCCGGAAGGGAAGAGAGTCTGTTTCCAGACAGATTCAAAATAAGCCTGGAGAGTCCCTCAAATGCTCTCTCTCCTAGTCGATCCAAGTGGTTTCCGGATAAGTCGAGGAACTGAAGTTGACTCGAGTTGGTAAATGCGCCCTCCTCCAGGGTCTCAATCCTATTCTCTTTCAGCTCCAAGGTGCGAAGCAACGGAAGGTCCGAGAAGAGCCCTGCACCTACGACCCGGATAGCGTTCTGCGAGAGGTCAACGTGTCGGAGGGAGGGGAGACCGCGGAAGAGTGCCGGCGAGACGAGTGAGAGCCGATTGCGGGCGAGCCGGAGCACGCGAAGTCGCGGGTGGACTCGGAAGCTATGCGGAGAGAGAAGTGAGATATAGTTGGACGAGAGATCGAGTTCGTCGAGGATCGAGACCGAGCCGAAGAACGAATCGACGAACGAAGTGAGCCGGTTCCCTGCCAGGGACAGATTCCTAAGCGTCTGGAGACCCCTGAAGGCTCCCTCGGCTACTTCCGTCAGGGCGTTACCGGATAGGTCGAGCGTGCGGAGTGCGGGGAGGGATGAGAAACCGCCGCCCAGGATGCGGGTTAGCGAGTTGTCGCGGAGGATCAGCGCCTGCAGGGAGCGGCCCGCAAGTGGAGTCTGCGGCAGGGAACGAAGCCCGACGGCGGAGAGATCCAGCGAGAGCAGACCCATGGGCAGGGAGAGATTCGTTGGAAACCGGAGGCCCGCCGATTCCCCGAACCCCACGCCCCCGTTCTCGGACAGGACCAAGTATTCGAGGGCCGGGGTGGACGACAGGTCCGGGAATGCGACGAGGCGATTCCGGGCGACGGAGAGATGACGGAGTCGGGGGAGTTTGAGGGTTGGGAGGCGTCGGAGGCGGTTGCCGTCCAAGGAGAGGCTCTCGAGGGCGCGGTCCAGTCCGGCGAGGGAGCCATCTTCTAAGGCGGCCAGGCGGTTACCGGAGAGTCGGAGCTGCGAGAGGGAAGAGAATCGCAGGAAGGCGTCGGGTGGCAGCTCGCGGATCACGTTGAAGGAGAGGTCGAGGGCGCGGAGAGAGGGCGCCAGGTCGGGCAGCAGATGGTGGCCCGAGACGGCAGCGACTCGGTTATAGTCCAGGTAGAGGTGCGAGAGGCGCGGGAGGCGCCCCAAGGCTGAAGAGGGGACGAGGAGCACGTTGTTGTCGCGCAGCGAGAGCCAGGAGAGGGAGGGCAGGCCGTCGAAGACGTCGTCCTCGACTGTGCGCAGAGAATTGACGCTGAGGTCGAGGCGTCTCAGGGAGCGAAGGCCGAGGAATGTGCCGGGACCCAGCGAGGAGATGGCGTTGCGGCTAAGGTCAAGGACCTCGAGCGAAGAATGCCTCTGAAGGTCTTTGTTGAGAACGGTCTGAAAGTAGGACAAATAACGTCAGACAGAGGTAGGAATAACTTTCAACATTATTGCCGGATTGTGTAAAGGATGTTAGTAGTCAATGTTAGCATCCCATCGTCTGGATAAAATCACCACGACGGTCGTCAATTATTCACCAATTTTTCTGAGTCAGTTGGCGTATGGCATGAAAACAACTACTTTTACGTTACGAAATGTAATTTTCCCTCCGGTAAGGCGAAGAAATGTGAAGGCGCTCATTTTCTCTACAGACCGTATCATTATCGTACATGGTGCCGCTACGGTTTCATTTCTATTGTACCTATCCATTGCAAAAGTCGAGCTCATTTTTCATTTTGTCGTCGCTGAAGATGACAACGGGAACATATCGTTGAATCATTAAGTAATGTCGGGAAGTCGGCAATATTTCAGTACTTTCTGCGTCATTTACTGAGTAGTCGATAAATTAAGAAATGATCAACCAAAAACCGACAGTTTGGATTCGTCAGTTCTATAAGCTATTTAATTAAAGTTCTGGTAAATGAAACCATTGCAAGATGCTCTAAGCATTCGCGATGAATGGCGAATAATCCATTTAAACACGCAAAATAAATATTCTAAAAGTAGACAGTAGTAAAAAATGGTGCTCAAATCACGGTCGGATAGAATAATTTCCAGACCAACACCAATTCTACGCTCATTGTTTTATTCTCACTAATTCGGAATTCGACGTTTATCGAGTTGCCTCCTTAAGTCTCGTTCCCTTCCTATCCATTTTATTGTGCGTAGGAATTGACTTTTATCATGGGAAGGAAATAATACTTCATTGCTACTGGAAGGGCAAAAATTTCTTTCCGCTTTCAAGGTCGAGTTTCTTATGAGCCGGAGAAATTGAGAAAAATGCACCTGTGCCAAGTGACGCATCACTTCTAGCTTCGATATGGAAATTCGTGTCTCGACTCAAATTTTACACCTGCTCTTTGATGACTGCGCTGGAGAGCGATGACCAACACTGGGTGTATGCATGCACCGTGTCCTTGTGTCATGATTTTCTTCCGTCATGATATTCGTGCGTCACTAGACACCGGAGAACGAACACGTGACGAAATTCATATCGACAAGTGTCAAAATTTTGCGTATGGTTCAAAGGTTCGGCAAACAAGAAACGCGACGCGGCATAGAATACACGCATTTATTTGGTGATATACATTTCCTCTGCAAGTTCACAACGTAGTCACGATTAATAATGAATAAATGTAATGATACGTTAGCGCTTCTCATCCACCCAAAAGGGAAAACGCCTAGATGCTACATCAATTTAAATAAAATGAATGTTTCTATTCGATAATGTTTTAAGTGATTCCTGGTAGTATCCGGAAGCTGTTAGTAGAGTAGAGAGAACGTAATAATAGCTTGAACGGAATCGGCAGTTTCTGCCGGAGGACATATAAGGCCTAAGCCAAGACCTTGAATTGCCGCTCCATTCTTTAGAAGTGAAAGCGCTTCCACTTTAAAAATACGCATAATTTAAAGAAGGTTATGGACTCCTGGCAGCTAGAACATGAATCAATTCAATACCGGAAATGAACATGCACTTAAAAGGGAGATTAGACGCGGGTGTTCTGAAGAAGGCGTACTTCAGAGAGAATACCACTCTCTATACACTAACTGTCAGTTTTAAAGGGAGCGAAAAAGTTGTTTGCCCCAAATGAGATGCGACATGAGTCTCAAATATTATTGCCATGTATTAGTATTAACCTCTCGAAGTATTTACTATAATTGATGCATAAATACCTGAATAGAGTTGAAGGACATATTAAGTATCTTCAAATATAGGAAGGAATGCAGGGCAACACTTGGAAGCTCAGCCATCAGGTTGTCCGACAGGTCCAAGATTTCTATATTTTGGGCTCCTGTGGGAAATAATAAAACAATTATTGAGAGAGGAAGTTTAAGGGTTTAAATTTCGTTGTCTCGTAGATAGGGTAAGATATTTCGGCTTTGCTGAGTCTTATCCATGGGAAAAATTCTTTTTGAATGATGAATGCCCGCTTTAATTAATACATTATATAATAAACCATTTTACGTGATTTCTGGGTATTTCACGGACAGTATTTTTACAGTGTCAATGCGTTCACATAAATTAATTAATTTGATAAAAAGTTTCCAAATTTAATCCCTAAAAGATAAAGACACCTGTCTACAGAATTATACCTTTTAGCTATCACACCACTTGTTGGCTACTGCCAACCGAGCGATCTGGAGTACGAACGGGTGAAACAAGCTTGGGAGAGCGGCAGAGGAACCGAGGGAATCCTTCCCTCAGTACCTACGACGTACCCTCCTATGCTTTCCTCACCCTGACAACACGCTTTCTGTTGGTGAGTTCCAAAAACTTCAATGATACCCAGTCACCTTCGACAAATTTATTCTCTCTCAAAATCATACCATGAAATACATCACTGTCGAGGCGTTTCAAGCTGTTATGCGCTATCAGGACACGGCGTAGGCTGCTCAGTCCGGCAAAGGCGCCACTCTCTATGGTGGCCAGTCCATTGTCCGATAAATCAATTGTCTCAAGCTGACGATGGGGCAGGAAGGCCGAACTTCTAATGGTACCTGTGGGATAAAAGAAAAAAGTTTTGATGTCATATTCCTATGGTCAAATGACCGAAAAATTCCATGTCAAGTTACGAATGTTAATTTCAGCCGCTTTTGGCTGGCTATCGCCTGAATTTTCGGCTTAAGTTAGTCATTCGTACGCAGTTCCCATTCACATTATGAATTTAGGTCCCGCGATTTCTCACCTAATTAGGTGCCCCTAATTTTATCGACCGTGGAATACAACTAATGAGGTTGAAAACACGTTCAGTAATTTATTCAAAATTGAATAAAACACAGGAAGTCCTATGGAGAGAATACGCCTTGATTCCAGATAGGTATACGAAAGGGCTGGGAGGTTATGATAGTACTTTCGTATTTTTGAACATCGGGACTGATAGTTTCTAGTCACTTAATCGAGATGTGTGTCATATTGGAATGTTCGACCAAAGTTTCCAAATCCTTTATCAAATTTATTTTTTAATGTATCCGAAAATTTACGTGATAACTTCCCTGATTGCTAAATGACCTCACATTCCAAGGTGATGATCATTTAGCCAGTATGTGTTGTAATCCCAGATGATTTTGTTACTGTGCATTTCTTAAGAGTTTATCTTTGCTCGAATTCACATAAAACTCAGGTGTTTGCCGTGCAAGGATTTTCCAAACGTCTCTGCTAATGGAACCTTACAGACAAGGACAGCTCATGAAAATTTTTCCCTTTGTGAAAGTCGCTTTTGGGCGCCGCCCTTCCCAGCCAAGATCCCTAATAAGACTCCCTCATAAACTAATTAAATCAATATTAACCTTATGAATCTCGTTACTCTCATTAAATAGATAGTCGTAAATATATTTATAATCGATATTGGCCTTAGCTAGGCGCCCCCCACCAGGTGGTGCGACGGGCGGTTGCCCTGATCGCCTGGGCATTAAACAGTCTGTGCTCCCAGAAAACATTTTTCCACGGTACCTTCATTCTTACACTAGTTTTTTAATACATTCTTTCTCATATATTTAGTTAGTGGAACACCTGCAACGCTCCTGCGGACCCTTAAGTTACTTGAAATTTTTGGGCACTGCCGCATCACGTGGCTCACATTGCTGGAGAGAGCTGGCGAGCCAGCTTCACGTGGCTCGTGGACATCGCTGGTAAGAGTAAGCCAGTTGATCTGATTCAGACGCCGTGATAAGGGCCCTCGAATAAATTGTACTCACCTATTCTGTTTTTATCGAGAGCCATGAATTTAAGTGCCCTTGGTCCGTTGGTTGTGCTACTGGGGACCTGAACGAAGTCATTTTTTGATAGAATCAGTTCCTGAAAATGAATTAGAAAACGTGTAAAACTCAACAAAAAATGATACGTTACGTGAAATGGAAAATGATAATCATCTTTCATAGGTGTTAGAGAAAATTATTGTATACAATTGGAAAATCAAATAAATGTCTTCTATTGGCTGAAAGTGCTTCAACTCCAAGAAAAACGCCACATTTTTCCACTTGACACCCGGAATGGCAGTGCACATACCCACATTAGCACCGGTCCTAATAGTGAAGTTAATCCCTACATTATTTGTTTCCATGGGGCTGGTTCATGATTTGTTTGTGAGGGTCCGAATGATAGTAAATTAATTACAATGAAATAAGCTTTAACGCTCAGGATGCAGGCTACTGCTGACTCATTATCCCGACTTTCGGTCGGAATTAAAAAAAAAAGTTATGAAAGATACCTCTGTATAGAAAATATGAGAAACACACTCTACCAGTTGATACTGAAAGTTTAGCTAATTTATGGTGATACATGATTATTCCCTTCATTTAAAAAGAAAATGAATACCCTTAGTATAACTATTCCCACTCCCCCTTAATGGCACCTTACCACGTTGCATGACATGCGCTACTAATTTCTCTGTTGGTTGGGAGTTCCAGTACCCCCTCCCACACATCTAAGTGGCGGCGGTGATTAATTATCTACATGGCTACTTTGGGTCTTCCTTACTAGGGCGCCAAAGTTTTCGGCGGTACCCTGGGTAAGTCGTGGTTGCGACATGGGTCGCTCACCTGAAGTTCGGTGCAGCCGTCCACTATACCCCCCTCTAAACTCATGATCCCGTTGTTGGACAAATCCAGCGTGCGAAGCCGCCGCAGGAGACGAAGTTCGGGGGCGGAGAACACAGGGTTGAGGTTGTCCCCCAAAAGGTTATCGGCCAGCCGGAGCGTCTCGAGGGACCCGTGGGCCGAGTCCAGCATCCTCTCCGGGAGGCGGCGGAGGGCGTTGCCAGATAGGTCTAGAACTGAGAGAGTCCGCAGGTGGGCGAAGGCATTGTCCGGCAGTGTCCGGAGCCCGGATTGTCGGAGCGAGATGACGAGGAGGGTGGGGGAGAGGGAGCCGGGGAGCGCCGCCGGCGGTAAAGCGGCGCCGTCGCATGCGAGCCGGAGGACTGCGGGCATTGCTCCTGGGTCTTGCGCGGGCACGGCGAAGCACAGGCACGGGAGGTGCGTCTGCGGCGGGCACGGCGAGAGGGGCGGCGGGGACTGGGCAGCGTCGGACGAGGGACTCGCCATGGCCAACTGCGGACGAAAAATTAGGATGAAAACATTTGGGTTCATCAACTTGTTATAATCTGTTTACATTGTAATTAATGAGGAAAAGATTTCTGACAAGGTCATGAATCTTTACTGAGTTTTAAAGCTGTCCGGCAAGAGGATTTCACTGCGGCGAATTGCACAATAACAATTGTGTCATTAATCGATACTGAGCGATTTGCTATATTTCTATGCCAATCCATTGAAAAACAGTGAATTGTGGTAACAGGCTAAATTTTTATACTATGCTTTTGCATTATGAATGTTAAAGTAAGGCAACATTCATCGAGACCACCATTATATAGATCAGTTTTTCCAGGTGCTAAACGGTTGGGGAAACAGGTAATTTGTTTAAATATTGGCGGAGGTAACTTTTGAAATGGCAGTGGTTTACATATATATTATACATTTATTTTACATAAGAGTGACAAATTATGAAAATGGGTGACACAGTTGTGCGATAATCGAATGCAGATGGGAACCACTGAAGCCCGTTATTATGTCGCCCATGGAACAATTTATTATGTCAAAATGTCGTTGAAGAATTGGGCGGTCTTCATAAAAATTTCACGAGTTAAAATCTGACTACACAATACATGTGTATGAAAACGGGTTTGAGGGTGATAGTGTATTGATGTGTATATCATTAAGAGCTATTTGCAAAAAAAAACAAAAACGAAAGTGAGTGCGTAATGTAGGACTGTGACCGCCCGATCACGCCCAAATATATTAGTAACTGAACAATGAATTAATCGTTGTATTCAACTCGGAGATCCATGTAATTGGTTGGGGCAGTGCTCATCAAATATGAGGCCAAAGGTGGAAAAAAAATCATGGATCACGATTTCCCTTAGCTCCAAGTGATTTACCAAAAATATCTGGTTTCCAGAAAACACACCATTAGGGTTTATCAGGGAATTTCCTGAATTATTTACCCAGATTTGAACTCTGTCGTTAGGTAAGGAGTGGGTATAACTCGTGGTGGAGCGATATAGAGGGGTATAGCGAGGTAGACTATTTTATTAATTGGATGGTATTTACGGAAGCATATGGTAATGGCGTTGGAAAAAATGGTTGCGTCAGCTTTTGCGAGTTTGCAGTGTAATTTATATCCTTGGTGGGTACAAAAAATTATAATTGAAACTAATCTCAAATGAATAGATCAATGAATACAAAACTCCAGTTGTAGTCGTATCAGAACTAATGTCGCTGGAAACAATACTTTTTTTAACGCTAATATTTCTGATGTAATGAAAACTGCTCTTATTCGACGAAGATTTGTGCGCATGCAAAAGGGAGTTGAGTGGTTATGAATATGTCTTCCTTTTTTTGACGCTGAGGTTGTAAAAAATACCACATTCGCGCTGCATAGTTAACTCTATACACAGGCAAATATGTTGCATTGAATTAATTAAATGAAAAATAATTGAATGGGGTTTTCAGGTAATATTCTTGATGATCGGATCGGGGGCTCTCACGGCGCTAAGAAGTTTCGGGTTGAAGGACTTCAGAATTCCCATGCGTTGTTCCATCTTTTTGGCGATGAAAGTTCACACCCATTTCCGGGTAAATCTTAAATCTTCTCGCCCTGCAATGTAGGCGAAACGTCAGGACCAAAAAGATGAAGTAACGTGGTGGAATCTGGAAGCCCTTCACCCCGAAACATCTCAGCGCTGCGAAAGCCTCCATTTGAAATATTCACTTAGGCTAGATAGGTTATATCGCTAATCGAGCTCTTCAGAATTTTCCGAACCTTATCGACTAGGAAATATATGGATCGAATTGCTAGAACCCAAGGATCGAAACACTTCGGGTATTTCTATATTCCTTAATTGCGATCCGAGTGGAGGGACTTTGTGAATAACTGAAAATTATCGGCAACTGCCGATGTGTCATATAGAGGAATAGCAGCTCTTCCATGAAGATGTGATTTTCATAAGCTTTTGGGCTTAATACTACGTGGTCCTACCAGTAAAATATATTACTGCCAGAGAGAAAATTGCTCATTTAAACCACTTGGTTTATGGACCTCACGTTCCCTGGCGACCGTGGAAAATTCATCTGCAGTAGATGATTCGTAAAATTCCGGATATGAGGATTGTCTTGACCTCTCCACCTCGGAGCGCACTCAAAGGAACTCCTTTGTACGTCGGGTTGATCCAGTTTTTCGCATCTCGGGATATTAATCTTTATCGCTAGTATTCGTTTTGATGCATCGAATATGATGGACCTTAGAACTTTCATTACCATTCATCATGCTCTTCCATGCTGTCTCATGCCCTGTTGTGTGCATCATTAATTTCCATTTATATATTTGGATAGATTTCTACTGTACTTTCAGTGAAGTGAATGCGAACGTTCCATTGTATTTTCTTTCAAAGCAGACGATACATTTACTCCGGTCATCTAAAGTAGCCTTATTCATTTATCATCAGTTCAAGCAAAGCGAAGCTCCGATTAGCGCTCGATCGCGTCGTTTGTATACAGGCTTTCCGGCGCAACACTCGATAAATTAACCTTAGGTAACAATTGGAAAGGGTAGCCGCCCGATTTTACTCAAGCATTTAATATACGGAGACGACTATGCTCTGATAATAGTAGGTACCGTATCGCAGTGATTGTATTCATGATCTTGTCCATTCTAATTGCTCCTGCATATCCCTCTAACATTTGCATTTTTCAAGATGTGAGGGTCGAAGTCGTCATGCTTGCTGCCCGTCTCTAAGAATTAATTCTTCCGTGACGGACCGAGACGAGGGAGGAAGGAAATCATGGAGGAAAAGGGTTGATGGAGGGCTGCTCATGATGGCCTGCTTACGTGTAATATGTCGTCTTTTCAGTTCCTAATTCTCTTTTATCACAGTTTAACGAAGCCAGTAATTAGAGGTGGTTTTAGGCAACATTCGAACTTAGAAATCCTCAAGAAATGTTTATCACTCAAAGTAATAACTTCTTAATAAACTATTGATCTGCCCCAATGTTACTTTATTACTGCTTTACGGCGCCCGAAATTAATGAAGTTGTTGATTTTCGCCGTAAAAATATTATAGTGTCGGCAACTTGCAAAATCAATTATCTTTTCAATTTTATATTTTAAAATGATAACGATACATCAAAATATCGGAGACTGCTGAAAATTTGGACTGCGAAATGATGCGTATCGCTAAGATTTCGCGTGAAGATATTAGTTGGATAATGAGAGACTGGAATGGAATACCACAAAATTCGTTACCTCCAACGACATTTCTTAGATTTGATATGAGGTGACACGAATAAGACTCAGCCACTAGCCACAGCCCACCGTAAGACTCAGACCACTCGGTTCTCTCCTATGAAATATTCATGCGTATACGGAGCGCTAGGGTTTATCATCTTCCCTGCCAATGCAGGGCATAGATTCTTATATTTTTTAGCCAAATTTGACACCTAAATTTCATTGCAGGATCGAAATATGCGTACCATTGTGTTCTTCATCGGATGTTCTCTGAAAATATCCCTTACGTACATAGCGAATTCGATATTCTATATGCCACTGAATGGTTGATATTTAGAATTAATATTCAGTATGAACAAAGCAATCGAAATAGTCGTTCATTTATGTATTATTTTATGTTAATTCATCTTTATTCTACAGTAAGAATTGTTGATAAAGTCCAGACAAGAGAAACAAGTGAAAGAATAGCGGCTTACAGCTTCATGTTAAATTTATGAACCTCACATATTTAAAGGTAATTTTCGTATAGCATTGCAAAGCTAAAAGTCATATTCTTAGCCACATTAGCAGCTGAGATCTACAGCTTGCAGGCTAAATGAGACCGGCACTCGCGAAGGCAATCCGGAAGATTATGGTGTAATCATGGTTTAATGATGGCAGCGAGGTATCTTCGTATTATTAAAGCTTGATAAAATAAAAATCCTTCCTATCAGCGATGTTATATTGCTTTAAAGGTACGTAAGAATAACAAGGAGGTCAAGCGAACTATCGACTGTCTGCAATATATGACAGACTTCTAGTCAGGAAGGCTCATATTTCTGATATCATGTAAATCGGATAAAATGACTCATATTTGCATATACTTTACCCTCATTGTTATTTAATTGGGGTTTAAATTTTATTTTCCTGATGAATTACATTTAGGGTGATGTCTAACCCTTGTTTCAACTGTGGTTGAAAGAATAAGCTATTGCGAAAACCTGTCAGAAGTAAATCAATTTTACTGATTAATTTGTCCCGCAAATTGCATGAATCAAAATAAAAATGCCTGATCAGTTGCATTATAAATGAATTCTCTCATATTTCGAGGGTGCAAAAAAGTAAAATTGTTTTGATGCGCGAAACTCCATAGAGTTTACAAGCGATTATTTGAGTCTATTCCCATATTTCTTTCTCGAAGTGTTATAGAAACAGCAAAATTTTTTAAACTGAAATAAACATACTATGCTATGATGCTCTAAATGGCCTTTTCTTCTTGTCCTTCCACTCAGTTCTATGGATACGAAGCATTGCTCGACGCGTTGGGGTATAGATTAACATTTTCCAAAACGCAAGTCTCTCGGTAGTATCGCTCCTTCTTACCGTCCCATAAGGCGGATAAATTGTTAATCACTCCAATTCCGCCGAAGAATTTCAAATGAGGCACGTTCATCGGAAGACGTTGCACGGACAAATGTAAGGTAACTTGGAAGGAAATGTGCACCCTAGAAAAACTCTTCATCAGGGAGGCTTTAAACAATTGCTCAGTGAATTTTCTCTTTATAATCTTGAAGTTAACCAGGCATCACGACGAAGAACTAGCGTTAAAAATATCACTTAAAATAGCTCTTTCTTCGTGACGGGTGGCGGTAGTCACTGTACAGCTTTCTCTGCGGTTGAGATTTTAGGAGTAACTGGGGATGGATATGCTTTCTTAATTTCTTCAACATTTTCACTGAACCATAGACATTTTCGGCTATGGCATACGACTTACCTATTCCTCTCTCACGCATGTTTGCACGGAAGAAGATGCTCGCTAATGAGTTAGTCAGCGTAGGCGGTAAATCCAGGAAAGAGAAATATTCTAGTGCACCTTGAATTCATCCTCGTCGCCTCCTTCGATATATTCCTCTAATTATTTACCTCGTCACATATTCTATCTTTTATGGCGAGAATCAGTGGTAAACAGCGCAGACGACTTCAAAATGGATTCTCTGTGCCTATTAAATTCTTGAGCGTGATCAAGATGCACTAAAGGCTGTAGAAATAATAGCTATTTCCTTTTGGCCATAACGTTTTGAAGTGGTATTCTAAAGCGATTCCGACTTAAATGAAATATTAGCAAGTAACGAGATGACTACTATCTGCTAATATAATTAGGGCAAATACGGCTGTTATACGTATTTATACATACATATACATTGTATTTGGGCAATGGGCGCTGTTTTATATACTTGTACTTCATACACATGCATAAGGGTCGATTCAAACCGCGTACCGTACTCCCTACTGGAAGAGCACGGGAAGCAATCAAGGGGATAATCGCTGTACTTGAGCCTGACCATCGTATTTCCGCTATAGGCTTCCGAAAGAGCAAACTATGAAAAGTTGCATTCCCAGAAAAATGTAGTTTTCTGTTTGTTCACCTAACGTATATACTGCCATCATAGCATTCATTACAAGGGCTAAAGTTATGCTGTAGTGAGGCCATTTATTTTTAAGTATCCTAAAGACCGTAAGGAACTTTGCGTACAATATTTAATAAGGATGAGTCGAATCCAAATGTCGATTCTCGATTACACCGATTCTCAGGATTAGAATCGGTATCGAGAATCGATCGCCTAAAGTCGATTCCGATTCCATCGATTCCAGATAGATAAATATTCAAACCAAATTTCATTTGTCACATCATATTTGTCTCAGTAATTTTGGGTGTAGGCTATCAATTTGTACTTTTTATCTACCTCAATAATCTGAGGATATATTTGCTATTTGTCAATAAATATACTTTTTGAGCGACTTAATTGTCCTTGTTATTGTATTTCAGCCAATACTTGAATTTAAAGAATAGTCGTACGCTACAAGTATATTAATATCACACCTGTTATTAGGAATAAGAATCAATGGAATCGAGAATCGGGAATCGATTTGAAAGAATCGGAATCGGAATCGAAAAATAGTGGAATCGACTCATCCCTAATATTTATGTCACCTCTGATACAGTCAATGGATAAATCTATTTTGATTATAATCGGTGTAACATAACCAAACATATACACAAGCGATATGATTATGTGTATGTCTCAGTGATGTAATTTCAACGAAAAATCTTTCCAATCACTCCCTTTTCGCTCACGAATAAAATCTCCGGGGCAATTTCCGTCATGAGTTCACGTTAAGAAACTAACTGCGGCCACTGTATGGCATTCGGAGTCTCTCCCCGGGGCTCGGCCGCGAACTATGCCGGAATGGCGGAAGGGAGTGGAAAGTTGCTGCCTCGGGTGAATAACTTGCAACAAAACCGCAGCCGTCGACCCGAAGCGCGATTCGGCCGATAAGAAGGAAGGGTTTGGTTTGTGCCAATGTCTCAAGAAGAAATTATGCATCTCTTACAGGGAGTTAGTGCCTCTCCTAAGACTACCAAAAGCTTCCCAGAAGAATCTGACCGAGGGGAATGGAGGGTAACGCACTGGCAGGTTTAGACGTTCGGTGACATTGCCAAGTTCGAAACCTGGAAACCTACGATTGCAAGTCAAACTCACCTCCCTCCTAGTTAATGACCTACGATGCTCGTATTTGCTAGGCAATGGGCATATCAAAGAGAAGTTCCTGCAAATCTTGACAGCTAATTTTCCATTCCGATTGTTTCCTCGATATTTTATCACACGAGTCCTCTAGGTCGCTTTCCCTCCGGACAATCGCGCATCGGAAACGCTGAAGTTATATAGTGATCGGAAGGGCATGATTATACCTGGTAACTGGATGTCAAAATATTTATTATCTTTGGAAGTAATGCCGCCATCGAAGTCGCTGTTACGCCTCATATTTTCAGTTTACCCAGCTAACGCTTCAACGAAATCAATTTGTCATCGCTATTCGTTTCGCAAAATTAATTAGCTTCACCAGCGCTTTGAAATTAACTAAATTAAAACATTGAGTAACGGAGCTGTCGACTAGTTTCCCTATAATGTTTCCAACGCCCTTAGTTCAGAGAGGTTATTGAAGACTCGAGTCATATAAACACCGCGGAAGTCTTCGTTGCGAGGTTATTGAAATTAGTCAGGTATATATCTAAATTTTAAAGATTAGTCAGGAATCGTATTTATATTTCGGTAAGGCATATCACACTCAAATAAATCTTACTATTGCTTTCAGCTCCATAGAAAACCACCTCTCACGAACTGTTAATAACGATAGTGTTATTCTGCTCTTCAGTCGTTCCCCTATTCGCCTTATTACGAAATCATCTATGCTCTTTTCCTCATAATGCAAAAATTAATGGGATTACGGAGTTAGGCTCGTTTACCCTTACATTTTTTTTGTTTCTCCAAAGAAATTATCCAAACTCCGCGAAATCCAGTGGAATGCTCTACCGCTGGGTATATGTGTAATATATCAAGCATATATTTTGATAAGTTTTACGCCTATCCTATCACAGGATCCTCCTGGCCAACACACGCAGAAAAATATTTGAAGTACGCGGTGGTATTTCTCAATCTAATTCCAAATCCTGATTTATTTGACTCTTCTTGATCTCTCAGGCTACTTTAATTGCTTTTAATTCTCAGGCTACTTTGGTAACAATTTTCAAAGTTATTCCTGCATTCAATCAGAAACTTCCTGCAAATCTCCTTATTGATTAATGCATTCTTCAATTGAGCTATTTGATCATTTACTTCAGTCATGAATATTTTTTATAGCTCCTGCTAGACACTTCAACAAATCACTCCCAATACAAGCTTCGCCCTACTCCTCGCCTAATATATGTAACTGTGCCTTTTCAAGGTGAATTTCTCGAAATCTTCTCCTCGTTAAGGACTCATAAGACGTGGCGAAACCCTAATACAATAATAAGTCCAGTTTTTCCCTAACACTTCCTTACCGGCACTAATGATTAAGACACTCAATGGCACTTCTTTCTGTGGGCATTATCATGTATTCGAATGGATCGTTACTTCTCCATAACATAGTGTATAAACGGTGTCAAACTCGTATATTTTTTTCCAGTAATTCTTTTAATTTCCATTTCAAACCTGCTATACGGAGCCATATAGGATGGTTACAGGGATTTGTCCTGTCCCTCCCGCCCCCTAAACATACGCCCATGTTGGCCACGATGGAGAATAGTACGCAGAAAATGAGAATAGTACGCAGAAAATCAAGAAGTAAGGATATCACAAAGGCTAAAGTTTGGCCAAAAATATCCGCACCAAATTTGTTCTTTTTTACTATATACATATGGGCGTGCCGTATAACAGTACGGTGCGGTGAGTAACAATACGGTGCGTGATAGATGAAAATTTATGGGTGTTGAGTGGGAAGAGAGTATTTGGAATTCTGTCAGGAACGATTGAATATTTATGTGATTACCTAAGGGAGATGCTGTATATATTATTTTTGTGTAAAATTCTATGAGAGCATGAGACTTAAAATTTGAAATACGTCTGCATAAGTAAATGCCGCAAGAGTATCTTAAACGTAATAATCACTTGTGAGAACATATTTACGAGAATCTCGAACCTATTAAATTAATCCAGCCTAGGAGGATTGTTTTTCCGTGGTGAATTTAATTTTCTTGGCTTTAAATTACTGTATATTTTGGAGGAGAGACATTTTTTATTGTAATTCATTTGGCGTTAGCATTCGTCCTTTTGGTGTTAACATTCACTCATTCATATGGTGTAATAGTAATAGCATATTTCGACACATGAATATATAATAAAATACGTCCGTGAGGTAATAGAGAGGAACTTGCGCAGTTTAGTGTGATAAGAACAAAGGGAAGGGTTATAGCACAAGAAGATAAAATCAAAAACAGTTTAGCCAGTGGAAGGAGAAGAAGGAATCATCATGGCCGAAACCAAAGTGTTTTACATTGCAGTCGAAACTTGGTCCAAGAAGAATGAATTAGAGGTGAATTTAAAATGCGAGCGGACAGAGAGAGAAAGATTATTGGTCACACATAGATTATGTGATGAATTTTCGTCTAGGGAAGGTGAAATAGTGGTTAGCGAATAATGCGTGAATGTAGCTGAGGCTAATCTGTCATTCCGTACCATTCTGACGCTTCGTTGCTTACCTTTCTCGCTTTATTTCACCATCCTTCTCCGAAATCCCATCTGCGTCATCTCTAGTTCACGTATGTACACTCTCCTTCCGCAAATACCATCAACCTCATAACGCGGCTGTCCACAATGAAGTTTTTAACTTATCTTTACTTTGTACCTTTTCTCATAGTCCTCTTATCAATTCTGGAAGACCCTCTAGACGAGGAATATCAGGAGTCTCGGAAGGAGGACAGGCTGTGTGAAGCGATGCATGAATTTAACAGAGGCTAAGCAAGTGTGTTAAAGGTTAGGTATGGTGAAAGAAATGGTGAAATCAGGTATTTTTTTTGCCCTCTAATTAATGACGGAACTGTAACGGCATAACTTATATAGAAGGGAAGCGGCCTGACTGGTAAGGAAGCTCCTCTGCAATAGTATTTCTCCGTCTGAAGCCATCTATTAGACCCCTCCGTGCTGCTGAGAATATATCGTCTAGCAAGGTGGGGTTTATCTAATGGTGTGAACATTTCTAAACCATTTAAAGTGGGGTTGGGCATTGAAGGACATTGAATTTATTCCCTTAGATGGTGAGACCTGAAAACCGGGCATTGTCTTCCTCTCCACGCTATTAGGAACAACGCTAGCGGTCGAAGACCATCGCAAAAGTGCGCCCACCTCTTTCGAAAGGGCAAATTGGATCGGATGGAATCACCTTCATAGCTCCGCAAAATCTAGCCTAAGGGTCTGCCAGGTGGTCGGAGCACCGTTGCTCAATGGCCGTGGTTATAAATTTGCACACTCCACAAACCTTGTGTTTCCCTGAAACCGTTCGGGGACAGTGGAACCGTGCACATAGCAATGTATTTGCTACCGAGGCGACTTGAGTCCAAAAAAAATAGTGTGCGTGTGTGTGCATTAAGAAAGGTAGAAAGAAAGTGGATAGGAACACGTAAAGTTGACGAACACAGTGGTGGTGTGTAGGTGTAAAGATGGCCGATTCCAAGTGGAAAAAAATCGACTGGACCGGGAATCGATGGATTTCGCGTCCACTGCTCAGACATTCATTCCTTCGTTCACTCAGACAGCTCAGCGGCAAATACACCCATATAAATGTTCAAACAGAAAGGTAGAAAGAAAGTGAATAGGTGTGTTCCTATCCACTTTCTTTCTACCTTTCTGATTATATATATATATATATATATATATATATATATATATATATATATATATATATATATATATATATATATCTGTCGTTGGGACGGTTGAAGGTTTAATTTCTATTGCTGGATCATTATTATGCTCACTCATAACGCCGTCAAGGTTTGTTCTCGGGCGATCGTAATAATAACTTGCGAGACATAACTTTTCGTTATGTACTGGAAATCAGCAACATTAGGAATGTTGCTAAAACACTGATAATTAAAATATGTGATTGGTCCTCCCTCAGGCTGCGTAAATTATTTTTGTTCAATATTTTAGCGAAGTTTCAGTCAACCGGTAGGCACATACTTCAACTACTCCATAGTTTTCTATTTATTTTTAATTTGAATTTAATTTACGGTGACCACTAACCAATGCAATGGAATTATCTCAAACTCTATTATCTCCATCTAGAAATCTAATCCCTATCTAATCGATTAACTCTGATATGTCAAACTCTAAAATCTAGTGTAAAAACGTGGCGGACTAGTATTCACGCGAAGACTATATTGTCTGACCGTGAAGAAAGTGGTACACCACCTTGGAACAGCTGAAAAGCGCACCACGGAGTAACCGGTGAGGTCCATTGAAAAACTTTTTGATGCTAAACAATCGAATATATTGCCGTTGCTGAATGCCTGAACTTTATACACGCGCGAAAATGACTTCGTCATGCCGACAAAAACATAAAGTGGTAGCAAGAAAAGATTGAGAGAATAATTGCGGGAATGGCGGTGGGAGGAAATCGAAGGGCGAATGGTGGTGACTCCTCCCCCGAAGTTCGAATTGTGGGTGATAAAGCACAAGGGCGTGCTTTCAAGAGCTGAAATTTTAGGATCGGGACATCGGCGGGCGGGCTGAGGTATGACTGCACCGTGGGAACACATTCGAAAGCAGACTTTTGGAGAAGGATGGTTGGGATTGTTGAGAAGCGGAGAAAGTGACAGCAGTAGGGAAAAAAAACCTTCTAATGAGCGGAGGCCGAGAAGTATGCAAAGGACGTTTTGTTTTTCATGTGAATTGGAACGAGTGACGCGAAGGCTCGGAGAGAAAGGGCGAAAAGGGTGCTTTGGAAGAGCCAAAATGTGAACGAGGCACTCAAAAGGCAAAGTAGATCGGCTGGGAATCTTCGGAAGCCTTCTTCGCCTGTTTGTGCATCGCCATTCTTCCAGGCATGAGAAGCTTGTAGGAGTGGTGATACAAAGACTGAAAAACTCGAACGGAAATCCCGTACGCTAATGCATAAACAATTTTCTTCAATTTATCGCTTCTTCCCCGTTCAGCCCTCCACACGGAAAGCACTACTGAAAACACCGAGGAACATTAAAAATCCAACCTAAAAATTCGTGACTCCGTGACCGATGTGCCAGTCGTAGAAAACTTCGGAATCCACCGCGGGAACCGGTTCATGAAGGGAGTGAATTGTTTTCTCGGCTCAACGGCGTTTTAGCTTGTGCGCTGCCCTGGAAGTCGTTTGTGAGCGATACATTTGCTACAGCTAAGATCGTCTTCGGCTCAAATGAGGAAATATGAATGAATTTAATTTTTCTTAAAGCTTGTTTTTTGTTAATTATCTATATAAATGATGTTTATAATGCTCATTTATATAAACCCAGCGGTATTTAAGACTTCACCTGCTAACTTTTTCGCTCGGCTTTATCTGGCGTTTCATCCAATGTCGCGTCCCAATATCACGTATTGCGATCGCTTGACCAAAGTGTGGCTTTATCTGTTGTTTATACCACCTGGTTCGAGGGATATTGTTATTTTGCTTTACATAATCAGTATTTTTTGCAATAAAAACCATTATTTATGGAGTGATATTGGAAGCTGGTCAACTCTATTGGTCAAGTCTATTGGAAGCTGGTCAACTCTATTAACCTTTATGAGGTTCTATCGAATTTTTGCGAATTTACGTTTGATATAGTCACCCAAACGTTCTGCCTGACTACCGTGCATTTGCAGCCCTTCAGATCAGACGGTTACGGGACTGTATCCGCATGCCATCTTCAAACACAAGTTGCGGGATTTTTTTTGTGAAAAGATGTTTCTGAGAATCCTCCGTCTTAAAAATACGCTTCAACGACTTGTTGGTATGTGGAAGACAAGATCCTAAGATGGTTGAAATTCCGGTTGAGTCGAGGAGCAATGCTTAGGAAATTTTTTTCGACAAAATGTTTGCGGGCACGTGTGCATGCTCAGGTTAATAATGAAATGAATGGCAATTTGTTATCAAGGTGGAATTACTTTATCTACAAAACCCTTTCCGGATCTCTGAATTAAAAAAATTGTTTGAAATTAGAATGAGTATTTTATCTTCATTGTCGAGTTAATAACCGCAATAGATGTTTTCGGGCATAAATCTTTTAGTTGGCGAAGCCTTTAGGCAGCAGAGTTCTTCCTAAAAATCTTTTAATTTACAAATTAAATATTTTATTATATTAAACATTCTCAGGGCCGCCAATTAGAAGGGATAGCATTTTTATTTAGCCTCTAAAATAACATAATTGTGTTTTATAATCGACCAGAATTTGAATACTATTTGTGATAATGTTATATTATTCAAATATCTTTCTCGGGCTTCGCACCGGATAATGTTTTCAAAATCCGCCGACGTTTCGGAGAACGACTTGTTTTCCATTTTCAAGGCACGTGTTATTTCCGCTGTGACCGAGAAAGATATTTAAACATAATACACCGGGAAAATCTTAAATCATTTATTATGTTATTCAGTTTATTTTATTTTTAGCTTTTATCCTACTAATGGTGACCAAAACCCTTGGCAAGTCATGACACCCCAGGGACAAGTGTTACCGTGCCCTCGCCGCTCCCATCCGTCAATGCTTATGACTCGTAAATTACAAACTCTATATCCCGATTGATCGTCTTGATCAGCGGAAGTATTAGGGGTACACTACGGAGTGTCCACTCATAAAAATTCACGCCGAACACGACACACAGCGTTCATTTTTGTGCGTGCGTGGGAATTTGTGCTAATGCACACGTCACAATGCACGCAAGAACTTATTCTTCATTCAACGCACATACTCCGGGCAGAGTCGGTGTTTTGACAAACAAAAATGGACTTGCACCGCATTCAGGTTCTAGGTGTGTACGCTTCTGCCGCACGGTTGCTTGTCTGTCAATCCCATTCACCCTTGAGCGCAGACACACGCCGCACGGCGTAAATGTTTGTGTGAAAATAATTTTCAATTTACTCGGAAAATATTCACGGCGAATCCACTGGGTAATCATTTTTATGAGATGCCCGCGGAACAAGTTTTATCAAGGGGGAGGCAGGATTGGCATATACAGGCGTTGAACTGGACCAGCCAACAGGAGTACAGCCAAAAGGGATGGATAACCATGGGTACAGACGGCTAAAATGTTTGGAAGCCTCTAGTTCAAATGATACATTAATTACCCATGGCCAAGTGAGCCAGAAAAAACGTCCCATTTTGATTTTCCAGCTTTTGAGAGGCAAAAGAGTAAATTAATATAAGGAGGAAAAAGGTGAACCACAACAGATGGAATTATGACTTCACAAATTCGTAATTACATTCATGAATTCAGTTGACAAACAAAACCATGCATTGGGCTTAATACAATAGGGGAAATATTGTTACAATGTCTCCTCTAGAGGCTTTCCATATGAAAAATAATTAATTCGCAAGACCCCTCTCAGTGAGCGTCATGGAAGAAATTCCGTGCCTGTCGTCATCACCTTGATCCTCCTCGCCCGTCCAGATTGGAGCCAACTCCTGCTTGATCGTGTTAATTAAGTAACTCACCAGAGTACCAACTCATTGAGAGTGAGAGAATCTGAAACAAGACATTACCCAATTGTTTTTGTTTTCTTGGGACAGGATCGCGATCTTGCGAAATCCAGTCGTCCGCTGAAAAATCAAGATCTCGCTTCGGCGAAAGCATATCGTGGAAAGAAACAATCTCAGTTTCCCGGGCCGATGGGCGAGCGGACCGAAAGAATCGGGCCGGTCGAGAATAACGGGGCACACTCCTCCATCACTTGTTCCAGCGCCGGGTCTGAGTTATTGCCCTTTTTCTCGCCAGGACCCGCAGGCGTTTATAATCCACTTATCTCTTCTCTGATGCCGAAAATCTGCTTTTGTGGCACACAATGGTGCTCAACCGACCGAATGGTGTTCTCTTTCGGATCACTGCTCGCCCTTCCACCCTGAGAAAGGACAAAATCTGCATGGAAGTTAATCCCGAGTCATAACTCGCTATCAACTCTCATTAACCCACCCGGCCACATTCTGTGAACAAAAATGTCCGTTTTCACCCTCCCTCTCTCGGCAACTTCCCTTTATCTGCACCTTCCTCACCGTAAATAACATGTAAGCCCAAACAAAAGACCTTTTCACGAAGTTGTGTAATTTCCAACCCATAAACACTATGCTGCATTATATTTTTTAGGCCGTGAGCAGCATGATATTTGGAGCCCAAATCCGTTTGAGAACCAATTAGCAGTCTTTCCGGGGCGCTGAAAATACAAATGAAGTTTTCTTTGTGGCTTTGTCCCTCGAGACCCGTAGCAAAATTAGCAGCCGGCGCGGCGGCTTGGAAGAATCGTAAGGCAGCAGCGACAATTGTTTGTAGGCTCAACGATTATGATTTTATCTTCATCTCATTTCCCAATTAAAGTGAATATCGTTGTCTGGTGCCAGGAGTTTCGCACCATTGATAAGATGCTTGGTGTGAGCAGACTTCGGCATAACTGATCCTGCAACGTCAATTTCTAAGCGCAGTTTAACTCACAACACTCTCGGTGATTAGTATCGGTGCGGGGAATTCCAAAGATTATTAATTCATTCTTTAAGACTGACGAAGTCTGTGTTTAGTTTTATTTTAGTTAATGTCAGTTTATGTCTGACGATCCGATAACTGTGTATGGTTGGCTTTGTATCGGTTTCCTCGACGTCAAAGTGATTGAAATGAAGTTGGTTCATTTAATAGATTCTCTGAAGACGAACTCAACTTCTTTTTCTAAAGCGGCAACCATGTCGTTTTTATTCAATACATTTATCTTAGTTGGAATAAAAGTGAGTCAAGAATTGGCGAAGGTGTAAAAAGGTATTATTCTCGCGCGTATGAAGGTCCAAGAGGAACACGACGCACGCCGTAAACTTGGAGAAACGCCGCAGACTCGGGGTTGGGCTTTTCAAGCTGACTTCCGATGGACGACATAATCGCATGGCCTCCTCACGATTCGCAAGTAGGGAACGGGGTAATCCCAGAAAAAACCTGCTCCCGCCAGGAAAGGAACTCGGCATCGGCGTCAAGAAAGCCGACGCACAAGTGGGCCCAATCTATTCCCGTTCGAGGCATGTTTTTCGGTCTCCAACTCTGATCCCGCTTCTTCTCCAATTCAGAGAAACCTTGGAAAATCGTATGATGTCCGCAGGTTCTGCTGGAATAAAATTAGGGTGAATATCTCATCAATAGCGACCTAATTATGCACTCATAAAGTTCGCCAAGACTGTGTGATTAAAGATTACAGCCGTCAAAACTAAGGATGCCTGTAACGGCGATTAGGTGTGGATTACTTTTTTCGGTCGTGGGTAAGTAAAACGGGAAAACGGTAAAAGTATCTCACAGCACTCGAGAAAATGAAAATATTTAAAAGAAATTGATTGAGGTACATTTGAGGCGTGTATCAGCCACATTTAATAAGTTTTTTTTTCCATGTGAGAAGATCTGAGGGATATCGTTCACGGTGCCGACGTTCCGGCCAACCTCAACCGGTCCAATAACAATACAGCATGACAGCAAGATCAGTCCAATAACAATACAGCATGCAAATGACAGATATTTGGATTGTGGCAGTGTGTCTAATGTGTTTGTGAGAAAGAGAAAAATAAATTTAAATTGGAACATTTACATGAATGAGCAGATACACATGTATGAGCAAATATACATGTATGAGCAAATATGAGAAATTACGGCTCGGTATTGTTATTATTTTTAAAAATATTGAATGGTTTTTTTTTTCTTTTGATTTTTAAAATTTCTTCCCCGTTTCTTTTTATTTTGTGTCACGATTGTGAATTTAATACCATAGTTCAAATCTTTTAGAATTTAATTTATTTTTCATTCCTTATTTTCCACAAGAAATCAGTGCCATGTATTTATTAGAGAAAATGGAGTGAATTGGCGGAAATCACCTACCAAGATGGCACTCTGCTCCTTAGAGTGGCAGAGTTAGTGAGGCCTTGAACCATCTACATAGCCTCGCAGTTGGCCCTGAAACCAACCCTACCCTAATGTGGTTACCAGAGAGCGGAGGAATTCTTGCTTGAAATGATAGATAAGATACCACCTAGTAATCAGTGGCTCAGTAGGAAGATAAGTCGCATACTAATGTCAACGTTTATAAGAGATTCGGATTCTTCAGCATGAGTCTTCCCGCTCCATCAATCGGTTTTCCCTCATTAGGCTTTAGGATTCTGGGTCGACATTGATGACGTCCAGAGCTAAGTCTGAAATCGATTGATACGAGAAATATTTCAGGCGATTTTTCCTTGCTTAATATTCTGTGTGGTGGTTGTTCTGTAAGTTTCTTGAAATTGTTGGGAAAAGGAATGCGTATTTCGTAAAAGTGGTATTTCCCTTCGTTTCAATTTTGAACTCTCTTGAGGGGGAAAATAGCGATTCGGCAACTTTTGCCTAGATAATAGCAAAATTTGCCGAAACACAGGCCGGTGAAATAAACTCTTTGGGAAATGTACAAGGTATCCTTTTTTGTGATGATGTTATTGAAAGACAAAGAATTTCGAACAAGGTATCCCATGCTTTCCAATCTGAACATCACCAAGGAAGCAAATCGCAAAGAACTGTAGATGTCCTCGTAAGGAAGTCCGGAAAAGGAAATCCCCAAAAGGAAAGTTTTGAGAGTCGCGACGGAGTTTTGAGTGTGTTTGAACGTATCATACCTTTCTCCCACTCGTTTAGGGTTGTCATACGAGCGTTGTCGTGTCTGTCGAACTTCACTGCTTCATTTTTTCGTGCCGCTATTGTTTTTTTCTCTCTCCTTCCGCTCGGATGCTAACGACTTTGCGAGCCGTTTTCCAAACAATGCATCGCCAGTCTCGGAGCGCTCTCTCGTCTCCTCCCCCTCAACTCTCCCCTCCTTTAATGCCTCCACCCCCTCTTCCCCCGTCTTGTCTCAAACACTATCCCACCCTCGAACGCTCTCTCTACTCCAACTCCCGCCCAACATTTTCCCGCCTCCTACCCCGTCATTCTAATAAGCGTCCTTTGACCTCCCCCTCACTGCCCCCTCCTGCCAACATTTGTTCTGCTCCCCTCCACACACTCACCTCCCTTTCACCTTCTCTTCTTAATTTGCTTCACCGCCGCTCATTCCACATAACACACAAATCACACTCCTTCCTCACCCCATCACCCTCCTCACCTCACCTTTGCCCTTCTGTCTCACGCTTCCACTCTTGTCCAATCCTCTCCTTCAGTCTAATATTGTAATAACGGCTTTTTGTTCCAATACTGAAGGGCTCATTTTATTTCATCGGAACCCCAATAAACTGAAAAAAAATGTTCACAAAGATCCAAAACCAAAGAGGTAGATGCAGAGCAACTAGAACAGGCTATACGAATACGGAATCCTAATGCAAGTTCGTGGAAGAATCTATTCTTCATCGGTATATATTTTAAATTTAAGTCTTAGTTATTATAAATGCCGAAATTTGTCGCATGTGATTATCAGGCATAAGTTTTTGAAACAAACTACTAGACTATTTCGTTTTTCTTCTTCTTTTCATGGATTAGGCAACATTGCCTGTTCCGGATACCAACTTTACCTCGGACGTCCAACTCCTTCTCACATTTGATGTTATATTCTTATATTCTATCTTCCAATTTGAAAATATTAAAATTTTATCTAATGTTTTCATCGCGGATTATGCGTTGTAATGAGCAACCTTTTATTTTTCTCAGGAATTTTATGTTAGCTGATTCAATTTGACTTCGGTCTACCTTTGAGAGCACCCACGTCTCACTCCCATTCAATGCCTTTGGAACTATTATCGTTTATTTTAAGATTTCAATATAGTTTATTTTTTAGTTTTTCTTGACTAATTCCATTTATAGGTAATGGTCGTCCTTGAAATAAGATCTGCACTCTTATGCAATAATGAGCCACATTGAAAATGTCGTCACACATTCGGAAGGCTTTGCAGAATTGGTCTACCATTCAAAACCCTGCTAATTTTTTCAAACAACCACAACAACTAACAGATAAGAGTATTTTTTAATGTTTACTCCGTCATCATCTGAGAATTTATCTTCAGTCTCCGTATGATTGGTTAATTATGTACCACACACCACGCTCCATTATCGGCAAAGAGTCTGGCTATTGGCACATTTTGGCCCCCAGTGGTAAGAAAGAGAAAGGTATATGTGAATTGCTCATATCGTCTGTGAGTTTTATCGAACGGTGATGTATGATTATTTTTTGAATTGTACCAGCAAAAGAAGTAGCTAAGAACGGTGCCTAAAATAGGGTACGAATTCCAGTATCCTGCTCTATTCAGTCCATCTGTGTTTTCCGTTGCGTTATCGAAATTATTATCAAAAGTTCTAGAAAAAAAAATTGACCGGGAAAGTGGAAGGATCAACAACGAATGGTAAAATTGACCGATTGCTTTTCAGCTGCCATCGCGGAGTCGCTATTTTCAATGTGAGGTGGGTTTCCAGATACGGCTGCAGCCTTCCAAGTTGTTCGACACTATACTGTTTTCATGATGTTAAGTTTCTAATGCAAGAGTGAATCTTATGCGAAGCGAATCGTACCTTCTGTACAATGAATCTATCTAATACTCATGAGAAAACAGCGATCACAAAACTGAATTCTCGAAATCGTGATGTCGTATAATGAAACGTGCGCTAGTTTCATAAATAATTCCATTCCGTGATATAATCAGATACTCATCGACGTGAAAGGGAATGAAGTTCAAGAACTGCTGACCTGATTTCCGTCTAAATGTTTATGTGGGAGTGGTCACTAAAAGTGTTGCGAGCGATTTCGTAACCGGAGAGCGTGTACACCGATCTCGGCTCCACGGACGCGCATCGAAGGGCGAGCACTTGACTCCCGACTGACGGAAGACGAGCGCGTGAATGACAAGAGAATGGTTTTTAAAGAAAAATAAGAAGAAAGAGTGGGAGAACAGCGCGATTCACTCGCTTAGAAAATGGGGGCGAGGATGGAGGACGTAAAAGAAATGTCGCCAGCACGAGAGTTGGCCAGGTGAGACCAAACATCGTGACGAAACACGAGGAGGGACCTTGGACAACCGCCCCATTAAAAACGAGCGCAACCCCTCCTTGCGCGCGCGCTGTACACGCCGGATATTACGCTCGCGCTCTTTTTAAAAATTTATTTGTTTTTGCACTCGTCGTGAAGCACCACGATGATGGATGACCGGGCGAAAGAAATGGGTAGGTGAGTTGAAAATTCGCGACAGGTAACCGCTAGCCTCTTCTTCTTTCTGCCTCCGCAGTCGTTAACTTCTCTGTCCACACCCACCCCTCTACCGCACCCCTCTCCCACACCCTCCTTCCGCATCCATCGCCGCACCCCCTCTTACATCTCTCCCTGCCGCGCTGATCACTCTCATCCAGTCTCCGCGCTTGTCCCTCCTCCACTTCTTTCATCATTCCCCATTTCACCTTCCCGAGTTCTCCTTTGCCCTCCATTCAGTATAACGGCACGTTTAACTCCGTCCGAGAGGGAGTGAGAGGGAGGTAAAAGAGCGAACGGGCGAGCGAGGCCAGCGCCCTCCCGATATTCTCTCACGCCGACATCCGACACTGCGTACACCCGCAGTAGGTAATACCATTCTCTTTCGAGCATAATAAGGGCGACGGAATCCTCGCCTAAGTAGGCGTTTACTGGCTGGACCCTTCGTCTAGCGTCCGCCGCACACGGTACACTCTCCTGCACCTTTCTGAAGACTTTCACACCGAGAGTATCCCGCGTCTTTGCAAAAAATATCTTCATATCACACGCTGGTTGGGGAGGGAATTAAGACTCACCGCCAGAGCACACGCAAGGAGTATCCGGAGGAACGCCGGGGCTTCCCTCGTGGAGTCCGTCATCTTGGCTCGCGGTTCCTCGACCATCCCCCGCCGTGTGCTGTTCACTCGACTCTCCTGCGCACTCCACTGATCGTGAGAAGGGAGGTTGTGGCGGAGGAGGCGGTTGGAGGCGGCGGTGGTGCTCCTCGCCGGACGCCGGGGAGAGACGACGAACACGAAGCAGAGAGAAAGATACCGCTCTCCCTCCTCCTCTCCCCGCACCCCTCCTCAACCTCTCCACGCCCTCTCTGCATTCCCTCCCTCTCCATCTCTCTCCCCACCTCCTCGCCCTCTCTTTCGTCCCTCCGACCGGTCTCCCCCCGTTGCCGCTCTCTTCCGACGCCGGACTCTCTTCGGAGTGCAGCGAGCGTGTATACGTTTGGGATAGGCGATGGGTATTATACGGATGTTTAGATATGAACTCACTGCATTAACTAATTCTGAGGATGACGGGACCAGCCACTGTATTGCCATTACGGAGTCACTCGCGAGTGCTCTAAAGGTGGTTCGAGAGGAATATCATTTCACCTAGAAATCAATGAATTTGGTTTCATTTTTAAAGAAGAATATTTCATCATTCCATTGACACCAAAAATTCAACCCCTTACCGCACTACTTTCCGAGATATTTACCAAAAAATACCACCCCTTTAACATCGAAAATGGTGCGTGTATGCACTTCAGAAAGAGCTTATTTAAAAAATGAGGAAATTATAACAACTAAGTCACGTCAAAAAATCAACAGTGCTTGTGTTTTCTCAATTATTTTTGAAAATTAATCATATTGTCACCGCGGTAAATTCTTCGGGATCACAAAAAAACTTCCGTTTTGAAGGAGTTTCGAACGTACCCCGCGAAAAAATTGAGTCAAATTATAGACTTATTTGCATATTTTCATTTAATTACTTACAATATAGGTCATATAATACTATATTATTCCACCATTAATAATGCAATATTTAATTCATGGGTCCCACAGCTGGTGAAATTAAAACGTATAATTCGAATGTGGGCTCCATTATGACTAGGGACATATCTCGCTCAAACTACCGCAAGTGCGAAATTCCACCGGGGAAAAATCTGTCCACAAAAATCCACAGGACAGGAAGACACTTCAGTAGCTTACCAGGCCTAGGCACTCGGCGCGATATCAAGGAATCTGGGTTCGAGTCCTGGTCAAGGCAATTGATTTTTCCTCTTAGGAATTTCCCTCTCTGCATTGAGTTTATAATTCAGATTGCATGTTTCTAGGATACGAAGCCGTATCTCTATCGCTCCTTCGTTAAGCATTTGATAACTACCTTTCGTATTGTACGTTTGATTATTTCCGCGTGGATCGATAATTTGTTGTCGATATTTTTTTTTCGACAAAAGGTAATAAACTATAGTGTAGAACAGTATTTTCCAAACTTTTTCGAGCCACCTCCCCCTTTTTTCCACAAACCTTTACCCAGCGCCGCCAGCCATGAGCGTTCAAGTCATGGACTTCATGACCACAGCAAGATGCTTACAAAAATAAAGCTTAAATAATTGTGATTAAACTATTGTTTGTTTCAAATCCAACAGAGAGATAGTTTACTCGTCCCCGGACATGTATATTTGGTAATGGCCCAGCCTCCACCGCCCCCCTGCAGCCCCCTAAGATGAAAACACCGCCCTCCAGGGGGCGGTAGCGCCCATTTTTGGGAACCACTGGTATAGAGCATTGTTCAGGCTATTCTTAATACTGTGATGTGTGTTGCACCCTCTCCTGTAAAGCCCTGATACTGTATTTCAGATTTCCCGAAATATTTTGTCACTCAAACAGATAGCGTACTATATATTAGAATTGCCGGGGTAACAATAATGAGAATAAGCGCGGACTAGAAACGGTGTAATAGTTCATCGCTTACGTCGTGGATTTATTGGAAATTGAACTATGGGTAATATGGGTATAATAATAGGGATATCAAGCAAAGAGATCAGAAATAACGAGAAAATGAGACGATAATTAATGAGAGGGATACTTAATGAAAGACTTAAAGTGATTATGCTGATCTTAGTGATTATGCTGATCTTAGATTAAAGTGATCGGCTGTTTTACAATTCAAATTTCTTGTATAACTAGCCATGCAAAACTGCTTGTAAAGCTATACAAGCTTGCACTCGTCCGCTCAGACATCGATAAAGTGTGTTCGGTTGTATAGCATTATTGTATGGGCACTAATATACTGATGCAGCTCTATCGATAATTCTCATTTGTTAGCCCACTGATATTTTATATAAACATAGGTTTAAGCGAGGCTGCAGACGAGGTCTCGGTGGAGACCCGAGAGGCTGTCGCGGCGGTAATGATGCTCCACTTGTCCACTCGAGCTCTGAGTAAATGCCCCCTCGCTATATACCCCCTCTTGCTGCCGCATTACCATTTACGGGCTTAGCCGGAATTTATCTTATTTCGGGGACTGGGGAAGAATATACCAAGTCCTCAAAGCATGACCTACAACTGACTTAACCAAATTTATTGAAAAAAAATCTCAAGAGGGATGGTATCTCAAGCAGTAGTTGTGCTTGATGTAATGTGATTCGACTCTTTAGGCCAGGGGTGGCCAACCAAAATGATCTTGCGGGCGACTTTGGAAATGCATCATAACTCCGCGGGCCGCATATAAAATTATATATCCCCATATAAGATTTAGACCCACTATAGACATTATTTTGGAGTGAAAAATTGAAACATAATGGGTTATTATCATTGTGTTAAAGTTATTATATTAAAGTGTGATGAATCTCGCGGGCCGGAAAAACGTTCAAGGCGGGCCACATGCAGCCCGCGGGCCGCGGGTTGGTCACCCCTGCTTGAGGCCATCTCCTACTTACTGCCTGCCACTCGCAGACAGAGGCAACAGCGACCATTCAAATTCGATTCGAACCCAAAAGTGCTTATTTTTGGTAATCCTGAGGGAAAAAGTCCTTCCATTGTGCCCATGGGTCAAGTTCTCTAACTCCTCCTGGTCTTGGTATATCCTTGGTTTGCCCACATAGCTTTGTCAGACGAAGCCTGGCAAAGTTATAATGGCTAGACAAAGCAGCCTCTCGAGATGTTGAAGTGAAAACTGTTACTGTCCACAATCAAGTTTTCTCGGCACCACTAACAAAATATACCAACTGGGAACCAACGCATGTTGCAGAATGACCACAGTCCTACTTACTTACTTTAGCCGAAATACTACAAACCCATTTCGATGAATCAATGACATCTTCGAGTAAAATGTTTGCACCAGTAAAACGCTCCAAAATCACAGTCTTCTTTCTAAAGATCGGCTTGGTAGGAGATAATGGGTCTTTCCTTGTGAGGAACCGCCCGGCTGGTGAGACTCGTACATGAGAAAAGGGGGCTGGGGTCCTTTCTACGTGCGGCCTGTGGTTACGTGGAAAGATTTATTACCCAGAACAATGACTCACCTTGGGTTCGGCCGGACGTGCCCAGCGTCTTCAGCGAATTTTAACCAGTTCTCTGTCTGCAGCAGAAAGCTTTACATTCAGTCCTACAACGCTACCTGCAGATTTGAAGATGGCGATATTGCATATTTTGCATACTTATTATACCGGTGAAGTTTTTGACAGTAAGCTGCGATTATTTGCAGAAAACTCAATACCTACAGCATAGTGAAGTCCGCAGCCGCGATGATAAGCAAGCGCTAACGAAAGACCTCAAGGCAATTCAAAAGTGGTGCGATGCGTCGCAAATGGAATGTAATTTTTAATAATGTATTTTTATTCATTTCTGTTAAAGAAAAAAATCTCCTCATTACAGCATAGCCAATAAGAGTATGTAAGATAAGTAAAACACCGCGGAGTTAACTGACTAATAATCTCTCATTACGCGAAGATATTCGGGAACTAACAGGTCGAGCTAATCGTAAGTTGGGATTTGTTTAAAAATTACTTGGCCAGAGCGACGGTTGATTGATGGAAATCAGCTCCTTCTTCCTTGTAGGACCCCTCTTGGAATTTGCGGCCAATATTTGGGGAGGAAGGATTAAAAACGGAGTTTAAATGTGTGCAGCTAAGATAGGCAAGATACACAAAAGGCCATTATGATAATCTCGTTAATGTTACAACTAGGATGGGACTTTGTCACTGTTGATTAAAATTTGGACTCAATTTTTTATACAACTTCCAAACCAATTTATTTTTTGACGATGTGATTAACATTTTATGAAACCCGACATACTGCATTAGATCCGATCATAAAAATAAGACTACAGAACGTTCAAAATAGACTCCTAAACGAATAGCTTTAATATGTCATTTTTCCCACCGAACGATAAGAGACGATATCAGTGGCCAATGAGACTTTTGACGAGGTTTTTTGATTGACTGTGTGGCTGATTAGTCGATTGTATGCCTTGTGCTTGCATCCTTATCTGCCGCCTAGTACTAGCAGCACATCTTGCGTGGTTGCGGTTTAACACTCTGCGTATTTATGTACCGTAGAGTAAGTAGTTAGTTACTGCTTACTCTATGGTAGTTCCAAAACACATTCATACAGATGGTTCCTCTATCATAGGTGGCGTACAAATATAGTGTCGTGCATGTTAGTGAAATTTCACCCCCGAAAAGCACTTGCAGGTGTTTGATAATGCACCAATAGTCGCAGCATTACTAGCTTTGTTAGGGTTCAGTGAAGTGCATGTCGTCGATAACTCAGTCCCTGCCACTCATCCTTGAGGTGATAAAAGATCTATTGTTTTCCCTGCAGATCTCACGCAGAAAAGTTCCTCATGTGTTCCACCGAGCTTGCTCTTCATCTTCAGGGCGGCTAGTGATGGAGATGACACCTAGTCGGTCTTTGAAACGTTGGCAGTTATGTACCCGATGAAATACCCAAGAAACTTACCTTTACCCTTGATGTGGCTTTCTTGATATTATGTCGATGAAGATGTAAATGCGTATCAAACGCGTGACCTTTTCTCACGGCCGAGTCGTGTTTGTTTTAGGTGAATGTGGGCAAATACGTCTTCATTGGCTCCTTCATGTTCCCATTTAATAAGGTTCACTGGTTTTGGACGTCCCAGACCTTCACCGTCTACACATCCGCTGCGATGCTCCAATAGGCCAAGTTTATCATGTAATCTTAATGTAATTCTCACACTAATAGGCCAAGGTATATTACACTTTTCTTTTCTTTACTTTCCCGTTTCATTCATCTATTCCCCTCGGATGCATGCCGTAACCTGATTGGGAACTTGCCAGACATGCAAGACGAAGGTCGCGGGTTCATACACCGACTCGGGTGCGTATGTTGTGCCTGTCCCAGAATTAAAGTCTAAGGTTAGACTGTTCGACATAACCTTAGCAGTGGAAGAATCTAAAACTTAAATCTGCTAATGTTTCTCCTCTTCCTTTTATTTGCTGGTGACCTTTCCATCTCCGACACCCTAGCCACTAGCCTCGTTCAATGGCACACAAGTGTAGATCAATGTATCACTAGTATTCATCAATCCATTCGTCATTAGTATTCATCAATCCCTAGAGAGTTTTGTTGCAGTTCCAATCGACTCTCCCTTCAGCCAACAGCTGTAATCGTTTGAAATTCCTTTTATTGGTTTTAAACAACTTTCTCAACTTTGTTTATATTTCCTCCTCAAATATTTCCACCAGATGATGAAAATCCTTGCCCATTGTTTTACGATCTCCGCGCACCGTGAAAAACGAGCAAACATCCTCAAATTGGTCCGTGGTCCAATTGCCGATATCCCTTCCTCTCGCTGATATTTTTTCCTCAGTGCCGTTTCCTCACGAGAAGCACATTAACAGTCCGGTGGGCACCGGTGCGAACCCCTCCCCAACCCATCTCTTCCTTCCCCCTTGAAATCTTCCTCCTTCCCATTCCCCCCCATTCGGATGAAATCCGAGAATTCCGTCCCTGCATCTCACCGACCGTTCCGCAATCTCCGCGACTCGACCGCGCGTGTTGTTTGGCGATTCGCGTCCGAACCGTTCGCTCCGCCCTCCCCCCTACCGTTCGTGGACAGGTTTGCTTTCCTTTTTTTTTATATACACACACTCACTCCGTTTCCCTCTCTCGTCTCGAGACGACGACCGTGCGGTCCAAAGACGCTGTGCCGTATTGGGAGAATGCGGAATCACAATTGCTCAGCTCCCGGAGGGAGGGGAAAGGACGTTAACCCCTCATGACGTAAAATACATCAAGAGTCCGACCGGAGACTCGGGGTGGTACGACAACACCTGCCCAACTCCCTTTCCTCTTCTCCCTCCCTCCCTTTTCCACTATCCCCTCTTCAACTCCCCCCTTCCCATACCCTCTCCACCCCGCTGCCCAACCCTTTTAATGGCGTTCGCAGTTATCTTGCGGCATTCTCGCGATCTAATTAAGTAATGCCCATCCGATACACGTCCAGGCATTACAGTATCGAAGTGAGAGACAAAGACGTGTTCGTTAGATGTTCTTATGGTGCTCAGATTTACGGGCATAACGCTACTTTCTGTCAGCATCATTCTCTCCACTGTCCCACCATTTATAAAATGTACATACGTTGTGCTGAATCATGGTTGTCTGACGGTCTACCTCTTGAGCTGTTTGTCGAGTTGTCGAGTCATACAGCCGAATTCGAAAGGCCCCGAGTCGAAAGCGGTCAGGGAGTGGAAAAAACGTCAAGTTGCAATCGTTAATGGTTTATAAAGCTTTTGGTGGTTTCTTTGGCAGTAACATCTTTTTCTTAACTTTAAATCTGAATACCATCCTGTTGAACAAAGAAGAATACATATTTCGACTTTTTTTACTATAACACAGCATTTCGAACAGAAATTATACTGTCAGATGGCTAAAGAATTACAGTTTTAACTTCTATATTAGTTATAAATAAAATTCGTATTTACTGTAAAATTTCGAATTTCATTTTAAAAAATAAATGTTTTACACATACTTCACCAACAGAAGTATTACGGTTTCCTCAGCAACGTCAGAATTAGCTTTAAATGGGAATTCATTCGCATAGTATTTTTATCCTTGATTAAATGACTCATTTCATTTCTACAGTTAGATTTTATTGGGTAATTTTTTACCCCGATCCGATCCAACTCATGAGGGACTTAATGCACTTGGCGGAATTATATTTAAATCACACTAAGATATCGCAATTTTTGTCCTGTCCCTCACCAGATTCTTTTCCCATTCCCTCCCATCTTTGTAAATAGTGTCCTATCACGACATGAAATACACTCTCACGACGGTTCACATGTTCATATGTACACGTAAAAATAAGAAAACTATGAATATCGTATTTAAGGGAACGAAATTCTCGCAATTATTCACCCAAGTAATGCATAAGTTGTTGCATATATTTCAATCACCTTGTAAAAAGATCTCCCATTTTCTTTCATGACTATCCATTTTATTATTCTTTACGTTGAATTTAAAAAGTTTCCCACTGATGATGATTGAAATAATGATAAATATTATGATTTAGCGTTGTAATATGGCGTTTGCAAATGTTTGTACGTTTCCGAATTCTACTCCTGAACGCCGGTATTTATATAATTTTAATCTACAGTTCATTGATTCTGAAATATCACACGAAAACGGCGTAAAAAACTCGAGGTATTCCTCTACTAATGAGTCAAACGAAATGAGCGATTAAACCAAATGTCGATTTCACTTAATAGTAAATGCACCAACTCCACTATGTATTGGTTCAACTTCACTATCATTATGGACGAGTATGCTCGGCGGAATGCGGTTACTCCGCTGAGAGTTCCGTGTAAGAACAATTGCTCGTATTGGGGGTCTTGTGAACACTTCCTTCATCCATCTATTCCATTCACCTTAAACGTATTTCCTTCTTAAGCTCCTCATACTTTCTGACCTCCTTCATTCCGACTAAAATGCCTGCACTCCCGATTTTCCTCACTTACCTAACATTCTCCATTCTTGCGCTCATTTCAACATTCCATTGGCTTGAAAAATTTCCTCCTTCCATTTTCTGAGCCTTTTTTGAATTTACCCTAGATACTTTCTGTCCTCTCCTACTTTAGCTGAAACATTCTCCCTATCAAGACAATCCTATGCCCCTTTCTTCTGGTCTACGACTTCAAAGCGTCCAAATTGCGCTGAATTTCTTATCTTAGTATCAAGTATTCCAAACTAATTGAAGGTCCTTGGTCATGTATTATAGTCTAAATAAATCTCAAATTTGCTTTATTGTACGAAAAGTTGCTGGTTTCCCCAGTGAGTGTCCTATGTGATGTGATCTTGGATTTACCTTCGGTGATTAGAATAATTCGCCCTGAAAACAATGGCTGACTTTAGCCTTCGAACTTGAATACGACGGAGCGGCTGTGTTGTACACCCAAGAATTCTTGATTCCATTGCTTCGTTCAGCCATTGTTTCCCTTCTCATGTGGTCCTTTTGCAGAGGCAATTCTCCGTATTACCCCCGCTAAAATGTTCATTTCTTGCACTGCTCTGCTCAATTATGTTCCCCGCATTATTGAATGCCCTTCGTACTAATAATTAACATTTGCCTTCCAGCGTCTTGAGAATCTGTTCACCATGTTATTCTTTTGATTTATTTTGCCGCATTCAGGTCCCACGGTGATCGTAATCTCCTGGCTAATTGGCCAGCTAAAACACATCCTTGAACCCCGCTATCTTATCCACTTTTCCATCAGATTTTATTCCCAAAATAAGTCTTTCCATGCTTCGCCCGCCATTTCCTACGCCTATGGGTCGAAATGGAACCCATAGTACCAAGAGTAGGAATTATATAGCAACGGTCAGAATGAAACTTGTCCTCAATAGCTAATTTGCGGAAAATTAGGCGATTCATTTCAGTTTTTTCAGGCTTAATATTAGCCTAATTACTAGATCGCGAGAAAAGTTTTCCGACTATTTTCAATTGGGATTTTAGTGGTTGTAACCACATATATTGGCGAATTTCGTTAAGTAGAGGCATTTTTACTTTTTTGGTGGCTTTTTTGGACTTTTTCGACTGAGACTTAAACAATCGGACTTTTCTGGGACTTTTTATTCACACTGTGTTCTTAAGCCTCAAATCACCACAATGCAAGGTTCTGGACACTTTTGCTGCAATGATAAAACGACGATCTGAAACACCTCGGTTCAACCGGGTGTTGTCCGCTTCAGGTTTTTTTCAACTGATACTCTACGAAGTTCTAGCTCTCATCAGATAAAGGTTAGATGCTCACCAAAATTATGTATGCATGAACCTGGCTTTTTTACATTGGAAAATCAGCAACTGCTCTGGAATAACCTTGATTATGTTCAGTTTTATACAAGCTAAGATGTTCACACGAGCTACACAGATGCTCCGTTCCAGGGCTAATATTGTCCACCACGAGGAATATTAACTTGTTACTTGTCACTTAGAAGGACCGATTATGAGTTAAGAAAGACCCGGAGCGTAAGCATGGTCACTCCCTAAAAAAGGACGGGTTTTTTATAGGTGGGTATTTTTAAGCATTACTTGTGCCGGATCGGTAGTACCGACTCAGTATTATTGGCTAACCGGCATATTTTACTGTCTATTTTTATTAGCAGCAAATTGACGTAAATCTGACTTAATTAGCCTGATATTTCTGTAAACAGTTAGATTCCAATGCATTAGGAAATGACACGTAAATCATCACCAATCATTTTTAATTAACATATAGTGGTAGGTAATCTGTGAATTGCTGTAAGTAAATTTTTTTCGAACTTGCAAAATAACTTGTTTAACATGAATAATATATTTAAGGTAGGTTCAATAATGAAATTTTGAACTATTAAATTTCATTTATGGTGAGGTACACCTTTACACATCTTGGATGGTAATACTTCTTATTATATATAAGTGTATCTGCTATATATATTCATGGACAGAAGTAAACAATGAGTGTGGTAATTACGAAAATAGCCTAAATTTGGCAATATTGGCGTTCATATATCTCTATTTGAGACCCAATCGTGTATTAATTAAGTGAGAGCCAATCGTGTATTAATTAAGTATGTGTAAATCACATTAATAATGCATTATTACATTGTATCAAGTATGTGAATTGTGACAATAATTACTGCCATTTTGTAAGAGATAAGTCATAAAGTTACCTTAGTGGTTCTTTAGCATATTAAATATTTTCAATTTCAAATAAATATTTGACATCATAGTTAGGCAAAGATCTGAAACTGTGTAAAAACTCGAGGATCTACCCGGGGGCTGATGCGGACTCGGTTCATAATTTAGTTATGATGAAATGTGATATTAGACTCATAAGGTTTAATAAAAGCAGGAGGATAAAGAGGTAGAACTTGGAGGCGATGAAAGGGGAAAAAGGAGGGAATACCAAGAGCTAGTTGAAACGAATATAAGTGAAGCGAAGGAAATACGAAAAATTGAGGAAGAGTGGGAGAATATAAATACAGGAATAGTTAGTGCGACGGAAGAATCAATAGAGTCTGTGGAAATGAGGAGGGTAAAGAAGCAGTGGGTTACGGAAGAAATGATTATGAAAATGGAAGAGAAAAGGAAATGAAAAAACGTCGACACCGACCAAGCCAAGAGGAGGTACAGGGAAATAAATGATAAACTCCGGCGAGTGACCAATCGGGCGAAAGGAGACTGGTGGAAAGAGCAATGCGAGGAAATGGAAACGCTGCAGAAAGAAGGGGAAATTAAACGCTAAAGTAAATTTGCTATCAGGCGGTAAGAGGGGGCAAACGGTTCCAAAGGTTAAAGACAAAGACACAAATATTACTCGAGAAAGGAAATATTCAAGATAGGTGGAGAAAATGGAGTGGATGAGCTCTATGACAGCTATAGTGGACCAAATAATTTAGATATAGAGGCAAAGATCTGAAACTGTGTAAAAACTCGAGGATCTACCCGGGGGCTGATGCGGACTCGGTTCATAATTTAGTTATGATGAAATGTGATATTAGACTCATAAGGTTTGATAAATGCAGGAGGATAAAAAGGTAGAACTTGGAGGCGATGAAAGGGAAAAAAGGGGGAATTCACAAAATGAGGGAACACTAGATAAGAATATCCTCGGACCAATGATAGTCTACTGTAAAATAGGGAAAGAATTGAATGAGATGAAGGCTAGAAAAGCTGTAGGAGTGGATAATACCTTCGGAGCCGCCAAAGAATTTAGGAAATAAAGGTGGGTAAGTTTTTTAAAAACTTATTCGTAGGATCTACGAGGAAGGAGTATGACAGGAGTACTTCGTGAAAAGTCCTGACTCCAACTCCGAAGAAAAAGAAGCTTCAAAATGCGAGGAGTATAGAACAATAAGCTTAATATTGCACGCGGTTAAAGTTTTGCGTGGAATAATCGATGAAAGGTTGGAGAAACTGGCAAAATACTATTTGAGCGATGACCAGTTTGGGTTCTGAAAGGGAAGGTCGACTCGAGATGCAATTGCGGTGATGAGAACACTCATAGAAAGAAACATAGAGTATAACCAAGATGTTTTTGCTTGCATTGTGGATTTCGAAAAGGCGTTTAACAGGTTGAATTGGGACAAACTAATTCAGATACTCGTTAGAATAGGGATGGATTGGTGAGACAGGAGAATGATCCTAAACTTGTATTTGGCCCAAAGGGTACAAATGAGAGTGGCTGACGGTGAATCAGGATGGGCTGCTATATGTCACAGGGTAAGGCAAGGATGACCACTGTCACCTTTGCTTTTAACATTTTACTGAGGAAATAGTCAGAGAAGTATGGGAAGAACTAGATGTGGGAATCAATATAAGAGGGCAACTGATAAAGTCGGTAAGGTTCGTGGACGGTCATGCGTTGATTAGTCGACCTTCGAAGGAATCACAAACTTAAGGGGATTCCTTAGAATGTCAGTGCGGGAAATATGGAATGAAGATTCATAAGAAAATAAAAGTAATGAGATTCTCTTGGACTAAGAAAGCGAGGCTAGTAATTAAAGTGGGCGGACACAAATTATAGCATGCAGAGCAATTAAATTGGGTAGTAGGGTAGAAGAAAGTGGGCTTAGTAGTAAAGACATAAGCAAAAGAATAGCGTTAGCCAAGGAAGTGTTGAGTAATAGAAGGGAGATGACGACGGCGACCTTGGGTAACGATGTAAAGAAGAGGCTGGTGACGAGCTTGATATGGAGCGTGGCGTTGTATGGGGCAGCGTGAATAAGCTGCAGGAGTTTGATATGTAGGGATGGAGAAGGTTCGGTGGACGGCGAGGAGGACGAACGAGGAAGTTCTAAGTATGGAGGGCGAGGAAAGGAAACTTTTGAATGAATTTCGGGGTAGGCAGAGTAGGTGGCTGGAGACAATAAGGGGCGATAGACTGTGATGGAGGGAAGGCTGTTGGGCAAGCAGGGAAAGGGAAGATAGAAAATAAGTTTTATTGATGGAACGAAGAAGGGTAGGTTGTATACTGAGACCAAAAAAGAAATACTAGAGATGGATAGGACCTCGAAAGTTTATGAAACCGGGAGGATTATTTCTAACTTTCAACAAAACGTACCTTTTACCGGTAAAATACTTATCTAAAAAGTAAATACATATTTACATGTACAAAAATGAGTCCTCCTACTAATTTAATCGTTGATTACATTTCAAACCTCCGCTTTCTGTCATGTGACCAAGATTTCAACGGATACGATGCGATTTTATCACAGAATCGATATGCTACTTTCAGGCAAAACAGAAGCCAGTCGAAAGATTACTAACCTTACAGCCAGTCTATTTTTCCTGCAAGAGCAAACCTCGGTCGATTGCGAATACATTCGACCCGATTGTCGACCCAAGTGTCGATTGCAAGCGACATGCAAGGAGCTGTCGTGGAAGTCAATTCCATGTGTAAACCCGCCTCTAGGCTTACTGATCATGATCGCTGATCGATCAGGCGAGAGACTGTCTGATAACTTTGCCTTTACTATTTCGACGAAATTAATCACGACATCCTGTTTCCTTTGTGGCTCTTAGTTGACGACCTTTTATTCTTCTAGATATTAACGCATAGTTAACTTTTAAAACGGTGACGTTCACAGTGTTTTGTACTAAGCTTTTAATTGTTTTAACATAACGCTTTGAGCTTTACAATGAGTTAATATGTCGTATGGTAACATTTATGGTTTTTTTTTACTCCCGATAATTGTTCAGAACAAATTAACTAATTACCCCAACGTATTCCTATAGCCCGAACACACGAATACGCTGGGGAAAGATTAAGACCAGATCCTCTCACTTTCACAATTGAGAGGATTTTAAGTACCTACTCCCCGAGAAAGCCTTAAGGAAAATAATCAGAAAATTAATTGACCCATCATTTTTTCAATATTCTTTAAGTTTAAGTACTCGTTTAGAAATGTCATCACCAGAAGCAAGTAAACTAGCTCATAAAAAGTAACCAGTAAAACTTTCATTCATAAGAAAAATGTCATTAATGGGGCAATAATTTCACTAGAAACGCTTTTCAATGAATTGCAAAGAGTAAAGCATTGTCCACACAAATCGTAAAATCGAGTGGCGATTGAAACTGAACTCTGCAAATCCATACGTGACTAAGCAGTAGACGACTAAAAATACTTATTTAGCATAGTATTCATAGCAATTGTAAGTTTGTCATTGGCCCTAAAACGATAGAATGTCCGGAAATGAAGGGTTCTTGGATTTCCTGACGGGTTGCTTGCGTCAGTGCAGCAATATCCTTTGATTTGCGAGTACCGAACATATTTGCTACAGTGAAGCAACATGCTGCATTGACGCAAGCAACCTGTAATTGAAATTGTCATTGAAACGTCGCGAGGTTCTTGCCGTATTTTATTAAAATATGTTCTCACATAGCTCTTAAAATTTAAAACAATTTTTTAACAATTGGTGTTCATACTACGTAAGAGACATTAATAGAAGGTACAAAAATAGCTTTCCAACTCTCATCAATTTTATCCTCTCTGGTTTTAATGCCCAGGTCCTATCAGATGGATGAAATTGCGCGAGAGCTCTCGGGCGATGTATAAGTTTCTTCTGTACTTCTTCTGTACACGATACACTTCCACTGTATACGTTTCAGCTTATTCTGGATTATCCGTCGATCTAATCAAATATCTCGAATCTTCACAAGTGAGCCTAAGTGGTGCAGTGTCGACAGTCACAGGTGTGACGTACAAGTTTTCGGATGCAAAGAAAGGCAAATGTTCGTCGGAAATTACTCAGCACATTGAGTAATGGTGAAGGCCTCGAGCTAACGAGTGAATAATCTCAAATTTTTGGTGTAAAATACAAAAGAAGGAATCAAGAGTTTTTCCTAAAATTTCCGATATTTAAGTGGCTACTTTTAATTATAGCCTAATAGCAGCGGGCGCTAAACGTTATATGTATAAGCGTGGCCAGCGACCTCGGCTAATCCTTCACTATGAAAAAATAAAGATGTATCTTGTCGACCTCCACTTTATGACATGTTCCTATCGAGGCAATCAAACTTAAAATTTATCCATTTGTGAAACTTTGACAATTTTTTAATGCGATTTTAAATCATAAAATCTGTGTTTAAAAATTAATATTTTCATTTTATTTTTTCTTAACCGAGCAATTTAACGATATTTTCGGAAAAAGTGATCAAAATAATTGGGGTTGATATTTTCTTATCTTTCCTATAGTGGTAATAATGTACCGAGGTGTTATTTAAAATGTGATAGATTATTTTGAAAAAAACAACACGCATTTCCTCATTAAAATCTTTATTTTCATTAGTAATTTCTTGTTCAAATACTTTCTGAAAGTACTTTTTTATCCAAATTATCCCTTCAATATATATTTACTACCCATTCCTGAAACTAATTTTGAGCTCTCGTTTGTAGCTCTTACTTTCATTAAAAACATATTCACGAAAATACTTAGGACCTCTTTGAAACTTTTTTCAGATATATTTAAGACGCATTGGGAGACTTTTTTTCATAAATTTAAGGACTCTTTTTCCTCGACTACTAATAAAATTTAAGAAACATTTGCCTACATTTGTCTCACCACTGTCTTTATCTGGGGCTCATATTTTTCCTTGTTGGCCAAAACTGGCGTATTTTGGCTCCACAGTGTCTTTAGATAAGAATGAGGGTCATTTTAGAAGAGCATTCCGTTTCAATTTCATGAATCACCCAGAAAGATAATCTGGAACCTTACGAAATATGTGTTAATCTCTCTCTTTTCATGGCATTGATTGTGTGCATGGGAAAACAATGGAGCCTTTGTAATTTTTTCCTTTTCCAAGTATGGTAAGTACAGCCCAAAACTTTCCGTGATTTAGGAAGTACTCCTGGATCTGGTCGCAGCAAAGTGAGAGTCATGATGTAGGTGATGTGCAAGATTGACCCAGTGGCTTCAAATAATGCTTAAAATAAAAGAACGAGACAAAATCGCTTAACGATCTCGTGTACTGAGGAATTGGTTGCCATTCCTCATTACGCTCTTATGTCTCGCTCTGTCAGCTACCACCTAATGTAGAATTTTTGGTCCAGCTAAATATTTTGGAAAGAGTAAACACCAAACTCTTCGACGACATTTTGTGGCCGATTTCAAACACTTCCGAACCGCCAACTTGTAACACACCTTCATGCATTACGGAAACACGCCATAAAAGACGGCATTATACTTTGCTTGACTTTTGAAGATTTTTAAAGAATATATTAGCTAAGATAGAATGAGTGTGCTTTGTTTGCTATCCAATCCCATCCATATTGGCTTAATTTAGCTAAAAATACCCCAACGATTCGTGGAATAGAACGAAAAAGGAATCGTCACAACCCGCCAAGCAATGCATAGAGGATTGTTCGGCCTGTTCTGGATTTTCAGACTTCCTGCCAGCGGTGGTCATATTGTGGGACGGAAGAGTTTCTCCCGACCAGGGATGGGCGGAATTTTCGGTTCCGTAATTGGCCCAACGGTGGATAGATGCGTAGCGTGTCTCTGGGCAAGGCTCGCTAATCCAAAGTACGTGGTTTCATTTTTAGTCGAGACATCGCCATTAGGTAAAGTTGGAAAACCAAATGATCCTTGAGAGCTCCCAGTTTGTGATTTGTTCCTATCACTAAAAACCGTTTAGCATCATCTGCATTCTCGATTAATATTGGCTTGCATCGATTCCAATCTAATTACACAAAATTAGATGTGATATTGCGATTACAAAATTATTTTTAAATAAATTAGTCAAGCCTTTCGATGGTGAGAATTTTAATGAATTAATTCGGCATTTATCTTTTTAAGTCGAGAGGTCACTTCGGAGGTTGTTTGTAGGCTATAGCCAAGGTTGCTCCAAACCTTGAGAAAACCTCACTATAATATGGACTTAAAAGACGAAGTAGGAGTACCTCCAAAGAGAGTAATAGGTTCGAAAATTGAACTTGTCAGCATGCCAAAAAATTCCTTTCACTTGCAACCAAATTAAGGTTACCGCAGACCATATAGCCGTATTTTATCCTGTCACGCATTTTGCGATATATTGCGTAAAATCTTGAACTTGAAGGGAATGGAAAATTGCTGTACGTAGCAAATTAATTTTCTCACAACTCACTCTCATAAATGCCCGTTTTCCCCTTGGATGAGAATTTCCGTACGCTGGTCATTTGACTTTCGCTCGCAAATTCTGAATGCACTGTTGCGGATAAATAATATTCAGATTAATTTTTTCGAACGGTCAACGTTGGCTTATCTCTTTTGAAGATCAATTTAAACTTTGAGGTGTCACCAATTGACCCTGAAATCTTGATCTATGTGGACAATAATGTGTGACGTGCAATCTATGTCAAATTTTGGACTTATTCATTATAACTTTCTGAACAATTGATATTACGTTTTTAATGAAAAAATGGATCCAGGTTCCAAAAGCTATAACTAGATTGCTAGCCAATAACAACCTAAAACGCGAACCCTAAAAATTTTGAATAAAACTTTCCATTCGTTGACAATACTGACTCTTCATTTCAAAAGGGTATGATTTTCTCTACATCCCCGGTATTGGCGGTGACACCTTTGTTGTTCGTCGGCCGGGCGTACCGAAGTATCCCATTCGCTTATGAAATGAGATTAGAAATCATCAGAAGTGAATATAAAATTTGGGACTACCTTTTATATTCGATAGGTCAATATAAATGTAAACTCGTAAATGTGTTTTGAATTTTCAAATATTTTTGCTGATTAAGTTCTAATCATGGAGGTTCATCAGATTCTAATAATATTGAGCACCTCGCCTTTCTGAGTTAATGCAGCGTTAACCTTCGGAGGGTTTCTGGAAGGTGCAAACTTTCCTTTGACGTATCTGGGTTCCCAAAGCCTTCAAAACCTCTACGTGCCCTTCTTTATGCCTAAATATCTCTCACTTCGTCACACAATAGCTAATCCATTTTATGTCCATTAAATTTAGAGAGCTAAAATGAATTGTATTTCTGTGGCTAACAAATGCACTCGAGTGATATTTTAAAATGTATATTATCAAATAATAGTGATAGTATGGTGTCCGCCCAATACCAGGTAAATTTCGAAGTGTGCATGCGTCTTTTGACGAAGAACCGTCCTCAGAATCAATCGCTTATAGTCCTACCTTTCGACCATTATTTTAAATACGAAGAAATGCGAATCTGGGTAAGAAAAAACGAAGAATCGTTGAGTTAATTTCATTTGAAGGAACCGTTGACGTTCCCATCTCAAAATATTACAGGGATGACCGTTGCCGTGAAATCCAATGAAATATCCTCGACTAATCACTGGTAGGTATATCAATGTCTCAAGGTAGATGTATAATTTTGAGTCCTTATGAATACAGGTTGCGTGAGGTACAAATGATATGGTGCAGCCGTCGACGCTCCCATAATAAGCTACTCCTACTACTCTGCCCTCCTACGAACTTCACTCTCATTAAGCGCTCATCAAAATGTCTCGTCGCACTTTTCTCGTGTATTTCCTATTACTTCTTCGGCGGATAACCGAATTTCGTGGAAGGAGATTCAGGAATGTTAACGGCCCACCAACGGAAGCGGTTGTAACGGTGCACCTGCTAAATTTAAATGGATGCTTAAAAGGGTTATTTTACAGGCTCTGCCCTCAAAATGGGGACGAGGAATCCTTTTCGAATATTTTGCATAACACGCACTCCGAGGGCCTATGTTAATACTCTCGCGTCCTTCCACTGAACTCTAGTGAGGGAAAATAGGCAGAGTTGGACCCGCGCTTGGGCTGACTATTGCCTGAGTTATGGTAGAAGGTAACGTTAGACCTACCGTTTCAAATTGTTATACCAATAACAACAATGTTGACATGTTCACACAAGCAAATAAACATGTTGTAAACAACATGAACTCGCCGAAAGGGCGTTGTCGACATGTTTATTTGCTTGATTCCCTCAAGTAATAGTTTCCATACTCTAAAGGTGGGAGCCCCGAGAGACTCAGAGTCTGCACGCTAGGCTTAGCTCGCTTGAGTTATTCAGAACTGGTGTGTTTCTAGGTTTAGAAATGACAAATTCATCGCGAAGAATCTCAGAAATCTGTTACCTCCGAACAGGGATGGGGAGACAGGATTCAACACCTGACGAAAATATTTGTTCCTTCCTCGCCAAAAGGACGCCAAATTTTTCATCAAATTTATGCAAGATACCTTGAAGAAGAATATAGGAATAACATCAGGTATCTAGTCTTCGATAAAAAACGAGGGTCACCCAAAAAGTAATGCTCCAAATTTTTTTCCCAAAAACCATTTATTCGACAAAAATTTAGATCGCTCATATGAAAGAATGATGTTGCATCTACGCACTCTTATTTCTCCTCATAATCTCCTTCAAGTTTTATTGCCTTCCTCCAGCGATTCAATGTGGCGTGTATACCCTGTCAGTACCCCTGACAGTATAACTGTCAGTACCAGCCCATTCACTATGGCGTGTATGCCCTGTCAGCACTGTGATAATCACCTCTTCGTCGTTCACAGAAGTAGTGAGGAAAAGTACTTAGTATCATTTTACAAAATGGATTAGAAGAGAAGAGTAGTTATGTAGCAATTTACATTCTTTCCCGTCTTAAGTTTGTGCCATACTGGTATTTTCAAGCCCAATCTTGCAGTCTGTCCTCTTCAGAGGTGCACAAAATTGGTCAGAGCACTCAGATGTAAGATACGGTTGCGTCGCGATAATCTGATATGGTTTTGCAACCAATGGATGTGTCTCTAGATCACCGTATCTACTGTAAGTAGGGAGTTTTTCGGAAGAATTCTGTAAGTAGGAAGTTCAAAAAAGAATTTGATGCATAACTTTTGGGCAACCCTCATTCATAAAAGGCTCAGGCCCTGCATCTTGGAATACGGACCCCAGACTACTGACCAAATCTCCTTACAGGCTGAAATATGTATAATTATGTTTCGAATATAATCATCTTAACTACTGTAACTACTAATTTTTAAGCCGTCGAATATTTCATACTTCTGTTTGTAAGTCATTGTATTTGAAGCTGACATAATAAACGTTGAAAAGTCCTGAAAGTGTCCTCCATCTAAGAGTCAAGCTTCTGAAACATTAAAATTCAATTTCCCTACCTTTAGTGTTGAATGAAGAAAACTTGGAAAAAAAGTCTCATCAACCAGGTCGATCACTAAATGTGAGTCAGCGATAGTCAATTTTTCCTCTACTCTTTTCCTTTCTTTTCTCGCTACTTCTCCCGAATACATGAATTGTGCACACTCTTCACCATTTGTCACCTGGATATGATGCGTCAGCATTAAAGCCAAGGTCAAAATTCAATACATATTGCGGGAAATTGCACGGTTTTTATTTCATCATGTTTAATTTCTGCTCAGTTGCATGGAGCTGGTCAATAACGGATGAGTTCGGCTACGGATAAGAGAGTCTAAATGGTTCAAGCTTGAGTTTTGGAGAATTATTGGCTACTTGCATGAATCAAAACTCCAGTTAATATTCCTTCTGTTTTGCTTTGTTCACATATCTATAATAAGCTGAACAGAAAATACAACCCCTCTAAACCTGGTGCTAGAGGAGGATGTTGAAGATAAAATGGAAGGAAAAAATAGGAAATGATGAAGTGCATAACAGAGTAGAAGAGGAAAGAACCATATGGAACACTATACAGAAAAGAAGACCCATATAATTTGGACACACCCTGAGATACAATAATGGGTTTGTAAAGAACATGATTGATAGTAAAATAGAGGGAAAATTCCCCAGAGGAAGACTCAGGAATAAGGATGAAGAGTTCTCGAGTTTCCAGCCGGGTTATGTTGCCGCGAGACTCGAGACTCTCATCTCATCTCGAAAACGAGACGAGACCGTAGTGGAGACTGAGACGAGACTCGAGACGAGACCACTTTTTTACGAGACGAATCGATACCTCTTCCACGAGACTTTAGAAGTCTCGAAATACAGATACATCTACATCTACGTGATACCCTGCGAGCCACCACGAGGGTGTGCGGCAGGGGGTGAAGATCACCAAACATGCACTATTGACATGCAAGTAGGATATTTAAGGGAGATATGCTAGATAATAAGGTCACATGGAGCTAGATGGCTAGTATCTACATAATATATGTGATTAATTGGACTTTAGTGTCACATTATCCCTAAAACTACGCCCTTCTGATAATAAGAAGTAAATTTCACGTTTGGAATTGGAATATAATTCAATAATAACTCTACGATAAATTGGCAAACTATTTACAATTATTTTTTGATGATGCTACTATTTTCTGGTGATGGTATGGTATGAGCGTGACTTCTGGAACCAAGTAAGATAGTGTTATTGGCTTACTACTTTTCCTTATTACCTACTATAATTACCTTTGAAAACTTATCCAGCAAAAATTGGGCTATTTTTTAAAGCAGTAGTTTTCAGTGTTCACTTCTACGACAAAAATATCATGGATTATACTCGTATATTGCGTAAAGTATCGCCCGGCGGCACTTGCAATTGTCTGCTAAGAAAAAAGGATACCGCAATGTCGAATTGCGCATCGTACATCACCTAGGCAAAAGGATGGGTGGCAATTGAAACCACTATGCATCTCTTCCTGCATGATATATCTTATTGGGTTGGTGAGATTTACCATAATGTCGCTGAATTGTGTGGATGATGATACGAGAAAAAGAATAACTATAATTGGCTTTATTTTGTCTTTTATTGTTTTCATTTGCCTTTATTTTGCTAACAAAACTTCCATCCAATCAAAAAGTCCACTACTGGAGCATCCAACCGGCATTTGTTCATTAGCCACTCATTCTAACTCCATACATTATTTTTCCCACAAGCGCCTAGCAGGTACTCCATTTCAGCTGCATTCAGACCATTCTTAAAGCGTACCTCGCAAAAAAATACTGTTCTTAGACTGTCGACTTTTAACTGCTGCGATGAATTGGTGGCAGATAAAATACTACAGTTTTTCGATTCGCTATAAAGATGCAGCTATGTCGCAAGTTATCTCTTTCATGTGTGATTTCTACCTTATTGAACCAATAAATTTTATTTATTAAATTTATATTTATTATTAATTATATTAATTAATTAATTATAAAAGCGTTTATTAAATCTAAATAAACCATCCTGTAGATATCAATCAACTTCCATGTCTCTGAAGTCTCTCTTTACGAAATGTCTCTCACTAGAAACCACAATTAGAGAATTCTTAGTATCGAAAAAAAGTGAATTAGGGAGAATTTTTATTTTGAGTTCAGAATGATGATGGAAATAATGACTTCGGAAATGCAATAGTTGACTGGACAGTGAGGAAATATATCCCTTTCTGATTTTGTGATGATGATGATATCAAAACTTCTTCAAGGTGTTGGATCCCGCCGTAACATTTCCTAAAAGGTAAAAGTTACGGCAGATGGTACTTGGCCGTTATAATAGGATGCAGAAGGCGGTGTTGCACTGGCTGAAGCAAAATATTCCAACATGTCTTTCACCACTGATGGCTGGACATCCATTGCTGGAAAATCTTACTACGGAATCACGACTCATTTCTTAGATGAGAAGTGGGACTACCAATCTTGTTATTGACTTCGTTCTATTCATTGGTAAACACACAGGAAGGGATATTGCTAAAGTTTTCATGAATACCCAAAAATTCTTTGAACTTAAGCACAAGCTGCAAGGAGTGTCCGTAGATAACGCCTCCGCAAATACTAAATTCACGGAGGAACTCCAAGTTTTGATAGCATTGATCAACATTTTAGATGCATGGCCCATATACTTAACTTTGCAGTACCAGAGCTTTTAAGAATATTGTCTCTGGAGGACAGGTTTTAGAAGACCAGCTTCGATAAATTGACTTTGATGATGAAGAGTGATTAAGAGATGATGATATTAAAAGTGAAAAGAGGGCCGTAAGTCCATGGAATTCCGCGAGAACTTTTATTTAGTTTCGAAAGGAAGTGGAGACAAACTGTTTCCTAAACAAATGTCGAACTTGGTGGAAACCTGACCATGTGGAGATCATTAAAACGCCGTGGAAACCTGCATCGAACTGATCTTGTCATTCAACTTCAGATGTATATTAATAAATATTTCAGTCCGAAAACATCGGAGTTATTTCTTTCGCAGCATTTTCTGAAATGTAATTAATCACCTCATACTTTTAATTCCAGTAGTTAAAATTTTTCCACATTCCATCTGGTCTTCCTTCAATTTTTTTCCAGAATTTTCGTCCCGTCCAACAGGAAGAGCAATGCACTTGAAAAATCACGACACACAGCTCCCAAATTCGGATTTGGACCAAAGTGTTCTGCCACCACCGGGAATGGAACCCAAGTTGCCCTGCTCAAGTGCAACAAGTTCTTGTGCCACCCCATCAATTCGGTCCCATTCACAGCACGAAAGATAATTTAGTCAATAGGGATAAATAGCTAACAGCTTTGATACCACTCAAATAATTTCCTCAAGTTGTAAAAGGATCAATGTTCACCATCCAATTGCCGCAGGGAAACTAAAAATTCTCCACTAATTTGGCTATAGCCTCAGGGTCATTTATTCCAGATGTTCTGAAAAGTTGAATACAGCATCTTTGGAGTGCAATTCATAAACTGAGATGAAAATAAAATAGGTTTTAACCGCCTGTTTTACTTGTCATTCGTCCGCTAAAGTGGAGATTTTAACATGGGTTCTTCTGGAGTTTTGAACTTGAAAGCATATATTCAAGCTTTTAATAAATGGATAATAAAATAGTGACTACATTGGTGTACCTATAGGCACCACTGACGGAATCTAGCCTCGCTCCCTATCACAGTCTGAACTATAGACTTTGTTTAGACTGTGTCCCTATTACAATAGACGAGGTGGGGCTTGCTCTCGTCAGTGGCGCTATCGCGGAGGGGGCAGAGCAGTTATTTTTTACCTCGCAGATATCAGAAAATGCTAAAGTAAACAATCACGTATGAATATCCAATTGTACGTATGGTAAGGGAGTAAGCAATACTAAATGGATGAAAAAGGAATGAGATAAAAGTGGGGAGGGGTGTGTAAATCTTCTCTTTTTCCCCTATGAGTCCAAAAGCCTTTTATACATAAATGATTTTTCCAGAGATGCCAGAAACCCTAGGTTCATCACTAAACATGTATAACCCCCACACCAACTCGATACCCATTTTCTTTAGGTCATTGATCTCTTTTGCTTATTTATTCCTCTATCAAATCGTTCTTCTTTTCAGTATAGTTAATATTCATTTGTCACATCATACCAGAAAAAGACGCGGCGATCCATTGCCGCAGCTCTCATAAATTGAACCTATAAGACCTCTTCTCGGATAACGCCTTCGGTGGGCCCAATTAAAATACCAGTGGTGCTTACATGGTGAGATCCACCCTGATCAATATCGGCCAGTATTATGTTATCCATGTGAGTGTGTTACACAAGACGATACAATGACTGTATCAACGTAAGTAAATAAAGTGGCGTATTAGCCACCTACCTACTCCCATTGAAAATGACAAAAGAAAACTTGATTCTCATTGGTCAGGGTGATCAAAATATCCCAGATATCGCATGGTATCGACGGTATCGATAGAATTACATACGCATAGATATGACTAAGTAGGCGCACAGGCTCCTTAGATATGACTCACCCAAGGCTAAGCGAGACCCATCATGTCTCACGTGACATACGCGGGATTTACGTTGGATTTACGCGGCAGTTCAAAAAGAGCGAAAGCTAAGTCACGATCTCCGTCACTACCAGTAGACTTTCATCTTTCATTAATTGTGGGATATTGATGCACCTGAGCGTTTTACTTTGCACTGGCTTTACTGGCGGGCAAAATCCACTAATTCAGGATGATTGACCCAGCAGCCTGCGCGCAAAACTAACACTAGTTATAGCTTTATTTTCATTGATTCTCTAGTCTCAAAAAGTAATTAAATACATTTGCGTAGTTTCCATATAAAATTCCCATTAGCAACCAAAAGGCAGGATGATTCCGCGCTCCACGTTAGTGGTGGACTAGTATCGGACGTCTGCATGAAAATCTTAAGAAAAGTAATTCAGATCAAGCTTTGGCTGTTAGCTAGTGAAATTATTGAAATATTACTATGCCAGAAAAATAATTGTGTGAATGCTTAATACTTAGAGCAAGCTTTTTAAACTAAAATACTCTGGCTATACTTAAAACCCAAGTGAATTCTATCATTCACTACGTTTACTACTCAAAATTAGATCGATATGAACTCGGACCGATCTGGACATTTTAAGCCAGCCGGCTCGGATCGCCTAGATTATCAATGCGAAATCGATTGGAATATTGATTTGAATCGGTTTATATCGATTTGAAATCTCAGACTGGCGGAGAAATCGGGCCGAGTTAGCCCGCTTCTCATATTGATCCCACTAGCCAGTTGCGTTTACCATACCGAGCTGAATCGGCCAAATCGATCTGAGCACAATTCACAAATGAAAAAACGACTTCGTTTCCTTCCACTGATTTATTTTTTCGGTACGACATGTTTCGACACATAGAGGTCATTTTCAAGTACATAAATCAGTGGAAGGAAACGAAGTCGTTTTTTCATTTGTGAGTATCAACTTCCACATAGTTGAGCCTGATACCATTGAACTGAGCACAATTGGTGAGCGTAGAGATAAATTTTGTTTTTTTAATAATTTTTTGGATATTGGTGTTAAAAATCTTCTTACTCTTCTCAATTTTTCCCATGTTCATCTGTCGTCGCTGATCTTGAAGTGACCACCACGTATCCACGTACTTGTTTTCCGTAAGACCTTTGCTATTTCCATTAATAAATAATCCTTGCACCTTGTTTTAGGTCCTCCTCAGCTTTTCTTTCATCCTGAATTCATTTCAAGGTCACCCACGTAATCGTCAGGTCATGTCATTTCCTCAGATCCATACGATTTTAACCAGATTTCTTGAGTTGCCTTTAATGGCTCAGTGACTCTTCTTTCTCTCAATGTTTTATTTGTGATAAAATATCCCTCGTTTTTACTGAGCTTTCCCTCTTTCTTTATTTTTACTGAGCTTTCTTTCTTTTTGCCGTTCCTGAGTTCCTCCATCTCGGATCACTAATTGTAAGTGACTTACGTTTCCTTTCATTTACTTCTCACCACCGTTATAGAAAGTAATGTATTCATATCATCCCCTATCCTCCATCAGGATGAGTACATGCGATGGGATACGAAAAATAGCTTCTTTTCTAGATAGCAGTCTTATCTGACCAACGCACTCGCGAGTTTATTTTTAGTTAATGGTTTCGATTAATGAGGGATGAAGCTGCGTTCAGACGGCCCCGAGAGCTGTGTCGCGACACTCGCCCGGAAGTGTCACGACACTAGTGTCTCTAGCCGCAGTGTCTCGTTAAGACGGTCCCACTGCTCTACGAATTTCCGGCAGTCCGGAATTTGTGTCGGAGTGTCGCGGCAGCCGGCGGTGTTTCAGAGGCGCTCTAGGCCGAAGAGTACGGCTGTAGATTCGCTTCTACCTCGCGAAGCGTAGAAATATGGTTAAGTGTTTTAATATCCATTAACATCTATGAACACGTGCTCTTTAGGAAAAGGAGACATCACATATATTTCTCTCTCGTTTGACGACTGCTGTAGTGGCTTCAATTCTCTCAGTTAAAAGAAAGAGGAACAGCTAATAATTATTCTTTCAATTATTCTTTAAAGAAACGAATACCCCCAAGTGAGGGGCTATTAAATAAAAGTAACATCGGTACCTACGAAACCTTGATTTGAGAGTGGGCTGCAAAAGATGGAAAGGCGTGTAAAAACATTCTTCGGATGTGCACAGAGGATTCCAACCAACTTCTTGATAAGGTATCGCGAGATATAGCGAAGACTGCTACGAATATGCAGCAATTTAACCTGAGGTGAGATTGGCCATCACACTTCGGTTTCTATCCACATAACGCTCTCCATTCGTACGGACCTTAGGAGCTAAGGCGGGGCTCAGTTCCCTTGCCTTGAATTCAATATTACGATCCTGGTTATTCAAAAACATAAAACCAAAAGAATAATTTATTACGATTTTTATCTCCGTGTGGCGTGTGATTCATATGAAGTGAAAGTGCGCGCTGTGAGTCCGCGTCGCGGCAGAATACGCGCTTAAACCTCGTTAAAATGTGGTACAAATTTAATTTTGAGACGAAGAAGCGATAGCTGGTTGGAGGCAATAAGACGGAGGAATTTACTTTCGGTAATGAAATAATATTAGAGATAATGTTGCTTTTAAATCTGACGGCGATTAAACTAAAAGTAATCGTGCAGATCCCGCAAAGCTCGGAGTTTCTGCTAGAGACTCAATAACTAGGGTCTTTCGTTATTGTGCAAGAAATAGCACTTCGGCAAAGATGAAAAAAATTATTATAACAACCATTAAATGGAAAATAAGAGAGGCTACGGGTCGACGTTTGTCAATTTACAAGCAGTCCAGCCATTCTGTTTATCGGCCTCATACTCTGGGTAACATCATGCTTGCGCTGATATTAGGTGAGCAGTGGGCAACCCTTGGTACGCAAGCCAAACGTGGCACGCCGAAAACTTGTTTCTGGCTTGTGAAGAAAATTAATTCTAATTATTTTATTTTTTAGGGGGCATCCTTCAGGGACGGGGATAGTCTCAGTTTGTTCCATATTATTTCGGCTGGCACGGGTAGAATTTTCTTCCCGAGCTTTTGTCTAGGGGGGAAACTCATCAAAATGTAAAGATAGGTGGGTACTGTTTATAATAATAGTAAGCGTAATGGTTACTCAGTGGGATGAGAATTTCATAACGATAAAATAGTTCATGCAACGCCGACGGCGATAACGAAACATTGGAATTCACCTATTATTCTTCCATCAAATAAGCTTATGATTATAACTGCTCCCAAATGATGTACCTACTTCCTGACTTTATTTCACAGGCACAATCTATGAGGGAAAGCATTCACACTGCAAATACAATTGTGTACTTCGCACTCCGTCAGCCAAGAATTAAATACTCTTCGTAAATCATACATCGCAATCTTAACTTGTCTTCATCGGAAAATTTCGGGACCGAATTGCATCGCATAATTGTAAAAAGTTATTACTAGCATATAGAGAGAACCGTTACCCACATACATAGGGATAAAAAGATATCTTCACCGTAACTAGTTTTCTTTGCAATCAAACACGTTTACACGCGGCTATGCCTGGGAAGCGGAATCGTTCATATGGCACGTGATCGGAGGGGGGAGGATTTGCATCCGCTTTTGAAGACATCGTTAACACTCTACTTTGACGCACGAGGAGAGGTGTAAAAATTTGGGAATTACAAGGATGGGAAAAACTTTAAGGGTTATTATGTTTTCACCCAGGAAAAATGTAACTTAGATTGAACATGATGATCACGGATGATAGAAACATTCTATAGTCTGTTATGACGATTTTCAGAACGTCACATATGTCCGTTCGTGACGAAACCAACAAAACAAATCACTATCGCATGCCGTGACAATTTTGAAGCCATCACAAAGGTAAACAGAGCGCACGTGTTGGAATACAACTGCACAATTGCTAAGAAAGAGTATCCTCTATTCCCGAATCTTCGTGATATCACTGGACGACCATCGTAACTGGAAGAATATTTATAGGTGCATTCTCTATTTCGTGTTATTGAATCAAAATGGACGAGAGTGAGCCAACGGAAGATAAGAAGATAACCTTCAAAGATTTGGTACACAGGAGTATTAAAATTCGTTTCCTTATTAATGTGTAATGAGGTCATGCTTCGGGAAATATGTAATCTTAATTATTCTTTCAGGGGATTGTCGATGTATTATGTGACACTTGCTCGCAGTTGCAATGGAAAGAACCCACGAAAATACAAATCGAAGCCATACCAATTGCATTGAAAGGTATTTCTGTTATTATTACTCTAAGACAATCATTAATATAGGCTTATCATAGTCTTACCTATTTACACATTGGCCGAAGAATTATCTTGGCGACATTTCAGGTGAACGACTTAATGCAAGAATATCATTAATGATGCTATTGTCTTTACAGGCCGCGACATTATTGGCTTGGCCGAGACTGGGTCAGGAAAGACTGGAGCGTTCGCTATACCTATCCTGCAAGCTCTTCTTGAGGCACCACAAAGATTCTTTGCTCTTGTCCTCACACCAACTCGTGAATTAGCGTTTCAAATATCTGAGCAATTCGAGGCTCTTGGTAAGAACTCTTAATGTGAAAATATTTTGTAATCTTCTTAGTCATATACTGGTAATTTTATGGGAGCGTTTTCAAGGAGAAGTGCTGAAAACTAATCAAAATGGACCTAAGTACTGAGTGTTTTTCTCAGCTTGTATGCTATGCTATTAGCCGTTAGAGCTATTACTTTGTTTTGGGATAAGTATTATGAAGTCTTGTTATGGCAATTTCAGTTACCGTGGCACAGTAATTTTTCATGATATTTTCAAGTATCACTATTGCTCTCACGTCCACAGTCACATTTAATTTCGTAAATTGTTCGCCTTATTGAATGGGTCAGTATTTACATATTGCTTCGTTAAGTCACGAATGGTTGTACATCAAATGTGGGTTTGTGTTTGAAGCAGATTTGTATTTGGTTTTAATCGGCTCCTTTCTCATGTAAACAATTTTTTTCAGGGTCGAGTATTGGAGTGAAGTGTGTGGTACTTGTTGGAGGTGTGGATATGGTTACACAGGCCTTGACTCTGGCTCGTAAACCTCACATTATAATTGCTACTCCTGGACGCCTTGTAGATCATCTTGAAAACACAAAGGGTTTCAATTTGAGAGCACTCAAGTTTCTGGTAATGAGCTATCCCTTGTTTTACTTAAGCTATGTGGTGCACCAACATTTATTACTATTAATTACTTAGCACTAATAAATTTGGAAATGCTGTGTATGAAGAGCCATGTTGAGAAAATGGATGAGAGTCAAATGACTAAACAGACACATGATAGTAGAGTAAATGGTGTGTGAGGAAGAGGTAAACTGTGAAAATCAGAGGAGTGAATGTGGTAGAAGATATTCTTAAGAGGAAGAATATATTAGGAGTCTTATCAATAAGAGAAGATGTATGAAGCAATGCATGATTTTAAGGGAAGCAAAAGTAGTTTGTAAGGATAAGGCATCATGGGGGAATCATTAAAATGAGAGCCAGGTTTCCAAAGAGATCAGCAATAACTCTTAAAGAAGATAAAGTACTTGACTTTGCCTTCCCTGAAAGGACATTGAGTTATTGGTATTTATGTATGTGCTTCAGAAGATCTCTTCATCCTGATGTAATATCTTTGTAAAGTTTTCCTATCTCAAAATCCCTACATCTTTGAAGAATTTTTCATTTAATAATGCATGTCGATTAATCAAATAGTATGGTCGATGAATTAGGCCTCTTTCCACTCTCCTTTTTATATTAAACGTCGATGGTAATGGTATAGAGTCCTTAGCTTCACGATTGGAGGTCGTGGGTTTGAGTTTGGTCCCATCTAGATGTGTTTTGCCCCATTCATAGCTTGATTGTTTATGCAGTGTGTCATAAGTTCACAGTAAGAAAGGACTTCAAAGTCCCGAGCTCACTCCATGTAAATATGCAATTATTATTTTTATTTTATTCATACATGTGCAGGGAATATGCATTTTTTACCCCTGCTGCTCTTATTTTCTGACTTCTTCACTAAACAACAGTTATTATATTTTTTCTACTCCAATCCAGCTAAATTTACTCATCTACCTCTGTGCATCCCGTATTTTATTTCCTTACCCTTTTTACTTACTTATCTTACTTCCCGAATCCCTCTCATTTTTTGTCAGCAGCCAATCAAGTGGGGTTTCCAACTTTCACTGCCTTCTCTGAACTACCTAATATATTTATGGACATACTCAACCAATTTACTGTTCACCATTGTAAGCCAACGTTATTTACATTATGCTGAAGAGGTGTACCTTTATGACAAAATGTGTAAAATAAATGTAGCATGGTACTTAAGCCTTCGAACTGAGTGAAGAGTAATGAAAAAATTAGCAGTTAAATTCTTTGTTAAATGACTGCTATTCCTCTGCAGGTTATGGATGAAGCAGATCGTATTCTAAACATGGATTTTGAACAAGAAGTGGATAAAGTTCTCAAGGTGAGCATGCATGAAATCCATTTTTATCTATTGAGCAATACACTTCTATGATTCAAAGTGACAGTTCTGGAGCATATTTTCGTTTGTGATAGTTTGCATTTGTTTGAAGTGTGCCCTTAAATTGTGATCTCCGAGTCGATGGGTTGCACTGGTAAACTGTCGTGGCCTTCTTTTCATATTTCATTTTTCTCTTTCAAATGCCGTATTATTCTAACTACAGCTAATATGTTAAAAATTCATTTCAGTGTATTCCACGGGAGGGTCGTCGAACTCTTCTGTTTTCAGCAACAATGACTCAGAAAGTTCGAAAATTGGAACGAGCGTCATTGAAAGACCCTGTTCGAGTGGAGGTTTCATCCCGATTTCAGACAGTGGAAAAACTTCTTCAGTATTACATATTCATACCTGTGAAATTTAAGGTTTGTGCTTTCATTCCAATGAATGTAACTGTATTAAACTTCACATTTAGTTGAAAGTATGGATGTTTTGGAGAACACTATTACCTAACCTAGGCTTGGTGTGCTCACCTATTGGCCATCTTAGCAATCATTTCCAACACTTCACTAAGTTTTATTAGGTTACTTTAGGAAAACATTTGTTGGTGTTGTAATACTCCTAAATGTGCACCTTGCACTATGAGTGGCTACATAATAGTTTTCCTGTGCATTGGCATTGTCATATATGCATTATGGAGATTTATGTAGGTAACAAATCTCTTCAGGAGTCCATACTGTAAACTAAATTTGGAACAGACTTTTAACTCCTCGTGAGCCTCATTTTTATACTGTTCATGAAAATTGTGATTGGTTCAGTTTGTGTTAGTGTTTTCAGTGAGCTTGAATTCATTTTGAAGTTGATTTGTTTGAACCGATTACTTATTAATGTATAAAACATGATTAAAAAGTGAATAAGAGCTAATTATCTGTTTTTAATTTGCAGGATGTGTATTTGGTGCACCTGATCAATGAAATGGAGGGGAATTCTATGATGATATTTTGTGCAACATGTCAACAAACCTTGCGTGTATCATTGTTGCTTCGCTCTCTTGGAATACTTGCCCTCCCATTGCATGGGCAGATGCAGCAGAACAAACGTCTTGCTGCATTAGCAAAATTTAGGGCCAAGAGTAGATCTGTTCTTGTATCAACTGACGTAGCCAGTCGGTGAGTATTTTGTAAATCTTTTCTGTCAATTCGAATGCATAAGTAAGATGGCCTACCTTAGGATGGACACAATGTGAAAATTTATTACTTTCTCCTTATGAGTGTAACTGAATTTGAGTATTATTTTTTGCGTCTAAGAATATTTGACTGCAATTGATATTTGTTCCAATGAAGTATGCATTTCTATTGAAACAATGATATCAAATCAATTAATAATCAAGAAATCTCAAGAGTGTCTAAATTAAACTTTACATTTCTGTGGAGAGAGTTTCGTAGAATAAATGGTCTTGCTGGTAAATGCAAGAGAAAATGTAAAGCTTGTAAGTTTAAGCATGTTTAGAAATTGCTTGGTTTGTGTGACCAAGCATTGATTTTGCCACAGTAAAGATTTAAAAAGAAATTTAATGAATTATTTGGTTTGGGTATATTATGATCTGTCCAGGATATTTTGCTGTCTTGTCTTGTTATTGACAGTCACTGGAGTGAAAAATGTATCAAATTTTTTTTCTTCTTTTTAGAGGTTTGGATATTCCTCATGTTGATATCGTACTGAATTTTGATGTGCCCACTCACAGCAAGGACTATGTGCACAGAGTAGGGAGAACAGCTCGTGCTGGTAGATCTGGGAAAGCTATTACTTTTGTCACACAGGTATGATGAATTAAGTTCTAAGAAGCATGGACAGTAATCAGAAATTATTCATAAGTACTCTAATCACATCTAATGTCTCACATGAGAAATATCTATTGTCTCTTCCTCCTCTAGTACAGAAAGGACCTCAAGTGTTACATTTCTATAAGCATGACGACATTGGGGAAAGCTAAACAAATCAAAATTTTCCGATGTGTTTATGGTATAAGATTGTCATCAAATTAGGTGTTTGAGATATGTGGCAATTTTAATCAGGAGGGGGCATCTTGACTTTGTTAGTTGAAGTTTTAAAATCTAGCAAGGATACCTTGAAAACTTTACAGAATGTTGTACAAAGCATCCAATCAAGAATCACATAACAAAAAAGAGCATATCTAACAATGGTGATCAAGTTTTTATCCCCATGGCTGAGAGAATATTAAAAAATCCAAAACAGCTCCATGAAATGGAAAGAACACATATGCACCTAGCGTACCATATAAGGTATGCCCAAAATACTGCCTCAAAAGGCATGAAAGTTACCAGTGATTGATACATGGATAAAATATATATACTCTAAATCAGATGAATAAAATAGACAAAAAAGCTTTTGCCAAAAGAGGAAAGGAACACTGACCATGATGAAATCACCATGATTCCCTTCTTCAGCCTGCAGTTCAACAAACACCTTCCAACCACACACATTTGTGACTGATTCAAATCTGGAGGATACAGGCAACCTACTGTTTATGGAGAAAGGATTCACTGTTGAAGTGACGTGGTTTCAAAGCATAAGCTACAATGTAAATATATATAAGCGTGGCCAAAACATAATATTGTACCATATATGGTACGCTAGGTGGTTTGGGATTAAGTCATGAAAATGAACAGCTATCACTTTCTTTGTCATGGATGTTTCCTCTCCTTGTTTTCTAATATTTGCTTGTACAACAGTTTGGCATGGAAAAAGCTAGCTGCCTTGATGGATTCAATTAAGATATTGTTTGTTTTATTACAGACCTACCTACCTCTGTTAAATTATTGGTTAGTTAGGTGGAACATTACTGTCAAACGAGGATTGGTGGATCTGAGTATAAGTGTATCAAATGCAGTAAATCTCATTTTCTCCTGAATATGTCATCATTATGTGTGAAATTGTTGGCAAAGCAGCATTACCTTAATGCATTTGGATATTGGCTTTGGCCTTTTGGTGAAAAGTATTGCTAAAAAACAAGAGCAAACTTGTGTATTGCTCTGATGACCTATTCACACCAAAATGTTAACATGTGTTAATGCTTCATTTCTAGTTAAATTTTACAGACTTGTGTCACATGAGAGATAATATGTTAATTCATTTCATTTGGATACAGCTTGTATCCTCTCCATTATTTTAGCTAATGATTTTTGGTTACTGGATTACATAGAATCAGCTCTAGAGTCATGTCCAGTATTATTACCACTTCTCTTCTTGGATTGATCTCTGATTACTGTCCAAAAAGTTCTATTGCCATGTTACCTTGATTGATTTGTGGTATCACTAATCCATTCCCCCATTGTTGACTTAATTCTGGTTTAATTTCTTATTTCCAGTATGATGTTGAAGTGTACCAAAGGATAGAGCAACTGCTTGGGAAGCAACTGCCTTTGTATCCCACTCAGGAATCTGAAGTAATGATTCTCCAGGAAAGAGTTGCAGAAGCACAAAGGATGGCAAAAATGGTATGAATAAGAGGGAATGTTTTGAGTGTTTTTTTCACTTGAACTTTTTTATTAATAGTTGGTAAATATGTATGTGCTTGCAAAAATGAGTAATGTTTAGCTCTCTGTGACTTATATTATGTATTTTTTTAGAGCTCTAATATGATATGTCAAGGAAAATTTGCAAGAAAGAAGTTGAAACATTTTATATCAATCTTGAAGGAACAGAAACACTGTTTAAAATTTCATCAATGCTAATTGATGCTGACCAAGGTTTGGGCCTGTCAAATCATCGTTTGGGTCATTGCCAGGGCCACCATAATAATGGCATAACGTGCCACAACCTTCATTGATGGTAATTAAAAGTGTGGAAATTTTAACCAGTGTTTCTCTTTCTTCATGATGTAAATTTTGTGGTTATATTTTTATTCATTTATAGGTTATATAAGTGGGAAGCATGTTTTAATTTGACATATTTGTCAGTTATGTGATAGTAAGTGTAAGCAGTCATTAGTAATGTGAGAAGTTATTTCTTTAACTATGACATTGTTTCCCTGAAATTTAGGAAATGAAAGATGAAGAAGACAAGAGAAGGAGTAAAGGTAAGCATAAAAGAAGTGGTGGTGGTGATGAAGATGATGTTGAGGATGCAGTTGGAGGGAAATTGATTAATCCGAAAAGGCTTAAAGGAATGAAGAGGAAGAAATTCTCTGGCAAAAGGAGAAAATAATATACATCATTCCTTGTATCATATGTTAATAAAGATTAATTGTGCTGTCTCATATTGTCAGAGTTTTATTATCATTGGGTGTGACATAATAGCTGTGATCAGCAACTTTAAAAACAAATTGTAGATGATGTATGTAATCAGTACCCTGCTCTGTATCTTCTCTCCCTGGCAATGAATTGTGCTGTGTCACCTCTTTGGCAGGGGCATGTGTTTGGAAAAAAATGCATGCATTATGTCTTTGATATTTCATATATGGTAATATGTATAAGGGATCTGGTATAAGACCAGTGGTAGCATGTTTGACTCCCATTCAAAGGGTCCCAGGTTCGAGACCAAGCGATACAAAAAAAATATTTTCCTAGCTTGCCAACCAACTTTTACACAGTACACGAATTGGACCCCTTTACTGAGAGGCAGCAGTTTCAGCAGAAGGCATTGATGGTGTAGATCAAGGAGGTCAGACTGCATCAATAGCCACAGCTAGGGGCGAGAGTGAAGTTCATGGAATCGGATGAAGTACTGCAATGTTGAAGGCAACAGGGAAACCACCACATTAGTCTCCCTAGAAGATGCAGACTTGCATTATATACTATACATGATGTGATGGTACTCCTCCCGGTAAAATAGTCCCCCAATTGCATCTCTGGGTGGGGACTACTAAGAGGGTTACATCAGTCAGTCAGGACAAGTAATATGAATACCTGCCGTAAAATCTTGGGATTCCAGAATCTTAGCATATGAATGCCTTGCAGGGCAAGCAAAAATTTGGAATGAATTTTACCTGATACATGGGTGAGGAATTGCAGTACGTGTATGACCTGTACCCACAGTTGCTATGTAATCACAACTGAGACTATGCAGAGTGCATCACTGGCGAGTGACGTGATATGACTGATTAGGTACCCATTCCTTCTTAACTAAATGTGCACTGATCATCTTAGTAAGCTACGTGGAATGTCAACTGAAAGAAAATGAAAAAGGATTCAATGTGAGCTGGAGGAGATTGTACAACTTCAATAAGAGATCAGCACCCAGAGTTATAAGAAGCAGGGAGTGCAAGTTTGGCGAAGCAGCTGAGGTTCTTAGCTGAGCTCCAGGAACTCATAATTTCTGAATTTTCTGTACCACAAGTTTTAAAATGTATGAGATGGTTTTCTTGAGGTAAAGGATACCAAAGTGGATCTTTATTTCGGAAGAAGAGAATTCAATGCTCAGGTGTAAGTTCAAATAAGACTTCTACTTTCCTATTGTGTGCTAATAGAGGCTGGAATGGGTGAAGTCAAACTTGCCCATTTGTCATTATGAAAATAGACAAGCCCTCAAGAAATGGAAGGTGTGGAGTAGCCAGTTAAACATAATGTTGAGGATGAACAGCAAGACTTGGGCCTTTCTTTTTATCCATTGAGTTGATCAACAGGATCTTTGGTGAATAAATACCAGCCAGAAAAGAATAAGTCACTGTTTGACTTAAATAGATAAGGCTGTGGCTCTTCTTCCTCCTGACTTATAGGGCAACGAATTGGTGAAGCTTTGTTCAAAAGTTCATTAAGTTCAAATTACTTCCTCCCAACACTTATCCTACCATGTATCAGCTAATCCTTGGGAATTTCTAAAAGTTCAACATGAAAATAAAATTTTGGTCAACAGAAAAGTCAATACGTAAGTCTAAAATTTTGCAAGCTTGTCAAAAATTGTCTCCACAATATGAACTGCCTCTAAATCGTCAATAAATCATGAGATTTGGTCACCCTGAGTTCTCTCAATTCTGTTTGGAGAAAACTGTGGCCTGATTGCATTAGTGTCTGTGAGGGATTAGCTCATGAACTAGAGTCACCTGTCATCAATGAAATTGTGGCCTCTGGGAATGACCTGTGGGACTCAAGGTGGGGGACAACTTCCAAGCTGTGATAGAAAAAAAAATAGTAATTCAAGCTGTAGTAGAGGGTCAAGATCAGGAGCTATTCACCTATAACCTGGTGGATCAGCATCATGTGCTAGAGGTTATGGAGTAGATCTTATTGTGGATTGAAAAGATGGAGGATTACCCTCTTCGAATGGTATTAGGTAGAAGAGTTAGACGCGTGAAACATCAAAAGTTTGTGCAAAAAATATCATCTCAGAAAATACCATAGTGATACAAGTTATGAATCTACATGAGGATCGTATAGAGTCACATTTACGAGAAATCAACAAAATTTTGAAAAATCTAGATGTTGGGAAGGTTTCTAATTGGTACCACAAAAAGGAAAAGATTTTGGCCTTTCACCTCATGGCAGAGATTCTAGTTGTCAGAATCTTCACATGCAATAATCCTCTCTCAATTCCACTCATTCATGCCAACAGCTTTATTAAAGGTCGTGCACTGGTTTGTTGGCTTCACGTTTTAACTTAATATTTTAATTATAATTTTTTAAAAGGATCTCTGATGGATTGTGGAATTAACTATTTTAGTCTCCATGACGTCGAGTAAGGGAATTTGAGTTGATGTACGAGTAGTGAGAATTGCGAGCACTTTTCAGGAAAATATTGCACTTGCAATCAGAGGTTTTTTGTACTCGGGTAGGAAGTTTTAATGATGTGTGATCGTTTAAATTTTTCAGTGTGTTAGAACATAATCGGATGCAACCTAGTCAAAATAGCTGACTAAAACAAAAAATGATGAATATTTTATCATAACCGCGGATTTTAGAATCGGTATCGTAACCCTAAGAAGGTACATACATAATTATTGCACACATTTTGTAAAGATTATATCTTAATATGAGATACCTATGAAATTAGTGGTGCCGACATCTTGCATGTTAGGTTGTGCTAAGATTTAAGGATCAGTGAGTACATATGACTTTGAAGGATGCTTCTTATCCGGCATAATCGGGCGTCGAAAACCCTGATGCACTAATCTTTTTCAGCCATATCCTGTTGTGAAAATAAGGAAACAATCCTCTCGAAAATTCTGAATGGGAAAAATCTCGCAACTTATTCAAATAATAATAAATTATATTTATTTTTGTTTGGTTCGTTTTTGATTTGAGGCTTGCCAATGACGTATTTACTGTAAATGGTCAATGATTCATATTGCGGGGGTGTAACCAAAATTCAAAAGACCCGCCAATATTTTTCTACTTCGACAACGCAGCATCGAGAATCGTGCTATATCGATTACTGTAAATCCCTTCGACTGCCATCAAATATGTGAAAAGGTGTCAAGCTGTGGGGAAGTGGATATTAGTTTTAGTAAAAAGATCCAGTTAATTGTTTTGTTATTGCTCGTTCGTCGAAGTAATCGGTGAGTATTAAAAATTTATTGGTTGCCATGTCGGGAGCGGTGTTTCCTACGTCATGCTTTCGGCTGGATTCATTGATTAGAAAATCAATGAAAGCCGAGGTGTCGACTTGTACATCCTTTTGCAATGCGCGATTTAGACTCACCCTGTGAGAATTATTTCAGGCTATGAAGCTTATCGTTGTGTTTTTTTGGTGATTGCAAGCATAACTCATTGGAGTGATGAAGTAATATCCCTTATGCATGGAAACAATGAAAAACACTTTGTAATTACATAGAGAATTGTGAACTAGGCCTTCTATTCATATCACATTTACGAAGTGACTTCTTTACTTTTAGAGCCACTATGTCTGATCGTAAGGCCGAGTTAGAGAGGAAGAAAGCCAAACTTCAAGCTATTAGGGAGGAAAAAGAGCGGAGAAGAAGGGAAAAAGAGCAGAAGGATGTGAGTAATTTTATGGTTTTGTACTCTTTGAAAGGAAGATTAATCTCTATTGATGTCAAATATTGGGATGTTCTCCTAGCATTTTTATGCACTTGTAACAATAAATGAATGAATGCGTCAAAATCAGCCGCTTTAATATGTTTAAGATGTTGGAATGCCAAAAACCTATTACTTATGGGTTTTACTCACGTTCAGGCGGAGGAAGCAGCTGTGAGGGCAGCAAACCCTGAGAGGGATCAAAGGAAAGAACTTGATGAAATGCTGTCCTCTTTAGGAGTTGCACCCGTGTCAGGTAAGAAGGTATATTCGTTTAAAAAGTGAATTACAGCGATTTGCGATGTACTTATTTGGGAGCCCTTGCAGTGAGTAATATTTTTAATGCATAGACCTTGTTCTGTAAATATTTGATTGTGTTGCAGTATTTCGTTCTCTCATTGTACTTATGAGTTCTCCCAAAAATATTTCTCAGGTAGTGAAAAAGTGGTACCTGCATAAATTGGAGATCGGTAAAGACAGTTTAGTTGCTTAACTTGGCATATTATCATATATATCTTGTTCTTGTGATATCACAGAACTGAATTGAATTATAGACGACCGAATTTTTTCCAAACTTTGCTGCTAATTGCCCTTGCTCCTGGCTGTTAAAAAATGTACTGTCTGCAAGTTTTTCGTGAATTTCCTCATATGTTGTCAGAGTGCTCACGTCAGCAATTATGATTGAAGCCAGCTTATATAATAAAAATCCAAAAGTGTATGTGCTTTTCCTGATTCAAAAGTGAGACACTGCTGCTTATGTGCCTGTTGATATGAATGCTCTTGGTGTTCATGTAGTTTTGCACCCGGCCTCAGTTTCCCAGTAACCCTACCAGGGTCGGGGTTTGCCACCAGATTCTTCTTCATAAAGGTGGCTGAGATTGTGACTCCTTACTGGCTTTCCTATTGTAGTGGAGTACAGAGGTTGATTTGCAGGTTTCAACCTCCAATCCAACTTTTAAAGGTAGCCATAATCGACGAAGAAAACTCTTCAAAAACTAGTTCAATTCAATTAAGAATAATCCATTGAGTCAGTTTTGGAGAACATACTGCTGTACATAATTGCCAAGCTTGTTCTCTTTCTCCAGTCATTAGCGGAACAAAGATGAATCAAACTCCTGGGCTTCAAAATTATACTTTGGAGAAACTTGTATATGCTTGTATGAGACAAAATCTCTCTGTGCCAATTCCAGAGAGTCCTAAATGGTGGCAGCTGACTCCCATTCATAGTATATACTTGTGGTGTCAGGTGAATCATATTTACTGCTTTACCCTCTATGAAATGAACACATTCTTCTGATCTCAGAGTTCTGAATAACTACCTATGAAGTGAACATGCATGATTTTCTTTCATCAACTCTTTTAGTTATTGATTGTATAAATATTATATTTATTTTTCCACCAGACTTAGTTCACTGTATTAAAATATATTTGACAGTTGTGTATGATATGTTACTGGAGGTAGGTGATGTTAACAATTTAAAATACAAAATGCAGATATTATAGCAAAGTTGTGTGCACTTAAGTTTTAGATAAATATTTATTTACGTTACAATAGTACTCATTGGCAAGATTTGCAAATTACTGCAAGATATTTCTCAAATTAAGGATTTTTTTTCATTTTTTAAATGAACATGTAAGTTATTGTATAATTTTGTGCTCATTGGTGTTAGCCCTCCAGCTGCCATAGACAGGTTTGATGATTTCATGTGTATATCTTTACATATGTTAGTAGGTATTGTAAAAGTTATACTCATTATTCATGATAAAGCTATTCTTGTTTTTCGTTTCATAATTTTTATTACATGCTAAATGTACACACAATGCACAGTTAGATTTCCTAAATATTTAAATAGAGGACGACAATATCGACGGCGCCACCGCTCTGATACTGGTGAGGTAATGTGGTGGTTTAAATGTAGATGCAGTCAATAGAACATATGTTATTACCATTTGCCTTCCAGTAACCATAAATATAGAGCAAAATAAATATATAATAACATTTAGAATGAAAGCATTAAGCCACAATTCCAAAATAATCAATGAAAAACAATTTTTAATCTAAGTCTTTTGTTGTTTACTGTTATTGTTTAATAATTATCTATCATTGTTGTTCAAGATGTATTTATTTACCAGCATCAATTACCTTTGAAATGTTTAATTTCTGTTCATTTTAAAGATGTGATAGGGGAAATAGGCTTCCGTAAAACTTAGGAATTCATCATACATTCACAGATTGTGTATATATAAACAAATGCAACTATGTTAGCTGAGTATTCAGCCACTCAGTACTCAGTTTGAGGATTTTCTTTCACAGAACACTTTTCACGAGAGAAAAATCGGATTTTAAAAATAATCTTAAATAATGACTGTACATACCCAAATAAACACCACTTATTTACATTTACAGAGACCATGTGATCTTTTCGAATAAGTCTAATAATAAGGGTTTGTTTTTGCGATCTCAACTTATTTTAGTCTTAAGCTAACATTTGAATTGACTAATGCAGTGCGAAATTCCACAGAGAAAAAATCATCTGCCTAGACCGGGATTCGAACCTGGTTCCCTCGATTTCAGGCTGAGTGCTTTAGCCAGTTAAGCTACCAAGGCGTCCTCTTCCCCTGTGGATTTTAGCCTCGGTAGCTTAACTGGCTAAAGCACTCGGCCGGAAATCGAGAGATCCAGGTTCGAATCCTGGTCAAGGCGGATGATTTTTTCTCTGGAATTTCGCACAATTGTGCATTACGGGTGACTCCATAAAAGTGGAACTCAGTGGCTAGTCCCGGATAGCTTAAAATCTGTTTATTAATCCTATTGAATCCTTACAGAAGCTGCTAATGAAAATATAAATCTACCAACAAAATATAAACCAGTAAATTTGACTAGTTTTCTCATACCGTCGTCTTAAACAGATTCTTCTTTTTCCACTGAGTTTGGCATATTTGGTCCTCGTCTGCCGGTACCCTGTTTTTCAGCCTGGTATTACACAATTTCTGAGTGGAGAAGGTATTGCTGAAATCTTGAATAATGTCGAATATGCAGAAGTTTGATTCAATGTCTGACGACCATCAACTTGGGCTCACAATGGAAGCTTCATACCTCTTTCTCACTTCCTAAGGCAGATCTTTCTTCCCTTACATCCACAAAGTTACTCTGAGAGGTAATAAATAACTAGCTGTAATTTAAAAATCCGCACCGCCCATATCTCTCCAACTGAAAAGTAATAATCATCACAGTCTCATGTTAACGGCAATCAACAACAGCCATTACGAGTCGACAGAGAAGACTTTTTTCAAGTCAGTGACAAGGCCTGGGTGAACTAAATGTGGAAATTTTGGCAACATGTTGCCTAGAGAATGATGCCAAACATTTGAATCCATTATGTATATTCATATTACCCTTTGATGGATGCACTGATGATATTTTAATGCTGGTGTGGGCACATTGTAGGATTCATTTAGAGATTTTTGCATCACAACTTTAATTTTATCAGTGAAAGTAACCTTTCAAGGTTCCTGATTCCTGTTTAAACTACTGAGTTCATTCTTCAAATGGAAGTTAAAATTTTCCATTTATGCAGTTTATTATCCTGAGCTAAGTACTTAAGTTTCCTGTTCAGTTGATCTTCTGGTTGAAAATGGATGAGTTAATTGTCAGCAGTTATTAATGGGGAGTTGGTTAGAAGAGAATTAAAAAAAATCTCCTACCAGTCAATGATACATACATAAATCCTTACAAAATATTACTTAATTTTGAAATAATGTTTGTGAATAGTTAATTGTAGGAGTGGAAAATTTAGGGTTGTGATTTATTAACCCCTTGGTTATTTTTATGTGCCCATTGTTTTTAACCCATTCGCCTCTTAATTTCCCTTGGAATTTCTGGCTCTAAGTTCTTATTTAATTTTCTCAAAATTTTTGTTTCATTTTCATTTTTTATCTCTGGCTGTAGAGCACCTTTCTGAATGAAAATTCTTCTGTGGGTATATTATATCATCTTAAATGGATTAAAAATAGTGTAATTGTTCACATTTCATTAGTTACATGTTAATTATAAACAAATTAAAGAATAGCTAAGCTTTTTTATGTGACCGGTGATTTGCCGGCTCTTTACCTTAAAGCAAAGGGAGACAGCCCAGTGAATCGCTGGCTCTTTACCTGAATGGGTTAATTGAAGGAATTTAGATCTTAACCTGGCTAAATTGTGTTCCTCTGAAACCTTTATGAATGCTGCACAGAAAGAAGTTGATATTTGAGTAGTTCATTGGTGAAATAGATAGTCTACTCATTGATGTCCATTTTCATGTTTGGAGTTATTTGTGGTAGCTGACTGGAATTCTTATTGAGATGCTTATGATGTTGAATGTTAAGGATTTTGTGGAAGTGAGCCAATCATGAAATAATTTAACTTTAATGAAAGTTTCTCTTTAATGTAAACCACACCTTTTGACGGCTACAATGAGAAGTTTTTATTTATATAAACATTATCATGGGTACATAAGTGGTAAACAAAGGAATTACTAAATGTAATAATGTGTACTAACATTCAGCGACATAGATTATATATATCCAACAGTACTGGTAGCATTTATTTAATTTTTTTGACAAAGGATTTTTTTTACTTATCTAAGACTGACAGTTCTGAGCTGTTGCTCAGAGATGTGGGATTAATTTTTCCTGTGGCATTTTTTATGTACCTCTTTATTTCCCAAAATTCGTTTCTTGATACAGTACATTTCATTTAATATATGTAGAAGTTAGCTTTCTCATATTACGGATATAAAATAATCTGATACAGTAGAGCCTCCATATGAAAGATCACTATACCCATGGGCATCAAGGAGTCCCCATACCCATGGCTTTAATTATCTATTTATTACCATATTGGAAATAAGAGGCAAATTTTTTGTGAAGTAATAGACCTGAAGTTTAAATAAGCCCCATTTTTCTATGTGAAACCTCATTCCTGAGTCTGTAATGCCCTACTCATTGCTCTCTCCCATCAACTACCCTCCAAGCCTGCAAAATATTCAACAGAGTTCTCAGTGGCTGTATTTGTGCCCTGTAGTGCGAGTATTGTGCTGACTATTACTATTTATTTTTTTATGATGTCTCCTAGACATAAAGAAATTGACTTGGCCTTTCTGGGCGCAAATATTTCTGATGGAGGGGAATGGGATGTGCTTTTGGAGGGTGTCATGGTTTCTAAAGTCTTGCTAAATGATCCTTTCAATAACCCCCGCCCACCTCAACCTTGCTAGCCATTGATAAAGTGATTTGTTGTGGTCTGATTTACTAGTGATGAGGGGTATTGTGGGTTCATTATACTGATTTTGAACAAGTGATGTTTGTTCCTCTGGAAAAATCCTGAGGGAGTGGTTTGAGATCACAGACTCTGGTTTCAGGATGTGTATAGTGTATACTGTGGATACAGGTGTCCTGCTGTATGTGGGCATTCATGTATGGCTATCTCATGAAACATCTACATTGTTTTTGGAAATGAATTTTCTCTTTACATAATTTTTTTTACTGTTAGTGACTTTTCTTTTCCTATTTGTTTGTGTAAAGTTAGTTTATATCTCATTTTTTGTTAAAATGGTTATAATTGGCTATCTCATGGACTTTCTTGTATTAGTACATGCTGTATTCTTCCTTTATTCTTTGCTAGATGTTCTCTCCAGTCTTTCTACAATATCTTCCTTGACACCAGAGCAAAGTGCCACGCCCACTCCTGAGCCTAGTCTACAAGTCAATGCTAGTGCCTCTTCCCTTTCCAGTGTTAGGTAAGCTGAAGCATGTGTTTTTGGGTCTTATGTTTGCTTAACTCTTTCAACGCTAAGGCAAAAATTGTGATACCTTCCCGGTGACGAAGTTCAGTTTTTTGCATATTTACATTCAGCACGATGAATTAAGACACAAGTCGCTAATTTTAATTATTGGAGCCTATTTGTTGTAATTATAACTGTTTAAACTTTGGACGTTCTAGAACGTCCTGCGCCACCTACAAGACTGTTGTGCGGGTTGCATACATTTTCAGTCATTCCCCATCGTCGATTTTACGTCTAATAAATGAATAGCAAACTGTAATTGCTGTTAAGCTCTAAATTTCACGAGTATATCCAGTTTGTAAACTCTTCTTACACTTTGCGCTCATTTAATCCTCTCGGTTATAAAATATTGCACTGATATCAATAAAATTTTATAGAATGCGATTTATTTTGAAAACTTCAAAAGAAAATTCCTCATTTGAAAGTATAACTGTCTTTTCGCTCAGTATTTTGATCGTTATAATACGGAATACAAAATTTTAGTCCAGGAAAGGGATTGCTAGCATCATTAATTGAGAATTACCATAGTAAGCCTTTGGCTGAGTTCATAAAAGTACAAAATTCCTGCAGTCATTTTTAAAACTTAAAATCACTGATGAAAATCATAATCATAAAAATACATCTGCATAGGAATTTGTTATTAAAAATACAATCAATATTTACATAATTTCAGTATTTGATGTTCCTGTGATAATTTATGAAGCAAAGTGCAATGCATAATTACAGATTTCCCTCACAAGCCACGCAATTTGTGGGATTGTCCGTCCTAATCCCTCGCTTGGCACTCTTGGCATTTTCGATTTTGCGTTGTCTATTTCATATTGATGTGGATAATGTCACCAAATGTGCAGTGTTCTACAATTGACAAAGGTATTCTAATATATGTACACCACAGAAAAATTGTCTTCAAGAAAATATATCGTCGCATCCATGGATATATGTATTGGTTTAGGGGTGGTTGGCAAAGTATTTTTGGGTAGAAAGGAAAAGTGGACGGAAGGAGATGGAAGGGGGAGAGAGAAGTTGGGTTCGAAGGGCTGCCGGCGGTTGTGTCAGACTCCCCATGGGGTGAGGAATGGGGAAAGGGCTCAGAGCATTGGCCACGCACTGGTCACAGAGAGAGTTGGCTGATGGTGGGGGTATATGGTGTGTCTCCGTTAACAGTGGAGCGAGAGGAGGGATTAGCTCAGGAGAGGCCTTTGAGCAGGTTTTGCAATGACTGAATCACTAGGGCTGGCCTGAAGAAAGGCAGGGTGTGGATGAACGGCAGGCATCAGCGAATGGCTAGCACGGAGACAGAGGGTGAGGATCCCTTGGTGAGGGGTGAGCGAGGGTAACAAGGAGGAAAGTGCATGACAGAACAATATCATGGTCAGGGGTGAAAGGCGTCTAGCTTGGAAGACAGCTGAGACAACTGAGTGGCAAACGGTTTTGAACAAAATAATCATGGCATACATTCATTCATTCTTAGATTTGCATTCGGAATGATTCATGAACTGTCCTTATCAGCTGTTGTAGAGTATCAACAGTGCTATTGAGGAGAGAAATGTCGAATACAGAAATGCGTTCTTGAGAAAAAAAGGGAAGTTGAAGTTTCTCATCAAAGTGCACACCGATTTTTTTATAAACAACTGTCAATTAACACTATGGAACTCTTTGAGGGATGACAGGTTTTCAAGTTATCTACAATGGCAGTTCTGCAATAAAAGTAAAATTTTTAAAAATACAACAGAGTATATGGAGTTGACTATATTCATTTTCACAGGGAAAGGTTTTCCCTGTATTTGACATATGAGTAACTTAAAATGAAAGGGTTATAGTACCTTGTGCATAATTTTTTTGTTTCTCAAAGACTTTTTCACTCCACCATTACGGTTAATTCTTTTACATTAAAATTTTAATTTACAACAGCTGATTTAGCATGTACAGCATTTATAGTGGTTGTGAAATTGGAGGTGTACCACTAAGAAGTTCATTTAATCGATAGATCAATATTTTAGAAGAATAATGAAATCCCCAATAAATGTACTAGCGAATAGTTCAAACTCAGTCCTCTTTTTCAAAAAAGTTTGTATGCACTGACAAATGAATCGCCAATCTGCTATGAGACCATGGTGTAAAAGGGCTTTGCAATTGCAAGGACGAAGAAAATACAATATGTGGAAGACATAATGGAAAAAATTTAATAAAATTTAACAGTAATATCCTTATTATAAATACAAAAGGAAATTGCTACCTGAGAAGCTAAAAATTTTAACTGGTACTAGAAACCGGACGTTGTAATACATTGGAAATTAGGAAGCAAGTGACAATCATCCGTCAAAAGAAAGATTTTTTACATTTTATTATTTGCTACTATTAATAATACATTATATCATTTACTATATTGTGACTATTTGCTTTTCTTCATTACTATATAGATTCCGTTAATAAGGAATATATGTGTGAATAGACTGAATAAAAATTGTGGACGTAGAAAAATACATACATGAGCAGATGCTATAGCACCCCATTACCATACACCAGTCCAGAGACGGTGCTGAGGTACTTGCCTGTGATGAGAATCACTACATCATCCGCATACCCTTGTGTATAGGCACCCGTTTTGTTTAGCCTCGTGATAAGTCCGTCGACCACCATGTTCCACAGCAGTGGGGATAGAACTCCCCCTTGCGGACATCCTCGAGTCACGGCCACCTCCATCGTGCTCCCTCTCAGAACAGCCTTGACTGTTCTTTCTTCTAACATTAGTCTGATCCAGTTGACAATGTGTGCATTGACTCCATGTCTCCTGGCTGCAATGCAGATCTGTTCAAATGATGTGTTGTTGAAGGCTCCTTCCACATCGAGGAAGGTGCCCAGACCAAACATCCCATGTTCTAGCACTCCTTCTATCCTAGTGATAAGGTGGTGGAGTGCTGTCTCTACTGATTTGCCTTTTTGGTAGGCATGTTGGTACGGGTGCAGGGGATTGTCCTTCAGAGGTCCCTCCCTGATATGCCTGTCTATTATTTTCTCCAGTGTTTTCAGCATAAAGGAGATGAGGCTGATACCACGAAAGGAGTCAGCTTTGGTATAGTCAGTCTTTCCTGGTTTAGGAATAAAGACGACTTTAGTGGTCCTCCACTTCTTGGGTACATACCCATATGCGAGGCATGATCGGAAGATTCTGACCAGTGGTAGCAGTATCAGATCCTGTCCCTCTTGCAGAAGTGCCGGGAAGACTCCGTCTTCGCCAGCTGATTTGTATGGACTGAAGCTCGTTATTGCCCATCGTGTAATGTTGTATTTGATGATGCTGGAGGCCAGTCTCCACTCCATCCTAGCAGGACGATTGAGAGGCCTCCTTTGACGCATCTCGACCTCCAAGGAGCCTGGAAAGTGTGTCTCCAGCATTAGCTTTAGTGCTTCCTTGTCTGATGACGTAAATTCACCAGAGGGAAGCAGAAGAGACCCCACCCCTGCTTCCGGGTCCTTTGAAATGATCTTGTTGAATCTTGCGAGTTGTGGAACGTCTTCCACAGTCTCGCAGAACCTTTTCCAAGATTCTCTTTTCGAGCGCTTAATTGTCGCTCTATATTTCCTCTGGGCCATTCTATAGTTCTCCCAGTCCCTGGGTGTAGATGTTCTCTTCGCTTTGTTGAAGAGCTTCCTTGTCTCTTTCCGGATGTTCTCTAGTTCCGCTCCCCACCAGGGTAGCTTGCAACTTTCCTTCCTGGTTTTGATGGGGCAGCTGGATTCATAGTATGTAATGATGCTGTGCTGGAGAGACTCCACAGCAGCATCTATGTCATTCACGTTCCTGAATTTGTGTCCTGGGGCTTCGGACAGTAACTTCTGGAGTGTGTGCCTATACTTGCCCCAGTCCGTCGATCTGGGGTTTCGGTATGTTGTCGGCCTGTTAGTGGCTTCTAGAAGAGTGAAGTATATGTGCCGATGGTCAGAAAGAGAGACTTCATTCGACACTATCCACTCAGTAACGCCATTCACCATCTGATTGGTGCAAAGAGTAATGTCTATCACTTCTTCCCTAACTCTGTTGGAGAAGGTGGGTCGTGATCCTTTGTTGAGTATATGCAGGTCTGTGGACATGAGATACTCAAGTAGGGCCTCTCCCCTGTCATTGGTGTCCTTGCTTCCCCACACCGTATGGTGCGAGTTAGCATCACACCCGACAAGGAGGTCCCATTTTTTTGACTGGCAGAATCTTACCAAACGCTCCAGTTCCTCTGAGGGTGGTGGTCCTGGTGCATCGTACGGTAGGTATGAGGAGCAGATCACCAACCTCCTCTCTTCTTCGCCAGCCCCAAGACTCAGCACAGCTGCCGCTTGGTCCCTGGTGGTGAATTCGGGCAGATGTATAGCATTCAACCCGTTTACAAAGATACATGCTCTAGGTCTTTCGACTGAGGTACAAAAGAATACTTTACCCTTGGTCATACTTAATCCCCTGATTCTGCCCTGGAAAGCCCAGGGTTCTTGAATCAGAGCAATCTTAATCTTACCTTCAGAGAGGATCCTTTGCAGGACCCCCGAGGCAGCCTTACAATGTTGGAGGTTGACCTGAAGGCAGCGGATGCCCGCCATCTTGGTCTGCTTCCTTCGTTTCGACCTCTTTTGTTGAGGTCGTTGGGGTCTCCTCTTGACCGTCTGCCTTACCGAGGAACGTAATTTCGGCCCTCTGCATGCCGACGTTTGCTCGGAAGTCCGGGCTTGAGATGAAGGTGGCGGAGGGCTCGTCTACTCCAAGGACGAACCTCGTCCCATGCTCCACCTCCTTCCTCTCATAGGTTCTCCAGAGAGAAGTTTGGAGTCCTGGGTTGGACCTCTTCATTCTCTCGATGAGAGTCTTAGTGTCCGGTTTGCTAAAACCAGGGACCCACACCATCATTCTTCTTCTCCTGATGAGGCTGTCGGCATCAACCACCTTCACGATGGTGTCGCCAAACGGTCCCATTTTTCCTACGGCCTCGACCAGCCAGTTGGCTGAGTAGTCGTTGCCGCAGGCGAATTCTACCGCCCCATTGGTGAGCCTGTTGGCTTCAAAGAGAGGGATCTCTTCCTCAGCAGGAATCTTATCCCACATCTCTTCCAGCCTCACAATTGCAATCCTGTGCCATTCCTCTGTCATCATCTCCTCCGGGTAGGAAACCGGCACGATTGCCATCTTTTTCAAGTTCTTGGTCACCTGTGCGTAGGTGGAGGTCCTTGGTTTCTTGGCCTCCTGCGCCAAGTTTGTTGGGGTGTCACCAGCTGTCCTTCCCCTTTTTTGGGATCCACCTCCAGATTTCTCGGCGGAGCCCTTTCTTTTCATTGGAGATCCACCGATGGCTTTCACGCCTTCGGTGGTTAAGCCTGCCCCCTGTGGCAAGCCACCAGAGGCTAGAGCTCTTTTGGCGCGCCGTTTCTCGTTCCTCCTTCTCCTCTTGGCTGCGCCGCTCCCTTCTTTCCATGTGGAGAGCTGCTCCATCTTGTTGGAGATGCTCCCCAAAGTAGTGGTGGAAGCTCCAGAGTCTGACCTGGGGGACCCTGGTGCTGCCTTTAAAGTTGACTCAGAAGAGTCGGAAAGGGGCTCGCCCTGCTCCACGGATGTGGAGGGGCAAGCTAAGGAAAGGGAAAGAGAGGAGCTGCCGTTGGAAGCCCCAATGGGGCTCGCCAGCAGAGCGTCCTCCAAGGAGGAGGTGATTGGACTGACGTCCTTGGATTGAGGTTGCTTTTCAGCAACCCCCAGAGAGTTTTGTTTAGATTTATCCATGAAAATCCCACGAGCAGCTAGGGAAATAAACGGTCCACCCACACAGAGCCCCGCATGCATGGGTAAGGCTAAATAAAACCGGAGGTCGCCCTGTATCCGGAGTTTCCCCGCTAACGACTTCTTACCCTCCGCCCCGCAGACGCGGTCACCGTCGGCGCGAGGAGCAACCTTGGTGAGGGGAGCAGTTTATCGACCAGCCAGGTCTAGATCCGTCATGTTCTGCGAAAACCAGGGGCACCTCGTGGAGGATGTGGCTCTTCACCACGCATGACGATCTTGGTGGGCAAAAGAGCTTATTCAGCCCTTAATTCCACCCTGGGATCACACATCCCTCACCCCTAAGAAGTTCATTTAATCGATAGATCAATATTTTAGAAGAATAATGAAATCCCCAATAAATGTACTAGCGAATAGTTCAAACTCAGTCCTCTTTTTCAAAAAAGTTTGTATGCACTGACAAATGAATCGCCAATCTGCTATGAGACCATGGTGTAAAAGGGCTTTGCAATTGCAAGGACGAAGAAAATACAATATGTGGAAGACATAATGGAAAAAATTTAATAAAATTTAACAGTAATATCCTTATTATAAATACAAAAGGAAATTGCTACCTGAGAAGCTAAAAATTTTAACTGGTACTAGAAACCGGACGTTGTAATACATTGGAAATTAGGAAGCAAGTGACAATCATCCGTCAAAAGAAAGATTTTTTACATTTTATTATTTGCTACTATTAATAATACATTATATCATTTACTATATTGTGACTATTTGCTTTTCTTCATTACTATATAGATTCTGTTAATAAGGAATATATGTGTGAATAGACTGAATAAAAATTGTGGACGTAGAAAAATACATACATGAGCAGATGCTATAGCACCCCATTACCATACACCTGAACAGTGGCTCCGAGTGTAGTAGAAACGGTATATCCAAGTATTGTAGAATGCTGTAGATTTTGCTGCAGATTCAAAAATCTTAATTTATTTTATAGATTGATTTATATGCCCCAACAATATAAGTTACATTGAACTATGTCACATATGGGTAACATAACATCTACAATATTTACACTCGCAACGGGATTCGAACACACGGTGTGTTAGTTAAAGGCCAATACTTTATTAATCTGAATCCCGCATTTGTCGAATCGATATTGTTAAATCTAATCAGATGAACAAAAACGAAAGAAAAATGATAAAAACAACCAAGATACACTTCTAATCTAATGATTCAAACCACAAAAATTGAAAAAGTTTAAAACATTGCCGTTATGTAACTAAACAACACATTCCAAAACACAGCCCACCGTAGTAAAGGTTGAAGCCTAACCTATGACGCAGCAAAATTGCAATTGCCTTACGAGTGACTTGAGTCCGCTGGCCGGCCGTAAAGAATGGCTTGAACGTGGACGTTCTAGAACGTCCTGCGCCACCCGATAGCTCCCACAGGTCATTCCAGAACATCCTTGAGTGCTGAACGTGTTAATTAATTTGTAATTTTCTATCATGTGAATAAGACTCATGGAAACATATGCTGGAATACCTTGTATTACATCATTTTGAGTTATATCCATCCTACAGATATGTCTGGCTTTTAAGATTCAAAGAGCAGAGTTACCCTTCTATTCTGCACTAATGTGGCTGGAAATCAGTGATTAATGTACTTAAAGAAAAAATCTGACTAATAAATGCCCCTGCTGGTGGGTAATGCTCCTCACCATGCAAAGTCCCTTGCTCAGGATAACTGTGAAATAAATATAGAGTTCTTACCACCTAATATGTACTGGTATACCCTGACTTACATCATTTTGAGTTACATCGATCCTGTGTATATCTCAGTTTTTCTGGCATATTAATGGGTTGTATAGGTCAAAAGACCCTGGCAGTTCAGAGTTGGAATGAAAAAGCTGACATAAAAAAGTACTTTAAATGATAAAAATGTAAGAAATAACATTGTCATGAAGTAAAAAATGTATTCAAAATATGTAATTCATTGTTAGGTACATTGTTAGGTAAATAACAAAGATATTAAAATAGGGATGTATGTGCAGATTATAACATATCAGCGAACAGTAATGGTCATAAGTGGAGCAATATTTGCTGATGAAATTGTTGTAACCTGCTGGTAGGTAGTGAGTGGTATTTGCAGTAGTCTCCGCTAAATGTTTTGGGCATGGCTATCAAATTTGTTCATCATTCATATTTCTAAATGTAAGCTCTTTACTGCACCATATTAAAAAAAGTCATTTTGGATGCGATTATCGAAGTTCTTTTATTGTCCAGCACTCATTTTCCACTACAGCCGCAAGGATGGAGGTAGTAGCATCTGCATGGCCAAATCATGGTGGGAATGTACGTCTGTATAGTTGTACATATGTACCTCCTAATGTTACCAACCCTACATCAGTGTGGAAGAAACCACAAATAATGACCTGTGAAGGATTTTTTAAGTGGACTGAATCCTTTGCTCATTTTACTTATGATTGAGCGATAAAGAAAGGGTGATTGGAATCGCGGTCGGGCCAGCTACTGTCTTAACTGTGTAGATGTTAGAAACAAATGACTCTTTTAAATGCCCATACCAGTTGCATGTCCTGATCAGCTGCAGATTAAGAAAGCAAGTCTCTCATACAAAATGCAGAACTTGCTTTATGTACGTCTTATAAACTGGGCAAAAATTTTGCAAAGGAAATGATCGCCAACTAAAAATCATTTTCATAGGGAACTAAGATGTGATAGTTATTTCACGAACGTTTGTGACATTTAGCTTATGATATAAGGGCATTATTTTGAATTCTTTCATGAATAATGACTATCAATCGTTTTAAAATATTTCCACAGTCCAGAGAAGTCAGGGGGGAAGGGGAAATATTTTTTGCGATTTATTAAAAAGGTTCGTACCAGTTTTTTCGGTCCCCCCAAATTCGTAATATTGAGTAGCTACTGTGTTACTGTTTGGTGAACAGAGAAGAGTTTCATTTGATTTTGGAAACATTCAGTGTATTGCAAGTTATCATGGATATAGGAATCCTAATTTTGCTTGAAATTATCTGCTTGTGTTTCTCATGTTTGTTGCAGGTCTTGTGGGTGTTAGTGCAGAGTTGTAGCTCTAATGCCAATGTAGTGTGAATTCAAGTTGTGTTTTTATATTGGTGTGTATGGCTGTTAATGGAAATAATAGGCATTAATTATTTTAAGCTAATTAGATATAATCACCACACAAACTTTAGATACTTGCCAGAGGCAAGGAAATTCAATAAATATCCTTATTTCTATCATTGGTTTAGATTTTGGACTAAAATTACAGTACCTATATACTTTGGTAAAATTGGACAATTTCTGGTGATGTTTTTCTCTTGAACAGACCATCTCCTGAATGACCTAATGCATTGTCGATCTTGCCTGTCATATAGAATACTGGTAGAAAATAGGCCATAAGAAATCAGTGCACAAATGGGTTGCTAGAATCATGAACATAATGGCAATATTTGATTTGTTTCATGGTTTAAGATAAGCTTACAAAATGCTTTTAATAATACTTCATGGAAAACATAATTTCCTGAATTATGTTTCCATCTCTTCTTGTATCATTTGAACTCCATTAGGTGCAAATATGGTTTTTTGGTATTTCTCTTTTGCATGTAAATTCAACAGGGATTTCTTTTTTTTTAGTTTTCCTGTTTTACTCAAAATTATTCGTACAATCACGTAAGGGAATTTTATTTTTGTGGAGTTGATAGCAATCTCTCTGTTGCTACCTTGAATCGAATTGTAATACATTTTATAAATGTCTTTATAGCCTTCTCTGTGCTGCCATAGCTATGTTATGATTAGATTTACATTTTGAAGTATCCCTGAGTGATCATGAGTTTTCACGTCGTTGTTGTTCGTTCTAAAAATATCTATTTATGTTTCAATATCAAGTTGGTTACTATCTCTATCACTCAAATTTTGTGCTCGTTGGATTTTTGGTCGATCTGTTGAGCTGATTGTTTGTGGTCCGTGCTGCACTTATTTGCTTGTATTCTTTTTATATTTCTACACAAAATGCCATAATTTCCCTGCGGTGCTAAAAGTAGATACTTCTCATGAAGACTGAATCATGTGACTGAAAAATCAGTTATATCAACGAGTTTTATTGTTTAAAAAATAAAAAATTTCAGTAAAGTAGCATTCAGTATGTGTCATTCACTATGTTTACCAATCGAACTCAGATCGATTTGGCCAGTTTAGCTCGGTAAGGTATACAAAACAGGCTAGCGAGATTGATATGAGAAGCTGGCTAACTCGGCCCACTTTCTCTGCCAGTCTGAGATTTCAAATTGCTTTGAACCGATGCAAATCGATATTTCGATGGATTTTGCATTGGTAAACCAGGCGATCCGAGTCTGCAGGCTTAAAATTTTCAGATCGGTCTGAGATCATATTGATCTGAGTTCGATTGGTAAATGTAGTGATTAAGAGACTAAACGAGCCAATCCTACTAAGGAAAAAAACAACTTGAAATAGGAAATTAGAGATCTTCTGTAAACACAGAACTACTATATTGTCTTACTCTTATCTCTTCCATTGAAAATCAATTTTCTTCTCTATCATTACTTCATATGATAGAGCAGAAAATTGGTTAGGTATTAGATGTAGATATTAATGGTTTGTAATGGTGCTGGATCAAATTAAGTTGTGCCTCATGAAACCAATGAATGACATTTTATGAGGTTCATATACCATACTCATGTATGCCTAATAATATTGTCTGAAGGACTTATTTGGATTTTTCAGTAATGAAAGGAACGGTGACCAAATAATTTACAATTATTTTCCAGTTCTCGGAGAGCAGCTCATTTCAGCTTCACCAATGTCCAAATTACTGACATTCCTCCAGTTGAGAAGGTGACCTATGGCAAGCAAACACAAACAGCTCATACCGGTCCTGAGAGGGACAGTAAGTTTATTATTTTGATGTTTGTAATATCTTTGCTTACATTCTAAACATTCTCACTCTTCAGTAGATAATGAGCACAATTAACATAACCAGCTTGTTGTCTAGTTGAAATCAACAACCTGTCATGTGCTTAATTTGAGCAGAGCTTACTCTCATGCTGTAACCACTGCTTTACAAAATGCTATCACTCCCATAGAAAAGTTTAGGCTTGGGGTACAGGAATGTTTTTCCATTTTTTCAGAATTTTTTGAAGTGCTTTTGATAGGATAGGAGGGAATAAAGCTATGCACTACATGCAAAAATGGAGGAAGTATATGAAATTGATCTTAACATTGTCATTTTGTTTCCAAGCTCTGACTTCAGTGACTTAACTGGCTTGGCTTCTATCACCTATCTATCTTTGACTTATTCTTATTTGGTACTAAAACGAACTTTTGGTTTTTCATTTTTTATCCCTACACCAATAAATAGATGGGCAGCTTATCCATTTATACCATGTATACTATGAGGTAATGAGAATTCTGTAAATAGGGGAAACATTTCAAGGATAGGAAACGGGCACAAAAATCTGTGAGAATCCCAAATTTACAGCTCAATTGGTTGTTTGCTAAATTAAAATTTACTTTCTTAAAATTAGTAAAATTAATGTTTTATGCACTGATAATTGTTTTGCCAAATTTCATATCTGTCTGTATATTATGTATTTATGTATGCCTTCATGCTTCAGTTCCTATGGCCCAAAAAATGAACACTGTTCATGACTTCATGAACTTCTCTACATTTTTTCCCTACCCTACCATTTTACCCAAGTCTGAGTAAGTAGAGAGGCAAAGAAAAGAATGAACTGCTGTCTCATATTCATCCCTTGTCAATCAATCAAAGTTGGATTTGGAAGTTGGAAATCAAACTTGGATCAAAGTTGATAACTTTTTGCATCTTTCACCCAGAGAATAAAATCTCTTTTATATTAATTTACTAGAAACTTTTTGTTGAACTTATATGCGCTCCTAAAGCCCTGTCTTGTATGATTTTCTCCTCAGCATTTCTCATATTGAATTACTGTCAAGATGGCTTAACCTGAAAGATTTATTCTCTTAAATTTCGTGGTTTGAATCGTTTCTGAAGCTGATGCAGATTCACTGGCTTGCTTGTAATGTTTTTTCTATCAAGACTGAACTATTTTAAATGATCCAGTCTCTAAAAAAAGCTGGTGGATAAGTAGTCATTGTGAGCGAGATTTTTAGGTTGCAATTACTTAATTGCGTTCATTAGTTGTGTTTGCTTAATCAACGGTATTGCATTTATTTCCTATTCTGCACCTAAAATTCAATTGGTGCATTACTTGGAATTATTATTGAAATCGTGTTCAGAGTTGGTCTTTCAATCTTTTTGTGAAAGGGGAAGTTAAAAAAAATCATTTTCCAGGCCATAGTGTTCTGGGACATTATTTTTTATGCATTATTCAAGCTCTAATTTAAATGGTTTTTCCAACAATAAATTAGTACATGTTTAGTGTTAATTTGGACTTGGCCTAGTTCTCTGCTATATGGATTATGTACTCATTAATTGATATACTTATTATAATTATTTTTTTTTTTCGTCTTAATTAAAGTCATGTTCTTATCTTGCCACAAGGCAATGTCGTGAAAATGATGCTGATTAATAGAATCAGAGGATCTAATGCATTAATACTGGTGATGCTGCTTTAACCCTTCCTGTCACCTAAACTAGGCTTGATTGGATTTATTGGTACTTAATGCTCTTCAGAAACCAGTAGCTTGACAGGGATCGTAAATGTCTAGGTACCCAAATTTGTTAATTTCCCAGTGAAGGGGTTATCACTATGGAGATTCCCAGTTTGTTAACTTTTAGTGACTTTTAATGTTAAGGTTGTGGTTTACCATTGGTGATGTTTAGAGTTTTCAAAAGAAAATATACTTCTTTACAATGACAGAAGCAAATCACTTGTAGTCTTCCTCTAATAAAAAGTTTAAATTTCTAATTTCCTTGTTAATACATCATGTTTGAAGATGTCATTCACTTGGATATGATGTAGTAACATCTAAACTAGTCTCACTGAATCTTTTTTAAGTGTTAAGCTGCTACTGTTTTCCTTCTGTTTTTTTGGAACGGTTCCACCACATCACACCTGAATCTGTATTTTATTCTTTCGAATTGTTTGGACCCATTTGTGGATGTCTGATAGTCTTTTACAGTTCAAATTTAGATGTCATCTTTTGCTAGTCCCACATTATGCCTGTGCTTTACCTTTTTTGTTTTAAGTTTTTCTTTTGCCTTGTGTTTCTTTTCAAAATCTTGTTAATTTTCTTTGCCGTTCTTATTTGTACAGAGTACCTGATTGAAAGAATTGTTGAAAATGTTGCATTTTCATGTATATATTCACTTGGAAAAAAATTGTTTTTTATATCTCCTCTAAATGGCCAGTAGTACTTGCTACCAGATTCCTGAAATATTGAGTTAGCATAGTCATTGAATGAAAAAGGAGCCTCTTGAGCTGTGGGAGTGGCCAAAAGAAGTGGCTCTAGTGCCAAATGTTTTGTATAAAATGTAATGCCTATTATGCTTGGGGCATCGAAAGGAGAAAAATATGCTGAAGAAGTTCTTGGGGTGACAATAATGGTCTACTTCAGTTCATATTTTCCTGCTTGAATAAGATACACCAGTTTTATTATATTTGGATAATGCTAAGTGCACTTTAGGGTATGCATGTGCCAAAACCTTCATAGAGAGAATGTGAGATGTGCTGCAAAAGAGTTATGTTATGCAAAATCATATGAAATCGCTTATTTATTGTTGAGTAAGCATTATTGTGTTACCGTAGGGTTTCAATGGTGTAAATCAGGAAATATCATTAAGCATGTATAAGTATTTGCATTATTTTGCTATGGATCGTGAGTGATTATACCTTTGCAGGAGATAGCAATAATATGTTTTGAATCGGGGAAAAGAATTCTGCTCAGGTGTCAGGTGTTTAGCTTTCACTAAAACCTCAAGAGGATAAAAATTACTTTGTGTTTATTATCCTAGTTATAAAGCCTGTTTAACATGGGGCACAAACTTGCACAATTTTAAACAGCATTTTTTTCTTGATTTGGCATGCAATGACAACTGTAAATCACCTCTTCATGCGATGCAATTTGAAATGCACATTCGTAAGTACATCAGCTTGTGCGATTATGTGTACCATGTAAAAGGGGCTTATGAAAATATTACTAAGTTTTGTTATCAATAATCCATTCTCTGTCCAAAAGCTGTTTGTATTCGAATTAGGAGTGTTAGGACTTTTACAACTGTGGTACACCCCGTTTAATATTTCAAGAAGTAAAGTTACTTTTATTGTCTTACTGTTAAAATTAAAATGTTTAGTTTTAATTTTGATGAGGCTAGTGCCTTTAAAATCCTGCCTCCTTTACTTGCAAGCTTACTATGAGGATTGGTGGAGGCCACGTAAAGGTTTGTATTTTGCATTTGAAGTACTTTTTACTTAATAAGTTAGTGAATAATCAAGCCTTTAGCCTCTTCTTAGTTATTGTGATAAAAATTGGCCTTAAGCTTAAATTGGTATTGATCCCTTATCAATGTCACCCTAAATTCTAATTACTGTATATTCTGACTTATAAGATGCCTGTGCATTAAGACATACCCTTGTTTTGGCTACATGATTTAAAAAATAAATAGCCTTTCTATTACCCTAAGAGAATTTTTGCTTTGAAACTGAATGAAATATTTTGTGGAATAACAAAATAAATATAGTTACATGGCATCTGATTGTAAGAATTGTATCACACAGTTTTTGATAAGATCTTTGATCATATTGACTTCTGACACCTGACCTTGACATTGACCTTATAAAAAATTTTTGACCTTGTTAAAAGTAGTTTGCAGAGGGAATCTACCGGAAAAAAGCATATCTTATAAGCCAGGAAATTCAGTGGATTATTGCGACAAAATGTTAATTCTGTTGTATTTTGTTAAATGTGTTGAAGACTATCATTTGTTGCTATTTGAGGATGCCTTATACTTTTGTAACTCAGTTTTTTCAAATTGGTCATTGTTATATAAAAGTATCTATATATTTTTGCATTCTCATTTATTCTGGGTATATGCATAAATTACATCAGTTTAAGTTTCATCATTGTTTGTTTCAAAGTTTACTAGGTTATGTCCGTATGAACTTTATTGCTCAGGCTTCTCTCAATTTATTTCCTGTATGCTTTTTATTTAACTTTAAGTTGGATTATTCTTAAATTATCTCCGAGTATAGTTGCATGCCCATGTAGCCTGCCTTGTTGAAAATTGCGCGTATTGGTTTTGTATTAGTTAAAAGTTTTGACAAAAAAACTGGTTGATGGCATAATTATATGTTGCTATTTGTAGATGGAATGGCATGCATTCATTTAATTTTATAGCATCAATTGATTTCCTCTAGTGTACATGTTTTTTTTGGGCTTCATTACTGTGTGGGAAGAAATTATTCTTTCCCTGACATCACTTTGTATCTTTGTCAGGATGTTTTCAGGACAACATTAAAGATTTTTCTTAAGATGTCATTGTTTTCATGGGCTGAACTTTTTTAACTCTTTCATCACAGCTTTTGAGTTCAATCAAGAGCACTTAGAGAATACATGTAAAGTTTGTGCTTTAGGCAAAGATCTGTTGATCCATAGGCCTTGCAGAAATGCATTATTTATTTATTATACTATACTAAATTTCAAGCGACTAAATAAAATCGTGAATAAAAACATAATTGTTCAGCCACTCTGATTCTTATGAGGTTTGTGTAATAGACTCCATTAAATTTAGGAAAAAAATTTTTCCATAATTGTCCTATGGCCATTTGCCAAATAAACCTAATAGTGTGCTAAATGGCTGGTCAAAAATATAAATGGCCTTTGTAATCACGTGGAAACAATAATTTAATATAAAGATACATGCGGTGTATCTAAGTTGAAAGCATTACTGCTGATACATATTTTCCAGCTATACTTTTCCATATAATGCCTGTTAATTAATCTGCAGATTGTTTATTTCAGAGACATTTGAATTTTTGTGGTTATTATTAATTTTCCTTTTTATGGATTATAGAGAAATTAAAGATTAGTATTAGAAAGAAGAAATTATTAGAGAGAAATTAAAAATAAAGACAAAGCATTACTTCGAAAGCACATTTTTTTACTCTCATCAGTTGAATGACTTGCATCACTTCTGATGCCAGTTGAGTGTACCATAATGAGTATGTAATGCTTATAGCATGAATGTGACCATTATAAGTATTAATTTTTTTGACTGATCATCCAATTTACTGCTGAAACTACATAGTGAACTAGTTCCAAAACAACAGCCCTTTCAGTGCTTAGGGCATACATACATTGATAGTATCCTCTTTTTTATTTTATTTTGTGGTTGTCCAACAGTACGTAATCCAATTAGAATCCTCTTTGAATTTTGACCTTCAAACCAAGATTTTTGTCTTTCCTTATAAAATTTTGAAGTAAAAACGTTACATGCTACTTAAATAAAGGTGAAAATCATCCCATAGTAGTTATATGTAGTAGTCTCTTGTCAGCTGCATTATTTAAGAAGTGCAATATGAAGTGCTTTTCACTGAACTCAAATGTTACAGCACAGTAGTGTAAAAAAGCTGGTATATTAGGGAAGAGGTCAGGTTGCAACACATCTCTTCCTGTCCCATACCACATAGTCAGAAAATCATGAAGTAACCTTATAAAATAATATCTTGAAAATGATATTTACTACTGCTTTTCTAGTAGTATTTCACTGCATATGTCCCTTGATTTTTTCATGGTACATTCTCATTTTGTATTTTCATCGTCAGCTTTATCACAGTGCTATTTTTGGGAAATGAATCTTGTCCATATCCAATGAGTGCTCATGTGCCTTCAACTTCTTTGTTATATCCTTGAAGTTTAGGTTTTCAAAATCCTGTATTCCAATCACAGATTCTATAAAGTTTATATAAGCATGGATGAAACGGCTTAAGCAACCAAATACGCTTGATTCACAGGCTTCCAGAGGTATTTACCAATTTTTAAAACATGAAATGGTTTTTTCTTGATGCATTTTATTTGTAAGAAGGGGTGTTTTTTTAACTGTCCAAGAAGGGTTCATCCTCAACTACGGAAAATATCTCCTTAGGCTCTCCCTTTAAAACTGTTATCACAAAATATTTTTTTATTGCTACTTAAACACATGTGCACAAGTTCACCCTTCTTTTAAAACTTTGCTCATCCCTGCAGCAAGTCATCCAAGTACTGCCAGTGAGATAGTTTTTTTTAGAAATTTTTATTTTTGTAGCTATGTGTGTCACAGTTGTTTGTGCATTTAATATGTCAAGGAGATTATCTAAACTGCTGCAAATTTTCAGAAATTGATGCTTGATTTGTACTTTTTTCTTTTGTTGTTATATCTGCACACCTCCAATTCAGAGAAACATATAACCAGGGGCGTTTGTTGAAGTCAGTGGATAGAAATAAAAAAATCATTGTTTTGGCAGTAGTTATGTGACCTCTTGGGATTAACTTCCTCAAAAGTTTTCAAAATCAAACTATTCTCCTCCTGAAAAACTTCTGAATTTGAAAATTGAAAAATGATCACCTGAAATCCAGTTTTACCTAGTGTTTACCATAAGGGTGCAATCCTTCTAAAACATGAATTAATATGTGAAATATAGGAATGCTGAGTCTCAATTATTTACTTCTTGTTGCCTAGCCTTACATGCGTTGTCTTTTTTTCTGTGGTGACATTGATTACATGATATCCATACAAATGTGGTTGGAAAAAAGCAATACAAAACATTTTCATGATGGTTTGAAGTGCATATGTAATGTGATTGCTGATTGTTTAACAAATTTCAAATTACTTTAATAAATTAATAGGGTGGGTGCAATAATCAAGTGAAGTATTTAGAAGGGCAGAGAAAAGAGCTGTCATTTATTTTCTTAGGGAAATGTAAGGATTTAATCATTAAATAAGCTGTTACTTCATTACTTAACATCAATGTGGTATGTTATGTTGTAATACCGTAATACCCTAAAAATTGTACCAGTCCACTAATATCACTAACTGGATGCCTCTCTTATATTGAAGTAAGAAACTCCATTTTTCTCTATCATATTTCACTGAGCTCAAAATTATTTTTCTGTGAACACTTCAGCAATTATATCAATTTAATCAAACATTTATATTATCTTTTTTGCATGCAAGATATTATTATACTTTAACCTACTGAGTTATAATTTATACAAATTTTTTCTTTCTTTCAAGTCATTATATGAAAAATCCACTTTGAAGAAAAGATTTAATATTCATATCATGAAAGTAATGAATAAAAATTAATGTTGTTTGTCCTGTTACTGCCTGTTCTTGGTATTGCAATTGTCATAGTTTTATTTTGGAGCATTGATACTGGATGAGCTTTTGTTTGATGACTTAGAGTAACCTTATGTTAATGTTACTGTAATCCAAGTAAATAAATTAATGCTTCTAATATTTTCATTACTATAAGAATTAGAACTGACTCAAATGCAAAATGTAATTTAAGTTTTGCTGAAATTTCATTTTTTTATTTCACTTATTTCTTCAGCACATGCCCTCGGTTATTACGGTAAGTTACGATTTTTATTTTTCTCCTACTCTATATACTTTGCTCACATTGTGTTGTCCAAATTTGTGAATAGTAATAATTAGCACTGTCGAGTAATTTGATTTGCTATAGTGATTGTTGCTAACACTAGTGCTGTACCCCTTGGTTTTTTTTAATATACTTTTATGTCATGCCTTTCCAGCTATGAAGATAATTTTGTAACATATACATACTTCTTATAGGGGTGTAAGCAAATTTCATGAATGGAAGTGACATAATTACCTCTATCGTTGTAAAATAGTAACGCACCTTCCGGGAGTTTCTCCTTTGCAATTTTGGGTGTATTCTAAATATTGAATAAATGAAGCCCAGTGGAAGTTAGACATTTGAGCATGATGCACAAGTGTTATAACTGAAAACAGTCCAATCTTGTTGGAGTGATATGCCACATGTACGTTATGAAGTAATCTTTAATTAAACTGATGTTTTGGAAATATCTGGTTTTGAGGGAACATGTTAATAATTATGTATCATATGTACTATCTCAAGCATTTATTACTGAGAAAAGTTATAGCATGTCCACACAATTAATTGGTTATAGTATTATGATGGAAAAATCTTGAAATGCCTTATCAAAGGCATACATTTTTATTTATAAATTAACGGAGAGGTAAATACATAAGTACCTACATCTGGTTTGTGGTGCCTGTTTAATTTCTTCCTCTGAAGTATGCCAGTATTGTGCTTTTATTTCTAAATGCTTGGAAATCACCTTAATATATTAAAGCCTTTGCCAATAATCCTTCCAGTGTGAATCAAATAAAAGTAATTCACATAGGTCACTTTTTCTAGTCATAATTATGTTCATCAGTATTGTTTCAAAGTCAATGTCTACTTCGACCACTTACATTTTTTTCTAACAGATAGCAGTTCTTTGGAAAGAGTCACATGATGCAGGCTTCAGTGGCTAAAATTAGAATAGAATAGCAGCGTGTTTAATTCAATAAGTGTTTATAACTGTCACTCAGAGTTACTCTGTTGAGCTCTTAAAAATTGCATCATTTTTTTATCATTTAACTTTATTCATTTTTATCATTTACCAAGTGCAAGGGTCAGGGTCAAAGTAGTTGAAGCAATGTATCTCTTGCCTCAGTGACTGTGAGGTGGATTTTTGGTCAATTTTTTTATATTGATTTTTCTAATTGGTATTTTTTCACTATTTGTATAATCAGTCACTCATCCGTGAAATTATCAATGATTTACATTGTTTACTCGGAATAGTTCGTTTCATATTAGTTCACTTGTTTATTATTGGTTTCGACTAAATCGAATCCTTATAGTCATCTGGTAAAATACTGTTTGCTTGTTTCATCATCACAAAGGAAGCTGAAGAATGCAAGGAAATTGCTTATAAAAGTGAATAAGGGTGAAAATGTCATTTACTTTATCCCAGCGTTACTTGTAGTCTCCCAGTAGATTGTGACTCCAACTAAAATACGAATTGCTATCACTGAAATCACTGACTGTTTCAAAATTGAAGTCATCATTGCTTGTGCTATGCACATTATGATTTTAAATCACTGACATTGTGAATTACTTTCACAGTCATAGTAGAAATGGGAGGAGCATAAAATGCACAGTGTAGTGGGGGTGGTAGCTTTTTATGAGTGGGAAAAGCCTTGGCGGAGATAATAATTTGGTATCTTCATGTCTGACAACCTGTTGAGTCTGTTTTGATATTATAATAGGTTTAGCTTAGAAAGTTGGTATACTGTCTTCATTTTGCTTGATTGTTGAAATGCATGCTTCCTTCAACATACCACAGAATGATTAAACTTAGCCAATAGAAATAATTCATGAACATACTATTGATAACCTTATTTGTATTGCATGGAATTTAATTAGGTACTGTTATTTTTTCTGAATCTGTATTTTTTTTAGTGTTGGCATTGTTGCTCTTGACTATAAGTCTTTGAATCAATAGGAAAATGTATTTTAAATGCTCCAAAATTGATCATTCATTTGTAAGATTAAAATGAAAGAACATGATTTTTTTCAGTGTAATTGTTTAAAAATTCACTGGGCAAATTCTTAAAATATGAAATTTGGAAGCGATCTTTCACTGTTTATGCCTCCATTTAAAATAATTCACCTCAGTAAAGGGAGAGAGAGAAACTGAGTTTTCCTCACTTGCTTCCATTTAGTCAACGAAAGTGTGTCTGATTTCATTTTTCTCTTCCATTCATTCCCATCAAGCCGAGTACAATCTAAACCCTGCTTTAGAATGGGATGACGAGTTCACAGGTAGGTCGGCAGTGCTGCAATCTCCTTTTGAGATGTGCGTGCACATGTAAAATTTAAATGTATTGCCTGCCATATCCCATATCAGTTTACTATTCCTCCCCTCTTCCTTGGCCCCTTTTTTTATTCCTCTTTTCCCCAATTGTCAATAATATCAACCAGCAGGTGTCCGATGGTTGTGGTTTGGATGGAGCTTTTTTTATAGTGATCACTTTCTTTTGTATACTCCTTGGTCAGTGATATGCATGCTACCATTTATCATGAATTACCTATTATTTATATTCATTAATTTCTATATTATTAAGAATACCATTTGAACTCACTTGATTATGCATACAATTATTAATTAAGTTTAGTTTAAAAAAATATGCACTCATCAAATATGTGCTGCTTAGATTTTAAAGCTGGCATCATTATTTTAATTCATAGATGCCATGACGTGTAAAAGTTGTTTATAATTAACAATTTTAAGTTTAATTTGATGTATTAGGTTCTAATGTGATTAAGACTACTTGCTTACCAGGAAAGTTTCAGGAAATTGTGATTCAATACTGGATTGACCTGAGTAAAATTGTGGCTGAAAGGACAAGATATAAATATTGATTGGACTAGTGTTTATCCATTATTTAAGTTCTCACGAGTATTATTGAAATATTGAATATTACAAAGTAATGGTGGAAAACTGTGTTTTCCTAAAAAAAACTATTGTAGAACAATTTTTCCATCCGGTGTGTTTCTTTCTTGCTGCAATGAACTTGAGAACCGGATTTCCAAGACCTATTTCTATGTAAGTCATATAATTACAGCCCATTTTCAATTCTATGTGGATTATTCCGGTATTTTTTTAAAAGAACTTTGTTATGTTTTACTCTGAGGTTGTCGGAATAAGTATTTTTCTCATTCCTAATATTGGAGAAATATGTCTTTTTTTAAAGAAGGATGCAAGATCTCTTGCCTTATAATTGTTACATATTAATGATAGGTCTGGGCAGCCAGAGCCACTCTTGAATCTGTTGGTTTTAGGTGTGTTACTAGTGGTGAGAAATTTTTCGCATTATCAATGGAAGCTTGCGGCCACACTTGCATTTTTACTGTTAAATCATTATCTATCTTAGTGGACATCAATGCTTGAGAATGCTCTCATGCCTAATTGATTGCGGTGAAAATTTAAGATCCAATAGGTTAAAAGTGATGATTATGACAATTTTATTTCATGTAATTTTTTCTGTTAATAATAATTCTTTTTGAGTTCAATTATACTCAGGAAATTTTATACACTAGTCCTTACATTTGTCTGTATTTTTATTGTCTTTAAATCTGAGTGCATTGTGTAAACTTTGTAATATCTTTTTTTTTTAATGGTTTTCAAACACTCACTACGAATGTGGTCTTGTTTTTTGATGGATATTCATATTTCTTTGATGCAAAATAGTGGTTATGTATGTGCCAAAAAATGCATGTGTGACCAAAGGCTTAGGAAGTTTTAAATTACATTATGTCTCATGTTTTTTCATATAATGTAGTTGAGGAAGTCCTTCTAAATGGAAAGATGATAGTTTTTGAAGTGGCTCGCATGCTCCTAGGCCTATATTAAGGACATGCTTTTATTTATCTATTATTCATTTTCTCCACCAACCTGAGGGTGATGCATAAAGCATTTTTTTTATTTATATCCAAACTTTGCTTGAAAATATTAACTGTGCAGTTAAGTGGGTCATTTAGTATGGCTTCTGGGTTTGTCTTTGGCTAAGTTTATTTAAGGCCTTGCATGATACACCTTACAAGGAGGAAAACTATTTTTCTGAATGCCTTTGTATATTTTTACTCTCTGGACTTTCCGAGCACATTATAGTAGGGTTACTGTTGGGAGTAAAATGTGATTGAAGGTTATTTTATGCATGGGACCTGATTTCTGTTGGTGCTTGTCCTCATGAATGGCTCATGGGAGAGATGGTATTTATCATTAGCGAATTGAATACCCTTATAATTTCAACCTTTCCAGTTGATAAAAATCTTTTATTTATAAAATTCTAAGTTATAAATATTTTAGCCTTGTTGTTGTGATGTCCAATTTGATTAAGTTTATTTTCTTAGAGCCTTTATGATTGTTATTTTTCTTTGTTATTTAAAAACGAAAGAGAAACTCATGGAAGCTGCGTTAGCATGGTTTTCAATTAGTGGTTGCTCATGGAACCTTTAAAGGCTGAGCTAGCTAAACTTATGCTTTTTCATTTTGCCCTAAAGTATTTGATTTACTGTTTAAAATCCATTAATTATTGTTGGTGTACCCAATCCATGTTTGTATGTACATGCTTAAAAAGTTACAATAATTTTAGGTCTTGTTTGTTATCCATGATATAATAGCTGGGAAGGAGGAGTTAGTGCATGGTGTTGTTCAATGTTGCATGAAAAGTGATGTGCTGATGACATCATTGTACCTATTTTACGTTAGAATTTTTAAAATTATTAATGAGATATCTTTGTAGCTGCATCCTGGCTTGTATTATTAATATAATGGCACTTATTCAATTTAATCATCAGTTAAGACCAATTTAAAATATTTTTACTTCAGTTGCGTGATTAAATCTTAGTAGCTATTACTTTTTATTATTTTTTGTTTAATATTGGTTAATTTCTTATTATTTATTTAAGTTATACTTTGGTGGTTAATTTATTAGGAAGTTAATGGAGTAAGAAGTTAAGTATTTTTAATCTGTTGTGGATGTTTGTGGTATGGAGTTCATTTGCTCTTTTCCGATGTCCGTGTAATTTAATGCTATGGGTCAATTCACTTTTTGGTGTTGCCTCTTAATTAGATTCCTTTAAAGAGCTTTTTGCTGATAATATAAATTAGAGGTAAATTTTATATTCCAGTCTATTTGTATAATATGTAAGTATTGTAAAATATAAGCTGAAACTTAATGCCTTGTGCCCAAGGTAGCCTCAAAATTGTGTACATGCTTCTGCAGAATATTTTCCTGTGCTTAAATCAGTGTCACTATTATCGTGTGGAAAATTTTAACCCAGTTACAAGCCAAGAAATATGACTACGGATATTCTGTGCAATATTGCTGCTTTTCTGCTTCATGTAATTTCTGTCGACATCCTTGCCTTATCACATAGATCAAGGCCTGTCTCTCTTAGCTTATCATTTTTAATCTATTTGGACTTGTAAATGTTGGTTATTTTTTTAAAGTGGTAATGTTACGTGATAATAGCACTGTATGTGTGGTTTTTATCACTTTACATAGAAACTAAAGATTTATGTGCTTCCCTGGCTGTTTACTGAATTTTATTCTGGACATTATAAAGGTTATTGTTATAATTATTTAATCTCATTCAGCTAGAAAAATTTTCTAAACTTTTTAAATGAGTATTCATCTACTCAATGGGCTTGATTGGTTCTCTGCACATCCAGTCTGGCACATTTTATCTGATAAAATTACACTGTTTCACTATTATTTTCTGTGTATTTGAAAATTGTACCGTACAATGACTTTCTGTAGTTTTTGCATGAAACCATCTGTATAAAATTTAAGTTTAAAACTTTCTAAAGGGGTTTTTTTGATCAATTTGACGAAACATGTTTTGAAAATATTACTCTTGTGTTTAATTTGATGAAAGTCATGTCCTCCATAAATTAATCAGCCAGTCATTATTTCATGTATTTGAAATTGATTGATTTATCCATTAACTTCTCATATGCATCACATAGGTGTTTAGTTGAATGTTGCCAATTATGCAAAACTGTCATACCTATGAATTTTATTCAAGTAGGACATACATATGTACATAGCATTCCTGGATTCATGCTAATGCAAATAGTATTTTTTTCTTTCAAGCCAGCACAATGCAAACGACCTTGATACCTTTGGTCACTGGTTACATCAAATTATCAGATTTTTAATATGATCTATTGATCCTATACAGACCAATTATCACTCATGCCTTGAAATTTCGTTCAAATAATGGTGTTGGTTAAAACTGTCTGCATAGGCATGAAGACTTAATTCATACTCGTACTTTGTGTGGCTGGGTTTTTTTCATAGGTGTTGCATGAGCTCAAAAATAACGAACTTGACATTTAAATTTTGCGGTTGGTTTTGGGAGGAGGGATTAAGAGTATATGAAGTAGGTACCTTAGCTGTGTTAAATTTTATTGTTGAAATTATGTTATGTATGTATTGGAGAGGAGAAAAGCTAAAAAATGAGTCAAACTATTTTCACCATTAATTAAGAATATATGGTGATAGTCAATATATTTCCATCCAGATCTTTTAAATCACATTTTAAATTGTTTCTTAGTAAACTATGCTGTGTATGGGTTGGTTTTAGGTATCAAGCATGAGCAATACCAGGCTAGAAAAACTGGAGATCTAGAAAATAATTTTTATTCAGATTTGATGGTAACTAAAATGCAGAGAGTGAATGATAACTGCTGTGATTGAGTGGTATTGAATGAATTTTCCTATTTGTGAAGACAATCCTTGAGCATCTAATTAGCTAAAATTGACCCTAGCATTTTTAGAGATATTTTTCAATTTCATGCTAAGGCAGTCCAGTTATTGATCACGGAACATAAGTAGTTAATTTAGTTTTTACGTGATTTTTTGTCAGTGCTCAGTGGTAAGGAGTATGAAGTTCAGTATTAGGTTGAGAACATAGGAATGCAGGTCAATGTATGTACAGAGTTTACCTGTCTCATTTTTTTCACATAATTATGGCCAAATCACAGTCAATTTTGTAGGTACACACTTCCAGCTTTTTTTTTTAGCACCTATGTGGTATATTCGTTGGTGTTAGTGTGTAAATTTGTAGAAATAGATGGGAATTGAAGGGGGATGGGAATGGCATTGACTCCCTTGCACCCCAAGAGAGGCTTTGTCTTCTGTCCCCTCGGAGTGGGGCCAGCAGCGTTATTCACCACAGTTATCACTTTTGATGACGTGCCTGGTGGATCGCAAGCGGAGGACGAGGAGGGTGGCTCTCTTGGTGCACACATTGATGGTGGAAGTCGTGGAATGTACCAGAGCAAGCTGCCCCCTGGCATTCTACCCCACGGCCTGCCCCAAGTCAAGGAAGTTCAGCCAGCCCTCACTGCTGTAGAAGAAGAAGCTGCTGCTGCCAAGCAAGCCCCAAAATCTGGTTAGTCCATTTTTTGCTTGAGAATATTTTCACATAGCATTTATTATAGCTGCTGCTAGAATACAAACTAAGGGAAAATCTGCTGTCATTGAAGATTTAATTCCTTAAAGGAAAGCATTTATCATTCTTTAAGTTATTGTGAGAGATTGTCTCCCTAGTAACATCTAATATTAAGCCTAAATGGTATGTCTTGCACTTATTGGGGTATTATTCATTTTCCAGTATTGCATTATTTATCTTTCCATCAATGCTAAAAAAAAATGCTTTAAGTTTTGTTGAGATAATCCTAATTCTCATTGGAGCTATTGTAAACTACAGGTCATTTGAGTTCCTTAGTTCATTCTAACAGCATTTCCACTGCTCTCTGCATTGCAGTTGAGTCAGTACCAAGAATTGAATCTAATGATTTCTTTTATAAAGCATAAATATGATTTGGGCAATCATTCAATATATATTGGTGTATACATGTTTTCCCCCTTCTTATTATGTAGTAGACAACAATTTATTACTCTGTGTGATATTTCACCTCATGAGAAATAAGGCATCCGTGAGATTTGAACAATGTGCATGGGCTGTTCCACATGAGTAAATGTGGTGAGAGTACAAGGGATGGAAACAATTGAGATATCTACTCCCTTCAACTTTTGACCTTGAAGGAGTGGCTAGGGTAAGCTCAAAATTCACTGGAACCCTCATTGTATCTCATGTATTGACTATTTGATTAACTGATCTATGGATTTTACAGATTCATTTGTGTAAGAAGGGAATATTAATTCACAATGGAATGAAAATCAACAATTAATAGCAATTAAAAATGTCTCTTTGGGAAATGTATTTATAACTTTGTTATTACTTGTGTGAAAAAATCATTACTGAAGAACATAATGTTATTATAAGTGAAGTGTGAAAATACGAAGTGTTTAATCATTGCAAAATTTTGCAAACACATTCTTACCGGTTTTAAATCTGTTGCAAATTATTGTAGCAGACACTTTTGTGGTATCAGCATTAAAATATTATGCATTTATGTGAATAGGGTAATCCTTGCCAATGGCTTACTGGCCTAATTACCGTAATTTTCCGATTATAATATGCACCCACTTTAAGACTACACTTAATGGCATGCGCAATTGTAAGAATTAACTTATCACCATGTATAACTCACAGTTGGCTTTCAGAGAACGACAAACTACGCCATTGTCCGCCGCGCCTGAAAGATACTGTGCAAGTAGTAATGCTGCCTATGGATGGCTTTACCCCTTGCTCTTACATACCCCTTTGGTTCCTCATTGTGACGATCTATTTGTAATAGGTTTTTCCCCTCCAAAACTTCCATGCATGTCTATGGAAATATTTGTCAATAAATGATAGAATTGCTAAACTTTCGCTAAAAAGTACCTATGTATGTATTTAATTCGCCTCACCATTTATGTCCGTTCGTGTCGGATTCCGTCTGATGTACTACTGGAAGATATGTTACTCTGTAATTTGATGATGTTACATTTCTGTGTAGCATTTGAAAGAAAAACTCTCCCTAAGAATGTTATATGGCCGCAGAATATGCTCGTATGCACAAATAAAAAGGCTGGATGGATGAAAATTCAACCAAAGATTAGCTGTGAAATGTGTGGTGCAAAGATGCGATTTGTGGATGTCGTATGTTGGTTCTAGATGCAAATAGATGCCATCGAATGCCATGCATCAAGAATATTATATATTTTGTATGAGAATGGCACAGACCTCGTCATTATTCCTCGAGGGATGACAAGTCAGTTGCAGGTGATGGATGTCAGTTGCAACCGCCCATTTAAGACAGATGTGTAAAAAGTGGAATGAGTGGCTTTATTCTGGACCACATTCTTTGACAACCTCAGGAAAGTCAAAGAAACCAGAGTTATCGCTAATTAGTCAGTGGGTTAATGAGTCCTGGGATGCTATTGATTCATCTGTGATCAAGCGAGGTTTTAAAAAATGCTGCCTCACGAATGCAATGCATTGGTCTGACGATGATTTAATGCGCAGTGGACGAGGAGTACGATGAGGGGGACAAATATGATGTCCTTAGCAATGCAGTATATGCTTCCAGCAAGCGTGTTGTCAGTGCTTCACATGAACTGTTCGAATCAAACGAGGATAGTGATTTTGAATTCGAAGGATTTGGTGCCAACAGTGTTAAAGACAAGATCTTGTGGTACTGCGTGTAAATTTTCGTTTGAATACATAATTGAAATTGATTCATTGCATTTTTTTATTAAAAATTGAAAAATCGAATACCTATAACTACGTTGAGATTACATCAAATGTGATCTAAGTCCCGAATGAAAACGCGATAAGGTTGTAACCATCTATAATACGCACCCTCCGTTTTTGACGAATTTTCGCAGAAAAAAATGCGTACTATATACGGAAAATTACGGTATGCTACTTCTTTGTCTATTACCATTCATTGAAATTATATTTTTCATTTACAATCATTCAGGCTTGTGATGATTTGGCTTGGATTTGAATTTTAGGTAATTTTACTGTATTTGTTTTCTTACCAAGAGTAAATGTCCTCAAATACTGTCAAGTGCTAATTAACTGAGATTCAATTTACTGATCATTGTATTATCCAACGATTAGAGTGCTACAGGCCCATCCCTTACTTTTCCTTTTATTCCCCTCCCTTCCCTCCCCACTTACTACCCCTTTCATTTGCACTCGCAGCCCTTGGCTGTGTTCAAGCCAGCAAAATAGTTACATTTTATCCGCCCGAGAATTTCCTGGTGCAGGTTTTAAATTACACGGACAACAGTGTTGCATAAAAGTAAGCTCTGGAAATCATTGTTCGGTGTTGGTACAACTCAAGCGAGCAAGTTCATGTTACTTCCACGGCCGTTTTATATATACCAAGTTTCTTTCAGCAATATCATGGATTTGAAGTGGCTAATTCTTTGAGAAAGAGGATATGTGTTAGCCTGCCACTACAAGCATAAAAGAGAAACTAGTATAATGTGTTCGGGAATCTGGGTAGTCTGTGACCTTGACTTGTTTACTTTGAGAGGGGACTGGGCAAACTGAAAGAGAAGGAATTCAGGGGGGTCATTCTGTATTTCGTCGGTTCCATACCGATCGGTAGCCCACCGACGGCATGGATTCCGTACTGACAGGGTCCCCGTCGGGATTCCCTCACCGACGGAGCTTTCTCGGGCAATTCTGTAAGCAAGTCGGGTGCTGTTCCAGTCGGTTTGCTAACTCCTCCCTCTCAAGATACCCCTCCCTCCCAATTTTCCGAGTGTTGCCGAAGCTGAGGGTCACATGGTCCATTTCAACCAATGGAGATGAGGGAGACGATAGATCAAACAAATGACTAAATGAAGCTGCCTAGTGCTCTCGTGGGTATCAACCAAAACAACATCCACTGACAAATATTATAATACATAGACTCAGTAATGTCGAAAGTAAAGTTATTCACACACAGTAATGTCGATAGGAGGAGGATAATTAGATTCTGTGAATTGAGTGCATGACAATGTATATTTGTGCAATAAAAAAAGTGCTCCATATTTCAAGTACATTGCTAGTAGCTTAGGAACGTGAAGTTTTCCAAAGAAATGTTGGGTGCAACGAGAACTAGTGTGTTATGATTGTATGCATTGTATGTATGTAGAAATATGATTTCTCAAGTTTAACAATTTATTCATTGTATATATATGTGCAAATTAACGCGTGTGATGGAAAGCAGACAGTTTACCGCGTTGTATATAAATCGTATTTCTAGCTGCAGAAGTGGTCTCCGTGTGGAATACAAAACTTTGGAAGATGGTTCGAATCAATAGTTAAAACTAATTTAACAGTATTATCATGAATATAGAATGACCACGTAGCCCATATTTGTGGGTCCATTTAGTGTCTTCATGGAAAGAAGTTAAATGTAAAATGACTTAAATGAGTAATATTAAAAACTATGATGAGAGAAAATGAAGTGGAGGTGCCGCTAAGTATATCGTTGAACACTTCTTTGCTTTGCTGTTGTAGCATGAATGTCATTGTAAGTTGATACAAATAATTCCTCGTTATTCCTAATTCCTACTTATTAGTGTGTTACGCCGCACAAGAACGTTTCTCGTGGTTGAAGTGCAAAATTTGTCATTTGAGTGTGTTGCAGTTTTGGCAGTATTTATGTAATAATCCAAATTTAATTGAGGCATAGTGATAAGTGACAGTTCAGTTTAAAAGGTGCTTCAAACTATTTTGTTTAGTTGTGAAAACTGGGACTGAAGCACAAAAAACGTCAATAAAAGCACATATCTCACAGCGGCACGATGGTGCCTATTTTCTCAAATAATAAACTACTGTAGTGTGAATAAGTAGGTTTCCTGCATGGCTGAATGAACAAAATTAGACCATATGAGTAAAATTTCAAATTTGAGAATATACATTATGCGCAATAATTACTGACATTTGTCGCAGAGGATTTTCTGGAATTAATTGGACATACTATAATAAGGTAATCCAACATGCATCATCGGCAAAATATTGGCCTGTTAATGTACTTGATAGCGCCAAATAGTAAAACATTTTGAGGAGCCAAGCGATAAATACAATGCTACACATCGGAATTCCAGTTGTTTTCAGGTTTTTCTTTTAGGCCGTCACTTTTATTATCATAACTTCAACTTGTGCATTACATACAATGTCTCTATTAATCCTGTGAATAAAGTATATCACTATTACAAGCCTCAAATAAACCTATTTAAGACAAAAATCTAAATACGTCGTCCATTTGTTACGGTGTCTTTCAAGCAAACCGACTGATCTCCCTCGGTACCGACAGCCTTCACGTGTCGGTACTATCTCCCGACGGAAGCCCTTCAGCGCACCGATCGGTTTCACACAGAATACCACGGTAGTCGGTGTGACGTCCCACCCGACGAAAAGCCTCCCGTACCGATCGGTTCGGAGTTACAGAATGACCCCCCAGAACCCTAAGACTTCAGTAGTAGTTTTTGATAAGGAGAATGGGGAAAATAACTGTATGATGAGGGTGAATGGTGAAGTAATTGAACAGGTGGATGATTTTGTGTACTTAGGTAAGATGTATGCGAAAGATAGACGAATAGATGAGGAGATAAAGAGACGTGCGAATGCTGGAAAGAAAGTGGTAGGTAGCATGTGGAGCATATCAAGGAATGAGTGCTTGTCTAAGGAAGCAAAAATTGCCATGTACAAAAGTGTACTTCTCCCCACTTTGCTATATGGTAGTGAAACATGGGTATGTCAGGATAGACATAAGAGTAGACTAAACGCTGTGGGTATGAGTTATCTGAGGAGTATTTGCAACAAAAGTAAGATGGATAGGGTCAGGAATGAGTGGGTCATGAGTGTGGGTTAAATGCTTCAGTAATGGACGTGTATGAAAGGAGTGTGCTTTGTTGGTTTGGCCATGTTGAGAGAATGGATGAGAGTCGAATAACAAATCAGATATATGAGAGTAGAATGAATGGTGTGAGAGGTAGAGGTAGGCCGAGAAAGTTGTGGTTGAATGTGGTTGAGGAAATTCTTAGGAGGAGGAATATTAGGAGTCTTAAAAACAGGAGGGCGTGTATGAAACAGTGTATGGGGGTAAATGAGGCAAAAGAGGTTTGCAAGGATAGGTCAGTATGGAGGAAATTATTGAAGCAGAGTTAGGTGTACAATTATGTATTAATGAGTGAAACATTTTGACTGCCTAACCCGAAAGGGAACGGCGTGATGGGTATGTATGTATGTATGTGATTTTGTCACTATTTGCTGGAAAGACTTTGAGAAAACATGGTACTGAAATCTAGGCCACAACTACCACGCTATTGAACGTGTACAGATTATCATTTGTTTTCGATTATCTGATTGGGCTTCCCCCTCTATTACCATGGATAATATGCACTAAATTTCATTTATAGTAGATTTTGAGTATGTCTGAACGGAAGATTTGAATATACTCGAAAACTGCTTTCTTCTCTTGTGAAGTTCATATCTTTCCATGCTGAAACATTATTGTCCAAGAATCAAAAGTGAAGAAACTAGCATATTTTATGAAATGTATCTAGCATATTTTTAAAAATACATCTATGAGGAAATGACAGGTATATTTTTATACGTTAAATCAAATTCCATCATGCTTGATGGAACCCTTATGATTTCTCTTTCAATTTTGTCTTCACATAATCACAGTCACCATATTATTCTTCTGACAACTGCCCATGCTTTCTGGATCTTATTTTATCACAGCCACTCAGAGGTCCTTATTAGGTTGACTACTTGATCATTCATTTTATCATCATTGTTACCCATGTGTTATGAAACTACTCCTGTTCTTCTTTGTCATTTAGATTTTTGATCCTTCTCTCCAGTGACTCTGAGTGCTCAGGTGGAAATCCTGGCTACTAAATTTGAAATTCTGTTTAACATAATTTTAGTTTATCAAGTATGTTACCATTTTCAACATTTGTATAAATCTTTCTAACTGCTTATTCCACTCTTTTCTTGATATGGATAGTGCGGGAGCTGAGTGAGGAAGAGAAACAGACCATTATTCTCTCTGAAGACTTCCAGCGTTTTTTGGATCGGACAGGGCGCTTAATGGAGCGAGCATTGGCTGAGCAAGTGGACATCTACACAGATTACACTGGAGCATCTAATGGAGAAGATGGGGGGTATGTTCAATGTCTAGAAATATGATCTTCCTCTGCATGATTTGTTGCACCTGAGGTTAGTTCAGAGAAAGTTATTCTATATGCATCATGCATGATATTTAATGTTAAACAGCCATGCTCAGGCAGGCATCTGCAGAGGAATTGAACATATTTGGCTTGGAAAAATTAGTTTGCTTATGAATGCTGAAGAGCCTCAGGTGGGCTTATCTTGTCTATATTTCACTCATCACTTAACGTTTCCGATTGCTGGATGGATGGGTGAAGTAAAATGATTGAAGAATAAATGCACTAACATTTTGAAAATTTCACTGTCATTGTATAGAATTGTATATGATGGAAAAGTTTGAAAAAATGTGCATCTAAGAAATGAGTTAGTTGTAGATAGTTCACCATTTAAAGCATACAGTACTTTTAAATGCAGCATTTCATATGTTTATCAATTTTTCTTTGAAATTATATTCTCTAGATAAATAATTCAAGATTATAAATTTTTTTCATAACCTTATTTATCTCCATCTTCTTTGGATTTTAGCAAGTATTTGTTGACATTGTTGGTGCCAACTACCTTACTAAGTTATTATATTGATAGTTGGAATAATTGCCAGTTTTTATGTGATAACCAATTACCTATGTTACTTTTGTCAAAGGGATGAGAAGTCTGGCTTGCGGCTGTCTTTAAGTCGATGGTTCCATGATGAGAGGTGGTCCCGCAACAGATGTGTTACCTCAATGGATTGGTCTCCTCAATTTCCTGAACTTTTGGTGGCGAGCTATCACAATAATGAGGACTCACCTCATGATCCTGATGGAGTGTGCCTCGTCTGGAATACAAAGTTTAAAAAGACTACTCCTGAATATATTTTCCACTGTCAAAGCCCTGTCCTTTCTGCGACATTTGCAAGGTAAGTTCCCAATTCAGTGCTATTGTAATATCATTTCCTTGGTTGATAGCATAATTTTCATTGGGGCTTGGATAAGTAACTCTTGTACAACTGGTACCTCAGACCCCATTGAACCACTAACGCACCAGTTTAGGTTACTTTTCTGTCTGATGTCATTTTTGCAGCCTTAAGACAAGCTTTTCCCTCAAGGTATCTGTGTTATAGTAATCATAGACGTGCAATTATAATAATTATTTAAGTGCCTAGTGTTATCTAAGTTTTGGTTAGTGCTGATATTTCCTCTGTAGCTCGATGACCATTTCAATGTACTAATTTCTGTTATAATGGAGTTAAAAAAATAATTGTGGCATTACTTTTTGGGCAACTTGTGTAATTTTAATAAAATTTGAACTTAGCCAAAATGCGTGTGAGGGAAGAAGAGAACCTGGAGGGTGGTGGGGAAGTCAATAGGATGGATGAGTGGTCAAGGTAGAGGTATATTTAAGTCCATCACCCTTTCATGTATGTATGAGTACATTGTACATGAGTACATTGTGTAAACTTTGATGTTCATTGGCCAACATTTGTTTAAAGGCAGATAGACAAAATGATCCTTGATTTGTCAGTTTAGAGGTTAGTGTATTACCTCAGAAATCATCCCAAAATTCTTTTGCAAATTTGCTGAAAGGTATTGAGTAAAAGTCATGAAGTTGAATGTTTCTTTTCCCATTGGTTGACAGAGTGGCTACATCAAATCAACAATCATTCCATTTGCATCATTCTTGCACCAAGCATTTACTGTGTGAGAGAGTCATACTTTTCTTTATGATTTGAAGCTAACATGTATTTGATATACTCTGGTTTCAGGCTTGATGGAGTGAAATCGGAACATAACTCACTATGAAAAAATAGGCAACATCCAAAGTGGTAAAATTTATTCCGACTGGTAATATAAAAAATGTTCCGACCAGTTTCGCTTTTTACAGCATCTTCAGGTAAACCTGAAGATGCTGTAAAAAGCGAAACCGGTCGGAATAAAGTTTACCACTGGAAGTTACCTATTTTTTCATACTTAGTTATGTATTTGATAGTTTTGCACTGAAATTTTTACTCACCCTAAATTTCCATTTCTGTTGAAATCTTGTGATCATTGTATTTTTTGAAAATTAGTGGCAGTCAAATAACAGAAAATATAAAAATTTCTAACAATACATGCAAAGCTACACAAAATGTAAGCCTTTGATCCTTAATTATTTACCAGCAGAGTGATGTATTATCATCACTTTGAACACTTGTTGAAGAGTATGTTCATGCATGTAGTAATGGTGGTATGAAAATTTGCCTTCCTCAAGGTTTCATCCCAATCTTATTCTCGGGGGTACCTACTCAGGCCAAATAGTATTGTGGGATAACAGAGTTCAGAAAAGAACACCTGTACAGAGGACACCTCTGTCTACTGCAGCACACACTGTAAGTATATGGTTATGAGGAGCAATATATTCTTCTGTACTTTTGATTGCTTAAGTGATCATCTGGTGATATTTATGTATTATATCATTTATTGAAGCTGGGTGTATATTATCCTGGCATTTCATTATCCAAAAGTTAATCATTTCACTATTTAGCATGTTTTGCTATTGCTTGTAGTATTGTTGAAATATTGCCGTTAACTATGTCTTTGTGGTGGGTGTCATGCAAGATTTCTTTAAATGGTGATGATAATTTGATACCTAACCTTAGTAGGTTTTGACTGTTTGAAGGAGTTTTTGTGAAAAAACTTGAGTGTTTAAGCTTGTGGCTATCAATAAAATCTATGATACAAAGAAAGGTGAGACGCATTCAAAATAGAACAGGTTTAACCAAGGAATTTCATAGCCAACATCCCAGTATGTGAAATGTAGGCAGTATATTCAAGGCCACAGAATGGTTGGCTCCCTGATGGTATTACTGATGATATGAGTGATAATTCTCATTGATATAGATTTGTCTTGTGTTTTTTCATATTTGGAAATATTAATAATGTTCATTATTCTCAGAGAATATTTTGGAGATCTGAAATGTGTTACCCCAATCACTTGGTTCCTCTGTTATCATCCTGTAGGATTTATTACATAGGTAAAGAAAAGAGGAATAGATTTTTCATTTCATCACACATCTTCTGGAAAAATTATCAGTACAATGCTATTTACTAAGTTCAAATGTGGCAGCCTCAGTTAATATCTTCATATTAGTACCACCGGAAGTGATGTACACAGTTGGAACAAAGAAAACTTGTGCCATGGGTTATTTCTGAAAAATGTATCACATATAAACCATAAGTGTGGTAAGAAGGCTACCATTATCTATCACAGTGATGGTACACTTTGAGGTAACATAGTCAGTTACCACAACTTAAATTAATGAATAAGAAAATGGTCTCTTCATCCCTCACAGTTATGAATAAGAACTCAAATTGTGTGGAATTGCAGATAGCCAACATATCTATGATGATTTAGAAGTTACTTTCTATTGTATTTCACCTCCCTGCTAACCCTGATATAAATTTTGTGCTTATCATTAATGTGGGCACACATCCAGACTACTATAGCAATAAAAGTCCTACATCTTTGGAATATAATTTCTCTGTTAGATGGCTACTTTGTCGTAGCACTTGCTTCAGGCGAAAAGGATTTCTTTAGACTCCTCTCCAACTCTGACAACTAGAGAAATATGTTGGAATGATTTGAAAGGGGTGATGAAGATTATTGGGAGAAGTGCGAAATATCGGTTTGTGCTAAATTTTCTGTAATTAATTGCCTTTTCTATATTCTTATCTCTGCAGCATCCAGTATATTGCCTTAGTGTGGTTGGCACACAAAATGCACATAACCTTATCAGTGTGTCAACTGATGGCCGTTTATGTTCTTGGAGTTTAGACATGCTCTCACAGCCTCAAGAGACATTGGAACTGTATCACAGGCAAAACAAATCTGTTGCTGCCACATGTATTGCATTCCCTCATGGAGATGTGAACAACTTCATTTTGGGGAGTGAAGAAGGGGCAGTGTATTCAGGTATATATTTATATATCTTTTCATGTCTTAGGAAACTTCTAATTCCATATCTGTATGACTTTTATAGAAAGAGCTGATTAAAATTAATGAAATTCAAGGATTATGATGTTGGCTCTTTGCTTTGGGTTAAATTGTGTGATGGTATGTTTTCTCATGAATAATGTGTTATGGTATGTTTTGTCATGAATTGTGTGTTATGGTTTACCTTGTGAATAATAATTTGGCATTAATGGTTTAGAAGATATATATTTAGCTGGCCTCTTTGATATATAGAAAGGTAATTAATTACCTTTATCTTATACAGCATGCCGGCATGGTAGCAGAGCTGGTATCACAGAACTGTACGAAGGCCACCAAGGTCCTGTTACTGGAGTACATACGCAGTGTGCTCAAGGACAAGTAGACTTTTCTCATTTATTCCTTACATCTTCCTCTGACTGGACCATCAAACTTTGGAGTCTAAAGGTAAGTAGCCCAGTACAGAACTGCGGGAATCAGCTGAGAAATATGTCTATTTACTCAAAAGTTTACGTTTTCTTAAATATGTACCATGTTCTTTTTTATGAAAGAGTTGTCTTAATAATTGTACATTATTAATTCTCCTAAATTTTCATCCACTATGTTTGTGAAAAACCTGTTTTACTTGGGGCAAGAAATTGCACTATTTGAATCTTCATTTTTTTCTCAAACTGGTGTGCAATAATAATTCAATTAGAGTGGGGGCTATTTTTGCATCTTGCATCCTTGCATTTATACATGTATTCTTGCAATTCACCGCTTTACATGACACAATTTAAAATGCATGTTTGTGTATGTGTGCATTAGATTGTGCAATTACTTGCCCCATGTAAAATATGCTAAATAGTGAGCAAATATTTAGGCTAATTAATGTCGTGATTACAAGTGTAAAGTGTGATTCCTGCATAGTCACCCCTGGTCCACTGAGTGAAGAGCACCAATGTCAATATCAACATCAGCCATGATCGTTAACCTTTAATTAAAAATTTATCCAGTCCCACCTTCCATGCATCCTTGATGGCAGTGTATGACCAGTGTGTGCTTATAATGTAGTTATTTTTTAGTTATATTTTAATTGGGTGGTAATATTTAGTCGAATCCCTCCTTTTTCTTATCCAGTATTTAGTAAAGAGTTACTGGATCACAATTAGTATTAATCAAAGTGCACAATTCTACATTGAAGAAATCATTCACTTTTTTTTTCTTTTGCTGGATGATTCTGTTGGCCCGTATGTCCCTGGAATCCCAATAGGCTGCCAAGCCTGTCTTCAGGTTTTCCAGGGACCGGACCAACAGAACTTGACATACATCCATGCCCCGGGTGGTGAAAAACCTACCCAGGCAGGACTCGAACCCGCGACCCTGTTTAGCTGGCGAGGACTTAACCCCGCTGCCATGGGGGCCGGCCTTGACCAGAATTGGAACAGAGATCCCTTGATATTGTACTTACTGCCATAGCTGATTAAGTTACGGAGGCGTCTTCCTCCACTATGGATTTCTGTGTGCTTTAAAATATTTTCTCCCCTCAGTGGAATTTTGTACTAGCAGGTTTCTCGATGGAGGTAACATGCGGCTAGTCCTGGGTTTTGCAAAATTGATTGAATTCTCATGGCCACAAAATGGATGATTTAGGTGCTGTCCTTCATTCATAAATCTGTATGAAATTGAAGGCAGACCACAATTGTCGATCCACTTTCACACCCACAACCAAATTTACACTGCAGTTTTGGATGTGCATCTTATTCATGTTTAACCTTTATCACTCTGTTTTTCTCTCAATACCCATAGTCAACTCCACATTTTATTTGAAAATATTTCCAAACATTTTTGAAATGGTGGCACTTCAATGGAGAAATCAATCTCATTTTCATGTAAGCTTATCTACTTTGATTTTTTTATTAAAATTTTTCTTAAATTCATACATTAATTTTAATCTCTATAGTATCTCATAGTGCGATTTTTTTTAGGTACTCACCCGCATGAAGACTGTGATTACCATCACATGTCTCACTGCTACAAATTCTCTCTCTCCTACCTTTTGACTTTTCTAATTGAACAAACTACACAATTATTATGTTTTTTGATAGGGTGAGGTATAATGATATGGAGCTATGCCTGTAAATGTAATGTTGCTCTGGGCTTGTGGACGATAATCTAACCATAGTAGTTAGTATACCACTTTCAGAGATTACAAATGCATTGTATACTTTCTTTCAGACATCTCTCTTTCACTTATTTTCACTCACTCACTTCACTCTAGCAATTACTGAAGTGCAAACAGCTAATCACTACACCCTCTTCCAGGCATAAACCTGCACTGTACACCCCAGATTCTGTTGATAGATATCTTCCTCACTCTTTCGATTATCGTTTTGTGGAACACTCATCAATTTTCTCCATAAACTAATTGCTCTACAAGTGTCTGTGCCCTAGTGCTACATCCAAAATATTTGCAAGAACTTCTCCCTGTTTAAAGCATTTGGTAATTGCACTTGAAATCCATGGTACAATAACTCATCGAGTAAGGGCAATTCAGTACACCCCTAGTCAGTATTGCCGTGAGAAAGTTATTGGGAAAATAGCCAAAGATCTGGCTTTCCCTCACTGAGAAACTCAGATTATGTGTGGCTTTAAAAGCGAGCTGGGACTAATACTAACCATGTTGAGTCACACTCAACATCTTGAGTTCAGTAGGTCAATGTTTGAAGTTGGTGCTAATCATTAACTGGCCTCATCCTCACTGGAGTACAAGGTTATTTGTGTGGAGGCTACTTATGAGCAGTAACCATTTGTAGAAACATTCATCTAAACTCCATGGTACTGAAAATGTACATAATTTTGGTAAAATTGACTAAATTTCATCTTTTGGCCCAATCCTGCTCTGAAGGCACCTTGCTTTGTTCATTGTAGTATTATTCCTTGTGACATATGTTATTACCTCATACTATAATATTACTCAATAATATGCTTTTCACCTTTTGTAATAACTCATTCAACTCCTACGTGGTTTCAAGGTGTAATCATGAAAGGCAAGTTATAGCCAAGATTAAGTTATAACCAACTTTTAGGATTAATTAGAGCTTAGCCAACTACCTAAGCTAAATTTTTTATTTTGCAGGAGAACAAGCCCCTTTATTCCTTTGAGGACAATGGTGATTATGTATATGATGTTGCATGGTCACCAATTCATCCTGCTTTGTTTGCTGCTGTTGATGGTATGGGCAGGTTAGATCTATGGAGTCTTAACCAGGACACAGAAGTTCCAACTGCTAGTGCATTTGTTGAGGGTGGGCCAGCATTGAATCGAATCTCATGGACACCACAGGGAGACCACGTTACTGTTGGGGATGATTTTGGAAAAATTTGGGTGTACGAGGTTGGAGAGGTAAGGTTATGTTTAATCATCTGTACATTCTCTGTCAATGATGTTTGACTTGTTAGTCAATTTTGTTGTGACACTTGTGCACATGTTGTGACCATTCATAACAAAACAACTCTATATATTTTTTGACATTTAATGTGAAGTTCAAACACTGGAATTTTTTCTGATAAATACTTTGTTTTATTTTCAGCAACTGGCTCAACCAAGGCATGATGAATGGACAAAATTAGTTTACACCCTTCAGGAATTAAAGAACAATCAAGCTGATGAAGAGATTGATAAATTAAGTCTTAGCTCCGGTGCTAGCAGTGGATTTAGCAGCCTCTCTGCCTTTGATAAATTAAGCCTCAACTCTGGAGCTAGCAGTAGCTTTAGTAGCTTATCTGCCTTGCGCTAAATCCAATGTATATTTAAAACCATAATTTGTAATTATTTTCATGTGATTATAATAAAATATCTGCAGCTCTAGGTTGTCCAATTGTGGGAGCTTAATAATTGCTTGTTTTATATTAATTTTTGTATAAAAGACCAAACTTTTGTAATTGTTAACCAAAGTGATGCTTATTTGTTGATTCTTAAGCTGAAATACTCTGTCATTTATTTATATGATTAAATATTTTCATTTGAATTGTGATTGCTTAATGTATTTATTCACACATTTTAGTCTTTACTTCCTTTGTTCCTGTCAGCATTAGGAGGAGAAGAAAGAATCTTCCTTGAAGAGGTCCAAATGTAGCTTCTGCATTTTTTGGATTTGGTTACAATGCCAACTTCACCATTATGGTGCTGAAGTGGAGCCCCTTTTATATATGCATATGATGCCTCTAGGGCATGAGTTCTGATAAAACTGCAAATTATGTGGCATATTTTTCTGTTGGAACTACATGAATCAATAATAAATTATTCCAGGAGTTAGTTGTGAATTCTTTGGAAGGAAAAACAATTTTTTTTCATGAAGTCTTAAATTCCAAGTAAGATGCGTGTATTTATAATTAGTCTGTTTTTTTTTCATTTTACTTAGAATGCTAAGGCAGAAATCAAGGTTTTTATGTACCTTTTATTTTCTTTCAATTTTTTTCCAGTGATTTGGCCATCCCAAGAGTTATAACTTGCTTTGACCTCCATATTTTAATTATTGGAAATATACCCCTTGTTGATTTTAATGAAGACAGCTCTTTCCATGGAGTTTGAATTGATATTAGGGCAAATGAAAACCTTGAGGGAAAAAGTAAGTGACTAAAGAGGTCTGGTTTGTGCTAACCATGTACTAATTGTGAATTATTTAGTGGATTAATTTTTTCTCTGACGTGCTATTCAACCCACTAGAGATTTTCAAGAATTCATTATCCATTGCTGCCCCTTTTTTTAAGGGCTCTGAAAGAAATTTTTTTCATATAAAACACAGGCATTGTAGGAAACAGTCGTCTTAAGAAAAACTTTCTTCTTGGTCCATTACCACAGTCTCTCTCTAACCCCCTAGCATGACCTATGTCCCCTCATGTGAGACCACCTACCATGAAGAAACCTATTCTGATGTTTTCCCCTTATGTTTTGCATTGTGTGAAAACTTTTCTATTGTTGTCCCATTTTCATTTTTACTTCCATGATACCCAAAGAAAGATGACCTGCTGAGTGAAGGTCTAAGCCAATATGGTGGGAGGTGGGAGGAATAAACAGCGTGAATTTTCTTCCTCTCTCTAATTCAGTTGTAGAATCTATGGTGTGTTCATTTAAAACATCATCTCCATCATTGATACTTTTCAAATCAACAACTACTTAATCTGATTGGTTGCTAAACTCTTCAAGTTATCTATTGTTTTTTTCTGCTCAGTCGGGATCTTACCTACTTCAGTTGATGAAACTCCTGATGGTCCAGGCTTGCTATCCATCATCTAAATTAGGGTATAAAGTAATGCAATGGTGGTGCCTATTTAGGTTTTCGTTATGTGTAATAATATCATCTCCAAGAAATTAAAAAATTTGTCTCTTGTTTCAAAGAACTTAGTTGTATTGAAAAAATCATACTTATGTTACATGAGCTCCACCATTTCTGCTCTGTGGGTGGAGTAAGTGTAAATTCATGAGATAAGGTCTTCATTGGGAATTACCATACCCTCAGGCCTATTGTGGCACTTTCTTAACTTATGCTGCACAACCTTAGAGAAACTAGGTTTCATCTAGCATATAATAGGAAGGCCCATGAATGAAAAAGTGAAAGAGAGGTGCTACTTTGCTCTGGTTAGGCCACATCTCAAATTTGCCTTGCGCATTTGGGACTCTGGATGGAAAGATTAAATAAAAAAATTAATTGAATACAAAGGAAAGCTGTGCTTTCAGTTTACAGCCGTGAGAGTGAACAAAGAGAATTTCACAGCTTTTAGAGGGATTAGGTTGGGATCCCCTAGAGACTTTGTGGCTACTCAAGGAGGATGCTCAGTTTGTTTGAGAAATTTAGATCAAGTATGTTTCAGTGTGACAAAGGATATCGTTTTAACTCTGCACTACATCTCTAGGTCTGACAGAAGTGATAAAAATGAGAGAAAAGTGTTTCCCAAGAGATTAATACAAGAATTCATTCTTTCCACGTGCAATAATTGACCATTATAAAAACCGAGCTTTATTTCACACGCTCACTTCACCAATTCACCTCCCCTTAGCCTACTCCTTTACACAGCTGGTGTCCTTAAACACACTGACACATACAAATTAGAACAGGGTAGAATGTAGATAGTCTCTCAGAGTGGGAATTCCATGAACCAAAATACTCCAAACAGTGGAATATGGCCATTTGGAAGAATACTCCCAGTAGAAAATGTTTCATACATACTTCCTATATACTTAGGGCTTCAGGTAGAATGAAAATAGGCTATGGCAAATTTTAATGCAGGATTTTTACTAACATAGAAGTCATGAAAATTGAAAACAGACTTTGGAATGTCATGGAAGATGAGAAAATGGTCTGGAAATTTGCCTTTTATTTATAAATTCTGATTGTTTTCAATGAGTGAGAAGCACTGCCTGTAGGTATGTGGACTAAGTATTTTCAGTACCTACCCAGAATGAGGCATTGGAGCTTGTTTGGTGTTGAGTATTTAAATGTGCCCTTAATGGAAACTTATCAGTCCTATTCTTGAAGTTAGTGCCGAGATAGGTGAAGTATTTATTTCTCCTCTGATAGTGCATAGATAATTTATGCTGCTGGTTATGGCTGAGACCTAAGAATAATATAATTATGGAAAGGAAACCATTTTTTCTCCCTGAGCGTTGGTGCCAGTGCTCTATTTGTTGGGATAATGTATTCCCTCACAGCACATACATGTTTTATGGTCCAACTCTAGTGCCTTCTTTAAAGTACGCTTCAAAGAATGGAATTTTCTCCTGGACAAAACTAAAATTTTGGCTGGGAAAAGTCCTGGAATTTCATTATCTCCTGAAAGTAGCTCCCAGATAATTGTATAGTGGTTTGTGAGACTAATGTCATGGTTTGGGCATCAATTTGATATCTGTGCCTCATATATCACTTCAAGTGTTTAGGAAGCTTGAGCTTGCTGGAGACTTGTTTCCCCTTTTTTGTACGAGTTTGTTAATTGCTTCAGTGCTCTTGCTTTACAGACTGAACTAAGTAGTCTTGTTTTTTGTTTCAGGCAACTAAAAAGAGTTAGATGTAGTTAATTAAGGGTTATATTGTACAATGAAATTCAGATTGATGCAAAAGCTGTTAATTTATCTATTAACATATTTAATATTGCCATGAAGATGCAGTAGAAACCCAAAGTTCTTCCAGAAGGATGTTCACATTTCTGGGTTTACATTACAAATTCAAAGAAGGTGATGGTCAAATATCCAAGAATGTTTTCCTCAGTACACAAAGGAGTACCTACTAGAATTGGGTTAGTCACAAATGTTTCATTGATAATTTAAAAAAATATAAGTGAATTGGTTGTGTCTATTTTGTTGGTACAAATAAATTGGGGAAAATTTGTAACTTTTATCCAAAAATTTTGTTCAGGAATGCACACTTATATCAATTCGTGGTATTAGTTGTAAATGTTGTGGTCTTTTTTTAAGGGTCCGTTGAGTTCATCTAGTGAATTCTTTCTTGGATTCATACTTTGCACATTTACCTCTGTGTAATAAGTAAACTGACGTGAGAAGGGCAACAAAGCCATCATCGTGATAATGATGCACAGGTTGTGCATCAGAATATGTATGAAATCATTCCCTTCATTTTATTTGCTACCTTGATGACAGTGCCTGCATGATTTTTGCATTAAAACAATAGGTGATCGAAGAACTCATTTGCTTCACATTATTGTTCTCTCCCAATTTACTGGGTGATGATGATAATAATAGTAATACTTTTTTACCTGGAGCTAAGCAAGTAAAACATATCTTCTTGTGGATATGGATGACTCGTGCATGATAGTGAAGGATCCCTTTTAGATTATAGGGTGGTCAGCTACTCAGGGCTCTCCACGTTATGGGAACTTCTCATCCATGAGCCCTTCCTTTCAAAAGCATGAGCCATTTCAAACCCCCTGCGTTTCTTTTATGTCTCATAAAATTAGACTTATGATCTGAGTGAATGGAGAACCTCATATTTTACTATTGAGTGATATTTTTTCCTGTTTGCTACTTTTCAGTTTTGTTTGGTACGCCTTATCATAAAATTCTTTACCTTGGCCAGAGCCACATTCATAGAACTCTAGAGATGCCCCTGTTATCCTTGGTGGTGACGGAAAGAACTTTAACCAATGATGTGGAAGAATATGAGGAGTTACATAATTCAAGTCCCTAAGGAGAACCAGAGGCTACTTATGGTGGGTGAGATCTCTTAAGGTTGAAAAATGTGTTCAAAAAATGTGATACAATCTATGACCTGTGATAAAAACTTTTTTGTTTCCCATTCATTATGCCTATGCAGGAGAAATATCCAAGGCATTTGTGAGGAATTGATTATTCCTAAGCCGAGAGATACCTAATAATAAAAATAGCAATCTGATTGGTGATCAATCATGTGAAGGGAATGAAAAATACATGATAATGTAATAGGACACAACCAGTATTGGTACGCTGGCCTTTTTCTCAGAAGTTCTACTTTTGTTTGGTGTTGAAGAGAACTGTATCATATATGAGGTAAAGTGAGTTTGTATTTGAGTGTTTTTTCTGAGTTAATACTAGTTTTTGGATTATATTTATTAACACTTAATTTCAAAAGATGAGCTTGTTGGGTGTATCCTGGAGGGTAAAAAGAAGGGGTTTTAACATAATTTTTTATTATCCATTTATTAAATTAATGCACTATTAAGCATCTATGATAGTGTAAAAATGCAAAGTTCGGATATTTTTATTTCCAAGGGAAATACTGAGGAAGCCAAAACTTGCTCAAGAGTCATTAACTGTTACATTAGTTTCATCATTGGTTGTTCAATCCCAAGATTGGTTGGCTGCAGCCCTCCACACTTCCCTGTCTAATGCTAGTTCCCTTACCTCCTGATATCTCTTCATATGTACTTTCCTCTTAATTTGGTCCATGTATATACTTATTCCTGGGTCTTCCTCTGGGGACTTTTCCCTCCATTTTGCCTTTAATTATGCTCTTCACCAACCCATTGTTTCTCAGGGTGTGTCCAATCCATCTGGTTCTTCTTTTCTGTATGGTTTTCCATATGTTCCCTTCCTCTTTTACTCTTCTGTACACTTCATCATTTCTTATTTTGTCAGTCCATTTTATCTTCAGCATCCTTCTCCAGCACCAGGTTTTGAAGGCTTCTAATCTGCTCTGGTCAACATTTCCCAGTGTCCATGCTTCGGATCCATAGACTGCCTGGCTCCACACGAATGTTTTCACATACAGTCTCCTGGAGTGTTGTCCTGTATTCTTTGAGCACAGTAGTTGTCTTTTTCCCATTAATGACTTCTTACCTTGGGCTAATCTCTGCTTGCTTGATGTACATAGTACTTCTTCCGTCCAGCATGATGGTGCTTCCGAGATATGGGAAGAAATTCACTTGCTCTAATTTCTCTCCTCACTGGGTGACTTCTGCATTTAGCTTCTATCTTCTGCTTACTAGGATTTCAGTCTTCATCTTATTAACTTGTATTTTGTATTCTTGGAGAACTTGGTCCATTATGTTTAGTGACCTTCGAAGAGCATCATGATTTCCAGCAATGACTATTATATCATTTGCGAAGCAAAGCATGTTTATTTCTTCTCCATTTATCTGTATTCCTCTCAGTCCAATTTCTTGTGCTGCTCTTTTGGCCTCCTCCAAGTATATGTTGAACAGTGCTGGTGAGAGGTAGCATCCTTGTCTTACTCCTTTGTTAATTTAGCTTTATCTGACTTCCGTCTCTCATTCATGTTGTGGCGACTTGCTTTCCTGTATAGTTGGTAGATTATTCTTCTGTCATCCTAATCCATTCTGAGTTTTTCCAGCAGTCTGGACATCTTGTTCCACTCAACATTGTTGAAAGTTTGTCTTCTTCTGTATCACAATAATTACACTTCTTTGAAAATCCTCTGGAAGTGTTCCACTTTGGTTGCTCTTTTTTAAAATCTCATACAGGTTACCCATGGCTTTACTTTCAACAGGTTTGATGATTTCTCTGTTGATATGTCTTCCAGTTACTGTGTTTTTCTTGAGGTCGTCTACTAGTCTATTGAGTTCACTCCTCAGTATTAATGGGCCCTGATCATCATTGTCAGTCTCACTTTCATTATTCATTAGGTTTTCTTCCATCGGCGTAAGCCCATGGTAGAGGACTTCAATGTATTGCTTCCATCTATTCCCAATGTAATCATCCTCTATCAGTATATTCTTGTTTGGATCCCTGATATAGCTACTTCTCGTTTTTTTCTTCTCTCCGAAGTGTTTCTTCACTAGCTCGTATGCTGTTTCAGTGTTCCCCTTCTTCATGTTTTTGTTGACTTCCTCATGGCATATTTCAATCCTTACGTTACAGTAGTGTATTGACAGAGAAAGATATGCTGCAAGAATAATTAGGAAGATGTTTTCTAGTTGGTGATTGCTGAAATCATTTAATGTAAATGAGGGAATACGGTTTGTTGTTATTGATATTAAGAAATCTCTAAATAATTGATTTGTAACTCATGCTGGCTTATTAAAAAATCATGGCAGTGATCAGCGACTATTTACCTCTACTCACCTTGAGAAGATTTATTCAAAGGTTGTGTATTTTCAGAGGAAGAATTTGTCAAGATTAAATGACTTCCCTGTGATGGATTAGGAAATTTTCATTTCAGTATTCTACCAGCTGATTGGTAGGTTTCTGGACAATACGTATTCCTATGTCCTAAATTCTGGTTTTTTGTTCTGCTTCTCCCTATATATGATCCACCATTAGATCCCTCTTAAATTCCTCATATCATCTTCCTCTTTTTATTTCATCCTGAATTACTATCACCTTCCTTCCTCTTCAATGCTTCTCCTGAGTTCTCTCCTGTATTTGCTTGAGAAATTCAGATGTTTGCTTCAGAGCATCACGCAGAATATTATCATGATGCCTCACTACATCCTTAGGTCTGACAGATTGATTCGAGTGCTTCGTTCATAATAATATATTTAATATATATATATAATCATATATCTGTGTATATAATCTTTGGTTCATAGCTTGGCATGAACTGCTTGAGGCACGCTTCAATCAAGCTTGCAAAAATCAAACTTGACGTGGCAGAGGCTAATTAAGCTTAGTAAAAGCTAACATGCTAGCTGGGCTCTCTTGGCTCATGCACAGCATGACGAACTTCGACTGGTTGACATCGTGAAGGCGCGAGTATCTTCCTATCATTGTAAAAATTTCCCCGAAAAAGTGGCCATCAGTGTTACATTGTCATCCATATGAAGGCTGTTGAACTGGCCGCCTCAAATTACCCGCCAAAATTGCCTGTTCGGCCCGTAATGTATCAGGGCGAAGCGATGTTTCCCATTCCGAGTGGGAAACGCGGCAAACGGGCTTATTTCCTTCCCGTTATACCTCCTCGGGTTCCTCCTTTTATTCCCCGAATCTCCCGCAGATACCCTTTTTCCGCTCGTGCCTTCCTTCCACGCGACCTCCGTCCGTTGATAAGAAACATGCAATAACGATCTTATCCTCCGTCCACGCCACTTTCGTCTGCTCACGACGGGATACCATTAACGACCCCCCTCCGGTTTCTTTTTCATTGTTTCTCAACGCGTCCCTAGTTCCCGCTTTGTTGAACTGTTTACCTCGTAAAATTCGACCGCTTCGACGTCGCGACCTTACAATTAGTGACGGCTCCCGAAGTTGGCCTTGGGGACATATTTGTACCGTTACACATTATTATTTTAACAAATTTCATAAAGTTACGCCTGAAACCACCGATTAGATCTTAATTTAGTTTTTCCAAGACATTAAAGGGATCCTGTAGATTACCCCGCATCTCCGCCAATTCTGTGTTCAGACAGCGACGTGTCACCTAATTCAATGCCTATCACGTGAATTAAATGGTACACACTCGGTGTTAAGACGACTGATGTCGATGCCAATTCCAGATTGACGTACGAATTAATTTCACGAACAAGTAAAACAGTATCTTTGTTTACTTGGTGGTATGTTTCAATAGACATATTTATTGATAACTTTTACTTAACCACTGAAAACACATAAAAAACACACGACCCGGGTTTGATGTGTTTTTTGTCAATGAATGCTTGTTCCCTTCCCCCTCCCCTATCCTTGATGCAGTTGCACATTGATACCTGCCACCTCTCTCTCTCCCCCTTCACCTCCCTTAGTCTCCTTTCTTCCACCCCCCCATCATCACCCCCGCAACCTCACCCTTCTTTCCTTTTTCCCCATATATAACAGAGCTCCGAATTTATTATGCACCTGAAAATGATACTTATGCATTGAAACCCGGGTTGTGTGTTTTTTATGTGTTTTTGTGGTTAAATAAAAGTTATCAATAAATATGTCAATTAATTTCACGCCTATTGTTGCGTGATATGTGGTGTTGAATGGGATATCGTTCTATCGTGTTCGTATTGCCTTTTAAAACTCGACAGGAAAGTTCCTTCCCTCCTGCCTCTCTACATCAGATGGCATGGACATGAGTGGGTGTGTCCGGATGCTATGATTCCAGAGAGTTACGGGATCGGGATCATATATTTTCATCTGGAACTTCAAGAAGCGCTTCGCCTCCATCGTTTTAGTGTTTCTGTTTTCCTTCGCCTGGCCCTATCCCTCAACTTTGCCAAAGAAGGGTCCGGAACGAGTTGAACATTTCCGCCCGAGGATCTAATTGGCCAGTATTACCCTATAAATGGTTGTAAAGGCATTAGTTTGCGATTCATCATAAACTGTAACTTGAGGTGTCATTTTCATCCACATAAACTGCCTTCGATGTGGTACAGAAAAGAAGCTCACCAGTAGTATACATGGTCGTCCCTGCTATGATGTTGGCTATTTCTTTCGACGTGACGTACGGTTTAGGTGCATTGCATCAGGCACCGTTTTAACATAATGAGGGAAAGGGGTAGGGTCACCCTTAAGATTAGAGGTCTCGGAAGCAATTACCTTGTAGATGAAGTGAGAAAGTGTATGCAAAAATATGTTTAGCGGTGAATTTAGGATGGATTGAGAATACATAAAATGTGCATATAAAGAGAAAGTGCTGAAACTTATGTGGTTTCCCTCAAAAGATGTATATGTTGTAACACAACGCGGGCCTCCATATTCTTTTCCCACCGCGTGGGAGAAATAACAATTAAACACCCACCATGTTTAACTTTTCGCGGTGAAACAATAGGGAAACGGAGGGCAGAGCCAAAGCCGACAATGATGAATTGGGGAAGGGGACGAATAGAAAAGCACGAGCGGCGGATTGACAGCAGAGTTCTTGAAGGGAACGGACGTGTGGTGGGGTTCTGTGCCATATTCCGGAGGAAGCGGACATTCAGCCGCGATACTGGGGCCAGAGAGAGAGAGACCCTGGTACAGGACTACCATTCGTGCAGATGCTGTGAACACATTACGCCAGGACTACGGGTTCCGGAGGCTGTAAAGCTAGAGTGACACCAGCCACGTATCAACCTGTATTGTCAACAAGAGCGTAAATATGGACTTTAATTCTGTATTTTAAATAAGCCATACAACCCAGTTGGGTACAACCCGGATTAGAGGTTGATGCTAGTTTTGTTTTATTTACATTGGAGTAATGAATGTTTAAAGAAGATATATGGCTTAATTCAAAGAAGTTGATTATCATAAAATGTTTAAAGATAAGTAAATCATTTGAAGTAACTGTATGAGGTGCAGAATATTACAATTGTCTGGGTCATGACCTTAAGTTAAAGGTAAAGATATTATATACTTTGTTTTTGTGTGTCTTGATTCAATGATATGATTTTGTCTGATCCATTAAATTGCTAGTTATCACGTATCGCATGTTGTTTTGTGTTTCTCATGTTATCTACCGCAGAGAAGCCTGGGGCAATTGAAAAAGGTAGGAGACCGTGGTTAATTTATCTCACATTTTTTTTCAATTTTTGATACTCACCACGTGGGCATTTTGAGTTAACGATAATAGAGATTGTTTCCATTTCTGACCCACAACGTGGGGCTGTCGGGTTGCATTGTTAATATTTTACAATGTTATATTCACGAGTGAATGCATGAAGGCCGATGCGAGGAACCGACGACCTCGGAGTTCCGAGCTTACGTATCTCTATCCGGCTTACTACTTGCTTGGATTTTGGGGAGGCGACTGACAGCTAAGGTCATTTGCGATCCATTTCATGTACACAGTGTATCTTAAAAGCCTTTAATCAGTAATGAAGACATTTATTCGATATTTTCCCTCATATATGAGTTCAAGAATTAAGAGGTCGTAAAAATGTCGCGTTTTGTCGATATTTTGCTTTTATATTACAAAAATCTGTGTTCGATACAAATTATCGCGTCTTTTCGTTTTCTCAGGCCGTGAAGCGAAGTTACTTGAACACATGACCGGTATAGCTACTCTCTTCTCGTAGTAGTAGAAATACATGTATATATTCGTGCTACCATGCGCTCTTCTGTGATTATTTAGCAACATTTTTTTAAACTTAGCTGGTATAAGTGTGTGGCATGTTTCATCGTTTTTCTGCTGTAATTATATATAGGAGAGTATACTATAGTGAAGATATTTTCCGTCAAAAATGCCACAGCTCTGTATTCCATCCGACAAAGTGCTGATTTTGTTAAATATTGGATAATTTTCCTCAAGGTTTTAGGATTCCCGTCAATGTTATGAATTACTTGTAGTCAATATATCTGAAAGCGATGAAAAAACTACGAATTCAGAGCTATTCGGTAAGAGCAGTCGGTCACAGCCTGAGCACAATCCTCTCCAATCCACTTCATAGTTGTGGAAGTAGCGGGCAATAACCGGTGCCAGTTGTAATTATCCATTATCTGCCGAGTTGGTGAGAATTTAGGGATGGCCTCAATTTGACCTCGAGTGAGTTAACTCTGGTATTTAAAATAATGTTAATTGGTATCCCTTTGGATTATGTTTGGGAGGTCGTATCACGTGAAGGTGAAGCAACTCCAGCAAGCATCACGGTCTGATTAAGCGCTTGAATCCAGCGCTTTAGGTCTGGCATACTGATGCAAAAATGTTAAGTAATACATATTAAAATTAACCAATACCTTCGATTTTTTAAATAGGCCACTGATAACGGAGCCGGATTTAGAGAAGTGATCTTTGTGAAAGTCATGTGGTGGATGGCCGAATGTAATATTTTACAAGACTTTTTGCTTAGGTTTTTGAAGGGTACGTTGCGAATTAAAGTATGCCGTGGAGAATACTAGGCTATTGCCACTATTATCAATCCAAGTTGCGACCTCCCTTTCTAGATTGCGTTTTTCCTGTCAGCTTACGAGCCCTTTTGGTTATCCGTCATTGTATATTTATTTTTACATTTCAATGATAAACGCGGTAGATTATAGATTTGAGGATATGTGCCTTAGAGTCCACATTTGAGTTGAATTCTTGTCTGGTGCTGCGAATACATTGTTCGAAATCTGCATAGGCCTAGAAACACTAGTACAAGATGCGTTTAACTAAAAGTGGAAACGTTCCTTCCGTCTTTCGTTACAGTCAATGTCGTGCAAATGCATTTCTTGCTAAGCGATTAGCGGTTGCATGTGAAGCTGTTATTAATGAATGGGGAATCTTTTTAATTATATTGAAAATGGGATCAACTTCGCTCCCGACAATCTACGTTTGTTTTCTACTTTCGTGACCTTGGCGTTCTAAGCAATTGTGACTTATCGGCGCAATACCGGTGTTTACTTTTGTGTGGCAACCGACAACCGAGGCCATTTACACTTCTGAGAACTGGTGGGAAGACTTGTAAACACAGGATTATTTATGAATGGAGGACTAGTGGATAGGAACATGGCATTAGCCTACCCTTAACGACGGGGAACGCAGTATAACGGTATAACGTCCCGCCCTCCGGATGAATGGAGAACTACACTTGAAGTGACCCCCAAAGGGCAATAAAGAATATGGTTGAAGAATAAACCGATGAGATATTTTTTATTTTAAACAGAAAATATTCTTGAGGAAATTTTTAACTGAAGATCAAATGTCAGAAAACACGTTCTTCGGCCAACGGAAGGGATTGGTATGAGTGGAAACTTGGGTAGTGACTTTTTGCGTCGTCATGTGCGGGTGTGTTCGGTGTTGATTCTGCGGTTCGATGTGACTTCTGGTGTCGGATCACCTTGAAAACCCGACTGCTGATGCCGCATACTTTCATGTCATTCAATCTAGAGCCCAATAGTCTCGAGGGAAAGGAGGGTCACCTGCTGTGTTTGGTTCGCTCGAAAACATGCGTATAAATGTAGCTGTCGTTGTGGTAAACTCAGTGTAACTCTGATATAGTTTCCCTCTCGTTTTTCCACGAAACAGCCCTCGTCAAATCCCAGTGGAATAAATTGAGTTCCTTGTTCATTGTCGATGTTGTTTCTATATACAATAATTATCATATGGGACCCAACTTCGTAGGATGAAGGTTGCATCAAGCCGCCGATATTAAGTTAAAATAATAAGGTTGCGTTAGCCAATTCGTTGCTGTTTTACTAACCAAAAGGTCCAGCGTTGTCTAAATCTAGCGTCTTGTCTTACTCCTCAAAGCACGTGACAAAAATAGTTTTAGGTCTAATTTCATCGAATATATGGGTTTAATAATAATTCTTCAAATTTCGTAAGGGTATTTACTTATGTAAGAACGGAATCTATGGCAGGCAGTAACTATTCTAGGCTTTTGCTGATTGGTTATCTGCCAAGAGGCAAAAAAATTACTTTTGAGCGAAAAAAAGCCACGGCTTGTCAAACGGTTGAATGAATATATTTAACTCAATGCCATGCACGCACGCTCGCTACGAAGTAGTCTGTTGACCGACAGCCTTGTAAGATTAACCAGCCTTCTGCGTCTGCTAAGATTTCGCATGCCTCTCCTTAGGCCGCGGCGCTCCATAGATACGTTTAATCATTGAACTCCCGATTTTTTTTTCGAGTGCTTTGAATGAAGAAATCAGTAGTTGATGGGTTTTCTAGCATGTGCGTATTTAAAAAAAAAGCACTGGCGGTGACTATCTTATGGAGTTTTTATCTTGGAAGGCGACTGAACGCAGCCAGAGAAATTTTCAATTCGCGAAAAATATTAGAAATGTCTGGGAAGTAAATGGGTATTTACCTGAAACAACGGAAGAACACGGAAAATCACTCTACCAACTTCAAATTTACGGTGGAGCGGCACCGTGACCCCGCGACCCCACGACCGCGAATACCTCACTCCATATCCATCACCCCTTGTTCAGTTTCGTCGCGTCGTTTTATTCTAACCGGTATCTAGACGTCATATCATTAGAATGATGCATTTAAATCACGAATTGCCGTTTTAAGTCACGTCGTTTAAGTCATGGAGATATCACAACTGGGAAATCGGAGGAACGCATTTTTGCTCTCGGGTAACTTGGGTAATTTTTTTTCGTTTCCGTCGTCATCAAGCGGAGGCATATCCAATATATTGAATTTAATATTGTAAGGAAGTTATGTGAGATATGAGTCTGCCACAGTTGGCGAATCCTTCTGACATTTGTTCTATCTACGTGTCGCATTGTTGGAAGCCAGGATCTTGGTGTTGACAATCACGATCTTTCCTTTTTTACTACGGCTTCTTAATTCTGGACCGGATTATTGCATCACAAGTGGTGTTTGGACGCCAGCCATGGAGAAGGAAGAGAATGTGGCTATGGCATTGGGTAGGAGAATGTAGGAAAAATGAGATTCTCGACGAATTAATGCCTCGCATTGTTTTGTTTAGTCAATTGGGTGGCTGGAGTAGTAATCTACTGCTATTGTGTGAGTTTTTCAATAATTTTTTAAGTTTGCGGAAAAGATTCTTGGGCCACATTTTAGTTAAGTGCATGCGTTTATGTGTTGGGGCTCACCATACAGGCAGTTATGGAAATGTTCCAAATATCTTTTTTCATTTTTTTCTCTAAATAAAGCATGTAATGACTATAATTTTTGTCGCGGTATTCAAAATTTAGATGAAATTATGGTGAAATATGTTGTTTCTTTTTAATATTGGAATCGGCGGGACGTCTTTATATTTGTTATCAGCGATTACAATCACTACGTTTGCCAATCGAATTCAGATCGATATGACTCGGACCGATCTGAACATTCTAAGCCAGTCGACTCGTATCGCATGGTGTATCAATGCAAAATCGATTGTAATATTGATTCGAATCGGTTCATCTCGACTTGAAATCTCAGACTGGCGGTGAAAGCGGGCCGAGGCACGGAGTAGGGTATCCTCCTATAACTTACTCTGTGGGGCCGAGGTAGCCCGCTACTCATATCGATCCGACTAGTCCATTGCGTTTACCATACCGAGTTGAACCGGCCAAATCGATCTGAGTTCGATTGGTAAACGTAGTGACTAATGAGAAATATAATATACCCTCTTAGTGCTGACCCCTGCCTGCGGTTCTAGTGAGAAATGCGGAGGGTAACTAGAATGAAATGTATCACTCTAGGAAAATAAATATTATAAAGTTGTTGTTTAAAATATCCATATGCAGTTTTTCTTATTGCGTATGCATTGAATTAGGTAATAATAAAAAACCCTTATACTTCGTACAAAAAATAATTGTAATTATATTTGTGTGCAAAAGTTAAACAATATTTTGCCTATGAGCCGATATATCGACCCGCCGCACTAAAAGGGTTAACTTCGTAACTTTCATTGACCACAGAATAATTCACGTTACACCATGGCCCGGGTTTCGATGGCTAAGCATCATCATCAGGTGATTGGAAAGGTATCTCATTCCCTTACACATTACCAGTGGAAGGAAGAGAGGGGGACACAGATGGTGAGGGTAGGGGACAAATTTTGGAGAAGGGAAAGGTTATAAGAATGGCGGATAGGAGAGGGGAATTGGCAGAAAGAAAACATTCATTGGCACGATTAGAATCTGAGTCACCACACCATTTCAAAATTTCGAGCTGTTCTAAAGCATGTAGCTCACGTCGATTATGTGTTACATACACCAGATTCACTATAGGATTACTGCTGTGGTTACAGGTTAAAATATGACAAATCATGGGCATGATGGAGTACCACAAAGTTAGCGATGATCGAGAGAAATTATATATTTCGCGTTTAGAATAAAATGTTTTCTTCCGTGACATTAGGCTACGTGTTGAATTATTATTGTATTGCCCAAATAACCAACACGGAATGTAGTTTTTTCTCCTTAATCAATATGTATCATCGTGAGAAGTAAAGTTTCACTTAAATATGCGTATAATCAAAAATCGCTCCTACCCCGCGTGCGCGTTTGCGCGTGGGAGAAGGAAGTTCGATCGAGTATCTGTCCCTGATTTTGTCTCATCTGTCGGCTCTAGATATGCGTCCCACAGAATCTCGCGTGATCTTAAGTTTTCTTATCTTCTTCAGATGTGCACTCTTGTTCTATCAAAGCAAATTAGATTTATCACGAATCTCTCGTTCCCGTCGAATAACCTCTACATGACCCGGATGGTAAAATTTATCGATTATATGAAGACACTGTACCCAGAATTTCACAATTTTTATCCACTATACAGTATTCAATTGGATGATAAAAAGGCGACGTATGATAATAGATAGAGAAGCGTGAGGGTTCATGGGATCTTAAGCGACTGCTTGAAATTTAACTTGAACTTGCGATTTGAAATTTAACAGGGCGTAAAGTAGGGGTACATGATGTTACCGAGGAGGTTATTCAATGTTTTATGAATAAATTGTGAGGGATGCGTGTAGGGATAACGTCGGCGTAATGATTAAAGATATAAAGGTCCAAGTTATATTGTATGCAGAGATGCAGTGTTGCTATCTAAGAGCCTACTGGAATTGTTGGGGTGCTGGTTTACTTAAAACTGTTTGCGAAAGGTGGCGTAGTTCTTCGAAAATAATTGTGCAGTTGAAGTATACTGATTTGGCTTGGAAAGAAATTAAAGTTAAACAATCATTTAACGACCTTATGAGTTAAACGAAGACCACCATCGTAGGTTATGCTATCCCGTGATTCCCTTCCCCAACGGCATTGGACGTGTTCACTAACATAAGTGGCCACAGTTCTGTCTGTTGCGCTATTATCTTGGACGCACGCTAGAGGGATAGGCGAAGAGATAAGGCGAGCGAATGCCGGTGGGAAGGTTGTCGGTAGTATATATGTGGAGCATATCTAGGAATGAGGGTTTGTCTTGGGAAGTCGAAATCTAACTGAACTAAAGTTTTCTCTGCCCGATGTTATTTTATTTTATTATTTTATTTCTATAGTTATTTTGGCAGCAATACCTTGGTATGTCAGGAGAAACATCAGAGTAGGCTAAATGCAGAGGGAATCGGGTGCATAAGAAGTGTTCGCTAGAAAAGTTGGATGGTATGGGCTAGGAATGAACGTGTGGTGTAAGAATGTGGGCCGAACTTTCCAGTAATTTGAAATATTTGAAATATATTTAATGCATGGGAGGAATGTAATCAGTTGGTGAATGTGGTTGCAGAGAATCCGCAGACGAGGAATATTTTGAGTCTAAGGAAAAGGAGAGCGTTTAATGAGCAATTAATAAGTATAAGAGAAACGAAAGTGGTCTAAATGGATCTAGTATTATGGGGAAATTATCAAATGGGAGACAGTTTTCTAAGGGTAACAGCAATAACTATATTATTTGACTTTGCCTATCTCGATAGAACATGGCGTGATGGGTACATGGGATATGTAGGAATGAAAATCATTCGATATTTAATTGATGCGTGAGTTTAAACTCACCGAGATACTGACTTAGTATAAACAGTTACATAAAACAAGACCATAAAACGAAGATATCACAATTATTTCTCCTGGTATTGCTCGCGAGCTATGATGTGGCTCCTTATATTGCGCGGGAGGGGTCGATGGTGTGGGGTGGGTGGTGCATCAACTTGCAGCGCGCACGCCTACCCAGGCGATGGGCTTAATGATCCTCTCCCCTCGAGATAAGTGTGTACCATGGCACATATGGAGGCGGTCTGTCGTTATAATCGATAGACAGCCGAATCGTTACTTTAAGCGAAGACGAGGTTGGTTGTCGCTTCTCGTATACCCTCAAGTCAAATCGTTTCACACTTAATTCGGATGCAACCCAGGATCATTTAAAGTCATTTTTCTGTACAAGATGGATTTCCAATAAAAGACGTACAATGCTATTGGGCTTTTGACTTAAAGTTTGACTTGCTTGACTAGAGCATGATGTGAGCATTGTGCGCGTATTTCAAATTCTTCATGTCCTCCGCCATTTTCCCCCACCCGTTTAGTTTTTATTGAAATTATTAATTAGATAAAGCCCTGATTCATTCTATCATATCGGGGAATGGTTAAGAGATTGAGAAAAAGTTGGTGATAATCTTGATGCAGGTAAAAAGAAGCATTTATTGACAAAGTTAATCCACCGCACTAATGAGGAACATGAAGTGTGTACTGAGTAAAGTGGCCTTGAATAGCTGTATTGTGAGCGTATGTCCAGAGCAGTGCCTCGGTATTAACCGTCATGTTTCCAAAGTTGGAGCAGTCATTCGTGTAATTTGTGGAATATTTAAATGGAGCTGAAGAGTGACTGACATCGACATGGAGATTTGACCTACATTTTTGCCTGACTACAATCGAATGCAGGTTGCGGCGTAAGAATTCGGTGTGGAATATGCGTTATCAGGAGTGGGATTATCATTTTTTCCTTGGTCGTGGGTATGGGGCGTGCTTCGTCACCTCGAGGTATTTGGAATCCCTATCTCAACAGGGGAACATATGTGCTAATCACGATAGTTTCCAGGGGGACAATCAAACCTTCCTGGAAAGGCTAGGTCCTCTCCCTGTCTCCTTACTAGTTACGCTAGTGGAGAGCAAGCACACTAAAAATAATTTCACAGATTTACACCCCCTCCCCTCCCGGTTCACCACTTGTGCGCGCAAGGCTCGCCCCGTAGTGCTTCGGCACCCCGGCAGCGTTTTGAGCGACGCACCCCCTCCTCGCCCGCTGGACGCGACACCCAGTTTCGTAGGGACACGCCGCCGGGAAAATGCAGGGCGCAGGCCAGCGGTGGGGGTTGGGTTGGTGGAGTATGGGGGGAATATAGGATGCCCGGCAGTCGGTCGATTTCATCCGACGCGCCTCCAATCTTAAGGGCATTTCTCCGGGACGAGTTCAATACGAACTCTCCCTTGCACACCCCTCGACCGATGACATTTCAAACGTTAGGACGTGAAATATGTCAATATATTCTCGTCAGTTATCTATTACCTTGCTCAAATGATTGATGGCAGATAACGCGATGCTTCCGACTGTAGATGGGTCGTATGTATTTTGGATAGTCACACGTATGCAGCGGTGACCTTCATGCTACTCCCCCAACTCATAAATAAAAATTTAGCTCTCATCGCTCAATGTAAGTGATGGTAATTCACGGATCTTATTACGACATACATAATTTCGCCAGGGTTAGTAATCACATTTCCTTCTTATGGGACTTTTCTCTGCTAAGGTTCTGCTGAGAGGTATGATTTAGTGTATAAGGGAAGGTGTCTTTTTGTATCCCATACGAGTATTCCGAATCAAGATATTGGTAAAAATGGTACCTAAACGCTCTCTGTATGTTCAAATCCTGTTTGTCTGTGCATTTGAGGAAATAAAAGAGCAAAGGAGGTGGTGTCACATGGGTCATAATTATCACGAATAACAATGTTAGCATTTATATTTTGCCTGTACGTTATAGATTGGAGCCCTAATGTATACTGAGCGATGTAGGTCAAGCCGCTGATATTTGGGTCAGAGCGCCCGTATCCAGACTGCAGTTGCTTGCTGCTTGGGCAAGGGCCCGATCGAGATCATCCCGTGGCAGGAGAATGTGTCTGCTCTTCAATTCACATCGTGGTGAAGACACTCGATAAAATTACGAGTGTAAATTGTTGACCTAAATATGTTTTCACTGGATGATGTCAGTGACAATCATTCGTTTATTCTCTCTATCGCTGTCCACCATTCTATACCTGTGTGTGGTTGTTTAGAGTGCATTCGTTGTATGAAGTTTATCCATTCATTTTCGTATCAATATTTCCAAATCAACAATCAACATTTCCGTATTTCATTTAAAAATTAAAATTAACTTTTAACCCTTTTTCTTTATAATTGACGCCAATGTATTTTGTTTTCGCGTGTCTAGTTGCTGTATCAAATGATTGCCACATTTGACGTAATTGACGGTCTGTTTTGAATAACGGTTTGATACCTATTTTTTTTGGCCAAGGAAAAAAAGGTAAAGAACCAAAACCACTCTAGGCCTTCTCTACTGTAAGTTTGGTTTGAATGTGCTGTCAGTTATGAAGAAAATATTAAATCCCTATGTCAAATAATAAGGTTAATGTTTTCTCCGTTTAAAATTCACTGGAGAACATTGTCATTGCTTAAGATCGCTCATCATGGTATTTTCTACGCATTTGATTGAAATAAAATGATAGCTCCGCTATCGTAGAGCTCCCCTAATCGTGCACGTAAAATATATATATTCCCCTTCTTCCCTATAGGTTACTGCATATGCCATGGAGTAAAAACATTAATTTTTTCCTAGTTGATCTCGAACAGTTTCGAACGCTCGCACACCGCTACCATGGGCCAATATTTTTATCGCCAAAAAAATCGAACCGAACAGGTAAATTACGTTTTTATTGATGGTAAGGTCCGTACTTGGTCATTAGGGAATGCGTCCCGTTCTCGGTGTGATTAACAAAGACAAACGTGATTGTAAACGTACGAGCTTATATTCTGCTGGGTCTTAGCGAACATAAATTTATGGACATATAGTGGACCTGCGGCGAATACTAGTCAACTACCTCACTTACCGCCCGTAAAGCTCCCTGTTTGACGGGGAAGGCTCCTCAGAGGCACCCCCAGCTGTAGTAGAATATGTGATCCTCTTTAAGAAGATTTAAGGAGAATTTTCCAGGAAGCCGCACGCGGCTTGGAGAGAAACTATTCCTCATGCCTTAATTTAATACTCCGAATGCCTCAGTACTAGTGGAGCAATGACTTAGTACTTCCCTTCGAATAATTGGTTGAATGAACTCGGTGCTTTAGCAACAACTTCGTTTCCTTTATTCCCTAGTCTCAGAAACCACGCATAAACTCAATAAACAATTTAACTAGTACAAAGGAACACTCTCTGTTGTACAGAACATCTGAACGAGCTTCAGATAACTTCTGCCGAACCAGAAACACACGAACTTCGAGCGATTGCTGTCGAGAAAGAGTGCAGTGTTTCTCCAACGAGAATGTACTCGTAAAGCGGTCGCTTTTGGCAGAAAGTTGTATTGAGAGTGCTGTCGAGATCGCTGTCTATCTTTTTGGGAGGATGACCCCGATGCACCACATGACCCCCTGTGATGCTCATACTTTTGGTACTCCTCAATTTGCTTTTGCGGGAGGGTTGTCTATAGCATAGGGATCGTCAACCGCCATGAGTGCGCGGGCCAAATGTAAGGACAAGCGGGTCGCAAGCCACCCCTGCTAGAATTAACTTCACTTATTTTTTTACCGTAGACCCCTACTAGAATTAACTTCTTAGAAAAGATTCAGTGAGGGTAATGTAACAAGTATATTATCTCCTCGGGGAAGTAATGCTTCTGTCTGCAAAATAAATTACCTTAAAGAAAAAATGTATTGTCATTGATAATATTTTATAAATTATAATGGAAAAAATATCGAGAAATTTAACTTAATCTTTGTTTTCTTGGTCTGCCTCTAACATCCCCCTGCCTATAACATCCCTGATGGCTTGCGTTCCATAAGTTGCAGGTCTTTGGTCTACTGGACTCTGTTTCCCAATCTTTCTTTTTCGATTTCACGGATTGATAACTTCCCGAGAGCATATATTCCTTGTTTTCCTTGTAAGGGTGGGAAGGGGAAGAGTTGGATTGAGTGAAAACCCTCACCTTGGATGGAAATGCATATGAGGAGCTAAATGGTCGTGTCGATAAACTTGTTTCTAGCTTATGGGTAAAATCGATGTTCAGTACCGTCTGTTTGTTATTTTTTCAAAATTTTGATGTATAATTATAATCATTGTCGTACGAAATTGGGGACGTCTATATCGTGAGAATTCCGCGATCTGGCTGTGGTGATGCCTTTAAGGCGTCCATCGCTAACCTTAAACGTCGTGGATGGTGGCGCTGTGCGTATGTATCGACTTCTTCATCGTAATGTATTTCCGGCAGCGAGGAAACATCTAGCTCCTTTAAAACCACAAAAATCTTCTCTAGGGAAGGATATCTAGGATAACTGGATGAAGCACTCGTTACTAGATATCGAGAGATCTCGGTTCGAGTCCTGGTCCAGGCGGTGTATTTTTTTCTTCCACTTAATTGGGTGAAAGTGGCTAATTTCGTTCCAGATGCCAGCGTAATAGCTTTTCATCCGCCCCAGTCCGCTTTGTTTGCCCCCAGTGACCACATGATTACTACGTCCGTGATATACCTCTCAATTGCTTACAAGTAAGGGGTCTTCATCCATATATCTGCTGTGATTCTCCAAAAATGATTCTTAATGAGAGGATCGCGCAGGTCGTGGTTTTCCAAAAGCGTTATTTTCAAAGACTCGTGTACTTTTGTGAGTGCTTCTCGAGTGGATTTCTAGTACCTTGCTCTATCCCCGCGAATCGATCCTCCGAAATTCCACTTCGAAAATATATCCAACTCAGAATGATCTGCTTTCCTATTCATACGTTCGGCCGTATAAATTTACTCGGACATATTTTGCCTCCATTTAAAATATTGCTTCGAAATTGATAGCCCACGGAGCCGCAAAGTGATGGGGAAAAAAGAAGACTTATAATCTGGAAAGAGGATTGGATTCATGGGTTTTGGCAATGTGGATTCGGGCTCAGTTCCAGGCTCTCCGTTGATTCCATTCCGTCTTGACTGGTTCCTCACATGAGAGCTTTTTCGCTGGGTAAGCACAGCCACACGGCGGTTCTTTTTCTGTCCTTGGTAGTCGGGAGCGGCCGAAGGCCCAGGCGACCGCCCAGGACGCTGCATCGTAGGGGTGGCAGAGAACGGTATAAGCGTAAAAAAAAAACATTTTTACTGTGTATCTAATTAATTTTACTTATGCTAATTTTATGTTCAATTAGAAATTAATGTTAGTTAATTTGATCACTGGAAAGCCTCTTGAGAATGTTGAATCGGAAGTCGATGTTAATGGGGCGCCGAAAATCGACTTTATCCAGGCGGAAAAAATTTCTATGACCCACCACTGCTTTAAGGAAAGCGGATCAAGTATGAGCGTTTGTAGGGAGAGGTTTCTATGTTAATGGGGCTTCAGTATGGCCGAAAATTTCATATCTAAAGGGAGGATACAATTTAATCCTTCCATGCTGCGTCTCACCGCCGCTCACCATTTAATAGAAAGTAGAACAACGACTCTCATCATTCCTTTGTTTAATACTAGGTAATGCAGCCAAATAATGCAATTTGGCTTGGCCATACTGGTGATACTGAAGGTTGCAGCTCATTCCAGTGTCTCAGCCGACCTTGAAAAATGCTAACAGTGCATGAATCCCTTGCCCGCCTCTCAGGGAGCGTGTTGGCGAGAAATACGCGCCTTGAGCTTGCTTTCTCTGGCAAATACTGTGGCCATTTCCGAGTACCGTTTTACTGTGAAGCGTTTAAATAATTCGTTGTTATTTTTGCCATTAGACCTGCACAGTAAGGGAATCACCCCGAGTACGGTGTGTTTCGAAAATAGGAATTTTTAGCCTCCGGTTTTATGGTCATGGACAAGGCTTGTCGTGACCGCTCATTTAACTGATTGAACTGTCTTTTCTCACCTCATCGAGTATTTCACACGTGTACTCATTCCATTAAAAAAATCCGCCTCCATCGCATTACGTACTATTGAAGTCAAAAAGCCAGTATTGGCGCTTATGAACAATGTTAAATAAGTTTTGTTTTGAAAACACTTTTGGAAATGGATGGATGTAACATGATTGAGTCGGAGACCAAATGCACGTGTAATCACATTTTCCTTTTATTTGTTTATTGTGATTACTTTGCTTCTTTGTTAGTATTTTCGTCCTATCCGTCATGCTCTTTGTACTGGCATGGAAATTCACGTGTTTCTCTTGCTGTCTTCTCATGGACTCCTTATCTTTCTTACACTCTCCGTTTTCTTTCACACCCCCTTATTTTTCCTCCCATCGTCAGCATGTCCGGAGTGAGCGCAGTCGGCACAGTCGGATCCGTGCCCCACAGTGGAAGGGAGGACGGAAGAGGGTGGGGGGGGGGCAGCGCCCCTTCACTAAAGACGACACAAATGACGGTCACGAGCAAATCAAGGCTGGGGAAACAAGTACACACACTTGACTTTTTCTGAAGGTCGGTTTTGTTGATTATCCGTGTGCCTCCCGAGCCTTATCGCGCCTCGGCGCCGTGCATAATATCTCGGCCGAATCAGGCGTTCTGCGACTGCGCTCGCTAGGGCTTCGGAGAGTCGTTGAAACTCATACTGGGGCGAAGGGGAGTTGAATGCATCTTCCCCTTGTTATGCCCCGTCATTTTTCGGCAGTCGCACGCACCTGGCCGACGCTTTCCTTGACGAAAGTCGGACCTGTTTCCGAGATTTGTCGGAGCTTTCTGGGTGTGGCGGTAGCATACCATGCATTCCATCCTTCATTATTCCTTTTTCTCTTATATTTTTTATATGTCATGCGTCTGGCATGCTACAATTGAGGCGTTCATTTTATTAGGGATCCGTTATGGCAAGAAATATTTAACCATTGTTATTTTGGAACGTTTGTTGATTCTCATTGAGAAATGAGAAAATAAACTTTGAAATCCGACGGATGCCCTCAAAGGAATTTCTAATGCAACATTTTTTCCGGACTACCTGCTCTTCTTGACCCAAACAGCTGGGCTCCTGCCGCTCTCACTAGGCGGAGGACGCCGCGACAAAGGAATTCTGGGAAGGAAGACTCGAGTAAATGAGCAGGCGATGGTCTCTGCGTCATTATGTGCCTTACAAACCAATGGAGTATCGATTAATGGCCGTTTTAACTGTTTATCTAGTGTAATCATCGTACATTTTATTTGTAGAATTAACATTATTTGACACATTTTTTCCATCGCTGAACGGAGATTTGGTGAGGAGGCTAAAAAATCGTGGATTCTCAACCTAGTGTAAGAGGCTCTCTATACTCGGGTCTCTCTTACAGATATTTTACGAGTTCGAAGTGTAGAGTAAAAGATAGAAAGTGAATCATTGGTAACGAAAGTGGTGAAAATTGAAGGCATCAAATTATGGCGACCTGTACGTGCGAGAGAAGCAGCAGTATTACTCGTTTGTGAATTCATGGGCGTAGCCAGGGTTTATGCCTGTGGTAGGAGACCCATGTGTAGCTGTAGATTTATGTTATCTGTCATCTTGCCTAGCTACATTAAGCAGATTTGGAATGAAATGTCTCGTTCAGGGGGGAGAGAGCATCTGCCATCCCTGGCTCCTCCTGGAGCTACAGTTACTACTCCAGGGGGCTTCGTGTGGAGCCCGCTAATGAATGTATTTTTGGGCTTTATTTTTTATGGAAGTCGACTCGGTATTTTAGCAAAAGATGTAATTATATATTTACAAAGAGAAGGTCCTATGCCGGTGGCTGCGATGAAACGAAGAGAGTTTAAAGGACACACGAAGCGAAGCGAAGACTTCGAGTGCAGAGATGAGTGGATACAAATCCGATTTCTTTTTTAACGAAGATTGAAATACGACGTTAGAGATTAGGGAGTTGTGATGGAAGGGAAGGATTATATCGGGGCAAGAGGGAAATTTTTGAGAGCTGAAGTATGTATAAGATCTATATCTCATCCATCCACATTCTCCGCCTCTTCTGAATTGCGACAAAATTTTGCAGTTGTGCCAGGGAGAAAGTGACTGTGTATCAAGTGATGAGTACGCAATGTTGACCGCTTGGGTCGGGTAAAAATGATATATGGCCGAATCACGAAGATACCTCGGGTTTAGTACCAAGTCTCGCCTATCAATTATCGTTTCAACCACCATCATCTTCCCGATAAAGTTGTCGTTAGTTGAAGCTATTCCATACATTGAAAATTCAGCGATTTGAAATTAAACCCTTGCGACATTCTGACAAAGTAAAAGATTGGAAAACCCAGTAATCGTTTCTACGACTCGTTAGATTTGGGCAACATGATAATGGGCGTATTTCGATTGTATTAAATCCAATTTCTTAAGAAGTGAACTTTAAATCCTTCGATTTTCAGAAAATGGTGATCATCCGATGATAACAACTACCAGCACTTCCCCTCCACGCAGGCCAAGCCTCATTGCTTTCAAATGGATAATGATTTAACAGCTTGCTAATTGGCCAAGTGATGCGGAATGTTTCGCGTTCCTCTCTTATTTAACTCTAGAAAGTTTCAACTGTGTAAATCTCTATTTAATCTGTCCCACAACCTGCGGAGCTGCTGGAAATTCCCTTTCATTATTTTCTACTAGCTTCTTACGTGTATTTTTTGGCCCTTTTGTCCGATGGTAGCTTGCAAATAATTTTTTTAAGCAGCACACGTGAAAGGTCTATTTTCATTCTGAAACCATTTTATGCTGTTCTTCGATATTCATTCATAATCTAATATCACTATAATCCAATATAAAAATTTAATTAAAATAGCCTACGCCGTATGTGGATTTTAATATGCTTAACCCCATCGCTGCCTCACGAACCTCAGCCCGCTATTGTTTTTCAAACGATTTTTTTCTCGGGCATTCTGGCTTATAACACCTCGAACAACACTACGCTATAGCACCTCAAAGGTGGCAAAGTCATGAGTATTTTTGAGAGCTAATCCTTTTGTGCCTCGTATGAGCGCCCTCTCAATTTTTGCCGTTGCAAAATGCCCTCTGATCCGACGGGAGTTCTTTAGCTTCTATTGTATGTTTCACGTTTTTCCAACCGTCATAGTCTCAGGCCATGCTTTATTTCGTATTTTGTATGTATATTATTGTAAGTTGTCGGTGGCCCTGACATAGGCTAATTTCATGGTCATATTGGTTATAAAAAGCCTGTCGAGTACAGTCAAACTCAGAATTATTTTTAACTGGGATCATCTTCAGTTAAAATGTTCGTCCTCTCAGGAAGTTATTTTAGGCTTATGTTTCAGACATATTTCCCATTGATCCATTTTATTTCCTAAGTTATACATTTATTTATTTTTTCCATACGAAAGAGGAATTTTACGTCTGAGAGTCTGTCTAATCCCATTTATTCGCGTCAGACAAATAGTATTTAGCATACCCAAATTGTGAGACTCTTGATCAGTCTTCAAGTATTCTCTATCTCAAGAAGAAACCTCTCGGATACGATTTTTCAAAATACATGATAATCCCTACATAACGTTGATCTCCCCGTGTGACTTGCCGAGTTCGTCTGGCCTACATGGAGGATATGTTGGATTGAGAAAGACAATATTCGAATTACAGCATTCTATTTTTCCAACGATAGGTTTGATACGTCCACAGGAAATCAAGGGTTAAGGTTCTTAAGTTCGTTCAGCGTAGTGTTTTACAACAGGTAATAATCATGACTCACTATGTGGACATCAGAAGTGGTCTTTGAGCGGTAGTTCTGGGGAAGTAGGGTTGAAGAGCGCTTCTCTCCCCCCTTCCCCATGTTCTCTGATTCTCCCTCACTGATTATGAGTACAAAGTTCTTGCCGGATTCAATGCGGCACCCTAGCCGAGTGCGAGGCCGGAGACCTAGTGTATTTCCTAAGCGACAGGAATCTAATTTTATGATTACTACATACGAAATGGACTGCAGAAACGAATTGAAGCCCTGACTTTTGTTGGTTCAGGTGGTGTCTTATCCTTGTATGTAAATATTTACATGATGAAAGGAATGACGGATTTCTATGGTCTGTGTCACGGGGTACGAGACGAATAAGGCGCTCGTATTGCGATGCCAGAGATCCCGGGTACAGCCTCTCACTGGTTTTTGTTACCAGCATTTTTCCTATTTTTTTCTCTTAAAGGCTTTCTCTAGGAGGCCAAACCTCCATGTCTACAGCTCGAAAACTCGGAGGAAACTTTTAATTGGCCGTTATGAAGATTATATTTATATTTTATTTCCACATTTCTTCTGAAGTTGGCTATTCCTGGGTAACCTTACTCTCCGCTTAGTTGAGATCTCTTCCATGCTTAAATGATGGTCTCTGTTGTCCTTGTGGTATAGAAGGGGAGGGAAAGAATGGAGGAAGTGGGATTAGGGCGATTAGAAACGCGCACACATCCACGATTGCAGGAAAACTCAAGCGTTGGCAACAGCGCGCACTTGTTGTTCGCCGTGGTGATCTAGCTTTCAAGGAACTCTAAATTCAATGGGATATAGACGATCCTGTAATTGTTCAAATCCAAGTATTATCAATGGCCATAAATTCTTATGCATAAGCTGGAAGCAAGAAATACCCATAATTCACATTCATCAACCTCCTATACTTCGACCTTGTTAGATGCAAGCGCATTGAAAATTTACAATTAATGAAATAATTATATCTTCGTACTTCAAAATCTCGTTTTTATTCATATTGAATTCAACCAACCTGCTGTCTACCATTTAGAGACGTTAACTTTTGTACTTTGATATGGAGAATTATTTAATCGTGAATTAAGAATTAAAATCTGTATTCGTTAAATCCTGCGTGACGAGCTTTTTGCTCAGTCCCACTGTTGTTCTCGCAGTGATATTTTTCTAATCCCCAATCATACCCTCCCTCGAGCGATGAAATTATTTCGTGCTCCCAGTAAATATCTTTCCCAGTATGTGCATTAACATTTACCTGTTTTTGTATGTCCGAATGGGAAATTCTAACGCTAATTTAACTTGACTGCGCCAATGCAGAAATCGTGGTGTGCATGATTTACGGTGGAGGCGATTCATGTATTTGCTTCATGAGAATCTATGTGCTAAGGACTCTTTTACGAGAATCAAAATGTGACCAAAAAATACACTAGCCATAAACTTTAATGTTACCAATTTTCATGGTGAAATAGAAATGAATTCCTTATTTTCAGTGCGCAAAATGCTTTTTGGATCGGCCGTTTTTATGATTTGAAACTTTTCCCAGATTCAGTGGTGAAGACAAATACTGAAAGAAATCTCAAGTCTTATTGGTCTTATCATTAACTCAGACGAAACAGACACTTGAATGCCGCCCAGTATCTCGTGTGGCAATAGCTGGAGAAACATTTATTTTCGTAACCTGGACGACTAGGCGTCCTTGTTAATCCTTCTTCGGATTTTTTTCCCCTCTCACTCAAAAGCGATAACGATATCGCAGAGCCGTGTTCTGCTACGACGGGGAACATTGCCGCATTTACGTTAAATCAATTCTCAACAAAATATTTGGATTTTGAGAGGTTCTGTCGTTCTAGATAAAAATTCTCGCCCAGCTGATCATTTGAAATATTACTCTAAATTCTCCCTGTTGCCATGCGCTCGTCTTTTGTTTAGTACCTAATTTCGCATTTAGATCTAGTAGTAAGTATAGAAGGGCAAAGTGTCACTGAGCCAGAAGGTAAGATAAAGTGTGAAGTGGTTCATTGCTTCTGCGACAACTGTCGGTCTTTCACCTTCCGCCCGCTTCATTTTGTGTTCCTCTTGTAAATCTCACCGAAATGACAAAGAAAGTGTGCATCGTAGGCTCAGGAAATTGGTAAGTAACCCACCAAAAAATAATTGAATTTTCAAATGGTTCTGTGTGTTACTGATTTATTATCTAGTGCATTGAGCTTACAGAAGAGGTTTATTTTTACTGTACCATCCATTTTCCAAATTCCATGGTTGTCGAGTTTTTATTTCCCTACTGTTCTGCTCCGTGAATAATAGTGTCGAAGGCTTAATAATTCTAAAAAAGCCTTGGTATTACACTGTCACTTGGATGTATGAATGTAGAGGCTGTAATATAAGATCCTTTAAACTGTGCTTCAGCAGCTGCATGTTATTTCCTAATTCATTTAATTTACAATCTTTTTCCCATGCTTTATTTTAAATCTGTGTAATGAGACTGGACTTTGGTCATTGCAGGGGATCGGCGATCGCCAAAATTATAGGTAATAATGTACAGAAACATGATCACTTCGACAAAACTGTTACCATGTATGTTTATGAAGAGATGATTAACGGCAAGAAATTAACAGAAATCATCAATGAAGTTCATGAAAATGTGAAATATTTACCTGGTCACAAATTACCTCCAAATGTGGTGAGTATCGACTTAACTTGTATTTTTAAAAATTATTTTGTATCCCGCCCCCTCGATTGCTGTAACTATTATGTCATTTTTTCGGATTTTCTTTCACCGGCTGTAGCTAATCACCCCAGAGATGTATTTCGCTGAATTAACGTATGCATAACGTTCTAAGATATCAAACAGTTTAAACCTGCCTAGATGAGCAAGCATTATAATGAGTTGATCTTTGCTCTTACATACTGGGAAATTATTCGATTGTGTATCGAGTTGGGGAAGGAAAGCATTAAAAATTTGTGCATAGAATTCCATGCTTAACGTTTTGTATGCTTGTGAATAAGAATGCTTGCTGACGTCTCTCTTCTACTTATTTTTTTGACATTCCACACTCACTTTGTGATGGTATTTAATTTTATTTGCTATAATAGTAGCTGCTATATTAAAAATTGACTTAGATTTGTTACTTATGCATAATAATATATTTACAAATCATACCATCTTGTTAAATGATATACTTGGGGAACCACCGTGGAAAAAAACAAATTTGCCTTCACATTCAGCTAGGGGTGTCTTTGCTTTATTCCAGCTTATGCATTTTGTAATTAGCTGCCATTAGTGCTGTTTATTTTAAATCAGTTGCAATGTAATTACTCATTAAGTATATATTGTTTTTCCCCTAATAGTTAGGGTGGAATACTTATTGTACTCTCATTATATTTGAAATGTATATTCAACACATATATATTCATGATAGTAATAAAACTTAGAAGTAAAAGCATGGTGTGTAACAAATTATTTGTCTATCTCATGGCGTAGTTTGACTGTAAATTTCAATATAAAAATCAATTACTCAGCTGGTTGAATGAGTGCTCCTAAATGATAAGTGAAAACTTAGTGGAATGTACCCTATGAATAACAAAGTGCAATGTGTGTTCATTAGAATGATTTTTCTTAGAACAATAGGTATTCAATATGCCACTATCTCCACAAATTTCCTATTAACCTCTGGAATGTCTACATCTGAGTAAAATGGCAGATTTCCTTGTAGCACTCATAATTGGTGAGATTCAGTGGATGGATGCAATAAAATTTAATATTTTATTATATATTGTTAAGCAGTGAATTAGTGTGATACTATATTGGTGTTTTGATTTGAAGTTATTTATTTAAATTACTTTTATTTGTTCAAGAGATGAGCATCTGGCTAAGTAGGCCTAGTCCACTTTGTTTTAATTACTTAGCCATACCTTTGGGAGGGACTGGTGGTGTTGACTCAGTATTACTGTCTGTAAATTAGAAAGGTTTATATTTTTGAAAGTTTAAAGTCATATGTGAAATAGAGAATTCCTTTTGATTCAAGGGGAATACCATTCTCTTGGAGAGTGGTTCCGAGGGCTGTCTCCTCTATCAGGATTGAGTGAAGGAAATGCTGAGGCATTACAGTTGTTTTACTGCTCATTTGCCATCTGACCCTTTCATAGTCTTCAGGTTGAGTGAACCCCCATCCCCATTCTTTTCCCCACCTTTTCCTACCCATTTCCTCCAATTTTTCTGGTGAAAAGTAAGTGCGTCAGACTGGGAGAGGAGGATGGCTGTGTGGTTTCCCTTTGTATTGCTTGAACAGGATTGATTGTGGTGGTAGATAGTCAAAAGTGAGTAATTGACCATCTATTATTTATTTTAATAGGTGGCTGTGCCAGATGTTGTTGAAGCTGCAAAAGATGCTGATATACTTATATTTGTTGTGCCTCATCAGTTTATTAATGGCCTGTGTGCTGCAATGAAAGGGAAAATTAAACCTACTGCTGTAGGGTTATCCTTAATTAAGGTAATGGTATATTTATGGGATCAAAATTAATAAGTAGTTAATTAAGGTTATATCGCCATATAATCATGATTGGTGCATATTTTTCATATGGTGAACATGGCTGAAAACATGTTGGTCCCACCATTCTTAGAAAGTGAAAGTATTACAGTAGACCCCTGCTTTACCATGGGCTCACTTTATGATTGGTATAATATTGCCCATGAATTCCAAATGTCTATGATATTTTACACCCTTAATTTCTTAGACATTTCATAAATATGTTAACCCTTATGTGTAAACAGACTGCATTTTTTATGATAGCTACATATTAATATTTATTGTTACGTGAAAACCTTTTCCAAGACCGGAAATATGGTGGTTCACTTTACGACAAAATTCACCTCACAAACAGTCCTGTGGAACTAATCAATATCGTAAAGCAGGGGTCTACTGTATTTTTATTTAAATATGTATTAAATTTTCATGAGAGATTTAGCTTTGATTAATAATTTGAAATAGAAATCTTGGAAGACTCGAAGTCTCAATGCTAGTATTTTAGTGTAAGCTCCCATAAATTTCATTTGATTCACTGAAGATTTTTCTTTTTCCAGTACTATTTCTCCAACCGTTAAAACACACATTTCATTTCCCAGCTGTGATATGGCTGGCTAGATTTTTTTTGGGCATTTAAAGTCAAGCTGTCCTCTAGGTTCCTTTTTGTCCATGGGACTTTCCCCACCCATTTCGTGTCTGGGACAAAAGTTCCCTTTCATACAATAGAGTTTAATAATGGATGACTACTCTTGGATTGATGTATTTTGTTTTCAGTATTTAAATCTAATTGACATAACTTAATGCTTCTCCTGTGAATACTGGTATAAGAGACATTTCCTGGTACTCATATTTGACTAGGCCATTGAGTCACCCGACGTAACCTTTCTAATCTGTGGTAGTTAAGAGGTGCTCTTTGCTTACATCTGTTGTTTCTCGTGATAATGGTCTTCCCTTTTTATGCCCTTTTGGCACTTTAGTGGCCACTGTCACTTGGAAGTACCTGTTGAATTAGATATCTCTTAGTTTGGAGGGTAGCACATTCTCTGGATCAGGCATATGCAACCTTTTATAATGATCTGATCAGATTAGGCCTCTTATGGTCATTTGGCTAGATTTTGTTATAGCGTTTTTTATTATGTTTATGACTTCTTGGAAACAGCCCTCGGGGCACTTGAAAGTATTAAGTAGCCAAGATCTGGTGGCTCATGCCTGCTCTAGATAAACATACTCTGAGCTTAAACCTTGCCTTGGGCATGGATGCTGCACTACTTATTTGTAATGGCTTATCTTTTGCTGTCTTAATGGTTTTAGAACTATTCTGTAATCATAAATGGCTTAAAAAACTTTATTACTATGCTTCTTTCATCACTTTTGATCTTTCTGGATTACTTAATAAAACTTCTTTGTACTTACATTAATTGGCTGCAGTTAAGTTCATCAAATGTTGAAGCTAGTTTTTTGGAGAAGTGTTCCACCTCTGTTAATTTTCTTAATGTTCTAGTGTGCACACTTTCTAAATTAATAAGAATACTTAATGAAGCTACTTGTGTCAATGATATCGTGGATATCCCTGATTATTTTGTATGAATTTCATTGTTACACTCAACCTTCTGTTATGTAATCCCAATATCACCTTTCTTCTGTGGCCGAGGCCAAAAAAAGTCACCCATTTTTACTTTTACATTTTAAAAAATTTTTGCCAGTTCATCAGCTGCATGTATAAGTTCAATTAGTATTGTTAGTTTAATGTTATATGACTGTTGAAAAGCAGCCCATTTCCACAGGAAAAATTGTTTGAGGTGTAAAATTTTAATATTAATGGAAAAAATTTCAGGGTTTTGATCAAGCAGAAGGCGGTGGAATTGCCCTTATATCACATAGAATTTCCTCCCTTCTTTCAATACCTGTAAGTGTGCTCATGGGTGCAAATCTTGCTCATGAAGTGGCAGAGGAGAAATTTTGTGAAACCACTGTTGGTGAGTTGAACAGACTAATATAATTTGATGCCACTTATTGACATTGTAAATGTACCGGCATCCACTAACATCTAAAATAATAGATGTTGTGTTCTTGGACAAATAAAAATATTTGGTTTTGGCATATGCTAATTTTTTAGAGTTTATAGCATTATTTATATTTGCACTCTTCTATAAATGTGTGTTAATTCACTTACAATTTCTTCTAATTTCTGTAAGCAAGCTGTACAAAATTATGCATAATATATCATGTCATTGCCAGCTTTGATCTATTTCAGCAGTTCCCTACCTTTTTGACATGTGTACCCCTTTGTAGACCATTTGTCTTGTTCCACCATTCCACGCGTGAAGCATTTGGATCCTTTCCAGCAAGGGAATATGCTTGACACATTTATGCAATCATTCAGCTTTTCTCTTGTACGCTTAAACTACCAAGTGCATTCTTCTTAGGGGTAAAAACACCCAAAGTTTGGGAATGGCTGATCTAGATTATCAGTTTTAATGAACTTACCAAGTGCATTGGTAAGGTTTTACTGGGTGCAGGCTGCTAACACAAATTTTTTACTGAAGTCATCAATGTCAAAACTAAGTTGAGGGTCAAGTCCATGTAGTTCAAGTGATGAATCCTCAAGTTGAGTCAATGTCTTATTGCATTATATTGTTAAAGTAATCTTTTCTCTAATAAAATCTTTTGCCTTGGCTAATATACCTAAGTATATTTTAGGTCATTATAATATCTGGGACTATACTTTTCGGTGGCGCCGCAGCTTTTATGTTCATCTGATGTTCTGAGACTGAGAATCTTAACTTTTTTCCTTGATAGTCCTGGCAGAACTGGAAATCTTATTTATAATATTTATATAAGTGTTGAGGTCTTTGAATTTTCTAATATTCATAATTATTGTGTGCAGGTATATCTCAGGAACCATAGAAAGTATTGCTTTAAACATAGCTCATGATGTTATCGTGCCAAACATTATGATTCCTATTTTATATTTGAATGGCACTGACTAACCAGTTATACAGTTAACAATGTATGATGTTCTTGATGGTCATGTTAAAATTAGCATATCATATGTTGAATGAAATGTTGGCCATTCATTCATGCTTAAAAATGGCAGCGGTCTTTCAAATTATGATGATGAAGATTATTGATGATGATGAAATGATGTTGAAGATTATTGATAGTGTCTTTTATTTTAAAAAAAAGGGTAGTGCTGTAATTAGTATGAACATGAGTTGGCTATTTTTTGTTTGTTTGTTTTGGTATTTCATCTGTATTTACTTGAGTTATACATCTTGCCTCTTTCAACTCCATGGAAGGGGTCCTTTATTCCTTAGCCCCACTTCACGAAGAAAAAGCATTTATTTAGATGAATAATACAGTTAAAAAAAACAGTAATGGTAACCATCTTGCTTATTACTTCATTTATTACATAGGTGATATTTCATGTGTATTTAATCATTGTGTATTACGTAACTTATTTAAATGTAATACTTGCTTTGTTGGTTGTAATACTTCCTTTACATTTCTGTTGTTAATCGTGTCAAGGATTTTGTCTTTTTAAATGCCTTTTTTCTTTTTATCTAGGCTGCAAGAGTAAGGAGTTTGGACCCATATTCAGGGACTTGATTCAGACTAATTATTTCCGTGTTGTAGTTGTTGATGATGTAGATACTGTGGAAGTATGTGGAGCTCTTAAGGTGTGTTTACCATCTTTACTGGGGTGCCATTTAAAGCTTTTAATTCTATTCCCAATAAAGAGGCCAAAGTGCTTGTTTTGAAGGGGTGTTAGTTTTGAAGTAAAACTTATTTTAGTTGGGGATTGAGTACTTTTTAGACCTCATTATATCAAAGCTTAATGAGGACCATTGATATTTTGGACCCCTCTTTTTGATCTTATATGGCAGTATTGGATCATATTTTGACAAGAAATTCGATATGAATGTGGTTCTGTGGATTTCATGTCAGTTAATATTTTCTAATGTTTATCATATTTTATCAATATTGTTTAAGATTGTAAAATGGTGTGTTTATATAGTTGCTTAAATTTAACATAAATGAATTAATCCATTGAATCTTTGGCATTAGTACAACAGGTACTAGGATTTTCTTGTTTTATATTATCTATATTAGTGTTTTTTTTCATCATGGTAAAATCAATATTTGACTTACCATTTATTGCAGAATATTGTTGCTTGTGGTGCGGGTTTTGTAGATGGATTAGGCCTTGGAGATAACACTAAGGCAGCTGTAATCCGTCTTGGCCTTATGGAGATGATCAAATTTGCTGAGATTTTCTATCCAGGTTCTAAATTGTCCACATTTTTTGAGAGCTGTGGAGTAGCAGATTTGGTCACCACCTGCTATGGAGGGCGCAATCGCAAAGTTTCTGAAGCATTTGTTAAAAGTAATAAGGTAAATATTAAATAGATTATTTTTTCACTGTGAACTACCTGGAATAATAATAATATAATTACATGTCAGTCAGTAACATTACAAAGGAGAAAAAGAAAAAACCAGTGTACATATATAAATTCATGGCATAGAATATCACAGGTATATCATATTTTGCAACAATTACAGTCATTATCAAAAAATTCGGTGAGGCTGTAGTATGCTTTCTTGAGTAAGAGCTCCTTTAAACATTTCTTAAAATTAGCTATGGATGTAATAGATTTTACATTTGGTGGTAAGCAATTGTAGATAACTGAAGCTGAATGATATGGGCCATGTTGAGATGAGGACATAGAATACTGGGATAGATTAATGCTATCATGATTACGAGTGTGGTAGGAGTGTACTTTGTGGTGAGCTGGGAAGTTTTCGGGGTTTTGCTTTACAAATAGGGCATAGTTGAAAATGTAGAGGGATGGAACCGTAAGAATTGACAGATTTCTGAATAGCGATCTGCCAGGGGTACGGGAGGGAAGGTGAAGCATAGCTTTTAGAGCCTGCTTTTGCAGAGAGAAGATCTTTCTGGAGAGATGGTCATTTCCCCAGAATAATATCCCATACATAATATGGGATTGGATTTTTGCATGAAAAAGTAGTTTTAAAGTGTCTAAAGTGACAATTTGAGCTAACATTCTGATGAGGAAGATACCAGCTGTTATTCTTTCTGTACATTGTTTACATGGTGAGACCAGCCCAGGTTTTCATTGATTGTTAATTCAAGAAACTTAGTGGCTTGGGATCGAATGATGGGGTTGTCCCTTACTCGGAGTAGGAGGCTGGAAGAGGGAGGATTCATTTTGTGATGAAACTGAAGATGAAGGGATTTGAGGGAATTTGTGGTGAGACCATTGGATCGGCACCACTGGTTCATATCAGAAACAGAGGTTCTGCAGAGATATCCAAGTTCTGTGGAATTTTTTGACTGGAGCAAACATGAAGTATCATCAGCATATAAGAGGAGTTTACCAAAGGTAATTGACTTGGGAAGGTCATTTACAAATATTAGAAAGAGTAGTAAATATTGGAAGAGTAATAAATATTATGAAAAGATGGTTGGCTGCATTGAGAGCACTCAAGTTAGTATTAGGGAGTGCTATATCTATGATATATTCAGAGAACCTGGACAGATTCCCCTGGCTTCAAAGGAATCAGATGGAAAGTGGATATTCACTAGCTGACAATTTGTGTTTGTAAATGCAGTGCCATAGTGATAAAGATAACCATAGTAACCATTAGCTTCTAGCATGAATATATATTATGGATTGGGATCTTGTTGCCAAAAACTGTTGTCTTGAATTCCGTAAACAAACAACTTTTTCGAAAGTGGTGCTGCCTAGTGATGAAAGACGGAAGTTCAAATGTAAATACAGTAGATAGTTTGTAACTAAACACGTCGTACTGGTTTTACCATGAATATACATGGGTTTTACTTACAATTAATCATAATGCAGTGGATAAAACATGTAGTACTACATGTGGGACATAATTAGACACTTTTTTACTATCGTCCGTTCTACAGATATATTTTATTCCTCGACAAATTTAATTACACAAATGCACAATTAACTTCTTAGCACTTCGTGAATAGTGCATTACGGAAATTTAATAATAATTCGTGGTGACTTCATGAGTATTCCCAATGGCCATCATTGCAGTGTAGGTAGAAAGAAATGCACTTTCCGCCGACTTGAACAGATTCTTATTTTTCAATCCACGTCTCCTATTTTCGGTCCTCGTAGACGCATACCCTGTTTTGCAGCCTGGTACGAAGCAAGTTCTGTTCAAACAAGGCATTCTGAATTCTTTAGTTAGGCAAAACAGGCTTAATGCATTCCAATTATAATCGTATTACGGCAAACATGATAGTTGGCACATGATGAATGTTTCATTAACCTCTTACTGATTTTCTGTAATAGGTATTTCCTCTCTATCATTTAAAAATTAAATTTTAGATAACAAAAATAGCAAGATATTATTCTAAGCATCAGTTAATTAATATCTCCTTGATCGTTATTGAATATTCACCACAGTCTCACGTTAGCAACAATTAACTACATCTATTTACAATAACAACAGAAAAGACTCTAATCGAAGTGGCGCCAAGGACTGGGTGAACTAAAAGTGGAAATTTAGGCAACACGTAGTCTAGGCAACAATGCCAAACATCCGAATCTATAATATATATTCATGGCTGCTTGTAACCAATTTTAATTTGAAACTTTAGGCATTTGAAGCCAGCACAACCATCCATGTGGTAAGTTGAAATACCCAAGTTTGAGATGTTGTATTTCGATAACATGAACTGATTGTAATAAAAATGAACTGGAAACTAAAGTTGACTCTTATTTTTGTTCTTTTACTGATATGGAACATTTTAAAGTTGTTTCTATATTGTTGATGGGAATTGAAAAAAGGAAGTATGATTTTTGGTATAAGAAAACCGGTAGCACCACTTATGATTGAAACTTGAAAACTACTCATCATTCTTGTGTGAGAATTTTAGGCGTATATTTTATGAAAATCATGGCAGTATAATAACTTCAGACTGTGTTGTTTTTAATTTAGCTATTTTCATTATTTATGTATTTGTGAGATGAAATGTTTAAGTCATTCAAGTACAGTTGAGCACCTTTAATCCGGCACGGTCAGGACTCGAGCGATGCCGGATTAGGGATTTTGCCGGACTACGGGTGCTGTGGTAGTACCCAGCATAATTATGGGGTCCGCTATATTTTTAATGCGGGAATTTGATAAATTATAACAACTTCAATTAAGTTTGAATAAATTCTGTATAATTCGACAAGTAATTAAAAAAAAAAGAAATAAACTTCTTCTAAATTCACAAAAACAAAATCAGTCAACCGGCAGTCTTGCAAAACGGCTGAGTGAAAGGGATGCGTATAACAGATAAACGTGTTGCTGGACATCAAAGAGTATATACAGTAGATAAGTAAAAATTTTTCATCGCTTTCAATTTTCCTTGCAATCCTTATTCCACTGTGTTTAATACGATTCAATGAGCTGTCTGCTGTCCACGTCTCGCCGTCAACTCTCGGTACAAAGCAAACATTTGTGCGCCATGCAAGGTAAGACACTGTCCACTCCGTGACGTCACACATTCGCGTCTTGGCAACGACGTACAATGTAGTGATGTCTTCAATTTGCTGAATAAACACCTTCATTTCGCACAATAAGTAATATAGACAACATTGTATGCAAAAAATCTTCCGATACTCGTTCTTGAATGGGAGAATTTTCGTTGAATGGGTTACAGTTTCAGTAATTACGAAGTAAATGATTCGGCAAAAAAGTTTGTTTTCCGCGAAGTACGCCTTGGAAATATTGCCAGATTAGGGGTGCTCAACTGTACTGAACTAAAACTTGGATAGCAAATAAATGAATGGGAACAAAGTTCATTTGTTTTTTTCCATCACTTATGGCTTTTAGTTAGTCCCTGTTTTTTTTACTACATCAGCCACACTGGCTAAAAACCATGCCATATTACTTTACTGTTTTTGAGAAGACTTTCAAGTAGGTACTTAGAATATTTTTAAGCCTTATTTGAAGGGAAATTTGAGAAAATCTAACCCGGAAATAATGACAAAATCCTGATGTGAAATTTGATTGTTGTGCTATGTATGAAATGACATTATTTTGGTTTTCTATAATCATTACAGACCATTGAGGAATTAGAAAAAGAAATGTTAAATGGGCAGAAATTGCAAGGACCTGTCACAGCAGAAGAAGTGAATTTCATGCTCAGGTCTAAGGGTATGGAGGACAGGTAAATAATGATTTCCCCATTAAATGTCTGAACTAATTGATCTAAGCTAAAGGTGATGTCGTACATTGAAACCTGGGTCGTGTGTTAAGCTAGCCTGTGGAAAATTGCATTTCATACAATGGAAAAATTCATCACAATATTGCAAGAATTTAAGAAATTTTAAAGAACTGATTACTTTTAAATTTTTAATTTGTTGGAAAACGTGTATCCTTCGAGGAAAGTTAATGACCTACCCTTTTCCTCTTTCCATGAAATCCTTCCTTACCATTATACACTTCCGTCCTCATTGGCACTAAGACCTGCGATGTTGGTCGCCTCCCCAAATAACCAATGTACCAACTTATCATTTACTTTGCAACTTATCAAGGACCAATAATGATATTAGCTGAGTTTTTGATCATTTTATATAAATCCTGTCCACATCATGTCTATAACTGGATGTCTATTTCATGGAAAGATTCAGTTTTACTGAATGAGCAAAATTAATCCTGATGACCGTTGAGTGTGTTCAAAGTGTATTTTTGTTGCCTCTGGCTGGAGATGTGTTTTTTCAAGGGCTATTGGGGAAACAAGCCTAGCATTGGGTACCTCAACTTCGTACCTCTCTGTTCCTCTGTGTAGCTAGGGACTTGAGTATGACACACTTCCTCCTCAAAATGATTTTTAAATACCCATGCTTCTGACCAAGACTATGACACTTTAGAAATCCTGGATGGCTTTGTGCCAATGTTGGAGGTGATTTCAGAATTAATCTTTGGAACGATGATAGAATTACCTCTCAGAGTTATGTTCGGATGATTCACAGTGATTTCTCCCTTATTTACAACTGAAATGATCCATCATTCAGTGATGGAATTTAAGGAACAATGGGTTTTAAATTCTGAATGAAGATCAGTTTAGCATTAATGCTAGACCTGTTATATTATAAATTGAGTGAGTGGTAATTGGAGTGTATCTAATCATAAACTTCAGCAACCCTACATATAAATTCTTCTTTGGTAACACACCCATATAATATTTCCATTTATGATACAAAATGTTTTAACAGTTTGCCAGTTTTCTATTTTCAAGGCCCTAATTCTGATAAGTTAGATGCTCACTGAAATGTTGTAAAAATGGAAATATTAACCCATTGTGTTACCTGAGAATAATCTACATTCATTATTCGTCACAAAAGCATTAGTTTCCATTTTCAGCAATCCCATTAAATCTGGCTATTCCATCTTGCTAAATAAATACGTACATTCACATTTACCTTTTCTAGTAATAGGAAGTGCATATTTTGTTCATCAATTAGTTTTAAGTGAGGCATGTCTGTATTTCTCTCTCCTGAAATTGAACTTTTCTGCACTTCACCATGTAGAGAATTTATTGCAGTTGTAAAACTACAATTCCAAGAATGCAGATACGTAGTTGAGGTGCATTTGATATCAGGATTTTTTTCTTCTTCTCTAGGTTTCCTCTCTTTACTGCCATTCATAAGATATGCACAGGAGTCCTAAAAGCAACCAACTTGGTGGAATGTGTGCGCCAGCATCCTGAGCACATGTGAGTAATAAGCAGGAGGACTGGTGTCAAGATGTGATTGCCATGCACGACCATACCCATTCCCCATTCTTCCCTTTCTCAATTCAACCGTAGCCCATCACCCAGAAGCTGCACCTTGAGGAAGCCTTTGATCCTCCTCCTTGGGTGCTCCCTCTTTCCTTATTTTGGCAGCATTTTTTATGGCAGATAATCAGTAATGTACCTGCTCTGTATTTGATCATTCCATTTGTAATGTTTTTATATTTTTTGTATCTTTGGATGGCTTGTTGAAAGATATGAAGGGTAAATTCCTGAATCATGCATTTATAGTATCCTTGAGGTGCTAACTCTTATGATGTAGAAAAATTTTATTTTGTTAATTTGTATTTTTGATTCATTCACTTTAATGTTCTGAAATTTTATTGCTATATTCTATTTTTGCCAATTGGTGCTTTTTATTTGAATCAACTTGCCAATAGTGGTTCGGACAGGAATCTGCCCTCGACCAATGGTTGCTGTAGCCAATGTCGGGAGATTTACAACCATTTTGCACGTGGTATTAGGAGTGCATTGTGATTCCAGAGGTGGCCTGACCGATCACTCATAACCCTGTCTTCCAGTGCCATTTTTTTTATTTGGTATACAATTTGGATTGACCAATGCAAGGTCCCTATAGAAATAACTCTTGAAGTAATTCCCATGTGCAGCAGCCATGGTCCTCATTACAATGTTGTGTTGTCTCTGTAATGAGTGACAGTGGCTTCTAGTCCTGTGCAAAAGATAGCATGATGTACAAAAGGATAGATTGGGGATTTAGTTGATGGCTGTGCATAAATGCTTTGTTTTAGGCCTCAAATATTTTGATGTTTATAAATGTGGTATCTAAATTGAATACCAATAAATGAGTTGAACTAACTTGCCTTTTTTATTTTTATTTACAACATTTGTTTTTTGCTCTTGTTTTTTCTTTTGAATTAGCCTGCATGGAATAGTATAATCGCATTTCTTACTGTTTTCCTTCATCCCTCTGTTGTTTGGTATGTGTGATGCTATTTGCTTTAATCAAATATTTCAAACCCCTTGCCTGTGACATTGGTTAATTACCTTGGCAGTGTTTGCATCAACCTCATAGGTAATACATGAGAGTTGTTCTCGTAATTACTGTGGATTGCTATTGAGCTGTTGACTTTTCAAGAATTTGAGTTTGGTAATCAAAGTTCACATTTTTTGCACTTGCATTAGAATTAATCTGCTATTAAGTGGCCTCTATAATCAGTTAGTGAGCTTAAGAGTATTGAGAACCGAAAGAAGCATTGATTCAGTATGATTTATGAAAGGTAAATACATATGCATTCCCCAATAAAATATTTATTTTATATTATGTGAACGAGGCATGTATTTAGATAATGTGAATAGTATGATTTTACCTTATGATACATAAAGGCTTATACAATTTGTAGATACAAATGGTAAAGAATTAGGTTTTGGAGATTATTACTGGAATGGTTCCTAAAATGGCAAGTCATTTTAAATTTTTGCCTAATTAGAAGCTACCTACAGTTATAGTCTTATCATAATCATTGCAGTGTGAGTGAAAACAAAAGTCTTCGGTGTGACTTATAACTCTCCCTGAATGCCATTGAAGTTCTGTGAATGCCTTGAGAAAATCACTATAATGAGTTATGAGGAATTCCAGCCTAGTTATTTTTCTGTTTTTTGTGTTATTCGAATGAACATAACTTACATATGGATACAGTGGCCAGAATTAAATATTCCTGCATTGTTTCTTAGCTCAGATACAATCATTAAGTTCATGTCTATGAAAATAGAAGATTCAAGAAATAGTTAAACTACTCCGATAGTATACTGTTGTGTGCACTGGAAATTGATGTGGAGCTACTTGAGATGTATTGAATTCAGAAACTGAGTTCTTGGACACATTTCAGCCAGTGCTCTAGAATCTTTTAGAGTGCTTTATCATTCATGCTTTGAGATTATTTTAATTTCAGCAAGTTTCCAGGTTGTAAAAGGAGGGTAAAAATCTTTTACTACCTTGCTAAAAGAGGCTTTGGTTTGCCAAATTTGGCAGCTTCATGCCATTATTTTCTGATGACCTGCTAGTCCTAATCTTCTTGAACAACTGTTGTAGCTGTGGCAGATCTGATACAGTTAATTGCTGTTGGTAACACTATGAAAGTTCAAATCTCATCTAGATTATTGGTAAACTTGTCATCGCTGAATGAATCTCCTCATCCTGGAGTGCAGTGAGTGGAAAATTGTTCCTTGAGTACCTTTTTTTATATTTTCTGCACATGGGGATCAAATTTCAGCATTCTATCACCTTGTGGTTTTTATAAGATAGTCGTCATTTTATGGACTTTCACTTGATAACTTTCCTATTAGAGCTTCCTGCCCAAAATTTACATTCCACTTGTTGCTTATCAAGCATTTGGATGAAAATAGTGAATGCATTAATTTACTTTCCTTTCCATACCAACCTGGGGCCATCTGTGTAAGATGATTTAGCTTTTATACCAATTGACTTTCCATCCGCTCCATCTCCATAGTAACCAGGACTTTACGTACGGAACATGTGGAACCTTATATTGTTTTTCTGTATGAGTGAGAATAGCTTTTCTGTCAGAATGTCAAGTATATTGTGTATTTCCATGAATCATGATGTTCAAGTACTTGAAAAGTATGGGAAAGAAAGAGTTCGTTAACTTTTCGCTGCAAAATTTTTACTGCTCAATATTCCCCTGCTGGGGTCATTCATCCAAAGTCTGGGAAGAGATAAGATTCCTATTCAGTGAATAATAGTTGGCAGTGTACAAAAAAAGAGCCTTTAGACACTTTCTGAATTGCTTAAGTTCAACTTACATAAATCCATGCTTACGTAGTGCTTGCTAATGGGCAAACTGTATATAGGCAGCTCTCTTTGTGCTCAAAGGCACAAGTCCAGAACAAGTTTTGATCCATTAATGTGGTGGAGATATAAATAATTTCTACCATAGTGCTTCCAGTGTTAGTATCACCTTCCTACCTCATTGTGGCACAGGTGCGAGACCCCCAAGTATTGTTGGTTTTGGGATGTGATAATCATTATCCAATTCCTCACCTGCACTGAAGGAAGATATGTATTGTTTCCAACACAATGTTTACAGACATTTTTCTTTTTAAATGTTCTCTTGCTTTTATTTTCCTGTTTCTTTTAGCTCATCTCTCACTCGTTTCATTTTTTTCAAGCTTCTTGGGAAGTCTAATTATACACCCTGGCCTTCCTGTCTTGCATTGTACAAAATACAGGAGGGCGAGGCTGCTCCTGAATGGAGGTGGTCCTGATTGTCTATCATCTCAAAGAGCTTTTTCACGGGCAACATCAGACAAATTTTCAAATTCTGCATTGAAGACTTCTTTCTGCTTTTGAGTGCTGGTCTTATCTGTTTTTATTCTTCCTAATACTCTCCAAATTCGTTATTGGGTCTTCCAAATTCGTGATGCCTTTTCATTCACTCTGGAAAGTAATCATTTCTTTTTTCAAAAGAATGGACAACTATTTAACTCATGTTTTTGCTGCCTCAAACTTCAGCTCATAAAAGTAAACTGCTGGAACTGATGGCAGTGGGGGCTGGTGAGCTTGTTGGTCCCATCTCCCACCAAGTATTATCTCGTCTTCCATCATTTAATTCACATAGCCCTGGTACTCTTGGAAAAGATGTCTATTTAATGCTCCTGATTTCAAGTACCTAATGTTAAAACTTCATTTAGAGAAATATAAATGCAAAATGATGTTCAAGGAATATGAATACTGTTGCACTGCAAGATACAGGATTGCTGCACTGTTGTACTGAGTCCCTGAATACTTTTTGCTCATTTCTGAATAGTGACAATAAACAATTTTTCAGCAGTACACAATTTTGAGATACTCAATGTTTCATTTTTGTGCTAGATTTTCTCACTAACATGCCTAATTTATAATTCATACGTTCTCTTTGCACAGTTTTCAAGACAAACTCTGAGCTTGGTGTTTTAAGAGAGTCTCGCGCTCTGCACAAAAATTGGTAGAATCTTCTATTCTATCAACCTCATTGCGCATACACCTTGAATGCTGTTTTCCAACTTCATTGCCACATTCATGACTCTTTTAAGTATTAATTATTATGTATTAGAAAATGAATCAATCCTTTTTTCGATAAATAAAACTGGAAACGAGAGCTCTATGATGAGATCTAAGCATCTGTCATGAGAAAATTTTCAAAAAGATTGATTTACTAGTGTTTCTGGCAAGGACTCACTGAAAGACTTATTTTTTCTGTCTTTGGTATTTATTTAATTTTTATTTTTTCCAATATTTTATGTATTGGTCAATGATACTGCAAGGTACATCTGACGCTTCATTGGTCATGGATCATGCATGAGGTTTAAGATAAATATCAAGTACCCTGTCTTAAAACAAATTTGCTTTTGTCTGTTTTTTGGGCCTATCAGGGATGCCATCAGTGGGCCATAATCATGGCCCACAGGCAGTGAAGATGTAATGATTGATGTGTATGAGAAAACAAACTCATAAATATCATGAAGATATTGCTATGAAAAAAACTTAAAAATTTTTAGAACATTTTGGATTGTAAGAAAAAAATTTTAGATGATAAGGCATGGTATTGATTTTTCACAAAAATAGTGGCACACCAGAAAATGCATTTACTGATGCAATGCACATTTCTAGTCTTCTATACAGTATTGATTATCAATTTCTGACAGTTACTTTGTTAATGTATTTCGTTTGTTTTAGTAGTTTGGGGAAGTGATCATGCTATGTGAAAATGTAAACGTACCAGTAAAAGTTATGGTGTAGAATTGGAAATTTTGGTGGGCAGTTGTAGGCTGTGGGTTAATACAGGGTTGCAGATTAGATACAGTACATTTTGGTGCTGAGGAAATGCTCCTAGGGTGGATCTGTGGATTGGTGTGGTGGATGTAGTGAGTTTGTTGTTGTTGAAAGTTGAAGGTGACCAAACAGGTAACCTAGTCAGATAAGTTATGACCGTAATTGCCATTCTGCATTTTAAACTTTGTAGATGGTGCGAGAGATGTGGATTGATGATTGCAATATTCAATGTTTGTAGTTCTATCTCATTCGTAGTTTGACTGTGTTGATCAGGTTTTCCATGGTGAGAGCCTTGTCCATCAGGAGCATTAGCATATTCTGAGACTCGCTGTCCTAAAAGATTGTTTGACTAGTCTGTATAGGTGGATGTATCATCTGCCTCTGAAATTCCTTTCATAAGACATTTATGTTACTTCGGGTAGAGTCATTTGGTGATTAGTTGGTCGATAAAGTTCATTCCACTCCTTTGAAGTGAGTGAATATTACTGGACAAGATTCCCTTTCTTTTAGACTTATTTCATGTCCTAAATGGCAATAGAAGAGGGTAACAGCTATTTCCCAGGGCAAGGATTTTTTTTTGCCTCTAACAAAAAAAAAAGAGAATCAAGGCCTTCAATTGCTGAAATTAAGGGTCACTCAATGTATGATTTTCTTGTTGAACACATCATGTCTTCCTGTGAAAAATGTAAAGCGAAATTGTTTTCCTCTACATGGATTATCTATGTTATCAGATTGAAGCTGCCCTCAAAACAGTATAGATTAGATTTAATTATCTTGAGAAATGTTAAAAAAACTGTTTACTTAGACTGTGAGGAAAACTGACTGGTCCTTGGGATTTTCTTCTTTCATTTCCTCACATTTCACACTCACTCACAGGTAGCCTCATGTGACTCCTTTCTCTTGGCCTAATGGTCCTTTTTGAGAACATTTGTGGAAAGACTCCTTAAGAATGTGACAAGCTCCTTTATAAATTATACACTTTGTCATTCCATGAGTGTCTTTGTATCTTTACCACTGAGTTTGGAAATAATTAGCATTTTTTAATGCATGGAATGTTTTAACCTGATAGATTTAATGTTTTACATTATAAAACAAATCCCTTTAGCATTTCTTCATAACTGTTGCTCATTTCTTGTATTGTTTATGTTAAATGATGTCACCATGGCAATAACAATTTACTTTCTGGGTCTTATTCCATGCCCTCATCTTTCACCAATGGTGTATGCTCTCAGAAATTCATGAATTAGGTTAGTGCACTCTGCCAGGTTCATTGCAATTTTGTAGTTTCAGTTGATTTTTTAATTGCAGCTTGGCCATAAATGTTATCATTCCTGGTTGTAAATAGAAGCCATTTCTAAGTGGAGTATTGAGCCTATGCTGATTCCTATGTTTCCCTCCTGGTTTCAGGTAATAGATTACCTGCAATGATAATACCTACATTTTCCTCTTGGTTCAATAGAATAAAGTCTTCTAAGATATTTTTTTACCAAATTCTGAATTTCTGATTGTTAACATCTTCCCAGGATGATTTTCACATTTTATCTTGCTGTCCCTATTTTTGTTTTTGTTGTCTAGGACTTTTTAATATCACATCAGGGTGTGGCTACTGCTGAAGTTCCAGCAAGAGCTAGTAACATTTACCTGACTAATTTTTTTACTAGGAAAATCTCTAATCTTCTGGAAGAATCAATCTATATTAACATTACTCTTTAGTCTCTATTTACACGTTCCAGTTTCCTTTCCATTCCTGTCCTATGACGCGTCCTGCGCATGCGCTCTAATCTATTCCGGGTGGCGAGACCCGGAATAGATTAGAGCGCATGCGCAGGACGCGTCATAGGACAGGAATGGAAAGGAAACTGGAACGTGTAAATAGTGACTTAGGAACTATCATCTTCTATGCAGTAACTGCTGGATAAAAATCACTCGTTCATGAAAGTCATTCTGTCCACAGTTCTTAGTTTTGCTTTCCAAAGGCCCTTGCGTTTCTAGGAAATAAATCTAGTCTGCTTCTTCTTAAACTTTCCATTAAAATATGCAGCATTTTTATTTGAGCATCTGCTTTAGCAATGTGTTAATATGTCTGGACAAGCTTCAAAATCTGCGAAATATTAGACATTTGTGACCCAATAGGACTTTGAGAATATTTTGAGTATATCAAGCATCCAAATGGTAGTTAATTGTTAATTATTGTATTCCATAGCTGTATGGAATTAAAAATATTCTAGTTATATGTATCAAGAAGCGTGTTAAAGGTGTACATGAATATATCAACTATATGCAGAAAATATGCAGTGCAAGTCATGTGATAATTTCAGGATGCAACTTAACTCACATGTGGTGGGTAATGGGAGCATCTCTGAAATATGTTATTTCTTGATATGATATGGTGCATGAAGTGAGGCAAGGGGTTTATTTTTCAAGAAAGTTCTATGATAGTTATGAAATTTGGGACTCTAATTTCAGCTGGAGATGCCATCTGTAATGCGTTCATGTGTGTATGTATAAGAGTGTTGTGTCAAATTTTGTGGGATTCCTGAGGAGAGAGAGAGAAAGAGAGGTGTAGACAGCAGGCATCTGCTCCAGGTTCTTCCTCCTGCCTTTGTTGTGGACATTTGTTGCCCTTGCCATGCTCAAAATGTTTTACTTTATTTTATTATGCTCATTTGTCAAAACAGTGAATCTCTTTGATTTTTCTTGAAAATGGGTTTGAACTATCCTGAGTGGTGCTGAAAACTTTGGGTTGTATCCCAAATTTTTTATGTTTCGCATGTTTATATGTCGCATTTCCCTATTATTGATAACATTTCAAGGGATGAAGCTTCACAAGTGATTAATCTTGAATTAAAGTGCTCTATTAACCTTTCATTCTGCTATTCAATTTAGTCTCCCAAATTTTATTTCCAGGAACTAAATAAGATAATGATTCTTAATAATGTCGGACAGACTAATTCTAAATTGTTCAAGTGAAAAAGGTACTATTATATCAATCATGTTACCTCAGTGGCCACAAAGTAATTCATAGATGGATTTCATGAAATTGTTTTCATTCACACTTTGTAAATGTTTTTGAAAGTGAGATATATCTGAAGTTATTTTCGATTACTGTTTTGTACTAATGTGAGTGTCAATAAATGAGTGTGTATTAATTTAAACACAAGATAAAAGCTGGCATGTTTCAAATGGTTGTGACTAACTACTGTCTCGTAATTGGTACATTATTGATTACCCTATTATTCCTTTTGTATCCTCACAATTTATGGAAATTTACTTCCCTGTTCTCGGCTTCTTTTGATAAAGCTGTTCCTTAATGAAGATGATGTATGTAAGTTTGTGAACCTATTCACATATTTACATGATGATTCATGCCCTTTTAAATGAGGAAATTCATTATAAATGATGGTAACAGTTGTAGAGGAGGCAAAGTATGGGTCTGAAAACAACTGGAAAATCAAAAATCTATCCTTCAAGGGTTTTACCCTGCAGGTACTACACTTTTTATTGTTTATTTTATTCTAACTTCAACCCTGCAGGAAAAAAATGGAACAGTTTATCAGGATTGCTACATCCATTGAGTATGTTTTTGTTATTATTTTGTTACAAATCAGTGATTATCCTGTTTAGGGACCATCTATCCTGCTACATTATTAATAAATCATTAAATCTGTGAAGTGGTTAGCCTCTTATCCCAATTGGCTAATTAACTCTTGCTTTAGGCCTCCTGTCCAATTAACTCCTGCGGAAAAAGGAAGGCTCTTAGATTTGGAAGTGTTATCTTTAACACTCGTGGATTTAACATATGAAGGCCGAATTGCTTAGCACTTTTGTATGGGATGAATATCAAAGACCTGTGTTGGCCTTTAATCAGCTTTTTGTGAATGATGGATTTCCTTTTGTGATATTTGAATTTAAAAAACCCTGGGTGACAACTATGTGTTTGTCTATTGTTAATGTTGCTTCTTGTGTGCTTATGGGGTGTTAAAATGGGAAAATTCATCTATTACAATGCAGATGCATTTTGGTTTAGGTTTATGTGTTAAGGAAATCAGCCAGTCGTGTAATAACTTCTGTTGTTAACTTATAAATGTTTACCAGTGGGTTGTGAATCGGAATTATATTTGCATGACGAATTCCTAATATCTAGCAGTTGGATTTTGACATGAAAATTATTTTAAATAGCTATTTGCCATGGACATAAGCTGGGTGAATGTTTATGGACTGCTCAACAAAATTGTGATACTTGTCAGACATATGGAGCCTCAATACCTTGACGGGTGCAGTACAGTTCTGTTGATGAATTTTTATTCAGTTTAAACTATAAAAATATTGCCAAAATGCATTCACATGTTACCCATGTAATTATTTTTATGACTTGACTTTATTTATTCACTTAAAAATCAGGCTACAGTCAAAATGGCTGGAATTAGCTGTTTTCTGTGGTAATGTAGAACAGAATTGTTGCTGAAATTGCTAATGTGAGTTAATCCATGCAATGTTCTCTTTCTCACTTAATGGTTTCATTTCTATGCCAATTTCCTCTTTATTCACAGCGTATTAATGTTTCCCTTTTAGTGCCCTAGTGTTTAGCATAATGTCAGCAATGAATAAGAGAGGGAATTCGGGAGAATACATCGCTTTGCATTAGCTATGGTTTGATTTGATGTAAGAGAATATAGGTTGGTTATTTCTTCCATCTTGGTTATTTTACACTGATTCTTCCAAGTTGCTGCATTCTTGTGGCCTTGGTGCCTTTGACTGTCATGATTCTTGGAAAAAGGAGGATTTTTGCTCAAATAAGAGTTTTGTTTTGCTGTAAAAATTGATAAATTTCAGGTACACACACCATATTGAATATATGTGTTTATTGCTGAAAGACTGGTGTGGCTCATGACAGAAGCATCTTCTAATTTTTCTAGCTGGAATAATTTTTTTCATTAAAAATTAACAAGGAATGACAACTATCATGAAGTGAGCTCCATGCTCACTCCATGGTAGTTGTGCAAAATGGCTCCAAGTATTCAGTTAGAAAGAGCCTGGAATGGATGTTCATGTGGCCAAAAGTTTATATCTAGCACAAAGCCCGTGATTTTTTTTAAGGATGAGTCCAATCCAAATGTTGATTCTCGATTCTACTGAATCTCAGGATTAGAATCTGTGTCGAGAATTGTATGCCTAAGTCTATTCCGATTCCATCGATTCCAGATAGATAAATATTAAAATCAAATTTCATTTATCATCACTTTTGCCTCAGTAATTTTGGGTGTAAGCTATCAATTTGTACTTTTTATCTACCTCAATAAGCTGAGGATATATTTGCTATTTGTTAACAAATATACTTTTTGAGCGACTTAATTGTCTTTATTTTATTTCAGCCAATATTTGACTTTTAATAATAGTCGTACGCTACTAGTATATCAATATCCCACCTGTTACTAGGAATAAGAATCGATGGAATTGGAATCAAGAATCGATTTGAAAGAATCGGAATTGGAATCATAATCGAAAAAAAAATGGAATCAACTCATCACTAAGTTTTAATGCTGAATTATCTGCTGAATCAAAATAAAATTATATTTCTGGAGGTGGCAGTGTTAAGCTGCACTACTATTTCACCTGGCGTCAAATATTCAATTCTCCCTTATTCTTGAGGTTGGTAAATATTGAAAGCTATTAGTTTTCATTGCCATTATTCATCTTATAATTTTTCTTTGCTCTTAATAGTGAAATTTTTTTAAATTGTCAAATCATGAGCACTGTTTGAATACCCTCAGAATTGCCCATCCATATGAGTTATCTTTTCTTCCTTCAGGGGTAGTTGTAATATTCTTACTGTCTACCGTCATGTATGCAGTGGTTTTCTGTGGTATTTGATGTGTTAGCTCATAGAGTATCCTTGCTTTGTGTGAAGTTTTTTCGTTATGGGTGGAGTATGGGGAGCTCTGATAGTTCCTGCCATGCCATTGGCACTGTTGCGTGGATTTTTGTTTACTTGATGTTATGTATCTTCCTATACATGGAAAAGTCTCCTTAAATGGAGGTTATGCTCAGCAGTTATGTTATGTTGCATGAGTCCACATTGTTAACTTTCATGTATGCTAGGGTTTCATTCAGAGATGGATTAAAAAAATCCTTCAGAGCAGGTTTTTCTAAAATTAAGTTCTATTTGTATGTATTTCATTCAGAAAGTGTCATCAACAATAACAGAAGCACCCATTTTTGTTAAAAAGTATAAATTATCAAGAATTTTGAAAAACTTAAAGTTCACATAGTGCTATCAGCATATTTTGTGAGAGAAATACTTTATTTTTCTTTCCGATATCTTACACTTAGAAATAATCTTTTCTTACTAATTTAAAACTTAATTTTACTCTGGGCCAACTCTTATTACACTCTGAAATATGAGTGAAAATACAATTTTTTCATCATTCAAAGTATTAAATACCAATCAACTTTTCTAGTAATAGCTTTTGATTATCTTCATTGAATTGAAGAACTTCAAAATCCATGAATGTATTTTGATTTTAATTGGCAACAAGTCTCTCCACTCATAAATGAATTTTTTCCTCTGCCTTCTTTCTCATAGGCAAATCATTTACACCACACTGTCGTGCTAATGACTCAGCTGAATTTGACTTTTGGAAGTTCACATAGTGCTATCAGCATATTTTGAGAGAGAAATACTTTATTTTTCTTTCCGATATCTTACACAGCACTTACAAATAATCTGTTCGTACTAATTTAAAAAAAAAATAAAAAAAGTGGCTCTGTGCCTCATATAGTAGCTTATGATCTGCTGCAAGTTCTGCATGTACCATGTGGTGCCACAAAACAGCCCGGTCCTAGATTTTACAATACATTATGTACTGATTTTGAACACACTAATAAAGGAAATACTTTTATGAGGGCCCGGCATTTTTGTAGTTGAGAAAATTCCTGGAATTAATTGTGGGTTCTATGAGGTAGTTGATGCATAATACTGCATTTTGGCAATGGTGTTCTATGGAAAATTTTTGGATCACATTTTAGTGGAAAGTGTGTTCAATCTCCATGCAGAAATAAAAGCAAGAGTTATGATTGATGAATTCTTTTAAATTTTGTTAAATTCTTCATCAGAAAATATAGTTAAAATGATTATTGAGAATTTTTTGTAAAGTTGAATCATCATCTAGCATTTGTCAAAGCTTAGTTCCTATTTGAAAACAGCTTAAATTTTTATCTGTGCTTTGGGAGGCTGTATTCTGTGAAGTTTCACTGTACTCCATGGTAGGAGAGATGAGAGAAATCATTACTAAAACACAAAATATCATAAGATTGATTATAATATAATATTTACCCAGAAAATAACAGGAGGTTTTAATTTTTTATCTTTATTGCTAGGCATGATGCAGATTAGTGTTGATACTTTCTTAATATGTTGGACTTTTTTGAAACTATGAATGCTTGAGTACAGTTTTGCATATAGTTTAGCGGAGGGGTGCATAAATATTTCAAATACATGGATTACAATTAACATCACTAGGCCTATGGCATTAATAAATTATAATTGTAGGTTTATTTTCGTAAAAGTTGACTCTGTTCAGTTATTGCTTTTACTATGTATTTTGTTTTGGGTAAAAATTTGTATTTCCCCATGCTTTTGAAGTTACTTCCCATGGTATGTGGCTTAATGATGTTCTTGAACTATTTTTCAAACTAGTTTTAGACTGCCGCAGGTAATCAAGGCTGAAAAAATCAAAATGTCTTCAATGGAATGAAGGAAAACTTGGTTTTTGAATAGGTTATTGAGGTGGATAAATCACAATTGGGCCTTATTTTTAAACATAGAATATCTTTGACCTAAGATAAACACAAAAGTGTTGAATTTTCATCCCACTACTTCGTGAGAAAACTGCTGAGTGTATTATTTTAACATGCCATTGTGTTGTGCATCAGTCAAGCTCAACCCTCACCCATGTAGTCAAACCCCAAGTTGAGATGATGCATGCAGTTAGGAAAATGCCAGGTGGTAGTAATCATACTTCACTGGTTTAATAGTTTTTACATTTAGTACATGATTTGGTGATGAGTCTGAAGTTCGTTTTTGGACGTTTAATCTGATGAATGGATACAGAATGCAGATAAAACATCAGATATGAGGAAAGGAATGTGAGCATCTTTTTTATCCAAATTGGAGATTTACAGGCATATCTGTGATCATGCAGCAACCAAGGTGAGTTTCGTTTGTGCTATTGAGTTGCTTTTGTTTGGAAGTATGTTGTTGTCGCAGTGTAAGCTACATGCCTAGTAATGATCTTTTAGGCATGCTGTTCATGTGAAATGGTGAGTGAAAAATCTGGTTTTTAATGTGTAAAGTGATGGTTTTTGCAAAACATTTTCACAAAAATGACATACTATGTACTCTAGATTATCCGTGCTACTCCCTCCTCCTTACACCTCAAAACTTTGATAATATCCAAGTCTCAAAGAAATATTTATCCTTTAAAACTTCTAAATAATGTTTTAAAACAGTTTGTGATGATAAGTTTAGCCGTTATTGACTATTTTTTAAAATCTAGTCATGTTGAACTCTTAGTTTTTGACTTCTGGAATTTTCATAAGATTTTATGACTTCAATTTTTGTGCAGTACACAGCTGTGTACATTTTCTGTCATTGAGTTATCCATGTATATCGATCAGCTATGCTAATCTCCTATCCAACAGCGTGGATAATCAAGAGTTAACTGTAACATGGAAAATGACCTTGGATCCTCATTAGCATGTTTATTTCAAGTCCCATCAGGAAATTGTCCTGTTATAAGCGGCCACTTTTTCTTCCTTCCCCTTATTTCCTTATTCCATCCTGCCAGTGCTGATCCTCTTAAGTTAATGTGAAATATATTTTGTATTGGGAGAATTTTGCTTTCTTGTTTGCAATTCTTGAAAATGAGTTAATGTCAATCTTCTTGAAAATGACGTGCAAGCGTTGAAACTGGTCGAGGTGCAAAATAAAAGTGTGGAAAATACGTGTGTGGAAAATATGTGTGTGGAAAGTGTCATCTTTGATTATTATAGAAAAGGACTGTGGTTAAAAATTTTTATTTGAATAATATTATACCAAGTTTACTGCTTTTCCTCAGATCAGCAGAATGAGACTGAATTACTTGTTATTTCTGGTGTGAGATTTGCGTTTCTCATACACAACTGAAATATGATCTTCATCTACATTGTAATCAGCTAGCTGCTGTAGGTGCATGTGGAAGCATGCTTGGATATCATCCAGGAAAGAGAGGGAATATCAAACTAAGAGCAGAATTCCAAGGGGTGAATGTACCCCAGTGCTTCAAGTAGCTTAGCCTTGATTTCAAAATTACACTGTGAAACCGGAGTTACTTCTTTGGAATTTTGAAATATTTTGTTCAGTTGAAGAGAATATCCCTGATATTAACCTTGTCCATAGTGGCACATACATGCTGATGAGGATCCATGTGATGCACCTTGTGTTTCCAAAGTGCTAATATTTACTTATGCATATGTATATCCATATTACTAAAAATGTTGTACTAATTTAAAAAAAGTTACTTGTAAGGTCCTTAAAATGAAACAACTTGGGTCTTGGTCATAATGTTCATTGCTGTCTTCATATCCCTGATGAAATAAGTACATATTTGAGTTAAATGCATAGGTTTTGAAAAAGTACCTAGTATAGTTTGAATATAAAAATGTGTGTGGTGATTTCAAAGGGAATTGGAAATGGCCTGCTACCATAATACTTTTGTAAAGGTCAGTGGTTCTTATCAGAAAAATGTTGAAAGTCGGGAGAAGAATAGCTGCTTGAAAATTAATCTTGTGTTTGAAATATCCTTGCCTGAAAATATTTGGAAGAGCTCTTCCAAAAACCTAACTGGATTTTTTCTCCATTATAATCTGCTTGAATTTTTGTGTGTGGGAGTCACCTTACCTCAAGGACAGTGATAGGTGAGTGAAATTTTCCTTGTGCTTGGAAACCCTTTAGTAACATTTTTCAATTTTGTACCATTAGCAATTTGTGGGACTCTGCAGTGAAAGTAATGAGGGAAGTTTTCCTTGTGTGATTTTACATTTCATAGCATAGGGAAATATTCACCGTCATTTTTTCTTTAAGATATTGGCTAAAAACAATTATAAGCAAAGTCTTGAAAATGAATCACAGGGAAATTTTTAGCATGTGATTTAGTTAGGTAGCGTGAGCACTGATGAACCGAGTTATAATCTCATTGTGCTAGAGATATATAATGTAAATAAAAAAAACTGGTGGGTATATTGGATGTGAACATCTATTTATATAGAATGCAGTAGGTAATTTAAAATATTTGCTTGCGATAGAGAAAGTTCAAGAACATAGCTTCATTTAATCCTTTCACCATGCTGGATTTTATCCGTGTAAATGGAGAGGTGAAGAACGTCAGTAAAACTGATGATGAGACGTACTTGCCATACACATTGAAGGGGTTAATCCTTGGAGATTCATGCCATGAGTTTCGAATACTTCCCTTGTGAAACTTTCGTTCCATTACCAACTACAATGTATAGGATTAAAGACCAGCCTGGTCAGTATAAAAGATTTAGAAGAAATATTTTTTGTTAACACATAGTTTTTCTAAATGTAACTAGGTATGGTTGTAATGAGAGTTTATTTTAAGAGTGCAGAAACAAGATGATTTCCCAAAGTGATGGTTGACACAAAAATTCTGTAGTGGAAATATTTTAGCCATTGGGGTACCAATTTGTAGCTAAGTTACATTGAAGACTTCCTCTACTTTTTGGGTCCTTGTATTTCTTTTTTCTACCATTATGTCCTTTGCCTGTATCACTATTCATAGGGCTTCTTTCTTCTTGGTGGTTCTTCTGATAAATTTTCTATTGCTTCCTTTAGCTCATACTTTTCATTCACTACTTTTTTCATAAATATCCTCCAATGCTCCATTAAAGTGGTGGATAATTTCTCTGTAGCTTCTCTTCCATTCAATATTTTCATATTTCACCTTGATTTATGGTATATCCTCACAATTTCTTATATTGTAGACAGGTCACCTTTTAAGTTTCAGATGGTATTTACATCTTTAGGAAAGGCATGGGCCTTCTCCTTTTGATGTTTTATTTTGGTCTCTGGAGGATGTTGTTGGTGTACTATGTTACTGTCTCTTGACTTCTTCTCTGTTCATCTCCTTTGTCTTTATGTATCAAATCTTGTTTTTGTTCCATATCCTTCTATTCATACTCTCTCTCTTGTGGTAATTTGCTTTCCATTCCTGCACTTTCCAATGTGGCTTCCTCTCTATACACAAACTACTGCATTCTAATATCTCACTAATTTTTAGTCTCCTTTCCCTCAATGAAGCTTGGAAATCCTTTCCATTATTCTTGCACTTATTCTGTATCCTCCTCCTAAGTACATAGTCAGATGACTGCATATAAACCTCCATTATTTCTGTTCATTCTATCTGTAACCTTTAGGACTGGTCTCTCAGATTGCACTGCCTTATATCAATCACTTCTTCCATCTTCTCCTCTCTTTCCTTTAGATGACACTTGGAAGCTTGGAAATCCTTTCCATTATTCTTGCACTTATTCTGTATCCTCCTCCTAAGTACATAGTCAGATGACTGCATATAAACCTCCATTATTTCTGTTCATTCTATCTGTAACCTTTAGGACTGGTCTCTCAGATTGCACTGCCTTATATCAATCACTTCTTCCATCTTCTCCTCTCTTTCCTTTAGATGACACTCTCCAACAGTTGTCTACAGTTATTTATGGCTCATGGTCATAACTGGACTGATTACTTATTCTGAGTTAAAAATGGATTGCAGCAGCATTCCAGTTGAAAGTGTCACCCCTCAAATTCCTCCTCTTTCAAACTTCCTTATTCTACTTCTCTATCTGATTTTCTACTTTTAATGTCTGTGGTGCAATTTTTATGTTGTCAGTTCTAATTGTGATCAAACAAACAAGTTACTCCTCTCCAATGAGTTATTTTAGGAACAAATGCCTCATTCTGTTTGTAACCCATCCATCAGTTGCTCTTTCTTGTTTTCATCTTTGTCACTTCTCTGGTTCTCTTTCCCAGCAACATTAGGACGACTAGGTCATTTATGATACTGACAAATCAGTTGAAATGAGTGATATTTGAATCATGAACTCAGCTATGAGTATTAGCTTAATTACTTAATATGCTTTTGAAGACTTATATTAGATTTTAATGAAAGTCATGGTTTTTGAGCTTGAATAGAGGATATAGAATAGAATAGAAAACAATTTTATTGTCCTGGGACAAAGTCCCTTAGGATATTGAATTAGTTTACATGCCTTCATGAGGAGTTGAATACAAATACAAAATACACAGCCTTACAAAAAAAGGAAAACAAACAACTTTCAAGTCAGCAGAGAGTTATAAAATGAGCGAGGTAAATGAAAATGAAAAAACAGTCTCAATATCAATAATCGAAATAGTATGTTAAAACAAAAATGTACAATCTGTAATACCTATTAATAAGAAAAAATGAAAAGCAAACAAATGAATATTTTATAAGACAGAAAAACACAAATGATTATAGTGAACATGTAACAATAAGTAGGATATATGTCTTTAATTACTGTATTCAATGGTGAATGGAAAACATTTATTGTAAGAAAAAATTGGCGGCAGTGAAAATTTTTTATATCCACTTATATTTTTGTGCAAATGAGGCACATTTGCAGAAAGTACTAAGTTTTTAACTTGCTATGATGGTATGGGAGTGCATTAAATACACCTAAAATTTCCCCTTTGCCATCAGATATGCACAGTAGTAGAAGGGATGGTGACTGCTGCATTTTACATGCAGTATTTGAAAGGAAAAAAAATTGCAGTTCTAGGTTTTAAATACTACTAGGTCATAAATGTAGTCCATTAACTCTGACATAACTCAACAAAGCATCAACTGCAAAAATGAGGACCTTTAAGCCATTATTACAGGGAATACTTTGCTGTGAGATAAGCTTGAAATGATGATAATTGGACCTTAGGATTAGAGTTGAAGTATTTATTGTGTTAGTTTACCATATAATTCATGTGAATGCATGTTTATAAATGGCAGCCCATGTTTTTCCTGGGACCAAGATTATTTGTATTGTGTTTTGTCGATGGCTTTCCTCTTCATAGGTAATGGAACCTTTTCAATGTGGTGTGATTAAAATTTTTTAAATCCTTGTCTATGAAATTTTTATGTACCTTAGCATTATGTTAAAGAGTGATATACACTTTGGCCTTGGGTACTAACATGAATAGATGATGGGTGTCAGTTTTTTTATGAATGTTTGTTTACAAGAAAGTAAAAAAGGAATTGGAATATTAGTTAATGGTGTGAATTACTAACTCGGAGTATGTTATGATGGCTGAATTCATGGCCATTGCTGGCTTTCACATTGGCATACTTAGCTTAGATTTACAATGTCTGGTGATAGTTCTGTGTTATTTGAAAATCATTGACTACCTCTTTTGATATAATTTTTCACATTAACTGTTTGCCAGTAGGATTTACTATACAAAATTTAAAACATTGTTAGCCACCATTTGTCTGTCCTCATCAGTTAATGCTTTACCAGTTGACACCAGATATTGTGAACTTGGAATGAAATGGTACAAGGGTGTACTTTTACTTTACATATTAAATACAAAATGGTGATATGAGTGAACACTTCATGGTGGAATTTTGGATCTGTTGCTTTGTGTGTGTCACATACTTGAATTTATTCTACTCACTCTATGCTATCTTCTTCTATTTGCCAAAACAGCCATCAACTGTCATCACTGAATAGGTTTTTGATAGAAATTAATGTAAAATTTTGAGAGACGACTTAAAAGTGATAACTGCATGAAGCATTTTGTCTTTCATTTCCTTCTCAGTAAATTGATTCTATTATCTGTAGAGTACTGTAAACCTACTACTTTGTGACAGCTTTAGAATGTTTTTGTTTATTTTTTAGGGGAATATATGAATATTAAACAAATATTATATTACTTGTCAGAATCATCTCTCATCTATTAATTACCAATGAGCCTTAGGCTGCTATTCTGAATGAAATGGCAAGATCTCTATATGCCAGAAATAGCTTTCGTTACGCTTTTGTTTCGAAAAATAACATGCTATTTTTTTAAACAAAAGCGTAACAAAAGCTGTTTCTGGCATATAGCATTCACATTAATTAATTCAGAATAGCAGCCTTAGAATCAATCATTATTTGGACAGGTAATATTTCTCCAAATAACTGTCACAAGGTTACCCCCGCTTGAAGTACAGCTTTGTGACTGTCAGATTTTCCTCTATTATGGTCTGTACTTTGATGGGTCTCAAGGTTGAACACAATGTTGTTACATTAGACCTCTGAAGGACAAAGTATAGAAATGTTCTTAAGTTCAGGCAGAATTTGGGTTTTGTTTCTCTCTTTGCTTAGGAGCACACTGCTCACTATTTTTTTGTGTTCCTGCACTCTTATATCTTTGTCTTCCAGCTGACTATTTTTTTTGCCTTTATATCAGATTATGTCCTTCTCATTTAGCCATTTGTATTGTTTGCCTGACCACTCCATCACATTGACTGCAGTACATTGTTTACCAATTTTGTAATCATTCCTGGGTAATATTTACCCTCAATGTTATGGAAACATACACCAATATTTTTTATTTTCCTCCTTTCTTGAATCTTCTGACCACAGTTCTTTTTGGCCCCTACTGTGTTAGTCTGTATAGTTGCACCATGGAAGTGATAGTTTTCCTTTCAATTTTTCTGAGCTTGGTGAACCATAAAATGAAAAATACTTGAGCATGACAAGATATCATGGGGTGAATTTGTGACTGTGACTTATGCTGTCACAGTGTTGAACCACCCATCTATAAGTTACACATATTTAGTTGAAAATGGAATGAAATAATTTGGTTCCAAAACCCTCCTTTCACTGAATTGTTAAAATAACTTATGTATTCATTTAAATTAACTTTAGAATTCATAACTGCTCCCAGCACAAAGTCTCAACACTTTCCTGACAATCACTTACCTTACACAACCTTACAATAGCTTAACAGGACAGTTCCTGCCAAAGTGCATGTATTTCCAAGAGTCACCAACAAATGGCAGAAGCTTCTAGAAAACAAGGATGAAATATTTTCCCCCCCTACCACTTTGTACAGCCTGGAAAATCTAAAATAGTGTTGTGGGACATGTGCGTCACAAAGTCGTACCCAGTGTTACAAAATAGCCCCAGTCTATGGTATCTCTATTTGTGAAGGAAAATATTTTGCCTTATTGAACAAACCTATGGCTCTCATCTGTATATTCTCTAGTGGTTTTTGCTGTCATCATTTACTGCAGAAGATGCTTGGTATAATTTTACCAAAAATCGATGGTTTAAAACACTTCTTCAAGACAGGATTCAAGAATTACTCTCAATGACTATGGGGAACTGGTCATTGTTAGCACCTCCTGCTTTCTAATTATTTAAATGTCTCGGTCAATATTATTGAGACATTTCACAAAAAATTTTTTATAAACATTTGTACATTGATATTATGGATTAATTTTGTTGTTCATCATAAGTCCTACTGTTTCATGAGGTAATTGGAACTCGCTGACTGCCACAAGTATTAGTGAAAGACTCATTACCTCACGTGAATGTATGTTCTCTGGTATTTGAGGATAAAGCCAAGCTCATGCCAGGCATGTCTCCTCTCTTCCTCTTCTTGAAGCTCTCTTTCTCTCCTCTTCCTCTGGGTGAATGACTTTATGCCTTACAAGGAAGTTCTTAGTATTGATTGTGATTTAGTTCTGATAGTTTACTCTCAGGAAGGGATAAAACTTTGAATAGTAATTTTTAAACCTAAACCCTGTATTATTATCTCTTCTGTTGTATTTTCATAATTGTATTAATTGTTATGACAATTTTAGTATTGCAATGATTTCTTTTTCCAGATTTGTCAAAATCAAAATAAGTTATCATTCTTATGTTAAAAGAAACCATCTAGTAATTGCTCAATGCGTATTTGGACATCCTGTATCCTTCTATCAAAGTCTTTTGGAATTTTCTGAACCCCCTTGGTAGCATGTTGCTGTCAACACTTTGTGAAGTCCTATGTATTTTGTTAAATGCCCCTCCTACACTTAGTTTTTGTTTTGTGTGTACATTGCGGGTTGTGGTGAAATGTTTTGTACAGTTTTCCTACAAGGTAAGACCCCTTTTTCTCTTTTTAAACTTCATATACTATTGATCTTGTGGCTGTAGTGATACAGTGTAAGCACACACCAGCACACATTCACTATAGATGTTTATTTTTTGGCTCATGAATAGTACTGCTCTAAGTCTTCTAGCCTGGACATACTGTTGCTCTCATTTCTACACATAATCTCAAATAAGTATTTATTCATCTGAAATATCAGGATTTTATGGATGCTACTCCTCCTTAGTCTATTTTCAGAATAATAAAGAATGAGGTGTCACATCATGAAACAAAGGCTGTGGATGTGAAATTATAAATATTTTGGGTGCTTTCCTATTGCCTTCCGTCTATCAGTATACATTGCAACAGATGGAAACAATCAAGTACACGTTTAATCAGATGATTGGAACACATCTGTGCTTTGGTTTCCAAGATGGCAGAACAGTCACCAAGAATAGTATTTTTAACATCTATTCATGGATTTAACAATGGTTTTAGCTATTTTTTTTATTCTATGCAAATAATGCATATAGTACAAAATTTAGCTATTAATTATCATGTCATTTTTATCAGTTTTTTTGTGAGGGGAAGATACATAGGTATAGTATGACGATGTTTTGATGCTCTTAATTGAAGAGAAAAAATAGTAACTTACATATCAAAAATATTGGGACAATAATTATTTTATGAGAGATTATCTCATTTAAGTAGACAGCAAGGCATTTCGGTATTTACTGTTACAAATTTCCCTGCCATTACTAGGGTCTTCTGCTTGCACAGATCAATCATTGGTCCAAATTTATTTCCATATGTGCTGCACTAATGACCTAACAGTGACAATTGGAAAGCACCAAAACCAAAATAGTGTTATTCAGGTTGGCTTGAATGCATAATTGGAAAGTACACTTTATTTCATTAAACCGGAGGTATGTTTTCCCATATCTCATCATGTATATTTGTGCCGTAAAATTTTTAAGAATTTTTCTTCATGTCATAACTTTTTATACTGGTTATAGTCTTTTCTTTTTGTGAGTCCTGATGGATAAAATTATATCAAATACTGAAATAAGTGGCAATTTTGGTGGTAATAACCATAGTCATTTGAATGATGATATTGATACCTCCATCATGACTCAAGCTGTCTAGACACTGGCCACTTATTCTTACACTCTGTGAGAAATTGACACAAATGTTATTCGCTGGGAAAGTGTAAAATCATACATGAGAAAATAATACTTTTTGAGCTGCATCCTATTAATATAATTAATATTATACATAAGCATTACATAGTTTTCATAGAAAACATGAAAAGGTCACATGAACGTTTTATAATTTGGCCACTTCATACTCTCTACCTTCCTCATCGAAGAAGGAAGTAAGATACTATTCAATCTCTACTACTTTTTATATGGTTTAGGTAAAGAAAACCATGATAGTGTTACTTTTATGTACCTTTTATGTACATATATTGTGTTACAAATGTGGCTTCATTTTTATATTATCATATGCAGTGATACTTCTTGGGACTCAGTACTAAAAACACCTCAGAGAATGGTGCCAGAGGTTACATCCCACTTATGGCGCATTTTGATTGAGGGTCAAGGGTTATGTTTTTATAGCTCGTATTCAGTTATGCATGGTGATTTGTTGCCAGGGTGTTTAATCATGTATTAGTTCCCTTTAGACATAATTTGAGCAGTTGTTTGTGTAGCAGATGAGGAAATATTTCTCCATATGAAATTCTTGATTGTAATTAAAACACGGTATGCAGTTAGTTTATTCTAAGAGTTAGTCAAAATTATTCCTCCTTGGTATCTTTTTGGGTTGAAACACAATCTCCACATCCTGTGCTAGTGATTAATATCAAGGAGTGTAGTTAGGTTTTTGAATCCTCATAGATAGCCGTAATTTTGAGTGGAAAGCTTATCCCTTTTCATTTGGTCGACTACAATTGGCGTATAACCACCTTAGTATTGAATATTTACCTTTCGTTCATAGCAGTGAATCATTTACCATGTCTGCTGGTGCTTCCGACTGGTTGAAAGCACAGTGTACGCTTTGCCCCAGGGTGAATGCAACCACCATTACACTCATGTTCGGTGAGTAGCAGGGGATACGCGGGGCAAATGTGTAGTTAATTGGAATATAAGAGTTGGGTTTACTCGAAAGTTTTAAAGATTTTGGCTTTGGATTGACTTTTCCATCGAGATTTTATTCATCTTATAATTTAGTGAATTGAAAGCTAGTTGCTGTGGAGTATAATGCGGAGGCCAACCGGTGCATCAAAATCACTAGTAATTAGCAATGCTATCTGGTAATGAAATATGTGAGACTGAAAACTTCTCCCGTCCATAAACTCCCAATTTTGGCCTTAAAGGTGTTAGGATTGCCAAGCCCCATATTTAGGTCCCCTCAAGACCGGATAGATTGGTTCGTCTACCACTGAGGAATGTTTCACTGGGATGTATCATACAGTGGCACAATATACTAGACTGGCGAAATCGAGCTACATGTTTCTCATCCTTCCTCCTTTGACTTGTAGACTTAATACTGGTCCGTTTACTAAGTCTTCGCGCTAATCACTTCCGTTTTATTCCGTCTAGCGGTGGAAAACAATTCTCACCTTCAGGGTAGACCAGCCCCGCCTCCTGGTCACGAACGCCATTACGTAGAAACTGGTATAATCTTAAGTCTGCCAAATCTATATGCTAAAATATCCAATTTAGCGCTAAATCAAGCGATGGCACAACTTTGCAATCCCTAAATATCTCCTTCATACCAAAAAGGTTATTCTTTATCTCCGTCTGTGGTGCATAACGAGTGTTCCTGATATCACGACCATCCGTATCCAATTGCTTCTTATCTCCTTCATCACCAACAGAATGTATCCTTCAAACTTCTGTTGGTGCGTTTCTATACTCTTCATATTAAGTTTTCTTTTGAAAATTCTCGTGTATTTCATATTTTTTCACTAATGCAGTTTTTTCATAACATCCTAATATTACGCTAGTTTTCCTCGGTGACGCTACCGTTTTAACTAATTTATTTGCGTTTTGAGCTAAACTATGCAGTGAATGCGAACGTCATCGCCAAAAAATGGGCCTAGGACATTTTGACGCCAGTCGTTTTCTCACAAGGACGCTTCAGCGCCGGCCATTTCAGCTCGAAGACTTTTCGGCGCGGGGAAGTTTCGGTACGGTTGAATATTACGGACGACGCTGCGATGCAATGCTTTCGTGGGTAACTATTCGTTCGGTTTTTGCTTTTATGATTAATTTCGAATTATTCTGATAGCCTTAAATTTGACTGGTGGAAATTGTCGTTCACCCTCTCATTTACAATTCTCATTTTTATATTAATTTGTTTAATAAATTCTCTCTGCCATTTCTTCTGTGCTGACGAGTCCGTATTTTCCTGGATGAAAATTTTTAGCATACATCCGTGTCATAAGCAAGAATTCTACGCGTAGAATTAACTTTGGCATGATGTTACTGCTGTGCAAAGGAAACAAGGGGAACGACGACACCGCCTTGAAGCACGCGTGATGTGACGTTTTAACATGTACATATGGTGCAATAATTTATTTTCGACCATTAATATGTAATTTTATTATTATTACAATGAAACAGTTACTAGTAGGCCATTGGCCTGGTGGTAACATTAACAACAGCCGAGTAAAAGAATATACTTTGAAACCTTCTACTTCTTAAACCTATTTTTAAAAATACAATTTTTTGGGAAGGGCTCCAATATTTTTGCTGGTAGGTCGTTCCAGTCCCGTATGGTCCTGTTCAAGAAGGAGAACTGTTTAACATTTGTCCTTTGCGATCGGCACTTTATCTTGAACTGGTGATCATTTTTTCCCACGAAGTTTGGCTTCATTATGTCCTTCGCAAATTCATGCCATGCTTTTTCCTCACTCACTATTTTGTACATCCCACATAGCCTGCTCCTTTTCCTCCTCACCTGTAAACTCTCCCATCCCAGTGCTCTAAGCATTTCTGTTACGCTCTCTGTTTTATTGTGTTTCCTTAGAACATACCTAGCCGCTTTTCTTTGCACCTTCTCCAAGTTCATCACCTCTCCTTTCTTGTGTGGGTCCCATACAAGAGATGCGTACTCTAGCGTTGGTCGAACCAGGGTTTTATAGGCCTCTCTTTAGTGGTCGTGCTGCTCCCTTTGAGGTTTCTCATTACCCAATGTAACATTCTGAAAGCTTTTTTAACAACGTGTTCCACGTTTAAACCCCATTCTAAATTCTTAGTTAAATAAACTTTTAAGTATTTACAGCTATCCGATTTTGGAATTAAATTGCCGGAGAATTCGTAATTTCTTTTTCGGTCTTTTTTCTATTGCTAAAGTTCACATATTTGCATTTATTTACATTTATATCCATCCTATTTCTCGAAACCCAATTCTTTAATTTGTTCACGTCATCCTGAAGGGCTTCATGATCAATCTGATTTTCAATCTTCCGATAAATAATGAAATCATCCGCGAAAAGCCTTATGTTAGAATTTATTTTTTCCGGGAGATCATTTAGGTAAACTAAAAATAATAATGGTCCAAGGACGCATCCTTGAGGAACACCAGACGTTACTTTCGTTGTCTCTGAGCATTCATCTCCTACCTTAACCCTTCGTGTCCTGCCTTTGAGGAATTCATTGATCCACAAGATCACTCTTCCATCTATTTGCATTGATAACTGCCTCATCTAAAGCATCAGCCGTTCGTGATCAACTCTATCAAAGGCTTTTGACAGATCGACTATTATTGTTTCTAATTCTGTTCCCGCATCTATAGAGTCGGAAATTTCGACAAAAACCTATCAGCCGAGTTTCAGGTGAGTGGCCTTTTCTATATCCATGTTGACGATTGAACAACCAGTTCTCGCGCTCCCATAAATCCCAAAGGTAATTTGCGACAATCTTTTCCAACAACTTGCAGACTACGGAAGTCAAGCTTACCGGTCTATAATTTTCAACAAGATCTTTATCTCCTCCTTTGAAGATTGGTACTACTTGGGCTTTCTTCCAGTCTCTTGGTAAGACATTGTTGCTCATGGTAACATTGAATAAATGGCTAATGTAATTTGAAACGGCCAAACCACCCAATTTTAGTAGATCAATAGAAATACCATCGGGTCCTGCTGACTTTTTCTTTCGCAATTTCTAATTTTTTCAAAAATTTCTGAGTTCGAGGTTTTAATCGGTCTCGAAATAACTAAGCGGTTTTTTTCCTGTTGTCCTAGAGTTTGGGTTACATCATTCATCGTGTCCATTCTATTTTTTATCCCCGAAAAACTCTTGCATACCAACTGTTGAGGGCATTGGCCTTCTCTTTGTCATCTGTGATTAGAGTTCCATCCTCATTTTTTTAAACTTCTATTGTTCTCCTATTGTCTTTCCTATTCCTCGTATATATTTTTAAAAACAGGTTGCCGTTATCTTTGGAGATTGTGTTCTGCAAAAATTTTTCCTTGGATATTTTCTTTCCCTATTTAATGTGCGGATTAACCTTTTATACTTTTTTAGCGAATCCAAGCTTTCATTCCGTTTTCTGTGACCAATCCTAACTTTTCTCTTCGGTGATCTAATTTTTTTGTTGTAAAATTCGGGATCAGTATTTGCTTTGATAACTTTCTTTGGAACAAAGAGATTAAATCCTTCTTCCATTATCCTCTTATATCCATCCCAGATTTCTTCAACGCTTTGACCTCCCCCTACCCACCCAGGATACCTATTCCTCAGAAGCGACTGGAACCCATTACTGTCCCCATGGTTATATTGCCATATTGTCTTTTTCTTTTCTGTCCCATCACCCTGAGCGCCTTCCCAGTTGAGATATGTACACAGCTGAATGGTCGCTAATTCCCGGAAAGACATCGACTCTCCGAACCCAATTATCTGGTCTTTTCCTACTACCTGTACAAAGCCCTCCTCGTTCGTGAGACGGTTGACTTCTTCCTGTGCCCTCCCACCCCCTGCCGTGACCTCGTCTCCAGACCACCGAATACCTGGAAGGTTTAAATCTCCTGCAATGAGAGTGTGTCCCTCGGGATTTTCCGAACACACATCTGCTAAAATTTCAACGGTTCCCATTCCTTCGTTAGGGCTTCTGTCCACCGATATTACTTTTAAAATTTTCCCATGTTTCCTACTTTTTACCCGAACCCACGTCACCTCGCAATCGTTTCTTACCCATTCCAGAGAACTTATTACTTTGTTTAATACAAAGAGAAATATACCTACTCGTCCTCAATCCCTATCCCTTCTGTAAACGCTAAAATTTTGTGGAAAAACCTCGTTTGTCATAATATGATCACCCAGCCAAGACTCCGTACTGATCACAATATCGGGATTACATGCGTCAATCAACGTCTCAAATTCCCTAACTTTATTTTTAATACTACGACAATTAACCAGCAAAACTCTTAAACCCTTACCTTTATTTTCACCAAGCTAGACCACTTCCTGCGATCTACTTTCTTCATATCTGTTGAGCTTGTGAGTTCCACCTCTCGTATCCGTTACAAGTTTCCCTGATCACAGAGCTTTTGTACAACGTTTTTAAACAAATTTGACATAATCTGGGATCCTTTCCTGTTCAAATGCACTCTATTTGTCCCTACGTGGATTACCACTACACTTTCATCACCGCTACTAGTCATATCACATATTTTTCTATCTAACTGTTCGGTTCTTATTCCTGGGATTCACTGCACACCGACACCGCCCCTTACTTCAAAGCCTCCCACAAACCGTATCATGGAGTCTCCGATAACTTTTACACGGGGTAAAAGTCGCTCCCTCCCCAGCATCTTCCGCCTGCGGACGCTCTTCTCTATCCTGTCTCCTATTTCTCCAATCCATACTTCCACTCCCTGGATCCTTCGACAACTCTCTCAGAAGGGTGTTCCTCCGTGCCTCCCCTCTCGGCGAACCCTTGTCTGCGTCCTCACTGCCAATTTCCTCCCTGTGATCCTGGATTCTTCGGATTTCCTCCTTCCGCACCCCCGGTCAGTGTGGATATCAGCTTCGAGACGTGGATCCAGCCGCAGCTTCATTTCTGCGATTTCTGCTTTCAGTCCAACGTTTTAAGCAGAAATATCACATATTTTACGTTGGGCTTTTTCTAATACAGCCCATAATCTCTGAATAGCTTCATCTTTTTCCTCCATACTTCTCCGACTTTTCTGAATCTCGCATCTGCAGCACCTCCAACTATCCTTCACACAATCCTCCAGCTTGCTTTTGGTACAGTTAAAATGGTACTATGCGCAACATCCACTACACTGGACCCCATTTCTTAGAGTCCTATGGCAAAATGTACACTTGACTTCCACCGATTTCGCCGCCTTGCCCGTCTTCATTTCCTCAACAGAAACGAGCTCCCTTGTGGTCACTAATATCCCCTCTTCCGCGGTCACTTTCCCTTCCCCGCGGCTAAAACACGTCTGCTACCCTCGAGAGAACGAACCCAACTTAGCATCTAAAATTGACTTAGCATCTAATATTTTGTCCTCGTCCATATTGTTTCATTAGAATCGCAACGCCATCCGTAATTTTCAACCGGTCTCGCGCCGAAATGGTCGGTGCCAAAATGTCCTTGCGCTGAAGTGACCTCTCCGAAATGTCAAATTCCCTAAAAAGATGAACCAACGCAAAGAAACTAGAAGCAATCCAACGCTGCGTAGACGTACAACGGAAATTTAAAAATCCGGTCTATTCCTACAGAAGCATATTTTCCTCCTCCACCATACCAAGGTTTTCTGCATTCGTCCTCATGTCCGTTTCATCGCACGTTCTTCTCTCACATTCTTCTCACATTTCCCTCCCCATCAAGTCTCAAGAACATCATGTTTTTCTTTAGTTTCCACGTCCGTGCACCATACTAAAATCCACCTTCACCCACTCATACCTCTTCATGCAATAGAGGATTCCACTCAGCCGAGAAGACAGAATCTTTGCTTAGTGTACAGAATCTCCAGGTGGAGTGCTACTACTAGTAGTAGTGTTGGGCTGTGCGTGGAAGGCTTAGGATCAGGGTTGGCTAAGAAACTACCCTTGGTGACGACACTGACAGCCTAAGCCATGTTTGACATTTTAAAAAGGAAATGTCCCCTTCCATTCTATTTAGCTTTTATATGAAATGGAATGGGCCAGTACCTCGGTGAATGCTAAATTTTCAGGCCTAATTTTAAATGATGTTTCAGTGATTGATGTGCGTGTAATGTAAATGACCTATATTATCGAGAACTCGAAAATCAAAAAGCTACGTGTCTACCGTCTAACTCTACTCTCCATTTAAATAATCTCACCTGTCTTTATTTGCATCCTTGGTCATGGTGAGCGTCAGCAGTTATTTTCTATTTATGAACGTCGATTTTTCAAACTATATTTCTCATAATATTCTCGCAACTTAGCCCATTTTTTACAAGTAACTATCAAATTAATTAAATTTTTTCTACATAATTATTACATTAAATTTTAAACATTAAAGTTTGTCTTGTGTTGCGTCCTCTGACTTTTATAGTTAACCTCGCTGTATTCTAGAAAAAATCAATTACTCCAGTTGCTTCATCTTTATCTAACGCGTAGAGTTTCTCATGTACTTCCTGTGATTAGTATCATTTAAATGACTGAAAAACTATTGCTTCATTGCATAATGTAACTGACTGAATCAGCTACTTTCCTACTTTCATTACTAAATCTGACTCTCCTCATGTCTCTCTTATCAAATATTCTGGGGATTAGCTTGACAAAACTGATGATAATGGCTAATTCTTACGAAAACCTAATAACATATTTGAGGCGTGATACGATCACAGTTCTACTTATCGCATGCAGTTATGTTATCGTTATTCTTCAAAAGCGCTCATGAGAGCTATAACGTGATCTCCCTTCAAATTTTGTTTTTTTAGGTCACTAGTTTCAATTGACAGAGTGTATTCTTAGGGTAGCAACTGAAAGCATTTTCCTTAAAGATCGAGTTGTGTATTGGATAACTACAAAGCGGAAGGAGAAACCGCGATCCCATCCCCGGTACCTGATTTTCCATCTCCATAACTTTCGCTGAGTCATGTAATAGTTTCGAATACGTCATCTACCTCTTCAATATACTTCTCCTTACGTTGTTCAACATTTTTTTCCTATTTCACTTAGTTTAGAAGATGTTGAAGCAAACTTGAACCTTCCTAATTACGCTTTCTTTCTATAAAGTGTGAATTATAGTTCGAAAATTTTATTCCACTTTTTCCAAGATTCATTGATACTGATGAGATATTATCAATTCCCATAGCTTTTCTTGTCTTCATTTCTGGTATTATCTTCTCTTTTTTGCTCTTTATCATTTTTAGACCAAGATCAGGCTTCTCTACGTTTCTTTTTCTCTTATGACTGTTATCTTTGTCATAATTGTTATGCGCATTCTCTGTCTATCCTGGATTTTCCTCAACCTTTATTAATATTTTCACCTTTTCGACATTAGTTTTTATGTGCCCTTTCTGATTATGGAAAGGTATTTTTACCTTCGCCTTAACTTACGTATTTTCCCCTGCACCTTGAGCATTTTCATTCCATCGCACACTCTTCTCCAACAGGCTTCCTTTGCCCAATACGTTTCATGACAAAGTTAATAGTTTCTTTCGTTTAAACACCTCCCATACAATTTCATTCAAAATATTTTCCGTACATCGTCCATCTTCCGTATTTAAAAAAATGTTAATTTGTTATCTTCTGCTTTTTTGTCCATTGCGCGCTTATGGCATCTTTTGTTTTCCTAGCTTCTATTGGCTACACACTTAAACTTTTATTTTACTCCATTTTACGTCATTCAATTTGCATCAAACTCTGTTCGATAATAATAATATTCCGCCAATGGTACCCATGGTCAAGATATGATCGCCATGATCTATATGCCTCTGCCGTTGGAGACTCTTTAATAGCTGCGAGTAATTCCTTGAAATTAGGATCAACTGAAGGGTCTCTACGTTGATAGTCCCCGTAATGTTGTGCTAGACCCTCCACTAGTGTTGTACTTCCATACCGGGACTCGTTAATGAAATGCATTAATGGGAGGATTTGAGCAAATGCAGCAGTATATTAGCTAACTAATTCCTGAGATTTAGCAATAGTGGTACTCCCATTCATCCTGATTGTAGGAGATGGGCTCATAATACAATAATAGTTTCTTTATTTTCAATCAAAGTACATACATATCGTATCTGTAATTTAACCTTAAGTAGTAAATTCAGGCGTACTGCGTGAAAGTGTCTTACATTCATGATGAACAAATAAAGTATGTTTTACCGTCAACTAATATGTAACAAGGGAAAGAAACGACTATCACTCTCTCCCGCGACCAAGACATCGAGTTTCACCTCTTAGTGAATAGTTCCGAATTAACTATATTAGCAGACTCGTAATGCGTGATAATTATTAAAAGTTGAGTATACTTTTGCCATTGGACAGATTTTTCTTGTTGAAGATTAATTATCATTGAATTTTATCTTCATAAATATTAACATAGAGCATATTGAATGAGTAAATAATAAATTAATTCTCAGCAATGATTTTTAAACTATTTGCGTGGGGTTATTCTCAAACGTAAATCTCAGTGAAGTTGGTCATTCTCGATGTTTTGCCGGGCTCTATGAAAGGTCTTCCATTCATTATGGACCGCAATCTTAAGTATTGGCGGAATAGAATTCGTTTTCTAAACATGTTTTTAAGCCATATTTTGACTGAAGATTCAATTAATCCTTCCAAGATGTGTTACTCATTTCCATTCACTGTAGAAATCTTATCTGAAAAAGGTTTTTGACATTATATTTAACAGATTACGGTGTGCATATTTTCGGTGGTTTCCAATTTTATTGATGCAATTATTGAGGGTTCTAATTCCGGCACGTGCATTGATGCCGTTCTACCATGGAACGGAAAGATTCCATTCAGAAAATTAGATAAATGGAATCGAAGATTAAAATCCTTGACCATCTGTACACTCAATAAAGAAATTTCATATTTTTTAAATGTGATCCAAATTTTTGGAATTTTTAATGGTTTTAGTAGTAAATTAGTAGAATATAAATGGAATGGAAAAATCATGTGTTTCCTTGTGCTGATTACGTAGATTACTCACGGAAATCCTACTCGATAGCTCAGCGTTGTAGAAAATTATCATAATAGAAGGGTCATACCAAAGCTCTAGATCAGTAAAAAGACTGTCAAATTTTGGAAAAGGAAAAAATCCATCTATTATTATTAGCCAGGTGATTAACCAGATTTCATCACTTGACCTTGATGGCTCCAAAAACGGTATTAGCATTGATTTTTCCCGGTATTAGAGGAAATAAGTTTCAGCGATTTTTTTTGGTGATACAGTATCTATCTCAGGCAATATGTATCTCCGGGATTCCATCCAACTGAGTTGCAAGTGGACCGCTTCATTTTCAGTATAATTATATGACGATAGAGTCTAGGTTCACCTCGTGAAATCCCATCGTTACACAAAAGATAAACACTTTGTTAAATTTCAGAGAAGTTTTTAATTAACGACCAGGATCATCCAATAGTGAACATAATCAAGTATTTGTGCATATATAATCTCTCATAAATATTAATTGTCGTGGAATGAGGAGGCGAGGTTCCGGGGAGGGGGGGTGGTTGAGGGAGGCGGGAACCTCCTCCTTTTAACCTTGACAACTCTTGTAAAAGAGAGATATGGTCTGTACAAGTACCTAAATCCCTCTGTTATATGAAGACGGTCTTTATAAAAACTTTTTATCTATCGCTTAAGTATGATTCCTTTTGGTTTATTTTTCATCCTACTAGATTTCAAGTAATGTATCCTTGAAGAATGTACATTCGCTCATTCACAGAACTTGATTTTGTTATTGAACGTCGTGATTTATAAAAATACTGGCCATTTTAGGCTGAAAATCTCACCGATAAAGTTGTGTTTCACCCTCTCCTTATGTTTTCAGAGTGAAGTAAGTTGCTGAGAAGAAGAACGGAAGCCAGTGAGCACCATCTTTGGCCTCCGTAAGAAGACTGCTGAATTCAAGCGGTTTCCAGTGAAAGAGGAGCCAAGTCATTAGTCGATAACCCCCCCCCCCTTCTTATGAGCTACTTGTGTATATTATGTGTATATATATAAATATGTACATATTCGTTGGGTGAATGATTGAGTGTAGCTCTTTAGAAAATTGTTATTAGGGAAAATTGGGTCGTAAATAAAATACAATTGTGGGTTCATTCTTTATCATTTGTGGGGCTTACAGTTATTGCCAACTTATTGGAGTGTATTTCAAATAGTCAGGAGCTTAGTGAGGTCCATAGGCTGCGGCTAATTAATTTGACAAATTTTTCCCGTTAAAATGTGCAGTCTTGGGGTCAGCTGATCTCATGAATCCTTGTTTGTCTTGAGAATGAGGGTGCGAAATGCTTAACTATTGAGCTCCTACGAGGAGGTTTCAAGAGTGAGATCGTTCATTGTTTCAAACCTCAATGGATGCCTTTAATATTGAATGGTATCGAGTACAAATGTCTCACCTAATGGCCCGTTTTGGTGATTATCATCTGGTTCGTATTCCATAATTTGGAGTGAAATTTATTTATATAAAAATATTTGTTGTTATACGTTTGGAAAATATTTGACTGATACCATTGACATGCTAAAAAAGGATAAGAGGGTTGCGCGATCAACAGCATGCGGGTGTACAATAGGTCATTTTATTTTCAAAGGTATAATTAAAATCATTTGATACCTACTTTTGAGTTGAAATAGATAAGGATAAGTCATAAAGTATATTGGTCGCCAGTGGCTATTTGAGTGAAACATTTTTCCTTGGAAAGTTCCAAGCCGTCCTTTAACTAAAAACCATTGTATTACATTTGTTATGCCATTGCAGTCGTATACTAACCAATTTAAATTATGAAGGAATCCAAAATGAAGTCTGCAGCTGTATTTAGCACTCTCATTTTTCCAAAGGATTTTCAAGGGAATTTAGGTGATGAGAGAAAAGGAAATAAACTACGAAATATTTTGGAGTTGCATGCAGAGGTAACGGGAGAAGTTCAAATATTATTTCGACCTAGATAATAACATTTGTTTTTATCTACTCTCGTCAGGGTAGTTTTTACTTTTTAGTGTTGAGTAGCATAAATAAATGTGTAGAGTTGATTGTTTAACGCAGCATAATAGGTGCAGGAGGAGCATTTCTTCTCGCGTACGTTCATAATGGTTCTAATCCTTTAGGTTCATTTTCCATCATTCTCACGTGAAGTACAATGTGTTCATATACTGTCTGTGATCAATGGATGAAGCCTATTCAAACCCAAGAAATCAAATGCATTTGAGACTGTATCGTATGTGTTCAAAAATTGTGAAGAATAGATTGTTATCGAGCTCATATTATGGTAGCTACGTATGTGGTGAGCAAGCAATACCTTGAGAAGTTACATACCAGGAGGAGCATTTCTTCTTCCTAAAATCTGTTGTTAATATCTTTGATGATCTTATGGCTATGGTTAATGTGCGTAAGCTCTATTAATTGCAAAGTATATTTCATTGTAGAACACGACGGATAGAACTTTTAATATTATTAAATCTTGGAAGGGCCTCCTTCGTAATAAAGCCGCTCTGAGCTTCTCTTTTTTTACCCTAAGTCTGATGGCGCAATTATGACAATAAACACCGGTAGATTCTGCGGATATGTAATGCATGACAAATAAAACATTTGTATGAAAATTCTATGCCACTTGGGGTTAAACTTTTCATTGTGAAAACTGGACCCATTCATTTTCTCATCGTTCATCATTTTAGAAAAAAATCAACAAGATCACAGTATTTTGCTAAATTTGACGAAACATTAATATCGAAAACTCCTTAAGGTACCAGCTATAGAACAAATTGCTCAGAATATTATCTTGTTTCTTTCACCCATCCACTTTTAGTGGAATATATGCTTGGTTATATATTGACTCATGTCAAATTGAATTTTGTCGATGGTTTGTAGTTTTACTAGCACCCACTCTTAGTATGTGTATGTGTTGAGCAGCAAACATGTCGACCCTTTGAATTTACCGCGGGTGCTCTATGAAAGAACTCATTCTGCATAACCTTTCCGCATTTTTCAATACATCTTAATAGTATATCCAATACGAATTGGAGTGGTATTATATGTTTTGAGATGTTCATTGCTTTTCTAGCCCCTGGCGCTACCTTGGCAGGCCTTTGGATATCTTCAAATATTGCTCCTGAGACCTGCGTCTTTAAATTTGTCCTGGAATTAGCTGCGAAGTTTATTTTGCGGAGTCGACATGTATGCTATCATTTGTTAAATAAAATTATCCCTTGGAGAAGTTTGTGAAATGAAGGTTATCATTCATGAAAATTTATTGTTATCCAAATGATATCATCAATTTCACGCGTTAGAAGTGTTCTCTGAATTCCTGAAGTTGTGCCAAAAAAGTTCATTTATTTTTGATTTTGGTCAGATATTTTCTGTATTTAAAATTGTACTGCAGTTGAAAATATTTTTTTTGAAGGGGAAATTGGTATATTGAATGCAGAGCGCAGAGGTGTTGTTATATCGGAGAATATTGTCTCTGATAAAGGATTGGATGGAATACTGCAAATGAAATAATATTGTCAGCAAGAGTTATATTTATGACTCACATATAGCCATAAGCATCAACTGCAAACATTAATTAAATAAAACTTTCAAGTACATATTTGTTTTAAAAAACCATACAGAAAGGTAGTTGTCTGGGTGAAATGCATGAGTGCTAATTGGTGCTCTTTTACCATGCGCCATTGATACACTGTAATAGGAGTTCCTGAACACAATAAAAGACATGTTTACACAAATAGATGTATTTTATGTAATAAAAACTTTCTGAAACCAGTAATTAAAGAAAACTTTGTAAAACAGGGCTCTGAATTATCAAAATTATTAAACTATTCGTGTATACGATCTCAAAAAAATCAAACTAATGATTCACATGCTTTAATAGATTTTACATGGTGTATTTCGATTTTTTCTACACTACATGTCAAATGTCATTTATTCAAGAGAAAACAATTTTACAGCAGTATTGCACAGCTTGGGTCCACAAGCACGATAACCGAAGACGTTTTCCTCAGCGGCCTTCGCAGATTTCAGTCGGGATTCCACGTGCGATGCGAGTCGCTTTCTGCGCGGCAGCGTCTCCCGTTCGAATTCAGTCCTATTTTAGCTGCAGGCGAGCGACATTCAACGTCCACGGAAACGTAAACCGGCGTCGGTTAATGTCTTCACACGCCTTTGGATAATCGTCTGCGACTCGCCTTTGGGGAAACAGCTTCTCTTCGTGGGAGGAGGGCCTATAAGTTGGTCGCGGCAGGCGCGATAGGTTAGTTGGAGAGCGGTGAGAGAAAATGGCGTCCGGTTAGATGGCAGGACGGAGCACCATGAAGACGAAAGGCATGAGAGTCATGAGGAGGGACTGGGCCGTAGTGTGCACGGCCGACGACCACCCGCACTCCAGATCAGTCTTGAACACCTCAACGATCGAAGAGTTTCCTCTGCTGTCGCACTTGGTTTCCCGGAGGTCATCGGGGGCTCCCCTACACTCTCGGTCTGGGTACCTTTCTTCGTCGTCACACAGGTAAAGTCGCTTCTTCCTCTCCCAAGTCTCCACCCATCTAAAATGAGAACGGCCAGATCAGTAAGGAGGAAGGGAATTCTAAGAAAAAGCGGTGCAAACTTGCACTCTCCTCCTTGATCGCGTATCTTAATGGCATTCATATTTTTAAAAGTAGGGTCTCATTAATTGGCCATCGGATATGAATTCAATGTCCAATCTTACTATCCCTGATTTGCATAAAGTTTGTTTAATGAAGCCCGGATTTAGTATGTATGATTAACTTTAGCTTTTGGGCTACGCAGTCTCTGGGTGATGTACCTGTAATACCAGAATAGAGGTCTTGACAAGTAAATTAAAATTAAAGATAAATCCAAGTTGTCAAATAAATCTTAGGGATTTGGATGCCCATGCATTTGAGTCAATTCTCCTGTTTTTATTAACAACTTGGATTTATCTTTCATTTAAATATGCGTTCCTATGATGCTAGGAGAGTTTTGGATTTTGTAAAGTATATACATCAAACTGTCTGATTCGGACAACTTAAGAGTCAGTTGACGTGCGATTGATCAATAACTTAGGATATCCATATCGATTACACACTGAATTAGGTTTAACCGAAAACCATGGGTGTTAAATCAGTTTAAAAAATAGTCAATCTCCCCTTCCCCTCAATTGGGACAAAAATGAACTTATAGCAGAGGACACAGACGGGATAGTGGATTATTCACCCTCGTAGTTTATACTGATGTCTCATTAGTATGTCTTTGCAATGAGTTTGATGATTTTAATATAATAATCTTATAGAGATCTCCACTCGAGCCGGATTGGACCTCAGGCTGCAAATGTCAATATTTACAATTTCAACTTGACTTAAGACGAGTGTCAAAAGCCTCGGCGATAAGTTCAAGGAAGCTGATTCTAAGGTCGCTGGTCAAGAAAATGATGTGTGTTAGACAGTTCTGGCATGAACCATTGCGTTTATACGAGTGTAAAAATATTTTTTATTTGTGCTTTTTAGAGGTTCACAGACTGAACACCGTTAGAATACCACAATTCTCTTACCCAAGTTCGCAGTCGCAGTTCCATGGGTTGCCGGCCATACGAAGTGATGTCAAGAAAGTCTTCTTGTGAACACCAGGGAATTCAGCATTCGAAGGGTTGCCAATACTTCGAAGTTTCGAGTTGTTCCTCACGTCCAAGCTTACGTTTCGGACACGACCCATATTACGGAAAAGGGAGGTGGGTAGTTTGTCGAGACTGGTGTTGTGAATGGAAAGATGTAGTATAGGTCCGCGTATTCCCTGAAAAAAAGCCAATAATTAAGCATTTACAGCATCTCTTGGTCTTTGAGGGTTAGTAAAATTACGTGCTTGTGTCAGGGCATAATTTAAACATTGGCATTACCAGTGGGTAATGTCTCTCAAAAGAAATCGAAAGGTTTTTACGGTTTTTCAAATATTTCGTAGGACTAACACCGGTAATACCAAATACATCGATGTTTTGAAATAACTGTGAAATGAAGACAGTAGTTATGGGTCAACGTAATATACCCAGATATTATGATTTTTGGTCAACTTTCCCGGGCTAAAACGAGAAATTTTCCTAATGGTTTCTCTAGACAAAATGCCTACTTATGGCAAACTGGTAATAGGATATGTTGCTTTTTATCAGCTACTGTCTTCAGATATTTTTTCCGTTTCCATTTGTTCTTCTAGCAATGATTGTAAATGACCATTTATCATATGCTTTGGTTGCACTTCATGGAAATTAAAGTGAACAAGTTTTAATTTGAAAATTTTCCCTTTGCTTTTATAAATCGAACTTTAAATATGATCGTATGAGTCGGTCTTACGGCAAGGGAAAGGATCGCTCTTCCACCGAAATAATAGATATAACAGCACTTACTTCGAGTATCTCCGGAGAGAGTGTTTTCAGTGCCGAACCAGTCAGGGTGATATTTTCCAGCTTGGTAGGCATTGGTCCTTGCATCTCTCGTCCCAGACTGTCTCCTTCGTACACCTTACCAGATAAAAAGCAAAATTCTAATTAATTTACCAATGCATCACAAAAACTCGCAGTTCTCAATAAGTGAAAACAAAAAACACAGGATTTTGTAGATGTAAAACGCTACATTTGATGTATCGGCGCCATTTAACGAAGTCTGAAATCGTCTTCTCTCTCCATTTAGTATTTTTATATATGTTTTATATTCATCTATGACTGAAGTCTATGTACACAAAGTGAATAAACCTCACCATGAAAAAGTCATTTGACCTGAAGGACGAGACTGAAGTCGACTATCTTACCTCAATATGTAAAGTCCTTAGTCCAGGATTCTGGCGCAACAGCCTTGAGATGTTGAAGTCACGAACTTCTCGGTAAGGGCTGATGCGGATTGTGTGCAGGTTCCTCATTTTACCCAAACACCCAGTCTAGAAAAGAGAAAAGTTTTTTTTTCAATTCAACGGGAATAATTTGAGACACCTGGTTAGAGCTGTATTTCCAACACTACTGATGCTGAAAACGTAGCTACAAAAGTAACTTAGTGTGGCCATTTAACAACATTTTAAAGAAACAAATTTCAAATAATTTCAACCGTCTGTATTGGCTGTTGGTGAAGCGGAATTTCCCATTCGCGACGAACTTTTAAAAAGTGAAAATTAGCCAATTCGTTCGCGTGATAGGTTTCCATATTTCGTAAGACCACCGTCAACACTCCAAATGAAACTCCAAAAACTACGCACTCTCTGAATTATTAGTAATGCGTCCCCAAACCAGATAAATTTCCACATCTTCTAAAGGGTCTTTGGAGACTTCTATCCTCTCCGCCAAAAAGGAATAACCATCACGAGTCAACATGGTATGGTATGACATAGTCAAGGCTTAGCGAATAGATCTGTACAGTTCGAATCTTACTCACTCCTGTCCCTCTGGTCACTATCATCGTAAAACTCGGACCTCCATTCTGTATCTGAATTTACATTATCTACAAAATAATGCCAACAGTAACTTCTCCGGTTTACGAAACCTTTATGTTACTATTTTGGTACTGCTTCCCGAAGAAATTTCTTCATCAGTCCAACTTCCAAAAGCAGTCAAAGGAATGGTTTAGCCCTTAATTATCAGTTTTCAGAACTTGATTCTGTCATCATCTACGTAAAAATTCATGGAAAATAATGGGATAAAAATACTTGGCTAGAGTTGCAGGAGTACAAAGCAAAAATGTATATTGCCAAACAAAATGCTAACAGTTGATTCATATGGAATGAAAGCAATATGGCCTTGGAAGCACATTAGGTCATCATGAAGGAAGCTGGGTATGGTAACACTATGACTCAGCCACATTTTATGCCCGATAACCTGAATCACTCTGTATTAATTAAATAATTGATCTCGTTTCCAAGTTCAATGACTCCCCAATAACTACCTACAATCTTTCAAACAGCCCTCGCGTGACTTCTCGTACCTTCAAATGGAAATGGGCTGCACCTTAGGGTTTCATTAAGGTCTCTCTAACCTTAAAGATGTCCAATTGCAAATATATAGCTTATCCTTCAAGTCAACTTAGCTATTGGTATTACTGATGCACCTCTTTCCATGATATGTAATTCTTGTCTTAAGCACGGTATTTTCCTCAAAGCCTCAAAAATCTCAAAAACTATCACCATCTATAAAAAGGGTGACAAGAGTCTACCCACCAGCTATCGGTCAATATCAATCATCCTGACTATATTAAAAATATTAGTAATAATGATCAAGTTCCTACTTTATGACCATTTTGAATGTGACAGTAAATTCTCACAATCACAGTTTGGTTTTCGCGGAGACCATTCTACATCTTCTGCAGTCAGGAGTGGGGTTGACATCATACTTTGTGCTTGAAAAATCTTCCATTGCATCATTGCATTGTCTGTATGACCTCAATAAAGCCTCTGATTTGTCTCACATCCAATCCTACTTTTTAAAACGACAGTTCTGTGGAATAAATATTACTGGATTAAAGCTCCTTGATTCATATCTCACTTATCGGTCCAAAGGCGTATTCATAAGTAAAAATCAATCCTCTCCTCTAAAACTTGATCATGGTGTACCTTAGCACCTGTCCTTTGTCCTTTTTTGTTTCTAATCTTCTTCAATGACTTTCAGAACCATACCAGTTCCATACCTGTCAGAACTGAGTGCTAATGGAAGTACTTGTGTTCTTAATATTTTTAAAGACTGATCCATATAGGTGGGCGTTTCTTAGTCCATTATATCTGTTCCTTCAAATGATTTCATGCTGATGGGCTAGCATCGCAAGTATCCCTTCAATCAGCTGGGGACCATGACTCTTTACGATCATTATATCTGTTAAACTGTTAGTGAGGCCAGTGAAAAGCTAGTCCGAATATGCGAAGGATCTCAATGTAAAAACAATGTGTCTATCGTGAATTTGAAGAACGGCATTAAACGGATGAAGTTTTTTTAAATCTGACATTAATTACAACGGCAGAAACATGTAGAAACTTTCTGACAACTTAAATCGATTAACCGCGAATGATGGACGAAATGAAAATGAAAGCTAAGACAATTAAGTATTCAGGACAGAATGGAACATGTTACCGGAATTGTCTGACATGTTTTAAAGAGGAAAGTAAAAGAAGCACCAGAACTGGGCATCATGGGAATTACGGGGATTGGGGATGAGATTAGCATGCTCCGTTTCAGGGATGACATCGCAGCTATAGCAGAATAGAGAAGACCTGCATGCGTCCTTGAACGCAATGGATCAAGCACTTCAAGGGTATAGCATGAAAATCAACGGGAAAAACCTGGTACGTGGAAGCACGAAGCTAAAGGGAGACACCATGCCATTAAGACAGAAAATTAAAGAACGTGTAATATTCCACCTACCTCGGTTAGCGTAAAATAGGATAGAAGAAGCCAAGTATTAAACTGTGAGATACTATAAGGAGAAGATGTAATCAATAAACGACGGCTACGACTGAAAAACTTAAAGGCAAATGTAAAAATGGTAACCATTTGGGTCTATCTAGGTATCAACTGACTTAACTCGTCCAGCGTAAAATGAATGAATGGTGGAAAAAGTTCCAGTAACCGTTGCATTATATTAGAACATTGGAATAACAATTTTCTTCTTCAACTTCAGATTATGGGCACTGCATCTAATGAATAGGAATGAGTACACACAATGTAATTGCGCTATCCTCTTCAATGGCTCGAAAACAGTTGAGTTGAAGCAAAACTATTCATACATGTTTACCATGTCGTTTGATATGTTTTCGAATTGCTACACGTTGAAGACTTCAAGAAATTAATCATCCAAACCTACAGGTTCATATATTTTTGTCCCCAAAGGTGCTTTTGTTCGTTATTTTTTACAATATTCCTCGTTAATCAAAGAGGAGAATAGTTGATGGAATAATACATAATCTACTCACCAAGAATCTTGGTTTTACTGGGATTTAAGATGTAGCTCGAGTTAGCATGTATTTCCTGTGACTCTGCCAGACATTATTAGTCCTAGCTACACGTAATTGTGTCCTTTTCAATCATGAATATACTGAATATCTTCGTTTGGAATCAGAATGATTCATTGGCGAGAGCTCTTGGAGTTGAAGAAATCCGACAACTTTGGTATATTGAAGTCCAATTTCACGTATAAACAAATCCAGCAAATCTATAATATTTGCCATAGAGAAAAGAGTTCACCGGTTGAGAAACCCAAAGAATTGGTTTCCAGGTATCTCAAGATTTGAGCAAAAAAGGAATTGGTAAAACTAAACTATTACCTCGGAACTGCTCGACCTAACTTGCTAGTTGATGAAATCTTTAAGGTGAAATAAAAAAATGCTAAAAAGATAATTGTGCGCGCCCTAGAAAGGAGGCCAAAGCCAATTTAAATTTTACTTTGTAGATACAGATTTAGGTCCAATCGCAGGATGAGTATTAGCGGACTTCCCTAGGATTAATATGAAATGCAATCGATTCAAACCATTAGCACATACCTCGAATGAGTTCAGCGGAAGTTGCCTGACGTCCAGTTCCTCGAGGCGCTCAGCTCCCGTAAGGCCGATGTCCGTGACCGCGGGGATGGGATTGTCCATCACGCGGAGGGCCCGCAGGTTGTGGAGGTGGTAGGTTGCCGGCAGCGTCCTCAGGCGGTTCCTGCTGACTTCCAAGCGTCGCAGGGAGGTGAGGTTGGCGGTGGACTCAGCTGGCATGATGGTGATGGCGTTGCGAGACAGGTCCAGGTAGCGCAGTGACGGCAGCGGCAGATCCGGCGTCGAGGACAGCGCCAAGCCCTCGAGGCTGAGCTCCAGCAGGTTGTCCTGGAGTCCCTCGAAGGTGCGCGATCGCGGATCCAGAGAGGGATTGTCCCCGATGAATAGCGACTCGAGTCGCGGCAGTTGGGCAAAGGCCGAGTCTTCCAGTCGGGAGAGTCGGTTGTGCGAGATGTCGAGCCACGTGAGCGACTGCGGAAGAGCGAAAACCCACCCACACCCGGTACCCTTTGCTGAGGGTTTCGTGGGACTCACGCGAAGGGAAACTTTGCGCCTGCCTTTTACTGGCAGTTGAGTGAGCAATAACAGTTCTTTATACACGCCACCATCCCTTGTGGTGCAGAGGTGCGTCGGTATGCACAGTCCAGTTTCGGAGCCCGTTTCAATATGCTTTTGTGACAATCACCATCAAAAGATATGCATTTGAAAGGCATCGGTAAACATTTTGAGATATATATCTTTGGAATTTTGTAACAGGCCCCTGAGGTGGGATGAAGGCAATAATTTGGATATAAAAATGATATGTATTAATTGTTTGGATGAGACAAAGAGGAGGGAAGAAAATTAAAATATCAAGAAAAAATCAAATGAACGAAAACTAAGGCATAGTCAGAGAAGATGATCACTCGGGTTTTGAGAAAGGATCTGGCGATTGCACTCAGCGCACACGGAAACGTCGAGGGTAAGTGTCAATGCCATCACAAAAAACGCGGTGGCCACAGTGAATCCGCCTTCTTGGACATTTTTATTTAGAATGGAGAAAATTTGTGTTAAGATAAGATAGTTCTCTGATTTTTTGTCTCCTAGTTCTTACCAGTTCCAAGCACAAGAATATGATGAATTTAATAATTAAAAAATCTAAATTTCTTATTTAAAATGGCATATCATTAAAACAATCACATCGAAAATTTTGCAATTACTCATTGAACCGCTGATCTGTATTAGAAGGTACTGAGACACGATGGATAAACTCCTTCCAGAACGAGGAGAAAGGTTTAAAAATCTTTAAACTTTTAAATGAAGTTATTGAAATGTGTCAAATATGTGCGAACATAATCAACATCTTAGTATTCAACTGTTAGGCGTTAAGTGTATTTCAATTTCATATTCATGCTGTGGCACGTGAGATCTGTTTTTGTTCACTTTCCCCGATTACATAGCAGAATTGTTTACGATGATCCTCCAACATAAGATCACAAAAATCATAATTTTAAATGTATTATAAATAATATGACGAGATATTTTTTGCCGCAATGAGACCATATGCAGTGATTACTACAAAACACGAAAAATGTAGAATATTATTGGGTAGTGAAAAGAAACGTTTTCCGTGAAGCATGGAGGCCACGGTGTCTTACCTTGAGTCTCGCGACCGAATCTGGGCCGTGGAGGGAAGAGATACCGTTCCATGAGATGTCCAATTCCCTCATTGTCCGGGCAGACTGGCCTGACCCCAAAGCTGAGCTGGGAGCCCTGACCAACATATTGTGGGACAGGTCAAGTCGCTCTAGGATAGCATCTTGGAACAAGCCATCGGGAAGAGACCGCAATCGGTTGTGGGATAGGTCGACCACTCGAAGCGAAGAGAGATGTTTGAAAACTTCGCTCGGAAGGTCCGTCAGATCGTTGTGGTCGACGTGGAGTACTTGCAGGTGTCGAGTGCCCTTGAAGGCGTCGTACTCTAATTGGCGCATGCCGTTGTATCCTAGATCCAGCCACTGGAGGTGCGGTAATGATCCGAATGCCTCCCTGGTAGCATTATTGATTTTATTGTGACGCATGTGAAGGTGAGTGAGGGACATAGCTAGAGATGACATGTAGCCGCGCTCAACGTGCGAGATGTTGTTATGAGAAACATCTAAAACACGGACGTTGGCGTGCAGGAAGCCTCCCGGCCGGAACACAACGGTCGTGTTGACAGATAATTCGTTAATAAGATTGTGGGAAGCGTTGAGGTGGAATGAAGACAGCGTTCCCACCTGATCAAAGGCCAGCAAGTCAAGGCGGTTGAGAGAATTGTATGCCATATCCAGGACTTCGAGTTCTGGAAGGTTCTGGAACGCCTCGTCGGCCATGGTGTCGATCTTATTACCCCTGAGGTCAATGTATCGCAGCTTCGGTAAGTTGGCAAAAGAGCTCTCTTCTATTCTGGCGATTCGGTTGTCGTCCATGTAGATTAGCTCCAATGAAGCCATGTCAGCGAATGTTCCCGTGCGGACGACTCCCAGAGCGTTAAAAGAGAGGCGAATTTCCCTCAGCGAGTTGTGCAGTTCGGGTTGGAACGTGCCCTTTGGTAGTTCCTCGATCTCGTTGTCCTGGAGTGCGAGGATCCGCAGGGATCGCATGAAGTGGAATGTGGGCTCCGGGAAGGAGCGAAGTCTGTTGCCACCGAGATCCAACATCTGCAGGTCGGTCAAGGGGCGGAAGGCCTCGGAGGGGAGAGAAGAGAGGGAGAGCGCCCGGGACAGGCGGAGGGCCCTAAGGGAGTGACCAATGTCGTCGAAAGCTTCGTTCTCGATGGTCGAGATGGCGTTCTCAGAGAGGTCGAGGCGACGCAGGCCCCTCAGGTGGCGGAAGGCGTGATTCGGGATCGCCGCCAGCTTGGCGCCAACCATCCGGAGTTCCTCGACGTCCGGGCCATAGCTCTGGAAGAGCTCGGGCTCGAGGCGGGTCTTTCCCCCGGGAAGTCGGCTCAAACTGAGCGCTCGGAGGCCACGGAGTCGTGCCAGGGATGAAGTCGACGGGGCCGCGCCCGTCTTGCCACCCAGGTCCAAGTGGTGCAGGGAATAGGCGAGCGGGGCCAAAAGGGACTCGGCGGGGTCCTCCTTGAGCATGGTGTCCTTAAGGGACAAGGCGCGGAGGGAATCGAAGCGGTGGAGGAAATCGGCCGGGAGGATGGTGATGTTATTCCCACCGAGATCCAGCGACTGCAAGAATGGCTGGAGACCGGCTAATGCACTCGGAGATACGTAGGAAATGCCACAGTCCCGGAAGGACAGTTCTCGCATTCTCACGTCTCGGAGAGCATTTCCCTTGAAGAGAAAAAAAACAGGGAGTAATGAGATCCCGAGCAGTTCACGTACACGAGGTAATGAGGACACACCACGGAATAGATTCCGGGAAGAAGTAAATATATTCAAGAGAGAGCTTCGAGATTTCCACAAAATGTACCAAAAATTTACACTCTCCGGCTCAGTCAATTGTTGCTGATGAATAGAAGTGGTTCTAAGATAGTGCAATGGAGATAGAAACTAGAATAATTTCAAACGCAAAACGAACTTTATCCTTTAGTGAGGAGCCGTTATATTAGATATTGTTCAGTATTCCGGTCAAAGAGTTATACCTTTTACCAAGAGTAATTTTTCACTCACAGCGCATATGATTAAGGTGTATAAATTGAAACTCGTGGCAATAAATTCTCTTTGATTACAACGGTTATCCATTCACGAGATGCAATTGATTTCTGATATTTCAGGGAAGAGAAAGGGATCTGATTCTTTCATTTGGAATGCATTGATAAAAGATGAAGTTCTACATTGAATCGCGATCCTAATAGAAGATTTAATTCATTATGTACTTACATTTTTTAGACTATTTTAAATGTATTTCTTGGCATACCTCTTACTTTCACACCTAAAGATAGTTTCATTATACTTATTTTCTTTACTTAATTCGGGCCAGAGACTCGATGATAAGAGGGATTTATTTTATGATTAAGACATTGATATTAATAAGTTTCAAGACCATAAAACTCTTACCTGTATTTCTTCGATCGGATTCCCGTCGAGGAAGGTTTGGTTGACCACGTCAAAGTGTCGAAATGCGTCTTGCGGGAGGGTGCCGATTTGATTGTACTCGAGGTGCAGCGAGTCCAGGGATAGCCTGCCCTCGAACAGGGGTTCGGCGTCGGGGGTGGTGACGGCGGAAAGGGCGGAGGGTACTGTTGGCGAAGAGGGCGATGACGAGGCGGACAGGGACGAGGGCGAGGCGCTGCTGCTGGAACCGGTGGGCGCCACCTCTTCGGGCGCCGCGTTCGCCGCCACCGGCGCCGCCGACGACGGCAGGGTCGTCTCGTACGACGGTGTCTGCGGGTTGTAGGATCCCAGGTGAGAGATCCGATTCAGGGACAAGTCGACGAGTTTGAGTGCCCTTAGGGAAGCCAGTGCCTCATACGGGATGCGGTTCATATTGTTGTCGGAGAGAATGACCCTAGCCAGCCTCTGCGAGGTGGCGCCGTCGAACGACTGCGGGTCGAGACCCATGAGCGAGTTTCTCCGCAGGTCGAGAGTGTGTAACTGCGGCAATTCCCGGAAGGCGGAGGGCGATAGGTAGGACAGCTGGTTGTCGGCGAGCACGAGCGTCTGAAGAGAGGACTCCACTCCGCGGAATGCATCCGAGGAAAGGTCCGAAATTTCGTTTCCTTTGAGGGGAGAAATGAAAATACAGCAAATTAAAATCGATTATATCGGTACCCTTTGTCGGACGACAAGCTGCGACTCGCGAGCCACATGCGGCTCTTTCGTTACACATTAACATCAATAGCAACAATGAAAATGAAATAAATCCTTTATATTTTTACGAAAACATTTCCCGCAACAGCGATTTTTTCTTCTTTAAGTGAAGACGTAATTAATATCATAGCATATAATGATACCACGAAAAATTTCATATTTTATTAAATTGACGTTTGACTCTTGAATGACTTTCATTGTTGCGAGGGGCAGGTTTAGCTTTTTCATCTCAAAAGTTTGCTGACCCCTGACACATGCGAATGTGCATATCGAAAACAGCAGCAATAATATAAAAAAAGAGATGGAGCTGAAGGATCATATGAAGTTTTGAATTTAATTGACCAAAGGAGAGGTCGTTTTGAATTTTTAGGATGTGATCAATCACAAGATAATTATAAAACAAACATTTAACTATAAACATAGGATAATTTAGGAAATAATTTCCTTTCAATTGAGACTTGGAACCTAACCTCTACATTGGAACGTAATTAAATGCCGTCGTCCACTACTTTGAGTAAGAAATATCTTATTGAAGATCTTTATCACATCGTTTAAAAATAACACTTGGTTTAGTGCGAAAAATGCAATATTACATTCTTTCCGAAACGCATCAACTCAAGAAACTGCATGGATGTATCATTATCCCCATGAAAAACTACAAAGTATGATACTTCTCAATTCATCCCGATAAAGGACTTAAATTAAATATACCCTGGACTGAATGGAGAAAGAGTTGCGTTTGCGCATAAACTCAGGGGCCCTACGCCCTTCGTAGCTCATTATATTAAAAACATAGATATTTTACTGAAGATATGCATGAAGAGTTATATAGACGAAAGTAATCAATTCATGGAAATAAGGTTCATTAATCATGATTCACTTTCTTGAAATGTAAATTGGTTGCTTGAGACGGATGTATTAAAGTTGGTAACGTCGAGGTAAATTGCTTTTAACAAGATAAAAGGCCCAGATTTTATATCAAGATTACATAGAGATCTCCAAATTACAATTTATACCCAAGGATAAACTTGAAAAGTACTACCGATGACAACTTTCAACGTAAATCATGAGGGCAATGTAGTAAAATTTACAAGTTACCACAAGTTAGCATGTGCTAACCCCGGCTGGTCTGCTCTAAGGAAGCTATGTGAAATGCTTAGAGTTGCTTACCAAGACAACAGGATCACTCCGTCGCTGGGATCGTCCAGGAGAAAGCTTATTATTTCGGGATGAAAAGTCACAAAAAGAGAGAATGTCACCAAATTCGAAGTTTTACATTCATGTAGCTTATTCATTCCAACAATGCCTACGCGCCGGGCTTGAAAAATGTATTCTTATATACAACGTGGAGCCTCTTGCTTTGAAAATTTTTCTTAGTTTTTCATTCTTAATAAACTTAAGTTTTCAGAACTTCACTACCTTCACATAAAATTTTATATCTACGCGTATTCATTAAGAGAAATTCAAAAGTAGTTACGCATTTTTTGGAACGAGAAAAATTTTCCTAATAATATAAATATCTAAAAATTAATTTGTAAATCCTCGTTCTGTAGGTCTGAGAACAAATAAAATCACCGAATATGAATATTTCTTCACTGAAAGTGTTTTCGTGACCCCATTTTTTTCATTATTCTTTATGATCAGGACCTCATAAACAATCGTTTAAGTAAAGCATAATAGTCGTTCATTACAAAATTTATGGTTGTCTATTATCTAGGTTGAGTAAAGGTGTTCTTAGATGGAATGCTTAATGATGCCACTATACCTGTTAGATCGAGCAGTCGAAGTTTCTGAAGATAACGCAGAGCTCTCGATGGTACAGATACCAGTCTGTCGTAGCGAAGAGCAAGCTCCCAGAGAGATCTTTCCAATCCGGAGAAAGCGTCATCTGGTAAATCTGCCATCGGGTTCTCGCTGACCTCGAGACGGTAGAGACCTGTTGAAAAATGATTGATACAAAATGATTATATTTTAATCCTCAAGTTTCCAAATTATTGTCCAAAATAATTGAATCATGTGCAAACAAATTCTTCCGCAGTTTGTACTGACAAATTTACCAAGAAGTGTTATTTATGGCACGGTAAGACTAATACAAACTCATCATAAATTAAAGCAAGGCATTTTATAGTAAATTGATGAAAATACTTCGCAAGAATTAGTATAAAAGATTTATTTTCTCTCATTTGGCTTTGACTACAAAATTAGAATTCAAATAATTGGCACTTAAGCGTCAGGTGTAAGTTTTTAGAGAAAGTATAATTCCCTCAAATCCATTTTGGCTTATTTTTTGCAGTTTCTCCCAATAAATTTCTCTGTGCACTGCCGTATTAGTCATTCGCACTCGCTTACTCTCCATTCCATAAAATAGTGGCATTCCGGCCTTTGAATGGCGAGAGCAAAGCGGGAGTCCCACCAGTTCCACTAACCAGTTCCATGCAGGAAGTAAGGCTCGAGTTGTCGGAGGTCGTTTCTCTGGAGGTGCAGCATGAACACCCGCGACTCGTTGATCGCGGGCGGAACCCTCGGCAGGGGCACATCTCTGCAGAGCACGATGCCCAGGTCTGGGACCGCTTTGGAGCAGCTGCAGAGGGGGTTGAAGTAGCACGGTGGGTACGAGACGGTTGCGACGGCGGCCGCCGACGAGGACGAAGATGAGGACGAGGAGGACCCGGGTGCGGAGAGCGGTGCGGTGGCCGAGCCTACCTGCGAGTAGGGCGGCACGCCGCCGCCGGGCGCCACCGCGGGGAGCGGAGGTTTATACGCGGTGTATGCGGATGGGTTGAGGACCACATCCCTGGCGCCCGACATTGCCGCCCATGTCATGAGCAGCACGGCGACGATTAGGATGGTGTATCCTAGCCGGACCACGAACATCTGAAGGAGAATAAGGATTGCGTCGGAAATAGGGGAACTCAAGGTTCTCAACATTTGGAGGACAAATCGCTGAGAAATTAGATATTTCCCATACCCTTGGCAGGTTAATTTTTCAGGCGTATTTTGACAGTCTTACACCATATGATGGTTTCCCATTGCAGGTGTGGTATAAAATAAAGAATTCTATGGAGAAGATACTATTTTCCTATTTAGAACTATTTTCCCGTGGTCTCTCTAAAGATAGTGAGCTTTAAATGCTTTTTATATTAAAATTTTAGATGAATAAATATTTCGGGGTGAATCCCCCTGAAGAATTTAGGTCTTCCTCATACAATTCAAAATAAAGTCAATTTTCCTAGGTACAATTGCTACAATTTTGAGTAAAGTTTTGTGCTTCAAAACTGCACCATTAGCAGCATACTTCATTTTGGCAAACTACTGAAGGATTTATTCATTCTCAGAACCGCCTGAAGGACATCACCCACAAAGTTCTAGCACCCACACCACCCATCAGAGGGAGCCTATTTGGTCATCCACCGCCTCGACCGCCAGTGGTGAAGGCTTTCGTTTACATATTTACTGCATTTTTACCAGAAGTTTCATAAACATGGTTGAGTTGCCTGTCACATCTCAATGAGAGCCGCATTTTTTTACTATTTAAATTGGTTATACGTCACCAGTTGACTTTACCGTGACAGTAAATGGCAGAAAGGAGAACCTTGTTCCCTGCTATGACCACGGTCTCGGAAGTAGATTTTTAAAGGAGGTCGGTGGTTCATACGGCAAAAAACTTAGCAGCGAATCCAATTAGAAGGAACGAGAACTCGGCTGAGTTCAGCTCCGGCCGAAGCCCTAACGAGTAGGGCCACCGTATCATCATTAAAGTCAGTCCACCACATTGAGCCGGGAGACAAATTTTACCTACGATTCGAGCATTCTGCTACTTAGGTATACGATTTTTTTCTGTTCGTTTGTTGACCTCTAAATCTTTTTCTCCATCTTCATTTACTTAAAAATGCTTTTGATTGGTTTCCCTTATCTCAGGCTTTCCGCAATTCTCCATTCTATTTCAGCTTTCAGCATCATATTGCCTTATAAACATTCTTCATCCATTTTTTTGTCTTTTTAAATCTTATCCTTCGATTTCCTTTCTAATACTGCCATAAAAATTGTAATTGTTCGTATTTTACCAAATCACTGATAACAATTTTATGAAATGTAAAATTTAGGATGTTTTCGTTTGTTTTCTATCCCTCAAAGCTTAAGCATCACATCCCATTACCTGGTCACAAAAGCCATGCTTATTATTTTCCTTCCAAGAGGCTTAATATGATCTTTAAGGCCAATCTAAGGTGCAATGCAGGACGGATATGCTTTAAAATTTTCTTTTCTTGCTCACCATTAATAATTTTGGCCGGAAATGAGGGAAACGATAATTCGACGAGCACATCCTACATTTCATCCTTTCTCTTTACAAATTCTTTTCTATGTACCCTCCCTTCAAATGGCAGGTGCCTTGATACCCCAAAGTACACACTCTTGAGGTGGTTGACGAGATATTATGAGGGTGTAGGCAAACACCACTGCCATTTATGAATCAGCATCATTGAGATTCTTCGTCCCAATAGTGATGAAATTGGTCTAAATTTTTCAAGTTTCCTCATTCAATCGTTTCATTGGTTCCCTTTCTAATGTTCTGAATGTTTTTAATCAGAAATATTAGTTTTCAGCTGATCTCATGAATAAAATTACTTAAGTATAATATAGGCACGCTCTAAAAATAATTGGCTGAAATCGATTGCGACACTCAGACTAAAATTGTAAAGAAAAATAGAATCATGTTCTCAGTGACTTGAATGCTTTACTATTTTACCACATTCTACAAGTAAAAAAGTTTCGTTTACATACTTAAAAATATTTTTAGCGCATGATCAAACGTTTAAATGAAGATTTCAAAAATGATTTTCGGGCTTTGTATTTCAAACAATAGCTCTTCATTTTCACCATCTGTACAAATTGAGGCATGTGAACTTTAAATCAGTAGCCTGCATGATTGCGTAGGTTATATTTTTATTTTCTCCGGTCATGTAACAATTTAAGGTACATCAATTTATGTGAATAATCGATTTTTCAATTTGATGTTAGGATTCGCATTGTATGTACCTTTCCGGACTGCAGACTCTTTTCCGTACTCCGGTAGAAGCCAACCCTAAAATGGTGTCATCCAACAAAAACACCACGCTTCCATTTCTCACGTGCTTCCCGGTATCTCCTTTCCCTCACGTTTCTTCATCCTTCTCCCTTATCCTTTCCTCTCACGAAATACCTTTCTCCCTACCCTCCCTCCCTGAATTACATTCTCTTGACCAACCTCTACCCCGTGCTCTCCCAACGCTAACAAGATCAGAGAAGCCCTCCAAACGATTCATCGCAATAGATCGATTATTCAGTGGTATTCCGATTCGCGCATCGTTCCATGCATGTACTCTAAGTCAGGCATTTTCCAGAAATATCTATTACAAACACGGCATTATGATCGATTGGATATTTTGTATTCACATTTAACCTTTGCTATTTTGTCTTATTGTTAACATCTTTGGGTACAATTTATAAGACACCTAATTTGATATTGTTTACAGTATACAATAATTAAATTTAAAATTTAATCCTTATTCATTTTAGAGTTTTAACAGAAATCTACGTTCATATTGAGTGAAAGAATGGATTCAATTTTAGACACATGAACGCGCAAAAAAATAAAAATGGAGATTTTGATCAACTAATTTGTGCTGTTGTAGCGGACATTTTTTTAGGAATTTCATTCCTCTGTGTACTTTTATTGAACAATGTAGTTTCATTCGTCCTTCAAGTGGCGTATTCAGAAATATTAAAATTGATATATATATATTTCTCTTACCTCGATTGTTATTGTGAGAGGTTTATGTGGAAATGATTTTTAAGACGTAAGGATTGCATAGTCTATACATTTTTTATGTTTGTTCTATGTCTCTAAATGGTTTAAGTCTCACTCTATTGGCCAATTTTAACTTGAAAACCTTGTCTTTCATCGATTTTATCGAATGAGTGGAGAGATATTTGTTAATTAGAGGATCCCCAAAAAATTAGGTCATACGCAAGTGATTGAGAACTCCTGTCTTCTGGGCACTAAAAATTGTCACATTGACCGATGTCTTCTGAATTTATTCGAAATCGAAAAAGTAATCTTTCGATAAGATTTCGAAAGTTTGATATTTGCTCTTTCCTTACGACAAAATCTATTTGCGTGAACATATATAAGTGGTTAAGATGAATTTTCATCTGGAGCATTGACCTGAAGCCTGACTATGCGCAGAAGTAATAATCTAGAGCAGAAGCTCCCCAGCTTTTCCACATCAGAGACGCTGCTTCACGTAAACAAGGAAGCTACATCCACCAACAGATATTTGCGTCCTTTCATTATTTGCCTTAGGAAATATATATTGTTACAGATATTCCTAGGGTCTCAGCGACAGAGAAAAAAACAGCAATGAACTCCGCAAATAATTTGAAAATACCTACTCTTGAGGTTCCGCACAGTACTACATTTTCTTATTTTCCTGGATCCACCCATGTCACTCTTCTGATGGGCTTCCATTCCTCCAAGGGGATAAGTCCACGTCTGCTAATTTGAGGTCGTGATTTCGAATACCTGGTCACGATTTCAAATACCTGGTCGCGATTTCAAATAATAATTAAATACAGATTTCAAATTTTGCCTGGATGGTTTATCTATTTCATGGTTCGGTTGTAAGTGCTCGTTTCAATATATAAAACTGGCCGCGGGGAAAGCGGTGCCACTTAAGAAAACAATAACTCTTCCTCCTTTCCACGAATACTATACCTTGTTTCCCATGCGCAATTTTCTCTTGTTTTTTATAATGACCAACAATTTCAATCACTCTATTCATCCATGCACGACTGTTATCCATTATTCGCAAAGGAGTTTACTATGATGTTAGGATGTCCAGACGTTAATAATTGGGAACTTATTTAATAAATTCAGTTGTAAGTACTTTGTTCACAAAATGAGTATTCTCTCTAATGTGTGTCGCGACGGAATCCTCATACGAGCGACATATAACTAGTGAGATGGATAGTACAGATGGCACCCCGAAAATTGCGTGACGACCGAAAAAAAGCGTGAACGATCTTGTCACAGCTGTCATTTAGTCAATAGGGAGGGAGGGAAGCGCCGCTCAATCGATTGCAAGCGGTCACAGGGATACAATGACAACCTATGGATTTTCTCTTCATTAGACGGTGGTTTGGCTTACATTGGAGAAGTACGGCCTCGATGGCAAAATACTCTTACTCAGAGAAATCAAATATTTGGCTGTATATCAAATTACGGACTTGAGCCTGTTGAAGGAGCGCGGAGCAGCTGAAAGCAAGAAAGGAAACAGGACATTCTAAATTTTTATCACGTATGGAAAAATTAAAATAGTCATAAAATTGTTAAATTGAATAACACGCAAAACGGTCATTTGGTGCACCCATTTGTTGAGAATTTTCTTTACCACTTTTGCGTCGTATGTAGAAATAATATACTCCTTGTTTGAAATCAAGTCGATTTGTTCAAGGGTGATCGAAGAGATTCTCGGGATGACGTGGCGCTATTGAACAGAGTAACGCTAAAAGTTATATTTATGACCTCATCGTTTTTGGCTGAATTAATTTTTATCGCAAATTACGTGTCAATTAATTGCATCTCATTTAGAGTCTGACTTTTTATCAATTTCTCATTGGTGAAGATGACCAACTGACTCGTATTTCGATATGTATAACTATTTATACGACTTAGGGCTAGTATAGGGCTTTGGGTTCACATTTCATTGATATTTAATAGAGCGTGAATGGGAAGGAGATATCAGAGGATGTATCATCGATCATTCACCCTACCATCATAGAGCACGGAATACATATACGGGCACGCAACAATTAAAATTCAAAAACATTTGGTCTGTAAGTGTTTGAATAGATATTGAGCTCTACAGCGCTCGCGATTAATTAATTAAAGACGTTCTAGAGGTTTCTTGCTCTAATTTTTGCTGCTTTAAATGCGGGAGAAATCGTTACTTTTAAAGAATATTCTTTTCAGAATAATAGTTGATCGCTATTTCTGAAAAAAAATTTGGAGCTAAAATTTATTTTTACCATTTAAGGCTTTTAGAATACAGTTGTAATCTTCATCTTTTGCCATAAAAGAGTAAAACATAGGCATATAGGTTACATGGGTGTTATATCCTTTGGCTCTTTTTATGACTTTTCATTTCATTTCAAGGCATTTCATTTTCTATCTTGAAGACAAATTTCCAAATAGAGAAAGTCATAAAGAATAAAATCGTTGGAAAGTTTGAAGGCAGGTGGTCCTATAATAAATAATCCATGTACATAATTCTCTTCTGTACTTTGAAAATCACGGTGCTTAACAATAGCTAACAGGTACCGTGGTAGGTCAAGTAGTAACAACATCTTCAAGAAGTAAATAATTGTTTTTTCTCTCTTGTTTTTTTCTCACTGTTGTAATATGAGAACAGCTTTCATTCAAGAAACATCTGGTCTCATGGAATGGTTGCATTTCCACTACTCTACCGCACTCAAACATGATGAAAAATCTTATCGGTCACGTTGAAGACAACTGTACGCTACAATTCTATTTTAAGGCTTACCAACTTACCTACATCTTCGGAAAAAGGATTTTTGTGGTGACTGGCTGCCGTAAACAACTTTCGAATCCTTTCTTTGGCTTTGGTCGGTGGGTAACTGGATTTGAGATCGATCCGCAGCGATGTGACATTATTCTATAGTCTTGTTAACTCACAAAAAGCATCCTACTCTCCAAAGTAATAGTAGAACACACTATTATGAGTATGTACTTTTTGCGACAAAAGTAAAATGTTCTCGAGTCTTTTCAGCAGTAGAATATTCGAAGAAACACTTCGACATGGATGATATTTCAATAAACCTCTTAAATACGTCAATTTACAAACTATTCTTAGTATAAACAAAAAATTAATAACGCCCTCATATTTTTAATTGTCATCTTATAAAAACTGCATTAATCTGGAGCTGGTGACAGTTTATTATTACTTAAAAATCGGAGCTTATTTCAGACTTAGGCTTTAAAATAGGGTGTCATTCCCGCTTGAACATTTGCATCATAAAGTAATTTATGTAGAAATTCTTTAAAAACTCCATCTAAAAAAATTATTGCCCCTCACTACAAATCTAAAAACTTTTAATTTTTGTAGACGAAATTTATTTTGCTCAACGTAATACTCTTAATGAAAAATATATTCCTCAGTATAATTTAATAATTTAAAATCATAAATACTCTACCGGATTTAACTCTGACATGGCTAAAATCTCTTGAAAACACAATCTATCTCTCAAATTTTAAGGACTGCCTTTTAGAATTATCGTTTTTAAAGAGAGTATTTCTAAGTGTCGTTGACCAAACTTTTGACTCACTAAGGCATTAGCTATGATGTTAGGATGTCCAGACGTTAATAATTGGGAACTTATTTAATAAATTCAGTTGTAAGTATTTTGTTGACAAAACGAGTATTCTCTCTAATGTGTGTCACGACGGAATCCTCATACGAGCGACATATAACTAGTGAGATGGATAGTACAGATGGCTCCCCGAAAATTGCGTGACTACAAAAAAAGCGTGAATGATTTTGTCACATCTGTCATTCAGTCAATAGGGAGGGAGGGATCGCTCAATGTCATATTATCTCTCAATATCGCTCCATCTCAATCTCATATCCGACAAGCATTAAGTTCAAGGTGCTTCATATATTGACTTTAAAAAACTATAGAGACTGAGCGTTCCCTTATTCGATTACACCTGCAAAAACGATCTAGATTCATATTTGTTTTCCTCAATCTTTCGGGTATTAGGCACACGGGAGGATTGTGGTAGAAAGGTCAAGAAGGAGGCGTTATAATGCTGTGGAACTTTTCAAGCGTAAGTCATTACGGTGTCACTAACCTCATGATTCTACTGTAATTGAAACTGTTGTCATTATTGTGCTACAAAAAATATAATTTTTTAAATTGCTATTTTCTGTTTCAGTGCATTATTTTCACTCTTTAAACTATTATGAAATATGCAAGTAATATGAAACATGCTTAAGCTGTGTTATAGGCTTAGAGGTAAATATTTGGGATACTCGCTCACAAGACTCAAGAATTTTCACTCCCATATTCTCCCGTGGTTCAATATTTGATTCATCCTGAGGTCGTTGAACTCTTTTCTTCTGAGTGGTATTGAGCTCGCTTTCCACGTGCGCCATTCCCTTGCGCTTACTCCCGTTATATAATTTAGCGTTCATTTTTACAACTGTGCTATTCTCTTACATCATTTCTTCAATCCTCTTTGCAGTTCTAATTTCTCCTTGAGCAACTCTATATTTCCTCAAAAAGAAATTTTTATTTCTTTTTGAAGAAATTTCTGTGAGCTGTAATGAATAAAATTCCCTACTAAAAATGCACATAGGGTTTACATTCTTTTGTTTTTGTTTGGTTGTTGCCATAAGTTTTAAATAACTTCAAACCTAATAATTATAAACCTTTTAAAGTATAAAACCCTAATTCTTAGGGTGCAGCCAGTGACGTACTGAATTAATATTTAGATTTTCTTGTTGAAAATCCATGAAAACTAAACAAATTAAAGTTAAGCATATAGTTTTCATTTAATCTAACTTAAATTTTTTATATTGTGTGGCCCGAGAGTAAAATGTCGGCACCTAATCAGTTCTCTTCCGAAGTCATTTAAGAATATGCCTCGGGAACGAGAAAATACATAAAACTAGGTACTTCTCGTTCGTTTGCTATTGCACGAGTATATAAGTAATGTAAATCGTTAATACAGGGAATTTGAAAAAATGTAGTAATAGATGAGTAAAACTAGGCTCCATAAATATGCGTTGATCGTTATAGCTTCCCCTCCTTAGATTATAGGGATGTTTTTTAAGATAAAGTTGGCTTTCAAGGTCTATTGCGGAAAGTAAAGTTGTATTTCTTTGTAACAATGCATTTTCATTGAACATTTCCGGTCTCTTTAACTACAGCTTCTTACCAAAATTTCACTCACTTCACTTTTTGCGGATATTTGCTCCACTGATGATTGTTTACTAGCATTACCAAGTACAAGTAACATATCTCACATATCTTATTTGTGATTATTTTTAATGGTAAAAATTCAAATGTCTCATGCATTCATTATTTTTATGCGTAGGTAAATTTATTGTGATGAAGTTTGTTGTGAAGATATGTATAAAATCCAAACCAGTAGTAATTTTGTCATGTATTATGAACAGCAATTTTAGTGTTGGAGGAATATTCTTCTTACGTGATTTTCGTAGCTTTCTGTATTAACGGATGTCCCATTGTATTTAGAGGCAAAGATGTCGGTAGTTTGAACCCTTGAAAAGAATTTCAGGGAAAGGAAATTTATGGAGCCTAGTTCAGCTAATAAATACAATTATTAGGCAAGCTATATTTTTACAGTTGATCTACCGTTGAAATTTTCTCCATAAAAAAGTCTAATATAAAGGAAAACTTGGGTTGGCCGGATTAGGTGCAGGTATTGTATTTTAATGGCGATTCTTTATTCAATTCAGCTTCTATTTAGGAAGTATATTTGAAACAATATAAAATTTTGATTTTTTTCACCTAAAAGGCTTGATGTTTTTTATTCGTATACAGCTTACCACAATCAGAACTGATCGGCACCTGCACGAAACGGATAATAAGAGCTTCAGAAAATTGTAGTGAAAGTTATTCGTGGTAATTTAAAAAAAAATATGTTTTACACTCCCCGCCATTGAAGTTCTGATCAGAAATCTAGTTCAACGCTGTGAAATTATTTCACTGTGTTATGAGAAAATAGATAAGAATGAACTTATATTTATTTACATCAAGAATTTAGTAATTAGATAACATTGCATCGAAAAAAGCTGCTCACAATGAGACATTTTATTTTTTATTCAAATATTCATCATACAAGCATTTATACCTTTTTATTTTCTTGAATTAGCTCTTTGTTGGAAAAATACTCTTTCTTTCCAAGATTTCGATGTCTCAAGGACACACGCCTTAATTTTAGTACTCTACTCGTAATCATAAAAGCATATTTCCATTAATGGAGGCTAAGTAATCGCATTATAACATGAGGAAGCACTCTTAAAAAAGAAACTGTGATTGAATGGAGGAGATCTAGATTAGATCTTGAAAGATAGGTATCATGACATAGAAATATGAACATGATATCGAAATTTCCGGTAATAAATTCTAACACAGTTAGTATATGATTTTTTAAGATCAAGGGATGATAGACCATGAGACAATTAGGCCACCAAGAAAATAGCAGGTAAACGCCTTCTCTCCGGACTACTTATCAGCATGATCCATGGGGGATTCTAAATTGTAAGATTGGGTTAGTGAGTGAATGGAAATAATTATTAATAAAGTTAGACATCTGTGACAAATCTCAAATTACATCTGCAACCATCGATGTATCCTTATACCCCAGGGAGATGTGTCCACTATTTGTCAGTTATACTCGCATGAAGACTTGTCATCTCTACGTCAACGACTTTCAATCACATCATATGTCGTTAAAATTTTGGAGAAATATTAAGTATTGTTGAACTTGCAATGACCTGAGTTTTTGATTAATCTAATGGCTTGACTTAAAAACGATGAAAACATGAAGTAATTTCCCGAGGCATAAAATTGTGCAATGGTACACAGTTAACACCATCTCGGTTGCCAATTTCAGTTTGTCCAGCCTACGTCGACTTACAATAGTTTTGATTCTTACCAAGAGAATTTTGCTCGAATGCTGTCTCTCTCTTCAACCGGACCTCTTCAAGTTGATAAAGCAGTCTTAGAATTAGTAATTGGTGTGTTTATGCTCAGTAACATTGAGTAGAATGGTAACATCTGACAAAAGGATAAGTTTTTTTTTGCGTCGAGGGTTTGCAAGAGTTTTGAGTACATGTCTTTGCTTTATCACCGCATAATACGTTTTATGTAAATGTAAATGCCTCCCTTTTTTTCAATTGTTTGACCATCTCTGTTCATTTTCATTTGAAATCTTTGGGACTGAGAATCAGAGGTCCTTTTGGCGGTGAGAAAATTCCAGTAAGCAAAAGGTGCCACTCTTTTTAACAGTCGGTCCTCGAGGAAATACTGTAGTGTTCATCGTGCCTTCAATCATGGACGTAGCCACGGTGAGCCTGGGGAGGGGCGGCTACCCCCTCTCCGCCCTCCCCCCGAATGATACATTTCATTCCAAATCTACTATATGGAGCCAAACAGGGTGATGTCCTACCCTTCCCTCCCCCAACGTCAATCTACTGCTACAGATGGGTTGCATGCCACCTCGCTCAACATAAACCCTGTCCACACCCGCGCCTTTAATTCAAACGAAATCACACGTATGGCTTTGTTAGGCATTGCTTTTTTTTACTATTGAGTAACTCATAGTTCTAGCCGATATTTTTTTCCTCAGAAATCGAAATAATAATTCATTATTAAATTTATCTTGAATTCATTCAAAAGATTTATAATCAGCGTTTGAAATATCGTTAGTTTTCCCAAATGGTTATTTATGACCCACTTGGCCGAAATTTGTTTAGGGAACGTTATTATTTATTCGATCTGCCCTCATCCAGCGATGCTGAGGGCGAAAGGGTAGCTTAGCAGTTGAGGCCAACGGCCGCAACTGGCATGAAGGTTCTCGAATCTTCTCCGGATGACAATTCAGCACATCCTATGATATGTTCAGATGATGTCGTAGGTCTTACTGAGCAGTATAAATCATTTAACGCATTGCAGGCGCTTGAATCAGAGCGCTACTCTGTCATTTCATTAACGACCCTCAGCGCAAATTGGTTTGGTGGGGAGCGGTGCCATTTTTTAAATACCAGTTGATAAAGGAAAATAAACAACCTTCACCTCAAAAACTCAAAATTCTTAATAGTAACACTTGCGCGACCGAATTGAGTAAAGTAACTACATATTCTCAATACTGAGCATAACATTATTCTCCCAGTCAAGGCAAATTCAATTTTAGGGCCAGCTAATGGATTGGTAGTGCACTGTATATTTGCTCAAGGAGTGTACAAGGTTACAACACGAATCGCTAACTTCTTCCCCGTTAACTGAAGCATCACGATCGTCGAATTCCGGACAATACGTGGTGATATTTACAGATGAAATGGGCGATCACGCCACTTAACTATCCGGCAGAAGAATGAATAATCGCTCTTTCCGATATTCGCTTTCGGCGCGCGCACCCACCTTGCCGACTCTTCACCTCGTCTCGGGTGGGGCGATGGTGTCTCGTGAGATGTCGTCTCCGTGCCCGTCGTTGTCACAGCGAATGAAGAGGAGGAAGTCGGCGGCAAGAAACGCTCGTCTGTCCGCAGTCGCTCACTATCTGCCCGTCAATGATCCTGAGGGCTCCTTGCATGGAGGTGGAGGCCTACCTTTCCACCACATGCGAACGGGCGAGTTCTCCCTCTCTTCTACTGCAGCCTAGGGATGGCGCCGGGGTTTTAGAAGCCCCTTATGTGTGCTCGCGACCCCCTCTCGCCCCGCTACCCCTTTACCCTTCCCCTCTGCCCCCACACCCGTGCATTCCCTGCCCAAAGGGGCTTCCCCCTTAATAGGATATCGGGGGGCTCCTTAGGAGGGGGTAGAGGGTCGCGACTGGAGGGGGGTAGATCGCTCCCCCTCCCACCAGGAAGCGAAGTTTTCGTCTCGCGACGTACACAAAGGTATTTGCGAAACAGGGGATGTCGATGGCGGGTGTTGCGGCACTTCCCTGACCGCGGCCCGAGTGGCTCTCGTGTGGGGGTGGAATGGGGACGGAGGGATAATTGGAGAAATGTGCCCTCGGTGGGGTCCTTGCAGTGCCAAATTGGGGTGGTTGCACCGGACCCAATATAGATATCGATTACGTGCGGTCAAAGCAACAGTTAGTACATCGGGAAGTCCTGAAGATGTTCAAAAGGGTTAAAAGTGTTTGGTGTAGTTCCTCATTTAGGTAATTGCTTCGAGTCGTACCTTCATTTAATTCTTGTTTCTAATAGCTCCACGAAACGTAACTTCTCCGATGTGGCTGTGGAAATATTTACAAGCTTATGGTGTTGTCAGCTGGATTTTCTAAGTTTAAACATGAAATTTTCAGTCATAGAAGTTATGGGGTTGATAAAATTGATAATCACACAATGTACGAATCCAATTATTTCAGTTTTCCGTTCTATGAGCCAGCACTAAATCTTTAAATTAATTTTATCAACTGATAATGTAAGAAAATAAGATCTTCTGAGTTAACTCCCATTTTATTAATTTGATTTGGATTTTTCATCATGCTTTGAAATATATGTCATTGAGGAGACGGTCGATGTTTAACGAATGGCATCGGTAAATGAATCAGAATCAAGCAATTTCGGCGAACTTGCTTAAGTTTCAGTTACGAATCTAAAATATAATTTATTACTCTTTTGATGTATGGCGGTCAAGTTTAAAACCTTAACGCATGAGACGGCGTAATGTACCTACACGTTTGCAGTTACATTCTCCCCAGTTGTTGAGAAAAGTACGACCAAAGAAGTAGTGGGTTTCATGGTGTTCTCACGGAATTTTTTGCGGCTATATAGAGTTGGTTAATCGTAGTCACGGTGCATCCAATAATATTTTCACGACTTAGAAGTGGAGGTCACGGCAATTGAGTGATTGAATAAAAAGTAATGAAGAGGCCTCCGAAACGCGTAGAGCAGTGCGGTTGTATTCTGTTCACTATTGTCATGTTGCCTGCGCATTATCGATTTTGTCGGTAGACATCCAATGAGCTATGAGAGTGAAAGGCTAAGGCCTTTAGTATCTCCTGTGCGACTTACTGTTAGGCTCACTTATGTTTTCATTAAAATCTCCGAGTCACCTCATCAGCAGCGGGCAATCATGTTATTCGTCACATGATTAAGCTGACTCTTAAAATCCAGTTCGTGTCGTAATATCTTCCCCGGAAGGTGAAAGTTTGACGTTAGTGTTTTATTATGTATTGTTAGTAACGGTAAACTTTAATTAATTTCCTTATTACAAGTCAAGGATATCCAATAAATATATGACTAAGCCCGACAGAGTCAGTCTTGGGAAATTAAATATTCTGATATTAGTAATACTGTGCCGGAGGAGGATGCTCTTGATCAAAAGGACAGACAAAGTTAGAAATGATGAAGTTTTCAGAGGAGAAGAAGAGGAAAGGAGCCCATGGAACACCATACAGAGAAGAAGAACCAGATGGATTGGCCATACTCTGAGCCACAATGGACTTGTGAAGAACAATGAAGGTAAATTAGAGGAAAAATTCTTTAGAGAAAGACCCAGGAATAAGTTCATGGATCAAATAAATAGGAAAGTACACAGGGAGAGCTAACAGGGAGTAAGGGACCTAGAACTAGATAGGGAAGCGTGGAGGACTGCAGTGAACTAATCTAAAGATTGAACGACCAATAATGATGAGTAATACTGTTCAAATGTGCAGCAGTTATCAACTGAGAGCTCTAATAAGTTCTTGTTCGCCCATTATTTTCCATTGGTAGACTTAAGACGGTGAGGCTTCTGCCCAGCGTCTTACGTGATTCCCTGAGGTTTATTGAGCGTTGATATCGAATGAAGGAACAAAATGAAAAACAGTTCTTCTTAAGGATGATAGAGGGCGGGAACCTAAATGAACGAGAAGTGTATTTTGTGAAACAGGTGGACTCGTGCAAATAAACATCACAGTGGGTAACATTCAAATAATGGCCGATTAATTTCGAAGTACAATCGGGATAATATAATAAGGTCAGTTATATAATTTAAGACCCTTGTCATTTTATTCCATCCGCCAGATAGCTTAAGCTAAACTTACTGGCTATATTTTCGAAAATAAATTTTAAAATAAGAGATATATAAGAGATATAATTTAAAAAAAAATGTAACGTAGAAATGAAACCTCTAGGTGGGCTCCAAGGTTTAAACCTGAACTGAGCCACCAGCATTTGTACAATGTTCCCTTCATATAATCTGCAGTGATAAGATGTAATTACAAATTAGAAATACAAAATAAAAAAATTACATTAAATATAAACACAAAACATAAAAACACAGCCTTTAACCATTTTTTAAATTTTCAAGTTGTATTTGTTTGGTTATAACGAACTTTTAAGAGTGAAGAACAAAAAACAAAGAACAACAGCAATATTTGAACACATTCAAAATTTTCATTAAACAAAGAAACTATCTTAAACATTATAAAAATTTGACAATAATATTTGGAGAAAAATGTCATAAAATGTAAAATTTTGTATAATCTTTAACAAGAAATTCACATAAGGAATCAGAAAAAAGATTCAATATTTTTATGGGATAGCAGCCATTCTTAAACCATTTTGAAAACTATTTTACCAGATTTGCAACTTTTTTTTATTTGGAAATGAATTGAACATTTTAGATCCCATGTACAGAAACGATTTTTTATACAAAGTTATTCTTGGTTTGGGTAGAATATAATCCAAATTATTTCTTAAATTATACTGACATTTGCCTTCAACACCTGGCATATTTCCACTTCTGGCATAAAATATTCGCAGGACCTTATAGATATACAAATTTCGAAGTGGTAATATTTCAAGGCTTACAAATAATGGATATGAGGGAGCATAGTAGTCATTTGACGTTATAATTCTTATTATTTTTTTCTGCAATACTAGCGCAAGTTTTAAGGTGTTCATATAAGTACCTCCCCAGCAGGTAATGCCATAGTTAAGCTTGGAATGGACCAGAGAATGATATATCGTTCTTCGGAACTGAAGCGAGCATTTATTGCGACTGCAATAAAATTTGGATAGGGCAATCTTGAGACATTTTTTTACATTGTTGATATGCATATCCCAACGTAATTTATTGTCCAAGGTCACTCCCAAATATTTTAATTCGTGAACACTCTATGACAAAACAATTGCACTTATTGCCAGTACAAGTCAATATGTGATAGGACAACTTGCAATTAAACGAACATGCATTGTTACTTATTTCAAAGCACATAAGTTTAGTCTTTTCACTGAGTTCCAGGTGGTTAAAATCGAACCATAATCTTAAGAAATGTAAACCTTCTTTAGCAAGGGCTTCAACATCGTCCCATTTAGGGGCATTGTAGCAGAGGGCCACATCATCTGCAAATGCTGTTAATTTTCTATGCAGTTTATGCTCACACAAATCATTGACGTATATAAAAAATAAAATGGGCCCTAAGACAGAACCTTGGGGAACTACTGCCGCCAGAGTTATAAAATCACTGTAATGTTCATTTATTTTTACACACTGGAGTCTTGCAGACAGGTAACTTTTAAACCAGTTTAATGCTATTCCACGTATACCTGCGTAATTAAGTTTTAACGATAGCACTTCATGCGAAAGTGTATCAAATGCCTTTGAGATATCTATATTTAACCCCATTGTGCAAATATTAGAATTAACAGCATTTTATACTTCAGACATACGTTTCTCTAAAGCATCCTCAGTCCCCATTCCTTGCCTAAAACCAAACTGGTTACAACTGAAATAATTTTTTTTTCAAGAAATTTAATTAAATGATGTTTAACTAGTTTCTCCAAAATTTTTGAAAATATTGATAAAAGAGATATTGGTCTATAATTCGTAACGTTTAGTCTATCTCCTTTTTTATGCAGAGGTACAACAACAGCTTTCTTCAGAGGACATGGGAATACACCGCTAATAAAACTTAAATTACAAACATGAGCAAACACAGGAGCAACAATTTCGATTACTAATTTTAAAAGTTTAGAATCAATACCAACGTGTCCAGGAGACTTATTATTAGACTAATGTTTCACTAAATTCACTATTTCAATTGGGTCCACGGGCTCTAAATAAAAAGAATTCATTTGAGTTTTTAAGGAGCACGGGTTCTTGACAAGTACTGTATTCATGGTATTTAACTTTGAATTTGCATTCTTAAGAACTTCATGGAAGTAATTACTAAACGTAGTGGATAAAAGTTTTGGATCATTTTTAACTTCTCCTTCTATTTCCAACTGTAATGCTGGACGGCCTATTTGCTTTTCACCAGTTAATTCATTGAATAAATTACATTGTTTTTCAATATTCTTATCCGCCATTTGAAATTTTTTCATGTAATTTTCACATGAGGCCTTTCGCAGATTATTCGCGCAATTTATTTCTAAATGCGAGGTAATCTTATTTTAGGCCACTATTGTTTGGATACTTTCTATACTTTTTAAACAGATAATTTATTCAAATCTATTTAAACAGAAATAGATTTATAGCATAGCCATTTTACCCTGATAGAGTTTTTCATTTATTTTATGCGGTTGGTTCAAAAGGATATTTTGTCCTCCTTACTTTTAAATCTTAAAAGATAAAATATAAGCATTCAAAACAGCCGAATCAATAGATTATGAGGATAGATTGGAAACATGAAGAAAAGTGACTTCAGCCCGGAAATAATGAACTAGTGGCATTAGTGTTTTTTATCAGAGCCGCTCGATTACAGCAACTGACATTCACATTTCAGTTTTTATCAACTTTATATGACTAATTTGTGTCAATATAATAGTTAGATAAACTGGGATGTCGTGAAAGAGCTTAATAGATTTTGCAGTGAAATTTAACATCCCGTGACAACTTATCATTCCATTCTTATTGTTCAGTACTTGAAATGTTCGATGATACCATCATTTATGGATTATTATCACATAATTAAGAGTCATAAATATAAGAATAATCGGTTTCTTTCATTTATCCGTAATATAGATAGCATTCTACTTAAACATTTAAGTTGCTCAGAGATAAGCGATTTGGACTCCATCGTGTCCACAAAAATCATCTTCTACCGACACCAATATTTACCCTCTAGCAAATATCTCCAATGAATTTTTCTGTTTGAAATTCCTTTGACCAGCCAAATGAGAATAAATGAATCGCTTGATTTGGGAGTTTTAGACCAAGGAATTGATGACCAACGCCTTTTGTTAATTCCTGCCCTGCCCTTAAGCGTACATGAATGAGGAAATGGAACGTGAGAATTAGAGTAGCTTGGTGATGATATGACTTCGTGCGGGAATCCGATTCAGTATTAAAGCGGAATAAAATGAATTATTTGTTGCTCAGCATCCCGGGAGTTGCCATGTATATCAAGAGGTTTCAGAGGGAAATTTATCATTAATGTTTCATTAAAAAATGTTGTTCAAGTTTTCCAGGAAAAAATATTTATGGAAGTAATTGACAAAAAATGGCTTAAAGCCTGAAATACTAGAGGGAGAACTTCATAGCCAGAAGAATTATGAAATAAAAAGAAATAAATTCTGACTGGATTCCTGATAAAGCATTATTGGAGAACTTCTTAAGGGGAAAAAACTGCTCGAGTCCGGAATCTGGAAATAGGAGAAAGAAGATAAAAATAATTTAACGCGTTTTATGTACAGATTCGGAAAATGGTGGGGAAAAATGCGATTAACAGGGTGAGATTCCGACGAAAATTTGATCCTGCAGTAAATTGGGAGGCACAATCAGAGGATGGTCGAGGCAATCACGAGTCAAATTAGTGCTAAGTGCGTGGTAGATGAGCGGAGGAAAATAAGAAGGGACTGTAAAATTTTTACGGAAGAAATAAAAAGGTAGAAGTGTTTATAAAGGAAATTAATTGGATTGAGAAAAATATTTTTGTTCTTTCAAGGTTTGCTCTAAACTGAAGATTTTTTCACTTATTCCAGAATTCTTCTAAGGCATCCTAAACCTGACTTAAAACGTAAAAGTATCCACATTTTTTTCAACTAAATGAACTTGAAATTAAATGTTCGCTTATTCAAATTTGAGATTAAATTGTATTACACGGTACTTAAATTGTATTTATTTGACTCGCAGTTAATGTTTACCTTGTTAAGACGTCAAGGAATAAGTGAAATCTTGCTGAAAGAAAACATGCTTGGAAGTTAAATTCCTGTTGTACTAACCTTTATTTCACAAATAACCTTACGTTGACTGCGAAATTGTCATAATCAGGTTATCTATGGAATTTAAAAAAATAAAATATTGAAAAGGAAAGAATGATGTAATTCCACGATAGTATTTAGGTTGACCAATCTATTTCGACGACTACACCGGCATGGTCCGAGTTATCCTTTTCATCATGTCTTGCGTTAGCGGGCCTCGAAACCTAACGGCCAATAGACATTCTTAATTGTTCTAACTAGAGTACACCCGGGTGGGCAGTTTTCTGTAAATCCCACGCGACTGGGGGATAATGACTTCTTCGAAGAAAGGAGCTCGCCTGTGTTCGTCTCTTTATTTTCGCCACTGGGTTTGGAATTATGCTAGGCGAGAGAAAACAGTGAAAGCGCAGAGAGCAAGGTGGTTCGGTCACCTGGTAAAGGATTTCCTGGATTAACTCCGACTCACGTGACACCCACGCCATTGGGAGTAAAATTGGAAAACGAGACAGTTTTGGAAGAGAAGGAAGCAAAAATAAATCTTCGTCTCCCATCCGAAATGCGATAAGCGGGGAGGAGGAGTTCCATGTTGTTACACTTCGCAGAGGGTGTTGGGTGTCGGGAAGGGCGGTTCGGCGAGGGGTAGTGGAGAGGGGGGGATTCCGGGCGAGCGACGGGTGAAAGGAGTAAAAGGACGTGGGGTGAGGGGTGGCAAACGTCCCCGCGAGTGTTTTTCCCGGATCTTCCCGGGACACTACTCTTTGGTGGCGGTCGGTGGAGCGGTGCACGTGAGTTCCTCCGCCCATTGCCGCGCGATTCCCGTCGGTTGGTGCATGAGCAGGTTGTCGTCACATGGGAGAGAGGGGACGAGGGAGTCAGGAGGAAGATACAGGAGTGGACAGCGGAGGCGGAGCGTGAGGAGAGAAGGGCTCTCATCGTTTTGACGTCAGCCCTAAAAGGCTAAATATTGAGACAATAAGGGTCTTCGGTTACACGCAGAATTAGTCAAACAAAAATACAGGCAAGCAAAAGAGTTTTCCCGAAAAATATGAGGAGCGTATTTTCATGCTCGGGTTGAGCGCGGAAAATATTTCCACCTATAATGGCATAGAAGTATTTTTTTATTTATGAAAAATAATATTTCATAATTCATTTCGAATAAATTGGTAATGCTATCACTCAACTAATTCTAAATAATGTCCCATGATACAGACAAAAATTCTCAACTTGCTACGTCGCTGGCTTACCTGGAAAATGAAGGCGTCATGAACAAATTTCATGTTCAGATGAATTTGTTACACTATCAATTGTCTGTTATGAAGCAAAGATATGCGGTAGCAGGCGAAGGATGAAAATGAGACGGGAGAGTATGGGTCATGAGTAAAATATGACCCATAATCTCTGGGCATATACAAAACGTGGCAAAGTGAAATTCGAGTTCAATAGAAGAAATCGGTCGTTAATAATAAAGAGAACAGTAAGATATCAACTTATAGATGATCCTGGGTGATGGGTAAATTTATCGGATTTGATTTTAGCATGGTTAAACATTCATTTAGCCACAGTTATTTAAAAACTATTTTGTATGCTCACGTACATTCCATTCCTAAATTAAAGAGACTGAGGAGTAGAGTAAGACTGAAAAAGATGAAAAGGAGGAGAAGGGATAGGTGGAATGATTTGAAGCCGGAATCGTAATTGAAGAAATGAGTCCTGAAAAGTAATGAATGAGACAAATTAAATTTTTAAAAACTGTGAATGACAAATAAGGCTAACTTGATCCGTAGAGAGTGACGACGTATGAATATATAAAGGTCACAGGGAGGCAAACAAAAAACATAGAAACACAAAAGAGAAAACAACTAACAAAACAGCTCCTGATACTTCGACGATGATAATTTTTACATGAAAACCAGTGAGTTTCCTATTTTTTATGAGCATTGTTTTTTTGTGCCGGCTACCTCAATGACTCCATTTTACGTAAATATTAATAAATTAAATATGACAACATTTGGATTTATTGGGCGACTTTTTGATAGAAATGATCGGAAATTATTTTGAAAAACTAACAAAATTATAAAAACATATATAAAATTGATGTGACTATATTTTCAAAAATAGGAAAATATGTACTTCACACAGTATTTACTACAGGTGGTTTTAATCGTTCATTCATATCGTAGATTCAACACCTTAATGTTAGAATAAAGGCTCTACCTATGCTGGAGGGAAGGTTTGAACTTACTGCCTTCGAGGTCACAACCTTTAGCGTTACCAGCTGGCTACCCCGGCCGACTTTATCAGTCACTCGTAGCTATAACCTTCGATGGAATAGCTTTATATCGCGGAGAGATGACAAGAAAGGTTTGGAAAATAACAGGGCTCGCAAAACTTGATCAAATATACTCCTGAGCGAAAGCCTCAGTGGAAGGAATGCTCAAAAGAAACTCATGTTCAAGTATCGGAGTCGATCGTAGTATTTCATATCGGGCTCTGCTCAGCTCGCTGTATTTTTAAATAAGGAACTACCATTTTAGGACTTTAAATAGCTGGTGCATAAACCGCAGAGGTTAATTCCATTATCGGAATGTCTGGAGAGATGGTAACGAAGTTTGCATCCTTTCTGAAGGAATTTCTTTACAGCATGTAATATCTTGTATGAAGGGGGTATGAGAACCCCAAATATGAATTATTTACATCAATGCAATTTATAACGTTGACATGCGATAACATGAATTTTACTGTGAATAGTTTACAATTTAATTTGAATGATGAGTAGTCACTTCGAAAAATTGTTTTTTAACTGATTCTACTCACTGATAGAAATTAAGCATCCAAAGTGGCAGTGTTTGCATTATTTTGGCCTCATGATGAATCACGGAAAATTCTTCTGTGGGTGAAACTTCCGCTCATTGAATTACTCTCTCTGGATAGCCAGAAGCCATCCTCGCTTTCCATAATTACTAACCTTTTTTAAACAGTGAAAACAGTCAACAGTGAAAGTGAGTTCGAAAACTGATAGATTTTATTGGATTGAATGAGATATTAATTATGTTACCCGAAATCTTGTGACAACAATTGATAATTACGCATACATGTAGGATAGTGACTTCACTTATATTTAGTTTGAATAAGGTAATCTAATTAACTTTCATCTTCATACGTCAAGTACAGTGGCGGAAAAAATTAACGCAAAACTCATTGGCGTCTGAATACGGCGTACACGGGAACTAATTGAAATCGCTTTTCCTTCGACAACTTGACAACATTGAGACAGCATATAGAAACCGGGAATATTCAAACTCTATATGAATTGATATCGATTTTACTCGTCATGTAAATAGTCATACTAATAAGGTTTACGTTCGCGAGATCGTCTGGGAGTTATAAACGTGATGAGCTTGCTTCGACCCGCACCCAGTCGACGTTCCAAATTCGAAGTTGATTATATACATATGCTTACCATATCTTTTTAGAGCTTTGGACCGTTGAAACAAATTTCTTGGTTGAAACTTAAGAAACAATACGATGAAAGCATTATTTGTTGGGACAAAAGTTTTTTATCCTCCAGATCAAATTCTCTAACAATAAAATGTATTTCCGCGTGCAGGGAATAGCTGTGGATGAACATCGTTTTAATAGGCCTCAAACTACTTCCGAGAAATATGATGCATTACAGTTAACATTTTGGCGTAATATCCTGTGAATTTCAAGTTAAAGTTTGGGAAATCTGGTAGAATAGAATGGTTTCCATGACGAGAAAAGTTTTCTTTACAAGCATTTCCAATACCTTAAAACCCTACGTAAGTTTCCGCCCTTGTGCATTCAGGTCATCCCAAACACTTAAATTTCTTCATTCCTCCGAACGTAATATTATTTACTTTCTGAACACTACTTTAAAAATCCAGAACATTTTATTTGGTCCAGTTTTTAAAGGAAACATTAGAATTCCCATTTTTCGTTGTATACTAAGAACCACTGGACGCTGTTTTCTCTTGATCGATGAAGTAGCCTAGAGGGAGAGCGTTCGTCTGCGGCCAAGAATGCCTGGGGTTCAAATCCTGGCGTGGCCTCTTTTAGTGCCTTTATAATTAATCTACGCGATGTGCCTTTATTACAGCCGAAACTTTGCAGGAATCCGCGGAAGGCCCATGGAATGGATATTGACCTCAACCATGAGTGTGTGATTTTACGCATATTCGGGCTTTGTAGAAGAATCAGAGGTCGTCGAATGAGATGTTTACTTCCTATTCTCGGGTACTCGACCCCACTTGATTTCTACGTCCTGCCTGTCGTATGGTGCTCATATCCACTCATTTTCCAATTTACCACTCAATGAAAAGCTATTGATGAAGGAGGGAACAGACCGGACCTCTCATTGTGTCAGTTACTCGATTTAGCGAACTTACCTGATGCTACATTCACCTTTAAATTACTTTGAAATGATTTAGTAAAGAGGGCAATTATTTTTATTAGGAATTAGAGTTTGGTTCTATCTGCCGACCTTGTAAATACCGATTACTTATCTGAGTAAGAGACCAAACAAGTGTGGAATTCTCTTCAAAATATCTTTAAAATGGTATTTGAAGCTTTCCCAGCATTGTTTTCTAGGTTTGCTATGAGCAATACATTAACCGTGTGGTTCAACAGTTCAACTTATAGGATGGAGAATAATACTTAGAGGATAAGTTAAATTAATGAATCACTTAAATACCTTCTGACATATTCGCAGTGAAATATGTTTGGCTAAAATTACGCAGTTAAATTTTATGAGGAGCATTTTTATACCCACGCGTAAGTAATACTCCGACAAAAATGCATCGCGTATTTTCCCCTATTAAAGTGATAAAATACTAAAAATAATCTTTTTCCATGTAGCAACTAAGCAGTAATTAGATATTTTCCCTAAGGTCATTTGTATACTACTCATAAATCCGCAGAGTAGTCAATGGAGTACAAATTAGGAATATGCACCATCAAAGATTATACGATTGCTACATTCCTAAAGAATCTATTTCTCTTCAAATGTGTCGTAATATTACTGTTTCAATGGAAGTTAAAGTTGTGAGTGCCGCCACATGAAGATATTAAAAGACTTTTTACAGGGTCATAAATTTCATCTCTTAGTAGTAATGTATTTTAACGGATGTTGAAAAGGGACACTATAATGCAACGAGTGGAAAAGGGTAAAATGTATGCGTAATTCTCTAAATTTGAGTTATGTGTGCACATGATCACAGCAATAGATCGTCAAGAAATATGCTGGTATTTACATAAAGAATGTGGATGTTTATTAGCCTTATAATCAATCCATCCCCCTCCATTCTCGATTTCCTGACCAAGTCTTTGTGACATGGAGTTGTCCACATTTTGGTATCCTCTTACTGGCTGCATTTCCCATTCTTCCTCCACGATTTTCCTCATTGCATCTTAATTTTGGGTTGTTTCGTTTGAGGGGGTCGAAAAATGTTTGTTTCTCGCATTGTCCTCATAAAAAACGCTGCGCTCCGTGCAGCCCGCTCCATTTATGTTACATGATTTGTTTTGAACCATCTCCTAAAATTTTGACATTTGTGAACTCGCAAGTATTCCTAGTTGCGGACGAAAAATGAATATTGATAAACATTTGAATAAACATAGTTCTTATTATAGCGGACATAAATTTAATGATTGTCGTTTGATAGTAGTGAGAAATAGGTTTTTTTACTTTTAAACACCAAATAAAAGATCAGTGGGTGAAAGTCGAAGGCGCAACACCTCTTCGGGTAATTTTTCGACGGGTGTTTTTGCCTTTTACAAACCTACTACCCAATTCCTCCACCTGGGAGAAAAATGAGGCATAATTAAAGGCTAATAAGATCTTTTTTCCCCCAAGAATTTAGGGAGAGGCCGCTAAAACTTTGAACAATATCTCTGCTTGCGCTGTCCGCTCTGCTTGTTCGTCTATCGACGCTCGTCTCCATGAAGCAGTCATCAGTAAACCTTAGCCAAGTTCCGGGTGGTGATGGTCGGGGTGGTTTGTGTTGTGAATAAGGCACAGGTTTCAAATTCTCGCTGCACCAGAAAGATAAGGCTCGTCGCGCTTCGAAAAAATCGGAAGCACCCGTCAAATATTGTAAAGGGCGTAAGAGAAGTCAAATACCACTTCTTTCCTGTGAGTTAAACGACTGGCGTCCGAAACATTATCTATGGCAGAAAAGGTATCGCCCGCAACACAAGGGGAAAGTAAACTCTTATTAAAGGCATACTATTTCCCAAATCAATATAATGCGGCCTTCATACATTCCAATTTTGAATACATTAGTATTGGTGGAGCTTTGTATCGACACAGGGGAACCTCTAGGGATCCTCAAAAGTCCTCCAAGATTGCTCTTTGCTTTAACTCAGACTTATGGTAGTTGGCCTCCAAACCAATGCATGAGGGGAACTAATGGCGTTTGATTGGAATGGTCTGGGCTGATGAGGTGTAATCCGAGAACTACTTCTTTCTGTTTGTATTCCCGGGAGATTAGTATGCTTTTTCCTATCCTTATAGTTATTTTAAACGTTCGTATACAATACCACCACTCATTTAAAAAGTAACTTAGTTCACAGTATACGCATACGGACGCAAATAAATTCACCGCAAGGATACGGAATATCATCTTAAATTCACCTTGACATAAGAAAGTTCAGTACTTGTTACTGGGTTGCAAACCTGAATCGCAATCATGGTTCTTCATGATAATATTGTTCGAGTACGCTCATGATTTCGAAAACGTGATCGTCATCAAGAAATATCGGGTGCTGCATAGCAGTGGAGTGCGCTCCAAGGACCTTGAGCATTGCCCTACCAATGCGGCTTGCCTTTTGGATGACGATAACGACCATAAAAAGAAAATAACCGTGACCCCACCCCTGGTCGAGACATTGTTGAGTTTTTCATTCTATATCTGGTCAAGTAAATTGATTTTTATTAGGCAAATTTTATCTCTTTTGTATTTAAAAAAAAATCATATTATCTGCCAGTCATTGCAGCTACACATTACATTCATTCATATCGCCAATATGAGAAAATGTATATAAAAACTCATTTGTGTTCATTAAAAATCGAACACGGACCACTCTAGCTAGTCAAATACATCTGATAGCTACAAAATTAACCGTTACCTATTAATTTATATCATTATCATTTCTTTTCATTTTATCATTAATGACATTTTACTTCAAACTGAAGTCTTTTCAAAGGCTTTTCTGTTAATTTTAAATTTGCGGCGAATTTATAGCTAAGCATATAAGATATTATGCAGTCAGACGTAATAGAGTTGTTTATCCATAACTACACCTAATTTCGGTAAACTTTTCGGAATGTTTATTCGTATATCCTGCTGTTACTAGATAAAGATTAACAGAGAACAGCTCGTCACCAAGCTTCCTGTGATAAAACGAAAGAAATATCGGGAAAATATGCGTAGATTATTCGGTATCGATGCGAGCACATTTATTTTTGTTTCTTGAAATTATATATATTTACGTATGTTTTCATAGTTTAATCCCAAACTGACGAACTAAAATCGGATTTATATTGGGTCAAGAACGATTCATTAATAAATATCCGTTTTGAATTTAATAAATATCCGTTTAAGGAACTTCGTCAATCTACAAATGGAAAATCGTGAAAAATTTAATCACGTAGACTATACTTATTTTCATTAAATCTTTTTTGTATCGACATTTGGTGCGGATAAATCTCGACTTATATCATTTCGGTGAAAAAGACAGTACACGTCATTCAAAAAGATCCTCGGAAAGTCGACCACAATAAATATCCCTTGGTGGTAGAAGATGAAGATTTCAGCATATATACCAAATTGGGTGGGATAGTGAATATTTTTTTATGATCAGTCTTTCTGTATAAATGATATCATTCGACGTAAGAACCATGCTGAAATAAACACAGCGATACACCGCGACTGAATGTGCGAATAATATGAGAAGAAAGCTCGAAAATGAGGCGATTGATGACTAAGTTTTACGCTCCAGCAAATGTGAGTTCCACTGCGGATTTCAAATATTTGCGGTAGACGATGTTTTCCTCAGTGTTGCCAGTCTTTCGAGTGTGTACTGCTCCTAGAAGTTCCCAAAAATGCCGCGTTCTGGCGCGCGAAAAATTTTGCGTTAATTTCTTCCGCCACTGTACATAGTGACGTAAATATGTGTGAAGTCGTGAGCGAAAAAGCATCAGCGCTTTCCAAGAAATGGGTCTGCGAACGAAAGAATATTATATTGGCCAAGCAGAAATAGGTATACTTGCTATTTTATCGAACTTCATCTGAGGATTATTATAATTATAGATTTACGACGGAAAGCGATGTCACTACCCAAATTAGTTTATCACACCAAGGAATAACACGCCATGTTGGCGAAATAGTTTTCTTGAGGCAGAGGGAGTTAAAAAGTAATGTTTTAAGCAAATCTTTCAGTATTTTAATACTTTGTTGCATCACCTCTCTAATCTCTAACTTTTTTCAAACGACGAGGCAATGATAGAACAATATTCTCACATTGAAAGCAGTGAATAAAAAAGGATGGCCGAGTAGTTATTTATCATTTATATGAATTGAATTGTAAATAACTAACTCCAAAATTCGTCTAATATCATGTCAACCTAATAAACTGAGTTTATGTAAAGAAAGCATCGTTGAGGTCCTCATACACTCTTTCCACATTAAATTACATGCTGTAAAAAAGTCCTTCTGAAAGGATGTGAGCTTCACCAACATCGCTCCAGACATAACGATCATAGAATTAACCACCGCGGCTAATGCACCAGTTATTCAAAATCCTAAAATGGTAGTTCCTAATTTGAAATTACTGCTAAATGAAAAGCCAAGGCAGATCCCGATAGAAAATATGTACCACGATCGATTCCAATACATGAACGTGTTTCCTCAGGGTATACCTTTCTCCCAGTCCCATTCCGCTGGCGCGCTCCAGTTTTACAGGCCCTGTTGTTCCTCTCCGTCCTCGTCGTCTCTCAGCGACGTGAAGCTTTTCCATCAAAGGTCGTAGCCAGCTGTATGTGCCAACTATCGAATTTTTTCCCACCTGGTCCCATCTTACCTAGCCCGTAAAATGGGGCTAGAGCGCACATGATCGCCACACGAGGAGTTTTTCATTTTTTAAAGTTATAGTACACTGGGCGCTTGATTCCCTCTGGTCATCGATTGTAGGGGGATGAGAACAGAGGAATGCCAAGGCTATGTGAACGCCTTCTGCCTTGTGAGGAGTGATCTGCATCTCAAAACAACGGAGAGTCAAGATAAACGAACGACGGGTATCAGTCGTTTACGTCGTAAAGCATGTATTTCTTCAATCACTCGGTGTGCGTGTCCGGAGATACTTCTTCCGCTGAGCGATCACTGAAGGTCGGTTGTACAAAGAGTAAGAATAGTGCTAGTACTCAAGAAGAGAGATCATGCATATGGGAAGACATTGGAGTCAGTAAGAAACCTATCGCTGGGCATATGTGAAGTAACAAAATTAAAGACAATTGAGATAAAATTATTCGAAACGTATCCCAACGTCCCCAAAGGCATTAAGAATGATTATGAATTAGGGGTTCCAATTTTTTATTTGTAAGTGACTTCACGACGGTAGAGTTAGATAACGGGAATCAATGAAATAACATAATATATCTGGACCCTACTCCGGTCTAAAATTTGTCGCGCATCGAAATCGCCAGTGATCTCGGCTTGCACATAGGCGAGGGGTAGCGGGGATTTACAGGAGAGAAGAAGTGGAATGCTCAAGAATAGATAACGCTTTACATTCAATGAAAGTCATTTCTTATAACAGGTCATATCAATGAATAGTAACTTTTGCTCCTTGATGGGTGACTAATAAGTAATTTAAGTCGATATACATTGAATCAGCCATGAATTCGGGTAGTTATATCAGGGTTGATTTATTTCCTCGCCTAGGGAATAGTAGAAAAAAACCACAGGTGACATCTTTCGTTATAATTCACAGAATATATTTTCTGGTCTTCGATTTTATTCCAATCCAATTATGCTGTGGCCACAGGTGATCGTTAATCGAAAGTAGACTGATTATTTCACGTAAGTGCAACGAGGAAATTTGTTAAATAAATAGAACGTAATTATAACTCATAAAAACGGCTAGAGGTCAAGTAAAAGTGAATTCAAGCGTAGCTTACCCCTCACGCATGAGATAGGAGGTGAGGAGAAGTGGGCTGAGAAAATGGAAAATAGTCCCAGCCAGTGATGCCAGATTGGGCGGGTTCCCGCCAATTGGGCGGGTTGAGGCAGAGCCACCTAGAATATTTCTATTCTAGGTGGCTCTGGTTGAGGGGCTCTGCTGGAGGGTGAAAATTTCATTTGGCGGGTTCCCGCCAACTTGGGCTGGTTGGGTCTCCATTCGAACAAGAACCATGAACCATCCATGAACCATTCTCCCCGGAAATTGGGCGGTTGCCTAAAAATATCCTTAACTTCCCTATTTTATACCGATAGATACCATAGAACTCACGAAAACGTTAGAATAAACATTAGTTCGACCGTTAAAAATAGTACGACCGTTTCCCCCTGCCAAACACCCATAAGGTTGCTCGCAGGATATTATTTAGACGTTAAGTCAGATTGAAGTGAAAGCACACCGGCTGTTATTACTTAACTGATTTGGGTGGTAGTCTGAGTGCAATCGGTCCCACGGTCGGCAGATTTCCGCGAAAAATATCGCTAGGTGGTAGGCTGGAGTTGCAGAGAGCAATCAGTAAATCAGAAATAAATAAGTGTTAACGAGTTCTACTAATATGTCATACATTATTTAAAGACGGAAAAGAAGAAAGTAAAAAATACTGGGTGCAACACATTTGAAGATAGAGATTGTTCCAAGGAAAGCTTTACACACTCCATTTCAAATTTTGAACGACTCGAAAAATGTTTTCCGTTTCTTTGGAATGATTATTAATACTGTCAATGAGCTTGAGCCAGCAACAGCAAAGCATCACTGACTAGAGTCCTGACGCGAGTCCCTACCAAAATGATCGAGCAGTTAGCAATATTTGTAATTTGTTGAGAATTGGAAAAATAAATTATTTAAGCATTAATTTAAGCTCTTCTAAAATATGTTTTGTATTAATAGAATGCTCTTCATTTTCTGTACACAAAACAACAAATTTCAATGAAAAAAACTTTTTTTCTAATGAGCATTACAGCATTAGAACTTATAATGAAGTTATTCCTCATTTGAAACGGAAAATTCAATGAGGTAAAAGTCGGTATTCAAATAATGTATTTGACCATAAACAGAAATGTATAGAAATCATTTAAAATACGAATATTTGTTTTTCCAAACACCTCCAAAACTGCTCATCGCAGTACAGTTTTATGAAATTGATTATTTATATGACTATATTGCTATAAATATAACTATTTTAAGGGCAAAGAGAAATATAGTGAGAAGAAATGAAGAACTAAGACCTGTGAACTTCAGTCTTCAGCACAGTTTTTGAAAATACAGTTGCCACGGGTTTCAGGCAGAAGTCTTTTACAAGATACGCAGCGGTGAAATAGCTTCCTTTAGTCCCTCGGAGTTCGGTTTAATCACTCGGGTCTTTTGATCTCAAACGGATTTTCGTCTACACCAAGGGATCCGAGGAGCCATACGCAACTGTTTCATTCGTACGATTTTCTCAAACACAGAACCATCACCTATTACATTGTAATACATAGCAATGGGAGCACGTTAGACTGAAAGAGATCCTGCGACACCTACAAAAGTTACACAAAATATTCCGGGGTCTCAGGGTACCATCATTGTAACTTAACGGCGAAAACCTTTATCCTTGTCGTTTTCTTCAATCGTACACATTTCTTCGGAACTGGCCGTCAACATTAAGCCAATCTCTAGCTTTCGGACCTCACAAACGTCATTGAAAATTGCAGGCAAGGGAAAGTGGGCGAAGTACGCAAAGAAGTGCAAAGAAGAATGGGAAAAGGACCCATTGTTCAGTGGTGAGTTTGCCAAAGTTATATTTATTATTATCTCTCCTTGTCTGTGTTTCGTTGGGTTAGCTTTCAATTTGCGTCTTGTATAGGATGGCTACAACGTTCTCCCCACCAATTAATCATTGAAGGAAAAATTGAAGCGTATTGCAAGCTTTGCAAAAGTACGATAAGGCCGCATAAAAACGATTTATTAGCTCATAAAAATACAAGAACTCATAAGCAAGCTGAAAAATCATTGCCTAGCCAACGGCAACCGAAATTGGTCAGATTTAGTGAGTCATTCCGTGAACGTATATATATCGTGTACATTTATATCGCCTTGTATTACACAAATATGTTAGTTTTTGTTGTTTCAAAATGAAGAAGTGTAAGAGAACGGGCTTCGGGCGAGAACAAATTCCGAAATGTACTTCAAAATTTTGTATCACATCAGGTATTTTTTTGCATTCACGAAAACGAGTCAATTAAAAAATAATATTGTAATGTCAATGGTTAATTAAAATATTTGTCATGAGTGAAAATTTTCTCTTGAGGGGCGAAATGAATGTTTAAGGATCGATTAAGACAATACCATAGCTATTAGCAAATATGAATCTCCTTTCTGCATGATGCCAATATTTCCCTTGTGCTTAAAGACACTCGTTTGCAAGTTTACGATTATTTATTTGTTTAAAAACAAAGAATTGGAAGAAAATGATATTTTTATGAAGATTTCGAAAATATATAATATTCACAATCCGTATCGTGTCAGTTTTTTTCGGAACAAAATTCGTAGAAAAAATCTTTTCAAAGAAATGGTTAATATTGCCAAAAACGAAAATTTGTGAAACGTAAGAATCGATATCAGCAACTCGAGTCCAATTATTTGAATTATAATTATTTAGCAGGACGTAGTTTAATGTAATTTCGCACGATCGTTTTTTTACATTTTTCCTTTTCTGCTCTTGTTAAAATTCTAGTTGCTTTCCAAAGTGTTTTACAATTGCCAAGAGGAGTGTTTGGTGTTGCCAATTTTTTTCCAATTTTACAAAGTTTATCAGCTTTGAAAATCTGAATCAACTAAAAAATTCTTAGGATTTATTTAAATTTTTATATTATATTTTCTGTTTATTAAGTGGTGGTTGTCATTTTTGAGTTTGAAATGTCTAAACAATAATGATGTTTGTTTGCATATGCTTGTCCGAGTTACGGTGCACTCATAAATTGTTTTATTCTGAGATTCTGATTGTGTTTTAACTTGAAATTGATTATCCACTCGTTAGTTTCTAATGTAAATTTGGTTTACTGGTTCTGAATTTATTTCTATACATGTATTAAACTGTTAATAATAAGTATCATTCATTTGCAGTATGTTTGTAAGTTATATTTCCATAGATTTACCCTTTGAAAATTGACTCTTCATGAAAAGTTCACGATATTTATACTTAGACGATTGCAACGTATTGTATTTTAGCACTAATGATGCATACAGGGATTCGCAAAACTTTGGCTGGAGAATAAATTGATATTTATTCATTGACTAAAACTCCAGAAAAAGAAACATAAATTCATATTGGTCAAGAAAACAAAAAAAAGTATGAGGAATTATATTATTTGTTTTTCACATTTCCGTGATCGACGAAAAACCTGACGCCGAGGCCATCAGAAACGTTCTCCACTTACTGGAGGAGACTGAGATGAATGACCTCTTGCAATAGTTAATATTTTCACCAGGGTTGAAATTCGCTATGAAAAAAATCATTTGACTTGACCGGGATTCGAACCCGGATCTCCCAATTGATCCGGGTTCGAATCCCGGTCAACTCAAATGATTTTTTTCATAGCGAATTTCAACCCTGGTGTATATGCACCCGTGCGAGTGACTTCGTACCACATCATTTGTTAAATGCAATGTTTGGAAATTAGTTAATATTTTGTTCAATTTTGCTTATATTGTTTCATAAATGTTACCTAATTACTATTTGTTCATTTCCGCGGATTTGATCCGTCAAAATAAATACGAATTGAACATTTTACCGTATTATATGTTTATTTTCATATCGAAATTAGACCACCTGGTCGTTATACATTGTATTTGGTTGAAATCTTGGCGTGCGGCGAGAAAAAAGGGGGATTGGGCGGGTTTAGGGCGCTCTGGTGGCAGGTTGAGGGTCGAAATATCTGGGACCACTGGTTCCAGCGCACATGATCGCCACACGAGGAGTTTTTCATTTCATGAAATGCTTTTTACCTCGCCTTTAATAACTCGGTATCTTGTCTGTCTTTTTGTTTGTCTGTTCGGTACAAATTTTGCAATCGATTTTAAACTAACTTTCATATGAGCAAGAGACTTGAAACTTTAAACATAGCACAGAACTGGATGACTATGAAATAATATGCAATAAAAACATTAAATATAAATATAATCTATTAATTTATTATAGGCTTCTATTTCACAGCATTCAGAGTCCCGTAAATTATGTAGTTTCTTTGTATAAAAAAACATGTACACATGTGTATCGCAGGTCACCATGCAGGATACAGCAGGCGTGACCTCTGTTCGGCGAAAAACTATATTTTTATTAGTAGGTTTCGTAACAGTAGTACGGATTTACAAGGGTTAGATAATTATAACCATTGGCGTAGAATTAGCATCATGCAGTACATGCAGATGTCCATTTATTGACGTGCATTCAATCGATTAGAGAGCTTATTCACGTCGAATATCCTACGAAAAAATGAGTAATCAGGCATGATAAAGACGGATCATAATCTTAATTTGAGAAATAACGTCACACCTGTTCACTTACATCGACGTATCTGCTGCCACGTTTTAAAACAAAAACAGCTGAAGGTGTCACCTACCCCAAAATGTTAAGATTATTGGTAACCCTTAAATATCAACGAAATTAAATTAACTCTAGCTTCTAACCATATTTTACACTTTATATTATTGTTTGCCAAAAATTGAAAATATGGAGGAGTATCGGACGAAATACGCAAAATATTATTTGCGTCGGACAATCAACTTTAAGATAAATACAACAGACTCGGGGAGATACGGTGAAACATATTTGAATGAATAAAGACTGCTATTTTACAGTCCACTTATTAATGTTTCTATTTACTCCCCACTACTTACTTAATAGCACTAATTGAAAATAATTATTAATATTGAAATAAATTTAAAAACACCTTTTTTAAAAAGGAAAAAAGTATAAAATTATTATTTAAACAAATTTTGTAACCACGTTTTTAAAACGGGCTAATAAAACGAGGGTGTATGTAATAGATAATAGCATAGAGTAAATATAAATATACTTAAACACTCTATGATAATAGTAAGGAGTAGATAATAGTAGGAGGAGTAGGGAGGAGGAGTAATAGTAGGAACTTCCTGCCGTAGAGAAAAGTCACATAACAGTTCATATCATTTGCATTACAAAAAAATTTGTGGTGACTTTGAAGAACTATTCATGCATCATTTATCTAATGAATTCGCCCCACGTTTTTCGTTTTACATCATATAAGTATTTTCATAGCTATTAAAATTCACAATCACAAATTTTCAGGACAATCTGTATGGGGTCAGGAATTTCTATGTAATTATAAATCTTCATGGGGCTAGGATAATTTATTTTTTACTTTTTAGTCCGTTTTAAAAACGTGTTTTGTTATTTTTTGTTGAAATAATTATTTGGATTGTGTAAACTCGTATGCTACATCATTGATTAATGCTTAACCAGATCATAGAATAATTTGAAGTCGCAATTAAAGGAAACAAATTAGCGTACTGATTGAAAGCTTTACGAGTAGGTTTTCTGTCAGTGTTTAACTCTTGAATGCATTTACAGGATTAATGAGGGGCTCGACTCTAATTTACAATGGTGAGTGCTAGTCTTCAAATGAATTTATAAAGATCCATGAGTAAGTAAACAACCTGGAGGATGAGGTGTCCATTGGTATTCAAGTGTGAATGAATGTTCTATTTGGACGGTATTTGCTGTGAAGGCCAGTCGTCCGTAGAGAAGGTTTCAGTTTTTAGGCATTGATTCCGTGGCTTAATTCACAAAAGCTACAAACAAAATTGAGAATCGTAGAAACTGCTCCGATAAAAATCTGTCTGTATTAGGAATCTAATCACGTAGTATCTACCTCTGGCTAATAGAGCCAACGCACAGACTACTATGCCACTCGGTCTTCCTCAAACACACAGTGGTCTGCAAATTGGCAACCCAAAGGTTTTTGATTCAATTTCTGGTCGAGGCTGATTTTTTCCTCAAGGCAGTTTCTTCTCAATTATGCTTTTCGAGAACTAATTTCATTATTGCCTTTTCGCATTGAAGATGCATTCACTATGATAAGGATTTATCGTATTTTTACTGCCGTTGGTCGTACCGAGAGTCCCTAGTCGTAACCATTGGTCGTACTATTCTTGAAGTATTCCGTTAACTTCCTGTTAACTTTGTTCACGGATAGCAGTTATGATTAAATGTTGGATTAACGTATCTTTAACCAGCAATTTTTGCGAAGAAAATCCGTTATTAAATGATCACGATTAATTCACTCGTATTTATCTAGAGCCATTCCGCTAAATCTATTAACATGAAGTAATTCTCATGTTTCCCAATAACATGTACAAAAAAGCTGCATCGAATCTGCAACACCAGTGGAAATAATATGGTACATTGTAAATGGCTGTATATCTTCTCGTAATAACTTCATACATACACATATATTAGATTACGATTCATCGTCTTGAATGCATGCGGAAACATTAGTCATTGAGATCACGAAATGCTTAAATGCATCTTAAGTAATGGAATTTGCTCTGGACCATAAATTTCCGATTTCCTGTGAGGCTACTTAGTTGCAGTGGTGATAAAATGATGAATGGTTGCCAACTTTGATGATTATTAGTGCAATTCTCTCGGGCTCGCCACCGGGTAAGAAATTTATGGTCAGCCGACGTTTCGGGTTCCGACTCGTTACCCATTCTCAAGGCTACAAATGTTAAATCATACATAACTTTGATGATGTTACCAAGGGGATATCGGATTTATAGATGTTACTTGTCTTAGCAACTACGTTAGTATTTATCTTAAGTTCTAAGTTAATCTCAGCAGTACCATCTGTAAACAAATCTATGTAGTACATAATGGTTATTCAAGTAATCCAAAAAATATCACTGGTGAGAACATACAGTGTACTATAGCTATAAAAAATCGAGGCGATTGGTGACAGCCGATATCTGTTTTAACTACAACCGACATCTGTATCTGGATAAATCAAACAACACAACAGCAGGTAAACCACAGCAATATTTTCTTATTTCTGGTTCAATTAACAACGAGCGCACCTCATGAATAAATGCATGTGATAGCTGAATGAATTCAGCGGGAAACCAGCAGTTCTTTTAAAGAATATGACATTTGGTACTTTTAATTAACAAACTTATGCAAATGTATCATGACCTTCACACCAAGGATTTCTGATAAATGAATTTTGGTCCTTTTTGAGTTTAAAGAAAGTGCATATTTTGCAAAATATATTTAGCTGGAGCATTGAATTTTTAATACATAATTTCTGAAGACAACTTCTGCCGATGTTTGAGAGAAGCTTAACCAGAGGCAAGCGAAATTTTACTGTTACTTCATATTTCAGGTATACATAAGAACTACTTCGATAACATGGATTAATTCTAATCCATGCTACATTGATGCAAATGCAGGTAAAGAGTGACAGAAATGGTAAATATGTAGTGATACCACATATCTACCATTTTATAGCTTCATTGGTTTGGATCTCTGGGATTTATGAGCCCTAATTAGCCGAAATAGACTTTCTTTCCTCCTTCTGCAACTGTGTTTGCACCGTTAATACGGGAGGAAATGCACGTTAAAGACCAGAGAGGCTTAAACAGCATATTCTACTCTTTTGATACATAAAACGCCTTCAGGATCGACCGCCATAATTTTTATTGACTCATCAAGAGGACCGTTTTTTTAGTCTGCAGATTCCATTTGCTAGTTAATTCCATCAATGTTAAATAAAATATTAAATGTTCTGAACTTAATATTCCGTGATTTTTAAGCTAATCAAAGTTATAATTGCAATCGCTAGGTTTCATATATTCTAAAAAGACAAAAAGATTGAAATAAGGTTTGACAAACGTGTCGTAAATACTTCATTAAAGTAATGCCTTCCATCAAATCTTCGGATTTAGAAAGAATTAAATATGGCTACTTACATATAATATCTTATTTTCCACTAAAATATAATTCGAGAAAATTAAGAAGGGCAAATGATAGAAACCAATTGATCAGGACTATAGAGAAGAAATGTAATACTGAATTCACGAAGGCGTTCGTCAAAAACGAATGCGCAAAAATACACATTCATTTCATTGACTAATTCCATTAACTTCAATTAATATTTTTCAGAATGCGCAACAATACACATTCATTTCATTGACTTATTCCATTAACATCAATTAATATTTTTCAGAAATTGTTCAAATACTGCCGAGCTCTTTTAACATGGCTCATCCATTGAGAGCATTGAATGAAAACTACATATACAACAGCACTCTTGCTCGAGCCCTCTTGCAACTCTACCCTCCAGCAGGTATTTTACTTTAATATAATTTTACATCGTTCATAAATAGCTTATATGAATGTCTGTGGAAAAGATGAACAGAAAATATATTGACATACGTAATTAGTACCAGAGGGGAATCCATGGACCCATGGGGGACGCAATTAGAGCAAGACTCAAATATTTACTTCATTTCTTTCATGAGGACTTAGTTTTATTACGGTTGATCTAAACCGGAACCAGAGTATGAATATGCAGTCTGATCGGTTAGGAGAAAGTAGCAATGTCTTCAAACACCTGGGGTGTCCTGGTGATATAGACCACGACCTGACCTAAATGCTAAATATCACAAAGTCTAAAAGTTTTTAGCAATCTAAAGGTCAAAATAAATCTTCAAGGCAACAATTTTTCAATGAAATTGAACAAGATTCAGGTTTTCAGGACGAACGGTTATTTTATTAATGTAAAACTTCAATTTTTTGCTAAATATCACAGGTTTCTAAACTTCAAACTCAATGAACTTCAAAAAAATGAGAAACTCATATTTTCTATGGGATGGTGGGCACTACGAGCAGCTGGAGAGGGCAGCGATGGGTTCACCGCTATCACCAGTGGTAGCCAATCTCTACATGGAGAAATTTGAGAAAAAGGCACTCGATACTTACGATAGGAAACCAACCCTGTGGCTGAGTTATGTTGACGAAACCTTCGTCATCTGGCCCCATGGCGTGGACGAACTTCAGAAATTCCTGCAACACTTGAATACCCAGAATCAAAGCATTCAGTTCACCATGGAGATAGAGAAAAGATTGATTTCCTGGACGTCATGGTCACCAGAAAGAGCAACGGGAGCCTGGGACACGCCATCTACAGGAAACCTACGCAGACTGATCGCTACTAAATTACTTAAACGCGTCACATCACCATCAGAGTCAGAGGGCGTCTCTGGTGGCAACGCCAATAAACAGAGCATACAGCATTTCTGATGCTGACTCGCTGACGAAGGAGAAGAAACACCTTACATCTGCACTTATAAGAAATGGCTATACGAGAGACATGGTCCTGAAAAGAACCGCGAAGGAGGAGAAAAGACGAAACCAGCCCACTACCGATAATACCAGAGAAGAGGAGAGAGATGCTGAGCCGGAACATAAAGTATACGCCAGAATCCCGTATATTGCGGGGATTTCGGAAAAGATCACCAGAGTTCAGAAAAAAACATGAAGTAGTCACGAGATACGGTTGTGTGACCAAAATAGCAAACCTTCTACCTGGGCCCATGGATAAGATTCCGCATGAGTTGTGTGAAGGAATTTACAACATCCTCTGCTCATGCGGAAAGGCGTACATTGGTGAGACCTGTCACTCGATGAACGTACGGAAGAAATAACACCGGAGGGAGACGAAAAAGAAATAGTTCAGCCGCTCCGCCATCTCCGAACACACGTGGAGTGGACCAGGGCACACTATTAGATTCGAGGGTGCCAGGATTTTAGCCAAGGAGAGCAGATACTTCCCGAGACAAATACGAGAGGCAATAGAAATAATGAAGGAGCCAAATAATTTCAACAGAGAGGACGTATATTCACTACATAGCGCATGGAAAAGAGTGATTCGCGCCTCAGCCAATCACAGTGTAGCACCGAGAATAACGCGGGAAAACAACGACATATAAGCACGGCAAATGTGCTTCACGACACTTAGACCTGAAGACGCTGGCAGAACAGCCAGCGAAACTTTTGTCTCAAAAACAACTGACGAGGAAGAAATCCCGGAAAACATGGAGAGATCAACATTCCAGCTCCGCGGAAACCTGAGAACCAACTTGATTTCTTGATACCACCCTATTGGCCCGCCCCCCGCAACGATCATTGCTTTATAGATGTTTTATATATATTTATTTTATATATGATTCTACGAGAATAGAATATCATACGATAGAGAACAAATAGAGTATCAGACCCTTCCAGCTACCTCCTTGCGGCTCATCAAGTATAAAATGCTGGTTAATTATTATTTCTCTTTTCCCGAAAAGTAACTGACACAAAGAGATATTTATGGGTGGACCATATTCGGAGTAAAAGCCAGAAAATGAGCTCCATGGTTCATCGGATTCAATAGCAAAATTTTTTATCATTATCGCGGCTACTTTACCAATTAAGATAGATTTGTAGACTATACCTATCCGAACTTCAACTTTTGGGGAATTTACTGCATTTCATGTCTTTTGACGTTAATTACCCAATACATTTCCAAAATACATTCGATCTTAGGAATTTGACCGCTGTTGTATATTTGCCTGCGTCTGACTTACAAATGACCATGATCTGGAATTTTAATGAAATTAGATATTAATTACAATTACTATGCTTTAATTACAAAACACTGTATACTAGTGAAAGTATACAGAAAATAGTTATGAATGAAACATATCCTCACCACAAGACCCAAATTCGACCCAGAGACGCAGAAAATGAATGCGTGGCTACCATAGAAAAACGATGAATATAGACCCTACATTGTTTTTAATATCTCGCATATTCTTCGAAGAAATTGAAGCTGGGTTGTATCACCGGCATCTGAAGCAATGTGCCGTAAGAAGTTGCCTCACTACGTAGGTTTGCAAATTGCACTCAATGACTACAAATTAGTCAAAGGGATATTTCATAATTAATAGTCCGAAAAAGAGAACAGACTGACCATGATTACGAGCCTAATATCCATTACTGAAAATAATAGAGCTTTAAACTGTATTGTAGCGATAATGCATAGAAAATTGAGAAATTATGGTTATATTTTTAGATCATGAACAAATAATTTCTTCCTAAAATCCATGCAATTATTGAAAGAATTGGCCTACTATCGTCACATCCGTCTCCATAGTAAGTTATCTATTTCAGAACGGCGTCGGGGCAGAGAATGGCTCCAGCGATTGTCATGCGTTCCGAATTCATCCCCAGATGAGTTGACAAAACGGAATCATTACGCGTGGTTCTTGCTTCTCGTGCTGCAGCGAGGAGGGATTCACCTGACACCTCCATTTTCCTGTCCACCACCTGAGGGACCCAACCTTCCACCTCTGCAGACTATTCTCGTGAGTACTCTTTGAGTGTGGTTTCAAGAGCATATGTACATCAATAGCGATTCAAAACACGGATTCTGTATCCTCTGAGTTGGGTTTAGGAAGATCTCCCTGATCGCTTTCCCATTGAAATGGATAAGAGGTATGCAAAATATATTTATTTTAGTTATGTAACAATCGCTTTCTTCAGAATCCGCTGAGTGTTCCGTGAATTTCCAGGTAGTGATGCACATCATCTCTGGCTCCATGACGTATCCCTCCAATATTCAATTTCTCCACTCATCATTTTTTTTCAAATCCCAAATTTCTCTCGAACAGAAATATTTTAATGGCGCACTTTGCGTCATGAACCCCTAATGTGGGCACCTGTTTTCCCAAGTAAATGGAGTGATATTGTATTGATATACTTGCGCCTACTCAACCTTCTGAAATGGTGGATAAAATAGTTTAATTTTAGTTTATACCGTATATTTGAATGGATCAAAACCATTTCTAGAGATCAAAACCATTGAAATTCATGAAATTTTTCAAAGCAACCAGAAACCCCAGATTTAGCATTACGTCAAAAACCCGGGAAAATGACTCCCCTTTGAACACAGCCATGTGCAAGTCACAACGGACAACCAATTACATCATCATTAGTCATCCTAAATTCTAAGATTTGCATGTAAACATTTACAATTTTTTTCATTTCCTCGTTTTAACAATTACGACCGCTCCATCATTAGTGCCAAATCTTATTTCCCTGAGGCAAAGTATTTTTTCCTTCATAGCCGAGTCAAGAGTATGAGGAAGTCCTCAATGCCTCCAACGTGGCCTCGGCGTGGGTGGATGAAGTCGTAAGCGAGGATGAGAGGCCGTGGTGTCCGCCGTGCTTCCCGGCACCGAGCCACTTCCTCGAGGTGCAGCCTTTGCCGCGGAAAGGGGTTTGCTGCTACATGGCGGCATTTAGCGATCCCAACTTTTAAATAAGACAAGATGTGCTTTTAGAGAATAAATTTCGGGAATCTGACATTGGTTTTAAATTTATTATGCCTTATTTGGAGCGAATAAAGATACCTGCGCAGTTTTAAGAAAAAATCGACGAGAAACGAATTTTCTTCACCTAACTATCAACTACAGAATAATTTTTTCCTGGCAATGACTCTCATAATTACGATACAAATTACAGAGTAGTGTGATGTAGCATTCCTTCCCCCATAATCACACTACTTTACAGACCTGAGTACGTAAGCCGCGTCAATTCACCGACTCCATTTGATATTCGTGTAAATCATTCGCATACGTGGAACTTTGAGCTTTTCGATGAAACTTGGCATTGCTCAAATAGCTTCCGCTCATGACCAGTGGGCAATAGTTACGAATTCATATCAATAATGTTTATACAGAAAGGTAGAAAGAAAGTGGATAGGAACACATAAAACACACATTTTATGTGTTCCTATCCACTTTCTTTCTACCTTTCTGTATAAACATTTATATGTGTGTGAATATATATATATATATATATATATATATCCACTTGGCGAAAAACACTTGTAGTGCACAGATATAAAAAAAGGTCACAGGCGTGACTAGCAGTTACATATAGAGCACAAAAAAAAGTAAAACTCACAGAAATTTTGATATATTTCGGCGGACACAACCGCCTTCGTACCTTCTAACATTCTGACGAAGGCGGTTGTGTCCGCCGAAATATATCAAAATTTCTGTGAGTTTTACTTTTTTTTGTGCTCTATATGTAACTGCTAGTCACGCCTGTGACCTTATATATATATATATATATATATATATATATATATATATATATATATATATATATATATATATATATATATATATATATATATATATATATATATATATATATATATATATATACATCCCGCTATCATTTTGCCTTCCTTACACTCTGCAACATTTTGGCATCCACCAGAAATATTTATATATATTTCTATTTTATCGCGTATGTAGAACAACCGAGTGATTTCCGCCCTTGTGTACTATTTTGTTTTGCGACAACTATTTTTTTACAGGAGATATACGTGCACCTTGAATCCGTACAGACAGGTAACATTTTGGCATCCTTTCATAACCAATCATTATGGCGTCCAGAGTATATTTTTTACATTTGATCATCAATTTGGAATCCATTTTGTATATTTACTACCACTGCGATATTATTTTGCCTTCCTGCGCTGTTGCCAAATTTATCTATCATGGAAACTTCGCTCTCGCTTGTCATTTTTGCAGTTTATAGCTGCTATTGCATAAAATGGGTGAACGTGTTGCACTTAACTATTAACTACTATTGACTAAATGTACTACAACTGCCAAACAACGATTATAATCAGCATAGGGGTAAACATTGTATCACTAGGAGCATACTTAGCCAAGTTTTATTGAAATCAATATCTTTTTTGCTCCTCACTCATGTATTTCAGTTTTGTTTCGGTTTGCTATAAACACCCCTAGAGGAAAGCGAGAGAGGAATTTGACTGGCGCAGTCAACTAGGTAAGTCCGCGGTGGGCTATCACGCAGCACTGTGTCACGAAATCGATTTGCAGGGAAAAGATCGAAGATTTTTCCAATACTACACGAAGATTCTTCCAATAAAACTAGCCGACACGGTTTAAGCAACATGCATACAAAATATTTCTCTCACAATGCACTTAATATTCTAATTAGGATTTTTAAATCAATAAGTTTCCATCATGTCACATTCCACCAAATTCGCCGTTTTATTTGTTTATGTGTGGACACGCGATATCCGTGAATGACTCTCAAACTGTTTTTATCATTATCCCAGTAGTTTCGCCATTCAAGTTTAGAATAGTTGTTCAACTTAATTAAAATACAATAATTTACGTGAAAAATAATAAAAAAATGAAACATAAGCAGCTGAAAAAGGGGTCAATTAATTTTCATAAGTTAGAAAGGGATTTGATATTTTCTGGCATTTCTTCTATCACTAAAACACATTAAAATGTTACCATGAAATACATGAGTCAATAGAATGCTAAATTATATTCTTTTTGCATATAAAATGCAAAAAAAAGAGTAAGTTAAACTTCATTTAAGAAGAAGAATGCCAAAACCCTTGTTTTTTATAAAGCCAAGGACACAACGTGTTTATCGTGATGACAACGCGATGACGTGGGCCGCGAATCAGAACTTGTATAATTATGGTGGGGGCTCAAAATTTAACTTCACTTTTCACAACTTCCATGACTCCACAAAAAATATAACTATTCTAATGTTTATGGGACAGCAAAGACTGGAAATATCTCTCCCTTGAAAAACTGTGGCTTAAAGAAGAATTTATAACCTAAAAAATTACAATTTACTCTACTATCCTTTAGTTGGTCCGAAGGAAATGCTTCTCCCTCCTTTGCTTATCAAGTAATGACTGATTAAGCATTTTGATAAAATTCTGAGAAAATATGAAAGAAGTTTCCAGTACTAAGTGGAAATATTTTCACAGCATATAGTGAAGAGCTACGTCTAAAGGAAAGCATTTTTACTGGACCTGAAAACAGGAAGATAACCCTAGGCCGTGAATTTCAAAATATAATAAATAATGGGATGCTGAAAGCAGAAAAGCTTAAGAGAGGTGAGGAACAACTTTTATTTGTTGCCCTACTGCCACTTAAAATGCAATAGGGTGCCAAATCTCGTTAAAAATCTCACTTCCTGCATTACCTTACAGACGCATTTCCACAAAATCGTGGGGCGGGAGGAGATAATCCGGGGGAAAGATTTCATAATGGCATAAGTGTTAGGTAATATAGATAGGCTCTGGTAAACTTTAACAATGGAAAACTACTGCCGAGGCTTTAATAAAGAAGATTCAATTCCGCACAAAAGAAAAAACAAACAAACGATAATTATTTTCGCGGTAAAGGCGGTTTTTAGTTGGTATCTTTGAGTACATTGTCAGATTTCCGTTAGAAAAAAGTTTAAAAACCACTTACTTTACCCCCATTATTTGGTTCTTTACCGACATCCTTTTCCTTAAAATCTCAGTTGCAGGTGTATCTTTAGCTGGAAAATTGTTCGCGGATTCAGTAGCTACCGATGCCTGAACTTATGGATAGTGAAGAGTAACGCAGTTTTCAAACCTTATTGGCTGAAGTAAGATTAGGATAAATTGTACATATAATTGAGCCAAAGGTTTTAATACCATCAATTAAAGTCACCTTTCTATGAGGATATACATTAGAAAGCAGTATCAATTAATTCGGGTTTCACTTCTGCAGAGAGGAAAACTTTTGTCAATATTCAAAATAAATACATTGGCATTGAAGGGGTTATGCAATTTATTTCATCACTACTGCAATATTATATTGGATTATCAACTAAATATGCCACTTTGAGGAAAACACCCTTTGATTTAGAATTAAAGACAATAAAATTCTCAAGATCAATGAAATTTACAAATTAAATAACTGGTCTTTGTGGATCAAAATCAGTGGTACAATTTTTTATGAGGCAGCAACGAAACCGCAAAATTTGATTTAAAAAAATGTAATGATATATTTAAAAAAATTGAGTAATACAAAAACTCACTTTGGGTTGAACTAGTATTGCAAAACTCTGCTTAGGCTATTTTGCCTTTGAAATTTACTTTTACAATATCATTGTACATAACTAATCCATCTTTTTATAAATGTTTTGTATAAAAACTTTAATTTTTAACCAAGTTCTCTTCTTCGGGGGTATTTTGTTTTGTATGTGTTTCTTAAAACATGATGCCACAATATGTTTTTGCTCCTCTGTCCATGGTACGAGTATCCTTTAAGTTTTTTTCGAAGTACAAGGGGAAACATTAGGTGATCTGGTTTCATTCCCCTTTTCTAGCTCGAAACTTGAGAATGAATCATCGATTACATCGCTCATATTCCTATCATCATCATCATCTTTTTCACCTCCATCATCTTCAATAGGGATCTCATCATTTTAATTAATGTCTATTTCGTCGAGGGCAATGCCTTTGAAATTGGATGTGTCTCCATATTAGGACGTCTCCATATCGGGTTACCGCTGCTATCGCATTACTCATGGAGTCCTCGTGGAGTTCTGTTATAAAATGAAATGAAATCTCACTCCACATATAGAGACGCGGATTATTTTACCATGAGAGCGAACGGTCAGTTTACCCTTCAATGCCTCATTTTCTTAAAGTAACCTTAGCCAGGGAAAAGTTCAAATTTCGTATTCACACGTGTATCGCATTACTTTTTCGTGCCTGTTTTCGATACAAATGACTCGTGATTCACGCCAAGAGGAGTACATACGGGAGGCCCCAGTTCGTCCCGTAGAAGCTTGATTTATATTGCCAGGGAAGTGTCTCCATATCGGGTTTCATGGCTATCGCATTACTCATGGAGGCAGTTCTCGTAAAAAATGAAGTGAGATCTCACTCCACTTATAGAGACGCGAATTATTTTACCATGAGAGCGTGCGGTCAGTTTACCCTTCATCGCTTAATTTTTATATTTTTTAGTGGCCTTCGTCAGGGAAACGTTTAAATTTCGTGTCTCACGTCTATTGCATTACTTTTTCGTGGCTTTTTTCGATACAAATGACTCGAGATTCACACCAAGAGGACTACATACGGGAGGCCCCAATTCGTCCCTTAGAAGCTTGATTTATGTTGCCAATTTGAGCATATTTTAATTGTTTTTTTTATTTCTGCAGTGAGGCGATGAGTGCAAGGCGATCCATTTATATTCAAATTATAAAATAGGATATTTGGACTCGCAAGGAAGAGCTTTGAAAATTTATGAATTCGATAGATTATATTATCATGAATGTAAATTTTGGTTAACAGCCCTTTTCAATGTGAATTGGGTGACAGCAGATCTAGCGGTCGACTGGAGGATATTTAAATATTCGTCATTCACCCCCTCATTTCACCCCATGAGATACCATGCGGAATTGACGTTGACGAGAACAGAAAAAAAATTTTCTGGAAAATGTTTCTAAACAAAATTTTCTAACAATTTCCCTGGCGAAAATGAAGGCTGATAACACTGCTGGAGTGCGTTTACAGGTGTTCTTTTAACGTTCCTGTGCGTTCTTTGGCGTTTTCATAGTGTTTGTCGATGTTCATCCACGTTAATCTGTGTTTCCCTCACTGTTCTCATGCGTTCGTAAACGCTGTTCCGAAGACCTAGGTCTGAAACGCCCGAGAAAACGCCTACTGAGAGTGTTTGCATTTATGTTCTGGAACACTCAAGAACGCTGTCCGACTGAGCTGTTATGGAACGCAGATGAACGCTGCCGAGAATGTTTTGAAACATGTTGGAACGCTCCAAAAGCCATGATGCAGTATTACTATTTTGATGGCAAATCCATAGTGAGAATAACTACAACTCCACTAACAAATTTATTGTGAGAATAAGCTTCTGAGAAATAACAAAGCGCACCCAATCCTCAAACATCAATATCTAATAGATATCTAATGGATATCTTTTAGCAGTACATCTTCATCTGTGCATTTAGTGAAAACACAGCCGTTTTCGTTTATTATATATATATATATATAAATCCTTCGGGATTTATATATATATATATATATATATATATATTTTTTTTTTTTGCAGGTTGATTACGACTGTCGTCGTTCTCCTGCACTCAGCTTCCATTTCTCTCTGTCACAGCACTCATCTTCTCTAATTCCTCTAGTTCCCATTGCTCTCTGTATTCCCTGTATCCAATACACTCTTGGCCTTCCTCTTTTCAGTTTTTCTGGAGGTCTCCATTCCAATATCTTCTTGGGCCATCTGGTGTCATCCATCCTATTAACATGGCCAAACCAGATTAGTTGTTTCCTTTCTACCTCGTCGACTATATCCTTTTCCAATTCCATCATCTTCAGTATTGTTTCATTCCTAACTTTATCCAGTCTACTCTTCCTGCAACTCCTCATGAAATCTCTCTCAATCGTCAATAACCTATTTCTGTTCCTTTCCTTGATGTCCCATACCTCTGCTTCATATGTAATCACACTTTCTACTATTGTTTTGTATATTCTTACTTTTGTTTTCCTGCTAATATGTGAATGGAATTTTTTAATTTTTTAACTTTAATGAAAATCAACATTCAACAATGGAGAACGAGAGACGATAAAAGAAGCGATATGTGAAGACGACAAAAGATTCTAGCTTACCGACGACGGAGGGAACTAAGCCTGTCCACGCACGCAGATGCCAGAGACCCGGATACGTGAAATTGTGAATAAGATAATGATAAGTGAAATCGTGATGGGTGAAATCTTGAATAATAATACGAATTAGAAAAGAACACTTATGCCCAAGTAGTTATCCAAATCTATAAGAAAGACTCAAATAATCTATAAAATCCTGCACAGTACATTTTGTCTGTTAAAGAAAAGTCTATGGTGATTAACTGATCATTTTAATAGTGAAAGGGTAAAAATTTATATGTTAATCTCAGATAATTTTACAATTGTATTGTAAATTGGGCCAATACTATTCTGATTAACGATTGATTGCTGAGGTGTTTTGAAACGAGTCTATTGACAATAAATGTGTTTTTCTTTGAGTTAATTATATGTCTAATGTGTTATTCTTGTATGTGTTTGTCGTTATGTTAATGTGTTCCTTTTAGAAGGAGGTAAGTAGGTAAACATTCGCATCACGGCGCGTGGGAAGTTTAAAAAAATGATAAAGATAGTAAGAGAGGGTTACATACGGGTTACAAAAGAATAGTGGTTTTAAAACCCGTCGCCCCTGAGAGCTGCGCACGGGCAGAATGGGCGTGGTTCAAGCTTGGCGGGACCAGCAAATGAAATGTGTTTTGTATTATTGAAAATAAATTTAGTACATACTAGAAACATGCTACCTTTTTGATATTTCATGGAAACTGAATAATTATTGCTTTATATTTTTCATTCTTATATGCCAATTCTAGGGCATCAGTTTGACTAGGATGGCAGCTAGATGCAAAGCTGGAACAACGCCACCGCCAGGCCTTGAGGGAGCATACGCAGTGTATCATTGATCAGTATTCCTACTTCAAGTTGCAAGAAGTGGACCTGTACGAGAATGGGCACATAACCCAGGCGTAGAATAGTACCAATGATGATGGTCTCAAGCAATCCTTTAAGGGTATTATTTCTTCATTACAACCCATTCTTGAGCAAAATAGCTGTATTTTTCATTTTTAAACTTGGATACACTTTTTTAACTTTTACACCTTTAATTTTCCAGATTGGCACCAAGATTTCCTCCTGGGTAATCATCAAAAGAAAATTATTTCTCCTGGAAAATTCTGATTACTGCTGTTCGTGGCTCATGGAATGCATTTGTTTTCTCCAGTATGAAAAAATGAGGCTTCAGCCTTCAGACCTGAAGATGCTGTAAAAAGCGAAACCGGTCGTAATAAATATTATCACAGTAGAAGTTGCTCATTTTTTCGCATTACAATTATGTTCCGTTTCCACTCTATCAGGCCTGAAACCACTGAGCATTTGTTTTTACTGGCAAATGCATTCTCAAAATTGGTCTTTTTCAAATAGTCTGGTAGTTAAGTTCTATTTTCATACTTTCGACAATACATTGCATTCAGAAGTTCTTTGAGCTATTACTTTCACAAGAGATTTGGTGCGGCAGCAACATGTAGTTAAACTATCAATAATTCATTTCTGGGATTCTACAATAAACAATTCTTACGCAGTTGCCATGTTTGATCATTAATGTTTAACGTAAATGTTTACGCATACCTATCCAATTTTATTCCCCTACATCGTTATCTGAAATAGATACAATATACCCTCCTTATATAATTTTCCTCCTGGTAAATCATTTCCGTAAAAAAAACAAATTTTTCTCAAGAAGAACATATTTCTTGATCAAAAAAATACAAAATCCTTAGTTACTCAGAATTAACATTCCTTACAATTTATAGTTTAATGTACTCATGAGTCTTATGAGTTTTCTGGTTGCATTTATTCAAGCTCACTGCATTGGAAACAACCCCATATATTGATCGGAGAAGAGGAGTGGGCTATGATGTTGAGAGAACATTGACTGTGGAGAGGCAATCGAAATCCTTTATCTACCTGTCAGTCAATGGCCAGAATCCAAAACCCTGTTTTCATACCAGCTGAGGACCTTATGTGTGAAATGAAAGTGCTAATTACATAATAAAAACGGGCGAAATTAATAATGCATAGTAATTATTAACAAACCTAATTCATTCATGCATAGTGATAGTTTTTTGAACCATATGACAATAATTTTACCTTATAATGATAAAATTGTTCAGGATTCAATGATTGACTATACTTAGAAGTAATTTATATGTTCAATTTTCTGTATATATCTAGTTTTACTCATAATCATACAAAATGATCTTTAAATACATTTGCAAATATATATTTTACAATAAAATAAATCAAAACAATTATCATGTTTATTTATATGATTATTTCTCAATAGTCCATTCACACCAGTGATGGAAATAAATGAATACGTTTCGCTAAAATTAAATTTTCATGCATTTATTCCATACTTGGTTTTTTAAATATGATATTCCTCTAATCAAAAGTCAGATCTTAATCGATTCAATGCAATTGAATACTTTCTTATTCATCGGAGAACACAAAAAATATCGTTCAGTAATGCATTAAAATATTTACCGTTATTATTTTTAAAAATCTCATTACCCTGATATTGAATAGACGTGTTAATTCCGTGCTCTGAAAAATTTCAAAGTAGGTACAATTAAATCAAAAATATCAGACAATTTAAAATATTGAGCTAGTTGACCACAGAGCAGTGATATCTTGAATAGGTTAAATCAAATGGCTATACGATATAGTCCAGATATACCATTCTTCTCCTATATTACAGTAAATTATAAAACTTATTAATTTGCGAGATAATCTACAATGTCTGCTCGCTTTGGACAGCTTCAAAGGGCGAATGAAACGATCCCTGTGGAGGATGACGTTTCTCAGAGGAAACCCGTTCCCTACTTTAGTGTCTTGTGGAGGGCGCTTAAGAGGAGGCTAATGCCGACGCCGGGTTTCTAGCCCCCCTTCCTCCCTTACCTATCACCTATGGCGCAAATGACCTTAGCCGTCGGTCACCTCCCCAAATATCCAATCCGGATGAAACGACGAGAGGTACAAACATAAATAAATTGCTAAAATAAATAACACAAATATCATTTGCAATTGGAAATAGCATAGTTCATACATCGATTTTGTGGTAATACTTATAATTAGACAGATCAAAAATCAGAGAGGCATCAGTTTGAACCACCGTTGTCGGCGAAGGAACAATATCCCAACGACTTCCCGTTTCGAAGGTACCGCCTGAATTCCTTACAACCGCAGCGCCATCAAACAGCCAATCGCCAGTCCCATAGGGTGGCATAAATCTGCCCCAATTTCCCCGCGAAACCTTAACTCTTCGGGTACTTATAGCCCAACGTCCGAATTGTTCCAAAAACTACGATTTTCTTCGGAGAGAAAAATCGCGTATATCGTCTATCCAAGGTCAAAAGTGGATGGGGTGTGAGGAATCGGCTTAAGCAAGGAGACGCTCAAGGTGACCCCATGGTCGGAGAAGGACATAGGATCACAGTTAAATGGGCCTCGGATTAATCCTATTATATCGAAGAAAGAAAAACAAAAGAATAAGTAGAATGCATCATTGAACAATATATTTCCGCAACCAGGAGATGTAGCGGCGAGAGAGACCTCTCGTTTGAAAGATAGTAAAATCTCTTTTTTCCATCTGTAGTATGCATTTACGCGGGGCCCCACAGAGGAAGCATTGATATTTGGCTCCTTAAATATTTGCGCATTGATATTCATTTTCAGTAGAGACAGCCTACTCGGCGCGGAGTGGATCGCGCGCGGCCGGATCGGAGACGAAAAATGAAGTTACTCTCAGCCAAGGTTATCTATTACGCATGAAGATATACGTCTTCTATTTATATTTACATTTGAAAATAAAAGATGACTCAAAATATCAATAATAATATGGGAAAAGATACAATGCAGGAATGAGTAGAAATTTGCCTTTCTAAAATTTGCCGTAAAGCGAGGTGTAATATATGTTTCTCCCAATAACTTGAAGCTAGAACACTTTTAGATACGTTGATTAATTCAGAAAATAGCATCACACACAAAAATATTTCGATTTAACCTATTACTATAACACCTATAATTTACAATTTTCCAGCATAGGTATTAGGGTTGTCCTGTTGCAACTTACCCAGATCAGCTGCCCTGAAAGACACGGCCTAACGTAACTGCATATATTGAATGTGTAGCTTGCTAGTCTCCGAGGATGAGAGAAACGTGGATATAAAGACGAAATTAATTTTTCTATAATGGGCCTCTTTGGCCTGGAAATTGCCTTTCTTCTCGATTGGCCGTGCTACTGACGGTAGTGTAGAGGTCGTGCGCTGTATCCTTGTAATTGTCGTAAGGGCATTGGATATTTTTTCTTTACGTTTCCGAATCACATTGCACTGATCACAATCACCTTTGAATCCAATTTTTGCGGCCACTATTAAGGAAGTTGTGAGCTTCCTGAGTGACATCTCTATTATGTTTGCCGATGCGTTAAATATGGTATTATTTTTAATGTGAAAACGCCGCGATAACTAATAATTTGAAACCATTTCGTTAATATTAATACCGAGAGCTCTATGTATCCATATATTCCTACTTTCTTACTTCTGAGTGTCATATCGGTGTTAGAAGACCTGAGTCTAGCACGAAGAGAACATAAAGACAACTTTCACATGCTGATTCACTGCAATTAGTACCTTACCCGTCATTTAAGAGAAACGACTTTAAATAAAATTATAGGTATAATTTAAAATGGGGACTTTTTGGGAGCAGTAACCAATTAATTTTAAAATGACACGCTTAGAATATTTTTTAAAATACTTATGATAACGAGATTTTCACGGACGATGAGCTTACTAATTGTAAGAAGACGAGATGTAAGGAGGTGCATTGAGCCTGTAGCGTCATCAATATTAATCGAAGGATTTCACTTTAAAAAATGGTAGAAACCCATAGACATGCATACCATGGAAAACGAGTAAAGAGATCACAGCTTTTACGGTTCCCTTTATTTCTTTTTATTTTTTATCTCTTTGCTGTTGTCCCTACAATTGGGGGAGAAAAGCTACTGTGTCCACATAAATCGAGCCCATGAATGTTTTGAAGTGTGTTTTGTTTTTTGTTTTGGTGTGTGTGTGTGTGTGAGAGACTTTCCGAGCACTGAGGACCAATTGGTGAACCACGGGTCCGCGGTAGAGGGGCTGGTCACCCCTGGCCGTGGGCTATAAGGAAACCGCCTTGGCATCCGAAGGCTGACCACCTTGGGAGAAAAGGACGGGCGAACGCGTGAGGCGCAGTACACCAGCGCACCCGATTTGAAGTCCCGCCGAGGAGCAGAACACGCGCTCCCATGTCGCCGCAGTCAGCGTCAGTCAGCGTCGTCTGCTAACTTGACGTTGCTGCTGCCACCTAGACGAGAAGTGCAGGAGAGGAAAGCCCGGTGTGCGCTCTCTCTCTCTCTGCCTTTGAATCTCCTGAGAACAACATCTCTCCCGAAACTGTGCTCAAAGAAAGTGAACGTTATCGTGTGGCATTGTGTGAATGCTGGTATGGTTGTGATTAGGGTTTAAGGTATGTGGCTAGAGGCTTGTACTAAATTTGGTTATTCATGGTGTCTTTTGGAGTGCCCAGATTTGGGATTTTAAATTCTTTGCATTTTCTTTTCTTTTTGGGCTGTTCTGTCTCCGATCCATTTACATTCGCGTAAGGCCTGGAGGGCCTCATTTCTTTATGTAAGAGTTGATGTGTTTTGTGGGTTGGATTAAATATCCCAACGGGGACAAAATGGATTATTACCCGTTTCGTTTCGTGTGATACCAGAACTTCAGTTTATATGTCTTTTTTTTCTGTGTTATTGAACTCCGGGAAGTACGAGCGGAGAAAATGTCACTCTCAAATTGTTGAATGTTGTGTGTCGTGAGTCAAAGACTAATAAATATTAGCAATGGTTGTTACCGCTTATTAAGAAAATTTATTTATTTTATTAATTATGTAGAACCCTGGAGAATAGTTTCACTTTTCTTTTCTTTCATCCTTATCGGTATTTCTCCACTGGTTGCTATCCGTGAGCCCACGTGGTGGACGGACCTCGGGTCGGTATAGGCTAGTCAGATGAGCTCGACGAGAGGCACCCGTCACAATGGCGCCCGAACAGGGACCCTGAAAGGGACTTTTAGATTATTTTTCTTTCTTAGGTATTAGTTGGATTTTTACATTGCGGTTTATGGGAGGAAACATTGTTTTCAAATAGTTAGATTGGGTTATTTGGTTTACATCCGTGTTTAAAATAGTTGTCGTAATGTCGGAAGAGGGTATTGAGGAGTTAATAGATTTAGACGCTCGTACGTCGGCCCCAGGTGGCCCTATACCTCAGGTAAGCTGGGTCTACCATCTTCGTAAAAGTGGATTAGTGGCGGAATTGACGGAGAGGAATTTGATTTCAACCGGAAACGTGCATGAGTTGAGGGCTCGTCTTATTGCTGATGTGAGGGGAGAATCAGGCGAGGTAGCGGGAGACGCAAGGGCGGAAGAGGCCAATGTTCAATTGCTAAATGTGTCCCCAAGCCAGACTCTATACGTGATGGATATTGTAAGGCGTTGGAATTTGAAGTTTTCAGGGGCCAAAGGCGATAGCGTCGGAAATTTTCTCATTAGATTGCAAGAATTAAGGGAAGGCTATGGAATATCGGAGGATCAATTATGGATGGGTTTGCCAGAGCTTCTGAAAGATACGGCTCTCTATTGGTTTCGTTTGAATAAATGCAAGTTAACTTCCTGGTCCGAGTTTGTGTTTGCATTGAAAGGTCGATTTACCGATTAAGATTTCCAAGAGCAGTTAGAACGAGAGTTAAGGGAGAGAACACAAGGGCCAGAGGAGTCGTTGGCAGACTATTTAACGGGTCTTGGTACGCTGTTGAATAGGCTTGAGCAAACTCCTAGCGAGGAAGAAAAGTTGAGGTGGGCGTATTGTAACATGAAACCAGAGTACAAACTATTCATACGGCGGGGAGACTTTAATACGTTAGATGATTCATCTAGTCTGGGGAAGGAATATGAATATATTCACAAGTTAAAAAGTACTTTCCGTTCTCCACCGAATGCTGCTCAGTCTGTGGTACCGGAGGCCGCTTATAAACCTCTCAGCTTGCGAAAAAGTGAAAAGTCATGCCATGAGAAAGCTTCTCGGGGAAAATACTATCGTCAGTCAATTGAGGCAGTCACAGTGGCGAGGGAAAGTCAGGGCGTGACTCAGGATTTGAGATTACGACGGTCGGCTGATAAGGGAAGCTCCGCGGACGGGCTGGAATGCTCGACACACTCAAAAAGCTTAGGGCCCAACAGGCCGTCATGTTGGAATTGTGGTCAAGTCGGTCATAGATTTTCTCAGTGCTCATTGCCTCGTGGTCGTTTCTGTTTCGGATGTGGTCATCGCGGGGTAACGAAAATGTCTTGTAAAAATTGTCAATCGGGAAATGGGACCGGAGTTTCGGTAGGAAGGGAGCACGGAGCTCCGAGGCCATGATTCCCTTTTCGTCATTACGAAAGAAATTAAGGGGTACAGCCTACAGTGAATCTCGTCAATTTTCTAATTTTCAGGTTTCGGGTGATGGTAGGTGGTATTTAGATTTAGCTATTGGAACTAATGTACTTAGTGCCCTGGTGTATTCTGGTTCCGGCAAAACTCTTTTGGGCCTTGGAGGTTTAAGAGTAGTGAAAAACATGGGATTATCAATCACCCTCGTGCATGATATGAAGGTAACGGTAGCGAATGGCACCACGGAGCGAGTTTTAGGGTCAGTTGACTTGGCTATTAATTTAAAAGGAAAGACGAAGGTGATGAAAGTGTATGTTTTACCTTGTTTATCAGTTACGTGTATAGCAGGTAAGGATTTTCTTTAGCAATTCGCGCTGACAATAGAAACACAGCGAAACGCGTGGAGTTTTAATTCTGCTCCTAGCGTGCGTTACAACTTTAAGACGGAGGGTAAAGTGACGGAGCAGATTCAGGGAGTTGTGACGTTGAATAATTCTGAGAAAGAACAATTAGAACAATTTTTAGAGAGGGAATTAAGATTGTTTGATAAAGTATCAGGTTGCACTAATTTGGTATCACATCGCATTGACGTCGGAGACAACCATCCGATAAAACAGATATTATCCGGTGAATCCCCGTATGCAGGAAGTAATAAATCAAGAAGTTGATCGTTTGTTGGAGGAGGATATTATTGAACCTTCGCAAAGTTCCTGGACGAGTCCAGTGGTAGTAGTCCGTAAGCCAGGTGGGAAGTATCGTTTTTGTTTGGATTTTAGAAAAGTAAATGCAGTATCCAAGGAGGATGCATATCCTTTGCCTTACATGTCGGCCATTCTAGATAAACTGCGTAGTGCGAAATATATCACAAAAATTGATTTGCATCAGGCTTATTTCCAAATTCCCTTAGATGGCGCGAGTAAAGAGATCACAGCTTTTACGGTTCCGGGGAGAGGTCTATTCCAATTTAAGCGAATGCCTTTTGGTCTTACAGGGGCACCCGCAACCTTTCAAAGACTGCTGGACAGATTAATTGGCCCGGAAATGGAACCGCATTGCTTCGCCTATTTAGATGACATCATACTGGTTACGAAAACGTTCGAACATCACCTAAGACTATTAAGCGAAGTTTTTCAGAAATTAAGGAGCGCGGGATTGCAGATAAATAGGGATAAATGCGAATGGTGTTGCCAAGAGATTCGATATTTGGGATTTTTAGTTAATCAGCACGGTTTGTCGGTGGATGCGAAAAAAGTCAGTCCGGTTGTGAATTATCCCGTCCCACGGAATATTCAACAATTGCGCAGGTTTCTTGGCATGGCGTCATGGTATAGGCGGTTTGTTCGAAATTTTTCCTCGATAGTCGCACCATTGCGTCACTTGCTGAAGAAGGGAATTGTGTGGAAGTGGGGTCAGGAGCATCAATCCTCATTTGAAAATATAAAAGAGTACTTGACTTCCACACCCGTGTTATCATGTCCAGATTTTAAAGAAACCTTTTATTTACAAACGGATGCAAGCTCTACCGGTTTAGGGGCCGTGCTTACACAGTTTTTAGAAGGAACGGAGCGGGTCATCGCATACGCGAGTCGCTCACTGTCAGCGCAAGAGCAAAAGTATTCAGTGACAGAAAAGGAATGCTTAAGCGTACTATGGAGCGTTGATAAATTTCGCTCTTATTTGGAAGGATATCATTTCGTGGTCATCACTGATCATAGCAGCTTAAAGTGGCTTCACAAACTAAGTAATCCTAGTGGTCGTCTTGCGCGTTGGTCATTATCTCTTCAGGGGTATGATTTTGAGGTCTGGCATAGGAAGGGTTCCGAACATGTTGTGCCGGATGCATTGTCACGTATACCAGTGTGTCTAGATTTGGTTAATACGGGGGCGGTGGAAACTCCTAGTGCAGACCCTTGGTAAAGAAAGCGTTTTCTTGAAGTGCAGAGTAATCCGGCTAAATATCCAGATTGGAAACTCGTTAACGGAGAACTATATATCCACCGAGAAAAGGCAATAGATCATTTGTTAGAAGGAAGTAGTTGCCCATGGAAAATGTGCCTACCGAAAGAGAGAATAGAAGCAGTGTTGAAAGAGAATCATGATTGCCCTCAAGCGGGTCATCAGGGGATAGAAAAAACGTGTTCTCGAATCAAAAGATTTTATTATTGGCCCGGTCTTGTGTTAGATGTAGTACGGTATGTCCGTAGATGTGACATCTGTCAGCGGTTCAAAGTAGAACGTCGTCCAGCCGGCAAGATGGGAACACGAGAGATTCAGGAACCTTGGCTAGTAGTAGCGACGGATATTATCGGACCTTTAGTACGTTCTTCGAAAGGAAATCAGTATATTATTGTATTCCAGGATTTATTTACTAAGTGGGTGGAATGCAAAGCAGTCAGGCGTGCTACGGCAGAGACCGTCAAAACAGCGTAGCGGGAGTTGGTGATTTTGCGATGGGGAGCACCCAAATTTTTAGTTTCGGACAATGGCCCGCAATATGTCAATCGTATTATGTCACAGTTGGTGAAAGATCATGGCATGTCATTATCGTACACTCCGCCGTATCATCCGCAAGCTAACCCTGTAGAGCGGATTAATAGAGTTTTAAAAACAATGATTTCATCTTTTGTCAAAAACAATCATAAGAAATGGGATACCCATTTAAATGATTTTTGTTATGCGATGAATTCAGCTGTTCATTCATCCACGGGATATTCCCCCGCGTTGTTGAACTTTGGGCGAGAGTTGAATATTTGCAAGTCTGAAAGAAGGACAAGAGAGATTACCGACGGGATTGAAATACGCCCAGTAAAAGGTTGGGTTACTCGCTTAAATAAATTGAAGGAATTGCACGATTTGGTTACGACGAAACCTTACGGAGGCATACTCCCGGCAGAGTAAATATTATAATTTGCGCCGAAGGGATCGCGAATATTCGCCCGGCGATTTGGTATTAAAGCGGAACTTTGTTTTGTCCTCGGCAGCTCAGGATATTTCATCCAAATTATCGCCTAAGTTTGTAGGACCGTATCGTATAATACGATCCATTTCCCGTAATGTTTATGAATTGGAGACGGAGGACCATAAGAATATTGGTAAATGGCATGTTAAAGATTTAAAGCCATACCTAAGCCCAACCACAAAATATATTTTTTTTATTGAGTAAAGGGGGGATTTGTAACCCTTGAACAAAATATGGAGAATGACTCCCGGAAATTCAAAGGCAGGAGCAGGAGGGAGGTAAACAAGTTGTAAAATCTGAGTACAATTTTATTATGTATATCTGTTGTATTGTAATACCATGGAATTTATTATTTTTGGGGGGGATGTTCTGGAAATGTGGTTTTAAATGGTGTAATTAATGAAAATAGAGCAATATCCAATCCACAAATAATACTGTAATTTCGTAATTATCTCTTTGCTGTTGCCCCTACAATTGGGGGAGAAAAGCTACTGTGTCCACATAAATCGAGCCCATGAATGTTTTGAAGTGTGTTTTGTTTTTTTGTTTTGGTGTGTGTGTGTGAGAGACTTTCCGAGCACTGAGGACCAATTGGTGAACCACGGGTCCGCGGTAGAGGGGCTGGTCACCCCTGGCCGTGGGCTATAAGGAAACCGCCTTGGCATCCGAAGGCTGACCACCTTGGGAGAAAAGGACGGGCGAACGCGTGAGGCGCAGTACACCAGCGCGCCCGATTTGAAGTCCCGCCGAGGAGCAGAACACGCGCTCCCATGTCGCCGCAGTCAGCGTCAGTCAGCGTCGTCTGCTAACTTGACGTTGCTGCTGCCACCTAGACGAGAAGTGCAGGAGAGGAAAGCCCGGTGTGTGCTCTCTCTCTCTCTGCCTTTGAATCTCCTGAGAACAACATCTCTCCCGAAACTGTGCTCAAAGAAAGTGAACGTTATCGTGTGGCATTGTGTGAATGCTGGTATGGTTGTGATTAGGGTTTAAGGTATGTGGCTAGAGGCTTGTACTAAATTTGGTTATTCATGGTGTCTTTTGGAGTGCCCAGATTTGGGATTTTAAATTCTTTGCATTTTCTTTTCTTTTTGGGCTGTTCTGTCTCCGATCCATTTACATTCGCGTAAGGCCTGGAGGGCCTCATTTCTTTATGTAAGAGTTGATGTGTTTTGTGGGTTGGATTAAATATCCCAACGGGGACAAAATGGATTATTACCCGTTTCGTTTCGTGTGATACCAGAACTTCAGTTTATATGTCTTTTTTTTCTGTGTTATTGAACTCCGGGAAGTACGAGCGGAGAAAATGTCACTCTCAAATTGTTGAATGTTGTGTGTCGTGAGTCAAAGACTAATAAATATTAGCAATGGTTGTTACCGCTTATTAAGAAAATTTATTTATTTTATTAATTGTTATGTAGAACCCTGGAGAATAGTTTCACTTTTCTTTTCTTTCATCCTTATCGGTATTTCTCCACTGGTTGCTATCCGTGAGCCCACGTGGTGGACGGACCTCGGGTCGGTATAGGCTAGTCAGATGAGCTCGACGAGAGGCACCCGTCACACACGGTCAGAAATTTAGAAAAAAGAAGGCAATAGTACTCAGGCGTGCGTCACTCGCATGATGTAGATATTTCGGAGGAAGAAATAAAATAATCTTCGACCTTTACTTCCATTTGGAGGCTTGCCCACGCTCCTTTGGCATTTCAGCCCGTACGTCCAACAGACACCAATCAAAGAATGTGCTAATACAAGCTCCTTTTTAGTAATAGTCCCCTTGGTTAGTTCAGTGAATATGCTCACACTGTTCACGCTGTACATTCGTAAAGTTGGTGCAACGAGGAACAACCTTTGCAGGTCTTATGCACGTCCAGTCTATTAAGGCATCACTGCACAGACTACACAAACTTAATCCTGCACAAACTTCCCCACTGGGAGGGCAGCAAATAAATAAACTTCGGGTTTTTCCAATAATTAATTTATTATTTCAAAAACACATATTATTCCGAAACACAGACTATTAGCACAGAGTATATACTCTGTGCTATTAGGTCAAATTGATGTTAATTGCGTAAAAAGAAGAACTCAGGTTGATAGGTGACAACAACTCTCATTCTAATCTCGAATCTTCATCGCCACATAAATTTATCACAAATTGGCGCAGAAATGTTGCCACGGAAGCGGGCTTAGACAAGAGTAGTCCTAAACGTATTTGAAGGGCATTGCCATGATCCGCATGAGCAAATATCTATGTAATCTATATAATTTGGAACGTGAAATCTAATTTCGAAGAAGATATATGTTGCGCTACGTCTGGAGGTGGCTGCAAATCTCCTTTTAAATAATAAAACAATTCTCTCCCATAGAACAGTTAAAAGGACAAAGTTTATGAAAGTGCAACATTCAACTGTTAAGAAAAACAAATTGCGATTGAGAAATATCAAAATATAAGCCGTGCAAAAAGTAACCAATCGGTATCCTTACATGTGACAATGCATTTTTCAAACCGAGATTTTTGGCGCAATAGCTTAAAGTTTGAGTCGCTCATTATTAACCGATCACATCATATATTCGTAAGTAGACAGCTTGGCCAACACCCTGTAGTGAAAGCCTACGAACTACTCAGCTGATGCCATTACACTCGGCCATAACAGCCAGCTGGCCGGCCAAATACCGACACTGCAGTGTAATTTTTCACATTTTATGAGACCAAAAAGAACTTCAACTGAGGTTACACACCAACACATTTTGGACTAATATGCGATAGTAATGTATCAAACGTTTTTTATTTAGTTACAGCAGTGATTGCTGGCACGGTACTAAGATAGCATCTTGTCCGGTGGTATCTAGGTATATCATGAAAAACAACCTTACGTGCTTTTTCGTGGTTTTCTAAAGAAATTTGCCATATTCTTTGGTTGCCGAGCTAGCGGACTCATAATTTGAGAGCATATATTACCATTTGAGTAGGTAGTTTTGTACGTAGTAATAAAACTTGCGCCAACTGATGGAACGAATTTCGCTCAAGGCAGTGTCATCATCAATATCTAGGACCATCGAGAAAGAATTATGATCATAAAATAGTTTTGCGTCCAAAATTTCACTTTAAATTTACGAGGCGATTGCAGCAGACATCTTGAAAATTGCTCGCTCAATTTGAGTGAGCACTCAAGTGTCCTACTAGGGTCACTTGTTTCTATGGGGAGTCTGAGGGACCATATTTTCACCGGTTCTCGATACCAAAATCAGTCATCGCACAAGCCTAGGACCAACTGAAAATTAGTAGCTCAGGGAAACGCACTGGGAAATAAGCTGCCGCATGCGTCTGGACTTAATACCAATGCCGAGCGGCAATGGTTATGTGGACACTGCGCCAGCGCGCTGCACAATAAAACCGGGAGGATGAGACGATCGAGGAAAAGACCACAGCGGTCGCCGCCGGCGCAGAGGGAAATCGAAAGAAGCTGGCCAAAATTCCGAATTGGATATTTTTTTCAGGCTAGAAGTTCAAATTTGGCATAGTGACCCTCCTGTTTTGGTTCAAATGATGTGTGATTTTATTTGTCATGGCTCTAACGCAATTACAAGATGAACAAAAGTTGAAAAGAAAGGGCTTGAACAAAATTTGCCAAAAAAGCCGGAATTTTGTTTTCGCTGAAAATCTCCAGAATTTAGTTACAGAAGCTTCTGAAGAACGTTATGGGAGAGAAGAGAATTTATAAAATTTCAAAGAGCGGACCGCAGTCTTTGACATGTCGCAGTTCTAAATGACGTAGAGGGATATTGGCTTTTTTATTAGGACAAAATAGCGTACTCTATTTTACACCGCTTTTCTCCATTTAGGTAGAATAATAGTTAAGAGGGACACGGTAGAACCGTACGTAACTAAGATCACGAGATTTGCTGAAGCTTTTAAAATGTGAAGCCGTTAATAGTCTTAGGCCGTTTCCGAACTTGCCAAATCTAGCATCTTGCCTTGAAACCTAGTACGCATCGAAAGCTATGACTTCATGGACGAGTCCTCACCTTGCGCTTGTTCACTAGCTATCGAGGAAAGATACCAAGTCAACGAAAAAGGAGACTTGTTATGTTTGCTAGGTTTCAAGTTCGAACTCGGGGTGTGATAATATGAGCTTGTATGGAAAATAGAAGTGAAGAAACTTTCAAATGGATACTATTTTATCATTACTACGTGTATTTGTGTGATATTTATTATTTTTTGCGGAAAAAATGATGAATTCGCTATATTTAAAGGCTTTTCAAATGTGAATATACTGATAAAAGATTTGGTACCTAATAGTTGTGTGAATAACTCCATACATTGTAGATGTACCGTCCTTGTTTACTACATTGATCCAACAAAATCTATCTTCCTTGCTCTGGAAGGAAAAGAAATGAAATAATGATGAAAGAAATTATATGAAAGAATTATGGTTCGATGGAAAGTACTCTATGGTAGCCATAATTTAATTGGCAGCATTATTTTTAGCTAACGAACGTCATAATTGTTAATGACGTTGAGCATAGGAGAGATTTCATAATGTTCCGTCCTTGTTTACTTCATTGAACCTACAAATTCTGTTTTCCTTGCTCTCGGAGGGAAATAAATGATCTCGTTGAAAGAATTATGGTCCGATGGAAAGTACTCTACGGTAGCCATAATTTCATTGGCAGCATTATTGTTAGCTAACGAACATAATAATTGTTAATAACGTTAACATTGGAGAGGTTTTCACAGCATTCATCAAAGAAATGGGACAATAAACCTTTACAGTAAATGTAATTTGTTTTCAGCTTAATTATATTAGTTACAACGCGCGTATTTATCAGTCAACAGTCCGAGATCATAGGTAGATAGTTCGGAGTGTAATGCATTAATATATTGTTACGTGTTTTTTCATACAGGCAAAAAATATTACGATGCCTTTTTTTGCACAAAGACGTTGATTGTGGTGAAATACAGTGAGCGATTTGTCGTCCACTTTCGCAGCCCCAAGTAATCGAAGCGTATTAGTTAATCACCATATTATGGTATATGAGAATTATTTTATTCATAATCAATAAGATTTTAAAAATAATATTCTCTGTTACTTTGCCGAATAAGGTTGGGAAGCATTTTAAAGAAGTAATCCACTTCAATCACCCACAATAATTATGGACACGGATAGCGCTTTTCGTATGTTTTACGAAATGAAGGCCGCATGGTGTCTCTTCCACCGTAAAAGGGCTACGAAAGTGTCAAGTCAAGATTCTACCCGGTCGGTCTTGGTATCAAGTTAACTAGGCGTTTGCCAAGTTCGAAAACGGCCTTAGACGCCGGAAATAAACCGTCTTTTCGATCGCGTGGCGGGTCCAGCCCCCGCTCCAGACAATGGGAATTCAAGGACACAGCGAGTACCATCACGCGCTGTACGGCCATTAACGTACTTATGGAGATTTTATAAATTAATGTAGTGTAATGGACCGCCAAAGCTACTATGACAGTTTTAAGAGAGATTCCATTCTTTTTTCCATAGTCGGCAAGGTCACTTGGACGCGAGCCGTTTCGGCGAATGGACGTTCGGGCAAGAGCCGTTTTGGCGCGATACCGAAAGAATATTACGGACGACACTACGTTACTATGCTATCGGGCGAAACTACTCGTTTGGCTTATGTTTATTTTTTCTATGGCTATACTTGAAGCACTACTATAAATTTCATGTATTGAAATGACAATTAGGAGTAAATCAAACCTGAGATTTATAATTAAATGTTGAAAATAATATTGTAAATGAAACTTCAGGTGTTAATCCACACAATAAAATGTCTCAAACGTTTAATTGGACTCTTAAAACAATTGAAAAAGCAGGTAATCCCTAATAGGAGGTAGAAAAAAAAGAGGACTACCAAGCGGATTCAAGTTATATTCATGAAGTTGGATGAAAAATTGAATTAAGGTCAATAGTGACCACTTTTGTTGAAAGTATATGGTAAATGAATAAAACTCATTAATAAAAAGTAGTCAAAAAGACTACCAGAGTATTCTAGTGTTTAAGGCCGAAATGATAATCTCGTCAGTGATACTGACCTTTAGCAAAATCTGGGATGGGAATCTCTCACAAATTGTTGATTGAAAATTAGGCAATATTTTATGCAAATTCAAAACCAATACATTTTCCGAGGGCGTCATCATGCCAGACATTTAAAGTGGGATTAGTGGTAATTAACGATATAGTAATTAATTCGGCACAACTACTGTCCACTCCACGTAGTGAGGGTCGGAGTTTCATTGAACTGATCTATCGCTGCTATTACGGTCCCTTCTTGCAGAAGGAAGAGAAAAATATTTTCAATGTCTCAGTTCTGTAGTCGATTTCCTTCATCTTACGCCTATGATAGTTTGTCATAAGTTTGGCTCTAGCAAACGTGTGTTGAACGTAGAGCAAAAAATAGTCTACATCACACTTGAATAATATAATTAACCCATATTGTTACCTTCGATCAGTTAAAGGCTCCCACACTCTAATTTCTTCGTGAATTCAGAAGCTCAGCTCAAGTTAATCGTAGTAACTTTTAGTACATGCTGCTGCCCACCACTGTATTTCTGAAACTAATCCTACTTCATAGGGCCCATACACCTGCGTCGTACTGAGGTTTCATGAGAGAAAAATAACATCATCTTTACTAACTTGTCACATTTTCCTAATATTATTTAAATGAATCCAGATTGGCTGGTCCACAAACGTCTTCTCTCAAGAAAGGTCCTAAGGGTCACACCTGAGTAGTTTACTCTCTTTCATTCTTTTACCAGAAGTTCATAACTACGCACTTTTTAAAGGTTAATTTTAACTTTAAGAGTATTGCACTATTCATTTATATCCTGTAGGTCTCATTTCAATGCAATTACGTCCCACTTGTCGCCAATATTCCTGTACAATAATGCATAGTCTGCAAAGAGGCGAATTTTTGTTGACTTGCAGGGTAATACGCAGATGTATCGTTCAAACGTTTACTAAATTTACGGCCTTCATGGGGCACATTTGTAAGGTCCCACTCAATCTGTAACTTTGCAGACTTCTGGTATCTCCTATGAAGAATCTCCAATAGGAGTGTCGGAAGTGGACAACATTTCCCTACGCAGAGCAAAATGTTACTAACAGCCTTTCGTCGCCACAAGAGCTTCGTATAACGTTCGCTACATTAAGTCTTCCTGAGACCCTGAAGTGGGCAAAATTTCCCTACGTGGAGCAAAATGTTGCCCACTTCAGTCTAAGGAAGACTTAATGTAGCGAACGTTATACGAAGCTCTTGCGGCGACGAAAGGCCTGGGCATGCTCCCCCTCCATCTTGGAACATTACTCAGCAGGGCACTTTCTTCGCCCATTGGCCTAGACCCATACGGACAAATAGCCTCAATGACAGTCCACGCTTAACTAGTATTTTATGAAAACAAATATTTGCTGCAATTTTCATTAGCTGAAATTAAAAGGAATTCCTAGTATTTGTAAGCGTCTAAAAATTTTAAACAAAGCTTCAATGTATATATTGATGGACGTCATGTATTACTCATCCAACACCGCTAATTTTGAGTTCGAATTTTTCCTTATAAAACTTACATAAATACCATTTATCTTTTTCATCTGGGCTTTGGACAGGAAGAGGTGAAGTTAAAAATATTTTTTTGCTGAATACTTCATTGTTGAGCCCTTTTTTTATCCCATAAGTCTTCTAGAATAAGAAGTTTCTCTGTAGTATTCTATCTTTAACCATGGATCCACACACAGTCCCATGTCGCACTCCAGGCACACTTTATGAGACTTACATCTTTTCCCTTGTTTGCTACACACCACTTATCTTGTCCAAAATTTCTTTGATGCATGGTGCACAGCAATCAATGTGGGATAATGTCTTTCACTTCACACAATGTTATTAATTCTCTTGTTTGGATGTCATTTGAAACAGCACACACTATCACATGTCCAAGAGAATAAATTTTCCCAACAGAAAACCACCACTATCATCCTGGGGGAACATTGGCTTATCCTCTTTAGAAAAGTAATGAACCACTCATTATTCCCCAAAATATTTACTTTACCAGAGTTTTAATGATGGTACATCTTATGAAGGTTTAAGAACCAGTAGATCATTAAACTTTAAACTGAATTTAAACCCATAAGCTTGATGTTCATGGAAAATTGCATGGTTTATTATTTCATGTCTAAATTCTGAGTTTCAATTTAGTGAAATCTTCAGATTTAATATTTCTTTCTTAGGGCTTCACCACAATGGGGGTCATGAATTACTAGTACTTAAGAGATATAAAAACAGATCTTCCTCTTCATGAGAGTAAAGAATAGAAACTCAAAGTTTATTTCAGGGGCATAATTAAATACTCAACACCAAATAAAGAGCTCCAATGCCTCATTCAGGCAAAGTATTGACATCCCTTAATCCACACACACCAACACTGCTTTAAATAGTTCACCTCTCTGAAAAAGCTCATATTATGACTTGAAGTAAATATCCAGGCTAATTTCTCATTTTACATGACTTTTCCCAGACCACTTTCAATTTTCCAGGCCTATTGAAACCCTGAATGAATGAAGTGATATTGCTGCACCTAATGATCAGTTAAGGTACACTGCTCATTGCACATTAGACTACTTTTAATGTCAGCCAAGAATAAAATTTTAATTTCACAAGATATACGACCATTTTCATTGAATAGTACATCAGTATTTTGCAGTTTTTCCAGTGACATACTAACCACAAAGCTCACAGGAATCTTCAGATAATAAATCACCATTCAGGACATCACTATGTAGGAGGAACTTCTTCCTTAGGAAAGTTTCAGGATGTCAACAATAATACTAGTGACCGTAAGTCTAATGTTAACCCTACATACAACTCCATTTTATAATGACTGACACAATAGTAACAGACACTAAAGATGCAATGAGCTAGACTCTTCAGCTCACACATTCACTGTTTCCCTGAAATGACTGAACATCAACATTTGGGATGATTTTGTTTCTTCTTGTAAGATCTTAATACATTTATCTTTTGAAACATAAGTTCTTTCAATGTCTGTAGAAATCATTTTATTAGTTTCATTTCTCACATCTAGCAAAGGATACAATGTCACTGTAGTTTTTTCATACAAATACTTTTTAGTCTCCATTGACAAAGATCTCAGGATAATCCACTTCACAGGTGAGAACGTAAGTATTTCATGACACTAACTCCTGACGTAACCGTGAATTTATATAGGTAGGAAGTGCCTCGAGGCATATTCATCTTCAAAATAAATTTCAGAAAAACAAAATAAAAACAACGGGAGTATCCAAACATTGTAAAATAAATAATTCCACTTGTTTACTCACCTCATTTGCATGATTGAATACTAAAATACTAACCGTGACTAAGGTCATACATATTTGTATTCCTACAATGCAAATAGTAGACCAATTCAAAAATTAAATTACAATATGGCAACTCTCGAGTTAAATTTAGCATTTCCTAACATAACTGTAAGAAATTAATGAATCTAAGCACCATCAATAAGATGTCAAAATCATCAAAATATAGCAAAAAGGCTTACCCTTATTGAACCATTTTAATTTTGATTACTAAGCATCATCCCGACTCCCAAATACAAATGAGTTGCCATTTTCTTTGACTTTCTTCACAAGAAAACCTCTATGGGATCTTCAGAGCAATGTTATAGATCAGATAATAATCTTTCCCAAAGTGAAATTCCATCATCACATAAGCAGACCTAAAGAAAAAACCATAGTTGATAAATCAAACTTATTGAAAAGTGATAATTCCACAATTATAAATAATTTAGAGGAGAACAAAAAGTGAACTCTTAAATATTTTGCCTAGGAAAAATAAACTACCGAGAATGATCCTAAGGGGTTTTATAAGAAAATGAAAGAGTAAATTAACAAAAAACTTGATCCTGTAGTCACCCATAATTCAATACTTGAGCTCCTAAATCACATGTAAGTACACTCATTTCTAAAGAGCAATGAAAACAATTACTTATACGAAGGATGACATCCCTGTAAAATACTATGAGTAAACAATGCAACAGCAACCTATACATTGGCCAAAATGAATGATTTCCACCCATGGATTATCAGTAAATACACTGAAGTCAAGAACAACAAATGCTTAATTTGATCACATGTTATAACAGAAATACTGCTGAAAAGTTAGTAGAATAAATATACTCAAAGCAAAACATAGTAACTGGTCATCAGTTTAGCATCCACCACAAAAAACCTAACAAGGACAAGAAGAGGAAACATTTTGTTTCATTTCTATTTATTCAGCAATGCAAATATTGCTCTTTTCTTAGAAAACTGCTTATCAATGTGAGAGCAGAACTTATTCATTGAGACAGTGTGGACTGACACATAAGCATTCACACTCGCACACACACATCCACTCTATTGCAAACACACCTCCACCGCTTGAATGTTGGCACCCTTATGTTATTGAGAGGAAACATGTATCATCAGTATCTCCATTGTTTACAAAAGTTAACAACAATAAGAAAATCAAGGTATCAGCAAACACTAAAAATATGGAGTAGTTAAGTTTGAAACTGTGCTTAATACACAGTGTATCAACAGGATCCCACCAAAAGTGAATCAATTGTTAAGAGTCTGTGGCCATAATTTTACATCAGAAATTGTTGAATTTCCATCTATTCATCGCAGCTTAATGTCATAATTATTGGAACAACTGTGACAATATCATCACCAACACCAGTAGTTGTATTAAAAATTGGCCCTAAATTTTAATGTCAGATGATTAAAAAAATAACAAAATCTCAGGATTACAATCAGGATCAATTTAATATTTTTAAGTTCTTCACTCATCATGAAAGAGCATGAGGCATGAACAAATCAAAACCCCAGTTCTCATCATGAATGTGAAATTGGCATGAACAAATTCAAATCTCTGTCCGCAAAGAACAGTAAAAACTTTTCTGAGTCAGTGAAGGTGAGAGAGCATGCGCATGGTAAGACCAAGAGTAGGCAACTGCTCATCCATCTTCCCAGTTCAAAGTGCACTCAACGTTTCAAAAATAAATCACTTTAGTGGCAATAAAGTACTACAACCCTCCAGTGGCCAGTGGAGGGAGGAGCACTCCCTGGACAACCATCACTGTTCTGCAACCATTCCTGTGTCTGCCACCTGTCCATTGGAGAGCCTGGAAATGCCCACCTATCTCCCCAACCCATTAGAGACCCCATTTGTTCATTGTCCCTAGTCCTCAGACTTCACTTCCAATTCAATTGGTGTCTCACCGGCAAGTGCCTTCTCAGCCTTCTTCTTCTTCTTCTTTCCTGCCTTGGGATTGGCTGAGGTGTACAGAAGTTGCTGCAATTACAGATCAATATTCAAAACATAAGAACCACATTATTTAAACAAGTCCCCATGCAAATTAGCCGGCTGTCTAATGTTAATGTGGAAATGAAGCATGCTCTTTACAATACAAATTGCAATGTCGAAACTGTCCCAATTATTCCTTTTATCTGTTGGAAGGCTCATCAACTTCCAACACATTCAAAATCCTAGATAAAACCATTGTGGAGTGAAGAAGAGGGTGTCATTTAAAGTGTCCACAAAGCCATGCAGACAAGACTGCTGGTGTGATTTAAAAATTTCTTTAACTGTCCACATGGCATCATAAATAATATTTTTTGTCCGAATTTCAATGAGCATGGTCATGAAAGTAATCAACTTATAACAAAACAGCTCCCATGAGAGAGCAGATAGGTGTAAAAATACCGCCATTTCCTTAACTTTTATAATAAAGAGACCTTTTGAGACAGAGGACTTGTGGAGAAGTAAGAGTAAAACAGTCTGATAAGACTGGCTCGCAGAGGGAAAGAATGCTACTAACAAGACATTATTCTGCCTGGGTCAATGAAGCCAACTAGGCTAGTAGTTTTCAGGAATTATTCATCTAGAGATGTGAATATGATATGAAATCAACATGAATCCATGAGCATCTTAAAGAATAATTGTGCACAAGCTGACCATGCCATTCCATTTGATAATTGCTTGAATTCTCAAAAAAGTCTAGTTATAGAAACATCTTAAATAAATTCAGAATGGTCAAAAATCAAAATTCCATGCATAAATGAAGTAACACTTCAAGTCTAAGTACCACTTACAGTGGTTTAATATGTAAAATTGATCTTTGTAGTGAAAAACAAATTAAGAAAAAAATTACACTTTCTCCCCTTCCCTTTCTTGCATCACATTTGTTAATTATACAGCTCTACATTTATCGAAAATAACATGCTATCCATGACCCAATGTTACCACGATTTTTAAACAAGCCGTAGTCTTGGGCTACCAGTCACAGGCATTGCATACCAAGTTACACTCATTTATAATTTTAGATGCTCCTTTCCAAAATACTATGGGAGGTGCATCGTCTCACTTCAGCATAATGATTAAATCATCACTACTTCAGTCAAAGCAAAGCTGAGCTCAATCAGCTATCCAAAGGTTGTGTATGCTCCTTGTTAGAATTATTTCCAAGTTACCATCGCATGTGGGCAACAAAGAGAAACCCTATTAAGGTACAATGGGTCCTAGATCTTAAAGAAAATCTACTCAATGGCCATGGGAAATTTATGCAATGGACACAATGAATTCCATTTATGAGGACCATCACACTGATGCATTTATGGGATGGGGTATAACCAGAAAGGTTATACAGTAGCAACTCATTAATACGAAGCATGAAAATATGAAGTATCGACTTTACGAATCAAACCGGTTGGTCCCAACAAAAAGCCCATGCTAAATACATGGCGCTATTTGAAAATACAAAGCTTTGAAAACACAAAATTTTCTAAATTAAGAACCTTGGGAGATATTGCATCAGAAAATTCTCTATTTGCCGACATAGACACCTAACAAATCAGCGTTGCCGAATATAATCTATCAATTGTGTATAATGCATGAATTTTAGTGCATTTATCTCTCACAAGTGCCTGAGTCACAGTTATTTATAAAGTTTAAGTCGTGGATAATTTAGTTCTCGAGTGCCAAGGAAAATGGTAGCTTGAGGCAATTTTTCCCTTTTTTTTTGCTTTAACTGTTAGCTGCATTTCCATGTTGTAAACTATTCTCTTTTGGTTATAACTCATGTGTGGCGTCGCCTACAAACTGACTGCCGGAAATGATGCGATTAAATGATGGGAAATAGGACAGGGGTACCTGTCGCAGTCACTATACCTAAATCCTTGACTTCACTATGAATAAACCTGTGTTTACTCCCGCCATTGTTGTCATGAGACAATTGAAAAAAGTTTTAAAAAATTTATGAGGGTATAAACGTCACCGAGATTGAACCAATTTCCATTTAAAACGGATAATTTCAAATTTTGTAACAGATGATCCAATCGTGAGTGGCTCAACAATATAACATTGTAATGTTCTAGCTGTGCTCGGCATGCATTGCAATGCCTTTTCTGGGTTCAAAATTGGTCCCTATAAGAATGTGAGACCTAGTCCAAAGAATTCCTCATACCAGGAATTCATAGCGTACAAATGATGGCATTCCATTCCTACCCTGAGGTTTCCAAGTAGATAAAATATTCCATTGTTGAAGTAGTACAAAAAATCAAGATTCAAAAGCTTGAAAATCCAATTATAGGAAATAGCAACGGGTATACGAAAACTGAGCACAAGTATTAAACAAAAATGCAACAAAGAGACCACTGTCACAAATCTTATTCCACGTAAAAATAAATTACGTACTTTTTAACAAAAATTATGTCTTACTGATATAATTCTGATTAACATGTTCGAGCAACTCATAAACTATCTAATTTGTTCTTTGCTTGTCTGAGAAGCTAGTGAGCCAAAACTCATTTGTTGAAGCGACTCACGCTTTACCTATTGTACAATGGATTTAATAATGAATTCATAAACCTTGGCGGGCATGCGCACAACTCACCAAAGTTTCATTGCAATCTGATAAATGGAATTGGAATGCATAGAAGATGAACAAACAAGCATTTTTACATATTAGAACAAGCATCGACTCTGAAATATCATTTTATGAAGTATAGTTCTTTGCATAAGTAAACCAGAAAACTGAAATCTTTAAAATAAAATCCCCACGGAAGCCTTCTCTTTAACTCAATTCCAAGACGTTGTTGGGGTAACTCCATGAAATTTTACTGGAACTAACTTGCATCCATGAATTACTTCGGTGAATTCATCCAGTAACTAGGCCTCAATAAATTACATTTGATATATCATCACCGCTATCCATGATTTCCACGAGATAAATAATCAATTGAATCAGATTTCATTGTGATGGCATGAGTAACTTTGAGTTCTAGGCATTTTAATACACGGATATGGGCATGAATTGGATCCCGATGCGCTCTATTTCAAAATCACCCGACATTTAGAAGGATCTAACCACAGAAATACTACTCTGCGAAAATTTATTGCCGTTATCAGGATTTTACCACAAAAAAAGTTAGGTTTCAGCCTCAGCCACCGCAGATTTTTTCCGTGACCCCTACCTCTTCCAAGTTCCCCTTGAATTAATTTTACAAAGTTACGCTTCTAACAATCTTATTTCGTTTTCGTGTTTCATACTCCACAGGACAGTCAAGCATAGAAGATGTAAGTTGCAGAGGGGAAAGAAAATAACTAAATAATGGAATGGAGAATGCTGGATCTGGAATATATCCATGATGCCCAGTTAGGATGAAGTTTCTACTTCACACTATTGTGAATAAAAAGTTTCGAAAATAGCAGAGAGATTCAGATATCACTTTTTAAATATGAGGTATTCAATAGCTTCTATGTTTTAGTATACCGAAGTTGGCATACAAGGACGCCATTGGATAAAATGGTGTTCAGCATAACACCTACGACGCAAAGAGATTATGCATAAAAGGATAAAAAAATAATCGCTTAATTTATTTCCTGGATTAATGTTTGGCCGAATAGAACTATAAGCACAAATCATCAAAGTGAAAAGGGAATTGGTCATGAGTTAATGTTTCTTACTCAAACTTCAAAGAGCGGTGAAACCGTTTGGCTTGGAAAGAAATAATACTTCTCCCCAATTTTGTACATCCAGTAGGCTACAAGGAAGAAACCACAAATAACTACATGAGAAGGATTTTTTAAATGGGTTGAGTCCTTTGCTCATTTTATCTATTGTTGACTGATAAAAAAGGGCAATTGGAAGCAAGCTCGGGCCAGCTACCATCTTAACTGTGTAGATGTTATGTTATGTGATGGCATTATTTCGAATACTTTCTTGAATAATGACCATAAATCATTTAAAAACGTTTCCAAATACCAGAGAAGTCAGGGGGTAAAGGGGGAATATTTTTCGTTATTTATTAAAAAGGTTAGAAAATACGAAACTCGAAAATGCGAAGTGCCGAATATTCAGTCCTGCCAACTACGTATTATTGAGTTGCTACTGTATTGCTTTTCAAGCAATGCATTCATAGAAGACCTTTAAATAAAACTAAGGCTTTCTGACAACAGCTTCCATATTGTTTCACGATTAGATCTGAGAAGGCTTCCAATGAACCACTGCATAGATTGCCTTTATGTCACTTTTGTACCAATTCCAAAGGAAATCTTCAGGTCAAAGTGATTTCCTTGATTTTCTTAGAATCACTTTGATGAATAGAATCAGAAAATATGTATGAAACTGCCATCAACAAAAGACAATCAACACAGTAGATCACTGGAAGCCTTCCCAGATCTCAAAACCAAGGCTTCTTTCAGTAAATTAGTTTTAGCCTTTGACAAGCCAAAAGCAAATTAACTAATCACAATTACTAACCACAGGAAGGAGAATGACCAATTTTATTTCCACCAATATTCATTGCGTGTCAACATGCGACAGTCATACCACTATACTTGAAGGAAGATTCAATTATCTCATAAGATAGATAAATTGTAGCATTGCATTCCGCTGTCAGTAAAGTTGATCATATTTATCCACCAAATTAAAACCCATAATCACTCAATTGTATAATACTTGCCTTTAACTCAGGATCCTCCACACTACACTCAGATTCATAAAACTCAACATCAAAGGGTAAGCCAGTGATCTTATGGGTTCCATTGGGCATTAATAACACAGTGAACTTGAACTGTGCAACATATTCACCTGAAAGAATAAAATCATAAGTAAAATCTGGCTGATAACTACAAGATTTTTGAAACACACGTTTGCTCGAAATAATTCATTACAGAGAAAAATTATATCCAAGACCTATGAAAAGGAGACTTAAAGTATAAGGTTTTGGAGAGCATGGCTACAGTATCCAATTCAATTCATCTAGCATTGGAGCAGAAAACGACAGCAGATAAGTAAATCCTATTACTCATGTAACCATGATAAGCTCCACAGTAAGTGATACATTATGGAAAACTATGACAAGATCTAGAGCAGCAGAAATGCAATGAAATTCAGACCTATCGGAATATATTATAATTAATGCACTTCTTCATTAGCTAACTTTAACTTAAAACTATTGGTAAATAAGACTCATTCACATTATCACATATTTTGATTGTAAAAACTTTCCAGGGTAGTTTTATGATTGATTGACAGAGGTCAGCCAATATAACCCCTTACAACTCACCTGACTTTTCATAGAGGACTTGAAATGGGTCAATGAGCTTGTGATTGACACACTCAACTACACCCATCTTGGCTTTTTTCTGGTCCTCAAAAACTCTCAAGTTGAAAGGCATGTTACCATACTTGTGAGTTACCTCACTATAGAAGGCACGTGAGGTTTTAAGCTTCAGCATGTATGTGTCCTCTGTTTTCTTGTAAATGGCAACCCTTGTATCCATCTCTCTCCCCTGTAAAATGAATGATGCCCATTAGTAACTTTCAATGCTTGGTTAACATTAATTTTCATTTAACATTGCAGTAAAGAGATTTATCAGTTCAGTGACAATTTTAATGCTACAAAAAAGCAACTTCACAAACAACTTGAATCTTAAAAAAAACTTAACTATTACAGAGTAAAGATTTCCCAGAATTCACACCAAATAATGTTGAAAACTACCACCGTTTTGACATCTGACTTGGCCATGGTCAACTGGATAATGAGAGCCAGAGAAGGAATACTGGTGGTTATATGTGATCAAAAATTCCCCATTGTTGTTACCACCATCATGCATCATTTGAATGATGTTTATTACCAGTCTCAAATTTGTACTTAACATGAAGTCATTACCTCTACAGATGCTGTCTATTTCAATTTGCATAAGTATCACTTCTTATATGATTCTTTTCCAACATTCAGATGCATGGGAAAGTTGCATGGAATTCAGGAAATCAATATAAACAACCAAGGTCAACGCTAAGCTATGCTTATACTTGCGATATAAATAAAAATCGCCATCAATTATTCCCTTAGCTTTGTTTCCAAAAATACTAGTATTGTAATACTGAATTCAAGATGAAGGCCATGGTGTCACGATTAGGCCTCCATGACCTGTACAAACAAAAATTAAGTTGCTCCATAAATTAACAACAGCTCTATAACAAATACAGTTAAAATACCATAACTTTCAGAAATCACTTACAAAGGTAGAGAGAATTATTAAATTCTGATGGCAATTGAACCAAAACTAACTATGCTGTAATTCAGCACATTTTGGAGTTTTTGTTCAAGGCTTGAATAATGGGCTCCTTTTTCTGTCACACCAGTGACAGAATTTTGATTGCAATGGGGACCTTTTCATTTAAACCACCCAACAGAAAATAAAACAGACTACATGTAGACATTTGTTTCATTACAATCAGCCAAGGCATTCTTTTCATATTTGGCTTCAACTCTGGGGTTGGACGTCAGTCGATATGCGTGCAGTGCACCCACTGCCATCTTGCTTCTGGCCAATGTTGTAAATCTCAGGATTTTTCCAATATAGTGGGATACAATAGCATTCCACGGTACAAAAATTGTTGGGACATCAAGAAAATTTCGTAAATCTTGGGAAAATATAAATTATGTGGTTGTAAAAGTGAGGTTCCACCGTAGATGATAAATACAGTAGGCAAGCCCTAATGATTGGTTTTTCCTTCTCTTCCAATTTCTCTGCTCCACTGAAGGTGAATGTCCTTTTTAAGGCCAGATAAATTTCTTATAGGCTATTGCCATTGGATGGTGTTTTAAAAGTGTCTTAATTTGGCATCAAGGATGTTGGATTATACAGTGGCTTTCACTCAAGAAAAAACATTAAGCATCCTTTTCAGCACTGGAAGATGACGACTCTCCCCTTGAGGTCTAGGTCAACGAGTGTACAGCTATCTATATACTCAGTACACCAAGGTTCATTATCTTCTTTCCACAAGATTACCCAAGAAATGGAAACAACTATTGGCCTCCGAATCCATAGTAAATCAAATACTGGGATGTCTGCCATTCACGAGTTTGAGGAAACCGCCAAGTTGGTCACATTCATGATGTGTCATCCACATACTCACAGAAATATTTAGGTTTCAATAGGGCCGATTTCAGGGCTCATTCCTCTGTATCTTCCATGTAGAAATTGGTAATGATAGATGATAATGGAGGGACACATTGGGACCCCTTCTGTCTTCTCGTAGCACGGTAAAATCTCCATGTAACGAATTTGCCGAGACCAGAAAACTAACGACTTCGTTGTACAGAAGTTCATAGTACGGAGGTTATGTGTGGGTTGCGTTGTTGCAGGATCAGCCAAGAGTTCATGTTGCTTTAGGACATGACTCACATTAATTTCGCAATACAGTTTCGACGGACATAATAATCATAACTCTATTGCAGTATACCAATTACGATTACTCATGGTAATTGATAGTGAAATCTTATCGGATAATCCATTCATATTCCATTTCAAAGTAGATTTGGCTCTCGCTAGTATTAAGCAATAATTGAACCCTCACCCAGTAACAACGCTGTTTTTTTTTGCTTTTCAGTACATTAACTAAATACATCCTTCTTAGTTCTTCATGGACCTTTCCCCTGGAGAACATATGGCTGTTTTCAGTACTAAAGCTACGGAACAACGATTATTAGTGGTTCAAGTATGATCTCATGTGTAAACAAAATCGTATTTAAAATTATGTATGACTCCTACAACACCCCACATAAGAAAATGTAAGAGAGCCTAACCTCCTTCCCATTCAAGTCTTGCGTAGTAATTAAATGTCCCCTACTGCCCCGTTCCAACTACCAACGTACTGATCATCACACCAACCAATCGTGCGTTCCCAGGAGTATTGCCCCGTTCACATTACTATCCGTTACTATCGCCCATATGATAGTACAAATCACGTCTGCCTTCACACTACAATGATAACATATGTGCTGCCCTCTAGTGCCAACCAGTTAAATAAACAATTTCCACATCGTATTAAAGAGAACTGAATGGCAACCCACAGTTGTACTGAGACGGTAGTGAACGGTCAAGGAATGGAGGGGCGGAAAAGGTTCCCACAAATTTGTGAATTTCTTCCGCTGAGGTAGGAGATGACAAATAAATTGTGCCTCTTTGTAGAACGTTGGGTCCCAATGAAATCTTAAAACCACTCCTCTGTCTCTCCCCATCACAACCATCCACCTGCGCCACAGCTAACGAAACCCAACACAGTAAAATGATCCAATACTCGTTTAGAGTGAAACAATTGAGCTCTGTGCGAATCGTGAACAGTCGTATGCGAAACCATGGCTGAGGTTTTTTTTGCAAGAAAGGGCAGTAACATCCCTCACGCTGCGATATAAAATTTTTTTCATCTGGGGCCAGGTGCAACTTTCAGTCTTAAATTACACAGCAAGAATGATTCTTTCTTAGGTTTCCTGCTGGGTTGAAAAGTTACACAAAAATTTTTCTCAAGATTCTAAACAGATGCCCTGATGATGAGAAAGGAGTAGTGTCTTGAAACGTGGGAAATTATGAAAATAATGGGTCAGGAAAATAAATTTGTAGTTTTCCACAAAGAAGTTTTACATTTCACCACTTTGCACTTTTACCAATTTGTATGGCTACATCATTTACAAATTTTTGAGTGAAAATGACACGAAAAAGTAAAAAAGAGCGGAGTAGACTAGCAGGCCGGACAGTCATTGGAACAATAATTCATTTTTAATTTTACTCTGAACAAATATGTTATAATTTAAGATCCTCCGGATGAAAATATTTAGGCACATGAGTGATTAACTTATCTGTTATTGTCAAATAGTACACATAATTAATTTTGTCTGAATCTTTTATATTAAAAGTCCTAATTTTCGCTACTTATCCGCAATGTGAATGTAAAGGCGCATACCAGTGTCAAAGTTTAACCCTTTCGCTGCGGTCAAACTGCAGAGACGTTCCAGCCCCTGTGCGGTGAAAAAGTGAACGGTACCTATCCTATGTCGGCACAAAGTATGCCTCTCGAAGCACCTGAAACTCAATAGTCACCTAAGATGGGATTAGTAGAATGTATAACAATGAACTTGGTGAATGGTATTTGCGGAAAAAGAGAAAGTTCAGCAGCGTGAGTAGGAACAACCACTTGCCAACGGAACGTATGAGCTACGTTCACAGCAGTCAACCGGGCGAACGTAGCTACTATGTTCACAGCAGCGAAAGGGTTAAGGTTATATGCACTAGTAAACACATGACTGGCATTTAATAGGAATTAAATGAGTTATCATTTTCATTAAGTCTCATTTTGGGGGATTGTTGTGAGAAAAGCAAAGAGGGATAGAGAAAAGGTAATAGTGTGATTATATTTACCATTTTAATAGCCACAACAGGAATTTCTAACATCTGTTAAATATTTAACTGCTCAGAAGCAACACACTAAAAACCAGATGCTTATGCAGCAACCAAGAAAAAATTTTGCCATTTTAATTTTTTTTGGCAGTTTGTAGTTTTAAAGTCAGTGTTTTCACTAATAGTCCATAATTGATATGTCAAGTAGCATATGCATGCCAAATTCCAAGGTCAAATATGCACTAATAGCAAAAAAACAGGCATTTTATAGGGGTAATTAGGGTATTCATTTTCATAGTGTCAGATTTTGGGGAGATTGTTGTGAGATAATTATAGACAATAAGGGAAAATAAATGGTATTGACATTTACAACATTTTACTGTCTACAATAAAAATTTATAACATTGGTAAAATGTTTAACTGTTCAGAGGCAACACACCGTAATCCAGAAGCCGGTGCCACAAATAAGCGAAAAATCCACCATTTATAATTTTTTTCGGCCATTTGTAGATATAAAGACAGTGATTTTACTAAACATCCTTCATAATCATGTAATACTGCTTGTGCATGCCAACTTTCAATGCCATTTTACCATGATTAAATTGGGTATCATTTTCATAAAGTCAGATTTTGGGGGATTGTTGTGAGATATCCATGAAAGAATGGAAATAACTTAAGGTATTCTCATGTACGTCATTTAATTAGCTACAACAATAATTCATAACATTGGTGAAATGTCTTACGATTCAGATACAACACAAGGAATACCTGAGACCTACGCCACAACTGAGCGAAAAATCCACCATTTTTATTTTTTTTCGGCTATTTGTTAATCAAAAGTCGGCGTTTTCGCTGAATATACATAAGGATCAATTAATGTACCTGTCAAATTTCAAGGTCATATCTCCACTATTGGAGACGTGAGGGCACAAAACACTTTTGAAATTTACAAAATTCAGACAAATTCTGACTTTGGCGCCATCTAACTCCAAAGCTAACTAACGTAGTAGCAAACAATTTGCGTCATTGTTTGGAACGTTTAGTTGCCTACAAAAAACCTAACCTTCAAATTCAGATCAGATGGACCGTGTAGACGCTAGAGCGCAAAAACCGTGAAAACCGGGACATTATTCACTAAATTTGGTGTTTAAAGACCTCTGGTGAGAAAACTATGAGGCTTAGAAATACGAAACTGGCGTCATTTTGTAGGCGAATCAATTCCCTGCCATGAATAATTCCTCAGATTCGATATGCAATAGATAGTTCAAAAGCTATTAAGTGAGAACCGAAAGTCTAATTTTCGAAAAAGTCGAAAAACCGCCATTTCGATTTTTTTTTCAGTGGGTTATGGTTAGAAATTCTGGAATTTTTCCACCGATGAATTCATTCATAGAATGTACGTGCTAAATTTCAAGTTCCCAGCTCGTCTAGAAGTGGTCAGGAATTTGTATTGTTGAGTGGGTCAATTACACAAAGGGCTGTATATATCATACACACATCGCAAAGATAAGAGCTTAAGGAATGAGTACAGGTTTTGCATCCGGGCCGTTCACTCGGATCATACTGAGACAATGCTCTCATTAACGGCGGGAAAAATCACCCGAACATTACGTCACCGTAGCGAGAATAGCCGAAGATTATCTCGATGTTGGTTATACCATTAATAACAATAAAATGTACAAAGAAAAATGTTTTTTAAGAAATAAATTCGTTAAAAAGAGGTCACTTCCATGTTGGGGCCCACACATGGACTTTATTGTATGGAGGTTTCGTTCTTATAGAGGTTTGTTATGGGAGGTTTTTTTGCATGCATTATGTATGGGAAGGGCCCGGGACCGGGTGCATGACTTCGTAATAGGGAGGTTTTAGTCAAATTTTGCTATATGGAGGTTTTACTGCAATTTCAAGCATATAGGAAAAAGGCTGACATGAAAATGTGAGGAAATAACAGAATGGTTTTTCATTAAAGCTCATTTAAAAAAAGTTCAATGATATTCCAGATTGTTTTTCTTATGAATAATAACTCCGACCTCGCCAGCATAACTCCCTAGTAAAAGCACATTTCTTCCAAAACTAGGACAAAATACTCCTGAATTTTTGTGCAGTGAATGCATAATCCAACAGATATTGCCAGGATGCTAGTCATGTTTCTCCAAAAGCTACATTGGTGCGTAGCATTAATGATGGACCTCAAGGGGGCATTTTCCAAAAGGATTTTCAGCAATTCATATGACCTAGGAGGGACCGGGGATTGGAGTATCAAATTCCTCCATCCTAACAGCATTAGAACTGATTTCTTAACCAGGACAATTGTTTTACAATCAAGAGCAGTAGATCTCAGGAAATTAAGAGGTACACTAGGTCTTTCAGGATCTCGTTAACTTTTCAGTTATTCTCTTTATATATTTTTTATGAAATAATTAAATAATAGTACAAATAAGAATAAAATTATTTTTAAAATCCTTACCACACCCTCGCCAGTACTGATAAGGACATCCATTGCATATACTTCATAAGTATTGAAGTCGAAGCGCTCATGTTCCTTTTTCTGAGCATCACTAGGATTCTGAATTATGGTTTTTTCTCCATCAATTTTGAACTGCTTTAGCTGGTGACTCAGCATGCCTTCCATTGGTTTGCATTTGTAAGCTTCAGATATTTTCTGGACAGCCTCCGTGATGGCGTAAGCCTGAAATGAAGGGTTAAGTTTTAAAAGCAAACAGATAAAATTTATGAATTACATCAAAGAAATTTCTCTTTGGGACTTAGAAGATGTTTCAAATGCTAAATTACACAGCATTAAATGACTCAAAATAGAGATAATCTCAACAAGGATATAAAGCTGGTCACTCAAAATTATTAATAATTCACATACCTTCAAGTTAACTTGGCCAAGTTTACTAAGCTTTCATAAATTTTTCCAAAGCTGCTGGTGGATTAATATTACTCAGCTTTTCATTTTTAAAAATTACATGTCTTGTATACTAAAACCTCATTCTTTAGAAACACAAGACACTGAAAAAAATGTGACTTATCTATGTTTGAATGAAATGTACTAAGAAAAAAAAAAGAAAATTTCCATACTTCCCAAAGAAATACCTTTTACATAATAGCAAGTCCCTCAAGACTATTTTTAACAGGAAATAAAAATGCAAACAAACGTGTGAATCTGAATATAGTGATTCCTCTGCCCAATGATACCATAGCATCAGACATATTATACAGGCATTCATATTGAACTAGAACATACATCATCTGATTTTCCCACTTCTTATAGTATTTACATCATGAGCCAACCAACTGTTCACCTTTAGCTTAACACACACCCATCAGTATCAGAAGTCAATGCCCGATCCTTTACCAATATTCACAGTAGGTCACTATAGAACCAGCAGTACCCTTTTAGATATTTAATACATGGCAAAACGACTATGATTCGACATTCACTGGCCATCAGTCAGCAGCTTGTGCCTCAACACAACATTCTAAGATAATTTTTCCAAGAAACTACTGAAGGCCATGAGGGACAAGGGACCATTTGTGAAATGTATGAGACCTATGAAACAATTGTTAAGTTTGAAATCGTGTTGTCTGACTAAGAAAAGTTTTGAACATGTTCTCATAACCAGAACAAAAACCGAATGAAGACTTTCTTATTCATGCACTGTTTTCTCTTAGGTGAACTCAAAAGTAGATGAAAACATTACCCTCAGGGTAACGTACGATTTACAGAGGGAAAAATGAGAATTTCCTGTTTGAGCACCAGGAAAAAAGTTGCGAAACAAATATTTAACGTGATAATTGATGCAAACTAATTGAAATGAAGGCCACTGTCTTTGATTCATCCTACCTATGATTCGATAATCCAGCTGTCAAATAAGGTGCTCACTGATTTGCTGGAATTCTAAATACTATCTGCAATGATATATTGGCCAAAATACAATGTTTGGCAAGCACTTCTGTATTCCCCTTCGATAGACAATTACCGAAGATGGAGGAGAGGTATGGAAACAAATATCACAGACATCAGATGTATTTCTGGGTAGGAATGTAGCGGTTGAAATGCAGGGACACTCTTGGAATGTTTGATTGGTAGTCTAACCAGCAGCTATCGCACCCTAAACATTAATGAACAACGGAATTACATGGACCTAGATATATCTGTTCATGAGCTTTTTTAAAGCAAAATATATAAAAGGCACAGTGTCGACGAATAATTTTGAAATAAAATATATAATGGAAAGTCTTGGAACTACAATATAACTTAAAAACTTCAAAGTATCCATATTTAGAATTATTCATTCTTTTTTCAGAGTGAGCAGATTTTTTCATAATTTTTTCCCCAGTTTTCAGGTAAATTGCACAATATAACACTGCAGGTTTTTCTCAATCTGGCATGCAACAGTTACTGAATTAGAGCAGGGGTTATTTTGCCATCTTGCATTCATGCACCCTCAAATGCATTCTTGCAACTCACTGCTTTACAAGGCACAATTTGAAATGTACAAACAAATATCCATCAGATTGTGCAATTATGAGCCCCATGTAAAATGGGCTTAACATATTATTTGAGACAGCTGATAAGAGGATAAGAACACCTAACATTTTTGGGCCTACTTCGAGTTAAATAAAAGAGGAAAAAACATACATTACGTTAAAGCATGATTGAATTAAAAGAACAAAAGAAGATTTCTGATAAAGAGTCAGAACATTACTCTTCACAAAGGAATCAGATAATTAAATAAGGTCAATATTATCAAATGAACATAGGAAACTAGAATCAGACCATTTTGGTAAAAAACAATTACGAATAAAATAAGGCAATGGTGTGATCTTTTTCAATAATCTCACTTCTGATTCAATGCAACGGCAACTTAATCTGAACTTCCAAGAAATTTTAAAAATATATTTTGAGCTCTCGAACTTTTAGCAAGACCTCTTTCCTCTTTTTTTTCATTCTCTCCTAAGGCCTTATTCGCCACTACAGTTTCCCTGTACTCTGCATGAGCATTTTGGAACCTGTAAATTAATTACTTGGAGATAGATACAGATCTAACATCCCTCCCCACCTTAATTGCATGGTGAACAATATAAAGGGCAACCAGAGAGACTTCTCACAAACCTGGCATTACCGTAGAATAGAATACAAACAAGGGGGGAAAATCCCTAAAAAATTATAAATATCCACTTTAATCTCACATACCTTCATCCTAAATTCATCAAGATGATCACAATCACCATCAAATTCTATCAGCATGCTCTTCACTGACCTCATCTCCTAAAGATTTGTGGCTTATTTATACGTAGTATCAGCCTCATGGCCTCTTGATGCAGTTTTATTCAGTGAGAATAATCTCTCCAAAACCTAAAAATCACTGGGTAACTTTTGCGTCAAAGGCCACTCCCGGATCCGAACATGGATTCCTTTCATATATAAATATGCAATGGGCAATTGATTAAGTATTTTTGACATCATTCTATAGGTAAATTCTCGACTTCCATTTCATTCCAGACCACTAACATCCTTCTCCAATACCTGTAATGATTTTTGCATTAATAGGCCAGTGACCCAGAGTGTTCTTGGTTCCGTAAACAATTTTAACTTTCTGTGATTACAGAAGATAACTATCAAGGTTCAGATCTGTGTGTAGGATGGTCTGACTCTTCATGGTTTATAGCTGCACTAATGGGTCACTCTATTTAAATGATCCAATGATGGTTGCATAATCATGTTTGAGACATCCCTTTTTTGTATACAGTGAAACCTCCATTCATGGACACCTCTGACTTACGGACACCTCTGACTTACGGACACCTCCGACTTAAGGACAGTATTCAATTCGCCAGCAGAAGGATATGCATTTGTATAAGGATCGAACTTCTAGTATACGGACACTCCCACTTATGGACACGGACGCCTTGTTGGGCACAATTTTTCTCTTATACTGACACCATCGCCATGGGTTTTCTGACCCATCTCTCAAAAATTGACAGTTTTTTCCTCTAAAAATAGTATTTATGAATAGCTGGGGGAAAGAGGACAGCGAAAATGGTCAAACTTGTGAAACTACAAGAAAGCACATATGGAGGAATGAACGAAAGGGTGTCCTGAAATGCATTCTTGGATATGCTACTCCCAAACGAAAGAGTACCACGGCCAGATGCGCATAGGACCCTCGAGCAAGCGGTTGCCTAAGATTCGTACGCAGCAGTCTACAGATAACACAACTTGCAGAGGGGGAATAAACAAAAGGGTGTCCTAAAATGAATTCTTGGAAATGCTAATCCCAAACGAAGGAGCACCTCATGGAGGCCTCGGCCCCGAGGATAGCAGGACACTGCCACAAAGGAGGCCTCGGTAAAACCGGTACGACTCACGTAGGGTGACCGCTGCCCTCGAGCAAGTAGCTGCCTAGGATTCATACGCAGTCAATTACCAGCTGTCTTCTACTGTTGGATGTAGAACTCTAAGGGCTTTCGACGATCATGCACTTTCAGTACCTTTCGAATCTCTCCAACTGTGCCACCTTGCCGTCACTTGTGCGCTGTGACAGTTCATACTGTTTTCGGTGCTAGGGGGCATCTCGATTTTATTATGCGATGCCGAAGGGTAAAAGTCTTTCCTTACGAGAGAAAGTGCAGGTGTTGGAACATGGGAATAAAGAAAAGAGAGTGGTGCCCATAAATTAGTGGTTCCTTTTGGTGTGAGTAACACTCAAATCGCTGATATTCTGAAGTAGAAGGAGACCATCATGAAGCTGTGCACGGAAAATCATAATGAAAACGTAAAAAAAAATAATTCCTTCAGGAAACAAATTGGACGCTGTTCTCTCCGAGTGGTTCACGAAAGTGAGGGCAAATAATTTGCCAGTCCCTGTACCACTTTTACAAGAAAAAGCGCTTGAAGTTGAAGTGGCACTGGGTATAGAGAACTTTTAGGCCTCAAATGGGTGGATGGAAAAATTCCGTTTAAGACATAATATCGTGTTTATAGCTGTGTGCGGGGAGGCTGCAGAGGTGTGCAAAAAAGGTGCTACAGGGTGGATTGAAAGGTTACCTGTGCTGCTAGAAAACTTGGAACCCAGGGACATCTACAATGCAGATGAAACAGGATTGTTTTTTAGAACCTTACCTAACAAAACCCTGGCCCTAAAATCAGAAAATGCTCCAGAGGGAGGAGGGAAGGTGGCGTCTAAGGAGAGGCTGACGGTCTTATTTGGCGCAAACATGGAAGGTGATTTTCTGAGACCGCTGGTGATAGGAAAAGCTGAAAATCCAAGGTGCCTCTAAGGAGTGATTAAAGATAAACTACCCATTACGTGAAAATCAAATAAGAAGGCTTGGATGACTACGGAGATAATGACAGAGTGGTTGCAAAAACTCGATAAAAAAATGGGACAGGAAAAAAGAAAGATTTTGCTATTTCTTGACAATGCTCCTTGCCATCCCGATTTAAAGTTAAAAAATATCAAATTAATTTTTTTCCCTCCAAACACTATAAGTGTATTACGTCCAATTGACCAAGGCATCATTAAAAATTGCTAAGTCCTCTACAGACAGGTCATTTTAAAAAGCATGCTATCTAACGTTGACCACAGGCATTCCCACACTCGTGTGGGGAAGTCGATTACTGTTCTTGATGCAATATTTTGGATTGATTGAGCAATCAAAAACATACCAAGTTCAACCATGTGTAATTGTTTTGTTAAATCAGGGTTCTATAAAATTGAATTACCACCAGAGGTGGAAGATGTTACAGATGGCTTGCAGTTAGACATTTTGTTAAATGATGCTGACGAAAGTGCTGAATATGTGAGCATCTAATTTGTTGACCGTGGACCACGAGGTTGACATGGAAGAAATTATAAAAAGTACTCTTGATGAAGGAGACGACGAAATCAGTGAAAGTGATGACAGTGAGCCTGAGTCTATAGTTGAAGAGATGCTTGTGGTATCGTTGCATCAAATTGAATTGTTAAAAAAAATTTTGCATTTCAAAAGGCAACAGCGAGGCATGTAGTAGCCTTAATGATGTACAGTTAAATTTTGAACAAGAAATTGTTACAAAAAGAAATAAACCAAAATCAATGATTTCTTTGTACCAAAGTGAGCTATGTATTTGTATGTATACATATCAAAATATGTAAATGCTTCGAGAATTTTAAATATATGTGAGTAAATGCATTACGTTATTTTATTATTTCCAATTTATTTTTAATTATTGAGAAGTGATACTTGAAATAAAAGAATTTCTTTCAGCTGCCTTAAATTCCTACGGTATAATATTTGCGTGGTAAAATAAAGTGAAGAAATGATGTTTTCTTTGGGTCACCTCCAACTTACGGACACCTCGGACACATTTTCTAGGACTGTTACTGTCTGTAAGTGAGAGGTTTCACTGTACATGTACCAAAATGTAGAGATGAGACAAAATGAACTGAGCAGACAAATGAACTATTCCCCATATGAAGAGTTCACACAAACTGCCTGGTCCACAGAACAATTTAAAGTTCAAGCCAAGTCCTACACAGTTGTGTGAATGAAGCAGCAGCTGACCATAAATTGGATTCATCAAGGTCCTTCGAGTACAAACAATTGGCAAGAGAAAGCGTGCCATTTAGGTGCAGGGGCAGGGGTGTGTTGGAGCCATAATCCACCTATTCATTAGATAACACCCTTTGAAGAGGGTGAGGCTTGCCTTGTCCTTGATCTCCAAGAAAGAATCTAAACTGCATGCCAAAGAGTCCTGTAGTGATTCTGCTCAGAAAGAACCTGAATCTCATGCATAATAGTGTTCAGCTATGGTAGTGCTCAGAAAGAGTCACCGGGCCGCATGCTCAGGAAAGTTTAAGAAAAGCTCAAGCTATAAAAAGCTCTAGAAAACTACATAGCTTCTCAAGAAGATTGGTTGAACTGTAAGTTGTTCAGCTATGGTGGTATTCTGCAAAACTTGATTAACTACATTAGTTCAATAATATTCCGATCAGAAATTATCCATGCATTCTTCGCCAACATGAGGGATGGTTACGATTTGAAGTAAAAAATAAAAATGCAATGCTGTTTTGTTCAATCTATTTCAGTGGACAGGTAATTTCTATAGAATTTTAGTTTGACGTGAGAAATGTATTCTCTAGTTTTATTATTATTACAGCTAGTTAGTATCTAGTTATAGCTATTATTCTCTAAGAGCTGAAATTGAGTTAGATGATTGACATTAAATATTTCCACATTACAGAAATATTAAGTATTCCCATTTTTTGTCCATTCACCAAAATCATCCACCACCCTTGCTGAATGTCCACCCTCGACAACAAATGGTGAAAAGCCAATCATTATCATGACTTTCCTCAATGAATCTACCAAACCATTATTCTACAGCATTTTTACACAAACACTTGCTGAATGGCAGTGAAAATAAAACTCTGAACCGAGGGACAAAATTCACCGAGTGATAGCAGTCAGGTGTTGGCACCACAAACATACACGTGTAATTATTTTGTTATAGTTGCCCTTGCAGCTGCACTTTTTTTACATGGTCATATCAGTAGAGAGAAAATCTAAGAAAGTGTCATTTCTACATATTATAATCTCTATTTTTAGTAGTATAATCCTATTGGTAGAAGGCAATTTTGATATTTTTTCTAATTTACTGATACTTGAACTTTTTACTTGGAGTTGTTATTTCTAATCATATTCCACTTTTGAAGCTCAATCACCTAATAAAAATGACAGGTTGATACAGAATACATAGACAATAAGAGAAATTGAACATGCCAATGTCAGAAAATACAATTTTTCAATACATTAATGTTATGAAACTGTTGTAACCAAATAACTGTCCCAAGACCTGGGAGGTCCGTGGGTTTGGAGAAAATAGTAAATTGAAGGTGTAAACCATGGCCGACAATGCGTAACCAGGGACACGGAAGAGAAGTAAATATTGAAAAAAGAATGAAAAAGGGCAAGGGAGATAGCCGCGAGTGATAAGAGGGGAGACTGTGTTGAGTGTGTGTTCCTTTGAGTGTGTTATACTAATCTACGAAATATTTTGGATAACAATGAGTGTTACATTTTTGGCTTCCAACGTGGGGCCACGACTTCTCAATAGAATTGAGACTATGGGATTTAAGGAAGGCAGAATTACAGGATCAATTGAGGGATTGTGGAATAGCAACGCAAGGAAATTTGAATTATAGGAAAAGTTGAAACAAGTATTAGAGAAAGAAGGGATAGACGTACAAACCAAAGAGTTCAAGGTTCAGACAGAAATAGCAGAGGGGAATGATATAGGGGCAACACTGAGACAGATGAGAGAAGAACAGGGAAAAGGGGATGAAGAGTAGAAGAGGGAGAAAGAAGAATAGAGGAAAGAAAGGAACATCAGGGACTGTTGAAAGAGATAAAGAAGGAGCTGAGAGAACAGAAGGAAGAGATGAAGAAGGAGCTGAACGAACAAAAGGAAGAGATGATAACACACATAAATGAGAATGCCGAGACCATGAGGGGAAAGTGGAGAGAAGACCTATGAGTCCATAGGACGGAGACTGAAGGAGGACAGAAACAAAGCCTGAGAGAAAATTGAGAAGGGAGACAAAGGAAACCGACGAGGTAAATAAAGGGGTAGTGAGCAAAATACACAGCCGGATAGACAGAAATGAATGAGGTAGCGAAACAACTGTCAACCAAGGTCAATGAAGAAGGGCCACGAATGGAACGGCTTATCCATGAGATTACGTTGAAGGAGATAACGAAGAGAATGGAGCAGTGTAACAAAGGATCGATAGCAACACCGACAACGATGATACAAATGAAGATGCCAAATTTTGATGGACAGAGAGGCTCGAAACCGATGCAATACATCAACAAATTAGAGGAATATATGGAAATATACCAGTTATCAGGGGCAGACATGATGAAGGTTGTGAGGCAAGGAATCACAGAACAGGCTGGGGAATGGTTTGCGGAGACATCACACCTTCATACAGACTGTACCTCCTTTAGAGAAATGTTCCAGGAACAGTATTGGGGAGGCTAACAGCAGTTGGAAGTCAGGAGAATGATGGACACAGGAAAGTATAACCAGACAGGGAATCGAAGTAGAGTGGAGTATGCTATGGCAAGAATAAGTGCGGTGAAGGAACTAAGACCAACGATGGGGGACGACGAAATTATGTATCATCTGAGACAGCATTTTGGTCTAGAGGTAAGCGCAAGGATGATATCCCACAATGTAGCGACGCTGCCAGAATTCTTGATACTGCTGGGCTAGTACGACCGTCTCAAGCTCAAGCAGGAGAAAGGGCCCAGTGAGGACTCAACGGTGAGAAGAGAAGATGATGCCAGGATGGAGCAAGGAAGACATCAAGAGCCAAGACAGTGCGAAGGAAGGAACCCATCCCAGGGCAAAGGTTATTATCCACATCCAGAAGCTGCGAGGAGAAGGGAAGATAACATGAGAAGACAACCAGGGTCGAGGCAATAAGGAGAGAGAGGCCCATATCAGGGGAGAGTTTATTACACCCATCAGGAGGAACAAAGGAACACATGTTTACAATCCTCCGGATCATGGGAAGAATGCAGAAAGATGAGATGAAGGGATGGAATCAACACTCGGTAAAAGGAGTGAACTCAATGGTGGTGGAGAGGAGTGAGTCGGAGGGAGATAGAAGTCAAGGAAAATCAGAAAACTAATCGCAGTGCAATAGTCAATGAGTCCCGTGGTGGTGACAGCTGAGAACCGGGGGCGAAGAAAAAGGAGAAGTTAAATGATAGGAAAAATAAAGTAGAACCTAATAAGGAAAGGGAGATACAGAGCAAGGGCATACAGGAAAAGGGAACGAAACCCAATAACGTTTGAAGTAAGAGATAGAGTATTGGTATGTACAGTTCATTCGCGAAAAGTTGGCCGATGATATCACGCGAGAGGGGAAATCAGTGGAGGAGAGGGGGAACTTGGGAGGGGTATCTGCCCGCCGTACGTCATGCGCAGTAAACAATTTTGGTTCAGACTAGTCCAAATTCTTACAATTTTGCCCATCATGGGGTAGGGTTTTCATGCCGTCCGGCTGAATGGGAAGAATGGAAGCGAGTGGAGGGGAAGGTGCCTCTGGCCTTGGAGGGGACGCAAAGCGCTTCGGACTGAGGCAAGTGGATTTCCAACCGTAGGACAGGGGGATTTTATCTAAATACCCATTCTTTCCTGTGGGGATATGCGTTTGGAATTTATACATTGTAGTGGTGAGTGTGGCAGTAAGAATGGCAACTATCTCCTACACCCCAGTCTAACGGTACTTGTAGACAACAATATTTCGCTTCTGTTTTCTTTTACGTTGACATTCTACCCCATTGGTATTTTGTAAAGTGTTCTTGATTTTGTTAATTAAAGTCCTGCCCTTCAAAACTACTTCTGTCTGATTATTTGACCATATGTTCCATGACTTGGGTTTAGAAATCCTTTCGCAGGAGAAAATATTATATAACTTAAAAACTCGTGCATCTTTATTTTAGGATTAGTACCTTTATTTTGTATTAACGAGATTAGTACAAATCTTTTGCCTATCCCATGCTAAGTATCAGAAATAAAAATTATAAGAACATAGATGCATTTTCTGGACAATATGCGAGCGTAAACAAGTTGGCGAACTGAACTTCAGATTTAAAGGGGAAGCGTCCTCCCCTACTTTACCCCCTCCCTTTTTATTGGGGGAAACCTTCGCACATGGCTCCCCTCTCAGCAAGCGCTGCTTCCCCTATTTTTCTGAGATGGACTAGGCCCACCTGCACAGTAGGCTACTGAGGGTCGGCCAACTTTTCGCGAATGAACTGTACCTGCCTGATGTCAGACAAAGAAAAGGCGGTTTACCAAGGCTTTCTTCCACTTTTCGAGGGACCATACATCATCAGAGAATTCAAGGGGCACTTTCCTCAGTAGCCATTTTACGAAATATATCGAGGATACACTCACAGTCGCACAGCTGACAAAGACGGACTGAATGCATAATGAGTGGAAAGTGTTATCGCGAGCGCGAGAGAATGAATGCAACATTGTTTCCCGTCGGAAGTAAGCAAGCGCCCAAAGCCCATACAATGTAACCAAATTTTGAGAATGGTGTAATTAAGTTCCGCGTTGTTTAATTTTATCAAGGTTAAATGGTATTACTATTTGTGTCATACGTTTTGTTTCTATAACAGTGCATTGTATACTCGTTATGTGTATTTATGTTTTGTGTGTAGTGGAGAGAGAGAGAATGGAAATGGGGCATGGCAAGTGAACTATGAACAGGTGTCAAGCAGGGATGGAGTGAACTGTTACAACTAAATGGAAAAATTACTTCAAGAAAAGTGAAATGATGAGCATGGAGTATACTATGGTGTTATGAATGGATGCATTGTTAAGTCACGAAAGGATGAGTGAATGAGAACATACGAATTAAAAAGATGTGCTGATGTGTATTAATGAATCATTATTCAAGTGTTGTTATATGTTATAAGTTACATGTTGTGTTCTAATTTAAGTAAACCAATGTGTTAAATTTCAATGCCATAATAGTACCGGAACGTCAATAGGAAGGCCTTGAGGCTACCCAAATACTCAGAAATAGATCGGTTTTGATAGTGATAGTTTTTGATGTTTGGGCTGTATTAGTAGTTTTTTAACATTACTGGAAAATATTAACATGTCTTCTTTGAGAACAGCAATGAAGAGACAGAGAAAGACAATATCTCTAGAGCTGAAATTAGATGTAATAGAGCAACTTGAAAAAGGTGAAAGGATTACAGATATAGGTAATCGACTTGGGTTGGCTAAAAGTACTATCGTCACAATTCGCGAGAATGCGGAAAAAATCAAAGACAGTGCTAAGTCTGGAACCAGCATAAGTGCCCAAAGATCCTCATATTCAAGAAGCAATGCATTAGAAAGAATGGAGAAAATGCTCAGCACCTGGATAGAAGATTTGAATCAGACTCATATGCCTGTGAGTATGTTTATGGTGCAAGCAAAGGCACACTCTTTACATGAAGAATTAACGAAGGAAGAGAAGAATTCCAAACCATTCCATGCTAGTTCAGGTTGGTTTGCAAACTTTAAGAAAAGATATAGTATCAATAACTGACCTAATGTTTCTTTCAATTTTCTTCGATATATTTGGTGAATTATTTTTAAGTACCATACAATTGGTACCCAAGTGTCAACAATTTTGTAGAGAGATTAACTATGGACTATTTTTCTATACACCATATTATTATATTAAATTTCTTTTTTTCAATCATCTAAATTTTTAAAAAGTATTATTTCAAGCCTTAAGATGTGTAATAATGGGCATGATAAATGCATTTACATCATTTTGCAAATGCTGAATTTTTGCTTTTTTCACACACCTATATCTGCGTAACTAGAAAAGTCTCCAAGTCAAGTTTTATATCATAGTTAAATTATGTACAGATCTTTATTTTCTGTAATTTTCAAATTTTTTAACAACTGCCCACCAGAGATATTGAACTTGGAATATTGCAAAATTTTAAAAAGTTACAATTTGCCGGCTCTGTAAAAATAAAAATATGCAAGCTTCTGACTTCAAATTATTTTAATATAGAGATCTAATGTCACCGTATATTATGAGTAAATTTTAAGGGTCGAAGAAAATTTCTTCTTCCCCAAAAAAATTCCGAAATATACGAAACCTTACGTTTTTTACTTTAAAGTTTGGCTGTTAAAATAATCACAAAGAAATAACAATTCCACGTTATGACATACAAAGAGCTGTAGTTCCATGTATACGTATTGCATAAAAATGTATTTAATTTTCCTATCACCGATGGTAGCTGAGTAACAGAAGTTAATGTCAAAGCTTGCAAATGCTAAAAAAGCTCTGCATCGAGATTGAAAAATGGCCGCCATTTGGTTGCCATGGAAACTAAAAATAAAATATAACTTGTTTTGAGCTGTCGAAACATTAGGCTATCTGCCCTCAAAAAATGAATTTTTTCTAAAATGGTCGAGCTACCAACTTGGACCACTTGGTATGGATTGACCCTACTCTAAAACCAAGTGTCTTATCAAAGCTAAAATGAAAAGTGATCTTGTCTATTCCATTCCGTGTAATAACTGTGACAAGGTGTATATTGGTGAAACAGGTCAATATCTTAATAACAGAATTGCAAACCATAAGTCAGACATAAATAACAATAGAGTAAGCTGTGCGCTGGCCCAACATTCACTAAACAACAATCATGATTTTAACTTTGTAAATGCCATCCTGGACTATGATGCTAGCAAGAAGAAACGTGAGATTAAAGAAATGATCCACATTGCAAATACTTGCAACAAGTAGACAGATACAGAAAAACTCAGTAAAGCCTACAGTACCATTATTAACTTAATACCAGTGCAATAGCACATCTATAAGACCATCTATTATATAACATATCTCATACCTTGTTGTGCAATGCATATTTAACATTTTTTATTTACAATGTGTGTGCATACTTTGTTTAAAACTGTTTTTTATGATTTATAATCTTTGTAATGGTGTAATTGAAGGATATTGTAAACCTTTTATGTGACAATGGCATATATTTATTTATGTGTAATTAAGTTTCAACATTGTATTATGACATTTTTGTGATAATTGTTGTAAAAGTGTAATGTGATTTGTAATGAGTGTAATGGAAGGATATTGTAAACCTTTTTTGTGACAATGGCATATAATTATTTATATGTAATTATGTTGTAACATTGTATTATGACATTTTTGTGATAATTGTTATGGATGTATGATATTTAAAGAAATTTTTGTGATAATTGCATATATTCATTCATGTATATTTATGTTTCATTGATAATTCTTGTATACACTGTTAGTTTTGGTGCTCTGTTGTTTCCCAAAAAAAATTGAATATCGTTTTACTGTTGTATATATCCACACATGGAGGTCTCTTTATTAGACTTGAGACAATGCACATCAGGATGAGTTCCTTAGATTTTATTATTATTTTTATCCAAAGTGTTATGACCATGGCAGGTTTTACCTCAATATGCATTGTTAATGATTCTGTACCATTACATAGAAATTCTGAGGTAATTATCTTTTGTAAATTATGTTGTACATAATATTGACGCTAATGTGTCAGATTTGTATTGTTGTACCCTCACATTTTTCTTTGTATGTAGCCCTGAATATGGAAATTATTAAATTCCGAAACATTGGCGAAGGATGATTGTTTGGATCACTAACTCGAATCTATACTTGATATTTAATTGTATTTATAAAACAAGAGGTCGATAGCAGAATACTGATAATAAGTATTGAAAACTGCACAGTTGTGATGCCCATACTGATCTCAGGCTGAGGTGACAATTCTGGCTGAGGATTTGCTCTCTCAACAATGCATCAAAACATCAGTGGCCCATATTGCAAGTAAAATCTCTACATTGCATCAGTACATTGAATCAGATACAAATAATGATTAGGAGGTGGTTTTGGTACTTCTGATAACTTTAATACATGACACACTTAGATAGGCAGGTAAATGGGTATACAGTATATTTAAGTAAATTAAGAAATCCGACCCTTAATCATCGTTTTTATGTATTGTTTCAATAGGAATGTGAGAAGGAACAGGACATTCATCAATTAGGCCTGGGCAGTCAATGAACAAAAGGGAACAAATGCCTTTGCCGAGCACTAGGGCTATGGCTACCATGCCTCTCAGGTGCATGCACAGCTTGAAATGGTATTTTATTTTCACACATTTCCAATACCACAGGCAAGGTAGGGTTGCCTTCTTTTTAGAACCAGAGAATATTTAATCTAAGGCCACCAGTATTGGAAGTCAGTATACCAAATATCACCATCTAGTTTAAATATTTTTAGGTAATTCTAACTTCACCATTAACTCCATCTTTTCTGAATATTTTTACTGCAGGAGAGACATCATTTAGTTTCACTTAATTTGGCCTTCAAATACGAGGAAACATTTAGATAAAAAAATTAAAAGAATCTTGTCCAATGAAACAATGAACCTTGTGGATTAGAAATGTAGGTCACGTAACATAGGCTAGGTCATATATTTGCATGCATGGTTGCTCTAACATTTCACTATGCAAGAGCACATGCCCAAAACAGACACCATTACATTCACAATGGCTAGTTCTCAGAACAGACAAAATTAATTTATAAAATGAGGCTTTGCACAACTTAAACAGTTTGACTACCCGAATAGGAAATATTTTGGTTATATCCTTCAACACCAATTATCGATGTCTCACTAAAGAAGATAGATCCTGCAATACATCCTAACAAACTACATTTCTACAAATTGGTTCTCTAACATTAAAGGTAAATCAATATTTAAATTGGCAATAATTATATAATTGTCACAAGAATATATTTCATTGGACGCTGAATGCTTATATTTGCTATATAATGCCTTCATCTAATTGAATTACCCGATTTATACATTGAACTTTATCTGTGTGAAATCAAGGTTTTGACGCATGATTGTAATGTCATGATTATATTTAAAATTTGTATTCATCCTTGGATATTGTTACTTTTGTTTAGTGTCTCCTGAAATGCAGTGACTAAAGACAATGATGCACTTCCAGTCTCTGCTTATACATCCTGTAGATTTCACATAAACATTTATGGCATATTCACACAGCCTAGGTTATGACATTATTGGAATGCAGGGATTACTGATGAAATTACGTCTCCTATGAAGTATATTACTACACAACCATCGTCAGAGGCATCATTCACTTTAGTTGAGTACAAGACTGCGCAGGCACACAATAACGCACCCCCTTCCTCGCATCCATGAAGTGACTTACATAGTATTATGAAGATAGAAATAAATCCAATGATGAACTCAGTTTTCCAATTGATTTGGAAACTTGGGTGCTCACTTATCAACAAAACATTACCATTAATTACATGCATTACCGAAAGAGCAAGGCGAGTAATCTGTTACTCCTATCGACAGTAGCAAATAGACAACTAAAACACTAGCAACCATAATACGACCTATTGTTTAGTGTTGAGGTGTTTTCAACCAATATTTCGTAACTTTTAACTGGGCCAAAGCCTAAGACAGGTCAACAGCCTAAGATAGATAAACAGCCTAAGACAGGTTCGGTGAACCAGACTGGTCCACGCTCAAAAACAATATGTTGCCACATTCTGCAACAAGAGAATTGCCAAGGATTGTAAACACTCTGCTGGACGCACATCAATAGAGGGTGTCTTGGATATATGATAGAGCGCCAACGTTTCCATGCCACATAAAAATTAAGAATTACCTCATTTCCCGGTTTCAAGAGTCTGAGGGCGGCCTGGGATGCTAAGTGGGCTGCCATAACTACATCAGCTTTACGTCCTCCTACTTTCTTAGTTTTAGACGCACCAACAACAATGGTATGAGCAACTACGGCGATGAAGCCGTCCACATGAGCGCCAAGGTCTCTTTAAGATTAGAAAGAAGAACGTGACACGCCATTAATACTCCACAATATTTCCACGGATAAACCGAAAATGGTATTAGCGATCACGTTTTAATCTATCGGATTCAAATAAAATAACATAAAAAATACTTACATTTTAACGACATCTTCATCTTTAATAATATAATCTGGTTCATTTAACATGGGCGAAAAGTGACAAATACAATTGTTTACGGAAACGCACGTTGGGAAGGCTATACCTGCAAAACAGATCCATTACAGCAATTACTCGGGCTGTGTGCAAAGAGGGGCTAGATTAAAACGTAAACAAGCATGCTTAACATTTATATAACCACCTTTCTTCAACTCTTTTTCTTTCTTAAACACTTTACTTGTCTCGTCTACAATCAAAGAATCTCCATATTCACATATTTCTCGAACAGAAGCCCCTACGATACACCTGTCCAAAACCTGCTTGAGAACCCCTGAAAATAAAAGGCAAGGCCTCATGTAAATCATACACATGGCACACGCCAACGCCGGGTTTAACATTGTCCATATGGCAACACCAATTACGTGCACCCATTTATAGAGATATGAAATTTGACAAGGTGTATGAACATTTAAAATATGTACATCTACTTACGATTAACGATATCCCCAGCCATTTTATACTTGGTAACCACCAAGTCCTCCGCGATCGTTTTTTCCACATCTTCCTTGTCCGCCATGTCTTCTACCCACAGCTGATATCACGTGACACAAGAGCGGGAAAGAAGAGAAAAGTAGAGAAGAGAAGCAGCGAAATCAAAATTACTTCACCCCCATTTACCCGTGCAGCGAAATCAAGCGCGATTTGGGAAACACGCAACACTAGGCCCGACACATGGTGCCTTATTTTTCAGTAAAAAATAATGAGGATGGCACAATCTTAAGATGTGAAAATAGAGTTGTTACCAAGCGGTTTCAGATAAGTTTGGCATTCTTATTTCTATGTCAAATTAAACTGAAAAAACAGCGCTTACCCCTCAATAGTTCTTCAAAATATCACAAAAGGTGAGCCTTTGGCCTTTTTCCTCTTTTTCGCAAATTTTTCTAGCTTGCACCATGAGTCAGAAAATTAACCCAGGATAGGCACATAGCTCTGCTCTACACATTGATATTGCTACCATTCTTCAGATGGAATGTATGGCTACGTGGATAATGCCAAAGGTATTTCGTGCCTAGCACCGTCAGAGAAGTAGGAAATTCTACAGTGTCCATGATGACCTGGCATCACATAGCCAATAGAAAATAAAAGGTTCACCAAAGCCGTGCAGGCGAATCGTAATTTGAGTCATCCGCGCGACGGGAAAAGCACGTAGTAGTAAGCGGCTCTCAGTTGTGCGTACATTATGCCGTACGATATACTAATGATAACAAGATGATGACACTCGGATTAAGAGTTTAGCACCGAAAATTATTCTCCGCTGTAGCCAAAGTTAAATCGATGAAAAAATTGAACCTTGCCCTTAGTGTAAGAGGTCGCGACATACACCTCATGGCATAGCCCACAAAATGTGCTAAAAGGCATGATCACGGATAATAGAACTAGTGTCTTCAGTCCTTGGGCATGATAAACGCTATTGGAAAAGAATAGATGTATAATAAGGACTCACTGGGGGACAAGTCTCAGGAAACGGCTTCATCCTGTACTTCGATCAGTGCGATGCTCCTATTTTCTTAACGAATAGGAAATATATATAACCTGTCTCTGGAATGTATCCCTTCATTTGCTTGATTGGTAAAACCTCCAATATTGCTTCAAGTTAACAATGAAAAAGCGGAAAATTTAAATTGTTGATTAGCACATTACAGTGTTGCCATAGGGACTATAGTGAGCCAGTAGCTCTCATTGTTGACCACCGTCGCTGCAGCTGTCATCCCAGTCTTTAGAACAGCTTCCATGTAAAATTAATAAACGATATAGGTAATAATAACTATTTTTGATAAAACTTGAATCAAGCCTGATACAATTTTTCTTATGGACATCAGGTTAAATATTTTTCTTTTACGGGAAATAGTAATTATTTCAACTAAATGGCTATACACAGTACCATAGTCTGTAGGTACTCTTCTTCACCATTGTGTAGGATTGCTAGAGTTGAATGTTTGTTGATGAATTGGAGAACCAAGTCATAAGTTATTATATTTACTTCTCCAGGGAAGCATTTTTCAAGAGCTCTGAGCACAACTGATTTATAGGAGTAGTATCAGGAACTAGTTTTTTTCAGCAAAACTCACTCATCTAGACTTTTCCCACTTTTACATACAGCACGCTAATTCCCAACACTTTAATTTACATAGAATTCATGAATATTGTTCAAGCCTTCCTTAATTCATCCAGCTATTTTAAGAGAGACGCCTTAAAATTTTCTTTCTTGGATCTTCAGTATCACTTCAAACTTAAGAGAATAACCACAGCCCACAAATTGCAATAAAATTATACAGCTTACGAAAACTACACTGTACCACACTGCTTGGCATAATTCAGCCAAGAAAATGCTCCTGATTCGGACTCTAGTTTGGAGTAATGAAAGAAATTCCATTAGAAAAAATCCAGGATATAGTTGAGTAGATGCAAGGAATCAATTCATTTCAATGATAACGTTTACAACTTATTTCCAAATTATTGCATTAAATGCAAGGTGAACTAAAATAAGAGTGAATTATGATGGATGCTTTTTATTTGTTTCCATTGGTCTAAAAAATGTTGAAATGGTCACCAAATACAATGGCACATAAGTGTATCACATGGTACAGCATTCTGTGACGTTGGTACATTAGGAAACTGCATTCATTTGAATCTTCTACGCCAAAAGCCACATTCACAGGAGGGTCCCTGAATATACAAAGAAACCAACATTATCACCATTAACCTCATGCCCGAGTTATCTTCATACTGGGTGGTCAGACTAAACTTTCCATGCACAAACTGTGGTAGGGCTTTATAGTTTGAGCCAGCATTATTGCAAGGTTATTTCTCTCATGCTTAGGCTTCATAGGTTATATCTTGGTATTATACCAAAACATTTAATGATAAGGTTGAGAAATATTGTTGGTATACAATACCTTCAGGTCTCACCAGTTACCAAACCCATATCTTTCCAAGCATAAGCAAATAGCACCATGGGCGAAGCCAGGATTTATGCTGGGGGGGGGGGGGGGGGGGGGGGGGGGGGAAAGGGGTGCAGAGGAGGCAGGACACCCATCTGTAGCTGTTGATTAAGGTTGAGGGGACAGAAAATTGTCCTGTCTGGCTCAATATAGCAGATTCGGAATGGTATGTCTCATCCAGGGAGGTGCACCTGTCCCCACACCCCTGCATCCCTGCATCTCCCTGGCTATGCCCATTAATGGCGCACCCAAGCAGTTAAGTTGGGTCTTATGGCAATTAAAAAAGAACATTTAATTTGAATGAAATGAATTGCAAAAGTTGAGAAGCATACAATGACTCTGATGGCCTGCCATTCACTTGTGATTAATACTTATTCACTCCTCTTTTGGAGGTATAAATTTAGGTAAGAGGTAGGAAGAGGTTTGAAACCACAGATCATACCAGAAATAGTAAACTATGGGAAACAAGTACAGCACAGGATACCTACATTTACTAATAATTACTTCAGACAAGTGATGAACATTACGCCTTAATGCCCAACTAGTAAATTTTCAGGAAACAGCCTTTCTGATGTAGTCGTATTAGATCAACTGGGCATAAATACTCTTTTGACTATTTCATCAAATTTAGAATTGACACACAATAAGTCAACTCCAGCACACAATTCTTTAGCCCTAGGGCTAGAAGTCTTCATTATTAAATTCAGACAGTCTTCTATCTGTTGTAAAATAGCTTCAGAAGTTTCAGGAGAAATTTCTCTTGATGGGTCCAAATCAGTGATCTCAATCAGTAACTTTAGCAGGGCTTCCAACAATCCACTCATGTTTTTCGGAACCATAGGCCAGGTGTGCAATATATACACCTTAACAGCCTGCAAATGATACACAGCATTAGACAACGACAATTTTTAGTTTGCATTTCAGGAGCAAGAAAGAAAGCTACATAAATAAGGAAGATATTCAAAGCTAAGAGCATAATAAACAACACTGCTTTTGTTAATAGGGAGGAGATATAATTTCTAACAACCAATGAGCAGGGCATTATCATACATTATGTAAAAATAAAACTTTGGCATTAAAAAAATACAAGAATCATATTGAGGAGTTAATTTTTAAAATTAGGATGCTAATGTAATTAACATTTAGAATCAATTTAGTGCCCTATATTCATATATATGTATACCAAAATTAAAATGGTTAACTTATAATCAAGATCAATATACATAAGCATTTTGATAAGAGGCCACATTTGTGTGGTGATTAGAACACTGGTTTCCCATCCAGAAAACTAAGGTTTATAATATATGAGATTAAAAGAAAAATGGCATTGCCGGGTGTTAATGTTGAGTGTCATGTCTGTTAAAAACGCCTCAGTGAAAGTACTTCCATGATGCAACTCTAACTTCAACTTCATCATAAATGTACTGAGTTGAAATAAATTGTCTTGAAAGCCATTGAAGAAGAGGCTGGAGAGTTTTGGTGGTGTTTAACATGCCAGTCAGTTAACATACCACCAATGTTGCCAAATTGGAGGTTGACATTGAGGCATTGAGAGCAGAAATGATGTAACTTAAAAGCTTTCATATGGGATCCAAATCGTCCTGTTAGGAAAGTGTTTTGCAGATACAGTAAGTAACTCTTTACCTAATGTCAACAGTAATGCTGGCCAAGGAAGCAACATCAAATGGAAGGATCTCAATATATCTAGCTTCACTACCTAACAAATGACCAACCAGAATCATAAACTACAGCCGCTGAAGCAAGGAAGCAGACGAGGGACGCAGTACCCTGAAGATCAAAGGGAACTCCAAGGAAGAGAGTTTTACAGGGGTACACCACAAGGAGGAGAGGGAATGTAATTTCTTCACCATTGGTTGGGGTGAGTCGAACACCGATATTTCAAGTGGCCTCAGAGCTGCTAATAGAACGACTTACACAAATGTCAGTCATCTCACATAGGTACTATACTCTGAACCTATGATGAAGAGAAAAATCATGTAAAGAATAATTTCAAATTTGTGTGTGAACCCTGTGAAATAGCCACCAGATAAGAGCCCATGGAGCCTTTAAAATAGGCATTGATTATACCAATTTTGCCCAGGTTACTAATACTCACCAAGAGATAAACTTGCCATGAAAAAATCATTTGACTTGACCAGGACTCAAACCTGGATTTCCCAATTGCCAGCATTATTTGTGCATGAAATCTTTAGAAAAGAACTAGTCCTCTCTTGGGTCAAATGGTGTCACTAAACACAATTTTATAAAACCCAGAAATGAGGTACATAGATGATGGCTATGATGATGACTAAGCAAAATGGACAGGATACGTGATAAGAATGGCATGAGGAGGGAAAAAATTCTTTCTAGTTTAGTGAAAGTAATTGAAATACCAAAGTGCCTTAAATTAATTATGTATCTCAACATTCTAAAATCCACGTACTTCAACTTTTTTCAAATAATCACCATTGTGATGTTGTTAAAATATTGGCTTGACTTAACCCTCATATGGATTTACGAATTTAGTTACGTCGTTGGATTTACGGCGCCGCAGCGGGTAACCCAGGTACCCAAACAAAATAATGCTGGAGGCCATGGAAAAAACACCCTTAGGCTAGTCATGAGTTTCTAAGAATTATTCTTGCAAATAGATGAAGTTTTGTCAATGAAAATTATAAACAGGCAAAAATTATGATTATTAGATAAAAACGGAAGCAAAATTGGCATAGTAAAATTTTCCCTTTGTTAAACGATTAAATTTTGTTTATACAGTTTAAACATTTAAATATTATGATTATAAATAAAAGATACCATTTCATACGAAACATAATAACTTTTAAATTAGTATTGAGAGTGCAGTCCCCGACATTAAGACGAGGAAACTCTCGGCGCCGCAGTGGCGCCGTAAATCCAAGGACGTTACTTTTTTCATTAGAGGCCAATAAAATGAAAACTATGCGCACTATACATACAAAAATATATTTTTAGCCAAAGAATGCAGAAGAAGTAGACTACTGAAAGTTTCAGAAAGATCCATGGGAATGGAAAATTTTAAAATCATTTTTAAAAGCACGAGCGCCGCTAAGGCGCCGAGAATCCATATGAGGGTTAAATGAAATAAAAACTGCTAACACTGAGAGTTTAAACCTGGAAGCACACATTTCTGCAGATCTAGTCACAGAAATGGTGGTGAATTGATCTGGGCTAGAAGTCACCTCAAAGTACAAAAAATGCTAAGATTAAAATTCAACCAGGGAGATGGATTTTGAGTGCTGTGGAGGGAAGTTGACCATAAGTCATACAAGCATTTATAATATGTGTATTTACAGTTCGCCTCATGGTGACTTTTATGTCTTTAAGGACATATTTCTCAAGACTGCCTGTTTTTGTTCAGAAGAATTCAGTTAATATCATTATATGTGAATTCATTTAATATTATTATACATATGTGGTGATTTCAAAGTTCATTTTGGCTCTACTCAGAAGAATAACTTATTGGATACTCTTATGACATTTAACTAAACTGCTGCAATATTCAAACCTAACTAGTTCCTGTTCCACTTTAACTGATAACACCTTTTCCAACGTTGTTCCTTTTAAGAGTTTAAACTTGGATACACACTTCTTTGACCTAAAAGCTCAATTTTCTTAACTTCACTTCTGTGTTGACGTTAACACATGGTACAAAGGGGTGTAGTTCAAGCAGTGCTACTTACTAACAGCTCCATCACATTTTAAAAGGTATCTGAAGGAATATTCTTGGAACCGTATGTTTACTGATGACGATTTTGGTGCTCAAGTCAACAACTTGAATTTTTTAGGAGAATTATGATCTCTCATTGGATGTAACATGAAGAGCATTTCAAGCATAGTATTTCCACCACCAGATGGGACATTTAACTGTGGACTCCTAAATGCCTATCTTAAAGACTTATTCATGATGAACACAAAACAGGCGAGCTCAAGTGAGTCAAAAAACACAACATAGATTCATCAATAAGAAGCTACATCAGCAGGTAAAACTGAACTACCATAGATAAGAAAGCAAAACAGAACAATGATAATAATTAATTTGAGATGGAGTCACTTTTCATTGGTATGGTTCATTAGTAAGAGCATTTACATGTACAGCAAACTAGAATCAGACAATAATTTACCACAAGACTTAACAAGAACTTAAAGGTAATTTGCCAACTAAATCAACAATGTTCATGAACTCACCAAATATCACACCTACCTCAAGAGTTTTCATTGTGGAAACACCTTTTGAACCATCATCAACTAATAAATAATCTTCAAATATTCTCAGAAGTCTCTTTGACCACCTTACCATCGGAAGCCCCATTGAATCCAAAAGCAATGGTAAAACCTCCACGTATGCTTTTCTTCTGGCTAAATATTGCTCCATTTCCATATTTCCAAGGAATATTTTCAAGGATTTGTCATACCTGGTGAACTAATGTCAAGAGGATACCATAAGTATTAACAACTAATTTATGTTACAGCAGAATCTATAATAGAGTATTGAAAAGCAAAATAAAGCATATTGTGTCAAGATTCATCACATACAGTACATGATAAGTTTACTAAAACTTGGCAAATTAATCACGATATAGTGTTTTCTATTGAAGCAATGGCTTTTTAGCTAGTGATTATTTCAACGTGAAAAGCAATTACAGCAAGCACAGTTATGTTGATTGTGTGTCAATGCAACTAATTTACGATGAACTATTCATTATTTCAGAGAAAAGAATATATTTTGTCATTTCTACCATTTCTCTACATATCTTCCACAAATAACTAAGGGGTAAGACCTTCAACCTAACACCAGGAATAAAATAGGACTGCTGCTTATAGCATTCAATCACAGGAGAGACTGTACACAGTAAGATGGCCGAAATCATTTCCAATCAAAAAAGAAAATCAAGAAAGGCACTTTAAGAGATGGCAAAAAGTCACTGTAGGGTCATTGAAGCTGAAAATATCAAATTTAAATCTTCCAGGCTATTTCACAACTATAATTTTCTTCAATTTCTTTTCATATACGGGCAAGTGATAGTGATAAGCACTCCAATTTATAGTCCTTAAGTCAGCTCATAAGTGTATTTGGAAATGCATATTTTAAAGCCAAATGAATTCCCCTTTAACTCAAAAGCAGATCTTAAAATTCAACACAGCTAACTTATTCATGGAATGGTGTTTTAAATGTGGTTTCAAATGTAGACTAATATGTTATTCCATCACCTTTAATAGTAACAGAGCTAACTGTTGAATAAAGTTTCTCGGGTTTCCTTCTGGATGAGAGGTCTCCAACATTTTGAGGTCCAACATGGCTCTAGTCATCAGGCCTGATGCCTTGATGGGTCCACAATATACAGTCGTGGTGCCATTTCAATATCCAGTAATTGGTCAAACTTTGGCATAAGTTTTTCCTAGTACATTCCAATGTCATGACTACATGTGATATCAAGCTCCACTACAACCAATTTCTCTGATTGTCTAAGCCTGAAGTGCTTCTTCTTAAGGCACACCTCTATTGCTTGTCCTGTCTCCCCAACATAGGCATTGCCACACCCACAGGGAACGTGATAGACTTCAGGCATCTTCAGCTCAATGAATTCAGGTCTTCTGCCTGAATGACCAAGTCCCTGATTTAGGCCAAGGGCTAGTGTATAATTGTGATATTGTGTCTCATCAGTACTCTGGAGATCCTACCAGAGTTTGTGGAGACATAAGGCAAACAAGCCCAGGCTAGTGGTTCCTTATGCTCCCTGCATTCACAGAAATGAAAGGCCTTTCCAGGTCCAACCAAATGACTTAGTTGTCATAACTATTGCGACAGAAGGTCTCCTTCAGGTGTTTTGATTCCGATGACAGATTTTCTACGTCCAATATCCTCTTAGCATGACAGAAGAGGATAGACATAACAGGTCAGCATTGTTAGGGATGATAATTATTCTGGCCATGTAGGGGCAGGTTATTGTGCATCGGTTTCTGGAGCACACAGTGGCTGAGTCTTTCATTGAACCAGGATGTCCAGGTAGGGAAGCTGGAGGTTTTTCTCCACTTCCATAGTGAAGACAATGTTCAGATGCCTGCTGTTCATATGGTTGAGAGTCTCCTTTCCATGCTACCCATAGATGAAAGCATCATTGCTGTACCAGTAGAAAAACTTGAAGTGAAGAGGAGCAGAATTCACGGCTTTTTCCTCAATCCTTGATGAAAAAATTCACCACTGCAGGGAATAGGGATGAAACCATCACTACTCAGTTGGATTGCTCAAAGACATCCCTGTAGTAATGGAACTACCTAGAAGTGAGAGCATGAGGAAAAGTTCTCACTGAAAAGTTCTAGCAGGAAATTCATCATCCAAAATCATCTGGGTGTCAGTTATAGATGCTCTAGTGAAAACAAAACTACATCAAGGCTCATTATTAGGTCCTTTTCCTCCACAAGAATTTCTTGTATTCTATGGATGAACTCTTGATGACTTTTTAAATAGGAGCTCACATCCACCACAAAGGGAGACAACATATTGGCTAGGTATCTGACATGATGCCTAGTGAAGAAACTTAAGAAATGCCAATCAAATTCCAGTTTATTTCAAAATTCCATTTAACGTCTCTGAAAATGCTAATGGTAGTGAATCAGTTTTCATTAAAAGCTAAAGTAATGAGAAGACAATAAATAATGTAGTACTTAAGGTCATGACAGAACTCTACCTCCTAGTATAATTTAAAGGCAGAATGCAATTACTAAGGAGAAGCTATCAGCCAGGGTCATCTTACAATAGGGGAAAGGGGAGGAATGAATAAAGAGATCATCAGCTAGACACCTGGGTGAATTACTATGCCTGAGTGGATGGCTTGTGTGTGTTTGAATTACATGAGACCTAGCAAACTAGCTGTGAAGGATAGAATGGCTGGAATTCATACATAAACAGTTCTTATTCCGATGAAAATGACGCGATGGCAAGTGTTAAATTTAGAAATTATAAAGCCTTCCAATATTTCTTGAGAAAGGAATAAAATGGGTGGCTGCAAGCCAGAAACGATAAATTTCCTTTGATGGTCAAGATAGAGACAATATGACTCATTGCATTAGAATTGTATCAAAACAGCAAGAAACAAAGTTACAAGCAAGTCTACAGTGCATGTGTTTACAAAATGTAGACATGATTATGGGAGTCGGATGAAGAGAAGGCAGGCAAGGACTACATAAATGTTTCAGCTTCAGTTAATGAGAAAATAAAGAGAAAGATGAATTTCATAACACATTTAACAATATAGATAGAGCCTCATATCATAAAGTAAACAAATATATGAAACTAATGTCATTGATGGCAATATATGCAATTTTTTATTCAATTGATATCGGGTCTTGAAAAAGAAAACTTAAATAGTAAATGCCTACATAATTCAAGGACTTACAAAAAATTATGAATCATCAACAAGAGGGCTAAGATTAAAATTTAACCAGATATCTTGTTTTTAGGGCTGAGATCAGCCACAGGGGAAACAGGTTTCCACTCCAGTCACCTAAGCTTAGCAAAATTGGGCCAGGCTTAAAGACGAATGAGTGGTCCTCCTATTCAATCAAGAGCTGTTGCTTATGCCTACAAGTTGCATATAGTAAATGTAAAATGACTTTAGCATCAAACCACATTAAACATAAGTATTAATACTTTCTCTAAGTGTCACTTCATGAAAATGTACCCTACCTCATCTATTATGGGTCGTATTACATTTGGGCTAATTTGGTACATTTTATTTTCACATCACACATCTGAAGTAGCCATAATAAGTGCCACTAAAGAATACAGAATGTATATATATCCTTTAACCGATACTAGTAGCTACATAACTGCTTTTATTTTTGAGGATATCATTACTTAAAATAATATTCAAGACTTAGGTGACCGGCATAATTGCAAACACCAATGAGGACCCACCTGAAGTGTATCTGCATTATAGGTATATCCTTTTTCAACTTTTTGTAGGAAATGGCTGAGGCACGGAACTACCCACAGTGTAATATCTGGTTCCTTGGAATAAAGTAAATGTTCCAATGCACTGTAGATAACATCATCGTACCCCAGATGGCACAGATCAGTTCTAGTCTGAAGAAAAGAAAAAGTTCCAATGTAATAAAAAAACTCTGTTGGAGATAAATGCATTAATCGATTGATTAAAAATAGAGATTGATTGGTACCGGTACCCGGTTCTCAGTACTGCCGGTTCTTGGCCCTTAGAACCGGTACCGAGATCCGATCGTATAAAGTCAGTACTTAGGAACCGGCACGGAACGGTGGCAAGGATTTGAATTTTGCGCCCAAACACCTCAAAACCCCTTAACCCCCTAAAGCAAACCTGGAGAAAGCACCTGAAGTAAAGCCTGTTGTAATGTGATATATTGGCCGATCATGTTAGTTTGACTTTTTAAACTTGGACTAGTTTTGTTATACTTGGCTAATAAAATTATGGAGAAGATCTTGTTTTATTTACTGAGCTTTCTGGTTTATTTGCCTCTTAAGTAAAATTATTGTCCTTCAGCTCTTGGTTGTTTGTTGAAACTTTCCATTCATTCAGAAAATAAGAGTCCATTGTTGGAACCGAGTATTGAGAACCGGGAACCGACAGATAAGAACCAGACTGGTATCGAGAACCGGAAAAATTTAGGAACCGACTCATCCTTAATTTAAAACATTTTATAAATAAGAACACCTTATGGTTCACTGATAACTAAGGATGTGTGAGTAACTCAAAATTCAAGTTGAGTTTGAGAAATAGACTTTTCTAGACTTGACACAAGTATAAAAATACTTTAGTCGAGTTGAGTTAATGAAGTATTTATTTCTCTGAGTGAAATAAGGTGAGGCATATCTTCAGATAAGAAAAAGATGAAGAAGAGGAAATTATGGATAAAAACAGGAACTTGGAACCTTATGACAGTGATGAGGGTTAGGAAGCTAGAAAATAATCAACAGGAAATGAAACAAGGGAACATAGACGTCTTGGGGCTGTGTGAGGGGATATGGAAGGACAGTTGGACTCTAAGAGTGATAGTTACAGGGTAATCTTAAGTGGATGGGAATAGCGTCAACCTGTGATAGCAATGGTATTTAACACAAAATTGGAGAAAAGGGTAGTAAATATTGAACAGGTTAGCGACAGGATTCTAGTGGTAGAAAAAAAAAGCAAACCAGACAAATTTCATATTGGTCCAAGAGTGGATTAGTTCATATGTTCACAAGTAATCATAGTGAGCAAAAGGTGGATGGGGTGTATGAACAGCTAGAGGATATAATCACAGAAGCCCTGGGTAAGAAAAACTTGACAGTAATGGGCGACTGGAGACGAGTACAAGGGTATGGATAAGGAACAAGAGATGATGTCAGTGAGACAGCAGTTGAATTCTGTGGGATAAATAACTTAGTAGTAACAAACAGTTAAAACACCATCTTAGATGGTGGTGCATAAGGAAAATGTTGGGAGATGCTGGGAGATATCATATTCATTACACATTGATTACATCATGAGGCAAAGATTCAGGAATATAGACCAGGACTCACAGAGCTATCCGAGGGCTGATGTGGACTCAAATTTAAATTTAGTTATGATGAAATGTGATGATTCAAAAAGCTTAATAAAAGTAGGAGGATAAAGAGATAGAACTTTAAAGCTTTGAAAGGGAAACAATGAGGGAAGACCAAGAGCTAGTGGAGGGGAACAAAGATGAAGCAAGGAAATATAATCAATCAAGGAAAAATGGAATAATATAAAAATAGGCATAGTAAGAATGGCGGAGAAAACAATAGGTTTAGAGGAAATGAGGAAGGTGAAGAAGTAGTGGGTTACAGAAGAAATAATTAGGAAAACAAGAGACAAGTGAGTGTAAAAATATCAACACCAACCATCGTAAGAGGAAGTACTAAAAACACTTTATATTTAGTACTTCTTCAACTATTGGCAGCTTTCTGATGTGTTGATGTACAGTAATTAAAAAGAAATAGAATGTTTTAGATTATATAAACAGATGCAGGGCATTTATTTTGCAAACATTTTCAAATAATGATTTTTTCCATAAAACAACAAAAACACCCACATCTTTTTTTCCTTGGAGTAAGTCCATAAAAACTTTATGCAAACAAGAACTATGAAAGCAAAAATCATGATATTTTTAAAAATATTACTAGAACAACAAAACAGTAAAAAGTTGCAATTTGGAGCAATTTTTATAGTTCTTGTAAGATAATTTGCATATTCCATGAAGTTATTTCTATGATGAAAGTATTGCCCATTATTTGAATCCACATTCAAGGCAATTGGTTCAGACACATTAAACATAAAATATTTTAGCCATCGCTGCCAACATTGAAGGAACCCATTTGCAAGCCAAGATATCTAAAAAAATATATATGGACCATATTTGCTTAGAAAATTTGGAAAAAATTAATTTGAAATTTGAAAATTTACAGTGATTTCGATGAAGCAATTGATGGGTTTGACGGGTTTGAAGAGGACCTAGAGAGTTTCAAATTTATCGACACCATCCAATCAATAATTGTCGGCAGTTTTCTGAGGTTAACACAGAAAATATTAATGAGTGGCTCAGTCATGACAATGAATTAGAAGGACATCAGATTCTTGATGATGATGCCACTATCTCCACTACCATAACTCCTAATACTAGTTCCATGTGTGCACGTGAATGCAAAAGTGATGAGGAAGAAACAATCAAAACAAAATGAGTTTCCCTCCAAATCACTCTGGAATCAGCAGAAACTTAGATGGATTTCTTGGAACAGGAAGATTACACTTCCATGCCAGACATTTTGTGTGTTAGAAAAATTAGGATGGACATTAAAAAGAAAATATGCAATGCAAAATTACAAAAGAAAGTGATTTTTTTAATATCTTGTAAATATTTGCTGGAAGTCAGGATATTTTATATTTATGTACCTGGAAACGTATTATAGTTACTCGCAGTTTCCTGTGAGAAACTTCTACTGAGTACATAGAGGATACAATTGTTCCATACCCAATTTATTACAGGAGGCATCAGAAGCTGTTAAATCATTTGAGTAACGAATCAATTTGTACTCGCATCACTGCACGCGAAAAGGAGGTAAGTAGCGTCCGTGGTCTCATGTGTTTGGGAATAGGACTGGTCTGTGGCCTTGACTTGTTTACCTTGATAGCTGGTCGCTTTCTAGGCGGAAGGGTCGGAACTCCGAGAAGTGACTCCTTATCTTTTTAGGAGAGGCATGTGCTTTGTTGAGCTGCAGCTATGGAGGAATTTAACTAAGACAAACTGTATTTGTTCAACTTTGGGTCAGCTATCAGGACGGGCTTTATACGGGAAGTTAAAAAATGTGAGGCTAATTTTACCGACCGGCATAGTCTCATAGTCTGATTCCTCAAAATGAGTGAACTACAATGCATAATAAACAGTTTTGTTGGGCAAATAGTAGAATGGCATATAAAAACAGGATGTATTGCACGTAAGAGATTAATATTCATCACTGAATTTTCCTCAAAATGATATAGTATCTTCAATACATGTAATTGACAGGCATAATTTTAGTTGGTGAAATGTTTTGGAGAAGGAAATGGAACGAATGATTGGCCATAAAATGTAATGATTGGAAAACGAGTATTTCAATGGAATGTGCGCTAAAGACTCAAAGAAACTAAGGGCAAAACTACTATGAAAATGAACTGATTATCCATTTTTTTCGATTATCCGATTGGGTTTCCCCTCCATTACCACAGATAAATGTCGCTCTACTGTATAATACTGTTAACTTTACTAAATTACAGATTTATTATCACTGCAAAAATGATAAGGCACATATTTATGCACATGGTTGGAAATATATACACCAAAGTGGATGAATTTTGTGACAAAACAATCATCAAATTTGATTGGGAGTTGAAGGTGGATTTCTGCATTGACAGTCTGCAGTGTTGGATATTCACATCACAAAGCCACCTTTATTAATGTTGAATTTCAGTGGGGAATATATGTAAACAAGATGTTCTTGTCTCCTGTGCTACAGTGAGGACTGCAATTGAAGGCTATTCAGGTTTTTCACTTTATCAAAATCTCCATCTTTTTGGTTTTGATGTACAGCTAACCGCAAAAGTAAATGTGGATAGCTCAGCTGCGCCGCGACACGGTCAGAGCTGGAATCTCGAGAAAATTTTTCTTGCGTTGGCCCTACGTGAAGGAATCACACCATAGTCATGGTGATTGGGTAGTGTGTGTAAGATGGCGGAGGAAGGGGAGGTGTAACGGACACTGAGAGGTTCGTCGAAGAGCCTATTGAATGGGACTGCGGCCTTCCAAACTGGTTGAACCACGAGAAAATTTCTATCGAGAACAGAGGCCGAGGAAGACAGAATACAAGTCTTTAACCAGCAAACTCGTATTGTCCAGTACGTAAAGAGAGAAGCGCTGTAAAGAAATGAGCAATTTCATGGTGTTTATCCATATGAATCGGTACTGCTGTGAGCCTAACTTTTCTCATTTTGTAATTAATAAACTAATTCTGTGTTACCGCAATCAGACGAACGCAGTAAAAGTTTAGCATACATATGAGAAATCATCTCCGAAAAATCAGAATATTCGAATCGATTGGGATTGTGAAATGCTGACTGGGGTTTTAATTGAATGATGTTTAAGTTGACAGAGAACTCCTGGTTGATATAAATCTTACTTTTATGAGTCAATTTTTTTCATTACTTTTTCTCGTCATAATACTTTTAGTGCTGTTCCCTAAATGAATGTAGACATGATGGTATTTTCTCACATTCATTGTGATAAATAAAGTTTCCCTAATGTGAAGGTTTCATAGATTTTTGCTAGTTAATTGTAGCGTATTCCTCCTTATTGCAACTTTCCTTTCGAGATAAATCATACATATTATATTCATCCTAGTAACACTGAATATTTATAAATAGAAAAATGCTACAGCCGTATGATTGATAAAGAAAACTATTTGGAGAGTTGTGTTTTCATGTGAGTAAGTTAAACAACATGAGGTAGGGTAACAGGCTTTTCCTTAAAAAAATGTGGTTTTTGACTTGTGTTATACAGAATTGCACAATAACCTTTATTTGCAGGACTTTAAGATTTTGCCGACCTTTGCGTCTTTCAGATCATAAGTGAAGATCAATAAGATAAATCAAAGCAAGATTATAACGAAAATAGTGATGGAACTTACACAGTATTTTAATAAAGATGATGAATAACTTAAATGTTATTATTCGATGCACCCGCAACTAATTATGTAGGCACATAAAATGTCGCTAATGAAATCATTCAGGTTCAAAATATATACCTCTAAAGCACTTTATTTAATATTTTATTGCATCCCCTCCTGCGTATGGCACTTCCTTAAGGCGGGTACTCATTGAGCCAATAAATTTCTCGAATAGTCTAGGACGACAACCAAGGGAATTCCATATTTCCCTTAAGTGGGCATCCAGTTCTTCGACTGTCGTGATGTTGTCATCTGCCCTCTCCTGTTCCATTATTCACCAAACATTTTCAATGGGATTGAGTTCTGGTGACCAAGCTGGCCAGTTGATAACATCTATATTTTGACGATGGGCGAAGAAATTCCGGACCGCATTGCCTTTGTGAACCAGTGAATTGTCGTGCATGAATGCCACCGCCTCACCTTCAGGCACTATCTCAGCTGTGTATGGCAACAAATAGTCCTCTAAAATGCACACGTAATTTAGCTTTGTCATCCTGGTCTGGGTCCTCACCAATGGCCCTGGACTAGCGGCGATTATTGCTCTCCAGAAACTTACGGAGATGCTCCCAGACCTTCGCTGTCGAAGTATGTTGCTCGGTTCATACCTAAATGATGAATGAATGGGATAAATTATCATGAGAGGCCACTGCTATAAAGTAACGAATGGCTGTTTTTATTGCTTCAAAGGTTAAATTAGAGTTAACCTAAAATATTTCGTCTTCTGAGTGGTGGGTTATAGGATTACCTCTTAACTAATACAATAAATATCGTTCAATTTGCGACAATTTACCTTGTTAGGGGTGGGCGCCAAAGGTGTACCATCCATCTTCATCCGAACGGAACGTTATCTCATCGGAGAAAATGACAAGATGCCAATATACTTGGGGCATGTCTAAATGCGCAGCTGTGAAATGCATATGACAAGCTTTGTGCTCCTCGGTAAATAGTGGCTTCCTTGCCGGCTGACGGTGGAAGAGCCCCCTCTCTCCAAGGCGACGCCTTACAGTGTCATTGCTGCAGTCTATTTGCAGCTCTCTTGCAACCTAAGTGGCGCCTCCAGCTCTCAATGGCTCCTCTAGAAGGGCCTGGTGAATTCCTTTGTCATCCTTGATAGTTTTGCAGCTAGGTCTTCCTTTTTTTGCTTGACTGCTGAAGTCCTCTGCATTTTCTCTTGCTCACTGCACCCATTTAAAAACGGTATTTGGATGAACTCCAAAATTTCTGGCAACATCTGATATGGAATGCCAGGCTGTTACCATCCCAACAATTTTCCCCCTTAAAGAGACCGATGTTTCGCTCTGATATCCTCACGGCATTTTCGTAGGCTAAACTGACAAATCGGCAAAGAGGTCGCCAGGTGCTGGTTGCAATCCAAAAAGAAGTGTCCAAAGTGTCCAAAAGTGGTAAATCAGGATCGTACACAAGCCAGACAAGTCAAAAACCACATTTTTTAAAGAAAAATCCTGTTACCCTGCCTCATGTTGTTTAACTTACTCACATGAAAACGCAACTCTCCAAATAGTTTTCTTTATCAATAATACGGCTCTAGCATTTTTTTATAAATATTCACTGTGCTACTAGGATGAATATAATATGTTTGATTTCTCTCGAAAGGAAAGTAACAATAACAAGTAGGTCCGTCAGGATCGTAGAGAAGCCAGACGGTCAAGACAGTAAAAATCCGGAAACAGCTGGAGGAAGAAGCAAGCGAAACACGCCAAGGGAATCTACACGGCACTTATGAAGGATATGGTTCTTCCAGCACTATGTAGGAAAAATATGTGCTTAAAAGCTCAAATTGCTTCACCTTTCCAAAATACCAGCTACTCTTATTGTATTTAACTTGAGCATGGGAAAGTATTTTTCTCTGTGCCCTGCGGAATGCTTCTTCCACATGTCTAAAGGGAGAAGTCCCCACAAGAATGGAGGTAAAATGATCAAAGAAGTAAATTAAATGGATTTTCCACATGGTATGAATGATAAACTTATATGCGGCGCTAACTAGTCTTTTTGAGAACAAGAATTTTTTAAAATAACAAGACTTATGGGAGGCACTGGTCCAATTGCTCATTCCTGAGGTCAAGGTCAGATTTTAGGACCATCGAATACTACCATTTATTTATCATCCTCATTAAAATATTGCATGTCTACATTCATTTAGGGAACAGCACTAAAAGTATTATAACAAGAAAAAGTCACGCAAAAAATTGACCCGTTAAAGTTAGATTAATATCAACCAGGAGTTAGGCTCACAGCGGTACCGATTCATATGGATAAACACCATGAAATTGCTCATTTCTTTACAGCGCTTCTCTCTTTACGTACTGGACAATTCGTGTTTGCTGGTTAAAGACTTGTATTCTGTCTTCCTCGGCCTCTGTTCTCGAAAGAAATTTTCTCGTGGTTCAACCAGTTTGGAAGGCTGCATTCCCATTCCATAGGCTCTTTGACGAACCTCTCAGCGTCCGTCACTCCTCCCCTTCCTCCGCCATCTTACACACACTACTCAATCACCATGACTACGGCATAATTCCTTCACGTAGGGCCAACGTAAGAAAAATTTTCCCGTGATTCCAGCTCTGACCGTGTTGCAGCGCAGCTGAGCTATCCACATTTACTTTTGCGTTTAGCTGTACAAGTTGTCCCTCATTACCACACCCTGATGATGATGAACAACTCTTACATCGAAATGTGTGGAGAGGCAAAGAGCGTCACCTGGCAGAAAACCCTTAAGGTCTTCAATAAATCATAATTCGCGAGAGTATCAGATCTATTTTTACGTAGACTAATGATGAGAACAAACAGTTTCTATGTATCCTGCTGTACTTAACCTTGAATTAAACTGGTTTTGTTAGGATCAATTATCAAGACACCCCACCATCTATTGCGAGACTGAATCCTGGTCAAGTAAAATGATTTTTTCATGATGAAATGTTCACTCTCATAGCAATAACAAATAAAAGCTATGTTACCTAACTACTTTACTATCACTCACATAAAACCAATCATTCTAACATTTCATTACAGGTAAATATGTTAATAATAATAATAATAATGATTTTCTTTCTGTTTGGTTACAAATGTAACATAGAAATCATCAATTTATAGAGGAAAAACAACACATGAATTAAAAACATAAAAGACAGCTGACAGTGGTACATATTTTAGCTTCCAAGGCTTACCAGGCTACAAATATTACATAGTAATCGTCAATATAGATATAACTGCACATAAAATAAGAACATATTAGACATATGTACATGATAGATCACAGTGATTTAATATGTATATGTTATGGCTTGAAAGGTGTAGAGTTCTTTTTGTTGACATATTTTTTACACAAGTCGTAGTACTCATCTAGCGAATAAATTGAATTTTGCAATATAAGTGCTTTTAATTTGTGCTTGAATGAGTTGATATTTTGGATTTTTTAAATATCTGGTGGTAGAAGGTTAAAAAGTTTGGCCCCTTTGTGATATGGCCCTTCACTTGCGAGTTTAGTTGACCTCGGTTCAATATGTATGTCGTGTTTCTGGCAGGTGTTTATTTGATGTATTTCATAGTTTAGATCAAATGCGTTCAGATTTTTTTTACATACATTATTAAATTAAATACATATAAGGCAGTAAGAGGCATTATTAGTAAGGATTGGAAATGTGCCTTGCATGACTCCCTATAGGGTAGATTGAGTATAGCCCTGATTGCCTGTTTTTGTAATTTAAAAACTTTATGAGATTGATGTGAGCTACCCCAGAAAATAATCCCATATGACAAATGTGACTGAAAATTTGCATAATAGAGGCATTTTCGAATACCAATACTGGTACTTGTTTTTAGATATCTTAATTGAAAAAGAGTTTTATTTAGCTTAGAGATAAGGGTTTCTACATGCATAGACCATTTCATTGTTGATTCAATGTTTACCCCAAGAAAATTGAGGTTTTCAACAAATGTTAAATCATTTCCGCATAATTGTACTGGTGGTGTTAGGTCTCTGCCAAAATTAACACAGACTGTTTTTTGAACATTTATGGCCATCATGTTATTTTGACACCAGTCTTCTAAACATTTCATAGTGGAACAAGCTTTTCTTTAGTAGATCTGATTTTTTATTGGATTCAATGAGAACATTAGTATCATCTGCAAATATTATAGTTTTTGCTTCTGGGATACTCTCAGGTAGCTCATTAATATACAATAGGAATAATAGAGGCCCAAGTATGGAACCTTGCGGAACACCCATTTCAATTGCCCTTTCATCTGACTTGTATTCAGCTCTGTAATTTGTGCCATTGTCAAGATGAGGGATTACAACCACTTGGGACCTTTCCTTGAGATAAGAAAGGAACCATTTATTTTCATTTCCTGTAATTCCATATTTAATTAGTTTTTGCAATAATAGATTATGATTTACCACATCAAATGCTTTTGAAAGGTCTAAGAAGACACCTAAGGATGATTTACCAGTGTCCGTTGCACTTAAAATATTGGTAATAAGTTCATGAAGAGCTGTGGAAGTAGATTTGTTTTTCCTGAAACCATGTTGTTGATTAGAAAGAACTGAATTTTTATCCAAGAAGTTTACCACACGTTTTTGCATTACTTTTTCAAAAACTTTTGAGAAGCCTGATAGCCAGCTTATAGGCCTAAAATTTGTTATATCATTTACATTTCCTTTTTTTGCAATGGAATTACTTTGCTTACCTTCAATCTTTCGGGAAAGCTACCCTCACTTAAGGAAAGATTACAGAGATAGACTAGGATTTTGCTGATAAAAGGAATGGAGAATTTAATTATTCTGTCTGGTATACCATCAATTCCTGCAGAGTTCTTATTTTCCATAGATTGACCAATTTGAATGATTTCTTTCTCTGTTACAGGAAAAAGGTAAAGTGAATGTAGTACTGTAGTACTGTAGTACTAAGACTATTTTTTAAATTTCCATTTTTAATAGACGAGACAGAATTTTTTGGAGCCTCAATAAAGTAGCGATTTAGAGTGTTTGCTATGCTATTTGGGTTTACCTGCAAATATCATTCACTAATAGTTGTATATTTTTTACTGGATTATTATTATTAGTCTCCTTTTTTATTATTTGCCAAGTGGTTCTAGTAATATTTTTTGCACAGGCAAGAAGTTTATCATTTGAGGTTGACTTTGCTTTTTCCAGTTTCTTTAAAATATTTACAAAAGTTTTTGTACGTAGTCTTATGTATGTCACTGTCAGTGTTTTTAGCTAGAAGATATAACTCCCTCTTATATTGACTCATACTTATAATTTCCCTAGTTAACCACAATTTTTTTGGATGGGTATCAGAAATGTTGTACTTTTCCACAGGAAAGTTGATATCAAAATAGTATAGGAATTTGTCTAAAAATGCATCCATTTTTTCATCAAAGCAGTTAGCAGCAAAGACTTATTTCCATTGTTCATTTTTTAGATCATAGGCTAACAGTTGCATTTGATTATCATGGAAGCACCTTTTATAAGCGTGATACGGATTGTTTTTTTACACAATTTTTTACATTAATATACAATGAGATACCCTTATGATCAGTAAAACCAGTATCAAATACATTTAACTCACAATTTTCCCTGTGAATATTTGTAATGATTTGATCTATAATGGATTTGCTAGTATTAGTAACCCTGGTGGGTTCAGTAGTAATAGCACTAGCCTGGAAGGAGTTTAAAACTGACAGAATTTGTTTAACTCTTTCACAATTGCCATTAAGGAAATTTACATTTAGATCACCACACACCACAATGTGGTTTGATTGTTTGTACAAGATGTCAAGTAAGTTATATAGATTATCGATAAAGACATTAAAATTTCCAGCTGGTGATCTATACAGGCACACAACAAATATTTTAGGTTTCAACAGCTGTATAATCGAAAATTCAAAATCTTTCTCCACTACATTAATGTTATTTGGAGTGACACGTTTGAATTCTATGCCATTATTAACAAATATACATGTCCCCCCATTTTTGAATTCATTTCTGCATGAAAAACTACCCAAAATATATTTGCTGACGTTAACACAAGTTAGTTCATAGTGTCTGAGCCAATGTTCAGTAAAACATAAAATATCCATCTGATTTAATTCACTTTCTAATAGAACATCGAGCTCTGTCAATTTGTTTTTTAGACTTTGAACATTTTGGTAAAATATCTTTAGAGTTTGTGTCTTTTCTTTTCTATCATCATCAATATGGTTGGATTTAAAATGATCATCATCTGGCACTTTCTTTAATTTCCCTGTTTTTGGCATAAGGCAATAACATTTTCAAAATATTTACCAAGTAAAAAAGAACCTTTACGATTTAAGTGCACACCATCTTTTCCCAGGCAGTCAGATCCCACATATTTGTTTACCTCACAGAACAGAGCTCCCAGAGTTTCACAGGCCCATCTTATATTACAGTTTACCTCATTTATGTTCAGCTAACATATGAATTACACAGAACAGGTCCATCAGGACACAAATGCTCACCTGCGTCCAAACAACTCTAACCAAGACATGCCCGAGTTATTTCATGTCATTCATCACCTACGATGACAAATGAATTTCATTCCAAAGGGATGCAAGTATTACAAGATATAATTCAGTTACACATAAATACTAAACTTCTCATTTATGGAGTGAGAACATGATATCTTATAGTGACAATGGACATGATTAAAATCAAAATATTTATGGACTTCAAAGACACTGCTCTATACTCTAACATTAATAGGCTTATAATGTACATAATACGCCTAAACTCACCACATTTGATATTATCAGGGACAAGCAACTGACACCCTTTACTTGATTACTTATTTCATGGTCATCCACAGCAATAAGAGCAGAATGCAAAAATTCCTTAAAGTTTTCAGATATCTGAGGAGCCTGAAATGTATAATAAGCTAGTTTATACAACATACTAAAAATAATAAGTCAAAATTAAGTAGGAACAGTTAAACAGCAGCTCAATAACACTAAAGTTTTCAGCACAGACAATGAATTTTCAAAAAAGAAGCAACTTCTGATTATAACACAACAATTGGCAAGTGAAAACCCTAAATCACACAAATTTAGATCACTGAGACTCATGACTTGAATTATTTAATGAGATTGCAAGCTAATGCAAAGTATTATAACCAATAATTTCTAATTATTAGCATTGTCTGTAGCAAAAACAGACAAACCTTTGAATCTCTAGGTTATCCAAGCTGATTATAGCATTTTTATAGTTCACACATTAATTTCAACAAATAACTAAGACATAAAAGATTACCTGTCATAATGAAGTGCCACACATTCATTATATGCATGAGAGCCTGAAGACCTGACTCCGTGAACACTCATTTCTGCAAAATTAGTTAATTTGCACAAATTCAATAATTTTTGTTGGCTGTGCCTTTAAGTCTTTCTCTAAAACCTGGCTGAACAGGTTATAAAATAATTAAGTCATTTAACGATCCAATCTCTGCATAAATTCTAAGTTCAATTCGTATATTCATTTCCAAACCATTAAAACTTCCTAAAACTAAAAAAATATCAATTTCCTTCCTCAGAAAAGTTTTAACGATAGATTAAGAAAATTACCATGCCATCATTCAACCTCTTTAAAACCAATACAAAATAAATTCCTTGTCATATCAGTTTTGCAAGTTTATAAGGTAAAAGGATATACTAATTACACTTTAGAATGAAAATAACAAAGGCACTAACGAGTTTATAAAGCCCGGAAGAGACCTGTATTGATGTAAACACACACGATTGCAGAAATCAGAGCAATAAACCACAATCAGGATGAGCACTCACAACAGATTCAAGCAATGTAGAAATAAATTTACTTTGGGTTCAACTCCTTTGAACACGCAACCTGCCAAACACTGGAGGTCTTCAGGGTGCCTAGAGTCACAGGATAAACAACAAATGTGCATTGGGTTTCCAGGCCAAAACTAACAAAACATTAGTACTTCAGACTACTGACATCAGAACGAACCTTCCTTTAACCATGGTGCAATCAAAATGTCCCCTGAATAAATGAAGGGAGCAATTGAAAACCCCATATTCCACCTAAAGGCAGTTATACAGGGCAAATGGTCATTGAAGCATTAATTTGAAAATGAATTTCCACAATGACCTAGAGAGGGTTGGTTATATGCGGAGAATTAAATTTCATGATTTTTTTGCCATAATGGATTCACCATGGTATCAACAGTGATAGTTCATATTAGTATACTGAAATTTTCTGACCAAAACGTCTGTTTCAATCAGAGCTCTTAGGTATCAAGAGAAGTAGTGGCTCATTAACATCATCCAACGCTGTAGCTTTGCAGGACCAAAGTTTAAGTGTCATCAATTACTATGATCCAAAGGAAGTCAAGCTGCTAATGATGAACTGGAAGGATGAAAGTTTAACAACCACTACTGGTATAGCCACAATCATGTTGAAGAAAGCTAGGAGAAAGAATGTCCAGGCAAGACCCTCGACAGAGAGGAGGAATAGATCTTGAGAAATGATAAGCCTGGTTCAAGATGAGAATCTGATAGAGGACATTGAGGCCTACTGTAATTTTTTGAGGATGACAGAGGAGCAACTTAATGCTATTTTAATTTTCACCATGCACATGGATCAAAGATCAGACACAACCAACCAGAATTCACAAGAGCACTACAAGCCTAATTATTCCCTACATATGTAACGTATCCATCAAAATAGGAAAGCTGATTATTTTTAAGAATAATAAATGTCCATTGTTTTCACTTTTGAAATTTTTCATTAAGTAAGTATATACATGATAGTTGGGATGGGAAACAACAGTTACGTAAAATTGTGAATGACAAGAATTTAATAGGAGAATGGCAGTTGCAATTTTTTTAGAGATACATAATTACACAAGCTGATTCTCACTCTACAGAGGCAAATTATGTACTATAATAAAACTTATCTTCTGTAGCATTCAAAACATTCTGAATGACAATGTCTCTTACATATCATAGACCATATCATTATACAGTAAAGATTGGTAGCCTGCTACACACGTTGACTGTGGGAATTATGTTTATTCTTGGGTTTTTGTTGCTTGGGACCAAAAAGAGGTGGAAACAGTTGTTGAATTTGGAGGAGAAATAAATTATACACTGAGTAGTGAGTGACGTTAAATATTGATTTTTGTTGCTGCTGTACAATAATCATTTGAATGCATCATCTTCACAAAAAATTTAAATTCAGTCATATTCGAATATGATTCAAATTATTTACAACAATTAGTAATTGACACATACCAAATTTCATAAATTGAATAAATGTGAAATTAATAATGTATTTTGCTCTACAGGTAGATATTTTTATCATTCTAAACTACGGCTATAAATGATACAAAATTAAAAATGATTAAACTCTTCAAAATGCATTTAATTTCGCCACTATTCGTAATAAAAATTAAACTTTACAAGGGAAACCAACAACACTACTGCACCAATGCAGAGACATAAATGATAAATATACTTACGCCATATAAAACTTAGTGCACACTCATCTCCTAATTTTATTTACAATAATAGAACAAAATGATATTACTGGATCACCTAGACACAAAAGGCTCCCTATCAATGATATTCCTGATGCTTGCATAATGAAAATTAATTATGAACTCTGGGTGGAAACTTTTAGAGCTAGAAAAGGGTTATTTACCGTAATGATTACCTAATGTTTAAAGTGTGAAAAGCGACTGAACGACATGAACCACCAAAATAAAATACCAAGTTGAAGTCAAAGAAAGATTCTGATGCACGAATCATTTAATGGTATACGTTTCAAAACCTACCTCAGCCTTCGAAAGTATCCACCTGTAGCACGTGAACGACGCTGGATATTGCTTCCAATTAGTCTTCCTTAACTTCGGCTTCAGCTCCATCAACATCAGTCGACACATATCAACTTTCCATCTGGAATTAACTTCCCCAAATAAATTCTGAGCATTCATGCGAAATATCACGCACAAAACATTGAAAATGTCCCCGGCAGCCAGTACTGAGTTTGAGGTGGTCCAAATGTCATCAGAACTTTGCTCTCCACACACAATCAAAGAAGAGACGAGGAAAGACCTTACATCGGTGTCTAATTTCATCAAATGTTGTACTGAATCAGAGTCGACCAACCGATGCAACTTTTCCTGTAAACAAACAAGTGACTTTTCCACATGAAAACTAATGTCCTTAAAATCAGAGGCACACAAAGGTCTATCAGCTCCATCCGGTATTTTCCTCACATGGGCCGAATCAGCAACTTTCTTAAGATCGGCCCATAATCGAGGACTACATACACTGTTTTCATTCACATTCGCTAAAACCGAACATTCATGTGATTCATCCATGTCGCAGAGCTCTGAAAATTCAAACCGGCGTCAGAGCTAGTACGATTGTGGGGGGGCAGGGCTTTTGTCATTTACTTATCACCATGATAACCAAGGACAAATGACACAATCTACTAGTGTAAATATACATTGTTAAATTTCTAGTGTCATGATCAACATTAACTAAGAGTTCACTAAGTATTTAGGCCAGGGTACATGTCCATCGCACATTCCTGGAGACGACAGGAAGTTTAGAGCTAATATTTACCATTTAGTATAAGAGATAGAGAGAAAACATGCTCTGTAGAACGAAACTAAAAAGTCTACAGCTGCAACATGCTCATCTTTACCAGACGGCGAGAAAAAGTCGGCCAGTCCGAAAGGCACCAGAATGTAAATATGAAAACACAGATTGTCCACCCAAAAGATGTGCACCCCCAACAACAGTTTGCCACACACTACCGAAACAAAATTGTATCGTGCTAACAAAACAGCCCCCGAAAACCCGACAAGAAATTTGTGAACCACCACCTCCCCAAGAACCGCCCTGCGTGAAGTTGCCGGATTATTGTGGTCAAGACACCAGCGCCAACATTCCGTGGTACAAAAGCATGCTGCCAAACGAAGAAAACTTAGGCCCAGTTGGAAAGATGGCGTACCGCTTTTTGAAGTGAGTATTTTTCCCGTAGGGAATCAAGTAGATTGCCTGTGTTCACCGTATATGTTTAATTTGAAAGGATTGAGTTGTTAAAAATTACCGTTTAATGATGATGAGGGTTAACTTTTCCTTGATTTATTTTCATGCCTCGATGTTATTAAGCTAAACTGTTTATACTAAACTCAAGAGTTCGAGATTAAAGAACCCTCAGAGTAAACTATGTCGCCTTTCACCCAATGAGATCACAAATATTTTAACCATCGATGGGAATATAAGTTGCTAAAGCGTTGTGTATACGTGTACATTATTTCGGATTCTTCCCTACCCAGATTTTCATTGGTGTCAAGTAGCATCAACACCGGGCTCTTAATACTGAATGTCATTTACCAACCCTTTCTTTCCATTCAGTCTATGTAATTACCATCGAAACCAGTGTTTTTTATCGTTGAATAGGTATTTTTGTGGTGAAGTAATAATACCTTGATGCTTGTAATATGAGGACATAAAGACGTCCAAGTATAGCATTCAAATGACTTCTGAGTTTGCCAACAGAAATATTGTAGTAATTGATATGATGTACTCAATATTATTTTTTAGGTTTAACGTTAAAGCCTTGGTTGCCGGTGGCTCTGTGTATGTGACTGCCAAGTATGGTGTCTGGGGAACTAGTGAGCAGACCGCGGCTATTTACAAAAACGCTCACGATTCTGTGACATCATTGGTCAAAACCAATGCTGAAAAAGTAAGTAAATAAATGCAGAGTATATTTCCTCTATAAGTCACTCGTTACCGTTGTGGAAAGAATAAAACTTATTATTATATCCATGCTGATCGATCGTTGGTAGGTTATGGTTCCTCCTTTTTTGTCAAAGTGAATGAAGAAAAGGATCGGCAATGTTCTACTAGGAATTATCCTTATACTCTTGTTATGTTACTCGTGCTGGTAATATGATAGCTGTAAAGAATAGGATATAAATTCTGTTAACCATTATCTTCCTCACCCCTTCAATTGAGTTATTTATGTTATTGAAGAAATTGAGCAGAAAGTTAATGCATCTCGTATACTAACACAGCAATAGTTCACAGGACAACTCAATAATGCCTGTAGCCTTTCCATTTTCATCTCTTCACTGCTGTTATGGTCTCATTCGCAATTCTGTACTTCCCACTCAACATTTTTGCCTGTTATCTTGTGAAGCTCGCCTTCATCTGCTTCATATGGTGCCTATAAATATTCAAGGAGCTCCCTCTAACATTTCCCGACTTGCTGTCTTCCAACCATCTCTCCTCTTTTGTTCTTAACTCCCCTCCTTACAAAATATGCAAAAATCTTTTGGAGGGGTACAGGACAAGTGTCCTGCACCATATCAACAGAGTTTAACCCTTTCGAATTGGCAGAATTCTCCTCTATGCATATCCACTGAGCTGAGTACCAAGAGAGACTTCCTTCCTCCCTCTACGGACCATTTTTGTACACTATCCGTGGAGAGAGTTCTCGCAGGTATACATTCACACTCAGCTCCAACCTTTTTCGACCCCTCCCAGCTGGGACCTGCCATTATCTTGGACTCCAGGGACAGTTATGCTCAACCCTTCGTTGGTGTACAACCTTCCCAGTGGCATTGGTTTGCAGTCAACTATTTGTTTATTTATTGGTTTTACTACATTTATATTTGTTATTTGCTTGAAAACTGTTGGCTTTGAAATGAATTCTTCATTTTTTACAGTGCATTTAAAAAATTTAAATGAAACTCTACCATCAAAATTAATGGATTTAATGCATAAACCAATTCAATATGTGCTCCTGAAATACCCTGTTTTGATTCCAAGTATGCCCTCGACAAAGCGCATTAATTATATATTTCCTTAAAATTCATTAGCTGAGATAAAAATTTCTTTCTCAGAAAAGAACATTATGTATCATAGCTATGACCTCCATGGTATCGTTTGGAAAGTTTGCACCACCATGGGTATACAATACTCCTGAGGAGCTTCTCTGGAATTGCATCCATCGGTATAATTACTTTTTTCTCAGAATTACTTATTCTCATTCTCATTCGTATCTCCAAAATACTTTTCGAAAAAAGTTTCTCTTCAGTTCTGTCTTGGTCTTTAGTGGCTTCAGAAGTTTTGAAAAAAAATCGCCTACAAGGTGTGCTGTGTGCAGTAAGAGTGGTGAAAGATGCGAGACATGATCTATGTGTGGTATATGTGACGTTGGACTTTGTGTTGTACCTTGCTTCAAGATATTTCACACTTAGAAAAACTATTAGTGCATGGAGGAAGTATATAATTTCACAACAAAAATATTTGCAATCTTAAAAAAAATAAAAAAGTTAAAAATATAAAAAACACAAAAAATATTTTTTACTTCAGTAATGCCGGTCCAAAGCCTGGATATGAAAGAAAGATGTGAAATATTATTTTATCATGACAACATAGGAAAAATTAACTTTTTATAAAATCAATCGAAAGAATATTTTAGCAAAGTTCAAAACATACCAGAAAAAATGATGCAACAAAATATTCCAGTTATGCATTATCAAACGTAGGTGTGATATTTATCTTGAAGTCAAGATGTCAGTTAACATTGATGGTAGAATTTTGTTTCAAATTTGTAAACGCTCACCAAAAGACAAGGAGTTCAATACTGATTATATATTTTCTGAGAAACCAACATATTTATTTAGCAAAATCACAGAATAAACAATCCTATGACCGCATTCCCTTGCCACAAAGAGGGTGCTAATATGATAAAGGGTCCAGGTACCTGCTCCCGGATTCCGAGGGAAAGGCCTTATCCCCGCTGCGTTGGGTCCCGAAATGAAGAAGCAGAGTACCTGCGAGCGCCAGAAAGGGGGAAAGCATAGCGGTGGAAATATATGAAGTTCTTTCGTTTGCGTAGGAAAATCTCTGTCTGATATTTTCGGCATTCGTCTCCCCAGTCAGGAAACCTACTGTTGTATATTTCCGGCGTTCGTAGCGAAAGGGTTAATGGCATAAAGATTTATTAAATGCATCTCTAGTGAGAATATTTTTGAAATGTTCACGAGAAATAACTCTGACATGCATGAGAAATGTCTGGGAAAAGTATGAGGCTTTTTGAGCAAAAGTTGTGGAGCTGTGTCTCATATTTTCCCTTTCCTTACATTTCTAGAAGAAAAATGGGTGATTTTATAAGAAAGGAGTGGGATGCAAAGCTGTTGGCACCTCGCACTTTAATCATAAACTTCCAAGAATTGCTGAAGTCCCATGCTTTTCTCATTGAATTCATAAGCCAAAATATGAAGTATCTGGAAAATTTTATTCCTTAGGAATCACATAAATAGCCATGCTTTCCATACAGCTTGAGAGCAATATGTGATAACTAGAAACCCTGATAGCTCACAAATAATATTAGATGTACTTTAATGGAATCTTCAAGTATTCAGAAAACTTTCATAGGTTGAGGCAGCCCATTAAACCATTATCATTAACCCATTACAGCTGCATCACAAAGTAAAGATAAACTAACTACAGTCCTATTTGATTGCTTTATCTTTAATGAATACCAGAAGAATCACCAATGAAGAGAATATAAAATACACCTTAAAACAACACAAAAGCCTTTTGCCATGTATTTGTCATATATTGTATATTTCATGAACTATATATGTGTTTCTTTGAAGCCACAACCATTTATACATGTACTCAATCTATAAATATTTAATTTGTTTATCCTTTGTTTTTATTTTTCTTGAAGAAAATTTCAAATATAAAGCCACATTTTTAGCCCACTGTTCATCCTTACCCAAAAATTTCTCCTAAAATGGAACCCATTAATGAATCTGAGAGACTCTGGGAGAGAAGTTTCTGCCCATAAACAATTAATTGATGGCTTTGAGTAATTAATTTGAGCTGTGCAGTAGATAATTGCTAAATGTTTGTTGGTGTATTCAGAGTTTTCTTTTTTCAACATTCACAGCATTTCAGCTAGTGACATCTCAGTTGAAATGCAAACTAACTTGTGGGCTTTGGAAAAAATCTTGTTTATTCTCAGTAATATTGACATTATATTCATCCTATGTGGCAGTGTATGTTTCAGTTAATTAATTCCAAATGACAGTTATCATGATGGAAGAGTATTTCCTCAAATGGTCATGGCATTGGCATCGGGAAACCTTCATTAGTTCCATTAGTTCAAACCTTTACATTTGTGTATGGGGATGGCAAGATATAAGACTGTCTGGAAGTGTCTGTAGTACTATGTTGCTAGGTAGGTAGCCTCTTGGATGACTTAATAGATTGATCTTGCAAGGGCTTTACTATCCTTTGGTAGCGACACTTGTGTAGCGAATGTGTATGAGAGGTAATATTTGTATGGTGGAAACCAGGAAAGGTAATTGTTTAGATGGTTGCAGTTTGCCTGTGCGAATAAATAATTATATCACCGAAGATACAAGGATTTTGTGGATTCATGATCTGCAATTCAAGTTGGGCTGTGTCAGTTTTAGTGGCAGTCTTTAATTCTTTTGGGTGGCTGGCTTTCAATAGGTTTGCCCAACAGTTTTTTTGCTTCAATCTCTGACATTCTTAATGAAGTTCTTGCTGTTATGTTGCATCAGGAATAAAAGACATGGCAGTTTCTGGAAGTCAAGAAATATTATTCTTGAGAAAAAACATGGTACAAGAACAAAACGTTAAAACTAGGGATGGACCGATACCAATTCCGATACAATTTTTCTGCCCCCCCGATACTATCATCGATACCGATACTACTTCGTTCTAGGTATAATACAAACTCAATATTCCAACACAAACATTTTAAGCTGGCTCAATCGACTAAGAAACCAGATTACCGAAACAACCATTATTACACAGGCGAAACACTAAATTCACTGAAAAAGTTTGGTAAAGAAAGGTGATGGAAAGAAACACACTCTGTCTTACATTGAGCTGATGGCATTCGGTACCAGAGCACTCTAGTGGTAGAATTTGACACCTCGTTTAATTGGCTGAATTGGCAGTAAAAATCTGAAGAACACTGACATGATTGACGATACCAATGCAACCGATACCATAAGTATCGGCCGATACTTCATGTCGGTATCGGTCCATCCTTAATTAAAACACAAAATCCAACATATCCAATAGGCTATGACTGACTAATGCTTTGACTAATTGCTGTATGACATTGCAGCATACTGGTGGGATGAGACACACACTGCCTGTGACTGTTGCTCCCACTCCAACCATTGCACATCACACCAAAACAACTGATGCATAAGCACACTCCATGATACATATCATCTCTTTTCTCTCAAAAAGTCACGACGTACTATTTCAATGCAAAAGTTACTCTTTAACAGCAAATGGCTTTTGATACAATGATCTATTCGTGTTATCTATTTGCAGCTCTCTAGCCATTTCAGATCTCCAAGATAGTATTGCATGAGAGGAATTATTATGTTCAGAAGATGAGGGTGTGTTTAGAGGCATGTACCACCAATTGTGTGCTTGTATGACTGTGGGATTTTCATGATCAGAAAGGTGACTTCTTGTTAACTGATTTTCATGTATAAAAGATACAATTTTTAACTAATACTAAATAAGTTAAAGGTCTAATCTTTTTCTTTATATTACCTTGTTTGCAGTGTAGACTTCATTTAAAAATATTTTTTACAAATACTTTTTCATTTTTAACAAAGGTTACCTTCGGTTTAATTTTATTTCGGGAGAACTTTCTCCCAACTGATAGTAAGTATATGCCTCAAAGCTTAGTAGTAGTCCTGCTGGGCTGTGATTTGTAACTGAATATGGTATATTTCTGTACATTGCCAAACACTTGTTCCAGTGGTCCATCATGTTATTACTCACTGTAGAAAAATTGGACATTGGTGATTACACTAGGATTTTCTTAATATTTTGAACTGCTCTTTCAGCCATTCCATTTTAGGCAAGATCATTCAGTAGAGAAAGTAGCAATTGAATAATGTGATTTAGACAAAATGAGTTAAACTTTTGCATTAAATGGACGACCATTATCTGCAACAAGGGTTTCTGGATTTCCAAACCTGAGAAAACAAGAATTAAGGCTTCCTGTAACCTTTGATTGCTCCAGTGATGGTATCACGTGAAAAACACTGTTGGGAAGTGGGGGTGGGAGTCCCTCCCAACTACTTTACTACCCTGAAAAATGAAAATCAATCAAAGAGAAATAAATCCTGGCAACTATGGGATGCCACCCACTGGGGCGGGTGTCAGGCCCAGCAGCGGGGGATGCAATGGCCCAAGGTCGTTATCTCACGATATTTTTGCTTAGAGCAATCACAGGATACAAGGACCAAGGAAGAGAAGAAGAAACAGGAGGAAAATGGAAGTACCAATAAAAATAGGAACTTGGAACGTTAAGACCATGATGAGGGCAGGGAAACTGGTGAATATTAAACGGGAAATTGCGAGAGGGAATGTAGATGCCTTGGGGCTGTGTGAGGTGAGATGGAAGGGCAGCGGGGACTTCTGGAGTGATAGTTACTGGGAAATCTATAGTGGTGGGTGGGAGAGTCAACCTGGGGTAGCTATAGTAATGAACTCAAAATTTGGAAGGAGGGTAGTAAATATTAAGCAGGTGAGCGACAGGATACTAGTGGTAGAAATAAAAGCATGATCTACAAATTTCATTTTGGTTCAGGTGTATTTCTCTACTAGCAATCATAGGGAGGAAGAGGTGGATGAGGTGTATGAACAGATAGAGGAGATAATCAGAGAAGTCCCAGGCAAGAAAAACCTAATAGTAATGGGCGACTGGAACACAGTAGTGGGGGAAGGGAGAGATGCGTTTGAAGTGCTAGGGTTTGGATTACGAACTAGAAATGGTTGCAGAGAAAAGGCAGTAGAATTTTGTAGGAGAAATAAATTAGTAGTAACAAACACTTGGTTTAAACACCATCATAGGAGGAGGTACTCATGGAAAATGCCGGGAGGCACTGGGAGATATCAAATTGACTACATCATGGTTAGGCAAAGACTCAGGAAGAATGTGAAGAACTTGAGGAGCTATCTGAGGAATGATGCAGACTCAGATCATAATTTAGTAATGATGAATTGTAAGGTTGGATTCAAAAAGCTTAATAAGAGTAGGAGGATGAGGAGGTGGAACTTGGAAGCGTTGAGAGTGGAAAAAAGGAGGGAATACCAAGAGATAGTGGAAAGGAACATAGGGGAAGCCAAGGAAATAGGCATATACAATTGAAGAAAAATGGGAGAATATTAAAGCAGGAATGGTAAGAGCTGCTGAGAAAACAATAGGAGCAGTGGGTTACGGAAGAAATGATTAGGAAAATGGAGGAGAGAAGGAATTGGAAAAATGTCAACACTGACATAGGTAAGGTGAAATACAAGGAGCTAAATAATCAACTGCGGTGAATAACCAATCAGGCGAAGGAAAATTGGTGGAAAAGGCAATGAATGGAAATGGAGAAACTGCAAAAAGAAGGGGAAGTTATACGCCAGGGTAAAATTGCTTTCGGGAGGTAAGCGAGGGCAAACGGTGCCAAAGATTAAGGGCAAGAGAGGTAGAATATTAATCGAGCAGGAAGAATTACAAGAAAGATGGTGGGAATATGTGGAGGAGCTATATTCAATTCAATTCATTTATTATCGTGGGCCTTTCTGGGCCATAAGTTATTTTACATGGTTATTACAAAAATAAATGAATAATAAAAATATATATACATTTAAATCCCATTAAGTGTTAATTCATCGGTTTTCAGTTTTACAATATAGATACATGTCAGGAATGTTGAAAACATCCCTGTTCGGTACATATTATTACATTCATAACTAAGGATGAGTCGAATCCAAATGTCGATTCTCGATTCCACCGATTCTCAGGATTAGATCGGATATCTCAGGATAGAGAATTCGTATCGAGAATTGATCGCCTAAAGGCGATTTTGATTCCATCGATTCCAGATAGATAAATATTCAAATCAAATTTCATTTATCACATGATATTTGTCTCCGTAATTTTGGGTGTAGGCTATCAATTTTTACTTTTTATCTACCTCAATAAGCTGAGGATATATTTGCTATTTATTAATAAATATACTTTTTTAGCGACTTATTGTCTTTGTTATTTTATTTCTGCCAATACTTGAATTTAAATAATTGTCGTACGCTACTGGTTTATCAATTACCCACCTGTTATTAGGAATAAGAATCGATGGAATCGGGAATTGATTTGAAAGAATTTAAATCAGAATCGAAAAAAAGTGGAATCGACTCATCCCTATTCATAACCATAATAGAGAGTACAGTTCGAAAATATAGCAAAGAACAAAATTAAATATATACATTCTTTCCCACTTAATGTAAGTTAATAGAGCAGCGTTATCAGTTTTACAGGAAACTGCAAACCATCGTTTAGAAGTAACTTGTACACTTTTGATTTGAGCACACATATTGATTGTGAGTTTCTTATTTCTCATGGTAATGAATTCCATATTCTAGCAGCTGTCACTATAAATGATTAATTGAGGCGAGGAGTTCTGTGCTGAGGGAAATGAATGTCAACATAGTGATTCCTGGTAGATATTGAATGAATATTTCTTTTCCAAGTGAATCTTTCGAACAGATAAGGTGGGTTACCAGAGGGTAGTATTTTAAAAGTAAGGCAAGTGAGGTGATACAGGCAACATTGTTTATATTTCAACCAGTTTCAGCAGGCATATGAGCTACCTATCCAAACCCATTTTTTGAGGACAAAAATAAAGAGTTTGGTAGAGTTCATAGTCACTTGCAGTTTGTTGTTGTTTTCTTCATCGAGATTTGACAGCAGTGAAGAGCGGTAATCCAGGTGTGGGAAAATTAGTGATTGTACAAGGGTGGTGCATATTTTAGGGGGTACAATATTCTTCGATCTATGTAATTGGTGTAATGTACCTAGGGTTTTCTGTTAAGTATTTTGTCCTTGTTGCTTCCAACTGAGATTTTTATCAAATGTTATACCAAGGTTTTTTATCGTTTCATCGTATGGTATGTTATAGCTTCCGATTTGAATGTTGGGCAAAGATGAAATATCTATTTGGGCAAACAGGTGACTTTGCCCAATTAGTATTGATGTGGTTTAATACTCATTTATTTGAAGATGGATTTTCTGCACCCAGAATGCTATTCGCTTGATATCATCATTGATTAATGCTATTGTAGATGTTAAATCAAATATTGACAAGTGACAATATATCTGGAAGTCATAAGTGTAAAGATGGTATTTACATCCATATTTAGAGAATGCAGTTGGTATTTACAGTGTATAATGACTTCAGGAAGATCATTTATAAACAGTGAGAAAAGGAGAGGGCTAAGGACTGAACCCTGAACTATGCCTCTGGGATTATTTATCCAGTTAGAATGTGTATTATCAGGTCCAACCACAGATTGGTATAGTTACTGAGGTAATATCGAAACCACTCTACCGAACTCCTTGAAAGATTATATTTGATCAGTTAACCCTTCCATGCCGAAGTCTCTCGAAGGGAAATGCTTTCCCTGCTATGAGTAGCATGAGAATTTTCCGTACTCCTCTCTATGGAGCTCTCTCGTGGCGACGAATCGCTGAGGTATGCCTTTCGTCCGTTTTGGAACCCCACTCGGCAGAACACCGTGCCCTTCCCCCGGGCACTCTGCTCGACCCCCCAACCCTTAGCAGCCCCTCTTTCAGCAGGAGGCCGCTGTAAGTTTGTTGCATTAACGTAGTTTTTTTAATATAATTATTTGCTGTATACTTCAAAGACTTATGCCTTTAAATGAATTTCTAATGTTATTCTGAGTGTTTTCCAATTTTAAACCAAATTCTAGCGTTAATATTAACAAATTTAGAGTTCTATTTAGAGCTTAAACTATTGAGAATTCCACACAAGAGCTCCGTTTCTATTAATGCTAGAATTTCGTTTGAAATTTGCTAAGACTCTACAAAAAACATATGAGTCACTTCATAAAGTTAAAAATTTTGTAGAGTGAAAAAAATAATTGCCTCGAAAAACCATTGCAAATACAATAAATTAACCACAGATTCATGCAGCAAGGAGGGCTACTAATGATGCAGAGGGTCGAGCTCACTTGCCAAGGAAAGGGTCTGGGCTGTACCTAAGCTGGGTCGCAAGGGTTTACTGCATACCTTGGATTATTGTTCCGTATCGGTCACTTCCCTTACCTAGCGTCGGCTATAGCCGACATTAGGTCTTTTGCGTTGGTTTTTCTCCGTCGGCCATTGCCGACATTCGTTCGTTTGCAAAGGAAAATTCATGTTGGGTATAGCCGACGCTATGTGTGAAAGGGTTAATGAAGGAGCAGCTCATGATCAGCCATATCGAAGGCTTTTGAGAAATCAGATAATACCAGAACTGTACCTCTCATATTTCCATTGCTCCTTTTATATCTTTGGTGATGTTCAATAGTGCTGTTTGGGTACTGTGTCCCATTTAGAAGCCAGATTGCCATGCATTTAGTATGTGGTTATTGATTACAAATTTGTTTAGTTGTTCAAATGCCACTCGTTCAAGAATCTTAGCAAAAGCGCTGATGATACCTATTGGTCTGTAGTCTGATGGTTTGGAAAGCTCAGAGCATTTTGGGATTGGGTGTATTATAGAATGTTTCCATGTCATGAGATATTGTGCTGTTTGATCGGATGCATCAAAAATATTTAGAAGCACAGGAAGTATGACTGGCAGAGCCTTCTTTATTATGGAAATATTTATTTGGTCATAACCTTTTGCGTTTGTGGTGATATCAATGCATGGTCTCGTAACTGAAGAGGGAGCAATGTGAGAGAAGTAAAATGGGTTTCCAGAGAAATCAGTTGTGTTATGGCTTTCTAAGACGTTGCTCGCGTTGCACCCATTGCTACTTTCATTTATTGAGAAATAATTATGAAGTATATCTAGATTAATATTGATAGCATTATTACGTTTTGGCTGTATTATACCAAGATCACGAATAGTTTTCCACATTGTTGTAGTATGTATATGACAGCGATAAGAGACCAACTAATTTAGATATAGAGTATGAGAGAAGCGCAGATGAAAATAACGTAGGGCCAATGACTCTGGACAGTGAAATAGAGAAAGCATTGAAAGAGGTGAAGGCAAGAAAAGCTGTAGGAGTAGAAAACATACCATTAGAGCTGCTAAAGAGTTTAGGAAATAAAGGTAGGCAAGCTTTTTTTGAAATTATACCTAGGATCTACAAGGGAGGAGTATGGCCAGAGGACTTCGTGAAAAGTCTTGATACCTATAACAAGTTCACGCAAAGCATACAGGTGAGGGTGGCTGATGGTGAATCACGGTGGGCAGGTATAGGTTGCTGGGTAAGGCAAAGGTGTCCGTTGCTGCCGCTGCTTTTCAACATTTATGCTGAGGAAATGGTAAGACAGGCATGGGAAGAACTTGAGGTCGGAATCAAAGCTGGAGGGCATCTGATAAAGTCAGCTAGATTCGCGGACGATCAGGCATTGGCAAGTGGATCTTCGAAGGGACTGCAAGCTTTGGTAGATGTTTTATGAATGCAGTGTGGGATATTCTGAATGAAGATAAATCATAAGAAAACAAAAGTAATGAGATTCTCTAGGAGAAAGAAAGGTAGGCTTGTGATTAAAGTTGGAGGACAAAAACTTGATCACATAGAGCAATTTAATCATTTAGGTTGTATGCTAGAGGAAAACGGACATATTAGCAAAGACATACGGAAAAGAATAGTGCTAGCTAAGGAGGCATTTAGTAATAGAAGGGAACTGATGACGGTGACATAAGGTGAGGATGTGAAGAAGAGGCTGGTGAAGAGCTTGATATGGAGCGTAGCGTTATATGGGGCAGAAACGTGGATCCTCAAAAAGAAGGACGAGAATAGGCTGCAGGCATTTGAAATGTGGGTGTAGAGAATGATGGAGAAGGTTAGGTGGACGGTATGGAAGATTAACGAGGAAGTGCTTGAGATGGTTGGCGAGGAAAGGAAACGTCTGAATGAAATCCGGGATTTGCAGGGTAGATGGCTGAAGGGTGTTATAAAGGGCGATGGGTTGCTAAAGAGTGTGATAGAGAGAAGGATGTTGGGCAAGCGGGGAAGGGGAAGAAAGAGAATGGGTTTGATGGATGGGATGAAGAATGGTAGAATGTATGCTGAGGCAAAAAAGGATATGCTGGAGGGGGTTGAGCCCCAGAATAGGTAGAGGACCGGGAGGAGATTCTCTGACGTTCAGCAAAACCTACCTTAACAGGTAGAATACTTTAATAATAATAACCTTTGATGCGGCTGTTACTGGCATTTCCCTCCATTAAATTCACCTAATGTCACTATTATTGATTAGTAACATGTAGTTAAAGTTTTGAATTTCCGTAAAGTCTATACGAATCCTTTGCCAAGCTACTTTAACCTCGGCCAGCCATTGAATAATTTTTCTCTCTTATCATTTTGTGTGCAGACCTGGTATATTGTATATAAAGGTTCTATGTCCTGCTCTAAAGAAGGCCACCATATGTGGGAGAGGACCTGCATTTAAACGGAATCACCCCTGAGTGCTCATTGTGAATGAGATAAACTTCTTTATTTAATAGCATTTGTTTTATGACTACTCATTGCCTGATCAGAACACAGTCTCCTTCTTCTGATAACTCATTTCTGTGTTACTAATAAGGTTTCATCTCCTCCTCCACTACTTGCAGCCACCCAGACTTAATATACTGGCATACAGACAATAATGATTCATATCTTGTTGTTTCTTGCTCTATACTGGCTGGACAAAGGACTACCATTCAAATTGGTTGCGCATAACTCCTCATTAACAAGCATCGGTAATGGTATATGAGATAAGGCATCCACATTTACTATCCCCCTCCCCCTCTTCAACTGTATGTAATATTGACCAGCTGACAAAACTATTGTTGAGCCTTGCTGCTGCTATAGTGGGAATACTCTTGGTGGGATCAAATATGGTTTTAAGTGGGGCATGGTCAGTGACTAGAGTAAACTTTTAACCATAAAGGGAGTGCAATTGTTTAACTGTGAACACAATGGCTAAGACTTTTTAAGACAATTTGTGAATAGTTTTGTAGTGCCATGACCAGAGTACTGGATGCTACAAGAACAGCTTTTTCACATCCATTTGAAACTTAACTTAGAACAGCTCCTACTCCATGACTAGAGCTATCACTAGTAACCACAATTAGTAACTCTAGGTTAAGTGGTACTAAAGCTTAACAGTTACAAAGCATGTGCTTAGCTGTACGTTAAGCGTCTTTATACTCAGCTGTCCCATCCTAATTCTGAATTGAATGAGTGAGTTTATATGATGGATGTAATGAAGTAGAAGAAATCTTTGTCAAGCTATGGTAATAGTTAATTAGACCAAAAAGAACTTAAGCTGAGAAAAATTTGTAAGTACTGAGGCCCCTACATTTAAACACACAATTCACCATACTATGGCTAGGCTATGATCGCTCTGCACTTTGACTGCTCACTGTCCCTCATTGTACCATGCTGGTGGGACAAAACTCTCACTCTGCACACATTGCCGTTCCAAATATTCCACATCCCTCCCCCCCTATACAACTCCTGCATGTACACTATTGAAAGCCTCCACACATGCACATCAGCCATGTAACACCCCCATCCCAAACACTGCATGATACATATCACTTGACAATTTTTTTGGTTGACCTGAAGTGTCACATGAGTTTCTAACAGTAATTTCACTGGCTGGTGAAGGAGTTTTATAGAACATTTGTGAGAAAATGTCCAATTTTTCACATTTTTATCGTAAAATATGCCTCTTAATGTTCCTAGATGTATGTCATGTAGAAATTTTGATTAGGGCTATGGAGTGTTGAGGATGAGGATAAGAGAGGAAATTGGGTAGAGAGAAAAGATGTCCCAAAAACCACCCCGAATTGTAGGCAAGGAGGGTGTCTGTAGTAGCTAAAGGAGAGGCAGGACATTTGGATGAAACAGTTAATTAAAAATTAAAGAATGATAAATACCACTATTGAATGTTCTATTAATAATGGTAGGTGGAGGAAAAAAAGGATAGTTTAGGATTTAGAAATGGAGGAGAAAGGTAGAAAGTGTGCTGACCTGAAAAGAGGTAGTGTGCTGAGAGACTTTTGATGATAGAATTTTAATGGGAAAATATCAAAGCTCAATTGTAGTGTTAGAATACTTGTGACAATAAAAAGAAAATAATAGTTGTAATAATCTCTTTACAATCATATTAATAAAAAGGTCATAATTTTAATTTATTGTGCAATAAAATTTTTGGATTTGAGTTGAACTTCAGATTATTATTCAATCTGTTTCTTTTTTTAAACATATTTTTGCTTACTTAGACTTTTCCATCAAACACCAGTAATATAGAATATATGTTATATAGAATTCCTCCAAGATACCTGTGCAGTTTAATTATACTATTTGACTTTGAAGAAATGGAAATAGAACAACCTTGTCACAATTTAAAATTTAAGCCAAGGTCACCATCATGGATTCTTTGGTCACATGATTCCCTTGGCAAATGGCATTTGATGTGATTACTGATTAGCTGCATTTCTGTCAACTGCCCTAATATCTTAGATGAAGTGTATAATTTTATATGCATAAAATATGTGGACACTTAAAGTAAAAGCTTTAATACTTAAATAAATTGTCAATTTTTTTATGTGCCTATGGTTGACTTAAAGAATATTTCAACTTTGGTAAATTATGTTTGTATGGGTAATATATCACAGTTCTGTTTTAAAGTTTTGCTAATTGTACACCCAGAGTTACTTAGATGTTGTAAATATTTCCTAGGTTGCTGATGTTCCAGATACTAGGGAAGTAGTGGCTGCCTGCAAGCACTATTGGAACAAAGGAGTTATCTGTACAATCTCTTCGATCGTGATTCTACCAACTACCGTGTTGAAATGGGGAAAGGAACTTTATAAACATGCTGTTGATAACATTTCAACTGGTGCACCCTCTAAAAGCTAGTGTTTATTTCTAGTCAAGTGAAACTAGTAGAGTATAACTATGTCGATCACTTTTTAAAGCAACAAGATTTTAAGTTTCTACAAATGTTGAGTTTTTCTCTGAAAATAAAATTCTTTGTTTAGTTTTTCAAACTGTTTCTTGTTAAAATATTTTTGCAAAATGCATTTCCTTCAATAAATCATATGGTGGAGTATTAAATCTATTAGTCAATAGGTTTAATACAAATGTTCTGAAAAGTGAATTTATCTGTTGGTGATGCTGTTGGAGTAGCTGTATGAATGTTAAATAACAATAAGTGAAAATTTTATTTAAAATCTCCTTTATTTCACCAAAGTTACCCCTCAACGTGTTATCATAGACTAATTCTTTTGAAATATATAACTACTGCTTGTATCTCTAAGGTCTTGAGATTACATAGGCATTAAATATTTTAATATCAAGCAGTCCCAGTTACTAGTACTGTTGGGTTGGGAAGGGCAGGGGAATGAAGGCAACGAAGAACAAATGTGAATGAGATCATGTAAGATAAAAGCCATGACAGGGAGTGTTTGAGGGGGTACTTTGAAAACTTCTGCAGTATTGTCAAAGATGAGCCTTACAAATTAGTATTTATGAATGTCAATGTGGAAAAGGTGGCAAGTAATAATTAGGTCATAGCGACAGTGAGTATATTGAAAAATGGGATAAATGCTTGCCCAGAAGGGATATCCTGTGAAATACTGAAGTGTGGAAGTTACTGGTGTGGATTGCATAGTTAATGTTCAAAAGTTTCTGCTGACAACTAATTGGAAAAATATGATTATAGGGCCTTTGAATTAAGTGAAGAATATTTCCATCATTTTAGGGGAGGAATCGGAAGACCCGATGTAGAAATAATTCAGAGTTTGGTTTTTTGATTATCCTGGGAAAAGTATTCCATAAAGTATGGATAGAAAAAAGAGGGAGATTACTTTTGTAAGAACCTTGGGGTATGCCTAGAGATGGGTAAATTACTGTACTTTTCATTTGAGGTAAATTGCCATGGTAAATTATGGTAATTTTTAATATTCACTGAAATTTTCCAATAATTTTTAATTATCTGCAATTAATAGCTAATAGAGGATTTTATAGGAAATCGAATAGCAAGGGATTAAAGGCAAAACCATTGATATTGCTATGTTAATGCATTAGGAATAAAAAAAAATTAAAAAACAAAAAGCAGACCACGCACAATTCAGTTATGTTAATGCATTAGGAATAAAAAAAATTAAAAAACAAACAGCAGACCACACACAATTTGGCATGGGAAATTTTCATTCAAACCATTGAAAATGATATCCCCACTAATATTCCATAAGTACAAATATTCCACAAATGAGTTGGTTGTTCCTTTATTAATAATTAAGGTTGAATTAAATGTATATGGACTTGACTTAAAATAACATGTGTCAGTATGAGAAATATCTGAAAAAGAGGTGAATGTTATCAAAAATTACAGTTCTTTTCAGGAGCTGTGGTAAATTATGTATAATACCTCTGTAATTTTAAGAATGGTACAACTCTGGGTATGCCACATGGGTTTATACCTGCGAGGGGCTGTAGTGATCAGCTTGAACTTTAGCAGGTAATGGAATGATTCACGAACTTTATAAAGAAAATATATTGTACCTAAGTGGCTTTAGAAAGACGTATGACAGGGTTAACAGATGTAAGTTATGGAAAGTTTTTAAAGGAATATGGAGTGAATAAACTGTTATTGAATTCTATATAGTTATATTATGACAATTAAAGGCTAGCTTGAGAGTTGATGTGGTCTTAAGTGACTGGTTTGAAATAAAATATGGCCTAAAGTGAAAATGTTAGACGAGTGGAGAAAATAGTTGTGCATACCATTATTCATTATTACGTTTATTTATTAATGGTGAGGTACTTGAAAAATTGGATGATTTTGTGTAGTTGGTGAGAAGGAAGCATGTGAAACATATCAAGGAATTAGTGTTTGTCTAAGGAAGTAAAAATTGCAGAGGCTGAAAGTGCACTCCTCCCCTCTTATGACATTGAAATAAAATTCAATTATCCAAAAATAAACATGTGAAGACTGAATTCAGAGGATGGCAGAGGGCATGTGTTCTCTGAGAAATGTTTGTGGTTTAGGTGGGAATGATATGTTTAGGAATGAGTGATTGACGAAGTAATGTAGAATGGATGCTCTCATAATGGATATGAATGAAAAGAGCATTGCTCAATTGGTATGGTGATGTTTAGAGAAGGGATGAAAATCAAACAACCTAACAGACTTGTGATAGTAGCGTGAATGGCTTGTGAGGAAGGGGTACACCAAGGAAGTCGTGGGTAAATGTGGTTGAAGAGACTAATGAGAGGAGGAATATTTGGGGTCTTAAGAACAGGTGTGTTTCTAGTGCAACGCACAAATTTAGCAGAAGCTTAAGAAGTATAGGGCCTCACAAGGTTATTGTTTCAATTCCAGCCATTTTTTTTAACCACAACACCAAGATTAGTGCTCTTTTGTCAATGCATATCTCAAAAGGGTATGACGCCATTGGTATGTATGTATTATATATTTTAAGGTGGGAGTTGTGTATTACCAGCAATTTGTTGTCTATTGTCATGAAAAAGTGATTATAAAAAGGGCATAAAAATCTATATAAGACGTGGAATGGTTTGGTGTTTTAACTTCTAAGATCTCAACCTAACAAGTCAAAAACAATCAGGGTTGACTTTTTAAAATATAATAGTTGTAGTAATGTTGCAAGTGTGGCTATCTGCCACTAGAGGGCAGCTCTCCTAGTGGGGAGCCTCCGAGGTCTTCGTCGAATATCAGGGCAGTGAAGATGGTAGGGATAAGAATGACTAGGACCTTGGAAACGATGTGGTAGTTGGGAGGCAGAAGAGCATGGTATGTGCGTTATGGCATCTGGTCATGTCAATTTGCCCATGTTTTTCTCGTGGGGCATGTAATGGAGTGGAGAGTATCCATACATATAGTGGTTACTCAGATTGTTCGGCATTATTTATTTTGTGCCGCATGACTACTACAGATTTCTGAAGTGGGATTCTGTTAATGTTAATGGATGTTAATACATAATTCTGTGCGACCATGTGCTTTTCACAATTTTCTCAGAGAGATCTGTAGGTTTCAAGTGAGCGTTCCGAAGGACTTGTATTATCAAAGATGCACCTATTCTGTCATTAGAAAATTCTGTTAGGAATGTATTCCTCAAGCTGAATGATGTGTTTGCAGCAATGGAACATTCTTCTAGATTGTTCAATAAGGAGATTGCAGTTCTACTTCCTGAATTTTTCAGACTGCCTCATGAAGACATTTGTTCATGGATTAAATGGTGCATTCTGGTTATGGTGACTTATGTGGTGCCTGGGAACATTATGCCTCTCATAGTGTGGGAAAGCTATGTGGGTGTGCTCAAAAGTGGTACCAGTACAAAGAGGACCACATTTCTTTGTCTTAGGAGGAACTTAAGTACTATTTACAGGTTTGGTTCAACTGTTGACCTATCAGAATTTCTATGTTTAAAACATTTGAATACAGGCAATGGAAAAATATGAAAGTGTCTTGAGTTATTCAATTGACAAAGAGAGTTAAACGATCTGGCTGTGTATGTCTAATAATTACATGAGAGATTATCTAATTGATGGGTTTGACAGCCCTATGCTTCAGTCCCAAGCACTGATCTAAGTCTTTGATACCTCACTGTGAACTTAGGTGAGTATTGGCGGTAGACAGATTCAACAGTTAAATTTCCCATGGCCCACCTCATGCTACTGCCAGCCCACTCTGCATGCCACTGCCAGTCTGCCTCCACTCCCATCCCTTTCCAAGCCCAAATCACCTCCCCCAGAGCATTCGATCAGGTGCTACTATTGTAACAGCAGAGATGGACGTCTAGCTTTGGCATGCCCATAGGGAGAGAGGGTGTTGTTTTGTGTGTGGTTCCATGGGTTACCTGGCCTCAGACAGCCCATGGAAGAGGGATGCACCAGATACTATCACCTTTGTCTTTCACGAGAGGTGAAGAGTGCAGGACTAGTTATCTCACCAGTATATTTACTTAATTTTATGCTTAGTATCGATGGCACATGGTTCTTTGTCGAAGCATGAAATGAATGAATTAGTTGATTCTGGATTGCTTATCAGTGTCATCAAGTCTTAAGTTTATTCCATCTGAGTTCTATGAAACCTTGAGGAGTGAAATGAAATATTGTGGTTTTAATGGATCTTTAAAAGTTTTTTATAAGTATTCTACCAGTTAAAGGTAGGTTTTGTTGAAAGTCAGAAGAACTCCTCCCAGTTTTCTGCTCCCCGCTTTCTCAAGGTTCTATCTATCTCTGGTATTTCTTTTTTTTTTTTTGCCTCTTAATATAAACTACCCTTCATCCCATCAATGTAACCTATTCCCTTTCTTCCCCTTCCCTGCTTGCCCAACATCCTGCCCTCTATCACAGTCTTGAGCCACCCATCACCCCTTATTACTTCCTCCAGCCACCTACCATCCTTACCCCAGATTTCTTCCAGATGTTTCCTTTCATCGCCCCATCATACTTTAGAACTGCCTTGTTCTTCTTCCTCTCCATCCACTGCACCTTCTCCACCCATCTCCTCTCCTACATCTTAGATGCCTACAGCCTAGTCGCATCCTCTATCCTCAGGGTCCCTGTTTCTGCCCCATACAATGCTATGCTCCATATCAAGCTCTTCACCAGTTTCTTCTTCGCATCCTTACCCAAGTTACCAAGGCAATATTTCTTTTGGGAGTCAAGAACTAGTGGAAATTTTTCCACTTGGCAGTTCTGCTAATGAAGTTCTAAACATTGCCTGTGTGAGAGAGAAGAATTCCATTGATAAGGGATTATTTCTCCACATGTTTCTGGTAAGGCCACTGAAAAGGTAAAACAAGTTATTCTGAAGTACTAGGTAAAGATTCATCTAAGACTGAATTTGAGATGAAAACCTGTTTGAGATACAAGTGGCCTTTTTACTTCTGTCCCAGTAAGCTGGCCTATGATGAAAAGGCAGAGGTAAAGAAAATCACTAGTGAACTTTTGGTATAAGAGATCATAAGACCAGGTAATTCCCCTTATGGAAGTCCCGTTGTCATAGTAAAGAAAAAAGCTAGCATTTAAAGAATGTGTGTTGACTTAAGGGAATTGAATAAGCTCATTATTAAGTATTTCAATCCATTGCCACTCATTGATGAATGTCTTGATTGATTAATAACACTTACCTGGACTTGAAGAATGGCTTCCACCAAGTTAAAATGCATGAAAACTCCATCAGGTAGGCACTCATGTTTTGTGACTCCTGTGGGTAAGTATAAGTGTTAAGAATGCCCTTTTGACCATGTAATGCCCCAGCTGTCTTTCTGCAGTATGCTGATGGATTTTTTAGGCCTCTGCTTGATACAGGCAAGGATAATTATTTATTTGGATGACATCATGATTGCCTCCTGTAGTGTTGGTAATAAGCATAGTGTTCTGAGTGCAGATTTAGATGTCTCGAGAACTAATGATTAGCACCTCAGCATTGATAAATATAGCTTTTTACTGTTGTCAGTCCTTTTGGGCTATTATGTCTTAAGAATGGCTTTTGACCAGATCCTAGAAATTTGGAAACAGTTGCAAAGTACCCACCTCCAAAGAATGACACGAATTTCCTCAGTTTCCTGAGTCTGACTTAGTATTTTAGGAAGTTAATGCCAAATCAGTCACTGGTTGCGAAGTCTATATCTGACCAGCTGAAAAAGACTGTTCATTTGGAGGTAAGAAAATGGAGGCCTGAGAAACATTGAAGTGGAGGCTTACTGTGCAGCCACTGTTAGCATTGTATTCTCTTAATTTTGGAACAGAATTGCATGGCAATGCAAGTAATCTATAGGGTTTTGCAGCATCCTTATGCCAAATCTGCCTGATAAACATTTTCACCCTGTTGTTTATTTTTGTAAAAGGACTAATGATGCAGAATCAAGGTCTCAGTTACGAAGTAGAGACCTTAGCCAGAGTCTATTCCCACCAGTACGTGTTTTTAAGTCTATTTGCAGATAATAAAATTTAAGATTTTGACTGACTGTAATCCCTTTAAGTTGGCAATAGCAAAAAAGAATTTTAATCTAAGGATAAAATATTAAACATTTACGCATATTGCATCTATTTTTTAATATGGCTACTAAATTATCAAAATTTTATTTCTTAACGAAAAATCTTATTTCCTGGATAACCTCTTATTGTAAAAGATAAGAAAAAGTTTAAGGAGGCATAAGTTAACATCTAATTTCAGAAATTGCCCAAGATATATTTCTATCTTAATATTTTGCGGAGATAGTGAATTATTTAAAGCGGTAATGCCATATAATATGCGGTTGATACAGTAATATGACTACATAAATATTATTGGCGACTCTTCAGGCACGATTCTAGCTTTAATTGATTTAGATCGGGAAGATAGTAAAAATACACGCTAAATATATATAAATGAATTATATAGTTCCATTCGTCTCCATAATGTGCATGAATAAATGAGTTAATAGGATTTATCAGATTCGAAGTCCCCGGCATGGTGGGAAAATGACATGGAAAAAAATGAGTAGCGAAATAATCCAGCGACATCGTAAACTTTCGTGTTGATTCGTGGGCATTTTTTCCATATGCGTATACACAGTTTTAATCTCTAATATTGTCAGTGGCACCGAGAGTCAGTAGATTTTACAATCATGTCCGTCATGTGGAATCCTGATAAAAGACACAGTGACAGAGAAAGGTACATGGAGCGAACTTCGCTGCCATCGGGCGGTACCTAGGAGGGTTTAAAAGTATTTTATTTTCTCATTTCAGATGGGTATGTGTCTATCCAGCCTACATAAACAGTAAAAAGACGATTGCAGAGGGTAGAAGGATTGCCAAGGATAAGGTTGGTGGATAATTGCTCTTCAAAAGTATCTCAAGATATTTGTTATTCTATATCTGATGTTCCTCACTATTTACAGTGTGTTGAAAACCCAACTCATCAAGAGATTCGTGACGTCTTGGCTGCTGCTGGTATGAAAGTTGGTGTGGAGAATAAACTGTACAGCAGAGAAACGAGCAAGGAAATGCTCTATCGGGGTAGAATTAGAGTGCAGTTAAAAAACGATGATGGTACCCCCTGCAATCCAGATTTTGCATCGCGTAAGTGACAAGTAGAACGCTAATTATTCATGTTTCAGCCCCGCCTGCGCCACACCGTATATATCCACACTGTACAGTAGATATAGTACATCTGTATTACTGCAGTAATACATGATCCGTGGATGCTGTATTACACTGTAATACAGCTGTATTTTAGCTGTATATTTGCCTCAAATGTACTATAATACATGTGGGTTCATTTTTCGCTGAGGGGTCCCACTTTCCACTTTCGATTACTCCCGATTCAGACGACGTACTTTATTACGTAGGGGTACTTTATTCCTCATTTTAAAATTTCTCCCTCTCCACTTACCACTAACTTGATAACATCACAGATAAGAAAAAAATGGCTATTTTCCTTACAACACCTCAGTGGTTAAACCTCAGAGGCTCAAAAATGAACTACAGAGAATAGCTTCACGTCTTACTCCCATTAGATTTAATTTCATTAGTGATTCTGACAACCAGACCAAAGCAGCCTGGCAAGTTATTAACAAGGAAATTGGGCAGTCAGACTTAGAATCTCAACTGCCATTTAAGCCGATAATCTAAATTAATTTTTTATTGAGTCTGTCAATGAGCTGATCTCAAAAATTGCCAGTTCTCCAGCAACTGCCTCCCAGTTTTTTAATAACCTGTGTTTTACACCTTCACCCTTCAAATGGAAATGGATAACACCCGAGGATATCAGAAAGGTAATTAAAAACTTTCAAAAGTCCAATTGTAAAGATATTTATGGCTTATCAAGCAAACTACTCAATGATATTAGCACTGTTATTGATGAACCCCTATCTATTATATTCAATTCCTGCTTCCAATCAGGTATTTTCCCCAAGGCTCTAAAAATCTCTAAAACGATCCCCATCCATAAGAAGGGCGACAAAAGTTTACCATCTAGTTATAGGCCAATTTCAATTATTCCAATTTTTGTAAATAACTGGAAATTATTATTAAATCCCAACTAAATGAGCACTTTGATAACAACAATATTTTCTCCAAAACACAGTTTGGTTTCCGCAATGGTTTCTCCACTTCCTTAGCAGTCTGGCATGTTGTTGATATCATTCTGAACGCTTTTGAGGAAAAATCTTCTGTTGCCTTAACTGCATGTGATCTCAGTAAAGCATTTGATTGTGTCTCTCATCCAATCCTAATCCAGAAGTTGCATCACTATGGTATCAGGAACATAGAATTAAAGCTCCTTGAATCTTATCTGTCGGATCATTTTCAATGTGTGTGCATTAACAGGAATCGATCCTCACCTCTTAAACTTGAACATGCTGTCCCTCAAGGTTCTGTCCTCGGTCCCTTGCTGTTTTTAATCATGATAAATGACCTCCCTAAGAATGTCCCATGCATGTCTTTACTATATGCTGATGACACTACTTTTGTTAAAAATGTAAGACTTGTCAAATACAAACAGTATTTCAAATTCTGTATTGTCGGTAGCTCAAAATTGGTTTTCTGGGAATGGGCTTGCTTTAAACAATGATAAAACTCAAATAGCATTATTTTCACTTGCCCACAAATAAACCACAATCAAAGTCTCAGATTACTTGGCTTTGAACTTGACTGCAAACTAAAATGGGGTTCTCATATATTTTCTACCATTGCCAAGCTATCCAAAGTAACTTATATGCTGTGGAAACTGAAACTCCTACTACCAATAGACTACCAGCGGCAAATTTATTTTTACCCTTTTCCATTATTATCTGACATATGGCATAGCATTATGGGGTCATGGTCCCAACTCAAAGGATGTTTTCAAGATGCAAAAAAGGGCAATTAGAATTATTTCAGGTTCGCACTCAATGGACCATTGTAAACCTCTTTTTATGAAACTGGGTGTTATGACGCTCTATGGTCATTATATTTATAAAGGTGTATGTGAAGTGAAAGAAAACCTAAGCTCATTAGATACAGGAGCCAGCAATCATTACCACTTCACAAGAAAAAGGGGCAATTTAGTGGTGCCTCACTTTAGACTATCCAAAAGTGCCAATTGTTTTAATGTATTTAAACTTAGATTTTTTTAATATACTTCCCCGAGATGCTAGGTTTGTCAGTCTGTCTAGGTTCAAATTGACCTTTAAGCGTTGGCTTTTGTATAAAGCATTCTATTCATTTCAGGAATATGAGGAGTGTGATACTTCAGACCTCATATTTTAATTCCTGATTTCCTTTTATATATATTTTTCATTTGTGTTCTTACTTTTTATACCTCTTGACGATGACCATTGCATTGTATTGCTTAATGTCAAATAAAAATTATTATTATTATTATTTTTTACTTTGGTAACTTTCCCGTTCCGAGTCCTCGGCAAGCATCAGATTTCATTGCCGTCATAATGGCCGAGAACTCGAGAGGGGCGGTGCAGAGTTCGTAGCCACTTCCGAAACCCATCGGATCAGTGGCTACGCTGCGTTCGGGTCATGCGCACGAAGCAGACGGAGCGACCCCAAGAGGACGGCCTTCTGCATGCGGGCTGCAAGTGATTCCGCCTGTGCCACGCTAGCAGGAATACACTTGATGCTCTGTATCAGCGAGCCCTTTATTCCACCGAGCACACCTATGACTAGGACTACTAGTTTTACAGAGTGTCCCGGGTTCATCTGCCGAAGTTCGAACAGCAGGTCTTGATATTTCGTCCGATTTTCTGCCTCTTTCGCGTCCAAGTTCGTATCGGCCGGGGCCGAAAACTCAATTATGAACATGGAACGCATTAGGCGGTCGAGGAGAACGATGTCAGGCTTGTTCGCCTCCAACTGCCTGGTGGTGGGGAATGAGTAATTCCACCAGGTTTTTATTTTGTCGTTCTCCACGACGGACTCAATATCTCCAGGGCCATCGGGCAGCACATGTACTTCGTCGATGCCGTAATGATGTCGGAGGTGGAAATACAACACCCGCAGAGCTGCATTGTGACGAGCTAAATACGCTGACTGCACGTAATAACTGCAGCCGGAGAGGAGGTGACTCAAAGTCTCCGGCTTGGCTCGGCACGCTCTGCATCTTGTGTCCGCCACCTCTGCCTTGAATATAATTCAGCGGTACATGAGAGTGTTGATGACACCATCCTGGCACGCGAGAACGAAACCCTCTGTTTCGGACCTGAGACCCGCGGAACGAAGGAACGTCAGCTCCTTCGATAGCCCATGTTTTTCCATGTTTCCGTGGAAACATCCATGCATGGGCTTATCGGTATGTGTCTTGAGCAAGGTCTTCTGCTCAGCCTTTTTGACCTCGAGCTTTAAGACGTCTGCCCTCAGTGACACGATTGACGTGCTACTGTCATTACCGTCAGATGACAGGTCAAAGTCCAGACCAATTTCGTCCGCTGCCCTCTTCGCCGCCTGGAAGAGGAACCCCCTTCCCGGGCCCCACCCCGGCACCTTCGTGCTCCCTTACGAGAGTGAGCAGGGGGTCCGTGCTGTTGAATACACGACAAACTGTACCCAAGACAACTCTGTTATGTAGCCACTCCAGGCTCAACAGACCTCTACTGCCTACACTGCGAGGGAGATACAACCTGGCGACGGAAGATTTTGGATGAAGACTTCTATAGATGGTCAGCATCTTCCTCGTTCCCCGGTCGAGGTTTTGCAACTCGTTGACATTCCATTTCGTGCATCTGAAGGTGTACAGCAGTATCGGAAACGCGAACATGTTTGTGGCAAGAACCTTGTTCTTGCTAGACAGCTCAGAACTCCAGATTTTTCTGAGAGTCTGTCTTTACTTGGCGGTGAGTCTTTCCTTCACTGCTGCTACCTCCTGCATTCGACGCTGGGGGACACCGAGGTATTCGTAGCATTGGTCATCTTGCAGATGACGAACGACGTTCCCGTCAACGAGTTGCAAGTCTTCCTTGTCCTCCGATATTCTTCCTTTCGCCAGGTGGATGGATGCACACTTTTCCAATCCGAATTCCATCCCTATAGCCTCACTGTATTGATGTACGGTGTCCAGTGCAACGCGCAGGTCTTTGGCGTTGGAAGCGTACAGTTTAAGGTCATCAATGTAAAATAAATGGGTGACCTTGTGCTTCCTGTCACCAGGAACGCCGCACATGTATCCTTGGCCTCGTCTCAGCTTGAAGGACAGGGGGAGGAGGGAAATACAGAACAGGAGGGGGCTCAAGCTGTCGCCTTGAAAAACCATGGTGGTATGTTACCAACTCAGTGGAGACGGTCCGCTTGCCCGATGTCAAGACGAATCGTGTTCTCCAGAGTGGTAAAAGGTGTTGGATGCCGGACACAACCTCTGGGTGGACTTTCATCAACATCAGCAGGGCGATGAGTAGCTCATGCGAAGTGGTGTTGAAAGCCTTGTGATAGTCCACCCAGGCCATTGATAGGTTTCGCTTATGTCGGGCGGCATGCTGACATATGCACCTGTTAATGAGCAGGTTGTCCTTGCATCCCGCGATTCCTCGTTTGCACCCCCTTTACTCATACACCTCATCCCACACAGGCTGGATCTGCCGGAGGATAAGGTCGCTCAAGATCGTGGTGAATGCCTTGTATACTGTGTTTAGACAGGTTATAGGGCGATAGTTCTTCGGATTGGACAAGCCTCCCTTTTTCGGAATGAGAACCGTGCTTCCCTCAGTCAGCCAAGGTGGAAATGGTTCTCTACCTGTGATGAGGGATGTGAAGATTCTGGCTAGATGTTTGTGGGTAGAAGTGAACTTCTCCCACCAGAAGCTATTCACGGCATCCATACCTGGAGCTGCGAAATTCTTCTTGCCAGAGAAAGCGTGCTTCACATCACTTTCCGTGACTGAAAGGGATCCATCCACATTGTGTAGGTGGCGGTCGCAGAACTCTTTAAAGAGTGCGATGGCCGGAGTGTCTCCATTGAATGGCTTCGACGTTTCGTAGATATCCTTCCAGAAACGCTTGACCTCATGAACGGGTGGCGGGGATTCAACAACAGGCGGAGGAGGCCGAAAGAGACGGGATGGCTGAAGGAGAAAGGTGGAATTTTCCCTTACGCCCCTACTCCTTTTCAGGAGTTTTTTCTTAGCCGTGGTAAGCGCCCGTACCCTATCGACCTCGTGCTGCTTACTATTAAGCAGCACGTTTTTGTTCAGTGTGTGATGGTTGAACCTGAGGCTGCGCACAATGTGCCGAACTTTAGATGTTAAGGTTCGCCCAGTAGTGATGTACTCAACCACACATTGAATCCTCGACGCCTGCTGTTGCACCAGCGTGATCTTGGCATCCAGCTTTTTCAGCCTTGTTGCTGCCTTATCCTCCTGAGAGGAGACCTTTCGGGAGGTTGCCAAAACCTTGGCCGCAGCGTAGACCACGCAATTCACCGTCCAGAGATCTGACGTCTCTGTCAGGATCTCATCGATGAGTCCATTCATTTTGGGCAGGTGGGTACGCCGCAGAGAGATCTTTCGATTGATGCTTCTCTGCCTTGTGTGTCCTTCATCGTAGTTAATTGTGCTTCTTAACCGCGATCGTAATAGTTCAGAGTCAGTCTGACCAACATCCTCCCTCTTTGTAGAAGATACCGACAAACATGCGGTACTCACGTCAGCAGGTGGAGGTGCTGCCTGTGATGGAGAGGGTGGTTCGGCTGGTGGTGTATTACTTTGAACCTGCGGTTGGTGGATATTTTCCTTTTTCTGCAGGTGGTTGGCCTGGTCGCGCAAGTTCTGCTGCGACAGGTGGTCGTGTTCCGGATGCATCTCACACCACAAAGAGTGCATCCTGGCCATGTAACCCCTGGGTTTGGGCTTGCTGGCAGCATAGCATTCGAGGAGGTCGCCTTTTAAGGCTTCCGTCCACTCCATGCGAGCTCCCATCCGAGTACTTCTTTTTCCTTGGCCACGCCCAACTCTACTGGGGCCCCCATCCGAGAGGGGCCGGTTGTGGGTGGCCTTATGTGAGTTCTTTCTTGGAACCAGATTTTACTGCATGGCGGGTGGTTAGCCCGCCACATAGACGTCCACCATTAGCCGGCAAAGCCGTTGCCAGGTACGCCACGAGGAGGCTGGTGGTCTGCTTTCGTACCCTTATTATTTTTATTATTATTATTAGAGATCGCCAGGCATGGTTGGCAATGTCACAAGTCAACATAAAGTCAATTTGAGTGGCTTTATTAAAATCATCCACATACTATTATTTTTTCTTAGGATGCATTTTAATCTGTGAAAAATTTCTTAGGTATTAACTTGTTCCAGAAGTTCGTAATTTTAAACAACGGTTGTTCCCATACAGCACAGGTGTTAGCATACATTATGTATGTTTGATGTATATTTTACATGATGTATTTTTTCTTGTAATACTGCAGTATTACAGCCAGGTAGATGCAAACATAAACTATATTTCTTATGGTTAATATTATAACTTTTCAAATGTTGCTCTCTCTGAATGAATCATTCCCCTTGAGGAATACCAGTTTTTCAAAAAGTTTGTCACACAGAGATCCCCTCACAAGGGAATGGATAATGCCAGCAAGTAAAAATTGTCTCTCCACTGGTGAAGATGAGCATAGGCTTGTGTTAAATCTGATAAACATTTTCTTGTTATTAGGATAGTTTTGCAAACTTGACAGATTTTTTTTGTCATTGAAAAGCTGACAACCTCCAACTCGATATGGTACTGTTCCTTTATTTCACTAGTATTGGATAGCACAAAGGAGTCATCATCCTGTCCACCGCTCGTAGTGTCACAGGTACAATCACATGTACTGAAAATGTATGACTATATGGATTTTACACAGATTTTGGATGCATTTTCGTACAGATTGCTAAATATGGTCTGGAAGCCACCGCAACTTGAAACTTGGTTGAAAGCAAGAAGCCAAAATAGCCTCATTCACTTCAGGAGATAAGTTGAAAAATAATTCAAATCTATGTTGCAAGCTTTTCACTAATACTGTTGCTATTCCAGCTGTATGGCGCAAATTATTTTCTATCAAGTTTTGCAGCCTACTAAGCAAAGATATTAGTGGAGGAAGTAGTTGTCCATAATAACAGGCTTTCTGCCCCTGAAGGTAATCTACGGCTGTGGCGACTGGCTTCATCATGATAATAAATTCATTGACTAATTCATTGACATCATTAATTGACTAATTTAGTCGTACAATGAATTCCACCTCGTGGGACAAAGATACAATAACTGACACCCTAATAATCTGTGAATGGCTTCGGAAGATTTTGGTCAACGTGATGTATTCCATAATGTGGAGCACTTTGCAAGAGCTGGATGGTGTATTCTGGCAGCAGATGAACCTAACAGCTGGTTATTAGATGGTTTTAATCATTCCTCATAGTAAGTTAAGTACATTAAGACTCTGAGGTTCATTCATTTGCTTGCTCATGAAGTAATCTTCAAAGTATAGTTTTAACAGATCTACTATTAAAACTACTTCTTAAGTATTTCACAATTGTATTTTGTTTTTAGAATGAAAAATAAAAATAGAAAATAATAAAAAGTTGTATTTGAAATACAAAATAAAGATACATTCAGGTTGTGTATTTGAATACAAGATACAAATGTATTTCAAATATGTATTTTAAAATACTTGTATTTGAGATACTGCCCAGCCCTGATTACAGCTGTATTTGGCTCAGATTTTACATTATGTACAATTGTGTATCCGTACAGCAGATATACACAAGACTTGGAACCTGTATTACAGCTCTATTGTGGTGTAATTTTACATTATGTATAATCGTGTACCTGCAAAGCAGATATACACCAAACTTTGAACTCATAACAACAACCATTGTTTAAAATTACGAACTTCTGGAACAAGTTAATGACTAAGAAATTTTTTTCATGGATTATAATGCGTCCTAAGAAAAAATAATTGTACATGAATGATTTTAATAAACCCACTCAAATTGGTTTCATGTTGACTTGTGACCTTCCCAACCATGCCCAGCGATCTCTAATGGGAGTAAGATGTGAAGCTGGATGAAGAAGGGGGTTTTAAGCAACTATGAAGGTAAATTACCTTAAAAAGAAGCTAATTCTGCTAAGAAATAATAGATTTTCTACTTGGGCAGAAATAAAGTCACCCAAAATGTGGGAAAGAGCAATACCTACTGGGCAAAATGAGATGGATGTAATTTTCATGTATGGATACATAGAATATACGTCATGGGATCAGCATGTGTTAGAGAGTATTTGAAGCAAATGTACCATTAAATTACATAAAAATCAAATTATATCACTAAAAATTTTGGGATTTTTCACTTGAGCAGATATAAAGTCAACTTAATTGTGGGAAAAAGCAATACTGGGCCAAATGAGGTTGATGTAATTTTCACATATGGATACATATTATACGTAATGTGTTACACTGTAATATACATGTATTAGAGGACATTTGAGGCAAATATACAGGAAAAATACAGCTGTATGACAGTGTAATACAGCATCCACGGGTCATGTATTAATGCTGTAATACAGATGTAATACATCTACTGTGCTGTGTGGGTTGTTATGAGTTCAAAGTTAGGTGTATATCTGCTGCGCAGGTATACGATTATACATAATGTAAAATTACACCAAAATACAGCTGTAATACAGGTTCCAAGTGTTGTGTATATCTGCTGTACAGATCTACAATTGTACATAGTGTAAAATCTGAACCAAATACAGCTGTAATACAGCAGTAGTACAAGAAAAAATACATCATGTAAACTATACAGCAAACATACATAATGTATGCTAGCACCTGTGCTGTATGGGTAGTAGTACATGTAGACCACCCTAAATATTAACGAATTCCCGAAGTTGTATTTTAGTCACTTATAAGAAGTGTTTGTGCCTCATTTAGGCAACAGCAGAGTAATACGTTACATGTTTATCTACTTGGAAGTAACCCCTGTTAATATGATTCTTAGTTGAACTTAATTAGACTGTCACATTGCAAAGGGAATTTACAGTATTTGCCAAAGTTAATGTATCTATCTAACTCTTGAGTGTTTATTAGTGCTTTGTCTAAGGTTACAGATCATATGGCTTATTCTTAATGGCTAAGATGGTAGACATTTCCGTAGCATAAACCGACGGGTTACCTGCCTTATGACATTCACTCTTAACGTGATTGTTTGCCCAAGGGAACATTTGACTTGTTTCTCATCTGACATTAGGCCTAAAAAATTATTCATGATTGACTAAAAGACACATCTTAATAGCTACAAACTTTTTAATGAAATTTTCACCATTTTTACTTAAGTATCATGTTCATCTCAACTCTGATGCATTCTTGGGACATCAAGAAAATGTTGTAAATCAAGGGTAAATATAAATTCTGAGGGCATACTAGTGAGGTTTCATGGTATAATGAGTGACTATCAATCAGTTAATTCTTTATGCTAATCCAAATGGCTTTTATAAAGAACAGTCTAATTAATTGCTTATTTTCATTGAATTGCTTTCATGCTACTTCATACTTATTTTTATTTTCCTGAATAGGATAAAATAGTCACATCAGCATTGCAAACATGGAGTAAAAATAACCATGGTTAATTAAACATGTCTCTTGTATTCTGTTATAAATGACATTTTCTGATTTAAAATATTTTGTTTTAATCTTAGGCATAGTGCCAAGTCTTCAAACATAATTATGGTGTCCATTCATTGCCATTTGCATATAGCATGGTAATTTACCATGGCACTGTGAGACTATAATTACATTCATTGCATAATCATAAAAATTTTGTTATGTCACTATGTATCACTAGAGATGCTCTTCACTCCCCCATTATCTCATCAATGCTTTTAAGAGGAATTTTAACTTAATTAATTTAAATATATATTTATTTTCATCATCCACAACACGCTACATCCTCCTTCATTTAATATCATACGTAAAGCATAATTTGAGGTGGAATGCCCTTCATGACTCATCATTTGCTGATTAGATGCTGCAAATTATGTATTCTTAAACTTTGTCACTCAGGCCATTATAGCAGCGAAATTTGGGAAGCAGGTGCTTGCAACTCTTCTAATTATATTTATTTACCATTTATAATTGAATTTTCTACCATTTGTCTGTCATTATTGCCATAGCAACAGTCATTCTTCTGCTACCGGTTCTTAAGGCACGTGGTAGAATTCACAACTGGAAACGTCATAAATTGACTGATGTCATTGGTTGCTGCTCAGTAACTCCAGTTGATTATGAAATGCTTCAACAGCACAGGCAGTGAATTTTGGAGCTCCTCCTTTGCATTCCAAACAGAGATGCTCTAGATGTTTTTATACATCCTAGGTTGGGGTTTTGGGGTGAATCTTGGATCTCAGTGTTCAGAATAAGAGTTCTGATTACATTATCACTTTCATCAGATTTTCATGTTTTAATTTTGGAATTGTCACTTTTTGCTGTTAAAGTTTACTTAATTTATTTTGTTTCCTTTTCAGGTGATTCAGTTTTGGAATATGTTGGTAAAATGATTCCTAAGTTGAAAACTCGATCGCAGAAACCAGGTGGCAGTGATCAAAGCCAAACTCAGCAACAGCAAGGTGGAGGTGGTCGTAAAAAGGGAAAAGGAGGGCGACGAACTTAAGTTTCATCTGTTATATATGTATGTTTTTTGAATAAGTGTTCTGAATATATTGCAAATTTTTATTGTAACTGTTTCCTTTTATTACAGTATGTGGTTCCCTCTTTGAATATTATATGTTGCTCATAACTTCATTATTGGAAAACTTCCTCATCTCCAGTCTAGGTTGGTCAAGGTAGATGGAGCTCTGGATATTAGTGCAGTGGAGAGAGATATCCCTTTTCTCTACATTCGTTTCAGACAGGAACTTTAAAAGTGTGAACGATTTTGTATTTGATGCAATATTGAAGGTGTAGCATCACAGGGATAGACTAACATTTTATAGGGACCTTCATCATAGGGACATCACCTTCCTCTCATAAAAGGTATTGATGCTTGAGAAGAGTTCTGGGAAAAAAGGAAAAGACCTGCTACATATGAAGTGGAAAGTTGCCTCAACCGGTTAGGAAGGTCCAAGACCTTTCTACCCTGTTGGAATCCCAAGGAATGGTTTAAAAAATCTAGCCAATAGCCAACACATTTCACGTGATACACATGGCAACTTTCCACTTTATATGTGGCAGGTCTTTTCCTTTTTTCCCAGAACTCGTCTCATGCATCACTTAATACCTTTTCTGAGAGGAAGGCGATGACCCCATCCGAGACCTTCCTACCCAGTTGGAATCCAAAGGAATGGAATTGAGAATGATTAGAATGCAGAAAGGCTTCTCGGGATTCCAACCTGGATGGAATCCTGAAAAGCCTTTCTGCATTCTATTCACTGGGAACGCCTGAAATCTTTTATCATTCCTTTGGGTTTACAGCTTTGGGTGACTTTAACTGTTGTTGAACCCAGAGGGGGATTATGGTAATTTAAGGCCCTAGGTGCTGGAGAAAATATTTGGCCCCTTAAGAGAAATACAGGAAAAAATTGTTTTTGTGGTAGAACCTTTGTATGGACGAAGTAATAGTTACTATTCTTTCACTCCAAAGAGAGGTTACCCAGCTTCATGGGACCAAAGCTGCATTGCAATTGTATAAAGAATGCAGGTGTAGCAAGTATGCAGGATTAAGATGATTTGATGATAATAAGTGAGTATACACATGCTCTCTTATTCTAATACCAATTGTAAAATGTGCATATGAAACCAAACTTTGTATTTTGATAAATGTTTAGTTGAGGCTCCATGGGCCCTTTAGAAGTCTGGGCTCGGGGCATGTGCCGACAGATAAATTCACCTCTGCATAAGTCCAATCGATTGCTTCTATCTCTTCAGTGGGATTGACATAAAAAATTTTTAAGCACCTTCATATCATATTGGACACGTTTAGTTGCAATTTTGTCTCTAAATATTGATACATTTGTTTTGTATGACTACCTGAGCAATATTATTGTCAAATAATATCCACAAATAATTCATTTTCTTTCACCTATTTTCAGTGAAATTGTAATGGGGAATGGTATCAAATCCTTGTAAATGTAAGCCCAAAAAATTGAAATATTTGCAGTGGACAACAGGTCAGTGGCTCCAATGAGCATACAGTGTTCTACACTTAAATACAGGTCGAATTTGAAGTTCCCATCACTTCCGCATTTTTTTCCCAGCAAATGCAGTAAAATGATATGCTAAATTGAAAACAACAGAAACCTCTTCTATATTGAAATATGTAGTACTCACTACCCCCCACTCTAACTTATTAATGATTGGAAAAATATTACACTGTACCGTAGAAAATCACTAATACTTGCCTCACACTTCACAATAAGGAAAGTATATGTTGACTTAGTTATTCAGAAATCAAGACTATCGAGTTTCTTCTCTCTGCAATTAATTTCAAAATCCTGCTAAGTGGAATGTATGAATACAATTGATGCAAATTAGAACAGACTGTGTATCAGTAATGTGTAAGCAAACTTGACACGGTTACAGGTGCTGACAGGGTAGATTCTCAATGGGTCATATGCCACTCACCCACAGGGGCTCCTCTGTCTAACTTCAGTCAACATTTCATTTCTTCTCTCGTTACTCAAAAGTTATATAGTCAAATGAGGCAGAGGCAGTAATAGAGCCAAGCAATTTTTTTCCCAACTCTTTGCACCAGTCACCTGTTCATTCCCTTACATGACTTATGTCAGGCCAGTGAATCATCATGAATACACCTCAAGAGATTAACACAGAGTGGTGATTATTATAAAGGATGTCAGCCATGTAAGGCCCTTACATGACTTATGTCAGGCCAGTGAATCATCATGAATACACCTCAAGAGATTAGCTATTATTATAGCTATATTAGTTTACCAATTGAGATTAACACAGAGTGGTGATTATTATAAAGGATGTCAGCCATGTAAGGCCCTTACATGACTTATGTCAGGCCAGTGAATCATCATGAATACACCTCAAGAGATTAGCTATTATTATAGCTATATTAGTTTACCAATTGAGATTAGCACAGAGTGGTGATTATTATAAAGGATGTCAGCCATGTAAGGCCCTTACATGACTTATGTCAGGCCAGTGAATCATCATGAATACACCTCAAGAGATTAGCTATTATTATAGCTATATTAGTTTACCAATTGAGATTAACACAGAGTGGTGATTATTATAAAGGATGTCAGCCATGTAAGGCCCTTACATGACTTATGTCAGGCCAGTGAATCATCATGAATACACCTCAAGAGATCAGCTAAATGATACCAAGGCTAAGTTATGGCACGGAGTGGTGATTATTATAAAGGATGCTAGCCATGTAAGGTTAGAATAATGTTGCAAAAAGTTATACCTTCCAGCTTTATATTATGCACCCATGAGGAAGGATGTCACTGCCTTAGGCTTCAATGAGATTATATGTATGTAACCAATAATGCAAAAGCAATATGTTTCTGGGTAGGAAGCGTTCGGACTAAGATAGGCAGTCATTCCATAGTTTGAGGCTCAACTATGTGGAAGTTGAATTTCACAAATGAAAAAAAAACTTTGTTTTCTTCCACTGATTTATTTTCTTGGTGCAACATGCTACGACACAGCGGTGTCATCCTCAGGTACCTGCTGTACCGCTGTGTTGATACATGTTGTACCAAGAAAATATATCTGTGGAAGAAAACAAAGTTACTTTTTCATTAGTGATAGGCAGTCATCATAATTTCAATGTCATTTTCATTAGAATTTCAATTGATGTCATCTTATCCCTAATATTCCACCCAATTGACTAAATACCATAATCTTTCATATCTAATCACTCAAGGAACTATTTGAATGAATGATAAATACAGAGAATATCAGGATTATGCCAACTAAAACTAATAAGTATTCATGGTAGACTGATGGGAAAATTGTAGATTTGTGCTATTAAAAAATAATAATTCAGTCGTATAATTGAATTATGGCAAACATATTTATTAGAAAATAATAATACAATGACAGACGGTTCGGCATCCACATCTAACTTTATTTACTTGCACTACACTAGTACTTCAACACAAAATTTTTCCATGTGGAGTGGTAGTCCTTACAATATCATTTTTAGACTAATTCAATGATTTTTTAATTGTCGTACTTAGGAGCTGGGCTCTCGATCTTGGAATAGTCCCTAATGGGCGAGTAGAACTGAAAAACAACACAATTAGCAACAAACCGACAACTGGACAAACATTAATAGGTCAACGTATAATACCTTGTATTGCTTATTTGCATATTCATTCCAGGGTTCGGGGTTGGTTTTTCTATTCCATGTAACGTCAGGATTCTTGGTAGCCAATCTAATGGTATAAAATGTCGCAAACACACACCCAGCGCCGACGCATAAATATAGTGGTATCAACTGCAAAAGAACTACGTATTAATCTTTCCTCTTGATACAATTACAAAATGCTCTAATTAGGTTCCCTGATGCAATACTACATGCCGATGGATGCTGCTTTACGCTCTGAAAGCTCAATCCCTTCATCTTCGCTAGGAGTTAGACTGCTTAACACCAAATACGAAATTAAACGTTCTGAGAACCTCAGTGTCCTACAATGAATGGAACAAGAAAGACTAGGAACGAACAAAAGAAGAGCGAAAGTGACCGAGAACAACTTGCCATGCGCCTCTACCTCGCAACTACAATGGTTGTCAATTGTTTTAAAATGAAGTGAGAAAACACGATGTTTACAACGTTTACGTTTCATGTTATTATTTACTATCAACTCATACGCACATCATTTGATGTCAAATACACTGAAAGGAGCTATTGCTCCTGAATAGTTGCTTCGTAATGTTTCGGTTTCAAATCTATAGTGCTCCGTAAACAGTGAAATGTACGATTCCGTGTTTCGAAGTGAATGCGCTGAAGTATGAGCCAGAATGTGACACTATATTTTGTCCTAGAGGCATAATTTGTGCTGATACGTAATAAACTCCATTATGATGATACCGAAAGAGGAAGATACGTTGGTGCTTTTATCTTCAGTGGAGGAGGAAGATGAGTCCCTTAAAGAAGGGAATTACCCTACTCGACGCTCGTTTACAGCGTCCGGAATTTCTTCTTCTATTTTATGTGGCTCTGGTATTTTTATTGCAAACATCGTTGTTTGGTGTATTGACCCCAAAGAAAGCTGTAAGGATTCAGAAGTTTTTCGAGTTACAGCTCTGCTAGGGGGCATTATTTCTTCACTAATTGTTGGTAAGGTCCTGGCAACAACTCATTATTAACGGAAAATATTATTTATCTTTTTCGTAAATATTTGCAGCTCTGATTCGCAGATACCAAAAGATTTCACAAGATTTAAATGTTATTAATGTTTCTTAATTTTGGTTGTAAAACAATAGTTGGAGTATTTTCCCTCGTGGCTGTTTTAATTTGGGTATTTTATTGCTTCATTCGTATATTACCACAATATCCTAAGTATCGGACTTGATATCGTGGTCTAATGTTCCACAGGAATTCCTCTTTCTTCGACAAGGTCTTGACGAAGGTTTTACCTTGCGGCATGGCCCTGAATGAGAAAATGCTCCAGTTTGGGCTTAGCAATTCCCTAACTTTCCAAAGTTATAAATGGTAAATGTTTGTAAGTCCGGCAAACATTTGTCGTTTTCAAGTAAGAAAAGTCATCATTTTAGAATTTCTAAATCGAAAAAAATGGAAAATAACTTAAATAGACATTAAAGTAGCATTTTTTGGACACCTGTCCTTCCATATTTTAAATTACCTTAATCTCTCCAGAATATCAATTCTATGCCTGTCATGGCACCTGTAATATTTGGCATTAACTTAGTGCGCCATGAAGTGAACGGTATAATTATTCATATAAGTATTCATTTAAGTTTAAAGGGTAATGTTCGCCAAGCAGGATCCAGATATCAGTTATTTGTTCTGGTTGGCAGTGGCCATTCTTATGTGCTTTTTGAGAGATCCAAGTAGGTGCATTTATTGTCAAATCTGTAGAATGAACAACTTTGCCACGGTGGTGATTGTTGGGGCTGCAACGAATTAAAATCATTTTGATAACCCATGACGCATTAGTCCTTAGTAAGGCCCAATATTTTGTAAAATTTATTCCCATGGATATGTACCAATTTTCATTATACTGTCTCAGTTTTGATACGTTTTGGGTTTTCTTTCTTGGGCTCTTTTGATAAATCTCCACTTATATAAAACTTGTCTGTTACTGTGATTCTTATGGAAGAAATCATTGCCGTGAAATACACCAGTAACTCATAAGAAATTTTTGAAAGGTGTGTGATGCAAGCTGAGATTTACCAGTCTTTTAATTGAGAAATATTTCACAATTTTCCATGAGCATGAGGTTAACTCTATATAATTCATCCAATCAACTTATCCTTAGCAATCTTAAAAGGAGCCTCTTTTAATCCAAACCAAATTAATTACATTACAGTTTAATTGTAAGTCTTAACGTTTCCATTTATCCACATATCTAATGATTTTAGTAATGTAATTCTATTTCTGTTTTCTTTCCCATGTAGGTCGAGCCGTGGACTTCTATGGCAGGCAGTCATCACTAATGTTTTCAGTCTTGTTTTGGCTTTTTGTCACTATTTTGTTGGCATTTTTACCTTCTACGACACAAACAAGTGTAAATTATTATGATGCTCCCTTATCTGAATATTATATGTGGCCTTCTGACAGTAGGCCGTCATCAGTTGAATTTCCTTCCTCTTACACTATTAATACATACGAGGCAAAGGTATCTGTACCAAAATTAGTTTCATATTCATATACTCAGAATTATTCCCTTGATAATCAATATTTTCCCACTCAGCCTACTCTTGTGAAATCTGTGTCCACTCATAGTTTTGTATCTCCTCTGAGTGTTTCTCTAATGGAAAATGATAGTCTCTCTGGCCAACATTTTTCTCATTCAAAAAATAAAATGTTGCAATATTCTAGTCTTAAACCTGTGAACAGCATGATAAATTTAAGAAGAAGTTCAGTCCTGATTCCATTATTTACTTTTCACCTGTTTCTTGGTGCTGCTTCAGCTGCATCTGTTGTGGCAGTTTCAGTTTATATTTTTGAGACTTCCCCATCCAACTCTCGGGCATGGTGGCTTGCACTTTCTGACTTTTTCTCATCGTTATTTATTTTTTCTCTCCCAGTCATTCAAGGGCACTTAATATTATTAGCCATTGTCACTTGGTTGCCTGTAATAGCTCTCGGTCTCCTTAAAATCGTTCCCATTCATATTCCAGAATATTTATCGCTTCCACGCTCACCCCATTTCCTTTTACTTACTATCTTTATGCATAAAAGAAATGCATTGCTTTCAAACTCAGCAACAACTATATCTTATGAAGGTAAAGGGGAGTCTATGCCTAATGAAGAAGGCAAAAACAAGCAGTTCAGCTCCATTTTCCGAAAGTATGGTGATGCAACTTTTGGATATATTAAAATCCCTTTTAAGAAAGCAAAAATAAAGATTCATGATGCATCATCTAAATCTTCCGCAAGTGACAGTGATGACTGTTGTGGCCCTTTTAATGACAAGCTGAAACACGTAATGTTGGAAACAAAACATGTGAATTTTCAGTCAGTCAGTGTGCAAAATGGTGCAGGAACAGATTTCACCCATTACCAACAACCTGGAATAGCATTCCCCGAAGGAGTTGGTGATTATCCATCTTCTGATCATGCTGAGTGTGTAAATGTAGCTGAAAAAAATATTGATTGGGAAAATAAAAATTTTGGAGGTTTTGGGAATTCCATAACTTTAAATGAAGATGTGACTGAGGATTGTGATGATGAGGGTGGTGGAGTGGCACTTTCAGAGTCAAATGAGAATTACAATGCATGTAATGCTCGGGAGGAATGTGCAACATTAGTTCATCAGAGTTGGGGAGATTCAAACAATGCAGTATTTTCATGGCAGGAAAAAGAGTCATTGAGAACATTGAGATACCTCAATGGTAAAAAACAGGGCTTCCTAGAATGGAAAAAAATTAATAAAATGTTGAAAGATGATGTCACTGGAATGAAATATTCAGCCAAGAATACATTCTTTCGCATTGATATCCTTAGTTTTTGCTCAACTATGCATTTAGTTCTTAGAGTAGGCTTACCTCTTGTAATAATTCATATTTTTTCATCTGAGTATGGAGTATTGGTCTCCTTGAGTGAAACCATAATGTCAAAATTGGGGTTTTGTGACCTTTCTGGACCTGCTGTCATAACATCCTTGCAGGTAAGATAATATCAATATGTGGTGTATTACCGATGCTATAGTTTCATATGTATGGTTTTTGAAAGCTGACTTACGTTACATGGTAATAAAACAATGGATAAGTAATAAAAACTTTTACTAAAACCACAGATATTAACATTACAATCACAATGTAAAAAAATCGTAATTTAATGATGCTGAGCGCCAAAGCCCGGGTCTTTATTGTGATTTTAATTTTTATATCTGTGGTTTTAGTAAAATTTTTTATTACTTATCCATTGTTTTATTAAATATGGAATACCACAAAGTAACCAAAGACAACATTTTACATTATGTGGGTTTTCCACATGAAAAGTAGATTCTATGTTGTTATGCATTATTTACTGATACCCCAGCATTATTGAAGAAAGTGAACATTAGACTTAGCTAAATTCTGTGTGTGGATTATCTACCCCTACCACCATGATATTGATGATGTCATTGCTTGTTTGTCATTGAAAGCTTTGAATGCCATAAATGAAATTCATTAGTTAGTAAAGCTTTCAAAGTTTACTGAATTCTAAAATTTAAGTATCTTCGATAATGTCTTTGAGCTTGATATTTTCTGAAAGTCCTTTTTACATAGATCACATAATCCACACCACCCCTCGGCACCTTTTGTCTCATAAATTCACCTCCCTGTATGCCCTGGTTAAGAAACTTATGTCTATTTTGCTATCAGATTAATGTTGACCAGGAACTTGTCACGGTGAAAAAATAACATATGCATTAACATCTGCCATGATTGATAGCTATACCTCATTATTGTCAATCCTTCATGGAACAACGTAAATACTAGCCGAACAAAAATATAGGAAAATTCCTGGTGATTGGGTCAAACTATAGTCGTTCAAATCCTATTTACTTATAAAATCTCTAAGAAAGCTACTGTGTAAAAGTGTATTTCCTGTAACCTGTTGGTCATTTTCTTCATTGTAAAGAACTTCATGAGCCTCATTCGTGATCAATGGGAGAGAATAGGCCCACTATAGCATTTTGTACATCTACAGACTAATGCTGTAATTGCCAAATCCTCACATGAGTTAAACCAGTGTTAATTTAAGTACAGTGTACAGGAATGTCATCATGCCCTCCTACTTTCTCTGGAAGACATGTCTCTTTTTGCATGAAATTTAAATGACATTGGGCTTTGGAGCAATTTCCAGGTCACTACTCTCCATGGAACACTTAAGAGGACTGGTAATTCCTCTTCACAAGAATAAATTTAAATTGGGAAATGACAATCTATCATACTGTCTTCAATAATGCATTTGAATCTTTTGTGGGTTTGCTCCATCTTGGCTTGAACATAGGTGAATCTGCCTTGTGAAATAGCCCTAAAATGCTTTGTGGAATGCCCACTTTAGTGAGAAATACCTCTGTAGATGTGAACCATTGACTAAAGTACTTGAATTCATTAATGGTAAGGTCTAGAATATAACAATTGATTGCTGGTCATTTCATTTTTCAATGCCCTACACTTTATGTTGAACCATAACAACAAAAGTATACCCCATTTGATAGGGAACAGAATGGCAGGTAAGGGAGCCGACTGTGATTTTGGATCACTAGTAACCGATTCATATGATTCTTTTCTATTTATTTCTATCGATCATATTAGCAATGTATTTCAGAACCTAGATCAAGATTATTAGTATAATTTACTAAAGTGAGCAGGGTGACGATCGTCGGGGAAAAACTGGAATTGTCAGGAAATTTTTAATTTCTGGAAAAGCCAGGGAATTGTAACAGTCAGGGAGAAACTGGGACAGGAATCCTCGTTATTTTTCAACCAGTACGGTTATCAGCCAGTCTTTCCTGCCCTCTATTTCACCAACTAAAACTAACATCCATAGCTGATGTGCATGGAACAAGCACCATCAATTCATGGAGTATTCAGTTGTGAATCTTATTAGTTTTGAATCATTGCTATTTAGCTGTGAATCAGACGTACGATGTATCTATTTTGTATATCCTTATTGCAATATTTGCCTAGTGCTGTTAAAAATCATGATCACAATGTATTACGCTCATCACAAGGAATCCAAGGCTACGTTATTTGGAAAATTTGAAAAAATCGGCCCCGGTGGCAGCGGGGTAAAGTCCTCGCCTGCTAATCCGAGGGTCGCGGGTTCGAGTCCCGCCTGGGTAGAATATCATCTGCCCAGGACATGGGTGTTCGTGTCGTGTCCGTTGCTACTGTTATTTACCCGACGTAAATTGGCCCATTGGGCTGTATTCGGGATAGTGAGGATAAATAAAAAAATAAAATAAATAAATAAATAAAAAAATTTTACACTAGCTCATAGTAAATACATATATATAAGTAAATATACGAGACGATGATTAGAAAGTTTTAAACTGCTGTAGAAAATTTAATTCACCAGAAAAAAATATTCCAATAATAGGTGACCTTTTGGCGATCAGTCAGGGAAATTGGTAAAACAATCAGTGAAAGGTCAGGGAATTTGAAAATTGGATATCAGTAGTCACCCTGGTGAGGAAAACTTTTACAAACCACAGAAAAACGCACAACACCACAACCCTGGTTTTGACGGCTGAGCGTCATCATCAGGTGAGACAAAAATGTACAGCAATCCCCTATATACTATCTGACAGTGGTAAGAGGGGGGGATAATGGTCAACAAAAGAGGAAAGGATAGGGAAATTGGTGGGCAGCAAGCATTCATTTAAATCTGCACCGTTTTAACATCAAAACGATCCATCTGCCACCATCTAAATTAAGGGACCAGTTGGTTAAGGCAAAAGATCCCACTGGCTTGAAGACGCCAGGGGTATATCAGATTCCGTGTGAATGTGGCAAAATATATGTGGGGGAGACTGGTCAAACAATTGAAACCAGGCTTAAAGAACATCGCAGGCACTTTAGATTGGCGCAACCAGAGAAGTCGGCAGTGGCGGAACAGCATCAACAAAGGCCATGCCATTAAATGGACTGATGCAAAAATCCTTTGCCGCGCACACCATTACTGGGACCGCATTATCAAAGAGGCCATTGAGATACGATTGCATCCGCATAATTTTAATAGAGACACCGGATTACAACTGAGTAATACATGGTGGTCAGTGATCAAATGTTTTAAAAAGACGAGCAAATGATTTAATGGCCAGCGGAACACGTCACCCAATCATAGGGATCGCAACCTTCATTATTGGGGCATCAACAGCTTGTTGAATTTTAGTGTTAAAGTGGTCACGGCGGAAATAATACATGCCTTGAAAATGGAAAACAAGTCGTTTTCTGAAACGTCGGCGGATTATGAAAACATTACCCGGTACGAAGCCCGAGAAAGATATTTAAATATAATATACCGGGAAAATATTAAATCATTTATTATTAATTTAAAAGATTAACATCTGAGTCAACATTTTTTTAAACATTTCGAGCTGTTCGAATGCATTTAGCTCACGTCGGTTATCAGTAAAATGCAGTACTTTTACTTTAAAGTCACTTTGATGGTCACAAGTTAAAGGTGTTTAGCAAAATTACTCTTCTCTTCCTGGTGATTTTTAAATGCACTATAATGTTCTTTGGTTCTGGTCTGGAAACTTCTCGAAGTCTGCCCCATGTAGACCCCTTCACAGTCGTTGCATGAGAGGTTACGAAAGAGTTATTTACGATGTCTCAACTAAATGTATTTGAACAGCTCAAAGTTTTAAAATGAAATGTTGACTCGGATGTTAATCTTTTAAATGAATGCTTGCTGCTCACCAATTCCCCTATCCTTTCCTCTTTTGTTGACCATTCCCGTCCCCCTCATCCCACCATCCTTCCCCCCCCCCCTCTTATCACTGATAGTATGTAAGGGATTGCTGTACATTTTTGTATCAGCTGATGATGACGCTCAGCCGTAGAAACCTGGGTCATGGTGGTGTGTGTTTTTCTGTGGTTTTGTAAAAGTTTTCCTCACCTTAATAAATTGTTGTGATGGAATTCCACTAAGTTTCCGAAGATAACTTTTCATTCTCAAGATTATTAGATTTTATCAATGATCATTGGTAAAATCTCAGCAAGGTTGTACATATTAGTTGCTTACCTGACTGAATACCATTTACTATGCTAATGACTTAATTTTGTGCTGTTGCAGGTCATGTCTTCTGGAGCATCTGTCTTGGTATTGGATAAGCTCAGGAATCAAATGGTTTTAAATTGTGCAGCTGTTGTCATGACTTCATCATTAATTATTCTATGGTTCCTTTTCCCATCATTTGAGATGATTAATGATGATGGACTAATGTCAATATCCAGAAATGTACCCACTCCAAATCCTGCACTACCTACATTATATCCATTGCTTCCAACCCCCTTGCCTCAAGTTCTTCAAGGTCGTGGCCATATATGCTCTAACAGTTATATTGCAAGTTCGCCATCTGCAGCATGGGATAATGTTGGAACTCCAAGTGACAGTAAAAAAGACATTTCTATAAACTTACCCATTATTTGGTTTTCAGCTCTCATTTTAGTGCTGTACGTAGTGGTGAGCTCAATGGTACTACTACCACTTACCCGCCTTGTGCTTGTGTCATATTTTCCTATTGATAAAAGAGGAAGCGGTGTTGGTATATGTATATCAATTGAGTGGGTATTGCGTCTTGTCATGATCTTTTTCCCTTGCTCATTTTTTAACTCTAATGTGGTATTTTTTCTATGCAGTGTAGCTTTATTCTCATCCATATTGTTTTTATGTGTCGCAGGCAGTGATTTATTTGCAAAAGACAGCTTTTTTCCACCATCCCATAAAAAGAGAAATAATTCTCACCTCTTGTCACATAATAAAATTAGTAACATGTCAGAAGTTAATAGCACTGCTGTATAATTAAAGTGTAATGAACCCATTTAGATGTATGTATCATTATGATATGCATATAAATATATACACTTACTGTGACAATGAAAATTAATGTGATAGGAAATACATTTGAAATAAGATAAAAACATATAAATATGAATGATCAAATCATTTCACCAGACAGTATAACAAGGGTATGGAGTATATTTTTAAAATATATAAATGATTTTAATATTTTAAAGTGAATTGTGATATCAGTGTGACATCAATGTATAACTTAATACATTTAAAGGTATAGTGATCAATTTTGTTAATTTGCAATCAATACTGTGATATTTTGCTATATTTTCTGTTGGAAGTATTTCTAATTGTAATGAAATCAGTCCTGACGGTTGTCCCTTTTCTCTCTTGTGGGCAATTACAGTGTGATAAGTGCTGTAATTTAATTGGAAGATAATCATACCTTCTTTCTTTAGCATGTCAATATACAATGGGAAGTGCTCACTTTGCTATGCCCAAGCTACACAGCCTGTGTAGTCACCTCCACAAATAGTGTTGCAGCTTACCCATACTGTAGTCAATTGACATAACTGTGTAGGCACTCCATCAAGGTCATTAGTTTATGAGTACTGGCATAAATGTATTGTTCTAATTTTTCCATGTACTTCAACAATAGTATGATTGGTGGCAAGAGAAAATTAAGTAATTGATGGGAAAAATTTATGCTGGTTTTAGTTGTAAACCATCTCAGTACTAATGTATTCCTTAATGCTATATTTCAGACCATTTGGATGATATTCTTCTTTGAACCAAGTGCAATTATTAAATATTTGTAAATTATATAATTATGATTGAAAAAACAATGACCTCTAATGTCAAGCTGTAAGAGAAAATGTCACCACCCTCAATTGTCACGTGTGCCATTTGTATTTTTGTTATTCATGTGGGAATTGTTCATGCTTTAAAGAAACTAGAGCTCTACATGACAGCATCTATCTCTGTACTGATATTGATTTCATTATGCAGCAACTTATTTGTTATTGATTCTTTACACTTGCAGTAATGCTTAGAAAGACTATTTCTTTATTATGTTTTATATTATTACTGTAAGGTAATAGAGGAAATAAGATTTTTTTTCATCATCATTACAGCTGAAAATCTGAATTGTCATAAATTACATGTTGAGCTGATCACTGCCAAAGTAAAGTAACTTTACTCATGCAGCAACACCTTTAATTATATAATGATAGTATTGAGCAAGTCATGTATTCTAGTATAAAATGTGATGTAATTAGGCTGCAGTAGGTTGACACCAATCAAATTAATATTAAGTATTGTACCTTTATTCTTGGTCTTTGAGTAAGAGTTGTTATATTCAATGGATTTCTGTTGTGATTATTGGTGTGAACTTCCCCATGGGTTTCCAAATGAGTTTAGGGCTGCCATCTCTGCTCTGTGACCTTGAGGAAGCCAGTAGTAAAAGATGAAGATTTTTGTGGCGTTTCCATAATATACCAGGATTCATTGCAAGGGACACTCTTGAATATTAACCATTTTTCTCTATAAAATATGGTAAACCTTTGGTTACAGTTTGTCATTCAACTTATGAAGTAATGGGTACGAAGCTGTCCTTGTAAAACTAATGAACTGGTGAATATTTTGAATATGTCTAACCTCATTATATATTTCATCTTCATTCCTAAAATGTGTTCAGTGGAGATGCTTAGGTCTCAATCAAGAGTGACTTATTAATGAAGTGATTTAAGATCAGTGATTTAGTCCTATGTCAAACCTAAATAGAGACCACTATTTTTAATATAAAAATACTGTGTTGCTAATTCAGAAAAATAGCAGTCACTATACTGTAAGTATACTCATTGTTAATAATTCATTGATGTGGCACTGCAGCAGCTTCCTCGCTCAATCATCAGGGAAATTTAAAATGTCAACATTCCAGACATTGATTGTACAGTGTACAGTTCTTGACTGTACACATGATTCTTAATATATGAGGAAGTGCCCAAGAAAAGGTGGTCAGTTGGCAGCCCTACTTAGGAATATTTTTTTGACTACCCTCTAACCCAGAACTCTACACCAACCATTTTTTGTTCTTGCCCCTAAGACAGTTCCAGCTTTAAAAAAAATGGGGGTATGAAGGAAAAGCAGTATCTTATGTATCCCATCACTATTTTAGTGGGATCTTTCTTGTAGCAACATTGTACTCTTTTGAAAAGTTAGCTGCAGTATTGTGTGGCCCTTCAAAATAAATATTGTGATATACAGTTTGGTATTTCTCCATATTATTTTATACTTCTCATGTAGCATCCATGCAAATGACTTCTGGCAGTGGTTAATACAGTAAATGTTAGCCATTGCATTTATATATTAAATAAATTTTGTGCCATTTCTAAGATATGTGGTTTTTTCATTGTATATTTACCTATTACATATTTGTGCTTTGTTTTTGTGGTTGAAAAAATTAATTTCTAATTTCCTTTAATATATCATGTGCAACCACTCATTGGTAATCATCAGCCAGTGGTTTCTCAAGATCAGCTGTGAGTGAAGGTCTTATATTCCACTTAGCTTCACGTATCTCAGAGACCACTCCTGCGACATTTACAGCTCATGTATCCATATATGTCTCTGAGTGGTTGTTAACGTCTCAAAGCAACATTTTTATTAATTTACTTCTTTCACTCTGAAAACTTTAAAATAAACTTAACCATCGTTAAATTGCAGGGATAATGACAAAACTATAGAAACTATGCATAGTTTCTTCCAAAAGCTTCTTGAGCATTAGTAATTCACATGCATGCATGTGAATTACTAATGCTCAAGAAGCTTTTGGATCCTACATTGTGTCACTGTTGATTTTCAGAATTAGGCAGCACACCTTTGATAAAAAAATGTATATACCAGTGGTTTTGCCACACTTGGTCCTGTCTATTTCCCTCATGTTATGGGCTTGACTCCTGGTAAATATCTAAAGGAAAATTTTGAGATGTCTCTGAGATATCCCATATAATGTCTCAATGACTGCAAAGAGAACATACTGATGTCTCAGAGGTTTCCTGAAATGTCTCTAAGAAGCCTTGATAAACATTTGAGACCGCTCTGACTGATCTCTGGGATGCCCTCATCCAGAGTGGGGTAGTACCCTTTCTATGAATTTGTGTTATAGCCATTTATTAAAACTATGTGCTTCAATTGTAAAAAATATTTAAAATTTTCTTCAATTGATAAAAGAAATCAATAGTGTTCTCCATTTTCGTTGTAGGATAATGGTTGTCATAGATCATGTTGAGTAAATGTATGCATAAGTGGTACTACAATGGAGTGTGGTCATTCTATGCAGATGCTCAATACATACTTAAGCTTCCTAAATTTTGGGACGTTTAAATTCTCCAAATCTCCTTCCTCAGAGAATCTTCAGTCAATACGTTCGTGTGATGAGTTTAGAATATGCACCTTAAACACTTCCACTGTAGATTGCCTTGACTGTCTCTTGATGCCTAGTGAAAGCTCAAGCTGATGTAATTCAAATGAACTTTGTGAGTGGGGAGTGAGGGAAAAGATTGTGGTAATTTCTATTGAATATAACAAATTCTCATTTTACCTGTAACAGATTGAAGCGCGGAGTGAAATCACTGGCAACAAATTACAAGCTGAGAGGGATTTTTGTAGATTATTTATGTAATGTAATCATTGTGTTTATGTATAGTGGAATATTAAATATAAAAGTATCATGTTATTTCACGCCAGCTCTAATACCAAAGCCGATATCTTCCTTGATTACTACTAATATAACTATATGAATAAATTTGAGATTTTGTTGCTGCTGTCCTTGCCACCTTTCCAACGCTGGATAATCCAGGTTTTTTTCCAATAGCAAGGGACTGATGTGCATGGTTTTTCCTCACTGCGGCGGTGGAGCCAGGACAATAATGCATGGGAATGCTTGCAACCACATAAAGCAATTAATATCAATAAATGAATGTGAAATACATATAATTTTGAGATCAGTAAATTGAGGGGATCACATCAGATTTTAGCGACTTATTAACAGTTATTTCCAAATTCGGGCAAAAAGAAAGACTTTGACCCTATTGAAACTTTACGATTGTAAAGAGCAAATTTACAATTGTAATTTTGAGAAATACCATTGTAAAAATGGGAATACAATTGTAAAAAAATAGAAAATGCAATTGTAAAGAAGGAAATACAATTGTAAAAATTGCCAAAATCCAATTGTAAAATTTACAATTGTAAAGTTTCAATAGGGGATGCATCATAACTTACACATTTTTCTTACCAGAGATGGCGGTACAATCTTTGCAGGGTAATCTTTCAATTGTTATTTTACTCCTCAACATCATATATTATTGCTACTTCTACCGAGTATGGCTTCGATTTTATCTTATGTTCCGTGCATGTACGTGCGCAAACGGTGCAGGTTTTTCCTTCCCACTTCACGTGCACGTACCCAATGGCATCATCGGCACATTCTTCCCGTCCAGCTCTAATATTTTAAATACAGTTAATATTAAAAATTTTAAACCGTAAAATAATAACATTAAATAATCCAGGAAATGCCGACGGAAAACGGGACGGAACCAAACTCACCTCGTCGTCTTTACTACGCGGCTCTCAGCTTGAATATACAAATCGCTTTGATTTAAAAACAAAAACATCGCTTCTGTATTAACTTTGGGAAGATTTCTTGAATCCGCCCTCGTAAAACATGGATCCAGTTCAATTTTAAATACCCAAACGCGTACAAAATCCAAAAGCCTGCAGTAGTGCAAGATTGAATTTGAGTCGAAGGACCTGACGTCATCGCTATGCCAGCCAATGGAAATACGTGTTGAATAGGGGCGTGGCTGAACAGCCGAAATTACATTTCAATGAACAATTTCTCAATAAATAAGGTAAAGGCGTTATTTTAAGTGGAAGCAATGATTAACATGCTGAAAATTATATTAATGAAATTTTTAGCGCAAAACAACAAACCGTCCAGAGACCTATTTCGCCCTAGAATAAAATAAAAGTAGAGAGAACAACGAACGCGCAATTGCGAAAATTAAACATTAACTCCTATTATTTATTTTAGAATTGGAAAAATCACGGCCTCAGGGAATTTTTTGACAGTGTAACCAACCGGAAACTGCTGGTTTTTGTTTTCGGAAATCACACGATGGAGTTCAAGATGGTCCATGATAAGAAATAAAAATGTCATGCGTCCACTCTTAGGTCACTTATATTGATGTTGAAGCTTAAATTAAAGCGTATTTTTGAAGGTGATTTTACCTTATTTAAGATGGAATTTTTTATAAAATTTAAATTTTCATTGTTAAAGTTTATTATGTTCTATATCTTTCAAAAGTCGTGTCACGAATCGACTTTCACCACTTTCGCTACGATATTTCATCACAAGGATAATAGAGAAATAATAGGATAATAGATCTTTATAGTCCGTGGTTCATCACCTCCGCGATAAGCCCGCCAGTCTATGTTCTAACCACGGACTATAAAGACATTTTTCTCTATTATCTAACTAAATTAACTAAATTTCTCTATTATCCTTGGTTCTAACCGTTCGAACACTCGATTCTCGGGCTATGAAAAATATTACGGTGCATTCGACACCTCACGCGATATCACAGTCTTTTTCAATCCCGAGGACACGGACTATAGATTTCTCTATTATCCTTGCTCGTGGACGAAATGTCCTCTCATATTCCTTCTCTTTTTGTTTTAAATTGAAGCAATATCGGTCATCAGTAAGAACAACGATATTATATAGCATATTTCTCATTTGTTTCTCTTGAACGCATGCGCAATAAGCATATTATTGAATGATCGCACTTGTTTTGAATATTTTTGACTAATTTTTGACCATTAAGAAGAGTTTTAAAATTTTCAATGCATACGAAGTCGAATTATACTTTCTCACGAGTCTTATAATTTTCCGTCAATGCCTTCATTTGATAATTTCAGTCCTAATGCCAGGTCATCCTAAGTATTTATCGGATAAAACTATTTCGCCAGATCCAATTGCCTATTTGTTTATAGCTATAATCTTTTTACAACATTTAAAAGCAGAAAAATAAGATCCATCAATGTTTTTCTGTACCTTAATCTTATAATCAGGGCATGGTAATATTTGTAAAAATTCAGCAAGAATGCTTTTTTTATTTTCCAAAATTTAGCACTTTTTGTCAGAATGAATGGCAACCCCGCCAAAGAACTTTCAGAGATATACATTGAAAAGGAAGGCACAGGAAGATGATAAGGATGCCATATACACATTTATATCATGATTGACACAGTACAAAGGGATTCTAAGCATATAAAGTTCTAAATTACTTAAGATTAATGACATATGTGTACATACATATGTCATGAATATTATGCGTGATGAATTTAAATAGTCGGCGGGATGCTACCTTTGCGTGCTATTTTCTCACGTGATCGCGTATAGCAAGTATTATTGGTCGATTCAATCGATTCGTGTTTGTTCGCAACTCAAATGTGATGAAGAAGGACCGGCTTCGCATTGTTGCAGTGAATTCGGTGCATGTAATATAACAGCCCAAAGAATTATTAACGTTTTTGGAGCCAGTTAACTAACACTAATCCCTGAAAAACATCTCGGTTGGTCGATCATAGCATGTAGCAATATCGTTTGAAAAAACCTGAAATGTGGAAGCACACATTGGTAGATCATGTCTTAACAATAATAATGTCTTAATTTCGAACTATTTTTCTTTGCTAGAAACATCATCGGCAGTAAAAATGTATCTCATTGTGCTAGGGCAATGTGGAAGAAGACTAGTTCAGTCAAGTCCGCAGCGGTATTTGGATGCCTGTTGTGTTGGAAGTTATCTATTAAGTGGTTATCCTGATATATGCTCGAGGCTGCTTCTAAACTCCAGTTTGTCTATTAGACATGAAGCTTTTCGGAAGCAACATCCGAAATTCTGTAGCTCTTCGTATCGTGAGAATGCAGGAAATCAGTCAAACTTCAATGCTATGAGGCATAAAATTAATCATTACGCTAATGTTTTAAACAAGGAAAATTACATGAATTTCACAATTCTTACTTCAAATCTCGCAACTTCGACCAAAGAGTTGATAAGTACTATAAAAGATGATTTGGCTGATTTGAAATCATGCCCAATGCCACCTTTAATCCTGGGTTTCGGAGGATTAATACCATTTGTTGCAGCTCCAGCTCATTTTATCATGAGTGCATCTTTTGCGCCTGGGGTTGCCTTTGGTCAACTTGCATACGGTGCTGTTATATTGTCTTTTATTGGCGGAATCCGGTACGTATGACATTAAAGTTAGCTAATTATATGCTAATATCTACGATGATTAAAATTGCATTAAGATAATTTATTCCGTACTTCATAAAAATAATTATGCATGTGTGCATAGGACAATGTTCTCATGGAAAACTTATTATTTTGTTAAGATAGCCTCACCTTGCTGTGATTATTTTTGTATTCTATAATTAGTGGTGACTACAACGTTAGGAGTCACATTTGGGGAGTGATTCATCTTTGTTGCGAGTGGAACAGAAATTTTTCGTTTTGCATAACAATCAATGAACCACAATTTTCAATTTAAACTTGTGTATGCTGATAAGTTTGTTATTCCCATTATAGGTGGGGTGTTAACCTTGATGAACCGAAGTGGGACAATCTAATTGGAAGTGTCATCCCATCATTAGTTGGTTGGTCAGCACTTCTTGTTCCGCATTGGTTAGGATGCTGCTTTGTTGGAGCTGGCCTGATTTCTATGGTATCTACGGATAGACGTCATCCTAAGTATCAACCATGGTTTCGTTCTTTACGTGTAGCCCTTACAACTGTTGCAGTTTTAAGTATTGGGAGCTCACTATTTTTAAGCTTGATTCTACCAGTTCCTAAGAAATGATTCATTCATTGTCGGGAAATAGATGGATAATTTTTTTGTTTTGTAGTTTGTGTTACTGCTTTCAATTTTTACCTTTTGTTTAACCAGCTTAACCATTGTTTGAAATATTATGCCAATGAGGAAAGAAGTTGTTAAGAACTTGATCTCCTCAAATGCTGTTCCTAGTTTATGCAATAAATTGTTCAGAACAATTGTTTCCGTTTTCATTTCCAAAATAGTTATCGAAATTCATAATTTCCTTAAGTTCTCATTTGAAGGTCCAATTTCTAGTAGTCTTGCTCTGGTGTTCTGAAAGTGGTTGCTTTAATGCTAGCAAACATGTTCTTAGTAATGTAAAATCATGATTATGCATAGCTTTGATGAAAAATGTTAATGCATTTATTGAAAATGATCTCCATTTAACACATCCAGTTTTACCTTAAACAGCTGGGAATTTCTTAACCTACCCAAATGGTTGTGAAATCAAGTGCATTGGTGCCTTAACCCTTACACTGTGCTGGATTTTTTATTCCTGTGTGCCTAGAGGCAAAGAATGCCATAGAAACAATGATGAGACATGCTTGTCATATGCAAAGAGAGAAACACAGCAAGTGATGATACATACTTGTCACAGGCAGTAAAATGGTTAATGTGGAACCATGGGCGTAGATAGGGGTAGGGCACAGCTGCCCCCAGAAAGAGAGATTTCATTCACAATCTGCTATTTGGAGCTATACAGAATGATGTCCTGCCCTCCTAACATTAATCTACAGGCGTGTGTCCTCGCCCCTGACAATAATCCTAGCTATGTCTAGCTTGAGTTTCAGGTTTAAGATGTTTTGTTTAATTTCTTAAATTTCTGTGATTATTCTTAGTTCTTTGAAGATATTTCTTTGATCTCTGTAACTGAAGGTTGCATGACTAACCAATTTAGTGGTTCCTAACTAATGGTCAAATTAAGTTGATTTGTGATTTGCCTTGTGTAAAGTGATAATGTTAGCCATAAACTTAGGAAGGCTAGAGAACCATTTATGCAACAAAATGGCAGAGTAAGAGTGGGGTGGCTGCACTTCCATTATACCTGGTATGATAGGAAAAATTTTGACCATAAGGTATTCTATAACAACCAGACTCCTGGAAAGTCGCTTTCCCCAAAAACAATTCCCTTAGTCTGGCCCTTGCATACAAAGCTGTCCTACCCATTTATACCAAGTGAAGTAGAAGCCACCAAAAGAATCATGATTCACTTAATGCCCAATCCACCATGTTGTAGTTTAGAGTGGAAATAATATTCTCTCCAAAAATGATTTCAAGACAAATGTGAAAAATTGGCATGAAGCAGAGAGAAGGCCATGATAACAGGGTTGCTATTGAATAGGTATGCCATCAACTGAAGTACAATTCAGAACACCCATATTACAGTTTTGTGATTATGACATTTGTGTGTGTTGTTACACTTTTGAAAATACAAATAAAGTAAACCTTGCAGGCTAGTGACTCAACATGATGAAACGTGAAACTACTGTGCACTCTTTTTCCTGTGTAGGGATTACATGTCCTTCAGACTACACTGAAGACTTGATACCGCTTTCATTATAGTCCTGTCATAGCAAGCAAAAGACGAAGTACAGGCATGCAAGTTGACTCAAACCAGGGCATGGTAATATTTGTAAAAATTCAGCAAGAATGCTTTTATTATTTTCCAAAATTTAGAACTTTTTGTCAGAATGAATGGTAACCCCGCCAAAAACCTTCGGAGATATACATTGAAAAGGAAGGCATAGGAAGATGATAAGGATTCCATATACACACATCATAATTGACACAGTACAAAGGGATTCTAAGCATAGAAAGGTCTAAATTACTTGAGAGTTGGTTAATGAATGCATAAATGAAGATATTAAGATTTGTGAGATTTATCTGAACATAATTATTTCAGACACGAAGTGCCCTCTTCATTGTTCCTAAGGTTTCTTATCTAAGGTTATCTACACAAACTTGCAAAATCTTTCTTTATGTTAGGTATATATGGATAGGAGACATGCTGGAATATAGGAAGGGAAATAGGAAAGGGGAGGGTTATGCATGAAGAGATTGAGTTTTGAGCTCAATAATTGGTTGAAGGATAATGGCGAGTATTTATTGGAAGAGGGTGTTTTCTGTAGGAGCTTTTGAAGAAGAAGGGCATGGGAAAAGAAAAGAGTCAACTTTTTTATGAAAGTCAAAATATGAAGTGGAATACATAACAATTATCCTACATATAAAGTGCTAAGCCGCCCATACATCCGTCCATTTGATATGTCATGCTATTTAGGCGATTTCATTTGGTGACGGATCGCGTCGCTGCAGGTGAGGCCTTCGACACCAGAGAGGTGGGGAGAGAGAGAGTTGGACATTGCCATGTTTTCTCTTAAGACTTTGTATGCGAATGGAAATGAAAGACCGCCTCTTTGTAACATTCGACAACCCACCACGTGGCTCATTGGGAAGGGCAGGAGACTCGGCTGGGATTGTGGATGTATGAAAATGATTCTAGATGTTCACTACTCAAGTCTACGTTGTTGCTCATGAGACAATAATCGTGCTTACAAAGCCGCTGTTGCAGTGGATAAATCCAACATTGTCGTATATGACGACGAATTGACGAATTTCCAAACATTGCATTAACAAATGATGTGGTACAGAGTCACTTGCATGGGTGCTTATACACCAAGGGTTGAAATTCGCAATGAAAAAAATCATTTGACTTGAATATCGGTTCTGAGGGGTTTCTGTTGTTATTGGGACCCTGAGCCTTCCAGAGCCATATCGCATCTTGCCGTCTTCTTCAGAGGTGTTATGGCGCCTAAGAAGCGCAAATTCGTCTCTGTGGAGGAAATTTATGCTGCGTACGCGTCTCCGGATGAGGAGAGCCGAGAGGAACGTAAGTGGCACTTGAATTCTCGCCGTGCGACCGTCAATCGCTTCCGGGCCAGCGTTGGGCCCACGGAGTAGGGCATCCGGCAATTTGCCACGCGATTGCCAACGTGAGCAAGCTAGACGGCTGTCTAGCTTGGTTTTCATCCCAAGTCGGTTTCCATAGTACATCCCCGATGAGGCAACTCCAACGCCAAATCCCGGGCAGGGCCCGGGCCATACTCCTTTTAAAGGAATATTTATTGAGAACGACTTTAGGGCTTTAAATCTATCTTTACCTGGACTAAAAATATGTCTTACAATTATAAGTGTCGTGACAATGCTCATTATGAAGAGTTTAAATGGGTTCTGGATATTCTTTTACTCAGCTCATTCTTATGTAGATTACCGAAGCGGATATTCCTAGGTTCCGAATGATTATTCGCGAGTGTCAGCAAACCGGTGCCTCAGCTTAATGACCCCGCCACGGACTATAGAATATTTATATATATTTCTATTATCCGTGGACCCTGCATACGTTTTCATTTCTATGTGCTAGCAATGTAACATCCATGGTGCCAGCGCTCGTGTTAGCCCTAATTCATTGTTCGAAATTAAAGCGCGAAACGAGGAATCTAGCGTATGTGTATTGTTTATTCAATGAAAGCGCGATAAGCGTTCTTTGTTTTTGTCACGGACTGTAAAGATCTTGGTAGAGATATTTCTATTATCCTTGGTTTTTGTTTAAAGGGAGTTTGATATTTACAGTATTCATTTTGCATGGTGCTTGAAGGTTCAAACTCGCACTATTGGTGTGAAGGATAAGACGAGGAGAAGAAAGAAAATTACGTGTGAAAACTCAGAACTACCTGTTACATTTAATGCAATGGTGAATTTGGTTCGGGCTAAGTCTTACTGAGGGGCAATTTGTCGGATCCAAGCCGAAATAATCGGTGCACAGCTCTTTTAAGGACTTACGACTAAATAGATTTAATGTCTCCTTTAGTTCGAGTATGGCAAATCGGCCGGATTAATTATCTTAAGGCTCTACGGATTCAGAAGGTCTTATCTCAGCCGCAAGGTGTGAGTCTCTTTGAAAATTCTCTTCTTATTTTGGAGCACCACCCAACCTATACTGTCGGTATAAGGTCAAAAGGTTATTCCATTGAAGAAGAAGAGCGGCTGAGGGATCTAGGTGCAGAATTTCATCGAACCGATCGAGGGGGTCTCATTACATTTCATGGGCCAGGGCAGCTTGTGGCTTATCCAATTCTTCATTTACGACAGTTTCACGATAAGAAAGGTATGTCGAAGTTTTTAGCTGAGTGAAAATCTATCAATATATTTTGTCCAATGAAAACGATATGATGTACTGATCATTATGAAGATGTGTGTGATCATTAAGCTCTGAATTTGAACAACCGTCATGAAATGCTTCGATTTACTTCCTATTCGGAATACACAAAGCTAATCAGACAGGATGAGCACCCTGAAACACCAAAGAATTTGCCGTTATGATTAAAAGTCTTCTCGTTTGGGGTAAATATGAAAATTCCGGGTACCCGGAGTGCTCATATTTACCTATTCAATTGTGGGTGACTTTCATTTTATGGTTTATTCAAACGAAAATCTGCCTATATTTTGTGGGGCATATTAAGCTGAAGTTGTGGGTGTAGTGTAATTGATATATAGGTCCCCCACTGAGGGGAGATGTGTGAATAAAGGTATAAAACGGCCAAGAAGGAAGAGTTGAAAGGAGGAGTACACCTATAGCTTCTCTCCATCTATCACCCTGGTCCCAATGTACCCAAACTATGTCAGAGATTCGTTACCTGCCAGCATTCCCTGTGGATTGGCCATGAGCTGTAAATCAACATTGGCAATCTCTCATACACTCCTCGTTGTCAGCACATGACTACTATGCACATCATGGATGTACATCAACATATGTTTCTGGGGAGAAAAAATGTCCCAAGGGTACTCATTGTAATGGCCACAGTTCTGCTTGTAATTTTACCTAGGATCACCATTTTGATCAAAACCTCACTTATAAATGGAGGTTAAGAAGTTTACTATACCACTTTTTGTTAACATTCATTTTATACTTTAGCGCTATTTGCTTTTCATCATCATATAATATGATATTACAATGTCTGATTGTTGAATCTAAAAGGTGTGGGTCTCTCCTTGTCAATTCAACCAATTTTTGGGCTGTCCCATGCCCACCATCTCTAATTTTTGTATTATTTTACTTGTTGCTAGTTTCATCCTCAGTTGAGAAAAATCCACAATATTTTATCTTCTTTACTGACCCTTACTGAGATTTTAGTATTTATGTACAAGAAGTTAGAGGAAAATCCTACCCCTAAGTCAATCTGCAAAACAACAATCGGCAATTTTGACTGATTTCTAGCCAGAAATCCAGTATCCAGACTGAAAAAAATGTTTCTCAGGTACCAGAGAGCCAAACATTGCCTTCCCTTTCACTTTCCATTACATCTAGTGATTTAATTTACCTTTGTCTTACCATCAATGAAGTGTCAAAGGAGTGTACATTAAATATTACCACCTGTATATTGCCTAGGGAGATTTGTAAGTAATAAACAAGGTGGTCAAATTGACCAGGAAACAAATTATTTTCATGATGAGTGTCATCACTTCAAATTTTATATTTGCGTCTCTGGTCATGTCTGTGTTTCGAGTCATATGTGTATTTTCTGCATTGAATATTGGTCTAAGATTTGAGGAATTGTAAATAGAGCATTCTTCCACACATCCCCTATTCTCAAAGAGCATGGCCGGTACACCCTGACGTACACACTTCACTATTGAGGGGGATGTCATGGGCAGTCATGGTGGTTATTCCTTACATTCTGTGGAATATACATAATGTGGAATAAAACATGATGTGTGAATTAACCTCCCATTTATGATCCTTTTAGAAGTGAATGGGCCCAGAGATTGTGCTCTTACTTGGTAGAGGGTTTAGGATCTCCCTGCCCTTATGGATTAGGTGGAAGGAGAAACTATCCAGTCCCAATCCCTCCTCAGTGATGCTATTTATTCATCCATCTCTCCCTTATACTTTCTGTATACTTCATGGAGTACAGAGGAAAGGTAATCTGAAAAGATCTACGTATTGCCTTGAAGTGTAGGCAGTACTTGAAGGAGAGATGGTAGTTGTGAGGTAAGTAAGGAGTATGCACTGCCAGCTTTGGAGGCGATAGTAAAGGAGGGAGAAAACTTTTACTTTCTCTACACTTCATGGATATTCAGGGAAAGTAAGATAACAGTAAATTGAGATAAACTTGGGAATGTAAGCAGTGCTAAAGTATTACCTCTCTCTTATGGAAGGTAAATGTACTTGAAGAGAGGATATAACACTTTATGAGGTCTAATTTATACACTTCTTAGGACTTCATTAAACTTACTATTCCTTTTCCATCCATTAGCATTCCATGGAGGAACATATATTTTTCAGGATATATGTAGATATATTTGAAGTTCATAGCTCATGCTCGTATCCAAGTAATTTTTGTAACATGCAGTTGTATGCCATTAAGCTGTTCATGGTTATAAAAAAATTCTTGTGTTTACAACTATGTATTTCATTTCAGGAACCATAGGTCTTCGTCGTTATGTTGAGAAACTTCTAGCTGTTGTAGCCAAGACATGCCTTACAATGGGTCTTCATGGGTGTAAAGTAATTGATGAATTTCCTGGTCTTTGGGTTGGTCCCAAAGGAAAAGAGAGAAAGGTTTGTGCTGTTGGTGTAAGGGCGGGCCGCTTTATTGTTAGCCATGGGATAGCACTCAATTGCAATGTAGATCTATCATGGTTTGAACATATTGTGCCATGTGGCCTGGAAGGAAAAGAGGTCACTTCATTAACAAAGGAGTTGGGACGATATGTACCAGTAAGTGATGTTGTTCCTGCCTTTATAATGGCTTTTTCAGAAGAATATCGGTGTCATTTCTGTGAATTTCCTGTGACACTGATAAATAAGTTGTCCAAAGAATTTGAAGAAGAAAGTTGATACTTAATATTTTTTGCTCAATAAGTGGGCTGTTTAGTTTCAATAGAAGAATGGGCAGTAGTTGGAATCATCTTAAATCTTAAGATGTAGCACTTAAAACAAAATGCTACAAAACTAATTGCTAACCTATATCTTTTACATTGTTAATACTATTTCATAAGTGGATTTAAAAAAGACAATCACACATTTAAGAGCCTTTGTTGTCACAAATATAAGAAACCAGTGATATTTATTCTTACATACTGCTCGAGATTGACGGTCTCATATCAACCAAAGTGAAATATAGTGTTTGGGTTGTTTTTCTAATGAGCTAATCCTGACATGAGTAGAGTTTCCAGTGCAGTGTATGGTACTTAATACCACCTATTGTTACATTGTACCAAAAGTCATTGCTATTTCTGGCATTGCAACTGGCATTCATACTGAAATAAGTTATTTCACGACTAGTCACATATACAAATTCGTTTTTGAGTAGTTTTTGTTGTTGTTATATTTTTTTACTTGTTAGCCATTTTCAGGAATAAATTCTGTTGAAACAGTAGAGAAAAGCTGATAAAATTTATGTTTTTATTGGTGCTGTTGTGGGAGTTATTTCGTAGTTTTTTTGTAGATGCTATGTTTATTTAGTAAGTTGTATGAAAATTCGCCTTTGTCTCACAAGCTGGAAAAATGTAAGAATTTTACAAGAAGAAATTTTGAGTTCTTTAATAGATTGTGATATTTGTGGGCATTTTTATATGAAAAGAGGGCTGGACAAGAAGCTCATCTCCTTGCAAATATTTGACTGTGTTAATCACCGAGTACTTAGCGACTGAAGATTACATTGCCCATCATCTAAATTTTGGTAGACATGAAGATGCATCACACACTGCAAGTGAGTATGGCATCATCTCAATTACTTGTGACTCATGCAGTCACAGTGGATTTTGTGATGAATGTTAAAATGTGTCGGGAGCTGTCAATTTTCAAGAATTGAAATTCATTAAGAAAGTATTAACCAATAAATTTAATAATACTTCTACCATATGAATGTAATGCACCTACATTGATGAAGCAAAGAAAAATGTATGCAATTTAATCAACGCTTTGGAGAAGACAAAATATGTTGCTATTCAGTGGCTTTGTCAAATCATCTGTTTTTAATCATAGCTTATGACATTAAAAATTTTGAGTCACTGTAACACTTCCTTTTTATTATAGGTCTCTATTTCTGAGTAAAAGGGTGATTTAAATGAAAACCTCAATTATATCTCATTTGGCCATTAAATAAATGCATATGAGATATAAATCTCCATTCATCATCAATGTCATGATGTTGTAACCTATCTTAACTTCCAATGTTTTCCCAGCTAGCCTCTAGTTGGTACACTTATCTTACACTGAATCTCTGCTGTCTGCCACAATCACTCTCCGTCGTCCTATCGTGGCCGACCATTCTCAGGTATTCTCCGATTTCAGCCCTCTGCTGTCTGTTCTGGGATCATTCACCATCCTCGGGTATTCTCCGATGTCTTTTTGGCTGAATCCTCTCTTCCTGATTCCTTAGCTTCTGTTACTTCTTTCTTTCGTCTCTAGTCTCCCCTTCTCCCTCTTGTTTATTTTTCCCTCTCCCTGGTTCTTCTTTGTTGTTTGTTGATCTTGTCAAGCATCCTTAGTTTTGTGTATGGTTGGTATTTTTTTTTCTTAACTGTCCTTAGTTTCGCATTGTTGTTTTCAAAATGTTTCATAAATTTGGCTATTATGGGTGATTTCTCTATTATTCCTGGTTGTTGGGTTACAATGGATCTCCATTCTCTATGTAGTCGCAGCTTAAAATACAGGTACCTCACTCCCATGAGGTAAATGGAAATTCTGTGAAAGAGCCACACCCTGCATCAGCCTCCATAAGGTTGCTCTATTGTTGCAAAGGTTACAGAAATTAAGAAAAATTTAAGCAGCTATGCGGCTCTGATGGTAGTTTTAGAAGTTAGCCCTGTTTGCGATTTCAAATGTCACATACAGTGAACTATTATGGGTATATTTTGTGATTCTATATGGGTATATGTTTCATTATACATATATTCTTTTCATCTATCCATTATCACGGTTTTATTTTATTTACACTACTATGCAACATTTGAGAAATAAAGAACAAAAAAATGAGGACCCAAAATTTCACTACCCAAAGTTGTACATAGTCAGTGAAAGATTATACCATCCATCATCTTGACTCCACAATGACTCCAACCTCCCAGAGCATTCCAAACAATGGATTCATTATGGGCAATCAATGCAAATACAGTTGAAGGCCTCTATAAAGAGTTCATGCTCAAAATTTGAAAAATTGCTCATTATAACGCACCATTGTAACCATCCAGCTATTTTTGCAATGCTAATGCCTTGAATCCTCGCAACAAGTTCGGGCAAAACTCAACTAGTGGGAATTAGGAGAAATGTTTTCGTAAATGCATTGAAATGCTAACGAAATTTCAAAGTTTACTGGGAAATAATTGTCAAGTAGTATCCGATTTATTTGTATTCCGAATTTTCCATGCACTGCGAGATCTCTAGTGACATTATTGGGAAACTCCCATTGAACTATTACCGGAAAAATATGGCATATCGTGGTCAAATGGAATCGAACATAATGAATATAGTGGTTGAAGGTGCCACATGGAAATGGCTGATATACTGGAGGGTAATAGTGAATGAGGAAAATTTAACTAATGAATGCATATAGTGCTAAATCATTATTGTTATAAAAATTAGAAAATCATGCTAAGTTGATCAGGAATTGAGAATGTATTGCGAAGTAACTTAGTAGATTCATGACTCAATGGAAGAATAAATCACTAGCTAAAAGGAATTTTCTGCACTTTATTAAATATGACTCCCAGGTTTGGAATTACCAGCATCATCATCCTAGTTACCCCATCCAGGATGCCATTTCTAGTCTGCGAGCCTCCAAGTCATGGGAAGAAAATGTCAGCCTCTGCTTATCACGGAATGATTTAGTACTATCAGTCTCTCAAGAGGTGAAACCCGATAAAAAGTATCAGGTTTTGACAGGGGTGGGGTTCATAGTGAGCTACTACATGAAGATGAACACTCAGACTGAATTGGAAGCGGCATTATTGCTGGTATTGTGGTAGAGTGCTGATAATGATGGGATGTGCAGGACAGCGATCCACACAAAGCACGACTTTCGTATTTATTCCTCCCAATTCTTGCATCAGATGCCCGAAGTCACTGCTGAAAATCTGTGATGTCATCCATGCTTTGGTATTGAGCAGGGTGCATGGAATAGTTTGCTGTCTGCAAAATGATCAGGGATGCACTGACTTACAGATTACAAATGACTTAATTTTGTTACACTAGTCGCTCTTAACAGCCAATGTTTTCTGGAAAAAAAATTATGAAATAGAACTGGCTCGTCTGCATTGTACACATCCTAAATAGGTTGAAACAATAATGATACATGTTCAAAAAGAATATTTTTAAAATGAGGGAATTTTAAACCAGTGCTTAACCAAATTTCTCTCTTTGGCTCATATGATACCAGTATTGAATTTAGAATGGGCATCTAACTCTCCACTGCTTAAAAACTCACAGGAGTACTTTTGCCACTAATATGGTGAAGAGAAATCCCTCTTCTTTAAAATTGATGAACAGTCATCATCAGTAGTGATAAAATTTCTATGTTCATGCATTGTGCAACTTCTTCGGCTACTGCTTATAGAATTGTGCCTCTAATGGGATCTCCAATATTTTTTGCAGGATGAACCATTCAAATAACTCTGATTCTATTGGAACATTTTCTTACGGTGGCAGTTTCTTACTTTTCCCCATGGCATTTCCAAGTTTAAAGGCATCAGTAATTATGTCTGTTTTCTAGAGTTATAAATAGGGTGGACAAAGTTGAACCATGTTGTCGGCCGATTTCCATTTATTGGCATTTTTTTCTGTCACATTTCTGAATGATTTCGAATTTCTTAGCCAAAAGCAATGACTTTCTTTTCTTTTCCATTGTAACACTCACAATAAAAAGCAATGAACGTCAGGAAGTAGATCAGGATCAAGCGTACCTAAGTAACTGTTTCGAAGCATTTCTGTCTGCGTTTTCCACTGGAATGGCGTGCTGCAAAACCCATTTTCTTTATCGTTCTCCTTCATACTACTTCTCCTACCCCGTCCTCCTACTTCTCCCCCTCGAAGACCCAGGAGCCGCTATGATGTAACGTCTGAGCCTATACAAAGAAAACTTCTTCTCCATCTTCTCCAGAGTTCTTCCATCCAAGTTTGTTTTTCCATTCCGAGTGAAAAGTTATCACAAATAACCTAAACTTTGTATACCTGTCCCAGTCTCACACGTGTCAAATGACCCCCACAGGTTATGCTCCGCAGACGATAATCATGGTAAAACAGACTCGTTATGGCGGTTGGTGAGAAACGGCCATTGGTAATAATCAACCAACTTCATATACATTTATAATTGTGACCAAAAATGGCCTAATAACAACTCTCAATAATGACCTTGATATAAACTATCATCCTTCTTAACTTCTTTTTTCAAAAAAAAAAAGAAATTTTTCCAGTCTGTAGCATGCGTGCATTGGTGTACAAAATGCTCCAAAAGGTTATGAAGGCAGTGCTGCGCATGAATTGTGTAGTAATAAAAAAAATGACATTGACAGGACTAATGACTGCTAATAACTATAATTAAGGCAGCAGAGGTACATTAATTCTTACATGTATGTGGAGTTGGGGAGAGTTGGTTGCTTTACATACTATGATATCTGTATCATTTCAGCCTACAGCCTCCGTAATTATAGTCTTACAGCCTTCTTAACTATAGTAATCTCTGCTGATATGCAAATTTTATGACATAATTAATTTCCACCCACATAACCACAAGTGAGAAGTACAACAGCATCGTAATGATAAATTCCAAGGTAAGACATGAAATGAATTTACAACGGACAATGAAGACTACAATGACACAGCTCATATGCCACCCACATAACCAGATTCGAATGCGGTTGAATCTTATTTGAAAGTATTCAATCAAATCTCCAATCCTCAAATCCTGACCACAACATTACTAGAAAACCTTGGGATCAATGAACTGGAAGAATATCTATTATCTTCCAGATTTACCATGAAGGTTCAAATACTATTGAGATGTGCTTTTTATTTCATTTTAGCTATTTTAAATTAGCACTGTAAGTTACATAGTTTTTTAGTTGATACCAATTCACAGATGTTAAATTCATTCACCGATCTACATACTTTTATATACATATATATTTTTATGATAAATGAGGTAAAGAGTTGTGCTCTTGTGTTGAGCAGCATTTTACTTAGTTGGCAAGCTACATTTTCTGAAGTCATGATATGGAAAAATAGAGCATTTATTTCATAAACCATACTTGATGGTAGATGCCCAGGTTTATTTAAATATATTTACTGCTTAAAACTAATGGTACAGGCCTGGCTCGGTGGAAACTCTGGATACCCTCATTGAAAAAACAAGCTTGGTAATTTCCACAAACTTTTGATGTGCTGGCATGACAGGTCTTTCCTCATACTGTGATGTAGTCATGCCCCAATGAATAGGATTTATGACTATGCCACCATGAGGCAAAACAGGAGTTCTGCAGGTTTATTGAAAGTTTGTGGAAAGTGCTAAGATAGATCTTTCATTGCGGATATTTGCTGAATTTTTTAATTGATAAATATAGGTGTTCTGTACTATTCTTACAACAGTTTCATTGTCATATCACTTCATTTTCATTTTCCTCAAAGAGCTGCCAAATGAAAGAGGTACATTATTTATGTCTGTGCATATTTTGGCTTTTATGTGTTAAAATGTATCATAAGAAGTTCAGTAATAAATAACAGAGTCAATTTTATAAAAAATGTTGAGGCTAGTTTTGTATATTTTATGAATAATGTGATAAATGGCAAATTATATTCATGTCTAAATGTTCCGTTGTGGATTACTTTGATGATGAATCAGGCACCATCTGTGTATCAATTTCTTGTGAGCTTATGATAAAATGCTCTCTTCTTTTTTTTTGCTCTCAGAAAATGCTAACACACAGCAGGGTGAATCAGGTTGGAGTCGTAAGTGAAGTTTAGGCACTAAAGATGATGATATGAATGCATTTTCTTGCTGAGAAACATAGCAAATAGGACAGGGAAGCTGCTGAATCCTTGCTGAAGGGAATCCCATGGAAACTGATGAGGTAGTGGTGACCAGAGCCAAATTCCTGAAATATGAAAAAAAATCAATACATTGTCTTTAATAGTTGGTGAAAGTGAATTCAAGCAAATAGAAATGTATCTTGAAGGATAATCATTCTTAATACTCTTAAGCTTGTACAGTGGAGTGCTAATAATCCATCGTCCCATTATCTGATCAGTAGATTATCCAATGATCATTCCCCTCCCCTATTCTTCCTTTCGAGCCCCTCTCCTTCCTCCCTCTCCACCTACTATCGCTTTTGTTTACACTTGCAGCCAACGCTCTTGTGTAAGGCTACAAAATTGCTGCATTTTGCCCACACAAGGTATTCCTGTAGCAGGCTTTTCAATTGCGCAGATGTAAAGTTTCCTTATGCAATATATTTGATATAAAAAATCTAATTGCTTGGGAAAGAGGCTTCATGTAAGCTTTTTCTGAGAGGTTGAAAATTGTTTTATGGGTATCTGTATTGAGGTGGTCGGTGACCTTGACTTGTTTACTTTTAAAGTGGGCTGAAGAAGCTTGAAGATACAGGACTCAGAACTCTCGGGGCGAATACTAACTGTAGTGTTTGCCCCGAGAGAGACATGTGCCTGGTTTAGCTATAGCTTGTGGTGGGGAAATCTTACTCCAGGGAGCTGTAGTCATGCAAGTGTGCATAAGTTACCTTAACCTGAATCACAGAAGTGAATAGAACGTGTAGCAAATTTTACCTATCAGCATCATCAGATTTCTCAAACTTTATGTAAAGGCATGTTTACATGATGCATGTACCGATGCAAGTTTGTGGCTTGGCCAATGTTCCCAATGAGAACATGCTATTTTATAGCCACTATTTGGGCAACTTTACATGTTTACTCGATACAATTTAATGGTGAATGTGTTCATTTCTCTACTCTGGTAGACGTATCCTGTAAGCATGGGTTAATAAGTTGTGAGCGTGAATTTATAGTCTTACATATAGGCAAATATCACCTGTAGGTATGTAAAAATGGAATAAAGTGTGGATCTGAAAAAAGATTCACCCTCAAATGCTCATATAATTCATGGATTATATTTATTCCACATAACCACCAGACATCACTTTGAGCCGGTGCACTGTTACAGAGAAGTAAATTGAATGAATGATTGCCTGATGAATGTTATTCTTTCATTGGAATACATATACATTGGAATATATCACCACAATATGTGCGAAAGACTGCAAGAATGCATGGCACTGTAGCCAAGGCCACGACTACCTCACATCTGAGCTTGAATGGATTATCTGTTGCTTTTGATCTTCTGGATATGCTCCCCTCTCTATTAGTATGGATAATTGGCGCTCTACTGTATTCTCATTCAGCATTTGTTTATGGTACACTCACACTCTGTGTATGACTCATGAACTTGTGCTGAGAAGGGATATCTTTCCTGAGGGTACGTATTGTTTGAATGCTGCTAAGCCCTTGTCTTAACTCTAAGTGGTGTACAAAATCTGTAATTGTTTTGATAACTGATTTTATACCAAGTGATTCTGGTCACTTGTGTGTTGTCACATGACTAAAATTGCCATAATTTCAACCGTAACCATAACAGAATCAGCTACCATAACATTTTGAGTTCCTATAGAGGTGGACTTTAGTGCCAAATACCCCCTTGGAAGGTGACCTAATGTGGAAAAATACTTGCAATGCTGAAAAAAAGGGCTATGATTAATAAGCGATTGCTTGAAATAGAACAGTTAGTCCACTCTATACAGATCACATCTCAAGTACTGTATCAACCTGTGTACCCCGCTCAGTCTGTTTTCCCTGAAATCATTCTAGAAAAAGAAACTGTGTGCTGTTCATGAGTTCCTTCTTTCTCTGCCCTTGCCAGAAACCCCGTGGGCCCCTGGGCTCCTTAAAGCTGTACCTGAGTTAGTTGGGGTGAGGGGGGTTTATTTTTCCCTTGCTTGCTGGTCAAGACCATCACTGGCTACCAACCGGCCCAGCATGCTCTGGAACTCCCTTTCACCAGTACATCATGTTCACTCCGTGTGTGAGTTTTTGCTTGATTATTTTTTTTAAGGTTTTTATGTTGATGTTTCAATCATTTTCACTGGACATAAAAACTGCGTATTTTGTTGAGGTATTCCACAAGAACTTCTTTACCATTTCTCATAGCTGAATGTGATTAGCAAAATATGTAATCAGTTTGAAAGAGCAACAATTGCTTAATTTGCTGCATAAGACTTGTGGACTGAGGTTAATGTTGCTGGAAGGGGAATAAGACACTCAAAATCTGAGTTGCGACAGTACAGACTCACTCACAAACTAGAGAGAGGTATGGTTTGTTTTCTTTGAATGATAATCGATGACTTAATCCAATAATTGCGGAAGAAAAGAAACATAAGAAATGAGCTGCAGGTAAGCGAATAAAAATGCTGAGTATCGCTTTCGTCTTCAATTCCCAGAAAACTGTAGAAAATGGCAAAAGTTGAAAACTTATGAATGAACATCAGTATTTCTGTAATCAAAGAGTTTTATTCTACATGCTGTACATAATAACCCAATGACAGAACTTTAAGGGGTATCCCAAAAGAAAATCAGATTTAAAAAAATAAGGACCACCCTATTATGTGTAACATGGATGAGATTGGTATATTTTGGAAAGCTCTCCCAGACAAAAATGCAAAAAAGATGAGAGAAGCATCATGGTTGAGAGGGTTGCAAAGAAAACCTGAATGATAAAGAGATAGTAATTAATAAAACTTATGACTATGTGAAGTGGGAAATTAAAATGAATCTTCTCTCACCAAGAATAAGTGCATTAAGATAAAAAAGAAGTGTCCGTTTTTAACTCTTTCGCTACGAACGTCAGAAATATACGACAAGGTTTCCTGACCGGGGAGACGAACGCTGAAAATATCCTACTGAGATTTTCCTTTGCAAATGAATGAACGTTGTATATATCCGTCGCTATGCTTTCCCCCTTACTGGCGCTCGCAGGTACTCTGCTTCTTCGTTCCGGGACCAAACGAAGTTGGGGTCAGGCCTTTCTCTCGGAATCTGGGAGCAGGTACCTGGACCCTTCATCATATTAGCACCCTCTTTGCGGCTATGGGGCGCATTCATATGATTGTTTATTCAGTGATTTTGGTAAATAAATATCTGTTGCTTTCTCAAAACATATAAAATCATTTTTGAACTCCTTTTCTTTTGGTGGGCGTTTACAAATTTTAAACGACATTCTACCATCAATGTTAACTGACATCTTGATTTCAAGATTAATGTCATACCATTGTTTGATAATGCATAACCAAAATATTTTGTTACAACATTTTCTCTAGTATGTTTTGAACTTCGCTCAAATATTCTTTTGATTGATTTTATGTAAAGTTTATTTTTCCTGTGTTGTTACCATAAAATAATATTTCCCATCCTGCTTTCATATCCAGGCTTTGGACTGGCATTGGCGAACTTAAAAATATTTTTTTATGTTTTATATTTTATACTTCTTTTTATTTTTCACATTTTTCAAGATAGCCAATATTTTTATTGTGAAATCGTATACTTCCTCCACGCACTAATAATTTTTCTGAGTGTGAAATATCTTGAATCTAGGTGCAACACAAAGTCCAACATCACATGTATCGTATCTCGCGTCATTTACCATTCTTACTGCACACAACACACCTACTTGTTGGCGAGTTTTTTTTCGAAACCCCAGAAAAAAATTTCGGAAGGGAAATGTCTCTCTGTAAACCTTGCCGGAAAATTTTTGCTTGACCTCCTTCCCGTGACATGGTTATTTTTGGTGTTGTGTTTTTTATCATCTCTTTTCTATCAATGGCAACAAGTCTTGGGATAGCCAAACAGTACCTTTCGCACTTATCTTTCTTTTCTTGGGGGTATTTTTCTCCTCTTCGGAAGACGAATCCTCGGACGTAGTCTCAGCGAAGCGCAGCTCCCGTGATATTCTTGACGTCGAGGGCAGCGATTCAGATGCTAATTCACTAGCCACCTCTGAAATAGTAGTCCCTGTTGTCACAACATCATCATCAGAATCAAGATGCAGGTCTCCATCATCACTATCACTTCGAGTCAATAATTCCAATATATGTTAATTGGTACTGAATGATCTCTTCACCATATTTTAGCTGTGGAAAACTGCAAATTCAGTGTCCGAAGCAGAGGTGTCTAAATTTCCCATGGCGGGGAAGGAGAGGTACTCAAGCGCAGAATGAATACTTCAACTACCAAAGCCACTAAAGACTGAGACAGAACTGAAGAGAAACTTTTTTTCAAAAAGCATTTTGGAAATACAAACGAGAATGAGAATAAGTTATTCCGAGAAAGGCGTAATTATACCGATGGATGCAATTCCAGAGAAGCTCCATCAGGAGTATTGTATACCCGTGGTGGTGCAAACTTTCCAAATGATACCATGGAGGTCATAGCTATGATACATAATGTGCTTTTCTGAGAAAGAAATTTTAAAATCAGCTAATGCATTTCAAGGAAATATATAATTAATGCGCTTTGTCGCGGGCATACCTGGAATCAAAACAGCGTATTTCAGGAGCACATATTTTTGCATTGGAATTGGTGTATGCATTAAATCCATTAATTTTGATGGTAGAGTTTTGTTTAAAATTTGTAAATGCATTGTAAAAAACAAGGAATTCATTTCAAAGTCAACAGTTTGCAAGCAAGTAACAAATATAAATGTAGATAAACCAATAAATAAACAAATAGTTGACCACGTACCCATGCCACTGGGAAGGTTGTACACCAGCGAAGGGTTGAGCATAACTGTCCCCGTAGTCCAAGATAATGGCAGGACCCAGCTGGGAGGGGTCGAAAAAGGTTGGAGTTGTGTGTGAATGTATACCTGCGAGAACTCTCTCCACGGATGGTGTACAAAAATGGTTCGTACAGGGAGGAAGAAAGTCTCTTTTGGTACTCAGTTCAGAAGACATGCATAGGAGAGAATTCCGCCGTCTCGAAAGGGTTAAATATTCGTGACTCATATCTTTAAATTGCATATGCTTGGGTTAATTTTATATAAAATGTATGTAACCGCCTTATTAATTATGTATATGCCTAATATTGTTGTCTCCTCTTGATTTGACCACCACTTGATTTGCCTCATCTTGATTGTACATACTCTGATTTTATATGGTACTTATTTTTCGGTCCTTCCAACTACATAAAATCAAGGTTTTGCTGTGTTCAGTTCCACCTATTTCCTGGTATATAATGATTTTTTAAAGCCTGATTGTATTTTTAGTCATGCCACAAGGATTGTTTTCTAGATTAATGTTGAAATACCTGCAAAGGTATTGGCACATCAAAAGGAGACTGCCTGCAATTATTATTACCATAGCTGACTTATATAAGGGGGGTACTATGAGTAAAAATCCAGTGGTCATTTATGCATTTTACTGCACACTCATTTCATCTTCAGTATTATGTATACTCCTCACGTGTTCTATTTATTTGTAAAATCCATCATATGATATGTATACTCCACGCTTCTTCTATCCACTTCTATAATCTACCTCCCATATTTGAGCTCATTTAATTATCCTCCTTTAACAACAACTGCGAATATGCTATAACTTCTTTAGTTTTACATAGAACTTCCCCCAACAACTTCCTCCTGTCCCCTTTTGTTGTGTATCAGTTTATTTTTTCTTTCTCTTTTGCCAGATTATTTAATCCATCCTTATTCTGACCCTAAATCACTGGTGTTTAATTTTAAAATCGCCCTCTTTCCTCTGAACATTAGGTTTTGAAAACTCTACCCTTACTCTGCATCACAATCTCAATCAAATCCCTAGATTAACAACCTTTGTACTTTAAAATGAATAATGTGGCTCATATATGTATTTTAAGTTGAAATCATGGTCATTTACTAAGATGGATATGCCAAATTGAAAATTGGTCTGGTTTATCTGTGACGTAATGGGAAGTACTCTACTAATGTTCATTATTAAATGTTATTGGAAAATTAAATTACCCTACTTCAACTATGTGCATCTGCACCTCTGATTATGGTATCAAGTTATGGATCTGAGAGACCCAAGTTCAAATTCAGATGGTGCATTATGACTTCACCAGCCAATGTTTTGCTGTGCATATTTGGACACTAACCTTTGATGCATGGGAATAGTGAGGGGAGGAGGAAGGGGCAGCTGGCCCCTCCATTGAATGAGACATTTCATTCCAAATCTGCTCTATGGAACCAGACAGGATGGTGTCCTGCCCTCCAACATAAATCTACTGCACTGGTGGATGTTCCACCCCCCCCCCCCCCCCAACATAAATTATGGCTATGCCAATGCTTCAATGAAACCATTTGATGTCAGAGATAAATGCACTCTAAGATGATGTGTAAGCTCTACCATCTTCTAGTGCTGATCTATGCTTTATGTATGCTCAGGCACTCATTATTGAGGAACAGCTTCATATGAAATGCAAATAAAAATGTTAAACAAAAAAATAATTTTGTTTTGAAAAATATATATGCATGGGCTCTCAATATAATTGGATGATCTATTAATAATTACTTCTAGTTAGATGGAGAGCTTTATTTCTGCTGTAAATGAAATACTGTTTCTAGATTACTAACGAGGTCATTGAAATAGGCAAGTTACAGGACTTACCCAGTCAAAAAATAGATATCTTGCCACAAGATTTGGTTAGACTTGATTAAATCTTGCATTTATTGCATGAGCATCACTTGGCTGTATTGAAAATACTTTAAAACCTTTAAAATATATTCAAATGAAACTTAATTTGTGAAATTGTTATGATTTATTAATATTGGATTGAGAACATGCAAATGCTCTTTATTTTATTCGAACCTGAAATTACTAGGTTAATTTATGATAAACCCAGATGTGAAAAGTGTTTTTTTATCGGTTATTTTGACTCAAGATTCTAGCTCATTTTTAAAAAATGTCAAAATTGATTTTTTATTATTCTCTCTGCTCCCTTAATGCACATACATGCACCACAAAAATAGGTAGCTGAATCAGCTGTATATAAATATAACATTTAATGATTTATAAGCTCTTTTTTTATGTCATCAATGATTGTTCACCTGTACTGGTTATCCAGCAATGCTTTTTCAATGCGCTTATCCTTTGCTCGTCTATTTTGAAACCATATCTTCACCTGCGTCTCAGAAAGAGAGAGCCTGTGTGCTAAGTCTTGCCTTAATACTCTTGAAACATATTCACTTCTTTGGAATTCCATTTCCAAGTATGTGGTTTGCTCTATGGTGAATGTAGTTCTCTGTCTCCTTGGTTTTCCTTCCTTCCTTCGAGGTCGGTTCACTACAATTAAAAAGTATTTCATGAATTAATTTTCAAATTAATAAATCATATTATGCTTTAAAAGTGCCCATACTTAGTTTATAATATACTTAAGCTTTTGCAGAAACTCCATGAATCTATAATACCTAGCTCACATTTTACAATTTGTTAATTTATGGTGGTAATTTCTGACATTCTTGCTTCAATATAAGAATATTTAAAAGATTTTGATTTATATGATATTTGAAATTATTATTAAAGCAACATGAAATTTTGATTAGAAGACATATCATAAGATGTTTTGATAACTATAAAAAATAAATGGTATATTACTTGCCTGTAGAGCACCAACAACATTACATTTTTGCGGGTAATTGGCCATTGCTTATGTGAAAGAATGCTATACTGAATCTTTTGCAACTTAAGCGAGTGTTAAAGTATGTATGTTAGAAAATGTAGGTCTTGCTGGAATGAATCATTCAATAACACAATATATAATTAGTTTTTATGCTTCATCCACTTATGCTCCATCTTTTTTCAAATCAACAATCAAAATCCACTTGAGCAAACTTGGTACCTAAGTCTTCGCTTGAAAATATCTTACAGCTGGTGCCACCAACTCTTGCTAACGCTTATATATTATATTCCATGTAATATAATATATATAAGGAGGTATATAATATAATATATTATATGCCTCCTTACTTTAGTATTACAAAACATTGTGTAGGTATATTACATCAATGCCCATTACATTATATTTTACATATCTGTTAATTTCTTAAATTTTAATTTTACCCAGTGACTTATTATTAGTGAATATACATGCCACAATTTCCTTTGAGTCAACCTTAACTATATCAATAGTTCCTTCCACACATTTCTTTTTCCACACAATTCATTTATAAAATGGTAATGCACTTCTGTATACTGGTAGTTGTTTTTCTTTAAATTGCCACATCTGGTAGTATACTCTACATGCATATTTTGTAGTATGTACGTTACATATTGAAATTTATAAGATATTGAGTTCAACACCTTAATGATGGGTTATTTAGGGATATTTTTTGTTCAGTGTGTCCATATTTTCCTAAAACATAAATCAAATGCAAGTGACTTCATATCAGCATTCAAAAGTCATGCTGGAGTTTTTTTTCTTTAAATTGCCATATCTGGGAGTATACTCTACATGAATATTTTGTAGTGGGTAACTTATACATATATTGAAATTAATTAGGTATTGACTTCAAAACCTTAATGATGGGTTATTAAGGGATACTTTTTTGTTCAGTGTGTCCATATTTTCCTACAACATATATCAAATGCAAGTGACTTCATATTAGCATTCAAAAGTCATGCCTAAGAGATAGTGATGTCCAAATAGACTTATCCTGCGAATTAGGCTAAAATCATTACGTACCTTAATTTTTGGGCTGTCAATATACAGGGGATGGTTTCCAACATTGGAGGAGCTGAGGCCTTTTTCATTTAGCCTATGACCGTTCCAGTGCACTCTATTACATGAGTACCAAATTTCATAATACTGAGTTTACCCGTTTTTCTGTGGAAATCGGACAGAGAGCATAACAGAAAGAAAAAGTGCTTTTATTTTGTTTACAGAAATGAACCTTTAATGTACTGAATCTTCTTCCTATTTATACTACAAATCAATGAATGATCTGCAAATTGTACGTATTCGATCAATCATATCATCTACCCTCAAGTGCAATCAATAATCATATTTATTTATTTTCCATCCTACCTATCTGAGAAAACTTTTTTATCAATCTTACCTTGCTGGTGGGCTTTCTCATAAACCATACAATGATCCTGTTTTCATAACCACTTCAACTTTTTATATAGATTTCTGAAGAATATTTACCTTTTAAAGAAGCTTTCATTCTCAATACAGAAGTCAAATTTTCTTATTCCCTTTTCGTTCACAGTACTTTCTCCTCCAAAGAGTCCAATTGTTCCATGTCGTTTCAATGGTCCCTCCCGATCTGAGAATTCTAGTCTTGCGTAATTCTGACGTTTTCTCCTCTGCATCCGTCTTCATGCGTCTCTTGCTGGTCTTTGTTGAAAATTTCTCCAGATATAACATCCTCTTTTTTTCAGTCGGTAAATACACTTATATTGTGATCAAGAGTTTTTCCATTTTTACTTTTTGTGACTATAACCTTAGGGATATGCCTCGACAGTCTACGACCATTTCTTCCATTTGCTCAGAAGTGATTATAATTAAACCTTTTTAAGCTCTTCCGATTGTTACCTCCGTATATCTTGTGCATATCCATCTTTCAGTCTCGTATCTCCTTGCCATTTCTTTTTTTGTCTCATCGACCCTCAATAATTCTATTCCAAATTTTTCTATTCTTCTACTATCTCTCATCCTTCATATTTAGAGTCTTCTTGTTCCAATTGTAGTCCTATCTTCATTTTCTTAGGCCTTGGATCCAAGGTGTCCTTCTTTTTTCCGAGGCTTTTTTACTGTCTTTGAATCGATGGGTTTCCACCATGCTAGTGATTAGTCCAGCAATGGTTTTACCATAGATTTATTTGGCGACAAATTTATAGTTTCTGTGGTGCCTTTGAAGTTATCGTTATGGTCCTAGGGTTCTAGACCCCGCCGTACTTCACCCCTACAGGCAATCCATTTCTTCGATCGTTGCCCGCCCCGATGACTAGAACAGTTTGGATTTTGGAGGGCGAATTAGGCTCGTAGATTAAATAATAGTTGGGGTTGTTTCCGAGTGAGTTTCAGGTTATTTATCCCTCCGTGAACGAAATTTTGAGAAGGGTAAGCGGGGACCTTTTTTAACTTAAGGTAAAGTGAGTTTCAAACTTGTTTAACATTGCATCATTAATGTATTTTTTGCCCGCTTCGATGACCAAGCCGTTGTACCCACTTCTACCAAAAAATGCAACCGTTGTCATATTCTAAATTTTATTTGAAGGAAATGAAGCATGTTCGGAAAATAGCGACGTGATATGGCTAAATAATGGACAAAGCATTTTGTGTACTCACACTAATCAATCGCATCAGCGGTAGGCGTATAAAAAAAGTTTTAGTTTTAGATTTGTCTTTTTAAATTCGCAGATAAATAGCGACGCTCGTCGGCACCCTAATTCTCGGTTTTGTTACATCCAATTCACAAAAGATTTACACGGTCGCTTGCGTGCCTTGGGAAACACCGTATGTTTTCCACCGTTGGCAGAACTCTCCCCTCTCTTGTCCTCCCTGCCCTCCCCCCGCCGGCAGACACTCTGCTTCCTCCTACCCTCCTTCCTCTCCCTCCCCAATAATCCCCCCTCCCCTCGGCGACAATGGCCGGATTATTCTCTTTCGCCCACTGAGCCACGAATACGAGCTATTCATAAGCCACGCCACTGCACATCACTCCAATCCCGCCTCCTTCGCATGTAATCCCCTTCCTCCACCCCTTTCACCTCTCCCATCCCCACCCCCTCCCTTCCTCATCTTCCTCTCGATTTGCATCTCGCACTCCTTCCTGACCCGATACAAACTCCTCGGTGCCGATTCATCCCGTACGATGCAGATACGCGAGGAGGGTTTACGTTCCCCTCGAAATTATCAGGAAAGGCGTCGTATACGGCCGAATGGGGTAGCTGAAATTGGTACGCAGTAATTACTGTTTTCTTGAAATTTTTGATTTGGTGATTGCAATTAGCATCGGCAGTCGTCTGTCCTAAGTCTAGTTTGCTTCGGCTCTCCCTTACGTTCACTTTCCTTCTAGGCGATATTTTTCTTTTTTTATTTCTTGGTTTAACATATTCATATCTTGCATTATGTCACCCATCCTTGGTAAATCATCCTTTTCCTGTTTCCCCCGCTATTTTTTTTCATGGAGTTGATAAAAGGAAAATATATCCTGCGAGATAGTCTCTCATACTTCTCCGAATTTTCATGAAATATTCTTTGCAGAGCTGAGGAGGAAATGACGGGCGTGTTCATTTTGGTGCTCTTCTCCGTTAATATTATTCATTCGTCCGTAATATCGACGATACATTGCATCGTCTTCTGCTACTGTTTGATCAGTTTGGGTTATACAGTTGATATTCCCGATACTTTGTGAAGGGACCCCTATTGATGCCTCTTAATACTCTATCCCCATCTTGTACCTTTTTCTCATGGTTTGGAGAGCTTCATATAGGTAAACCAACTAGACACAGAATATCAAAATTTCCATTCTTGGTCGATACTTTTGTAAGCTTAAATATTGAAGAATGGGCGTATTCTCTGACTTTCTTTTAAGGTTAAATAATATTTTCCAGTTACATTGGACAATTATGAGGGTATGGTAGCTATAAAATATTTTAAAGGAAATGGAGAAGGGAGAAATAGATGGTATGGGCTGTGTGAGGTGAGATGGAGGAATAGCAGGAACTATTGGATGATAATTTCAGAGTAATCTATAGTGGAGAAGATGATACTCAGCGTGGGGCAAGTTAAGTATTGAATGAGAAACTGGGGAAAGGTTAGTAAGCATAGAAGAGGTGGAATGAATTTCGTACTCATCCAAGTGTACACACCTACAAGTGACCTTAGGGAAAAAGAGGTGGATCGGGTATACGAGCCAGGAGGAGAGATAACAAGTGATGACCTGGGAAAGAAAAACCTGACAGATATGAGTGACTGGAATGCAGTGGTGGGGGAAAGGGAGGTATGGATTTGAAGTTGGAAGATGAGTTAGAAACAAGAAATGGCCGCAGCGAGAATGGAGTTGCATTTGAGTTAGAAATATACTTGTAGTGACGAGCACTTGGTTTAAACATCACCTCAGGCGTGGGTACACGTGGAAAATTTGAAGGATATAGGGAGATATAAAATTGATTTCATCACGGTAATACAGAGGCTTAAGAACAGCGTCAAAAAATCGCGCCTGGGTGCGGAGTTGGCTTTCGGGGAGATCGGACTATGACCTTTATTTAGTTATGATGAAATTAGATTCATAAGGATTGTTAAAAGGTGGAGAATGAAAATGTAGAATTTGGAAGCATTAAACAGGATGAAATGGAATACCTAGCGGAAAGGAGTACAGGTTAAGTAATGGAATAGGAACAGTAGAAGAAAAGTGAGAAAGTTGAAAATCAGGCATCGTGAGTGCTTCACAAAAAATTGCTACAGTGTAGCCATTCTGCCCCCTATCTCCCGCTCAGCCGCTTCAATTACATTTAAAACCCTAACACGCCAGCATAGATCATGTTAAAGTCTTCACTCACCAAGCCCCTACCGATCTCAATAATCTCCTCCCCCTCCCAATCTGTATTGTGTATCACTTCGCGCCTAGACGTGGTTGTGGCCACTTTCCATTTCATCTTTTCATATCTCCTCTCTCCCTTACCCCTACCGTTACTTGTCACTTCCCCTCTCCTCACTGCTGTGTTCCCCACAATATCTCTCCTCTCAAGTACATATTTCCTCTACATACTTCCTTTTCCTGAAGCCGAAGAAGGCGGCCGCGATCCACCGAAATATTCAAACCAATCGACAGACACGAGAATGAGAATCAACACGCTTACTTTGCGAGCTTTCGGATCGTTAGATCCGTCATGATAGCAATGCTAGGCGAAAACTCGCAATGACCATCCCTAGTAGCAGAGGACATTGATGTAACGTTTAGGCAACGTTACAATGGGAAAAGGTGCAAGTCCACACAACGTTGATGTTAGTAGCGATAACGTTGCATGCACGTTGCCTCAACATCCGAATTTCCCAAAAAACAACGTTGCAGCAAAGTTGTCAGTGCAACATTTAAAAAAAATGGCGTAGTAGGCTTTGGCAATCGGAGGAATTCTCACAATTACATATTAAATTTTGAGATGGAGAAAATAGCTCTATAGCCGGGCACCTACGGGCAATTAACTGGCTCCTAACCCTTCTAACCTGAGCAAACTACATTATTCTGAACAGAAAAGCTTTTTTAGGTCCAAGAAAATGCTGACATACATGGATCAAAAGAGCTGCAGTTTGCCATCTCTTGTTGGTGCTAGATAAATCATATATTTTAAAAGCAGCTAACGTAAACGTTGCACGCACGTTGCCTCAATGTGAAATGACAACATTGTGTGTGGACATCGATGTAACGTTCTGGCAGTGTTCTCGTTGCCATGTAACATTGTGCTCGTTGATGCAACGTTGTGATAATGTCCTATGCTACTAGGGCATTATGGGTTTCGAAAGAGAGGGTTTTTGTGTTCGTCAGTTACATGACGCCCTTCTATCAAATGAACCCAATGCAACTGTCTACGGTCCGTCGATACAATTCGTTGCGATTTCCAGCGCCATAGAATTGATGAGTACTGCGATTCTGTAAGGTTTCCAATTCCCCAGGGTTTCGATGTTTCATTTTACTTCATTATTTTTCCCAGAAGTTTATTTGACGCTCATTAATAAATCATATACTGAGCAAAATAACCTATCGACGGCGTATAATATGCGAGAAAATTGTCGTCACGAGTTTTCTTATGAAAATACTTTTAAACTGTAGGAGATTTCCATTTCTATTGTTTATTAAAATGAAATCGTAATAAAAGGCATATTAGTACAATCAATCCAGCGTTAGAGTAACCTGATAATATTTTTACTCCATGATTAGAGAACATTCAAAGAATGTGAATTTTTTCTATGCCTTGGCGGAATTAGAAACGGCTGCCATTACGCTATCAGGACGAGTTCCGTACTCGGCGACAAATTACAAGGAACAGTGAAAATTGTATTATGCCACAGCATAGATAGAATTTATTTGAAAAGAAACCCATTATAAAAGGTACCATGTGGTTTAATGCACTGCCAGTAAATGTAAAATCAATTACATGTGAAAAAACATTTAAACAAAAAATATGTCAATTACTATTGCAAAATTGTTTTTATTCAGTGGGTGAATACATAGAATATTTAAGCAAATGTAAATCAATATGCGTACATGATGCAACTGTTACCTTATGGTAGAGTACTATGTATTTTGTTAAATGACTGTGTTTCATATGTTTTGTGCACTTTTATTTTGACGACACTGAAAATTGTTAAATTGTAAAATGAACAATTTTTAAGGAAATAAAGCCATAATAACATAGTTGCATTCGAAATAATTATAAGATGACCTCGTGTGGACTACCAAAGGTTTCGAATATGGGTTCACATAAATGGTGATCGTTACCAGGAAAAATCCTATTCATGAATTTGCCCTGATTAATTCTTTTCATGAATGTTCGAAAAATCCTATTTGCTATCATTTTTTTGTATTGTATTTTAAATAATTATATTAAATGTCCAGTTCTCCTATCGATTGTATCTGTCAGAGTTCCTACAGTTTTATCCCGATGCAATTCATTGTTTCATTGTTGTGTTTTTGTTGTGTTTTGTGTTTGTTCATTCATTTTTCATTCATTGTTTTTACGAAATAACTATTCTTTTTTTCTAGCCAATTTTTCGTGCAATTGGTGATAGCAACATCATAGTGACTTGGACTTTTTTATCTCATCAACAAGCATTTTTTAAATTGAGTTAAAAGATCATTGACATGAATGTACAATAATGTAAGATTTATTGCTGTTTTCTATAATTGTATTTCAGTGAGGCTGGGCAAAATTTTCATTATTTTGATTCTACATATTTTATTTTATTTCCTAAAAGCAAATCCTATTGATTTATATCAAGTTGCTTGTAACGGTTTAAATCTTATCAGTGTATCATCTTCTTGTAAAGTGAATGTATCTTAATTTTGCATGATTGTAATGGTTTATATCTTGTCAATGTATTCTTGAAACGAGATTTTCTGCCCGTTAATAAATATCATAATTATTATTATTATGAAGGTTGAACGATGTATTTTCTCATTATCCTTTCAAAGCAAGTAGTTGCAACGATTCTAAATAATACTAATGAGTAGGACAATCTGAAAGGACAACTACAAATAATTGACCAATCAAGTACATCTGCATAAATATCACTATTGCGAGTGAATATAGACACATCCGAAGTACTCTAGAATTATAAGAAGCTGGGGTAGCATGGGACGTACCGCAGTGGTGTTAAAGTATCATAACTGTGAGCAGGTCTCGAAAACAACCCTTTGCTTTCTCCGCACAATTCCTTGCGTCTTCTCTCCTTTTTCCTCCTATCGACGCCCTCGCTCCTGCCTCCTCCTCCCGCCTTCCTCCTCCTCCGCACCCCCCATCTCTTTCCACCTCTCGACCGTCCCCACAGCTCGCCAATCCCTTCACTTTTATTCGTTCTCTTTTTCCACCTCGTCGCCTCGCCATTCTTTCTCTTTCCGGAGCTTAGCATCTTTCATAAACCAATTCCCATAGGCTCCTTTCTCCCGAATAATATGCCTCTTTTGCCTCGAAAGGCTCAGAATTTACATCGGAATTCAGCCGACACTCTTAAAGGCTCCGCTCGAGGAGGAAAAATCTGTCAATGTCGCGTGTATTCGTTTTGCCTGTTTATTTGAACATGTCCATAAGCGTGCTTATTTTTTCCCAGCAGTGTTTTGAATAACTAGGGAGATACGTCATAAACGACTAATATGATGGCCTATTAATCTGCCGGTAAAATCGATTAGTGAAAATCCATTCCTTATAGGTCCATTCCTTAATTGAGCTGCAAATTCCCTGCGAAGGCCGGCATTGTAACAACTGCTCTCCGCGCAATCTAGTGTTCACGAATCATCTAATCCGGAATTCACTCGAGTGAAATCCACAGTGTTCGAACCCTGGCCCCTTGATTTGGCGCCGTGTGATCTAGCCAGTGAAGCTAACCATCCACTCATCCTCTCCATCCTCATTCACTGTGTATCTCATGACCATTAGCGGGTGACTCCGTAGAAGTTACTGCGTAGCTTGTTCCGCAGGTCTTGGAATATCCCGGAATTATCAAACAATTCACTAAGAACCATTATTTTATACGATCAAAGGAATAGGGTGGTTGCAAACATCTTAGCGCTCTAAATCAACCATTTTTTGACTTCATTTCATCTGTTGGGGGAGCTATTACAACGTGAGTATCTTACAGACTAGAAACACATGCAAAAAACGGGATATATTGGAAATATTAAGTTTGAGACTTGACTCTTACGAGATAGCAGTTGTAAAGTAGCGGAAAATCGAAGTAAATATTGTATGGTTGGCACTCAAAATTTTTTATTGTTACAAGGGGGATCCAATTGATGAAGGAGCAATCAGAACGGTAGTGACAGCGTGTAACTTGACTCCATGACTTTCTTTCTTTGTATAGTTTTCTGGAGATGAAGAACATTTTTTTGAAAAACAGTTTTTTTAATACAAGGAGAAAATGTTGATTTCAACATTTGAATGTTCAACCTTTCTGGTTGAATGTTCTTTTTTAACAATGAATAAATGTCTAAGAAAAATAGAAAAATTCAAGGAAATATTTTCCATTATGCTGGAAATAGTATGTTTTCAGTATCTCTTGCATGTCATTCATAGGTTTTGAGATATTACAGATAGAGTAAACATCAACATTATCAAAAATTCAATGCGTCATCATGGAAAAATGGCTTCCGCGAGTCAACGAAAAGGATAAGTTTTTCAAAATCGTCGCATTTAACTGCCATTACTTGTGTCCATTTTTTTTCAGAAAGGGTCATGCAACTATAATTCATTTTAAATGGAATGACCAATACACGATTTGATTTTTCAGCTCCGCATACGGCCTAACTCTCCTCACCACATCGATGAATCCCATTTGGTTTCCTTCTCGCCTTGCCCGCTCTCCCAACTATCTCCCCTCCATCGCGGTCTCTAGTATCCCCACATCATACACCACCTGTTCAACCCCGTCTACTTTTCTTCTCCTTCGTCATTTACCTCATTCGCCGGTCCGAACACTTCCTCGACCATCTTCCTTTCCGTTCATCGCAATTTATTCATTATTCTCCTCAACCACATTTCAAACGGCAGCCTCATCCTCTTTCCTCTACAATTCAGATTCATACGCTATACGAGGCTATGCTCCTTCCTTAAACTCCCATCTTACACGACGTTCTCGTCAATATTGATTTCATATCAGTGAACGACTCTTTTGGCTGACGCAATTCTCTTTTTGATATCTTTATTACATAGCTCATTTTCAAACTACGTGTGCCCAATTTATGCCCTTGTTCTTTTTCGAAATTAATCTATCAACGTAAATTCACTACGTCCCACGATATATATCTACCCATCACGCCATTCCCTCCTTGGTCAGGCTAAATCTTGGGGCCGGTTGCACAATATCAAGTCACGTCCTTCTGTTCGACGAGAGTCACAGTTTGACATAAGGAAAGATACGTGTGATTGCATGTTACGCTGAATGTAGCCGGTTAGACAGTATGCAACTGGCCAAAATAACCACTAGTAAAAACAGTGCAAAATATGGTTTGAAATTACTGTTGGCCTGGACAACTGCTCTCCTATTAATAACATCATCCATGATTTCCTATCCTTGCATACTTCTTTCGCTTCTGCTACACTTATGCATTGCATATGCATTTTTAAGACCACGGGAAAACAATCTCAGGACATTTTTATGACCCCTGTCTCCGAAAACGCTCTCGTTGACCATGGCTGGGCATTCAGAAATATTATAAAATTGCAGGAAGAAAGCCAAAAAGAAAATGTAATTCTACCTCATCGAAATTTCCATGCCTATAGGCACTGTATTCGAAGGATTATTAGTCATTTTTGAAGGAGTCCCGTTTTATATGCTATGAAAACACAAATAGCATCCTTATATTGGCAAATGAAGGATTTTTTTTCGTGAAATACGAGCTCAGAGATTGCTTCGTTCTTCAATGGGAACATTACACCGAGTGACACCGCTTGAAACGGAATTAACTTAAGATGAAGAGTATGAGGGATGGCAAAATGAGATAACGGAGCGTAGGATGTAAAGCTATCAGAGATACTCAAATATTGGAAGACGGAATTTTGAAATCTACAGCTATGTCATGTATTGTAAAGGAATGCCAGGGTAGCAATTTTGATAGTGGAGTGAAAAGGAAGGAGCAAGAAAGTTGGGAAATCGCCAACTCTGCATTCTCGAGAGATTTAAAATTACGTGCTCTAGATATATATATATATATATATATATATATATATATATATATATATATATATATATATATATATATATATATATATACACACACACACATACTTGCAGATTGAAATTCAACGGGTGTAAAAAACACTGAACTTATTTTATAATAAAACCACAAAGCCTGAAGAAATATGTCAGCGTGGTCATTTGAGAAGTTCGTAACCTATCTTGTACGTTGTGTTCGTTGTAGTAGACACGCTGATCTTTTTCCAGGTGCACGTAGATGTGAGTGCCTGTTGGTCCTCTTTCATGCACGGGAAACCAAAAAATAGACAATGCAGACTCATTACTTCTTAAAGAGTACCCAGGTTGATAGATGGTCACCTCGTTCCTCCTATTCTCTTGAGATGTCTTCTGAGTGAATTAGCAGCTTGATCGCTTCCCTTGTGTACTTACATACATATATCTACTTGCATTCCATGACTTTGAGTTGCCCTATTCAACGTTGATATGTGCGTTGAGTATCTCAATCAGAATCGGCGAGTAAGGTACAATCCAGCGGTTGACAACGTCAAAAGGAGCTTTTGCAGCAGCCATGTTCATTGGACCTATGAATCCTCCACCTCCCGGACTGCGCCTTCGGTGTAAAGGGTAGCCATAATCATTGTTGTTGGTTACTAAATCAATAATCTATGGTGATTCTTAGTGCGATTTCCGATTTTCATTTCACGGATGTCCTTCATTGAGCAGAATGTCTCGTTATTCTTTCGGGTAAGAAGCATGTAGTGACGTCTTTATAATTTCCGCCATCTTAAAACAAATTGAAGTTTCGAAGCAAATGGGTATATATTTGAACCAGATTGTTTGAATCAGGTGGTTACTCGTCCATAGGTTAGGTTAGGATGAAATTTGTGCGGTTCTTAGCATAACCCGAGAAACACCCCGGGGAGGTGACCGACTTAGTTTCCCATTTTTCTTGATATATAATTTTTATGTATTTCTATTTTTTATTATATTTTATTTTTTGTTAAATGTTTGTAAACGCTGATCATCACTAAATCATCTGCATCAACTCATTAGAAAATAGACTCATAAACTATATCTACAGCTTTTCCTTCAGGAGTGTTGGTAAAAAGGTTGTTGCCGCTCGAAACGTGGGTGCAAGCCTCGTAAATTTGCCATGCGTGAAACAGTGACTTACCAAATGAAGGCCAGCCACTTGAAGAGCCTGCCCTTGTGACTTATTTATTGTAATAGAAATCAGATATGTCAAGCCGGGAAACCGGGGAAATGACGCTGGGAAGCATGTCTTGCAGCATCCTACTCCCTTCGCGCGTGCCGATCATTAGGAGTTTCATTGGATCGTTGGTGGGATGTATTTGAGCATCCAAGTCTAATCTTTGTATTTTTTCTCGCGAGGGCTCATTTTCACGCAAAGAAGACATTCCCCTTGCTTTAGAAGGTTTTTCTAAAAGTTAATCTTTTTTTCTATTAAGCATGTTGATGGATATATTTCCAAGTCCAAGGAGGGGAACTACAGCGACAGCAACCTTAATGATTGAGTGAATATAAGTTAACTGCACTTTAATACTTTTATACACATATAAATCTTTTATACACATTTTATTGCGTGTGTAGTCTATTTAATTCCTTTATATGTATCGTTTACTTCGTAATGATCTCTGACACATGCAGTACCCCATGAGAGCTACTTTGAGAATTGACATTGAAGATTATACTCGTTGTAAATTTGCATAGAATTTATCGATTATCCCCGAAGCAATCTATCATGGGGCCTTTGGACTGTGGGCCCTTCTTTTACAGATTTTCTTTCTACGTGCTATCAAGAGCCTACAGGAAAACGTGATATTTAAATGATTTCAACATTTCTCGGGTTGCATCCGCGTCGGTTTTCATTCAGCACAACAGTTTCATAACCGTGATATTTAAATGCCAGAGGCGTCTAAATCTCTGGTTGTCAAGGAAATACTCTCTTGTTGATTTCAGAGAAAAATGTTAGATTTTTCAGCTAAAAACATGAGTTTCAGACAAATTCGAAGTGTAATAGAAAATCGATTGAAAAAATTAGAAACTTCATTTATTCAACTATCCAATAAAAAAATCCCAGCCCTCTATCTTGAGTGGAAGTACTTTTAAAGAGCAAAAAATGAAACCACTGCACCGAACCCAATGCTTAGCATGGACCACCAGGGAAGCCGTTCCAGGGGACCCTGAGGGCTTATTAAAATAGCCTATTTTACGACCAGATATATTTTCTATCTACACACACTTAATCGATCCAGTAGTTTTTGTGTGATGGAGCAACAGACAGACAGATACCATTACATTAATTAATATATATATAAAGCTACAAAACTGACTGACTGACTTTAATATATATAAAGCTACAAAATTGGCTGATTGACTGACTCATCAAAACTCCTGGGCATTTCTAAACGAGCTAGGTGGGTGAAATTTTCAGGGTAGAATTAGAATCATTAGTCGAGTTGGAAAAAAATCGAAAAAGTTAAAAAAAGTTGATTAGGCTTCGATTTATTGCAATCGACAGCTTTACATGGGATTATATGGGAAAAATGAAAAATTTTAGTGAGGACCTTTTTTCTTTCGTTCATTAAAATATGAAATAATTAAGCTACAAGACTGACTCTTTCACAAATATGAGGCTTAATGTTTGAAAAATCTTATTCTTGCAATCGATTCTTTCCTACCTACCGTAAAACTGATATTTTGAAACATTTATCTGGGATTTTAGAAATTTTTTTCACTTTCGTTGCTATGGATATATTTCTCCATTGTCGCCGGGCCGAGTGTCGATTCAAGGTTTAGAACTCAGCGAGGCGGGCCAGTTTTAGGGGAGGGTTAGATTTATGTGTCGATGTTAAAAAAATCGTTTAGGCTTCGAGTTATTGCAATCGATAGCTTTACATATGCGAGTTAGGTACACTAAGTGCATGTTATTTAGTCTTATTTATACCATTTTTTGCGATGCTAAGTACTGCGTATAATTTCTTCAACTTTTTCCTAACCTCTACCGTAGCTATGATGGCCAATTTCAACCAACCAAGTTTCATGATATTGTAGTTTTCTTTAAAAAACATGCAGTCCATGTAGATGATTGGAAGAAAAAAATTGAATATGAAAATTTGTATATTAAAAATCTTCATTCCGATCGAATTTATATAGTAAAATTCTTCAGTGTGCTCTTATTAAGTATGCTGTACTGAAATGAAATATGTAACGTAGAAGAGCGTCTTATATGCCGTCAAACGAGGTTATTATGATCTTACAGTGGTTCCACGTTCGTTTCGGTATACTGATTATAGTATTATGAAAAGTCGTTAATAACCGAATGACATACAATATAAGTTTGTACTAGAACTGTCTGGTATCCATACCTCATGGGGCGCGTATTTCATTTTCGAGAATTATAATTTTCTTTGCTTGTATGTAGCACGCAGACTTTACAGCTTTCATTGTTTTTTTTTCCTTATTCAAAGAGTCTCATCATATAACACTACCCCCCTTGCTTGCAAATTGCAAGCACCCATTTACTCGTTTTTATATATTAGTAAGGAATATCCCCATTTTTAAAGCTTTAGTTAAAGAAAAGGACCAACAAACTGATTCACAATTAGGAGTTATAAATTTCTCGGCAAGCAATGCTTGGTCGATTTTGTGTGCGGAATATGAGATATTGTGGATTATTCTCGTGACGATGTGAGCAGAGATTTGAATGGGAGATTTCTGCGTTCGACTAAAAGTTGGAAAAAGAGCATGTTTTTAATGATGATGAAAACGATATATTTTTTATGGTCTACCATTTAAATCATTTTCCATGCGGATTGATTCGTTTGACTTCGCATTTAAGTTGGAGAGCTTAAAGAAGTTCTGTGGGAGATAAGAGGCATCTCGTGTAATGTTGAGTTTTATGTGATAGGTATGTGAGCCTGAATTTAAAGAATTTGATATTACTCTCGATTGAACCTCTGAAGCCAAAGTTTATCATTGACTTTAGTTTTCGGATATTTTAAGCAATCGGCTGTTCGTATTATTGCTATAGGCATATTATTGCTCAAAGTTGTCCATCCAGGATTATGTACCTCTTTTCAGTGACCACAACTTTCCCCACGAATAATACTTAGTGGAATGGGCGGCGGTCGCTTTTTATAGTGTCCACTCTATGACCAATTAAATTTCGATCTCCATCAACGAATGTAATGTTTTCCTTATCCGCCGACTTCATAGGTTTCAGTGTCAGTTCTGAATAAACTGCTTTTTGAAATTTTAATGAAGGATTAATTTGAATGTACGTGTTGAGAGAGTTTCTTGTTCACGTTGAATGCAATGCATGCAACAGTAATTATCTCCATTAAGTGTATATATTTAATATAGTTTTAAAAATGAGGAGTCCAACTCATGGCAATGACGCCTAATAACCTGGTGTTTAATAAGAACGTGGTATGTTGACAGTTGTGAATAAATTAAATGGATTAAATTATCGCATAGCAAATGATGATTTCTCAAATTAAGGAATAGGCAAAGAAAGGAAGAATAAAACTGTTCCTTGTAACTATGTCTAGTTATTTTTCTAGCCCACAATTATCCCTAGTTGGACTTACTTCTGGCGATAAACGAAGTATTAATCAAAAAAAATTCACTTGTCAATTAGAAAGGTATTACCTATAGTATAACTGATACTGTAAATGCTAGTGTCTATATGATTCAATATTTTCTCGGAATGAAAACCAACGCTACTACGTCCTACCACCGATAACATTTACATCAGCTAACCGACAGTATTGCTTATTAAACAAAACCTCGACTCTTTTTTAACATAAGTTTACGTTAGTACTATGCCATCTTGCGGTTAACGTTAGCCTCTCTAATTCTAAAATCGGACATGAGAAAGCAATATATCTGAGCACTCTCAAAGGATAAGTGGGACTTACCGTAAAAATCGCTGCGTATGGCGGCAGCGCACCACGAGGGTAGCGGAGGAGAAAGGGCGAGCGAGCAAGGAAGGAACCCGCGACCGGCCGAGGACGGTTGACGAAGATGATCGTAAGAGGAACCGGGAGGTGGCGGCAGGTTTAGGAGTCGGAGCGGGGGCGGCGGGGGATGGAGAGCAGGCCCGCATGCCGCCGCCGCATCACAGAGGCGAGAGAAGAGAAAGGAAGGCGCGGTAGGCGTCCCGGCCGGAGCGGCGATGTCCATCGGTAGGCGAGAGGTGATTTATCATTAAACCTTGTCGGCGAAAAAGGGAGGGATTACCCTTGCGGGGGTTGGGACGCGCCGGCGCGGATCTGAGGGTAGTGGACGGAGATGGCGGAGGGAGGGGATCGACGAGGGGCAGCCAATGAAGGATCGGGAAGAGGGAGCGCTGGGAGGAGTGGAGGAAGATGATTGGGAATGAGTGGAAGAGAGAGCCCGGGCAAGGTGGGAGTGCATTTATGGGGCGGGGAAGCTGCGTGTGTGAGAGTTATCTCGTAAACGAGAGAGCCTTGCCAGTAACGCAGACGGAAAATGGCGCTTCCGGTTGCCCAATTGAGAAGTTTTAAGTAACGGCATTTCCAATTTATCGATAACATAAGATTAGCATAATACGTTCGGTCCTTTATCTTTTCATTCTTCGAAATTTTGCGCTTGGATTCATTCGGAGACTACCTTATGCAACGCCACGTGGGCTTATGGTAGGGGATGTTTTAACATAATTAAGAATTAAAACTCACAGAGTATTATCCACACCATTTAATAGCAGAAAACCGTCCTAGGTTTCGACAACTTGTGTCATCTTCGATGTGTCACACAGGTTGCCAAAACCTTAGTCGTTTTTCTGTAGTTGAATAGTTTGGGCCGTACTCTGTGAACTTTTATTCTTATTTTGAAGATCAAATTATTCCACAAAGTGACGCCATCGGTTTTAGCAGATGTTATGACATCAACCACCGACAAGAAAGGAAGAAACAAAGCGGCAGGTGACGAGGTAAAGAGCAACAGTGTGTCCATAAAGTACGCTCGTGCCTCGTTGTTACTGCTGTGATAAAAAGAGAGCCTACGTCAGAAGAGGGAATTGTATTTACGTATCAGCTCAGCAGTGTATCACTCTTTGTCGTTTCTATCAGTTCTAGCGATGCAGTGCTGGGTTATGTTGCTAGTTATTCTGAAACTCACATTACCGGGATACTTTAAGTAATATTAAACTGATGTGTTGCTTCTGAATCTCTTGCGGCTCCTAACCAAGTCCTATCATCACCTTCGTTATTCTGCCTACGCGGGTAGCAGGTTTTTACGAAGCGTGCATTTCTCTTTCGCCGAATTACGCTTTGAATCATTTTGTGCAGAGCTTTAAATTTTGGCGGTTCATTAAGTTGCGGTATAATTAAAGTGAAATAAGGCTTCTCTTCCACTTTTTCACTCGAAGACCTTCCCTTTCTTCACTTTATACATCCTAGCCTGAATCCAACGACGTCGGGCGAGAAGAGTTGGGACAGCATAATGGAAATTAGGAAAATGAAAATTTAACATTGTCAAGCGGATATTTTATTTTGCAACGCAATTAAACACCTCAGCGTTATCAGTTGATCGACAAAAGGTAGGAAAAATATTTCAGCATTTATATAAAACTTTGGGAAGGCACTCAAAGGAAGTAGGTATTTTGGTAATGAGCAAGGAGGAGGTGGGGATTTGGTAGGAATGGTTTTTGGATCGGAGGGAGAGTAAGTGATAATGGCCTTGAAGTTCCAATTTTATCATGAGGTTGGCTCCTCTTCTCCTCTGTCAAGGCGACATCCGTTGTACGAGAACTGTTAGATCTCGGAGATGAAACAGCTGTGGTGACCTTCGTTGATCAGGTGCTTCAAGATTAGGGACTTAGTGTCCTTTTCGAAGAGGCTTTTCTTGTGTTCCTGTATCCTGAAGTTCCTGCCCGTTTGCACCGCGTTCATTGCGTAACTGTTACCGCATTCAATCTTGTACTCTTACGACTTTTAGTATGGGTCAAGTTTTTCCAGAGTTGGCTCGAAGAGGTTTTCTGAGTGCCGTAGGCACATAATAAGAAACACAACGACCTGTTGGGAAGTGCTGGGCGGATTTACGCGAGCTCCCCCCTCGAAATGAAGTTTGACCCATTTTGGTTTTGTAACTGCGCTTATTTGGAGATTTGCAATAGGTGGTTGAGCTATTTTGTCACGTTTTTAGTTTTCCATGATTCCCTCAGTATATTATGTTTCCTTTCAGTAAGATATTCACGAATCCAACTCATTATTTTTTCCTATAATCCATACGATTTTAGCTAGAATATTAATTTTTGGAGGAAAATTGTCGAATGCTTCCTTGACATCCATTATGATCGGGCTAAGTTAATTTTTAATTCCTCCTTATTTTAGGATTGGCTCTTAGAGAGTAATCAGAAGTAGTAGATGGGAACTAAGTAAAGTAGGAACCTCAGATATTTTATGCTTCCTCTTTTCGCTTTTTTGCGTAGTATTCCACAGGCCTGTTACTTCGTTATTTTTACTCAACTCCTTTTTTCCTTCTTTTTTCTTACTCAATTCTTACTCGACAAATTACTCAAATAGCCGGACCTTTACCAATGGTTGCATGTTATCATGTGTGGTGGTATTAAAAGCAGAAGGGGTTGGATTAGCGCATCGACTCGTAGTGTCCCATTACTTTACGACTTCCGAATCTCGGCAGTGGCTGGAATTTCCCATCGGTAATATCCATGGTTTCTGTAAGGAGAGCACTTAAAGTACAGCACTCCAACCGTCGGATGGGATATTAAACCCGAGTTCTCTTACGATTTTTCTTCAAGGGTATGCAAATCCGGCGTTGGACCTTTCTCTTCCCTTACATCCTAACACCTTGCACTTCATGCCTTTCATCCCTAATTAAACTGAAGTAACGACTTGTTGGGAGCACTTTTGAGGTTAAATGCCTTAAGTTAAGTATAAAGCTGAAGGCCGAAGAATCTAAATTGTAGTTTAAGAGGGTTTATTTCAGCAATTTTAACGTTATGAATTTTCTAAGGGTAAAATAACGATCGGCTATAGAGCTGCTTAGGTTATGAAATATGATATTCATACATGGTTCCCTTGATCTGATGACCATCTCAATGTCCGTCAACCGAGGTTTCTAAATCGATTTCTCTAATGAGAGATATGCGCTGCCCGATTATTTCGTCTTAAGATTCTTGAAAAAAACGGCACAATGCGTATTAAGGTCCGAAACTGACTAATTTGTTGCCAGTATTAATAATCTTTTAATATTGTCGAATTAAAATTTCGAGCGCGAAAATGCACGAATATCGTTGACTAGTTCTTAGTAATATTATTGGGTATTCTTCAATGAGTAGGTCAGATTTTTCAGTGTTTTAGTTCAACCAAATGAGTCCGTTTACAGAAGATTACGTGTGTTTTTCCTCTATTTCACCAAAAATGCATGTACGTTCGAGATATTTATATGCTTAAACCGCATGGGAAGTGAAAAAATGACCAAACGTGTTTCTAAATTCTTGGATATATATAAAAGTGCCGTAAGAGACCCATTTTCTCCGTCTTTGGCGAATTCAACATGCCTAGACAATTGCCGGATTTAAGAGTTGATGTATGTCAATTAATTGCTCACGACGCTCGAATTTATGTTGATACATAAGATACTCCCTGAGCGTGACGCGGTGTCCTGGAGTTTATGCAACTCCGCCAAACTCATAAAGCTTGAGGGTTGCATGTACACGGAGCTATTTAATGATCTATTTTCATGGTTTAAATGAGGCTCGGAATTTACCGTTCATTTGACCTAATGACCGCGGAGTAATGTGAAATGGAGATTGTGAATCTTACTCATATACATGGCACATTTTGCAAGCCCAGTAATTTCACACACCAGGAACGTTTATCCCATGATAACAGCTGTCTGTCAAATTCTTTTAGTCATATCTTAAAATGTCAGGTGTGGTAGAGAAATACAAGATCAGTAAACTATTGATCCAGTTCAAAACTTCAGTTTAGTCAAAAATTAGCGCTTTGTGCCTTTCCATTTACATCTATACTTCTAACCACTTTTCATGTGATTTATTCATTGCTATCATTGCTTTATTCAAGTGATTGTTCAATTTATCATGACAGTCATTATGTTATAAATCTTGATTTTTGTTATTTATTAGTGAAAGCAACCAGCCTCAGTGGTGGCAGAGTAATGTCTTTGCCAGCTAAACCACATGTCATGGGTTCGAACCCCTACTGGGTGATTTTTCACCATACAGGCCATGGTTGTGTATGTCTATCTCAATAAGTTTGTAATAAACTGGTAGCCAACTGCTAAAGCTGTTACCTATAAAGAAATTATTACTGTTTTTCATAAGTGTTTGAAAATAAATGCAATTCCACCTAATACCATTCTCTCATTCCTTCTTGATGTTCTGATCCCCCTCAACTCCATTTATGACACTATGCCTAGTGCAGTTGGAGTCAACCTATCACAAGGTTCTGTGAACATTTTTTGGCATTTGAAATAAGAGTACATAATTGTTGCACACTTATTACTCAGTCTAAGTATGACTCACTGAATGAAATTGAGCATGAATGAAAAATCAGAAATGACAACATCATGACTAGGAGGGAAAAAAGACCAATATTTTCCTTAGTAAAAAATATTTTGTAAAGAAGTCTCTTAAGGATCAAAGATTTTCTTCTCAAGTACATACTATATTGCAAAATTGGAGCTCTAAAAAAACAATACCCCAGGAATACAATTTTTTTGATACACACATTAGGTTATATTGACATTTTTTGTTAGAATATGAACTCTATCATTTCCAAAGACAGTAAACATATTGCATCCATCCAATGCCAATTTTTAGGTGAAAAATGTTTTTAGCACCCCTTTTTTTATTTCTGCAACATAATCTCTTTAAGAACTATTACAAAAGAGAAATGTAAAATTCTGATTTTTGGAAACAGTTTTCTTTCCAAAATATTTGTGAAAGATTGGAGAATATAGATAAACCCATTAAAACCTAGTGATACTTTATAGTTCCAGAATGAAGCTAGTAAAAAAAGTTTGCCGTATTCATCTTCTGCATGTTAATGTTTACATTTCATGGCTGCCACCACAAGTTTGAGCCACAAGCTCACTTTGCTCGCTGCAGTGGTGTCATCGCAAGAATATTTGACTTCACCTTTATAGTATTCCAGGGAAATGGTAATGACAGTTGTTATGAAATTTGCTATATTTCTGATTTGAATAATATTACTGCATCTTTGCTTCACATACTGCTGGTAAAATACATTATAAAGTCCTTTGTTTCTTAACTATTTTTGGTCCATTTGTTCGCGTGGGAACTAAATAAAATGTGGAAAAATATACAGGCAAGTAAATTTTTAGGTGCATTAGGTATTTATGAATTAACATCTGAAACTATGGGAGTACCGGGAAATACAATGAATGCTAATACTACATATGTTTTATACAGCATTTTTCAGGAACAGCATAAAGGTAGGCTTATCCTCTTTCATTTTTCCATGCGGTACCTGGGAGAAGGCAAAAATAATCTTTCTCCCAAAGCCTCTACTATCCCTCTCTGAATCTCTTTGATACAGACCCATCAACCCTCTATTTTCTGTCTCAATAACCCTTGACATATCATTCTCTGGTAACTTCACCTGGCCTAAGAAGAAGGCCTCCTGGGAAAAGAGCAAGTTGGTTTCTGCCAAAAAAATCTGCCATCCCCTAGATAGTCTGGCTGTCAAAAGAATCTTTATATCATTTAACATCAATGCCTGCATGCAAGTTTTATTCCTTGGCCTTAACTGTTCCTTCAACAAACTCTGGGTTCAAGGCCTTACTGAAAAACTCCTCTCCCTTCACATTCTTATGGACATAACCAAAACATCCTCTCCTTTAACAACACTGCTATTTCTGCCATCTCCTTGCACCCTCAAGGAGACATTGAAGACATCCAAGACCATATGTATGATCTGATGGACTGGTTTGCTGAGTGGAAGCTTCAAGCCAAATTTGAGTGAAGTAGAGTGAAATCCATCTCTTGAACCAAGAAAGGAACAAAACAGCTCTTCCTGGGGGGCTGTCTTATTGAAAGGAAGACTGTAGAGAAGTTCTATGGAGTCCTCCTAAGCAAAAAGCTTTACTTACAGTCACACTTTTACACCACACTCACCAAAGGCTACAGTGCTATCCCTCCACATCTGATGTCATCTATGATTTAACATCCTCCTTCCACCACTTTCTGCAAACAGCCACTGACCCCTACTAACATCCATCTGATATTATCATTATTGATGTAGTCAGTCCATGCCCAAAAGTTTTCCCTAATTCTGTTTCTTCCCTCATTACCCAAGCCTCTTGAGTCATGACTGAGCGAGTCAAATACTGAAGTAACGACTGACTCATTGTACCCTTACAGCATTAACTTATAGTGTCTTGAGTGAGGACACGGTCTTAACATTAGTACTGCAGTGAACTTATGAATGAAAATGCATTAATGCCATATTTAGGAACTGGAAGGGGTGAATATAATGAAGTCGAATTAAGTCAAATACCTGGAATTCACCTTTACCTCAGACTTTGCATAGGGGATATGCATTCTAAACATAAGTGGAGCAACACTAAAAAACTAGGGCTTATCTAGCTAATAGTAGGGAGTTTCTCTGATGAAAAAGTGACAAAGGGATGTTGTCTTGATACACCTACAAAAAGGCATTGTCAACATCCAATACCATCTATCAACAAGATCTGGTAAACTGGTTTGCTGACTGGCAGCATCAAGATAAGTTGCTCTCATTAGGCCACATTTCAGTATGCCATGGGCATTTCCAACCGAGCCCTGAAAGCTTTAATCTGCAAAGTAAATAAAATACAAAGGAATACCACATGCTTCATTATAAACTCTTCAAGTAATCAGAAATTGTGTTACAGCTGATGTAATGATTAGGAGCCATTAAAGACTTGGAGGCTATGCACTAGGCTTAGATTATTTGGATAACTCTGAGCAGGTGAGTTTCCTTATTACACAGTGGATATTATCTTGACCTCGTTCATACCTCAGAACTGATAGGAGTGACAAAATAAGTCCAAAAATGAAAGGTTCAAAAACTCCTTCTCTCCTCTCAACAGTGGTGATTACAATGAATTAGCATAAGACACTAATTGAAGACACATCATTAACACACAAATTGTCTCTGTCCTCGCCTCCCTGTACTTCCCTATCCTCCCTTTTCTGTAGTTGTTATAATAACACCCCATGCTGTATGCCTCTGGTGGCTCTCAGGTAAGCATGTAGATGCAGAGGACCGAATTCGTCCATCTCCAACCAATGGAAATATCAACACCCCACAGACAGCGTAAAATGTGGGAATGGGAGGCCCATCAGCAGGGGATAAAACCTGCTGCCATTTAAGTAGAGTATCAGTGGCCGATATTGTCTATTCAGTTAATCAATTAATTGCAATGCCATGGTTAAGTGTGATATTAATTAGTGGCATATCTAGAGTTTGGCTCTGGTTGTGGGTCTAGAATATTTTTGATAGGTCCTGTAGGCTTTGAAAGGCCTACAGGCCTGAAGGACCTATCAAAAATATTCTAGGCCTATATGCATACAGAATGTATCAAAACAATAGAATAGGCCATGTAGGGTCTGGGCCCATCCAGAGGAGAAATTTTGGTGTTTTACCACCAAAACTGCATATTTCAAATTTTTAAAATATGTTAAAACATATTTATTTCGTTATTTTTGACCAATGTTTGCACCCAAAAAAGTTGCTTCTGGTTCCTTTGCTCCTCCCTCCCTCCCATGAAAAAACGCCTTTGATATTAATTATCGATATATTATTAGCCATGCTTGGATAGTTTCTTTTACGTGATATTTGTCATTCTAACAGCTATTTTTCAATTATAGATTAAAGGAGACTTCCATTAATTGATATATGTATTTAACTAACTTTCTTTCTACTGCACCCGAAAAATTGATTTAATACAGTTTTGATTTTAGCTTTTTAGTGCGTTTTATGATGAAAATACCATTGTTTGACGAAGATGGTAGAAGGTCTGATGAAATCTCGCGTTTGATAGAAAAATATTACCGGTGATAGCGAAAGCAAGACTGTTAATTCAATTTGAATGCTCTGCCACCAAAACGTGCATTGCTATTGGATATGAAGAAAACTGACGTCATGCGATACATGTCATTTTAAATCGCCAGTCTTTTGTTATCATATGATTGTGTATTATGTACGCAAAAGTACGCATTTGAAGGATTTTGATACACAACAAAAAATGCGTTCCCAATACGAAGTATTATATGTAGTATTGCATCGATATTCTCACGCTTGAAGTTAAAATGGCAACATTAGAGAAGAGTTCCCGGAAAAAGGTATTGTAATCCCTATTATTTTGAATATCCTGCTGGGTTTTTCACCTGTTATCTCCCTATCCAAGTGTTATGTAATTGAATATTTTACTTTCAAAGAGAAAATTTTGTTAGTACGACTTCAATAGTGCCCTATTTTTGCCGTTTTTGAATGGGAATATGCAATCATTAAGTTTAACAGTGCTTTTTATCATTAGATCGATGAAGTTTTCTTATCATCTTGCAGGTTAAGAAAGAGAAGAAAAAAACCTACATCCCCAATCCTGTCTCGGTAGAGGTGACTCGTGATACCTTAGGCATTTCAAGAGAAGAGTGTTATACTGAAACACATACTTCATCACCAAAAGAACCGATCGAAGTTCCTGAGCAACAACAGACTGGTGTAGCTGCCTCAATCAAAGTAAACGTTGACAGCCAAGCTAATTTTTCAGCTAGTGAAGGCCATGAGGATGTACGCAATGAAGCATCAGAGGCATCCACGTCTCGAAAATCTGTATTACTTGATAAGTGCGAGTCTCCATCCTATGTTGGTGGAGAAAGTGCTTTTAGTTCAAATTTTAGGGAAAAGGACGTCGATCAACCGACGAAAGAAGTTGCAAGCCTCAGTAGCGTCAAAACAAGGAATAAGGAACCTCAAGTAACGACGCATTCGAAGTTATACCCAAGTCTTAGTTCTTTTATTTCTTACACTGAAGATGAAGCTCCATCGAAAGTTAAGGATGCTACATTGCCTGAGGGAAGCCGAGGTGACAAGGATGGAGAAAGCCCAGCTAGGTTAAAAAGTGCAAAGGAAGAGGCATCTCCTTCAAAAGATACTTCAAAAGAATGTTCAAAAGTGATCATTGGTGATGTAAACTCAGAAATTGAACCAGGAACGCAGCTCGTAGCATCTGCTGTGGTGTCGATGCCATTGGTGAATGCACTGCCGTCTGCTCCTTCTTGTGAAATGTCACCGGAAGAGGATAGTCTTACTCGCATCCGCTGTTTAGAGGAAGCATCTCTGCAAAATTTGTATCCATTAACAGCATTCCATGTAGCTTTGCCGTCCGAATCAACAATTAGAAGTCATCCACTGTATATATTATTGTGTGACTACCTTCTAGCTTGCAGTCATCTTGATAAGTCACAGAAGAAGCTTGACGCTTTGGTGATCAAGATTGAGGAACTCATAGAATCAGTTTGGGCAATATCAGAAAAAGAGGTACTCTTCAATTATTCTCTTGCATTGAATGAAAATCACTGCTGTGTATGATATAATTGTCTAACCCTGGAGAATATTTCTTGTAGCCTACATGAAATTTTCACTTGGTATAATCAATTACAAATTTGGACCATTTCATATGAAATTATTTTGACGTTCTGTGCTGCATATTTTATTTTTAGGTGGTGGAAACTGGTAGATGCAGCGATGGAGCATTGCTCACGGCCAAATATAGCAAAAGTGTGGCCATCAAAGATAAAGCTAGGTTGTCACTACTTAGTAGTACTTTATCATCTGCCCGAGAAACATTACATTCTGAAATATCTCTCCACCTTTTTGACTCTGAGGCTCAGCGTTTACGCGTTGAACATTTTGTGCAGGTAAGCAGTTGAATAGAAGCTCTCACTGAGCTTCAACATAAAGCTCATTAACTTTAAATCATAAATGACTGGACGGTCACTTCAGTGCTGACATCGTCAGAATTTAATGAATTATCAGAGTTCATCCCTTGTTAAGTTCATGATATATTTATTAGTTGATTAAAAGTTGGACATGGCTTATATTATTAGCAGATTCAGGTGATAATTTGAGGAAGTTCATTCTGGAATGACTGTAAGAATAGGTAATTTTCTTCAGATTTTATTTCTATCATTCACTCAAAATTCTTTGAAGGAACCCAAATTTGTATATAGGCAGTCTGCTACATGGTATGGAAGGGTGAAGGGCTAAACTTGATTGGTGATTTAATTAAGTCACAGATAATACCTGAGAAAGACTGGAGGTTGATGAAGAGGCCAGAGAAGTGTCAATTTAAATCATCTGACATCGGCCATAAAGCATGGTGAAAATGTCACATTTCTATGCTCCTATGAAAGCTATACTGTTGTGCATTGTTTTGAAGTTTTATTTACTGCTGCAATATGACAGCTTCGATTCTCTCACAAGCTGGTTGCGAGGAGGGTAATAGGAGTGGTAAATAAGGGCTTGGTAAACCACAATATGTACATATTAAGTTTAGAGTATCAGGCGATATTTTGTGGAAATTGAGTACAGATGCCATGATCTCACAATATAAGATGTTTTTCACTTCCCACAGAGTTTTATAAAATGACATAAATACGACAATGTCTTCAAAATTAGATAGGATGGCTAAATCATGGTGCAAAGTACCATTTGTCAGTCCATTGTTTTATTGTATATTAAGTATTTTCCCGAAGGGTAAGTTAAATAGGTATATCTTCTTACAACCGTGCAACAATTGGTAATTTCCTCTTCAACTCAAAATGTAAACACAGTAACAAGGACCAGAGCAGAGCATACAAATTATGCTGTGATAAGCCTAACTGCAGGGGTGTAGCCAGACTTTGATTTCAGGGGGGTTCTCTGATGGGTGAATGTTTTATGGTTGCCTACCCACCAGGGGCCATTAGATTTTGCCTAATTACATTGAGTAGATCAATGATAAGAACTTCCCAATGAATAGGAAGAGATGGCGAATACTTACTTACTTATTCCTGGGTGCTACAGCCCTTGTAGGGCCTTGACCTCTCCAACGTTGTTAGCCCGGACATCATGATTCCCAGCATGCGTTCTCCATCTTTTAATTCCCATGAAATATCTTTTTTACAATCCTATCCTCAGGCATTCTCTCAACATGTCCTAACCACCTTAATCTGTTGCTCTTAATTTCTGTCACTATGTTAGGATTCTTGTGGAGTTCCTCAAGTTCTCTGTTTCTCCATATTTTCCACTGTCCACCTGCCTTTGTAGCACCAAAAATCTTTCTTAGTATTTTCCTTTCCCACCTTTTAAGTAGCTCTTCTTCTGCCGTTGCCATGGTCCACGTTTCTGAACCATATATGACCACAGGTCTAATCACTTCGATAAATCTTTGTTTTCAAGTTCCGACTGAGGTTACGTGACTTGAGCACTTTCAATAAAGCTCGATAAGCCCTATTGCCTGCTGCAATCCTGGTTTTTATTTCTTCAAGTATTTCATCATCTTTTGTCACCAGCACTCCCAAATACTTGAAGTTGTTACATATCTCATATTTATTCTCATCTAATGTTATAGATTTATCTCTAACAGTTGTACTTTTCCTGGAAGAGAACAAGTACTGTGTTTTGGCCGAGTTCACTTTTAGCCCAACATTTCCCTGCCTCCATCTCCAATCTCTCCAGTCCTTCCTTGAGATCTTTATGTCTTCTTGATATCATATTGACATCATCAGCAAAGGCTAGGTTTTGCGATATACGGTTGAACAATGTACCACCTGGGTTGCTGACTTCTGTTTTTCTCATCACCTGTTCCAGTACCGCATTGAAAAGAATTGTGGATATAAGGCACATCGCCTTGTCACAAGCCCTGATTAATTTCAAATTCCCTGGTGAGGTTCCCTTCTATTTTGACCTTACATGTTGTATACTTTAAGGTCATTTGTATCAAACTGATTAATTTGGTTGGAAATTCCATATTCACCATAGTCTGAAACATCTTATTTCTCTTTACACTGTTGTACGCTTGCAGAAAATCCACAAAAAATTGGTGCATATCCACATTATATTCGTAGCACTTTTGCATTATCTAACCATGAAGATGAGGTCTGTTGTTGATATACCCTGTCTAAAGCCACATTGGTAGTCCCCAAGAATTTGCTCCACCAATGGGTTAAGTCTCTTAGCCAAGATTTTGGCTAAGACTTTATAAACCACACTTAACAGAGCTATGCCAAAGAGACAGTGAATAACGAGATAATAAAAGATGCGGTTAGCCATAAGTGAACACAGGCTTTATATTATATTGTTTCAACATATTACTCTTTTATATAACAGAAACTGCGATAAATGAAAATACGTAAATAAAATGAAGTCTAACAATAATCATTTCTTTACTGTAGAGCATAGCTGACTCATGAAATACAAGAGGAATATTTAAATTTTAAGATGGAGGTGCCTTGTTTTTGTAGTTAGAGTTACATAGCAGATGTCGGCTCTACCCCTTAACTGACAATTGGTTTGTGATCGGCTGAATGCTTTCCTCTTTTCCACGCCCCTTTTCCATCAGCTTGAGACCCAGACACTACATCAAAACATTGTCACCAATATCTGCTCAATTGTGTTGAATAAAATAACCACAGAGTTGCGAAGGTTGTGGTCGGAGGCGGAGCTCCATGAGAGGCTAACCTCTCTTGTTTGACTGTAGGTGAAGAAAATCCCAGTTTTCCTAGAGCTATCTTGGTGCACGTGAGGCTACAGAAGTAATAGCTCCTATCTCACGCGTAAGTAATACTCCTACAACAATGCATCACGTATCTTCCCCTGTGAAAGTGATAAATTACTAAAAATCATCTTTTCTATATAGCGATTAAGCAGTAATTAGATATCTTCCGCATGCTCATTTGTATACTCCTCATAAATCCGCTGAGAAGTTAATGGTATATAATTTAGGAATGTGCACCATCAAAGATTATACGATTGCTATGTCACTAAATTCCTCTTCAAATATGTCGTAATATCATTGCTTCTATGGAGGTTAAAGTCGTGTGTGCCCCACGTGACGATATTAAGAGACTTTTTACAGGGTCATAAATTTCATCTCTTAGTGGTTATGAATTTTTATGGATTTTGGAAAGGTACACTATAATGCTTTAAAAGTGGAAAAGGTTAAAATGTATGCATAATTCTCTCAACCTGAGTTCAGTGCACATGATCACAGTAATTGATCATCAAGAAATATGCTGGTATTTACATAAAGGATCAGGAAGTTTATAAGCCTAATACTCAATCCATCCCACTACATTCTTGATTTCCTGACCAAGTCTCTGTGACATGGAGTTGTCCACATTTTAGTATCATCTAACTGGATTCATCACCTATTCTTCCTCCACCATTTTCCCCATTGCATCTAAATTTTGGGTCGTTTTGTTTGAGGGGATCGAAAAACGTTTGTTTCTTGCATTTTCCTCATAATGAATGCCCAAATGCTTCCTATGGTGTTGAGGTCTGGGCTCTGTGAAGCCTTCTCCATCTCTGTTTCATGAATTGTTTTGAACCTCATCTCCTAGAATTTTGAAATTTGTGAACTCGCAAGTATTCCTCGCTGTGGACAAAAAATGAATACTGATAAGCTTTTGAATAAACATAGTTCTTATTAAAGTGGACAATTTGATGAATTTTGTTTAATAGTAGTAGAAATAGGATTTTTTACATTAAAACACTAAATAAAACTTCAGTGGGTGAAAGTTGAAGGCGCAACACCTATTCGGGTAATTTTTTGACAGATGTATTAACCTTTTACTAACCTACTACCGGATTCGTCCACCTGGGTGACAGATGAGGCATACTTAAAGGCTAATTAGATCTTTTTTTCCTCCAAGAATTTACGGAGAGGCTGCTATAAGCTTAAAAAATATCTCTGCTTGTGCTGTCTGCTCTGTTTGTCCGGCTGTAAACACTCATCTCAATGAGGTAGTCATCAGTAAAGGGTGAAGCTCTGAGTGGTGGTGGTCGGAGTAGTTTGCATTTATGAATGTTGCAGAGGTTTCAAATACTTGCTGCCCGAGAAAGAAAAGGCCCATCGTGCTTTGAAAGATGAGGAGGCACCCGTCGAATACTTGTGAGGGAGTGAAAGAAGTCAAATACCACTTCTTTCCTGTGAGTTAAATGACTGGCATCCGAAACATTATCTTTGGCAGAAAAGGTATTGCCCGCAACACAAGGGGAAAGTAAGCTCTTATTAAAGGCATACTATGTCCCAAATCAATATATTGCGCCCTTCATCCATTCTGATTTTGAATGTATTATTATTGGCTTGCCTTAGTATTGACGCGGGGAAACCTTTTGGGACCCTCAAGAGTCCTCCAAGGTTACTCATTGCCTTAACTCAGACTCAAGTCAGCTGGCCTTTAAACCCATGTACGGTGGGAACTAATGGCGTTTGATTGGAATGGTCTGGGCTGATGAGGTGAAATGCTTTTTCCTATCTTTTAAGTTCTATTAAACGTTCGGTGACAATATCCCCACGCATTGTAAAAGTGTTATTTTGCAAAAATATGAAAACTCGTTTGCGTTCATTGTAAATCAAACACAGACCAATCTTTTGCTGGCCAAATATGTCTGTCAGCTGTAACATTAACCGTTACTTATTAATTAATTTCATTAACGACATTTTACTCCTAACTGAAGTCTTTTAAAAGGCCTTTTCTTTAATTTTTTATGCGCGGTGAATTTATAGCTAATTCATGTAAGAACATATTATGCAGTCAGACGTAAAAGAATTTTATATCCACAACTACTCCTAATTTGTGTTAAATTTTTCTGAATGTTTATTCTTATGTTCAGCATTTACTAGATAAAGCTTCACAGTGAACAGTTCGTCACCAAGCCTCCTGTGATAAGATGAAAGTCACATCGGCAAAATATGCCTAGATAATTCAGTATCAATGGAAGCACATTCATTTTTAATCGTGAAATTATATATTTGCGTATGTTTTCATAGTCTAATCCCATTTTGATAAACTAAGGTTGGATTTATATTGGGTCATGAATGATTCATTCATAAATATCTGTTTTGAGATCAGAACTTCCTGTGTCTATATAAGGAAAATCAGGGAAAATTACATCACGAAGATTTAACTTATTTTAATTTAATCTTTTTTGTATCAAAATTTGGTGTAAATGAATCTCTATTTATATAATTTTGGTGAAAGAGACACAGTACGCGTCATTCAAAAAGATCCTCGGAAAGTCGACCACAATAAATATCCCTTGGTGGTAGCAGGTGAAGATTTAAGCATATATTCCAAGTTGGGTGAGATAGAGAATATTTTTTATATTCAGTCTTGATGTATGTAACAATGATGATTATAACAGTGATATAATTCGTCATAAGAAACATGCTGGCATAAACGCAGCGATATACCATGACTGAATGTGCAAATAATGTGAGAAGAAAGCTCGAAAAAGAGACGATTGATGAGTAAGTTCTAGGCTCAAGCAATTGTGAGTTCCAATGCGGATTTCAAATATTTGCACTAAACGATGTCTTCCTTGGTGTTGCCAGTCTTATGAAGTGTGTGCTGCTCCTAGAAGTTCCAAGAATGCTCCATTCTGGCACGGAAAAATTTTGTGTTGATTTCTTCAGCCTCTGTACTATTGCATAAATCTTAAAAAATTAAAATATTACAACTAGCTCCAAATTAAAGCTAAAATATTTACAAAATTATTCTTCTATTCTTTAAAGCAAACAATTCAATTACTTTATCTGTAGGAATGCTAATGTCACAGTGAATGGACATGAGACATCCACTTAGGCGATTTTGTCCACATGTATTTCTTAAATCGGATTTCAGTCTTCTTTGGGTTGAAAATGAACATTCAGCCACACAAGTTGTTACTGGGGTATTTGAAAAAATATTCAATGAAATGAATGTATTGGGATAAAATTCACCATTGCATTCTCCCAGAGCTTCTATGGCACATGATGGATGATCAATTTCATCTCTTTTTGCCCAGAATATTTTCCATAGGTCAAACTCTGCTCAAACACTGAAAGATCAATTTTTTAAATTAATTTTGAAACTTTATGCATTTAATGAAACAGAAGATGTACAGCAGACTGATGGTAACAATGAATTTTAATTTGAAAACACTTCTTATGGTCGAGGAATCTATCTTTTAACTGTCATATAAAATCGTCATTGAGTGGAATGGCAATTGCAATATGAAAATAAATTTCTGGCTCATTGGTCTCCACATTGCAGCGTTGACATTACGAAGGGTTTCGCCAGGGAAACTTGATTTTTTTTCTTCAAAATCAGCCAAAATTGTTTCAGCATTTTTAAAAATTTTGGAAAACTCATTTTCAACGTTACTTTGTATGTTTTCATAGCAATTAATGATGTTTCCAACGTGATCAGTGGCTGATTTTAAATCACAAAGAGGTGATTATAAAAACTTGCAGAGGGTCATTGTATACGAAAACACTTTGGCGAGAAAGCAGAGGCTAACGACAAATTCTCCGCTTATCAGAGTTCTTACGAAAGAAGAGGTTTTGGATGAGGTATCTGCATCCAAATCTTCACCTAGCTTTTCCAAAGTTGCGAGCATGGACTGCTCGGAGGGCCCTTGTAATATGATATACTGCAATGGAGTTACGAAAGACATGCCATTAATGAGTGGGCACTCCATCTCACTGATAATTCCTTTAAAAAAGTGTTGCAATGTTGTCATGTGATGACCAACAAATCTTATGTATGTTAGTTATAGACCCCCTTCTTCACCAAAGTGACCCCTTTGAAACCGCCTCTGATTGGTATTTAACGTTACTGTGTGTAATAAAGAAAGAACTGTGATAAAATGTTTCATGGAGTTGTTAATATTTTGTGCCTGGTGTTTCTTTCAATGCTGTGCTTACCTCTGAATGCGATGAATTTTAAGGGACATGTACAACCCTGCAGTCTATACGCGCTAGTGCACTTTTGTACAATATTCACATAGTCATCAGATTTATAATTTCCAAGGAAATTGACTTCAACTGACTTGAATGCCATCCATGCATCTCCTTCAGTACTACGTAGTAAGTCTTGGAAATGGCTGTCATACACGAAAAATGACACTAAACTCAGTGGAAATCGAAAAGTAGAGTGAGTCGGCTACCAGAATAAACAGCATTAATTTCAACGCTTCAAAAGAGTAACTGATATTATTATTATGATCCATGAAAATTTATGATCTCATTAACTTGAGGTGTGACCTAATCTGCAGATAATGCTGCCTTGAGCTATTTTGTTATGATAGTTTATCATTTCAAGTACCCTATGCACTTTTCGATGAAAGCCAAATCAGCATTGATTTAACTTTTATTACAACAATGAGTCGTGTCAATGAGATCTAGAATATAGAAATTATTTATTTAAAGAACAAAATTCTTGTTATTTTGATGTAACTGCATGCCATACCTAAAAAGCAAATACACAACGAATGAAACTGTGCTTAACTACTCTCAATTATGAAATTATTTCCTAAAATGCAAGATCACAAACTCCTTGCTGAATGAATCATGAGGTGTTAAGATCAAGGAACCAAATTATGTATTCCCCATGTATTCTTAGTATATTCTCAGTATATTTTTCATATGGTACAATTTTACAAGATGCGACGATTTCAAGAAACGTTACTCCTGTTATGAGAGGGCTTACTGTAATGAGATTCGATTATGAAATTGATTCGGGGTAAACATAAATTGTTTGCAAAGGACGGTCCTGCTGGATTTGCAGACAGGACGATTTAATTTTAAATATGTATAACTCTTTTCCAAAACCATGACAAAACTTTCAGTGTAGGATGAAAAACAATACAAAACAATGCCGAGAATAATTTTTGACGGGCGATGTACCTTTCAAAATAAGTTTTTGATAAAATCTTCATAACCTGATAGGATAGAGAAAAACTATTTTCAGATTTGAAATCAGCGTGAAAAACTACATCAGAAAATGTGAATGCCATGCCAGATATCTACTGCTTGTTTATCAGTGTTACCTTATTTTTCTGTACATTATGTCATTCCATCCCTACTCCCCCCTCCAGACCCATTCAAAAACGTATATAAACTTGCATTACTTGAAAATTGTACCTTGAAAATGACAAAACTGAAATGGAAACCTTGATCGGCATTCAGTGAAGAAGTGCTTTATTTTTGCAATAACGCAAAAGAAACAGACAGTTGAGAGCTGTGGACTGTATGGTCACTTTACAGAGTCTACTTCCCTACTGTGCTCCACATGCATGCCCACCCCACAACCAGTCTATGTGCGGCTGGCAAGGCCCACTGGTCAGCCACATCCGCCGTGCTCAAGAACTAGGCGGGAAACAAAAAATGCCTGAACATTCAGCCCGCCTCATTAGAAAGACGAAACATTAGGCGTGAGATACAAGAAACACAAGAAAAAACATAGCAGTAAGGCTGCTCGCCATGAGCGGGTGGGTTTAACAATGTTCTGGTGGCATCGGTAGTGGGCTGAGGTGCACAATTGGATGCTGCAGCATTGTGTTTGCCATGGCCCAGCGTTGTGTTTGCCTGGTTGAATGGAACAGGCCTCAATCTGAATGAGTACCGTCATGAATTCTTCAAATGTTAAGGTATGTTCACAAATAATTCTGAGAAGGTGATATTTTGTAGGCTTTACCTCAGCCTCCCACAGGCCTCGGAATTGGGGGGAATATGGGGTATAAAGGACCAACGTGTTCCATCATTGGCCAGGGCTGAGGCAACCTCATTATAGAAAGTGGATGCTGCACCGAACATCCTCCGCAGTTCCTTGGCGGCCCCTTGGAAAGTGGTTGCGTTGTCACTGTATAGCTGGTGGCAGACACCTTGACGGCCAGAAAAGTGCCAATAAGCAGCCAGGAACGAGGGAGTGGTGAGGTTGCTGACGGCTTCCAGATGAATTGCACCTGTGGCAAAGCACACGAATAGTGCCACGTAGCCCTTATATGAGCGGTGTCCCCTGCCTTTGGTAGTACACAGGAAAAATGGACCTGCATAGTCGAGTCCAGCAACACTAAAGGCAAGGCTGGTGTCGTTCACATTGGAGGAAGATTGCCCATCAGTTGAGAGTCAAAGCGTGGTTTTGCGCGGTGACATCTCACACACTGCTGTGTGAGCTTCTTAACTAGTGCCCCGTCCCCCAGAATCCAGGTCTGATTCTGTAGGATATTGAGGGTTAGGGTAGGTCCCCCATGGAGTGAGGAAAGGTGAGCAAATTGGATTAGGAGCTGGCTCAAGTGGGATATTTTCAGAAGGATGACTAGGTGTTTGGTGGAAAATGAAAGAGTGGAATATTTAAGACGACCGCCTACATGTAAAACACCATCTTGGTCTAGGAAAGGGTTCAGGTGCCGAAACTGTGTACGTCGCGGCAAAGGCTGGCCCTATCTTAGCGATTTTATTTCTCCAGCAAAGGCAAACGATTGTGCCTGCTGCAGCACTTTACAGTGCGCAGCAGCGAGCTCACAGGTGGAGAGGAAGCTAGAGTTAGTAGATTGATATCGTCTGCAACGTGAAATAAATCTCAGGCAGTAGGCCAGCACCCTAACTAACTTTGTAAACGAGGAAAATCTTCTCAGGATAAAATTCTCCTCTTCAGCATTTTGAATCACGTGTATTTGAGGAAGAGGTAAAGTTTCTGGTTGTTGTGGCCAATTCTCCGACGTCAATGATAGCCATTTAGGTCCTCTCCACCGTATAGAAGAGTCTCGAACAGCAGAAGAATCTAAACCCCTACTTGGAAGGTCAGCTGGATTCTCTTCTGATGGTACATATTGCCAAACAGCAGAGGGCAGCTCCGTCTGTATGAAGGACACCTGATTTGCTACGAAAGTTTTCCAATTACTTGGGTGTTTACACAGCCAGGTGGGAGTCACTTGGCTGTCTGACCACGTAAAGACTGGTAATGATGAGAAGGCATTAATTTTCCGCAAATAGTTTACCAATCTAACAAGGAGTGCAGCTTTAACAGGACTCACCTTGGATTTTGCTCCAAGGAGAAATTTTTGACAGTGGTTGTCGTTGTCGAGAACACGCAGATAAACGGCCTCAGCATAGGCCCTCTCGGACGCGTCTGCGAAGCCATGAAGTTCGCATTTTGGCGAGGGCATCATCTGCAGCCAGCAATCAATACGCAATGCTGATAGTCCTGACGTCGTGTTGCAATAGGCAGTCCATCGCTCCACAATATCTTCAGGTAATGGTGTGTCCCAATCTATCTTTAAAATCCACATATCTTGCATAAGGATTTTCGTGACAACCATGACATAAGCGATCCAGCCCAGTGGATCGAAGAGATGCCCTATATCTTTTTCACACCAATGTATCAGATCTTTGGGCAAATAAAGATATTATTATTATTATTATGCGTCATTCTGGAGAGCACCGTCCTCTTCGTAACTGCCATGTTGGTGAGTTCGGTAGTCTGAATGTAGAACCCAAACAGGTCAGCTGATGGATTCTATATCAAGCCAAGTGTTTTCACCAACTCAGTGCACTCAACTGCAGTGGGAAAGTTTCAGAGAAAATAATGTTTCAAAAAAGTTGGCCAAATTTGTCACTGTCTAACTCTTCTTTGGAGTTTATGTCGATTATCATGTTCCCCTGACCACAACTCTTGTTGCCAGCCTTGGGGTACCTTCCAAAATAGTCTCAGTTATTTCAATATCCATGAATGCATAGTTTCTATGATTCTGAGGCAAATGTAAGCCTGCTTCCCAGAGAGGATATATATTTGTATGTGATAATGGTAAGATAAATTTCTTGAAGACATGATGTACTCAATATTACAATTATGCTCTGTTGCAGATGGAAGAAGAAGCTCAAGGAGTTATACCTTCTCCAGAGGAGTTACGTGTGTGTGTGGTGATTTTATTTTCTTTCGTCCAACGACAAGATTTAAATTCTGCTTTCATATCCAAAGTTCAAGGATGGCTACTACGACTAGGCAAAGTATTACTCAAAGTTGCAGCTCCTAGTGATCGTTTACTACTTCTTTCACAGCTTTTGCGTTGCCCAAAAGGTGTTGGTAAATGGGGGACACCTCTATTACAGGTATGCTAAATAATATTGTATGTAATATATTTATTGGTACTCAGATTTTACATTGTAAAATGTTGGACAAGTCTCATGAAAAAAAGTTTACACTGTGTATAAAGCATGAGCTAAGCATAAATTCCCATTGCATGCCCAGAAGACACTTCTGGCTAGTTCTTCAAATTGTTATAGCATTTGTCATAGAGGAATGTTTTCAGCTTATTTGAAATTGATTCCCTAGAAGTGACATTTTGGATGCTAGCTGGCAAATGATTGAAATTTTAATGACTGCATGTAAGGGGCTGTTTTCATATATTTCAGTGGAATGGCAAAACAGCTGCAGGATATATGTACACTAGTGTACACAAGTGTACATATATGTACACTAGTGTACATATACCCTGCAGCATCTTGTGTTCCCATGGATATTAATTTCATTTAATCACATCATTAGGAGTTTGCTGTTTTTTGATACTAATGCTAGTTATGTAATTGCTAGTAATATGCAGTTAAATTTTACAGTAGTATGATATTAACTTGAAGATTTTTTGTTAAGGATGGGCAAGAATTAGGCTGATTTTGCTGAATTTTTTTTAAGTTCCATAATTTCATTTCATAAAATTGCATTAGTACCTTTACCAGGGACTGAAATAGCCTTGCATAAAATCATTGCATTGCATTTACAAAAAAATCAACTAATGATTCTTTAAGAACACTGAGGAAATCAGCCTGGACTACATATTCTCTTGTCTAAAATCAAGTTTTACTTAAGATTGGAATACCAAAAATCAAGAATCTACTGTATTAACTTTTGTGACATATTGATCATCCCAGCAGCAAAGCTGATTTTCCATGGAATAAATCTCCCATTTTAATTAGTTTCCCAGCTTGCTAAGACTGGGATAAGAAACAAGAGTGATATGTGATTTTCTAGTGAAATTGGTTTTCAAATATTCATGCATAATTTGGTTGTTAATGATACCTACACATCTGAAATCATTCCAAAGTATGGCTGTAACGTACAAAAGATTGTTCATACCAGAAAAATAGCAAAGGGATATAACCTTCGAAGTGCTTTTTTTAAACCTCTTGCAATGTTTGTTAAAATCATATGTTGAATCGAAGCCCAAAATTACTAACCACCCATTATTGTGTCCAGTGAACTTCATAATATTGAGAGTCTACTGTATGTCTTATTTTGAGTTAAGATAAGTTTGCATGCTGCTATTTCTACATTATTTGCTGCTGTGTTTTGCGTCATACATACACTACATTTTTACAGCTGTGGCAGCAGTGGATGATGCCAGGAAATGGTGGAAAACTGTGACACATTCATTCTTACCAATTATTTCTGTTCTTGGTAGAGTTTATGAAGAATAATGGATATTCATGAGGAGTAGGGGGTGGTCTTTAAAAACCTTTTTCTAATTTCAATGAACTTGGGGTCAGAAAAGTTGTCTTATTATTATTAAGATTATGCTGGTATTTTTTCAACTGTCCTGAGTTTCCACCAAACAATTCAAGTTTCTCAATTTTAGGTTACTTTTGGTAGAATGTTGTCATAAGCATAAACTCATGCTCTCCCTCATAAATTCATGAGGAATGCTTGATGAAAGAGGTGATTTTAATTGAATAGTGTAACTAATTTCATTAAGTGATAGTGACAGGATTTTCTATATAAGCATTGATGGGTGCTTTTTCATTGTCTTGATAGTTTCATCCTCCTCCTCTTCGGCCTGCTTCCCAGTCAGCCAACAAAAAGTGTATTGAGTTTGAATTGGTGATGGCAGCTCTTCCTATTATTGTTGAAGCTGTGGAATATTCATCATACTTAGATTCACAGAAGAAAAAAGAGTCAAATGATGCATGGGTGGTTTTGGATTCATTTGGAGAAGAAGAGCTTTATCAATTGCCTGGTGATAAGGACCTTACATCATTTTTAAACCAGTTTCCATTGAAAGCTGTTGTTATGTATGCCTTAGGATTGTCGAATGTTGATCATTCACTGTCATTGTCTGGAGTAGATATTCTGAAACTCTTTGCATTATCAAATTATTCTTTGAAAACATTGGGTAGTGGGCTCCAGAAGTATGGCTCTAGAAGGTTAGTTGTTTAAGTATTGATTAATAATTCTTTAAAATCCCTTTTTTCGTTGCATATGCAATTAGTGAATCATTATTAATCTTCTATGGTGGCTTGTTACCAAAACATGCATCTTAATGATATCAATTGAGTGGTAAATTTGTGGACAGAGATTCAGGAAATCCATTGCTAATATTCATTGTATAGAGAATTTTATCACCTTGCACTTTTAGGGATGTATGTATTCAGCGCCACTTATTTTGGTGTGTTGTTCTTAAGTGCAATGCTCAAGCTTTACACGTAAGTTTGTAGAATAAGTGATTGGACTGATAAATTGAGGGCAACCAACTACCCAGTTTTGAACTTTTTAAAATTTTCATTCTTTTAATAATTTTAAATACGCTGGGCCATTGATACATAGGTAACATATCTTCAAAAATATTTAAGTGTTTTGCTGCATTTTAGCATTACTCATTAAAATATTCATTTTGCAATAAGGATATAAAGTGTGATAGACATGGTTTTGGTTATTTTAAGATTTAAGTATTTGAGCCAAATTTATCCAGGTTTTAATCCCCTGCCTAATTAATTTTCAGGTATCCACATTTTTTTAGAAAATTTGCTATTCTTGTTCATCACATAGCCCTTCTTGTTACTGACTTATGGGATTTCTTCAAATCATCAAAGCATTATCATTGTGATCCTGCTATGCAAGCACGAATTGAAGTTGAGTTTGAAGCATTATTCGTGAGGGCATTTGGATATTTATTTCAATGCACGTTGCACAGCATTGGATGGGATATGCTGTCACAGTTGGCATATAAGTACCTTTCTATCTATGCTCTTTGGCATCTGTTAGCTGTTCTTCATCGATGTGGGAGTGCCAACTGTGATGGCGACATTAACATCCCTCCTGGTGGAATTAAAGGTAAATAAATTGCTTCCTTCATTTATTATATGTCCTATAGATGATGTTTTTTAATGGTTCAATCATACGGATGAAACTTCAGTGGGAATCTTAAGTCATGAGGGGTTCTTTTTATAAAATGCCCTGTGAAAATAATCTGAAGCCTACATAGCATCTGTGTTTTTTTGATTTTAATTACAAAAATACTTCATAACCTATCATTTTTGTGAATACAACAATTGTCAAAATAAATTTTTACACCCATATTGGTTGGCATGAGATCCTGACAACCTCTTGTTAAATTGTCTTATGGGAGTCTCTGATTCTACCTTTCATGCTGCTGTGAGTAATCTTTGTGTGTCTTCCATGAAAATTGGTGTCCTACGTGACAACCTCCTATCAACTCAGAGAATTTTGTGGTCGGATTGAAGTGATGTGACTATGGCCTAATGTACAACTGATAGTGTCTGTATCACTACAAAATAGACTTTTTCCATCATTTGAAGCCAGAATGCCTTCAATCAGTGGTGCTGGCTATGGAATTGTAGTGTTGTTGGGTTATATGTGCCTAGACGCTTCTCCCAAAGCCTGGATTATAAAATATGGAAGGTTAAATCATTATCTCAGTAATAAGAAAATATTCTGAATATTGCTGTTAATTGTTTACTTTTACCTCTTAAACATTTATGTGCAGAGAAAGAGTAACGTGTTGAAATGGGGTTATATTTGGTATTTGATAAAAGAAGTATGTTGAAATTTCTTTGTCTTGGCTTATTTAGGTATTTTACTTCCCATACACACTCAGCATGCTGAATTTCTTATGTGAGTTTATTTATAGTTTATATATCCATGGAGCGGTTCATGCACAACTCCACCATCATAACATCCCAATGCATTTTCAAAGGCAACTTCTGTATTGTGGATAATTATACCTGCTGCTTTTATCATGTGTTCAACCAATAGGCTGAAAATGCTGGTATTTTTGAAAAATGAAGTTTTGAGTTCAGAAAAATATGTGTACACATTGCATGAAACGCACTGTAAAACATTGCTTTAATTACACCTCAAAGTTTTCACAGAACTGTTTTTGTTGCTCCAATGTGCAGTGGTTTTTGCTCCGCAAAAATGAGGTAATGCATTATTGGTAGAGTCCTGCTTCAAAGATGTATGACAAAATTTAGCCTGGTCTTTCTTAGGATAGATAAAGAGAGTCTAGGGAGAGGAAAGGCATTCGATCCAGAAAAGGGTTGGCTCCTTCCTTAGGCGAGTGAGAGTGACTTATTCACAGATAAGTTTCCCCTTTCATAATCCACTTCATTCATGTGTACTACCTCTTAGTGCAGTGGTCAGGCAAGAAATTGACTTGAGTCCCTGAGGTTACTTGAAATTTGCCTAGTGGTAACTGGTTTGGCTTATAATGTGGACCAGTTATTGGGTTCCTATTGGAAATTAAGAACAATGGTAGCTAGAAATTATTTGTGTGGATTTTGGGGGTGAGTTATGTAGTGTCTCCCTCTCAAGAAAGATAGTAATGTGTGTGAGAAATTGAATGGAGAAGAAATAACGACTGCATATGATCTGAGGATGATTCTGCTATCATCCTGACCCAATCGACTAAACCAATGGCTCTTGAAAAATTTGTGGCAAGCTATTTATCACTGTGTTGGTCCAGAAATTTTTCAGTGAGTGAAGGGTTGGGCAGCAGAAACATAATTCTTTTGACTTGTTTTTCTACAATCATATATTTGAAGTAAGGTTTTTACTTTATTTTAGTCATTTATTGACCATTATCTAGAGCCTTTTATACCAAAATTACTCTAGCATCTCATGATATACATACACCTCTATGGCTGGAAAATAACTATCTTTGGTAACATTTGGTAATGCATTGGTTCACTTGCTGCAAAATTCACAGTATGAATTGTACTTTGGAACCATAAACTTTTATTACTTTTGACTTCGATTGAAACTATTTTATTGGCCCTTTTGATTTTTAATTCAAACTATTTTGATTTTCCATTCATATTATATTAATGAATAAAAATGTAGTTTAGGAAAAGCAGAGTCGATATCTTTTAATCTTATTTTTTCATTTCCATTTAAACGATCACTGTTCATCAAGGCTGGCTTACCCTCTAGGCCATTGACGTACATGTGCTGTAGGGGTTTTCCATTTCCATCAGCATAATATTGGTGGTGGGTCTGTCCATTAGGAGAGACTCTCAGTGCAGTTTTTGACTTCATCAGAGTAGCATTCATCACTGGAGCACCTTTATTTTCACTATTTTAAATTAAAAATTCATTAAAATTAGTTGAATTTTCAGCATTATCAAAATTTCAGAGGCAGTAAATGTGTTAGGAAACTGTTATTTTTACATGATCGACATTCATTAGTGTCAAATTGCAGGTTGGGTTGCTGAGATAAGAAAGACATGTTCTTTGTTTGATGCTGCCCTCTTGGCTGAGCCTGAAGAAGATGCTTCCTTGTTGCTCATCACTATGAAAAATATGGCTATTTCAACTGAAGATGTAACCTTTGCTGAAGCTGTATCAGTTGATATTTTTAGGGTGGGTATTTTTACCTGTCAATTATCTTTGGTGTGTTTTTTTTCTGTCCTCAGGATGATCATACGACCTCTTAGATATGAAATTTTGCAATTTGTATAAAATGCCTATATAGTCCATCTGTGTGTGTTAGTCCACTTTCTTGTAAAAGATTTTGACATTTGACTGAGGAGTCTGACAAAGACCATGGGTCCGAAGCCAAGTGGCCATTATTTACATATTTTCATTGTCAAATTGACAAGCAACAGGTTTAGAGAAACAACCATTTGGCTACCTATCAATTACATAGTAACACTTGACTAGGAGGGTGGTAAAATATGCAACCATCTGAAATCACTTTTATTAATGAAAAAGACATTAATCCCTCTGCAAATCATCTTTTGCTTAGAAAATTATGCAAATAGATAAGCTTTGGTAACTGCTCTGCAGAGTGCATTGCACCCCATCTTGTGACTTTTAGTGGTTGAGTATTACTGTGGAGTTACCTCAAACAACTAGTGCTGGAGTTACCTCAAACAACTAGTGCTTACATATACTATCTGTTTTTAGTTTTTTAAAGCTATCCCCTGTAGAATTAGGACAATAGTGTGCAGCATTCTGTAGCTTTCGAGTTGGAAGTTGTAGAATATGGCAAGAAACATTGGAAAAGGGTTGCTACAAGACATTTTGAAAAATCTCCCTAGAATAGTGAAGAAAATAAGGAAAAATAAAGACATAAAAATGCACAAAATATGATTCTCATAATGGTATTGCTAAACGACAAAAAAGGAAAGCTCTGGAAGATGTCATACATAATTGTAGAAAATTTAGGCCTTGGTGTACAAAAAAGAGAGATACAGTAGCAACTCAATAATACGAAGTTGGTGGGTCCAAAAAATTGGCAGTTCGTATTTTCGAACGTTTGTAATAAATCACGAAAAATATTTCTCCTTTCCCCCCCCCCCCTGACTTCTTTAGTCATTGGAAACGCTTTCAAACGATTTAAAGTCATTATTCGTGAAAGTGTTTGAAATAATGCCTTTACTTATATCATAAGCTAAATGTCACAAACGATCGTGGAATAACTATCACCTGTTTGTTCCTTATCCAAATAATTTTTAGCAGGCAATCTATTTCTTTGTAAAATTTTTGCCCAGTTTATAAGATGTATATAAAACAAGTTCTGCATTTGTCTGAGACAGTAGCTTGCTTACTCTTTGGCTAATCAGGACTTGTAACTGGTGTGGGCATTTAAAAGAGACATTTATTTCTAACATTTATGCAGTTGAAACAGTTGCTGGCCCAACCTCGCTTCCAATCACCCTTTCTTTATTCCTCTATCATAGGTAAAATGAGTAAAGGACTCAGTCCATTAAAAAAAATCCTTCATAGGTCATTATTTGTGGTTTCTTCCACATCACCTGCTGGATATATAAACTTGAGGAGATATATTATTTCGTTCCAATTACTCATCGCTTGGGCATAATCCGGACATTTACCATATCTTTATCAGCTCGGAGTGTACTGAGTTTCCAGTTCTTTTTTGGACAGATGGATTATTAATGTAATGGAGAATGATAGCAAAGAAAATCGAACCTCATATCACGGTTCGTTGAGAATGAACGAACGCTGCAACTGCCACTCAGGAAATGCTGTTGCATGCAATGATGGCACTTCACCAATCCAATTCTTATTCATGTTTCTAACATCTGTGCAGTTAAGATGGTAGCTGACCTGACCGTGCTTCCAATCGCCTTTTCTTTATCACTCAATAATAGGTAAAAAGAGCAAAGGACTCAGTCCGTTTAAAAAATCCTTGTCAGGTCATTATTTGTGGTTTCTTCCATGTCGCCTGCTGGATATACTAACTTGGGAAGAAATATTATTTCATTCCAAGCCAAACGGTTTCACTGCTTATTGAAGTTTGAGTAATAAGCATTAACTCATGACCAAGTCCCTTTTCACTTTGATGATTCATGCTTATAATTCTATTCTGCAAAACATTAATCCAGTAAATAAAGTAAGAGATTATTTTTTTTTATCCTTCTATGCATAATCTCTTCACGTCGTGTGTGTTATACCAAATGCCATTTTATCCAATACCATCCTTATATGCCAACTTCGGTAAGCTAAAACATAGAAGCTTCTGAAGTGCCTCATATGTAAAAAGTGATTACTGAATCAATCCACGATTTTGAGAACTTTTTATCCATCATAGTGTGAAAGAGAAACTTCATCCCAAATGGGCATCATGGAGATATTCCAGATCCAGCATTCTCCATGACATTATATAGTTTTTTCTTCCCCCTCTGAGAATTACGCCTTCTATACTTGACTGCACTGTGGAGCATAAAACACGAAAACGAAATAAGATTAATTGTTTGAAGTGTAACTTTGTAAAATTAACTCATGTGCCAAACACCTTAGTGGTGGTTTGTGCAGTATTATGTTGATGTAGATGAACACTTAAGATGAATATGTCATGATGTGACAAAACTTGGATCATAGCAAATAAAATCAAAGTGGTTAACCGATTTTCTCTTTTTTTTAATTCCCACGAAAATGAAAGGAACTTCTCCAGTGTTTCTCCGGCTGGAAACTTGCTTCTGTTGCACAGATTATTAAGTCACACGTTTCTAGAACTTTAGATCAACTTGCGATGAAATCTCAACCAAGGGGAGATGCCCAGCCACTCATATGTTGTTTGGACTCTACCAAGGTACCGACTGAGGGCCTTCGCTTCATGAGTCACATTTGTGGTTCATGCCCATTCCACAGGATTCTGTGTGTCTTCAAAGGGCCATAGGAAGAGGTAGGGGTCACAGAAAAAATCTGCCACAGTTGAGGCTGAAACCTAATTCTTCTTAACATCCAGATAACGGCTCGCTGAGTTTCTCGCTGAGTAGTATATCTGTACTTAGGTCCTTCTAAACGTTGGGTGATTTTGAAATAGAGTGCTTCAGGATCCAATTCATGCTCATGTTGTGTCATATCCGTGTATTAAAATACCTAGGACTCAAAGTTTCTCATGCCATCACAATGAAATCTGATTCAATTGGTCATTTATCTAATGGAAATCATGGATAGCAGTGATGATAGATCAAATGTACTGTATCAAGGTCTGGTTACTCAACGAATTCACTGTAGTAATTCATGGATGAAAGTTTGTTCCAGTAAAATTTCATAGAGTTACCCCAAGAACATCTTGGAATTAAGTTAAAGAGAAGGCTTCCGTGGTGATTTTATTTTAAAGATTTCAGTTTTTTTGGTTTACTCCTGCGATGAACTATATTTCATAGGATGATATTTTGTGGATGATGGCTTCATCAGGTTGGAGTGTCTTGGCGGTTTATCACAGGTCTTATACATTATAATGTTATATTGTTGTGCCACTCCCCCAATTGGGTCATCTGTTTCAACATGTGAAATAACCGTTTTAATTCAAAGTTATATCAATCGCGGGGACAGCTATACCCTCACAAATTCTTGGAAACTTTTATTTCTATTGTCTCATGAAATATGGACAATGGTGGGAGTAAACACGGGTTTATTCATTGTGAAGCCATGGATTTTGGGGGTAGTGACTGCGACAGGTATCCCAGTCCTATTGTCCATTTAATGGCGTCATTTTTCCATTCGAGATCTCAATAAATTAAAATTACCATTAATAGCACATGGCAGTGAGTAGGTATTGGTGCCACATGCGAGTTATAGCCAAAAGAGAATTGTTTACATTATGGAAATGCAGCTAACAGTTAAAACAAAAATAAAATATGGGAAAAATTGCCTCAAGCTGCCATTTTCCCCATCACTCGAGATCTGTATTATCCACGACAACATATCTGTATTATCCACTTATGAATAACTTTGTGACTCAGGCGTTTGTGAGAGATGAATGCACTAAAATTCACGCATTTTACACAATTGATAGATTATATTTGGCAACGCTGATTTGTTAGGTTTCTGCCTCAGTGAATGAGAGCTTTTCTGATGCGATTTCCCCCAAGATTTGTAAAAATGTACTCATTTTATCTGTGGGGACTGTATCTGAGGTTTGTAATTTCAAAAATTTCGTATTTTTGAAACTTTGTATTTACGAATAGAGCCATGAATTTTTCATAGGCTTTTCATGGGAACTGACAGATGTACTTCGTAAAATTGAAACTTATTTTTGTGATTTGTATTATTGAGTTTCTACTGTAATCGTTCAAGCATTGATAATCAACTAAGAGTGGTAATTACAGAATTTTAAGGGAATAGCACTATGGTGCTAATGATTGATGAAGAGGCATGAGTTATGGATGTGAGCAAGAACCCAAATGGCCACTCGTATGCCAGATGATTTTGGAACTTAGATAATAAATTTTACATAGGTTATTCATCAAAGAAAGTAAAAAAACAAAATTTTGAAATAAGTCATGTTGGCCACATTGATGAAATACCCCTTACCTTTGATGCCCTGTCAAGTAAAGGGTAATTTAAGAGCAGACAGTAACAGCTCAGGGCATAAAACAAATCATGACAATGCTGCTCTTTCCTGTTTTATGTACATTACACCCTCGCTTTATTATGGATTCACTTAATTATCAGCTTGCTAGAAAATTAGTGCTGAATTTGCATGCGCTCTGAAAAATCTCCTATTTCAGTGAAGTTTTACAACCATAATTTGTTATTAATTCAGCATCCTACACCTTAGTTCTACACAGGCAGCATTTTTTATCATAGCAACTATTTTCTGTTTGATGATTGATAAAACAATGTGCTATCAGTTTGATTAGAGCAAATGTTGCAAAGATTAGCTCTACCACCAATGAGGTAACGTAACATTATTAACGTAGTCTGCCGCACATATATGGCGACTCACATTCAGGATTTAACTAGTTGTTGTTGAGATAATTTGTATACCAACTTGGAGAAATATGATAGCCTTTGCTGAAGAGTAATCTATTATGTGATGGCGTCTCTTACCTATGATGTGAAAGGATTCCAGCTGTTGCGAGATGATGAGTCACATCAATGAAATGAGTTAAATTATATTGCCACATTTCTCAGTGAATGATGGGGATGTATTGAAATTGCTTATTTTAATTTGCATTGAAATTTATGCTCCTTATGACTTCACACCAAGATACTGAGAGAATCTTTATGGCACTGCCGTTTGGGGTCGCCACTAATGCACTCTGCCATTTTGTAAAGAAAGAACACCCATTATTGAGTGTCTTCCATGTGAAGTGGTATTTCCAACTAAGGGCATAGTTAGCACTGTGAACTTTCTCTTTTCCCATTTGCATTTACCGTTAGATAACTACAATTGCCATGAGTTGGAGACTTGTTTCGACATCAGTTGAACCTCAGGACTTGAGGTTGATGGAAATGCCATTGAGAAACTAAATGACAACCATAGGCAAGAGCCCTCCGCAAAGGATCTCCAAGAATTCGAGAAAAAGGTTAGAGGAAGTAGTGCAAGGAGGAAACTACAAACAATGGAAGTACAATGATGTATAGGGACATGAAACAGTGACTGCATAGTTTACTATGCAGTAATTGCTGCTTTTTATTTTTAACATTACTGCATACTAATGTATAGGAACATGAAACAAGCTGCTTAGGACACAGTCAATAGGATGGTAAACAAATATCCTGACACAGATGGGACTGAACTTTTATCTTGCTAAAATGAAGATGATATAATTGGACTCTTTTAAAGATTTAATCCAAGTAGGGTCTAATCTTACATCAAATTTTCAAGGAAAAATTTTAATTTTTACTTTTCAATGTGCCTTTATTATCACTTTAAGAGAGCTTATTGTCATTTCGTTGAAACTTGTTCTTAGCTGAGCTTCCATCAAAATAGTTATGTCCTCTTGTGTTATTAATTAGTGTTTTGTGTTTTCATACTTGAGATATTGATGCTTTATAAGAAGGTTAATGGGTCCCTGATGTTAACAACCAGCCATCATAACTCTCTCAATCCTGAAGAGTAAGGTCAGCAGTTCCGAGAAAAGGGCATAGAGTAGAGGTTCTCCCCTCTGCTCTATTCTTATGCAGCTAATAAATCTCCAAGAAATGACCACGACCAGGATAATGATAGCAATGCTGCTAGCTTGGCATGTGGAGAAGGAAGATCTTTTGGAGTGGAAGATAGGGATGTGATGAGAACGATGACCATGCAAATTATTATCCTTAGCAAGGCTAGTGACTATTTCTCCTTCTGTCACCTATGTATTACTATATGCTACTTCTCACTCATCCTTTCTATTTCTATTGTAACTCAATGCCTAATTTTTGTGTACATACTTTTAGTTAGCTCGCTACACCACTTTTTATGCTGGTGTTACTTCAGGTATCGCAGAGGTTATTGTGATTAAGTGATGATGGATATGTTTTTTACATGATAGAGTTTGCTCTTCTGTTCCAAATTTCTGTGAGCGATACGTGTTGAAATGATGGAAATTCTTTGTAAAATATTTGCTCTTAGGGACTGAAGTGATGCTGCATAGAATAAAAAAACTGCATAATATCGAGAAGCTACCTAAAATTAGGTATTTAACTTTAAAATCCCCAATTGTTCCCCATCAGACTTCACTGTCACTTAACAAAATTGTGAACTATGTAGAATCAAGGTTAGAGATGAGCCATTCTGAAAATTGTTGTGGCCATTTTTGTTTATAAATATTTTCATTAATACATTTATGTCACAATAGTAATAATGGTTTAATTGCATCAACCCCTTTTTATTGCTACTGACTTTCCTATTAAGTCATATATTAACTAGTAATTGCAGAAAATTAAAAATCATGGGAAAAATAAGGTAATTTTTGAAAATGACCATTATTTACCTCGGTAATTTACCTCAAAAGAAAATCATGGTAATTTACCCAACTCTATTCAAGGTGTGCAAAATTGAGGTTTTTCTGTATTATCATTCTCTTTTATAAACTGATGCTGTAATTCTAACTCTATAATTGTGAACCTATCTACGCTTAAATTCAACTTTTCAATTTTTTTTTTCTTCAGTGTTTCCAGAATTGATCTAATGATTACAAAATTATATTCCAGGTGGGGCTCATCAACTCTGAAACTCGTGGAACAGAACTTTCTAAAACTGCCTGCCGTCTTTTAGTTTCCATCTTCTCAAAGCATCCTAGTCTCTTCTCAGTTCTAATTGGTTGGCTGAAAGATGCCTCAGAAGATGTTGAAAAGGTGATAATGGCAAAAATTTCTTTATTTAACATTTTTGCAATTCATTGTTTTTTATGTACTTTCATGAATATTTCAAAGTTTTATAATGCATGACTTACAATATCACGCAAGGGCAATTGTAAATGATGTATGTTGAATGTAGTGTATATTTCTTTATTTTCACTTATTATGAAATAGCATTTAACTTAGTTTTTTCTGAATGGATGAATATGTCCTGTGGCAGTATCTCTATTTTTGTGATGGACCTGCTCTCTTAATACATTGTGCCCTGCTACCATTTTTGATTTTCTTGGTGAGTGTTCTTTGTGGTGGGAAAAGTTATAATTTTTGCCTTTGTAGGGAGCGTTGGATCTCATCTCGTCTCTCCCTGTTCATCTGTGGCACCCTACCAAGGCAGATTTAAAATTGTTGTCCTCATGGATTCTGTGCCATGACCCACAAACTATGAAGAGTGCCATTTCAAGGACTATTTTATTAGCTTTGCCATGGAGAGGACGCAGTAATGAAGAAGGCCCTTTACCATTAAATGTTACCATTTCTGCTGCTACAGTAGCCCTAGAGGCTTGTCTTATATGGGATGGCAAAGGAAGAATACCATCAGCTGTGAGTTTGTAAAAAGTCTTTTTCTTTTGTAATTATGTATACAGACATTTGTGAGACCCTCATATCTGTCCTTGATGTGTTCGGAGGTCCTACTGATAACTGGGTATGCATTGTATTCATCATTTTTCGATCCCTGAAGTTAGTTTATCATACTAGGGATGTACTTTCTCAGTACTCTCATTTTGAGTGTTACTGTTATTAAAGGCTGTGCAAAATGATAATTGTTGATAAATTAAAATTGATTATAAATTTGCATTATAAACAATTCTGATTTTTTTCGTATGCAATAACACATCTGTACTTCCTGTAGATAAGCAGGCAAGGTTAGGAGGATTGTGCCTACTAACGTGGGCCTCTTCCCGTCTCACACCGATAATTGGTATAATTGCATTTTTCAAAGAAATTTTTCCTTGAGTAAAAAGCAAAAAAATCCATATCCATGTTGGTAAATCCATTGATGTGATGCCCCTAAAGCTTAAGAACCTAATATTAATGTTAGAACTTCATTTGTTCTTTTATCATCCTCTTCATTTATCCTTTGTTATTAAACCTTTATCTTAGAAGTGGATGAATAATAAACAAACCTGTAAAGATGAATATCGCTGATATATGTTGTCTATTATCAGTAGGAATAGAATGCTTTATGAGGGAGTACTCGTGGAGCATGTGCTTGGCTGGTTGCCAGCTGCTGGTTTACTGTAAACATTAACAAATGTACAAAATAGCTTTGCAGTACCAAATTTAAAAGTTACTTATGTTCAAGAAATGAAAATCTTAAATATGTTGACTTTGATATTCATTCAGGAACTTTCCTAATGTGATATATGTATAAAAGGCATTATGTCTACAAATAATTTTGAAATTAATGTTACTGGAAAGAGTTATGGGACTGTAAATGACTTCAAATAACATGGTATCCATATTTTGAATTATCTTTTCTATTTTACTAGTGAGTTCCTATACTCTTTGCTGGGCACTGCTCACTGCTTTAATATTTCAAATTAAGAGTGTTCAAAATAGCTAGGTTTTAGTGTGCCTACTGCAACCCAAAGAAGTTTGGAAAGAATATGTCCCAGAATAGCTTTATGCCTTTAAGTAAGGTAAACCTTAAGTATATGTTGTGGGTTTGCCCTGTTGGTGACCTCTGTTATAATTCTATATAGCAGCATACTTCTTTAACTAATTGGAAATCTGGGTTTGGAATTTTTTGAGTGGAAATTGGTGGCAAAATTGCTTTTTAATTGTTTAATCGAATTTTGATGTCATTGATGGAACTACATTCTTGTCTCTTATGAGGCATGAGATGCTGTAAAAATTTCTAATTCCATGATTTCTTTTTGCTGCAATGTAGATGCGGTTTGAGAGTGCCACATCAACTTGGGCATGGTCGCTTATCAGTGTTCTTTGCATTCACCCATTGGATCGAAAGCGCTGCCAGGCATGGCCTCAAGACCCCTCATCTGACTATGAGCTGCTGGTTGATGTGCTATCCAGAGGGTTGCAAGAAAACCACCCCTTGGCATCTCTTTTGTCTGTCTTGGCCACACAGCAGGGACACACTTGGGAAATGGCAAGGGAACATGCCTTTACCCACCTGGCTAATGTGGTAGCTTACGGAAAACACACTGCTGCTATTTCTGCCTTATATCAGCTTCTTCCATTATTTATTGATCGTAGTGATGAGTTAATTAGTTGCCAAAGGTGAGTTTCTTTTGGATACATCTCAAATTTCATGAAATGTTTAGAAGAATAATATATGCAAGTAATTTTGTGTTGTACCCTTGTTTATTTTTTTCTCCCGTGCTCCATTTCATGAGTGAAATAAATTTTGTTGTGGAGAGTTTGCAAGTAATAGTAATTATATGTTATTATATATTGTCTTTGTGAGGTTCAGGGTGGAAACGTTATTCCTGTGAAAAAGGTTTTTGGATTAAGTTTCTCCATTCTGATCCTCTGTTACGGTTTATTCAGATCCAGCTGGTTCAACCATTTACAAACGCTTTTTACCACCTTTGCCATAGCTACTCTTTTGCTTAAATGTAACCTCAATAAAGAAAATAAAAAAAACTGGTAACTGTCATAACAATTATCTATGTGGCAAAGAATAAGCACAGTGAGAGGGCTCAGATGTCACTTTACAAATTGTTTGAATTTATTGTGGATTATTTCAGAAAATTATTTCTTACAATTAATGTGAATATGGGAATATCAGATAATGGGCCTATTGTGTATTGCACTGAATGTGACACTTTTTTTCTAAATCTATGTATTATAAAGTTTTTTATCACTTAAGAAGATTTTCTGTGAGAATTCAATTCATCAAGAAGGAAAGACCCAATTTTCCCAGATGTCAATGTTGATTTATTTGCAAAATATTGATACCATTTCACCAACATGGGGCTTATCAAATGAAGCACCCTGCTGGCTTAGTAAGAAGTGCCAATGCATCTGTTAATGCTTTGATAATAAGGTTGTACCATATTCTGTAGTCAATATCTGAGTCAGTCTCCCTTCTCACTCAGTTACTGTCATGCATTGACAAAACTGCCTTTGTTTCAACAAATCATTTTCTTTGACAATGCTTTGCAATCAATTTGATACCTATGTCCAGGAGGGCAGCTGCCTTCATTATGGTAGCTGTTATATGCTCATGTGTTGCATGTTTTTACTCAGTTTCCAGAAGCTGTTGCTGGCTCTTCTGTTTTCTGATCGCACCTATGTCAAAATGGCCAAAAATCTTATTCATAATGAATTTCCTGGACCAATGTTATTGCAGCTTGGAAATATGGTAGTTTCAATTTTGGAAAAGTCTTATAGGTGAGCATGAATAGTGTCATTTTCAAAATCCAATTGCATGATATATGTATCTTGAATTTAGGAGCTTTTAATATTACCATAGCTGCAATGCTCTGGCTAGTGATCCCTGAATACTTTGAATCTGGTGAAAAGGTGTGATATCTAATATCTAGCCTTCGATTTGAAGATCAGCCAGTATAGTTTCCTGCATAATTAGCTCTTATCTATAGTAAAGTGTTCCCATGGTGTAGAGCTGGGGTGCGCTCGTGTGCTGTTGCATCCATGGAGTCTGGGGAGTATTGAATTATCTTTAGATGCAAAAAGTAGATTGTTCGGTAAAATTCCATTTTCCATTTTTGTTGCGTTTTAAGTCAATTAAGTTTAAAAGAGTGAATGAATGAACCAAAATTTCTTGTATTTCGTGTAAATGTAAGCCTGTGAATGAAAAATTATCCTTATGAGTTAATATATTGCTAAATATTTTGTAATTGCAATAAAAATGCTTGCAATGGAGTATTTTTTTAAATATGCAATAACACTTTGAAAGTTTTTGATGCTTCTGTATTTATATATGTTGACTATATGCTGGGAAAAATACAAATGTCTGACGTGGGCATATATTGTCATTTGGTTGTTTGTAACATATTTATATAGCTTCATTTTTACTAACTCTAGAATCATTAGGGGACTGGTGGAAGAGTTGGGAAATCTTTGCATTAGTATCAGTGTTCTCATAATGTGAGGCTACCAGGCATCCTTTGTTAAACATCCCATATGGCTAATGCTGTGCTTTACTGGAAATGTCTCTAAATGGGTTTCTCCCAGGCATCAGGCTCAAAGATTATGGGTTAAAAATAAAGGATTGACTTCAGATAAGAGCATCCGTTCTGGATTCGTGTAATATTTGTGAATGCGAAAGCATTTACATATTTATCTTTCGTGTGTTTATAGCCTTAATCAGAGAGTTTGCGTAGTTCCTGAGTATCACTTGTGTATTTTATTAATCTCAGGTCTTCTGAGTTGCTCAGTGCTGTAATGAGAAGATGATTAGTATGTGAATTCTGTAAACTGTAGAAGTGGGATATTTGTGTATTTTCATGATGGATGCTGAGATAGAGACATGGACTGAGTCACATATTGCTAAGATATTCATGAATCATCTATAAATCTTTTCTTATTTTTTTCCTCTTTGCTTTCCATTTTTCCTTCAGGTTTGGTGCATCTCCATCTGCATTTATAGTCATGTGGCTGAAAAGCATTCTTCAAGTACCTAATTGGAAGAATGAGATGGAGGCCTTGTATCTTTTAGATCTCATCTTTAGGTCGGCGTTTTTTGAAACAAGTGGCAGGGGATGGGAAGAGGCTCTTACTGTCTTTGGCCAAGTTACTAAGGTATGAGATATTTACTTAACATAAGAAAATGGATCCAAAAGAAAATGTAATCATGCTCCAGTGTACAGACCGTTTGTTGTATAAATTTCTGCTGCTTGGCAAATTGTAGTCCAAATGTTCCACATTTAGAGCACTAAGTGGCAATGCTTGGAGAGGTAGTGTGCTGTGTCCGTGAATTTTTAGTGAGAGATGTTGAATTTTTAGATGTGACAGATTCTCTTGAATGATGAATGACTGTGAAATTTTTCTTTCTGCTGTTAAAAAATGCCAAAGAAACTGTAGTTATGGTGGAGACTGCTAGTAGAGAGGATGCTGTAGGAAAAGCCCAAGTGAATGAGTGGTTTACCTACCTCAAAAGAGGGGAATTGTCGATTGACAATCTTCCTTGTGCTGAGCATCCTTCAACCTTACTTTATGATACTCTTATCCTCCAAACTGAAACCAATTGATGAAAATGTCAGTAGATGCTCTAAAATCATACTGTGGAGTATCTTTATAGTCAGCTGGATAATTAATTATAATAACACTTGTTCCTCTAGATATAAGACACATCAAGGACAGTCAAAAAAATTCAGTCAATTGATATGAGAAACATCATTATAAATTTCAGACATTATTTAAAAATCCTGAAATTGAATAAAACGTTATATTTTAAGTATCTCAACAAATTGGCTTCAAATAGAGACAAACTTTTAAGAGTCTTCACCTCAGCTGGGAGCGTCTTATGAAATTGAAGGCCCATAAAATTCAGACCAGCACCTGCATTCCTTGTGTATACATATGAAACCTGCAGCTGATCTTAGGATTCTGCCTCATTGAATATATATGAATATCACAGTTTCTTACATGATTAGAGAGATTTATTTTCATATGTACAAGAACTTGAATAATATGGACACAAGGCACTGACATTATATCCAGTTTTTTTAACAGAGGACGGCAAAGGGCATCACTTTTGGCAAAAGTTATGAGCTGAATGACTCTTTTTGGACCCTGAAAGTGGAAAGGGTTTTAGAAGGTGAACCCCAAAAAAGGATACTATAGGCTAAGTGAGGATAGAACTCTTTATAGTTTTGTGCTAGAAGAACATGTTGATACTTAAGATAAATGTTGATTCGTAAGAAATAACTGTTGGTATTTGTAAAATAAAGTGCAAATTTTGGCAAAATGTAAACATGTGTAATGAGCTTTACAGTAAAGAAATAACTTTTGTAGTTTGTGTAAGGGAAAGAGGGAGCTTCACTGAAATGGTGAAAAACCATCAAATATTTATGTTCAGTTTCATGCTATACACGCATCAGTTAAATATATTTTTTGGATGTGTTCTAATGTTCCAAAAACGTATAACTTTGATTGGATTGATCATTCTTTGATAATCATTTATTTTGCTTTTCATTCCATGATTCTCCCTGTTTTGAATTTCAGCAAAATATGTTACATATTCAAACATCTACTGGGGCCCTTTCTTCCATCATGAACTTGCTGTCCCGAGGACCTGCCCCTGGAACCCCACGACCATTTTCACACATGGGTCAGAGCTCATTTTCAAACCTACCATGGTTTGTGCTGGCTGCCCTTGAAGTGGAAGAAGTTCATGAGAGCTTTCTCTGGGACCAACTTCAAATAGAATATAGAACGGCAGCTTATTCATTGGGTAGCTTTTCTTTGGATACAATCATCAAGGTAATGGCTAGGTGAAGCTTATAAATTTATGATGAGTGGCTAGAGTACTGACTTGAAATGGTTGAAACCAGGAGTTTGGGAATCTCAGATTTTGGACTCTGTTGTTTTTACTTTCAGGTAGTGGAAAATATTTTACAATCAGAAAAAATTGGTATTGTTTGATAGGAATACTATGTTCATGAAAATTTAAAAGAAGAAGGCATTTGTGGTCCACTTTTTAAATTACATGCGTAATTTATATATGAACATAAAAGTTTAATTTCCCACTGTAGAAAAATTGAAAAATTAATAATCAGTCAACCAGAATGCAGATGTAATGATTTACTCTGAAGTTATCTCAAATGCAGCCAAAACATCCTGCTGAAAGTACTTAACTGACATTTGTTGCCAGATATGAAACCTCATCATGCATTATTGAATTTTCCCACAATTTATGATATCCTTAAAGAAAAATTTTTATCAACTCTATATTCTAATGCTGTTGGGAAATCTTAGCAAAAATTATGACGAAACCGACTGTGCAGTTAAAGGCTAATCATCAGATTGAGTGGAAAAGACTGATGTGAACAGGCAAGAGTTTTTATGCAATTGCTATTCATCAGTGACAGTTACTACTTACTTGTACATGAGAAACCTTGCATGTGTAGTCTCCTTAGAGCATGTATGCAATGGAGGATGTGTGGGGTGTCCTTACAATGTATTCCAATTGGGTCAGAGCAAGCTGGCACATGTGATGTCAGACATAGCCACCAATTAATGTTTATATGCTTGAGCCTGAAGAATAGGTATAGGTAATGAAGTATGTACAGTGGCGGAAGAAATTAAAGCAAAATTTTCACATGCCAGTATGCAACATTCTTGAGAACTTCTAGGAGCAGCACACTCTTCAAAAGATCCGAAACACTGAGGAAAACATTGTCACCGCAAATATTTGAAATCTGCAATGGAACTCACATTTGCCAGAGCCTATAACTTACTCATCAATCGCCTCTTTTTCGAGCTTTCTTCTTATGTTATTCATGCATTCAGTCATGGTGTATCAATGTGTTTATTTCATTAAGTTTCTTACATCAAGTAATATGATTTTTATAGAAAGACTGATTATAAAAAATATTCACTATCCCACCTGACTTGGAATAAATGCTGAAATTGTTGTTTTGTGCAAAATTTTGCAAAGCTTGCAATTTTGCACAACTTTGCACTGGTGCAACAATAGGGTATGTTAAAATTTCCTCAGGGCCCTTAGGGCTCTAAGGAAATGAGTGTACTTTGTGTAGAGGTGTAGAGGTTTTTACTTTTATTTTTTTTATGTTACTTACAGTAGAGATATTAGGATGAACTTTGGATAATCGAATGGATGAAATAAGGTATAATTTAATCCTAGCTATCGATTTTGATCTACACTTTGTATTTTCCTAAAACTTACATTTTAGTGCAAAAATTCTCCAAAGTTCTCTCTGATTTTAACTTCTGATTTTTTGACTTCTTCTATTTTACTTTCTGATGTTATTACTTGGCCGTATTCGATTATTTACTTGGTAATCTGATGAATGGATTTGAGCGGGATATATTGCCTGGGACTGCTTTTGTTTAGTATCTGCATTAAAATACTAATATTAGCAAAATTATGTAAGATTTCAGCTTTTCCCTGCCCCCATGATGTGCATTCAATGGCTATTACATAGTAACTGCATTTAGATCATCATGTTTTCTTCTATTAACTAGGGCACATCAGAAGGCATCGTGTATCATTTTAGTTGAATTTTGCACCCTACATGAGACCTTTGTACTGCACCTATTAAACCCTTATAAAGTACATAAGTTCAGAGGAATAGTTGAGGTCCCATTGGGCTCTAAGGACCCTAATCTCTGCTATATCTATGTTTATTAACGAGTACTTTCGTCTGGGACTTTTTGTCTAATATAAAATTAAATGGTGAATATTAGCAAATTTAGGTGAGATTTTAGTTTTAAGTTCCTTTCTGCCTTAACATCTCATTGTGTGTTGAATAGTTTATTTATAGTATGTGCATTTAGCATGTCACATTGCTTATTATTATTATCACGTGCTATGATTTTCATGTTTTTCTTCCACCCTATTAAGTTCAATGGTCTTACGAATCGAATCGCCGTTATTATACATTACGATTTTTGGGTGCCTCTAATTAATTAATGGTGTGTCATTTTGAAATTTCTTAATTTCATTTTAATGATATCTTACATGGGTAAAATTTCAAATCCATAGAATAAATTATTTTAGAAATAAAAATAAAATTTGAAAGCGAAATTTTGAAGAAATAAATAGTTACCCAAGGAAAGGCAATCTTCCAAAAAATACTAAGTCAATGGGTTAATGGGCACCATCTTCTTGCCCTTATTAACATTGTTTGGTATATTTTACCCCAAGTATATAATCACCATACCCTATTTGTACAGTTATTTTTCCCATATATGGAATGTCTATCAAATTAACCAAATGTAAAATGCATTCAGGTTACTATATTATATTACTATATATATTACTTAAACCGTTAACGCCTAGCGGTACCGTTTGGTACCAGTCGTTAGCGTATTCCTAAAGTTAATTTTATTTATATTTCTTTATATTCCTTCTAATTTTTTTAACGTGACATTAATTTACATATGTTGAAGCATATGATTTTGAATATTTTGCTTTTATTGAACCATAATTAACGCGCATACAGATGTTTGAAGTAGGAGAATTTTTAATGATCACAAAAAAATGATTTTTTTTGTGCACTTACTTCACTTTTTAAATTATTTATCGATACTTTTCCTTATCTAGGCGAGTTTTTCAAGTAATAACTAATCTTAATATATGTTGCTTTGAGCTAGAGATGATGGTTTGGATGTAGATGTATTCATATAAAAGTTACAATGTGTAACATTTCTGTGGTACCGTATGGTACCGCTAGGCGCTTCCCATGCTATTTTTATGCAGGAATCGTTAACATGTGAATTTCTTCCGCTTTGATGTTTCTACCAGAAAATTTTGCGATATTATATTTTTAACACTTCTTATAAATATATTTATTTATTTTATTGTTATTATAGTTATTGTAAATATTTATTTTTATTAATCTATAATTACAGTGTAAGTTTTATGCATGTACATCTCGAAGATGTCCGTAGTTCAGTCGTGTGGATGTTCGACGACACTCAGCTCATTGACGTCCCCATTCCTCGAGAGGCACGGACCCTTTTTGGGCTCCCAATGCACACCCTCACCCGGATTAGGAAGAGATGGGTGGTCAGGCTGTAAAAGTGAACCTTTCTTCTGAAAGCGACTGAGTGCTGAATGAGGAAGAGTGGTAGGGTGGTGGTAGCCTACGGGAAACTTCCCTGATGACTGGCAGCAAGTGACGAACACGCGACTCCAGACCCTCCAACAAGACTGCTAAATCCTTTTTATTCCCTCGGTCTCCCGTCTCTCCATAACCGTTGGCTACGGCATATTTCTATCCTTTTCTCAACTCCCACTACCGAATTTCCATGTGCATTGCCAAATAATTGGGAGAACTGCTAGCGGGAGCTAGCTATGAAGATTCAGCCGATGAAGAAAGTGGAGGAATGGTGGACAACTTGGCCCCAAGGAAAAACTGAGAATATCCAAGCTTCTGGTGAACTTGGTCCAAGCCGTAAATCACGCAAGAGACCTCAAATACGCGAGCAAGTGACCGTTTTGGACGATAAAGAAATTACTGTGCACGACACGATTTTCCCTAATCCTGGTTTTGTGACTTCACAGTTTTTGAACTGTTTTTTGACGAAGAAGTCATTTTTCACCTAGTGCTGGAATCGAATAAGTATGCTCTGTTCTGCAACTGTGCTAATCCAAATATAGCACTTGAGGAAGTGAAAGTGTTTGTTGCTATTCTCTTCCTTAGTGGGTACAATACGGTTCCTGGTAAAAGGCACTGTTGGGAGGCAGCACATGACATGAGAAACGAGCCTGTGTATAATTCAATGAGACGAGACAGATTATTACTAATAAATAGATTTATTCATTGTTGCGACAATACTGCTGTGGATGACTCGGATAAAATGTGGAAATTCGCCCTCTTATGGATATGGCGAAGAAAAAATTTGGCAATAATTTCAAAGAACAGTGCTTGAATTTTGATGAGTTAATGGTATCATATTTTGGGAGACACGGATGTAAGCAATTCATCCGGGGGAAGCCAATAAGATTTGGCTTTAAAGTTTGGTGTCTCAATAGCCCAGATGGCTACCTTGTAAATTTTGATGTATACCAAGGAAATAATCCGAGGAAAGTGGAAAGTTACGAAAAAGAATTTGGAAAGGCAGCAGCACCTCTATTAGTAATGTTAGATGAGCTACAAAAGAAAGAACTGCCTTACCGGTCCTATTTTGATAATTATTTTACTAGTTACAGCTTGGTAAAATATCTCCGCAGAAGGAACTACGGTGCAACTGGCTCAGTGAGGGAAAATATAATACCTAAAGACTGCCCTCTGAAGTCCAATAAGGAACTGGCCAAGAGGAAACGAAGATCTTTTGAAGCTTGAAGATGCGTAAATGACAACATTGTCGTAGTGAAGTGGGTGGACAATGCAGTGGTGTCAGCAATATCATCATGCCACGGAATTAATCCGATATCTGGTGTTGGCAGATTCTCTAAAAGTGAGAAAGCGAGAGTCCTTGAGCCACGACTCGATATTTTTGGGAAATACAATGCATTTATGGGGGGCACCGATCGAATGGACTGGAATATATCCCTTTATCGTATAGGTGTTAGAGGAAAGAAATGATGGTGGCCCATCATTTTTACGTGGATACTGGATGCATTGATGCACAATGCATGGTTGTTGATGAGAAAATCATGAAGTGGTATAACTCAATTATAGTTCCGTCGGGCAGTGGTGCGGTCATACCTGGAGAGATTCAAGGATCTCCCAAAATCTGTAGAACGTGCATCTGCTTCCAGAGGAAGTCAAACTGGAATGACGTAAGTGAACTCATCATCAGATAATATATTAATTTTCAATAGATTGCATTTGACTGCTATCGGTCGATCATTTGTTCAGTGTCTCCGATGAAGTAAGGTACGATGGGTACAACCACCTCGTGAAATCCACTCCCCAGCGGTGAAGGTGTGCCCATGAAAGTTACAACAGTAGGACACGAACAGAATGTTTGAAATGTAATGTAGGATTATGTATTAATTGTTTTTTACCATTTCATGTAAGGCAGTTATTTGTTAGCGCCTTGAAATGATTTGGACAAATTTATATTTGAATTTTAGATTTTTACGAGAGCAATAAATTGTTTAGATATTTCTTGATTTTCATGGACATTTTATGTTAAAAATTAATATTTGGGTAATAAAATATAAAATACGAAGCATTTTCAACAGCTACAGTTTAATTTCACGAGATTCTCTTACTCGGTTAAATTTTATACCCTCAAGCGCCTAGCGGTACCGTTTGGTACCAGGCTGTATCTCCATAAATACCCATGTTTTAAGTATCAAAGTTGGACGTAATAACTCAGAAAATGATGTACATTGAAATGTTAGGTTATCAATGAATTCTAAGAAAGATTTTTTTCCAGGCGTTACCGGGTTAACATTATGTAGGTAGGAACATTATGTAGAAGATAAATTGATAAAATTTACCCTTATAACTTTACACTTGGATTTTCACTACCATTTTGCCACAACCCTCTCTTAAACCATCTAATTCAAATTGGAACAGAATTGCAATCAGTGCGGTGGTTATTTTTAGGGAACTATTTAATTAGTAAAAGTGATCAGGCTTTTAAGGTTGGAATTTTAATTCATTAATTCAATTACTATCAATGCTATCATTTTTCCTCTGCAAACAGAAGATTGAGTATGAATGGGAAAATTTGCCCGTGCATTTTTTGGCTTACATATTTTGCCTAGCTTTTTTTGATATTGATTGAGGCCATTGAACTTCATTAAAAATTTAACTCTTGCAAAGCCGGGTGGCTCTGCAAGTTATTGTATAAATGCCCTTCACCTACTTCTACACTGTATCCGAAGAATCCTAGATGCAGCTATGATCGAATTTATCCTCTTCACCATTGTTTTTATTTATCCCATTCACCTTGTACAATCACATGATGTGAAATACCTTCTATCTCTCCTCTATCTGAGAATTGTTGCCTCTCTTACATTATTGTCATTATATTTTAACTATGTTGTTGATTGTTTATTTGTGTCTCTTGTTTGACATTCTCTCTTCATGTTCCTTGAAGAGAAAATATGAAGACACCATAAATATATCAATAGAGGAGGGGTGGGTTTAGGAAACAGAAATTGAGTCAGGTGAATATAAAAAAAATTCTCTTCCTTGCAAATGCAAAAAGTGTAGGCCTCTTCTTGTGAGTTGCATGTAAAGGTGTTCCCCCAAATAATTATTTCATGTTGTTGGAAATAAGGGGAAAGCACCACGTATACTTGATTGTAGTCCAACCCCTGATTTTTCAGATGGAAGAGCATTTCACAATACCAAACCAAATTACAAAAATCCACATTATTATTAAATATTGTTATCCATAAATAAGTTTAAATAATGCTTTTGAATGTCTAATCCTTTTATATGGGGTTGATATATATGACAATTATATAAAAAATGTATTACTCTGGTTGCAGCAGGGCTCATTCAGAGAAATCTAGAAGGTATTCATTCTCAAGTTTTTACAGTGATAACTTTTAAAACTGTTACAAAATTTTTGCAGTGTGGCAAAAATTAATTTGGATCAGTTATTTAAATATGTTCATAATGGATACATTCATTGCAAACAGTTTTGGAGTGATTGGAGCACATTCACCCCAACTTTTTACAACATTTTCCCACTGATTTATTCCATGTCAGGCTGCATAATTTGCATTGTCCTCTACCTACAGGTTCATTTAGGTTTATAAAAGTTCTTGGGATTGAATCTATGTAAGGAGCACAATGAGCCCTTCTTTTTATTTACACAAGAACATTAGGCATGCTAGCTCTTTGCTGTAATTATGGCTTAGTTAGCAAAAGCTTTGATAAAATCATATCTCTTCACTTTATTTACCCTGTATTGGCATAAAATATACAAAAAGCAAAAATGGCACAAATGTTCAGTGAATACTAAAAATTAAAGTGGGCCACAGACGAGTGTTTCTTGCAGTATTGTGATTTTCACATGACATCTAAAATATCTACTCCAATTTTAGTTTAGTGATAAAAGGTGTTGATTTTGATTTTTTTCTCTGGGAATCTCATCAATCTAGACATCATCATTCATATTATTTATCCCATACTTGGTCATCTATAGTATTTATTCTTACTCAATTAACCCCCACTGTTGTTTTGAAGAGGCTCTTGTGTGAAAAATCATGTCAGAAATATTTGTTTCTTCTTCTTCTTTCCATTTTTTTCATTATTCATAGTGTAAACATTAATGAAAAATGACAAATTCATAATTATAAAAAGGCCCATCAATATCTCGCCTACTGGCAGTCTTTGCACATGCACTGATGGCCTAAATATTGGCCCTCTGGTCGAAAAAGGCTTAATAATTTCTCTGTAAAAACTAAATGACATGAAGACTTTTCTTTATTCTCATTGCAAAATTGCTTTCTGAAGTTCAGATTTTTTTACTCTAAACATAGCAATCCACTTTTTTGGTCTTGATAATTTAAATGCTCTCATAGGATAGCTTAAATGAAGGCTGCCTTTCATAATGTCTTTCATTACCTCATGAATTCTGATTTCCATATTCCGTAATTTGTTTCATGGATTAGAATGCATGCCAAACTCTGGGAGTACTACCTTTTCCTGCAGCTTACCTTTGTATTTATCGCTGGGCAAGACAAGCATTGGATACTCCTTTAGGTCACCCTGCACTGCTGCTCATTTGGGCCAGATTTTTCTCCATCTACAGCAAATTGTTTAGGTAAGACACTAGTTTATAATCCCCGAGACACTAGTTTATAATCCCCTATCCAACTCTTCTATTTCAGTGGGATGCTTTAATTCCATAGTGTGAGTTGTTGAATAGTTGAGTACATAAAAAGAGAGACCTTTAGAATGTATGTTAAATCCTTAATAGTCTAGTTCTTGCATTATGCGTCTCTTCCTGCTTCAGTGGAGCATTTCTCCTTTGTATAATGCCTCAATCATATCTTAATAAAATATCCCACCTTGCAGAGACTCCAGTTTCCACATCAGTTTTTTTATCCATTTCCTAACAGCACAGGGTCATTCTCTTACCCTTCACTTATCTGGCTGCTGAGAAAATAAATCTCATTACGTACAAAAACCCTTGTGCATGATCTTTATTGGAGTGCATCCTGTATTCTTGATAAAATTGGAATCTTGGTTCTTGTGGTTGGAAACCTCTTGTTGGGTTCACTGATGACATCAAATTCAAAATTGTAGTGAATTGGTACTCTTCTTGTTGTTTCTGATTTCAGTATGGTTCTTAGCTTTGGTTTTGAGTTCTGTTTCTTGATTCTTTGCCGGAGTAAGCTGGAAGTTTACAAATACAAGTTTCTTTGGGTGTGTAGTTAAGGTTAGAACTTTGTGTGATTTTCTTGGTTTAACTATAGCCATTATTTGCTGAATAACTATATTATACTGTGCCATACTTAAACAACATAGAGTGCACCAAACTGCTATACTTAAAATAATGTGATGTGAACTTTATTTAAAAACTAAAAGTATATCATTTCACTCCCATTCCAGTATACCATTTCACACCCATTACAAGAAATAAAAAGGAAGAACAGTTCAGTTGGTAGTTTGAATAAGAAAGTGGAATCAAATGTAATTAGCTTTTACTATAGCTCTAATGCCAACTATGCCATAAGTATGAGGTAGATGTACACTGTATGTCTATGCCTTTTGCACCTGATTCTGTGGTCACTCGAGTTAATGATACATTGAATACACTTTCAGGCTCTATTTCATATATGTATTCATGCTGAGGAAGTTGGAATATTGTTAGATATGCCATTTGTTATCTACACCTACATATAGTAGAAACTTGACAATACGAAGTCAGCGGGGCTGAATAATCAACTTTTGGTATTTTTGGGCCTTTATAATAAACCACAAAAAATATCTCCCTTCCCTTCTTACTTTGTGGTCTTAGGAAACATTTTGAAACAATTTCTGTTCATTATTCATGAATCATTCTTAAGTAATGTCTTTTTACCAATAGTTTAGTATCACAAACCATCATAAAAAACTCAATTCTTAGTTCCCCTTGCAAATAATTTGAAGTCTGCGACCATTGTCTTTGCAAAATTTTGGCCCAGTTTAGAAAGCATATTAAGCAACTTGTGCATTTAGTATAAGTCTCTAATTTTCTTATTCCATGGTCATTAGAAATATACAACAGGTATGGAAATTTAAAATATTTATATGTTCCCAAAACCTATGCAGATAAGATGGTGTTTGGCCTAACCTTGCTTCCAATCATCCTTCTCTATCATGCAATTATAGGTCATGCGACCAAAGGACTCAGTCTATTAAAAAAATTCTTCACTGGCCATTATTTGTAATTTCTTTCATATTGCGAGCTGGATATTCAAACTTGGGAAGAAAATTATTTTATTCCAATAACTAATTGCTTGACGACCAATGGGGTGTGATTCAACTCATTTTCCATGCTCTTATATTCTTCTGCCTGCACCTTGAAGTTTCTACCTGTTTGACCCATGTATGTTGACCCTTTTTGAATGTTTTTCAGTGTTCTGGGGGAATAAAAACAGGGGCACTAAAAGAGTTCGTGAGTTACTCTGAGAATTATTTAGGGATAAATTGAGCCTTAAGCTTGTTTATCCTAAATAAAAAATAACTTTTCCACTGACAGATGTCTTATTTCACAAAAAATCTGCAATTTGTTCATGAATATAGTTCTTCTCAATTGCCACTTCCACCATGGATTCTAGTAATGATAAGTGGAAACTGAATTAAGATTCTAAGTCACTTACAAGCTCAAATTTTCTCGAAGTTGATGGGCAAGGAGAACTTCTTTTTTTGTAATGGAATCACATCATCAATTTCTTCTTTGTCATTGTCATTATGGCTAGTCAGTGCCACTTGTTCTTGTAATACAGTTTCTGGGGTTTCATTGCCACAGGCCTGCAGATCTTCGTCAATGGTAATCGAAGCACTGGGGGTTATGAGCAGTGATCCACCTGCTTTTTTCACATACCTGTGAAAATTGTCCGCCAAATCTCTATTCTCTACTGCAATTACATTTACAGCCTTTCCTGAAGGTCAATTATAATGTATTAACTCTAGTTCTGGTATTTATCAGAATAAAGTAAGAATTTAGATAGTTTCGTCAAATGCCAACCTTGAGTACAGCCTCATTTGGTGGTAGTAGAGGGAATCCTGCCGATTTCTATGGATTCACAATGGTTTTACAGGATATTTCTCTCCAGGTCCCCACTACAGTGTGGATGGCATCTTGATTTGTCCTAATCAAATCCCTCTAAGAGCTGTGAAGCTCTGTATGTTAGTCGTAGCAGTTTTAATTGAAGCGTACATCTTTACTTTTTATTTCATTTATTTTATTGGTTAAATCTTTCTGTCCAGGGTTTCAAATGCATGTGGTGTTTTTGAGGTCTGGCCTAACCAGAGTGAAGTACACTTCTTGTGGACCACACCACACTGTGTGGACAAGTGCACCTCTTTTTTACTTTTTATCTGAGGACCTTTCATTTATGTGCTTGATGAATACTTCTGAAGACTATATTTACTCCACCTACTGGGTTGATCTGGTTTGGTGTGGTGACCTCCACAAGAAGTGTACTGTGGTGTATTTACTTAAATGTAGTTCCAGCCCCCTCTCCTTGCATTATGAGCTTTTTTTTCGTCTAGTTATTAATAATGAGTAAAAGAGGGCCAATCGCGCTTCCTAGTGGAACATTGGATGTTACTCTAACCATATCAGAGCCAATACCATCAATAACTACCTTTTATGTGCAGGTATTGAGAAATTCATGTATTCAATTCACTATTTATTCATTTACTCCACATGAGTTTTTTCTGAGGAACCTTGTCAAATGCTTTACTCATATTTTCCTCATATTTTTATTTATCCTGGGTTAGATGTGACAGAACCGTCCCCTCTTCCCCCAACCCAGTTTACATACACAGACACCCATGTCCTAGGCATATTCTACCCAGGCGGGACTCGAACCCGCGACCCTCGGGTTAGCAGGTGAGGACTTTACCCCGCCGCCACCGGGGCTTTCTTGAAATCAAGGAATATTGCATCAACTTTCTTTTTCAGTTCCCTTGATTTCAGTATTTCTTTAAAGAAGAGTGCACGCTGTGTTTCACAGGAACTATCCTTCAGGAAGTCATGCCGACTTCCATGTAAGATGTTTCAGTTATCCAGGAAGGTCATAATATTGCTAGCAACAATGTTTTCAAGAATCTTGCATAAAAGCGATGTTAACAATACAGGCTAGTAATTTCCTGAGTCATGTCTGTTTCATTTTTTAATATTGGTGTGACATGAGCTATTTTCCAGGTTTAGGGTTTCTTGCTTTTGGATAAAGATTTGCTAAATATTTTGATGAATATGATATCTAGGATTGGTGCATTCTGTGGTGCTAACTCCTTGAGCACATGTGCAGATATTCCTTCCAGACTTTCAGACTTGTTACTTTTAATCAAGCACAGTTATTCCATTATGTTGAATAATTATGTTGGTCTTCAGCTCATTAACGTTGGAAATCTCTAAATTAGGTACTGTGTCATCATTATTGTATGCTTTTTGCAAAACGGAGTTGCGCAGTGGAAGTGTACTGGACCCATAACCCAGAGTTTCGTGGATCGTAACCATGCTTTGCTACCAATTGTTTGCCATGAAACAAATAACCAACAAGGTTGCTCTTGAAATGTTTATTTTGGGAGGTGGAAGAATAGTAAAACTCCAACACTTTCACGTCGCTCTAACAAAGCCACTTCTCCTCCTTCCTCTGCCTGCAGCCCCCACCTCCTCTTCGTCACTGGCACCTCCGTCCTCGTGGCCACTCCCATGCCATTTCACCAAGCCACGGCTCAAATCTCTTCCTCAAAATGTATTCACTTAATATGAGGATTGTAAACCACAAGGTTATAGAACACTACCTTCTTTGGCTCCATCTCAAAATTACCTCCATTTTTATGCAGTCTACATGAACATGGAGGTCAATATTACTTATCTATTAGTGCTTCACAAATGATGTTAGATTTTTGGTATGTATATTATATAGAGAGCTACTTGAATAGTAAAGAAATACCTGAATACCACTAATAATCAAGTATTAGTGATATTCGATAATCGTGGATGCTAAGCCGAAAATGTTGCCTCTAATGTATGACAACTTATGGCAAGAGTTTGTGATGAAATTTTAGCAGTAATTGGTATTAATGCCAGCTTTACCAATATCTAGATTCAGTTCTTGATGCCGCTGTTTTATATTTTAATCAGAATTTAATGATATGATTTTAATTCTATGTTGAAATTTATTATCCTATTCATGGCTAACATGGGAAATTAAATGATTTTAACAGAATTGTTACTGATTTGAATAGCCAATTGGGTCATTGAATTCTATAAATATCAATAAAGATATATTAACAGAATGCAAGCTAGGCATTGACAACCCTAATTAAAATTATAGTCATTAATGTGATGATGGGCAAACTGAATACCTATGTTATTTGATATTAGACTCTGAATTTTGAGAATAAATGTTCCAGCTCAACATTTGACTTTGGAAAAATGTTATTCGACCCATCTTTAATATAATCTTAACTATACATTACTCTATGATGAAATATATATGATGCCAATTTATTCTAATTTATTCCTTTCAGCTGCTCTGAGCAAAGCTGCTGTATGCTCTTTGAGGGATCATCCTTTGCTGCTTTACTTGCTCAGATTAAAAAGAAATTGACTGAATCTGTTGAATGGTACTCTCGAGAGGCTGCATCTTATGATGATCATGATACTTCCTTATGGCTGAGACATTGTTCTAGGTAAAGAAATAACTTTTGCCTGTTAATTATCTTCTGGGGAAAGAGTGAATATGCCATTTAGAAAATTTCTAATTGGACTAATCTTCAATTTACTGCATTGTTTGTGAATAATATAATGAAAATAGTGCAAATTAGAAAATTTTTCTCCACAGTTATTTTTCTTATCATTTCACCTGTCAAGTCATGTTTATTGTTCCTTGCCTATGCTCAGTGATCATGTTCATGATCACCATTTGTTACATTAAAAATTCTCCATAGTTTGAAAAAAATAGTGAAAAAGACTATTGGAATATGGGAGGGATTGGTTATTCCTGCTAAGAGAAATGTATTTCCATTCTTCCAGAAGTAGTCTTTTTATTGTTTTGCATGAACATTACATTTTCTCATTTTACTTGCAGATTATTTCATGCATTTAGTTTGTGGTTGGATGGAGGAAAGCAGTCCTATCAATCCCCTGTTCATTCTCCACAATATTCCCCCAGCCGGCTTCCAATGGTGATCTTGTATGAAAATAGAGTAAGTTCAATTTTCATGATTTATTATATGACTGCTAAAAATATATATGTGCTTATGTTAAAAACTACCTTCTTATGAATTTCAAGGTACCAAAGAGGTCTGTTCCACTCGATGTTCGATTAAGTCTTTTGTTCCATTCTATGTTCTGAAACTTAACTTAGTGGAAATCCATTATTTTTGTTGTAAAACAAATAATATATGTTTCCACCTGTATTTAATGTGGCGCAACTAGTTTCAATGCTTTGACATCATCATCTGATACAAGTTCTCTCTACTAAGTCTGGTTGTATATAGTATACCCATGTGTGATGGGAGAGGGGAGGAGAGAGGGGAAATAGAATGGGTGGTTTGGTAGCTTTGGGCGGAGGGAATGGGTATTTCTTTTTTAAGTACCCATCTTAAATGACATTTTGTTTGAAAAACATTCTTCAGTACTAGAAATTTTCCTCGCATTTATTGGAATTCATGGCTGACCCCCAACATTGACCCTTCCCCGCCACCTTCATGGCTCCCTCTTTTTGATACATCCCTTGGAAAAATACTCTTGCCTACCTCATCCCCCTCCCTATCCCTCTTCATACTTACCCCCTCTCCCATGGGAATACAGATATACAAAGAAACTTTGTGATAAGTATCATACCTGGTGATGACACTGATGCATTAAAACTAATTGTATATACTATAAATACTGGTGGAAATAGGTTGTGTTTTTTACTGCAGTGGTATTTTTTTCATTTATGGAATATTTATTTTGCTATGAAAGTACTACTGCTCTTTATAATGAGATACTTAGAAATTTATAAGCTTGGTATCCACAATGCAAGGCATACATGCATGTGCCGTGATAGTTTTGTAAAATTAAGTGGCCTCTGTTCTCATTCAGTTGATTGAAAGTCATTCTTGTCTGCAAGTGTTCATAATCTTTTTATTCTGCAAATAGATCTGCCATTGCTTACAAGTAATAATAAATATATGAGGTGTATTTTGCATGAAAAAACTATTTTCTTAATGTCTTATATATCCAGTAGAGCGTCAATAATCCGGACGTCAAAAATCCGGACCGTCGATAATCCGGATTCACATATGGCAAAAAATAAGTTGAAGTGAATAAAATACAGTACATATTTGTGAAAAGCATCGATGAAAGACGTATTGCAATGTATTTCATGATGATATTAAGAAATAAGTTCATATTAATTAATGGTTTTATTTATCAGATCTAATTATTTAACTATGGTACTAAAGTGAATTACTGTTTTTATGGTTTTTAGCAAAGTTTCTTTATGCTTAAGGCATCAAACAGCCTTTTTTTGGTTATGGTTGAAAATCCAGACTTTTTGATAATCCGGACTAGGTCCGGCAATAATTAATCCGGATTATCGACGTTCTACTGTACTTTTAATTAAAAAGAGATTTTTGAGATATCAGCCAACAACATTCGATGAACATTTTTGAAAATGTTAACATTTATTTTGGCACATTCCTGCTACTTTTGTTAATGAATTTGGCATGCGTTAGTTATCATGTTAATAGTTTAGGTTATATAAATGTACATAAAGTATTTTTTTTCCTTTTTAGAGGTCTTGGCAGAGGGAGTTTGTGGATATGGCACAAGGCAAAGCTCAAATTACAGCAGCTGTGAAAGATTGGGATGAGCTCAGAAAAGATTTCTCAGATGTCATTGCTTCTCCTAACTATGCCCAATCTAGTCATTATTTACCCCCTCTTCAAAGGATCCATTCTAGGTACGCTGTATAGCCCGTGGGTTTTGAATTCATTCAATACCATAAGGTATACATAATCATTTTTGTGACTTAAGCTTTGGCTCATTAATACATTTGTTTTGTAAAAATTTATTGCAGGTTGAACTCCTGCAGCGATCCTATGCCACTACCTTTTCCAAAGCATTCAGAGCCAATGCTTAGGCTTGAATATCCACAGATTGTTTGTGGGCAAGAGGCTGCTTCAAAGGGTATTGTGAACTCCCTAACACCTTTATTAGAATATGCAAGGTAACTATAACAAGTATAACAAATATAATATAAATAAATGTAAATATAACAATTTTGGCATGGCTTTTGATGCTATTTAAGCTCCACCTCCACTAGTAGCCCATCAATCCAATATTATGATACTAGAAAATTATCTTATGAGATATTTGCTTGGGTGTGATTCCTTAAATGTTTTACTCCATCACTTTCAGTCTAAAGAAGTAAGAAAGTTAAATAAGTAGCTTTCTTTCAAGATATGGCTTCCCCATTCACATAGTGGTTTGTATGTAGAAATTTTATAATCAAATCCTAGGTAGTGTTCCTTTGGCAGTTAAACTGTCCTGACCATGACTCTATTGAAAATATTTGTAGCCTAATGGCCAAGGAATAGCAATATGCAGGCAGTAGGAATTTTGAAGTCTTGAAAACCCATGTTAGGGACACTTTATGTTCTGTTACTATTAACTCCTTAGAAGTTAATAAAGTCAATACCTTCCCGACTTTTAATTCCTAAATTATACCTTTTGGTGTAAAACAACAGTAATATATTAAAGTGAAAAATGATCCATCATAATTTAATCAATGAAATTAGGACACCATATCAGTGATTGCCTCATGATTTCCAAAGGTGTCTATTTGTCTTTGAAACATAATGTATTTATGAATCTGTATGAAAGCAGCTGAGTAACATCAGAATATGGCACGTATCACATGTGATTGAAAACTTAATTTTCAAGATGAATCAAAAATATTAAAATCAGTGCTGATGGTTCCCCATCAGGTTGTGGTTGAGGTGGCTGATGCATCTTCATGTAGAATAAATAACTTGCAATCAACAAACCCTTTTAACTAGTGTTGGGTTGAATTGAAAATGTATTAAGTCAAAAATCCAAAATTGGAATCTCATTTTTGTTATTGAATCTTTAATACCAAATCCTGCTTTCACTAAATTATGATTCCCAGTTTCTCATTACCAGTACATTCATAAATAATGATATGTTTAAAAACAAATTCAAACCCAGTCTTAATTAAATTTTAAAATATTTTTATGAATTCACTAGTAAGTTGTTTGTTTCCACCATGTATGAATCTACTGGTATGTTTTCCTTTAATCTAAAATCTAATTCTGTAGCATGAAAAAAATAAAACTGAGCAGAAGTTTGTTTTGCAATGAAATTTATCATTTCCTCAGTTGAAGATTGGATTGGATTGGATTTTTGGGGAGGCGACCGACGGCTAAGGTCATTTGCGCCATAGGGGAGAGGTAAGGGAGGAAGGGTGGATAGAAACCCGGCGTCGGCATTAGCCTGCTCTTAACGAGCCCCATTTGCGCCATAGGGGAGAGGTAAGGGAGGAAGGGTGGATAGAAACCCGGCGTCGGCATTAGCCTGCTCTTAACGAAAGGCGCCAAGGGGACCACGGCTTAACGTCTCATCCGACAGACGGAGTACTGTACTTGAAGTGCCCTCCACAAGACACTCAAGTAGGGATCGGGTTCCTCTGAAAAACATCCGCCACTGCAGGGATTTGAACCCTGGCCGCCCGTGTGGTAGGCGAGTACTCTAACCACCACACCAACCCGATCCCCCTCAGTTGAAGAGAAAGATAGTTCTGTGATCATATATAACTAATTAATTTTTACTTACTTTTGTAAGCTCTTAGTGATTTTGCAATGAGGTGTTTCAAAATCTATCCATGTACTTTTGTTTGCTAAAGTGTGTCTTATACACATATATTTCTGTGTCTTAGCTCAGTTTAATTTCCCCCATTTTTTTTTTATTTATTCGGTGGTTAGAACCTAATAACTCCTTTGTCAATCCATAAAAGGGCAAGGTAAAATTCTCCGTACATTTGCATGGATATGTATAATGAAGCCAGAAAAAACAGAAATAGTTAAGTAAAAATTTTTCGGTATAACATAAGCAATGACCTACAAGGGATTTAAATTGAGGTCTATTTATTGCTGCATCTCAGGCCTTCTTTTTATCAGCAATGAAAAGAAATATTTTTGGTTTATCAGTGAATGTAATGATAAAAAAACAGCAGGGACAATGGTCTGTGGCATGCACATCAGCTCACAGAATGCTTTCAAGGTTATGAAAGGTGATGTTGCTCATGTGCCATGCTATAAATGGAAGGAAAATATGTGAAGGATTATTTACGGAGAAAATTATGGGGTCCAAGTGAAAGAAAATTAAAAGTATTCTGCAGCTTCATATAATCTTGTCTCTCCATAATTGTCAAGTAACTGTAATGGCTGCAAAGGCATCCATTTTTTTCTATTCCTTGGAAGTCAGTCATTGCTCCCTTGCTGCAGGGCTTCAAAAGTCCCTTATCTGACTTTTCTGGGATTCTGTTCTCCTCTTACCAGAAATTGGAATTCCTTCAGCGTCATGCCTGAAACCTTAGTCAACAGGGTTATGGTCAGGGCAGCTTAATTGCCCAAGTAATGCTACAATCCTTTGCTTTTCCTTGAAAAAACTTTTTGCCTGTGAATGGGGCAGTTATCTTGTACAAAAACTACTTCTCTCCCAATGGGACTACTTCATTGGTTCTTGAGGTTGAAAGGGACTGTGCAAAGGGATCTCCGCAGCCCTCCCAATAGACAACATTTTCACTGCAGTTAATGCCTCACTCTCAGTTATTCTTATTTCTCAAAATATTTTCACATTAATAGATTCGTTCATGTTATTTGTGACTTCCTGGAATAAATCCTAAATTTGCTAGGAATTCTGGTTTAGGTCTTCCTATGTACTGTTGTGATGAAATGTATTTTTTCAAGTAATATTAAATAAGCAAAAGAGCTAATGTTAACAGTTAAATGGCATTGCCATTACCATTTAATGGCAAGAGCATTGCCATATACTGTAGAAACTTGAAAGTAGAATGTCGACGGGACCGGAAAAATCGGTACTTTGTAATATCGAATTTCGTATGAATGAGTTATCTATCAAGAGAATCGCAATGACGACGTACTCTCATCATTTTATGAAGTTATAATTCATGAAAGTTAATTAAACTTTGTATTCATACAAACAGGGTGCATCAAGTTGAACTTGTTGAACCACAGCTAACTTGTCAGATGTTGACGCTTCTGATTTTTAGGATTTCCGCTGCGTTGTTCCATCTTTTTGCGAAATCCCAAAAATTGGAAGAATCAACCTCCATGCATGCCGCACAGAAATCTACATCTAAACAACTAACTTTTTGTTTTTTTTTCAATGAGTAAGGCATTAGGCAATCAAGCACGTTTGCAAAATATTCGCGTAGTTTGGACTATGCCTAGGACTCTTCATAGCACATTTTTCTGTCTTTTCTTAACTAGATAACTCATAACTCTGGCATGAGCAATGTATTGTGATACCAGTAAAATAGATTTATCCTTACACTAAGGTTGCCTCATCTATGCCATGCAGGGTACCATTTGACTTGCACAGTCTTTTACACCAGATATAGAAATTAGAGTAATATATTTTTGATAGAAGAAGATCATATGCTCTGTATCAGGCATAATATATGTACCTATGTTAAGCTAAGACAGTGAAGTGATTCTTTCCCAAATTCTATGCCATGCATGCATGTTATGTATTTTGTACAAAAAATGACATGCCTGTTAATTTTGCAAAATAACAATCATTATTATCCCTTGGATTCAGCTTATTAGTGCGTGGTTATTTCTGAGATGATGGAGTTGAAAGAAGAGCCTCTAGAGGAGTCCAGTTAAATGTGTACCTCCTTTCAAAAGTATATTGCACAAGCCACGCACTTCAACGCTGAGGGTGAGATAGTTCCTTTTACTCATCATCGGCTCTAACGTAGCATCTAACATTGTAAATCAAAAATTTTCGTTTTTCACTCTACTATGCGAAAGCTTCAGTTATGATTCTATTCAGATTAGATCGCCTGCTCTTCATTCATTAAATCTCAGACTTCATTTCAAGATTCAATATTGAATTAAAATGTGGGATATTTTTGCTTATCGTTTCTCCACTGCTTATGATCAAGCTAGGAGATTTTTGTCTGAGCATTGCAGTCCCAGGTCAGGCCATTCACCAAGATGGAATCTGTTGTCTTGCCCTCCTTTCCCCTTCACTGTGGGGGTTACTCCATTCACCCTCTCACAAAAATAGCTGCGAGACCCATGGCCTCAGGATTATCTTACGTCAGGTGGGAGGTTGATCTAGGTGGAAGTAAATGCCAAGGGATGTGTATGAGGAATCAACATCGAATGAATAATTGGCTTAATACCGAATAGTCTCATCCTGTCTTCATCCTCTCTTACCTCAACTGGCTGTGTTGGCGGAGAGGGAGGACATGACTCAGGAGAGTGGTGGCTTTTATCATGAATCAAGATATGCCCACAAAACAATATTTTGGCCGTGTTAGAACCATTGGCTTGCACAGATTCCTTGAGAGTGTGGAGACTTCTTAAACGACCCAAGAGTTGGTATGGGGGGTCTGCAGAATCAGCTGAGGACATCGCATCCTGACCTAGTATTGAGCAGGTGAGAGGAGGGGGATACAAAGTGGCCTGATCTTCTGGAAGACCGGCATGGGAGGCTTCGGTGTGAGGGGAATGGCTTGTGCCCACCCGTAGAGCGGGTGGGCTTGAGCAGGGAAGAGGGACACGGAGGGTCACTTGAGAGAGAAATATGACCAGTGTGGGAGGGAAGGGAAACGTTTGATAAGTTCGCCGCAAGGGAGAAAGAAAGGTGATGGGGGAGAGTAAGCCGAGGTTTCAAAGCAGTGGAGATGGAAGCTGGGTAAATCTTCCTGGTGGGGAAAAATAATATAGGAATGGGTGGGCATTTTCATTCCACATTTAGTTAATTTTGGCAATCTCATAAAATGGAATCGATGAGTAATAAGTCAAAAAGAAATACAAATGAATGTTTATTATAAATATACTTAAGTTCTTCTGTCCACTGGCTAAACCTCATAGATTGATAGGCATTTCATTGTGTACCTCTTTCTAAGCATTAAAATTGACAAAGTAATATTCAATAATCAGGTGCTGGGAAAGGGAATCCTGCCACTCTTCAGGATAGTTAATTAATAATTGTTTTTAAGGATACCTCACTCCATAACTCCCTTCTCCACGTATATTTAGCAACACAATGTTGAATCTGGATTTGAAATTTTACAGCCAGCCAACGGATCATTTGAAATTTTCTATTTTATGACGTAAATTATTTCTTCCGCCTTCTGTTGAATGATTGGGCCACTTACTGGAATATGCTGCTCACTACACTTGCAGAAGAAGGCATAAAGTTCATTTGTAACTTCAGTGAAATTAGCACCGGGTAAATTTTTCCTTTTTGGTGATACTCTCTCCTCCACTTTCACTAGAATTTTTGTGCGGTTGGAAATGATTGTTGAAAGCGTTGACAATGACACCCCAAACTTTTCTGCCACAGCACTTTTACTCAACTTATTTCTTTCAACTACTTGAATCATTTTGACCTTCTCCTCCAACGATATTCCCCTTCTCTTTCTCACTAGTTTTGATAGTTCCATGCCCATGACTGTTATAACACTCGGAACTCCTTTCCTCAATGCCCTTACTCAAAGATGCCGGCCAATTCATATATTGCTTAGGCACTGGCTAGGTATCAACTAGCCCCCACTCTCGATGTCCTTTGGGGGGTATCATTCGATAACCAAAGGAAAAAATGAAAGCGCCTCCAATTGGGCTAGGATGCTGATGAGGCTTTCTGCTCCCTCTCCGACGGCATGACTTTTGGTATCTCATAGGTTGGTTCCACTTATCCTCTTCTTATAATTATCTCTGATAAGGATTAAGCTACAAAACACTTATCAGATTCTTCATCAATCTGCAGGAATGCAGCTGAACTCTCTTTCAGGATATTTTTTTCGATCTCTGGGTTGGAGCGAAAGGGGAGGAAGGTACACCATTTTCTGATATAAATATATATTGATGAGCAATTTTTTTCCATTGATTGCACATATGCCCTGAACCAATCATCCTTTATAATTAATGTGTGTCAAACTCAGTGGTCATATGAACCAAGCAAACTTGTATTTTCTCTGGTTTTCTTGGCTGTTGGCAACGGAAGAAGGGAAGGGCACTGCTTACGAATAGCCTTGCTCGACGACTACATCAAAACTTTCAATTAGGACGGTTAATTAAACCTGAGTCTTTCTATGATACCTATTGCCAGCTGGAATAATTATGCCATGGAGCAAGTTGAGTGTAATCATCCTGAAATTGTGAGAAAAAAAGCTTCCTTGGATGATATGCATGACTGAATTTATCGCTCGAAAGCCATGGCATCATTTCCAAAATCTGTCCAATTTTTTTGAGCACACATGCAGCAAACGATTTCTGTTATAGAAATACTCATCATGGATTTATGTTTGGGACAAACGGGTATGAAAAAATGCCAGGGATCATGAGAGTTAAAGGCTGGTAGTAGCAATTAGTCTCCCACAGGCGAGTATGTTTGTATTCGATTAATTCACGATTTTTACTTGTTGGTGACTCTGGACTCGTGATTACAAATAATTTTGTCCAATTTGTGTCATTTTATGACCTAATATGCCTTTGATTAAGAGTCGTCCTTACTACTGCAGCATTGAAAAATATATTATTGTTCATATAAGTTGCATTCAGTGCATTATGCATTCGGCAATGATGATCAATGGCTTTGCTCTGACAAGGAGCACCTAAAAAACGCTGCTGTGACCCATCATCATTCGTAAAAACGAGTAACTTTTTCACGTCGGGACCTAGAACCAAGGTTCGTAACTTCAAAACTTCATTATTTAGTAATATTGGAAACTGTTACATACATTTAGATACCCTTTTGGTTGGGACTGAATATTTGCTTCGTAAAATCAAAATTTCGTAATTTCGAGTTTCTACAGTAATGTTATAAATCTCACTTGGGAATTAAAAGTGCATGCATGGTGAATCATTTTTCTCATTATTCAATGTTCAGCCACGTGCTTCAGCTCTTTATTTTTATCCTCCAATTTTAAGAGTGTATGTGCTTAAAAAATAACATTTAGACCTAGAAGTATGAACTTTTTGGTCCTTAGGAGAGCCTTTCACAGCAAATTTTGTCTATTAAGTTGCAAGAGAAGGCAGACCTTCATTATCATAAATATACTTTTGTCTTTAAGCAGTATCAATCCCATTGATAAAACTGCACTAAGAGCTGGATTATAATTGGTGTTATCTCATTTAAGTGGAGTTTATGCTTAGTATCCTTGCTTATCCGTGAAATTTTTTTAAATCTCAAGAGAAAGTTGTGAGAACTACCATTTTATATTGTAAAACTTCTACTGATTGTGTTGGGAGAAAATAAAACTGCCAAACTTCACATGCGTATGAAACAGTAGCCGCGTTTATTCACACTAGATAGCAGCACATTACAACATAAAATAGTTCAAGCCATAGAAACCAATGTTGCCAACTAGAAAAAATAGGAAACTGAAAGCATCTTACAGTATCATCAAAAACTAAGGTCCTTCTAGCTTCTAATATCTCCCCTCATTCAGGGATTATTCAATTTTTTTCAAGGACTTCTATTCTGCCATACATAAACATAAGAAAAAATACATAAGTATAAACATTTTGTCAATCATTAACCAATGAAAAATACTTTTCTCATAATCTAGTACACTTTAGTTGCAATCTACCATACCGATACCTTCGGCACACAGTTTAACCTTTGGTCCTGAAAGACTCTTTGTCAAAAAATCTGCAGTATTGTCCTCTGATGGTGCGTACTGCAGAGAAATCTCACCTTTCGTAATTGCTTTCCTTACATAATTTAACTTAATTACAAAAGGTTTGCTTTTCTCTTTTACTATATCATTCTGAGCAATATATATGGCACCTTGGTTGTTATAGAAAATCATGCAATTCTTTGGGATAAGCCTACCTTCCTTTACCTCACGAAAGAAAGATTTCATCTGCTGAATCTCACACAAGCATCCATAAATGGCAATATACTCAGCATGAGTGCTTGAGCTAGCCACACACTTCTGCTTCCTGCTTTTCCATGATATTGCACCTCCCCCCCATGGTAATTACATACCCTGTGATAGATCTAGAATCATTTCTATCTCCTGCCCAGTCTGAATCACAATAGCATGAGAATCCTCCCCCCTTCCTGAAAACAAGTTGGTAATCATATGTTTTCTTCAAATATTTCATGACATGTTTAACTCCATTCGTGCCCGCATACACATACTATGTACCGAAACCTTCAACTGCTTCCCAGCCTCCCTTCTTCATTAGGAGAGCTTCAGTATGAACATCCCATACTTCATAGTTGTCGGTGTTTAATGTTGGAATGCACTTCTTATCATCCCGCATTACTACACGTGGACACAATACTGAGGTTAGGTGTTTATCACGTTCTCTTCTTTCACCGCACACTGTGTTTGGGCCTCTTCCTTCTGAAGCGTTTACTTCTACGTTTCCCATTGGTGGTTAACTATGCTTTAAGTCTCATAATCTGTGAGAACTACCATTTTATATTGTAAAACTTCTACTAATTAGGCGGGGAGAAAATAAAACTGCCGAACTTCACATGCGTATGAAACAGTAGCTGCGTTTATTCACACAAGGTAGCATCACATTACAACATAAAATAGTTCAAGCCATAGAAACCAGTGTTGCCAACTAGAAAAAATAATAAACTGAATGCAACTTACAGTATCATCTAAAACTAAGGTCCTTCTAACTTCTAATAAAAGTTTCCTCTTTAAGTGGTGCTAAGTGACGTCAGAGGTGTGAAGGCAGCCTCACTTATAGCTACAATGTCTGTATGCATGCTAAAAGATCTGCCTTGGAAGCTTGTAAAACCTCTGGTATGCTAACCAATTGTAAAAGAATCAAAGAACAAAGCAAAATGCTCGTCTTTTATCTTAATAAAATAATATCACATGTTCTGTTTCGCTCCCTGTCCGAAGCAATGGCTTTGTACCTGTATATCCATATAACTCTCCTCACAATCATCTTTTTGCCAATTTGTCTTCCAAATCTTTCCTCTGTAGGGAAGCCTCTATTTATAACCATTGTTATGTATTTAAAAAATACCATACATGATTTCATTTTTTTAATAGGTTGAGCTCTCTTCATTTTTCGGAGCACACTGCCTTAGACTGTGCCTTTATTGAACTTTTGCCCAGTCTTTATCAAGATGTGTGGATTGAGTTCACTCGGAAAGTTCCTTGTACTCCCAAAATATCAAGTGATGATGAAAGAACCCCAACATGCAATGGTCCGGCCAAAATTAGCTTCAAGGTTAGTTCTGATGTTATTGGTTAGGGTAACCTTAACCAATGGTTAGTTAAAAACTTTAATTGCATTTTTTGTTCTCTCATTTTCTCATTTGCATTTAAAGAAGTAATAACTCCAAGTTTGTTAAGTATGATGTCCTCAACTCTGAAATCATAATGAGCCATTGGCTATCATTGATTGATTCACCATTATTTGTGTAAAATGTTATCCTCCAAAAACAATGAGGCCAGCCATTTTGGTAACCCTCTACCATACGGCTCTCTCTATCAAGAAACCTATTGAACTGGAAAATAATCCTTCTAATATCCTAAAATTTGCTATTTTATAACTCAAAATTTTAATTTTTTTCCATTTTAATTTAAATAACTTGAAAATTTTTTTAAACTTCATCTTGTATTTTGAGAAACACTCACTGAAGTTTCAGGTGCCAGCCTCGGCTTCTTCTGGAAAATCTCAGAGGGAGGAGAGGTGTAATGTACCCTCCCCCTAGGGCGGGGGTGGCAAACTTATAGCACAGAAGCCCAAAGTGGCACGTGGAGCAATTATTTTGGCACGCGGAGCTGGGAGGGCACTAAGGGATACCTCTATCTCACTCGATGGGTTGGCACGCGAGTCGAGCAAGTATACTCTTATTTCGTAAACTTTGGCACTCTATTGCCAAAAGGTTCGCCACCCCTGTCCTAGGGTGTTCCATTTTGCATCGATGTCTGAAAGTCATGGGCTCTAGAGTCTCAGATGGTGACATTTGATGAGAAGATGAGGTGTGCCAAAAATTTCTGAAATCGGATTATATTTAGGGGTCGCGCATGCAGCTTTTAGTTTAACATTGGGGCTTTCATAAGCACGCACCACCCATTTGAAAAGGGCCTCCCCTTTGCTCCCGGGCCTCTACGCTGCCCCCCACAATTTCTTTCCCCACTCATCAAAGGTCCTGATGTGTAGGCTTAAATTGGTAACCGCTTTGGGAGGGGAGTCGTCAACAACCTCTCCATGCGTGTCGTCACTCTCATCAAGGAGTATTCTCAGACCAGATTGACCAAGGATGACAAACAAATGCAGATTCTACTCCAAATAGTCTCCAGGCACCGAAAAGTTATGCCAAAGATGACCAAAAGGACAATCAGTCTTCAATGGGAATATTTTATGAGCAAAATGTGATCGAAATTCTAAAAAATAGTGGTATTAGAATTAAGCTCTCATCCCAACCATGGAGCTTCTTATTTCCATTATATTAGTAAATGTTCTAAATACAAGGCTTTTTTATTTACATAGCAGTCTCCCCCCCCTCCCAAAGTGTTAACCAATTTAAGCCTACATATCAGAACCTTCGATGGGTAGGGGAAGAAATTGTGGGGGGCGGCGCAGAGGCCAAGGAGCGTGGGATTTTCAAATGGGTGGCACACACTTATGAAAGCTCTCTTGTTAAATTAAAAGCTGTGTGCGCAACCCCTAAATATAATTTGATTTTAAAAACTTTTTTGTACTATTCATTTTGTCATGATATGTCACCATCTGAGACCCTAAGACCCACGACTTTCAGACATCAATGCAAAATGAGACACCCTAACTCTCCCCCTCATTTTTACATAACTGGATGGAATTTATATCTTTATTATTAAATGGTAGAGGAAGAAAAAGAGAGAGAGGAAGAAAGAGAACTGTTTGTTACAAGAAGGAGGTAGTTAGATCTTCAACGATTTCAAGAGTTGAAATAGCAATTATGTATGAAAATAAGGGATGATAGATATCCTAGTGAAGAAGAATCATCAGAATTGCATGCAATGATTAGTGAAATTGTGCCTTGTACTCTCAATTTGAAATAAGATCCATCAGCAGTTCCATCTTACTCTGAAGGGACATTAATTTACATTACACAAGTAAATACAGTAGCCATAATATGTTTGGAGCTATAATGTGTAGATCATTGGCAATTGCAAGCAGTAATAACCTCGGAAAGTTTTTTTTTTTGTTTGGCCATACCTAATAGTGGGGGAATCATTGAAATGTAGGGAGGATTGAGTGTGGTCAACAGGAGGAAATAGGAATGATACAGCCCACATGGAATTACAGCAAAAAAATTGTTGAGAATTCTAGGCATCAGATTCTGTGATAAACTCTAAGATCAAAATATCAGAAGAAAATGAGGGAAGAAAAGCCAAAATAATAGTCTTTATATTAACTTTTCAGTGGCACTATTTAATAAGATGTATTTAAAGGAACTACATTATCATCTGGTAAATATCACCAGCCTTATCACATATTAAAGGGAGTGTCCTCCACTATAATGGTAAACAGAAACATCAAATCATTATTTATGAAACATATTTGGGCTCAGCAGCCATGTATGAAGCAGAAAAGTTGATATAATTTAAAGGGGGTGAGGAACTTTTGAGGTTGTGGAAGCGGATGATGTTGAGGAGGATATGAGAAATGAGCACTGCTGGGATGGTGTGAGAAATGAGCACCGCAAGGTATGCAGCAGTAACTCATAGAATTTTTTTTAAATTTGGATATAATAGAAAACAGACGTATGAATCCAGATGTATCCAAATGCTTTGAAATGTGTGGAGGCATGGCAGAAGGGCTGCTGACGCTTATTAGTTAATCTGTAGGGATGAGAAATTGAGTAGATCCTGGAAACTAATGTTGAAGGGCATATATGTTGATTAGAGGAAGCTATTGGTTCAGAGGTGCAGAGCACAGGTCCAAGAAGACTGAAGAAGTGCAATGAGGAGGGAACCAAGGACAGTAAAGGGCTTTAGACCAGATTAAGATAATTTTTGTCCACATTTTCCATTGTATCATTTTGAAAAATTGAGGTTCAAGTCCATGTAATATTGTATGGCATTGTAAGCCATAAAGGGCATAAAACCAAATGTTATAATTCTGGGAGGAAAATTGAAAAGATAAAATTTCCATCCCTATTTGATACATTGACTTTTTTCTTGCTCAAACTTTATCATAATTTGTAAGAAATTGAGAAAATTGAATGTTTTTCACTTTTAACCATTTTCAGCTATGTATTAGAATTAGCAATCTTGACAAGAAACTGCATCTTTTCTGAATTTTATCATCATTTACATGATTACTTCACCTTCAGTCCCACATAATGTGTAACATATGTGCAAATTATCCCTTATTTACACTAAACACATATATTGAATAGCCATGCATCAAATGCAACATTCAATGTATCTTTGTGCCAAGTCAGTTACCATAACCAATTTTTGTTGTGCAAATGTTCACCAAAATGAGAGTTTAAATACCTATCCTTATGTACAATTTTCTGTGTTCATATTGTCAGGTGAAAGAATCAAGGATGTGTAGAGAGGTTTGGGCAGACATGGAAAGAAATGCAGCTAGTCGCAAGAGACTGACAGCTATAATTCTTCAATCTGTCCCTTTGGAGGCATGCTCCTCAGGTGTTCTGCTGGAAAATATGACATGGTAATTTTTTAGCACTTCTAGTTGATTTCTTGGTTAGATGAACCTTTGTGCTTTGTGGAGACTTTCGGATGTCACTGGCTGATGTCAGGAATAGTGTGACCCATTACCTCTTATATCTTGTAACACTCTTTTAATGGCCACCAGAATATATTCTTCGATAACCAATCTTGAGAAGTTTGATAAATTTATTTCGGAACTTTAAGGTAAGCTGATGATACTGTAACACTACCTTTCGCAGTCCACACCCAAAAACCCCCACTCTCCACTCTCTCTCCTCTTGTTTATCGTGGCCGCCTCCTGCGCTGTTCCCTGTTGTTGGGATTGTTTATTTTGTATCTATGCTTCAAGTTAGATTTTAAACAATCCTTGTTTTAATATTTAAAATGTTAAATTACTTAATAATTTAAACTATTATATTATTACAGTCTTCACCTCAATTGTAATAATGGCTGATGAACATGGACTTCTAGTACAACTCTCATAAGGGAATGGTTTTTAATTTCTGCTTCATATTTCTTCTCTGCTGTAACTACGTTTTTGAGAAGGGATAATCTTGAAAATGTGGTTTCTTGTTAATATACTTTTCTTGGTTATTATGTTTTGGCTCTTCGGTCTAGTGTCGTATTCTTACATAGGTCCAAAGACATTAAAACTACATGAAGTTCATAGGGATCATAACTAGTTTTGGCAATCGTAATTTCAAATCTTCTAGTATCTGCTTCGCTTTTTCATAAATTAATGGCATAGGCTCTGTACCTCCATTAATTTATCACTCATGAATTAGGCCATTATTACAACACATTATTTCATATATCACCCACCAAATTCCTACAGTCAATTGAATGAGGCTACTGGGGAAGTCTACCTTGTAGCGATGATATTGTGCCCCTTCGATCCGTATTGCTAATGATAAACTTTGGATAGGACATGATGTTATTGAAAGTGCTCCTTCCAATAAAAACATGTTGTATATACCAGTTGTATGGTATTATTCTCCTACCCATGTATTTCATTTTTTAGCTTCGTGACTGGTGTGCTATTTGATTATTATTCATGTCTCTAATAAACTTAATGGTTGAAGTCGTAACTTTGTGAAATGCTACTACAGACATGACGAAAAAGAAAGAACTATTAGTATTTTCCACTCTTAAAACTTTTATTCCCGACCCAGGTTTTGATTGCCTTGCCTTTGAAAATGATTGCAAGGCAATCAAAACCTGGGTCGGGAATAAAAGTTTGAAGTGTGGAAAATATTAAGAGTTCTTTCTTTTTCGTCATGCGTGTCTCTGGTTTTGCTTTCTTAGCTGAGGCGGCCATTTTGTATTCCTGCGCCACCAGCTTTCGTATCCCATCATATGCAGTTTGGAGCTGACATTGTGCGTGTCATTATCTTGATTGTACACGGTTGGGCAGTACGTGGTATCCATGTATGAGGGGCGACACCGGCTACTAGTATCCACTTCGTCAATGGATGCTATCTATTTATGCATAAGATACGATGGCATCTGTGCTATCTGGGATTGTAACACAACCCTAGCAGAAAAGTGAAAATACATCAAGTGCCTATAAATGTCTTTATAGTTAATGGCATAAAATCTACTGATTTTGTTAACACACCCATAGCACTGTGAGTACTGGATGCTGGGCACACATTTAGCTCTTGCACAAGTTCCTTGTACTGTGCAGTGGACAATTTATGGGCATTGGTCTCTTAACTTTCAGTGTCCTGCAAAACAGGGATCTAATCACTGCCGATACAAACTCATCTCACCAGGAGACCTCAAGATTTGGTCCCTGAGAGTTCACCCATTGGCCCCAACTCTCCTTATCACTTGCCACTGATCACCCTGAATTTATCTTCCATCCAGTTTTTCCATTCTTAAAAGATAAACCTATTATCAATACTCTCATGAAATTTTCCAAGAATGATCCTTGACCCTCTGGAATAACCCACCTAAAAGATGTCATCATGGGTAATAAAATCTTTTGAAAAAGTGCCCACACCCTCTTAAGTGTGTGGAGTGTTCATGCCCTTAAGTGGGAGTGTACATATGTGAAAGGGTCTTTCCAAGAAGAGTCGTATACAACTCAGACTGGGATCCGAATATTGTCCGTAAATCGAAGGTGTTGGTATATCAGAGGTGTCCATATGGAGAATTTTGTTTTTTTTCGTATTTTGTTAGAAGTATGCAATTCTCTTGTTTAGTTCTTTCTTAAGCTGCAGGAAGTAGTGAAATTAATTTTTTTCTCTTATATATAACTCTTGACTTTTTAAGGGATTTGGTGTCAGAGAAGAAGAAGTTTGATATTTTGAAACTCCAGGAAGTAGCGTTATGTACTTTAAGTCATCTGCTTCGTGCATCAAGTGATGAGGCAGTAATGCATTGCCTCCCTGCAAAAAAGCTTGTCACATCTTGCATTGAAAGTCTGGTCCAAGTAAGTAATTTAAAATCACATTTGTTGAAATTAAAGTATTTCACATGCTAACTTTGGTGTACTATATTTAATTAATGTTGTTCCTAGTTTTGGGATATGGGATTTGATGCATTTTAATTTAGGAATGAAATTATTCTACAATGGATGAATAAATAGCGTCAAAGGCTATGGAAAGTCCTTATCTAAGTATGGGTTACCTATTAGGACTGCCTTAATTGAACATGTAGAAATACCATCCTTAAGTTATGATAAAATGTATTATTTTGTGCTGTACTCCTTACCAATGTCATATTCTTCCATTTATCTTATTAGTATATAAAATTTATAAATCTAAAAATTTAAATGTATCACTCTCCCATTGTAATCATTGCAAATGAAATTTTCTTTTCCCAGGAATTTGTACTGGGAAATGAGAAGAATTACCTTGACTTGCTCTCTCAAATGCTGGAAAACCCTGTTTTACAAGAAATTTTGTCTCCTTTGGTCACCCCAGCAGATTTGTCTACCAGTGGCTTACTTCAGGCATATGGCATGCTGATCAAACGACTTCCAAATTTAGATAATAATTTAGCATTTGTTCTTCTTTCAAAGGTTTGTGATGGCATCCATTTACTGCTCTTATAATGATATTAGTGTGATGTGCTTGTGCTGCAAACAATAATTTTAGGTGACTGATAAGTTTTAGTCTGTATTTTAATGTACTATATAACTAATAAGTATATCCATAGTGTCCATAAGATACTGTGAGCTGTGATTTCCTGGAACACATGTACGATGAAGCTTTATCTGTTGCTGATCTGGCTTATACATAGCACATAAGTTTGGATGCATCTAATCAAAAAGGGTTTTATAATGATAGTAAAAGTTTTTTGTTAGTGACTATAAACTTATGTCATCGTGATTGTAAATATAAGCGGTAAAATTGACTCTTTAATTCTGGCATATCTACTTAAGGGAATCGAGCGAAAACTCATGTGCGTAGGGTTTCCATTTCAAAGAATTCAGCCTTCAGCCCAATCCAGTGTTCACTTAATTTCAATAATTTCATGGATTCTTCATGATATGAGGATAGTGGAAGCAATTCAACTAGTAGACAGAACTCCATCATATCATAGGATTATGGAATGCAATTCGTTGAATGGCTGGTTACAGATTTTTAATTTATTTCTGAGCTGTACTCCATGAGCCATCTTTAGGGTGTGAGATGGGGATGTTTAATTCATTATAGAAGAACATTTCTAGTAACCTCTGCATTTCTATATTCTAACACCCGCCTCTATTCATGTGACACAATTAGGCTACTGCACCAATCATACTGTTATCCTCCCAATACTTGGCAATAGCATAGCTTTTGTCAAACTGCACTAAATGCAACCCTAGATTTATCCTCATGAGGTGCTTGTGTAAAAACATGGAGTTTTACTCTTGTATGTGTCAATCATTAGTTAGCATTTGAACCTTATGCAACTGCTCTCTCGAAATCAGAAACAACTACTGCATAAGGTACAAATGCTAACTAATGACTGATACATTTCAGAGTTAAACTGTCAATTTTTTATATGAACGCATTAGAAGTACAAATCTATGGTTACATTTTTTGCCGTGTGACAAGAGCTATGTAATTCCAGAGATTGGAAGGGTAACAGCTGGATTAGTGCATTATCTCAATTTGGTCACATGAATTGAGAGATGCTTAATTGTTGCATATAGTTATGGAATTTCAAGAAATAAACATGTAAGTTATTAGGCCTCTATAGAGGTAAAGAGCCCCTTTATAAAGGGCATTGGAGAAGCAGCTTCCATTCTGGGTATGGATGCATCTTAGCATGATGAGTATACCTCAAATAAGAGCTAAAAGTAATGTAAATTCAAATGCATATGTCTCTAATGTGATGTGGCCTCATTATCTGTTGGTTTCTTGCTATAAGTGTTTATGAAAAATGTGACACCAATTTGGGCATTCTTGTCATATTCTTTCCCATTACAGTTTAAAATTAGAAAGTGGCTATCTGAGCAACTATCTTTGAAGCAGGAAAGACTTTCTCTTGTGAAACTACTAATTGATGGCATTGCATGCTGTTTCTCAGATTCCAGTGATGGTGATTGGACCTTAGTGATTGGGGTAAGCAATAATTTACCTTTCTAATGTGTGATATAGAATAGTAATTTTTTTGTTGTAAATTAATTTTATGTTCCTTCAATGCTGGATATATTGGATTATATTGACCAAGTGTCTCAATTAAAGACCTCTCAGTTAAACAATACCATAGTATCCAAAGAATTTTGGTAAATGCTCCATCAAATTATGCTCATTTGAATGGTTAATGCTTTGGAATGAGAACTCATTATTCCAAACAGTTTGAAATTTCAGGATACCTTCCAAAGTAATATTTATCTTGCCCTAAGTTGACATTAGAATGTGAAATTTTGATTCAGAATTTGGCTAGATATCTATATTTGCTACATATTTCTGATCTCTTTAAGATCAACAGAGTTATTTTATAATTATTTCTTAACCATATAAGTACTTGTTTCATTCAACATAGACTTTAAAAACTTAACGGATGGAAAGGGGGATCATCTATATTTTTTTTAAATCAAGGGCATATAAATATGTCGCTTCCCGTGGAGAAAGAGGTTCTGGTGCAATGATGCTAAAATAGCCCTCATAAGTTTTTTCTTTAACTTTATTCTATCTACATATCCTCCTCATGGATGAAAAAAATGGTATGTACTTTTCAGTGGATGATTCTTGTTGGTAGAGTTTTATTAAACTGAAGTGAAAACTTACTGTATGCTATGCGCAAAACAGGACTGAGTCATATTAGCTTACTAATATTATCTGTTATTTTTTCCAGAATCATACCTATGTTTGGGTAAAATATTTATCTTACTCTCCATGAAGCCATGATTTTTGTTTCACATCAAAGTAATGTAATATTTTAGCTTCCTGTTAAATTGAGTAGGTAATTTTTCAGATTGGAAAAATTGTTAGAACCAGATGTGCAAAGTGTTATATTGAAAATACCCCCTGACTTTTACACATGGCTTAATATTTGGCCCAGGTCAAAGAAAAGTATCTCCAAACAAATGATTTTATTCTTACCATTTGGTTATATACTAATAAAGCATTCTTTCCTCCCTAGAGTGATTTAACCTGTATGATTTCTTAAAGGATATTCTATAAGGTGTCATTCTTCTGGGTTAGAAAGTTTGGTGACACAGAAGGTTATTTGTCTGCTGCTTCATAACCCTTGAACAGTTAACTATAAAATGCAATATACCCTGTGGTAGCACTGTCCGCAGAGGCTCTAGTTGCCAATGAACAAACAAAGCCTTGGATAAGGTGTTAGATCCTAATTCATCTAAAAAGGATTGTTAATTTTGGACAAACTTGTGGTGAGAAGAGAGTAAATTATGCAGCAGTACAATTTTTATTCATACATTACAATAAATGTAACTTATAAGTCATACAGAAATGTTTTTCTTTATTGTTCTTAACATTTTCATGGTTAAAAAAGTCGAAGCTTCAAATTCTGAGTAATTGAACTGTGGATTTGTCAATGGTATCCATTAAACATGCTCCTTTTCAGTTTAATTTTCATCCTGAAATTTAATTGGTTGATCATAGAGCAACGGGTTGGCATGGTGACTGGTGTAGTAGCTTCCCATCCTTGGGGACCTGGATTTGATGCGAGCCAGTTGCAAAGATTTTTCAGTGGAACCCTTATCCCTATTCAAGAGAGATCTGTGAAAGTACAGATCTTTTTCTGTTAGATGGGACAAAAGAATGTGTGTTCCCTTTGATGCTTTTTTTTTAGAGTTGACTGTTGCTAGGCTGCTGCTACCAATTACCCTTCAATAATAACCTCACCAACTTGCCCTTGTATCTTTGATGATGCAAATGACCCTAATGACAGTCACTTTTTTAAATAGTTAAAACCATGGTTTCTTAGGACCCATCAATTATTTTGTCATAATTCTGTAAAAAATGTACTTTACAATATTGTAAATTGGCTTTAAGTCTTATCAAATTTAACATTCATATCTTTGTGCAATAGCAATCCCTGCCCCCAGTCTATTGAGATGTGAGAATTATGCTTAGTTCTGTAATATATTTGAACGACAAGGGTAGCATGAAAGTAAAATCCTCAAATCTTGAAAATTCACAAAAGATCAATTTTTCTTGATGTCGAATACTTTCTGTCTTGAAAATATCCTGGAAGCATATTGATTTGTGATTGAAATTTTGATTATTTATTATTTTCTCCTCTTCTTGAAGCTCTTCCAGAAGGACCTCAGGCTGGTGGTGATTCACAAATTTCCAGAAATTTTGGTTGAAGCATTGGAACTGATTCTAGTTGCAATTGGTGATCATCATCTTCCCCCCATGATTTGGTATGATTTACTTGATGCGATGCTTAGCATTGGTAATGTAAATCAGTCAAAGACTACTCCACTCACTGGCCGAAGTGCTGATGGGTCTTCTGAACAGTGGACTATTATAGTGAAAGAGTTTGCAATGGTGCAAAATGTTCTCTCATTAAACGAGGTATGTAAACTCTTGTCTTAGAACTATATTTATGAATATTGACTATTTTTGCCAAATGCTTTTTGCACCACCTGAAGAAATATAAATTGATAGCTTATGACATGAGCTGGCCATGTAATGATGGTTTTTGCATTTCATTTATTGTTAAACATGCCAAAAAATATTTTTTAGTGCTTTTAAAGGCAGTGAATTCAAGCTTTAAATTATTTTGTGGAGCATTCAATCTGTAATGAAACACTTACTACTCCTACTGTACAGAATATCTATTTCTCTTTCTGATGAGAGAATTGGGAGGAGTGGCTTATCACCTCTCCTCTTTTATTAGCTAGCTTTTCTCAAGCTCCCTTAGGGTGTCCCATTTTGCATTGGTGTCTGGAAGTCATGGGTCTTAGGGTCTCAGATGGTGACATTTCATGAGAAAATGAGGAGTAAAAATAATTCTGAAATTAGATTATATTTAGAGGTCACGAGCGTAGCTTTTCGTTTAACATGGGGGTTCCCATAAACGTGCGCCACCCATTTGAAAAACCCGCACTCCCGGGCCTCTGTGCCATCCTCCACCATTTCTTCCCCCATCTATCGAAGGTTCTTATATGTAGGCTTACCACTTTGGGTAGAGGGGTGAGACTGTTATGAAAGGAACAAAGCCTTGTATTCAGAGCATTTACTAATATAATGGAAATAAGAAGCTCCATCGTCAGGAGGAGAACTAAATTCCAACGTCACTCTTTTTGAGAGTTTTGATTACATTTTGCTCGCAAAATATTTGCATTGAAGACTGTGAGTGCCTTTTTGGTCATCTTTAGCATAACTTTTCGGTGCCTGGAGACCATTTGAAGTGGATGCTGCATTTGCTCCTCATTCTTGGTCAATCCAGCCTGAGAATACTCCTTGATGAGAGCAACGCCATTCTCGGCGAGGTGGCTAACGACCAAAGTGGTAACCAATTTAAGCCTACATATCAGTACCTTTGATAGGTAGGGGAAGAAATGGTGAGGGGCAAAGCAGAGGCCCAGGAGTACGGACTTCTCAAAAGGATGGCGCGTGCTTATGGGAGCCCCCATGTTAAACGAAAAACTGTGTGCACGACCTCTAAATTTACAGAAATTTTTTGCAAACCTGATTTTCTCACCAAATTTCACCATCTGAGACCCTAAGACCCAGGACTTTCAGACATCAATGCAAAATGGGAAACCCTAAGCTCCCTTTTGAGCAGATGCTCATGTTGGAGTATCTTGCCCAATGATATCACTATCGCTATCATTTTGATTACAAATAAGTCATAATTGATTTTTAAAAACTTTTTCGCAGGTCAAAGATGCTGTAACACTATTTGCTACTTTCTTTCGACGTGAGAGACTACATTTTGGACTCCATGGCATCTATCCCAAATATCGTGCACACACAAAGCCTATTGAAAAATTTTTTGAATTATTAGGTTGTTCTCTACTGGCTATTAGTCTGAGAGAGAGAAGAGAAGTTCTTTCATCATCTGGATGTGAGTCTGTTATTTTTTTTGCTAATGACTGAAGTAATTGGGTACGTTGCCCAATGATCTCATAATATGTTCAATTTTCACTGATATAGCATCAAAATGTTGATTTGAAAATCTCTGATTGGAAGCAATCATGTCTTTGCTATGTGTTTGTGTCCAGAGCAATGAGACTTGATCACCCCTCATGGTCTTTTTCATAAGAATAATTTGCCAGTTGTTAAATATGCTGAAATAATAGCATCTTGCCATAAGACAGGAAATCTACTCTTTTAACTGGTAGCCTATCCTTATAAGCTAGTGATTAGCTTTGGAAAAAGTTTAAGTACGGTGTAGCCTCCACATTGGATGTCCCCGTAGTCCGAGTTTGTAATCCTCTGTTCATAGCATACATCTTCATCTACATACTACACTGTGAGCTGCCTCATGGGTATGTGGCAGGGGCTGTTAGGCCACCAGCCATGTAATGATATAAGGTTTTGGGAGGTGAAATGGTGTTGTGGAATATGGGAGTGTATTCGGTGGAGCTCAGTTTTTATTGTGGTCACTTATTGTGTATGGAAAGAGCAAGTTTCTGAGCATACTTGCTCAGAGGAAACTTTGTAGTGTTGCTTGATAAAAAACTGTATCTTTACATTTATGCAAAATACAGTTTTTTACTCTCTCACACAAGAGCCAGGTTTCATTGAATAATCATCATCTGATGCTTGTGTCTAAACAACTCGCATTCATAGAGTAGTTGGTTATGTGATGTCAGCAGAATTGGGTGGAGGAAAGGAAGGGGGAGTGTGGTTTACCAAAAGCAGAGGTCAGGATAGGAGAGAAGTCTGGGTAAAGGTGCTTATTAGTGAGGGTGATCTCAGGGTCATTAATATGTTGCATATATGAGTCCAGGGAAAGAATGAGATGGTTGTCTACTGTAATTCAGTGATAAACATCTATCATGTATTCTCCATAGTAGTGTACAGGCCACTCCTCTCTCTTCATGCTTCCCCATTCTCTATCCTCCCTTGATGATCACAGCTAGCTGGTCTCTTAATGATCGGCTTACGGTCTCCTCTCCCAATGCTCGGCACAGCAAGTACCCTCTTCTTCCTCCTAGTCAGGCATTCGCTCACTCTCTTTTCTCTCAGCTCACTTGGCTGTTTTCTTGTGAATTCCAGGATTTCTTCCTCCTCACTCATTTCTTTTGCAATCCCCTCACCCCTCAATAATTTGTCTTGTTGATGTCTTCCCTTAACTTCAAATCTTGTTTACAGGAACGTGGCAACCAACAAGTATCTGTTATGTTGAGCTGTCACATGCTATCCAAGAGTTTCCGAAGTTCCAATTTTTGTTTGTCTTCTCATAATTTTTAAATTTCTTGATCTAAAGTGGTCTCTTACATGTATGTTTGTGGAATGGTACAGACACTGGTGTCCACTAATTAAATTTATTATTAGGATGAAGAAATTAAAGTAATGTGCAATTTAATATTGTTCGACTCTATTAGCCATTATAAATACATTAAAATATCAACTTGGCCAATTGAGGCTGCAACGCAAGTCACTATAACTTAACGTCTCGAGTGAATTGACTGTGATTGGTGGGTGGAAATGAGAGAAAAATAACTACAACCTTAGCCAGTTTGATGAACTTCAAGTAAGAGCATTTATATAACAACAATTATTACAATAGAAAACAAGCCTGGAGGCTAAATACCATTAACTTGATCTATACAAGACGAACACAAGTCACAACTGCAGTAACAGCAGGAATGTACTTTCACGGCCGCAGTCAGGTTCCAAAGAGAGAAGGTGCAGAGATGACACCAAGCAGCAGGCGATTGAGGGGAGTCAGCTGATCCTTGTCCTTGTTGATTGGTGGAGGTAATGGTGCTAACATTGAGTCGAGCAAAATAGTGTCACTTTCAGTATAAAAGTGAGTTGATTGTCCCATCGTGGACAGCGAACGTGAGATAGCGAAACGCGAGACAACATTGCATGAGGGAATATTCATGATGGCGTTTGCGAGTTTTTGGCGTTCGCGAGTTTTTTGGCGATGAGTGGTTTTTCTGGCAGAGTGGCTTTTGCAGAGTTGGAGGGGGGAAATTTTGGAACAGGGCCTTTTTTGGGAAAACCATTCGGCAGTCAACTTGAATAATTAAGAGACATTAATTTGTAAAAATTTTGACAATAGGGTGTAACAAATTAAAATAAGTGACCAATCTCATCCAAAATGAGTTCACAATGATGAAAAGGAATCTATTTGTACTAATTCTCCACTTATACCTTTCAATTATGAATGGAAGGGCTTATTTAAAATATAATGTTGGAGACAGCGTAAATAAACCATATACCTAGCATTGCTGTCACCTCTTTGCCAACTTTTGATGTTTCACACTTTGATTTTTACCTAGTGCCCATTTTTTGGTCCCTCCGAGTATGTAAAATTAAGGTTTTACTGCATCTTACTCTACACAGAATGGGGATAGAGATTTCAATTTAAGTTATGATCCTGTCCTTCTTCCCTTTGTCACAGAAAGGAAGATCAGAGGAGGAGTAGATAGAGTATGTCTATAGTGACTCTGTATAGGAAACTATTCTGGCAAGGTCTGAAGAGTCAACTTTGTAACTTGTGTAGGTGTTTGCTGTTCACATATCTCCTGTTTCTGAGAGAACGTGGCAACTTGTTGCTTCTTTTTTCCTTGGCAAATAATGACAATTGCCCTTGAGGTCTTGCACTCTCTTGTTATTTACCTTAGGCTTTCATCCCCTAAGGTTATCAGCCCCTCTGTTTATCTCTGATTTATATTTTTAAATAATAATATATAAAATTGAGAATGAATAGGCACCAACACAGGAAGCCTCTTGCTTTGGACGTGTCTGACTTCCTCTTAGTTTTAAAAATCTGAAATCATGAAATGAACACTGATGGAATTGTAAGTTTTAATGCCACATTTTATCTACAAAATACATCTGCATTGAATATGCATCTTTTTCATGGGCTAGCTCCAGATTCCAGTTGGGTTTCCATACGGGATATGTATTCTCCATGGCTTCTTCCGTACTGGGAAGATGAACTGACTGGAAGTGAATGCACTGTGTGGATCATGGAGTTAATGAATGGTCATCCACCACTCACACCATGGATTGCCCAGGACTCTCCTCTTGCCAAAGATGTTGCTGCCTCATTTGTTAAATGCTTGTTATTCATGATTGAAATAGCTCCAGGTAAGCCATAGAGAAAATCAAAATAAAAACTTTTTTTGTATGAAATGATAGTGGCTACAGTAGCCTTTTAATAGTGAGATTTTTCCAGGCAATGTGTCTTAAATATTTTTTCAGGTAAGATGCCTTAAGGCTGTCAAGATCATTTTTAAACTGTTGTGTGTTTTTGTTAATCCATGATAACTCAGGCATGTGTCTCTTCTGTGGCAATTAGTAGTTGTTCCTTGGAAGTTCTGAGACCTGTATCTTGGCATTTACTCAGCCCAGTCTCCATGTAAACGAGTCAAGTTTACCAACCACCCCAATTCAACAAGTTTACAACCACACTTACTGCGTGCCACTGCAAGCGAAGATCTCCCTTGGATGCTCTTTCTGTTATCTTCCATTTCTCAGAAATTCCTTTCACAAAGCTCTTCCTTTTTGTGAATGGATTATCCATCATTTTTTATTATTGGATTTGACTTCCCCCTCCATTAGCAAGAAAAATCAGCACTCTACCATATATGTATGCATATTAATGTAATGTATGCTTGATTGAAAATTGAATGCACTGAATGGCTGAAATTCAAATGTGTAATGCATAAATATTCATCAGCAGCTGTTGCTTTATCTTTTATTTCTTGAGCAAACACTGAACTTGTTATTGATTCTTGTCTCATTTTCCATGCATGTTGGTGTATAAAAATAAGAGGTTCTAACTTTATGCATATGATGTAAAATTGATCTACTTATATCGTGGTTGAATTGGACCTGCTGAATTAGAACTCCAGCTGTACATCAAAATACCAGTATCATTAGAATGTTTTTTATTTAACATATAATGTTTCTAAATATGTATTTCTTATCAAACCTTTCAATGCTCTAACTCTGGAAAGAGATGAAGATCAATAGAAGAGACAGTACTTATTCTAATACACATGTACTGATTATGTCATGATTCAGAGATTTTTTAATAGAAAAATGGGTTAATGGCTCAAAAGCAATAAATTTATGTCATTGCCATGTTTTTAAAAGTTTTCTTCATTCCCTTTATATGTAGGGCATCAAAACTCTCTCGGACTCATTTGGGAAATGTACTGTTCAGCATTTGCTCGCATGGGAGTGGGAAGCCATGTCCTTCAAATCATTCACTCAGCATTGCTCCTGCTGCCATGGAACAAATTTTGGCCAACTGTTAAGAATTTGAAGGATATGGTTGAAGTATGTCAGGTTTTTTCTGCTTTTTTATTCAATATAAAAATACATTTAATGAATTTGGTATTGATATAAATTATTTTGGCCCTTAAAATATTGCATTTGATAGATTTTGAAAAGCACATTATTTTTGGCTACTGGTTGGTGGGATATGCTAATGTTAAGTGTGATGAAAAACCTAAATGCTTCTCTTAGAGTATATATTTTAACTAAAAGATTTTTTTAAGTATATCTACATGTGTACTTAGACCCTAATGTTCTGTTCATTTCTGCCATTATTATTGGCTAGGTTCAAAGACGGAGGTACAGTTTGAGCTGCCTTGGAGGGTCTATCAGTTGCCATCTTTCCTTTGTGGAGCACATTTTACATTTCTAACCTATTTGGACACAATTTGAAAATTATTAGCTTATGAAAAAATAATTTTACCTCCTCCATTAGTAAACTATAATACAAAGTTAAAAATGTACTATTCCTGATTTTAGAAACAAATATAATTTATCATTCCTCATAATATCTTTTGTTTGTTATGTAATGTTTTTAGATAATATAGAAAGCTTACTCAATCATCATTTATTGTTGATGGTTATTTTTAACTCTTGGGATATATAATAGCTTCTCTTTTCTCTTTATTAAAAGTTATTGAATTTCTCAATGCCAAAAATTCAATGCTGAAAATGGTGCCACTTGGGGTGGACCTTCCCCCTCACCTCTTCTGGCCACTCTATGCCTCTGACTCAGTTACCATGAATGAGATGAATAGTCTGCATGCCATTGAAACCCTTCAGTGCCAGCATATAATCCTAGTAGGATGAACTAAAAATTAAATCAATCACATAAGTTATCTGATAACCGTATTTCTTCTGTTTCCACCGGTCCGAAAATATTATAGCTTTGCAATGCCTATTGGAAAAGTAACGATATTTTTTTTAGCCAAGCCTTAGAAACGACTTGAAATGCCTCGCGTAGTTCCGTGAAACGTTTAGCTAAATCTGGCAGTTTTCAATCCTAGTGACGGGACTCCGCTCACCTCGCCCACGCAAAATGAATCCCAGAGTCAGATGCCCAGCAAAATGAAATTTGACACTGGGTTTGTTTTCTATGGAGTTCCCCCACCTCTACTTCCCCTCCATTAGCTCGCCGACTGCCAGGGGGGACGCCAGTGGAGGAAATTCTGAAATGGAGCTTACCGATGTTGCACATCGGCGGCTAGCCTTGATGCTGATGATGTAAATGCAATGCGTGGTTTATATAATCGTAAATGATAGTCCTCATGGAAATTGATACCCTTCAGGAAACATACTCTTTCCTTTTGTGTAAATTTCATCATGTAAATGGGTGAATTTCATGAATGTATGAATTTGAGACGACAAGAGTAATCCCTCCTCCGTTTACACTCTTTACTGTGCAAAAGATAGTTGAATTAGTGTGTTCATTTGAGCATCTCAGGTAAAACGTTCTTTAGAAGTTGGCAAAGGCGACAGACTCTGAAATGAAGAAATATATCAGTTTTTTCAGTTGATTCGGATGGTAGCCTTTTTCCTTAATGCTTTCACCGAGACGCTTCTTTTCCTTTCCTGTGCGAGGTCATAAAATAATAGCCGCGATATTACAGCAGTTTGCATGGTTCAAAGTTCAATTTTTAGTTCACAAGAGCAGGCCCACATATAACGAAGTTTGGATATAACGAAGTAAATTGCCGGCCCCCTCAACTTCGTTATAAACGGGCTCCACTGTAGTTGCATGAACCTTTTTTATGGTGGATGATAATTTTCCGCCTTATTGAAAAAAGAGGGAAAATTAAGTTCTGATTATACTCTTGACATTTCATGTTGTTTTATTTGAATTATTTCTATTTATAATATTTTATAGGTAGCTGAAACATCAGCCCCAGACTGCCTGTGCTTCCTTCGTACTATTGTGGCAAAGGTTCACTGGAAGGAATGGACTGATTCTTTGTCATCATCTACCCCTCTTTCTGCTCAAGCTCTCACTTGTTTTCTCAAGGTGCTTCTATTAATCTCAGGGAATATTTGTACATGTAAGGTGAGATGAAATTTTCTGCATTACTAAGTATTCCCATGTTTTATGTGTTTCTGCGTTAATTTGGACCAACTGTAGCATAGTTTACCAATATAAATTATTCTTATAATTATGAAATGGATGGATTGTTTTCCTTATGTATAAAATAATGTAAAATACAACTCTTCACCTCATTACTTTCATTTTCTCTTTCTGCATAAAGCTGTCCTTATCAGGACTATTCATGTGTGATTCATTCATCACATCACATCATTCTGTATCACCCATAAATCACTCTCTTTCACATTATTTGCATGTGATCATCATTATCACTCATCCCTCATCCATGTTGCTATAGATACCAAATTTGCGCGATGATGATGATTTAAGTGAAAGTGAATATGATGCAAAAAAGCCTATGTGAATAACCATTACTATATACATTTTTTTTACGTACACCACATGCAGTATTCTTTGTAGAAACATTTACATTTTTTATAATTTGGACCTCTTTTTGTGGAATTAGTAATTGTGATTAGCAGTATTTGTCAGTCACCTGATGATGCCTAAAGATCTGTCATGCATAGTGTTAGTGAAGTGGATTAGTTTTATTTTGTTACTGCTCAAGAAAAGCCTTCCCTTATGTGTCGCCTGAGATGGCCAATAGTATTTATTTACTGCAAATTTCCTGTAATTTATGGAAGGATTTATTTTATGCATAACAGTAGTTATTTGTTGAAAATTTCTTACATTCATATAGGTATTCCATGCTGTCAATCCATATCACACCCACAGCAGTAAAATTTTATCCCTCTACAAAAGCAGTTTGGTTCCTCTCCCTTGTTCTCTGCCACGTCCCCCCCCTACCTTCACCCCCATCCATTCACATCACTCTTTCCACTTTACCTTCCCCCCTCTGTCATGCAGATGTGTGCAAGGATCTCTTGCAACAACTATTCAGGGCCAATTGTGTGGTAACTAAAGAGCTTTATGATGGGAAGTTTGATGTATGTTTTTGCAATTTTGTTGCTCTTGGTTGCAAATATTTTTGTTATGTACTTGTGTATTCTCTTCTTTAATTTAGAAAGTTTGAGATGGCAAACATTTTATTTCTTTTTGACATATTCCTGAACAATTGATTTCAACTGTACAAAATTACTTCAACTTTTATTTGAAATTACTTATGCTCAAAGATGCTAGATAAAAATAATTATTAATGTAATTTTCATGATATATCTGCAGCTTATGAGATTCTATAATGATTACTTCTTCCATTTTTAATTGTTACAGGTCAAGGACTGCAACATCTTACCCACTTTATCTGCAGCGCAGACAATCTCATGGCAGAATTTAAGTGCTTCGGAATATTCTAGTTTACTTGAACTGTACATATCACGTGTGAATCCAAAGGTTGTTCTTAGCTGCCATAAGCCTGGAAATGATGAGGATGCTGCCCTATTCAAGTAAGTTACTAGATCTGAAGACACCTAAAAGATTTGTCTCAAAATGCCCTTGTCTTAATGCAATTCATTCTCAACAGAGATGATTGATTATTTCTATCATATCACTCAGCATCTTTGTTTGAGTGGACTACCAAACATTTTATCCTTTTTGGCCCTTAAAGTGGCAAATCAATAATATAAAGTCGGTGGTACTGAAAAAGTGGCACATCATGTTCTCAAACTTTATTAATGAATTGCAAAAAATATTTCATTTAATTTCCACTAAGTTTTGAGGTCTTTGACAACATGTAACTCAAGTTTGTGGTCATTATTTATGAAAGGATTCTTAAATTAATATGTGTATATAAAAATAATCCAACAATAATTACTACTTTGTTGTTTGCCATGCCAATGCTTTGAACCATGTGATCATGGTGTTGGTGAAGTTTCCACCCAGTGTAGAAAACATAGATTTAGCTAAAATTCCTCTTAAAAATGTGTGTGTGTATGAAAATTATCTGTTCAAGGATTTGATTTTCTTAATCCATGGTCAGTAGAAAATAATGACATCTTTGGGCAATTGAGATTACTATTGCTTCATAGTTCTGTTTACAAATTCTTTAAAGTGTGCAATCATGGTTCTGGAAAAATGGTCACCTAGTAATGAAAATCCATTTAAAGCTAGAAATTGTGCATTTTTGCAAAAATGCACTCATAATGCACCATGTAAGCATGTATTAAAATTTACTGTAAGAATTTAATTTTCTTAATCCATGGTCAGTAGAGGATGGGTACTTCAGATTGCATTTGCAGATTTAGGCATTTGTTTCTATCACCTTCATAGTTACAGTGGTAGTAAAGTTATAGTTCGAGTAGTAAAGGTAGCTCGAGCTTGCTTCAAGTCTCCTTTTCCTCTTCGCTCGACTATAGGTTAAAAGAGTGATACCTTTGTGTGTGGTGTTTTCCATGTAATCAGCTGACTATACAAACATGGGAGGAAATATTATTTCATTCCACTTGCTAATTGCTTGATGACAAATGAGGCATGATTCACCATATTTTCCATAATGCGGTCAGTTTAGGATGTGTTTATTTTTGGTTCTAGATGGCAAGATTTTTTTTTTTGGTGGGTGGGATTATTATGTGAAGATCGTGGAGAATGATATCAAATGAAATATGCTGTTAACTGTTTGAGAAGATTAGTTGTCATCTATATCAAGGCTATAGTTTACAAGGACGGATATTGACCTGGTGCCAGGGAAATGCTTTCCCTTTTCATGACAGCAATGGCTGATCCAGTTCTTATTAATTTTTTATTTTATCTTATTTTATTTATGAATTTATTGTAAATATCTTATTTTATTTTATTTTATTTGAAATAAATTGATAAAATATCTGGATTGGCTAATGTTGTAATTAAAAACGAATACATATCCTGGGCATCAGGCAAATTGTTATCCTTATAAACTAAGGGTTTGATATACAGTAGAACTTCGATCGATCGTTTTTCAAGGGGATGGGCAAAAAAAACGATGTATGTGGGAAAACGAACAATGCGGGAAAAGATTTCCTGGGAGCCCAAGCGAGATGAAAATGCGAGAATTTTACGGTAATTTATCACAGTAGAGGGGAATCTTAAAGAAATTTCTCTTAAAAGCTAGAGAATTTTTAAATTTAATGAAAATACTTAGTGCATCTCTAATTTTTCGTTTGAGTACTACTTGTTTTAAATATTTTATTAGTGTTACAAATCCCAATGGTGTCTTGGATGATAAAAGTAAATAAACTAGGTCCATTATCATGTTAATAGATGATCCTCAAGCCCATGCACAAACCTATCCATGAATAGAAATTTATTCGTTTCAAATATCCTTGAGAGTGAGAAGTGCACCTAAAATTTGTGGGGGAGGATGTTATCTTTTGTCGCGCTTTCCATGGCGCTCCACTGATGGAGGAGTACCACCTGTGAATGACGGAGCGAGCTTGACGTTACCAAGTGTACTCTTGATTATCTAGAGCAATCGCGTAACCAACGAGACATTGAGCAAGAGAGGTGTAGCAGGTTATCACCCTCTGGTTCAGAGAGGCAAAAGTTAGGGGGTAATCGGGTTGAAATGAGGAAGTGCGATATCGGCAGTTGGAGTTCGGCTTGACATTTCTAAATGAACACCAATTTCAAAAGAATAAATCATTTTGATGGGACATGGTGCCTATAAAACAAAAAAACCATTTCTGGCAATGCAAGCCCACGTCAGACAACGGACGAGAAGGAACTTAGCCCACGCTCCCAGGACTTTCACTACGACAAACTTATGGTTGAAACATCTGCGTTACCTTCAGCCGTCTTAAAACTCCTATTTTGAACAGTTTCGGCTCTAGGCTCAGAAATAAACACTTCAGGAAAATGTATGGACATAAATACTTACTTTAACTGGCGAAACACGGAAAAAACAGAAAAAGGAAAGAGCACAGAGCACGTAGGGTTTGGCCGCACTTACTAGAGGCCCGCGAATTGACCATCACGAAGGTCAGGGAGTGACTGAATTGCCGAGGTTACCAGCCACACTCGCTGCCCTCTGGTAGGGTCCACGAGAGTCACATGACGAGAAACCCCCCCTTCCTCCCCTCAGCCCCTCCCCCATTTAAGCCCACGTCATTTGAAATAATGCACTGGTTACAAGAATTGGGTGAGACAGGTAATTGGGGGAAACGCAACTTCACTCATAGGCTGCTAGATCGTAAGTCTTTCACTGCGTGCGGGCAATATTCGAAGGAGGCCCGAACCTGTTTTCCGCCGGGAGGGACAGGGCAAGTAGAAGACCTTTGATCCTCCCAACCCTTTCCGCGGAAAGGGCCCCACCCTCTGAGGGGCGCATTAGTAGAACGTCAGTTAATTTTGCCTAAGTTTTTAATCGGCAAAAATCTACAGAACAAGTTGTATATGAAGTTTGTCCATTGTCCATGTTAAATTTGATACGAAACACCAAGGAAATCCGTTGATATTTACCCACATTAGTTGTATCAGATCTCGATATGGTGCCAAGATCGAGCGTATGACAACTACTGGTAAGTGAGCATTGAGAAGATAATAGGAAGAAAGGTTAGAACTATCTCATGGCCAAGGAATGCGGCCGCTAACGAGGGAGGTAAGGACTCGTTTGGGTAAGAAAGGAGGAATGGCAATTGTCCTCTAGGAAGGAGTTTGGGCCATAAAGATAAGGAGGGACTCGGACGGCAAGGGCTACCTGACGCATCGCCAAACTTCCTCCCCCTCCTTCTTTCCCGCTGCGGAGCGCAGACCGCGGCACGCCGCAAAAATCCCAAAATCTTACTTCGGTGTAAATTTTTGTTTTCATCTTTTTCAAACAATGAATGCGGGAATTGCGATGTGGGGACTGTGATTTGGAAACGTTCGAAGCAGGAAAACGATACTTCAGGGAACGATGGATGCGGGAATTAATAACGTTATCTCCAATGAACTACATTCAGGACCAAAGACGGCGAACAATAAAAGCGGGAAAAAGATCAATGTGAGAACGATAGATCGAGGTTCTACTGTAAATAGGTACCAATTCTTATCTTATCAATGCTATATCATCCATTGAGGTTTGTGAACAAATCATAAACTAGTTTATTCCTTAGTTCTGTAGGTTTTTTTTAAATATAGAAGTTCCTTGGTCTTAGAGAACCAGAATTGTTCAATTGAACCATCAATAATTGAGTGAACGTGCTTCTCAAATCGGTCTACATTACACCACTGGTGACTTACTGAATAATAAAATACTGTGAGTGCATATGTTTAGGGAGAGGGTAAGGTCATTTCTGTCTTGGTTTAGAAACCACCACTCTGTTATCTTTAAATATGTATTAGGTGTAGGAAGATGAGCTTTTTTGGATGTATATGTACTATTTCATATGTTAAACTGCTGCATATTTTCTCATATATGATACATTTTCAGATTGCTAATGACTGCTGGAGGACTAACAGAACCCATTCCCTCACAAGATTCTCATCTAAGAGGCCTCTCATTTTTACATACCATTGTGCAGCTTCTTTTATCAATCATTGAAAATGATCAATATGGCATATCTGTAGCTGAATCATCCTGTGAAAATGCATTGCTATGGCTCCTTCAAGAAATGGAAAGATTCATTACCTCAGGTAATTTAGTAATACGTATTCTTAATGATTTTATTGTTACTAGGTGTAAGATAATGTCAAAATCTGGACCACACACCAGCCAATGTAGGTGAAAGAATAGCTTATTAAATAGCAAGACATCTATTTCAATTTAAGTTGCATTTACATAGATTCATGCCATTTCATATTTCAAATCCCTTTGAGAAATTTATGAAGATGCATGCAATGTGCTCCACAAATTTTAACTTTCACAGATGTTGGTTGCTACTTTTTTAATCTCATATCTATCCTTCAAATCACACTGCATCTTGTGCACTTGTTTTTGTGCTCCAGGATGTGATGTATTAGGCACAGATTAAGATTAATTTTAAGGACTCATGTACACGTCAAGGGTCTGATACAGACTCAGACCATAACTTATTATTAGTGAAATACGACTGTAACCATACAATAATACATAATACAATAAGTCGTTGATGGGCGCATTGTTTGTTTGTTGACGCGGTCACCGGGGAAATGGGAGAGGGATGTGCAGAGAGAGAGACGAGAGAGACAAGAGGACGTACGGGAGTGAAGTGTGAATGTATTTTTTATACTTGTGAAGTGAAACGACAGAAGTGTGAGTTTATTTGTGATTATTTGTGTAAAAGAATTAAAGAAAGTGTTACATTTTGGCACCCAATGTGGGGCAAGACTACTCGTAGAAAATAGAGACCATGGGAGACCTGAGACATGAAGTTTCAAAATGGCGGGCATAATTAAAAAATTTTACGAACTGAAAAAGACAAAAAAGATTTACAAAGCATATTGAGGGATCGAGGATCAACAATACAGGGTGCGAAATTCGAATTGCAGGAACGGTTGAAATTGGTGTTGGAAAAGGAAGGCTTGAATATAGAAACATATGAGTTTAAAATGCAGACAGAAATACCTGGGGAGAATGTTATGCAGGCGATGATAAATGGATTGTTACAAGAAATGCAAGGTTTGAAAAAGGGGCAGGAAGAAAGAGACGGGAAGTTAGGGGAGAGATTAGAAAAATTTAGGGAGGAACAAGAAAGAAGAGATGAGCAGTTAAGGGAAGAACAGAAGAGAAGGGATGAAGAGTTAACAGGGAGGCAGAAGAAGATACAGGAAGGTTTGGCAGTATTACAACATGAGTATGGTGGGAAGATCGCCGAACAAGAGAAAAAGATCGAAGAAACACGCGACCAGCTAGGAGAGGTAGTCGCTGAGGTAGGAGCAAAATTAGGCGAGACGTGCGATAAATTAGGGGAGGTAGGTTCGAGCCACAGTAGTCTGAAAAGCGGTGTAAATAAAATGAAGGAGAAGATAAAAGAAAACGAGGAGCAGATCAAGCAGATAGCATCGAGACTAAATCAACAATCCATCAGCATAGGGGCCGATCTTGACGAGGGCGTAATACGGGACATCTCAAGGCGTATTAAGGAGGATTGCGCCCGGCTAACCGCTGTACCACCAGCGGCAGGTTCTGTGCAGATGAAGATCCCAACATTCGATGGAAGACCGAACTCGAGACCCATGAGATACCTTCAGGAGCTGAGAGAGTACCGGGATAATTACCGCCTGTCAGAAGACGACGCCCTACGCGTTATCAGACTAGGAATGATCAGGAATGCTGGAGAATGGTTTGCCGCGATGCAGCATTTGTATGAGGACCTCATGACATTCCAGATGATATTCCAGAAGCAGTATTGGGGGGAAGAGCGACAGATGGGAGTAAGAAGAGCCCTTACAACGGGAGAATCCAAAGTAACAGGAATCAAACTCGCGTGGAATACGCAACCGCTAAAATAAGCGCAGCCAGAGAACTGACACCGCCGATCGAGGATAGAAACTTGATTTACCTCTTAACGCTACATTTCAGGGTGGAAGTTAATATGGGAATGATAGCGCACAACATAAACACGCTCCCAGAATTTTTAACATTGCTTGATAGATACGATGGTATTCATCGGGAGGATAACCATCGTTGGGCAACTGTACAAGGAAGATCAGAGGACCAAAATCCCAGGACCAATGAGGGGCCCATGGACCAGAAGAGCACCAGAGAATGATTATCAGCAAAATGAGTATGGAAGATGGGAAATGACCAGACAATGAACCCGCGAATGGCAACCGTCAAGCGAGTGGGGACCGCACAGTCGGTACAATCACTTCCGCGGCTATGAGCGAGGGGGAAGCAGGGCGAACGACCAGCCCACGACCGGCCAAACCGAGGCACAGCGGTGGACGAAAATTACCGACAAGGACGTGACAGACCCGTGAATTCCATCACCGTGGAGAACAGTGAAGGCACCAGGGAGATGGAAAACTGACTGCGGCAAGACATGACGAAGGTCCCACCATGTCAAAGGCCGAAAATGGAGGCAAATTTTGTGACATACCAAAGGAACAACGGATGAGACAACGGAGGGAGAGGACACAAATAACGGTATCGCAGGAGGAGAAGAATGAAAATGGCACAGGAGAAGAAGCGATTTGCAATGTTTTTGAGTCGCCCCGAGACTACTTGATGGAGAGAGGAAAGGAAGCCCCGAAAGTCCTCAAATGCCCAGAAATTGAGGTCAAAATAGAAGGAATCCCCGTAAACGCATTGATAGACATGGGATCAGAGCTAACATGCATTAGCGAAGAATTTTATTGGGAGAATCTTAACGCACTAAGGAAAGCTTTGGAGTTACCAGTCAAAGGGATCCAGATAACAGAGGCTATAGGGAAAAGGAGCGGAAATATTAGAAAACAGGTCTGCTCAAATGTCGAGATAGGGAAATTATATAAGTATGGCCTGTACGGTAGTACTGGAATTGATTAAACCTTGCATAATTGGGACGGACACGTTGGCTCAACTATCCGCGAAGATTGAATACGAGACTAGAGTTATAACGTTAAGCGAGGGAGAAGAGAAATTTACCTGCACCTTCAGAGAGTTGCGAGCAGATTTGCAGCATAGCGCGATGCACATAAGGAGAGTCCAGGAGCTGAGAGAGATGGAAAGCGAGGAAGAAGAGCGAGAACGAAGTGTAGGAGAAAGCATCAGAGAAGCTGTCATGGGAATAGATGGAATACCCACAAATGATGAGTAGGATTTGGCGAGGATGATCGTGCAATATAGGGATATTTTCAGCGGTACGCCCGCATTGATAAAAGGGTATGCATATAAAATTATAATTAAGGAGGGAGAATTTTGTCAACGAGAGTATGGAATTCCATTGAATTTTCGGAGTCAAGCGAGGCAGGTCATCCGAGAGATGCTACAGGAAGGGATAATTGAGGGAAGCACATCCTGGTATATCTCACCATTAGTATGTGTTATAAAGAAGGATGGATCTATCAGACTCTGCATGGACGTGAGATCAATAAATAAATTGATAAAACCAGATTACGCAACCTCCAGAACAGCAGAGCAATTATTTCAGCAGTGTGCTGGCTCAAGATTCGTGACCTCCATCGATTTAACGCAGTTTTTATCAAATCCAGCTACATAGGGATTCAAGACAATACCGTGCATTTTCTATTGAGGGTAAAATCTACCAGTTTAAACGTGTCCCATTCTTTGCAGCATCAGTAGCAGTGCGTTAGTAAGAGCACTTAGCCATGTACTAGGCGACAAAGTGGAAGATGATTGCTTGAACTTTGTAGATGACTTGCTGATTGTTTCTAGATCCTTCACGGAGCATCAACGAAATTTGGAGACCGTTATGAAGAAATTACAGGATTCTGGCATTACGATTAACTTCAAGAAATCGGAATTTTGCCGCCAAAGGATATAGTTCTTGGGCCATGAAATATCAATGAAGGGATTATCATAGCAGAAGAGAAGTTCGCGCCAATTAGAGAATGTGCTAGGCCTCGCAATAAGAAACAGATGAAACAATTCTTAGGTTTAATTAACTATTACTCAAAATTTCACCAAGCTCACGCAGGGATGATGGCGATATTAAACGACCTGACTCGAAAGGATCGTGCCTGGGAATGGAGAGACGAACATGAGGAGGCGTTCAGGCATACGAAGGAGGAGTTTTGTAAAACCGTTATGCTGCACCACCCGGACCCAGCGTAGGAATACTATATACAAACGGAGGTGAGCAGGTATGCAATATCAAGTCGTTTGTATCAGCTGACGGAAGACAGGGAAGAACGAGTTGTATATTTTGCCAGCCGAAGTCTGAGAGGTGCAGAGCTAACATACAGCACAACATTAAAAGAGTTTATAGCACTTATTCAAGCAATCAAGAAATATCGCAGCTTTATTTTAGGGTCAAAAATAATAGTCATCACCGATCACAAAGCATTATCATTTATACTTAATTGCCGTCTACTCAATACAACCATATCACGTTGGATTCTACTGATACAAGAGTACAATTTCGAGGTCTGATTCTGTGAGGGGAAGAAGAACGTAGTGGCGGATGTATTTAGCCGCTATCCGTATGACACCGAAGAAAAGGGTCAATTTCTGCAAGAGGAGACGGTGATAGCAATGATCCTAGCAAATCAACCATCAAGAGAGTTGAGAGAAGGGTTAAGAGATTTAGGAAGACATCAACCCGATGACCCGAGGTGGAATAGAATAATCGAACAGCTGGAGTGAGGAGTAGAAAATATTCTGAGATACCAACTAACTCCTAAGGGACTGGTGAGAATTGCCGGTGATCGACGTAGATTTTGCATCCCACGATCTATGATAACACGTCTGATAAAGGAAACCCATCAAATGTATGGTCACATTGGTGCGAAAAAACTTCCAAATGCTAGACGAGCGGTTGGCATATCCAAAGCTTCATCATGAAATGAGAAAGATCACGGCAACTTGCGAACAATGCCAATTAATGAAAGCGCCTAACAACAGTACATTTGCGGAGATGCAGAACACAGTGCCTGAGGGAACCAACTACTTGGTGTGTGTAGACATCGTGGGTCCACTGGTCAAGGGACAATATGGGCATCAATACGTCCTAATAGTGATAGATGCCATTTCAAAATATATAAAATTATACCCCCTCAGAAGGGCGAATACGAGGAATATTCTCAAAATAATTATCGAACGCCACATTCCCACGGTAGGGAAATGCAAGAGAATCTTAAGCGACAGGGGTACACAATTCACAAGTTCAGTATGGGCAAAAAGACTGGAGGAAGCAGGCGTGAAACCCATATTCTGCAGCATAAGGCACCCGCAGGGTAACTTGGTGGAGAGGTACCATCGAACGTTAAAAACATTACTTAGGATATTTTGCCACCAGAGGCATAATGTGTGGGTAAAATGGTTGGTTGTCGCTGAAGCTTGCATGAATGACACCCACAACATGACAACGGGAGTGACGCCAACAGAGGCACATACGGGCCGAAAGCCAGAAAGGGCTTGGGACGAATGGCTAGCAGTAGAAAAAGAGGAAGTAGGAACAGATGTCCCATAGAATAGATGATAGAAAAAATTAAGGAGAGAATGGTTAAGCAGGGAGAAAGAAATGCAAAGCGACACCGCGATAAGAAGAGGCGCAGGGCTGTACCACTAAGGGAAGGAGAGATGGTATTAGTACGTATATGTTCCGTCTCAGACAAGGAAAAGGGTGTATATCAAGTATTTCTGCCGTTGTTCAAAGGGCCATTCGTAATCCGTGAGTTTCGAGGCGCAGCAACTTGCTTACTTGTCCATCCAACCACAGGGAACGTGAGGGGTGTATTCCACGTATCCAACTTAAAAAGATTTAACCAGGAAGAAGACGACATAAACATTGTTTAAAACACAAAACACTGGATCACGACACAAGCAAACACCACATCCGTCTTGACCCAATTTCAAAGGCAGACTAGGTCAGAGACTGACAAGGGAAGAGTAGCGCGAAATCATATCGTAAACAAATACATTGTAACAGACTGCGGCACGAGGCGCTCATGAAATGTAATATGAGTAACGATTAAAAGAGTGACTACACATGTTAAAATGTAGCTTAAAGGTCATAAAATGTCATGTGTCTTGTGTATATGGATATGTCGAGGGTTTATTTTTCATTATGTATACATGTGTACCGAATGTGTCATTGGCCGCGGTGGACTGGACTAAGTGGCAGTGGAAGAAAACAAGATTCATAGTGCACCGAGAGGATGGTGAGACATTTAGGCCAAGCTACCACGTGTGAATTTGTTGTGTGGGGGGAATGACGCGCAGTGTTTACAAACAAAGGGTGTGTGATGCGGAGTAGTGTCATCTTTAGGCCATGGGTATAAACTTGGTAAATAAATGTACGGTAATGACACAAAGAGTTTACAAGTGCTTTAATATTTCAGTGATTCTATAAATATGTCAGAGATTTGAGCATTTATTATTGTTGTGAATATTTATTTAGGGAGTTCTGATGTTACGTTCTGCAATGTTGTCGGATTGATTAAGGGTTCCAATCTATAATTAGTTGGGTGAAATTTCAATGTTTGGTGATTGTTTATATTTATAATTTAAGAGAGAATTTATTTTGTTTATCATTTTAAAGGGTGGATATCTAAGTAGGAATACCACATATGTGGGGTCAATCTTTTGAAGGCGTTGGGGTCACGAGTGTACTCCAATCATATGTTGACATAGGAATCAGGTGTTAGTCAACATGTGATGGGCGGGATATTATTTGAAGGCTCCAAAAGAAATAACTTGTTGGCGGCATTATTTCTTTCATGGGGCAAATGTAATCATACAATAATACATAATGCAATAAGTTGTGGATGTTGCTTGTTTGTTGATGCAGTCACCGGGGAAACGGGAGAGGGACGCGCAGAGAGAGATACGAGAGGACGTACAGGAGTGAAGTGTGAATGTATTTTTTATACATGTGAAGTGAAACGACAGAAGTGTGAGTTTATTTTTTTTGTATTGTGTATTTATTGTGTATTTTTGTATTGTGAGTTTATTTGTGATTATTTGTGAAAAGAAATAAAGAAAGTGTTACACTACATTAAAATCAAAAAGATATGAAGTGGTTGGAGGGAAAGATATTGGAGTGAAGAAGTATTAATTGGGCTGATGAAGAAGAGGTATCAAGAGTAGGATGAAAAAATCCTGGGTTGAGATCAGTGTAGTGAGAGCAATATTTCATATTATCTAACATATGTTTAACCCTTTAACGTCAGGTGTGCCGAATTGGGCACATACCTCCAGAATCATTGTGCCTTAGTAACCATGTAAGTTATTCCACTGTAGCCCATTAGGATGTTTTCGGCACGCTTGTACCTAAATTCTAGGCTATTTTGAGAAAAATGTTTTCAAAATGGATGGGTGTGCTTTAAATTATCTCCCTTGATTGGGATTTGGAAAAACATTTTTTTCTCAAGTACAAAAATTGTTGTCCATAAAGGGTTAACCTAAGATTTAGCAACATGTTAGATATTTGAAATATGTAAATGACCATTTGCTTATGGGCGATGGACCATAGATAGGACATCATATATGGTGTTTGTTTTTTAGCTTTAAATTGGGATTCAGAAAATAATGTATCAATGTTGTCATGCGGGATGCATACCATTCTGGTGTGTGAGAGCTTACCTTGCTGTAAATTGTGTCTGAAAGCCTCTGCAGACAGACAGGTGGAAATATATTGGCAGTAATCTTACTGAGGACATTTCAGACTCCTTGGCCAATAAGTGTGAAATGTCGCCAGCTAGACTCCAATTTTGCTTTCCCCCTTTATTACTTCATCTATTTTTTCCAAATATTTCATATTTGTGGAATTCACCACTTGACAATGACATGGTAGGAATTCAAGATTCAGCATTTTAAAGTTGAAATTTGATTAGAAGATAGAAATTCAGATTTGATTAATTCTTGATTTCAGCCATCGTGCTATGGGATACAAATTGATAATCATTCATTTTTCTTTTCTTAGGTGTTGTTAAAGAAGAGAAGGAACAGGTAGAGGAAATGAGGGATTTGATGAAAAATGTACTTATGCCAGTTCTTTCTAAGGCATCTCCAAAGTTCATTCAAGCCCTTTCACAAGCATTGGCACCCAAGTCTGGTGCTGAGCCTAAAAGTCAACCTTCAACTCTCCCAGCCAAAGGGATTCTTTTAGCTCTTCAATCTTCTAGTCATTCACCTGTACATCTGGGATCTGTGATAGAATCAGCCATTGAAACCACTTTATTAGACAAAATTGGTTCTTTCTCACCTATGGATAATGCTCAAAAGATACTTCTAAATGGAGGTACGTAAAGATATTTTTGAGTACAGAAATAATGCATTAAAAAACTCCACTATTACACTATCATAAAGTCCTGGTGGTTATTCTAATAACTCTTTCATAATTGTCATTACATTTCAATTAAATGAAGAACTACAGTAAAACCTCCATATAACGAACCTCCATATAGCAAAATTTGACAAAACCTCTCTATTACAAAGTCATGCAACCGGTCCCGGGCCCTTCCCATACATTATGCATGCAAAAAAACCTCCCATAACGAACCTCTATAAGAATGAAACCTCCATACAACGAAGTCCATGTGTGGGCCCCCACATGGCAGTGACCTCTTTTTAACAAATTTATTTCTTAAATAGCATTTTTCTCTGTACTTATTATTGTCATTAGTGTTATAACCAACATCGAGATAATGTTCCGCTATTCTCTCTACACTGACGTAATGTTCCGGTGATTTTTCCCACCGTTAATGAGAGCATTGTCTCAGTATGATCCGAGTGAATGGCCCAGATGCAAAACCTGTAGTCATTCCTTCAGCTCTTATCTTTGCGATGTGTGGTATTAATTAAGTTTAATTCAAAATGTTAAGGAAGCAGGCTACATCACAAAAAAAGCATTTGCAGACTGTTGGCATTTTCCCTAATATGATTGATCGCTGACAGATAATAAATTATGGTTTTCACTAATGAAGAGAAAGAGATTAAGATACAGCATGGGTTCTATTTTGATTTTCTAGGTATTTTCCATATCAGAAATATAAATGCATACGTTTACCCGAAATCAACCATTTTCCCTGGCGCAGTACATACTCAACCATGAGATGGATTATTTCGGCGATAGAAATGTAAACCCACGGATAAACCCTTCTGGTTTTTATGTTTTGCTTATTATTCGAGAAATCGGGAAACTAGTCGACCATATCCCGACAATTCTCTGGCACTCTGCCGCGATAATGCGATGCCTGCGCAGCAATTTGGGCCCCTGACTGAGCATGACTACTTCCAGTTTGCTGCATGTTTGCCCTTCCCCCTAACCTACAGAAACCTGAGAAGCCTTTCTCGCCTCCCATCGAGATAAGTCTGAAATTCAGCCTGAGACAGAGTTTCTTTATCTCCACACGTATTATGTTACGAAACATGCTTTGAGACCTCGAAGGGTCTTCTGCGGCAAGCGCTATGACTAACACATGGACTTTTAATTTCAATAATATAATGTTTTTCTTGAACATTTATGGAAAACATATATCATAATCATGTTACTTGTAAGTTTCCTATTGATTTAAATCCAAACACGATGTAATTGCATTGATTTTCAGCCATACAATCTGATGTAACTTGGCTTTCCCCCGGTACACTGCTCTGAGGTGACTTGCAAGGTTTCTCATAGAGGTAATGCTGAAATGCCGGCGATGAAGCCCGTGAAACACCGGTACAGCACTATGTTATGCTCAAAAAAGCGGGAATGGCCAAGTATGCCACACACTGTATACCAGAAGCAGCAAAGAGTAAGGAACGCCAAGGTGAAGAGAGCATAGCTATATTGCTTCGAATTTCCAGTAGTGTCGAGGCAAATAGCTGTGCTGGTGAGGGTTGCACCAGGGCACACGTGCAACACAATACACAGATACTACCTGTTTTTTTGTACCTTTATTATCCCAAAATAGCCACTAAGTTAATCACTCACGTGTCAAAATAATTATTTTCATCCAAAAGTTCTTAAATTATAACATATTTTTCCCGAATAAAATTAAAAATGAATTATTGAATCAAAGACTATCTGGCATAGTCTTTTTTTTTATATAATATTTTTTTTAATGCCTCTATGATAGCCTAAGGTATTTCTAAAACTCGGCTAGCTGAGGCGATTGATTTGATGCAAGTCTACTCCACTCTTTTTTACTTTCGCGTGTCATTTTCACTCAAAAATTTGAAAAGGACGCAGCCGTCCAAATGTGTGGTGAAATGTAAAACTTCTTTGTGGAAAACTACAAATTTCCTTTCCTGACCGATTATTTTCATAGCTTCCTCCGTTTGGAGACACGACTCCTTTCTCATCATCAGTGCATCTGACAAGAATCCAGAGAAAAAATTTTGTGTAACTTTTTAACCCAGTAGGAAACCTGAGAAAGAATCATTCTTGCTGTGTAATGTAAAACTCGAAGTTGCACCTGGCCCCAGATGAAAGAAATTTAATATCTCAGCGTGAGGGATGTTACTGCCCTTTCTTGCAAAAAAAAACCTCAGCCATGGTTTCACCTATGACTGTTCACGATTCCCACAGAGCTCAAATGTTTCACTCTAAAAGAGTATCAGATCACCTCACTGTGCCGGGTTTCGTTTGCTGCGGCGCAGGTGGATGGTTGTGATGGGGAGAGACAGAGGAGTGGTTTTAAGACTTCATTGGGACACAACGTTCTACAAAGGGGCACAATTTAATTGTCATCTCCTACCTCGGCGGAAGAAATTCACAAATTTGTGGGAACCTTTTCCGCCCCTCCATTCCTTGACCGTTCACTACCGTCTCAATACAACTGTGGGTTGCCATTCAGTTCTCTTTAATGCGATGTGGAAATTGTTTATTTAACTGGTTGGCGCTAGAGGGCAGCACATATGTTATCATTGTAGTGGGAAGGCAGACGTGATTTGTACTATCATATGGACGATAGTAATGTGAACGCAATATTCCTGGGAACACACGATTAGTTGGTGCGATGATCATTATGTTGGTAGTTGGAACGGGGCATTAGGGGTCATTCAAGTACTACACAAGATGTGAATGTTGAGGAGGTTAGGCTCTCTTACATTTTCTCATGTAGGGTGTTGTAGGAGTCATACATAATTTTAAATACAATTTTGTATATGCATGAGATCATGCTTGAATCACTAATTATCGTCGTTCCGTAGCTTTAGTAATGAAAACAGCCTGTTTTTTCTCCTGGGGAAAGGTCCATGAAGAACTAAGAAGGATGTATTTAGTTAATGTACTGAAAAGCAAAACAAACAGCGTTGTTACTGGGTGAGGGTTCAATTATTGCTTAATATTAGTGAGAGCCAAATTTACTTTGAAATGGAACATGAATGGATTATCCGATAAGATTTCACTATCAATTACTTTGAGTAATCGTAATTGGTATACTGCATTAGAGTTATGATTATTATGTCCGTCGAAACTGGATTGCGAAATTAATGTGAGTCGCATCCTAAAGCAACACGAACTCTTGGCTGCACCTGCAACAATGCAACCCTCACATAACAACCGTACCACGAACCCCCGTACAACGAAGTCGTCATTTTTCCAGCCCCAGCGAATTCGTATTATGGAGGTTTTACTGTAATAATTTTGTTCTTGTCTTGATTTTGGTAAGAGTTATAAGTTTGTCTTGTCAGGATGATGTAAAGAAAGTAGATACTCTTCTTGAAAATTGTACTTAAAGGTTAAAATTAATTTCCTCTTCAGCCTCCAGGTGACTTGTATCCAAATTATTAGCAATGTGTGCTCCTTGAAGGAGTTAAGTGGTTTATGAGATGGGTCCTTTTAAAGTATAAGATAAATAGGGATGTTCTGACCTGTTTGAGATTTTTTATCTGCTTCTAATACATTTGCCTTCTTTTTAGGAGAAAAAATACTTGTGATTGGAAATAGTCTTTCTTCTGCTGGCTATCTCCTCACCCTCATGGCATTATTGTACTCATCTAATTCAGCTGATCTGAATTTGGAGAAGAGTAAATGTGAAGAATATTTACACCAATTGATTCACCGTTGGCTTCCATCTGTCACAATCACGTAAGTAGCTATAAATAACTGTGCTAATGATTGCATTTGTTAAAGCTCAAGATATTTTTGTATGAATATAAAGGAGTTGGGTGAAGTTTGATATTTGGGAAGCACAGCTAATTCAGGAAACGTATATGAAACATTTATGGTGATGCATTTAAGAAAATTGTATTTATCAAGGAAATAATTGGAAGGTTCTGCGATGAGAAAGTTAAATAGATATTCTACTTTGCACTGATTGGGCTACCTCTCCTTTATGCCATGAACATTTGTCACCTTCTTTAGAAAAGTTTAATTCATGAAGTAAATAAAATACAAAGGAAATTTGCACACCTCATTATAAACTGCTACAAATGAGCAAAATTATTATGCAACTGATGGAAGGGCTTGGTTGGACTATTTGAGACATGGAAGCTACACTAATGTATATGAGGAACATTCTTCGAGTTTTACCACCAGATATGTTCTATTCTTGGCGTATTTAATGTCTGCAATCAAGAGATATAATTATTTACTGTCAAATTTCTTAAGTGGAGTGTCGTTGATTTAAAAATTGAACCTACGCAACCCGCAAAACCCCACCATTATGTCACTTTTGTGAGCTAGCTGGCTTTGTTGAGCACTCATTGGCTGCAGCCTACTCATATCTGATGTACAAGTGGTCATCAGTCATAGCAAGAGAAGATTCAGCACCGCTTTATAATTTTGATTTTATCTTGTTAATATTATTTTCATGTAAGATGGATGATTCTTAAAGAAATTCTTCTCAACTTGATGAGTGACTGCAGTGAAATTTGTTGTAGGTGAAAGGTGACTATGTAACTGTCCACTTTCTAATTATTTTATAATTATTTACTTATTTCTATGTTTTGGATTTTTTTCACACAGATAAGTTATTTTTTTTGCATTCAAGGCACTAATATACCTAATAACAGGGAGGTGGGGTAAGCAGTGTGACATTTTGGGTCGTCATCCCATGTAGTTTCCATGTTTGTAATATTTTATTGCCCTATAACTGGGCTGACGAACCTATGGCATGCGTGCCCAAAGTGGAATGTGGAGCAATTATTTTGGCATGCGGAGCTGGGAGGGCACTAAGGGATATCTCTATCTCACTCGATGGGTTGGCAAGCGAGTATACTCTTATTTCATGAACTTTGGCACTCAATCACCAAAAGGTTCGCCACCCCTGCCCTATAAGTTCAAAAGTTTCTATTAGGTTGTTGACTTTTTTGTTGTATTTGTTGTATGGTCCACTATAAGATCACTAAGAAGTAAAATCTTATTTAAAAGATGAAAAAGGAGTATAATTCTTAATAGTTTCATATCCTTGAGACTTAGTGTTTCTTGATGCAGAATTCATACCTTGATGTTCATGACATTACCTAGTATGTATTTATTTTGTCTAGAAACTGTTGAGATTCATCCATACTATAAAAATAATCTAATTTAATGCAGTCAATGTACCTATGTGTTGATTTTTTTTCTGTTGAATTTTGGGCAGTCAGCAAGATTTTCAGCATATATTGTGTAATATGTTTGCCTCAAATTTAAGAAGTGTATAAAATGTCATGCTGTGGTCACTAATTGTCATGGTCATTAAAATTATCCTGAAATACATCGGCTGTTATTTGCAAATTGTTTAAAATGTACATTGTGTAAACTTTTGCAGAGAGCATTTTTTGTAGTTGCATTTTTTTTGGTGCAATTGGTTAGGCTGCTCATTAAAAAGAGCAAAAGTAAAAGTAGTCAATGGTGGATATTATCCCAAGTAACACGCACACAGTTTATTTTCCTTTCATTTTCCATAAAGCTTAATACCACTTTCTAGGAGGCCATGCTTCCCTTTCATCCTTCAAACCATGCTCTTAGTGTGAAAAAGAAAAGAATGCCAAAAAATCCCATCAACAACTTATTGAGGAGGTTCCTGAATATACCCCTTCTATACCACCCACTGCCACCCCTATCTCCTACGCAATCCATCATCAAGGTTTTCCCTTGCCTCAGCTACCTTCCAGAATACACAGAATTGGAAAAATAACAAAGGTACGTTCAATGGTATCAGGCTCAACTCAGGAAACGAAGTCGTTTTTTCATTTTTGAATAACAAAGGTATTTTAGACAGAGATTTTTAAAAAATTCCCATAAAAACCCCAAAATGCGTACTGTCACTCATCCTACGTGCTTGTTATGTGGGATGCAAACTCCTTGAGAGCCAAAAAATGATTGCCAGGGATAAAAACGAGGGACAGCGAAGTGTGTTAAGATTATAAGAAAATTAATTAGAAAGTGGACTGTTAGAATGCTAAGGTGCACCCTCAACAAATTTCATCATAGTATCTCAATAAGTTGTGAAGAATTTCTCCAAGAAGCATGCCTCAAACATGCAAATACTATAAACAAGTTAAAGTCAAAGTTATATAGGGGTGCTGAATCCTCTTCTTCCTTCACTGATTCCTGCTCACACATCAGCCTTGTGAATGCCAATGTGGACTGTGAGCCGACTGCAGTCCTAAACAGCTTAACAAAACCTCCCAGCCAGTGCTTGTGAAGTTCTGCAGGTTGCCTATGTAAATCAAAATAAGTCAGAGGAGGCTATGTAACATGTCACAATATTTACTTTTTTGTAAGGTCAATAAATGTGCCATGAATAACTGAATCGGGTGGTGGCAATTGGTGCATGTTCCTCATTAGATCACTTGAAAAGTTGAGGTCAGTTAAGTTTCAGTATGACTCAGAAGAATTTATGTTTACCGTGTGCTCTACCTCTAACTCTGATGGATGTGATCTAATAAAAGATTTACAGCTCGAAGCAAATAGGTATGAAGATGCAATACAGTTGATTCTGGTTAATTGGGCCAGCCGCTTAATTGAGGCCAATCTTGAAGAAAAGAACCAAATTGAAGAATATCCCTGTGTTTTCTCTGCTTAATCAGGACAGCATGCTGCTTAATTGGGCCATGAGTTGGCAACATTGACTCTACACTCACAAGGAAATGTAAATTTTTTCATATCAGGATACGGTTTTTTAACAGTCTACTTCTTTCATTTAATCTTATATTCCATATGGGTACCCATTCCTGCATTTAGCTTAAGCTCTTAGACCAGCCTGTAGGGGAACTGGATTCAGTTTCCAGACCACGAGACTTCATCCAGTCTAGTGTCGTTTTTAGGGAAGTGGACTCTGGAGGCGGTGGTTGGGCTGTGGGTGATATGTTAAGAGATAAGTGCATATAACATACATAGATACATGTATTCTTACCTAATAAAACGTGCATTGTTCTTTAATGGGATATCGTCAAAGGGATCCATCCGGCGTCACCTGAAGCTGAGAGAAATATTTTCAACAAGGCTTATAGAATTCCTAAAAATGTTTAAATCATTTTAGCTGAATAATTAAATCAATACATAGTAAAATAAACTTTTTACATTATAAACCTCATTTAGCCATCTTTCTTTCTACATTTGTTTATGCATACTTATGGGATACTTCGCGTAATTTTGGCAGCCGCTTAATTGGGGCCAAGTACGCCTGTCCTGATGTGTCCCAATTAACCGGAATCAACTGTATTTCACAGCCTGATGCTAGCTCAAGACTCGTTGTCAACATTCTACAAACATCTTTCCCTCCCCCCTCTTTTCCCTATCATTTTCATTATTCTCTATTAGCAAATATATGAATTAATGGTGTTACTGCAAGTTGGTAAAAATAGGGTACATATTTTAACAATACTTACCTTTATCCACTAAACCTGATTGCAACCAATCCAGGCCTTGTCAATTGCTGTAATAATGCTGTCAGGCAAGGTCTACTGTCTTCATGTGATATGTTGTATTGTACTGGCAATTACATCAACACATCTGTTTGTAAGGACCCATCAGAATTTTCCAGCCTTGTGTATGTCTTTGCCTTACCATAAGGTGTCATGAACTGCACTGGAAGATTCTGCATAGCTATTCAATCTGCAAATATGCTTTTGATAAAATTTGAAAGAGCTAAAGGGCAAGAAAAGTCAATCTAATAATCTAATATTAGTAGAAATGTCACCTGTTTCAGTGCATAGGAAACAAGAGTATAACTACCTATAATGTCACATTTTAGATTTTAATCTCCCTAAGATTAGCTTTGTTGCATAAAAATTTCTTTTCATTTTCAATAAACTCAAAAAAGTAATATAAATGGTTGTAGAATATATATTTTAGGCACTCCCTTTTTGTTGCCTTTGCCTCTCCTTTTTGTCTTATCCTTTACTACACATCTTGGATTTTAGTCAATGACCTAGTGGAAGTATGTACCTATATGTAATGGAGATTATATAAAAGAGTGAAATCAACAAACAAAAGGAATTTCAGCTTCAAGTTAATAATTCTATTTTCTTTTGTTGGCAGTGATGACATTGAAGCTAAAATACCTCTCCTTTGGTCTCAATCTTTAATCATGGTCCATAAATTAAGTGGATTGAGCTCTGATGAAAGTACTGCAAGATCGTTGGAAGATCTTTCTGTATTAGCTTCCTCACTTTTGGTTTTGGGAGATGGGAATGAGGGAATGGTTAGCAGTCTACTTGGAGTTGTAGGACTGAAGAGGAAGCCTTCTCTCTCTCGAAGGTATTTTTTAATATCTTTAGGAATTAGTGTGTTAGGCTGTGAGTTCTTTGTATGCTTTCTTCACTGATTGGATGTTTTTCCAGGTTCCGAGTGATGTGCCTTGCATTTTCTGCCTTTGTGTTTGGCTGTCTTAATAAGGAAGGAACCCATGAATCACTGTAAGTCTGTCATTCCTTCCCAGAGAATAAAGTTACACAGTAGGCTCTCCTTGTGATGAAATTCACGGGACTGAAAAATCAGGACTTCGTAATAAAGAATTTGTTATGAAGACATTTTTAAGTCACTTTCGCTACGAGTGCCATGTTTTCACTGTGTAAATTTGTCTTCCCGTGGACAAATGTGGTGTTTCCACGGCGTGAATTTTCTCTTCCTGTGGATGAATGCCATGTTTTCACGGCTTTGATGCCAAGCGAGGTGGGGGCTGGTTGAAATCTTCTGATGATTTATAAATGACCCTAACCTGTGGGACACTGGACCTTTTCCTGGCCCGCAGGAGCAGATTATCTCTACCCTTCCTTGCCGTTTCCCCCTGATCACCGCGTGACTCCACGGTCCACTTCTTGTTCAGTCAGTCAAATATTTAAAAAATTATTTGTTACGTATTATGGAAATTCAGGCATAAAAGTGTACTCCTTATTTACTCCAATGCATTTGCAAATTTTAAACGGTTCTCTACCATTACTTTTAAGGAATTTCTCGATTTAGGGATACTTGGAACTAGTATTCGATTTTTCAGTTTTCAAGGATAAGAAATTTTAACAATGTTTTAGTATGTTTTGATTGGCATGATTTTCTATCCTTTTAAGTTTCATATGTGTGAATTTTTTGGATAATCTACCCAAGGTAACAGAAGTAGGTCAGAAATGAAATTATAGCGGCAATATGGAGAGAAAATATTTGATGGAAGACCCAAAATGTATTTTTTATTATATTAGAAACAGTACATAATTATTTTTGTTCTTCGGTAGAGCAGGAAAACTATGAATTTGTTTAGTGAGATTTATGTTAGACTTTCGTTAATATCAATGGTAGAATTATGTTTAAAAATTTTAAACTGATTGCTCAGCATAAGAAATAAATTTCTTAACTTGTATTACGTGAGTGTTCAACAACCATATTTTTGATAAATCTAATGCACATCCCACACTTTAAGGTCACTCTTATAAGGCTGGAGCAATGACTTGGCAGAATTTAGCGATCATCTAATATGTATTGTTTTTAGCTCTGCGTGCAGAATTGCCCAACGTTGATAAAAAATTGTATCAGATATTTTCCTTCTCGATCACAAATTTTTATTTTTATTAAGTGGAAAGATCTCATTGTATTATTTTACCTAGAACAGAAATGTGTCGTTTGTGTCGATGTCTGTTTAATTGAGTCTTTTAAAGCATTCCCTTCCACCATCAAAGTTCAAGTCATACAGTTTTAAAAGGAAATTTAGAGAAAAAATGTTTGTTTTCATTGCGAGAAGGCATTTGTAAGTTGTTTCGGGAAAAGAAAACTATCCTCACCGGTGAGTTTTCAGTCCCCAATATCATGGGGTCTTGGCTTCGCGAGCTCATGTTTCGTTAGGATGCTCTGGTATTTGAGTATCAGCGTTCGGCAGTTGAATGACACATCGCTGATTTCAATGGCCAGTTGGCCTGGTTGTGCCGAGAAAGGGTATGATGTGTTTGTGAGTAGCTTACCTCATCGGAACAGAAGTATTTCTCAACGAAAATGCCAGAGTGACAGGGTTAAAAAAACTTCATATTAACCGTTCAATTCCAGCATTCATGTGTTAGAGTAATAAATTGAAATGCATTTCGAATTTCTAATGAAGTATTAATTATTCACAGAAAGATGTGTATAGTCAACTCTCATCCAGAAAAGACCCTTTCGTGACACACCCACAAGTATGTTTTCAGTGACCACAAGTAGCCATCGAGATGCCCCATTCCAAAATTAAAACATCTAGAATGAAACTGCCATTGCAGGCTCTTTCCATTTTCACTATTACGATCCCGTCGAGATTGACACTTGGTTTTTATTTCTACGTTTGACATTGGTATTCCCATCCTTCCTTTCTTCCATGAGGCATACAATTGAAGAATTAGCTTGTTATACTTGACAAAGTTAGGCCTTTGAAACGCCTCTTTCAACAGTGCATGGACCCAAAGTGAAAATTCCTTTGGAAATCAAAAACAATAATCCTTCATATATATGAACAAGGAATGTTACCATGCATTATTTTAGCATAATAATCCACAATTTATAAAATATTATTATGATGCATCACATTTCCTGAACTTATGGGTTGAAAATTTCACTTTATATTTTTCCCATGCAATCCAATATATTTCCCCAGTCTTGCACTCTCTTCTGAAGGCAAGAAAGATAAGGCTGTATCTCCGTGATGGGATCAAGTTTCATCTTTCCTAGCTTCAGGTAAGGCCTGAGGAATGTCTTGATGGCAGAGGAGTTCACTTAGAAAAGAAAACAGATATTTGATAAGTTTTGGGAGCTCTCAAAACAAGATTACTCCCAGACCTAAGCTCCCAGGTAACCATATAGCCGTGGGTCACTCTGCCGAGACCTCAATCATCCTTCCTCTATTTTACTGCAGATTCCAGATCTTCACTTAGTTGTGGACTAATCATTTACATCAAGACCTTAAAGAAAACTATTGACACAGTTGAAAATGTTAAAAATAAGAGGTATAAGAAAAATGAAACCAATAAATTTTTTATTGCAGGAAAGATACAAGATTAATTTGTTTTTTCGCATTACTTAAAACTCTCCCATTTACTCTCTCATTTGAGCCCTAATGTTGTATCAGGTAGAGCATAGTATAAAAGTCCAGTTTCATCTAAATGAAAGCAGTTTTGTGGGAAATATTCATTAATGAGTGCTTCATTTTCCAAATGCCACTTCTCTACCGCCTCGTTGTCGACCACATCTTCTTCTCCAAGGATCTTAAGAGACACAATGTTGTACCTAGCTTTAAACTTCATCAGCCAGCCTGTTGAGCATTTGAATTCCTCGACTTTTTATCTTAGGGAAATTGCTTCCGCCTTCTGCTGTAGAAAATGTAGCTGCCGCTGACAGGAAGGTTCTCTTGATGACACTTGCAAAGAAAGCATTAACTTCATCTTTGATTTCAGAAAACTTAGCACCCACAACTTCTTCCTTTTCAGCGAAACTTCTCCCAATTTCTCAAGCACTTTTTCGTGACTAGAGAGAATCGTGGAGAGGTAGAGAGAGAGAGATAGGGAAACACCTGAATTTTTGCACAACGGTGGTCTTGTTCAATTTCTTTTCTTTAACTTTGTAGATCATCTTCATTTTATCATCCAACGATATGGCTTTTCTAGATTTCTTAGGATTCGATGAATCCATGTTCCAAAAATTCCACAATCATTGTTATGCGGAGAGTAGGTATAGAATAAGCAAGGGAGTAAGAATTGTGTGAGTTATTAGGTCATCAGCGAGCTCGCTTGAGAAGCATCGCGAAGTTCATGAGTTCACAGGGTATTGGAGAGTACCAGGGATGCTCCTGGAGAGAAAGAAAGGGGAGGAGTGTTTGGGTGGAAAAGGAAAAAGAGGTCAGAACTCCTCCACCGCAAATGAGTGTATGGTAGGGGAAGTGGGGAGGGAGAAAAAGAGTCGACCTCAACCCTTGAAATGGATACGAGAGTTGGAGCAGGCAATACTGATAATGTGGCAGCACCTTTTCTTCAGCCATTTGAGCAAAAAAAGGATCATATTTCAAGGTCCAGTTGCATTATGCTCCAACGCTAATCACCGCACCAAATGACTTTGAGTCAGTATTTGTTATAAAGAGTTTTTACTTCCCATTGGGACCATGACTATGGTTAGTTATATCGCTATAGCGAAAATTTTGTTATATCGTTTCTTTTCCTGTACATTATTATGCCCATTTGGTCAGGACCGAGGAAATCAGTTCGTAATAGCAATATTTCGCTATAAGGAGAGTCTACTGCATATATGTTTCACTCTGATCCATGGAAGATAATTATATCATTTTTTAATAACTTCAGTAATGAGCTGATATTGTTCTTTTTCCTTGGTTTTGTGGACATTATTTCATGTGTGTAGTGCTTGAGCTTCTTACTCAGTTTTAATTCTGGTAATGTTGAAAATATGAGTGTTAATTCAAGTAGAACCTCAAACCTTGAAGAAAATAATATTTTAATTGAATTTATTCCTCCTCCTTTTTTTAAAGGAGAAATATAATAATGGTATCTTTTCAGGTTCAAGGAAGCAATTGTTGGATTAGATAATTTATGCTGTCGCTACAAGGAGTTTCGTGAAGTTACAATTATTACTTCCTCGGGAACAAATAACCTTGGTGGTCAATCTTTCATTGAAGGCACTGAACTACTTACCAAGCTTTTTGGGAGGCTGTATCCAGAAAAACCTGGATATCTTCAATGCTTGAAATAGGAAACCATTCCTGAGTTCATCATTTTGCTTTCTGATTTTGTTATGTAAATACTACCAACTATTGTTATCCTATACATATTTGTATATTTACAATGAAATTTTAAATTTTGTTACTTTAAATAAAAAATTGATACAAATAATAAATGAGTTAGGTTATTTTTTATGTATTCCTAACTATTTCTTTGAATTTGCTCCCTATCGTATGTTGGAATAAACTTCCTTCTTTTGAAAGGTGGAAAGGTAAATTCTTGGGAAAGGGGATAGTGTTTCTCATCCATATCTAGGTTTGCTCTCTGGGTTGATCATATCCTGGAGTTACAAATAAGCCGTACGTGGGTCATTTTTCAATTTTTTCACAAAAACTTTCGCTGTCATCACTTCTATTTTAGATTTCACATCACTTCTATTTTAGATTACGCATTATCTTAGAATACAGAAAATAAAGACTACACAGATGGGATAATCCAAAATGGATCACAAAAATTTTCCCAGTGGGTCACTAGGTGACCCGCGGGTCATAGGTTGCCGACCACTGGTCCATGGTGCGGATTTCGAATGGCTTCATTATTACCGCCATCAGTCGCCGGTATTCGGCATGTGGCAGTCGCTTGTTTTTCACAATGGCCGGCTTGTTTTGTTGTTACTGCGAGCGCGGTCAACACTCGTCTGTGGCGAATGCTGTTTGAGTTTCAACTTTGGAAAATATTTGACCTGTGAGCAGCCTGTGTACGCAATCATGGCAAAACATCATCCTGACTTAATTTTTTGTCGCAAACAGCCGGGAGTCGGTACGTTTCCAGATTCTGTCAGTGACTAAATTACTGATTGTCCTAAAGACAATTATATTAATTTTTGGAATATTCTCTTTTTATTTCTAGCTATAGGGCGGTTATGTGAAAAGTGTGACGGAAAATGTGTAATATGTGATTCCTATGTTCGACCCTGCACTCTAGTAAGAATTTGTGATGAATGTAACTACGGTTCATACCAGGGTCGCTGCGTAATTTGTGGAGGGCCTGGTGTTTCAGATGCGTATTACTGTAAGGAATGTACTGTCCAGGAAAAAGATGTAAGTAATAAGGACGTTAATGGTTCTGAAGAATCCTATCTCGATGTGTTGCTTAACTTTGCTCTTTATGTTGTCGACGCCGCTCTAGTTGTGTTTTTTGTCGATGTGCATTTTTCCTCATGAATTTTTTAAATGTTGTGTCGTTAACGAAATGGATTGTAATTGGACAACTACATTATCACTGGTAGATTTGTATTTAATTATTACCAATGTGTATAATTCTGCATATTTCTTGGGTCGCTATTTTCGTTTTAATGCTATTGTATTCATATATTACTGGTACTTACATGTATTTTTATATTTTTTGTAGCGCGATGGCTGCCCGAAAATTGTAAATCTGGGTAGCTCGAAAACAGACTTGTTTTATGAACGGAAAAAGTATGGATTCAAGAGGAGATAACGAGACAACTAGGAAGATGATTTTCTGTGAGCCGTGAATGAACATTCATTAGTGTCTGTGGATAAAATTGTGACAGAAGGTGAAATGCGAACGATGTTATGTGGTACATGTGTTGATTGATTATTTGCGTTGACTCCGCCTGCAAACTCATGTGCTATGAGCCAAATTGCTCTATAAAAAGCTAAATTCAAGAAAAGTTATGAGTAGTCTGATTTATCCTCCCAGCCAGCAAACGATCCATTCCTTCTTAGTTGTTATGACCCGAGAGGCAGGCCTCCTTTATTCGCCACTGATACCTTCTTGACATGATCCACTGGTGATTGTTACAAGAAAGAGTGTGACTCTGAATTATGACACGTAATTGACTTGTGATTCACTATTTCACGGTTTCCTTGTTTGCTCCAATGCCATGTCTGAAGTCTTAATACACCCTGCCGCATGACTCATAGGGTAGTATGTAGATTTAGATTATTGATCGGTAAATGATGATTCTTTACTTTTTGGCTTACTGATTTCCAATTTGTGTCTAAATTCCAAAACTGAGGCGATAATGAACTTATTATTCTGAGGCCATACCATGGAAGAAGGAGGAAAAATCCTTCTTCCATGGCCATACTGCTCAGACAAAGCAAAATTTGTGCCTGAGGTGGGTGATGAACATGCAGCATGAGTGTTTGTGGGCTGATTTATACCATTGATCTGCTGAAGCTAGCATTGCATTAAAATTAAACAAGGGAGTAGAAGGTTTCAATTTTTGAGGGCACTAATTTGGACAGAAATTCTTACCCGGTAGTCAAGAATGCTTTGGATGGAAAAGAGAGCAAGTTGGGGATAAGAGGGAAAATAAGCACCCCTTTTTCCCTAATTAGTAATTGATGTATAATAAAGTGAAAATTTTTATCCCATTCATATTTGTCATAACTTAATTTCCTCAGCTGGATCCATGATAATAATGTATTAATTGGATTAATGCTCAAGAAACCAGCGTGTAAACTCCATTTTTCATCTATATGGCATGTACAGATTTTTAAAAATCTGACTGGAATTAGCCCTGATTCCTCAAATGTGCCTGCAGTGCTTTTGCCAATTAAGAGTCAGAGACATCCTCTTCAATTATGAAGTCTGTGTTGGCTTAAGAGAACCAGGATATTCTCACAAATGCTGAGCATACGATTCCCCTTAGCTGCTGCAGTTTCCACTTGCTTATTTTTCCTTCCTTGATTCTTGATGCTGTCTTTTAGTCCATCTTTTGAGAGTCATAAGTTCTAATCTTCAGCAGGAGGCTTTTCTTCTACCTGTAACAGAGAAATCTCATAAGTTATTATGTGTACCTTTCTCTATCTGCAGTAGCAGTTTCACAAGTAGTTAACTTCATTGTAAGGTATAGAATTCAGAGCTATGTGGTTCATGTGCCCAAACCCATAACCTCCTGTAACACAGGGAAACAAGTGTGGTTGGTGTACGTGCTTATTGCAGACATTATTTCATAATCTTGTCCCTTTTCTTCAGGGTTTCTTTCAGCTTGAGACAATTGTGTAGCAGAAATATCAGATACTATGCATAATTAGATGTGGAAGATATTCTTGGCACAATGGACATAGGTTTTTTAAAAAAGTATTCTTAACCATGCAAAAAAAAATTTATCCATTTTTAACCTTCTTCTTCTCAGTGGCTCTACAGCCCTATGTGGGCATTGGCCTGCTGCACTATTGCCCTCCAGTCATTCTGGTCGGAGGTTCTGTCTTGCCATCCACGAATTCCCATCTTTTTTAGGTCCTACTGTACTTGATCCATCCATCTATGTAAAGGACGTCCCCGTCTCCTTTTGTACAGCCTTCCTTTTGGCATGCGTTTTGGGATTTCCTCCCTTGGCATTCTCTCTATGTGGCCCAACCAGCATATCCTCTGGGACTTAATGAACCTTACTATATTTTTTCCTGCAATCAACTGATCTATTTCTTCATTACACCATATCCTCCATTCTCCTTGGTCGCATATTGGCCCATATATTCTATGGAGGATCTGTCTTTTAAAGATACTGAGTGTTCTCTTGTCAGCCAGAGTCATTGTCCAGGTTTCTGATCCATATGTCACCACTGGCCGTACTACTGTCATGTAAAGTTTCATCTTCAAAGTTCTACTTATTAATCTATTCCTGAATAATTTTATATTTGCAAAGTAGGCTCTGTTTCCGGCCTCAATTCAGTCCTGGATGCATCTTTTCAGGTTATTGTCTTTGGTTAGTAGTATGCCAAGGTAATTAAAGTTACTTACACCCTGGAAGGTGTCTCCGTCAATTGTTAGGTCGTATGGTTTTCTTTTTGTGCTCCGCTGTAGACATTACCTTATATGTACTTGGTTTTATTTACATTAATTTTGAGTTACTTACACCCTGGAAAGTGTCTCCGTCAATTGGCATATACTTGGTTTTATTTACATTAATTTTGAGACCCATTTTGCCTGCTTCTCTTTTCAGTATAACATAGATCTGCTCTACGTCCACTAGTCTTGTGGCTGCAATGGCAATATCATTGGCATATGCGCAGATCTGACTTGACTTCTCAAAGAGTGTTCCCTTCAGATCTATGTTTGTCACCACTTTGTGAAGAGCCAAGTTGAAGAGCACAGCCGACAGTCCATCTCCCTGCTTAACACCAGCATTTAATCTGAACTCCTTACTGAGCCTATTTTCAACCTTTACCATTGCTCTCGTATAGGCTAATGTAATTCCTACCAACCTGATCAGTTTTGGAGGGATTTTGAGCTGACTCAGGGTTCTCATGAGCTCCCAACAGTTTTGTACTATCAAATGCTTGCTGAAAGTCAATGAATAAAAAATGAATGTCAATGTCATGCTCATAAAACTTTTCCATCATTTGTCTTACATCAAAAATTTGGTTAGTTGTGCTCTTATTAGGGCGAAACCCACATTGGTATCCCCTGAGTATGCCTTCCGCAAGTACTGCCAGCCTCTTATTCAGCACTCCGGAGAAAATCTTGTAGGCTACATTCAGCATCATGATACCTCTGTAGTTTCCACTGAGGAACTTGTCACCTTTTTTTATAAATGGGACATATAATACCCTTCTTCCATTTCTCCGGCATAACCTCATTCCGCCATATACTACAAATTAGCTCATGGATTTTGGTTAAAATTTCTTGGCCTCCATGTTTCAGAATTTCCGCTACTACGCTGTCTTCTCCTGGTGAACGGTTATTCTTCATTTTCCTGATGGTCTCCTATACTTCTTCTCTGGAGGGCTCACGTCCCATCCTGTTGCCGTCTTCATTTCTTGCATCTCCAGATTATCATGTTCATTCTGATTTCCCTCCTCTTTATTTAGTAGCTCTCCAAAATGCTCAGCCCATCTCTCTATCACCTTCCGTTTCTCATTAATAACATTCCCGGCCCTGTCTTTACACCCTCCTATCTTGGGGACATATCCTGTTCTCATTTTGTTCACCCCAATAAACACTGCCTTACTTCATTGTGTTCATGCAATTCTTCAATTTCCTCAACCTTCCTTTTTAGCACTTGTTTATTTTTCTCTCTCATTAGCTTGTCAGCCTTCTTTCTTAGTTCTTTGTACTCACTAAAGTTTCTCCTTGTCCTTCTTTGGTTCAACCTTTTCCAGGCAGTATTTTTTTCCTCCAAAACCACTTCACACTCTTTGTCAAACCAGTCTTTATTACGTGTCTCTGTCATTCCCTAGTATCTTGTCTGCAGTCTCCTTAATAGCTTGCTCTATTTTTCTCCATTTCTCATCCACTTCCATAGTGTCATTTCACCTGGTCAAGTTTCTCTTGATCTCATTTTGAAACTGGTTCATTCCATCTTTGGTTTTCAGTGAGTCTAGTTTCCACTTCTTCCTTCTTGCTTTATCTGGATTTTTTACCGCAGTGATCCTTTCCTTTACTACAGCTTTCACCAGGAAGTGATCGGAGTCACAGTTTGGCCCTCTGCAGCTACGAACATCTATGATCCATGATGCATGCCTGGCTTTTGTTAGCACATGATCTTTTTGGGTTACAATTCCTGAGCCTGGAGCTGTCCAAGTGCCCATATAGATTTTCTTGTGTGGGAAGCAAGTACTTTTAATTACTAAGTTATTCCTGGAAGCAAACTGTGCTAAGAAAATACCATTTTTATTGTTAGTCTTACGTAGTGAGTAGCGATCTATGGTTTTGGAGTTGCCATTACCTTGTCCTACCTGTGCATTAAAGTCCCCAGCAATTATAATCATGTCATGGTTTTGAATCCTTGACAGTAGTCTCTCTAAATCGTCATAGAATTGTTCTTTTTCAATTTCCTCTTTGTCTTCCTTGGGTGCGTGAGCTGATATTAGGGTAATATTTCTAAATTTTCCTTCAAATCTAGCCTTGCAAAGTCTTTAATTGATAGGTTCAAATTCCAAAAGACTTTTCTGCATTTTGGTATTCATCATTATTCCGGCTCCATGCAGGCCAGTTCTTCTTTTTGGTCCACTATATAGCAGGCTGAAATTAGGCTTGTCTATGTGCTCCTGACAATGCCACCTTACTTCTTGGAGCTCAGCCACATCAATCCGGTATTTGTCCCATTCCTGGGCAATTTCTTTCATCTTTCCAGGTTTTAGCATTGTCCTAACATTCCATGTTGCAAAATTAAGATCCTTATTCATATTTCATACTGTTTGCTGATGTCGTAATCCATTATTCCTGTCTGTTATCCGAGGCTCTATTGCATTTTTCATAACAATTTGTTTTTTTCCGAGGTGAGGTTGTTGGCCTCACGCTCAACCCCCGCTACATTGGAGGACCTTGGATTTTCTGTTAGAGTTTACTCCCTTAGCCAGGTTGATCCGGTTTTAAGGCGCCGAAAATTCGCCTTTCACCCCTTCCACAATTAGCATTACCCAGGGGGTGCGACGGGGACGCTGTGGCTGGATTTGCTGGCAGAGGCTATAGGAGAAGGACGGCATTTCTCAGCACTTACTGAGGTCTTCGAGCCTGGCACCCTCATCCTCACCGAGACCGCATTTTACCAGCATTACCCCCCTCCATTTTTAACCTGCTGCAAGAAAATAAAATTGGATGGCTTTAGAGATGTACAGTGGCCCTAATGTTACAGTTATGGTATGAGCGAGTAAATTGGCTAAAACAGAGGGATAAATACCTCAGAAGTTTGAAGTTTTTTTTACCCTTAACTACTATCAGGGTTTTTGGCCGCGTGCACGCTATCCTCAGGTCGCACTGTCCCAATTTCAACTGGCCTGCTCCCCATTCTCCTCTAGGAATAAATTGTAGCCAAGGTTGTTGCGAGAGGCTGTTTTACGACTACAAAAAAAGAACAAATTCAAAGAAGACTCGACCCAGGTCATCCTTACGACCGGCTTTCTTATTGTAGGGTCAAATAAGACCCGGCGACAGCAGTTAAGGGTTAACAAATAACCTTATACCTGGGTAAAGCTAGGATTGTTAGGGGTGCCATATATTTAGGGTTGCTGTGCACTTGCCTGTAATTTCTGGTATTTTTGGAAATTTGGAATGAAATGTGTCCTATGAAGGTGGGGTGGTAGATGCCTTACTCCCTAGCTACTCCTATCACTCTTATGACCTTGTCAATAACCTGAGGAAATTATTAACAGTATTTCAAGAGAATGATAATGAGTCATATCAATAAAAATGCTCAGTTTTTAGAAATAGGGAGGATTTGGAATACTCGGCAAATATTGAATTATTATTATTTTATGATTGTGTTCATTCTTACGCAATAGAATGTATCCAAAATTTGAGTCTTGTGCTGTGTGAGTGAGAAATAGCCATTGCTATTCAGAATAGCCCGGCCTCTGAGGCTGCACTATTTTATTGCAACCCTGGCCGGTGCTATTAGCCCTTCAGAACCCAGAATAGAATAGCGACTTCCGGTGGCTATTCACATCCATTCAGAATACCGAATAGTGACTGGGTCACAATTCTCTTGGAATTACCGCATTGGATCAAAATTCTGGGGAATAACACGGTTGCTATTTTGTTCAGAATTGGGCTCTGGTGCGGAGGATATTTGATATCCTGTTATATATATGAGTGTAGGAGATAAATGGTATTTCATTGATTTTTGTAAGTAAAGAAGCCTTGAGAAAGAAAAAAGAAATAATCTTCCTGGGGGTTACTGCTTCACCTAATGTTACAATCTACAGTCAGGATGGGAAGTGTAAGGTTGATTAATAATTTATTTATTGTTCTGTGGGTGATTTCATAGCATAGAAATTGTCAATTTCAGGCAAACAATATGCATACAAAAATTCGTGCTTTATAAATACATATGCAGTATTTTCAAAAAATTAAATAGACTTAATTTGATAGAGATGTGAAGATTCAGGGACTCTTCCACTAAGAACCTGGGAGTTTGAAGCGAAAATTGTTTCAAAAGATTGTCAAGTTGTATTTTTTTTAAATGTTTGACTTTTTCACATTTCATATCATGATGATATGGCACTCTTAGTTATTGACAAATAGCAACAAATCATTACAGAGCAATAAATGTCGTGATTTTAGAATGACTCCCTTCAGGATAGATTTTGCAGTGCTGGAATGACTTACTTTTGTAGTGCAGAAATGTTCATGCCCTCGCAGTAACCCTTCATGGACTGTATGACAACATAGAGTGGTGGTTGGCACATTTTAAAAATCATAAATAAATTGTCTTGGTTGTCAGAGTTGGGAGAAAATGGTAATCAGATTAGAATAATGTTATAAAAGGGATGAGTTCCATTTTAAGGATTACCACATTACACATTCTTCGGAAATATTGGAGTCACAGACAGTGGCATAGCTAGTGCGTGTGCCCCCCGGGGCGGTACTTGAGTTTGGCGCCCCCGGCACCGCTAAGAAATACATTTTGCACAGTGACACACTCTTTAAGTTTTATATACGTTAACTAGTTTGTGTACAATTATGATATTATTTTCACATGCGTAAATGTATGCTTCTTCAATATCAGGAACAGCAATAAAATACTTTAGTCTTTTTCTCTCATCATGGAACTGCTTTTTATCAATGTCATCGTGATTGTGATCTATTTGACATTTATATTCATCATCCAGAAGATTCGACGGGGTAAGAAAGGCATATTTCTCAGCAAGTGCATGCAGCTGTTGAAATCTCGAAGTTAATTCTTGGATCACTCTGTCCAGTGAAGAAAACATTTCTGTCCTTAGTTCTATGTCATATGGCAATTCAGCGTCCTGTGATCCTTCACCAAACCTTTGTTTCTTCTTTTTGGGTCGACGCTGATGCTCCATGACTATTCCTAGATCGTTGCAAATTTCTTTGGCGTAGTTAAGACCATTATTCACTAGCTTGTCCCTGTTTTCAGATAGAAATATTTTTAATGCCCTGAGTTTTATATCACATTTTTATATGTTCAATCCTTTAGTTTGGAGATAAGTCTGTGTCTCGTTAATTTCTAGAAGGTCGGGTCCCCACGGGCCAAGAAAGCACAAAAAGGAAAATGATTGCAACGCTCCAAGTAGAACACCAGCATCTGCCCTTGTAGTTGTATTTTCTGCATCACTAGTCAACATTTCTAGGGCACTTGAGATTGTTGAGTAATGTTTCTTTACAACACTTACAGCTTCTTCCCTCACACTCCACCGAGTTTCTATTATGCGCTTCACACTTTGACCAGTGACTGAAGTTAGAACTTCCCAGCGATGTGTTGATGAAGAAAAAAATACAAACAAACATTCCACACATCCAAAAAAGGTAACAGAATTCACACCAACAGAAGCTGCATGAACACCTGCCAAATTCAGCGAGTGATTTGTACAAGCGACAAATTCTGCTTTTTTATTAATTTCCTTGATGCGTTTCTGAACACCAGTATGCAGACCAGCCATCACCGCAGCGTTGTCATGTGCTTGCCCTCTACAATTTTGGATATCAATTCCGTCTTTCTCTAATTTTTCTAAAATCATCGTTGAAATATTCTCGGCAGTTTTACCCTTCATTTCAATGAAATCGACAAATGATTCCACAACCTTCACTTCATCTCCATCGATCACAACATAGCGTAAAACTTGGCTCGTTTGATCCTTATGTGAAATATCAGCAGTGCTGTCAAATATCATGGAAAAGTACTTGACTTTTTTTACATTATTGATGATTTTGCTTCTTACGTTTTCTCCTAAAATTTCTATAAACTCGTTCTGACTAGTAGGAGATAGATAGGATGTAGCTAACTTTTTTCCCAGCTGGATTCTCAGAAGATGTTCACGTAGCACTGGATCATATTTCGCCAACAAATGCGCTAGCTCAAAAAAATTTCCTCTACTTTCTTTTGCTTCAAGTTCAACATCACACTCATTTTTCTTACGATTGGCTCCTTCTCGATGGCCTCGTAAAGCCAAATTCTGTTTAGCTATGAATCTAATGATATCAAGCAATCTTGTAAGGATTGCCTTCCACTTCTTCACCTCGCTTTCAACAACTTCTTGTTCTTTTTTATCAATTGTTGCTCCACCAGCAATCCTAATTTCCATTTCCTTCCATTGTGTGAAATTTCTAACGTGATCTACACTGGACTCATGGTCGGATATTCTAGGATTCACTTTTCACCATATATTGAATCCGTCCTCAGAATGAAATTTTGAGTTAATTCTTTCTGAAAACAGTTTGCAACAAAAGCAGTAAAGAGCTTCCTTGGAAAGGGAGTACAACATCCAAGATCTCAATATTTTTTCACCATTATTCAGAGTTTTAAAAAAACCACTCGTGAGCTAGTTTTCTAGTTTGTCCTTTGGTTGACACATCTGGATGAATTACTTCACCAAAATTTTTATCTAGATTTTGAACCACCCCGACAGTCGCCGCCAAGGTCATTCGCGGGGGCGGTCCCTTAGCAGCACGTACCAGTGTTACCAAGTGTGCCCATTGAAATTAAAACGAGTAATAAAAGAGAAACTCAGATATGTCTCCCAAACCATGTCACGTCATTATCATTCAAGTCTCACTCAACACAAAGAGTGGAATGATTGAATAATATATGAACTATACATTGAATGCTTCCTTCATTGCGCGAACATAGTTTATCGTCCAAATGATATCATCATCTTCTCCATCCGAATAGATCATCTTGATATTTGTATAAAACATAAAGTCTAAATTTGCACAGTCGATCTGAGAGCATCTCCCATCTTTGTTGCTGCAGAAGTAAAACTAATGGAACTATATTAGTGACTTTTAACATATCATGCCAAAAACTAGCTTGATAGTTTAATCTGATATCAGTACCACTTTCTTTAACTCGCTTCATCTGAAAATAGGGCGATAGTCTGTTAAAGATATAAAATACTTGTCTTTTAGAGTAAAATTCATACAGCATGTTAAAAAAGGATGAAAAAATTAGATCCACATGATGACTTATGAAGCTTAATATCACAAGATTTGTGATACAAGTGACATGCCACAAATTCTACTCTGTTTTGACGAATAAAACATAAAGAAAAAACTCAGTGTAGCAAAAGAATGCTTCAGTGAATTAAAAATTTAATAGTACAATAGCCTTCTGCAGACCCCACAGTGCCGCCCCCTTAAAAGTGCGAGCCCGGGGCGGACCGCCCCCCCCCACCCCCCCCAGCTTCGCCGCTGGTCACAGATTTATCTGGCTATAGATTTTTGCTAAAATTCAATCAAACCGTTTCTTGAACATTGAGAGTGAGCATACCATTATGAAGGTAGATTTTTCCTCCTCAGTGACGTGCCGTCACTGGCAAATATGTCAACGGTTATTCTGCTACTATCTTTCAAGCGACCCGGGCCCGAAATGACAGTTGAACTTCTTTAATTTATATTACTCGGTTTGGTGGTACCGGTGGTTTTGTTCTAAATTTTGTCATGTTGGTGACTCGATTGTCATTTTTCGGCAGATGGTAATGCCATCTCTGGGCGTGTTATATCGACGAACGTCAACGAGGAGGGAAATTGGATTATTCCATATGTATGAAATGAAACCTGAAGATAGTTCTTTGAATTTAGACTTTTATAGAAAACTCGTCCGTACTTATGTTGATTTGGTAAGTAAATGCTTACTCCCGACTGTTGATTTTCGTATTATTTCTAACAGTTTGAATTTTAGCATCAGTACGGGACGGCGTACTTCTGGGCGGATAAAGTGGTATCATTGAGTAATGAAGACCCTAAAGATCTATACTGGCTGGCCCAGTGTATGTACCTGATGAAGCAGTACCATAGGGCTGCACATTTGATTTTGAGCCGCGGTTTGGACAAGGTAAATATATGACGTGCGTAAGGGTTTTTCTATTCGGGTTTTACGGAATTAGTTCCTTCCTCATAACGCTGTTTCAGGTCGAAGAAGAAGTTATTTTCTTGTGCTGTTAGAATAATGCCAACTCCTTGGTCATTCTGGCCGGTGGATGACTTTAAAATACCACGAGTTGTACCATTTGGTTTTCTTCGTTTACATCTGTTAATATTGGTAGACTCGCCTTTTATAGGAACTTTCTGCCAGAGTTATTCAAGTACTATCGTTATATCATGAATTGGTGTCACAGTTTGTATGTTACTGTGTTTTCAAGACTCATATGCTATGCCACTACCTCGCTGCCCGCTGCCTGTTGGAAGCCGGGGAATTGGAAGAAGCGTTATCCGTGCTACAAGATCTTGAGTCTGATGGCTCGACCACTGTAACTTCAACCTATGCAACTTCTGGCGATAGTCTTGTGAAGGACACTCCTGCAAACGTAAGTTATTTTCTCTTGCAAACGTAAATTCCTTATTTCTATCGCTTCTTTTTCACTGTATTTTTCCTAGATGCTCATTATGCATTTGACTGGTGGAATGAAATTTTCTAATCACCTGAAGTTGTTTTCATGGAACCTAGACCGTGTCCTTTACCAAATTATTTTTAAATCCTCCGTTTACTATTGTGTTTTGTACAGATTCGGAGTTCAATGCTGTATCTGAAAGGATGTGTGTATGAGGCGTTGGATAATAGAGGCCTAGCTAGTCAATGTTACAAACAGGCTTTGCAATGTGATGTTCATTGTGTGGAGGCATTTGAAGCATTGGTTCAGCACCAAATGTTATCATCATCTGAAGGTAATTTTTTTTTAGTTTTTGTAGAAATTACATTATGTAGCCTTATTTAAGTTGTTGTAATTCTATGGTGCAGTACAGAAACCTTGTAATAGTCATTTCTTTGGAACAAGGTCGAGGGTAGTGAAAGAGTTGAATATGATCAAGGCTCCCATTACAGACAACAAAGGCGGTATTCATCTAGGCACTTGGTGGTTCTGCCAATGAGATCCTGCGTGGGATAATCAAAGGTAGCTACAGCTTTGGAAAGACACCATAGAAATTCACAATTTTGTAAATGTCTGAAGGGCAATCGATCAACTCTTTAGTCACCAAAATGAAAATGAAGAACAGAGGAAACATGAAAGCTAAAATAATCAAAGACTTAAGGCAAGAATGCAGCCTTTCACCAGCTTCTTCCAGGGTCATTCCATGTCAACTCAACCAGGGCCCCATGCTGACCATGTCAGATTTTCGTAATTTTCTCACAGTAGCTAGTAACAACCTTAGTTAAGAAGAATCTGAAATTTGTTTGCCCTAATGCAAATACTTTCTGAGATATGAGATTTGTATACACTGAGTCACAGAAGAAAATTCTGCCCAAAGGTCAAATTGTGCAAATCAACCATTTTTGTACTGCTGTAAAAACTAAAGGAAGCCAGCAAAGCTGGTAAAACTATTAGGTGCCTCAGACATGTAACTCTAGTTTCTAATTATGCTATCAAAAAGATTTTCACTTGTAAATTAATTTAGTTATTAATATTCAAAAATGAGTTTTGATAGATTTCCATGAAAAAATGGTATTTTCAGACTCCTGTGGAAACCACATTTAATGCAGTAAAGCCATGAAAATTTGAAGGAACACTCACTATATTAACAACTTTATATTGCTATGTGGCTAGGGCCAATATTAGTCTTAATTGTTGATAAATTTACTGAAAACCACCTCTAAGCTAATTTTGTTTTGTTGCAAAATACCACTTTTTCAACTCTTAATGACAAAAAAACCTCACAGGAGACTGAATTTTAAAAATTAACATGCCACAACCTCTCCCTATAAGAGGATCTTAACCTGAAGTTGCTCCCATTATTGATAGTGACTCCATAATTAATTGAAATTACTGCAATACCATTTGACATCCAGTGAAAAATCCCATTTTAAACCTATCCATTCTGCAGTCTATTTCCCTAATTTTATGATCTAATGAGTTCATCCATATTCTAGATCATATATAATACTATGTCAGAGTTTGTAAGATGTCAGTAATGTCCTCTTCAAATAAATTGGTTGGGAATTTAAATGGTAGATTAAGTCTAAATTTTAATCGACCATTTGAAAATGATTCCCATAGTTGCAAAAGAATGAGATTATAGTTGTCATAGTCTTTCAATTATATCACTGATCTTCACTGTAAGTATTCTATGTAACTCTGTTTTTAAGGCTACTTCGTTAGGATCCCAAATTCTGTGTATCAAGTAGGTTATAACAAGGGAAAAGTGGCTAGTTCTCTAAGGTCATCATGGCACTTGACTCTGTACTCTTTTAACAAATCTTTTTGTACAATTAAATTGACTGGTTTTATGACAAAAATGGTTACCCCATGGGAGATTATTAGTCAGTTTAACTCTTAGGTTTTTATAGATTCTACAGTCTAGTCGACTATCTATCCTTTTTACAGTGGTGGTGATGAGTAGAGTTGTTCCTTTTCTGAAGATTCATTATACACATTTCATTCAAGTATTATTCCAGCAACCATGTATCACACTACTTTTGCATTGCCTCAAGTTCCTTCATTAACACTTCTCGTCATTGTGGCTATAGGTTTCTCTATACACTACTGTGCCAACTGCAAATACCCAAAGCTTACTGTCTACTACGAGGGTGGTATGATAATTAATGAGCCTTCAAGCGATCTGTCAATAATGCATCGTAATATTTTGTTTACAGCAGCCATCTTTGAAACGGCCACGATCACAATTTCAATTAATTCTGTCGTGTAGTTTCCGTATGGAAGCTGTTTGAAGTTGACAAGTTTGTTTATTTTTGTAAAATGGAAAAAGAACAATATCGGTTGGTGATTTGCTTTTTGTTTTTGAAAGAGAAGACGCGTGAGGAAATTAAAAATGAGTTGGATACAGAGTATGGTGATGCCTCACCTTTAATTGCTACTATTATGTGATGGTACAACGAGTTCAGAAATGGCCGAACATCCGTGTTTGATGAGGCCCATCCAGGACGCCCAAATGAGGTCACCACCAAGGAAACCATCAACAAAGTCTGTGACATGTTGCTGAAGGACCACCGATTGAAGTTGAGGGAGATAGTTGGGACATGTGGCTTCTAATTGTAATGTATGCAAAATATCGTGCTCGAACATTTGGGCATGAGAAATCCGTCGGCCTGATGGGTACCGCGTTTGCTAACTATCGACAACAAGCGGAATGGTGTGACCTCCTGTCGGTTGGGAAGGTCATGGCGACCGTTTTTTGGGATTCTCAAGGTGTAATCCACATAAACTATTTGACGAAGGGAAATATGATTAAAGGACGGTATTACAATGATTTTTTGACCCGATTCGATGAAGAGTAGAAGAAAAATCGGCCCCATTTGGCCCGAAAAAAAGTCCTCTTTCACCACGACAACGCTCCAGGGCATTCATCCTGAATTGCCATGGCCAAATTGGTTGAATTGGGCAATGAGGTACTGCCGCATGCTCCATATTCTCCGGGCCTGGCCCCCTGCGACTTTTTTTAATTCCCAAACATGAAGACCTGGCTCGGGGGCAAACACTTCACGTCGGACGAGGAGATCATAGCGGCCACGGAGGAGTATTTTGCAGAGTTCCCGAAATCATATTTTCTGAGGGCTTGAAGAAGTTGTAAACCCATTTGGAGAAATTTATCGCCCTAAAATGGGACTATGTTGAAAAATAAAACAATAAAAATAATAAAAATTAATGCTTTCATTGGTAGGCTCATTAATTATCATACCACCCTCGTACTTCACAGATTTCGTTGAAGATTAATGTGTTGTCTACCATAGTGAAAATGGTTGACAGTCAGTAATTGAACGTTATACATTTTTCACTTTGCTTAATAACCTCATATCTTAAAATTTCTTTCACACCATGCTGCATTAAGCAAAAAACATTGACTGGCAGTCAACAGATTCTTTCTAAAAACTCCAGCCACCGGTTGCTGATGTTATGTATTTCAACCTCAAGCACTCAGGCCTTCTCCTCTAGTTAATGTTGCTGTGAAATAGAGACAAGATCTATTGGAAAGCTAATCTGCTGAAATTGAGGCTTTCAAAACTTAAAAAAAGTCCCATGACATAGGGATGAAAATGGGAATATCGTAACAGATCAAGGAGGCACTGCCTGAAGATGGAAGGAATACTTAGAAAAGCTGTATGGAGGGCCAAATCCCCTGGAGGATGGACTGTATAAGGAACAGTTGGACATAGACAACTAAGGAGGAGTGATTTCAAGAAGGCATTGGAAGAGTTGGGAGGAAAACTAGGCACCTGGAGTATTGCTGGAGGAATCGTCTAGGCATTTCATGGTTCTGCTGAAGGAAATTGTATGGGATATTCAAAGACAGCTACAGCAAGGTAAAGATGAAGGATACTTCGGAGAAGAGAGTAATGATTGCAGTGCCAATGAAAATTAGGATTAAATTATATGGGAATCACAGGACTCTAAGACCACATTCAGATGTATCTCAAATGCATGAATAGCCAGGCGGACAATAAAGTAAAAATATAAGAAAACACCTCAGACAACCTGTTCAGGTTTAAGGATCCAGAGAGGCCAAGAACACTATAAATTGTCACAACATATGAGTTATCTCAATAAGAGTGATGTACTAGAAAACAGTTAGTATAAACGTAAAGAGTTAGACCATGATGTAATGTTTCCCTGACATTTTCCAACTTATAACCTAAGAAAACATTCAAAGAAGCCCAAGAAATAGGTATCCTAGGAATTTAGATAAATGGAGAAGAAATCAGGATACTTTGCTTCACTGAGGACATCAGTTTAGAGAAGCCTGAGGGCGTGCAAGCAGCTTTGAATGCAATGGAGCGAGTACTACGAGGATACAAATTAATACACAGAGAACAAAAATTGTGGTATGTGGAATACAGAAGCTGAAGGCTGACATAGTGCTATTAGGAGAGATGCTAAAATAAGTCAAATCCTACATCTGCCTTGAAAGCAGTATGACATAAGATGGAAGAATTTCTAGTGGAACCAAAAAATAATAGGTCTAGTCAAGGAAAGAATGTATTTTAAAAAGCAATGGTTATGTTTAGAGAAAATTGTTTTATCAGTATGTGAGCAATACCTGAAACTATTTGTGGAGTGGTGCACCATATCACTCAGAGACATGGCCTTTTAGTAAGTTGGAACAGGAGGAAATAGATACTTTCAAAACTTAGTGATTGATAGGGATCCTGCACATCAATGGGACAGATAAAATAGGAAATTTGCAAAAGAATAGAAGAGGATACAAGGACAAGATGAGTATGATGAGGACTGGATTATGGGTGACACTTTAAAACATATGGAATTTTGTAAGTGGCATAAGAGAACAGTGTGTTCCACAAGGAAGACAAGGGACAAATGTTTGGGCCAGTTTGCTATGGGATGTGAAATGAAAGAGGTACAAGGACATGACAAGGTTAGCCAGGGGCAGGGTGAAGTGGAGGGTTGCAGTCAACCTAGAAAATTTGGAAATAACTCAATAGGGGATTATTGTGAGGAAGTGAAACATTTTTGATATATTTGCTTATTTTAATGATTAAATATCATGACAGGAAATTTCTCTTTCCACAATTGCCGCCAAACTATAAATTTAAACTTGTCATCTGGTCAAAGTGACCCATCTGGATATTCTAGTGTTAAGTCTACCATTACTTGATGGTTTCAATGATTCAATCTCTGTAATTGGTTCTGTTCTTTATTTACAGAAAGGGAGCTTCTAGAGTCTCTTCCAATGTCTCGGCAATGTCCATCTAAAACTGAGCAAGCAATTTTGCATTTTTTGTATGAGTGTCGAATGAAAAAGTATGATCGGCCAGCTCCTCCAAATCCATGCATGACAACAAAGAATGAAGCAATGATGCCACCCTCTTCGTCTTCTATACCTGCTGTTCCACCTGCTGCTCTTCAAGCATTGGCCAATAATCCAGATGTGGCTACCTGGAAAGCTGAACGTCATTACTACAACTGTGACCATAGAGAGTGCTCACGCATAACGGAAAGGTATTTCTCAATCAATTTCTAAAGGCTTATCAACCTTTTTCTTTAATACTCCTCTTCTGCTGCTTTGGGTCATTTTGTACATTTTCCCTTATTTTATTTTAGTTCATCTTAAGTTTTCTGTTTTGTGTGATGGATGTCTAATTTGTGATAGTCGAGAGCATATTGGATCGTGGACATGAGTTGACTCGAATAGATCTGACCATTGGAATATAATGGTACAAAGATCAATTGGTTAAGTTAGTCATTCATTTATCCACAACTAAGCAGAACATACTCGTACCAATGGGTATGTGTAACTACCATAAAATTGCTGATTCACAGCTTAATATTTTGGACAAAATGAAGGCTCAACTCTACTTTTATTTCTTGAACAAGAATTGTAACAGAAATGTAATGTTTTAAATATTTAGAGAAGCATTTAGGATGTTACAATATTTTATTGAACATTTTCAAACAATTATACTCATTTATTTATCTCCAGTGGTTTCCATAAGAACATACAAAACATTGTAAAGTAATTACATTATTTAGCCTTACCTGTTCTAAGTCTAGCAGGCTTACAATCTTAAAGAAAATAAAGAAAAAAATAGCTTAACTAAAATGGTACAATACTCCCATTATGTTTTGATTTTAAGGGTTTAAAAGGTTTTTAAATTAAATATTCAGCCATACCATTTCATGTAAATCACAGGTCTCTTTACAGTGAAAATGATGCAACCAAAAGAGTACACAAATTAAAATCTTATGGGTCATTCCACGTCAGATCAGGAGGGTGTTGACCCTTGGTGTCTGCGATTAAAACCGTAGCTTTCCTCCATAAACATCTTTGGTTCTACAGTATGCTGCTATTTTTTTATGTCCAATGCTATTAAGAATTTATTGTTGTGGTAATTCTCAAGTTTGGGATTACATATGAAGTCATTTTTATCTTCATTTATAGTCATTAACTACTTCTTTAAAAGTAATTTTTCTTGTAAATTATTACTTATTTGCTGAAGTAATGTAATCATATTCCAACTGCAACATTCGGTTGATTAACCCTATCTTGATTATAGTTAATATTCCCAGATCTATAGGATAAAATAATAATTATTTTTCTCTTGAAAAAGGACTAGCATCTTTGTTATTTCTACCATTATGATGAATTGAGTTTTTAATTTTGCAGTGCCTTACTTACAGTTTAATTCAGACAATCATGAGTGTTTTGGCTACACATTGTATGCCTCATTATATTTCATTGAGGCCTTAAGTATTGGAACCCATGGTAAAATATGTACATGAAGTTCTCTAATTTACTGAGCAAGAGTAATTAGCTGAGGTTTACCGCTAACTTTCTGAATTTTTTCATATCCTTTTTCTAATTATTCGTTCTAACAAAATTTCAGTGTTCTCAAAAGGGATCCCTGTCGACCTGGATGTTTACCTGTACACATAGCATGCATGGTTGAGATGAACAAATCCAATGGTAAATATTAAACAAGAAGTGTGGATGAGCCTTGGGCCAACATCTCCTGTGTCTTTCGTAGAGATTACAACTAAATGTTTTTTTTCATAGTAAAGTATTAATTGTTGAATATTTGAGGAAAGTTGGTCGCACAGGTTATGTAAGTGATCTTGAAATATTGTAAGAAATGTGCATTGTCTCCTATCAGTGCAGTGCACTAGTGTCTGTTGTACTGGTGCGATGATCTGATGCTAAGTTTGGATGTGAAAATCAAAAATATTATTTTCATGCTCATTGAGGTCCTGTTCAAGTTGCTGCTTATTTTATGAATTGACTTCAAAATGTGGTGCCCTGGCCCTGCTTCATGGTTGATTCCATTTCTTACATGGGGTGAAACATTTTCTGACTGATGGAACAGGCCGTCACTCATCATTCAGTAATTAATATGGATGGAAACCTGCCCTGTATCTTGCTGTTCTTTTTTACATGTACATTGGAGAAAAATGTCCTAGCTTCCTAGAGTCAAAGTGATAAGTGACTCAGCTACAGTTGCCATATTGTAAAGCAACTGCAATGATAATTACATTGGTAATTCTTTTCTACTTAAAAAAATCTTCTTACAAACAAGCCCAGAGATGCAACTTCAGAAGAGATACATTTTTGGATATGTTTAAGGAAAGAGACAGAAACTGCTATCTCCTTCCTAATTAGGATTTCACTTAGGCAAATCTGCTTTGAAAGCTCTCTATCATGCAGTGAATTATATTTCAGATGAACTAAACAAGACATTCAATACGTTAGGACTGTTTTTAGACTGTAGCAAAGCCTTCGACTTAGTTGAACATGAGATTCTCCTTCAAAAATTCCATGACTTGGGCATTAGAGGGAAAGCCCTATCCTAGATTTAATCTCAAATAGATTCCAGACTTGGAACCAGAAGTAAAAATAGTGTTGTCAAATCTGTCCCCGTGCTTGTTATCAGTAGAGTACCACAAGGCTCAGTTCTTGGTCCCATTCTTTTCTTTAGCTTTATGAATGATTTATGTAATATGTTTGACTTCCTTAAAAACTGCACAACAATGTATGCAGGTAATGTAAGTGATTTACTTGCTAAATCTTCTATGCCTGACGTAATGTCTAATGGCAGTGATGTAATATCTAGAGTTTCAGCATGGTGCTTGAAAAACAAACAATCATTTAACACCAAGAAAACCCAGGTTATCTTTTTTATTAAAAATTACCCATCCAATGATGGTCTCTCATGATTTTTGATGGTCATAAATATCTTCCATCCACTGGTCTTAAATTTTTTGGGCTTAACATCTCTAACATAGTGTGACTACCTTTCTGCCAAACATAATCCTGTTTTCTATTTATTCTCTGTATTGAAACATTCAGTCAGCCATTCTCTATTATTAGCCTTATGTTATGGATATTTTTACTCCAAGGGGTCCTATGGGTTCCTCCCCAAGGCTTATCGAAATCTTTAGAATGCAAAAGTAGATTGTGAAAGTAATAGATAATGTCCCCTACAAGCAATGCTCTAAGCCCCTTTTTAAAAAATATAATATTATATCTGCCCTGCATGTATCTCTTTTAGTTACTGTTATTTGTCAAGACTAGTGTCTCTGACTTCAGTCTAAATGAAGAATTCCATTGCCATGTTGCAAGGAGAAAAAGAGATATTCTTATTGAGAGATCACAACTCAAAGTGCACAATAAAGGGACAAAATATGGACATTTATGCTTTCAATAAGCTCCAAAACTGTAGAAAAGAAATTTTGACGCAGTCAAGATTTAAAAAAGATTTATTTAACCTTTAACCGCCAGATTTAAATGTCCTTCGAAGTCCCTTACTATCGGATTTGAATTGGCCCTTATGAGGTTTTTCTGTAATGAATGAGCCAGAAATGGTACTTTCGGCTGTGAGAAGCACCAAACGGCATGCCAATATTGGTACTTTTGGCCTTTAAAGGTTAAGTATTTGATAAACAATTGTTTTTATTCTCTTCTGGAATATCTTTGGTACCTTTTTTATTTGATTTTGTAATCTTTTGACTTGCCCTAAATGTATTTTGTAAATATGTATCTGGGCCAATAAATATTATTATAATTATTACTATTCTTTATTTTCAGAACTCTTCTATTTAGCCCATCGTCTTGTTGATCTGTATCCACGAATGGCTATTTCATGGTTTGCTGTTGGCTGTTATTATTACATTATTGGTGAGTTTTTCTTGTAATACATATTACAACACACATTCTTTTTTCCTATATTACTGTCCTGATATAATTATCTGGTTCTGTTATTTTAAAAAGTTAAATGATAAATCAGGGGATGTATTCTTTTTTCTCTCATAGAAAGTCATGCCATTCTTCTCTTAGATTCTAAATTGTTTATATGTACTTGACACCCATTGCCTTCCCTCTGAAATTCTAAATGAACATAGAAAGTTACTGGAAAGTCTATCAATTGCCCAATCCTGCGGTTGTGACAATTCGTTTTCCACCCTGAACATCTAACTGTACATGCAAAGAGAAATATGCCCATAGATATTTTTCCAATTTTGGAATATGCTATTCCTTTTCACCCATTTCTGGCCAAATATCCATGATGGTGTATAATAAAAGCAAAAATAGGGCTCAGTGCCCTAATATTTTTCATATCTGTAAGTATTATATCATTATTTTATGAATTCATGATTATTTTTCTTTTTTCATGGATTCTGTTGGAACAGCTGTAGAGCAGACTTGAATGAAATCCCTATGTATTTTGCAATGTAAATGTGTCATAGACAGAGTTGGGCAAACTGCATGGAAAATGTATTTTAGATACAAAATATTTACATCTATGTATTTCAGAAAATTTTTACCCATTTAATGCTAATAAAATAGACCGTATGTGCATATGGTTGCATTTTTTTATAACTGAGACGCAATCATCCTACCGGAAATGGCTATTTTTTCCTGGATAAAGGCAAAAAACGAATTTTGAAATTAACCCCTTGATATATCATGGGATTACAGTGGTCATAAATATCTGGATCCATTTTACATTTGTTTCGACTTCTGTTGCTATTCTGCCACATGCATCTCCGGTGTAAATCAAGGACTTGCTGTACCCTGCAAGCCACCGTTAGGGTGTGACTCCACACCAAGCATGCTCAACAAACATAAGTGATACTCACTCCACACATCATGACAATGAAATCAAGAAGAATCAAAAACAATTGAGCCAAGTCCCAATCATGCAGGATACCACCTCCTCACTGTGAAAATATTCCATTAAGAGTACCAATACTGTCTAAGGTTCTAAGCATGCAAAAAAAGAAATATGTGGACCAAAATAGCTGATATATTTATAACACAATGAATCCACCGTACAAGAAAAAAACATCTACTCTCTATTCTACCTATCCTCTCAAATTCCTTAACTGATCCACATACACATCCACAGGATTGCTACCATTCCAGTTCTGAATCGTATGTGGAAAGAATGTCTTCTTGAACCTTTCCATTCTGCAATCCATCTCCCCAATTTTATTAGTATGATCGAACCCACCATAGCAAGATGGAACTAGCTATATATCATTTATATTTTCTATGAAAATGAGTAAGACTAATAATATGAATATTTCTGAACATATTTATTACAAAAATGTACCAGTAAACCCTTGGAATACATATTTGACAGTGTCACTATATATTCCCTTTCAAGAATACAAGGTTTTCAAATCTATCTCTCAAGTTCCAACTATGCGGGCTGTTTATTAGCCCGCCGAAGAGGCGTTCCACAGGGCCGCTTAATGGAATGCTAGTACAGTAGAACCTTGATCTATCATTTTTCAAGGGGATGGGCAGAAAAAACAATTAATGCGGGAAAACGAACAATCCTCTTCCTCGTCATCCTCCCCAGATACAAATTCTTCATACAGTTCTTCAACTGTGTTTATTCCGCTCGTTATCACATGGTCATCCACTGAAACGTAGTTTGGAAAATTCAACTTCTGGGATCTACACAGTTCATCCCAGTCTTCACCGAAATCATCATCATCACTAGTTGCCACTTCTTGGGAATCCGACTGTTGTCTGTATCCAGCTTTACTGAAGCAGTTTTGAATGGTTTGTGGACTCACTTGTTGCCACGCTGCCATTGTGTAGTGTAGCGCTTCAAGTAAATTCATTTTTTTCTTCGTCGGCTTCCTGGACTCCGTGACACAGATGGATGTCTGCACAAGGCGTATTCTATAATGCGCCTTTAAACTGTGAATTATTCCGAGGTCAAGTGGTTGGAGCGTGCTTGTAGCGTTTGCCAGAAATCTAATCACTTTAACATTTCTCAGAAAGGATGTGTCTTAGGGTTGCGCCGCACAGTTATCAATAATGAGGATATTTTTTCTGTTTTGGGCATCTAAGGCACATAGAAATGAACAAAAAATATCCCTCTTCATCTAAGCTTTAGCATTCGCGTGATATTTTGTGGGCAATTTTTTTACATTTTTGAAGCACCTCAGTTTTGGTGATTTCCCAATCACAATCGGTACTTGTTTGTCACTTCATTCACTATTTATACAAAGTAATACGGTCAGTCTGTCTTTGGAATGTTTACCCCCATGGCAGCATTCACCTTTATGTGCCGAGGTTCTGTCAGGAAGCACGTTGAAGAATGGGGCAGTCTCATCAGCATTGTATACATCGTGTGGTTTGTAGCTCTCAAAAAGCGATGGCAGACTTTCCAGCCACTCATCTTTAGTTTCTGCACTTACATCGGCACTCTCTCTTGAGAGCTTCTTATCAACCATTCCTTGTCGATTTTTAAATCGACATATCCAGCCATTGGATGCACTAAAATTGTCAATGTTCAGCTGAGTGGCAATCATTATTGCCTTTTCCCTTAGGGTAACCCCTTCAATTTGGATGTTGGACGCCCGCGCCTGCTGGTACCGATTGAAGAGCACTGTCTCTAATCCCACAAATGTCGACTCTTTGCCAGCTTTTCACTTCTTAGACGCGTTGCCACATGTTTTTATTTGTTCCCTAATGTCGTCCTTGGCAAAAATTGAATTCAATGTACTTGCGGATATCCCCAGGTGTTTTGCTATGTCCACACACTTCTGCCCCGGATTCCTCTCAATTTCTTCTATTATTTTCAAGCGATCTTGTAAAGTTCTCACTTGCTTATTCGTATGGGCCATGATCCATAGAACAATTAATGTGAAATAACATTAATAAAAAATTAAAACTTTCAGCAGTAAATTTATGCAAACAGCTCACATGAAAAGCACAGAAGCACTAGCAACACAGTGAGGTTCGGAAATGACACAAGCGTAGGCATGGAGCAGCCTGCCAAGTGCGACGCGTGATAAGGTGTGTGTTAGTCATGTTAGTCTAAATGAGAAAGCAAATAATTCAATGTAAATGCTTAATTGACCCTTCAGCTGCGGCTGCTAGATCGCAAGTCTTCCACTGCATGCAAGAAATATTCGAAGGAGGCCAGTACATGTTTTCCGCCAGGAGGACAGGGCAGGTAGAAGACCTTTGACCCTCCCGACCCTTTCCGTAGAAAGAGCCCCACCCACTGAGGGGCACATTAGGGGAACGTCAGTTAATTTTGCTTAAGTTTTTAATCGGCAAAAATCTACAGAACAAGTATTATATGAAGTTTGTCTGTTATATTCTGTTAAATTTGATACCAAACACCAAGGAAATCCACTGATATTTACCCACATTGGTTATATCAGATCTCGATATGGTGCCAAGAGCGAGCATATGACAACTACTGGTATGAGAACATTGAGAGGATAATAGGAAGAAAGGTTAGAAGCTCATGGCGAAGGAATGCAGCTGCTAACAAGCAAGGTAGGGACTCGTTCGGGTGGGAAAGGAGGAATGGCAATTGTCCTCTAGGAAGGAGTTTGGGCCATAAAGATAAGATGGGACTTGGACGGCAAGGGCTACCTGTCTGTCCTGTGCGGTGCGTCGCCAAACTCTATCCCCCTCCTCGTTTCCCGCGGCGGAACGCAGACCGCGGCGCGCCGCAAAAATCCCAAAATCTTTCTTTGGTGTAAATTTTTGGTTTCATCTTTTTCAAACAATGAATGTGGGGACCGTGATTTGGAAACAATCGAAGCGGGAAAACGATACTACAGGGAACTATGGATGCAGGAATTAATAACGTTATCTGCATGGAACTACATTTGGGACCAAAGACGGCAAACGATAGAAGCGGGAAAATGATCAATGCGAGAACAATAGATCGAGGTTGTACTGTATAATATTTTTAAAACATTTGTTTTACCAACAGGTAATAATTCAACATGCTGTAATGCTTACATTTATCCTGCAAAAACTGGAGGACTTCTAAATCATATTTTCCACTACTTGTCGCTTTTCCAATTTTTTTCTTCAAAACAGAACCAGTCATCTTCTGTGGATGAGTCATGATCACACTTCTCGCAGGTTAGTTTCATTCCCTTGTCTGAATTCAAAATGAGATCTTGTATCTTCTTTCTTTGCTGATCAGAAATATCACTTGACAGCCACTTCATTTTAAAAAAACGGATGAGTGCAGGTTGCTACTATTGCCTCATTCACTTCTGGGGCAAGGAGGAAATGTTTCTCAAGTCTTCTGCAGATATTGGCCTTGACTGATTGCAGAAGTGGCCCACAATAAAAAGACTTCTGGATTCCAATTCTTCTAATTTGGTCTTCAGGGTAAAGAGAGTAGGAAGCAGCTGTCCATAGAAACAATTGCTTCCTTGAAGGCGATCCAGAGATATTACCAGTGGCTTGAATACCTCCACTTACTCCTTCAGATAGTCAATTTCCACTTCTTTGAAGTTTTTTAGGTTCAAAATATAGGAGACATCGGCCAGTTTATCTTGGAACTTAAAAATCTGGTTGATAGAATCATAAATGGAATTCCTGCGTGTCACACAGGTAGGATAAATGATGGCCCAAAATTGAAAAAATTGCCTCAGTTGACCTTGGCCTACGTGATGCATTCCATAATGCATTGCATTTCCCAAACGAAGGGTGATGAACTTTTGAGAGTGTTCGTTTTAGCCAAAAATCTGCTATTGTCACTTGTTGCTATCAAATCAATTTGTGGGATGAGCTACCTATGTGGTGAGGAAGTATTATTACCGTTAAATCACTATTTGTATCTGCTTGATCACTGATGGATATAAACTCAGTGTCATCCAACACGTTATCACCATCCCCATCATCATCTACAAATAGAAAGTTAAGTGGATTATTATTATTAAATTATATACATATGTATGGAATCGGCTGCATCTGTCGCTTGACACTTGATATCCCCAGAGTTTCCATGTCATGAATTCGCCTTCCAAGACTGCCGTGACATCACCTTAACTCCAAAATCCATGGCTGAAATAAATTGAAGAAACGTTTGAGGAATCTATATCTTGGTTATGGTTGATTTAGAAGGGTCTGAATTCTTTTCTTTACATTTTTCTATGATTTTGGTTATAATTTGACCAGACTATGCTTATGAATTCATTGACCTAAAACTTTAAACCTCTTATGAAAAAAATCAAAATGCTTTTAATTACCTTCAAATATATTTACAAAGCGTAGGTCATCAACAATGGTCTCATGTCATTAACCACAAACTTCGTAATAAGATTATCAAACTTTCTTTGATTCCTCTTTTTAGTGGGGGCAGTGTTCATTATAACAGTAGCTATGCTTGTCTGTACCAAAGTCTTCTTATTGGCAACATGGTCTTCTTTGGTGTTGCCCCTATTCCTTTTCAGGGAAGATGCTCTTCTAGCCCACTCAGTTGTATACTTTCCATATTCATTTAGAATACTAGGATGGACCCTCTGAAAAAAATGTAGACTATCATTACTGCACTACTACTTCTACAACGAAAAACTCTTGGAACTTTCTATTTATGCCAGTACCATTACCCGTAACAGTGTATTTCATAATTATGCGTCCAATACAATACTTAAACTGTACAATAAAATCAGTTTAGCCGTATCTTAAACCAAAGAAATTTTGTTTAACCATTTGTAAACAATATATTGTAGCAATGACTTGAGTTGAATATTCTTATAACACGTGTAGCGAAAATTCCAGCCTAACTCATAAGAATAATATGCAGTTTATTTTGAAATACAACATTTATGCCATCAGCCTTTAAAACTCCTTAACTGGTGGTTGGTACTGGCCTTGTGGTCATAGGTAAGGTAACTTATTAACACAAAAAGTGTGGTGAGATCACTTATCTTTTAATGAGTCTTGAAGTTTGGAGTGGTGCTTTAGGATCTACTAATTATGGTTTTACTTGCTGTCGTGCAAAGTGCACATTGAGCTCTAACTTTTCCCTCCAGCGCTTCCACAACTGCGAAATATTTCCCATCTAAAATGGCACATTTTGTTTCACCACCAATAGAACTCTCACCGGTATCCTTTATTTGTTTGCTTGTGTCACGTGCGTTGTTGGCAAATAAGATCAAAACCCAAATCAGTATAGGGGTCAAACCAGGAGAATACAACAACCAAATCCAACTGAAATCCAAAATCAAAGTCCAAAATGGTACAGGGGTCAAACAGGAGAATAGAACAGAGGAAATGATGCAGAGGCCAAAGTGATTAAAAAAACAGAAAATCTCTATACTTCCAACCACACACAAGAGCACAGGGTCACTACTTTACTACTAAAGACAACATTTTACTCAAGCCGGGTTCACGTGGAGGTGGAAATTGGAAGACGGAAAAGCATCTAACCGGCAGAGAGCGAGGGGTAGAGGGAGGTCTGTGGAGGCGTCCCTGGCATCCCTGTTGCTTGGTCAATTAATTACAAAAGCTGCCGTCAGGCTGCTCGGGTGGGTCTGGGGACTCAGTCCGTCTCTGACTTCCATGGTAATCGCGTCACTCTCCAGCTGTCAGTGTTTGCTACAGTTATTTTGCAGTGCAGGCAACGTTGCTTTTCCACAGAAAATTCCCCTGCCATGCCGGGCAGTTGCCTAGACCTCAAGCTGGGCTTGATGCCCCACATGCACATATTCCCTAGGTCTGGCAATACTGGCCAGCCGCATGGATTGGGAAGGAGGGAAAACGGGTGGGGGAAACTGAGATGGAAGGGGGAGCGCCTCTGATTAGCTACTCGCTCTTACTCCTTTTGAAGTTTCACTGTGCAGTATTACATGTAATAAATGTAATATTCTGATTCATCTACCGAGAAATTAACAGATGGCATGAAAAAGGATAGTAGTGCATATGATCCTTTACAGTGATATTTGTTTTAGCAAGTTGAAAAATTTTGGGTCCCATTGATTACACTATGAAGGAACTTAATATGTTTGTAAACATTAAATTTTTCTCTTGCGAATTGATAACATGCCTTCACCCAAATTTCTGATGATATTTCTACTTTGATCCCAGTGTGACTGTCTTGTTACATTCATGTAGTTGCAGTATACATCAATAGTAATAGTTTCTGTATCATTGGTAGAATACCTATAGTGTTGTACATGTTGATGATAACTCACCCATGCAAAACACTCTTGAAGTGGCTTGCAGGGTAATATATAGATGTTCTAGTCAATATGCTCTCATTATAGCATTTTTGATTTTAGGAAAAAATGACCTAGCACGCAGCTATTTAGGAAAAGCCACAACATTGGAGAAACCCTTTGGACCTGCATGGCTAGCTTATGGGCACTCTTTTGCTGCTGATAGAGAACATGACCAAGCTATAACTGCATATTTTAAAGCATCTCAGCTCATGAAAGGGTAATATATTAAGAATAAATGTGATTTTTCTTGTTGTATGTATTTTGTGTCTTAATATTCCAGAGGACTTACTAAATGTAGTTTTGATTTTGAGTGAAGCTTCCTAACCATTCTTCACCTGCATATGGTAAATCTTACAAATTGTGTGAGAATTACTGTGGAGGGTAAGACTTTGACTGTCAAAAATTGTTTCCAATAATTTTCGATGCAAGTAAATCAGTGATTACTATGGTTAGGGGTAAAAGTTTTAAAATCTTTTGATTTTTTTATGATATTTTGAGGCACTCCACCAAGCTTAAAAGTTGTAAAAATGTTTACTCATCTGGCACTGTGTTCACTCATTGATTCACCTGCTTTTCCATATCAGGGTTAAACTTTGCCTCCATCACTTAATCCCAAGTTTTTCTAGGAGTAGAATGTTCCTGGCTCAAAGAGGAAAATTATGTTGAAGATGACATCCACCCTAAAATGAAGGCTAAGTTAGTACCAGAGTAATAGTATAGGGTCCCATGTCTGTCCCTTCGTGGTAAAAGGGCTGTAAATGCTGAAAACTGACCACTGCATGCTTAATACTTGCATGGGCCCACTGGAAGGTTAAAAGCCATCAAAAACCTTTGAAGATGCTGTGACATTGCTTTTTTTGTGTATCTCATAATTTATGCTAAATCAATGAAGAGTAATAATACTTCTTTGTTTATTACTAATCCTCTGCCCTTTTTAGAGCTAGGAGTTGAGATTATAATATTGATAGTATTCTAATTGTTTTTATTCTAATTGCCTTCTTCAGTCAGATGTACGATTGTTCTTTGCATGCATCTTTTCGACGGTAAGAAAGAAGGAAAGAAATGACACATTCACTTTTATTTCAATCCTTTAAACTTATTGACAATTATGTTCTTCTGTCTTTAGCTGTCATTTACCATTGCTCTACATTGGCCTTGAGTGTGGTCTCACCAGCAATATCCCCCTGGCTTTGAAGTTCTTTTCTCAAGCAAGGACAATAGCTCCTGAGGATCCATTTGTAATCCATGAGATGGGTGTGGTAGCATTTCAGAATCAGGAGTGAGTATGTAATTCTATGTATTCCCAAATTGATTGATTTTTAAAAAATTGTTTCAGTAGCATTACGTACATTGGAATGCAGACTCTGAAATGTCAGAATATGGAAACAGGCTTTAGTGGCTCGCATTGACCTATTGTCACCTTGAAAATGACTGTGTGAAGTTGAAACCTGGGTTGGTTTTAATCAAAACTAGAGATTTATTACTGAAAAACATTTCTCTTTATGTTTTGTGGTTCCACTAGGTAAAGCCTGTGAATTTGGAAAATATTAAATGCATTAAATGATATAATATCTTTAATGCTATTGGGCAATCTATTATACAATTTAATGCTCATTTTCCAAGGGCCCTACCACGTTGAACTTGTTTTAATAATGCTTTGAAGGGAATATCCTTACATGTTGATGGACATCAGAACTCGGTAGAATATAATGAGATTCTCGTTGACAAGCATCTCTGAAATCATCATACATACATAGAGGAATGGAAGAATTTGTAGCATTTTGAAGACGAGTATTGATGGAGCAATATGGTTGTTATATGGAGTAGCCCATATTAAAGTTCGAAGAACATACACTCTAACAGTGTGGTACAAGAATCGCACAATGTCGCACAAGGACAGAGTTTGTTCATTTTATCATCAATAGACAGAGATAGCTGTGTGAATTGACTTTAAGATTCACAGTTCCATTTTATTCGTATAAATTGATCTCTGGTGGATAGGTTGTGTAACTGCAGTATCTGATGAACTTGGAGATGTGGTGGTGTCATTTATGAGTTCTCATGGTATTCTTGTAAATCAAACTGACCTTCAGAAATATAATAATACTACAACCCTTAGAAACACTCTTTTCAAGATGACACCACCTTAACCAGTGTACACTCAGGTTATTTGGTGACAAAATTGAATGCAGTAGCCTCATAATTGACCAAATTAGAAACATTTGAAAATTGAAAAATTTTCTATTGCTTAATCAAATGACCATTTTATGTTTTTATTATTGGGTTATATTTACTTCTTCTTGTGCTACTATTTAAAATAAGAAGAGCTATGAAAGGATAAAGTGTGAAGGTGTGATGTGTGTGGCAAGCAAAAGTCATAAAAAAGTTATTCAACAGGTAGCTAATTGGGCTGAGGGTGTAAATTTAAAGCTTATCTAAAGACGGGAGGTTGTCTTTGGACCAGTTGATAGCATCATGAATGTGATAAAATGTATAGTTTGAGCTGTAATAATACCACATAATCTGTTGAGCACAAAAAGTTAAAGGGAATCTGATCCAAACAGTTTGACTGAACTGAGAATTGAACCCTGGCCATCCAACTTGGTTTTAGGCACCTGAATACCACATTTTGATCAATCAAGGTTAAATCTATAATCACCCTTGTTTTATTTTTACCGTAAAGTGAAATGCTATGCTACCCAATACCCTAACAGTTTGGCCACGGGTTGACCCTAGGGATCTGTTTACCTTACTAACTTGGGGAATGATATGCACTAAAGCGGAAAAGGTTCACTGACAGTTTTAAAGATATAGATAATATTTTCAAAGGCTCTCAGATCTGAAGGTAAAGCAAATGGCCATCTAATTCATCTTCAGCAGTCATTTATCTGAAGATAAGTTAGTTGCAGCTATCTTCCCCACTCCTATCAGCTAAATACGTCATGCCTACTGAAGTTTTCACTCTCTAATGCATCCATATGCAAAAGGCTCATGGATGATAACTTAATCATGAATTTATTGATGTGATATAAATGTATTTTGGATGTTGGTTGTTATCAGTTGTAAGATATTCTTTCCATTATGTCACATGATTTATCTCTCGTTCTTATAGGAAATAAGTTGATACTTTCAATTGTGTGCAAGTATTTTTTATACCTGATCACTGTTCAGATGCTCAGTCTGATATTGCAATGGGACCCCATTATATTTTATCCTAAGTTCAAGGAGCCATCCTTTAAGTGTAATCTAAATTGTTTATCACTAAAGCTACACAGCAGCAGAGGAACACTTCCTTGAGGCATTGAAGAGAGTCAGAGAAGGAAGGTCAAATCTTGTCAGTACTACTTCTGGGCCTCCTCCACTTCCTCCTGATCGATGGGAGCCATTACTTAATAACCTTGGCCATGTTTGTCGAAAGTTAAGGAAATATGATGAAGCTCTCGAGTATCATCGACAGGTATGTGTGCAATCTGTACTATTACATAAAAAGGGAGTGATGTCTGTCTGTTACTCTTCTCAAATACTGCCGAACTGATTGAGCCAAATATTTGTAACCATTCAGATGTTGTAGAATACTGCTAAAGTGGAATTTTACAAACTGTAAGAGGCATTAATAGTACACCTGTAAAATCATAATGTGTACAGTTGTAGAGCGCAGTGGTACAAAAGTGCTCTAGGTCTTCAAAGCAATGATCTCTTTATTTCCTCATTACGGATGGATTGTGAACTGATTATGAGGCAGTGCTGAATACTGGTACATTATAGATATAAGAAGAATGTAGGCCATATGATGATAACCATATATAGGCCAGTGGCCCAAGGACCAAAGAGGGGGCCCTCGCAAGTTGGTAATCAAGATTCTATTCAATTAGGTACTTCTACCCCCGATTCTATATATTTAAACCCATAAGAAAAGGATTTTAATATGTGCAAAGGTCTTTTCTGTCTTTACTTATATATATATTTGTTCCCCTTCTCTTGGACTACAACCTTGACGTGGTAGAATGGCTTGTGCATTGCAATCACCCCTGGAGTTTCAATGGCAACAGTGATTATTATTGCCCCTGGCAGGGCTACCTTTGCCAAATAGGTTGAAGAGTAGGAGCCAGAAAAAAGTTAGTTCATGTGATGGTGTTACTTTAAAAAGAGATGGTAAGCAGGTATGGTAGTGCCTGCTAACTATTATCTACCCAGAATATGGAAGTCATTCATAAAGAATTGAATCCTGGCAACTACAGGAAACCTGCCACTAGGGACAGTGTCATGTAATGTATGTAAAAGGAGATAAGTGAGAATGAGGTCATAACGGAATTGAGAGTATTGAAAAATGGAAAGGCTGCAGGCATAGATAATAATAATAATAATTTTTATTTGACATGAAGCAATACACTGCAATAGTCATCGTCAAGAAGTATAAAAAGTAAAAACACATAGGGAAAATTATATAAAAGGTAATTCAGGAATTAAAATTTGAGGTTTGAAGTATCACACTCCTCAAATTCCTGCAATGAATAAAATGCTTTATACAAAAGCCAACGCTTAAAGGTCAATTTGAACCTAGACAGGCTGACAAACCTTGCCTCTCAGGGCAGTATATTAAAAAATCTAAGTTTAAGTACATTAAAACAATTGGCACTTTTGGATAGTCTAAAGTGAGGCACCACTAAATTGTCCCTTTTTCTTGTGAACTGGTGATGATAGCTGGCTCCTGTCTAATGAGCTCAGGTTTCCTTTCACTTCACATACACATTTATAAATATAATGACCGTAGAGGGTCATAATACCCAGTTTAAAAAAATGAGGTTTACAATGCTCCATTTAGTGCGAACCTGAAATTATTCTAATTGCCCTTTTTTGCATCTTGAAAACACTCTTTGAGTTGGAAGGGTGACCCCATAATGCTATGCCATATGTCAGATAACAATGGAAAAGGGTAAAAATAAATTTGCCGCTGGTAGTCTATTGGTAGTAGGAGTTTCAGTTTCCGCAGCATATAAGTTACTTCGGATAGCTTGGCAATGGTAGGAAATATATGTGAATCCCATTTTAGTTTGCAGTCAAGTTCAAAGCCAAGTAATCTGCGACTTTCATTGTGGTTTATTTGTGGGCTAAGTGAAAATAATGCTATTCAAGTTTTATCATTGTTTAAAGCAAGCCCACTCGCAGAAAACCAATTTTGAGCTCCCGACAATACAGAATTTGAAATACTGTTTGTATTCGAAAGTCTTTTACATTTTTAACAAAAGTAGTGTCATTGGCATATAGTAAAGACATGCATGGGACTTTCTTAGGAGGTCATTTATCATGATTAAAATCAGCAAGTGACTGAGGACAGAAACTTGAGGGACAGCATGTTCAAGTTTAAGAGGTGAGGATTGATTCTTGTTAATGCAAACACATTGAAAATGTTCTGACAGATAAGATTCAAGGAGCTTTAATTCTATTCTCCTGATACCATAGTGGTGCAACTTCCGAATTAGGATTGGATGAGAGACACAATCAAATGCTTTACTGAGATCACATGCAGTTAAGGCAACTGAAGATTTTTCGTCAAAGGCGTTCAGAATGATATCAACAACATGCCAGACTGCTGAGGAAGTGGAGAAACCCTTGCGGAAACCAAACAGTGATTTGGAGAAAATATTGTTGTTATCAAAGTGCTCATTTAGTTGGGATTTAATAATAATTTCCAGTAATTTACCAACACTTGGAATAATTGAAATTTAGCCTGTAACAAAATGGTAAACTTTTGTCGCCCTTATTATGGATGGGGATGGTTTTAGAGATTTTTAGAGCCTTGGGGAAAATACCTGATTGGAAGCAGGAATTGAATATAATAGATAGGGGTTCATCAATAACAGTGCTAATATCATTGAGTAGTTTGCTTGATAAGCCATAAATATCTTTACAATTGGACTTTTGAAAGTTTTTAATTACCTTTCTGATATCCTCGGGTGTTATCCATTTCCATTTGAAGGGTGAAGGTGTAAAACACAGGTTATTAAAAAACTGGGAGGCAGTTGCTGGAGAACTGGCAATTTTTGAGATCAGCTCATTGACAGACTCAATAAAAAATTAATTTAGATTATCGGCTTAAATGGCAGTTGAGATTCTAAGTCTGACTGCCCAATTTCCTTGTTAATAACTTGCCAGGCTGCTTTGGTCTGGTTGTCAGAATCACTAATGAAATTAAATCTAATGGGAGTAAGACGTGAAGCTATTCTCTGTAGTTCATTTTTGAGCCTCTGAGGTTTAACCACTGAGGTGTTGTAAGGAAAATAGCCATTTTTTTCTTATCTGTGATGTTATCAAGTTAGTGGTAAGTGGAGAGGGAGAAATTTTAAAATGAGGAATAAAGTACCCCTACGTAATCAAATCAAAAGTAGGATGGATAGTGTCAGGGTTGAGTAGGTAATAAATGAATGTGTGTTAGATGCTCCAGTAATGGATACATATGAAAGGAGTGTGCTTTGTTGGTTTGGACATGTTGAGAGAAGGGATGAGAGTCGAATAACAAAACAGATATATAAGAGTGAAATGAATGGTGTGAGAGGTAGAGGTAGGCCGAGAAAGTTGTGGTTGAATGTGGTTGAGGAAGTCCTTAGGAGGAGGAATATTAGGAATCTTTAAGACAGGAGGGCGTGTATGAAGCAGTGTGGGGGTAAATGAGGCAAATGAGGTATGCATGGATTGGTCGGTAAGGAGGAAATTATTGAAGCAGAGTTAGGTATACAAATATGTATGCATGAGTGAAAACTTTATGACTGTACCTACCCCAGAAGGGAACAGTGTGATTGGTATATATGTATGTAAAATCTACCCCAGAAGGGAACGGTGTGATTGGTATATATGTATGTAAAATTAAAAATGGTCATTAATGTAGGATTACAGTGAGGTCAATTGAGCATCGGTTATATTCCTTTTTTGATCTTAAAAAAAGTAGTATGGCAAAGGAGGCCAACAACTTTGACCTTTAATTGAAACAGAACACTTCTGTTCAAAGTAATTATGAAGGGGAAACATTTCCTATGGAAATGGATTACTTCAAAAACATAAATAATTACTGGTTTTATTTAGACAAATCATGATGTTTCAATCCTCATATCTTTCAATTGCGCAATGCTTCTCATTGCTTAACTTCATTTTAATGGTGTTACAATGTCTCGATTTTATGTCATGAAAATTGTTGAAATTGATGGAACAAATAATCTTCACAGTAAATCAACACAGTTAAAAATAGCTCCATGTCATTTATTTAACTTTTTGAGTGACTCAAATACTATCATCTGTTCACTCAATAATTGAATTCAGTCTCAACTCTATTATCGAAAATCAATGTGTTGAGGCAACACCCTGTCGACCTCATGAATACATTTCTGGGCGAGCAATGAGCATTCCATACAAAAGAATTCCTCTCCTTCCTGGTTTTCCTCTTCTGTAAGTGACCTAAACAGGGCTGCAGTTTCTTTCTCAGCTGGGAGTGGGCATGTAGGAGTTGTTTTTGAGCCGTTTCCATTCAGTCGGGTGGTTTTGGGCTTGTGTTTGCTTACTAGTGAAGCAGGAAGAGGGACAGGTCTGCTAAGTTAGACAATCTCTAGATACCTCATATGCAACACTTAGATGGAGCGGAGAGGACACTCCCATCCAAAGTGATAGAATACAACTTTCTCTAACACCACGATGCCCATCTCTGGTCCCCATCTTCGTATCTCTTTTTATGATTATTTACTCATCCTAATCTGATACGTGAAAAAAATATCTTAAGTGTTTACCTCATTTTTTGCTTTTAGCTCCATTAATTTGCTCTTTCCAGAAGAAAGTTGTGGAATATTCACAAAAAATATTGCTGGAAGTGCATTTACGTAAGTTATTTCTGCAATTTGGCAATTCCTCAATTCAGACAATACTGTCTCCTCCCAATTCTGCTGCTAATCCATTGGGGTGGGCTATGGTCTCCCGTGTTAGCCAGCTGGATTTTTAATGTGCCCAGACACTTTTCCTAGGGTAAATACATTTCCTTTACATACATATATCCGGAACAGAATGCAGAAATAGATATGTGGCGGCATCATTCCTTCCTCAGTTAGGACAAGGTATCCAGAACAGGATTGGAGTGAGTGCAGAATCGTAGGTTGGAGTTACTCTATCTGTCTTCCTTTCCCGACTGAGGGACAAGTCCTCAGGTAGCACAACAAAGTTATTCGCTCAATCTCTGGCTCTTAGGGTGTGGCAGTGGAGGCCAGGGAGATTTTTATTACAATCTGGTTTCTCCACTGCCTCTCACCTTCTAGAGAGTCTGGGCCCCAGCTTATATACTGCTTCCTAGGGAGGCCCATGTGAATAGCCGGACAATAAGGGCTCACATTATTGCCATGGGGGAGTGAAGGGTCATGTTGCCCATGAGAGTAAGATGGGAAATAGTTAGCAACATTGGGGTGGTTTTTTTGCAATTCAAATGGCTCCTATACCACAGCATATCATTTTTTTTTTTTTTTTTACATTTTAAATGGACATTTAACTGATTATTTAAAACATGCCTAGTCTTTTACAGTGGAACACAGTATTTACAGAATTTTGTGTGTACATCTGTCCTTAAAGAAATTATATGCATGAATTTAGTTTGTCTTGTTTTCTGGTCTCCCTAAAAATCATTGCATCTGGTCTCTATTAAAATCATTGCTCAAGTAATGCTTGATATGTATGCTAAGTATTCTAAATTTCGGTATATAGTTAGTGTTTTCATGCTTGGGAGGAAATTGATTTTACTGTTGTAGTGTTAAAATGTTTCTGCGAGAGGAAACCTTAGAAAATTTTTCTTTTGCAAACCTGGATGAAGGAAACAAAACCACTGGCATCCCAGAGCTAAAATAAACTGATGGTAAACTTTTTAATTAATCTGTTGGTGTATATTCTTGTTGTTGTTGTTGCAGGCTTTGGTATTGTCACCTTTAAATTCATCTACCTATACTGCAATTGGGTATGTTCAAGCTCTACAGTGTCGGCCAGCTGATGCTGTGGAGTCCTTACATAAGGCTTTAGGACTTAGGCCTGATGATACTTTTGCTACAACAATGCTAGGATATGTTGTGGATCGGCTAGCTGGAGAGTCATCATTGTCCTCACATGAAGGTGATGTTGTTTATTGATACTATAGTTTGGTTTTTTATATTAGTGTCTTTGTCATTTGTGCCTTAAAGGGTAAAAATCACCATGAAAAATCACTCGACTTAATGGGATTGAAACCTGAATCTCTCTATTACTGGTCAGGTCTCTTTGCCAGTTATAACACCAAGCCATCTTTATTCGATGTGGATTTTGGTAGAGGATTATAGGAAACTGGATGTTCTTGTCCCCAATCTACTTTGTAGTATATGAGATGTGATTGTTCATGATATTTTAGGGTTTATTCTCTGCGACTTTAACAAATCTGCATAACCACATTGCCTGGTCAAACCCTCTCTGAAATTCACCCTGAATTATGATGGTTAGGTGTGTAATAGTCTACCACATCTGACTGGCACTTAGGAGAGACCCAGGGTCGACTCCTAATGTAGTGAAAGGATTTTTTCATAGTGATTTTTCCCTTCATTGGTATGATTCTTCGCACCTAGGTGCGTGAATGCATATCACATAATGTATGCAATGGCAAGGAGAAGAAACATAGTCTTTTCCCTACTTTCTCTTTTCATATATCAAAGTCCTCGCCTGCTAATCCTAGGGTCGCGGGTTCGAGTCCCGCCTGGGTAAAATATTATCTGCCCAGGACATGGGTGTTTGTGTCTCGTCCGTTGTTACTGTTATTCACCCGACGTAAATTGGCACATCGTGCTGTATTCGGGGTAGTGAAGATAAAATAAATAAATAAAAATAAATGTGAGTAAAATTATGTTGCAGGCTTTATGATTATGTTCTCTGATTAATTTGTTATGGCAGTTGTTTTTATTCTAAAAAGTTGGGAGGGTACAGAGGGTGATGCTGGCAGTTGGGCTTCCTCCCCACAGAACTCCCCTCACCTTCAGAAGGAATTGTTATCAGAGAACTCTTAATTCCTATAGTTGTTTGGTTCTTCCGCTTGATGTAACTTGCCATTCCATTAGAATAAATGCTTTAAATTGATTGAATTATTGTAATATTATGTAATACTGTCCTTGTGTAATTATAAATTGCCATTCTATGCCAACCCAAACAATTTTTGGGAAGATCAATGCCCAAAATAAGATGAAGGCAAAAGTGATACGGTGGAAGGGTAACTATTTGTTCAATATAAAGACCATCCTGCTACATATTTGCCTTGACCCAATCAGCCTTATCAATTGGCTTACTCTCAGTCAGTTACTGCTGAGCTAGACATTGTTAATGTGGACCAGAAATTTGTCGATGAGCGTAAGGTTTAGGTAGTGGGACATCACGCACAGTAAGTTATGAGAAGTCATCATGCTTTCTTATTATTGAGATCAGTCTTGAGTTTATTTTTATAATTTATCATTCATTATCCTGAGCCTTACATAGCCTAATAATTACTGAATATACTTGAATGTATGCGCTTGTTATTTGAAAAACACTTGGTGACCTCTGGTAGTGAATTGGTTCACGTTAGCATAGGGTTTATTAAATGACTGGTCCTTCAGAATAGATTGATTTTATTAAGCAGGGGCCCTCTGTATCTTAAAAATATTTTCATTGAGGCTAACTTTTTCATGCTTCTGTGTCTAGCCAATGGGAAAACTATGAAAATCTGAATTTGTATGTCAAACCCTAAAAATTGGTTGAGTTACTTTGTGACCTTGCATTGTATGTTTTTTATGATGAATCAATTTACCTATATGTGCTTCAATTGGGTTTAAAAATCTAAACCTTTCAGCAAAATATTTGCTTGGGAGTGATACTTTTTCTTGAAAAAAAAACTGGAGAAGAACATCGCTGCCGGGCTTGGTCGGTGCATGATATTGCAAATTCCTTAGGCCGGTATTCATAGTCCTCAATAATTACAGATTCGTTTCAATCTATGATTATATCTCTAATTAATTACAGTTTTCTATTCATAGTCATTAAAGAATCAATGATTCATCAATCGTTGATTCTTGAATCAGAGATTCGTCAATCTCTGATTCATATGTATTCATAGTCGTCAAATAGTCATTGTTTATAGTTCTAGTATTCATAGTCAAGCAAACTGTAATTATTTGGCCAAATAAGTATCGATTCGTGAATTAAGCTCGCGACCGTAGTTAATTAGAGTTTTTCTTTGTTGGATGTCGGTAGTTCTGTGATTGTTTACGACATATTAGTGTTTTTACGTTCCAACTGTTCAATTTTATACGGTGCTAAAGGCATAGAACACTCAATATGAACATCTTGAATTGATTAGGATTATCAATTACCTTGAATTGATTAGGATTTCCGTGCAATGGAATTTCGTTAGGATATATTGGCGTTTGTGATTGCCAATGATGATGTACCAGCGTATCACTAAAGGCTGCAAAAAATACACGGGGTTCCAACAAATCCACTGAATTATTACTCACAATGGGAGGCTACATACCCTGACTCGCCGATTTGTATGCTGTATTTTCTATGTCGCGCACGAGGTCAAAGGCTAGTTCGCCTTGGACTTCCTTAAATGTATCCTAGGTGTATTGTAATTAATCAGTTTATAATCTGCAATATCCACCCTTAGTATAAAAAGCTGGAAAATTTACCCTCGCTAGGTTGGTCTGGAGCCTCACATTGCCCGTCCCAATCGCTCTCAAACCCTTTTTTATATCAGTATAAATATCACTAGTAATTGCTAGTGGATCAACTAGTGTAGTGGTTAGCGCTGCAGACTCTAATGGAAAGGGCCGGTGGTTTGAGCCTTCGAGATCGTTTTTTTTTCCTTCTTCATATTCACGATCAGAAAGAAATTTTTCGTCCGAGTTACACATCATATCATAGGACTTCACCTCGCTTATTTTATCGTGATGCTTTCCACAAAATTCGTACTCCGGTTTGAATATTTAATGGCAAATTACCTCGCTGGGGTCTGGTGAAGGACCGCTTATGATATACGTCAATCTCTGTTTAAAGTCCGTAGTCTAACTTGCGGTAATAATAGACGTCAGAGTTGTCCGACGAAGAGTTTAAGAGGATACCGATTCTCAAAACCCATAGTGATTGAGTATATTCTTCCTAGAACTGATGTTCATATTGCGACACTTTCCGCGAGGACTGACAGTTCCTCTTGTGCTACTGTGGCTCATTGCTTAGAGATTTTACGCTTAGGCATCAATTTGGAATTGTTAAAATAATAGTAAAAATTAAAAAAAATATATCACAGCAGTTTTTAATCACACAGTATTTTACAAAATCTCCATGCTGAATTTAACATTGGCCAAAATTGCCATGAATGTTTTACTCATAAACTATCATCAATTGCTACTTATTTCAAATTTTCTTTATCGGTATTGATCAGTTATAAATACTGCTACTCTTCGTCGTCTTTGGTGTTTTACATACATATGTAGGGATTGCTAGTTCTGTTTCACAGCCAACGGTGTACAGAACTGTGAAACGTTAACTAATCTTTTGGCCGTCCAAATGTTGACACCATCAGAATACTTGCATATCAGGTGATGAATATGTCTCTCCTTGTGGGGCTAGAAAAACGAGGAGACCACACTGATGGTCGGACAATTCTTGACATTAAACAGCACACGCTACATCATCAGCACTTGCTGAAATACGAGATTACTGTTTGTTGATTTTCCCTAGTAATGCCTTCATATACGTTAAATAATCGTAAGAAATAAATCTAATGTAAGCATGGCTAATTCATTTTTATCAAAAAAACATTGCCAATCTATTTTTATTTTCTTTTTCGATTAATAAAATTATATACTCAACTTGAATAAAAATTTAATGATACCCACAAAATATTTTGCCTCTTCAATTTCTCATGCCACCCAAAAATTAATGTTTCACCAATTACTGATGATCCTAAATAATTAGAGATTCATGAATCAGTGATTGATGAATTGGAGATTGTTTACTGTCTATGAATATATAAATCAAATAATCAATGACTGACGAATAATCGTAGATTCACCAATCATTGATTATTTATCCCGTCTATGAATACCTGCCTTAGGTTCTTTTATCCTATTTTAAAGCTCAACTGCAGAAAAACTGCCTTCTCAGTTGTTCTCCTTCAGCCCACTAGGGTATACTGGTTTACCTCCTGAGAAGCCTAATATGAGAAATGCAAATTCTAATTGTTTTTTCTGACCTGTTTGCTTTGTTTTCAGATTCCCTTACTTTCAATGAGGATTCTGAGCATGGGGAGGTTACAAACTCACCATCTTGTGCTATTCCTGTTACACCAAATACCCGGCAGCAAGCTGGAGATGCTAAACAGTTAGGATTGGTCTCTCCTAATGACACATTGAACCAAGAGTCATTGCTCGAGGTAAGGGGTTTGGTGGATACTAGTGATTCTACTTTGATTGATGTCTTACTTCTGTAAAGTACATCATATTTTAGTAATACTTATCCACAAGAAAAGTATTTATTGGACCATGTCTCTTTCGTGTGTCATCATAGAAATGCCTTTGGTAGCTTTCAAAGTGGAAGAATTACTCCAAAGTAATTTCACAACTTCTTGTGTAACAGCTACATTATATGTTACATGTTTGACTTATTTTAATTGGAGGAGGTTGAAAAATGGATTTTCTTGACATAACTCATGCTGATAAGTTGAACAAGCTATCAAAGGAATTGTATAACTCAATTTTTAGATTAGCTCTTGATTGGTAAATGCTGTCTCTGGGAAATCATGCAGTGGTGAGAAGCTGTGTTGTTGAGGTTAGCAATTTAGCTATTGCATCTTCAAAATGACTGCATTTTGGTCTGTATGTAGGTGCTTCAAGAATTCTCTTTCTCTAAATGTGGGAGGTAAACAATGGTTTTCCACAGCAAAGCATGCTGTAAATTTTTTGGCTGTGACTAACTTGTAGTGATGGTGATCATAATACAATTAATTTCTGAATTTGAGTAAAATGAATACTTCGACTGCTCTGAGCATTTCATCTCCATGATGTGGGTGACAGGTGCTGGAATTTTCTACATACTACTTGTTTGGCTAAGGGAAGTGGCTTATTCAAAACCAATACAAAATTAGCCTGCCTGATTGTTCAATATGCTTTTCTTTTAGGTTGAAATGCAAGATTCTTCTGCCCAGACCCATGATGGTAGTTCCTGGAAATTGTCAACACCGGACAATAACTGACTCTTGACAGGTGATGATGTTTGTAGATATTGTGGAAATAAAATTTTACAGTAAATTCATGTCACATTCATTTGTTATATCTGATGTATGACTTAATAACATGTACTAATTCAGTGCTCTTTACCGATGCAGTTGCAATTGGTGAATGAATGATAAAGGGAAACAAGGAAAATATTGATTGAAATTACTACAGATGATATCTCTTATATTTAGATGGTGGATTACTGCAAAAGTGGTTGATGTCAATTTACCTGCTTTAATTTTGGTTAGAAATTGTATGTTTCCTTACATAGCGACTACTTAACTCCGCAAAGAGCATTAATCATCATGAAATTTTCAATTGAATTTAACTTCAATTGGCAGAAAAGAAATTGATCAAAAATTATTTCATGATACCTGGTGAATAGTCTTGGAATGTCACAGTTCATTGTAGATATTGTACTCAACACTTTAGGAGGAGCATCATGCTCTACATTTTATGCCAGATGTTCCAAAATCGCTTTGCATTGGCACAGTGTTCCAGAGTACCTGATTTGGCTGAATAAAGAATACAGACAGGACAGAAATAGTGGCCCAAGATGTGAAAAAGAGCATTAACAGATTATGGCAATTTTTTTTGTAGTGGGAGAAAATCAAAACAAAGGGGAAAAGAGTCCTTTTAAGGAGGAAGGGCATGAAGCAACTCTCTGTACTTGAGATCTAAGATGATACCCAGTGGTTGGTTAAGGATAAAACAAACATGGTACTGGAAATCAAATGGATGATGTCATATTATTTACTGGGGGAGGGGGTATATAACTGACTCCATCAGTAGAAAAACTACTTTCACGATGTTTATAATTCAGATGGGTAAAGTGACTTTCACTTTATCACAACTAGAAGTACATAAAGAGTTATAAAACTTATCACCAAAGAGTTCAGACAATACAAATGCAAGCATTCAGCATATTCAACAAAAAATGAACACCTTTTCTACAAAATGCTTACATTTTTTCCAGGCTATTCAACACTCGGTAGCACACAACTTTCGTCTATTTGCTTCAATTTGAGCACAGAATTAAAACCACTATGGAGGAGGTGGAGTTGTATCCATTGGTTGCTGTCGGCCACTTTCTGCTCCAGAGTGGGGTCCATGTTGCTGTTTTGACCCCACTTCACAACTTCCATGCTCTCCTTCACTTTTCATCCCCATTGATTCTGCTCCTTCTATAGGGTTAAGAGAGGCGGTATTTTATTTCAATTTTATTAAGATGGCAGATGAAGTTTATATTCAAGATATGAATAAAGCTGAACAAAATTAGCATTTATCAAGATTAATGAGTCATAATACTTCATAAATTTTAAGACAAATTAGTTGAATCATTTAAGAAAGGCATACTCAAGTACTATCACTATTACAAGGCAATGTCGACATAGTAAAGGCTGCATCATGTTCTACTAAAAAAATAGAACAACCAGCAACATATAAGGTAAAATAACTTATTACTAGTGCATAGTTGCAACAGTTTGAAGTACTAGAATATTAGCGAAACAAATTTTGACGAGGATCATATAAGAAACTGAGGAAAACGTTCACAACCTGCAGGTGTGCCAGAGCTGATGTCCATGGACAGGTGCCTTCCCCCACCACTGCCTGGATTCACTGGAACAGGAGTGCCCTCTATCTCTCGGCTTCCTTCCTCTTCCCCCTCACTCCCTTTTCCTCGACCACCAGTACCTTGCTGTGGTTCTGGATGGTGATGAACCTCACTCGACGAATTGTCCAAATTAGCACTTTCTGGACATTTCATTGCATTGTCTGACATGGCATCCAAATTTTCAGATGAATCTTGAACCTATGCATCACATTTTCAATAACAAGATATAACTTATATCAGAAAAGTTAAATAGAAAAATTCTGAAAGATTAACAGATTTCTTACAAGAGAGTAATCTATATTAAAAAATAAGAATGAAGGTATCAAATGGTATCAAATGGCTAGGCATGAATGAGAAAATGTTACATTTTGAACATAAATGAATTTATTCTATTATTGAAAACAACTCATCCATGAAATGAGCAACCATAGTGATACTGTTCCAGCACAACTACAGTAGAACCTCGATCTATCGTTTTCCAAGGGGATGGGCAAAAAAAACATGTGGGAAAACGAACAATGCGGGAAAAGATTTCCCGGGAGCCAAAACGAGATGAAAATGCGAGAATTTTATGGCAACTTTTCATAGTAGAGAAGTGTCTTAAAGGAATTTCTCTTAAAAGCGGGAGAATTTTTAAATTTAATGAAAAGACTAAGTAGTCAAACAAAAAATTAGAGATACACTACTTAACTGTTATTTTTTTATTAGTATTACATATCCCAATGGTGTCTCAGATGGTAAAAGTAAATAAACAAGGTCCATTATCATGTTATTGGATGATCTTCAAGCCCGCGCACCGACGTATCCATGCATAGAAATTTATTCGTTTCAAATATCCTTGAGGGTGAGAAGCGCGCCTAAAATTTGTTGGGGAGGATGTAATCTTTTTTCACGCTTTCCATTGTGCTCCGCTGATGGAGGAGTGCCACCCGTTAAAGGTGGAGCGAGCTTGACGTTACCAAGAGTGGTGTAGCAGGTTATCGCCATCTAGTTCAGAGAGGCAAAACTTAGCGGGCAATCAGGTTGAAATGAGAAAATTCCGATATCGGCAGTTGGAGTTCGGCTTGGCATTACCAAATGAACAAGAATTTCAAAAAAAATTAATCATTTTATGGGCCACGGGGCCTAAAAAAAAACCATTTCAGGCAATGCAAGCCCACGTCAGACAACGGACGAGAAGGAACTTAGCCCACGCTCGCAGGACTTCCCCTACGACAAACTAACAGTTGAAACATCTGCGTTACCTTCAGCCGCCTTAGAACACCTATTTTGAACAGTTTCGGCTATAGGCTCAGAAATAAATACTTTAGGAAAATGAATAGACATAAATACCTACTTTAACTGGCTAAACACAGAAAAAATAGAAAAAGGAAAGAGCACAGAGCACGTAGGGTTTGGCCGCACTTACTAGAGGCCCGCGAAGTGACCATGACGAAGGTCAGGGAGTGACTGAATTGCCAAGGTTACAAGCCACGCCCGCTGCCCTCTGGTTGGTTCTGCGAGAGTCACATGACGAAGAAACCCCACCTCCCTCCCTTCCCTCAGCCACTCCCCTGTTTAAGCCCATGTGGCACACGTCATTTGAAATAATGCACTGGTTACATACAAGAATTGGGTGAGACAGGTAATTGGGGGACCCTGTTTTCCGCTGGGAGGGACAGGGCAGGTGGAAGACCTTTGACCCTCCCGACCCTTTCCGCGGAAAGAGCCCCACACACTGAGGGGCGCATTGGTGGAACGTCAGTTGATTTTGTTAAAGTTTTTAATCGGCATAAATCTACAGAACAAGTATTATATGAAGTTTTTCCATTATTTTCTGTTACATTTGATACCAAACACCAAGGAAATCCGTTGATATTTACCCACATGGGTTATATCAGATCTCCATATGGTGCCGAGAGCGAGTGTATGACAACTACTGATAAGAGAGCATTGAGAGGATAATAGGAAGAAAGGTTAGAAGCTCATGGCGAAGGAATGCGGCCGCTAAAGAGCGAGGTAGGGACTCGTTTGGGTAGGAAAGGAGGAATGCCAATTGTCCTATAGGAAGGAGTTTGGGCCATAAAGATATGAAGGGACTCGGATGGCAAGGGCTACCCATCCGTCCTGCGCGGCGCATCACCTAACTCCCTCCCCCTCCTCCTTTCCCGCTGCGGTGTGCCGCAAAAATTCCAAAATCTTACTTCAGAGTAAATTTTTTGTTTTGTCTTTTTCAAACAATGATTGCGGGAATTGCGATGTGGGGACTGTGATTTGGAAACGATCGAACCGGGAAAACGATACTTCGGGGAACGTTGGATGCGGTAATTATTAACGTTATCAGCATGGAACTACATTCGGGACCAAAGACGGCGAACGATAGAAGCGGGAAAACGATCAATGCGAGAACGATAGATCGAGGTTCTACTGTAGTCACTTTGAAAACAGATGTCCAAGACCTTTTTGTCCAGTGTTGGTCTTGGATGCTCCTTAAATTATTTAGATAATGCAATCACCTCATATTGTAGTTTACAATAGGCTATTATTTATCACCTTCACACTTTCTAGTATGTATAGCCAGTACAGGCACTTATGGCAACAAATTATTTGCCAGAATGTATGCCCCAAATGCATCCACTATCTCAATTCCTTACAACTATTTCTCTATCCCCATTTATGAATATGAAGCACTTCAACAGTGTAGAGAACTTTTTAAATACAGCATTTTTCTACCATTTCCATTCATACCATAAAACAGGGTAACTTTGATCATAACGTATTTGATTGGAATAAAACAATTTTGTGCTCATTTAAGCACCAAAAGAGTGGTAAAGGTACCATACCTTGAGCACAACCAGCAGTATTATTCCGTGATTTTTGGCCGGTATTTTTCTCCAGGCTTTGTGAGCAGAGTCACCCGAAAATAGTTTTGAAATTATGCATTTTCAGATCGTCTCAACTTTCGAACAAAGGCGAGTACTTTGTCATTGAACCCAAATATTTCTTTTTATACAGCCAGAGGTTTTATCTCAAGAAAACATCAAATTTAAACGAATGCTTTGGTTCCCAAGCTTGCCATCTGTTTTTTTTTTAATTGGTGCAGAAGGGTGACTGACTGATTACCCCAAGGTTTCACTCATACTGATTTCCAAAAGAGGTTATAACTCAGTACCAAGGGCACAAGTTGACCATTTTGACTGGGGAGCAGAGATTACTGGGGGGTTTGGGTAGATAAGATGGTTTTTAAAGCATTCTGAGAGCAGTAAGCGACTGCAGATTTTTTCTTAATATTCCCTTTTTCCCTTAAATATTCTATTTCATCACTTTACATTATTAACTTAATTGAGATTGTCTGAGAAGAGTAGTGAAAAATGTGCCTGTTACCTTGGTACTTCCAAGTTTATAACATAAAGAAAATTTATTTCCTTCAAAATATTGGGGGGGCAACTACCATTCCAAAATGATGTCTATGCTCAGTATTAGAGTTGTTAAAGAATGAAATAAATTACTAGAACAGTTTTGGATGGTTTGTTATACAATCAACAAAACCACCCAATTTCACATTCCTCTAACAGCTGTAAAACATTCAAAATTTTGAGTGAAGTCATTTAGTTCAACAGCTTCAAAATTGCTGGATCTAACAATTTTAGGGTGAATTACCTTCAATAGCTGTAAAACAGCAGAATATAAAATTTTATGGGATGATTAGTCACCACAAACCTTGTCTAAGGCTTATAATGCTAAGAAGATCTGGAGTGACCTTGATCACCTTTCCTTTTCAATTTTTTTTGGCATATTTCCATATGTTATAAAACTTGCATCATGATGACTGATTTGCATTCCTTAGCTGTATCAAAATCATCTTTTTATTAGAAAATTTACTCACCGCCTTTACAGAACAAATAATACTGATAACGACTAAATAAACTACCAGCTAAATTGTGGTAAACACCCACTAACTGGCCCCTCTTTGTAGACCATGCAAGGACACAAATTCAACACAAATCTTATTTCTTGCTAAAGAGACTCTTCGGGCTTAGCATTTATAATTATATTTACCAATAACCTTTACTAAATCAATACTTATTCTACTATACTAATTGTACCACTTGAAACTCACTTTTGTCATATTGCTCTCACGAAGTCCCTCATGCATGTAGTAGGAGTGGGGCTGCGGCATGGAGCCTGGCATCATGCGATGGGGAGGAGGCAGAGGGCAGATGGACATCTGTTGTGGAGGAGCCTGGGAGGGATGCCCAGGGGGTGGCTGAGGCATTTGGGAAGGTGGAAGATGCTGACTGGAGGGAAGGGGAACAGATGCTGGGAAGTGTGGAGGGGGAGAAGAGCCTGAGGGATAGTTGCGACCCAGTGGCTGTGAGGACATTGGCCCCATGTTGGGGGGAGGTGGGGCCCCAGGAGGGGCAGGGTAGTGAGATGGGGGAGGGGCGTGGAGGTTGGGAGGGAGTGGCATGGAGTGGCACATGGATTGCGGAGGAGGGGGCTGAAGGTGCATCATTGGAGGGTAGGCAGGCATGTGCTCAGCAGGAGGCTGGGGAGGGAGAGCAGAGCCGTGCTGGGGAGGGAGAGCAGAACCATGTTGGGGAGGAAGAGCAGAACTGTGCTGTGGAGGTAGAGCAGAGCCGTGCTGTGGAGGCAGAGAAGAGCCGTGCTGTGGAGGTAGAGTAGAGCCATGCTGTGGAGGCAGAGAAGACCCATGTGGCAGAGGCAGAGAAGATCCATGCGGCGGAGGCAGAGAAGAGCCGTGCTGTGGAGGCAGAGAAGAGCCGTGCTGTGGAGGCAGAGAAGAACCATGCTGTGGAGGCAGAGAAGAGCTGTGCTGTGGAGGCAGAGAAGACCCATGTGGCAGAGGCAGAGAAGATCCATGCGGCGGAGGCAGAGAAGACCCATGTGGCAGAGGCAGACCAGAACCATGCTGAGGAGGCAGACCAGAACCATGCTGAGGAGGCAGAGCAGAACCATGCTGGGGAGGCAGAGAAGAGCTGTGATGGGGAGGCAGAGAAGAGCCATGCTGAGGAGGCAGAGAAGAGCTGTGCTGAGGGAGAGCAGAGCCATACTGGGGAGTCATGGGCGGGGGCTGAGGAGGGGGTTGCTGATGCTGAACACCTGGAGGCTGAGAAGGCAAATCTGCTCCGTATGGAAGAGGCGGAGGAGGAGAGGAGTGTGGTGGCTTAGGTGATCCCATTGATTCCGCTTCAGGAGGTTGATCATGAGATGCAGCAGGAGAAATAGCAGGTCGGGAGAGGCTACCTGATTGCTGATGCTGGCTGTCTTCTGGTGAGGAGATGACAGATTGCTGTTGAGAAATGGAGGGGGCCAGTGGCTTGGAAACAGGGGGATGAGGAATTTGGGGAGAGGGTGCCCTCTCCTGGCTTTCAGCATCGTTGGTAACTTGCTGCTGGTCAGCTGGTCCCACAGAGGGAGAGCTTGGTAACATGGCATGGGTAGGAGCAGGGGACATGGAGGGAGCTGGTGGGGATACACATGGATTGGCTGGAGATGGTGGAGATCCATGACAAGAAGAAGCCACTGGCATGGAGACCACACATGACTGCTCTTCAGACATGGGTCCGCTGGATGGAGGTCCACTTATCTCAGTTGCCTCCCGACTGGTTTGTTCCTCCATATTCTACAGAAAATATCATAATAAGTAAAACTAATTAAGTAAGCATTAGTCTTTAAATACATTAATATCATTTTTCCTCATAAACAACATGTACAACTGGTTGAGAATCTATACATATAAAAATTGATGTGGGGATGTTTACATGTATGCATGTTCCATACAAACACTGGGATACCTAGACTGATTGACTTGAAATTTAGCAGTGTGTTTATTTTTGCACTGGGACAAACAAAGGCCACGGTAAAATTTCTTCGGAGCCCATGGGGCCATGGAAATTGCCCCTCTTGCTTACTCCCTGAAGATAAGCATTGAAATCAGTGTACAGGTTTCTATTTTTAAGATTTAAGGGATAAGTTTAAATAACAGATTTTGACCTGACTTGACACAGCATCACCAGGCCTGCTTAAGTCATTAGGATCACATTTGGCAATGATTAACATTAACTAATCAATATTGAAACATAGATACAGTATTGGCTCATTAATTTAGTGAGGGTTGTTTAGTGCATGACAGCTAGAGAGCAAATTGGTTTGCTAGTGAAAACTTCCCCAGCACATCAAACTAGCACATCAAACATTGCAAACATATAACAGCCCAAGTAGCAATCTGAGGAAAATAAAATGGTCTATGCAGAAATATTTCCCTCCCGTTTCCTTCCTAATCATATTTTCAATTGTCTCTACCGAGCATCCAGTTACCACACAGCATTAGTCACTACTGATTTCCACCTAGAGACATGCCAGATGGCATATTCTTAGCTCCTGAACAAATTGAATGAAACATTCTTACTTCAAACATTGACATACTAAATGGTCATACTCATTTGCAGGCACATTTCTTTTCCTATAACACAATGATTTTGGTGTTTTCATCATCAATGTTTCCACACTTTTCATTTTGAAAAATATTTAACCAATTATGAAGGTCACAAGTTAATGGTACTGATAACTGTCACTAGATGGCTACAGGATAAGAATATAGTTTTGTTTATACTTAACCTATAAATAGTTCTGCCATTCCACCTGGTTACATGTACATATAATTCCACTGCTTATGTTTTCACACTATTCACACTTGTGAATTTTTTTTAAAAAAGCAAAGGCCTATTTCTAACCTTGGTTGACATGATCTAATGATAAAGGAGTTAACATGAAAATAGAATAACAATTTACTTCAAAAGCTGTTTAGTGAGTTTCGAGAATTTTGAGAACCATAAAAGTGCTTTTGTGTGCATCATTTTCTCTTAGTTAAATGATTTATAAGTTTTTCATCAACATGGAAGAGGGATACATCCCTACCAAGTCAGGTTATCTGTCTGAAGTCAACACTCAGGTGATAATGTTGTACTTAATGAGTAATAATGTAAAATATATCCCTCCATATTAAGTTTTTCTTCTTCTTCATACTCTACACACTTGCCATCATATCTCTCCTGTCTGTAAACTCTTAAAGACTGAGGGAAAAACTGAGTAATAAATATTCACAACCAAGCATAATTACTAAAAAAGTCAAAATAAAAACATCAGTTTACCATAAAAATTTATACCATTGACTACTGTTAACACCCTTCTGAGAGTTCAGATTATTCGGGTTTTTCCCACGTTGCTTCATTTTAACAGACAAGAGTTTCGCTAACGTTACAGCTAGCGTCGTCAGGTCCAGAAGGTCCGTCAGGTTCAGGACCTGACGACGCTAGCTGTAACATTAGCGAAACTGTTGTCCATTAAAATGAAGTAACATGAGAAAAACCTGAATAATCTGAACTCAATAAATCACCGCAGAAGCCTCCGTACCAGCCCTTCTGAGAGACCTACAACTGAAAGGAGCTCCCAAAAATGTATCCTCGAATTTGGAAATTAAAAATATCAAGCTAATGACTCACCTTCCACCTGAGAAGTCTCTCTCCAGGCAAAGCTAACAATCCCACAAATGAGAAACTACATATACAAGAGTAAGTTAAAAATCCAAGTAATAGGATGTAATTACAAATGTAGCCATTACTGTTGTGTTTGTATTGGATTGGGCATCTAATGCTGTTTCCTAAACATATTTGACCAAACAACTAACTAAGCTGGAGACCCTTAAACCCATGCCACCCAAAAGAATAATATAACAACAGACTGCTTAACCTATTCTACCATGGCATTTGTTTTTTCTATAGCAGCATGTAAAATTCTATAGCAGCATGCCTGAAAGAGTCATGACACTTTACCAACATATCCCTCTGGCATCTCTGGCAACATATCCTCAACATCTCAAGTCTTGCCACATCTCCATGTAAGAAACTCCTCACAGGTCTCCCTACATTTCCAGGTAAGTTACATGCAAGTATTCCAATGGATGGGCTCTCAATAAATTTGAACGCACAAATTAGCCACAAAACTGGCCTCTACTGTAAAAGAAGTTGAAGATAATGATGATAATGGAGTTTAAATAAACATTAGTGGTTTAAGTTTGCTACAGTTCCATCACTTGTTAAGCAGAATTGTCATAATTGATAAGGAAATATAGCAGTGTAGATATTTAAGTACATATCTATAGAATACTCCACTACTCTTGGCATACTGCTCCTGTTCCCTGTTGATACTACCTTGAGTCTCCAAGAGAGACATCAGGACTGCCATCACTGCAGCCTCCATACAGCTTTGTCAGTGACTACAGTTACATCCGACCTGACCCTGCCCCTTTCCTGGGCTATTTTTCAAATCATTGGAATAGCAACAACTTTGAGAATTTTTGTATCTTGAACTCAGCATATCATACCTTAGATTTTTTGCTTTGGGAAAGATTCATCATCCTCTATTACCTCTACTTTAAAAAAATCTGCAAACTCCCCTTTCACACTCAAGTTATATCAGGCTTTCATCATCATGTAAAGTATATGCTTACTTCAGGCTGTTGTTCATCCATTGTTACACTTGATGTTTCCATGGCCATGGAGTCAGTTGTCCTTACAGCCACAGAAGTAGAAGAAGGCAAACGTGGGGCCGATGGAGCCTGATGTTCCTCCTCTTCCATCATACTCTCACCCTCACCCCCATCCTCCATCTCATGAGGCTGGGACGTCACAGGTGTGGTGCCCATCCCCACTAAGCCACTTGGCACCACCTGAGGTGCAGCAGTCATGGTCTTTCCTCCCCTTTGCTGCTCCTCTCTCTCTCTTCGAAGAAGTTCATATTGCCGTTCTACAAGCCTCTGGAAAGCCTCCTCATCAACAGCCCGTCTGCAATGCTATTCGGTCAAGAAAAATGAATAGACATAGAATTTTTCCACCAAAGGTGTAGCGAAGTGTCACACAACAATATATATAAATAAATCTCTACCAAAGAAATTTAGGACCACAACCAATTGCTTTGTCAGTATGAGGTATAATGATATCATCAAACACAGAATTTAGCGTAAAAACAAAGGTGCTGTGCCACTATGACAGAAAGCTTGCAAGAGTGGGGTGGGGGCTTTTGTGCATCTCACAGATGGAGCCAAATTCCTTCATTGCTAATCAGCAAGTCTCTGGCAGGCTGTCGAACCATCACCAATGCAAAATAAGCCTTTGGCTAATCACTAAGAATTTCCATGGAATATGCATCGGAAACTTAGTACAGTAGCAACTCGATTATACGAAGTTTGCAGGACCGAAAAATCAGCACTTCGTATTTTTGAGTTTCATATTTTCGAACCTTTTTAATAAATTGCAAAAAATATTTGCCTGTCTCCCCCTGACTTCTCTGGTCTTTGGAAACATGTTAAAACAATTTATAGTCGTTATTTGTGGAAGTATTCAAAACAATGCCTTTATGTTATCAGTTAAACGTCACAAACGTTCGTGACATAGCTATGCGATAATTTTCTTTGTAAAATCTTCGCCCAGTTTAGAAGGCGATTATAGAGCAGGTTCTGCTTTTGTATGAGACTCCAGCTTTCTTAATCTGCGGCTAATCAGGACGCGCTTCTGGTATGGACATTTAAGAGAGGCATTTGTTTCTAACATCTACGCAACTAAGACGGTAGCTGGCCCGACCGCGCTTCCAATGGCCCTTTCTTTATCGCTCAATCATTGTTGAAATGAGCAAAGGACTAAGTCCATTTAAAAAATCCTTCTCTGGTCCTTAAATCCTTTACATTATTTGTGGTTTCTTTCACATCGCCTGCTGGAAATAGGATCTTGAGAAGAAATATTATTTCGTTCCAATTACTAATCGCTTGCCGACAAATTGGGCGAGATCCAGACATTTTCCATATCTTTATCAGCTGGGAGTATACTAAGTTTCCAGTTCTAAATGGCAAGATTTTTTGGACAGATGGTATATTAATGTGGAGGTCATGGAGAATGATACCGAAGAAAATAGAACCTCAGATCACTAACGAATGTTCTAACCGCCACCCAGGAAATGCCTTCGCTTGCAATGATGGCACTTCACCTACCCATTTCTTATCGATGTTTCTAACATCTACGTAGTTAAGATGGTAGCTGGCCCGACTGTGCTTCCAATCGACCTATCTTTGTCGCTCAACAATAGGTAAAAAGAGCAGAGGACTCTGTCCATTTAAAAAATCCTTCTCAGGTTATTATTTGTGGTTTCTTCTATATCGCCTGCAGGATATGCGAACTTGGAGGAAATATTATTTCGTTCCAACCCAAACGGTTTCACTGCCCATTGAAGTTCAAGTAAGAAACATTAACTCAATACCAAGTCCCTTTTCCATTTGATGATTCGTGCTTCTAGTTCTATTCTGCAAAACATTAAACCAGTAAATAAATTAAGTGGTTTACTTTTATCTTTCTATGCATAATCTCTTTGCGTCGTGGGTGTTAAGCTGAATGCCATTTTACCTAATGGTGTCCTTTTATGCCAACTTTGGTAAGCTAAATCATAGAAGCTAATGAAATACATTGTATTTAAATAGATATGCGAATCATTCCACGATTTTCAGAACTTTTTATTCACAAGAGTGTGAAAGAGAAACTTCATCCTAAATGGGTATCGCGGAGATATTCCAGATCTAGCGTTCTCCATTCCATTATTTTGTCATTTCCTTTCCCCTCTACGACTTATGCCTTCTATACTTGACTGCGCTGTGGAACATAAAACACAAAAATGAAATTAGATTAACCGTTTGAGGCATAATTTAGTAAAATTAACTCAAGGGAAACTTAGAAAGAGGTGGGGTTCACGGAAATAATCTGCCGCAGCTGAGGCTGAACCTCTCTGTGATAAAATTCTGATAACGACAATAAGTTTCTCGCAGAATAGTATTTCTGTACTTAGATCCTTCTAAACATCCAGTGATTTTGAAATAGAGTGCATCAGGATCCAATTCATGCCCATGTCATAACCGCATATTAATATGCCTAGGACTCAAAGTTACTCATGCCTTCACAATTAAATCTGATTTAATTGGTCATATATCTTATGGAAATCATGGACAGCAGCGATGATAGATCAAATGTAATGTATCAAGGCATAATTACTCAACAAATTCAATGTAGTAATTCATGGATGAAAGTTGCTTCCAGAAAAATTTCATGGAGTTACCCCAACAACATCTTTGAATTAAGTTAAAGAGCCATGGTGATTTTATTTTAAAGATTTCAGTTTTCTGGTTTACTCATGCCATCAACTATATTTCATGTCGATATTTCGCGGACGGTGGTTTTTTCAGGTCGAAGTGTCAGCGGTTTATCACAGGTTTTTTGTTCATCTTCTTGCGTTCCAATACCATTCATAGAATTACGATGAAACTTTGGTGAGTTGTGCTCATGCTCACGAAGGTTTCCGAGTTATTCAATCTATTGTATGTACAATACGTGGAGTGCGAGTAGTTTGAACAAATGAGTGTTGGCACGCGAGCTTCTCAAACAAGCGAGAAACAGCAAGCAAGCAACGAAGCAGATTATTTATGTGTTGCTCAATCACGTGCGTCAGAATCGTATCAGTGAAGCATAAAATTGCGTGCATCAGAATCACATCGGTAAAAAAATTATTATTAAAAATTAGTTCATTAAAAGGTACGCAATTTATTTGCCCGTAGAATAAGATTTAGTGAAGTGGTCTCTTTGTTTGCTTTTTTTATTCCTGTATTCGATATTCGTATACTCTTCGCATTTTCCTTTAATTGGATTTTAAAACTCGAAAATCTTAAATTTTTACACTACTTCAAAAATATAATATTTAATTTACTTGGAATGGCAGCAGGCAGGCAGCATAAGCATGGAATGTAAACTTATGCCATTATTTGTGCGTTACGAATTCCTGCGTAGGTATGAGGAATTCATTGGACTAGATCTCAAATTTGTTTAGGGACCGATTTTGAACCCAGAAAAAGGCATTGCAACGCATTCCAGGCACAGCTAGTACATTATAATGTTATATTGTTGAGCCACTCCCATTGTTTTGCTGAACCATTGTTTGGGTGTTTCAAAATGTTTCAGATTTGAAATAATCTGATTTTAATGCAAAATTATATCAATCGCGGGGATGGCTAAACCCTTGCAAATTCTTGGAAACTGTTTTTTTTCTATTGTCTCATGAAATATGGACAACGGTGGGAGTAAACGTGGGTTTATTCATAGGGAAGCCATGGATTTTGGGGATAGTGATTGCGACAGGTATCCCAGTCCTATTTCCCATCATTTTATAGCGTCATTTTTCCATTCGGGCGCTCAATAAATTAAAATTACTGCTAATAGCGCATGGCAGTGAGTCGGTATGTGGCACTACAGATGAGTTATGACCAAAAGAGAATTGTTTACATTAAGGAAAGCAGCTAACAGTTAAAACAAAAATAAATGAGGGAAAATTTCCTCAAGCAATCATTTTCCCTGTCAATCGAAATCTAAATTATCCATGACTTAACTTTGATAAATAATTGTGTGACTCAGGCATTTGTGACAGATGAATGCACTAAAATTCACACATTTTATACAAATGTTAGATTATATTTTACAACGCTGATTTGTTAGGAGTCTACATTGGCAAATAGAGAGCTTTCCTGACGCGATTTCCCCCAAGGTTCGTAATATTGAACTCAGTTTCTCTTTGGGGACTGGGTCTGAGGTTCGTTATTTAAAAAATTTCATACTTTCGCAACTTCATATTTTCGAACAGCGCCATGTATTTAACATTCGTTTCAGCGTTTCGTCAGGACCGACAGTATTGCTTCATAAAATCGAAACTTTGTACTTTTGTGCTACGTATTATCGAGTTTCTACTGTATGTAATTTTCCTATTTCACTGTCACTACTAACAAGGCGTGCATGAATTTCTTCATCAACGTGGGAAAAGACAGATAAAAGAATTTTAACAGAATGTCATCAATATACAGACTGTCAACAGAATGTCATCAATATAAGACGTGCGAGTTCTTCTATATGCAGATGATGCTGTTTTGATCACAGACAGTCAACAGGGATTACAGAAGCTCCTAGATAAGTTTGGTGAATCAAAGGAGAGAATGGAATTGAAGGTAAATATGTGCAAGACTAAAGTAGTAGTTTTTGATAAGAAGAATGGGGAGAATAACTGTAGGATGAGGGCGAATGGTGAAGTAATTGAACAGGTGGATGATTTTGTGTACTTAGGTAAGATGTATGCAAAAGATGGAAGAATAGATGAGGAGATGAAGAGACGTGCGAATGCTGGAAGGAAAGTGGTAGGTAGCATGTGGAGCATATCAAGGAATGAGTTCTTGTTTAAGGAAGTGAAAATTGCCGTGTACAAAAGTGTACTTCATCCCACTTTGCTATATGGTCGTGAAACATGGATATGTCAGGATAGACATAAGAGTACACTAAACGCCGTGGGTATGAGTTATCTGAGGAGTATTTGTGGCAAAAGTAGAATGGATAGGGTCAGGAATGAGTGGATCATAAATGAATGTGGGTTAAATGCTCCAGTAATGGACGTGTATGAAAGGAGTGTACTTCGTTGGTTTGGCCATGTGGAGAGAATGGATGAGAGTCGAATAACGAAACAGATATATGAGAGTAGAATGAATGCTGTGAGAGGTAGAGGTAGGCCGAGAAAGTTGTGGTTGAGGAAATTCGTAGGAGGAATAAGAGGAGTTTTAAAAACAGGAGGGCGTGTATGAAAAAGTGTATGGGGGTAAATGAGGCAAAAGAGGTTTGCAAGGATAGGTCAGTATGGAGGAAATTATTGAAGCAGAGTTAGGTGTGCAATTATGTGTTAATGAGTGTAACATTTTGACTGTGCCTACCCCATAAGGGAACGGCGTGATGGGTATGTATGCATGTCATCAATATATGGCAATGTAACCAACACAAGAATTGAGTGACAATAGTCTGAGAATGATGGCCAGCTCCAGAAGTGATATAGTAAAATCCTTGCCCTCTATCCTATGGTAGGGAGGTTAATGCTCGCCTGGGTGGGTTCTTCACCCAGGAATGAATGTGCCAGCCAACTTTTAATGCTTTGGCCCCAGGGACAGCCAAGAGAGATTTTTTGGGATTGCAGGGGGAAACAGACCAAAAGAATCACCCAGAAAGAAAAAATATAATTAAAACAACAGACAATGAGAAATTTGGTGTCTTAACACTTAATGAATTAAAATAATCTACCGTGTTTATTAATGAAAAAAATGAATGGCCTTCAGATGAGGCAGATTAATGATGATGTATCTTGGGAACCAATTCATTGCATGCAATGAAATAAACTGGATATATATACATATATGAGGTAATGTATATGCTTGTTCTGATACTGGCACTATCAACATTTGAGCATTAGGTTCATATTTATATACAGCTTCATATGAAAATCACATGGTTTCTTGTCACCAAAAAGGAGTAAATAATACCATTATAACATTTACTAATGGAAAAGCACACATCAACCTTGCTTTTCAAAAAACTTTAATGCATTGATGAGAAATTAGCAGGTCAAAACACAATATGGAGCAGCAAAATTATCATAATATTTTGCTAATTATCAGGAATTCTAAAATCACAGTTTTTCTGGGTTTCAAATGATTGTATCAATTATGATGCAATCATTTGAAACCACCCATACTCAAAATACCCATTCCACTGCTAATGCATGGACAAAGATGAACACCCCTTAAAATATGTAATATAGCACTACATTTAAAACAAGTTGCAATTCCATGACTAAAAGTTATTGACAGACAACTTAATTACCCTTGGCTAAGTTTAGAAATATTTGCGAGCTATGAATTTTCAGATTAAGAATTAAAGTAAACATTAATTTTAGAAATTGGTCATCATACTTTAGGCATAATACACTAATATCAAAAAGAATGATTGTTCAATAGTGTTTTACCTTTTTCAGTTCTTCTTGAAAACCTTCACTTGCTTCCAGAAACTTTCTCTTCTTGGCTTCAAATTTTTCTTCTATTTGCTGCAATTCTGCCTCCAACTTTTTCTAAGATAAAAAATTAACAACAATTTTAAAAGAGAGGATGGAAGGCATTCAAAATTCTGGCCTCCATCACATAATATAGTCATATCTCATTTAGTGCATTCTCCATTAGGACAAATTCACCAGTGCAAATGTGCCTTAAGGAGAAACTTTCCCACAGTCACCAAACCAATTCCATTAATTTCCCCCTCTCACATTATTGTAAGCCTTCGCTCTTCTTATTTTTATTTCACCAAAAGCCTCTACTGCACAATGGTTGCTAACAATGAAGAGTCACAATGCCGTTACAGCAAGCTCAGCACATAATTATCTCATAGGCCAAACACAATATCACCAGCAATTGAGACAGTGTAGCTTCAAGTTCACAACAAATGATATGAAGTTGCACTTAAAGCAAAATATGTGCATGCAGTGATGTGTAAACGATCTTTCTCGTTATTGTGTCAGACATTCATTGACAGCAAGCAGCCCTGACTTTACTTAAAGGTAGACTGTAATTTGTTTTTCTTGACTACTCAATGTAAAAACACTGCTCAATTATGAGTATGATTACCATATTGCTAGCACATCTTCCTTCCTGTAAATTTAAATAACAGAGCATTAGGAGACTGACTCCAGCAAATCAACCATCAATTGGGTCAAAACTGTAGTGATGGAAGTGAGGAAAAGAGGTCAAAACTGTAGTGATGGGCTGATGAAAATGTCATTGGTTTAGGCTGCAAGTCAAGTTAAAAAAAAATAAAACTGAAGTGAACATTTATATCCATTGAAGTCACATTAAAATTCTTAACAACATAGACAAAAACCATGAAATTTCAAAAAAGTAAACAGCAAAGAAATATGAAATCTCATCTTCTATGCTCTCTACTGTTTAAGCTGAAAGAGGTGACATAGAAAAGGCTGCACTTGAGGGCAACATAAAATGGAAAAATAAATAAAAACAACTGAAAATGAGGAACGAGAGGATGTGCTGCAGGAATGGTCAAGCAAGAGCCAACAACATCCATTTAACTGGTCAGTACTTTAAAGAGGAGGTGGATAAAATAGACAGTCATTAGCAAATTCAAGGGTTTACAGCTATCAATAGAAGACTGGAAAGGTTAAAGAGGAGAGAAGGAGTTGTGCACTGGGAAATAAAAGATGTTGATAAATGTTCCCAGGATGTTGATAAAATACCCATTGACATGAGGGTTAAAGAAATTAAACTGAAAAATTCTTCCCACTAATTGTGCATGCTACTTACCAGAGACATTTAATGCAGGTGAGTTAGGACCTTTCTCTAATCTGCTCCCTAATAGGAACACGGTGTTTCGTACGAATGTACAACATGATTTTGCAATATCTGAGGGGAGGAGGGGGATGGTAAGTCTCTGGGAGTGCACGGGTAGGGTGGGAAGGGAAGTTTTGGGAACACCCAACTGTGCCCGTGACAACATTGAATGTCCAATGTGGGGAGAGTATGTTAAAAGGTTTGGTAAGGTACAGTGATGCCTCCTTTTGGGAGCCTTGGGTGAAGAAGGCTGGTAGGTAGGTCTTGGAGAGGGGAGTGGTAGGAGGACAACACTTTTCAAAATTTTTGTGCCCAACAGGATGAAAGTTTAAGAAGTAATTGCCTTGAGAACATGCACATTATGCAGAAATTCACAATTTGCCTAATAAATTTTTACCAAACCATGACATAGATCCAAAGACACAAATGCAGCAAAGACATTGTCATATTCAATAAATAATAATTTGGAATAGAAGAGAAGTATTTTTCACTTATTCAGACTGCCAGAGTTCCATAGAGTAAAGCCCGGGAAAGTACCTTCCCTTTTAAGTGACAATACACAGGAAAATAACCAAAATTAGTAGACAAATATTACTAATTGAAAGAATTTAACATTCACTCACCTGATGCATAGTCAAAGATTGCACTTGTCTCTTTAATACTTGCATACGTGCTGTTGTAACAACTGAACGAACATCTGGCACCACTGCATCAGAGAAAATCTCATTGATCAACCGGTGATTTCGGAGGTACCTTGCATAAGCTACATGTTTCACAGAAAATCCATCTTCTTGATCTGCAACATTGGTATCAAGAATATGTTCACATTGTGAAAAAATAGGGGAAAACAAAAGACATGACATTCTTCTTAACTCATTTGTTACTGATACCAACTGATACCAACAGAAAAAGACAAATATTAATAACCATCCTTCACTTCATCAAGTAATCCATTAAAATACTATTGCATAAATAAACTATTCCATTAGTAAAAAAAACTAGTTACGAAAAAACATAGGTCAAAAGTCTTTATCGCATTACTCTTTGGGATAGTGTTAAATCTCTCAAAACCACAATAATTCCAAAAATAATTTCAAGAGTCACTTAGCCTAGACTTGTTCTAACCTTCTTCATCCTCCGCAGGTTGAATGTCAATGCGGCGGTCAGCTGGTTTGACACCAGTGCCAGATCCACCTCCTGAGGCCCTCTCGTGCCCCTCTCTCTCCTCGCCTGAAGATTGCGCTGCCCGTCCCCCACCCATGGGAGATGGCGTAGAGGAGGAAAAGGAGTAGAATAAGAAAAGGACCACAAAGACAAATAATGTTATATGCACTTTAACATTTTTTGAAGGGACAGCATTAAAATAACAGAGGGATTCACTAATGAGGACTCAGATACAACGTTTCAACCTAAACTAGAATAACAGACCTAATCAAAACATTCTTTGGCAAAATGCTATTGGCATCAAGCTACAATTCAAAGAATTTTTTTCAAATAGTTTTCCAGGGCATAGTGATATGCTCACTGACCCAATTTCCATAATAGCAGCAGCACCAGATGAAAAAAGAAGATGAAGGTAAACCTGTCTGACCTGGTTGCATCAATAGCCATTTGTTAAATATTGTGACAAAAATGGGGGAAAGTTGGATTTCTTTATGCTCCACTTCCCTTATTCATGCAAATGAGAATGATTACCTCTAATTTGATCAATAATATTCTCCTTCACTGAAAAGGATTAAATAACTGTTATTTCGCCAAATGTAATAGATAAAAAAGTCATCAGTTGACTCACAATTCCTCAGGAATGAATAAAATAATGAGGAAATGACATACAGAAAGCATCAGTAGCAAGCTGCAATGAAATTTGAATTATGGGCAAGTCCCATAACAACTTAGCCTGGGTTGGAGAGCTTGATTCTGGTTAGCTACGCAGAGTGTAGCATTGCCAAAATGGACGCATGAAAATGTACATATAAGTAAACTCTACTCTAGTTCTCTGAAGGAAACCTAATGGGAACATTAAATTCCTACAGGGAGTGTCCATTAACATTAAGTTCAAATTTCCCTTAAGAACTTAACTCCTATGAGCGATAATGTCATTTTATCAGTGTTCTCATGGAGCATAGACATGCTGTTACCCATCCTTATAGTAAAGAGACATAAATGCATACATCTATCTCTGAACCAAAGGGAGGCTTTGAGATGGGAGGGTTGGTGATCAGCACTCTGACTGAGTGAATCTCTTGTCACTGAATTGTCATTGCTAATCATAATTATGCTACAAAAGGTAATTAAATTGGTTCATTTCCTACAGAAAACACCATCCTATTCCCAGATTGTGCACAAATTATTAACAATTTTTGCATCCAAATTATGAATTATCCCAGTTTCATGAGTCAATTTTCTTGATATGATTATCAATTGCCACCTATTAAACAATTACAATCAATTATCATACTTGAGGAAATATGCATTATTTATAAAAGGTGTATTGGGGGTGAAAGAACTACACAACTTTTCATAATTTTTCAGCTACTAGGAATATAACCCAATTAGAGAAAATTCGTTTAAATAAGGATTTAAAAAATTACTATAATCACCACATAGGTTCGTACTTAATTTTGGCACAACAACAAATTTTAAGTTAACAACAATGACTGATTCTAAAAGCAAAAATATGCAAATGTTTAGGATTAAAAAAATAACCATCAAAGATGAATGAGCAAGAGGAAATTCAGATCATACGATTATGAAACACTTCATTTAATTAAAGAATAGGCCATTCTGATAAAAATGCAATGGTAAGCATTTTGTAAATATATTAATAATTATCAATTAGCAATATATTTAAATATTAACAATAAAGATAGAAAAAAATAATGAGCAACATACCAAACTTACCGCGACTCTTGGCAGCAACATAGGCCAGGTAAGCAGGAGAATTATGGTATACTTTCAAGGTCTTCTCATACTCCAACTATAATAGGGAAAATTCAAATAGCGGTAAGCCTAATGTGAAAAACCACGATTCCTTTTGCAAAAAACTAACATCTATCACATAAAGAATATGAAATTAAATATCACATTAAGTGTTACACACGCACACAAGAAGTTAAATACCACAGAAGCTCACATCAAATGCTCAACTTAAAAAAGGTTCAGTAGATGACTAATTGTATACTGAATAAATTACATCTATGTCATTCCTCACTCTCTGATGAGAAAGCATTAAAATTAACCACCCAGTATTCACCTTTTCAGCCTCATATTCATCCACATACTCCTGTTTATCATCATCAGGAAGATCTCTCCACATCTGACCAATGATTTTTCCTATTTCCCATAACTTGAGCTCCGGGTTCTGAGCTTTGACTCTGTCCCACACTTTGCGGCTATAGCGCATGTACGGCATCAAGGGTTTCTCAGGGGGCTTTGGAGGTTTGGGAGCACGAGCCTCTCCCTATAACAACAGAAGTTCAAAGTGATAAAAAATCCCCAAATACAATATTAATCAAGGATACTCCAGGTAAAATTAGATAAATATATGTAAAACCAGGGAATTAAGTACCTTTTGGTTTCCTTCTGGCCCAACCACTATCAACAAGGAATTATTTTCAACCATAAAACTTTATCAAGGCCTTACAGCTGAGTAGTTATTGCTTCTAATATGCATTTTCCCTTAGACACTTTACTATAGAAATAATAAGAAGGTCAACATTTATGGAAAATCAACTTCCCATTTGTGCTAATGACTTAATTCATATAATAGCAACTGGCTCAAGCGACATCTTTTTAACCCTTATGAGATAAGTAACTTTCGGAAATTTTTCAGCAGGAGTTAGGACTGCAAAAATCCCAATGATATGACTATGACTGATGGAAGCTTTATGGGAATATGAGATATTGGAAATGAATTCCAGCTTTCAGGCCTAGTTGCTTTTTATTATTTACTACTCTCTTAATTCATTTTAACTCAGCACACTTTACATAGTGAGCACTTATTGTTACTTTACTCCAGCAGCAAAAATTAGTGAAAAATAACCCAATGATACATATAATATTTAGATTGCTTAGGCAGAAAATATGCACGCATTTCTAGTTATTGGGATGGGTAAGCAATAGTTGATATGGGAAGACAAAAGTTAAACATTTTGTTAGTATGAAAAATGACACCAATAACGTACCCCATCGATAATGCTACATCAACTAAAATGGCAGAATGGAAGTAAGGAGGCAGGGTAAGAGAATAGAGAAGATAATTAGAGGCACGGATGTAATGAAAACTGTGATGGAAAGGACAAAGCCACGCGAGTATGGAAAGGAAAACAAATGAGAAAGCTTTCAATGTGAGGAAAAGGGACGTCAAGAATGCTAAGTTCTCAGATGACATCTAGGATGAAATGTAGGTTTGTTGATAAAAAGGAGTAACATGAAACAATTGAACATGTACTTGCATTCTAAATGTGGCATTTAGCTGGTTTTGAACACTCAATATAACTTCAGATTATGGTATAACAGAGCACCTGAAAGTCAGTATGAACTAAATGATTTCAGTTACATGAACTTAAGGCCACAATTTCTGCTAAGGAGGGGGTCCTCCTTCATAACGATTCATTCATTGATTAGAAGTCATTGATGGTAGACGGTTAACTAAAATTACTCAAAGTGATCCATTAAATAAATTTCTATAAAACACATGCTGTTTAATTCTGACAATGTTGAACTCCATACGGTCTGAATAAACAAGGATCTACTATACTTCAGGAAAAGTGCCTAGATGGCATGCAGCAAGTTTCCAATGCCATGAAACTCACCAGACAGCTATTCACCACGATTGCTTTCCGGTGCAAATTTAAAGGGATTCAAAAGCATCAAGGATAGAAGCATCTATTTTGAAAAATGATTAATGTAGCTCAGTTATTTATGTACTTAGGTAGATGCACAGAAGAGGGAAAGTAGGAAGTTGGGACAATGCAACTATCCATGACACTGCTAGCGCTCCAAGCATCTTCGAGTTGTTGAAGTTATTAACAAATTAGTGATTCATTGAATTGAATCCAAATAGTAGCCTATAACAAGCCAAGTGGGCCATTACCTGCCAAAACTTTTATTGATGAAACAAGCTTTTATTGATGAAAAAATTGGAAGTGAGGATACTCAGGCATCAATACTGGTCTGAAAGGCATGGCCATGAAGATGTAAACTGAGATGAGGTCAAAATTCTGACCCAGGATCCATTTTCTTATCCCTGCCACCTACATTCACTCATTACCTTATTCCCTATTAAATAAAGACTCCGCCATGAATTTACCACAGGTTCTTTCATTTTTACATTACTGTATCAATTTATTTTCACTATAACTGTGGATATGAGACAAAAATATTTCTCAATTTACATTCCTACATTTTTTAAATAAGGGTAATTAAAGTCCAACCACAAGATATCTTACCAATATTTCAATATTTAGTTCTTGGCATGTATTTAGTCAGGATCTATGGAGTAGAGACAGTAAGTTTTGACAACCTATATGAGATAAATATTTTTTGACACACAGATAAGGGATGGGTTTTCAATAGCAATATGATGACTATATAAATATTTTTCTTTGTTGCCAACATGCCACTTAGAAGTGGAAACTGTAGAAATCCAAGAGACAACAAAAAGGGAATGATGATTTGGAAACAATAGATACCTAGCTAAAAGCATGCCAATGTACTGGAGTAGTTGGAGTGATATTTTTCCAGAGTCATAATTCATAGCATAATCCAATTATTTTTTTTATTTCAGCAGCTTTAAGTGGTGTAAGCAAGCATGAAGTAAATATTTTTGTATTATCAGTGCATATATTGCATTATGCAACAGAAATTTCCCAATAGTAGTAGTAGAATTGGAGCATCGACGGCAAGGGTCATTTGCACCAACCCCAATAATTAACTAAACATGTACATATAGGTCTTTAATTTAACTTCTTTTTTTTCACACCATATGGGGAAAAAGCCTTCCCATTCAGAATTTTTGTCATTCTGTAAAGATTACTGTGGTAACTGAGTTATTTTTTTAAATAGTATAAAAAAAACACATGGTTCCCACTATTGAGATTCTGATAAGATATGGGCGTTACCTCATTTTTTAAATGGAGTCTCTCAGGAGAGTATACCTGTGCTACTCCCCATATAAAAGGACTGGTGTTTGTTGGCAAATATCATGAAAACAATACAGTAAGGGGTAGACATTTTGGTATCTTTGGAAAGGGGAGATATTTTTCTTTAAAATGACACTGAATTCATTGAATTCCTGATGAAATGGTATCTCGCTTAGGATACCTTACATTAAGTCACCAAACAATGCAATGGACAATGAATGCCCATTAAGTGACCATTGCCAATTTTCCCCGAATAAAGACTGAGCTAGAGATTCCTTCCTTAGAACTGTGGCCCGATTAAATTCTAGATGAAAAGGAAAGATGCCTACCAAAATGCAGCCTTTCAGGGTAACTGAAAGACTTGTTATGCACCAAGAAAATTAAATTGCATGTAACCTCAGCCATCTGCATACATTACACAAAAATTCTGCTTAGACAAGCAAAGATATTTGTAATCATAACCATTTAACTAAGGTTATTTTTCTGGGATAACTGGTTGACTTCAAATGGTGTGCAATAATACTCCTTTCACTCTTGTAAGGTCACATTCATGATATGTTTCCTGTTAGTTTTGAAATTTCACAGACAACCACATGTTGTTCAATCTATCATAAGGCAATCTGTTTAGTCAGAGTATTGTAATAATTAACTTCAAAAGAATTCAGAAAAGAGGATATTTGGATCAACAGACATATCTTAACTCTCAACAGACATAACTTAAATTTTGGTGGCACTAAGAGGATTAAGCAGCCCACCATTTTACCCCAAGCATTAATCTGATGGATACAAATTAACACAAAAAATAAATTAAATTATATTTAGTAAATATTGAAAATGGAACCAATTCTCACATAATTTAATCAGATGTGATTAGGAATTAACAAATGGGCATAGTTGTAACAGTGGCTATTGTATGCAGAGCTATCTTTAAAAGCAGCCCTAATGGCACCCATGTAATCTCTCTTCTGAACTCCCAGTGACTCGCTACATGCACTAATAGGTATACATTAAAATATTACCCCCATTCCTTTGCCAACTTTCTGTGGGTTGAAGCCAGGATGTCCATGAGGAGACGCAACAAAAGGACTTTGGTTGGCAGATGAATCCTTCTGCAAAAAATAAGGATAATGGTTTTACTTCTCACAATTTGTTTCAACTTTCATTTGAAAAAATACATACAGGTGGTAATTTCTTCAGTTGGCATGACTGCTGAATTTGGTAACCAAAGTTAGCAGAGTAGAGTTTTTCTGGCAAGCTAAGAAAATGAAAGTGGGCTAAGAGCATAGTGAAAGCTGTAAACTCCACTCACTCACAGCTATGACTTCTAAGGTTAAATATTCCATTTGTAAGGATGGGATATTTGTTCTTCACACTAAAGTATGTGCATACGTTATTTAAAAACAAAATAGTAAAGGCATTACTACAAAAACCAAGGTTAAATTTACAAAAAGTACAATCACTGACTATTGCAATCAAAATACTCACACTAGTCCCAGTTGATGATCCAGAAGAACCAGCTGACTTCAGCCGTTCTGAAAAAATAAAAATGTCTTTCAAAAGGCTGAAGTTAAGGATTTAACCTTCAAAAATACTTCTGATCCATTATCAAAGGAGTAGTCCGAGTCTCAAACGAGGAAGCCCAATGATTATAATCACACCAATAATATCACAAGGTAAAACTACCTATGTACCATTAAATCACTAAATTATAATGCCGGTCAAAAAAGTATAACGAGTACTTATATCACTAAAACCAAAATGCTTAAAACTATCCATAGTTTCACTAGTACACAGATGGTAGGCTATGTAATACCATAGTATTTCAAACTTTAAGAAATGTACATCTACATAGGCATGAATTTCTAAAAGGAAATTATAGTTAACAATATAGTAGAAGATTGCTTACCCAGAAAGCAATAGAAGTATCTAAATAATGGAACGTTCTCTAGAATTTTTGTTAACTTCTTTTGCACATCACACTACCAAAATGATGGCTGATCTGCCATTAAAAAAAGTTGCCAAGAGAACTGTTTAGCTTTGTCAGCCAAGGGTTTTCAGCCAATGAAATCAGCTTTCTATCTCACGAAGAGCATCTCACATCTTATATTTTTGTAACCCAATTCACCCATTGTCTTTCTTGAAGTTAAAGATGGTATTCAACAAACAAGGCAGTAGTAGAAAGAGTGGCAGCAAGAAGTATAGCTTTCAACTTTCTAGGAGTGAATGAAATTGAATACTCTACCTAAAAGCTTTAGCTAGTCAGCAATGAAATTAATTTTCCTTTTCCTTAGAATTACTAAAAATTATTAAGGTACAAGGGACCTGCAGATGGCTACTATCTGGTCAATAGCCTCTGAAATCCCCCAATTTGAAGATAATTTTCACTCATACTCCAAACATTTTCCTCAAAGTTCAAATTTAATGCTCCACATTACCCGGAGCTGTTGCCACCAAATGAGCACTACTCAATCACCAATTTCTAAGCTTAACCCTATTCGATGACTAGGTAAAAATCAAATAGTATGTACTCAAATAACCGTTTGGTGAAAGTAAAAGGTCTACTTAATGTACACACATAAATGAAAAGATATAAAAGCCCATTTCCACACAACTTCCACTTAAAATTAACAAACAACTAGGGAGAGAGAATAAGGCAACATTTGTCTTTATCTCTCATGATTTAAGTAGACCTAAGGGTCAAACTTCATTTTTAGACACATGAGAATAATGTAAATATGTATTTCTATAGGCTTTTCCCTTGCGCTAAAATAATGCACAAAGAAATTATAACTCACACCCGCTGACATGTATTTGGAAACTAATGAAACAAGGACAATTAAAATTATTTTTTCTAGCTTATTTCAGCATTTTATTGCCTCCATGCTCTCAGCTCCTCGGTTTTCCAGTTAGAGTAGCCAATTATCTATCATATCAATAAGACCAAGCATGTGGTACATGAATCCATGGGAAAATTCACATATTCATGGGATGGATGGTTGTGAGAAAAATAGTGGTTGCCTACCATAAACAACCCCCAATAAATGCCCTCCCCTAGAGTAGTTTTCTTAACCTTTCCATGGGATTAACTGTAGGGAATGGCTTTCTCCTCTCCTGCTGCCAACGTTTATAATTCCTCCAAGCCAGCAGTCATCAAGATAAGACCTTTAATGCTGAGGGTTGGAAAAAAAACATCAGCGGTTAGAGCCTAAGGAGAGGAAATATTTTCAGAACCAGGAGATGAGCGACGCATTTCAATGAGGACCATCCTCCTATTCCCTAGGGACTAACTCACCAAATCAATGATTCTCAAGACTAATGCTGAGCAGTTTCTTGCTGAGGTGGAATGGAATTTCACAGAAAAGAGTAGTAGTCAGGCAGGGAGAGATAACATTGAATTGATACTAAGAAATTGACACACTTTTCTGACAACATGTTATCAAAATAAGTGTTTAGTCATAGCATCTATCACCTGGATATATCTATCAATATACAATACCATGTATATGCTATTGATCAGGTAAAATAGTTCATGAGATTAGAGAATGCATTGGTACACTTTACAATGAAATCCACAAAACAAATGGTCCTCAGGAATGTTTGACTAGCAACACACTGCAAGCTCAAGCCAGCACTCCTATTTTCATGTTTCACTCGGTTTTTTCATTGTTTTTCCTATTTTTTTTATTCTGAGAATAGTCTAACAAAAGTAAACAGAGGGAAATTTGTGATGAAAGCCATCACTTAATTTTTCCAGCTAAAGTATCTTGCAATCGGAGTGGACTTGGTCTTTTATAGAGGCGTACTTGGAAAAGTATCAGAAAAGTATACCTTCCTTTCATCCTCACTTTTTTCAAGAGCTGGCATTGATTACTTAAAATGTGTGCATATATTCTTCATTTTGCTTACAACCATTTCATTACACATTATGGAAAGTAATAATTTGCTTCTGTCCATAAGATTACATATCTCAGTTCACATGTCTTGAAAGAGTCAGCTACTGCCACAAACATAATTTAATCTAGCTTTTTATGTCAGGCTCGCAGAATGTCTCGTCGAGCCTTGTCAAGTAAGGGCCTCTGTCCCTTCTACTCCCTACTCTCCTGTCTTCAAATACAAAAGGAAAGCAATCAAAATCAGAGTGGCCAGAGTGGACGCAAAACTATGTGATTTAATGAGGCAGTAATTAATAACTCTTTAGAAATTTTACTTTAAAATGTTCAAGATGTAATTTTTATCATAAAATAATACTAAAGCCTGAGCTGACTGTTATTGGACAACGACCATACTCAAACATTACGGGTCACCTAAAATGAATTGGCGTGAATTGGATGAGGTATTTGCTAAGTACAAACAAATACCTCAAGTATAAATAAAAGTAAAATTAAAATAGTTCATTTCAATTTTACTAATGAATGAATAAGAGGTCAATGCTTTACTAGTTTGTGGATGGATATTTAATAAAGCGTGTCAATGATTTGCAACAAAGCAAATCACTGACGCACATGTCAAAGCTTTGCCATCATTGATTAATGTTAATTTTATTTTTTTCACTGTCTGAGTTGCAATTATCAACTGTGGGGCTTGAAGATATCAGAGTAGAGATCAGCAGTAAAAAATGCACCCAAAATATTATTTGAAACTACAGGCCAGAGTTACTAGCCATTAAATTAAGTGCTAACTTGACACTAGAATATGTATTAATCACTGAGAATAATTATAAATTTAAATCTGTCTTAGAAGACTGACTTTCTTCCAAAAAGATAGATTTTCCATGCTGAGTTTTTAATCCTACGCCACCAAAGTATTCCGTGAGGTACATATAGTGTGTTAATGGGTATCGGTGCTGGTCGATGCTCAACTGTTGTTATTCTTTTGTATTGGTGTACATATTGTTTCCTGTTTCAATAAATTAAAGCACTTCCGTTTTAAATGTCACAAGCATGAGTCATGTTCTTTTTGCACTCCGAAAAACATCCCTTGAAATCCTTAAATGTTCCAACATTCCATCCCTGCAATGATCACTCATATACACAATGTGTAGTTACAACCAACCCAGAAGACAGAGACCTCACCTGGCAAAGAATGCCAAAGCAAACAGTCTTCAGAGTGGAAAACCTGACCCTCTGGTCTTTCACATCCCTAGGTCATTCTGTTTGATGGAGTCCCTCGCATTTGTTGCCTCATTCATGAGGGAAACAGCATGGCTCTTCCCCCTTTCCTCTCTGTTGGTTTCTGGTAACCTTCTTTTCAAATCCCCTAACAGCATCCTGACCACCTTCATGTGCTCCCCTATTTTGCCACTCTTTATCGGAGCATTTGAGTTGATTTTAATTTTTCTAATAAATGAATAAGAGGTCAATGCTTTTCTATTTTGTGGATGGATATTTAATAAAGAAACGATGATAATTGCTTGCTAGTTAATCGTTTTTGTAAAAAACCACTAATTTGTTCAATTTCAACCATTGCAAAGACTTAATCACAATTACTTAAAAATTTAAACACTAAGAGAAGATTTTAACTGTTTCCGAAGCCACCCAACAAAAGTTTTTTGTGCAAATACCTCTTTCCACAGGAAGTAAAACCATTTTCCGGGCAATCATATTTCCCTTAAATACAAGTCTACATGAAAGAAATATGTACACATTATCTTCTACATTCCGAAATAAAGCATTGGATTGCAAAAGTTGCAAGTGTAATACTGAAACAAAGAGTGTAAACATAGCAAAAATATAAATACAACTGCATTAAACTAATGGTAACACTCCTTTCCTGCAGCATAATCACCATGAACAGTGCAGGATTTACATATAAGCTACACAAGCTATAGCTTAGGGCCCCCATTTTCTTAGGGGCCCCCAAAAAAATTTATTATGAATTAAAATGATTTCAAGTTAAAGATTTATTATTTCACTATCTATATACTTCCTAATTGTATTTTAGTTTAACCCTCTAGGTATCCAAAAATCACATTTGGCACTGACGTAGATTATCTAGACTTATAAAGGGCCCCATATCTCAAATAGCTTAGGGCCTTCTCAAGTCCAAATCCGGCCCTGACCATGAACATTGGTGTTGTGCCCCTCGTTATGATTGCAAGTACTGTCCAATGATGAGGCAGTAACCTCAATGTCTCCATAGAGGAAATCAATATATTCCATGCTATATGTAGCTATTGCTTCCATACTGCAAACAACATGATAGTTTGTAGTGCTGGATCCAAAGAGATGGGCCAAGCCAGCAGCCACGGTATTGTATTTATGTGGCATACATTGGTGTCATAAAATATCAAACCCTAAATTGCTTTAGGATACAATTAGATACTCTCACATCTGACAAGGAGGATAAAGAAAGTTTTTGGAAGAGAAGGGTACTACCACCCAGCATTGCATTGCATTGCAGAAACTGCACAATACCAGAAGTAAAACAGATGCAAAATGGCAAATATAGAGCTTATGGCTATACATAATTCCCTAAGGTGCCTATATTAGAAGTTTGTGCATTGGGAAGCATAGAAGCTAGGGGATTCAAAGTTTCACCATTAGAAGTCAAATTATTCGTTTTGCATCATTTGTATGCTAATTACTGTTCATCTTTACTGAAACTTACCCACCAGTTATTAACAGTGACAGTAAGTAAAACTGCCAAATATTATGGCAAAAGCATCACTTGAAAAAATCTGAGAATCTTCATATTTTTAGGCTCTTTATACAACATAATTGGTCTAATGTAATAGATATTAACCACAAACCAGAGGCACCAAGTGTACATGGAATTATTACGCCACAATATGAAGTATACAATACATTTCAGAGTGGATACTCTTGGTGACCTGTGAGCAGAAGAAAAAAGTATAACATTATGGCAGCCACTAGTCCTAAGTCACTCAACTCAGTGACTCCAATATAAGTTGGAGTTAATGGGCTTCATTTTCTGAAAGATGATATGAATTTCTCCAATTTTCTGAGAACAATTACAGCAATCATTATCCTTTGATGATACACGCACAATACCACTGACCAAGTAGGAAACCATGAATAACTAATAAGGGCATAATCCTTCCCACATCCAAGAAGTATAGTAGTAACATACAAACTTAATTTATGCTAACACCTTTTTCCTGAGTCTGATGAGCAATGGGATATTATTTGCTATCCATCATCTTAACTGATCATACACATCAACTGACAGTAAACAATAACCCGGCATTATAGTACTGGGCCCCTGGCATTCAATGAGCATGAGCTCATTGTCAATGGTACAATGCATGTTCATAAACCAGTTAGGTAGTACCCTCACCTGCATGAGTAATTTAAGCCCTTTTTGAAAAATACACAAAAAATTATGATTATTAATCGCATCAGATGACATTTGGACTCTTTTTATAGCATAATTGGTCAAATGGAATAGATATTAATCACAAAATAGAGGTACCAAGGGTATTTGACCACACGACATTTGTTTCTTAGAAAATGAAAATAATGACAAAAATTTTCCAACAAAAAACAGATCATCAGTTACTAATCCTGGGTATAGACTCTTTACCTCACTAAACTACATAAAAAACATTTTCAATTAAATGTATTTCATAAACCTTCAAATGAAATATTAAAAATACTTTTCTAAGGAAAATTTCTCACAAATTAGCAGTCCTTCCTCACTTAATTTCCTAATTTGCCAACTGCACAGATTAGAGAAATTATTAGAGGTGATCCACCCAAGAAGGTAGGTACAGGTGAAATAGGAATACCTACACTCATCTTTTACAGCAGAAGCTCTTCATCTCCAAATACTATTTCATTCTCAGGCTTAGCATTCATCCCACCTTTCATCATGTTCATAAAGGCACTCATCCTTCTTATCCTCCTCCACCCACTCAATATCCCACACTATATCATGATCTTGGTGTTGTTTTGCCTCCCATTACCTGTTCCAACCACTTACTTGGCATCATCCTAACTTCTTCAAGCTTTTTTCTGTCTGGCACTTTTGCCTCTGTCATATAGTTCTTCCATGTCTTCCTTCCCTCTTCTCTGAATTCCTTCCCACTCAGTATTTTCCCTTACCCATCCTTAATTTGTGCCATCCATTGCCCTCTCTTATTACCGTGCAACACTCTTACCTTTATTTCAAATGTACCCACTTCCACATCTTTCTGTAGCTTTCCCATTTTTCCACTTATCGTACAAATTTTTAACACTATTCTTAAACATCTGCATCACCAAGATATGATCTAACCACTACTAAACCTATAAACTGTAATAAGACTTAGTTATTTACAACTCCCTAATATATCATCTGCTCATACTACAGCTTTTGGGTGGAAAAGTGTACTTCCATAAGAAGTACATAATTGAGTTGGCTTTCCCATTGCCGTTTCTAATGGAATTTTTCAGGTGACACCATCAGGTGGACTACCTTTTCTCTGGGTCTTACCGTTTAACCTATCTTGCATGGGTGTCCCTACCGGGAACAATTAGCATTGCTCGAACCAGTCCACCACTAGGGATCATAGGAATTTAAACACCCTTCGACTGGATCAAAGTTGCAGTCCATGGAAAAGGACTACTCTGACATAAAATAAAAAAATGGGGATCCCTTTACAGTAGTATCAATCCTAAGCATTCCTATAAAACAGGCTCAACAGAAATATGTAAGTTTAAAAAAATGCAACTTTCAAATAAGTAGTAAAATGTAGTAGGATCGTGGAGTTCTTATTCATTCTAAGTGGGTTAGGGTCATGTTCTTTAATGAGCAATGATGTTATTTCAAAAAGACAGCCTCTACTATACAAGATATAATTACAATGAAGCAAAGCTGTAAGAAAATGCAACTGACCAGCCACCAGAAAACATGCTGTTATTTTAATTGAGAATTCAAACTAGCTTATATACATGGTGATGCTTATGAGACACAAACACATGATACATCAATTAACATACTAGGAAATCAAGTATCTAGGAAGACAGTAAAGTGATATAGAGAGGCAGTTAACCAGCCAGTCTTACTGGAGTATTTAATTACAAGGTCAGTTAGGAATAAAACTTCTAAAAGCAACACACAACAACTAAAAGATACTAGTTAAAAGGTCAAAAAGTTCAGCTGGCAAACAAAAAGCATTTTTCCTAAATATCAATACCTTCTGGAGCAGGCTTCAGATGTAAGGACAAATGGCAGAACTTAATGTTGCAGCTGTATCTTTCCAGGTAGGCAATGTGTACGATTACCACAAGCCGACAAATGAGAGTCCTTTTTGAACATAAACTTGCCTACACAGTGAAGGTTATTTAGTAATTAGTCATTCATGCCATATGGCTGGTATTCTGAATAGAACAGTGACTGTGCTTTTTGTCTGTAAGGCATCTACAGGTGCCTTCAATGAGGAGAAAACCAGGCCTTGAGACGCAATTCAGGGCAGGCTATTATAGCATGGTTGCTACCCATTCAGAATAGCAGCCTGGCAATTCAATAAGGAACTAGAAGGATTTTTTGACAGGATGACAGATTTCTACAACTATGAAACCACACAAAATAAATTAATCATAAAAATTTTTCTGAATACATATCTCTTTGAGCCATATTCAACTCCATCACGTTTTAAGCATTTCACTTAAAAAACTAACACATTTCACTGATGTTGGTTGGTAGGTTTCTCCTGGGCTGATGTACATACCTCTGCATTATTGTACGTCATCTTCAATATTAGTTGACCAGGCTGAAAACAGTTTTGTAGTACTCCCACTAGCAAATCTTTTGTCAGACAAGACATATAATGCCGAAGATGAGACATGAGAGACATGAGTAGAAACATACTTGAATAATTTATTCTTTCACCAGTAACATATCATGGCCAACTGATCACTCAATGCTTTTAACTTCCCAATGAAATGCACTCATAATGAACTTGACAGAACAACAACATGACAACACTAGACCACTTTGAGATCTAGCCTTGAATATCATTCCTCAACAAGAACTTCGGCAGAAAACTACCGAAGAACTCCAGAAGATATTAATGTTGCTCTTTTCAGGTATTTCCGTCGCGTGTTTGGTTTTTTCGACAACAGTTTCTCCCCTCTTCCTGGGGGCGTCTTCAGGTCCGTTGGACATTTTTGTAATTACAAAAATGTCCAACGGACCTGAAGACGCCCCCAGGAAGAGGGGAGAAACTGTTGTCGAAAAAACCAAACACGCGACGGAAATACCTGAAAAGAGCAACATTAATAATTATAAGAGTCGCGGAAGCCTTCAAAGAAATTCCAGAAGATATTGTTTCTAAAAAAAAGTAAATTATGACTGATCATAAGATATTGACTTCAACCACCTTTAACCTCCCCAGTGCCACTTAACTACAGAGTTAAGTTCAAACACAACTACCATTTGATGATTATAAATAAAGAAATTAGAGCACTTCCATTTCAATTTTAAAATATTTCACAAAGACAAGAATTTTACTTACTATAAATTATTAGAATCTGAAAATATATTCCACTTTTCATGATGGACTCCATAGATATGTTACCACGACAAAAATGTGCTGATAATAAAAATAATAACATAGGGGATGGGCCAAGAGCCAATTAAATCGAAAGTCAGTCAAATTTATCACTAAGCTAAGTATTCCACCACAATAAATGGATATGAGATTTTGGAGCCAAAGCTTTAACCAGCGAAGATATAAAATAAACTGAACTTGTACAATGGAATGACATGTGTCATAATCATTTGTTTGGGGGGTAAAAAATGATAGTTTTAGTCCTCATAATAAACAAAAAACTAGACCCATCAGTTCTCTATCTGAAAAGCTGCACAAAATACAATCTTACCTTTCAATATGTTGAAAGACAGTGGACCACCAGCAGACAGCATATCTATATAAGAGACATAAGAAAGGATCTCATAACAAAAAATAGCTCTACCAAACAGGGTAAAAATTAAAATCAGAGGAAAATATGAGGGCAGAGGTTAAAAGAAAAATAAAAGCTCTAATATAAAAGCTCAAATGGAAACCAGATCCAAGGTCATTTCTAGCATTGAGAGGCGATTTAAAATGCATAATACACATTCTCTTACTTAAATAAAATATATCAAAATACAGACATCAATTTAACTAGCATTGCATTAAATGCCATAATCAGTGAAACAATGGCAACCTCTCAGTGAATTATGCACCTCAGGAAAGTGACTACAGGGCTTAACAAGAATAGGGTTAAACCATGGATAAAAACTAGCAATAAAAGCTTTTAAGCTTTAAAATTCAATATTACACATCAAAGTAACATTGGGTATAGCAAGCCAGCTTTTTATGACATACAAAGCAAGTTGTTTTTAATGCAAAAGAGAGGAATTATCATACAAAAAGCAAAGAAATGATCATTAAGCTTGGAAAATCACTTACAGACACATGCGTTTAATTCAGCCATGCAATATCAGCACAGAATAACAACTACATAATTTAGCAATATATGCCTACTGTGGATGAAACTGCCTCCAATGATTTAAGCTTACAAATTATTCCAACACATTCTAAAACAATTATTCTTCTGAGACAAATAACTTTACCATTTACCTGGCACTCAGCTGAATGGAATGATTGATGAAAGCCTAAATTGCACTCAGTCCAAATGCACACCTTTTCCAAAAAATGTTTGAGACTGAGGGAGAGAGAAATATGAAAAATCCCAGACAAATGACATTGTACGAACGAAGAAACAAGGAAAATCAAGTTGCCAACGTTGATGGTCAAAAATGTTCAAGCATACGTCATCAGTCCATTAAATAAATGCCTCTCAATAACTTTTGAGTTCTTGATTGCTCCTTTGCTAGACTCATAAGCCACTAGTGATAGAAACAGGCAAGATTAATTTCACTTGATAAAATGAGAGGTGGAGATGAATGAGGCAAAAAAGAAGCTGATTCAAAATAAAACCAGCTGTAACATTAACTGAAAGCCACATCTAGTGTTTTCGGCATGAACTCTTTGGAGCGGTGGGGAAAATAAAGAGCCAGCCAAAGCTCCTTTCATTTAGATTAAAATAAGTTAGGCTGTTTTCAGCCGATACTTTTGGAGGTTCCTCCCCCATGTTCACAAGCTTTGCAGACGAAAAACTTTTAAAAAAACCAAGGATCAACCACAAATAAGACAAAATGTTTACCCTTTCATTTGAGACAAAACTGGGAAGACAATTACTTTTTCCAGGGTGAGTTAAAAAAACTCATCCCGAGAAAAGAACTCTAAATGTTATTTCAACTTTTTGTTATAACTCCCTAATGTTGGAGAATTACGAGTACTTTAGCCCTAAATCATAAGTATCAGTCAGTTATTATTTCTGTATTAACCTTAGAATTTTAGTATGAACATGAAACTGCTTTAACATAAGGAAAAAATTATGTGAATGTGGGTACTAATCTTACTAATATATAAAAATCTAGTGGTGTCTGTCTGTCTGTTACTCAATCGCTCATAAACCACAGAATCGATTGAAACAAAATTAGGCAGGAAGATACTTGATATATCTGGTTCATGCATAGGCTATAGAACAAGGGCCTTGGGGCCCTAGAAGGCCCTTAAGTGGGCCCTTTCATCGCCAAAAATTGGCCCTGGAAGATAATTCTTGCCTGTATTAGAAACACGTAAAATATACCCATACTGAATATACAACAATCATGGGGTCATAAGTCACGCTGGGGCCCCAGAGGGCCCAACGTTCCTAAAGAATGCTTTCTAAAAAGCCTCTTCAAGTATTGAACGAGTGAACCGATTTTAGTGAACTTTTCACACATGGTTAATTTACTAATCCAGTAATGCTTTTTTAAGGAAATTGGGACTATAAGGAAGGCCCCTGGGCCCCAAGGGCAGCGTATTGGGCCGCCTGGTGTCTTATGTGTTTGAAAAACTCAAGTCTAAACATTTGGGTTCAAGTGCAAAGGTTTCTCTTTTTGCATACTTTAATTAGTACTACTATAGATAGGCGGCTATAGTTTTTGCCATTAGATGGAAAAAAGATTGCAGTTTCTCATTTTTCATTCAATTTTGTTATGCGAATAAAATTTCCAGAGAAATCACGTTTTTCATGTCAAAATCCTGAATTTTACTTCTGTCAATAATAGGATATTTCTTCGGAATCCATGGAATTAGCATTAGCTTCAGAAGAGAAATGGGGCCTTTACAATGGTGGCTGGGTTTTATATCTAGAGATAGGTATTACAGTGGAAATATAGGCCGTATACTGAAATGTTGCTGATTACGATACTTTCATGGATATTTTTGCCTTAAATTGGCAAAATTCATTTTAAGTGGACCAATTTAAGTTGGACCCAGCTAAATCAGGAGAATGCCACGATGTTATACTAATGCGATTAGCCTCTATAATGCAAATGGCCTGTAGTTTAGTTTCTATATGTAACTGCAAAAGAATGTCAAAACTCGGTAAGCATAATATAATGTGGTTATCATCTGCTGAATTAAAAAATAAAACTCAAATTATAGCTGATTTGCCTTGAAAAAAATATACATCTCATGAGCGACTCGAACCTACAACCTATATGCCCTGTCTTTCTTTCATTCCCCGCTGAATTTCAATGGGTACCTTTGCTGGTGTTTAATATTTCTGAGAAGAAAAGGATATTCACTGATTCACCACCTCAAAACTCCTTATAAGCAACCTAGGGGTACAAGGAAAGATAACTCTCCATTTTCATGAAAAATAGTAGCACAATAAATAATATTAAATACCCATAAATTACCACATTTTCACTTCTATTTAAGGGTAACCAATTACCACATAAAAATCCTGATCATAGAGATCAATATTTTCTAATTACAAATTTTTGCTTTGGATACCATTGTCAAGAGCCAAGGCATGGGCAACCGGACCAAATACAAAAGTAACGATTTTGGAATTAACACATCTTCCAGTAAATACCCATGAATTTACTAACATAGATGACACTATAAAAATTTCTAGGGGGAGAGCATGAAAATGTTTTTATTAACATTTTGAGAGCACCTAAAATGCTGTTGTTTTCCTAGATCCTAGGGCGGGGGTGGCAAACCTATGGCACATGTGCCCAAAGTGGCACACAGCAATTATTTCAGCATGTGAAGCTGGGAAGGTGCTAAGGGATACCTCTATTTCACTCGATGGGTTGGCACGTGAGCTGAGCGAGTATACTCTTATTTCATAAACTTTGGCACTCAATAACCAAAAGGTTTGCCACCCCTGTCCTAGGGTGTATTGACCAAATTTTTAGTCGTCAACATAAGTGGCCACAATAACTCTTGAATGATGTCACGCATGTGAGACACATGTCAAACACTTGTGAGGTGAGTGTCACTCTCTGAGTGACATCCAGAACTTCAAAGACAGTTCCAAGAATTCTCAAGAAGTGTATACATTGGAAAAGATAAATCACCCAACTAAAAAGTATCCTATCAATTGCAAATAATGTATATACATAAAAGAATAAAATATAATGACAAACATTAAAATCCAACTATATGGCTTGATCTTGATAAAATAATCTAACGTGACACAATGAAATATTATACTTGCATTAAGCAATTCAAAAGGCTGCATAAAATAATTCTGCAGAGAAATATGAGGCATTATATACAAACACTTTTATTAAATTAAAAATAATTAATGGAACTGAAAGAAGTTTACTGATTTACCAAGAATAGGAGCTCTCAGATCCCAGCGAAATCTCTTTTTCATTTAGATAAAAAGAAGCTAGGCTGTGTTCAGTTGATACATTTGGATTAACCTCCCATCTAAACTGAGACACTCAATTTCTGACATCGAGAGTCAGACATTTTACATTCCACACTCCCATTACGACGCAGCTTTAGTGACAGTTGCATCACTGACAGATTTTAACAAATTTCATATAAATAATAGATGCCCAGTAATCATGACTGAAAAAGTATGTATTCTATCACTGGAGTCAAAACCTACCAAATTATTGACTTTCACCTAAAAATTAACAAGCAATATAAGAGATCACCATACACTCTAACTATAAAATGTATCCAAATTACAGCTATCTCAGTACATATATACATTAGTGAATGCAAAATAACTAATGGACATATTTAATTTGCCTTTTTATTTCCTCCCTTAATTTATAAATCCCTTTTATTTTCACAGAACCAAGCTGAAACAATCACTTAAAGACAGAATTGGAACAAAAATACATAACCATATCTCTGAACAACTTTAATAGTTGACAATACATCAATATGCTTACCAAAATTTAACACATGATAAATGAAACCTGAAATTATAAAATGGAAATTTACAAATATCTGAGAACTTACGGTTTCCAGCAACAGGAGTGGGTGATGCAGTAGCCATCTGCTTGTAATTAGCAGGAAGGGCCATGGCTGGGCTTGTACTTTACCCTGAAGAGAAAAAAGAGTGCATATTACATAAGAGATAAACTAAAAAAATGGTAAAAATGCACCAAAAATTAGGAAGTTGCATTAGAATACAAGTTATTGACTCCTACAATAGGCTTCTGTGATTAAGTTGTGACCACATATAGAATATTAGCACCAAAGTAATAAATGTAAAACGAAACAAGATGTGCCAGATGAGTAAAAGCTGCCAAAGAAATAACATAACAAAATGTTGCATTGGATACACCTGGAGCACAACTTATGCTTTACACAGAACTTAAAGCTATGACAATACCTAAAACGATAACTTATTATAAGTACTCTGAGTGAAAAGAAAAGCAAAGAAAATCATACATATACAAAATGGTATATTTTTTAGCATTTCCAATCATACATTAATCAGTATTTAAAGAGAATTTGCTTTTTTGTATAAAGTTATGGAATTTTTTGCAAGATCTTTTCCCAATTCATTTCATTCCCCCTTGAAACCACCTTAGCTTCTCTCTTCTCTGCTACAGCTTCACTGTAAGCTGTGAATTAATTGGTAAGAGATTGGAACACATTTAACACCACCTTTATTGCATTGTGAACAATGCGACAGTCACTAAGATTTTCTGATAGAAAAGATGAGTTGTCAGAGAAAGCTCTCACTAGAGAGGTGTTGCCATGAAAGAGAATATGTACACTTAAGTCTGATAAATCTCTTCTGATTGTTTAGGGGATTGTTCCTGAAAGATGCACAAATTTTTTGCCCTGGTTTCACCTTTGGCCCAATAGTAAAATTATCCTACACTTTTCTAAAGTTACAAGAAAAAGTGATTTATTAATAGAATTTTTTTTAAGGGTCACATCACACCTTAGAGTAAATCCAACAAGTAGAAATTCATAATCCCAAAAACTCACAAATAGCTTTTAACTCATAATATATGTAACTAATGGTAGATTTTTCAAAGGCATTGAATTTTTATTTTAAATCTCTTTCTATAATAATTAAATGGCCCAACCTGCAGTCTTTTTCTTGAAATTGTAAAAAAGGAGTGAAAAATCCATAAATTTTTTGCCAGATGGTAAAGCATATCTTGACGTACAAAAATGTATCACAAATTTTTCATCATTCTCCCTTTTGGAGATATTCCACTCAACATGTAAATCGTTTAGTTTGAAATTTTTTCTCAATAACATTACAGTCTTTTTCTTGGCCATAAAGTAGCACATGCAGGCTCAACTTATCTTTTTCTAGAGTCCTTACCTATTAAAATATACTCATAATAAAGAGTTTCATCATCGTTTGCTAGTAATCAAAGATTATACAAAATATTTTTTTGGAAAACATATTTAGCTTTCTTCATCTGATTGATAAAAACTGCAACATTCCTAAAACTTTTAACAGGCTGTAAACCCTACACCATACGTAACAGAGCAAAAAAACCTTGCATTCTGACTTGTTGTCATAAATGGAACAAACATGCTGAGTTACATTAAAATCTGAGACTATGGCTGTCATGATGTTATAGAACTGACATGGAATGACCCCTAACTTTTCCAGGTGGGTAGACACCCAGAATATTCTATAAATCACTCAGCTGAGTTCCTTCATCTTTTCCATAGTTCTTGATTAGAGAATTCCTTAGTCATCTACACTTCATGCTCCGGAATGTTGTGTTGCTAAGTGGCAGAGAGAATGAATGCCCTTCACTGCACCACTCACTGACTCTCTCTGGACAATATATTTGGCATCCTGTACCTGAAGACCTCACAATCATCAGGATTTCCCCACCCCCAATAAGTAAAGACCCTCCGAATGTGATTACTACATATGGTGCCCAGTCGGAAAGATATTTCAATTCTATTATAGTACTATCAATTATGGGATCTGGATTCTTTGAGAAGTAACAGTACCATGGAAGAGTGACAATTAATTTAATCACCAACAATGAGAGCTCATCAAAACCCCAGCCTGGACAATTAGGACAGATGATATGCGCAGAATGAAGATGCTAGATAGTTTAACATATAGTAGGATAGAAGATTAGTAATGGAAGTTCAACAGCACAATGAAAGTGGTGTTCAGGAGGATAAGTGAAGTGAGGAAGCTGTTGGGGAAATAATAAGGATTCATTTCACGTGGATGGAGGAGGTAATAAGTGGTGATAGGAAGAGGGCTATGATATAGGGAAGGAAACTGCGTTGGGATAAGGAGATTAGGGTTTAGCGATACCATGAAAATCGCCAAGCTTAAGAAAAACATTATGAGCGTAGGCAGGTGCCAACAGAGTAGAGAGAGAGTTAAGGTGATTCCACGACAATTTAAACTATTAACGGGGGGCATCCGACACCCAATGGCATATCATGGCCCTAAACCGTACTTTTCAAAGGTAGAAGGGCCTATATTTAATAAAATTGTGTTCGTGTTCTATAAATTAAAAAAAATAATATTCCAGTATTCCTCCCGTCAACAGTCATTAAGGTTCACTTTATTTCAAGTCAAGCCTAAGATGAGTTTGGAGGGTACTAAATGTAATGGGCGTTTCAAGGTAAGCATCATCTTAATGAACGTAGGACTAACTCGAAGGATAGCCTTACAGATGATACGAGGAATATCTGACATATACCGTCACATAATACAGATTGCTAAGGAAGGTGCTAGAACAAAAGCCTAGACGCACTAAATTTTATTTCGATGCATAAATTTCAGATTCCCAAGCTCTTTACTTCTAGTGTTAGGCAAACACGAAAAATTTGTTCAGCTAACGCCGACAAGAAAATTGAAAACCAAGAGGAAACTCCCAATACAGGCGTATCAATCACCACTGAAATTTACCCACGCTTACAAAATTGGTCTAAAAATGTACTTTTGATAATACATACCTCCGTAAGGGAATTTAATTAACTACAGAGCCGTCTTCACAAAGACATTGACATTCATCGGCGTCCCACCGAAACCAATCAGCTTTCGTTCACGCAGTCATCTATTCAATTGTTAAGCGCACTCTGTTTCCTCTGTTTACTCGGCGCTAGTGGTGGTTAAATCGTTACTTTGGAGTATTACGTTACTACTCGTTCCTCAGTTTGGAGGGTATGGAGGTATTCGTTACTTTTGAGTCGGTACAAGTTATTCGTTGCTCTTCTGTCAATGATGAGCGTAGCATCCCACAGGGGTAGCCTTTAACACCCTGGCTGGCCCCCTGGCATTGTCCCAATTCGCCATCATTCGCCATTTAGGCGGCTAAATCTTCAGATTAAGGGAGATGGGTTGTCGATCATTGTAATTCAATCATTTTGATTCGAGTCACTTAAAAGATTCAATCCACTGATTCAATCATTTGATTCATTATGACTCGTAAGTCAGATTGATTAGATGAATCACGAGACTCACGTGAATCGAAAGACTCGAATGAATCAAGATTGAAGGGACTCAAATGATGCTAATTGATGCCATCGATCTATTTGAATAATTGATTTCGAATAATTACTATCGTGCTTAGAAATTTAGGAAGGCTGATTGATTTCCATATTCCACAAATTTTGGATCCGCATTAAATTGGAGATTTCCAAGTACTATAGTCACGAGAATATTTAGAGAGGCAAAATAGTCAGACTCTGAATTCAGGAAGAATAACGTCAAACTATGAACATGAAAATTAAATTACTAGCTCAGACTACACAAATTAATGTGCATGAATGTTTTCTGATCTGCAGTATTGAATTACATTCCATTAGGAGCTTTCAACTGAGCAGGTAATTAAAATTCTTATCAAGTTTACCAGGTGTAATGATGCGCTGGTATTGTAACAAGGGTTAATTTCATCATTTTTAAAACGAGCGCCTTGTCTCTAACTATGCTACACAAACATAAACTCACTGACCAAATATTAATGGATTTATGCCCATGAAGATATCTCTCTGAAATTTCACGACTAGACAGAACGGATAACGTACATGTGAATGTTTTTCCACATTCAATCACACGGCAGACGGAAACACAAAATGATTGAATGATCGAATCATTTTCCCGAAATGAATCATAAGTCATTTGACTCACTTGGTGATCATTTTGAACGAATCGATCATGAACGACCCATCACTGCCTTTAAGCTCCCGAAGAGGTAAACCATGTGGTCCTGCAAAGAGAGGTAAAACCTGTGGTCTATGTTTTTCTTTCAGGTTCTGTATAGACCCCTGATGTGTGTACTTAAATTAGGAATGTCATTGTTAGCATCCATAGTTGTGGCCTTAGTGTCCATGCCACTGTATGCAATCAGGGGCCAGCTAACATAGCTGCCATAAACAAATTATGTGCAGAAACTAGGGAGTCTGTCCTCAGGTCAGGAGAGGAATACAGAGGTGATTATTTTGATGTCAATGGCATGAAAATAATTCCTCTGTTTGACCCTCCTCACTTGATGAAGGGAGTCCGAAATGGTCTTCTCAAGAAGGATTTAAAGTATTCTTCAGTTGGGGTCAGCAAAGATGCTTCTTGGCGTCATGTTGTCCAGCTGTACAACATTGACTGCGGGAGATTTAAGGCCCTTCCAAAATTAACAGATATCCATGTGTACCCGGAAAAAATACCCAAGATGAAGGTGAAACACTGCACTCAGGTTTTCAGTCACCAAGGGGCATCATTAATGGAACTGCTCTCAAAGAGACGTGACTACTTTTTGCCCTCAAATCTGAAACAACTATGTTCGTGATTGCTTCCATTCTCAATTCTCTGTTGAAAACGTTTTTTTAAGTTTATGTCATTGTAAATTGAATACTGTGTTCGAATTGTGAGAGTTTTCCATGCTACATTGTTCAAGTATTTGAACATTGAAGGGTTTGCATGGTTAGTATGTATTCCTGTCATTCGCCCATTGTTTGATGGATTCTGGATTTCCTTTTCTTAACTCAGTCATGATCCCTACTACTCTTCTTACACTACATCAATTAATACAGTATGATTATGCTATTTATCTTGTTAATCCAGCTACTGTGGTCATAAAGGTGTATTCCTTGTGTGTGTTAAACTATGTGTAATGTATACTATATGTGTTTAATTTTTGGCTGGTCAGTATTGTTCCAATGGCTGGAATTTCCATCTTGGATATGACATAACTTTTGTACTTTGTTTTTGCGCATCATGCAATAAAAAGGAAATAATTTTTTCATTTGTCTAAACGAAAATCCCGCCTCACAATATAATATCCTATTAACTAGGCAGCCCTACGTTCAAAAGGGGGCGGAGCAAATGTGCTTTCGCGCTTAAGTTTACCGCCCGGATGGCCCGGACACTGCAGGCGACACTCTCACAGGGTTCGTTTCTTCCTATTGAGTGTCATGACTACCTAGGTGACCATGGATTGTACAGACGTTAGTGTTCTAAAGTACAGAGGTAAACAAAGATGTGAAGGGGGTTGTTATAATGTTGATTAAGCTTTCTCGGAAATCCTGAAAAACTCCATTGACATCTTTCGCCACAATAAAAACCTTCATAGAAAATCTCACAAACATTACGGTAGGCTTGCAGATGCTATGTTACTCCTTGGCGTGGCTCTAGATGAGCGAATTTAATTTTCCTCAGAACAGGATTGTCTGTTTCAGAGGAGCAACCGTGTCTTTACTTCTTATTGATGGAAGGTTCCTGTTGTCATTTTTTTCTTGCGTGGAAGCATCCATAGCAAGCGTCTGTTATTACCAATATTCTTAGACTAGCTCTGCTGTACCCATTCATGCCCGAACTCACCACAAAAAGTCGTGCTCCTTATGTTGAGGAAGCTTCATTATTAATTATATACCATATAAACCTTACGTTCACTATTAATCGAACATGCTTCCTATACTATGCCAAAGAGTGCGTAAAATTAATGCTAATGTTGTATCATATACGTTTATCCCTCACCCAAACTCAAGTGGCTTGATGACATGAATAGTTGATAGTTACACATTGATTGTATGTGCATGCAATTAATTATGCTAAAGATGTATATTTACTTACATGTCATTCAATTTGATGTGCAGAGTGAGAATGGTCCAAACGTCAGCACTTCCTCGTTTGGCAATGGAGATATGGTGGAGTATGATGTTAAAAAGTTTACCGATTTGGGAAAATTGGGATCCTTGAGCAAATAGAAGAGTAGGTTGTGCAATTTGTTGTCCTAGGATACACTATCACTTTCACTATTGTATTACACTGAGCACTGGGTGAGTTTCGATTTGCAAGCTTTGGTTACAAATTTAATCACATAGCAAGCTTTGGTTTGCACTTAGAAATATTAATTACTGGAGAGTGGCAGACTTAAGGTGGCTTCTCCGGTCAGAAATATTTTGTCCAGCTTTGGAAAAGACCCTCTCACTTGGTACGGAAGTAGCCACCACAGATAAATGTTTTTTAGCAAGGTCATCCAGCCTCGGGTATATTTTCTCTCTCCCTGCCCACCTCATGAGGGAGTTTTCTTTCCTTGGGATAACTACCTCCTCTGAATACTGTCGTAATTCAATTAGCGCAGTAGTCTTTGGAGTGACTATTGCTAATGATCTTCTGCTTTCAAAATCCTGCCATATCAAATTGTCATCTGATGTCATGTCATTGGAATCTTCCCCTGCTACCTCGGCTACAAGTTGTGTCCTCTGTGAGGTGATTAGTCCTGCAATATCATTTAAAACAGTGTCTTTGACTGCCTTCAACGCTGTGTCGTCTGGAAAGGCATTTCCTTTGAACCGGGTGAAAGCACAGGATGGAACTCTGCTCGGTGAAAACGTGTTGACATTGTCTTTAATACATAGCACATCTGCCAGCTGGGATGACTCTTCTGTTGTTGTTGAAGATTTTATATGGTTTATTGCAGCCATCAGCCCCCGAGCAAGCACAATAACTTTAGATACTGACACTGTCTTTTCACCACCTAACTCAATTGTCACTTGCTCAAATAATCTAAGAAGGGAACATATCTCCTTCAAAGCACTCCACTCATGGTCAGTTAGGCTTTCCATAGGGTTGTGAAGTATTCCTAGAGTTGCCTCCAATGGTTCTTGTATCTCACATATTCGTTGGAACATGTAAAATGTCGAGTTCCAACGAGTAATTACATCCATTTTTAATTTTCGTGGCTGACAGTCGGTTTTCATCTGAGCTTGAGCTGTTAAGAGCTTTTCATTAGCCTGAGGGCTCCTATGAAAATGCTCCACAATTTTTTTCACCTTGTCATGCAATGATTTTATTGCTTTCAGACCACTTTGAACAACAAGATTGTGTGGGCAAAACAAGGTAGATGAGCCCATCCAGTCAGACCCATATTTGCTGCACCCATATTTGGTGCATTGTCTGTCACAATGGCATAAATTTTATCTTTGATACTCCAATCATTGGCAACTCTTACAATTTTGCCTGATAAATTATCTACAGAGTGGCTGTTCTCCATTTTGAAGCACTCCAATAAGTAAGAGTAATTTTGCCATCCTCCTGAAATGAAATGGGCTGTCACTGCCAAGTAGCTCTCATTCGCCAACGATGTCCACCCATCGGTAGTCAATGTAACTAATTGTGAAGAAGTCAAAATTAATTTAACAGACAGAACAGCACTCATATTTCTGAGGTAAGAGTGTCCTACTCAGCAAAGCTCAGCTGGGAAGCTTATATGTAGGTTCTAAGCCGGCCGTAAGCTTAGTTAAGCCCTTATCTTCAACGATGGAGAAAGGCTGTATGTCCATGGCTATCATATCTAGCCCTAAATCATTAATTTTTTGGAAATCCTTATGGTATGCCAGCAGATTAATCTTAAAATCAACGGAAAAATGAAACTCTTGGATATCTGAACAGCTAACATGCTCTGTGTCCCAGCATGTGTCCGGTGGAAATGCAGCACCTACCATAAGCCACTGTACCACCTTTCCCACCTCCCTCCCCCCAGCTCCCCATCCCTCACTGTCAAGATTGCGCCTTAAGGGTCACCAGGGGAAATGCAGAGGTCCAGGGGAGATGCAGGGGAATGCAGTCATAATGTTGATTGCATTTATTTGTCATCCCTTCTCTGCTATGAGATTTAAGACGAGAATAACGAATTTTACTCAACGAAACCAAAGAATTATAAATTTTTACAAAATTTCATAAAATCAAATCTCTACCAGGGACCACATAGGCTTGCGTAAATTCGTTGCATTCCATTGAGTAAACTGAAATAATAATTCCATAAGAATACTTTAATAATTGGAAGGGACCACTCATTCACTAGTGAGAAATCAAATGTGTATTCAATCAAATTCAGTGTACCAGTTTTACTAAATTTGATTTCTCACTAGCGAGAAATCAAGTGAGCAGAGTACTTTTTCGGTGGAATTTATTTGTCAGCTTGCAACGATTAGACAAAAAGAGAATGTGTGATTTTCTAATCACAAAGTAGAATATGTTGGATTTTATATCTATGCACATAATTTGATCATTAATCACGCCTACACTTCTGAAATCATTCTGCAGCATGGCTAAAACACACAGAAGATTAATTAGACCAGAAAAATAGAAAATATTTTTTTGCAATTTTTATAAAAAACTATTTGTTGACACAAAGTTTGCTATTACAAATCGCTGATTTTTGGTCCCATGCACTTCATTATGATGAGAGTCTACTGCATGTATATCATGTAGGTTGACATAAGCATTCTGAGAACAGCTTCATCCACGGGGAAGGGAAAGGCATTTCTCCCTTGATCACAAGCGGTAGTGGGAACTTTGCCCTTAGGTGATAATCGAGGTGGGACAATTAGTGAACATTAATGGTCCACAATTCAGAAGTTACCGTGAAAAATATTCTTCACCCATCTGGGTCTATGCTGGGACAATTAGTAAACACTTATGCTCCACAGTGTGGAGGCTCTCTTAAGAACATATAAGTCCCGTGTGGCTCATAGCTGGGACAACTAAATGCCGATGCCCTGTACTTTGGAAGCTATCTTAGGAATCTATTAGTTCCTCATCTGAGTTCATGCTGCTAAGGTATTGCTGACCTTCTGAATTTTCAGACAACCATTCTATGTTATACAAGGATTTAGCACCCTTATATCAGTACAAAAAACATGTAATGCCCAAAAATAAATCATTCATTACAGCAGAACAATGATCAGAGAATTGCGATGATGGCAATGGCAAGATACATTTCAGTCTCAAGCCAAATCATAATGGCCAATCCCTCTAACATCAGAGGTGCAGCATACTGCAGCATCCGTAATTGCATCAGGATCAACCATTATGCATGTTAACTCCACCAATATGCATGCCAATCGGTTTAAAGTATTATCCATATTTCATTCAGTCAATGGAAAAACTTTTGAAATTTTGCAGGAATTTTGCATTACCTACCTTACTTATATCGTTCTGTTGAATTTTGACAAAACAGGGTTGAACACCTCATCCATTAATGAGAGGTACTGGGTTGAATTAAACCCAGAAAGTGTAATATCGAACAAAATATGGCTAAGTATTAAGGACATAAGGTGGTGAAAGGGAAGATGACTCCCAGTGAATTGAAGGTAAAAGCAATAATTAACTTATCTGCATCTGCTCCCATGAAGGAGAGAAAAAGATCCCATTCTTACATCTACATCTTACCTATGTAGAGCAAATATGATTCCTCCCTTACCATGAACTTTTTCTAGAGCACTTACACTTGGCGCAATTTAAAAACCATGTGATAGAGATCATCACCTTTTGTCCTGCATAGATGTACTTTCTTGTATCATTTCTTCCTCCAAGCCTACACTCTCTCACTTAATTTCCTTCTCTTTCTTAGTCAAACGCCATCTTCTAAATCCTCATGACAATGAAATGTTTACTTCTAAAGACTTTCCCAATTATCTCTTCGAGCTGTTGGTATATTTAGGATAACTTGTCTTCACCATGGTTACATGATGGCATGTAAACTTTGAATAAAGCTATGTTTGTTGGGAGTAATTTTATTTTATCTGCTATTATTCAGCTGTTGTGCGAGCTGCTGCTCATATATTTACAGCCCTCTTTCTTAATTTAGTTTCATTGACAGACTTTGAACACCACATTGACTTGGTTTTGCTTCACTATAATTTTCCTAAGATATAGCTCTACTCCCTCGGTATGCCCATTTGGCACACCATAAGTAAATTTATTTTACTTTTTGCCATGCCTGATTTTACATTTTCTAACTTCTTAGCCGACAACATTGCCTGCACGTGAGAATTAAAAATTGAGGATTGTCTGAGGGCCTTGCATTTATTTGGTAGAGCACCTGGATCAATACACTTTTCAGCATATGTATGCATACACTTACAGCTTTCTTACTCTGTAGCAGATTACCATCTTTAGGTACAATGGGGGCATAATTCTTCAGTATACTCATGAACTGGGTTAGGCAGTTGGAAATAGCAAAATATTAAAAAATAATTGCTGTAAATGAAAAGTCTCTTCAATGAGTTATTTTCACTTTACTATAAAAATTTTATTGTCATGAATGTTCAATAAGAAAATTCTTCATGTAACAAGTTCAAATTTGGTCTTTTGTGGACAGATGCGAGAGATGACAAATTCATAATAAACTATGAATTCATTCAGTAGTTCTCAACAGATCAATTTATGAATAAAGTATTCACAAATATAAATCAACCAACAGAACAATAAAATTTGCAATGTTGCAATTATTAATTTCATACTAAAATAATAGAATAGGGGAGATAATTTGGAACAATTTCCAAGATTCCTTTAGCTCATTGTTCCACATTCATTTTCACTTATTTTGCACTGTGCCCACCACTAACAATGACTCATAAAGGAACTGTTGCAAGTTAAAAATTACATGCCTCATTGAATACCTCAAGTCAGTCACAATTACAAACATGTCCATCACAAATGAGTGATTATTAACAACTAAAGAGAGACAGTAAATGCAGTCACTATGAAGAAAATATTAAACATCACACAAGGGCTGCTTTTACAAGTCATTGCATCATTTGTAGGTAACGATTCTCTTCTAGCAGTGAGGTCAATGAGGACGTCATGTCATTTATCACCATATTAGAGGTCTGCAAAAGGCAATTACCACCACCCACACTACTGTTTCCACAAGGTTTATTAACAGGCATGACTCCTTGTGACACTGTACACCCTTGAGGAGTAGCACCCCGGTATCCAGCTCCACCAGGTATTCTACTCCCAGCTTCAGTGCTGCTAGTAACAGCAGAGTCACAATCAGGAGAGAGAGTTATATTGGCAGGCGTGCATCCTTCCATATTGTGAGAAGAGGCAGTCCAAGAGCGACACTGTTGCACATATTCTAAAGTCCTCTGATATGCTTCGGGGCGCATACCACCTGGCGGTGGCTCTATTGCAATACTAGTCCTATTTTGCCCCACTGAGACATTCATTGTTGATGACTGGCTAATATCCCTGCACTGGATCTCTGGAGCAGGTCTATTGTTAGAAAATTGTTCCTGAGTAGTCTGATGATCAACAACTTCACACATTCTTCTCCCTTCTCCATTCTGACTGTGTGAATGGTTGGCCACCACTGGTTTCCCCCGTATCATTTGGGGATTCATATTGGGAGTCCAACACCTAGCACCCTGACAGTGAGCACCGCAAGGCATTGCTGCCCTTTGGTTTCTGCCCGCACTTCTATTTTCCACGTCCATTCCCCCATGCCAATGCATACAACCCATTGCACCATTCTGATGAGGAGGAGGAACGTACTGCTGGTAATGTGCTCTCATTGATTCACTCCTCCGGTGAGAATCTGAATCACAATAAGAATTGTCCACACACTCCCTAGCCATAGGGTGGGGGCCATTCCACCCTTGACTCCCATTCCTATTGTCATTTTGCCGTGACTGCACGCCACAGTCTTGCCCTTCCCACTTGCCACCCCAGCATCCCTGAGCATTCCATGTTGTCATGCGCTGATTTGACACAGAAGGACACATTCCATGAGTGTTTCCATACACATTGGAATTGGGCGGGCATTGCATACCATTGTGCCGATGATGCATGTCCCACCGTGGTGCTTGCATCCATGTATGTGAGCAGTGGTTGTCTTGAGGAATGTAGTTTTGAGAAGGGTTGCACTGATGATGGTTCTCAGGGTGACTACTATGGTTCTTGGGGATATTACAGGGCATTTCCTGAGAGGGAGTGAGCTCAGATTCAGCAATGACATGTGGAGTTGGCACAGCAAATGGTTCAACCCTATCATTTGAAGGCATACAGAGCTCTTGACTATGAACTTGGTGGTGAGCATGCACATCTTGAGCTGGGGGACAGGGATCCCGCGCTGCACTTTCAGGACTAATGGGATTATTTGAGGCCATTCCTGGTGATGCTTCTGGTGGATTTGCATCAACAGGTTGCAAGCCTGTACGTGTTCCATTGGATTGAGGGCAAGAGTTCTGAGGAAAGTCTGCTGACTCTTTCTTTGTTTCTGAATCACCATTTACACCACTATCTGCCACCTGTAAAAGCGTGCAAAGGTAAATATTTAAGTCTCTAATAAAAACTGAAACAGGTAATACTGAAGTTGTCGTATCAGTTTATCTTTTAGTAACAGCCCATTATGCCCAGGGTGGAAATTAATCTACTTTACAACATGGTAGAAAGATAATTTTCATGCAAATATTTAACCAAACTGAAAATTTACCACTTAGTTAACTGAGAAGAATAAGAGAGAAACTAATCATAGCTCAAAATGGAATCATACTTTTTTCCAATAAATATAAACATGAACTACTTCTTGCTGATGTTCTAGTCAAAATAACAATTTTCAAAATCTGTCTGTCATAGTCATAAGTTTTGGCCAAGTGAAAGATGTTCATTTAAAAGGTAGGTTTCATAAGCAAAGTCCATTAAAGTTAACAACGTCAGGGCATAAAGAAAGTAATTCAAAACAAACAAATCTACTGAAAGATACTGGGAAATACAATCCAAAAGAGTTAAGTACCTGACTAAGGTAGTGCACCATTTCATCTGGAATAACCAACTTGTTTTCAACCATCTCTCCTTCACCAACTTCCTCGAGCATAACCTCACGATTTGGATGGTGCTCAGGAAGTCCACTGTGGCGACCACCCTCAGTCAATGATGGCACCACTGCTGCTGCTGCTACAGTATTAGCACTTTCAACTTCGGGCATGCTGGCAGTGCGAGTTGCTTCTGGACGGAATGATCTTTGAGGTGAATTATTTGATTGTTGACATGCCCTGTGATGAGGTATTGCACTTATATCTCCAACTGATTGTTGGCTACAGAGTGACATCTTCTGAGTCTGTGAAAAGATTACATCAATTACTATTTACTAGTAAAATAATTTTCATGGTACTTCATATGATTTCATTATCTTCCTTTGATTGATAATTATATGACAGTTATAGCTGACTGGAATTTATTTCAATAGAATGAATGCACTTAAAGCTAAATACAAACATTGAAAGATAAGGTAGAGGTTAGGGCTTAGGTCACATTGTAAAAGAAAATTAAAAAATGGCAATTTTTAAGGAATACCGAAAAAATGCAAAACTCTTCATTCAGCCCCTATCCTGAGATTTTTGTGTGTTGCCATTCATATTTATGTTGATACAGCTTGATCATGTGATCAGTAGCGTAGCTAGACTCATGGGGGCCTCAGGGCTGATAAATGAAGATTTATTTATTTTCCCCAAAAACTACAATTTTTGCCTCTCAGGCATCCCCATAACCCTGGGGGACTGAACATTGCCCCGGCTGCCCCATTGTAGCTACACCTCTGATTAGGTGCTTTATAATGACCTTGATGCTAGAAACGAAATAAGTATTTGCAGAAATATGTGTTTTTAATTCAGGGATAGCAAATTTCCACAAAGTTAAGTCGGAAACGTCAAAATGGTTGGATATTAAATGGAAGTCACTAACCTGTACAACGAGATTGGATGTGAGGAAGGGATCACCAGGTGTTGGTGCGCCATCCATATTGAGTCGTCCAACAGGAGGAGGAGGAGCCATTCCATGCATCTGGCAATTAGGGATTCTCCTCAGCATTCCAGATTGCCTTTGATCCTTTGAATTCAGGCAAGAGTAAGCATCAACAGCATTCAGATCCACATCTCTGGAATCCTTTCGCTGCTGTCCAAGTGCATTACACATGTTAGGAGATGAATCAAAATGATTGCTCAGTTCGCTTGAACGGCGTGAACTTCCTGGAGATATTGGATCGTAAAATGAGGAAGACGATGGAGGACCCCCAGGGGCTGCACTCGATGGCATTGCATTGAATACAGATGAACGCCAAGGCCGAGAAAGTGAGGCTGTTGAAACCTGAATGAGAAATCAAGAGTAGATGTTATTGTCTTACTCATCATCAGTAGGAAATGAGCTCCCACCAAGCTACAAAATATGTGCCCAATATTTATTCATTAGCATTTAACTCTTCTACACACACACACTGAAGCAACAAATTCAGCTTAGCATGAATTGATTATCATTATTCTATATGAAAAAAATTGATCAAACTGAGGTCAGTTTGACATGGTAATGGGAGTAATAATTAGCATCAATTATACTAGGTACTGGTATTGTTTCAGCATAGTTTTATAACTTCTTCCTTCATATCCTTTAGCAACATTCTATTCTCACAATTTTCCTCATGTGGAAAAGATTTAGAGATGGAAGAGATTTAGAGATTAAGCATAACATCTAACACACATATCTAAAAATAAGATAGTTGGTAGAGAAGAGAGACTAAAGGATGCTCACTTTGGAATCTCCATTAGTTCTATGAAAATGTTAAGACGACAAAGTAAGATGAGGTAGTAGCAGGCGAAGCAAGGACAAGCAATACTAATCCCTTGATCATTCACTTCTATAACACTTTTTTTCACCATCTATTGGAGCTACAAAAAGAGTCATTCTGTATATTAAAAAATAAAATAAAACCAACCTGAGAACCTCTACTGCTCCTGCGACTGCTTCCCTGCATACTGCCATAATATGAGCTGACTGTGGTGGATCCACTATCTCTCCGTGCTTCAGCCATCTGGTCCATGATAAGCTGCCCTCCTCGAACTCGGTTCAAAGGATGAGATCCACGAGCTGAAGCTGGTAACATAGTACCATGATATTCTGCAGGCCGTGCGACAGCTGTTGCAACTTCCGGACCGCTAACACCTAAGAATTTGATTAAGCAACAGGTGTTATGTTTGTGACTAAAAATTTTATGAGAAAATTTCTTTACTGTGTTTGGATCTATGTCAAGATTACTCAAAAGGGATTCTTGTAGGGGAAAACCTACAAAAGCGAGCCTACGAGAACTACTGTATACACCATTTAAAATACAATTATATCTAGAAGTGTTGAAGTTTGATTCTGGAATCAGCAAACTTAAAACTACTTTTATCCCCCTCAAGTGGTTGTCAACCATATAAATTTCAAGAAAACCAGACAATAATGTGAAGTTGTCACACATATTTCTTCACTTGAACTTGCATAGTAGGAAAAAAGTAATTTCTTGGGTGACTCATAATCCTTGCCTTTAACTAAGCAGATAACAAATAACACATGGAATTAATGTGGGAAGATCAGCAACATTGCTCTAAAACAAACAATTCATGTGACTGCTCATCAGTGTAACTACATACTCAAGAAACTACAGATCTGCAGATGTCTGGGGCTTTCCGCAGTCATTAACAGTGGTTTTTGTTTTTTAGAACAATTAAGTAAGCACACAATATGGCACTCTAAGAGCATTGTCACAATTGAAAAATCAAACTTCTAATTCAACACCACCATCATATGGCATTTATTGTATCGACAGCTTCCTACCTCAAAGAAACATTGGAGAGCAAAATTATTGGCACATAGGACACAAATGTATAGAAAATTTCCTTTGATTTTGCTGTACTCTAAAGAGAAAAATGTCACAAGTTTGCATTTTCTAATTACACACTTTGAAATCATGTGTAACTAATAGGGACACTCATTGGGACTTGACATGAAATATTTTGAGCCAATAGGTTCTTCTAGATGATTTTTGCTGAGAGTAAGATGCTCTTACCTCCACCACAGTGAGGTGGATGAGCGTTGAAGACAGGAGAGTAAAGGAGACCTCCAACTCCAGCCTTGCCCAACTTCCTCCCACCACCAGCACGTATTCCAGTTAGTAGAGGTCCACTTTGAGGTCCACCACTTCCTCCCTGCCTTAGAATGATTTCTTGCATTCCTCCTTTGTCATCTCCCCCTTCAACTCCACAAGATGTTCCAACGACAGCAACTGATCCAATTTCCAAGGTGATATTGGACAGCTGCTTTAAAAATAATGGTAACCATAAATAATTAGTGGAGAGGAATAAATAAACATGAGAGCTCTAACAACTAATCATAGAATTTTTTAATTCTTTGCAACTAATGATGGTTCAATTTTATTGCATAGAAATGGTATTGGCTATAAAGGTTTCTTCTTTTACTTTAACCAAGTATTACTAGCTCTCCTTTAGATATACATACTAAGAGTCTTATCCATTAGAATTCTCAGAAATGAGCATGAACATTCATAAACGAATATGCATTCTTGCATGATTAACTACCTGCTCTGGTTCTTCAAGGAATTCAGCCCAAGGTGAGAGAGATGCTCCTTGCCCAATAGTGTCCTCATCACCATCATCTTCTCCTGGGCTTTCTCCCACTCCTAAAGCTGCTACAAGTGAATCTGTTGCTGGAAGACTTCCTTCATTCATGAAGTTTGGATCAGCAGCCTCAGGGCCAACAGTACCATCACCAGGAGAATCTGCATCCTGAAGAGAACATAAAACAGGAAATCACAGTAATTATGCTGAAAACAAAAAGCTATATTCTCACAGATACTCTAAACTAGGTATATATTCTCACAGTTAAACAGAAAGAAAATTTTATTTTATTTTTCAAAATGCTTACTCCAATTTTCTATCATGCATAGTTAAAATAAGAGTTAGACATCAGATTAAGGACTGACTATTTTGAAAGACCTGATTGTAACACCAAACAATGATAGTACGAACCTCTGATTTAAGGCTGGGACTTGCTCCTGTTTTGATGCTACAGGCATCACTACTTCGTGCAGGGCTCCCACCTTCACCTTCAGTGCCAGGAGGCATTCCTTCCTCTCCTCCTGCATCTCCTTTATGCCTCTTGTTTGCATAGAAGTCAGCACCATGAACTGTTTTCACATGTTTACGAAGGGAACTGGGATCTGTGTACCTTTTTGAGCAGCCAGGTGCCTTGCACACATAGGGTTTCTGGAAAGGAATTCATTACCCTTTATGATCATTCAAGCTCAATGACTAAAAATAAACCACATTTCTTTCCTTCATTTATAAACTTTTGCAGGAATTTTCTCTATTTTAGGAAAACTATGTAAAAAACAAAGCTTTGGTATAGATAAAACACTCATGAATCTTAACTCTTTTAGCTGCAGATCTTTCCTAGGCCTTAGTTATCTTTTGACGTGAATTCATTATTCTCTCTGCTATTCAATGCTAATCAATGGAAGTAAGTTGATAATTTTGATGATGTATGCAGAAACATAGTCAGAGACCCTATAAAGAAAATCATATTGCTGGAAAAACTGAATAGACTGACTGACTGATTAGACATTAAGTTAATTTAAAATGACTCTTTATAAAACAGCTGGTCACCTTACTTAAAACTGAGACTCCAGGCAAGTTTACATTTTACCTAATAAAGATTTAGCAAAAAAGAGATGTTGTTAACTCCTATTAACATCTTCTACAGCAGAAATCAAGATACACATTTTTAATATGAAACTTCATTTCTGATTAATTAACAAGTCATAAAGGCAAAATAATAAAAAATATTCTAGGGAAAACACATGAGGTTAATTGATTTTAGATGTGGAATGAAAATAGCTCATTCTTCCTGAATGAATTTAAAATTGCCAGCACTATAAAACTAGCTGTGTATGACTTTAAGCAAGAAGCGACATGATACGAGAAAAAAATTATCACACAATTCATACCATGGTGATGCACTAGCTATGACTAGAACAGTATCTTGTGTGAATACATAAATTATCAAGAAAGTAACAACAGGATTATGCATTGGCAAATGACAACAAAGGTGGCTTCAAGACTGGCTACATAGGCTGTAAAGGGGTATGACAATGCTCAGGAGCCATTTAGAACAATTTGTGTGGGGCACTTCCCCAAGGTAATACCAGATTGAATTTCATTCAATGGCAAATTACACAGTGAACATGAGATTGAAATATGTAAGCTAAAATATATAAAACTATAATTCAAAGCAAAGCATGAGGAAACACTTCCAAAACATTGTTAGGAGACTTACCCATCAACTTTCCCATGGAAAACTTGAAATGAGAGAAATTTGAATGAAATTTTAGAATTCATATCAAGTTTTGTAACAGTCATATGAAGCATATTGATTGAAAACCATGAACACACGTATATTCATTGGTACACAAATAAAAATGAAATACCTAACAAATACCCCAATAAATAAAATACCTAACTATCTATTTAAAAATCTAATAGTACAATTCGTACTACTGGGCATGAATTATAACCCAGCCATATAATTCTCATCTGCCTTAAGGATTGAAATAAAAAGCAAATGGGGAGGGATGACGAGAAAGTTAAACAGTGAGTAATAAACATAAAACAAACACAAAATTGCTAGTAGCTGTAAAATAAATCAAAATGAGCAAACAACAGTTCTTTCTACAACTCAGGCTATGATTAGCACTTCTTGAGTTTCGGATGCAAGTTAAACCTATTATATCTAACACATCCTAATGCTGCATTTAAGTGATTTTAACAAAGGACAGTAAACACAACTTTGCATTGTACAGAAAACCTTTATTGAGGGATGTCATTATCTCAGTGAACTCATACCAGCGTACAGCCTATCTGGCTCTATTTCACTCAATGCTCCTGAGGCAGGAGAATCTACCCATATTGGAGATGGACCTCAACCAAGAACTTCTTACCATTAAGGTTATTGCTTCATCAAATGACTACAGGTCTGAAACCATCTCATAACTTATAAGGAAAAAATACAAAACTTATCTACATCACAATTCATTGTTCTCTTACTCCACCTAAAATGAATAAATAGTATAGAAAGTTGGTTGAACTACTATGTTAGAAATTTGTCAAATAACCTAGCCAGATATTTCTCCAATGGAAAATTAAAAATTTTCTTATATAACCACACAATCCTGGGACACATCCTAGGCAAGAACAAAGACAAATTTGACCCCCTCCTCCTATCCAGCATCTGCTAGGAGAAGTGTGGATCATATTGCTGAAATAAAAACTGTTCATCAGTCAGAAAGAGAGGAATTTCATCATTCTAGTGAAAGAGCATGAGAGCCATTGACTGGTAATCCATTGACAGGTTTTCTCCCCAGGTGAAACACCTTGCATTAATGTATCTGACTTGGTGCCAGAGATTCTCCATGAGAAGAATAGGGGTTCAGTATTACAATTTTTTTACCTAATGATCACATATTTGTCAACCATTTCGATCTCCTTCCCCAAGAATCAACCAATCACCTGATTCCCCTTCCTGGTGACATCACCTCAGAATCTCCCCATCTCTGAATGACCTCTCTCTCTCCTATTTCACTGGATAATGGTTTCCATACAACTCAGCTACCCCTCCTTGACTGCTTCATCTCATCACTTTAGCTATTCCCTGGGTCGTTCTCCGCACCCCTTCCCCAGTTCTTTTCCCAAATTCCTGTATTCCTGGTTTTCCCTTCATTTGCCTGACCTCACATTTCTCCTTCTGTAAATATCACACACTTCAGACTTCCCACTTTCCCTTTCTTTTACTAGAAATGGAGCTCCCCTTCCTTAACTGTTGGATATTTCACTCTTGCCAATCCCTCAGTGGGGCACTGTAAGCCTTTGATTCCATGCGATCTCACTCTACATTCCTCCTTTATCTCTCCAAACTTATCATGCTTCCCGGTTTTTGCTTTCAGTAACACAAACCCCGACCCAATACAAAATGGCCATAATATAACCCAAAAAAACTCAGTAGAATACTACAGTGGAATATGATACATTCAGTCCTCAGCACATCACCCATCATTTACCCATCTTCCATCTTTTTACTATCATTCCTAAAGCCACTACCATGGCTCTTCCTGCCTCAAAGAGGCATGCTGAGAGGCGCTTAAAATGAGTGATGTAATGATGAAGATTGAAGAGTTAATGGGTTAATGAAGAGTACTCAAAGAAATGGTAATGAAACATAATTGACTATAATGACAAATAGAGACTCGTGGCTTGGTCCCTCAACATGGCATCTCTGCAGGTATTAAGTTATCTCTCTCTCTCTACTCACCACCAGCTCTGGTTACTTGGCACAAATGACAAGCAGGTAATGAAAAGTTACCTTTAATGTAATACATCTAGTGAAAAAATATCCTATAGCTTCATCTTGACACTATTGCTAGTTTGGGATAAGTTTTTCATTTTATGAATCAGGCTAATATTTAGGGAACCATTTATGCTTAACCCTTTAACATCAGGTGTGCCAAATTGAGCACATACCTCCAGAATCGTTGTGCCTCAGTAACTATGTAAGTTATTCCACTGTAGCCCATTGGGACGTTTTCAGCACGCTCATACCTAAATTCAAGGCTATTTTGTGAAAAATGTTTTAAAATTGGATGGGCGTGCTTTAAATTATCTCCCTTGATTGGAATTTGGAAGGAAAAAATTTTTTTCTTAAGTAGAAAAATTGTTGTCCATAAAGGGTTAACACCAACACCATATAGCAGCAATAAAAACCAACCTCATTTGAGTGTGTTCTGTTCTGATGCTTGGCTCTATCTGAGGCATTTGAGAAGGCTTTGGTGCATCCAGGATATTCACAGGTATAAGGCTTTTCTCCAGTATGAGATCTTAAATGGGTCTTTAAATTTTCCAGTCTAGAATAAGCCTTTGCACATCCTTCAAACTGAAAAAAGGTAAAGAAAATAAAAATAGCTAAAAAATATGTTAAAGGTTTCACGCACTTGAAATTGTTATATTTTCAGATAATGAGTGTGTACGTATTTCATTTTACAATACTATGCAATATTATATTCCATTGCATTACATTTTAGGAATCAGTATCATGAGAAACAAAAATTAAATTTCAAAACAACAATGAAAGAGACATGAAAAATATTTAGCAGCAACACTTACGGAGTTAAGATAGCCAGTTAAAAGTGGTATATTACTCTTCTAGGTTTGGGCAAACTAAATATAACATACCAATACACCTTCAAACACAAGTATAATTTAAGAGCAAGCCATCGCGCAGAGTATTGATATAAAAAGGAAAAAGATAAAGGCACAAATGCAGAAAAAGAACAGAGTGCAATAGAAACATACATACACAAGAGTGCATGAAGAGATGAACACTTAAAAGCACAACAATATCTCCCCTTTTCAATTCTTGTGACATCAAAAATGCAGAAAATGAATCTACAGCATCACGTTACAGTAGAAACGTATAAACTTACCGTGCATTTATGTGGCTTCTCTCCTGTATGACGGCGCATGTGCACTACAAGCATATACTGAGCTTTGAAAGGTTTCTCATTTCTTGAGCATTCACACCATCTGCACACAAAGGCCTTCTTATTTGTATGTATATGATCATTATTTATGTGCTGAAATGAAAGTAATTGCTTATTAGGTTCATTATCAAAAATTATATACACATACCTCTGTAGAAGTTAATTTTTTCTCTTGGTTAAGATCATGAAATAGCAGACCTGAATGTGAGTAGACATCTGTTTTGTCATTAAGGCCAATGCCAATGAAAATGCATCCAGCAAACCAAATCAATAATTCCAAGATTTAAGTCAGGCAATGAGCAAATGGGTGTTACAGATAACCTCATCCTACATTTCTGAGGGATATGAGTCCCTTCCTTAAGATTCTAGTACAAGCCACCCCTACTTTTGAGGTCAAACGCTCTACAGGTCTTTACAAATGCTCTCAACTTCCCTTCTGCACACACAAGAACTTGACATTATAGAGTAAATTTAAATTACTATATCCCAATCATACATTTGAAAGTTTTCCAGTTCCACTTAAGGAACATGCTAAACTTCAGTTCTAAGTCTACTTTTGTTTCCTGAGTCATTCACCCTCTTGCGTTGGAGAGAAGATCAGCAAAGAGATCTGGTGGGGAGAAAGGGAACCCTCCTCACTGAGTTCATATTGAAAGAATCCTTCAAACGCAAAAGAGTAAATTTTATCGTAACCCATCATCGGCAGTTTGAAATACATTCTACTTAATAACAGGGTTAGTGAGTAAAAGTCTTCCATGAATATCAAAATAGGTTGCTGTCCTGTTACTAATTTACACCAACCTTAACAAGGTCATCTTGAGTAGGGAACTCCCTGTCACATTCCTTCCAATGACAGTGAGTCTCAACAAAGTCACCAGGTTCCTCTCCCCCATCACAGGCCTCACTCTTCACTCCCCTACCTCGCCCACTTCCACATAACATTTCCTCGTCCTCACCAACTGTACTGGACACTGGATGGGCCCAGGATGGAGAGGAGCTCCTTTCTGCCTGCAATGTCTAAAGGGTTGTAAACTTTAGTTCTCAGACATGAAATAACATACATAATATGACGAGTGGAAGCCATTAAAATCCTACAAGGTCTTGCATTAAGGAAATATGGGTGATGTTAAATTGGCCTAATGCACCAAAAAATATTCGGAACCATGGCATGACACTTAATCAATATTTGAACTATTTATACAATTACATATCTAACAAAGATAACTCATTCATCTAATTCAAGTAATGAGAAATTTAAAACCATGAAATATTAAGCATCACACAAAATGAAAGGGTACTTGAGGGTTGATATTCCAAATTTAAAATAGAGATACACCCTGATTAATAAAAAGACCATCTCCATAGCAAAAAGAATAGTAGGATTGCTTGATTTTTTATCAATATGAATGAAATTTTGTAAATAATTGACTCCAGAAGGATATTGAAACTGCAAATTCCAAGTGACCAAAATTTTAAACTTAAAACTATGCAGCAACAGTGCCATATGTAATTAACAAGCAAGAGTTCTGTCCATATATCCCTAAATGTAATTGGATTCTACCCCAGGTTCAAGTAGCTAATTACAGACCAAACGCATGGAAAAAAATCAAACCTAAACCAAAGGATCTCTCTGCCAATTTTGGTACCCATGGATGAAGACCTTCTCTTAAAATCTTACACCCATTGCCAATGGATCACCTCCCCTGTGTAATCATAATCAAGCCCAGATTGTTTATAAAAAATCACAGTATAATGTTAACCCATGAACATGCAACTGTAAAATGTCATCAAACTCCTTCACAGAAAAAACAGCGCTGATTGGATGGACTGAAACTGCCATTTATTTTGCTTATTAAGTCTACCGCATAGAGATAAAGTAAGGAGCCTGAAAAGTTACACAGTATAAAAAGTATTCTTCAATTAGCATGGTAGATTATTTTAAGTTTTAATTTTGGGAACAGTTTTGGTAAAATATTTAAATCCCCATCAAACATTACTAACACATTTCCGAATCCAACATTGTACCTCTTTCTCCCTCGCTACAGCTTCAGGTTGCACATGGTTTAAGGTAGGCATAATGTCATGATGATGGTGGTGATGTCTCGTGGTTGCATGGGTACTTTGTGACATCCCAAGTCCTGCCTGCGCTGAGCGAGAGAGAAATGGAGATGACGGAGGAAGAGCACCACTCCTGAAAAGGTGAGCCTGAAGATGTTGAAGATGAGGGGCCACAGAAGGATGCATTCCCAATGCTGGGCTAATGGCTCCTGTCACAAGTGAAGAGAAGGTTTATAAGAATATATTTGCACATTCCCTCATCCAAAAACTTGGTGTATACATGTAGGGAATAATTTCAACATTTGCAGAACTACACCACTACCATTTTTCAATTTAGGTGGAACGTTTTGGAAAATAGAATACATCTTTCACCATGCAAAAAAATTGAAATGCATGCAGTCTCTCTATGTAAGTACATGGATCTCAACACATTTATGATATTTTTATCGAGAGACATAGGGTGATGTCAGTCAGTCTATGCCCACTGAAAGCCAAAGAGATACTATAGGCAGAGCTTACTTAGCTGACCAAAAGTGGAGAAATAAAAGCCAGGCCAAAAAAAATATAAGTAGCAAAACTCAAGTCAGGGGTCATCAAGAGGCAAATTTCAGTCTAAACTATTGCTCCCAAATAATAATGGAATCCCATCCCATAATATCCCTCATTATTTCCTTTCCTGCAGGAAGAAAATACATATTTTCAACACCCTGCTCCATAGTTCACAGAGCACTTCCACTTAATACTCTCTCGCAAACCCTAGAGTGAAAAATAAAAGATCACACTCTTGTGAAAACAAATCTACACTGACAAAGATGAAGTTAAAGAATAATAATGGAAGGGTTATCTAGCAGGGTCTAGGTTAGCAACATATATGTGGAGGGATGAGGATTTGCTCAGTGAAAAACAAATGTTTAAGACTCATGGAAACACAGTAGAAAGGAAATACTTCAGAAAAAATAACCATATTTTATAAATATAATGACTAAAATATAGGATATAATAAACTAAAATACACACCTGCTGAAAGGTGACCATAAGAACCACTAGCAGATGATGAGCGTGAGCCGTTTACTAGAGATGCAAGAGAATTTGGCGAGAATCTGATCATTGAGTTGATATCAAAGGAATCAGAGTATGGAGAAGCAGACAGAGACCGCTTGCGACTCTGCCTCAGACCCCCATGACCTCTGGGACTCGCTATTCCAGAAGCTGTAAATAGAAGAAACAGGACAACTTTAAAATGTTAATCACACAATAGAACAATAAAAGCATTATGACTAGTTGAAAAAAAATGTGTGCTTTAGCAGTCATCCAAATCAATATTTAAGGAAATAATTGTATCATGATTATAATCACAACTAATGTGCATACACCAATTGCAAATTTAATGACACGAAATTTTGGCATGGGGTAATTGAGATTACATAAAAAATTCTATATTCCTACCACTACAGTACTATCCTGCATAATAAACATTAGATTGTGGTGTGCCGGCACAAACGGTGTTCCGATAATATCAGGCGGTTTTTTTTAAGGAATTCAGAGCAACTGGGATAAATGACCATAGTTTGAGCCGCTGCAAATTGTTCATGAAAGATTGTACGTAAAATGAGAGAGTCATCGAGAGTATGTTAAATCATCCGCAGTGACGTATGTAGCAATCAATTTAAAGTAGCCATGCGAAGTTTCACGCTTCCTACCGAGAAGAAAATTTTCCTTTTTGTCACGCTTTTTATTTTATTTCCGCCAGTTGTCCATTGTTGGGTCGTTATTCAGGTCGGACGAAAGTAAACGGTGCGATACTGGAATTCATTAGCCAATGCGAATCCTTATGGGGCTAGCGCAAGGCAGTAGCAAATTATTTCAAGCCTCTTTTCAAAAGGGATTACCCGCGGCTCACGCCAAGAGGATAATGATAATGGAAAACGTCGGCTATGTATTAGTAGGATTGAATACAGCATCCTTCGCAAATAGGATAATCATCTCCCAGGCACTCAATTTTAGTTACATTTAACTCAAATAAAACAAAACAGTGGATGTTGCGGTAGCGATTCCATTTCGCAACCATATAAAACACCCGCGCTACACGCTTAGACCTGTCCGGATTAACGAGGGTCTACAGTATCTCCTCCTCGCCTCCGCTTCACCTCAGCTATCTCAACTGTGGTAAATTCAATAAGAACAAATAATCTAGCTAATATTGTACCCAAGTTTTGTCTGAGCCATGACCTTACGAAAATATAATTTATTGATTTCAATTTATACATTTGAGCACCATTGTAAACTTTTTTTTCTATATTTCGTTCACGTTTTTAGTATAAACTAATATGCTTTTTTCTCCACTTCCCTCACAATCAATAGCATTATTCGACCATTTTACCTCTGGCATCTGCAGCAGAAATTCAACACCACGTCAATATTCAATAGACCCACATTTTATTCCAGAAGAAAATGTTGCTAGAAGTTAATAAAAAATATCGCTATACTCCAAGAAATGTATTCCAAAGTGACATTTATTAAGTTATATTTTCATATACGAACTTAGAAATACACGAAAATGTGAGACTTTATGTTAAGTAAAAGAAGGCTTTCATCTCTGATTAAGCCCAAAACAAAATGATTTTCCTTTACAAAAAAGGAAGCCCTATCATAAGATCAATGCATCTCATTCAGATGTGTGCTCATCATCAAATGTAAGAGAACTAGGGTGTACCGAAAGTGCTAATTCAGGATGATGAAGCACATTCACAACATCACCTAAGTGGTAAAAAAACTTCCCATAGGAATCCTACCCCTCTAGAGTAGGTTCACTTTAACAAGGGCTCCATCAATCCGCTAAAAAGGCTAGTGCAAAATAACTTGCGGCAAAACTTTCCCCCACTAAAGGAGGAAACGATATTCTCGGCAAAATGAAAACTGTTTTCAAGACTAAAACTAAAAAATAATTTCTAAAATAAAACCCTAATTTACAAAATAAGATATTCACGCAGGTGATATGATGCGGTGGCTTGAAGTGGCAGATTAAGCTCCCAAAATAATATTTTTCAACACACGGCGTTCATTTTGTGCAACTCTTATCGCCTGAAAATCTATTTTTTTACTCTTACTTTCTCTCTTTACTCAGGGTCAGGAATATCGGGCGATGAGCGGATTGCCTAAACCTAAGTTTAAGTTAAGTTACCCCTTCTTCGGGAGTGAAATGTTTATGAAATTCATCGACGCAAGATTTTCACTGGGATATAATAAGATAGCATGATGTTTAAAATACCCCTGTATTTCAAAGTAGATTATCACAGTATTATTAGGGAAATTATACCCGGTTTTTCCAGGTGGAGTTACGTATTGACCAATTAAAAAATATTTTACACGAATGAAGTAGCGTTATAATTTTAAATAATGAATCGAATAATCAGCCGAAGAATAAAGAAGGACTCTTTCCCTTCTGTAATTCATTTTCATCGTTTTTTCCGAGGCATGTTTATCACTCGATACTAAATTCTAAATACATCCTCAATTATAAATTTCAGTTTTATGCAAACTTGTAGTTGTATGAACTTTCTCCTGACGGTAAAAAAAACTGTTACGAAGGTTTCCGTGGTTTTCTTGTTTATTGGTATTTTTCGGGTTCTCCCGCGTTGGACTATTATTAAGGACGACCGTTTCGCCGGCATTCCAGTGGACTTCATCCGGTCCCAATTAGGTGACTTAATTAATTATATTAAGGAAATGGGTTAATTAGAATTTGGTGATCGGAATACCGGCGAAACGGTCGTCCACAATAATGGTTCAACGCAGGCTATTAAATTTGCTCGACTGGAAAAATTGTTATTTATATTTTTATTCCCAATTAGAATAGTATACTATTCCGACTATAACTTCCGAGTTCCGGTATACCGAGCTTTTTTTTAGCAATAACAAAATAAAAATTTGTCTCAAAATAAATCCTGTGGTCTAATGAAATCACTTTGCATATGAGAAGCTACGTCGTCAGAGATAGAACGACTAGGGTTGCGATGTATGGGCAGACGAGCCGGGGTCCGAATAAAACATCCCCTCTTCTCATGGACTTCTCCCCCATGTAAATTTTCAAATATCGCGCTCATGATGCACCTCAGACCGCAAGTTACTTGGCCAGGTTATTCATCGTTAGTTTCTCTATATTCATTCAAACTGGAATAAGGGCAGTTTGTCCCCTCTGGTATTTAAATCCATGAATTAATAACAATAAAATATTCAAGGCATACATGAATAAATAATAATTCATACATTCATTAAGTCATCATACCACAGAGTCAAAGGAAATATTTACGAAAAAGTAGGTATTAAAACCACTTACCTTCCATGGCATGAAATGGTAATTCTGCACTAGCTACAGTTGAGGGTGGGTGATGAAGTATGTCGGAGGCGATTCCTCCAACAGCCAGGTACTCAGGAGCAAGGGGCAAGCCTAGAAAAGAGTCGATGGATTAAAATTTTAAAATAACTCCACCATATTTTACTAAAGTTGGGTTAATATTAAGCTATAAAAAAGGAATACCAGATTAAATTTTTTTTATTGAGGCATTTAGATTTTCGAAAGGCGAATACCAATTTCGCAATTTTTTAACTATTGACGATGTCACAACAACGTTGTCAAAAATGACACGTGTATTTTAAATACCATTAGGACCCAATTCTGACGATCATTTCAATGGAAGTCTTTGATTCGTCTGTTAACTTGTTATAAAACTGGAAGATTTTTGGCTGAAAATGTTCTCCATAAAACTTGGCATACTTATGATAACGATTTCGCAGCCTTTAATTCGTTGAAGAATAGCAGCAAAGGTTTGATACAAGTTTTATATTCTACGGATTAAAAGAAATACATCATAAATAGAGATTCACCAACCGATAAATGCCACAATGTGAACGTGATGAATCAGCAATTATGAGTCGTCAGAGCCATAACAATCACTATAGTACTATAGCCTACTTTACTACTCTCAACTATAGTCTCTAAAGGCGTGGTTACACGAGGTATATGCCCGCGCAAGTACTAGGCTGGACAAATGCTCTCAATTAGTGCAGGGGCTATTTTGTGGCCATGCGTTCATGCATTTGCACAATTTTGGGCATTTACACGGTGCAATTTTAATGGTGATTGGGTTCTTGTATCTATCCGCACGGGTACATGCATTGTATAAACCCGGCTTAAAGCTAACTCAGTTAAGATCAAAGGTCGTTTCTTCACCGCACCAATTACGTAGAATAACTGTGACCTTAAAATTTTCGAGTGTACAAGAGCTCGCTGTACATAATAATATATCACAGAAAAGTGCCATTAAATGTTAAAACCATGCTTGAAAGAATTTTGGATAATACAAAAAAAAGATTCACGACGCCTATACCTAAGAAAATTACAACACATACACTGGAAAACATGTCATATCTCTCGTAATTGCACAAAAACAGGATTTTGTCTTGATAGATGTCGTAATGTTCAGTACTGCAGTATTTTTCAACCAATATATTTTGAAGTATTTGCATTTCAGAGATAGAAAATCCGTATCGATAAAGACGTTAATCGTTCAATAGAAATAGAAGATAAAATTAGAAAAAATAAATAAACGCGCCTAGCTGTATATTTTCAGACAATATGATACCGATAAAATTTCATCCAGGAGGTAGTGCCATTCCATATGTATCAATGATATTGTGTAGCGATGACGCTACATTATAACTGCGGGCATAGCATTTCTTGAAAAGCTCAACAGGAGAATAATTTCCGTACAACAAGGCGACATACTCGTCCAGGGTGATAACCCGGATTCTCTAATTTGGTATGGGAGAACTTTTTTGGCAATGTTTTTTGTCGAAATATGACCGATAAATAAAGAATCCCAAGATAATACAAGCGAGGAATAAAGTTGCAGAATCAGAAGTAGTTTTCTTTGCAGCAGACTCTTCAGTCAACCCAAGAGGGTTGGTTTCCACTTCTTTCGGTCAGAACCCAATCCAAGGTTAAATGCAAGCAAAATATTTATGCAAACATTCTCATGGCGATGTCTAGAAATGTGATTAAGGAGATTCGAAATTGGGATTTACAATTTTTCACCATGAGGTCGCTATTAGTGAGCAATCGGACGCAATTAACAAAAATAGTTAATATTTTACAGCAGCATCGAGATAGGAGGGAGTGAAAACTGATATACTGGAAAATGGTCGATTCCTTACTTTAATTACGCGATTAAACAATAAACGCGACACCACTTTGGTATCTCTGTAGTATTCGGCCCATTCGACCGCGATGAAAGTTATAACGATGCCCACATTGTGGCCAAATGGGCTTCCACGTTTGCGATGCAAATAATAAGTATTCTATTTCATTATGGCTATCAAGAAAAAATAGAAACATACAATTCCCACAGCATGACTTTGTCTTGACCGAAAAGAAGAGAACCATTTACAAATATAAGAGCGCCCTAGTTTATGTTGCTTTCTGGTTCAGGTGAGTAATTCTTCCTCCACGTCCAGCTCCTTGTTGTGCTGCTGAAAGAGGAAGAACATAGGTAATACCCCACTCTCCCTCTCTCACTCCTCTTCCGGCTCCATTGCGTTCGAGCTCGTAAGTAAACTCTCGATAAGGGATACTATTAATACCCTAACATGTAGTGGTTTTCCCTCAACTCAGACTGATGAGACTTTCTTCACCAAACTCCATGTAACATTTATAAATCAGAACAGTAAAAAAATTAACAAATAATTATTATATTAGTGCGTTTTAAAGTCCTCAAATGAGATAAGTTTCTCTAACAAGAATGCAAACAAAATAATATTGTTACAAAATATAATTATCTCAACCGAACAAATCGATCAAAAAATCTCACTGTGCCCATCTTTCTCTTAATGCTTTATTCTCCAAAAATTCTCTATTTCATGAAAACTAAGAGGATACGAGATAGATCGGTAAAATTATTTTATTGTTTACTTTCTACAAATTGAAAGCATTCTTTACGATACCCCACTTAAGGACTGTTCCAATGTAGAAAATCAATGCAAATTACATCGAGGGCATTTGGAGTCCACGTAAAAGGTACGTTTCTCCACTTCTTCTCCTCAGGGAAGCAGGAGCGAAGGTTACTGACGACATCAAAAATGTGGTCAGTTACACGACCGAGTCATGTTCATAGGACCTTCAAGGTATGGAGCGATAAAATACCAAATTACTTTTTCCCAATACCATACTGATTCTGCTAACGCCATTGATCCCAGATTCTTCGGGATAATATAAAGTAAATACTCGAGTAGATTCGAAAACGTGTCTGGGAATGAGATGTCAGGACTACGCTGAGGACTTGAAAATGGGAAAATGGCCATCTGGGAATTTGAAAAGGAAGGGCATGCGTCATGGTGGGACCTACCATATTAAGTAAGGCTAAATTGATCGTCTAGGAGAGGAGAATCAGCGTTACGAAGCAGTCGTACTGAGAAGAAAATTAGAAAGATGGGTTATTTCCATGAGACATGAATTTGAAACCATGGAATAGCGTGATATGAACCATAAATAGGAGGGTGATAACGGCCGTGGAAGAGGAAGAATATAATGAAAGAACGCAACTGTGGAGTTGATAAGTGATGTATATAAATTCAAGTAATGATCTAACCAGGATAAAATCAACAAGGCAAATGCAAGATATACAGTGATGGCGAGAAGTTATGAGACAAGTAGGTAAGTGCCTGGACTACAGGGAAAGGTGAAATATTTCAAATTAGAAGATAACGGCCAAAACAAAAATTAAATCTTAGGGATTTAAAGAGATTGAGGAAAGATGTTTCGAAAACTCAGAAGAAATTCATGCCAAAGACTATACCATCGATGTAGAAAATGCGAGGACGGGTTCAGGACATAATTATCCGACTGCAAAACAGCAAACAATAGATACGACTGCGGAAAACAAGGCAAAGTGAACTTTACACCTTCAGGCGTCACTTCGTGGAACTATTCTATATTCGAATCCGTATTGAAAACAATCCTTGTACATTTCCACAATTATTTCAAAATAATTGTGGAAAAGTACAAGGATTGTTTTCAATATGGATTAGAACAAGGCAAAGTGGATACAATGGAAGTAAATACAATGATATTCCCGCAAAATCACGGAAAAACGGATTAAAGAATGTGCTTTCTGGTAGCTTTTTGAGAAAGGGACTCATAAGACCAATTTCAATCTCCATTTTCAAAGCTAATGAAAGATTAGAATAACTTGAAACAGCGAAACTCTCTTTAAGGACCTCCAAAGGTTATATTGTCCATTAATAATTAACTACAGGTCGGAGGAAAAAAAAACCCTTGGACAAATGACAATTCGGTGACTGCTTACAATATATCAGGGTAATTCCAGGACTTAGAGCCGCGCTTAAGATCTAGAGATAATATCTGTGTTAAGTGTCCGGAGAACCACAATAAGAAAGCCAACGTTGTCCTGGAAATGATAAGTCCCGAAACACGCATATATTTTGCCCATGGAAAATAGAGTTTGCATTTTGTTGTTTCCTCGTGCGTGTGAATTGAAGATTAAAATACAATCAAAATTTGCATGTTTCCTCTGCCAGCAAGTACTATAAAGGTTTGGTGGCGAAAACTCCCCCTGCGCCCATTTCATTTTCGTAAGAATTTGCATTTTCAGCTCAAACAACCTAATGTAAAACGTAAAAATTCTTTTTTGGGTATATTTCCGCGTATTTTTTAAAATAATCCTAATGTTTCCCCTCCCCTGCTGAAGGCTTCATCAGAGTATCAATTTGTGACGGTTATATCTAATTGTTGTAGTTACGGGGGATGGTTCTGTAGGGGTTTACATTTTGAAATTAACGGTCTCCATGTTTCGCTGAGCATCAGACCCTAGTCTCGGTTTAAATTATCCCGGTGTTTCCGGATTTCAATCGCCTCCCTTACGAGTCGGATTTTAAAGTTTTTTCTTTTGCTAAAATTTTTATGTTATCCAAGTCCAACTGATGTCCTTCCGCGGCATGTTCAGCGATGGCAGAGCGATCAACATATCTTAGTCTGATAGCCTGCATATGTTCATTTATTCATGTTTTTATGGTTCTACCAGTTTCACCAATATAACTTCGGTTACAAGTTTTACATGTGACCCGGTAAACTCCCTCAGTTTGTAATTTGTCCCGGCCTCTCGTGCTATTAAGGAGATCTTTTATTTTGAGCAACGGCACAAAAGCAGTGTCCACATCAAATTTCTTCAAAATTCGAGAGATTTTTTCAGTGGTGCCTTTAATATAAGGTAATATAACCCTTTTTTGGACAAATGTTCTTCAATGTCAATATCACTGTTCTTTGTTTTTTCCTTGAATTTTTTTAAGTTGAAGAATTTTAACGTATTCAATGGTCCGCGGAAGTTTCAATCAGTTATTGAACCTAATGTCATGACATTTTTCTGCAGAAATGACATTGCTATTGATGAACGATGGCAAGTAGTGTGCGAAGCTTCAGGCTTCCACACAATTCCCATTTGCATATGGACCAGAGAACTCAATGAAAATTCTCGCCAAATCCAGCAGTTTAATTTGAAGAAAACAACGCCATTATTTCATACTAATATTTTAATCTTAGATGGTTAATTTCCGGCGCAGTTTTATCAATTTGCTCTTACATGAGCTAATTGCAGAAGAAAAGAGTGCCCCATTTCAATTTTATGGAGATATAACAAACTATATATTAGATAAATTGCATAATAATGGCCTTTTAATTTAAATTATCTAAGCAGACACCCAACTGAAAGAGTGTAAATTTAAACAACCCTTCAATTGAACAGCGCTCAAATATCCTCAAGCAATATTGGGATCTTGTAAGCCGATAAGACTCAACAAAGGGATTACGTTGAACATCTCTGTGAAACAATAAGGCAACAGTGCGACTAAGGGGTAATGAAATCAGAGAAATTCGGCACAAATTCTTAAGAAAACTTATATATGAAAAAATCTCATTCTATATGCACCTCACATTCTATATGAACACATCTCATTCAATATGCACTTAGATTGCTTCAGCAAACTTTAATTATTCTTGAGAGCCTTCTAATCTCCAATTAACGGAACTAATCACAAAGGTAACCACTCAAATGGCTGTGTGCACCATCTCTTCTCACTAGCATATCAAAACACCTCGAGGACGGCTAAGAGATGATCATTTCAGATAAGTTTAGCGCGAGCCAATCAAAATCTCTACCTCAATGACATCGATTAGGAGGTGGGGCGAAAATTAATTTCGAAAATTAGACGACATAGCATACCAAATTTAATGCCGATAACGGCTCCAAATATCCTGAAGCCGAAACAAAAAGAAGTCAACGATGAAACTGCGTGAGACAAGTATTGCTTCGTGGTAAATCGCACAGCGTTTTTCCGCTCTATCAAAGATGCGGACGATCTGGTAGTTTTATCCTGACGATCTAGTCAACGCGCCAAGCACTCGGGAAAGCATTCTCTTCTCCGAAACACACCAAATCTCAAATTCGGGAGTTCTCGTTTCTGGAGACCTTTTATTGCGAAAAAATATTATTGCCGGTAGGGGATTTTTATAGAAGCCAAAGAAATTACTGGGGCGACTACCCCTTAAACTATCATCAAGCCCCCAGAGCACAATCATAGTTTTACTTTGGCTGAAACTGCTATGATGTTAGTGACCCTGACGAGAGTCCTAAGGATCCAGTATTCTGCTGAAATATTTTGAAGACTTTTCACATTCTCCTTTGAATATCAAGTAGAAAGTACTCCAGTCCTGCACATATCATAGTGATGTTATTACAAATATTATTTACCTACGATGCTGCTAGTCAGAAAACACTTGAACATGAAATATAGAACTTAACATTGAACTGATCTCGAACATGAAACATAGATCAATATAAAATACATACATGATGGAGACAGCAGTGTCTGTCAATACTAGATTTTCTAACCATGCCGAAATGTAAAGGTCATAGGATGATGATGTTATTAAATACATTATTTACATACAATGCTGCTAGTCAGAGTACAACTGAACATGAAGTATAGATCTTAATATTGGACTGCTTTCGATCATGAAACAGGTCAAAATAAAATACATATATGATCGAGAAAGCAGTGTCTGTCAATATTATATTTTCTAACCTTGCCGAAATATAAAGGTATTCAAAGACTTATTCGGCTACACTAACTAGCGAAGCCGGAAAATTCTTGCTGCCCAGCGGCTCCTACATCGTATGATTGGAATCGTCAACCTTCCTGACCCGATGATTTCCACTGCTCGACGAAACCGGTCGTTTATTGAGACATTCAATTAACTCTAAATGGTTTTTAACTGAAGAGCAGTAGTCACCATTATTTATGGACAGCAGAGACCCCACCGTATTTCCATCGCTGCATGAAACAGGCAATACCGAACTCGGATTGGATCGTCTAAAAAAAGGAATTACTTCTGATAAGAGGAGAAATACTTAACAACATGTTCAGCACCTAGCTTTCGATATTTCTTATCAGCAATCATTTCGTAGTCTGTAAAATTCGACTACTACATTGGACTGCACTTAAATTCAGGGTTGTAGTTTCCAAAAGACATAATTCAAATACGCGACGAAAAACTTTTATGCCGTCATCAGCATTCACAGAGTTAGGATCTCAAGTCAAATTCCACGGCTAACACTAAGCTAACATAAAAAAATTCCGGCCCGAAGCCACCAAAGCTCTGCAGACGTTGAAGGGAGGGCTTAAGGAAAATTTTCCTGCAAGACAGCACTCATTTGCGGTATAGCCTTCCTTATTAGATCACTGCCCACTCAATTGTTGACTTGTTCGGTGTTATCAACACAAAATATCACTGGTGGCTTGAAAATACACCAACAACCCTGCAACAATCCACGGCAATCCGAAGTCAATCCGGAGTATTTATCTTAGCCAGACCGATCAAGGGCACTCTCTAACCCATTGGTGATGATGGACTCCAGGCCACAGATCCCAGGACAACAAAGGTGGACGGAGATGGACGGAAACTGTCATACTGGAATGTCATTCATAGTTGATATGTACCTCGAATCAGAACTTCTCAAACTTGCGGATATTTTTTTGCAGACCCAGAGACCAATATTAGCTTCCTCTCATGAGGGAGTTGACGATTATCTTCTTGAAAGATAGCTGAGGATTTTCTAAGAAGAAGCAGCAGAAAATCTAAACTACAAAGAATAAGAAATGAAAATATAAGAACAATTATGCAAGTAGAAGAAAACATCATACAAGAAATAGAGAAAAGACGGCTAAAATGGTATGGACACGTAAAAAGAATAGAGGAGAAACGTTGGCCAAAAAAGATATTAAATTGGCAACCACCCGGAAGGAGGAAGAGAGGACGACCACCAGAAGACTGGACAAAGCAAGTCACCCAAGATAAGAAAAGGAGACAATTAGAGAATGAAGACTGGAGAGACAAGGAGGCTTGGAGAAGAGGATGCGAGAGACGGCCGACGGCTGTATAGAACTCGCTTATATATATAAAGATAGCTGAGGTTCTGGCGCTCGTCCGCGGACCACACTTCTGGTATACTTATGATATACGTACCGAACCCAATACCGAAAAACTGTCAGCCATTTTGGAAATAAAAAAGGATTTATGGGCTTTTACTAAAATATGAAAAATCGCATTTTTAAACTGACTCAGAAATAAAAAGACAGTAGTTGTGCGTGCGACTTGATACTATTAGGAGGATACATTTAAATTGAATCATGTCATTAATCCTGCCGAAATGGGGCAATGCAACCCGTTTAATCGACCTCTGGCCGCGAAAGTATTGGAATGATACGGGGCATGTCGACAGTAGGATTACTGACAGGTACATCGATAAAAGCAGGTTATTGGGAATATCGAGCATTGTCGATAATACCTACAATACTGGAGATGGCACCTTAGCTTCACAGTATCAACATTATTTAAAGGCCGTCCAGCTATGGCGGTCCATATAGTCATCTAAAATCTCTGTACGCTGTATCTGCCACACCGTACTGATCAGAAGCCACCAACCTTGGTCAACCGGTCGATCTTAACGATCATGTTGTACCCATAAAATTTCGTCCATATTGATCATTATTTAACTACTGCACAAATGTCACACTGATAACAATGCTAACTATAACATACTTTGACTATTTATTTATTTTCACTGCCCCATAAAGCACATTAGGTCATTTTACGTCGGGTGAACAACAGTAACAACGGACGATACACAGACACCCAAGTCCTCGGCAGATAATATTCTACCCAGGCGGGACTCGAACCCGCGACCCTCGGTTTAGCAGGCGAGGACTTTACCCCGCCGCCACCGGGGCCGACCAATGTGATCTATCTCCCAATAAGTCGGTCAAAAATATTCGAGTTTATCATAACACATGCAAAACATTGTAATACAGCTGCATTGACATCATTCTACCGAAAAAGTGATGGCGAAATGGCATTCTACCGAAAAATTGTCATCTAATCCACGTTTAAATATAGAACTGGAGGCTCATAAATTTACCGATTCTGATTCCGAAAATGATGCATTTTGTTGGGGTCGAAATGAAAAAAAAACACCGTAGTAAAAGAATGACAAACTGTCGGCAAACTTTTCTTTCCTGTGGCAGTGGTTGAGATGTTTCAGTGGAATCCCGATTCCCACTAACGTGCTTTGTGGAAGTAACTTCAAATGTAGTACTTCACCTATCGGATGGGACGTCAAACCGTGGTTTCTTTTGTGCCTTTCGTAAAGAGCAGGCTAATTCTGGCGTTTAGTTTCTCTCCACCCTTACTTCTTTCCACCATGAGCCCTTTCCTCAACAACCCACTCACCTGACCTCAATGGCGCAAATTTCCTCAGTAGTCGGTCGCCTCCACAAATGACAAACTTATCGCGACATGACGATTCGTCAAAAACACAGCTTTTTAAATTCACGCTCACATTTTTTACAAATTAATCCTCTATTCAATAACTTCAAGCTTTTTTTAAGGTTTACATGACAATATTCAACCGACAATAAATGATTCGATAAAAAAATTCGAGACGTGGCATCCAATGATATGTATACATGCTAACGGGAACAATTGATTTAACTTCCTATTCCATTCGATTTGAGTCTATTTGTAATGCTCAAGAATGAATCAATTAGACTAAGGTGATATGAACTAGATAATACGTCAACTACTGACACTCGAGTGCCCACTGATTCTCCATCATTCCCACAAAAACATGATGAAATTAGGGTAAAATACATCTTTAACTTAATATGGAACATGAAAGAGGCGGTCAATCGTGTATCGTTAAGATGATGACCCCTCCCCCCAAAACCTCCCAAAACACATCGGTAAAATGCTCCAAGAAAAAAGGCAAAAAAAATCTTCAAAGATGTTAACATTTTTAAACATGACAGTTAGAACCATTTTAAAAACCCTTAATTCTGAAAACCAATGGGGAAGCAAATGCTAATTCATTCGACCATGAAAAATGGGGGTATACATCAACCGCTGGGACGAATCACCCACCCTGAAATGTGCATTTTTTTTATTACGTGCATTAATTATTTCATTGCACTAGAGTTTATTTTGTATATTTGGCCAAGTTGCTCTCTGTTTAACATTTTTTTTCATCTTTCAAGAACCCGCAACCGGAAAAGATAATTCTTGGAGTAACAGGGGCTTTTAAAAATGATACAACAAAGATAAAGAAGTGATGGACGAATTCGTCTTCGTGGGCAGTAGAGGAACGTGGGCAGAGAATGCAGAGTGACGATTAACTGGTAACTGGCATAAACTACACAAACATTGATAGGCATCGTATCTAGAGTTATAAGAATACCACCAAGACCACTTTTACCCGAATCTTTCGAAATGTCTTTCCCGATTGGGTTCAGCGATGATAATGATACATACACGAGTAGTCACCTCTAGGAGTGGTGCCGTTGGTGTCCATAGCGTGCGGGTGGGTGACGTGCGGATGCTGGCCGTCGAGCGCGGAGCGGAGGGACGCAGCGGCGGCAGCTGCGGCCGCCGCAGCCGACGCCGCATGCAGAGAGCCGTAGAGGTCCATGTATGTGGCGTGGTGGAGGCGGAAGGGCGGAGGCGGGGCGGCGGCCGGGTGGTGGTGGCCGTGGTGGTGGTGGATGGCGTGGTGGGGCGCGGGCGGCGCCCGGTGCCCCAGGATGAGATCCGAGAGCGTGGGGGGCGGAGGCTGGGGCGCCGGGGGGTGGAGGTGGGCGTCCGGCCGCTCCGAGTCCTCCACACCCACCGCGCGGTCCGCTTCAGGGCCGTTGGTGGACCCCCGCGGGCGCGGCAGCGACGCGCTCGAGAACGGAGGCAGATCCAACCTAAAGGGCGAGAATGTAGAAGATCAGGGTCAGTCAGTCACTGCATACCATGCGGGGTGGAAAGGATAAAATACACACTCATCACCCTCGCGAGTACCTCGATCAATCAAAGTCGATTACATCTCCGCAATGAGCTCGGCGGTTTCATTACGGCGATTACTCCGACAGCAGTGCGCCGCCGAGAGAGAATCTTGCGTTCAAATGGAGGGGAGGAGGGAAGGGCTATCCCTAGGAAAAACTTTCAACAAGTTGCGTAATAATTTGAGGTAAAAAGTGAGGTAGTGATGACAACACTAAGGGAGGGGAATACAAATGGTCAATATTATTAATGGAGAGACAGGAAAATCATGAATTATGACGCTCTATTTTCGATATTTAAAATCATGAAAAAATATCTTTATTAAAGCTTCTTATAACTGTTTACCTGAAAAAATAAAATAGTAACGTTTGGAGCCAAGAATGTGCGATGAATGAATCACCACCATTTTACTATCAACAATGAGAAACTATACCTTTTTGAGAGGGGAAGATTATTCACACTGTCTTCGATCTTATTAAAAATGAGAACGACACGATAGAGACACCTTACTCGAACATGTTAATGGATTAATATTCGGCATACACTTGGACAAGAATATCTCACGATATTATTATCCTGAAGAATATGCTATGACAACGAGCTAGAAATGCTATTGCCAAATTGTATGTCAACACTAATGAAGACTCAACAAAAGTTTCGAAGTTAAACTGCAAATTTCTCATTTAGGATAGAAATATTTTGATTCCACTGGAACGAAAACGGAGGGCTTGAAAACTGTGCTGTCATCTTTTAGAATTGAATTGTTTCCAAGAGGTCAAAATTTCAGTTAATGCCATTTACATAACTATTAATCCATATATTCATAAAAATAAAAATTTCCAATAAGTGATTTACAATACCAGTTCGCTCGCCTTTACAACTTTCAATTCGCGTTGGTACCTCGACGTTCTCGAATTAACTCTGACTGAGATAGCTTAATTAATCGATTTATCCCTTAATATAATAAAGCATGAGAGAAAATTTCGGTACGATGGTAGTCAATACGCATTCAAGGGTTGGTTCTAACGTGGGAAAAAATGACGAATGATTTGCAGCGGAAATGTGAAGTCGCAGAAGACAAATGATAACGAATTGGGCAGATGAAGTGACTAATGAATGAGCCCGTCGAGGCGTGGATGAGAAGCGTAATTTACAAGAGACAGAAATAAAAGCAACCACCGCAGAAGAAGACCATTGGGAAATTGTGATGAACTAGTTACGTGTATGGTTGAGGACTTACGGCAATAAAAAGTCTAATTAACTAAAAAAATTAACTAGGAAGGAAATTTTCACGGCATAAAAATTATATAAATAGTTATTTTGCACCAAAAAGCAATGAAAAATACACCTAGGTAGTGCAGTTTCGAGAAAAAATATGAAAAACTCGAAAGGAACCAAAAAGGTGAGAAAGAAAGGATGATCAGTGTGACTTAATAAAATATATTTCCATTCCTTTTTATTTAGATAATTTCGTCATCAGAATCACTAATCTTTAAATCCTCGTAATATTTTACCTCTAACATTTTTATTTCAATTAATTCTCCTCTTTGTCTCCAGATGAGTTATTTTACAGTAATCCATCTAACCGCGGTAAATGTCTTTCGAAAATTTGGCCTTATTTCCAAAAAACACTGTTTTTCTTCCTCTACACTACTCTGCAGAAATAGTTAAAATTCAGTTACGAGGCTTATTCCTTTCCTTATTTTACCCCTCTTTTGTATTGTTTTCCAAACAGGAATTTGTCGACGTTTTAAAAATTACAATTTTTATATAGATTTTACCAACTTACCCCGTTAGATTTAATGATAAAAATTTCGAAACAGTAAATATGGAACATCACAATTTCTTCAAACATGCCTCGGACAGATATTTTACAATGTGATGCTCGTGACTTGCCAGAACATTTGCTGCCGGAAGTGGGCTTAAAAATGGCGTTATTACTGTTGGTTGGGACATGGTCTTTCAATTTCCTGGACGAAGACTTGCACTTTTCCAGAGAAAAAAGAAAGGTAACATTTTTATGACGATAACGACAAAATAATGGTTATCGCCAAGGTGGCTCTCTTGGGAGTCGGTACCGCCATCGATTTTTCTCTGCTATTCAACGGCCGCGTATCCTTTCTATCAAACCATTAATCCTGAACTGAAGTTACTAGTCTAACTGAAAAAATGTGCATAGCCCCACAATGTCATCGTTAGAGGAGGCCACTACATTGAAATAATCAACTAAAGATGGTCAAGCATGGTCAATGCTACGATGTGTAAGGTGAATGAGAAAGAAAATTCATCGCCCTTTTATAAAAATATGAAAATTTTTCCTTTGACTGCAGTCTCAATAGAGCATGACCGTCAATCGCTAAACAGATATTTTTTTGTATACACAGAGATTCAGGTATACTCTAAGAGTCCTGTCGAGTAAATGGAGAGTATTTCTGACCTCCCACCATCTGTTTCTTTACGTGGTTTAATTAATTATTTCAATTCTATTATAACTATCTAATTAATTGCAACGGCATGTAATAACAATACTGCCACACATAAGTTCATTTCAACTTTACAAAAAAGTAGCTTCAAATAAAATAATTAGGAGTTAGGCCAAAAGTAAAGTTGAAACAAATTATTGTCCCATACAAGAAAAAATGACGATAAGGTAATGTTATTGATGATTTCTAAAAACACCATTATGACACCTGATAGCGACACTGGCACTGCAGTAACCCAGAATGCATTCATTTATATCTTATAACCTGATAGTGAATTCCCTTGACCTATCCAACTTAATAGCCAAACACTTTGAAGGCTGATTTTTTTAGTCGCACGTCCAGCATAACTTAAACATCGTTTCGTCCCGACCTTGTGCATCCATCAGTGATAACTGTTACATTCGCCAGCACAAATATGAGTTGCAATAATAGAGGTTTAAATCATACACACTTCGAAACGTAACGGTCACAGCGAAGGCACCTCTATTAGCAAAAGTGGCTTTCTTTCAATGTCAGTAGGCCCTCAAAGTACAGGTTCAATTATTTATTAATTAAATCAAAATGATATTCCGTATGCAAATTATTCTTTCCCTGGAGATTTACGTCACAGGAAATCGCCGATTTTTACAATAATCCTCGAGTGAATCTGTTATTTCAGGCATTTCACGTCGGAGTAAGACCGCCAAATAAGTCTGCCGCTTGAGAAAAGAATTTTCCACCTCCTTCAGTGACAGTATATTTCCTCAAGAATATATACGGGTTTACATTTATCTTCACTTCTTGTACGAGGATCAACAGCCAGATTAATCCAAAAAGCTACTAAATCGTTAAAAAACGACGAATGGCAATTCTCGGGGTCAAAATGTCAACTAACCAGGCAATCAAGAGTACGTGATCCATTCCATCTGTCTTACTTCTGAAATGAAGACTGCAAAAACAATTTCGCACTTCTCTAAAGAAGTCGAACCAAAGTCACAATCATTCATCGTAATCACTCGACCCACTGAGTGCCCTAAAATTATGACTGATTGTGAGCCATTTATCTGAGCGATTAATGATTACATTATTTAAGATCATTAACACATTGTAAAACGAAAATACTTGATAAATTATTGGAATAATTGAATTTTAAAGTCCCCTAATCATTTAAGAACTAATTCAACGGAAGCAAAAAAAGGCCAAGATGTGAATAATTTCAGTTTCAGTTCCGTTGCAAGCGCTTTAAAATGCGACGAGCGAAAATCAGACCAAATTGAAAGTCAACGAAACGGAAAATACTGGTATGCTCTACCACCATATCTCAAGGCTATAACATTCGAACGAAACGGCTCGGGCATGTTTCCCAGAAAACTCGGACAGTGCCAGAGGGCTTCTAGCAACGAAGGTAGGAATGAACTTTATTACAATTACACTAATACTCCAAGCAAAACAAAAAATGTAATCATGTGAACATGTAATCTAGAAAGTGTTTTCACGCGAGCATATCGGAGAATAGAGATATAAAATGAGGGAACGCTGTACATTCGATAATAATAACGAAAACATTTGGGAAGCATGGCGGGGTTAGAACAATCCAGATTATTCGGATGATCAGTAATTCACTTTTCTATACTTCTATAAGACCGTTTACAACATGAAAATAAATCAGATAAATCAGACAAAGACATAAATCCTAGTATAAGGCCGTTGAAATAAGAAAGGTTGTATTAGTGAATTACCAAATCATCGGGTCAGTTAAGGAAAAGGAAGACCCTCACACCAGTATAAGGATCCCAAACGAAGAGGCTAATAATTGACTGCACGATCACACTGGTGAGCAGCGCCTTCCTGAGAACAGTGCCCAACGCGGATTGGAAGAAAGCCCAAAACAGTCAGTTGTGATTGAATAGTCCTTCCACAGCCGTGGAATTATTTCGGCCAGTTTAGGAAACTGCACATTAGCACTAATGCATCCAATCAATTCCAATCCTCTTACGTCTTGGAGGAACAACACGTCTCGAGCGACAAAGAAATGAAGCTGACACAGAAAATGAATTGCCACGGTAGAACAAATAAAATGAAGAAACTTTGACGGGGAATTCAACTCCATTCATTATCATACGTGACTAAAGATTTCCATTCATATCCTCAAAAGGCATTTGGAAAGATGTGCTTGGAGTTTCCGTAAAATACCTTGCATGAGTTTCATTTCAGCAATCTAAACCAACAACATCATGGTAAAACAAGGTAATATTTTCAATGAAGTTCAGTCCAATATAAATAAGCAACCATAAAGGCTCTTCAATCGCAGGCTGTGGCTAAAGATTCTGACTGAGCCTCAGGTGGGATGGCACGCAGAGGTAGTGAAAGGCATGAGTTAAGGCCGGAGCGTGCTCCTCGGATCGACGTGTGCAGCAACTTCCGGTTAATCGGCATCACAAGGGCAGCAACCTTAGTCCTAATCTACACCAAAGAAACCCCTAACGTGTTGTGACTCAGGCGGAGTGATCACTCTCCTCACTTTCACGGGCCCAATCGCGCTTAGTTGGCACTTCTAGAGCAAGTATTCGGCAAGAAAATTTCCTGATTTCGCCGGACTTTTTCTTTGATGATGATAATTCAAAATGAAATAATTACGTTTAATACTTAAATATGGAATAAGTTAAATGGATTAAGCTAAAAAAACGATAGGTTTGATTCGATTTCACTTTTTTAACTACTAAATTATAATTAATAGCAGCACTTTTTCATGATAATACCACTTATAACGAGTAACAGGGGACATATGCACATAACTTTACTGAAAAATACTACAAGCGTTGCGCAGGTAACTTGGTCACCAGTATAAAATAACCAGATGGGTCATAAAGACGAAAAAATTGGCGCTTCAATTATTTCAACACCATGTGTTAGCCTAATTTACCGATTCACAAAAATTAGAGGCCCCAGATCATTTACGGCATATTTCACACATATGGTCATTCTCATTCTCTCCTATTGCTCCCCTATATGGTCGATATCACCCCTACCTAATGTTAAATGTCATTAACTTCCTCACAAATATTGTTTAAAAACGTATTCCCTCATCTCCGCAGTTTACCCTCTAACGCAGTCTCGTACTCACTGTGTCACTAGTCTTCCTTAAAGCTGATATTGAACTCTTCTAGAGCAGCTTGAATTCAACAATTAACCACCCTGACCCAGTTTGTTTCATAAATTTTAGAATACCTACCCGACCCTCTAGGCCTCACTCTTTGCTCCACATCCCTACTCCCAGATTATCACTCACTAAGTGCTACCTAATTTTTTGCTTCTCTTCTGAATTCCCTTCCTGAAAACAGCGACCCTTTCACCTCATCTGTCAATATCATTGCAAACCAAGCCGTATGTCATTCTCAATCAGAATATTTTTGCTGTCTCCCCATGTTGGGGTATTATTTGTTAAAAATCTCCTTGTAATTGTTTTTGCGTAAGTTTTTTTGTTTATAATATGTTCAGTTTCAAATGGCTTAACGCTGTACATGACCCTTTATTTCAAATAAATAAGTAAAAGTGCTTCAGAAATTCCTTGGAAAAAGAAACTTATTCGGAGAATAGATAAGAAATAAATCAGTTTAACAACATTTGGCCCGATGTCACTTGCAGAGAATAACGCCTTCATGAGCTAATTTGCTTCGCAGTTTAAGATATCTTTATTATTGTGAGGATGACTTAGAATAAGAACATTTTCTACGTGAAACCTAGAAAATTGCAGACCCGAGATAAAGCGCATGTTTACATCGAACTATCGATTATCATTTTACTGGTGCAAATCGGCAAACCGAATGAGGCAGTTAAATATGTCAGTTATTTTCCCTGACGAGATGGAAGTATAGGGGATGAGAGAAGGCAATTCTAATATTTTAATTCGTTATCTCAATATGGTCAACGTTAAAATGGTCCTCATGAGCTAGAATAGTTCGTGGTAGACTTTTCGCAAGATGCTATTTCAAAAATAAACACTATTTTCTCCGTTCTTTACTCCTCAATGTTCAGGATGCTGTCCTAATACTTTTCTCCTGCCTCCAAAAAGACAATCTAAATATAGGCCTCGTTTTGCGGTCATCCACACAAAATCATCCTTAACCTATTGCCTTCTTACGCATAAACTGCCTCCTCAGAACATCCTACAGCCATAAAAACACTATTTACTTCAATTTGTATCCACTATTGTCCCCATATTCCTCTCCACAGGAGCAAATCAGCGCCCGCATATTCTTTTCCTTAATGTCTAAGCTTCTGATCCCGGATAAGTAAAGCTCTAAAGTCGTATACATAAAGTCTTCTTCCCCTTCCTCACCAAGGGTAACTGTATCGATTCCCCTATATTCTCCACTAGATAGGACAATTCCTCTTCATGGCTGATAATTGGACTGGATTAAATGAAATATTAATACTATCTATGCATAGAATTGATGCATCATTCAACTTACTTTTACTTTTATCGGTGCTAAACACACCGATCTAAAAACAAAATCAACGGAGATGAATTCCATAGTCTACGCTGCATGTACTGCCAATAAACACATGAATGTCACATTATTAAATTTAATTATGCAACAACATTGTCCGCTACACAAAAAAATTAAATGATTAGTTGATAAGAACAATGGCAAAGCAACCCCACCGGCAGCGTAAGGTTTTGAGGAAAATAGGAGGAATTGCTTTCTGCAATTTACTAAGCATTCTGTGATGAGAGAAATAATCTCCATGCCTTGGAAAATTCTATGCACTTCTGCAATCCATAATTACGCCACTCAAGTTGTCCTCTGGATGCGTATATTCTGCGTAATGAAAGACACGCCTCAGAATGATGAAAATGTTAATGGTTTGTCGACTGCAACGGGCATTTAGATAGCCCTTTAGAGAGCAACCTCAGAATTTTTGTAATCACCACCCTTATTTATCTATTATTTTGTATATTTGTGTTTCAGACATTAAGTCGTAAAATGACACTACTGTGAGTCATATGCTCACTACTAATGCTCTGGAAGGGAGGGCCCTAAAAAGCAATTGGATATAAAAATCTTTAGTTGGTAAAAAAAATTGACTGAATCAATTGGGCCAGATTTTCAGTAAGTCTATGCGGAACATCGCCCTTTCCTCTTCCAATTCTTTCCCTATTCCCTACCTCGTCACGGATGCTGTCCTAATATCTTGTATCTCAGCTAAGTTACCCTTCTGAGAGCTCGCGTTGTAGAGCATATATTCTAATGTAGACCGACAATTTGCGAGCGCCAAAAATAAGAGTAATGAATGGATTAAAATCACCGATTATGTTCCTCAATACATTAAAACTGACACTCCATATACCATGCTGATAACACTCGCAAGGCAATTCTTTGTAGTCCAGCGAAAAAAGCTGCCGAGCAAAAATTTATTCAGAGAGAAAGCTCCATGCCTAGGAGATCATTTGTTAGAAAGGCGTGAATTGCACGGGCGAAAGCTTGGAATGTCGTGATCGATGCCTACCGGATTAGTAAAAATACGTTGCAGGGATCTCTACGGCAACTACGCTTCTGAATGTTTATCTTCGACAGTTTTCGAAATTTTCCACAAAATATGGTAATAATGATAAAACCCAAATACCTGAAAGCCAGCTAGTATAAAAGATCTGTCACTTTACAGGGAAGATTTTGCTTGTGCACTGTACAGAGAGAGGAATGTAAAACTCCCGTTCATAAAACATCGTCCAAATGTAAATAAGCACTGCCTTTGGCACGATGCGTTCGAGCGGAGGGGGAGTTCCTTTTGTGATGTCATGCTCGCTTTTTACTGTCAGCAACAAAAAGGGAATAAAGACATCTTTTACGAAACAAGTGCACTTTTTGTCTTTTGCATAACCAGTTCTCTAGCTCCCTCTTTTTGGCACAGCGACTCTCCAGAATGGCTGTCAGGATCCAAGTGGGAAAGCAAACATGAAGTTATATAGCAAAAGCTTTCAGAGAATAAAACGGTCAGAACTTCTTTCCGTGCAATTGAGCTCTTTCCGGTTGATAAAATACATGCTATAATGAGACGTTACACTACATGGAAAAGAGTTCAACAGAGCATTTTAGAAAATTTCCTTCTACTAACACCTAAAAAAATCTAATCAAAGCTGAATGGCTCACATCTTACTAACCACACACAAAGTTCCAAAAATACCATAAAAAACCCAGCCAACTACTTTTTTCGATAGCCATCACACTCTATAACCCCTTCCTTTTTCCAAGTAAACATTTATGCCTCCCATCGAAATATTACGTGCAAGCACACGAGTTAGTCTGCTATAGAAATACTTCAACTATATTCCGCATAATAAGCAGCTTCTTTCCCCCAAAGGATTCAACAAATTGGGAGTATCCGGCTATCATAAAGAGTAAAGATTACACACAACAGATATATATTGGTCACGTTGAATACAGAATAAAGGCTTGAACACGTCTGTTCGATAAAAATTTCCCGACTCCTCGTTTCTATACCGGCTGTATTTTTTGTGGCAGGAGTGAGAAAACTTGAATGAATCACGTCTGCCGGTGGCGTTTCAACAAGTCTTTTCAAACAGTTGACAGCTTCCACCACGATCACTTCGTTGATAATGTCGGAAGGATATTTTGGAATACCCTGGGATACGGAAAAGGTTTTATTTTTTTCAAAGGGCTCGATGCCCCTCGAAATTCGGGGGAAACACGAAAGCGATACGGATCAGAGAAGCCGACAGGGAACATGGCATGATGAGAAAGGCGAGGAAGGCGATCGCATGACATGACGCCCAACAGGTAGGTAGGCGGGTAATCATCGGAAGTACTCCTCTATTAAAGCCGGAGGTCGAAGGAAATGATTCGGGAATGAAGTCACTTTGATTTTTTTTAGGGGATTCCGCTTAAAGCGTCGTTGACTAAGCCAAGCGGGAAAGGCCGCTTCGGGCGCCGCTTTAATTTTGTGTTTCTGGTGTCACAGGTGGTGCGCGTGGTTAGGCAGACCCACGAGGCGATACCGCCGCCGCCACAATTGTGGTCTCTCCCATTGGCCAATGGGTCTCCATTTTGCGGTTACCTCTGCGGCTTCAGCGGATAACTTATTTCCTCCGATTTTTTTTATTAAAATGACAGGATACACGATGAATAATCTGTATCTCAACACTCCTCTCAAAGTATGACGCAGACCGTCAGCAATAGGGAGAAACCTTTCGCATTTGCATTGGGTACGGCGCACTTATTGCGACCAACCAGTTGGCTTATTAAATTGAGGAAATTATCTACATTAAAGTTCACCTTATAGAATAGTAAAGAGACGAAAATTATTCCTTGTAATTTCTGATGAAGAGTGTCGGTAAAAAGTTCTGGATATTTTCCACAGGAGCACTTGTTAAGAATATGACAAACAAACAAAAAGACGAAAGCATTTTCTTACAAAATACTCACGGCGAACGAAAAGAACGTATTCACGGGAACGAATAACACATTCGAGAAAATTCCTGGGCATTTAGAAACCGTTCTTGTTCCTTCCCTAGTATATACAAGAGTCGTGTCCTTAACTGGCAGGAGAATTACAGGCGATCTCATACATGTATTGAGCATGTGTACGCGTCAACTGCATAAATGTATGCTTGCCTTTTTCGAGTGTAAAAATATCTTTTAAAAAGTCACATTATCCAAAAAGGCATCTAGAAAACTAAACGATGGCCAGTAGTCTAGTAGATGGCTGACGTCATTGCACGGTCTCGCATCTCTACTCAACGTGTAGTTAAAATGAGGGGATAAAATCACACTAGTTCATCGTCGAACCAAACAGAGACAAAAGTCTAAATGTCGCCATAATTACGACGCAGTAGCGGCTAAACTTATCATGAAAATGATCCGTACAGCAGGACCAAGGCCCTAGACGCCAGATAGGTATAGCATATTCAAGATTATAGCGTTTTGAAAAGAGACATTTTCTCATAAATTTTTACAAAATGTCATCTAATGTAAGTATTTAAGAATATGAACTTCACACAAAAACAGCTTTTCAAAATAACACTCTGTCCCCATTGACAAATCAATAGCTGAAAAAAGTTTCTTAACCTTTTTGACGCACATCACGCTATATTCTGTCTTAACATGCACATACTGCACGCATAGTAAATCAAGGAAAAAATATGCGGTATGCTGTATGTCAAAGGCGGAATATTATTCAGATTGGATTTAGATGTAGCATAGATGAATTTTAACTAGAAAAGTGACTAACCGCAAAGGAATGCGAAGAAAGATATTGCCCGCCGCTGACGTCAAATATTTTTAAATTCTCCCTACGTTACTTTATTTGATTTAAAAACTTCACCACACTAACAGTGACGCCGGATCTCTTCCGATTCCATCGATCTTCCAATAGCATAAAAATATGATGAAAAGAGCCCGGAGATTTTCCTTGCACACAACGTTGGCTAAAGAGGTCTATATTATCGCTGCTGTCATGACTTCATGTCACATTTTACGACATATACTCTCGAGTTAGCTAAACAAGATAATGAACGTCGCAAATGCTAAGAGAAAACTCAAAGGATACAGATGAGTAGATTTTTTCAAGGACTCCGCCAAAATAATTTCACTATATCTGATTATCATTGTCGACCACCCATTAAACCATTGCATTTTACTTTAAATCTGACCATCTGGAATGCAGATCAAAATTAAGGACACATTTCTGGACGCATTCAAAAACAGAGTAACCTCAAGGAATTTTCAAAATGGCCGATAACATTTGAAATTGATGCCGTGAAGGTTTGAGAAACCATTTGAGAAACGACCATAACTATCAAAACACGTTTATCTGAAATACTATTATTTACATCGATGATTGATGTTTTTTCTCCAAAATGCATGACTCAAAGCACGAACAGTCTACGGACTGTCTAGTCTTGCTCCTTTGCCGAAGCAATATTTTCTCGATTACACTTATGCCGTCTGCAGATAATGGAGTAACTACTGCGCTGATTGCTGGGTCTCGGACAAGTTCACTTTGCGCGGGTGGAGGCAAGGAAGACTGACTGGTTCGACGGCATTTTTTGCCTTCCCCTCTCAATTTTGAAAGCTCATCATCCGATTCGTAAAGACTTTCTACGAACTTCTTTCCCATTATCTGAGGGAGGAAGTGAAATAGGGATCAAGTTTACTGAACAAAATCGTCGAGTTCCCTTGATACAGAAATCGTTTTGGAAATTTTCAATAACTAAGCACATAGGTATGCTGAAATTTTCCGGGTAAGTGTAATAAGTTTGTAAATGAGTAAAAAAAGTACATTCCCCACTTTTACAGCATAGTATACATATGGTAATGACTACCACCATTCAAAAAGGATAATAAAACAGTTAGGTACGGCAAGGCTTTAGGCTGAGAGACGCAAAATGCTTAAATGAAATTAAAATTGGTATTTTTTTCCGAAGCTTCGCAAACTTACGCACAAGAATCTAATCTAATCTAAGCTAATGTTTCCGAAACGAATTCGATTTTTTAATGCCTTTTTAAGTTGGTAGGAGAAACTATTTCCTGAGGTACAACGGCTTGACTTGCTTGGAAAGGTGGACTTGACGCAAATCCACTTTTACCATTGAAAAGAACCTGATCCAAAGCATGGTTTTCGTAGTTTTACTTTCATCTAGTAGACAAATTCAGGGAACAACGCATGGGAGATGTGATTGCCAAGTGGTAACAAGATTTGGGCAATAAATAATAGGACATCCTGCAACCGATGAGCCGCATGATTAATTTAAGTCCTCGAAGATTATTGACCGCATAACCCTAAGTACGGATGAATTAGCAAGCACATGGGACAAACAGAAAGAAATGGAATAGAATACATGCGGAGCACAGGAAAATTTTTTGAATTATAAAAGTTTTGGACGGAGAGAAGTATGCAACCACTTACATTAAAAATAGCGTACGTAGACAATAAAATGCTAAGATAGTTATTTCTCCGACGTCAACGCACGAAAAAAAATCTCCAGTAAATGCCACCGTTATTTAAGAAACAAATTCAACATCTACGTGAGAACAATGCATAGCCGTTGTTCACGAAAAATTAATAAGATAAGTGACCATTTCCCGATTATGAGGCGCAAATGTAAACATACGATGTATCTCTCGATTGGCTTGATCGCAATATTTTTCATGATCACCGAAATTGGATTCTAGACATGGATTCGTTCATTTATCCTCTTCACCATTAAAAGCAAGGTCCTAAGAAATATTATCCCCAGCATTTAGTAACAAAATTTCCACACACCATTTTCCATCAGCCTTCCGGAACGCGAAATCCATGCAAGCCATAATGAAATGATAGCGGATCTCGGGCTAAATCCACTTTTGTCCAACCTCTTTCTGACACAGTTATAAAACCTATTGCACCTCTGCAAAATGTAAACCAGAACAAATATTTGTACGTATAGACGCAAGAAGAACCCACCTACGATTACACTGCTAGCTCCGAATCGTAATTTCTGAGGCGTCAATATTCTGTTCTACTGAGGGAAATGGACCGCTATCTCCCTCTCTCCTGAATGTTGATTTGCTTAGCGATACCGTCCATTGCGGTGAACGCTGGACTTAATGGCTTTATTTATCGCAGTTTGTTAGTGAAACAGATAGTTTGACGGACCATTTATAAATAGTGAAAGAAAAGTCCATGAAAAACCACCCCAATACCTATCTTTTGCCCGTAACAAATACATTCCGCGCAAGTTACCTTTGTATATTATGACCCAAATAAAGGGAAAAATTAATTCTATCATGTTAATTAAGAATAGTTATAATCTCTAAATAATGTGTGGGTGAAGACCAAAAAACCTACGAGTTAGCTACAAACAAAAGGTGGTTAATAATAGATAATAATGGTAAAAGAAAATTCCGCTTGGAGCGATCAATTCGATGACATGGAGAATAAAGATAGCAATAAAATTCATTAGAATCCTGATAAGCTCTCCCCAGTACTTAATTCACGAGATAAGATGGCTCTGAAAAAGTAGAACTGCAATTGACTGCAACTGATGTCTCTCAAGTACCGACAAAAATAATGCCACAACAACTTTGATTCTTTAAACGACGTCCCCAAAAACCTCCGGCGACAAGAAACACCCCTGACAAATACCCTCAACTCACGAAATGAGCAATCCACCGAAAATACCCGAATATTCGATAAAAAAATAAGTTGAATGTTAAAAATCGCTTTTTCCTTAGGACTCACTCTCCTCCTCCCCCGAAACGCGTGCCTTTCACTTCACATCATGTCCTGTTCCACTCAATCAATCCAAAAAAAAAAGAAAGGACGCGAAGCAACAAAATTAGCTATCAAAGAGACAGCAAAGAGCTCGCGCGTGCGTGTGTCCGAGAGCGCCTTGTGTGTCTCGCGGGGGGTTGCGTGCGTGCAGTGTTTGTGAGCGTGCGTCCGACGGCCGCGCCGGAGCGAGCGAGCGAGGGCCCGAGCCGCACACACTCGCTCCATCACACGCCTTTGCGCCTCCCCAGCGGCAGCCCTTCCTCCCACATCCCACCCCGCTCCCCCCCGCACAAGAGCAAGCAGAATCACGGGCGGAGGGACGAAGGAGAGAGAGTGAGGAGGGGGGGTGTAGGGTTGAGGAGGGGAGAGCTA